>OZ017741.1:287468900-290118900 GCA_963969285.1 Odontomyia ornata | reverse complement strand
AAGCTGAATGCTTTTTAGACACTTATATATGTAATTAATGACGGTTTTTTTCTCATGTTTTTCAAAGTAAATTTTTTTATATTAACAGCAAGCATTAATCAATGCTATATTGACCATTTTGTTGGATAACTATTTGCCATCTATCGGTGAATTGAAATATTCCACGTTCGAAAAATCCTTCGTTTTTAGAAACCAAGCACTGGTCCAAATCATTTTTAGCAGTCTGATCGAAATCGAAAATTTAAAGATTCAAACGGTTTTGAAGGGAGTGAAACAAATGATAGTCTGATGGTGTTTAGTCAGGGCTGTTTGCTGGATGTGGCATCAGATCCCAATTGAGTTCCATTAATTTTTGACGGGTTATCAGAGAGGTGTGGGGTCTGGCGTTGTCATGATGGAACATCATGCCTTTGCGATTGGCGTTTTTTCTTGATTTTATTCGTTCAACAGCAACATCCGAACCTATGAAACTCCGCCGTAAACAGTCCCAATCCCCTTTGAGAAAGGTGGAGAGAACCCTTGTTTCCCAACCCACAGCTTCAATGATTCCTCATCCCAAACCCTCCAATTCAAGGGTAGTAAAGACTTCGGGGTCGCACATTGGGTTTAGTCGTTCCCCAATAATAGGACATTAAATGCCGAGAACTGCTCTGCTACTGAATCCTACTTATACCCCTATGTGGGGACGTTAGAGGATAAAGGCGAATCTTCCTTGCCTGACAACGGAATCGAAATAATAACCATGCCACCGGAATAGAGGTTGGTCGACGAGCTAACTCCCCGTCCCTGGAAAATCTGAAAATTTTTCGAAACCTGCAGAAGGGCCTCGGAATGGATTGGACTCATGGCAACGACCTCACAAACGGAAAAAGAACTATGGCATTGGATCCTGGAATGTCAGATAACTCAATTACCCTGGTACTATTAAGGGCCTTTTACAACAGGCCATCCAATATACTGTCGAAATGTTAACTAAACACGTGAAGCGTAAGCTTGGTTTATCTTTTCCCATCTTAGACTATGTTAAGTTAACAAAAGACAATCTCCTTATCGTAAGATCGCCTCTTTCAAAATTAGTGTACCAGCAGAATGTAGCGCTTTGTTGAATCAAAATTTGTGGCCGAATGAAACTTTAGCCAAGCGTTACAATCCACCCAGAAGGCGAACTTTTCTGAGAACTTCACATCGAAAAATCAACGTATAACTATCGAATTGTCAGAGGCTTGCGGACCAAATTACATAGCCTTAGCGTTTCATACATTCTTGCGAATGATAATATTATTTGCTTAACTGAGACTTGGTTGAGAAGTTATATACATAGCTCGGAATTTTTCCCAAATCACATTGTCTATTGGAGGGACCGTGATTTTAATCTGACAAAGAAATCTGATGGTGGTGGAGTACTGATTGCTGTTGCTTCAAATCTTTCCAGTGAGCTTTGCGACAATGTTCATCCTCCAGACAACCGAAAACGTACTTGTCAAAATCAATACTCTTTCCGCTTCTTTGTTCATATTCTGCATCTATCTTCCCTGTAACTCTTCTTTTGACTTTTATGATTCACTATTTGACTCACTATCATCGTATTGTCTTTCACTTCATCCCACTTCACGTATTATTATTTATCGCGACTTCAATCTTCCTTCCGTGGGACTTAAGATCATCTATTGATATCTTGTTTTCCAATCGACAGTCTGTATTACTATCGTATTTTCTTTCCCAATCTTCCCTTAATCAATTAAATTACGTTCTAAATATAAATAATCGGATGCTAGATGTTGTAATGTCGAACATTGATACTGGGCATATTCACGTAGCTGCTGCACCTCACTCCTATGTATCTCTTGACCCCTATCGTCTCCCTCTGTTGTTAGACATCAGCGTGAGCTTTCCAAAAACACTTAAATGCCATCAGTCCCTCAAGTTAAACTTCTGGAAAGCCAATTACATCGCATTGTCGGAATCTTTGAATTCACTTGATTGGTTCTCGTTTTTTGACTGCCTTGATTGTGAAGAAGCTCTTGCTAAATTTTATTCCCACCTCGCCTCGCTTATTCGTTGATTTACACCCCTATGTAGGTCCAAAAAGAGCTCTGAACCATCTTGGCTCAACCGTGACATCTTAGGAGCTCTGAAGATTAAGAACAAACTTCTCCAAAAGTTTAGATTGACTGATGATTCTGACTCTTATAATGAATACTCTAGATCCCGTGCCTCCGCAAAATTATTTATTAAAAGCTCAAGGAAAAATAACTTTACGCACGTAGAGCAGTAACTTAATTCCAACAAGTCAAAACCATTCTGGTCATATATTAATCATCTAAAGTCCTCCCTGCACTTTCCTAGCACCATGCATTGGAATAATAAACACAGTTCAACACTTGAATCCATTTCCAACTTGTTGGTGGACTTCTTTTCCACTATAACTTCCTCTTCGGCATCCGATTCTTCTTATGATTTCCCTCTTCATTTTTCTCTGGCTTATAGTGCTCCTGCAGTTAGCCCTGCAGATATCGAGCCCATAATAAACACTCTTGACACAAGCATTGGTCCTGGGCCAAACGGAATTCCAAATGTGGTCGTCAAATCCCTGTCCTCTTCATTAAGTGTTCCTCTGAGTTTTATCTTCAACGCCAGCTTATCCTCCGGAGTTTTTCCTCGCTTCTGGAAGATAGCCAACATCTTCCCAATTCATAAATCTGGTCCTCTTTCGTGTGTCTCCAACTACCATCCAATCTCACTTCTATCTCGTTTCCCAAAAGATCCTAGAACGTTTAGTTCATAATCACAGTTATGAACTTATATACTCTTCGATATCTCCTGCTCAACATGGCCTTCTTCCAGGTCGGTCGACGACTACAAACCTTCTTGGGTTTACTCGCATTGTTGGTGAAGCCCTTGATAAGCACTTTCAGGTTGACGTCATTTATACTGATTCTACCAAGGCGTTTGATAAAGTAAATCATAACGTACTGTACAAAAAGCTAACACAACGTAGTATTTCTGGTTGTTTGCTCTCTTGGCTTGTCTCATATGTAAACAATCGTTCATGTAGAGTAAGTCTCTGTGGAGTGTTATCTCACAACTTCTATCCACAGACTGGAGCGCCTCAAGGATTCATCCTGGGGCCGCTTTTATTCTTAATATACATTAACGACTTGCCCTCTTTAATAGATGCTCCATGTCTTCTCTATGCTGATGATCTAAAAAATTTTAAAGTGATTAGAAGCATTGATGACTGCATCTCCCTCCAAAATGACCTGAGCGTTCTATGCAACTGGAAATGTTAAAAAATGTCATAAAATGACTCTCTTTAAAATCGAATCCGATCTCATTTCCGTATAGCCTTCACACCGAGCCGCTTTCTGCAGTAACCAAGTTCAAAGACTTGGGGGTGATCTTAGACCACGACTCAAGTTAGAAGAGCACATCCTCGACATCACGTCACGTGGTGCTCAGGTTTCCGGATTTGTTCTTCGTCACTCTTGCATCTTTGGAAATATCCTGCCTCCAGTACATCTTTATGTAAGAACTGTTCGGCCTACCCTCGAGTATTGTTCCCAAATTTGGACACCGCATTATAAATACTTAGACTCACTACTGGAATCTGTACAACAGAAGTTCATCCGAATATAATTCTTTAAATTTCAAGTCCCGTACCAATCTTATGAAGAAAGACTTTCTTTTCTGCACCTCCCATCGTTCTCATCCCGAAGACACTTTCTTGATGAATGTCTCCTATATAAGGTTCACCACCATCAGTTGCAAACAAATGTAAGAGAGTTACTGACAATGCGGACATCTAATTATCCCTCTAGAAATGAAGGATCATACCAAATTCCATTTGCAAGAACGGAAACATTTTACAATTCACCACTGCTGCGTCTGCCAAGAAACCACAATGCTATGGAGTTTGGCCCGTATTTTCCATCTTTAGTAATTTATAAGCCTAGACTTAAGAATTTAATTTTAAACACCTTGCCTAGTAGATATATTTTGTTGTACTTTTCTGTATATATTGTTTGAACCGATCTTGTAATTCGACCTTAGCCTTTAAGTTGGTCGAAATAAATAAATAAATTAATTAAAAATACTTGCAATCTAGGAAACGAACTGGACTGGAAATGGTATTCAAAACATGAGATCGCACACAACATTCAAAAGTGGGAAGCCTACTGGAAAACGAGAATTCGGAGTGGCCTTCATTGTGGATAGGGAGTTCAATTCGCGCATTATTGATTTTAAGGTAGTCAATGAACGGTTGTGTGCGATTCGTTAAAAACCGAAATTCTTCAAAGCCTGGCTAATAAATGTTCACGGCCCGACTGAAGTAAAGGACGAAGAAACGAACGTTCTACAATTGCCTGGAAAGACTGTTCGACTCAGTGCCTACAAATGACACAATAATGATTCTGGGTGATTTCAACGCTAAGGTTGGCAATGAGCTATCTCATCGGGAAACGACTGGAGGATATAGCCACCACGATAAAACGAATGACAACGACCAGCGCCTGATTGACTTTGCATGTAGCAGAAATCTAGTCATAAGTTCGACTTGCTTCCTACATCGACGTGCGTAAAATGACCTGAATATCACCGGATGACAACACTCAAAACCAGATCAATCATGTTCAGATCCAACAACGTTGGGCCTCGAGCATACTTCATACTTCTACATACGTCCGTACATACCGAGGAGCCGATTGTAACTCAGATCATTACTTGATCCAACTAACCTATCGATGTCGTATGTCAAAGGCGTGTTCGGCAAAGACAGCCCGCTACAAAAATTTGACATCGAAAGGCTCCAAGCGGCCTCTGTGGACAAAAATTTCAAGGAGACCCTCGACAACCAGCTGGCTCCCATCCCATCAGACACATCGCTAAAGACAAGCAAGAACTCTGGATGGAAGTCAAAGCGGCGATTAAGCCCGTGGCAGAACAGACGATCAAGGTATTCTTTGGGGGAACTGAAGGTCAGAGACCGGTGGCGAAACCGGGGATACTCTAGTCTGATTCGGTCGATGAAGACAGTTCAACGCTGCTCGGATTTCGAAATTGGAGGACGCGGTCAATGAGCCTAGACAGTTAGCGGCGCTATTTACAGGAAGCGAAGGCCTGAGAGGGGCTGCAATGCTACGAAGAAGAAGAAAAGCAGACGCTCGGACATCAAGCCCGGCGCGGGAGAAATGATTGGTTCGATGATGAGTGCCTGAATGCGTTAGACAGCTACTTAAGTAGGGAAACCAGGACGAAGAGAGAACACTGTAGAAATCTCAGGAGAGAGATAATAAGAATTAAGAAAGCAAAATACTATGACGGCGAATTGAAAAGTATAAATGTAATTCTAGTGAGCAGCAACACAAGACAAGTATATACAGTTGTGAAAAGCCTGAAACGTGATTATCAGCCCCAAAACATGCTCTGTCGTGATGACATCGGCAATATCATCGCTGATGAAACCAAGATTAAGAAAAGATAGGCATCGTATTTCAAGAATCTCTTTGGCCCTAGGGACAGCTCAAGGGGTTCTGAGGCGAATAATCGGAACGAAACTGGACGGAAACCAATGGCAAATTTGGCACAACCATGAGCTGTATGAAATTTTTGACGAGCAGGAGGTCTCAACGATAGTAAGGCTGCGGAAGCTGTAATAAGCTCGCCCCGTGAATCGTATTGACGAACAACGGATACCCAAAAAGGTATTCATTGGGAGAACTGAAGGCCGGAGACCAGTGGGGAAACCCAGAAAACGCTGGTCTGACTCGTTTGACGAAGACAGTTCATAGCTGCTCGGATTTCGAAACTGGTGACAAGAGACGTTGGGGGGCGCTTATTGCAGGAAAAGAAGGCCCGAGAGGGACTGTAGTACTGCGAAGAAGAAGATATTTGGAAAAACACAGTCTAATTATTCATGAAGAAAACTGCGAGTTTAGTACTCTTAATACTTCGCATTCTCCAAACTATAATGATGGCATAAATATGATGATATCCAATACAGACCAGAATAAGTTTTTTCACTAAAGTTCGTCAGTTGTATGATACAAGGTACTGTCAGTATCCCTATTTTCTAGCCGTTCTCCTTCAAGTTTTGCATATGCAAGGCTGTACAACCGTCTATAGTATACACAAAAGCAGCTTCACATGGTAGAATAATAATAACGACAATAATAACGTTGAATAGTTCTGAAAACTTTACTTTTGCGATTCAGTTCTTTCTTTTGAGGCATAATAGTCTCTTTTTATCATTGGCATTAAAAGTTGAAATATTATACGGTGCGCCTTCCGTCCCTAAATATATGTAGGTACGTATTTGTCGGTCGTCGCTTTTATCTCTTGTGGCTGATAAAATTTTAGTATACTGCTTCAAAATTCAGATTAAAGCATTTAAGCTTTGTGCTGCTTTGTTGAAAACCGGTATGGAATATATTTTGCGAACAAATAAGGTTATATGGGTAACAGGTTTAGCAATGATCGTATCTCAAGGCCAGAAATTACGGTTTTGAACTTCGCTGTATTCTTTCCTCCAGAGTTAACTTTCGAGTATTTCTGCCGGGCTCTGTTTAATCTGTCGTATTACCTACAGAACTACTTATGCGTTTTTCATGGAACCCAATCTTAGTTAAGAGTAAAATACTTTTAAAAAGATGCATGATACTCCGATTATATGGCAAATTAAATAATTCAAGTGCTGCCAGAAAATTTAAGCAATCTCTCTTGTGTAACTCTTTTCACCACTAACCCTCACATTAGTTGATCTACTAAAATTCATTCACAATTCGTCCTTCAAAACTGTAAAATATTCCCACATTCACTTTACCATCCCTCAATCTATGACATGAACGAACGTTCAAACTCTGAATGATCCTTGTTATGTTAAAAGTGGAGCCACGAAAACTGCACTCAATTCATTTCTCATGTCGTCTAAATTGAGAGAGCGCCAGACGATTGCAGTTACAAAATTACACTTCAAAAAAGAGAAAAAAGAGAAGATTCATAATGTCAGGTAGCCGTCAACTTTTGCATCCTTTCATAAATGTCAGCAGAGTGGAAAGTTAAAAAAGATAAAAGAAAAAAAAATGTCGCAGCTCATCTAACATGATAGCTCTTGGCATTGCGTTGCTTGCAGCTTTACTAATATCCTTTTTGCCGTGGCTGAATCCTCAAAGCAAATCAAATCGCTAAAGTTTCAGCACATTCCAGACAGAATTTGATGAGTATTTCAAACAGCTTATGGTGTTTTGGTTGATAGAACTTGAAAAGAGACGGGACTTGATGCTGGTTTAATTAGGAGCAAGGATAATGATTTCATTATAAAGTTACTACCTAAAGTTTATTGTAATCTCGTTTATACTTAGCACATCGGAATTAACACTGTATAAACGGGATGAGTGTTGATATCCTTAATAAAATTAGCCTTTCACTTTGTCCTTACGTTAATTTCAGTTTTTACCGACAAACTCCTCTAGATTCGCGTCAATCGTTCCATCTAAATTGCCTTCATAAAATTTGTTACATATCCTGTCGAGACTATTTAACGCTCAAAATAATGTAAAACTATCTCCAAAATCTGTTGTGTCCTCATTTATTAATGCTGACTTATCGATCCTGTGATTTCCTACAACTCGATTATCATTTTTATCCATTAAATGACTCGCTGGGGCTTAATGAAGCTTCGTATCGGAAATTATTGGGAATAAATTCCCTGCAGTGACAAGAGACTTACTCAACACTCCTACCCTAGAAAATGTGTTGTTGCAAGGATAATAGAAGCGAAGTTGAGGATCATAGAGAAAGTGATGTAGTATGAGTAACTTAAAAATTGCTTTAGAGGCGCCAGTATGATTTTCCTGCATCATCCTGGTTAAGTTGTTCATCGTCTCCAAGTCACATCTCCAGAGGAGAGGCAAAAAGAAATACCAAGAAGTATCCTTAACTCATACTCAATCAAGACACGCTCCAGTATACGACGTTATATACGAGTATGTTGCTTTATATCTGTTTATTACATCCAAGTGTCCTTGTTACTTACGAAGGCTTCATATGCAGACAACATTATATTTAGTGGTGGTGGCTTGTCGCCTTTGATTTTAATTTTAATCTTGTGTACTTAGTTAACTTTGTATGCTGTGTTAAAGCCTTATTATAGATATTATGTACGCATGACATGACCTCGTTTCGTGCTTAGCTGTTTTCTTTTATTTTTAGTTTTTTTTTTTTATTTTCAATAAAATCTCAATAACAGTACATTTTATGTATGTAGTAAGCTATGAAAGCATATTTTCCTACCACACACACATGTATATTCACTGGATTTTTTTTCTTTTCAGGTAAGCATCCATACAAGCAAGAGCACTCAAGTAGTGGATCTATTTTTGGTAAGCGTATACGTGCCACGTACTTATCTTATGCGAAACAAATGTCCTGAAGCAAAAGACGGCGAGTAGAAGAGGCTTTTTTGCTGGAATTCAATTGAAAGCTCTTTAAATGATGAACAGTGGATGAAGTAATTGCTTTTGAATAGACGAAGCAAGTAAAGGCTTCTACAATTATGAGAGACTTGCTTAGCTGGGCATATGTATTGGTCTATGGGAATTGGGAAAGGCAATATAAAGTACCAAGAATGCTTTCTAGATTTTACCATGCATTTCTTCAGAAATATGTTGGCTGCGATAATTTATTCTGCATTATTTACTATTAATATAATTTACTTAATAAGTCACATGTGTTCTGCGTAGCGTAGTAGAAATCTCATCTTTTGCGCAATGGTTCTCTGGCTCAAAACTCGCTAGTGGCAACGAATTTCTTTCAGTGAGTACGAGCTCAGACGGCTTCGATGAGAATTGATTTTAAACAAGTTAATAACCACACATTGAACCGGTACTGAACTTATCAGCTTCTACAGTACCGTCATGCGACGACATCCTCTAAATAAGTTTAATGTCCGGGAAAGTGAAAACGTAAAAACGTTTTAAATAAAGTTGAGAGTTTTTTTATACTAAGAATGCACAATAATTAATTTCACTATTTTACAAATCACACTTTGTCTACTTTTCACTTGTCCTATCAATTTCTGTTTCAACTGTCGAAATATATCACGAAAAACCTTTACTTCACTATTAATCAATATCGCCTTTAATTCGCGCTCTACTCTTTTCGCAGTTTTTACTATCGCAGTTTTACTATCGCCATTTTACTACTATTCTATCCCATTTATTCATCTCGGCTTTATATAGGGCCTCTAGTCATCCAACCATTTCTCATATATTGGCGAATGTTTTGACGAGAACTACCAGGGATTTTCGAGAAATTCTGAATACCCGTAGTGACTTCACTTGTTTACTTTCAGATATTAATCATGTAATTACTTGGTCCATTCTTGTGCTTTCGTGTACATGCTTTGGACGTCATTCGTTTACTTTTCTTGGTTGGTTCTTTTCAATCAATATTGACCATGGTTTTATTAACAGCTGCGTCAACAATTTCGACAGTAGTTCGCAGAATTGTGTGGATATGTAACAATATTTCGAATGCCGGAGTTTGACGCAAATTGTAGCGCAATAATTATTATTCTTAACCCATTAACGCCCAAATCAAAACCAGCGATATTTGTCATTAGTTTTTTATTTATAGGTTCTTTATGACTTCAGCTACAACTACATTCGATAGAAAAAAAACCACAAAGCTTTCTTTTAAAGTTTACGATTTATCGTACAGTGGGCGCTAAGAGTAAGTGCCGTCATTGCATGCTAAGTATTAGCTGCTTTATGACTTGATAGTTACTTGCAGCGAGGCAGCGTATACGCGTGTGTTTCCAGGAACCATTTTTAAAGTTCGTTAGTGCGTGATTTAAATTTTTGCCTAAGAGAAAGTCAATTTTGCCTAGTGAATTGGAAACGCAACTAGCAGATAATGTCCTAGAAATAGAGAACTGTGGGTTTGGTCGTACACGCAGGGACATGCGATCATTGGCTTATCAGCATGCAGAGAGAAATCACATAGACCACTCTTTTTCAGCGTCATATGAGTCTGCCGAAAGAACATGGTTGAGACTATTCCTCATGCGCCTTCCTAATTTATCGTTTCGCCGTCCAACAGGCACATCAATTGCAAGACTGAAAAGTTTCAATAATTAAAACGTTGATGCGTTTTTTACTTAGTGCAAACTTCTATGGACGAATTCCAGTATCCCGTGGCAAGTATTTACAACGTGGACGAAACTGTTATATGAGTCCGTCCAAAATTCCAGAGATAGCACTTAAAGACAACAAGCAAATAGGTTCTGCAACCTCCAAAGAACGTGTATCGGCAATCACTTGTGTAATTTGTATGAACGGTGGTGGTAATTTTATCCCACCAATGATGATTTTCCCGCGAAAACTGAACAATCCCCTACTGATGAAAGGTGTTCCACCTGGTTCCATTTATGTTTGTCATCCATCAGGATGGATCCAGCTAGAACTCTACACAATGGTTCAAGCATTTTTTACAGCATGTGAAACCTACTGCTACATCGCCGTTTCTCCTCATTTTAGATGGACATGCAAACCATAATCAAAACATTGATGAAGTAGATTTAGCAAGAGATAACCACGTTCGTTTGCTTTACGTTAATTGCCTATCGACTATGGGACCTAGTAAATTTCCTGTTTCCACAAAATACTCCCAATTGTGCGTCGTCTGTTGAGCAAAATAATGTTGGTGTGGCTGATTGTGATGCATCGAAAACCGATCCGCGTCAGTGTCAATTGTCGGGTTAGTTCAAATCCCCCACATCGGCCCCACGTGTGCGCTAATTGTGGTTGCGATGGGTGGCCGATTTTGTTGGCAATCCTCTTAGGGTGACGTTTGGATTTAGCACGAACTTCCGGGCGTAGTTACTCTTACTTGCTTCAATGTGGTTCAATATTTCCATTAATTCATCTTTCTAAATTCCTTTCGGTTTGCTTTCTTGTTTTTTTTTCGAACATTTTAAGTATTTCCTAACTTAAAAGCTTCTGCTCAGTGTGGTTTTTTTGTAAATTTAAATGCGAAATGGTTATCGGGATCGTGGCAGAAAATCAGTGCCTGGCTCGCCTTTCTGTCATTCGTGATAGACCTAGAACAACAATTAATCGACATTGAACTAGCCATTAACAAACTGACGCACGAACAACAAACACATCCAAGATACTAAAGCAAATATACTACAAAAAAAATAATGCAATAGCATAACGAACATGAATTGCCATGAAGACTATAAAATATTAAGACACATCCAGAAAAAACACGGAAAATCTACTAGCAGTGACTTCCCTCTAACTGGTCTAACCTAGGGCCTACCTGGTTAATCCATCCTACACCTATATAAGGTCATTTCATTCCATACATCCTAAATTAAATTAGTTACAAAATTTGCCATTCTAAATTTTTTGCATTGATGAAAAGCCATGTATATCTGTGGGGCATGTATGTATCCGGTTATCCCAATGTGGTATATTCGCTACTTTTTTGTGCTTGGGAGGTGAAAGCCATATAAGCTTTTAGTATGGCGCTCCTCGACGGTCAAGGCGTCTCAACTACCCATTAAACACCTTTCAACCTAAACACATAGCCTAGAACCGTTCGACACATTACTTTGGGCCAGGTCTCATTTTGCTACGCCGTGAGGCGCCTTAAAGTTCGGTGGTACCTCCCTTAGCAGAGAGAGAGAGAGGAAAAGAGATGGCTAGAAAAGTAATCCCCCCGACGTCCGCAGCTGCTGCGAGTCCTTTTTTATCTTTCAGGGCTGCCCAAACATTATGTGCCACTTGGTTCCATTTGTTAACCGATCCAAGTATCACCGCAACTATTCTATCCGGGTGAGCTTTCCTGTTTTCTTTCAGAGGTCCCTTTGTAGCCTGTCCCATTTTTTGCAAGCAAAAAATGTGTTTCAGGCATTGGCTTCGTCCCCTAGGCAAAATCGACAATCGGGAAATCTTGACTTACCAATTTTGTGCAGGTAAGACAAAAAACACCCATGTCCCCCCAACAACTGTTTCAGATAGAAGTCAGTCCCACCCTGCATTCGATTTAGTCACGGTTTCAGATTAGGGATGGGGAGCACAGTCCACGCAATTCATCCGAGACTGCTGCCAAACGTTGAGCATCGTCGCTCCTCGAGGGTGATTATCTCTCTCGTGTCCTCGTTTAGTCGCAAGTAAAAGGAAGGCGACAGGTATCACCGTCTCACCACCGAATCAGTGAATGTCGGATATGACGATGCAATCATCAGTGCTACTCTTCTCTGCAATTCGTTAGAGTGCCCATATTTCTGCTCCGTACTCATCAAGAGGCGTCTTCTTGATGGGTTGGGCTCCCCTACTTTGACCATATGTCGACTTAGGGCCAACAAGCCTGAAGCAGTTCTTAGCCATCTTCCTGATGTGCTCAGAGAAACTCATCTTCGAGTTGATCAGCAGCCCCAGGTACTTTACCGCTGGCTTCGATTGGATTGGTATGTCTCCAATACTGATCATTCCTTACTCTAGGGATTCTTTCTATGGTCAAGAGGACCACTTAAATTTTCTCCAGCGGAAGGGTGACCGCGCAAGCAGTCGTCCAGTCTTTTACTCGGCGCATCAGCATACCCAGCCCGCTTGGTCAACGGTGCTCCAGTGATTAGAGCCGCAACATCATCCACATAGCCGATCAAGCATGACTCATCTGGCATCTCCAGTCTCAGTAGCTGGTTGTAAGACACGTTCCACTGGTCCGGACCGAGGATAGATCCCTGGTTAACACCGAATGTAACGTCCATCTTTTGTTGGGCCTGTGTCGTGTAATAAAGTAGGCTTCGATCCTTTATGCAGTCCATCAAAAGTCACATGAGATATTCTATAACTTGGAAAGGAGGTTTCAAGGTATCCAGAACATCCACCCAGCTAGCGGAGTTGAAGGCGTTCCTAACGTCGAATGTCACCAACAGAGTGATCCGTCGCTTGGTGCGGCTATATGCTTCTTCCTTTCGGACCGCGCTCAACACCTTTACAAACGCATCAATGGTGGAGCGTCCTGCTCTAAAGCCTTACTGCCAAGGAGATAAATCTCCATCAACATGAATCGCGTCAGTGAGTCTTCACGCCGGCTCCTCAGAGTCCACGAAAATGTGGACTACTAGGAGGAATGAATCCGCACTGTATTCCATGATCCGCAACTGCGGAACTACATAGGTGAAGAGATGCTCTGTAAGCTGTCGGCAACTGCTTGTTGGCTCCCCAAAAGTTAGAGCTGCAATCACTGTAGATAACTTTGCACCTTCCACGTCTCGCAATAAACCGTTCAAGCTCGAGATGAAAGGCCATCCACACGAAGCCTGCTGTATATGCCTTTGTCGTTTGGCGCCTCTCCATTCCATTTAATAGTGATTGGCCTAGCCTAGTCAATTCCAGTGTTCAGGAAAGGTTTTTCGAGTTGCACTCCACAAGCTGCTAAGTTGCCCATTAGTTGAGTCATGGGCCTAGCCGTCATCTTGAAACACGTCATGCATTCCCACAACACCTTTTTCACGGCCGTATATCCTGATATCCAATACATGGGTCGCAGAGTAGACAACGTGAATTGACTACCACCATGTAAAGTTTGCTGCTGAGCTTGTAATAGCAGGGTGATCAGCTATGTCTCCGATGAGTGCCTGGTGTATGCGACCGCCCACCCTGAGTATTCGGTCAACATCAATCCATGATAGGCTTGAAACGACTGCTTTTCGGAACTCTGTCGTTTTTATACACAAGGTGAATATCCTCCTTGAATGTATGATTCTGTGTTATCCTAATACAGGTGTTAGTAGCTTTCTTGAGCTCAGCTTCTGACAAATCTCCAAACCGTTTTATGTTGGGGCGTCTGGTATTGAAAATGAAACGACGGCTCAACGCAATAATCCTCTGTAATTTATGGAAAGAGGAATAATGCGTGCATTGAGCCAAGTTGGTCCATTCCACCAAAGTGTTGAGGTGATAAGTTTCTCCGGATACATTCCCCTCGGTGCAATATCAGTTGGATTATCATGAGCGCAAACATGATTCCAGCGTTCGGCTGAGCTATGCTGCTGAATGACACTCACTCGATAGGCAACGTAGACCTTCCATTTGGCGGCAGGACTCCGTATCCATGACCAACAATATCTAGAAACGTTGCTCCAACTGTACGCCTTGATGATTTCAGCCATAAAGTTCAACAAAAAAAGTGCCCCATTCAGATCCAACTACTTTGATTTCGCTGCTAGGAGTGTAACCTTGGTTGACGTTGAAGTCACTACTCGGATATATACAGCAGCGTAGGCTGTTGATGATGCATCACAAAACCCATGAAGCTCGAATTGATTAGACGGGCTGAAGTCTATACATCGTTTTATCCTAAGATTTCCTACCGCCGGAAATTGTTACAGTTGTATCCACTCCTTTGTTAACGTTGGATCTAGTGAGTCATCCCAACCCTTTTCTGCTAGCCACAACTTCTGCATTGCTGTTTTCTCTATAATGATACAGGGTTGTAGCCAACCTATTGGATCGAACAACTTTGCCACTTCTGCTAGTATGGTGCGTTTTGTCAGGATTTTCTCAGTGGTTGGCCTTGTTATACTGAATGAGAATTCGTCGAAGGCTGGATGCCATTGAATGCCAAGTGTTTTTATCTGCTAGGTTGATGCTATGGCAAGGGGAAGCTGTGTTTCCCTTTCTGAGACAGGAATACGTTTCAACAACTTTGTATGGTTGGGCGACCATTTTTTAAATGGAATCCGCCTTCCCTTAGAAGATTTCGAAGATCAGTCTGTAGCTGTAGAAGATCTTCTAGGTTATCTGAACCAGTGAGCACATCATCAACGCAGAAATCGTTTGATAATGTTTGTGCAGCTTAAGAAAATGAATTATGCTCATCCGCAGCTAGCTGGTGAAGTGTACGTATCGCGAAATATGTTGCAAATGTCGTTCCGTAAGTGACTGTGCTTAACTGATAGTGTTGGATTAGTTCACTTTGGTTGAATCGCTATAACATTCGTTGGAAATGTTGGTCTTTCTCGTGCACAAAGATTTGCCGATACATCTTCTCAATGTCGGCTGCAATGACGTACAATACTTATATTGCCTCCACCGCATTAGAAGATGTAATCAGTTTTCTTGGATAGTGTGGCCAGAATGCAGAAGATCATTTAAGGATTTTCCTTTGGAACCCTTTTGCGACGCGTTCAATACTACCCTTAATTTCGTGGCACTATTGCTTTCTTTCACCACAGCATAATGCGGCAGGTAATACGTCGTAATCATCTTTGTTCGGTCTACTGGTACTCTGGATATGCGGCCTAAATCCATGTACTCGTGCATAAAGCTCCAATGCTGTTGCTGGATTTTGTATCAATCGACGCTCCAATTGTCTGAATCTTTAACGTGTCACCAATGACAGAATGAGGATCCAAATTATTTTTAAATGGAAGGCTAACAGAATAACTTCCTGTTGGGTGCCGATAAACAGTCTGTTTGTAGTGAGCTGCATTTTCTTTCTCTTCGGTTGAAAGATGTTTAATTGCTGGAAGTTCCTCTGTCCCAAAATTGTCGCGAAGTTTCCTCATGGAATTGATAGGCGAAAAATTCACGTAATGATGAAGACGACTTGCATGGTACTGTTCCAAACAACACGCATCCAAGTTTGGTCTTCTGGGCGCATGGCTTTCCAGGTAGAAAACCGGCAGCAATAGTTGGTCATAAAGATCTGCGTCTATGAGGACGTCTACGGTTGATAGGACGTTACATCGTGGGTCTGCCAGGTCGCCAACTGTCAATCCCTGTGGAATTGTTAAAGAAATTTCAGTACATGGTAGTGATGCAGTTATTGTTGTAAGAAGGAGTGGCGTGGATAGAACCTCCTCGTTATGCCCATATTTAGATTTAACGACAGCGTGTAGTTTAGTCCCTCCCCTCAACAGCTCCTATGCCACCAATCCTAATTTTTACCCCAGTGCGTTTATCCTGTAGAAGTTGCACTGCTGCCTCACTTATGTAGGATCGTTGAGCTCCACAGTCGAGCAATGCTCGGAATGCTACACAATCTCCAGTTTGACCACTTCTCGTCGTGCCTGAATTGTAGCTTGTTCTAACGAGTTGCATTCAAAAAGGTTGTGTTGAGCCTTGCACATTGGGCTGAAAAGCTTTCATATTGACTTGAGTAGTGTTTGCTTTTACCGTCTTTGGTGTCACCTTCCCAGTTGACAAAGTCTCCAGCATTGAGAAACTTTGTTTCAGGAAATCCAAAAACTGTTGCAACGAAGGAATATACTCGATTCGGAAATTGTGAGCTGCCATTACTTCCTTGAGTCTTCGTCAAGCTTTTGGTTGAATCATGAAGACAGTTGTTAAGGAGAATGTATCTGCTTTCAAGGTATGGATGCCTGCAAACAGCCGGTTCATTGTATCCAGCATACGTCGAAGGCCTGATGGCTCATTGCGGACGCAATGCTCGATGTTGAAAAGGCGTTGCATTAGCTCTTGAGCTATGATGCGGTGGTTATCGTATCGTTCCCTGCGGGATCATAATTACCTTCGATAATGGTGCGATGATTGATGAGCTGCTCAGCTTCTCCGTGAAGAGCATCACTAAGGTATTGAAATCTTTGTACTTTTGTCAATTGAACATTTTTGTGTACCATGCTTTCGAATAAATCATGGAACGCAAACCAGTCAGTGTAGCTACCACTGAACGATGGAATTCTGATCCTCTCCAGCTTTACAGAATCAGGTGCGGGCGATGTTGTGGCTACATATGCATATCCGTTGATTTTGGACTGGAAATCCGTGAGATAATCCATAACCAGGCCCTCTAACCGCTCGAACTCGGTAGAATATTGCAAAGGCTGGTCAGCCTTCTCTTTTAACCGGCTGCATTCTGCCTTATTTATTTATTTATTTACAAAACTATCTTACAGAATGCAATTCCAATTACAAGGTAGTTTCTTAATAAGAAAATATAACTTTAAAAAGAAAAAATCCATAAAAATTAAGTACATTTCAAGGAAAAAGAGATACTTACATTATAAAAAGACAAAAAAGAATTAAATTTCTAGATGGCAGAGTATTCTCCGCAGCTTTAATTTGAAGCTCGCAATCGAGTCTAAAGGAGGACCAAGCTGGAGACGATGATAATCTCTAACCATTCGAACTAACGGAGATTGACGATACGTTTCTGTTCTAGCGTACGGTACTATATAGTACTAAAAGGATCTGGTTCGGGAAAGTGGGCGTGTGCTTATCGCGTTGATTAGGTTAGATGAAAGTAAGCCACTGGCAAGTTTAAAGAGAAAGCATTGGTCGAGGAAGAGCCTCCTCGCTTGAAGCGAAGGCATGAACAGGAAACTTAGGCGGTCATTGTAAGGACTATACGGAACCTTATGCCTGAAGAGGAGCGTGCGTGTGAATTTTCGCTGAACAGGTTCCACTGCGTCTGAGAGATAAATTAGGGGCGGTGACCACACCTGACATGCATATTCTAGAATCGGGCGCACAAGCATAGAGAACAGACGTTTTCCGGTTTGAATACTGAAATATTTATGAGAAGGGCGTAAAACAAAGCCTGCAACTCTAGAGGCGTTAGATGTCATTTGAAGTATGTGGATGTCGAACTTCAGATGGGGGTCAAACGTTACGCCTAAATCCTTAAACCTATCGACGCAAACGAGCCCTGAGTGGTCGATTGAGTAAGCGAAAGGAATGCGATTTGCTTTCCTGGAAAAGCACATCCAATAACATTTAGAGATGTTAAGAGTGAGTTGATTATTTCGACACCATGAGTTTAAGAGGTCTAAGTCATTTCGAAGATCCAGGCAATCTTGATTTGAGCTGATGCCTCTAAAACTTTTCAGGTCGTCCGCATATAATAGGGATTTAGAAGTAAAAATAGACGGGAGATCATTAATGAATAGATTGAAGAGGAGAGGACTAAGAATAGAACCTTGTGGAACGCCAGAAGTGGGACTGAAAGAATATGAAGTTTGTCCACCCCAAATCACCGTACAGGATCTATTTTTGAAAAACGAGTCCAGCCATGCCAGGAGGGGGCCACTAATGCCAAATTGTTGGAATTTTGCAATCAGAATGTTTTGATCTACGCTATCAAATGCTTTCGCGAAATCTGTGTAAATCACATCCACTTGACCACCTGAGTCAAGTGCAGAGGCAATAGTATCTGTAATTTCAAGTAAATTGGTTACAGTGGAACGCCCCTTTATGAAACCATGTTGCTTATCGGAGAAATTTAGCCGTAAAGCATCATAAATCCTCAAATGTACAATACGTTCTAGGATTTTGCCAAAATAGGATAACAGAGAAATGGGTCGATAATTATGAGCAGAGGAGCGGTCTCCTGCCTTATGCGTAGGGAGAATGTTGGCTCACTTCCAGGTGTCTGGTAAAATCCCTGTTGCTAGACTCGTATTAAAGATAAGGGCAAGTGGGACACTCAAGGAGGAAGCGAGCGATTTAATGAAAACGTTCGGGATCCCGTCCGGACCAACAGCGCTGCTAGCGTTTAGCGATGCGATTACAGCAGCAACTTCAGAAGGGCACGTAGAAAAAACACTTAACTTGTTCAGGGAAGCCCTAGAGTTGGTGACGATTGAGGGAGAGGATGAGATATAGACTGAAGAAAAAAAGTCAGCAAACAAGTCACACATGGCCTGCTCATTGTTGGCAGTATTGTTCTGGAATGATAAAGAACTAACAGAGGTGGTGATCCGATCTCGGCCCTTCCTAAATACAGTATGGTGAGAGAAGATTTCATTGTCCGCAATCTCGTCGGTAAGCCAGGTTTCAGTCAAGCTTATTACATCGTCGTTGGCAAGAACAGAAGCAAGTTTTATGGATTCCAGCTTGGTCCTCAGACCACGGACGTTTTGATAGTATACGTTCATAGCGCTGCTTTTACATTTTTGTTTTAAATACTTGGTTGTGATCTGCTAGCTGTACGAAAATTTTTACGCGATGAACGTTCGAAACGTTTTACAAAAATATCTCGCGGCCAAACTTCTGGTTTAAGCATAAGCTGCAACTTCGCCGGGATTGTAATTTTAAACGAGGCAATTACTCGGTTCAGTTGATTTTCGCGCGTTAGTTTAATGCAATCTAATAGGTGCGGAGTGTAGCCCAGCTTAGATATAATGTATTTTTTCAACTCATCAGTAGGCGTGTCAAACGCAAGACGGGAATCCAGTAGTTGAAGTGGAGGAGAAACAACCCAAGAAGAGAGATCCGATTGTATACGATTCGGCATTGACTGCGTAAAGACTCTTTCAGTAACATTTGCCGCTACTCCGTTAGGCTGCATGTGCGAATGTCCTGCTTGTATTGCAGCAACATCCTGGGCAATACTGTGACTTGACAGGGCCGGTGGAAGTAGGGGATCTGCAGTTCGCTGGGGATGCTGATCGCACAAACGAGAGGTGGTTTCTATCGGTTCAGAATAAATGCCTATTGGAGAGGTCCTGTTCGATGTTAATCTATTCGGTGAGGTGTTCAGTCGTGCATTCATGTTGTTGACATCTCTCCCATAATGCCTTCAGTTTTTCAATCCTGGTTTGGAAGTAGGCGAGACTGTATCGTGAGTCGCTATCTTTCTTAAAATTGGTGATCAACCCCTAGATTTGTTTGACGGTTGTCTCTTGGGCACTCATACTGGTGTGCTACTTAGTGCTTTTTCAAAATTCCGAATGGCCTTTTCCAATCCCGTCCAAGTGACACTTCCCTTGTTCCCAGTGCTAAGTCTCTTTTAGATGTAGACTTGCTAAGCAACTTTCCGCAGTACAAGTCCTCCTTGAATCGATTTTACACCTTACTTTCTACACCAACTTGCTACCTAGTAGTAAGAATCCTCCTAGTATTGATTCGGTACCTTGCTTACAACGCAAAGTTGCTACCTCTAATTGTTCGTCCAAGTATGGCTGAGATTAAAGTTCTCTAAAAATTGTCTCCTCCTACTTTAAGAAACCTATTTCCACTTGACTCCTTCTGGCTTCCTTTTCGTTTCGACGGACCTAATGTTCAAGTTAAGAAAAAACAATGAAAACGCTTATTAAAACTGATTCAACATGAATGAGTTATTGTCGCCACGCTTGGTTAATTAATAGTAACATTTTACATTTAGTGCATAAATTCTTTAGCAAGCGCATGGAAAGAATTATTGCCATCTCAAGCAAGTTCAATATTCTTTGATTGAACTTTAATTGAATTGATATTTGCTTGAGGTGGCAGTAATTTCACATTTGAATTATTGAACTTGAAATAATGCTTAAAAAGTGAAATATACATTTGAAATATTTTAATGTTAATGTAAGTCTCGGTTACAGTAATGAACTTTGAATTAAAGGAATTGTAGGGTAAATGAACTGGACCTAGATCTAATTAATCTTAACATCAACCATCATATCCGCCAGCTCAAAGTATCAATTCCAGTTCGTTGTCCAAAGCGTAGTCCAGATTCAGTCAGGGTCGTTACCTGTCATCCCAGGAGGGAACTTCACGGTGCCCCCCATACCCTCCGGTTCGTGGGGGTGGTGCTACCCTCCAAGAGTATGTCGACTGGCATGCCCCTGCGGATATTTCCTCGAGTGTGCGGGGGCGACAATTCCGAAAGAATGCTAGCCTCCAAGACTATTCCTGTCGGCCGGCATTCTCCGTGCAAGGTGTGAAGGCATTGCAGTCAGTTTAATTCATAGCAGCATTTCCGGTGAAAAGTGCTACCAAGGCCTATCTTCTCTAATGCATCCCTCATCAAATGCGAAACAGTCCCAGCTCGTCGAAACCTCCGCCATCCTTGCGTGTGCGAATGTTTAACCCGATGAAAACACCCCAACTCGCTGACTCAATCTTAAATCCGCTAGCGCTAAACTTGCTAGCGCGTCGCATGCACCACGAAGCAGTCCTATCCTCAGGCAGTTCATGCCTTAACAAAGCTGGCATCTCAAATTGTAATATCAAGCTTATTTAGCAGTCTTCAATATATCTTACCCCTAAAATCACCTTGGACAGTGTTGATTTGCAGTCAATCAAACAATGTCACACCAAAAATAACACCAATAACGCATTAATTCATTCTGGATCATCTGTTGTCGAACTGGACACAATATTGCTCGAATGCAACTCAACCCTAAAAAGAGCAGCCAAATACTTGTTTGAAACCTAACCTTGTTTTGCCACTGACAGCAACCTTTGAGAAAGGAATAAATGAAGAGCCGACGCTCACGAAGATTGCAGAGGACATGACGAGACCTAGTCCAATGAGTTTGAATGTCATTTCATTCCCAAAACTTCTCAATTCGCCAACCAAACCTGGGCTTGAGATTTTTCCAAGCCGAAAAGAGAGATAAAAAAATATATTTTTCCCTGAATTGCTTTTATCATACCTTCCATCACCGACATAGAGTGACCATAATTATTTTACAATATATTTCATTTAAAATTTAACACGGTACATTTTGCAACCCTTATTTTTTTTCATCCCCTCCCCATCCCCGAAAATCGACCTTCATTTTAAAAATTCGTTTATTTAAGTTATACGTGTAGTATTTGGATCACAGGAATTCATACGTTTGCCAATTTGAACTTAGGCAGTGCAGTAGGCCATCGGCTGTAACAGACGGACGGACAGACAGACACAATCTAAGTTCTCAACGAACGACTGAATCTTAAAAAGAAACAATATCATTTCCGCTTGTTTTCTCCAATCCTCAATCAATTAATTAGGCTTTAACCTCCTAAAATGACTCAACTTTGTGTAGTCATAAATACCAAATCAATTTTCATTATAAATATACAAAGAAATGCTAAACTCTGTCATAATTTCAACCAATAACGCACGAAATTACTCACAGATCAATTACGTTCGCATACAATGACATTCATATTGATTTCACTTGCCGTCATGCCCCAAGTAACCTTCAGTGTAAGTGCTTTATTGAAAAGCGCGCCACAGTGAACGTAGTTGGGAATTTATATTGACTAAATTGCTAAAATGATTTGAGCAGCATTATATTCGTCATACATTGATGCGCCCCTATCCCTTTCCGGAAATAATACCCTTAATCCATTTTACAAGATATGATTTTTATCCTCTTGTTTCTCTCCCTCTTTTCTGAGTGCTGTGATCCTTCATCATGGTGAACATTTCAATCAATGAAGGGCTCATATGTTATACAAATTTCCAAGTGTACACACAATAACAAACATTGAGAAAATGATGACCAAATTTATTTTTCTATGAGCCCTCATATTTTTAGCCAAGATACGACAATTGGTGGTAGTGAATGAATCAATTAAGGAATATAGAAGTAAAGATGAATGCTAATGCATGAGAAGTTAGTGGAAGGCATTTGTGTATGATAGAGATGTTTAAATGCTCTTGATTTCTTTTGAAGTTTGAAGGACGTGAATATGATATTTGAAGTACCACAATATTTAAAAAAAATCAGAATACTAAAGTTAAGTATACAAAACGGATATACATATATATATATATATATATATATATATATATATATATATATATATATATATATATATATATATATATATATATATATATATATATATATATATATATATATATATATATATATATATATATATATATATATATATATATATATATATATATATATTGTTCCAGTAAAACATGCGTGCTTTTTTTATTAACAAAAACTGCTCGGCTATCATGGGAAGCTAGCACAAGCTAGGCTTTGCACATAACTTCCCACGGCTCGACAGGAAAACCATGTGGGCTGATCGCTGAGACAGATGAATTCTCCAGGAATTGATAACGTTGTTCCGTAAAGTAACTCCGCACGTGACGCATGTATATCTTCCTTGTAGCTAGTGCGCAGCCTCAATAAGATCGTGGGGAGAATGTCCGGTCAGGAAAGACTGTCGTAATGACACATAATCGCGGCCTTTTGACGCAGGATGGTACGGTGACGTTCTTTTTTTGGAGTTTCCAATGGAGGCAGTAAGAAATCTTAACAACGGCGATTCGAACTGGTTGCCCTGACGCGAGGGATGCCGAGACGAGCGGCCACTATGTCAAACAAAACTCTCGCCATGGTATTTGCTTTCTGATTGGCAATGGGAAACGCCTCTGGCAACCTAAAAAACGGTCGATCACTGGAAGACGAGATTTACAGTCATGCAAAGGGGTAAGAGGTCCGACGATGTCCAGATAAATGTGCTGGAAGTTACCGTCAGGCACCGGAAAAGACTGGATTGGATTCTTTCGATGGCGAGTCACACACCAGCGAGCCTACACGCGGATGTCTCTGCTCATGTGCGTCAATACACACTTCTCAGCGATGGCCTTGCAAGTAGCCCGGGCACGGGGGTGCGCCATCTGGTGGAAAACTTTGCAAACTTTTGAAAACCTGTCTGCGCAACGCAACCGGGATGAAAAACCTCAGTCGACTTAAAGAATTGTCGCATACCACCTCTTGACTAGAGCCAGGGGAACGGTGGGTACACCTTATGGAGGTGATTTTGTTACGGAGCAGCTCCTGAAGTTCAACGTCGCGGCTCTGCTCTTGAGCCAGCTCGTCTTTGCTAATAAGTGTGAGCATCTCGATAGTTTCCACCCGAGAGAGTGCGTCCGCAACCTCGTTGCTGGTGCTGCAGATGAAACGAAAGTCCGTTGTGAACTGCGATACTTAATTCAACTGCCTGAGTTGATGAGACGAGGCTTTGTTTGCGGATCGGGTGAACACATAAATAAGTAGCTTGTGATCCGTCAGTACGAAAAACGCAGAGCCTCCTAAAAAGCAACTCGTAGTACTAGACACGGTACTTGGACTCGGAAAGTTTCTTCTTTAAGAGAGCCAACGGAAGCCACCGAACACCCTGTTTCTGCTCCACAACGGCACCCACGGTGATGTGGGAATCGTCGGGCGTATGCCTGAGCGACGCATTAACTTGCAAATGGACAATCAGGACAGAGTCAGCCAAGCTTTTTTTACACTTTATAAACATACCCTCAGTGTCCGGGGTCCACTCGAGTCCTTTTTTTTGCCTGCGCACAACTTGTCGAGGAGGACCTATAGTACTACAGTGCTGCGGACAAATCCCCGATAAAAATTTAGTTTTTCCGAAAACCCCCGGAGTGCCCCCGGCACTCCACCTCGCTCACTCTGGCTACGCACTTAGACACGTTGACAACAATGCCGAACTCAAATAGGCGTTGGAGTAGACACAGGTGTTGTATTGTACATGCTGTTCCTCTGATCTCAACGCGAGCAGCACATCGTCCAGGCAGCATACGCAGAAGTCGATTTTCCGTGGAACCTCGTCCACGAAATGCTGAAAGGTCTGCGCAGCGGGACGAACATCAGACATCATCACCGTGAATTTAAATAATACAAACTGAGTCGAATCCACCGTTTTCGGGATGTCTTCCTCTGCTATCGGAATTCGATGAAACGCCCGCAACAGATCGATCTTTGAAAAAAACGCCTGCATTCAAGTTAAGGGGAATATCCTCGATGTGCCGCATATGGCATTTATCCAAAATCTTAACGGCGATGATAATCCCCGCAAGGGCACCAGGCACCTGCTATCTTCAGCACGAGGTGCCGAAGGCCGGTAAAATTTTCTATCCCGCAAGAACTGGAATTCCTTCTTTGTTATACGTAGCTTGCTTTGGTTTGGTCGACGAGGGCGATCTGCCACTGGGGCCCCCGGGGTAAGAACATCGTTTGTTCGGTAAGCAAGGGCGCGTGTATCGGCTGCAGGATTTGTAAGGCCTGAAAATTCTTTAAGTAGTGATGAGTGTAGCAAACTCCCATCGACGGTCGAAACGGATACCCGCTGATGCTGACTGACCTTGTCCGATGCGGAGGCGTAACTAATGGGGTCCAAGAAATGTTTGAGGAAATGAAGCGCGACACTTTGCTTACACAAAACCGCCAATAAAATGAGTGTAGAAGGCCCAGCGAAAGGATTCTGCCGCCGTACATGATAATTACCATTCCGTTTGTCGCAAACAATTTGTACGGAGACACGTTTTGGACGGGTCGCAGGCATGAAACTATGCCGACGGAGATATTCGCTTCGATTTGGGGACACAATTTTTAAGGTGACTTCTTCCAGAACCATTAGCTGTCGCCTCTTGGGCTAGTGGCTCGATGCGTTTCCGCTTGGTGGCTAAAAATGAAACAGTGGTGGAAATAACATAGTCGGGTGCATTCCCTGCCTGGGGTGGCCGGCCGAAACGAGGAAGAGCTGCTCTACCAAAAATCTTTCCCAACGCATTTAATCTACGTGCTTCGTTTAACGATGCTCTTAGGATCACCTCGCTTTCAGGTGTTGGGTGTGGGGCTGGATCGTTCTGGATGCACGACACCACTAGCTATATGATCCGTGGCCGACGACAATTGCTCCAGGCTACCACGTTCGTTGACGGCCAGGATAGCGCGGATGCTGGACGGGAGACGCTGTACCCATGATGACTGAACTAGGTTCTCCAGTATGGACTTTCCGAGCACTGTATGTGGGGAAAAAACTAAGACGGTTGTTGATTCTCCATTTTCAGCTCAAACAGAACATGGCGCGTCCTTTCATCGTTCGTGATCCCAAAAACAGCTAACAGTATTCACTTGAGGGCTTCGTATTTGCCCGTTTCGGCGGGAGGCTCCACAATATCGGCAAAATCTGCCGAAATCGGAATGTCCAACTTAGCGACGATTTTGTCGAAATGTGCTACGTCGGAATTAAGCTTGCTTTTGCTTATTCTTTGTATCACTACAGCCCCTCTCGGGCCTTCGCTTCCTGCAAAAACCGCTTCCAACTGTCTCGGTCCATTGACCGCATACTCCGATTTCGAGCAGCGATGAACTGTCTTCGTCGACCGAGTCAGACCAGCGTTTCCTCGGTTTTCCCCACTGGTGTCCGGTCTTACGTTCTCCCAACGACGTAGCCTTGTGTGAACATTACTTAAAAAATACGGTACTCATAAGCAGCGCCCGGAACCTAGCAAACAAGTTTCTACTTCAGTGCGAAAGCGTAACGCCGAGCACTTGATTGGAAGTAGTACTAGTTAGCTAAATATTTCCGTTTACAATTTATTTTAAGTTTTAAAAATAGATTTTAAGGCAGTAATTTAAATATTTACTACCAAGAAATCAAAATGAAAACTAATCAACTAATGAAGATATTGCTGCAACCGGTAAGTACAAAACATGAGTAACTTGCAGTCAATAGTACAGTATTATACTAGTATACACGTGCAAATTCCAGGCTAATTTACGACACAATCTTTACAAATGTGGTAATTTTTATGGACAAAAATGTATTTCTGCATATGCACTGGAGAAATGGACGAGTACTGGGGATCCAAAGTTCTGATAGCCACAAAAAAGGCCATTTCGCTCGATGTACTAGATATGGGGCGACTCAGCATTGCTCGGGCAAACATGGCGATGTTTGGGTACTGCTGTTCGCTCCTCTTTCAAACCCCAAGTGAGTCTCTTCCTTGGACTACCAGTAAAGTGCTATTTGCAATGAACCAACTACACTCTTAACAGCATATAGTTGAAGGAACCGCGTTGTACTTGCACCTTGCTCAGAAGCTCTATCGGACAAAGATGATAAGCAGGAATGTTTTTCTATGAGTTTGCTCACCGGGTCCATGGACTTCATCTCCTCTGCTTTAGCATTTGATCGAGATTCTGAAACAGCATGTGAAACAATATCTCTCGTGGGAACCACTTTCAGAATCTCTCTCAACATCCTGAGGTACGTATTTATTGCGGTTTGTTGGTCACACCGTGGATCCAGTGAAGCACCCGAGATCATTGTAGGATGAATTTGGAAAGCGATGATCAAATTTGTATTGCACCGCTTTTTTCATCTCTTTAATTTCAATAATGCCTTCGATTACCACTTTCAAAACCGAAAAAATTTCTGCCCTTAATGACATTGCTGCTTGGATAGTGGGTGCATCCTCTGTTGAAAATATCTTCGTGCAGTTCTCAAATTTTCTAAGTAGACAAACCATTTTACCAAGTAACAATATTTCTCGTGGAGAAAGGACTAGTTCCGCCTTCAGAAGATTGTTTGTCTTCCAGATCTGCAGAATGATTTTACATATCCTTCTGGGAAGTTCCTTTAGGATCAAGACATTGCTCATGCCATCAGTTATTATGAGATTATGGAGCCCATGATTTGAACAACCCATGTTATTTAGGCCTGCGAGACGTGCAGCTTTTCTGACATTACTGCCTCGGTCGGTTGTAGTGAAATGAAGGAATAAAAATGTCCGTAAAGGACTGCAGCGATGGTCTGCTGCCTCGGCAAGCGAAGATGTTGGTGCTCGCCGAAATATGCCTTGTCTGAGGACGCGTGAATGCGCTGGCAGGCTAGCATTACGGGGTCGTGAGGTGGGTTCTTTTCCCCAACGCAAGGGCCTACTGCAAAAAAACTTCGCATTCATGAATTAGGGGATAAAACGACTCGGTCAATGGTGTCGAAGCCGAGGTAACCTACTAAAGGGATATATTGCCAAAGCAAAACAACTGACTAGGCTTGGCGAAAGCGAGCAAGATTCGAGAGGAGCACGTCTTTGCCCCTAAATAAGAGTGAGGCATCCAGGTGGAAGCGGTGCGGTGTCTGAACACGCAAAGACCCACAATCAATAATTAAGGCGAATCTTCAGCAGGCTGACACGTTGATATTTCAGGCAATATTCATATTTCTCTATCTTACACATTAATATTAGTTAAGAATGCTGATCATGGTTTCTTTCTCTCGTAACAAGTTTTGTTCCCCGCCGCTGCACCCAATTCGATAATGCTTGCGCGACCAAAACAAAAAATAAAGATTTCACAGCCAATCCAACAACGTCCAATCGCGAGGGGGGTAGGGGTCTAGAAACAATTCTTTAAACAACTAATTATCTCTGCCCGATAAATATTTGAATTAATTGCTCGTTCGTTTTGCGACATCTTCCAGTTTTATGCCATTGATTTTTCCGTCAACGCTTTATCGGTCTTTTCCGTTGGAAATATGCGCGCACACACACTCGCCCACTATCACGCGTGCCATGAATGCACACCACAAATACGATCGCAATTGTTTCCCCACTTGCGAATGAGGACGACGAACAGCAGCGATCACACACCAGACGACGAAAAAAGAAAAACTCCTTTTCGGTGCATCGAGCACTTTATCATTGCAACTGTTCTCGCCTTCCACCTTCCACCAAAAACCCGCGCCAATGCGTCAAGTTCAATGTTCAGACGCGGACATTTTGCACTCGTGTTTTACATTTGCCCCGGCGGCAACCAAACCTGATTTTTGACACTTTTTTCACGCCTTTTCTTGCGTGTCAATGATCGTAGGAAAATAAACACTTGTCGCCGCACTTACTGAGAGGCATTTATGCAGTGGGACCCCACTCGCGTGTAAAATCCGCACTTCAAGACATTCCTCGGAAACAAGGTACACGCCCGAACCATAGGCCGCGCATGTGAACATGGATTCGTGTTTTAAGAGGCATTGTTCTTTACACCGCCGTTTATCCGGAATTCTCCTCTGCAAGGTAGACGAGCCTCGTTCGACGTTTTCCCGTCGACCTTTCAAATGCGAGTCCTCTGCTTACCGGCAACGGTGGTTTCTTTTCGTCGAGATATAAATGCAATTCATTTCTGAATTGCGTTGCAAAGGGGGTTGCCGTCATCGATTAATTGTAATTTTTTTATTTAATATTTTTAGATTGAAATTTTTTCAATCTTTTTTGTTTTTAAATCAAAAATAATATTAGATGATGTTTAAGGATTTTTTTTTGAGTAGCAAAACAAACGGTGTTTTCGCCTGGGAATGTCTTTCGAGCAGCTCGACTGCTACACGGTAACAGTGAATAAAGTTTTATGTACATAGAATATCAAATTTTTCTTTCAGTTTATGTATCTCGTCAGATATAGCTTCTCCTGAAATCACGTATACTATAATAAGATATTTATGTCCGAGCATTCATGAGTTTCTCTCACCTGTATGGCTGCCCTCTATTGCATGAAGTGAGAGAAGGAAATTTTGAAGCTCCCATTTATGGGAAACCTGATTGTATGTGAAGACTGTATAGCTGCGATGGCGGTAACTATCTGTCCACATGTCATAGGTAATTGCTCCACAGCGTGGACGATGCTCTTAACATTCGCCAACATAATTCGGTATACATTAGCGAGCGCTCCACTAGCTATAGTGCTACGGTTTGGCAGCTCCTCATTTGGACCAATAACCTTGTATTTCTAAAAGACATATAACTCAGTCGCTGTTGGTAGTACGGGAGTTCTAGTCTGGCGCGGATCCGCTGATGTCATTTTCATTTGTAATTCTTATAAAACTATAAACCTCACCAGAATAAGAGATCAAATAGCTGAGGTGCATAATAAAAGGCAGGCCAGCAGGGGTGAGGGCAGAAGCACAATATGTCATGAATTAATACCATAAGAAAGTCTCTTAATTCTTCTCCAAATGAGAAGGGAGTAAGGTCACGCGCCAGTGCCAGATCTCTTGCAAGATAGTATCTCTTCGTTTTTTGAACTGGACCAAACATCGGTCTGTATAGAGGCCTAAATATATCTGCTATGCTTATTTGTTTATTACTGCTTCCTACGGCTGCAGTGTCACCCTGAACGTGCACGTCGTGCTGATCCGCAAGGTGTCGTGCAAGACTATTGGTCGAAACACTCTTTACATAAGAGTGAATGGCAAAACTGCAATTAATTATAAAGGTTTACGCGGTCTTCAATTATATTCTAAAACTTCGGTTCGATATCTAAACCCAAAATAGTAGACACTGACAAATCTGTTCAGAAATCGAATTTAAATGAGTTCGGGTTCGGAGGGATTTCAGTCTGTCAGAAAACGACTTATCAGTCCGCTTATATATGCAGGATAAGCTTCAAGATTAAAATCCAGAAAGCAATTTTCAAACTCAAAAATGCCCGATCTTTATTAATCTCGGTTACCAACCCTCATGAGTTCAAAAACGCCGTACCAAAAGAACTTTCCTTAAAAAATATCAATTGTGAATTCGAAAATTAAATGCGGTGAATACTTACTCCGAAAACTGTTTCGGGGCGGTACATCCCCTCTTTGCTCCGTCCAAACACTTCAAACAAAACACCTTCTTTGGTTGAACGATGCGTCGTTTTCCATTTTCTCGTAAACGTAACTACTTTCGCGAAAGAACACTCTCCCATATCAAGGACGGAAGCGTTCTATCTTGCAACTAAAACCGTACACAGAGCCGACAACGTGTCGACGAATTTGGGTGATGTAAACAATCTAAATATTAAGTTAGTTTAGCCTTTCACGGATGGATTCGACATTACGCTTGGAAGCCCCTTTATCAGTGTAGGCGCCGGCAGCACATTTCACCCCTCACTTAACCGTACACGCGGACGAATCGCTTTTAGACGTATTATATGCGAGCAAATTTTCATACTTCCGACTTTAAACTATTTCACCCGACCAAACTTCCACAAACATAAACATAAACAATCAGTCCAAACGCCAGTTCTGTCTTGTCGCAGCAAACCAGTCCAAGAATCGATCGAGACTTGAATTAATTGCGATGTTCCATTTATTGATTCGAGATCGGTTGAAGGTTACGCTAAGCACAAGTAATTCGGGATTGGAAAAGAAAGGTGGATGGCCGGTCATCGTCCCTTTCGATAAGCGGACAAACCCCGTTGTGACAGATCTATATAAGGGAGTTAAACGAGTGAGCGGGTCTCTTTTTGGTTGGAAAATTCTCGGTACGGTGAAGTGTTTAGCTGGTGGTTAACTCGTGCGCGAAGTGATGGCGAAAGTTTTTCAGATACGGATCTTCCATCGAATTAGTGATCTAAAGAATTTAGTACTTGCGAGTAAGTGGATGTTGGTGGTAAACTTGCGCGCAAAGAGATTATAGTCGCAAACCTGAAATAATTTATGGAACAGTGCGAACTAGACGTTTAGTCAGTGTGCAACCGAAAAAAATTAGTAAAAGAAAATTTAGTGGACTAATAGTGAATTTTTCTTACTGGGACAGTGAAAGACGATGAAGCCGCAAAGGTAAGCGTAGCGTAAAGGGAAATTCCCGTGTTACCCACGTAGAGGATTGCCATTGATTGAAGCACTTTGGAGCGTGCTTCTGATTGAAGGACAAAATTTGGGGAATTCGAGTGGGAAGGGAATTAATAACCAAACTGGCAACTTCAATCGGACCAAGAATTTTATTCATTGTTTTGGGGAATTCGAGTGTGAGGAAGATTAAAAGCAAAACCCGCAACTCTAAAGAACTAACGAACCCGCGAAACAATCGGGGTTCTCCGGAACGGGGGGGTTGGGTACGGAAAAGATGAACAACCGGTAGCAGAAAGGGGCCCCAATGGTAAAGCGGAGAAAGATTTTTCAGCGTAACTATTCTGTTATTGTTTGGAATACAAGAATTAATTTCATGTTTTATTGGTTTTTTAAATGTTGCCGATTCCTTTTTCCCTTGTTTTTGTTCTCAATTTTTCTTAATTTTCAGCGGTACCTTGACTCGGGAGGAGGAGAAGCCATAGAAAATAAACCGGGTGGTCCGACGGCAGTAAGAGGCAGTTTCCTCCTCTTTTTGGTTCCTCTTTAGGCCTCCCTCGTAACTGCGCTACGTTCCCGGTAAGAATTAGGTGCGTATTAGGTGCTTCGAACCAATATTCTAGCGGCCGCATTCTCGCTTGGCGGCTTTTGGGCCCACTGGCTAACCGAGTAGCGCTCACGCCCATTCTTCGGGGGCCATCCGAACCGACGGCTCCCAGCCAGAATATCTTCTACAAGGAGGGTAACAAGGGACCCAAGAACTTCCACACAACATTTGGTTTCATTTTTGCGCTGAATAAAGGCACAATGTTAAAAAAGTTGACCGGCTTATCTTTACGCGGATCACGATGTTCTGCCCACGGCTGCACGGAAAAATTGTGAAATTCAAGATTTAGACTCAGCGACGCCAGGGTCTAATATAATCTTTGTAGCACTACAGCCCCTCTCGGGCCTTCGCTTAGAGATAGAGTATCTCATTTTTCATGACCGTATTTGATTTTTTCGGAAGTTGGTTTGGTCAGTACCATGCTACCGTGTGCCTGCTCAGCTATGATATGATTAAATCAGTACATATCACCACTGAGTGAACACTCGTAGTCTGTCCGAAAAATTTGAACCTGGGACCTTCGGCTTATGCGTTCATGCTCCAACCACTAGACCACACAGACTACTGGTCTAATATAATATCCTTGTTTTATTAGCATAATCGTCTGTTGTTTCGTATTCGAACACCTCTGAAATACCTACTTACCGATTTTTATTCTTAATAAATATTCATGTTCAATACTGCTAAACCAACTTCTAAACATGAGCATATCTCGATTTAGCTAAAATCGGAGTACAAAAATAGTTTTGGGCATATATGGGTTGACCGAAACAAAATTCAACATCCAGCGCGTTTGCTATTTTGCTTATAACGATTTCTCTCCAGAAATTTGTCTGAAAAATTAGTCAACACCAACGGCAAGCATAAATTTAAATACTATAACTAAGTATTTCGCATATTTATATAACTTTATTTCTCAAAGCTCGTCCCATATATCATTCAGTAAATATCTATGAGTAATTATTGAATCCATGCGCATTTTGAAGTATCGCTGCTCGCAATACATCAAGTCAAATGAAACCCCGGCCGGTGTTGGCTCTACGCTATCCATCATTCTCTCAACCGTTAGACGAAGAATCATGTACGTGAGATTTCCTTTTGCAGCAATTATAATGCAAATAAGAAAATTCTAACGGTTTCGCTGCGCCGGTACAATTGAAATCCACTTCTTGCCTGCTAACATTTCGATCGCTTCCACTTCCACCGTAGTCGCAAATTTTATAAGACGCCGTAAAGCTTTAAATTTAACAGGGAAAGTTCAATCAACCATTGTTAAGTCAAGGGGAGGAGGAGAGTGAGTAGCTGCAGATCTACTAGACCAGACAAATGCCGGCTGTACTCGAAAAAGTATCTTCTAGAGAGTTAATGTAGATGGACTCGAAGTGGAAGCATCAATTATTCATTCCTATGTTCGGATTTTCTGGAATACCACAAACATAAATTTTTTGTATAAATTCAGCCCTTTCCCTTCTGAATCGCTTCAAACATACAAAAAAAAAAACTAAAATTCGCCAATTTTTTATGTGCCAAAATTGTTCGGATGTAAAGTACTTCAACTTTGCCTTATTTGCAAAGAATGGAAACCAATGCAGCGCGCACACATTCACAAAATCATCTGTTTTGGCATTTGTTGGACTACGCGGCGAACTGAAGTGAAAAGTGAAGGTCGTACAAGTTGCCCCCACATGCAAGCATGCATGCATGCACGGTTGTAGTGGAAAAGTTGCTGGAGCCAAAGAACCGAAACTTAAGTTGGAGCCGGATACCGGCATTTCATGCTTCGGCGCTTCAATGTCGATGATTCTCGTTAGCAGTGGTAGCGAAAATCCCAACAAAACATTATCGGCAACTGTTATTCGTAGATCTTCGGGGATTGTGGAGCTTTAACGGCGAATTCCCATCTGTTTCTCACGGCCACCATCTTCACAGATTGCACCACCCTATCGAATTCGCCGCATTGAGAAACATGCAGACTCGTTGATGGCCGCCGGGTGTGCGGCATTATTGTAAAGAAATACGAGTATGTACTTCTGTGTGCGATTAGGTGCAGATATGTAGTTTGAGTTTAAGGTGACCATTCAATTCTTGACTTTAAAAGCTGGGCATTAATCTTTCATAAAATCCAATGACGTATTTTTATGGCATAACAAATTCTGTTTCGATTAAAGTCTTAATAACATTCGAAAGCAGAAAATCTCAAGGTCTACTGTTCATCAGTAAACAATTTATTTCTTTAGAGTTGGTCATATTGTACGTTAAGCGCTGATAAAGATGAATAAGTAAATCTAATCCATTTTAATTAGTAACAAAAATAATAATAATCTTTATTTGATTTCAATTTATAACTAATGTAGAAAAAACTTAACTAGGAGTTGTGAACTGAATTCATTACAATCCCTTATAGTACATAATTTAGCAGAGCTGAGATTTTCCGAATTGCTTATAGTAAAAAATGTCCCAAGGAAAAATTCAAACAAAAATCTCCTGGAACTTAAGACTAATTTATATTATTCTAAAATAACTTGATTCTAAGCTAAACTATCTTAGGTTGTGCAGACATGCTTAAAAATCGAAATTGAAATATAGATTGGCGTTGCTTAGCCACTAAAGGGCTAACGGATGTACGAGCTTTACAAAGGAGATTTTCACTTCTTTTTTCTGTAAGTTTTCCTATAAGATAAACTTTTGCTAGACCATGCAGTTTCCGTGTTGAAAAATAAAACGGCTTACATATTATAATTCGATATTGAGATATCTACTTTGCATTACCTGTAGCTTGGATTTCAGGTAAGCTGCACAATATCCCCATGCTGGAGCTGCAATCCTTTTTCTACGTCCGCTCGCTTCGAGACTTCCCGAAAGAAATCTAAACCGACCTCTTTTCGATTATAGAGGTCTTGGCATGTGTCAACGGACTGTACTCATCAGGCCAACAAGTCCGGACACTCTCTTCCGAGGTGGCTGGTGGAAGGCTAGCTAGTTCGGAGAGAAATTTCGGTCGCTGGTCTTCCACAAGCAGACTAAGACCACGCGTCTATCAACTATCAACAACCCGACCTTATGTTACGCTCCATCTCTTTCCGACCGTACGTTCGGTCCAAAAAGGAAGATTCGAAGTAAGATAACCTCAATCAAAATCTCCGAACATTATCCGAAATAAATTACTCGAATCCAAAATCGAATTGTATTAATCGAGCAGTTCGCCCCCCGTCAACTACTCGATAAATCAGCCAATACACCCGCAAATGCATCAGCCGACGCATATGCATAGGCGCCCGCAAAATGCATCCGCAACGCGTATGCGTATTTGGCCGGCAATAGTATGCCATAAACAGTCCTCATAACCGGCGATACCCGACAGAGATCTGCCATCCCTACACAATTGCGATCAGCTGGCAAGTATTGGATGACATATCTCTGCCACTGAATCGCCAATTGACGTCAGCAGTATCGTGAGTTGATTTCTGTCACTGAACCGCCACTTGACGTCGGCCGTGTAGGAAGAAAACGCCTGGTACTTCTGGGAGGAAATCGGATTATTCCGTAAGGTTAGTATAATTTGTGTCGGAATCCCAGTTATTGAGTGTGAAGGATTAATGACATAATTTATAATACCCAGAAATCGAACCAGGAATACATACAAGGAGGTTTTGGATGAACGTTCCCTGTACTGGGATGCACAAGGCACTATGCTTTTGGATCAACGTGTTTGAAACGCTATGCTTCCTTAGCTAATCAGCTACCATGAAAAGTCACATTCGAGCACATGTGGATATGGGGCAGATCCACGAGAGACGCAATCCAGTGCGTTGATTTGTATAGGTTAGGTACGATATAAAGAGTGCTCCTTGCCCCGTACAGATTATTTAACATAAATTAGAAATAAATTATCACTTATAGAATGTACATTTAACTCTGAATTAGCCACCCCAACTGGAATTCCACCTTAATTGGCAGAGGCATTCAAATTAGTATGACGCTAAGAATATTGTTCACATATAGTGTTTCGTAGACAAAATTAAAAAGAAAATAATCTAACAAGACTTTGTCGAAAAAAATTGAAACCCTAAACAAGGACAAGCAATATTGTGAGGCTTTTTATAAATTGCACTATTACAACTTACTTTCAAAAAAAATAAATCGTTTCGCGAATCATATGTTAACGAAACGAAAATCAAAGTTCATAAAAACTCTTCCGGATCTAAAAATTAAAGAATGTTTTCGTACGCAAAATTAAATATTAAAAAAAAAGTGCCATTCCATCTTTCTCTCTTTCAATCCCCACGACCACCACATTCATCGCAAACATCTTCAATTTTCCATTCTTAACGCACTATAATTAAACCAGAAACTCCAAAGTTAACTGATCTCTTTTTCCTTGTACAATTACACTCTGAGTAACAACATTATATTTTTCAATTTTTTTTTGCAATTTCATCTAAGGTGTACATATATGTAATTTCGAAACAGAATTTTTTCACAATTTGTACACCATCTCATTGAATGATTTCATGTTTCCCACCTCACCTGCCCGATAAATACGAACAAACAGGACACTATCAACACTTCCACGTACGCATTTTTCACAACCTACCAATACCCTCTGAGAAAAACACAGACAAACTCTGGAAAATTATTTTACTTATTCTAATGTACAGAATAAAAAAAAACCAAATTTAATAAAATATTAACCAAGAGGAAAACGTGAATACCGACCTTCATGCTGAAATATAAACGAAAAAAAGAAATAAATAAGCTCATTACTAATAGTAAAGTAACAAAAGAGATAGCTGTAAAATAAATTGTACAAATTTTCATCTGGTATTATTTCCTCATTCACATTCACTAAAATCTGATATCTTCCTATACTAAATACCTTAATACGCATACCAAAAGAGATCTTCGTACAAATCATATGATAATGGAACCCACTCTACTCGTAAATGTGCATTTAAATTAGTTACAACTGTGTTAAGTAAGACGAGTTTCAAATTTATTAATACAGCACGCTACAAATGAAGCTTTATTTTAAAAATTTATTTTTGCATACAGATCTGTCAAATGGTTTCTACTTGTTATACCGTATAAAAAAAATTTTACTTTTACGCATAATGAATATTGTACTCAATGGAAGTTTTTCTACAAAACATTTATTTTCTAAGAATATTTTTTACACCGAGTTTAAAACTATAAAGTCAATGTATAAGATACATTTTTGTAGCATGTACACTGTGGAAAGGCAGCAATAATATATTGTCTTCAATGCATAATATTTATTATAAGTGTTATAAATGGATGTAATACTAATAATAAATGTGGAATCTGAAATAAAAACAGGTATGGGACCTGCCTCCTCTTCTAAGCTAGGGCTGTAGTTCCTTTCATTTTTGAAGTTCCAGGGGCTTTTGTCGGTTCCTCACGAGGTCTGCACCAAGTTGTCGATTTTGGCTGAGATATGAGATAATATACAAATCCATCTGCTTCGTTTGACCTATGAAGGTGACTGGGGTGGAGAATACAAAGCGTATACCGTACTTCGCTCCATCTGCGGTGCTGATGTGTATGCTCAAAGATTTAGAGCGATCAGGATATTCTTCAGAACCTAAGAACTAAAGATTGAGGCTATGCGGCAGACACTAGTCCCTGTATCCATGAAACCTATTATCAGCTCACAGAGCAGACAGACGGATGCATAAGGTCGAATTTCATAAAAAGTAACTTCGGTTACTTGAGAGGCACAGAGCTTTCTCCATAAAGTTTTCGCTCCCTTCCAAAAGTTTCTTTGAAACTCTCGGTTTTTGCCGTTATTTTGATTCGAACAGTTCATACAATTGGGGTTACCAGACCGATAATAGAAAACCTTTCGCTCTGATAAACAGGCAAAAACCCGTGGCCCTGTTTTCCCAAGTTCCAGTAGAGCGCAAGGCCCTCTATAGTCGTTATGCCCTGTATCTCTTGTTCGGGTCTTGAGGTAACATCCTGTTCATGGTGACCGATGCTTGAGGTGAGTCAGATGGCAGCTGCTGCTCGAGAAGGCAAACTGTTGTCTGAATTAAGCAGTTCTGTTATGGCTAGGCGGTCCAAGCGATCACGCCTGTTGCCATATGATGCACCACAATCTCCTCGGAGTTTTCAGTTGACACCTTCCAGTAGTCGGGCAGAAGCCCTTAATTCCTAAATGGTGCTGCGAGGTGGCTATACCATTGCTTGTCTAACCTGCCGGCTGCAGCCATCCCATAATATTTCCAGCATCTCTGACTGCGAGAGAGGTCGAGTCAGTCGCTCTGCGATGCTGCATAGAGCTTCTTACAACTCGTCTACAGTTTCCCCCAACTTCTGTCGCCAGCTGCACTACTGTTGCTTCAAGACCTCGTCGCCATCAATGGAAGTGAGTTACCTTTATAGAGCGTCCTTAAAAGTCTTCTTCTTCGTAGCACTACAGCCCCTCTCGGGTCTCAGCTTCCTGCCAATAGTGCCTCCAACTATCTGAGTCCATTGACCGCGTCCTCAAATTTTGAATGGACGGCCTTGGTCGGCTGAGTCAGACCAGCGTTTCCTCGGTTTCCCCACTGGTCTCCGGCCTTCAGTTTTGCCAACGAATAACTTTTCGGGTATCCGTTCGTCCATACGATTCATGTGGCCAGCCCCTTGCAGCTTCCGCAGTCTTATAATCGTTGAGATCCCCGGCTCGTCAAAGATTTCATACAGCTCATGGTTGTATCGAATTCGCCGTTGGTCTCCGTCTAGCTTCGCTCCGATTATTCAGGACCCGTTCCTCAAAGGCGTTCAGCATATTTGCGGATGCTTGGGTTAGGGTCCATGTTTCACACCCATAGCATAACACAGGTCTTATCACAGGTTTGTATCCTTGGAGCTTTGTTTTTCTGTGAATGCAGCTGGTCTTCAAGATTGTCAAAACGGAAAACAATATTTTATTTGTGAGCTGCATTCCTCGGCGTATTTCGTCTCTTTCATTGCCGATTGTCGTTATTTTGGCGCCTAAATACACAAATTCGCTCACATTGTGATATATTGTGTATTTGAGGTACAAGTGTGATATATTGTGTATTTGAGGTACTTTTTCTCCACTGATTTTTGTTTTGTTCTCATTGATTTGTAGCCCTATTAGTTTTACTTCGCTGTCGAGTTTCAGGACGAGTTCGTTGGCAGTTGTTAATGAGCATGACAAAATGTTTATGTCATCTGCATAGGCCACTACTTGGCTCGACTTGTATAGTAATGTACCTCGTCTATCCACAGGTACCTTTCTTATGACGTACTCCAGAGCCAAAATGAATAGCAATGGAGCCAGCCCATCTCCCAGCTTTAGTCGGATTTTTGTGTTAAAGATATCAGTGAGTTGGTTATAGATGCGGATTTGGGAGGTCGTCGTTTTGGTAAGACGGACTAATTTGGCTGGGATGCCAAAGCAAAGCATTATTTGGTACAGTACCTTACGATCAAAGCTGTTTTTTGCTTGCTTAAAAGTAGTCCAAATAAAAAAACGTGAGTCTTGAACAAATCTCCGTTGAATGATAGGTTTGCGTGACCAACAAATCGTAATTACCACGTAAAATAACCATTGGCATTGTTCTACTCTCTGTATAAAGCCCTCCACTGACACTGGATCATCTTGTCCGTGGTAGGTCAATTTCCAACCGCTTTTCGCATCTCTTGGTTGTTCCTGGGCGGGGATAGTCAGCTTGGCTGCACGGAGGTCGAGCACTCATGGTGGAAAGTGGTCCCACTCTGTGGTTGAATGAGCCGCCTAGTGCAGTATGCATCCCAGGGTGTGGTAGAACGTTTGTAGCGGGGGGGCCTTGAATGATATTCAGGAGCCAGGGGATTCGTACCGGAACTTAGTCGGTAGTGAGACGATTTATCCTGCCGTCTAGTTGGCGCGGACCAAGTTCTTGGGTCCATGTCCACTTGTGGTGGGGTAGGTGGATGATCTTGTGTGCGAGTCGATCATAGGTCCGCTATTAGCTCCTGACTTGGAAGCTACTCTCGATTACGTGCGGTCAACGAGAAAAGCAATACGTTGGCATGAATAGTCATGAAATGACTATGTTACTGAGAGCAAAAATTCAAAATAAAAGTGTTTTCAGACACTCAGGTACTATTTGTTATGGGGTGAGAATCAAAACTTGCCACCAAATATATTAGTTAACGAACTTACGGCCAACATTCAGGAATTTTAATATTACTTGATCTTACTGTGGAGTGGAGGTAAACCACCAGCGTATGATTCAAAAGCAAGAACAAACAATATTGATGTCCAGAGACAACACACTCCCGGAAGTTGATAAGGGCTTTTGGGGTATATTTGTGCAATAGCCTTTAATTTGTCTCATGTAGGATCATCTTGTCCCCACGGTAGGCGCCATTTGTAGTGTTTTCCGAAATGTTTAAGTATCCATACAGGACACGAGTGTCAATGGCCTGGCATAAAGGTCAGTGAGCTGTTAAAACAGAACAGAACTCAGCTGAGATAATTTTGCCTGGTGATTTTTAATGGTTACTACAATCGCAGGATAAAGAAATATGATACATGTCGCATTTTATACTTAATAAATAAAACCCATGTAAATTCAAGATATCGCTCATAATAATCTTTATAAACTACAAAAATGTTAAACTGGGTGAGCTCGTTGTAAGACAAAATAAAGTTAAACCTGCATATAATTTTGATAGAAAAAAACACAAAATCTGTCTTTTTCATATATCTGACTGCGCATCAAATTCCTCATTTCTTTTAATTAAAATAATTTACTTGTATTACTAGTACTTTCATCAGTATTTCGGTAAGTAGATTCATCGAATTGTGTCTATGAGACGCCACGTTGCCGATTGAAGTGAGTTAAATGCTCATCGCCAATTTCAGCCGCAAGATTTTGCAATCGTTTTGCCAGCATCGAACCTTTACTCTCAGCCATTTGCACTTAGTTTTGTTTTATTTCTGCCAGACAAACCCGGGCTCTCACCACAGATATTTACAATAAGCAATTCTTCATACAATCTAAAATTACTATTCCAAGATGAAAAGACCAACTTAGGCCTAAGTTCTCAATAAGGCAATTATATAGGTTTTTCCAATAAGAGGTGTTATTTTGATATTAAAATAAAAATGCCATTTTTTAATATAAATGAACGGATGTTTATTTCATTATAAAGAAGAAGGTATGCCGTTAATAGTGGAAAATAACATCAGGCAAATGACCACCACGACCACGCTATCAGGACCATATCCTTTTCATTTAATTTTCCATAACCAAATCGCAAGGGAGTGACCTCGAAAGCCTCACGAATTCCATGTTTGAGGTCTTGAATCGTCGCTGGGCTGTTGGCGTAGACCTTTTCTTTCACGTGGCCCCAAAGGAAGAAGTCACAAGGTGTTAAATCACAAGATCTATTCAAAATAACACCTCTTATTGGAAAACCCTATATATCTCACCTAAATGCTTTATCAAATATAAATGAGAAATAAATCAATTATCCTTAGCTTGTATTACTTCCATCAAAACGCTATTTATTTTTTTTTTTATTAATATATAGACATATATTTCAGGAGTAAGTTGATCCCTTTTTCAGTGTCAGTTATTTTCTGATGTTACAAGGCCTTTTCAGGGATATTTATACTAAGAAAAACCTTTTCAGGGACATTTATACTAAGAAAAACCAAGTTCAAATAAATCTAATTGCTTAAGGTTTAATGACTAGACGATTTTATTACCCGCCTTCGTGTCCTTTTTTATTGGATCTGATTACTAAGCCTCACATTACGTAGGGTCTAATGACTTTTTTTACACATCTGAGTATAACTGTTATTATTATTATTTCTTATTTGTATCGTACAAAAAGAAAAAAAGAGGAAAACCCACAACTATTTCACTAAATTCAGGAGGCCAGACCCAGGTTATCATTGACTTTTGTTGCGGTTGGCTGCCTTATAATCCACAATGATTCGTACACATCAAATCAGAATTATTGTGGATTATGAGACACGCGACCGAAACAAGGCTCAACGATGACCTGGGCAATAGATACTCTGGCCTCCTGCATTTAGTGAAATAGTCGTGGGTTTCCCCTTTTTCCTTCTTTTTGTGCGATTGTACTTAATTTAAAATAAATTGGAAATAATTATTGCTACAATAATAATAGAAATAAGAAAAATTGCAGTAATACTTAGATATGTAAAAAAAATCATTAGACTAAGTAATGAGATCCAATAAAAAATAATCAAAATAAGATGAGGACACGTAGGCAGGTAATAAAATCGTATAGTAATTAAATTTTAAGCAATTAGATTTATTAGAACTTGGTTTGTCTCAGCATATATATGCCTGAAAAGGCCTTGTAACATCAGAAAATGACTGACACTGAAGAAGGGAGCAACTAGCTCCCGAAATATATATATATTAATAAAAAAATATAGCGTTTTGATGGGAATAATACAAGCTAAGGATAGTCTGGAAGCGCTAAACATGGAAAAATACACACAGTATCAATGAATTGCAATAAAAACTAAGAAGAAATCGTTAGCTAATTGTAAAGAAGTCGGACTAAATTGAACTTTATTTGTTTTTCTTATTTTTTCTGCGGATCAATTAAACGAGGGCGTTCCGATAAGTACTTAGCCTACATAAAAAAAATCAAAACTGTCGAAAAGTGCCAATTTGTTTCTAAGCATAATCTCCGCTCGATACAATTCAGCCAGCGAAGCTCCAGCTCCTTCCATCCGTCCGAAAAAATCTCGAGGTCTGCATAGTAGGCCTCCTCATTTGACTCAAACTTCAGCCCGGCGAGTGACTTTTTTCAAGTTTGGACAAAAAAAAAACAAGTCGCACCGGGCCAAATCTGGAGAATACGATAGATGGGGTACCAGTTCGTAGCCCGATTCAACCAAGGTAGCGGCGGAGGTGTAAGCCGTTGAGTTGTCATGGTGGAAGAGCACTTTTTCGAATTAAATCGGCCCTGCGCCACTGGCAACCAATACATGCACATTGCTGCCATGTGGCTTTCCATCTCGCGTCAGTTGCGACGACTCCTCCATTCCACGTCTGTTTTGTCGGAGGTTGTCAACGTGGCAGTCCGACGCAGCAGGTGATAGGAACTCATCGTCATTTGGTGGAATAATTGTGATTGCAGAGTTCACCTAATCGGTAGAAAACAAATTTCATTCTTTTGTAAATACTTCTCATACATATTTTTTACAGCTTCATTGGGATGTGTGTGAGAATGTGTGTTTTGCTGTTGTTGGGAGGTATCGGGCAGTGACAAGGCGATTTGGCTCAACAGCTACAACTGTCTCAACCACAAGTGCAGCAACAATTGACTTAAAAGTGAACGCAGAGATCTTCAGGCTGCAGCGACTTCAGGTATAAGAGTTGACGATCGTCTCGGGAAGTATAATTGCATTGCATGTATTTTTACTATAGAAGAACTTTATGGATAAGAAAACATAGAATATGATAACTGCTACGAAGAGAGTTATTCACCAAAAGAAAATTGAATAGTGTTGTTGTTAATACGGTTCAGTGGTGGAATGAAAGGGAAGTGCATAAAATAGTAGCGGATTGCGTAGATACGGCTCCAACGCAGTTATTAGAGATTAATTACGATGCAGGTGTGAAAATAGAGCTTGGGAAAGAAGTCACCCCCAAACAAGTAAATCATCTTCCTTTCGTAACATGGAAAGCTGATACAAATGATCTACACACTTTATTAATGACTGATGCCGATGGGCTTTCGCAGAAGAATCGAGGATACGTGTTCTTACACCCAAAAAAACATTTTTTTTTAAAGAACTGTGGTTATTTCTAAAAGATCATCTCGTAGATAATTGATCGTCATTGATACTGCAAATTGATGTTAATGTTATTCCATAATGAGTTTTTAGTATGCATGGATAAATAGTATTTTAAATGAACAAAAAAAAGGAGAGGGAAGCAAAAACTGTAGTATGAAGAGTAATATTGCAACAATAATTTAAAGAACAGAAAATAACGCTAGAATGATATCTTCAACTGCGTATTATTTTATTTAAGTAGATGTATTTGCGTTAATCAAAATCAGGAAAGGGCCCATGTCATCATGTCCTACTGAAATAACGGCCCAATACATTAAAAACTTTGGGGACGAACAAGATAAATAATTAAATCAACGAAGACAGAGGAAATTGATGTAATGAAAATCCGTTTAGATGTTTGATGATAGTAAAATTATTTAAAGGAATTCTTGTAATCGGGAAGAAAGGCGGAAAAAGGGAGTTCTCATCCAACTTCAGCTATTTAGCTGAAGTTGGATGAGAACTCCCTTTTTCCGCCTTTCTTCCCGATTACAAGAATTCCTTTCCTCGCCTCCCTTGTTATCTCGTCTAAGTCAACAAAGGATTTGATCTTATTCATATATTTATTAGCTATTATTATATCTTATTCATACGAGTATATTTATAATACATTATTATACCTTATTTAACGTTGATTCTATTTATTAGCTAGAGTTAGGCACATGAAAATTAATCATTGTATTTGAATGAAAAAAAAACAAGAGATAAATCCGAAATGTCTTAAGGAGTACTGGCAAAAACGCATTTGTAAGACTAAGTAAAAAAAAAAGAAAACGTACGGGGAATAAAGTAAATGTAATTTTGCAATGAGTTCAGCTTTATTAGGGAAAATAAAAATTATGAATTGCCAACTAACCATCAGACTTTCCTTTCCAGCCCGCCCGTTTTTTTTTCAGTAGGAGGGAGAGTGAACGGTAGGTATGCCGCTAAAAGTGTAGGGTTTTAAGAAATTCGCGGATGGCCGGTTTCGCGTCGCGTGCGGTACGCGGTACCTTCGTTTGCATTGCGTTTTCGTTAGAGTAGATTTCGTCGGAGTTGAATTAAAGTAGTATATTTTTCGGTACCGCGCCGGTGAATTCGGGAACGCGAAATTGATGTGTTTTTTTTTTGATTGACTGGAAAAATGAGGGGAATACGGAATAAAGAAAAGTAAGTTTCCCTTCCGTATGTTTTTGACGCGTTTGAAACGGGCGTTTAATGGTGGCTAAAATACGTACTTGAGCGTCATCCATTTAAAGGCCAGCGACCGAAATCCTCTCCGAACTAGCTGGCCGACAAGCAGCCACCGCGAAATGAATTACGGGTGTACGGACTGGTTGACCGATTGGTACCGTTCGTGGGCACGGCTCAGACTTCACGTCTAGAATTGTTTTGAGGTCGGTTCCGACTTCGTTCGAACGATTTTTGACGGAAAACCATTACACAATGATTCGGCATAGTAGAGCTCTATGACCGTTGTGCCCTTCTTCAGATAGTCGATGCAGATCACACCTTGTGAATTCCAGAAAACGATGGAAACTCCTTCGGATTGCGTTCAAACAGCATCAAACACTACTCCGAAGTGGTCTCATGGCTGCGTTTATTGCCTGGAGTGAGCGAACGCGGGACCCATCGACCCAAAAGCTTTCTCAGGCCCAAAATTTCATGCAGGGTATGATCCACGCAGTCTTTTGAGATGACTACTGTCTCAGCTACCTCGCGCACCTTCAATCGGCGGTCTGCCAAAACGAACTGGTGGATTTTTGTCACGTTATCCTCGGGGCTTCTGGGCGTAGCTCATCAAAAACGACCACGTTGAAACTCATCAACCCAAATTTTGCGGTCGCCATCGCAGAAGCAGAGCCACCATAAACAGCACCCAAGCGCTCTTTGATTCCGCCGCGCGTTCTCCCTTCCAATACCAATAATCGAATCACCGACCGATATTGCTCTTTCTCCATATTTTTTAAATGTGCAGACACGCTCGCTCCCACTCACTGTCAAAACAAAACTACGAGTCCGATTCGGCTGAAATTTTGACAGTAGCCGTCTAAGAGATAGTACCACACGACAGTGAATCCCTCTTGCGATAGTGGTGCCATCGGACGGTGAGGCAAAGTATTTATCCAACCGCCTTCGTAACTCATTCTAGATAGGACTCTAACTATGATGGTAGTAAAGGTTTTTTGAAATTACGTTCACTTAAAAACAGATTCAGGCGATTGTAAGTAGGTTCATTTGAAAAGTTTCCGGTCTTTTATAGAAAAACCCATGATTCAAGCCAAACAAAAATTTGTTTCTTGACATAGTCTCCACGCAAGTCTGTGCATTTGGTCAAATGCTCTTCCCAACCTTTCAGGTCTTCAGCAAAAGTTCTTTAGCTAAACCTGAAAAATAGAAGTTTGCTGCCACTCCAATCTCGGTATTTGACCCATATTTTTTCTCACGCGGAAATTTTTTCGCGTTGGGGTGCAAAAAAAGTCACTCGGAGCTAGGTCTGGTGAGTAGGGTGGGTGTTGAAGCAATTCGAACTTTGATTCCTCCGAGAACGTTCAGAATGCTCACCGTCAAAAATGCTTGTGTGACCGCGTTCGAACTCGACCACCCAATGTTCCACTGTTGTTAATGAAGGCAACGATTCACCATACACGGAGTCTAACTTTTCTTTCACTTCCTGAATTTTTTTCCTTTCAAATAGAGGTACTTTATCACCGCGTGATACTCGATTTTATCCATTGTTTTTAATAAACGTCACCTGTCAACTTTGGAAAGGTACCATTCCGATCCGTACAAAGATCGGAATGACTTGATATTTTTATGGCATATATATATATATTAATATATATATATATATATATATATATATATATATATATATATATATATATATAGTATGGCGACCTTTTGTATCTATAACGCATTGCAGCAGACTTTTCATGGGTCGTACCAATTTTTCAAGGTCATAATTGATGGGTATTCTTCTTCTTCGTTTAACGATTTGTTTCTTTAAATGAACCCACAAATTCTCTATGGGATATAAGCTCGGGCTTTATGGTGGTGTGTCGAGAACCTTGCTGCAGTTGTACAATGGCCATATTCGTACGGTGTGCTTCTTCTGTTTCGGGTCATTGTTTGGTAAAGTTTGAACAGTGGCTTGTTACCGAAAAACACAAATTTATTTGCACTGCTAGTTTAGTGACTGTAAAATCCTCAAATACCACTGCGGGTCCATGGTTGCATCAATAAAAACCGAAGCCCCCACCTCCTCTGCTAGAAATGCTCCTCCAAACTATTCCAGAAAGTTTTCCGAATTTCACAGTTGGACTGATGTTTCTATTTTCCAACGAACTTAACCGCTTCCTCTACACTCTGTTTGGTCCATCGTTATAATACAACATATTTTTGGTTTTGTGACAGAATATGATGTCATCCCAATATTCAGCCGGTTAAGAAATTTGTTTCGCTTCGAAGGAAAAACCCATCTTTGTGAACAGCTCTTGCTGATCTTTAAGATCCATTGCAATAGTCCTCAATGAAATTTGAGGATTTCGATAATTTTTCTTTATTCCAAGGCGCTTCACACGTTCGTTTATCTTGGATTTAGGGCCACTTCCACACTTTGGCTCTAATTTATCCTCGTCCTTGTCCTACGTGTTACTGAAAACATCTTTGAAATCTCCTGTACAATTTTACGCACCTGATTGTAGTACACCAGCTGCACAACCTCAAAACATAGCATCTTGCCTTTTTCCTAGAAAGTGTTTTTAAGTACTCTATATAAGTAGAATTGATATTATTGTACAGAAATGAGAATGATTTGTTTTTTTTTTGAAAAGCTGAGAATATTTTCTGTGTGAAAACTCATTCTTGACATATGTTACTGTATGCATTTAAACAATCTCTTCAGATTCGTCATACGTAAATGCGTCATTAAAATTTAAACATGTACATTTTCAGAATTATTTTAAATTTTTCTATAACATAGAACATACTTTTCTATTTTACTTTTTTTTATGCACAAAACTTAGTGACCACCCTTATTATAAATTCGCTGCAATTTCACACACTCGCTCTGCATGCCTCAACTCTTCCTACTTGAGATCCGCCCTGTGGAAGCTTTTCCATGCCAATTTGGCCAACTTGTGCTGGAGTGTGGGTGCGAATGCGTTTGGGCGATTGCTTTTCGGCTGCCGGTCGATGTGCGGCCGTTGGCGGTCGGCAAGGCCGTCTGTTTTGTCATCGTGTATCTATTGTTGTCTTTCGGTTTCCCACACAGCCCCCTATGCTGGCTGCAAAGCTCTCCATCATTGTTTGCTTTGGCCATAGTTTCGTCGCCACAGTCTCCATCCCAGTCGTTCTGAATGCAATCCCTCCATTCACCAAATAATTTACGGATTTCCCAGCATTGCAATTTCAGAAAAAATCACCGGGTGTCATCGAAATTTGATTATCGCTCGTGCTCGCAAGGAATTTCCGCAACCCGAGAGCAATTAAAAAAGTATCTTTGGAAAACTTGTTCGGACTTTAGATGCAAATTCACGTGATATTTGTCGGCGTAGTGTTTTGAATCGAATGTGCCGACGCAGGTGATTGCTGTTTGGCGAATTTGTGGCCTTCGTACGGGAACATCGATTATTTTTCACAAAGGGTTGCAAGCCTTGCAAACCATCCCTTTCCAGTGAGTCGGTGTTTGGTTGGTAGTTTGCCGGTGGTTGGGGTGCATTCACACTCAGCTCGGGCACCGGGCAGACACATTTCAAAGCTGTCTGGTATCGACGAACTTTTCGCTTCTCGCACTCGCAATCAGTTCCACTTTCTCGACTTTGGCACTGGGAACTCAAGACCGAAACTTTGTCTTCGAATCGAAAACGTGGCAATTCCCGTCACCGGTGTCGCAGTTCGTGGAGCACAATAACAAGAAAATAGAAGAAAATCGCACTCGCAATTGTCCGTGGTGGTTCTCGTTGCCGGCTTTGGAGTTCCTCTTGTTTGGCTACGCCAAGTCTTAGGTCGTCGTGCATGGACGTCTTGGCAGTCTCCCCTTGGACACCATCCGTTCCATAGCGTCTCAGCACTCCAAGTCGTAATCGCTTCTTCGTCTTGGCCGTCTTGCGTTCTTCTTCGAGACATTCCATCCGGTCGCCGAGGCGCTTTCGGGCATTCTGCAGCTCTTCTGATTGGGATAGTCTCTGACTGGCACTTGCCGATTCGCCGCCTATCGCTGCACCGTTCGCAATCCAATTGCCACATCTGCAATCTTAAGATTTAGACAATTCGTCTTTAGAACTTGAGCATTTCCGTGTGCATCTTTCGCTGTTCGGTCTCCAGTTCGCGTGTTCTCTGCTAATCCGAGTCCTACGCAGACCCACTCGATCTTGACCGCGTGCTGATTCTTTTCGGAAGTTGCGAGTTGCATGCCAACCCTTATCTAACTTTTATTCGCGAAAGACGTCTCACCCCAAGTTGTCCGCATCCTTTGAATTGCTTCCGGTGCGAAGTGGTACACAGATTGTTACTCATCGCTCATTTATTCGTTAGTGTGCAGACGACCTTGTTGTGAAGTTGTTTCGCGACTGATACGCATTAGCCGCAGCATAGCAATAACTGTGAAACGAATTTTACCCGTCGAGTGACCTCACGACCAGTGCCAGTGCATTTCCGGTTCAGATCAGTGCGTGGCAGTTCCGTTGTCTGTTCGCCTTGTGAGAGAAGAGTGAGAGTGGTTTTTGGTTTGGTGGTGACAACTCGGGTCTAAAGTGCCAACAGATCCTGCGGACTTTCGCCATAAGGTCCAATAGTGAGTGAGGAAATAACAAAAGTGCGTCGCTAGGAACCAAGCAATATCCAAAATCCTTGTGTGGAATTAGCAGTTGCGTCAACGTCAAGTTAGCACCACTTGTCACCCGTTCTTTATCACCACCTTGTCGGTGACACCCTCCAACCCGACCTCCAGGCCTGCCCACTGTGCTCGTCACTTGGACGCCGCACCAAACATTTCTTGTGCGCTAAGTAGGTATTCTAATTAGAACTAATTAAAATTCAAAGAGTGTAATTATTAGCTCCTTTATTCGGAGCTTCCGACTTGCAGTGCTGTGAGCTGCGGCTCCAGACAAGTGTGAACGATGATTACTTCACCTTTTCGTTGCTATTTGAATCGAATATTCTCTCGTCTTATTGTTCATGGTTAGGTGTAGTACGAAAGAAGTTTTTTTTCCGGTTAGTGCATGCATGGAACGTGGTTCCAGTCAGGCGTGCTCTGCTTCCGACTTGACTGCGTCACGTTGCAATAGTTACCATACGGAATGGAAAAATAGTCGCATTACATCATAATCCCTTCTTTCTGCGGTAAATCTTCAATGCAAAGTCTAACTCAGCACTTGATGTCTGCAAACTTAAGCTCTTGTGGAAACAGAAAAGGATACTCGTTGAAATAATTCCAATTAAAAGACAGTCGTCGCACTAATCCACGCATAAATCCTCCCAATGCACCGCAAGGACCTACAAGAAATCCTTCCCTCTTCGCGAAGCACGTTTCTCACATGTGCTCAGTCCCACCCCGCCCCAGCTGAGCTGCAAACTTTCCTAGTTGTTCTGCGGTACTCGTTTGGTGCATACCGTACGTCATATCGCACAATGTATTATTAGGTTGTCTCAGTTCATATGAACATTACATATGATATGATATATCTACGGCTCTTTGGTCTTATATCCCGCCACCACAGTGTGCTCTGTTTTATTGCGAATTGCGACGATGACAACGGCAACGCGAAGCTTGCCCGTATGTGAGTGTCTATAGTTGTCTAGGCTGGGTGTGGTTTTTTTCAAAGCTGCTACTAGAGTCGAGAGAATGTACTGCGACGTGAATCCACACACTATACACATGATAACATACGCGTATGAACATATGATGATGGAAAATGCTTTTGCACTTTGCCAAATGTGCGGGACGCATATGCGGATGAAATTGGCGAATGTTGTATATATAACAAATAGCGAATTCTTTTCGAAGTTTTATTTTTTTCTATTTTATGTTCTTTTTATTTTTGCTGGGCGGTTTGCAGCCACCGAACGTACAAAGTTTGTGGCGTGCTGATGGTATTTTTATCTGCTAATTTCATCGATCGATATGAGGAAAAACATTTATAGATTGTTTTAAAATGACCTGTCAATTGATTGCAAAATATGTATTATTTGTGGCTACGTTTTGGGGTTGTTGGTTTTTCGTTATTTTTTTGCGGTTAGCGAGGCGAATGTCCTAAGTTTTTATTTGCTGAATAGATTTTTATGGTTAGATATCGTTATTTGATCACTTTGAAATTTGCTATATGTTCTCAATGCCTGTTTGCCTGTTATTTCAAAAATTAAAAGCGTTCTCAGATTACGAATTGCTTTTTCAATTGACTTGCTAGGCGCAGATACATCCTCTGATTCCTTAAACTATTGATGCATTTGGAGCATTGGTAGTACGATTTATTTTCATTGTCTTTTTCATGTAAATTAAACTCTTCTGGATAGACAAAAAAAAATGTATTTACACTGAGCATTTTCTATAATTGGTGCATTCCAAGTTTCACTGCATCGCAGTAGCAACCGCCATGGGGACGACCCAGGCCTTGAACATTTACACATCACCTAAGAATTACATTATTGTGCGGGCTACGAGGGATGTTCAAAATGTACGAGACAAATGCTCTGACACGTTTATTTACTATCGAAAAAAATTTGCAAAAATTTACAGTTTTTCTAGGTACTCCCCCTGACAAGTTACTTATTTTGTCCACCTTTCCGGAAGCTTTTTGATACCGGTATCGAAGAGTTCCTTAGGCAACTCGGACAGCTCTGTGCGCACGAACCCCTCTACCTCGTCGTCGGTGTTGAATCTTTGGTCTCCGAGGGCTTCTTTTAGTGTTCCAAATATGTGGTAGCCGCAGGATGATAAAGCCGGACTGTGGGGGGGTGTTCTAGTACCTCCCACCCCAATCCCGGTATTGCATCGAGCGTGAGACGCCCGATACGAAGGCGCGCGATATCCTTGAGAAGAATCGCACTTCGTGCTGGAATTCTCCTCCATTTCGAGCGTTATTTTGCGATATTGAAGGTGCTCGTGAATGATAAACTCCACACTTCTAATATTGATGCCGAGCTCAGCCAAAATGTGTGTGACGCGGCAAACCTTGTCTGATGTGATGCTGGTTCGCGGTCGACGATCATGCGGGTCATTCACGACGGTTCTGCGACCATCCTTTAATGCTTTGGCCCATTTAAACATTAAAAAACGAATCACAATACGTTGCGCAACGGTGGTCGGCGCTTGACGTTCACTCATGGCCGTAGCATGCGCGTGAAACATGCACGCTCGACGAAAACTAGCCAACCTGTTCATAAGGGACCCAGCTATGTCATACTCAAGCCACGACGTGAATTGCATATTTCATGTAGGAGTGATTGCGTGGCTTATATTATTACATACTATTCTAACGATTAGACGTTAGACTACCTTCAGTCAAACACTGAGAGTTATTAGTAAACAACAAGTTGGTTAACAATAATTTTGAAAATGGACCATCAAAGTGAGCACTATCTTATTGTTTTACTTCACTATTTTATTGTTTTACTTCCGAAAGGGCAAAAATGCGGTGCAAGCTCAAAAGACATTGTGGAAACTTTATGGCGAGGCCTGCCTTACTGAAGACCACTGTCAGCGTTGGTTTGCTCGCTTTCGTTCTGATAATTTTAGTGTACAAGATGCACCACATATTGATTGTTCAATCACTAGTGATGATTTAATCGAAACTAATCGGTGTATGACAACTCGAGGGAAAGCACACATCGAATTCCATCGTTTACATGCACATACAACATCATGGTTATGAAAACAAACTAAATTTTTGGGCTCCTCACGAATTGAAAGAAATCCACCTCACCAAACGCATTAACAAATGTGACTCTTTGCTGAATCGTAAAGACCCATTTCTAAAAAGATATAACGGGTGATGAAACCCGACAATCGACATCTAAAGCCAATGCTCATCTAAAAGAGACGATACTTTCTGTGCGGATTACAAAGATAGAGTCTACTTGGAGCTGCTTCCAAGAAACCAAACTGTTGATTCGAATGCCTATTGTTGTCAACTTTCGAAGTTGAACGAAGAAATCAAGAAAAAACGCCCCGAACAAGTCAATCACAAAGCCGTTATGTTCAGGCATGATAGCGCCAGACCCCACTCCTCTTTTCTAACCCGTCAAAAACCAATGGAGATCAATTGAGAACTGATGCCATATTCACCCTATAGCTCTGACTTCGTATCATCAGACCATCATTTGTTTCGCTCCCTTCAAAATCATCGGAATGGTAAAACTTTCGACTCCGATCAAGCTGTTAAAAATGAGTTGGACCAGTTCTTGGCTTCTTAAAAACCAAGGCTTCTTCGTACGTAAGATTTTTCACTTTACCGAAAGATGGCAAAAGGTCATCCAAAAAATGGTCAATTTACTTCGACGAAAAAACGACAATAATTATCGAACAACCCAATATATGCATTTTTACAAAGGATACTTTCGTAGAAAAACCCGGATGAAGAAAGAGTGTTATGAAAAACTCAGAAGAGTAGCGAATAAGATAATTAGAATTAAGGAAAGAAAATACTATGACGACCAATTGAGATGCAGCGATGTAAGTCTAGCAAGCAACAACACAATACAAGCACATACAGTAGTTAAAAGCCTGAAACGTGATTATCAACCAGAAATCACGCTCTGTCGTGATGACATCGAAAATATCATTGCTTATAAAACTAGGATCAAGGAAAAATGGGCATCATATTTAGGGAATCTCCTTTATCCTTCGCATAGCTCCAGAACATCGGAGCTTATAGATGTTTCCGATCAGCTTCCAGTGGCCACACCGACTCTGGAGGTAGTTTGTTCCATCATCAAAGCCCAAAATAATAATAACGCGCCAGGCATCGATGAGATTCCAGTGGAGCTCATAAAAAATGGTGGTAGCGGTGTTCAGAAAGCTATCCATAAAATCATTCGGCACATTTGGCAACAAGAACATATGCCGAACGAGTAAAGCCAATCAATTATATTCTCTATCCACAAACTATAGAGATATATCACAACTTTGTACGGTGTACCAAATATTGTCAAAGATCTTAGAAAATAGAATCAGATCATACGCCAACAGTATTATTAGGGAGTATCAATGTGGTTTTAGAGCAAGTAGATCGACAATAGATCAATTGTTCACAATCAAGCAGGTACTTGAAAAACGCTGGGAGTTCAACATAGACGTACACCAAATTTTCGTTGCCTTTACGCAAGCATTCGACAGTATTGATGGTAATTTACTATGCCAAGTAATGCTTTACCTTAGTATCCCGGCCAAATCGGTCGGTCCTACCAAAATGACAATGACGTCGACAATCTCCCAAGTCCGTATCATAACCAACTCACTACTGACAAAGAACTCTTCCTGAAACTCGACAGCGAAGCAAAATTAGTAGAGATGCAAATCAACGAGAACAAAACAAACCAGCGTCATGATGCCTATTAAAAATATCTCAAATGCTCAAAATATCACACTTGGCGAATAATATAGTTGAAATGTGCCAAAATAACAAGAACCGGTAATTAAAGAGACGAAATACACCGAAGAATACAGCTCGCAAATAATATATACTATTCAGTTTTGATGATCTTGAAGACCAGCTGCATACACAGGAAAGCAAGGCTCCAAGTATACAAATCGGTGAGAAGACCTTTGCTATTTTATATGTGTGAAACGTGAACCCTGATCCAAGTATCCGCAAATATATTGAATGCCTTTGAGCGACGGGTCCTGAGGCGAATAATCGGATCGAAGCTAGACAGGGACCAATGGCGATTTCGATACAACCATGAGCTCTATGAAATTTTTGACAAGCCGGCAGTCTCAACGAGTGTAAGGCTGGGGAAGCGGCAATGGGCTGGCCACATGAATCGTATGGACGAACGACGGATACCTAAAAAAGTATAAGTTGGAAGAACTGAAGTGCGAAGACCAGTGAGCAAACCGAGGAAATGTTTGACTCGGTCGACGAAAACAGTTCATCGCTGTTCGGGTTTCAAAATTGGACGACGCGGTCAGTGGAGACAGACAGTTGGAGGCGTTATTTGCAGGAGGCGATGCCCCAAGACGGGCTATTGTGCTACGAAGAAGAAGATAAAGAAAAATAGCGAATGGAGACAATGTGGGGATTGTCGGCGATTCAACAGCATCACTGTACCTGATAATTATTCACTTCCGTATATTCATGATGTTACAAATTACCTGTACGAAACTAAAAAATTCTCAACACTAGACTTGGTCCATCGGATTCCCGTTGAAGAATCTGACAAAGAAAAGACGGCAGTCTGCACCCGTTTTGGATTATTTGAATTCCCAAGAATGATCTTTGGATTATGTAACACCGCGCAAACATTTCAAACGTTTATCAACAATGTCTTTAGAGATTTGCCTTTCCATTTCGCATATCTTGACGACATTTCAGTTGTATGTAAAGACGAAAATCAATACATTACTCATTTGCATGTACTCTTTACAAGACAACAGGAATTTGGTTTAACAATTAATTTGGAAAAATGTAACTTCATGAAACCTGCATTAAATTTCTCGGTTGTTACATTCGTTCACAAGGTATTATTAAGGGCGAAGTACGAATAGGGTGTGTTGTCTGTAGGATACGGCGTAGAGCCGCCTCTTCAATGTTTCAAATCCCTTAGCTATGGTCACACTGCACAAGTATGCAAAGGACCCGCTAGGAGTGTACGATGGAGGCACACTGTATTCTTTGCAAGGATGCTGATCCAAGACATGATTTTGGGCAATTCTTGGGATCACGAAAATACCAAGTTTTCTAGGAAGCCTTAGCCAAGGCAATATTAGAACTTCGATGACCAGCATCCTGCTGCTAAACCTACACCGCAATTCAACCGCCCAAAATCTGCTTGAGCAGTTTGCGAGGGACATGAAAGCCGACTTTTTGCTGCTGAGTGAGCAACACCATGATAAAAGTTCTGCATCATGGTATGTTGATGAAACTCGTACTGTCGCCATCTGGGTTATAAATAGTGATTTCCAGGCGGAGAGCTGTGGACGTGGGGATGGTTTTGTGAGGGTTTGGTGCGCAGGGGCCACCTTCTTTAGTGTGTACGTAACGCTGAACGAATCGATATAATCTTTCCAAGCCAAGCTTAATGCTTCGGAGGGCGCTGTCTCGAATGCAGACGGGAACGTGTTCGTTAGGAGAGACCAACGTGAAAGCAATCGAATGGGGCATGCCTCAAACAGATCCGTGGCAAAATGAATCCACCGGAAATACGCGGACTTTCCGCCGTATTGGCTGTGAGGGAACCATACCGGACGTGATATTCGCCTCAGAGTCTTTAGTACGGAGGATTCACAACTGGAGAGTATAAGAGGACTACTCAGCCCGTGATCATCAGTGCATTCTACTTAAGATAAGCGATGTTGTCTCCCGACGTCCATGCTCTCGGCTTTCTACAATTGGATGGAACATCGGCAGGATGGACATCGAGAGGTTCGTCGAGGTTCTCACAGCAGGTGCTCCGCTGCAGGAAGCTTCGGAGGAGACGGAAGAACTGGCAGCTTAAGACGCGGCGAACTCAACTATGAGCATCACCACGACTGCTCGCAATGCTTCTATGCCCCATCGAAAACCCCGGCACGGCCAGCCCCAAGTGTATTGGTGGTCAACTGAAATCGCTGAAAAAACGAAGGAAGTGTCACAAGCTTCGGCGCGAGGCCCAACAGCCGTGGAACCGTGATGAGGCAAGCAACCGCGCAGCAGCATATAAGTCGGCCAGGTAATGCCTGCGCAAATTGATCAACAACGACAAGCGTAACAAAACGAGACCTGGCCCGAAGTAATGTGTCAAACGGTTCAAGGCTGGGTTCTCATGTTGACAGGGGAGGTCTTTAGTGGCTAGTCCAATCACCTTCCTGCGAGCATGGGAGTCCCACACTCTGTGCGTAAATGGCATTCACCTCCTAAACTCAAAAAAAGGTATTAAGCTGTGTCCAGAACGTGTCTCGGGTATTCAAAGCTTTCCGAAACATGAAACAATTAAGCAATTAAGACGATATGTTGGTATGATCAATATTTATTGTCGGTTTATTCAAAACGCCGTAGGTATCCATAGATATTTGAATAAATTTCTTAACGGAAACATGAAAGAAGGTAATAAAAAAATCGAATGGGATTCTCTTGCTAATGAAGCATTTGAAAAATCAAAACAGCAACTAACCCAAGCCACATTACAACTGTTCCCTTCTTTAACTGTTTAACTCTCCTTGGTTGTAGACGCTTCCAGTTTAGTTATGGGTGGAGTCGTTCAGCAGAAAATTGACGATATTTGGCATCCTCTCGGTACTAACTCTGTTTAATACTACCATCACTAAATCGGTACAGTGCTTACTATAGAGAGCTTTCAGCTATTTACTATACCATTGAGCACTATAGACATTTATTCGAAGGTAGGCAGTTTACTATATTCACTGATCACAAACCTCTGGTGCATGCTTTTCAACCAAATCCGGAAAAGGTTTCTCCAATGCAGACTCGCAAATTGAACTGTATTTCACAATTTTCTACAATATTCAATACGTATCTGGTAACAACTTAGTCGCTGATACTCTACCTAGAATAGAAATAATTGAGTTCCCATCATCCCTTGATTGTCAAGAAATTGTCCGAGCACAACAAAATAATGCTGAGCTAAATTTTCTCCTTCAAAATCCTTCATTTCGCTTTAAAGAAGTCGCTATTCTAAATTCTTCCCGAAAAGTTTTTTTGTGATTACAGCAAAAATTTAATAAGACCATTTATTCCTCAACATTTCCGTAACAGGTTTCCACCAATTTCATGATTTACATCATCCAGGAATTAAAGCCGTAACCTAATTAGTCACGTCTAGATTTTTATGAATAAAATGAGGGCGGATATTAAAGATAAAGTAAAATCCTGCAATAATGTCCAACGAGCAAAAATCTCAAGATACGTTTTTTCGCCATTGCGTCCGTTCGATACATCAACGGAAATGTTCGAATTTCTTCTCCTTTTCCGATGGTCACTCAATGTAAATAGTGTTTAAAAATTATCGATCGTATGACAAAATTGACGGAAGCCATTCCAATGGGAGACGCTTCAGCACAATTCATCGTATAAACATGCTGTATAAACTGGGTTTCGCGTTTTGGAGTACCGAAATTTATTATTACTGATCAGGGTCCTCAATTTGAATCTCATTTATAATAGGAGCTAAGTATAAAATTAGTTTTTAAGCGCAAACGGTCATCCCCTCACCATCAACAAACTAATCGTTTACTTGAGTGGTGTTTCGAACATAATAAAAATTTGCCCTCAAATATGAAGTGCCAATTTAGAATCTAGCTCATTCAACGAGCCCCAGGAACAACATCCAATTTGGAGAGATTTAGATGTTGATCTTGAATTTGACCATTACTCACCACGATCGGACAATTTTATCGGGATGCGGCGGTAGACCGTGGAAGAAACAATTGCCCCTCCGCAAAATCTGTCGATCATAGATCTCAATTCTTCTTCTTCATACTGCTACAGCCCCTGTCGGACCTACGCTTCCTACAACAAGCGCCTCCAATTGTCTTGGTCCATTGACCGCGCCCTGCAATTTCGAAATCCGAGCAGCGATGAAACTGTCTTCGTCGACCGAGTCAGACCAGCGTTTCCTCGGTTTCCGCACTGGTCTGCGCGCTTCAGTTCTCCCAATAAAATTCATGTGTCCAGCCCATTGCAGCTTCCGCAGTTTTATAATCGTTGAGATCTCCGGCTCATCAAGCTTATGGTTGTATCGAATCCGCCATTGGTCCTCGTCTAGCTTCACTCCGGTTATTCGCCTCAGGACCCGTCGCTGAAAGGCGTTCAATATGTTTGCGGATGCTTAGGGTTAGGGCCCATGTTTTACACCCATAGCATAGCATAGGTCTTATCACAGATTTGTGCACTTGGAACTTTGTTTTCCTCTGTATGCAGCTGGTCTGCAAAATTGTCTAAACTGAATAAAATATTTTATTTGGGAGCTGCATTTTTCGGCGTATTTCGTCTTTTGCTCCGGAGGTTCTTGTTATGACATACACAAATTCGCCCACGTTTTCGATACTGTATTCACCAAGTGTGATATTTAGGGTGTTTGAGTTATTTTTCCTCGACTGCGTTATGAGCTTTGTTTCATTCTCAGTAATTTGTAGCCCCACTAGTTTTGCTTCGCTGTCAAGTTTCAGGGAACGTTCTTTGGCGGTTGTTAGCGACCGTGACATATCCGCATAGACTACCACTTCGCTTGACTTGTATAGTAGCGTACCTTTCAATCGGCTATAACTTTGTTGCTTGAAACTCGGTTACTTTTTCGAGGACAACTAAGACAACCGTAGAGTAGTTTTCCATGTCAGGCTTTCGGTCCCCCATCGAACGCGTCATGAGGTAGTGAATAGAGGGTGCTCTAACCGGCTAGCCGGCAGGTATGTGGGAAATCAAATACCACTCGTGGACCTAAACCGACTTAGTCGAAGCGTTGACAGCGCTCCATTTAGTATTTACTTGTCATGGAACCAGGAGAACAGTCTCGAATCAGATTCGATAAACGGCAACGTGGATGAAATAAAGAAATATTAAATCAAAATCCTCACAGGGCGAAAAATGAGATGGCATGGCGAAGACATATTTCACATACGAACGCACACCGTGTTTAAAAGCGAAAACTGCAAAGAAGCCATGAGTTCAGAGTGCCTTTGATTGTTGACAGCACATTTGAATAAATTATTACCGACATCAAGACCGTTTACGAAAGGCTCTGTGCAATTCGTATCAAGACCAAATTTTTCAATGTCCGGCTGGTCAACTGTTACGCGCCCACAGAAGACAAGCAAGGTGCAATCAAGGACAAGTTTACATCACCCTGGAACGCACTGTCGATGCATTGCATTCAAACGACATTAAAATTGTTCTGGTTGCCTTCAGTGTAAAAATCTACTGAGAAACTGCACATGGAGGAACAACCGAAGGATACAGCCTCCAGGCAAACACCAGCGACAACGAACGACATTTGATAGACTTCGCTACCAGTAGAGGCTTCATAGTAAGCTCCACCCGCTTTCCACATCGGGACATCCATGAGAGAACGTGGGCGTCCCCAGACGGTCGCACATTCAACCAGATCGACCATGTTCTCATATAAAAACGAGCCGCCACCAGCATTCTCGACACGCGCTCGTTCCGCGACACTGTCTATGATTTGAACCATCTAAGGCTCAAATTTCGATGTCGCATCTCCATGAGCTGCAAACAAGGAGCATCAGTTACTCCGAGGTAACAGATGTAATTCCCACATACATGTATGTGCTGCAAAATCGCATTAACATATCCCCGCAGGCGGGAGAAAGTAATGATGGCATCAAAACCATATAGAAAACAGCAAGAGATGCGGTGACGGAAGCAGCCGAGGAGGTCTTGGGGCACTAGCCAAAGAAATGTACGGTTCGACGATGAATGCAAGGAAACGATTAAAAGAAAGAACTGGACGCACGAAGAACATATCCAGCGACCAACTCGGCCCAAAGAAGAACAATATAAAAGCCTTCGACATCAAGCTACAAAAAAGTGCGGAAGACAGAAACGACTGACCATCAACACCAAGATCCAATAGATAAACGAAAACAGATCGGCTTATGCCTCTATCAAACAACTAAGAGACGCCCTCAATCCACAAATAAGTCTTTGCAAAAGTGTAATAGGAACAGTCGAAATTAAAAATAAATGGCTGCAATATTTCCAGGAGCTGTTCACAGCGTTCCCAACAATGACTGAAGCTGTGAACATTTCAGAAGCAGAGCAAGAGGTATCAGTCTCACCAACAACCGGAGAAGAAGTACAGGCAGCAGAATGATACCTCAGAAAAAATAAGGCTCCTGGAATACATGCAATACGAGCAGGATAGCTCCGGAGCATCGGCTAATATGCAGAATAAGGTCAGAGCAGTTACCAGAAGACTGTCAAAAAAGTATATGTCCTATACACAAAAAGGGGGACAAATTAAAGTTTGAAAATTATAGAGGCATTGTCCTGCGGTGCACATCTTATAAAGTGTTCTCTAAAATCATAAAAAGAAAATTAAAGCCGTATTATGAAAATGTTATAGGAGAGGGTTTCGAGGTGGACGGTCTACAACAGGCGAATTTTCTTTGGAAAACAGGTGTTTGAAAAGTGCTGCGAATATAACATCGATGTACACCAACTCTTTGTAGGCTTCAAGCAAGCGTACGATTGTGTCGACAGAAATGCGCTGTTCAAAATAATGCTTGACTTTAGCGTCCGAAAAAAACTAGTCCGCATGGTCAAGGTCACGTTAAACTAACGGGCAGCTTCATAACGGGATCAGGGAATAGACTTGCCCCAATGCTCTTTAATATTGAGCTGAAACACTTCATCAGGAAGACATCGGCTGAAACCTCAGGTGCACTAACTGATGCTGATGATGTCAATATTTTGGCTCGTTCAGTTTCAGATGCCAAAGGAGCATTTTTGAGTCTTGAATCTGAAGCAAATCGAATTGGCTTACATGTTAATGAAACTAAAACTAAATTCATGCCTCAAACGAGAAAGAAAACTCTAATTCGACAAAACCCTGACCATAGGCGAGATTGGATGCCACATAAACGCCGCAAATAAAGCTTATTGCTCCGTACTTCCCATTTTTAGGACCAGAGTTGTGCACAGGCTAAACAAGCTCTGCATTTATAAAACACTAGTCAAACTTGTGCTGTTATATGGAAGTTAAATATGAACCCTGACGAGCAAATCTAAAAAGGCAGTGAACGTATTTGACCGCAAAATGCGAATCTACCATGGCCAAGGGAAACAAGAACAGAGTCGAAACTACATTATAACGATGAGCTTTGTGAACTATTTCACAATCAATCCATTTCCTCTTGCGTAAAGTCACGTAAATCCATGTCAAAAGAACGGAAGAAAATCGGCTACCTAAAAGTACGTTGACGGGTAGAGCACAAGATAGAATTCATGCGGGAAGACCGAGGACTCGATAGGAAGACACGTTAGAAGCTGACAGTAGATCCTTATTGGGAGTAAACAGCTGGCGGACAAGGTCGCGGAACCGTGATGCTTGGAGGAAATTAATCCTCTAGCCTCAAGGAATCGCTTACCATTCTTTCTTTGAACGGTTTGTTCTTTTTTTTACTTTTTGTTTCCGACGATAAATTGAATCGTGATTGAGTACAGTAAAGCGGTGTTGATTTCACATTTAGCTGCTTTTCTAAACACTTCTATCTTGCGCACTGATATTTGAAATCACTTAAATAACTTCCTATTCTAATTTAAATGAAATTATTTAACAAAATCGCATCGCTAACTACTGTTCATCCATAGTATCCACAATCTAGCGTCTATAACAAGATATAGAACCCACCAATTTCGATCACAAGCAAAAATCAGCCGTAGTCAATTATTTTGTTTATTTGATATCCGCCGGCCAATTCTCTTTTTTTCTTGAAAGGCCGTCGACAAAAACGGAAATGGGATGAAACAGAACAAATGGACATTCAACAATCTAAAATACAAAAACCTAATATTCCTCTACCTAACCAAATTTAGTAATTCTAATGATAATAACCATCGCACAACAATCGAAGTTCGAACCTTGGCGTTGAGATTTATTGTTAGGGTACCTCATTCTATGGCCGTCGAAATTCGAAGTGATATGGTCAATATCACGATAAACTATGTGATTATTGCCTAATTGCTCAATTAATACCCATCACAGCTGTGTGGAGTGATAGTCTGGCAGCGGCATCAGAGGCTGAAACTCGATGCCGCAACCGAAATTTGAACTTGGAAGCTGGTGTGTAAGCGGAGTGTGCCCTAACCCAGCGCTCCACACGCACTACAACCACCAAATTTAGTACTTACCTGCTTAACCCATCCTGCAACTACATAAAGTCATTCCCTTCCACACATTCTTCGAGCAGTGAGTATGACTCAAAGGAGTTGAAGCGCGTCTGCTGCCACCGCGAAGCAAAGCCCGACGGCTTTTCAAGAAAAAAAATCAACCGCCCTCACCAGAAATTTCCAAATACCCTACCTCCTTAATCCAGACTATTCCAAGGCAAAGCACTATTTGCCGCAACTGTTTTCTGGACGATCACGGGGGGCCATCGTAGCTCTAGTAACTTTCATACTTTGTAGATTATTGTTGATGAAACTACGAGCGACATTATAGCTTTGACGATTATCGTGTATCATATTCAGGAATGGAAAAACAACAATAGATTCTATGAGAGATGCATACCCATCGAATACTACCATGGTAATTCACTTTCCGTGCTTTCATAAGAAATGTATGAGCCGCACTTCTGTCGCAAGTTACACATGGTTAAATGGAAGCCCGCACACTGCGATTTTCGACAATTTTGTCCAGGTCGGCAGTCGCAGGAATTCGCGATTTTTCCTAAAACCAGTTTAGCAGGTAGTTTTTGTGATACTCGCGCAGGCGCACATCATTTGGACATTTGACGCTGACGTGCACGGAAGTTTCTTGCATAGCGAGCAAATGAGTTAGCGCATGTGTTTCTGGCAAAGACATACCTTCAAATGAGCATATTAGTTCTGCGCATGCGTGAAGTTCCTTTGCAAATCTTGTCGCAGTGTGTTCGTACTTGCGTCTGAAAATCGCTAGTTACGGCAGAAAAATCGCAATGTGACCGAACCCTTAGAAAGGGTACAATTGCCCAGCCAAATTTTAGGTGGGCAAAAAAGCATCCACTGACCGAGAATACGATAGGATTCCTGTTCAACAGGAGAACGGGGCCAAAAATGCATGTGTTGCGAAATAATTTTTTAAATCATTCAAATATTTCATTCGGTAATTGCATTTTTATTGTCTATCTTAACTTAGATATGGTTTCTGCTATATCTATGTATATGATAGCTTCTTCCATGAGTTTACACGAAGTACAACAAAAAACATTCCTAGATATCTCATGTGGAAAGCTATTACACGTTCAAGAATTCAATTTAGAAATCAGCAAATTTTAGCCGCAAACTTAATAATATCGAATAATTTATTTTCGCGTGCTTCTACTCATCATTTCTAGAGCTTGAATAATATCTTCTACCACCTTTTTCCATAACTTTACAAATTAATTCTTCACCAACATTTTGCCATCATCAAATCATGAAACCCGGCAAATTTCCATTTGTATTAATTTATCAAAAGTTCGTTGCCCTTACATGCTCACAATAACAATCTCGTTAAAGCCAAAGAGCTTCCATTAAACGGAACGCACGTGCTGGCAAACTTAATTCTAATAAACAAAAGGACTTTTATATAAAAGAGTGACCGGTTTGGGGCTCATCTAAAAATACAATTTAAAGACAACAGAAGAAAATAAGTGCGTACTAAAACAATTTCCTTGTAAATAAACAGAAATCATTAGAAACCCAAAATGTATTTCTTATTATGTATTCCATGCACCATAAAAGCTTGAGCTTTCCATCCAAAATACCAAGAAATAGAAAATTATGTCTCTTTCGTTTTGTTTTGAGATTAGTAAAGTAAGATGAACATTAATCAGTTATACTCGTAACGTTTCGTATTCAGCGTAGTGCTTAAATTTTTGGATAATTACAAAGCAAAAATCCCCCAAACAAAGCAATAAATGGAATGTTTCTTTGGTTTGTTGTAAGTGTTGTAATAATTATATCTGGAGCTGCGGAGGTATTATTGAAAGCATTTGAAAGTTTCGAAAGAATTAATTTTATGTATTGTATTTTGGAACGTTATCAGTGAATATTTTGTTCGAATTAAGTGAAAGAAACAGTTTAATGACCACTGATTTAGATGCCGTTGTGAATGAAGGAACATTGCTTGGTTATATGTTTCTATGTTTTTTAGGAGTCTTATGCAAATTTATGTGAGCAATGAAAGACCTCGTGAGTTTCTGGGTCATAAAACGTTAATTAAGTGAAGTAAATTTTAGCTGGAGTATACTCACTTTACTTTCAAACAGACCCTACGCATGTATGATGTCAAAATGAAAACGCAGAATACCTAAATATAAAATTCGAGCCAGTCTACATAAAAATACAAAAAGGATCTTGATGAAAAAAATCACCTAAACGTGCCTTCAGAATTTTTCACTTCCAAGATTTTTCGGATATTCTGTCTTTAAAATTATATTTTTTCTGAGCTTACACTATGGTTGAAAAAAATTTGTGCTTAAAAATTATTTTTGTTCGCAAAAAGTAATTTAAAAAGCATTTTGCACACAACTATGTAAAATGCTCCTTAAATGTGGTAAAACTCACCTCCTCATCCTGTATTGGTATATAAAATCCTTCGTAAAAAAATTAGTAGTAGACTTTATTAAGACTTGATTTTTAATCTGAAATAAAAGGCATAAAGTTGAATTCTATAGTAAAAATTTAACTGTGAGTCGAAGGAACAGCCGATGACATTTACTTTTTAAAGATAATCTCGCTTACATGTTGACTACGAATACGCCGAAAATGGTCCATCCCGAGGGTCCAATTTTGGATGATGCGTTCCAGTATAGCGACCGGTGTCTCGCGAATGACATGAGTAATGTTGGCTTCCAAAGCGTCGATTGAAGCTGGCTTATCCCTGAAGACCAGAGACTTCGTATAACCCCAAAGAAGATAATCTAAGCGTGTGATATTACACGATGTAGGTGGCGAATTTACTGAGTTTCAAATTTGCGGATGGTATTGGCTATAGTGGTTTCGGTAGGTCGACGATACACACCATAAGTTGCTCTTAGAGCACGAAAAACATTTCTCGCAGAACTCTGATTTTCATATTTGGATATGTTGTTGCGGTGTAAGTCTTTCCATGATCAAACAATACTGAATAAAAATTGCATTACAGTTTGACAGGAGTCACGTGTGATCTGTCAAAAAGCCTCATGAAAATCAATGAATGAAACATCGAACTATTTTTCATTTTCATTATATTCTCTCTCAACTCTAATACATATTTCATATCTATCAAATAATTTTCTAATCCCGTCCAAAAAAATGGTTAATCTTAGTTGTCAAAATAAGCAGAACTTCCAGACTTAACTTTACCATTGTCGCAGAATTTTTTTTCACGCAGCTCTTTGGAAATAAATAAAAGTCCCTTGGACTCAGATCTGGACTCTAGGATGGGTGATAGAGCTGTTCAAAACGGCATCGGTGAAAGGCAGTCGTTGAGGCACTTTGAACTTTGGGAGTATGCCTTTTTTATGCCATGCATCGACTGTTGCTTTGACCCAGGGTCATAATGGTGAATCTGTTCGAAATTAGATTGATTCTAGTTAAACACAGAGCTAATTTAAAATACAAACTTTATTACTTTAGATATTCAGTTCTTGTCAAAGCTAGTGTTGTGATTTTCGGATTTAATCGATGTCCGTTAAGAACTGTAGCGGAAATGGCCTTGTCCTGCGACGCGTAAGTGCACTGACAAGCTAGCTTTGCGGTGTTGTGGGGCGGGTTCTTTTTCCACTGCACAAGGGCCCACCACAAAATATTTTCGCTTTTACGATTTGTTAGGTGACCGGAATCAAAAGCAAAACCGATTGGCTTGTGATAAAAGTGCCAATGGCCGAAGTAACCTACCGAAAGGGATCACAAAAAGAAAACGCAATGTCGAATATCCAACTAACCGCGCAATACTTGAGACGATTTCGTCCTTGCGCAGGACGATCATGCCACACAAATAAGAGTGGGGCATCCAAGAGGTGGCGGTGCCCCACGCACCCCTTGCAACCGAATCGAAATCTAAAAAATTATGCATTGGCTCATATCGGTTGTGGAAGGCCAAGCAGCCCTGCGACACTAGCTGTAACCACCGGAAAAAGGGGAGAGCTCACCCGCTGGCTAGCTCATAAGCGGAGGGGCCCGCGAACATGTAGGGTCCTATACCCGATCGGAGTTCAAAAAAATGAAAAGATCGAATTTGTGGGTTCGATTAATTCTTCATTCGCCATATTTCTTCCAGTAACAAAATTGGTATTTTTCACCATTATTCCTTAATTCATTTAGCAATAAAGTGAAAATGGTATATTTTTATTTTTAATTTGGGTCCATCCCAATTTTGGTCATATCGTTATTAACTATTCTTAAGTCATAAATTTTGAGACGTTCGATTGGCATTGCACGGTATATATTGTAATATATATTGATCTGATTGATTTGTTGTTATTCATTGGGCGGAAAAATATCGGAATACTCATGGCGCATAAGAAGTAGCTAAAATTGCTGAGTCTCATAGAAGTAAGCAGCCCATCATATTTTCTTTATTGATTGGCTGCAAATCGCTGAATTCATTTGATTTATAAATAAAATATAAATAAATATAGATCCTTCAGTAGCATTCAATGAAACTTCCATCCTTCGTCGGCTCTGCGTCTTATAATAAAGCAAGCTTCGGTCCTCCAGGTAGTCCCTTAAACGCCTCAATAAATATTCTGGAATTTATGTACAAAGGGACTTATAGCGTTTCGAGGATATCCACCCATCTAGCGGATTTGAGGGCGTTTTGAACATCAAGTGTCACCAACAGAAACCCTCTCTTGGTGCGGCTCATGAGCTTTGTGACCGCGTAAATAGTGGAGCATCCTGTAATAAAGCCGTACTGTCGAGGAGATAAGTCCCCAGTAGAACGAATCTGGTCAGTGAGCCTACTCTTGATGATCATTTCTAGCATTTTCCCAGCCATCTCTAACATGCATAACGGGAGGTATGCAGACGGCGCTCCAGGACTCTCCTTCCCCTTGCTGATCAGTACGAGCCTGACTACTTTTGAACATTCGGCGAAATCCCTTCTCGCAGATAAGCGAAGAATGTACTGAGCAGCAGGTGAGGACAATGTTGAAAGACGAGCTGAAACGCATCAGCTCGGAAGCCGTCTGGACTGCCTCTTCCAATTCCAGCCGCGTGAAGAGTGGGCATTTGACCGCTGTTTCGCCGTGGGAAGCGTCAAATCGGATGGGTTCGGCGGGGAAAGTGTCCGTGTTACGCGTATCTCGTCCATCTTTTCTGTTTCATATATGCAGGGCTTGCGAAGGGCACCAAGCTTCTTCATACCTAGCTTGTAGCAACGGCCCCACGGATCCCATTCACATTGTCCACTACATCTTGCCAATGCGAACCTTGCTGCCGACAATCATTTTGCGACTGCATTTCCTTGCCGACTCATATGCTATTAATCGTTTCCATGTCTTGTCGGGGTTCCGTGCCCGTTGAGCTTCACGTCGGCGCTTTTGACACCACTCCCTTCGCTTTTCAACGACTTCAGTCGACCACCAATAAACCGGAGGCTTACCGTGGCCGGTCTCCGATGGGGCATAGAAGCCTTGCAAGCAGACGAGTTGTTTGACACATCCGGTATGGTTTCTTTACAGCCAATATGGCAGAAAGTCTGCGTATTCCCGATGTTCAATACGACGAGTGCCGTCCTGGCTGCCATTTCTAGGATTCATTTTCCCCGCCGATCTCTTCAAGGCAAGTTCCATTCCATTGCTTTACAGATGAAGTCTCCCCCAACGAGCGCGTTGTCATCTCCATTAAAGATAGCGCCATCCAAAGCATTCAGCTTGGCTCGGGAAAGTGATATTGTTGTTAATTTCAGTGGGTTCGGGTTTCAAAAAATACAACAGACTAAACTTCTGAATAAATATTATGTATATCGACACACAACTATACATCAATATATTCAATTAATATTGTTCTTTGCATTTAACCGACAAAATTTTAATGCACGAGGAGAACAGACTGAATGAATATTATTTCATGTTCTTTTGACTTAGTATACGAGTATATAGCAAAATTCAATTCAAAAATGATATCCCGACTACTAGTTTTCTATGTCAGTAAATGCAAGGTAAGCTGTCAGTTGATCAAATCTCAAATCTCTCCTCCTTGATGAATTTACGCGGAGCGTCTCAAAAATTCTTCTGTTAAGTGGCTTGGTGAGGATGTCTGCAATCTGCTTGCTGCTGTCGACGTGTTGCAGTGCCACAGTGTTGCCTATGTGTTGCTGGATGTAATTTCGTGGTATTTCGATGTGCTTCTTTTCTCTGGTTGTCTTTCCTTCGTGTGTATTTTGTAGCTCGTGTATGGCTCACATGTTGTCGAAGTATAGAGTGATCGGCAACTCTGCTTCTAGAATGCCAAGTTCCAGTGCGATTCGTTTGATCCAACCCACATCGTCAATCACTGACACTGCTCCTCGGTACTCGGCTTCTGCAGTTGAAGTCGCTACCAGACGCTGCTTTTGTGAATACCAGATCACTGGCCCTCCTCTCATCACTCACACCACTCGTTGACTGTCCTGTCTCAGAGTCTCCTCCAAAGTTTGAATCGGTGTAGGCCACGAGTGTCTTGTCTCCTCCGAAATGAATTCCGGCTGTCGTGGTCCCTCTCAAGTACTGGAAAACACGTTTCACCATCGCCTGATGGCTCTTCATGGGCTTGTTGCAGAATCGACTGAGGTAGTTCACGGCTTAGCTTATGTCTGGCCTGGTTATTGTGGCTAAGTACAACAACCTTCCTATCGCCTCGCGATAGTTGTTGTTCGCTGGAAGTGCCTCGTGGTTCTTGAAGTCTGTCTTACGTTAATTATGCATGGCTCAGTGGGTGTGGATGCTGGATTGCACTGCTCGAATTTCATATTTCCCAAGATCTTCTCCGTGTAGCGAGGTTGACTCACGAAGATACCGTCCTGGTCGATCTTGATTTCCATGCCGAAATACGTTAACTTGTTTTGTACTTTCTTGGTGAATGTTATCTCGAATTCCTTGCTTATCTCGTCTAAGAGCTTGTATATTTCTTCTTCGTCCATCCATCATCCACGAAGAGTGCGAGCATAATGCTCTTGTCCTTGTTATAGTATATACACGGGTGGTCATCTGTGTTGATCAAGCCTATCTTCTTCTCAAAGTGGGTGGTGACCCTCTCGTTCCACATCCATGGAGCTTGTTTAAGTCCATAGTGACTCTTGTTCAACTTACAAACTTTCCTGGTTCCATCGTCGAACCCTTCAAGCTGATGCATGTAGATGTCCTGCTCCAGGTTCCCATACAAAAAACCGTTTTCACATCGAACGATACCAACTTCATTTTCTCCGACGCTGTGTGACTTAGGAGCAGGCGAATAGATACATGGCGAGCTACTGGGCTGAAAGTTTCCGCGTAGTCCACTCCCTCCTGTTTAAATCCCCTTGCCACTAGTCTGGCCTTAAGTCTCCCGTCCGGCTTTTCTCCAAGTACCCAGCGACAAGTGATCGGCTTCGCTCCTTCTGGACAGTCCACCAGTTTCCAAGTTTTCATATCAATCAGCGAGTCGTACTCCTCCTGCATTGCTCGTCTCCACTTCTCATCTCTAAGTGCCTCACTCACCGGGATGTCCTCCGTTTCACCAATCATGGCTACTTTGGCGCTCTTTCCTCCACGACGGGAGTCAAGTACGCAGTCTCTCAGTCTCGGTGGTGGTTGCAGAGTCCGACGATCTTGCAGAATTCTCCTTACTGACTCTTCTTCTGGCGCTGGTGTCTCATTCTCGTTGTCGCTTGGCTCCCCAGCATTTTCTCCAGTTCCCCAGTTCTCGTCTTCTTCGTCTGTCTCGCTGCTGCTTTTTTCTTGCTTCTCAGGTGTGCCTTCTGGTGCCTGTGTCTCAAGTTCAGCTCCTTGCCTCAGTCTCATCTTTTCCTCGTCGAAGATCACATTGTAGGAACTGATAATTTCTCTTTTCTCTTTCAGATACACCCGGTAGCAGGGTGAATGAATATCATAGCCAACCAGAATTCCCTTTTGTGATTTTCTATCTATCTTGCCTCTTTTCTGTTTTCGCATCCAAAGGGTCGCAGCTTCTCAATCTTCATTTTTCTTCTGAACCAAAGTTCTGCTGGGCTTTTCCCTGGTACATTGCTGGTTCTAGTCTGGTTGATCGTGAAGATCGCATGGTTCATTGTTTCTGTTCAGTTTCTCGTCCGACTCGTTCATGTGTATCGCTGTTCTGGCTGCCTCGACAATCGTTCTCATTGCTCTCTAAATCCTTCCGTTCTGCTCTGGCGTGTGTACATTCGTGAAGGTGTGGAAAATTCCCAACTTGTCTATCATCTGTTTGGTCTTTGCATTCTTCAGTTCGATGCCGTTGTCAGACCTCAGACTTTTCACTCTCCTCCCTAGCTCGTTTTCAACGAGTTTCAAGTAACATTCGATCTTCTCTGGTGCTTCACTTTTCGTCTTCATAAAGTAACAGGTTCGTTAGTGAGTGAAATCGTCCTTGAACATGAGCCAGTACTTCGCTCCTCCCAATGACGGGATGTTCATCTCGCTGGTGTCGACGTGCCCGAGATCTAACGGATGCTGAGCTGTCTTGGGGTTGTTTGGGTGTGAGGATCTATGTAGCTTGCCATACGAGCACCCTGTGCATACATAGTCATTCCAGTTATCAATGTATTTTATTCCTTTCCTTTTCAGTATGTCCCTCACATACTTGACATTTTGATGGGCGAGTCGCTCGTGCCAGACTTTGTTCGACACGGCCATCAAACTTGTCACTTCTTCTCTCCTGAGCATCATTTTGTAGAGATTTCCTTTGCGCTTTGCTATTGCCACAATTTCCCTGTCATCCAGACTGTAAAACGTTGACTCGTTTCCGTTTACCTGCTGTACATGTCAGTTATCTAGCATCTGACTCACTGAGAAAAGATTAAAATTGAGGTTTGGCACGTAAATGACATCTTCTAGTACCACTGGATACCACTTTTGACCATCAAATGCTTCCATCTCGATGTTCCCGACTGCAACGCCATCTAGCCTGTTTGAGTCTCCAATAACAATTGAACAAACCACTCAACAAGCTGAACAAACCACTCTCGGTGAGACGTCATGTGTTTGCTGGCTCCACAGGCTTGATACCATAAAGTGGCCTTGTCCTTCGAAATGTCGTTGTCCCCCGTCGAGAGTGCCGTGGTCAAAAATGCCTTCCTACTTGGTTTCCTGTTTGTTGACTTATTCGCTTCTTCTCGAGATTCAAAGTCATTTGCGAAGTGTCCCTTCTTCTTACAGATATTACATGAATACTTCTTATCGCAGTAGGCAATGTATTCATCACACGGTTTACCTCTGCACTCCTCTGTGGTATTTCGAACCCAGATGGCGGTAGTGCCAGTTTCGTCAGAATACTATGGTGCAGATCGTTTATCATGGTGCTGCTCACTTAGCAGCAAAATGTCGGCTTTCATGTCCCTTGCAAAGTGCTAAATCAGAGTTCGCCTCCCCCCCAAAGAAGATTGAACTGCGATATAGGTTTACGTGCACGATGCGAGTCATCGAAGTTCTGATTTTCCCTTGGCTGGGGCTTCCTGGAAAACATGTCATTTTCATAATGCGAAGACGTGCCCAAGATCCGGCCATAGATCAGCATCCTTGCAAAAGATACAGTGTGGCTCCTTTGTACATTCTTCTCTTCCGTTTATCCACATTTGTAGCGAATTGGACGCCTATCAGGTCTTTGCATGATTGTGAAGTATGACCATAGCGAAGCGATCTGAAAACTTGAAGGAGCGTTAATCTTTGACGTATCCAATAGATGACCCGTTCTGTTTTTACTTTGCCCTTATTCAGAAGTTCCTTTTCGATCAAATCAATGGTGGTCATACGTTGTCACCTATGATTTTCTGGTGTCAGCCTCGCTTTGATCCTGCCCAAGCTATTGAGCTCCCTTTTGATGACCTCTTCTACCTAGGTCAGGTCCGTGACGCATCGGATGTCTCTTTTTCCATCGTTGCCAATTGGTCGAGCGAGACTAAAGTTATACTTTTGCTGAAGATGCGCCGCAGAATGCTTTATTGCCGCCAGTATGTGGCCCGACCGCGTAGGGCTTACTGCTTTAATAGTACTGCTGGTATCTTCGGGCCTTACATTTCCCCTGATATCCCGCAGCACTTCTACGTAGGATTGGCCATCTTGGGGATTTATGAGCAGTGCCTGCTGGCAGGGTCTTCGTTTTGGCTTTTTGCTCTCCTATTTCGCATCAGATCATTTGTTTTTTTGGGCGTCCGTGCGAACTTTATTTCCTGGCACTTTTCGAAGGACTTTGCTTACGGCTTCCTTCGCTTCTTTTGCCTGCACTATCTAGAACCCGTGACCTAGCGTTCCACGCCCTTCAGATGCCTCTTCTTCCCTCCTATTGGGCTAAATGCTATTCTTTTATTGATGTTTGATGGCAGAGCTATCTGCGCGTGTCCTTTAGGCTTAGTCTTTGGTGCCTCTTTGTCATTCTGCCACTCTTCAGCCTTCTGGTCCTCTTCGGCTTTTAATCAGGTCCTCCGGTGATACCCTATGCGGTCTAGGAGCACCTCTAGTTCAAGGAGCCCATCCTGTACACCTATGCTGATTTTTGGCGAGTTGTATCCAGATTGTATTCTTCTCAGAACATATCCTGCTGTTCGGATTAACCTTTTTCATTATGTCGTTAGATGGCAATTGTGCTTTGTGACCTAAATTTTCAGTATTTCATAAAATAAAGCCATTGGCCATCTGTTTGTTTTCCTACTGGAAGACGTTATTGCATACATTTCATCTAGTGTAAGCTTTAATTTTGATCCCAACAAATTTTTTGATGTGACATACCGTTTCCAAGATATGCGACAAAAATGGAAAAATGGGACCTTTGCCCGTTCCCCCTATCACCCGGAGCACCGGAAATTGACAGGATTTTAAGCGGCGCAATTCAGGGGACCTTTTTTCTACACATTAGTGAAAGATTTGGAACTACACGAATTTTTGCAGCAAAAAAATCTAATTGGGCTGGACCATTAGGAATGTATATATATATATATATATATATATATATATACATATATATATATATATATATATATATATATATACATACAGATATATATTGTCGCGTGTTATGGTTCGCGGCCAATAATTTTGATGTTCCGGGCAAGTGAAAATGTCTTTTAAATTAAATTAAAAGAGTTTATTTACTAAAAATGCACAATCACTCATTTAACTATTTCACAACTTGTCTATTAATTTTTATTTCAACTGTTTTATCACTTCACAATCAATATCGCTCTTAATTCGCACTCCACACTATCGCAGTTTACTAGATCGCGGTTGTAATGAATTCCCCCATTCATTCAGCTCGCCTTTATATAGGGTCTCTAGTCATTCAATCCATTTCTCGTCCATTGGCGAATTACCTGGAATATTCGAGTAGCTTAATGAATGTGGGCAGTGAGGTCACTTTCAGATGTTGATCATGCTTGGCGGGTTTTCGAGTACATTCGTTTATTGATGTTCTTAATGGTTGTGAAAACAATTGCGACAGCAGCTCGCAGAATTATTTGTACATGTAACAATATATATATTTATATATATATATATATCTATATATATATATATATATATATATATATATATATATATATATATAGACAGATGTGAAAGTTGTTCAACCAACAAACACACAACACAAAAGCTGAAGCGGGTGATGTGTGCACTTCACTACAGAGTGGGAGATGCCTAAACTATTATTGACACTTGGTCACGCTAAAATGCAGGAGAATGCTGTGCCAAACGACCAGGTGTCCCCTTTTAAAGGAGCCCGGTTTTGGACTCTTTCCACTACAATCCGAAAAATTTGAAGCTGAAAACCGTCATATACTGAATATTTATATCTTCATATTTGATACGTTTCATGAAAATCGAATTGTATTTGTGAAAGCTATTGCCGCATAACTTTGCTCCGATCACAATAACATCAGCACAGGGTTTCCCTATTTGATAGGCTGAATCTTCTAGAAATTTTAAGATAAAATGAGTAGCATAATTACCTGCAAGATTAAATTTTTCAGTAAATCACTTTCGCGATATTACACAATAACAATAGTTTTTCTTGAAACCAAGTATTCAAAGTGCATGTCATTGAAGATTTCTTGCGTTTATTGGTTATTGGTGTCTACAGGTCATGGTTTGAAACAGGAGCCTGTATCCTTCTGTCTATCCAACTTGTTCACAAATTCAAACAGTAGTTAGTCACGAATTCTGCATACTTGGGGCTTGTTGGATCAGTGATTAGTTTTGGTGTCCATAACATTTTTTTGATAGAATTACTTATTTTTCGCTAATTTACTTTAGAGAGCACCTTGTTAAACTACTTAAACAAACAATGCATTGGTCCAAATTTATCACTACGCAAAGAATACTATGGGAATATATCAGCATAAAAATTCCAACATCAAATCAAGTGAAAAAAAATGCACCCTAATTTTATCGCATCCAAGATCAAATCAATCTAACCAAACCCGAACTAATTGGTGATGATGGTATTGAGATAATAAAACGGTCCAACTTAATCGAAATGGCCAAAAACTAAGAAAAATTACAACCCATGACCAAACAACAGATAAAACGCAGACACGCTTCTCCAGTTTCGATTGATTTCGTGCCACCATCCATCTCTCCATGAGATGACAAATTTTTCACATTACAATTTATTAAGCTTTTAAGTGTGTAGAAAGTAACGGCGAGCGAGTAATGAAAGCATGATGCACATCGAACTGACTTATTGGCTGAGCTTCTAGCTCAAGCATTTTTCCACGCTCACCTCCTAGTCCGTTGAGTTTTTGCAATACCTGGTGGCATGCATGAATATATGTATGTATGTAGCCGCTTAATCTGTTTTTTTTACGCGAAAATATTGGCACAGAAAAAGGTCACTGACAGTTTTTCTAAATTGAGTTTTACGGTGGATTTTTTATTCTTTTGCTTTTTAACTTTTTTCATTTACGACTTGAGCAGCAAAGAGAAATTGCTTGAGGTAGAATATAAAAGTTGAATGTGCACTCGGCGAATGAGAGAGAGATTATGGGATATGTGCCGGCACCGGTACACAAAATCTACAAACTTATGAATTATATATCAGTAACAGCAGAGGACCACATATCGTACTTTGAAATATATTGCTGCATACATATTTGATATCAGCTGAAAAAGCCGCGACGGCAAGTGTGTGTCGTGTGTGCTGGCTTTTGTTATATTAATTAAAAGAAAAATATGAAAAGATACTTGTATCTTTGAAATGATTATGCAGACACACATTCAGTCATTCGGGGCTGATATGCGGTTTCGTGGTACATTTGATATTCAGTTGAAATGAAACCGCGTGCAATCGGTTCCTTTTTGGGGTCAGTCAGGTGGAATAGCGTTACCGTTTCTGGGCTTTTATTCCATTCAATAGTTGAATGATATGTGACGGAGCTTATTGGTGATGCAAAGTAGGCATCAAAATATTTACTACGATTTGAATTGCTTTTTTAACTGTCACTCGAAAGAGACGAAACAGAAAAATTCAATGTAGATTTATTGAAAGTGGGTTCAATGCATGGAAAAGAGCAAACACAATATAGAGTTTCGTGTATAACGCACATTTTGGAATAGTACACAGGAAAGTTGAATGGAGAATTCACCATTTACTACTGCTTTTATGGGCAGGGTTCCCCGTTAAGTGGCAAAGTAGATTTTGTTATTTCAATCCAGCCAATCCTTATTCCAAATACATTAGCACGTGTACGAGGATGTTGCATTAGCAGGACCCAAAACGATAAAACGATAAGATAACAAGTAGTGAATAGAAAAAATGGATTCATTGAAAGCTATTTTAGGGTTTACAGAATGTCTTTTTGATGGTACATTGGAGAAGTAAAAGAATGTTATGGTTATGTGTAGGGTGCCAGCTCTACTATAATGTTCTCTTTAAATATTTTATCCTTGGGATTTTTACTGATAGTTGAATGAATTTTTGATACGTTAAAGGCTAACATTATTGTTAGAAACAGCAAATGAACATGCAGCAGCAACAAGAATATTCAGAATAAATAAAAGCCAATAGGCTATGTATAAATTTTAATCGAACAAATAAATTTTAATGAGATTCTCCAAAAAGCGGAAATACTCTCGATATTATCGATGCAATATAAAGTTACAATATCGCATTAATCCATAGGTTGAAAATTTAGTTGCAAAGAAAAATAAAATTTGTTTCTTTACATACATATGTAATTTGTAATATGGTTGGTTGTTTTTTTCTTCATATTTTTTCATTCAATTCTGGTCATAAAAAAAGCATGTATATATATATATATATATATATATATATATATATATATATATATATATATATATATATATATATATATATATATATATATATATATATATATATTGTCGCGTGTTTTCGGTTCGTGGCCAATAATTTTAATGTTCCGGGAAAGTGAAAACGCAATGTCTTTTAATTTAAGTTAAAATAGTTTATTTAATTACAAAAGTGCACAATGATCAATTTAACACTTTCACTAATTTTAATTTTCACTATGAAAAATCTACCACTTGTCCATAAATTTCTTATCGCAATTGTCTTCGAAATCACTTCACTTTTACGAAAATCACTTTTCTACTACTCGAATAATATCGCTTCCCACACACAATCGCAGTTCTTATCGCGGTCGAATGAATGATCGTCCCCCCATTCATTTAGCTCGCCTTTATATAGGGTCTGTAGTCATTCAACCCAGTTCTCGTACATTGGCGAATTCGCGGGAACATTCGAGCGACTGCAAATGAATGGAGCAGTGACTCACTTTCAGATGTTGTTCATGCTTGTTGGGTTCTCGTGGTTTCGAGTAAATTCGTGTTCTTCATTGTTGTGAAAACAATTGCGACAGTAGCTCGCAGAATTATTTGTACATGTAAAAAAAAAAAAAAAAAAATATATATATATATATATATATATATATATATATATATATATATATATATATATATTATATATATATATATATATATATATATATATATATATATATATATATATATATATATATACCGGATAGACCATATAGTAATTTCTTTTTAAATCACATGTTATTTTGACACTGACAGCTGTTTCCCGCCAGTATTAACATTCCGCGGAACGAAACAAATCAATTTACGCTTGGACAACGTTGGGAAATATTGAAATCTTATTTCCAAAGTGAGTGCTGTGTTGCTCAAACAGTACGTTTTGTGACAAGAAATTTTGGCCAAAATGAGGTACCCACTGCTCCTACTGTACGCAAATTTGTGAAGAAAGTTCGTGAGACAGGCATGCTAGTGGACAATACTCACGGTTCCCGTACTCGTATGGTGCACAGTTCGGAGAATGTGGTTACTGTAGCCGAGAGTGTGCGACTCAATCCGAGAACATCAACTCGCCATCGACCGCAGCGATTAAAGATTAGTTGCACGAGCCAGAGAAGAATTTTGCATAAGGACTTCGGATTATTTGCTTACAAGTAGAGCTGTGAAAGTAACGAATAAATCTGTATCCGTATGTATTCGTTACTTGATGTAAAAGTACTCGTTACAAAAGTATCGTTACTTTCGTTACTTTCGAACCGTATGGAATTGGTACGTACATATTGTTCGTGTGACTCGTGCAATTCAAAATGTTTCCCTATCTAGTAATTTCGTTCTTTGCAGGTTTAAGCAACACAAGAATTTTTAGCATGGAAATAAATAAAATGTTAACAGGTGTCTGACACCTGAGCTTATAATTGGCAAATTTTTGGCCATTTTAATAGCAAATAGTCATATGTTCTTCTATTTTTTCAAAGTGATTATTTTTAACCTTAATGCCACATTTTAAAGAATTTGATTAGAGTTTTCATAAAACGCAAATTATACTGTCCGAAAGGATATGCTTGAACTTGAAATTATTTTAAAATTTTACCATAGAATATCTTCAACAATTAACTCATCCAATTTAGAGACTTGGAGTGTCATTTCTCTTTCATTTAGAAATAAAGCCCACACTTTGTATAATTTTTGAGAAAATATATTAACACAGTAATAACAAGGTAAACTTACAAAAACAATCAGTCTAAAATTCATTAGTTAAAAAATAATCAGTCTCGAATTCATCAGTCATAAAAAAATAATTAGTTTTGAAAATAATTAGCCTCATATCGGTTTTCCTCTATTATTAAATTAATCTTTGATTCATATTCAAAAACAAAATTTTTCCCATGCGGTCTGGTTTTAAAGAACTGCGTCTTTCAGATAAAATCAGACCAGATTTAGAGAATATCCTCTCTGAAGGCACTGAACTAGCCATGACTGTTAAGTATTTTTCTGCTAAAGCTAAAGCTCTGGATAAACAACCGCTCTCGCTTGCCACCACTTTAGAGGACATTCATGTCTGGTTATATTTCTTTCCTCCATATATTGCCTTTTGGTAGCTGTGCTGGTGTTAGCAGTTGATGCTGCGAAAGAAGAAGCTTTTACATCGAATTCCCTCCAAGTAGAGTTGTCATCCACCAAAATTGCCGATGCAGAATCATTTACTGCTTCAGTATTGAATGAAAGATCCGCCACGGTAGATGTGTTAAGAATTTTTTCCAAATCTAGTTGTAAAATTTTTTCGACATATTTATATGTTGATTCGTCTGTAAATGCTAGCCGTTTGAACCTTGGATCTAATAAAGCTGCTTTGGAAAGTACTGAGTGTGTTAGACAGTTTTTGAATCTGCTCTTAAGTTCGGTGACCATTTTAAGAAGAAGTCTCCTCCCAATGTCTGTGCTGACAAAATTTTGATCCAAATTCTCACATATTTCCGTAACACTATCGATGGCCAGAATGATCATTGAAATCGTTACCTCGGTTTGTGAGGAAATTGCTCTGTAAGTTGCTTAATTGGACTCAAAATTTTTTGGATTTCTGAAAGAACTTGCCATTCATTCTCAAGCAGACCTTCTACAGGATTATGTTAAAGCCCAAGCTTAGCTTCAAGGGGTTCCTGTAGAATTATCATTCTTTCAATCATTTCCAGACTACTATTCCATCTTGTTATGACATCCATTTTCAATTTTAATGGGGCTTGGCCTGCCCTGAGTTGTTCCTGCATTTTCAGTAGTTTTTTTGTAGCCACGGAACTTCTATGGAAGTGTTCCACAATTGCTTTTACTTTTTTCATAATGTTTTGAACTTCACTTATCTGCAAGCCAGCACGCACCACTAAATTTAAGGTATGAGCGAGACAGGTCAAGTGCTCGAAGCCAGTCAATCGCACTGCCGCTTTCATGTTTGCTGCATTATCAGTTACACATGCAAACACTTTTTCTTGTATTTCCCACTCTGATAACAAGCGCATTATTTCTGTTTTTAGATATTCACCTGTATGTCGCTCCTGGCATTCAAAACAACCCAGTAACGCTGTCGTTAGTTCCCAGTTTTTTAAATAATGTGCTGCAACTGCTTGATATGACGTCATTGCTCGTGAAGTCCAACTGTCGGTTGTAATGGAAATATGAGTAGCACTGCTCAATTCCAGTTTTAAATTATTTTTCACAACTGCATATTGAGCATCTAACAACATGGTGCTCAATGTGTACCTGGAAGGTAATGAATATTGTGGTTCCATATAATTTATTAAAGATTTGAAACCGGCATCTTCTGCTATTGAGAAAGGTTGCAAATCTTTCACAACCATATTGAGAATTATCTCATTCAATCTTTTTTCTCTTGCCATACTAAAAGGCTTTTTCACAAATGATGACATTGTAGTTTGTTTTTGTTGCGAATAGATCCTCGAAGATGTTACAACTGGCACTGGCGTCATATTTGTATCTTCAGGAGCTTGATGGCACTGGCATTAGAGTTGGTTCTGAGGTTATGGGAACTGCCGGCTTTGTTAAAGGTCGAACAATATTTTCATAAGATGACGGATGTCTACTCATGAGATGTTTCCTCAAATTTGTCTTGGACCCTCCTTTCGCAGAATATAAGCTTTGACATACTCGTAGATCACATTTCGCTATATCACCGGAAACTGTGGTGGAAAATGTGCACAACTTGCAGCTTTTATTTTCCATTGCGCTGCAATATTAAATGAATTTGTTTAGATAAAACTACATAATAGGGTCCATCAAATGAGAGCCGGTGTTTATTAATAATTTAGTGGCAGTGGTAGACTTTATTCAAAATTTGCTTGCTTTGATATTGATAAGTAAATTTATCATTTAAAGTACATTAGGGCAACAATTTATTTTTTGTTTTGAAAAATACGTTCAATAGCATTGAAAGTTTACGTTAAAAATATTCTGTTGATTTCAACAGAATTAACGGTACGACAAACGTTCATGCAGATGCTTTCACGGAAACGCTAACACCGAATTCGGAAACACATGTAAAGATGAATCTAAATAATCTTGAGGCTAAACTTTGCGTTAAAGACAATGCCAGAAATTTATAATTAGTCTTCAGATTTGGCAATATTCCATAACTCACAAAAAAATTGTTGTATGTGCAAAATAGGGCCATTAATGAATCAAATAGCAGTATTTCTTTAGATTAGCGCTTTTATTTAAGCATCTGCTCTGAGGGCACAGGTGTTAACTATTAATTGTGTTTGGTCATATTTTATTATTCTTGTAAGGGACCATAATCCTCAAGTTTTATTAAAACTGCTAAAGCGGACTAATTATATAAAATTACATACCAATTTAGAAACTTTAACACCAAATTCACTTCTCAAACTTAATTTTCTAAATGTTTAAAAAAATATACGAGCTTTTACACGGGTTATACAGCACACTATACATCAAACTTTGCAATAATGCACGTATATGCAAAAAATGGCAGCATAAACCAAATGCGCGGCCGCAAACCTAATGTGTATCCAAGAAATATAGCATACCAAAAATGTCGCCGGTGGCCGCATACCATCGAACTCGCATATCTACGACGTTTCGAATCGCCTAGGTTAGCACAGTTGTGCAGAAAAGCACAACTGTGCTGATACAGACGACCAAATCGAGTAGAGAAATGATAACAAACGGTGTTTCCTTTGTTTGAGTCGCATTTATGCGAAAGTAACGAAAGTAACGAGTAACGAAATGTATTCGAATGTAACGATTCGGTATTTCGAATCTGGTGATGTACTCGTTACTATGTAACGAATACATACGATTTGTCACAGTTCTACTTACAAGTTCATTATCGGCTCTGGTGTTAGGGTTGCCGGTTTTTCTCTTGCCCCAAGATGCTTGTCTCCCGACCTGAAGATCATATTTGCATGATAATAGTCGTCTCAAGCACACCATTTGTATTTACATTTTTATTTTTTTCTTTGTTGCAGTTCGTAGCTTCAGGTTATTCGGGCCCTGAGTGTGAGGCTCCCAGACGTGCAGGGCGTGTGAACTGTCAGCCTGAGAGTCCAGCCTGGAACCGTGTGATCCATTACTTCGGGCTAAGTCTTGTTTTGCTACGTTGAAAGGTGCCTTCAAGTTGGCGTACTCCTCTAGCGGGAGCGGAGAGACTGCTAGAAAAGTAGTCCCACAATCCCGACGTCCTCACAGAAGTCTGTTATATCTTTTAGGATTGCCCGAGCATAATGTGCCACATGGTTCTCTTTGTCAATCCATGCAAGCGTCTTCCCGACTATCCGGGAAAGCTCTCCTGTTTCCTTGTAGAGGTCACGGCACAGCCTGTCCTATTTTTCTTCATCTTCTTCTCCTACGCAAAACGCATAGTCGGGGGACCGCTCTACCAATCCTGCGCAAGTAAGACTAACACCATTCATGCCCGCTCAAGAGCTGGGTAAGGTAGAAATCGGTCTCATCGTGCGTTCGATTGAGCCACAGTATCAAATCAATTTAAAAAAATTCCTGTAGCAGGAAACAAGCAGGAAGGCGTCCGACGCTTGTGCTTGTTTCCTTAGGTCAAAACCGTTTCAACACTTACTTATTTACATGGCCATACTGCGTATTTATTTTACAATAGTACCACCGGCCCTACGGATCTCATCAAAAATCGTCTTCTTGATGGGTTGGGTCCCATTACGTTGGCGATATGTCGACTCACAGTCGGTAAGCGGGAAGCAGCTTTATCAGCCATTGCCCGGAGTTGTTCACAAAAAGTCGTCTTCGGTCAATCAGTAGCCCCAGCTATTAAACTGATGATCACGATTCAACAAGAACCAATACTGATACTCTGGGGATTCTCTTTTTTGTCAGGATGACCACTTCGGTTTTTTCCAGTGCTACACTAAACCCTCGAGCAGTCATCCAGTCTCTTGTCTTGTTCGACGGTGCGTCCAGCAAATAGCACCATAACACTATCTGTATAGGCGATCAGGCGCGATTTACCCGGCAGCTCTTGTTTCAGTAGTTTGTCATGGGATATTTTCCACAGGTCTGGATCACAGATCGATCCTTGAACAAAACCCGATGTATGTTCCATCCTTCGTTGGTCCTGCATTGTTGCATAAAGCAGCCACTCAAAAGCCACATAAGATATTCTGGAACTTGAAAGGGGCTTCTTGGCGTATCCAGAATATGCACCCATCTGGCGAAGTTGAGGGCGTTCCGAACATTAAGTATCACCAACAAAACTACCCGCCGCTTTGTACGACTATGTGTCTCCGCTTTTTAGACCGCGCTTACCATCTCTGCAAGCGGATCAATGCTGGAACGTCCTGCTCTAAACCTGTACTGCCGAGGAGATAAGTCTTTAACATCATGAATGGCGTCAGTAAATCTTCTCTTGATTCGTTTCTGTGGCACTTTCCCGGCTTTGTCTGTCATGCATAACAGACGGTCTAAAGGTGGCGACTCTCGACTCCCCTTCCCTTTGTTGATCAGTACGAGCTTCGCTACCTTCGAACGTTTCGGGGAAACCCTTTGCCGTAAATAAGCGTACAATATACTGAGCAGCAAATTAAGGCAATAGTGAAAGACGAGCTGCAAAACCTCAGTTAGGACACCGTTTGATCTGGAGCCTTCCTTGGTTTCAGGTATAGGACTCCCTCTTCCAGTTGCCGCCGCGTGAAGATTGGACGTTCAACTGCTATTTTGCCGTGGGCAGCATCAACATGGACAAAAATGGCCTGCGCTATCCTGTCCGTCTTTTCTGCTTCATATATGTAGACGGGGCTAGTGTAAAACACCAAGTTTTTTCCACATAGCTAGCTTGTAGCAAAGGCCTCACGGGTCCCTGTTCACATTGTCCATTATATCTTGCCAGCAGCGAATCTTACAGCTGTTAATCATGTTGCGAAGGCACTTCTTGGTCGACTTATATGCTACTAACCTGTTGCATGCCTCGTTGCGGTTCCGTGCCCGTTGAGCTCCACGGCAGCTGCACCTGAAAAGCACGGGAATGAGCTTAAAAACCTACAAAACTAGAAATCACTACAACTGAAGTTGATTAAGCAACCAGGATCGGAATGGTCCCTGCTAGGGGACGTTTCCAGGGCAAGAGTACGTCCAGCCATACCAGCGGGGCTTAGAAGAATTGTTTTCATTGGTGTATGCAGACGGTCTCACCCTCTTATATACCAGTAAACCCATCTGACAGCAGTGTGCTTGGCCATCAATAAATAAGGACAGCCTTGAATGGGCCAGAGGCTAAATCGAGTCCCAGCAAGAAAAAATTACTAGGCGTTGGGTATGTCCAAATCGAAATCGTTGTCATGCCTATCTCAGCAAACTCCAGGTTCATTTTAACCTGGATCGGTCGCTGGTCGTTTTAGACCCAGTGGATTAGAAGGCTATTATTTTATGGTTGGCAGGTGAATGCCATGTACGCACTGAGTGTGGAAAACCCAGCCAGGAACCGTTCGACACATTGTTTCAGGCCAGGTATCGCTTTGTTACGCCGCGAGGCGCCTTCAAGCTCACGGACTCATATTCGGAACGAAGCGCATAGTCCACCTTCCCATGTGCAATTCACCCAAGACTGCTGCCAATCATTGAGTGAGCGCTGTCCCTCCTCCTGGGTAACCGCCTCGCTTACGTCGTCACTTTGATGCAAGTAAATAGCGCGGCGCTCTCTAGCAGGCAGGGCGATAAGTATCACGCCTGCTATAACTCTCACCGACGAACCAGACACTGTCGAATATTAAGATGCAATTCTCAGTGCTCTCCTTCTCTGTACCTGTGCGAAGCGTTTTTGGTATATTGCCGCCCGATATTTCTGCCCCGTAAAGTAGCACTGGCCCTACAGCTTGTTGGATTGGGTTCCCCTCATTTGGCAATAAGTCAACTCAGAGCTGATATTTCCGAAGCAGCTTTCTACCCCGTTGCCCGGATTCCAGAATATCCAACCATCTAGCGGAATTGAAGGCCGACCTGACATCGAGTGTCACTAACAGGACTATCCGTCGCTTTGTTCGACTATATGCATCTGCCTTTTGGACCGCGCTCACCACCTCTGCAATCGCATCTATGGTGAAGCGTCCTGCTCGAAAGCGGAGGAGATAGCTGCATGAATCGCGTTAGTCCCAGCAGTAGGTCAGGACAATGGTGATAGACAAGTTGGATCACTTCAGCTGGAACATCATCTGGGCCTGGATCCTTCCTCGCATTCAATGAAAGGACTGTGGACACTCGATTTTTGTTTCACCGTTGAAAGCGTTAACACGGACGGGATGGGCGTCCGTAGAGAATAACTAGCTTGTAGCGAAGGCCCCGCGTATTCTTGTTCACATTATCCACTAGATCTTGCCAACAGCGAGCCTTGCTGTTATTAGTCAGTTTACGGTGGCATTTCCTGGCCGACTTATATACTGTTACCTGGTTGCACGCCGCGTCATGGCTCCGTGCCCGTTGAGCCTCACGCCGAAGCTTGTGACACTCCCTTCGCTTTTCAGCGATCATAGTCGACCACCAGTACACTGGAGGCTTGCTGTGCCGGCGTTCTGGACTGGGGATAGGGCGTTGCAAGCAGTCGTGATGATGCTCACAGTTGATTTCACTACGTATTGAGCTGCCAGTTCTTCTGTCTGTGCTTAAACTAAGTGCAAATAGAGGAATAAACGTACGTATTTAACTAGTTGTCATCGACGCAGGTCTTTTGCGTGGTATACGAATATATCCACTTCTTTGCCAGACAGATCAGTGAGGAGATAGCGACCAGGTCCTACAACCTTATGCACCCGGCTTTTGAAAAAGCATCGATCTAATGGCCAGCTGCGTCGCTTTGGTGGAAGTTACAACGAAATACTTCATCCCCTTCTCTAAACTCGGAAAGTTGGCATCTCAGATTATAATAAGCTTCATTTGTGCGTCCTGCGTTCCACATCTTCTCTCTGATTTGTTGACGGAGCTCGCCTAATTTTTCGTGGGACTTTAGCGCAACGAAGGAAGCTTCCAAACATTTTAGTTGCCGGCGACAGCTTGTATGATTTGCCGTGGCAAATCATGTGCTATCCGAAGGTGGCAAAATAAGGAGACGCGCCCGGGACGCAAGGATAAGATGACCGCAATGCGCAAGTGATTGCGGACAATAAGCAGTCCTAATCTTGGGTTGGATGTACATAGGAATGGATCGCAGCTAATAGGGTGCGATTTAACCGTTCCGATGCGTTACATTGAGGAAAGTTTATGGGTGTCAGTTGGTGTTCGATACCATACTGCTCGAACGGACTCTAAATCGCCTAGATCGGAGCTGGACTCCGTTTGTCGAATACAGGCTTTCTGGGACCCCGAACACATAGAATACTCGGTTCTCTAAGAATTTCACGATGTATGGAGTCGTGGATTGGCGAATGGGTTCCATCAGCGGGAACTTAGAAAGCTGATCTAATACAATGATAGCTCCAATGTCTCCCATAGAAAATCGAGGGTATGGACCGAGGAGATTTATATACAGACGTTGGAATACGCGCTCCATAACGTTGAGTTGGCTCATGGGAGGTCGAATATGCTGGTTAGGAGCTTCAGTGCTTTTACAGGTTTCACAGGTGGCTACCAACTCCTTGACCTGGCCAGAGGAAGTATTTCTTAAGGCACCGAAGCGTCCGACCGTCGCCGCCGTAGGCACTTAGGGGATGATCGTGCGCACGGAGTGCGCACCCAAAGCTTTCAAGGCGCTTCTTCCTGCAACGAGTCAGTTTTAAATCAGGCAACTGTGTTTTTGGGTTGCGATGTTTTGCCACAACTCGTTGTTGTTGTCTGAATTGAAATGCGGTCGGTCCGAATCTATCTCGATGGGACTGCCGTCATCCGATGCCAGTTCCGCTTCCTCGAGTGGAAACATTTGCGAGAGAGTATCGGGCACGATGTTTTGTGTTCCTTTTCGGTGTTTGATAGAAAACTTAAATCCTTGCAGTTTAAGAGCCTGTTACGTAATAATTAACGTCACATAATAGCTAGTCAACTAACAAAACAATAGTATCTACACATCTAAGAAACCTACGAACAAGTAGTGCAACCAATAAGTAAACATAATAATAAACGCAACATAATAATGAGGGCCTATCTAAAAACCTTATAAATACTTTCAACGTTAAGTAGACATTATCTCCAACCAAACGAAATCGTGACGACATGAGGGAATCCTCATCAATGGTAGTCATTTGATACTTTACAAAACATAAACACTTACCTTTCTCGCAACCGCCGACAAAGCCAAGGCGACTATACAAAATGCGTGGATAGCATTTTTCCACCGTCGATAGAAATGGGCAGTAAATAGCGTTTTTGTCGTTTGCTTGGAAAATTACCTGGACGAGTTTAACCCAAACATACATTTTGACTTTTTTTTTGTATATAATTATGATTGAAATAACAAGAGATAAAAATGCACTGATAGCATTTTTGACCTTCGATACGTAATTAGCACTTTTTGGTAACCACTCGGACAACGAAATTGGGGTGAATACACAAAAATTGCTCTGCCAGCAATTTGTCCCACTTACCGTACCAGGCAATGAATATGAAAACAGATGTCTAATCGGCAATTATTGCCTATAAAAATTAATGAAGTGCTTGAAGAGAGACACTATACTAGACGCGTCTAAGGTGGAGCTAAGGCTGAAACAGGTCTTCTAGGATTGTCTACGCCTCGATTTAAGTAGAACTTCCTAGGTGAAGCAAGGCTCTCCCAGCCCTCCAAGAAGACCTCAACAACACTCACCAAAGCGGCACTTCGGCTTTTAACAGGCCCGCCGATGGTAAGAAGACTTGAGCATAGGTTTTGCTCTAGGCTTTAGAATTCGAATCTCCTCCAATCCCTTCATTTATTTGCAGGCTTCTACGCCTAGCAGGACCCCCGGGAGCGCTTAGAGACACCGTACGCGATCCACACCAATGCAGGTCCTGGTAAACGTGGGAAAGTGAAAACAACCCCCCCAAGCCTACGCTGGAAGAAGCGCTCCGTAACAACCCACATACAGCACCTCGGCCCCTGACGCTAGCAGAATACCGAGCACGCCGCCAAGTGGAACCTAGCACGAACACGTCGTCAGTTCCTCCTCCCGCGGCACTGCGCAAACGTCAAAAGGGCGGCCTTCGAACCAAGCTTGACTAACAAGTAGCGGAGTTTCTCCGATTGCCCCTGATCAGCGTCACTCCCGAAGAGTGGGCTCTCTTCGAATCTTCGAGCGCCACGCCACCGCTCCTCACCGCGAATATCGCCGGACTCAGCGAATGAAGTGTGCAAAACATCGCCAGCAACGCCACGCGCCCCAGCTGCAAGCACCGTGTACAACCACAGACAAAGGTAGCCCAGTTCAACAGCCGACCCCGATATCCATCCGCCTACGTTGAAGAGAACTGTTAGCATTAGCTCAATAATTATCGTAATATTTGTAGATTAAGTTGTAATACCCTAATATGTTTTAATAATTATAACCTTTTTAAAAGAAAATCTACCATCAAGTGTTTCCTTTCTTTGGACTCAAGGTTACAGATATTTCATAGGTAAGGAGCGATTTCTGGTGATACTGGCGAAAACAGATTTATAACAAGCCCATCGGGCCAAGCTTCCGTGTGCGTCCGCTTCTTTCATCAGCCATTGTAGCGAAGCGTGATCGGTGATGATCTCGCACGGGTAGTTTCGATATACGGCCGGAACTTATTGACAGCCATCACAACTTCTTCAAGTAATAATTTAAATTTTGATATTCAAAACGCTTCTCGTAGCTTCAATCTTTATTATCAAAACGTACGTGGCATGCGAACCAAGCTGGAAGCTATTAAAATTGCCACTTCCATTTCCGGCGATGATTTCATTTGTTTTACAGAAACCTGGCTAACTCCTGATATTCCCAGCAGTGAAATTTTTCCACTATATGATGTCTACCGAACTGATAGGGATCGTTTGATTTCAGGTAAATCTGACGGTGGTGGTATACTTATTGCTACTCATAAAGCCTTAGACAGCAAACTCTGCTCTGACTTTTCACCATCTCTTCCAGCAGAATGCATCACTGTCTTAATCAATATCTCTCAAGCCGTGAGTTTAGTATTGCTTTGCGTGTATATCCCTTGTAATGCTCCTTTCCGCGTTTACAACCGTTTTTTCTCTGAATTATCTTCGTATTTCTGTAGTATCAACCCTTAATACACTATTTTAATCTGTGGTGACTTTAACATGCTTTGCCTAAAGTGGGACTCAAGCTCTCATACCCTCTCATCCTTCAATGATCTCTCGATCCTGTTTTCTTCCTTTTTATCGCTTTGCTCCCTATCGCAATTAAATATGATCCCAAACGCAAACAATCAACTTCTCGATTTCATCCTTACTACCAATCTTGCCTCTATCTCCTCGATCACAAAATCCCCCTCCGAATATGTAAAACCTGATCCCCACCATCCTCCGCTTGAGGTTCGTTTATCTTTTCTTGCATCTCAGTCCAAACGCACTCCTTTCTCCCCAAGATTTAATTTCCGCAAAGCCAACTATGCTGCCATTCAGCTTGAGCTGGATAATATTGACTGGAATTCAATGCTACAGAAGCTAGATGTCAATACAGCGCTATCAATTTTCTATGAGAATCTCAGTAGCATAATTGCAAACCATGTACCTATCTGCCGATCCCCCCGGAAAAAGAGCCCCAGCTGGTTTTCCGCTGAAGTCTCAGCGCTCTCTATTTGAAGGACCAGGCGCGCAAAAAACTTCATTATTCCAAATCTAACACTGACCTCACCAACTACCGACTGCTTCGTAAAGAAGCCAAAAAAGTGGTTAAGAACGCAATGCGATCTTATTATTATATGATTGAAACATCATTGCAATCTAATAGTCCTAAGCCCTTTTGGACATATATACATTCTCTGAAAACAACATCCCATATTCCTAATATCTTCTCATGGCGTAATTGCCAAGCTATCTGTGACCTTTTCGCTCAATTTTTTTCCTCCACATTTAAGGTTTCGAACCCCACTATGTACTCATCGTGTCCTTCTCCTTCCCATATTATGAATCCTATCGTGACCTCTCCATCAGAAATTGAAAATGTACTGCTTACCTTTGACATTAATGGTGGTCCGGGTCCTGATGGAATACTAAATCTGTTCGTTAAGTCATTATCTTCTTCATTATCTACCCTACTATCAATTATTTTCAATATAAGCCTTTCTTCCTCCTGCTTCCCTGACGTCTGGAAGCATGCTAACATCTTTCCAATCCATAAGTCCGGAGATCGAAGTGAAATCTCTAACTATCGTCCGATTTCTTTGCTGTCTTGTTTTGGCAAGCTCCTTGAGAGAACTGTGCATAACAGAATGTACGATGATATCAGTATCCTGTTTGCAATGAACAGCATGGCTTCATTAAAGGTCGTTCGACAGTAACTAATTTGTTAGAACTTACGAATACCATCTCTCTTGCTTTCGACAAGAGCCAACAAGTCGATGTGGTATACATCGATTTTGCTAAAGCCTTTGACATTGTCGATCATGGCCTTTTGGCTAACAAACTCCGATCTTTCCGCGTTTCCGACTCTGTCCTCTCTTGGATCTTATCCTTCTTATCCCATCGCTCCTGCACCGTTACATGGAATAATTTTTTTTCGTCGGACTCATTTAGCCCAAAATCTGGTGTTCCTCAAGGATCAATTTTAGGCCCTTTGCTATTCAACATTTTCATCAATGATTTTCCCCAATGCCTGTCTTCTAATTGTCTTCTTTACGCTGATGATTTAAAAATTTATCGCCCCATTAACTCCAGCAAAGACTGCTTATACCTCCAAAATGATCTTGAAAATCTCCCAAATTGGTCTCAAGGTAATTTACTTCCTCTTAACATTTCTAAATGTTGTCACATGAGATTCACCAACAAAATTCATCCAGTTTTATATGAATACCAGATCGATGGATCGGGGCTCGCATTTGTGGACAAATTTAAAGATTTGGGAGTAGTATTTGACCCAGGTTTGAAATTTAGCATCCATGTTTCATCCATAACCACAAGAGCTTCACGTGTCGCTGATTTTATTTTACGATCCTCTTGCAAGTCTTTTAGTATTTCAACCAGCGTCCATCTATTTGTACTTCTAGCCCGGTCAATCCTTGAGTATGCCTCCCAGGCATGGACTCCTCACTATACCAATCTATCGGATGCTGTTGAAACTGTACAGCGTAAATTCACACGATCTCTATTCTACAAATATAACCTCACTTACTGCTCCTACGTTGAGCGCTTACAGATCCTAAACATTCCATCACTCAAAAATAGGAGAGAATTTCTTGACCTGTGCTACTTATTTAAATTATATCACGGTATTCTTTCATCCAACCTTCGTGAAAGGCTTTATATACGTCCCGCCTCAAGAACGCGTTCAACTGACATATTCTTTGTGCCCTTTGCTCATACCGACATTTATTTTTATTCATTTTTTGTACGCGTATCACGTCGTTACAATGAGCTCCAGCTGGGTCCTCTGCCACATTCCTTAAACGATTTTAAAAGCATATTACATAATATTCTGCTTAGCTTCCAATAGTTAACCGTTTTTATATTCTTGTTATTTTATTTCTTAATATAACTTTGTTTATTCGCATGTATTGTATTATATTTCATTACCTACTTTGTAATTGGGTTCACGGATCTGTAAAGTAGTGTAAATAAATAAGTAAATCACCGCTGCCAGACATTCTTGTTCGGATACGATGCAGCTCCTCTGTGCTGAGCCCAGCTTACTACATATAAAAGCAATTGGGGCTTCTTCCTCGTCTTCGGTTAATTGCACTAGCAGGGCTTCAACTCCATGTTGACTTGCGTCACAATTAAGGAGAAATGTTTCTGGAAGTCAGGGCTGTGCAAGATTGGGGCAGATGTCAAAGCCTGCTTGAGCTCTTCGAATGTCTTTCGGCTGAGCTCGGACCAGATGAACTTACCTTTCCGAAGTATGTCCGACAGAGGTGCAAATACCGTCGCATAATTCCGAACGAACCTTCGGTACCAACCGCACACTCCCAGGAAGCGTCGTAGCCACTTAACGGTCTTCGGCAAGGGGAACTCATCAATTGCCTCAGTTTTTTCCGAATAGGTCTTGAAGGTGCCATGCCCGATGACATGTCCTACGTATCGGACTTTGGTCATGGCGAACTTGCTTTTCTGGACATTGATGGCAAGTCCCGCCTTGCAGGCCTATCTCCTACAACAGTAGAAGATGTTAGTCAAACCTTCCTGTGATGAGTAGGAGATCATCCAGGTAAACGAACACTTGGTATTTAACGTGAGGTGGGATGACTTTGTCCATCAGCCGGGCCATCGTTTGCGGGGCATTACACAAGCCGAAAGGCATTGTCACGAACTGGTATAGTGGTCGTCCAGGCACTGTGAAAGCGGTTTTATCCCTCGGCCCCCCTTCGAGTGGAGTTTGCCAGAAAGCATCCAAATCAAGACTCGTAATGTAGTTTGCTTTCGACAATCTTCCCTAAATTCCATCGATGAATGGAAGAGGGTAAGCGTCCTTCACGGTCACCGCCACCGGTCAATGTTTTTCATGTTAACGGTGGTGCCAGAAAATTTTACTGCGGCTCTAATATTTTCTTTTTAGCCCAGTCATATTAGGTAAAACAAGTTGGGTAAACAGACCTACGCTCATGTCAGAAGGGTTTTGTATTCAATTTACAAACTGCAGTCACGCAGATCGAATCAAATCAAGAAACATGTCAAAGACGATTTTATTGGAGAAAGTATGAAATACGAAGATCATACTATTATTAACAAAGTTGAACGAATTTCGACTTCTGAGGTTTTTGGTATTGTTATACCCATAAATATCTCCCTTGATAATTATTTCAGATGTCCATCCGCGAAAACACATTTTTCATGTATTGACAACGCCCCCCCCCCCCTGTGTCCCCACTGTAGCAAAAACTGACAGTTCAACAACTGTTTTGAAAAGCTCCCATGAAAACTTTTATTTCATACTCATATCGGCTACGTTTGATGAATTTTTTTTTTAGGGGATGTGTTATCATCGATCACTGGCCAATTTTTTCGAATCCTAGAATGGTTACAAAACCCTTTTGCTAGGAGCTCTCTCCCACCTCCTTGACTTGTTTCACTTATGAGCATTAATTGTAGGTACTCATCTTCAGTCATTCATTCAATTGAATCAAGTGTTCAAAGCATGCACCTTAAACGTTGAAGTTGGGAAAAATTAACTCAAAATTATTCAATCTTCGCATTTAAAACAGCCACTATTTTGTTTTACGATTACTGATACCACTAACTGAACCGATTCTCAAAGATAGACATGACACCTATCATTCCTGAAATTTTCATGCAAATCCTAGCAAAATTGTAGTGTCTGAGTCGGTAAAAGGCGCATGTTGTTCCATAGCCATATGTTGCCATAGTAATAAATGCAGCGCATATTGTTCCATAGTAATACAGTAAAATTCAAACCGCTATAACTTCGCTAAATATGATTCAATCTTTATGAAACTTTCAGGAGAGATCAATCATGTAAATAGGCATCTACGTACTGAATTTCATTGAATTTAAGGGTACTGGTAAGATTTTATTCACGAAAACATAAAATCAATAAATCATACTATTACTAACAAAGTTGAGTGAATTGCAACTTCTCACGTATTTGTTGTTGTTGTACTCACCAAGACCTACATCCCTGATTTTTTTCAGATTTTTCGGATCACAGGTGTCCAATCGCGAGGGGGGGGGACACAAATTTTTCGTGTATTTCCCCTCCCTGTGCGCCCCTCGAAGCAAACTTTGCCAAACTAAGACCTGTTTTGAAAAGTTCTCCTTAAGACCTTTCATTTGATACCCATATCGGCTACCTTCAATGAAATTTTTTTTTCGGGGGGTCACTCTCCTATATGGGGAGACCCCCCTTAAATACCTTATAAAATTTTTTTGTAGTTGAACTTTGAAGAGATCACCACTTTACACCTACACACAAAATTTGATGTTTCTAGCTTAAGTAGTTTTCGAGAAAAACTGCTGTGACACACGGACGGACGGACGGACGGACGGACGGACGGACGGACGGACGGACGGACAGACGGACAGACGGACAGACTGGTCGCGAAACTAGTAGGGTTTTGTAAAATTATTTTACAAAACCCTAAAAAGGGGTCAATCTCGGAATGAAAGATAATAAGCTGCAAATTGGTATGAACCTTTGTTTTGTCATTCTAAATGTTGTCTCAAAAGTCACAATCGTTATCGTGTTCGCGTCTCAAGATATTCAAGGTCAAAGGTCACAAAAATCGGTTTTTCGCGAATATCTGGCTTCCTATCGGTTAAATGAGATTTGCATTTATTATAAAAGTTGTAGGCTATAAAATTCCCTACAACTTTTGTTTAAACTTTTTTTTCATACGACCAACCGTTTTGAAGGTAGAGCGCGAAGAGTGCACATCGTACAGTCATATACGGCCTAATGCAAGGTCAAGCGTGAGTTATGGTTATCAGTACGTTATAAAGTCAATTATTTACTTGGAAATTATAATTATTAAACAATGCCTATTATTTATGTACTAACTATTAATTATTTATATTTAATTAAAGTAAGTAACTTGATTATTTATATATAATTATTCATATTTAACTCATCATTGACACAGCTATTGCCTTATCAGAACATCAAAAGACTGCTGTCATCATAGGAGAAGATATCGATTTGCTCGTTATTTTAATTGGACGTACTCAGTCACATCATCAGGAAATTTTTTTGAAAAAAGTTGGCAAAGGCAATGTCAAAACACAAATATATTCTACTAAAAGTTTTGACCAATATCCTCGTACTAAAAAGCACATTTTATTTTTACACGCATTCAGTGGCTGTGACACGACTTCTGCGCTATTTAAAAAAGGAAAAAAAAACTGTTACTAGAGCATTGGAAAAAATTCCTGATTTAGATAAACTGGTGGAAGTATTTCAACAAGAAAACTGCCCAAAACAAACATTATTAGAAAATGGAGTGCGCATCTTGTTGGCATTATATAATGCTCCAAAATCTGAGGACAACATTGATCATTTCCGCTACACGCAATTCATCAAATTTACAAAACTAAATAAACCTGTACAACTGTCAACACTTCCACCAACAAGTGTAGCAGCTCATCAACACATAAAACGTGTCTACTACCAGATTCAAACGTGGTTAGGGAAGGACTTAGAACCTAAAGAATGGGGCTGGATGCTTGAAAATGAAATCCTGGAGCCCATACGAACGTTATTACCTCCAGCACCAGCCGAACAAGTGTTGACGTAATATTTTGCAATCGCAAAAATGGTTGTGGTTCCCGCTGTGGATGCAGAAAATCAGGGCTACAATGTTCTTTAGCTTGCGGCCAGTGCAACGGACAAGCTTGCCTCAACGCTTCACTGTATCCAAGTAATCCCGATGAAGAAAATACATATGATCCCGATATTCTGGAAGGTTTGGAGATGAACATGACAGATAATGAGGATGATAACAATGAATCGAACATTTTTGAGCGACAAGAAGAAGAAGACGACGAACAAGAAGAAGATAATTAGCTTCCATTTCCAATTTCATTACAATTAAAATCAACAAAGATACTTTTGATATTTGAACTCACATTTTGATAAATGTATATTATGCCGTATTTAATAATAAATAAAAATATGTGTAAAATATATACTCTTACTATCATTTTAACTTAAAATAAAACTAAAATATATAATCCAGAATTAATAATATTTTATACTTAAATAGTTAAATATGAATAATTATATATAAATAATCAAGTTACTTACTTTAATTAAATATAAATAATTAATAGTTAGTGCATAAATAATAGGCATTGTTTAATAATTATAATTTCCAAGTAAATAATTGACTTTATAACGTACTGATAACCATAACTCACGCTTGACCTTGCATTAGGCCGTATATGACTGTACGATGTGCACTCTTCGCGCTCTACCTTCAAAACGGTTGGTCGTATGAAAAAAAAGTTTAAACAAAAGTTGTAGGGAATTTTATAGCCTACAACTTTTATAATAAATGCAAATCTCATTTAACCGATAGGAAGCCAGATATTCGCGAAAAACCGATTTTTGTGACCTTTGACCTTGAATATCTTGAGACGCGAACACGATAATGATTTTGACTTTTGAGACAACATTTAGAATGACAAAACAAAGGTTCATACCAATTTGTAGCTTATTATCTTTCATTCCGAGGTGAAAGCCCTAATATGACTGGGCTATTTCGCCGTATTTGAAACTTCATTTTGCCGCAGTTCTTCCAAACCGATTTCTAGATTTCTTTTAATTAACTGGCAATTGATTTTAACCACAGGTGATTCTATGCAGATGTAACAATATGTTTTCTGTTTTATTTATTTTCTATTTTGTGCATTCTCACGAATTTGCTTATCTGATAAAGCTGATAACTTTTCTTAATTATTCTATATCCAAAAATAAATTTTATAATATCTAAATATCACATTCAAATTGTACGTCGCACAATTCCTGCTGACATGCAAATTCAAGAAAACATAATAGAAAGAAAAGTTTGCATTTAAAAAATATATTCTTCTATCTTGTTTGTGTAAATATTTGTGTGTGTGTATTTATTTTTTATTTTTCGAAATTTAAATGTTGCTGAATCTTTTCAGTGAGAACACAGAAAATGTAAATAGGAATAAAAATGAAAAATTACGACTATGACTTTCAAATGCTTACAAAAAGCAAATAGGGGGCGAAACGCAAACAACCTGCGGGTTAGTGGCGTTTGTAAACTCAATCGAGTCAACTCTGACGTAAAAGTTAAGGATAAAGTCGGTACGTACGTACTCGTATTATATTATCTGCGAAATAATGAATATAATGAGTCCTTTGATATGGAAGCTACTTCAGCTGAAAATATGCTTTTGTAGGAAAAGAGTGTGGAACAGACACTCTGAACAGAGAGACCGTAGTTTTTTGCTTTATTGTTACTCTTGTATGCAATTTGGGTTTATAACTTAATTCTATCGTTAACGTCCTGCTATTACGATGTTATTTTCCATGAAATTAAGGTCGTGAGAATTTAACGGTGTGTGAAAAAAAGGAAAGAGAAACATTTCTGCTAAATTTTTCCAATGGAATCAAAACAAATCCACAAAAATAAAATTTTGCGTGACTTCATATATAGTAAGGACCTAATAAAAAGTTGACTATGGCTTTGGCAATATTTTATTGCTGTCGAGAAGTGTTTTATACAGTCTTTGTGAAGAATGTATTGTCTTATAGCTGATAGTTGAAAAGCCTGCCCTTAGTGAAAGTTTAACGAAACATTTTTATTCTAGATAAATGCGAAACAAAAAACAAAATTAATCTTGCCAAAGATTCGTGTTTATTTTTACACCAAAGCAGTGAACAATTTTGATATCCTTTAATTATGTTTTTATGAGTTCAACTCCCTTTACTATGACAACAGAACCCCATCTTGGTATTTTATGTTTTACGAGCGACAAACGATCATAAAGCGCTTGACGAGTTTTCGTGGTTATTATTAATGTGGTGTTAATTCATGCAAATTGTCCAGCAAATTCGTTACTACTGTTGAGAAGAAACAAGTTCTAAAAAAATGCTATTAAAAACATATTTTCAAATTATTTTTGATTTCAAATGATTTTCTTGACTTGGGAACATATGAGAATTTAATAAAATTATTAATGGTACCAGTCTAATGAGTTTTTCGACACCAATAAAATCGGTTTCTGAAACAATGAACCTCAGTTCGGGCATATATTGCTTCTCCTTTAAATAAAAACAATATAGAAAAAAAAAAACATTTGAGAAAAGAAAATTAACGACGAACTAAATATCAATTTGATACACTTCCCATTGGGCACGATAAAATGATCATTGTATTTTGTATTATTGCTGGGGATACAATAGATCAATTTATTTCAATGTTAACGTCTTCTCTGTGTTGTGTTCTTGTGAGTTAGCATTTATAATCATGATATCATCACACATACATCTTATGGTCGGCAGCTGGAAGAAACGAAATAACAGTTTATTTATTCAGTGACATGAAATGCTTTATCTATCTGTTGAAATCTTTAGATCTGTTAGAATAGAGATAGAGAGCTAATTCATAAACTAAAAAAATATTTTTTTCTTGTTGGTCTGCCGGAATTCGTTCTACTATTTATTGTAAAAGTTCAGAAGTCAAGGAATTCAGATTGGAAATTTGCTTTTGAAAAAATAATGATTTTGCTTATCTTCCGGGAGAAAGTTTAAGGTTGAATAAAATTGAAATTTTTATAAATATATTATGCTCTCATTGATGATTATGATCTTTTCCATTATTTGAAAGATATTATTGTACAATCAAAACTCCGAAAATTGAAACGACATACTGTAACATCTGCGATATTCACCACATTCCCAGAAATTATACTACGACCGGGGCCGGCTAGCACTCAGTCGTATCGTGGGCGTTCTGGGGTAACCCATGCCCGTGCTAGGCCACCTGATATACAAATGATTTGCTCACAGAGGAAGGGAAAGGAAGGTCATCTTAAGAATTAAAAGATTATTTTTTATTCACTCATGGCCATGTATTTATGAGCATGAAATTTTCCAAATAAGTTCAAACAAAACAAAAAGAAAACTTTTTTATTAATTCTAGAAAACTCCAAAGAATTAGAAAGTTGAAACAAACATAGTAAACAAATGCCAAATATAAAGAAATAATAGATTATACCAATGGAATAAATATAAAATTTCTTACCCCTGTTTCCGTTGTAGAAAGCGCTCAACAACTACCAAGGGGTGAAGGAGCTGACAGTTAATATTCACTTTTATTTGTTTTATTTATATAAAATGAAATGGCGTTGCGCTTAACGCTAATTCCGTCATTCGTAAACTTCAAACGATGGTAGAAAAATGTGAATTTTTGAAGACGATACGAATCAATTCGTTTCTTTTATTTTGGTTATTTACCAGCTACAATACAGTTTGGATAAAAAACAACGTCATTCTCGTTTACGCTTTTAGGTAAATTTCTCGAGAGAAATTTCCCTATTGTAGAGATTATCATATATATATATATATATATATATATATATATATATATATATATATATATATATATATGTAGGAAACGAGGGAAAGAGACAGACAGAGTCAGAGCTGTTGATAGTAGAATGCAACGTAAAGCAGTTGATTTCCAATATTAAAAGGTGTAAGACGTGCCGTGTACAGACGAGCTAAAGAAAGATCAAAATTAAAAGAGTTTTCCTAAGAACATTCGTGTTTCAATTTCAAGATTGAACATTCGTGTTTCAATTTCAAGATTTATTATTTCATTATTACATGGGGGCTCAACCGCGATTGAAACATTGAGTGCAGTGCCGTAAAATAGACAATGCTTTCCTATTGCAAAATAATAATCAACTACAAAGACAATGAAAACTACAAAGACAATGAAAAGAGCAGTCATAAAGAGAGCCACGACGATCAATATGATTTGCGTGATGATGCCGACTATGGTGATAGTGATGAGAACGACGACAATCAATTAAGAAGTAGTGTGCGTGTAGCAGAAATTGAATACGAGGAACGTTCAACGAATAAGCAGACATGGAGACAAAAGCCAAAAGTCGAAAAACAACCAGTAATTAAGAGAGCAAATATAACATACAACGATTTTGAGAATGCAGTTGGATATTATTCAGCGAATGAAGCTTTGCGAATTGAGTCATGGATAGAGGACGTCGATGATTTCAATGAAATGGCTCAATGGGACGATTTAGAGCTTTTCATTTACGCAAAGCGATTATTGAGAGGTGCAGCACTGCATTTCTCACGGACACAACGCCATATTCATTCCTGGTCTAAACTAAAACGTCTCTTACGTGAAGAGTTTGCAGAAGAAGTCGACAGTGCTGATGTTCATAGAGCATTACGAGAACGCAAGAAGAAAACAAATGAAAGCTTGAAAGAATATTTATACGAAATGCACGCAATCGCTCTTCAGATCAACATGGAGCATTCTTCTTTAATTAAATATGTTCTCGACGGTATAAGTGATAACACTCCGGACAAACTTATTTTAGAAGGTGCGCGTAGTTTAAAAGAACTCAAAGAAAAAATGACAGTTAACGACAAAATTAAATCGCGTAACGCGAAAATTCCGACCAAGCAGATTAAAAAGTGTTTTAACTGTGGTGCTGACGGTCACGAGTCAAAACAATGTCCAGATGGAAATAAAGGACCTAAATGCTTTAAGTGCAAAAAGTTCGGACATAAAAGTGTACAGTGTCGGAACCGGCCTCTAGTAAATTTTGTGAAGTCAAACATGACGTATAAAATAAACATAAATGGACTCGGTTTAATTGGTCTTCTTGATACAGGTGCCGAAGTGAAATTAATCAAACAGAGCGTTGTAACACGATTGAAGTCAACTGTGTTCAAGCACGCAGAATCAAGTTTACGCGGTCTCCAGAACTAATTTTAAATCTATGGGTTCTATCATAGCAGACGTAGTTTTGAACGAAATTCTCATCAAAAATTGCGAACTACATATTGCTCCGGATTCGTTGAGCGAATATGATGTTATTATCGGAATCACCATCCTAAACCGAATCAACTTATGATTGATGAGACAGGCATTCATATTTATGAACGAACTTCAGCCGACAGAAAATCAGAATCAGTAAGTGAGAGCAATATTCAAGAATGTAGCGAACAGACTTTGCATTCGTTGATGCAAATGGAAATCTTTAAGGAAGGCTCAACTATAGATTTCACCGTACCTGATGCCGAAACTAGTCAAAGTCGAATCGCTGATTAAAAATTATACACCAGCACAAGTAACGGAAACCGACATAAAGATGAAAATAGTGTTAACTGGCGATGTTCCAATTTACCAGACACCACGGCGGCTACCATTACCTGAGCAAAAGTTAGTGGAAGAGCAAATCGAACAGTGGCTGGAAGATAAAGTAATCCAACCATCAACATCCGAATATGCAAGTCCGATTGTTTTGGTAAACAAAAAAGATAGTACAAAAAGATTATGTATTGACTATCGGAAGATAAATAGGAAGATCTATAAAGACCGATACCATTACCAAGAATTGACGACCAAATATATAAATTGCAATCTGCGATATTCTTCACGACACTCGATCTTTCTAATGGATTTTTTCACGTATCTGTCGAAAAAAACTAGTCGCAAGTACACATCGTTTGTTACACCAGTGGGCCAATTTGAATTTCGTAAAGTGCCATTTGGGCACTGCAATTCACCGAGTGTTTTTCAACGATGGATAAACCATATTTTCAGAGACCAAGTGAACAGAGGGATTCTAATCGTTTATATAGACGACATCATTATACCTTCTACGACACTAGCTGAAGGATTGACACGACTAGAAGAGGTGTTGAAAGTTGCAAGTATTAATGGTCTAAACATCAAATGGAAAAAATGTGACTTCCTGCAGACACGTATAGAATATCTTGGTCATATTATCGAAAAAGGTAAAGTTACACCATCTGACGCCAAACTGAAAGCGGTTCAGAATTATCCTGAACCTAACAATACGAAAGCAGTTCAATCATTTTTAGGACTTGCTGGATATTTTCGGTAGTACATTGAAAATTTTGCTGCTATAGCAAAACCAATGTCAGATCTCCTAAGAAATGAGATTCCATTCGTCTTCGGAGAGTGTGAAAGGCAGTCATTCAAGAACATAAAGTCTTTGTTAGTAGCAAAGCCTGTGCTACAAATTTTCCGATATGGTGCAAAAACTGAGTTACATACTGACGCAAGTAAAGATGGACTTGCTGGGATTTTGTTTCAAGAAAGTGACGACGATCAACAATTGCATCCTGTCTATTTCTGGAGTCGAAAGACATCTCCCATTGAAGAAAAATATTCAAGCTACGAACCAGAAGTCTTAGCCGTCTACGAAGCAATGAAGAAGTTCAGAGTATATTTACTTGGCCAACCAATTTCGATCATCACAGATTGCAAGGCGTATACGACGACAATGGCGAAACGAGATTTAGTGACGAAAATAGCAAGGTGGGCTATGTTCATGGAAGAATTTGACTATAAGGTACAACACAGAGCAGGAAATAAGATGCGTCACGTTGATGCACTTAGTCGGTATCCGATAGTAGGTCATGTTGGTGTGGATTCTACAGTGATTAATAAAATACGTAAGGCTCAACAAGAAGATGATCAGATTAGCGCTATATTTGAAATACTGAAATCTACATCGTATAAAGATTATGTACTTGAGAATAATCGTATCTGCAAACAGATGAATGGAGATACATTAATTTTGATTCCTGAATTTATGAGAGACACCATTTTAAGAGAGATACACAATCGAGGGCAGTTTCGATTCACTAAAATGAAGGAGCTTATAAAGAATCAGTTTTTTATTCCCAACCTGAGAAAACGAATTGAAAAATGTGTTGATAGCTGCATCGAATGCATACTAGCAGATAAAAAGCGGGGCAAGCGTGAAGGATTGCTGAATCCTATACCTAAAGAAGATTTGCCATTGGAAACGTTTCATATCGATCATTTGCGACCTCTTACATCAACCGGAAAGAATTATAAGTACATCTTTACCATCATCGACGGATTTACAAAGTTCGTTTGGATATTCCCTACGAAAACGTCAAATGCGGAGGAAGCTCTGCAAAAGCTGGATATCACCGCAAATATATTTGGACATCCGTCAAGAATTATTGCTGACAAAGCTGGTGCCTTTGTATCAGAAAAATTTAGGGACTACTGCAGCACTAATGACATTGTTTTACATCACGTAACGACTTGCACCCCAAGAGGCAATGGACAGGTCGAACGAATTCACCAGGTGATCATCAGTCTATTGACAAAGCTGAGCATTGACAGGCCTGAAACTTGGTATCAACATACCAACAGAGTGGAAAGAAGTCTTAACAGCACATACCAAAGAGCGATAAAAATGACACCATGCGAATTACTGTTAGGGATCAAGATGAAGTCTGGGGAAGACGTCGATCTGAAGCGGCTTATTGAAGAAGAGTGCATTGAATACTTCGTGAATTCTCGAGATGAATTACGGGACCGAGCTAAAGATGCCATTTTGCGAATTCAGAACGAAAATAGGCGGTCCTACAACAAGACAAGGACCAAAGGAACTAATTATCATGTCGACGATTTAGTTGCAATTGAGAGGACGCAGTTTGGAGACAAACTTGAAACACGTTGTAAATTTTTTGGACCATATCGTATTACAGCAATCAAAGATCGTGATCGATATGAGGTCGAGAAAGAGGGTGTTCATGAAGGCCCTGTGAAAAGTACCATGAGCTGTTAGCCCAGTCATATTAGGGCTTTCACCTCGGAATGAAAGATAATAAGCTGCAAATTGGTATGAACCTTTGTTTTGTCATTCTAAATGTTGTCTCAAAAGTCTAAATCGTTATCGTGTTCGCGTCTCAAGATATTCAAGGTCAAAGGTCACAAAAATCGGTTTTTCGCGAATATCTGGCTTCCTATCGGTTAAATGAGATTTGCATTTATTATAAAAGTTGTAGGCTATAAAATTCCCTACAACTTTTGTTTAAACTTTTTTTTCATACGACCAACCGTTTTGAAGGTAGAGCGCGAAGAGTGCACATCGTACAGTCATATACGGCCTAATGCAAGGTCAAGCGTGAGTTATGGTTATCAGTACGTTATAAAGTCAATTATTTACTTGGAAATTATAATTATTAAACAATGCCTATTATTTATGTACTAACTATTAATTATTTATATTTAATTAAAGTAAGTAACTTGATTATTTATATATAATTATTCATATTTAACTATTTGACAAAACAAAGGTTCATACCAATTTGCAGCTTATTATCTTTCATTCCGAGGTTGACCCCTTTTTTTACCTAATATGACTGGGCTATACAACTTTTCAAAAACTTTGGTGAAAGTTGGAGCCGAATTGCGACCTCTAACGTGGTCAACAATCTCGTTATATACATACACACATATACAGATATATCCATATATATGCATATATATATACATATGTGTATATATATAGATATATATATATATATATATATATATATATATATATATATATATATATATATATATATATATATATATATATATATCTATATATATACACATATGTATATATATATGCATATATATGGATATATCTGTATATGTGTGTATGTATATAACGAGATTGTTGACCACGTTAGAGGTCGCAATTCGGCTCCAACTTTCACCAAAGTTTTTGAAAAGTTGTATAGCCCAGTCATATTAGGTAAAAAAAGGGGTCAACCTCGGAATGAAAGATAATAAGCTGCAAATTGGTATGAACCTTTGTTTTGTCAAATAGTTAAATATGAATAATTATATATAAATAATCAAGTTACTTACTTTAATTAAATATAAATAATTAATAGTTAGTACATAAATAATAGGCATTGTTTAATAATTATAATTTCCAAGTAAATAATTGACTTTATAACGTACTGATAACCATAACTCACGCTTGACCTTGCATTAGGCCGTATATGACTGTACGATGTGCACTCTTCGCGCTCTACCTTCAAAACGGTTGGTCGTATGAAAAAAAAGTTTAAACAAAAGTTGTAGGGAATTTTATAGCCTACAACTTTTATAATAAATGCAAATCTCATTTAACCGATAGGAAGCCAGATATTCGCGAAAAACCGATTTTTGTGACCTTTGACCTTGAATATCTTGAGACGCGAACACGATAACGATTTAGACTTTTGAGACAACATTTAGAATGACAAAACAAAGGTTCATACCAATTTGCAGCTTATTATCTTTCATTCCGAGGTTGACCCCTTTTTTTACCTAATATGACTGGGCTATGTGACAAAATGAAGCGATGGAATCCCTTAGAGTCATCAGAGGCTGATGACTGTCAAGATAGCCGAGTGTAGGAAACGAAGGAAAGAGACAGACAGAGTCAGAGCTGTTGATAGTAGAATGCAACGTAAAGCAGTTGATTTCCAATATTAAAAGGTGTAAGACGTGCCGTGTACAGACGAGCTAAAGAAAGATCAAAATTAAAAGAGTTTCCCTAAGAACATTCGTGTTTCAATTTCAAGATTTATTATTTCATTATTATATATATATATATATATATATATATATATATATATATATATATATATATATATATAATAATGAAATAATAAATATGTATATATATATATACACTACCGGCCAAAAGTTTAGGACCAACACCATGAAAGAAGAAAAATGAACCAAAACTCAACATATAAAGTAGAAGGTTTAATTTTTGATTAAAATATTTATTAACTAGTACAAACAGATTATAAATCAAACAAAAGTATAAATAAATTTCAACTTTTAACTTTAAAAATGCCACTTATATGTTAACAGATTTGTCGTCAAAAAAGCCTCTTTTGCATTTTATCACTGTTTTTAGTAATCTTGGCAAACGGTCAATCAAGTTTTCAATAGTTTCTGATGAAATTTGGTTCCAGCTTTCTTGTAGAGCCTTCCACATGTCTTCCAGTGAGGAGGGAAACAGCTCCGCATATTTCTATCCAGCTCATCCCACAGAAGCTCAATCGGATTTAGGTCCGGATTCTGAGGGGGCCACACCATACATATTTTGTAAAATCCCTTTTGCTTCTTTCCCTTCTAAATAGTCCCTGCATAATTTAGAACTATGTTTGGGATCGTTATCTTGTTGGGGAAAAAATCCATTTCCAATTAATCGTAGGCCGGACGGAACGGCATTTCGTTGAAGTATTTGTTTATACTGCTCCTTTTTCATGATTCCATTGATTCTTACCAAATCTCCAGTTCCACGGCTCGAGAAACATCCCCAGACCATAATGGAACTACCACCGTGCTTGACTGTTGGCACCACACAGACTGGCAGCATCTTTTCCTCGGTGCTACGTCGAACATAAGCTCGTCGTTTTGATCCAAAAATTTGAAATTTGGATTCATCTGTCCAAAGAACTTTTTTGAAGTCTTCTGCGGTCCAGTCTCGATGGGTAAGGGCCCACTGCATGCGTTTCTTTTTATTTTGTGGTCTTAGAAGCGGTTTTCGAACTGCGACCCGACCAAATAACCCAGCATCTCTTAATCGTTGTTTTACCGTAGTCACTGACACAAGTTTCGATCGAGAGCTGTACATTTGTTCGCGGATTTGTGGTGCTGTTAGAAGTCTATTTCGCTTGGTGGTAACGACGATTAGATTATCCTCACTTTGAGTGGTACATGTTGGCCTTCCTGATCGCGAACGAGTTTTATTACTGCCAGTCGCTTTGTTTCGGGTTATTGCGTTATGAACACAAGTCTTCGATAACTTGAGTTGCGACGCAATTAGACGTTCAGTTTTACCTTCGTTGTGCATGGCAACTATAACAGCACGAATTTCACTGCTAATTTCGCGGGCTTTTCCCATTTTGAAGTGTCTTGACTATAACAAGGGCAAACTGAGACTAATCAAACTAGAGAAAGATGAACTCTTCGAAAACTCAGGAAATAAATACGTTTCAGGAAGCTAAAACTATCGTTAATTACGGTCAACACTAAATAAGAACAAAAAGATTCGTAATGGGCAGATCAGAGAAATATTACAATGACTTTACCTGTTAGTCATTGAAGGGGCTTTAATTAATGCTTGGGAACAATTGACCTTTCTAGGATGCAAACATAAAAATATGCAAGGAGGGCACTTGTTAGATATTCTTTAGTAGCAATAGAATACTCAGGTATTCAAATTAGATCTTCAGCAGATGTCCCTTTGAAATAATATCCAGTTAACAAAGATTTTTATTTTTGGTCCTAAACTTTTGGCCGGTAGTGTAGGTATATATATATATATATATATATATATATATATATATATATATATATATATATATATATATATATATATATATATGCATATATATATATGCATATATATATATATATATATATATATATATGCATATATATATATATATATATATATATATATATATATATATATATATATATATATATGGGATATAACGAAATTTGTGACCGATTTTCACCAAATTTTCAGGGAAGGTGTATTGAGTACATATCTCGGTTAAGTTCGTGAACCAGCTATATCCGCCAGGCGAAAACAAGATGGCGACTATTTTAGACGAAAAATCGTGATTTCTGTTCTGACCAAAGTATAGCTCCAATTTGGATGAAATTTAGTAAAAAGGTTCACTGATGTCTGTGATGAATTTCACAAAAAAAAATGCAAAGTCGGTACGGCTGAAACAAAATGGCGACCGCTTGAAGGTCGAAAAACGTACAAAATTTAGTTGGTGTAGTTTTTACCAAAGCTTTCAACCAATGGTAATGAAATTCAGTACTTTCATAGAGACTATAAGTATTTAAAAAGATATGTAAAAAAACTGGAAGTTAGGTCGCGAAAAACAAAATGGCGGCCAGGTGAAACTCATAATTTCAAAGTCCTTTAAAATTCGCAATTTTGATCCGATGTATATAAAATTTGATTTCAAGATAGAAATTAATTAGATCTAGCAACTTTGACATTTTGGTGGTCATTTATGTACAATTTTCAAAATGGCGGTGGTTTAAATATGCGACTTTTTCAGGTTTTCGTAGCCCTCTAGCGGTCACATTTTCCAACGGATTTTGATGAAACGTGAGATTATGGATCTTTGTACTGAGCTCTTGTATTATGCAGAAATTTTTTTAAATCGATTGAAAAATAAAAAGTCAAAATTTTAAAACCTAATATTTTTAGTTGCCATTTTCACTAAAAATTGAATAATTTTGCCCTGTCTAGAGTGAAATTCTGATTTGAACGAGATTTGCCGCATTGATTGATGTCCTAGCATACAAAGATTTAAAATAATACAAAATCAAATACATGCATTGAAAATGGCCCCAAAGGTCACTAGGCAAGCGCAATTCGCTATTTTAATAGCAACTGAAATAATGAATAATTTTCATGTAAACGTTTCAAATTACTTAACTTGGAAGTATTTATATAGCAGATTTTTTTTAAGGATATTGTTAAAATATTTTTACAATACCCTAAAAAAATATGAAATCGTGACTTGTCTGTCTGTCCGTCCATCCGTCCGTTTGTTCGTGCGTCACAATAGTAAGTTTCCTTGCAAGCCGCATGAGCTAGAATGAGGAAATTTTCTACATGGTCAAAAGTGGTGCGTCTCGAAATTTGCAGTGCAAGAAAATATTTTAAAGTATTTAAGGGGCCTCCCCATACAGGGTGGCGACTTAAATTTTTTTTTCATTTCTGTAGCCCTCTAGCAGCCAAGTTTCTCAACAGATTCCAATGAAATTGAAATTAAAGTTATTAAAGCAAGTAATTTAACCTGCAAAAAATTATGCAAATCGGATGACAAATGCAAAAGTCGAAAACTTACAGCTTAATATTCTTGGCAGCCGTTTTCAATAAAAATTCAAAATGGTGGCCCCTGATGGTTCAGAAAAGAATAGAAAGTGTTTATATTGATAGCAACGCAAGTGCTGTTTAAACTTTTATGGAAATCTTTTGAAATTATCTATTTGAGCTATTTAAGCCAACAAGTTATCACCTTTGTGCGGTAACCACTGTGAAGTCTATAAACAGCAAATGTGAGAAGGACAAAACCTGTATTTATATGTTTATAACAATTAATTATCTGCCGTTTTCAATATGTGATCCATAAATGTGCAACTCAATTGAATGAGCAAAATATTTGCGCCTCTATAAAGGGTCTTTAAATACATACGTAGGCATAATCTTTTCATGTCAATAAATACCCATGTGCAAATTGCAGTAAGAAGTTTAGTAGTACGCAAGCCAAATTCTATTCCGAAATCTTACGCTATATACGAGAAATATACCTTTCCGGCTGGTGCTGCCAACGGGGATTATTCATGGTTTGGATTTGGTACGATCACGCAAAAATTCACTTCTTCTTTATAGTATATCCCATCCGCCACAATATCCTCTCACGGTTACTAGATTTTGCTTTCATTTCTTTGTATATAAATTATTATTCACTTTAGGAATAAATCATCAAATTAATAAAAATTATATCTAGGGATAAAGACTTGAGTGGCAGTGTCCTTTCGCAGCCAAAATTATCAATTTTTATATTTTTGCACTATTACTAACACTTGTGAGCTACATGAAAATCGAAACCCGAACACCGCTGCAACCGACATATCGACACATAACTTGTCGTATATGAGATTTCCTGACTGTCGTGATGACTTTGTCATCAATGATATGTAAAGATAAAGCCCGCCAGTGAGCTTAGTTTTTCCTTGAATATGACTAGTGGTTCATTCGGGGACAAAAAACAGATGATTTCTCTATATTTGACCTATGGGTGGCCAAAGCCGTTGCTACGTTTGACAATACAACTCTTCTCTATATCCACTATCCAGATCGCTGCTACCCTCACTGATCTATACAATATGAACCATATGCTCACAAACGAGAAGCATGAAATATCCTTTTAAATTTCCTGAAAGGGATTTCATGCCCTTCTTTGCCTTTTCTTGGCTTAAAATATGTCTCCGGAAGCTAAGACATTCAATTATTCCCACTTGGTGCTTAGCGGTATTCATGTCATGCATCTCAATACATAATAAGAAGGTGCAAAACATTCTACTTCCCAGTGGCCAGCTTCTCTATCCCATTCCCAACAGCTGGTACTCCGGTTCGGGCCTTGGTAGCTTCGCTTTGTTCGACCCTATCCCTAGCACCGATAAGAGTGTATAACCAACGCCTACCTTCACGCTTGAGTGCTTCTCGATCCCACCAAAACTCGATTATACTTGAGGGTTTTGGTAGACGCTAGTGTCTCTTCCATTTAGTTCGGGGTTAAGATGGACCCGGAAGCAATGATGAACTATGGCCGTAACAATGAAAGCTGGATGCTATGGACCTGAAATCAAGGTTGAACGGAAGAACACTAAACGGAGGAAGATAGTGAACGGAAGAGTGCACCCTGGGCTCGAAAAACCTGGAGGCAAAGTTAATCTGAAGTGCCTTGTAACCGGAACAAAGAAGTGGTTCTTTACTCAAAACGAATCCGATTTAGAAAGTGGAGAGGACCTGAGGATAAAAAGGGTAATTAACGTGTAAAGAAGAAACGTTGTTGGCGTAAAGAGCTCCTTGACCTCTGCAATCACTCTGACTTTGGGAAAACCTAGATAGTAGTTTTTCAACACATACTAGTTGTGTTGCGGGTGTCATGAACATCGGTACACTTGGGATCTCTTGGGTGCACGACGCTGATTGGTGGATTGTAACAATCCTTGTCTTTGATGATCGTACGATCAAATCTATCATTTATTTATTTGCCAGAACAAGGCAGATCATTTCTATGAAAATAATTATTACACTTCATATATATATATATATATATATATATATATATATATATATATATAAAATAATTATTACACTTCATCTATATCAAAATAATTATTACATTAAGGTATTGGGGATGGGAAGGGTTTTATTACTTTTGATTTAAATAGGACCTTGGATTATGGTTGGGAAATAATGGTCACTAAACGCATTGAAATCTCTCACAACATCTATTTATCGGTTCATTGTACCTATGACTCGTCTGGTGTCTGCTAATGGTAAGCATGGGAGAGTACCTTGTTTTTCTAACAGCCTGATTTAAGCGGATTCGATCGCAGATAACTATTACATTAATAGTGCCCCTTAGCACATCGAAAGCTAGACATGAAGAGAACGCGGTTCTTCGAAAATAGAGAGATGTCAGATTTATCATCTGGAGTCGAGTCTTATAGGGTGATAGGTTATGGAAAAGCCTGGGATTGTAAAAGGGCCTTAAAGCAAAAAGTAAAAACTGCTTTTGCACTGACTCCAGCCTATTCGCATGAACATCGAAAACGGGATTCCAGATTAAGCAGGCGTATTCAAGAATAGGACGTAACAGTGATGTGTATAACGGTTTTGTTGCCCAAATGTATGGGCCCTTTCTAGAGCATTTTGTATGCTCTAGAAAGGACTTCATCATAATGAAGGTTAAATCGCAGTTTCCTATCTTAGACTACGCCAAGGTCAACAACCCTTTCGATTCTACTCAGAAGTGTGTTATTAACGTGTTAGTCGTAGGCGATGATATTGTTTTCTTGGAGAAACTTATTACCTGGCATTTGTCCAGGTTCAACGGCGGTTGGTTTACATTGCACCATTGGAATAAGATATTCAATTTAGATTGGAGAAATAGTGCATCAGCTTGAGAAAGTATTGCGTAATATAGCTTGAGGGCCTCAGCATAAAAAAGGTGCTGAATATCAGGTAACAATGATGAAAGATCTGATATGTAGATGTTGAAATAAAAGTGGTCCAAGGTGACCTTGAGGAACCCCAGAGAGGACATTAATCCCCCTGGATAAGTTTCCTTGGAACTTGACTAGTTGTGTACGGTCCTTCAGGTAAGAGTGAATCCAACTAAACAGTGAACCTAAAACTTCGGAGCTGCGAAGTTTTTTTATTAACATTGCATGATTCACACGATCAAACGCTTTTCTAAAGTCGGTGTAAATAGCGTGGATCTATTTGCCCTTTTCTATGTTACAAAGAACGTCTGAAGTCATTACCATAAGATTTGTAGTAGTGGACCTTTTTTCAGAAAACCATGTTGCTCTTCATTTAGATACGAATTAGCGATTGGAGATATTTTATTGTAGATGATTTGTTCAAAAAGCTTTGTAGTGGTGGAGGAGAGTATAGCAATTCCTCTGTAGTTTATAACCGATTTTTTGTCGCCTTTTTTATAGATCGGAATTATATAAGATGGCTTCCAGTACGAGGGGAAGATACCACTCGAGCGAAACTTATTGAAAATAATAGAGAGGGGCTGAATTGGTTCATGTTTACATTGCTAGGCAAAGCTAGGAAAATAGGTGGAATTTGATCAGGGCCAGGTCTCTTTTTCAAATCAAGATCCTCAATTGCCTGAACAATATCATCATCAGATATTGAAATACTGTGAGTGCATCATTTGCTGAAGTTAAGGGATCTTGATGTACCTCTTGAAAATGGTCTACAAAAAATTCGCAGATCTGTTGTGAAGAAGCCGATATAGAGCCCTTATATGACATTGCTGAAGGATAACCATGGGTTTTACGTTTGACATTTACGAAATCAAAGAACTTTTTAGGATCGTGAATAATGTTTTCTCCGATATCACTGACATATGATTCATACGCTGATTCAGATTTGGACTTAAATTCCCTGGCAAGCTCCTCATACTTCCTTCTGATTTCGTGGCTATTATTATTCCATTTTTTAATAATTTTGTATAATTTGTTTCTTTGATTTCGTAAGTATCTGAAGCAATTTGCTGTAAATCGTTGTCATAAAACGTGCTCATAATAGTAAAAACATTACAGCCACGAAGGTTGACTGGGAGAAGAACGTTGTCCTGTTTGTCGACCACAAAGCTTAAATTCGGCCGATTAAAGTCACCAGCAACAATTATTCTATCTTCTTCATGAACATTTGCAGTCATTTCAGGGATAGCATCGCCTACTTCATTGTAGACAGCTTCGAGAGACTTCGGAAGGACGTAAAAAGCACCAATATATAAAGCATATTTTTCCAACTTTATTTGTTCCACCTTCATCTTCTTCTTCTTTGACGTAGTGCTTACGACCTCGCTCAAAAGGGAATTGTGCACTGCAATCAGTACGGCACCTCCTCGTGTCTTTCCAGTGCTGCGAAAATCCCTATCTTCTCTGAAGATATTCCAATTGCTGTCCAGAATTTCTTCATTTTTATGAAATTCGTTGAACCAGGTTTCTGTAAGGATGAGGATCTTGAATTGGCAAGATTTCGCGTCAAGGCACAATTGATTAAGTTTACTGCGGATTCCACCACAGTTATGGCAAAATACGAATAGTTTAAGGTTAAGCTGAATGGGGTTTTTATTGGGGACGAAAAAATTTGTGGTGCTGTTCCCTTACTCTTTGCAGGGAAAAGATGTAGTTGGAACTAACATACGAGGTATCTTTTTCTTCGGTCGGTACAATTTAAAAATTCATTATACCATCAAAACCGCGTAGAAAGATAGAGACAAAACAATTACAATTCACAATCTAATTATATAAAAGATACAATAAATACATACAAAAAACTACAATTTAAAAATTCATTATACTTTGAAAACCGCATAGAAGGGTCGATACAAAACAATTACAATTTAAAAACAAATCATATATAAGATACAGAACAATTTTAATTTAAAAATTCATTATACTTATAGACACAAAAACCCCATAGAAAAATAGATACAAATAATACTAAACAATTGCAATTTATAAACTGATTATATTAATATCGAATACTGTATAGGCAAACAAATCTAATTATAAGCAAAATCAACTAAACAACAAGCATTCAAACATTAAAACAAACAAATATGCTGAAGCATACCCCCAAGACCATCATATTAAAAGCAAAACAACACCCAATGCAGGTCATAGCGATGCGATTCAAGGTCGGGAAGGACCAACAGAGCCAACGATGGGGAATATGGAAGTAACAGAGCATGCATTTAGACACACAGCCGCGATGATATACAGTTGGAAATTTGATCATCACAAACACGTTAGCGGATGATTGTTTAAATACCTTGGCTATGATCAAACCGCACAAGTATGCAAAGAACTCGGTAGAAGTTCCCCATGCTTCAAATGCGGTGAAATGGGACATAAAAAAGTCTTTACGAAGGAGGAACACTAAAGCCTTTTCAAGGATGCAACACTGGTTCTTGGGCACATCTTGGGACCAGGTAAATGTTGGGCTCTCCAGGAATCCTTCTTCTTCTTCTTCGTAGCACTACAGCCCCTCTCGGGGCTTTGCTTCCTGCCAATAGCGCCTCCAACTGTCTCGGTCCTTGACCGCCTCCTCCAATTTCGAAATCCAGCAGCGTTGAACTGTCTTCGTCGACCAAGTCGGACCAGCGTTTCCTCGGTTTCCTCACTGGTCTCCGGCCTTCAGTTATCCTAACGAATACCTTTTTGGGCATCCGTTGTTCGCCCATACGATTCATGTGTCCAGCCCATTACAGCTTCCGCAGTGTAATAATCGTTGAGACCTCCGGCTCGTTTAAAATATCATACAGCTCATGGTTGCATCGAATTCGCCATTGGTCCCCGTATAGCTCCGCTCCGATTATTTGTCTCAGGACCCGTCGCTCAAAGGCGTTCAATATACAATATTTGCGGATGCTTGGGTTAGGGTCCATGTTTCACACCCATAGCAATATCATAGATTTGTATACTTGAAGCTTAGTTTTCCTGCGTATGCAACTGGTCTACAAGATTGTCAAAACTGAAATAAAATATTTTATTTGCGAGCTGTATTCTTCGGGGTATTTCGTCTCTTTCGTTGTCGGTTCTCGTTATATTGGCGCCTAAATATACAAATTTGCTCACATTTTCGATACTGTTTTTGCCAAGTGTGATATTTTGCGTACATGAGGTATTTCTCCTCGACTGCGTCATGAGCTTTGTTTTATTTTCATTTACTAGTTTTGCTTCGGTGTCAAGTTTCAGGAAGAGTTCTTTAGCAGTTTTTAATGATCGTGAAAAATAGGGATATTGTCCGCACAGGCTACGACTTGGCTCGACTTGTATAGTAATGTACCTCGTGTATCGACTGATAGCTTCCTTATGATGTACTCTAGAGCGATATTGAATAGCAATGGGGCTAGCCCATCTCGCTGTTTTAGTCCAATATTTGTGTCAAAGGCATCGATGAGTTGGTTATTGATGCCGACTTGGGAGGTCGTCGACATCATTGTCATTTTGGTAAGACGGACTAATTTGGCTGGTATACCAAAGCAAAGCATTATTTGGTACAGTACGTTACGATCAGTACTGACGTATGCTTGCTTAAGGTCAACGAAAATTTGGTGTACGTCTATGCTGAACTCCCAGCATTTTTCAATTACCTGCTTGACAGTGAACAATCGGTCAGTTGCCGATCTACCTGGTTTAAAACCAGCTTGATACTCCCCAATAATACTCTTGGCATATGATCCAATTTTATTTTCTAAGACCTTTGAAAATATTTTGTACGCCGTACAAAGTAGTGACATGCCTCTATAATTTTCGCACTGTAGCTTGTCACCTTTGTTGTGGATATGGAATATGATTGATTGGCTCCACTCGTTCGGCATATGTTCTTGTTGCCAAATGTGCTGGATGACTTTGTGAGTAGGTTTATGAACATTGCTGCCACCACATTTTATGAGCTCCACTGGAATCTCATCGATGCCCGGCGCTTCATTATTCTTTTGGGCTTTGAAGATGGAACAAACTTCAACCAGAGTAGGTGCGGCCGATGGAAGCTCTTCGCAGACATCTATAGGCTCCGATGCTGTGGAGCTGTGCGAAGGATTAAGGAGGTTCTTGAAGTATGATGCCCATCTTTCCTTAATTTTGGTTTCATCAGCGATGGTATTGCCGATGTCATCACAACAGAGTGTGGTTTTGGGCTGATAACCACGTTCCAGGCTGTTGCTCGCTAAACTTATACCTATACTTCTCAATTGGTCGTCATAATAATTTTTTTCTTAATTGTAATTATCTTATTCGGTATCTTCTGAGATTTTCATAGTGTTCTCTCTGGTTTTCCTAGCTATTTAGTCTTTCTGTCTAAAGAATATTGGTACTCATGATCGAACTATTCATTTCTCTTGCGCCGGGCTAGATGTCCGATCGTCTGTTCTGCCACGGTCTTAATAGTCGCTTTCACTTCCATCCAGAGCTCGTTGCTTATCTTTAACGATGCGTCTGATAAGATGGGAGCCAGCCGGTTGCCTCCGTGAAAATTCTGGCTGAATATGCCTTTGACAGGCGACTTCGATAGCTTAATTTGATCAAGTAATGATCTGAGTTACAATGGGCTCCTCCGTATGTACGGACGTCAAGTATGGTCGAGGTCCAACTTTGTTGGATCAGAACATGGTCGATCTGTTTTTATGTGCTGCCATCCGATGATACCCAGGTCATTTTATGAGTGCATCGATGTGGCAAGCAAGTCTACCTTCTAGATTTCTGCTACATGCAAAGTCAATAAGGCGCTACTCGTTGTCATTTGTTTCATCGCGGAGGCTATATTCTCCAGTCGTTCCCCGATGAAATAGCTCATTGCCAACCTTAGCATTGAAATCCCCCAGAATTTTTTTGTGTCGTTTGTAGGCAATGAGTCGACTAGTCTTTCCAGGTAATTGTGGAACGCTTCCTTCGTGTCTTCGTACTTTTCTTCGGTCGGGGCGTGAAAATTAATAAGCTAGGTTTTGAAGAATTCCGCTTTTATGCGGATCGCACACAACCGTGCATTGACTGCCTTAAAATAAATAGCGTGCGTTTTGAACTCCCTATTCACAATAAAGACCACTCCGAATTCTAGTTTTCCAGTAGGTATCCTACTTTTTAGTATTGTGTGCGATCTCATGTCTTGTATGTTGTGTCCAGTCCAGTTGTTTTCCTGGATTGCCAGTATTGTCAATTGATTTTTGACTGGCCTGTTGTAAGAGGTCCTTAACAGAGCCAGGGTAATTGAGTGATCTGACATTCCAGGATCCAATGCCATAGTCCTTTTTCGATTGCAAGGTAGTTGCCGTGAATCCAATCCATTCCGAGTCCCGTCTGCAGGTTTTGAAAGAGTGTGGGGTTTCTAGGGACGGGAAGCTGGCCCGTCGCCCAAACTCCATTCTAGCGGCATGGTTATAATGTCGATTCCGTTATCAGGCGCGGAAGATTTGCCTTCACCTTCTTACATCCCCACAAAGGAGGTGTAGGTAGGATTCAATAGCAAAGCTGTAGATGTATTTACAATTATTAGCATTTCTTGGCATTTAATGTCCAGGAAGCCCTAGTCAAGGCAAAATCAGAACTTCGATGACCTGTATCCTACAGGGGAGTCTACACCGGGCGGTCGCAAAACCTGCTGGAGCAGTTAACGAAGGACATGAAAGCCGGCTTTTTACTGCTGAGTGAGCAACACCCCGATAAAAGTTCTGCATCATGGTATCCTGGTGAAATTGATACTTCCGGCATCTGGGCTCCGAGCGTTAATTTCCAGCGGGAGGGTGGCAATCGGGGGGATAGTTTCATTTGGGCTCGGTGCTCGGGACCACCTTATTTAGTGTGTACTGAACGCTGATTGTATTGATACCATCTTTCCAATCCAAGCTTAATGCTTTGGAGGGCGATGACTTGAACGCAGGCGGCAACGTGTTCGTTCTTGGAGACCAACGTTAATGCAATCGAGTGGGGCATGCCTTCAACAGGAAAACGAATCTTAGAAATGGCGGCTAGGACACCGGAAATACGTTGACTTTCCACCGTATGGGCTGTGAGTCAACCATACCTTACGTGACCTTCGCCTCGGATAAGAGTATTAGTCAGCCAGTGGTCATCAGTACATACTGCTTGAGATACGTGATGCTGTCTTTCGACGTCCGTGCTCTCGACCTACTACAACTGGGTGGAACAACATCGAAAGGGTGGACGTCGAGAAGTTCGTCGATCTGCTCACAGCTCGTGCTCCACTGCAGGGGGGTTCACAACAGACAGAAGAACTGGCAGCTTAAGACGTGGTGAACTCAAATATGAGTATAATCACGATTGCTTGCCGCACTTCTTCCCTGTCGCAAATCCCAGAACAGCCAGCCCCAGTCTACTGGTGGTTGACTGGAATCGCTGAAAAGCGAAGGGAGTGTCACAATCTTCGGGGCGAAGCTGAAAAGCTACAGAGTCGCGAAGAGGTATGCAACCGGATAGCAGCATATAACAAACTGATTAACAATAGCAATGCTCGCTGCTGGTAAGACCTAGTGGACAATGCGAACAGGAACCCATGGGCCCTTGGCTACCATAGTTATGCGAAAGCTTGAAGTCCTACGGAGCCCTTGAATACATGAAGCGAAAAAGATGGACGAGATAGTGTGGGCACTTTTCCCCGTCTATTCTGTCCGTGTTGACGCTGTCCACGGTGAAACAGCAATCGAGTGGCCACGCTTCAAACAGCTGGAACTGGAAGATGTAGTCCTAGCATTAAAAACTTAGAAGGCTCGTGGCGCAGATGGTGTCCCAGCTGAGGTGTTGCAGCTTGTCTAGCACCATTGTCCTGCTTGCTAGACAGTGCTGCGCCATTTACCTGCATCGAAATGACGACGCGAGGAAGCCGGTTGCCCGCGAGGAGAGGCAGCGCTAACTCAACAATTGGCAGCAGTCATGGGTGAATTCCACGGAGGTAAAGTGGACTAAATGGTTCATTCCGAATCGAAAGTATGTTGAGACGGGCTTTTATCTGAACCAGCTTTTGAGCGTACATATATGTGATCGGTCTTACCTGTACAAGAATCGTAAGTCACGGTATCCCGTCTCTCGATTTTGCCCCAGAAAGCTATATGTCAGCCACACTGCGTGCATAGAAAATGGAACAGGCTGCAACAGGACCTCTACGGGAGACGGGAGAGCTTACCCCTAATAGTGTAGATGCGGTGATGCTTGGATCGGTTGACAAATGGAACCATGCGGCCCATTTGGTTCGGGCTGTACCAAAATATGGAAGGGACCCACAAACGTCAGGGCTGGGGATCGCTTTTTTCCCTCCCTCCCCTCACCTTCCGCTAGAGGAGCGATCCCCAAGCTTGAAGGCGCCCACGTCCTACCAAAACCATGCCTGGCCCGACGTAATGTGTCACAGGCTTCCCCGCTATGTTCTTAGGTTGACAGGAAAGATGTTTAGTGGATAGTCCAGTCTCGGTGTAAATGGCACTCACCTCCCAGCCATTCCACCCCAAAAAAAAACCATCATGACCGCCAGCTCAAATTATTAATTCCAGTTCGGTGTCCAAAGCTAAGTCCAGATTCTATCAGCGTTGCTACCTGTTATCCCCGGAGGACTTTCACGGTGACCTTCATTTTCTCGGGCACCCTGGGGGCAGCACTCTCGAAAGAATGCTACCCTCCAATATTATCCCTGTCGATCGGCACTCTCCCTCTCCTTGCAATGCATCTAGATGTTGAGCCCGCCCCCCCAATATTTTAAGGATGTACCAATTTGGGGGAAGCACACATTCCGCGTGGTGTAGTGTTCACAGCGCTCGCTTTGTAAGCCAAAAGTCTCTAGTTCGTGTTCCCGTGGTGATAACAAGATTTTTTTCGAGCAATTTTTGCGACTCTTCGGACGTTCAGTTACGATACGTACTGGCTTAAAATCAAAACTTATCGCGGCTGGGTGGATGGATCCACGACCAAAGCGCGGTAATGACCTTATCACCTTCCCGAGTGCCGAGGAATGCGTTCAAGATAATGAGATGCTCTAACTGTCTCTAACCAAAGGTCCGAAAGGGGCTGAAGTGCTAAAGCAAACAAGCATTCGGGCGCACAGCATAGATACAAACGAAATGAAACGTTAGGGAAAATTCGGTCAACTTACGTGGTGGTCTTGAAATCGTTGAAATTTCACGGTCCCATACAAAAACTTGTTTTCAACTATAATAAACATGTAAAGTGCAAGTGTCTCTTGGGGTTGTCATTTAAGTTGTAGCGTATGTGTAGCGAGTACGTTGCGATATGCCGTATGTGGAATGATTTGATCTCACGCAAAATTAGAAACTTGTGTTTTCCTCCCAAACCCCACTCTTTATTTGAATTTTAAAATATCCTTTCAAATCAAACTTTTCTTTGAGTCTTCTTATATTTATTCATTATTTAATTCCAAACTTTTCTCATATAATAGTTGCTCTTGAAAAATTTCAATTTTAACTTTTCTTACCATTTGTAATCCGCACGTGATTGCCTCTTTCCTTCATAGTATATCTTAATTTAGTTACCACGTGCATAACGGAATAAATTGAATTTCAAAATAAAAATCCATTGATATCATTTGAATGCGTAGTTAAATTATTCAGAACCAGAAGAGAGATTCATCCGCAAGGTCATGTATTTTTAACCAAATCGAGAAACAAGAAGAAAATTTGGAGGATTTATGTAATACGCTTGTGAAAGAACAATGAAAATGATATTCACGATTTCCACTTTCCAACCATCGAATAATACTGTACGAGTATTGCAGAATCATGAAAATCCTTAAGATTCTTTCTTCCTTTGTTGAATTAAAGCCCCGAATCAAGAGGCTTTCGTATTCAGCTAATTCCTCTTTCCTGGGTGTTTCATTTCTTACTTTTTCTGTATCTTTCGTCTGTTGTCAACAATTTCTGTTGGATTTTTTGTCCGCGAAATATTCTTATACATAGGCCATATCTACCTGTGCAAGTGGAAAGCTCGGAACTCCCCATGCAGTGTGTTGGTAAGGGGGTCCCTTATGAATAAAGAAAGAAATTATGTCACGATGCAGATGCCATGCACATATTTCACCATAGTGTTGGCGTAATATCTTAATGACAAAGAGGGTGGGTGGTGGTCATCTTCGTTGATAAGGACTTTAGGGGGTAGAGGAAGCTGAGGGGTTGTCATTTGGAACGTTGCAGTTTCAGGTGGTGCATTGGTAATTTATTTGTTGTATATGACCTTATTTGCCGGGCTACCTAGTGTAAAACATTTTTAAGTGGCTCTTAAATAGGATGCAGATGTGCCAGCTGGAGGTGAAAGGAAACTTTTAAATCATTATTCTTTTGAGATACTTTTCAGAAGAATTTTCAAAGGAGATGAGAATACAATCTGTTAAATGTCAGAAGTTAGCAGAGCAGAAGAAAGAGGCGGGAAAATTCTTTGAGTGAAATTTATTCATGAGTTTCCGTCTCAGATTGAAATTGAATTGAAATTTCGTCCTGAATCGCTTTTTAAGCTTTAGCGTTTGACTGTGAGTGGTTATGTGAGGAATTTCCATGCGTTTTGTGCGTTGGTGGAAGGTTGAAAATTTAGGAGATCGCTGAATCATTTCGAGGATACTTAATATTTCTGATTCAAAAGGTGGTGAAACATTTTTCACCGAAAAGCTAGTACGCCGTCAAATAAGTTTTCAGGGTGTCCTTAGTTTAAATCTACATCGAGTCCTTGGAACAATCTTATTAACTTCACGAACTAGTTAACCGTAAGGACAACCCATTCCTTAAAAGGATAAAAGAAACCCTCAAAAGAAAAATGAAAATGTTCTCGTTCGTAATTTATCCTTGAAGCTTAAAATGTATGTCCTGAATATTCAATAATTGCATTTTCTACTTCTCCATTCTTCCTCGACACAAACTAATGTATTCCTTGATGACCAAAGCGAAAATAGATTTTGTTATTTATGCGAGTGGCTGCTAGCACTACTCTTCTACTCTGAGGACATTTTAAATTGAAGTAGAATAAGTGAATTCTTCTCAGCCAACTTTCTCGTTCGATTTCAAATGTTTTAAATCAGAAACATAAAAAAAATTCTAGGAACAATGAACTGTCGCGACAAATAAAAAGGAACTTTTCCCCCACAGAGAAGAAGTTGATGTCGTCTGGAGCGTAGTTCGAAAACATGTAGTGGCAATACACTATCGCCTTAAAGGCCATAATGTATTCTGTCGAAGGACTCCAGACAGTAGATAATGGTAGTTTTGTTAGAGAAAATATATTTGTGAAGAATCCTTGCTCCGTGTCCATTTTAAATACACATGCGAGAATACTAGTGGCCAACTTTTTCGACCGCAAATAAGTATAAGTTGAGACAACTGTGTGTGTTCCTGTAAGAAAGGAATTCATTTGTGATTTTCCAGGGTCGTCCTTGCAGAAATGGTTACGAGCAAGGCAAAGTTTTGTTTCGGTTAAGGTGGTTAGAACTTAATTCGTGCTTTTGTGTCGTTCTTGGGGCGAGGATGGGTGATGGAAACGAGAAAAACTATTTTTTTCTGTAGAAGAATGAAAATGTGAGTAGAATAAATCCACCCGAGCTGAACGAGCGAGAGTTGGTTTCGATTGAATTTAATTCAAAGTTTAGCTGAATATTTAAAATGGGGTTTTTCCTCGAAAAAGACTTGAATGTGAAACTAAAGGTTTTCCATTTGACGGTTTTTGTTTGAAGTCATTTTGCACCGAAACAAAAGAATCTGCATTTCTTTTAAGCTCTTTTACATACACATTTCCATGAATTTTAATTATGCATTCTTCTTTTCTTTTCCAATTTTTGTAATGAAAATTAATGAAGTTTCCCTTTTTTCTTCTTATTTCAGGTAAGTTATCAAAATTTTATGCCGAAGGACCTTTTTGGCTTTTGTAAGTATAGTAGAGGACTTTATTATGGTTGTCTGCATTTAAATAATATTTCATATTTCGGCACGTTTTTCCCTTGGGAAAAATAAAGGTTAGGTAAATATTAAGGAACGGTTCGAAATATTGTAACATTCTTCGAAACTATACCACGGAGAAACACTTAGATGAAATTAAAACACATAAAGTAGGCTTTTTTGGGGATTTAATAGCATTGTGTGAGCTGCCGAAAGAATATATTGCATTTGTACGTGAGGCTTAGGCAAATCACAATAATTACAAATTTCGAAATGTTTTAGGATTCTGTTCAGAACTCAATTCTGTTCGCATCATTTGCACTGTAGTATTATTCGAGGTCGGCCCGAAAAGTATCTGGCATGCGTTCATATCTTCACGCCAGATTGTTCGAATCACCTCTGTTATACGAGAGTGGTCCAAAAATTACTTAGCTTCAAAAAGAAAAACAAATTTCTTGGAAAAGTGGCGATGTAGTTCTCAAGATAATCTCCTCTTAGCTCGAAACACTTGACCAAGCGATGCTCCAACTTCTTTAACCCGTCTGAAAAATACGTTTTCTCGAGGTCTGCAATGCCGGCCTGCGGGGAGGCGACGACCTCCTCATTCGACTCGAATTTCTGCCCGGCGAGTGACTTCTTCAAGTTTGGAAACAAAAAGAAGTCGTACGGGGCCAAGTGTGGAGAATGCGGTGGATAGAATAGCAGTTGGTAGCCCAATTCAACCGAGGTGTGAGCCGATGCGTTGTCATGGTGGAAGAGCACTATTTCCTTCGCCAAATGACGTAGAATCGGCCCAATAATTCGGCATAGTAGAGCCCCGTGACCGTTTTGCCCTTCTACTGGTAGTCGATGCAGATCACACCCTGTGAATCCCAGAAAACGGTGGGCATCACCTTTCCGGCCGATAGGACAGTCTTCGCCTTCTTCGGGGCACGTTCGCCGGGTGAAGTCCACTGTTTCGACTGCTCCATTGTCTCTGGTGTGAACAGTGGAGCAATGTTTCGTCGACGGCTACGTACGACATAGAAACTCCTTCGGATTGTACTTAAGCAGCGTCAAACACTGTTCTGAAGTAGTTTTACGGTTGCGTTTGTTGCCTGGAGTGAGAAAACGCGGCACTCATCGCGCCGACAGCTTTCTCATGCCAAAAATTTTGTGGAGGATATGACCCACGGGGTCTTTTGAGATGACTACTGTCTCAGCTATTTTGTGCACCTTCAATCTGCGGTCTGCTGATACGAGCTCGTGCATTTTGCCACGTTATTCTCCGTGGTTGCTGTTTTCGGGCCACCTGGGTATAGCTCATCAAAAACCAACGTGTGACCATGTTGAAACTCGTTAAACCATTTATTCACGGTCGCCATCGCAGGAGCAGAGTCACCGTATACAGGACTTACGCGCTCTTTGATGTCGCTGCGCGATTTCCCTTCTAAAAACAAGAATAAAATCGACACGATATTTCCTTTGCTCCGCAGATACGCCCGCTTCCACACACTGTCAAAACAAAGCTATAAGTCTGATTCAGCTGAAATTTTGACGGTATTCGTCTACAAAAATCTACTACATAATAATGCATCTTTTTGCGATAGTAGCGCCATCGGGCGGTGAGGCTAAATAAATATCGGACCACCCTCGTAAATCGATATGGATTGTATGACCTGGAAAGATGGAATAGGAGTAGCATTTAAAAGCGGTTTATTTGGATATCGGCTGTACTTATGTTCTTTAAAAACGCTTTATCGCTTCATTATATTTCACTTTTTTGTTGCCATTTTCGGTAAATAATAGTTTTCAAGGAGCTGTAGACGGGTTCTCTTCGGTATTCCGGTGAAGTCTTTTGTGGGTCTGAAAAATCTTTTTCTTCTTGCTCTACGTCACTGGGGACGACTTCAACAAATTTTTGGCTGTACCGAATGCGATAGCTTATGCTGTGTTCAGGATACATTTCCTGTATGCGACCGATATTTTCTTGGGACTTCTAATAGTCTGTTAATAGCGTTGGGGCTTAGGTATAATTTGAAAATATTTATAATACCTGTATATGTAAAGGGTGATTCATGACAAGTGTACACATTTTTGTAGAAAAAAACGTAGTTTTTTGAAGATTGAATTGTAATGTTTATTTATTATGAAAATTTGGTCCCTAACAATTAAATATGAAACATTACTTCGGGCAAATGTGCACCTCGTGCTGCTTTACAGACTATCAAACGATGATTGTAATTTTCGATGACATTTTCGCTCATTTCTGGCGTTATTAGGCGTATGTTGGCTCGAAATATTGTTTTTTTAATGCTTCAGTAGTCTGGAGAGCATCAGCGTAAACTCAATCCTTCAGAAATCCCCAAAGGAAGAAGTCACAAAGAGTCAAATCACCCTATCTCGCCGGCCAATTTATGGGTCCATTTCGTGAAATTATTCGATTTCACGTAGAGCGCGAAATGTTTGCACTGGCGATTCATTATTTTTGTAAAAAGTTTTAACAATAATAAAACGTTCTGCTGATGTGTATGACAGCACGGTTAGAATTGTAAAAGACCAAACTGTCATAATCTGTCAATATATGGACCTAAAGTTGATGATAAATAAGAGTTAAGGCCCATTCACATGTGTACACTTGTTATGAATCATATATTGGGGTTTAAGTATCGTGTGTCTTGTAAAGGGTTCCACTAACGACATAGCAATTTTATCTATCAATAGAACACCGAAATATTTGAGATATTGAGTTCAAATTTATTGCGGGGGGTAATATGACCACTACGAGTCCGTTTACAACGGTTGATTCTTTTTACCCAATTTTCCACCACTCTGGCACACATTCCGACCGAACTTTGGTAATTTCGAGTTGGATGTTGTCTTTGAGCTAGTCTTAAGTTGCTGGCTTGTTGGAATAGTGCAATGACTTGATATAGCCCCATAAAACAAAATCCAATGCCGCTAGATCGCATGAAAGAGGCGGCCTAACCAAATTTGCCTTTCAATAAATCGATAGTGAGGTGTGCTGTGCGGCTAGTGGCACCGTCTTGTTGAAACCACATATCGTTGGTGTCAAGTTCATCCAATTCTGGCCACAAATAATCTTCCAACATAACACGATAACGCTCTCCATTGACGATAACATAACGGTCGTTTTGATCCACAAAAAAATACAGCCCAATCACACCTCCGGCATGAAAATCGCACCAAAGAGTAATTTTTTGCAGATGCAACGGTGTCTCAAGAAGCACATGTGGGTTTGTTGCTGACAAATAATGCCTATTTTGTTTATCAGCCAAAGTGATTAGCCAGAAATGAGCTTCATCGCTAAAGATGATTTTTCGATAATCGTAATTTTTAATAATTTCCAAACGTTGCTGGTTTGTAAACTTTACCATGATCAAAATGTTTATTTATTTACTCGTTTATTTGAATTCCATTTAACAGATTAACCACAATCAATCACAACGTGAAAAAGTTAATATAAAAAAAACTCAATAATATTAACAATAGTAAGTACAAAATACATGTAAAATTAAATTAAAGCACAAACAAGTCAAATATTTAATCCAATTGATTTGTAAGGATAGTGTTTCTTAATTCCAATTTAAAAACAAACTCTTAGTCGGGAAAAGGGCAAAACTGAAGCTTATTATGTTTTCTTACCATTCGTAAAGTAAAATTTTTTACGAGCATGCGGTAGTACAAAAAATTTTTGGCCCGAGGAGAACGTGATGGTTGGCGAAAAGTTAAGTGTGCATACAATGTTCATGAAATTTGATTGTAGCAGAGCTGATATAGAAAACACTGATCTAGATACATGCAACGTGATGACAGAGTTGGAAGACGTAGGAAGGTTAAACGATATTCAAAGGGCTGATATGAGATTTTTAATTTGTAAAACAAGATTCGAGTAAATTTTCGCTGGACCAAACTACAGAACAATATTCAAGGATAGGATGGACAAGACAGATAAACAAGCGAACTGGGGTGGATATATTGGGAAACTTATAAGTATGCCTGAAAATGAATCCCAATATTTTTGAGTCCCTAGTAGCCACGATCATAATGTGTACATCAAAATTGAGCTAAGGATCAAAAATAACACTAAGATCTTTAGCAGCGCTCACAACAGCCAGTGGGATTTCATTTAACATATAGATAAAAGCCAGCGGAGATTGATTGAGATGAGAAGTCATTTTATAGCATTTGGCAAGATTAAGACAGAGATAATTTAACGAAAACCAGCTATCTAGTGCAATCAATTCATTCTGAAGATATTGACAATCTTGTACAGATCTGATAGGTCGAAATACTTTGAAATCATCAGCATACAGTAGGCAATTGGAGGCTATAATCGAAGGAAGATCATTTATAAACAATCAAAATAGGAGGGCACCTAAAATGGAACCTTGAGGAACACCAGAGGACGGATAAAATGGACTGAAATATTGACTTTAACTATCGTTTTGATATTCACAGTTTATTAAAAAAGTTTAAGAGTTCTTTCATATAAAGATTCAAAATTGTTATATCCCTAATGCAAAAACCTATATAAGGTTTAGAATTTCGATGCCAGTGAATTACGCCCTGTAATATGTAGTGAGTAGGGTAGATATAAGTGTCCGTGAACGACGGTAGCGGTGGTCTGCTGCCTCGGCGAAAGAGGATGGTGAGATCCGCCGAGATTGGCCTTGCCGGGGGACGCGTGAATGCGCTGGCAGGCTAGCGTTGCGGTGTCATGAGGCGGGTTCTTTTTCCCAGCGCAAGACCCACTCCAAAAATATTTTTCGCATACACGAATTTCGGGGTCAAAGGAGTGTTGACTGGAGTCGAGAAAGGAGGTAATCAAATTGCTGATTCAGAGGACCAATCGGGCCTGGAGAAAACGGACAGACTTAAAGGGATCTCGTCGTTACCGACAATACTTATGGCCCACAAATAAGAGTGGGGCATCCAGGTGAAAGTGGTGCCCTCTCGCACCCTCCCAACCGGATCAAGATCCAAATGTAGACTTGGCCATATATTTCCCATTTGAGTGAAAAGCTCGTACAAACATAATTTGCATGAATTTTTCCATTAAATCAGAAATATAAATGTGGCCAATTTATGTTATAGTATTATGTGATGGAATCACATGACATAGCGCAAAAAAAAAAGAGGAGCGCTCCCGATAGCTCGCTCATTAAAGCGGAGGGGCCGGCCATCGTTGCGGGTCAGGATTAAAGAAAGGAAAGACTGTGTGTTATAATTGACTTATCTGTGCATTTATTTCTTTTCTTTATAGACCAGACAAACTATACCCAATTTTAATATTTAAGTACTTAATGCACAGGAAACTATGTATTTATTAATAATGTTCCCGAAACGACATTGGGAATTTATTATTTTTTATTCATCTGAACTAATTTACGTCTATTAAAACATTCATACCGTTCAACTATTTCCAAAAAAGTTTTATTATTTTCAAATAAAATTAGCTATTAAGAAAAAAATTGGCTATTATAAAAAAAATCGACTCATCAAAATTCAACTATTCTCAAAAATTTAGTATAATCGAAAAAATTTTACCAATTACCAAAAATAATAATTTTTTTAATGAAAGAACTATGCACAGTTAACTTTAATTCTTTTTTCCTTTTTGGTTAAATTGAAAAATTTTACACATTTAATTGTTACAGTTATTGCTTGACGAATTCACTGGATATGTACTTTCGATCGTTTACTGACAGTAAATTCGCCCAAAATCGCTCGTAAAACCTCGCATCAAAGTGTGTGGACCATCTTATCACGTTAACGGAGATTAACGAAACTTATTCATAGCACATAACAATGCAGGCGTTATCTCATCAAAGCACGGAATATATAACAAAACACGTCCTGTGTGGTGTTTCTGCAACGCGACCGTCGCTGGCTGCTATTGTCAGTCACACTCGCGGCTATGGCGTAAAGCGGGCCGAGCCTCGTGATTGTATGTTGACATACAAAAATTAGATTAACTCCGTTTGAGTTTAATAATTCATGAGGACACTATTTTGGGTCTCGTTGAAGTAAAGTGTTTTAGTAGATATCGTTGACGAATTTCTGAGGAAAACTCACGGCCCGAATGATGGCGGCATCTCAAATGAAGTACACGTATCGTTAACATGCAAATGAGCCGATCAGCAGAGGGCTGTTAAAATTTTCGCAGTATCTTTCCCTCATCTAAACACGGCCCCAAGACAATAACTTTCCCGGACTAATACGGGTTCAAACAATTTTCTTTGCAAAGGAACTGCTCTTTGCAATAAAAAGCTTTAAGGGGCCAGAATTTGCACACTTTTTGGTGTATCCCAAATCAATTTATTACGAATCGCGCCGCACGTCACTTGGCAAAAAACCCACTTCAGACTTAAAATTGTACCTGTCCGAGGCAAAAGTGAATTCACTCGCGTATTGTTTTAAAGCGATCGTCCGCCAATATTTTACTAAAGTTTTTCAGTTTTAAGCACAGCAGTAAATTAACTGCCGGCACTGTTTTCGCGGCGTGTTCGCAGTGACGATCAATAACATACTCTCCGATCCATCCAAATCCCCGCAGAGTGTCTCTGCCGCACCTGTAAATCGAAATCCGCTACTAGCTCAGCCGAGTTGGATTGCATTCGGCAATGCAATACATGGATGTGATTCACTAAATCAGTGTTCTCATGTCCAAAATTTCAATTTGCAGATTTGCGTAATAAAGTTAATAAAAAGTACGAATCGAACTAGACAAGCCAGAAAAGAGTACTTTACAGCATTTTGTGTACCCCTTATACATATGTTTTAGTATCCCCGTGAGGCACACGTAGGAATCGACGACGTGTGGAGTGCAGTTCCCATGAGAGCTGTGCGACGATAAAAGAGTGATGGAGAGAGTGGTAGGGAATGGAGGTATTTATAAAAAAAAGTTGTACAAAATAATAAAAAGAAGCAAAACATACAAGTAACGTAATTAATAGCAAATATCATGAACTTGCCAGTGAATTCAAGATTAAATCTCGAGAAGCGTATGAATCGTAGGTTAACGCTGTTGGTCAAAATATTATACACAACCCTAAAAAGTTCTTTTATTTCGTAAACGAACGCAAAGCCCATGGTTTTCCCTCAACATTGACCTACAAACCTACGGGTAAACTTACGCGGAACAGCTTCTAGTGAGTTCACAAGATATAAATGTCTAGGAGACCGCACTACTGAGCAGTACTCAAGAAGCGGGTGCACAAGACATGTGAACAAGCGAACAGCAGTAGCAATATTTGCAAACTTGTGCAACTGCCGCATGAGAAAACCCGAAACTGTTGATGGCTTGGTAATTATGCTAAAAATGTGGACATCACATTTAAGCTTCGGTCAAATATTGCACCAAGATCCATTTTAGAGGGATCTAGTTATCCGGAAGACCTTGAAATCATCAGCATACAGGTGACAAGAAGAAGAGATCACAGAGGGAAGATCATTGATAAACAGTACGAAAAGAAGAGGTCAAAGTATTGCCCTTGAGGGACGCCAGATGTAGGATTGAATGGAAAGGAGATTGTGTCATAGAGATTAACACGACATGACCGGTAGAATAGATACGATGAAATCCAAGAATGAAGGGAACCGGATATGCCGAACAAAGCTAACTTTTGACAGAGGAGAACATGGTTCACGGAGTCTAAAGCTTTGGGGAAGTCCGTGAATATTGCATTTACTTGAAGCTGTTTATCTAAAGCTCTTGCAATATAATCTTCGAACTCAGCCAAGTTCGTAGAAGTTGAACGACCCTTCAAGATCCATGTTGCTGTGGTGTGACAAATGAACTCAGTGACTCAAGAAGCCTGTTGTGTACAAGTCGTTCCAGCAGCTTAGAGAAACAGGAGAGGAGTGATATGGAACGATCGTTTGAGGCAGATGACGGGTCGCCATTTTTAAAGATAGGAACAACATTTGCATCTTTCCAGTACGTGGAGAGGTGCCAGTACCAAGACTGAGATTGAATATAAGGGATAGAGGAAAACACAAAGAGGAACAAAGTGACTTTAAAAATATATTAGGCAATCCATCGGGACCAGGACTAACATTCGGGTTGAGTAAGTTAATAAGAGATTCAACTTCAGAAGGCTCAGTGGAATAGGATGTACGAGTACTTGATGTTGGATAAGTTTGACTTGAATTTATGGGGGAGTGTTGTATGTCAGAAGAGGAGAAAGTAGAGGAAAAATATTCGGCAAATAGGTTAGAAATATCCTGAGAGAAGGAGGGCAAATAGGTTAGAAATATCCTGAGGGAAGGAGGCTTGCGTGTTATTCCATTTGACAGTAAGCGGGACGGAAGAGGAAGATTTAAAAGATCGGATGTATGACCAAAAGGGTTTAGGGTTATTTGTCAGGAGGGAACTCTCTAAACTGCTAAAGTAGTTTTTCATGGCTGTTTTGAGCTCTTTTTTAGCCAAAGAGCGCATTCTGCAAAAATTCTGTTTAGCATCATCATTTACGGTCAATTTATAGTGCCTATGCCCCTTGTTTTTGGCTCTTAAGGCACGAAGAACACCCAGGGCTTAATTTTCGGTTTGCGAGAAGCTTGGAGTGGAGTATAAAGAGCAATCAGATTATTAAGGTAATCGTAAAATTTGTTCAAAGCACTATCGCAGTCAAGATGAGTGAAGAAGGTACACCAGTTGACCGAGTCCAGATTGGTTTTAATTGTTTCATAATTTGCTCTAAAGAAATTGTAATGATAAACTGAGGCAGTTCTCTGGGTTTTTAGGGTATTAACGGTTAGTGCTAGAGACAAAGGTGGATGATGGAGATCAGGTTGAACATAAGTATGTAAAACAGGAGCTATTGATAGACATCCAGTTTGAACATTTGACATGACAAGGTCCAGAAGACGACCATTAGGGTTACGGATATGATTAAACTGTGAATAAGAACAAACGGAAAGAAAGGAAGAAAGTAACAAAGAAGAATTATTTGTTGAGGAAATGCCAGGTGTTGTTCAGTGGTCCCATTCCACTGCCGGTAGATTGAAGTCCTCACAAATTATAATTTGGGAATGTAGATGACAAGCAAGAAGATAGGCAGAGAGTTCATCGAAAAAGGCTTCGTACACAGTTAAGGGAGAATTACAGGGAATATACACAAAGGAAATAATAATGAGGAGTTATGAGAAAAAGGGAGTTTCACAATTACACACTCAATACCTTAAAAAAATGGCAAAAAATCTTTCAATAATTACAAGGGAACTGGTATACTGTCTACCACTCCAAAACTGTTTGAGCAGATTATATGCAGAAAAATTTCTCCAATCGTTGAACCATACCTTAATGAAGAACAACATGGTTTTCGAAAAAATACGTCTACTACTACCAATCTCATAGTTATGACATCAGACATTCAATGTGGTCTGGAAAAAGGTTACCAGATTGGCGCTATTGACACCGATTTTAGCAAAGCCTTTTATCATGTTAAACATGGAGTTCTGATTAAAAAAAACTACGAATTTGGTATCACCGGGTCACTCAGTTGAATTCAGTCCTATCTGCAACGCCGCACATAGTTTGTCAAGTTTCAAGGATGTTTATCCAGAGAAATTCATGTTCTCTCTGGGGTCCCTCGAGGTAGTCATCTTGGCCCGTTGCTTTTCAATATTTTTATTTCTGAGCTTTCAGTGGCATTACCTAATGTATCACGTCTTTTTTAGGCCGACGATCTCAAGCTGTTTCATGTAGTGCAGTCTGATCTCGACGCATTGTTTCTCCAGGACAAATTGAATAATTTATTTCAGTGGTGTAATGACAACTAACTCTCACCGAATTTGGACAAATGCCAGGTGGTAATCAGCTTCACTCGAAAAAAGAATGCTATCCTCTACGAGTACCACATTAATAATTCCCCTCTGAGTAGGGTCGATAGAGTTTTGGATTTCGGTGTAGTCTTGGATACAAAGCTTCGATTCAACCTTCATTACGATTAAATCCTTTCCAGAGCGTATAAAATGCTGGGCTCTATCAAAATAAGGGTTAAATAATTCAAAAATATTTGGGCAACAAATCTTTATATCTACTACGGCCTATTCTTGAATATGCCTGCTAATCTGGAATCCTGTTTTTGATATTCACAGCAATAGGTTGGAGTCAGTGTAGAAACAGTTATTACTATTCGCTTTGAGGTCTCTCTACAACCCCATTCTTTTTATTAACCCACCACTTTATGAAAATCTTCACCAGTTATTAAATTTGACTAACCTATCTTTAAGGAGAATTGGATTGTCAGCATGTTTGGTTTTCGATGTACCAAATGGCAATATTAAATTTAAAATTATATGTAATAGAATCCGCTTGAATGAACCTGCTAGAACCACGAGACACTCTTATCATGCTTGCCTCCAGCAGACACAATACCATTTACGGAGACAATGTCCCAATCAACAGCTGCTGTAGGTACTTTGTATACTGAGCATTCTCCCCATACACTTCCAAGGTCCTATTTAAATCCAAAATAATAAATTCCCTTTTCCCTTCAAATATTGTATTCGAAGATTGTAAAATTAATTAATGTTTATTGTTAAACTAATTGTATTCTAAAATTTTATTATAAATGATATACTTTATTTGGCGAATGAAAAAATAAATAAAGTGTGAATCTTTCCGGTAAGTTTGTAGAACTAAGTGCATGGCAAGCGTTTGGGAAAATGCTCACTTAAATAATTCCTTTGAATAAGCCCCTACAGACTATAGGTGGATTATATCTGATAACAAATACTCCTACAATTTGAAATGGTTCGAGGACGAGCAATTGCTAAACTTTGTTGGTGATACTCTTCGTCTGTATACTATTTGTAAATATTTAATAAAATTGTTTATTTTGATAGGGGTACTAGAAGAATAAGGTCACTTCAGTATCTGCAGGAACAGTTTTTGAAACTTTTATTACACGTACGCTTTTGAGAGAATATTTCTTTTAACCTTTCCACAAAGTTTGATTATTGTTGCTTCTACAATTTCTGAGAAAACTAGTTGTGACGCTCTGATTGACGGACCGATAGGGTGCGAAACTAGTAGGCCTTTTTAAAATTCATTTAACAAAGCCTTAAAAACTCGCCATCACCGGTGTGTATCTAATAATACTGATGACCCGATGAGAATTAGTACACACGTCGAAACCACCTTCTTCTAACATTTTCCTTCTTTAATAATTTTTCAGAAAAAATTATCAAAATAAGTAACTCAATCATGTAGCTTCAAAAAATTACATAAGTAACTTAAAAACTAGTTAGGAAGAAATTTATCATTTTAAGAGTTTTGCTTAAAAATTTTGGTTGTATCCTATTAACCCTAGACCACTTACCTTATTTATCAATGCTTATTGCTAACCTTCGTCGTTCCGACTGCGTAGGTTGATAAAGTTTTATTGAATAAAATACTCATTTGTTTTCCATAATTTTTTTATTTCAATTATTAATTAACAGAAATATAGAATTCTTATTTAATTCAATTAGTCACCTTTTTACTGAGATCATATTTTTTGCTCTAATTAAAGATATTTATTATTCTAAACTACAACCAAATGCTTTGAAAAAAAACTGAAATAATCAAAATTAACACATAGAATCAATAAAAAAGTTAACATTTTGGTAAAAAACTGTGAACTAAGACATTTGTAACACATATCAAGTTTGTGTTGGCCACACATTAATAGATTGCACTTACAGCAACTACTTTTCGTCATACTTCGTTTTGCTGACGAGCAAATGACACAAATTTTTCTTTTCTTGCAAAAGGACGACCTGCAGTTTCTCTTTCTTCAGTCTCAAGTGTCAAACTCGATGTTCTTCTTCTTCTTAGCACTACAGCCCCTTTCGGGCCTTCGCTTCCTGCAAACAGTGCCTCCACCTGTCTCGGTCCGTTGACCGCGTCTTCCAATCCCGAAATCCGAGCAGTGATGAACTGTCTTCGTCGACCGAGTCAGACCAGCGTTTCCTCGGTTTCCCCACTGGCCGCCGGCCTTCAGTTCTCCCAACGAATACCTTCTTAGGTATCCGTTGTTCGTCCATGCGATTCATGTGTCCTGCCCATTGCAGCTTCCGCAGTCTTACAATCCTTGAGACCTCCCGTTCGTCAAAAATTTCATACAACTCATGGTCCCCGTCAAGCTTCGCTCCGATTATTCGCCTCACGACTCGTCCCTCAAAGGCGTTCAATATGTTTGCGGATGCTTGGGTTAGGGTCCATGTTTCACACCCATAGCATAACACAGGTCTTATCACAGATTTGGATACTTGGGGCTTTGTTCTCCTGTGCATGCAGCTGGTTTCCAAGATCGTCAATACTGAATACAATATTTTATTTGCGAGCTGCATTCTTCGGCGTATTTCGTCTCTTTCATTGCCCGTTTTCGTCTACCACTTCCTGGCATATTCAAAATTTGTGTAATCGGTTCGCGCAGGCCAGTGGCTCGACTAATTTGTGATGCTAACTTTCACGCCTAGATAAAGGCTTTTTATTTGCTTCTATATTGTTAATTGCGCATATAATGTAACTATTTATGAGTGCTTTATTGAGCATTCCGTAAAAAAGCATAAAGGCTAGCGTCGAGTTTTTCGGCTGCAAGAAGAATGGAGCACATTTGGCCCAAGGAATCCTACTCCACCTTTGGTTTGGTTATAAAATTCAACCTGTGTTCGCTTTTTAGAAGTCTCGTCCAAAGTTCCTTCTTCATCGCAGATTGAAAGTAAAAATATTACTTTCTGGGGTTTAGGCTTGTACGAAAGCAAGGTGACATCATTGTCATAGCAATATGACATCATTGTCAAAGCATGTGTGCACTAGTTTTGAAACTCTGTCGGTATTTCCCTTTTGTTTGCTCTTGAGAGTGCCAACCAAAGTCAGCTTAATAAGGTTTTACCTAATGGCAGCGAGGTGAACCAATTGTCCATAGCTACGTTCCTATTAGTGCCATGAACAGTACGTATCCACTTTATAAAATATTTTCCGAGTGGCAAACCGTCTGTTTTAGTAAAAGAACCCAGATAGAGCTCTGCGTCAACCATATATTTTGTAGGATTGTAGAATTATATGGACATATTCCACTTAAGACCTGTAACTGTTCATCAATTGTAAGGTAAGAACCAGGTTTATAGTTTTCTTGACAGGCAGATTCCACAGATCACGAAATGGAGCATATAAGTACATCAGCCTGTCTACGTTGTTGGCGCGTAGACTTATCGTCAAATCTAAGGCAGCTTATAAGAATGTCAAATCTTTCATTTGACATTGTGCGACCGTATCTATTTCCACAAAAAGGAGTATCAAATATCTCCTTTGATGGCAAATGGTTACACTCTATTGCTGCAGTTAACGTAAGAATCCCGATAAGAGCTCTAACCTCACAAGTATCTGTTGATCTTTCTGTGGTAGATACATTCTTGTATTTTATAGATTTAATTGCAATTTCAGCACTGGTATAGGTGACAGTTAGATTTACCATATTTGTAATAAAAGCCGAAAAGCAACACAAAGGATCTCATTCATTTTCACACACGCGTGTAGCTCCAGGTCCAATGTGCACAATATTTCTTGCGGCTGTTTGGCTTCCTGAACTAGTCTTTAGCGATGACCGTTTGTGCCTTTTTTTCCGCGAAGTATGGTACGCGATGGTAATAGGGGTACCGGTTAATTCGTGCGGTTTTCTAACAGATGGCGTAACATGATTTTCATTCCAGTGATTCACCAGCAAATATGTGTTTGAAAGCTACTGTCGTATAGTTACAGAATCAATATGTGTCATTTAGCTGAAGCGTAAACAACAATACTGTTTTTTTACTCTGAAAATGTCGAATTTTGTGACGAATAAAGTGTTTTTGCGGGGAGCACTTCTTCATTGAAGAAAAAGGCTGCCAAAAGTCATCGTATTTTGGTGGAAGTGTATGGTGTGCATGCTCTAGCTGAGCGTACGTGCCAGAAGTGGTTTGCACTGTTTAAAAGTGGTAATTTTGACTTGGAGGACGATGAACGGCCCGGACAGGCAAAAAAGTTTGAAGATCACGAATTGAAGACATTGCTCGACCAAGATCCATCCCAAACTTGCAAAATCACTTGGCGTCGCTCAACAAACCATTTCCGATCGTCTAAAAGCAATTTTTCACCATAAAACTTCAATTTTCGAAAAAAAAAACCGGTACTCCTATTATAATAACCAATTCGTTTGGCCCCTGTGCTGAAGTAACTGGTATGTGATCTTCAATTGATGGAGATGCATGGTTATTTACCTGAACGTCTTGATTTGGAGGTAGATGTTGTGCCAAAGAAGAAATCTCATCCTCATTTTCTGATTTATAAGGCGGATCAACCTCGATTTGGTCTTCATTCTCACTCTCTGATTAATTTTCCTCGGGACTATTATCTGCTAATAATAGCTGAAGAACCGTATCTAAAGTAAAAAATAATATGCATTACTTTTATGTCGCAAAAACTAAAAAATAAAGATAAAATGTTAGAAACAAAATAGTACAAAATATATCGTTATTGCTACTCTTCGTCGATGTGACACAGGCCTCCCACACAAAAACACCACCGTCCGTCGCAAGGGCAAGGGCCAACTGAGCTTACATGGGAGCTGCAATGGGTGCGATCGCGCTCTCAAAATTTACAGCACTTTTTTTTTCATTCGCATCGTCTATTCGACGAAGCTCTGTGCTCTAGGGTTAATGTCTTCACCTGCCTGTCAATCCGTGCGTCGAATCTCAAAAAAAAAAAATTCAGAGAAATCATAGAATCATCAAAATTTGATAGAATTTGATAGTTCTGAGATTCAAAAACTTGACATAGACGGATTCTCCTATACAAGTGTCAGAGACGATACCGAAAACAATAAAATTAAAGTCGACACTAAATTGCTTATTCAATCCTATTTATTAAGTACGAGGCGTCCCCATTGAGCGATTACAATCAATTAACCATCTCTCGCATCTTGTTGCTGGCGTCTCACGCTAGTGTTGCCAGGTGACAGCTCGGCCACTCCTGTTACGGAATCGTCCTCGATTTCACCGTATTCATCTTCTTTGTCATTCGAGTTGCTGGTTGAGGCTTTGCTGATGTCAGCTAACTTCGGGGCCAGAATTACGCCAGGGTTTCATTTCCTCCGACGAAAATACTGAACTATAATATTGTCGACTGTTGCTCTTCAATCCAACCAATGTCTCCACTAAATATCGGTCGTTATCGAGACATTTTTGAACATCAAATGGGCCTTTGTACTTCGGCTCTAATTTTCTTGAACGTCTCGTTGCGGGCGGCTCGTGTTCCAACAGAACCAAGTCATCAACAGCGTAGACGGTAGGGACAGCGTGTCGTTGATCAAACCTTCTTTTCCATTTTTCGAGTTCCGTTGAGATGTTAGCCATAGCAGCGTCTCTTCTTTCCCTCATATTTGTATCGAGCGACTCTCCAACGTTTTGTTGTAGTACAGATAACAGACGATTCAGGAGAATGTTATTAACCCGGGAATCGAACACAATCTCGTTAGGGCTATTACCAGTCGTATCATTTTTCTGGGTTTTAATAGCCCACTGAAGCTCGCGCATTTCTTCGTCCCAACGATTATTGTTTCCGATCCGAGTGCGCAAATAATTGAGTATCGATTGATTCGCTCGCTCCACTTGCCCGTTGGCTCGAGGGGTACGAACTGCGTTTTTGATATATTGAATATTGTTTTCAGCACAATATCGAGCAAATGACTTCGCTGTAAACGCAGAGCACCGGTCGGTGATGATGCAGGAGGGAAATCCAAAATATTTCGTCATTTCGTTTAAACATCGTAATACTGGAACGGTTTTCGTATTTTTAACGGCTTTCATGACGATGCATTTGTGGAAAGCGTCGGAGATTACCAAAAGGTACGAATTACCAGAGCGGCTTCGCAGAAACGGTCCTAGATGATCCAAGTGAAGTCGTTTGAATGGAACGTGCTCCATTTCGGCGAAATGTAGGCATCCTTCGGTCTTTCCGTCACGGGCTTTATTGTTATTGCATTCCAGGCACGTTGTGATGTAATCCTTCACATATTTTTGCATACGTGGAAACCAAAAATTTACTTTTATTCGGCTTATTGTTTTTTCCAATGCGAAACGACCTACGTCATCGTGGCATGACTGCACAACCTTCCAACGTACTCGTTTTGGAACGACAAAAGTAGACACGATAAAGACAGTGATCCTTGATTCGATACTCTAACTTGAACTGTTTTTCTTGCGCTGACGAATTGTCTCCCTTTAGGAGGGCAATTATGTTTTTCAGGGTTTTGTCCTGAAGTTGCATCGTTAGAAGCATGTCTTGTTGACCGATCGAGACAGTAAGTATGAAACCGGCTGTTTCCATATCCTTCTTTGGTCCTACCGGAGCTCGGCTCCGGAACGATGAACGATATTGAAGTTGAATTCGAGAAGTCGCAACCACCATCGGGAAATTCGGGGTTTCATCTCGCGGCAATTTTTAAGTTTGGCGATTGCGCTGCAGTCCGTCACCAGCTCAAAGTGTTTTCCTAGGAGGCAAATCTTGCAACGCTCCAGCCCATCGACGACTGCAAGAACTTCCTGTCGTAACTATGATACAGGCTCTCGGCTTCGATACAATACCCACTGTAGTACTTTACGGGCTTCCAGTTTCTACCATTTTCGGATTGGAGTAATACAGCAGCAACACCATGGCTGTTGGCATCGATGTGCACTTGATATTCCGCAGTTACGAGTACGTTATAAAGTGCAAGGACAGGTTCTTCGCATAATATTTTTTGAGCTTCGTAAAGGCTTCTTCATGTTCCAGGTCCCAAGAGAATGGAGTATCTTTCTTCAGTAGCTTTGTAAGTGGACGAGCAATGATCGCGTAGTTTTCCACAAACTACCGAACATGAACATTCTTATTGCTTCGGTCTTCTCGCAGCGATGAATGATTCCGTTTTCGTTCACACGGTAACCCAAAAGATTTATCTCGCTTTGCAAAAATCAGCGTTTGTCTATCCGTAGCGTAATTCCAACTTGTCTCAGTAGAGTAGAAGAAATTTTTCAAGTTTTTTGACGGCTTCGGGTATAGTTTTTGCGGGGATGATCACATCATCCAGATATGCGATAGCCTTCAAAGAAGGCTCCATTTTTATGATTTCGTTCATGATTTTTGAAATTCCCCTGGAGCATTTGCCTGACCGAAAGGCATACGGTTAAAGTCCATCTTGGCGTCGTTAGTTACAACGGCGGTAAATTTTTTGACGACTCATCTACTTCTATCTGATGATACCCGGTACGGAAATCCACACACGAAAAGTATTTATTTTCCGGAATGGACGCAAATATTTCATCGATTACCGGCATTGTGAAAATTTTTTCACGGTAATTTCGTTTAATCGGCGGTTGTCAATACAAAGTCGATGCTCGACGTTTTTTTTTTCGACCAAGACTATTGGTGACGCGCATGGAGAATTAGATGGTCGAATTATTTTATGCTCGAGCAGATCTTCAAAGATTCTATTAACGATCGATCTTTTCGCGAATGGAACACTGTAAGGTTTTAGGTCATCTAGTCTCTGGTCCCAGGTTCAAATCTCGTTGTCGAACAACGTGATTTAGTTCAGGGGATTTTTCGGACAGACTACGAGTGTTCACTCAGTGGTGATATGTACTGATTTAATCAGATCATATCATAGCTGAGCAGACACACGGGAGCATGGTAATGACCAAACCAACTTCCGAAAAAATCAATACGGTCATGAAAATGAGATACTCTAATTGTCTCTAAGCGAAGGCCCGAGGGGGGATGTAGTGCTAAAAAGAAGAAGTTTTTAGGTCGACTGATTCATCTGTTGTCAAATTTATCCGGAATTATGTTAACGAACAGTTTCCCAGCTCCGATAAGTCTTTCGCGAAACATTCTATTGGCAATTAACACTGACTTTAATGTATTTTTGTCCGTGTCCGATACAGGGCCACCAGCTTCCACTTTGTCTAAGTCCACGATTCTTTCCATATGGCAGTCTCCACCTTCTTTTATTAAAGGTTTACCGTTTCGTCACAAAACGTCACTACCCAAGAGTGCATTCTGGCAAATAAGGTCACTTTCCACAATCAACATGGTTGTCTCAACTGATTCATTGTCGAATGTCACTGCCACGCGCACCATTTTCGTACACATATATTCACTGCCCGCAAACCCCTTCAAATATGTTTTACATTCCTGCAGCGAAACATCCGTAAGAATTTCCGCAAACACTTTCCGAACAAGCGTACGATTACTGCAGTAATTGATGAAAGCTGCAGTTTCTTTATTGATTACTTTTATTTTTTTCAATTGGCCTCGTCTAAACGTTACGTTTCACAAATCTCAAAAATGCTTTGACCGGACTTATTATTGGGACATATCGTCGATTGGTGCCCTGCGCGCGTACATAAAGTACACCTCCCACGACGTTGAGGATTCGAGCAATTTACGGACAAGTGTTATTGTTCTTATCTTTGGTCATTTGTTTTTACACTATTCGAGTCAGCACTTGTGTTCGGGGTCGGAATGGGGTTGCGTCTTGCACGGTTTGCTACACTTACAATTTCACGGGGTTCATAGAGTTGCTTTGGGCGGTTTGCGGAAAATCGGCGGATGTCTTCGATTAATTCTGCTGTCGTTATAAACTCCAAACACGCTAGCATTTTGCAGAGCGCTGTTTGTTCTTGCGTATTGTGATGTGTTGTCGGCGCAGCACCCGACAGAAAGGCAACGAGCGGTTGCGGTACATATGAGATGCTGGACGTTTTCGACGGTAACATTGAGACGTTTAATATTGCTGACAGCAGCATCGCGGGGAATGTTGCTGGCAGTGACATGATCGGCTGTATGTCGCCTTGTGTTGCTGCCATCATATTAGTCGGCGTTGGCGGGGACGTCTGTACGTATGTATTGGTCGGCGTTTGCGAAAACGATTGTACGTTGTTTTCGTTGGCGATGTCGACAGCTGTTGCATTGGTCGAATTGATACTGTGTGTTTGTGCGGTGGAGGGCGCTTGAAACATGTTCCTTCCGGAAAGTTCCCTCAACAATGACGTAATGGACTCCATGTCATTTTTCATTTTTTCGAACTCCTCACGTGTTATTGGATTCGATGTTTCAGATGGAGAATCCTCTTCCTCCATTTCCCCAGATTTTTCATCCACTTCGTCGGTGTCTAATATTCCTCTCAGGCGCCCGATCAAATTCGCTTTAGCGCCCGACATCGAACAATTTTAGGGCTTCAGCTTAGCACGTAGCTATTTGTTAGACAGGTCTACAAGCTTCACCACCGGCATTTTACGGTTTTAAATTGTATACACAGTGACGCATAAACGTGGTGCACTTTAGGGTGATATTCCACTTCTGAATATTGTCAGAGACGCTACCGAAAGCAATAAAATTCAAGTCGACACTGAAATTGCTTATTTAATCTTAGTACGACTCGTCCCCGTTGAACGATTAGAATCAACTAACTATCTCTCGCATCTTGTTGCTCGCGTGTCACGCTATACTGTTGCCTGGTGACACAATAGTGTGATCTGTCAAATGTTTCGTCTATCAGAATTCAATGTCCTGCAAAAATGTTTGCAAAGTCATTGGTGTGTTGGTTGTTATATCATTCCCTAACATAAAAAAGTCAATGTTCTCATCCCAAAATTCTATGTAGTACCCATAGCCGTGCATTTGATTTCAATTAGAAAAATTTTCCTTCTACTTCTGCCATGAAAACAAAAAAAGGAGAAAATTTTACCCTCAACACTGATCAATTGAGCTCACCTCATTCAATCAAATTTTTTTTATTCTTTTTGTTATGGCGAACACAATTAATGACCAAATACAAACAACATGGATAAAAATAATCTCCTGAATTGTTTTTCAGTAATCTCATGTAGGGATGCTGTTCCAAACATATCAAATATCTCCCGAAGTCAATATTTTCCTTCTCGAACATTAAAATCGATCCCCAACTAGAGAGCATCCAATTTGAGTGCCTAACACACATCATCCCCACTTGTGTGATTGACTGATTGAAAGGTCAATAAATTCCTTCGAGAGAAAGTCCCGAAACATATCAACGAATCCATCTCACCTCCAACAAGAAAAAAAAATAGAAATCCAAAATAAAAATCAATTTAGCATTCTCAGCACACACGCAAAAAACATTCATCATCGACTTCGACTTCTTTGCGAGACATCTCCAACCTGCGGCGTTTCCAAGACGTTTGTTCAGTATTTACAGTCACCACAACGAATAAATATGATTGAAGGACGATTTATTGGAGCTTTTCGCTCGGCTAATTCATTTCGGGACTGGTTGTGTCGTCGCTCTTTTATTATCATATTGATTGGCATTTTACTTAATTGGTTGTATCTATTTAGTTCTAGTCTTTGCTGTCTTAGGACAAAACCCTATACATATTTAGAAAGCAAGGACGAGGGGAGCGAAGAAGCGGGCAACCCGCAGCAACAGCGAAAGGAAAAGACGAAGAAAGTCAATCCCGAAGCGGCCTGAGTCTGCAGAACAAACAAACTAGAGTGAATTCTAATGGAAAATGCTTTGCGACCTTGACTCGAGAGGATGGTTGACTTAGAAAGTGAGTGCGAATGCGAATGTGAGATTGCAAGGAATAAGTGCTCGAGCTACAACGCGGCATAAAGGAAGAGGATTTCTTTTTTCTCTCGTTCCAAGGAACTTCTGATTGATTCGGCACATGGAAGGCAAAGTGTTTCTTTTGTGTTATAAAAATTAAACGAAGCAAATCGATAAAGTTGTGCTCAATGGCTCTGCAAAGACTTTTCACTTTGCAGATACTTTTGCGAGTTTGGGATCGGTTTCGCTTGAATGATTCGCGTGTGGGTAACAATTGAAGTTGTTTAGCAGCGAAATTTCCCTGGAGATTTTTGCGCTAAGTTACTACTGAAACGACGTTTTCAGGCAGAATTTATGCAAAGTTAATTGGACATTGTAGGTAGCTACACTTTCAAAACACCTTTGCCGACAAATAAGTCAATTTAAAGTCTAATTACGCCGAAGTGTTGAACTTTTAAAGCATTTTAATTTCAAACCCACATCACGACCTTATGACTAATTGAATTTCAACACTTAATGATTACATCACGTTCGTCACATCGAAGGCATGTCTGGAGTTGAGTCAGAGTGTGTCGTCAAAGGTGGAACGAGCAGAAAAATAACATTTTGGGAATATTAAAATTCTTGAGTCATTCGCGATTGATTTACTTTTTTTAGGTTGTTTTTTCTGGAGAATGTTTACAAACTTTACCAAATCACTGTTGAGTTTCCATTAGTTCAAGGTTTAGTTATTTTTAACTTTAAATTGAAAAAATTTCATGAGAGGTGTTGATTTTTCTAGGAATTGCGAAGGAATAGCGTTGAATAATGTCGATGCGTAGAATTCTTTTTGAATTTTCAAAATTATTGATTCGTTTTCTTAGATATGCACAACTTAATAAGAACACGATTTACTGTAATGCGGGAAAATACAAACATAGGATAAACTTGCCTTATTCGTACTCCTAAACGAAAAACCCTTATAAATTTAACACAAATAAAGATCATTTAAATTTGACTCCAAAGAGCCTTTATTTAGGTAATGTTTTAAAAATAATTCAATCATATTTAAAAAAACTTTTATAAATCGCAGAGGAATAAACTATTTTCAAAAACTAGAAAAAAGTACGAGTTAGCGCCATTCATCTTAAATCGTTCTAAGATATTCTCAAATCTCACATTGCGTCAGTGATGCCAAATTTATTTTCGAGGGGATCGTACCACAAACTTGAAACAAGTTGGGTAAACAGACCTACGCTCATGTCAGAATGGTTTTGTACCCAACTTCTCAGAAATGCAGTCACCAGCAAGAATAACGTCAAGAAATATGTCAAAGAGATGCGCACGCTTAGAAGAAAATCCATTGTTTTTCTACTTTCAACGGTCGCCATTTTGTTGCAAACCAACAAAAGTCACTCAAATCATGAATTCTTGAAAATATTAATTTTATTGACTTTATTGGAAAATTTCGAGAAAATCAAGTCAAAACTCCAGTGGCTGATTCGATGGAACGACCATAAAATACCAAAATCATGTGTTACTGTTGTTGAAGTTGGAGAAATAAATCATACTATTATTAACAAAGTTGAGCGAATGTCGACTTCTACGGTATTTTTTGTTGTTGTACTCATAAACACCTACCATCATAATTTTTTTCAGATTTTTCGGGTCACAGGTGTCCAATCGCGAGGGGGGGGACATAAATTTTTCGTACATTTCCCCTCCCTGCGGGTCCCTCGAAGTAAAAAAGTATCAAATTAGACCTGTTTTGAAAAGATCTCATCAAGTCCTTTCATTTGATACCCATATTTATTTATTTATTTATTTTTATTTCGGGGGTCACTCCCATATATGGGGAGACCCCCCCTTAAATACCTGATAAAATATTTTGTAGTTGAACTTTGAAGCGAGCACCACTTTACACCTGCATACAAAATTTGACGTTTCTAGCTTAAGCGGTTTGCGAGAAAAAGTGCTATAACACACGGACAGACAAGTCTGCGATTTTAGTAGGGTTTTGTAAATTTATTTTACAAAACCCTAATAAATGGTATTTCGGGGGAAATCCTAGGAAAAAAATCGTACACAGTGAGATTTCAATAAAATAACATCAATTAACTTAAACACCATGTTATTTATTACCTAGATTAATAATAATTCGATATTACACGCAATTTTTGTTGTTTCACAGAGTTGGGTACTTAGTCGTGAGCCAATAAACAGGGTTATTTATTCACTATTAAAGTCAATCATCGCTACGGTGGCACTTTTTCTTCGCCAAATGGGGACTTTTTTGCAATTCGGCGTCAATTCGCCGCAATAATTCGGCATAGTAGAGCCCTATGACCGTTTTGCCCTTCTCCAGGTAGTCGATACAAATCACGCCTTGTGAATCCCAGAAAACGGTTGCCATCAACTTTTCGGCCGACAGGCCGGTCTTCACCTTCTTCGGAGCACTTTCACCGGGTGAAGTTCAAAGTTTTAATTGCTCCTTGGTCTTCAGTGTGAACCAGTGGAGTCATGTTTCGTCGACGGTGACGAAACGACGCAGAAACTCCTTCGGGATTGCGCTTAGACAACGTCAACCACCGCTCTCACAGATGCGTTTGTTGCCCGGAGTGAGCAAACGCGGCACCCATCGTACCGACAGCTTTCTGATGCCCAAAATTTCGTGCAGGATATGATCCACGTCTCAGCTATTTCGCGCATCTTCAAGTGATGATGACTTACCGGTGGTGGAAAAGCTTCAACTTATTAACATGGCCCCTCTTATCTCCCTCCCAATCCTACCAGATCTTTTAGATTCTCAATCATCCTCAGACTCTGATAAAAAGGGAATATATTTCTACGGATGATCTTAAGCTTTTCCTTCTCTGTTCCTTAACTGCTATATACCTCAATGTTCTCATCAACGCCTTGAGTTCTCTCCTTGATCTCCTCTTCGAGCGGATCATAATAGTCGGGAAGAAAGAATGTCATTTTTAAGACTCTGCCTAAACCATCCCAATCATCTACTAACTGGCGATTGGTTCAAAACCATATTAGAGCCTTCTTTATAAAAAGGTCCACTGTGTACCTAAATAGTTGACTCTTTGTCGTTCTCTGAGTCTCCTTTAACTCGTCTACACTTTTCAAGTAGGATCCTGATGATTCAGATCTCCATTGCCAAGTCTGAGTGTTGAGCATGACGTTGACTCTCCAGGACTTAAAGGCAACCTGCATTCAGATCCTTGCTCCTGTGGTTCTGTCTCGTTTTCTGTCTCCACTTCGTTTTCGGAACGATCAATCACAGTCCTCAGTGTTATGATTAATTGTTGGTGCAATTTATCCATTTCAGGCTGTGATGCCTCCGATAATTGAGCCATGTTGCGTATTCTTCGCAAGCTAAACTCCACCTTTGCTCAGATTTTTAGGTCCTCTTCTGACTTCTTATCACTTGAGAATCTTGCCACCAGATCTTCGACCTCCGCTATTTTCTCCTGTATCGCTTCCAAATCTTCATCACAGGTAAACGTATAGTTCTTTTCTAATAGCAATACATTCAAAGCGAGGTTTTGTCACGTTTTCCTCCGTGATTGCCGTTTTCGGGGGGCGTGGCTCATCAAAAATTGACGTGCGACCACGTTGAAACTCCTTCCACCAATTTTTTTATGGTCACCATCGCAGGAGCAGAGCTACTGTACACACCATCTGATTCGGCTGAAATTTTAATAGTCGCCGTCTACGAGAATATACTACACGACAGTGTAACTCTCTTGCGATAGTGGCGCCATTGGGCGGGGAGGGTAAGGACTAATAGAACTGCCCTCGTATATCTACTATTTGATCATCTATTCTAGACAGGAATAACTCTTGGAGGCTAGCATTTTTCGGGGAGTTCCGCCCCCACGTACCCGAGAAAATTCCCGCAGGAGGAATGACGATCGACAGGAGCACTCTTGGAGGCTAGCATGCTTTGGGGAGCGCCGGCCCTACGGACCGGAGGATATGGGAAACGCCGTGAGTTTCCCTCCTGGGATGACAGGTAACGACCCTGACTGAATTTGGACTACGCTTTGGGCAACGAACTGGAAATTATGCTTTTGGCTGGCGGATATGATGGTTTACACCTAGTTACTTTGCACGGTAGCGCAGAGGTGACACTTGTGCGTGAACGGCTTCAATTCAACTATCATACCGTCTCCGTCCCGATAAAACCTTGGCAGGCCTCTTAGTATGTTTGAAGTTCGCACCGTTGGGTTTTTGTGATGTAAGTTTGGTTGAGACGGACTTGTGATTAGCGCTGGTCAGGCTTGTGCCAACCCTCTCAAGATAACCATGGGACCAAAAGTGCGACTACACATACGAACGGAGATAGCGGCTCCGAGGGGCGACCCAACAAAACTGAAGCAACCAAAAATTCTACGAAAAGATTTCAAAAACTAAAAAGAAAGCAAAAATAAGAACAATAGCAACGCAACCAGCGGTTGCAGCACAGAAAAAAATGGTGTGAATGCCAGAGCGCCATTAAAAGGAAAAGCGGGAAACTCTCCAGGGCGCGCTAAATGTTCGAGCGTGGGGGAAAATATAAAGAACATCGAGAACTCGATGGTCACTGCCGCGATCGCAACCAAAGCAAGTTTTGGGGCACCTGGGCGTGGCTCATCAAAAATTGACGTGCGACCACGTTGAAACTCGTTCCACCAATTTTTTAATGGTCGCCATCGCAGGAGCAGATTCACCGTACACACCATCTGATTCGGCTGAAATTTTGACAGTCGCCGTCTACGAGAATGTACTACACGACAGTGTAACTCTCGCGATAGTGGCGCCATTGGGCGGGGAGGGTAAGGACGAATAGAACTGCCCTCGTATATCTAGTTTTGCTAATCTATTCTAGACAAGAATAGCTCTTGCAGGCTAGCATTCTTTGGGGAGTTCCGGCCCCACGTACACGAGGAAATTCCCGCAGGAGGAATGCCGATCGACAGGAGCACTCGTGGAGGCTAGCATGCTTTGGGGAGACAGGTAACGACCCTGACTGAATTTGGACTACGCTTTGGACAACGAACTGGAATTGATGCTTTGGGCTGGCGGATATGATGGTTTACACCTAGTTACTTTGCACGGTAGCGCCGAGGTGACATTCGTGCGTGAACGGCTTCAATTCAACTATCATACCGTCTCCGTCCCGGTGAAACCTTGGCAGGCCTCGGAGTATGTTTGAAGTTCGCACCGTTTGGTTTTTGTGATGTAGGTTTGGTTCAGACGGACTTGTAATTAGCGCTGGTCAGGCTCTGAGCACTTGTCCCCATAAGGGCTTGTGCCAACCCTCTCAAGATAACCATGGGACCAAATGGGCGACTACACACATGAACGGAGATAGCGGCTCCGAGGGGGACCCAACAAAACTGAAGCAACCAAAAAATCTGTGAAAAGATTTAAAAAACTAAAAAACAAAAAGAAAGCAAAAATAACAACTATGACAACGCGACCAGCGGTTGCAGCCACAATTTTTCCAGCACATGGGGAGCGGTACTAATGATGACAAAAACGGCGATGAGTACAATGAAAGTGAAGACGGACGAAAAACGGAGATTAAAAGACAGTCTTGTCCAGACTGAGGTTTCTGCGGCGTTTGGGCGCAGAAAAAAAATGATGTGAACGCCAGAGCGTCCTTAAAAGGAAAACCTGGAAACTCTGCAGGGTGCGCTCAATGTTCGAGCGTGGGGGGAAATATAAAGAACAATGAGAATTCGATGTTCACTGCTGCGATCACTACTGAAGCAAGGGTCGTAAATCCCGAAATATTCACGAACAATCCTGAAGTCAATATAGTGCCGTTGTGTGATTGCATCGCCACCGTTGGAAATGTGGCGGTAGTACTGTACTCAGAAACGGAAGCCGATCACCTCTCACAAGGAAGGTGGTCGCAAAGTGCAATTGCCGCCCAGAAAAATGAAGAAGAAGGGCTAATCCGAAATTTGGGAAATGTTCTTAAAAAGGATAACTTCTGCATGCGATTCGCCAAAAATGAGCAATGGAGCAAAGATTGGACTCCTTGCATAGGACATTATCAGAGGAGCTGGTAACAGGCGAAAGAGGACCAGAAGGCCGAAAAAGAGCAGAAGGCTAAAGAAGCGCTGAGGGCTAAGTCTAAAAGGTACACGCAGATAGATCCACCATCAAACATTAATAAAAGAATGGCGTCTAGCCCAATCAAAAGAGATCGGGGTAAAAGAAGGAAGTAAGAAGCACTTGATGGGTGCGGATCGCCAAATCAGGGGTTCCAGATAGTGCTGATAAAAGGAGCGAAAAAGGCTGAAAAGGTACTCCTAAAAACGTGCCAGAAAATAAAGTTCGCATGGACGCCTAACAAAAAAAATGACGATGCAAAACAGGAGGGAAAGAAGCTCCGACGAAGATTCCGGCAGCAGGCGCTGCTCGTGAAACCCTAAGATGGCCGATCCTACCCAGATGTGCTGCGGAACATCAGGGGAAATGGAAGCCCCGAAGTCATCAACACCGCCATTAAAGCAATACGACCAACGTGGTCGGGCCACATGCTGGTCGAATTCGGAGCAGAGGCCGACAATAAAGAAGTATTCTGCGACGCAATAAGGAAAGTCATCCGCAAAAGCGCAACTATAGCGTCTCTCGGGCCGATGGCAACAATCGAAATAAGAGACATTAACATTTACGTCACGGATCTGGTCGAGGTGGTAGAGGCCATCAAAAAGAGTTCTCTAGTGTGGGCAGGATTAAAGCGAGGCTGACAGTAGAAAACCGTAGGAGACAACGCATGGCCGTCATTGACTTGATCAAAAAGGACGCAAAATAATTTCTGAATAGGGGCAAAGTAAGAATAGGGTAGGTTGTCTGCAGGATAAGGCGAAGAGTAGCGCGTCTTCAATGCTTCAAATGCCTTGGCTATGGTCACACCGCACAAATGTGAAAAAGACCCGATAGGAGTTCCCTATGCTACAAATGCGGTAAATGGGGCCCGAAGTAATGTGTGAAAAGTTTCCAGGCTGGGTTCTCGGGCTAACAGGGAAGGTGTTTAGTGGGTAGTCCAGTCACTTGCGAGCATTAGAGTCCCACACTCTGTGTTTAAATGACATTCACCTCCCAACCACAAAAAAATCATTCTAGATTGATCTCCTAAATAATCACGACTGGTACAGTTAAAGTAAATCTCCCTTATTTCAACAATGGTATGTTGCGTGCATCATGAGCGGAATCGCTCCTAGATTCTCTGGCTTGCTGGCTACACTAGTACCCAGTTGCAGGACCGTATTGTGATATAAAGGTGTTGCTTACCTCATCTGAACATTTTACAGTTTGTCGTTTTATTGGTAGACTTTATTTAAGATGGCTGAGTGTAGTTTTAAAGATGGATAAATTGGCTAATTTGGAGTAGAACCCGGCCGCAAAGGAATGCTAGGCTGTATTTTCTTGGTAAGAAGTATAAAATATATCGTGTCTAAATTTTCTTGAAAAAGTAAGTACGCTGCTTGCTCTTCATCTATATACTTGTATAATTGATTAATAGAATTTACACACGAAAAATACTTAAAAATTAGAATGACAGAAGTTAATTTTATATACGTGAATTTTTTAGTCAGCGTAATTCCTAATATTAGAATATATGTAAAATGCATTTTGAGATGATTCATATTTTTTGCAAAGATATTTGAATACATTGGGCACATTTTATTTCTTTCACGAATTACCACCGGTAAAATATCGAACAGCAAATATTGTATATTAGTCCTGGGCAAAATATTTCATAACAAAATACCATCATGCGTGCTGATAAATTTCAATACTTAAATATTTTATGCGAGGATGCGGATTGTGGAACTCAACCATCACGATTGGAACATCATATGGAGAAGGAATTGTCTTGGTACCTTTCTATCGATTTTTTTCAAGTGATTGAATACAAATTTTATTTGCTAACAGTTTCTAAGGATTCTTTAGATATTTTTCAATATTTTTTAATGTATTTATAGGGTCGAATAATTGTAGACGTGGTGTGGAAAATACTCGTATATATGCTGCTTGGCTTGTGCAGACTTAAATTCCTACATGGGTTTACCAAGGGAATTAGAAAAGGGGTATTCATGAATTCTGCTTTCACCGTGTTCCCATAGACATTTCCTGAAACATTTTCGGTTTCTTAACTGCTCCCTATATGACAATATCCGCATATCCTTTCTGACTTAAACCTGCTTCAAAAACTAGACGCAAATATCGTTTAAATTCTCGTAAATCTCCTCCAAACAGGCGTAAATATCATAGGACATGACTTTCTAGTTGATCATTCAACTTTTCCTCTTTCACAAGCGTCACATGAACATTATAAGGACAAAAAGGAAAATCTGAAAATATGTAAGTTGTTCATTAGCTTCTTACTTAATTGGTTAATGGATGGTTTTTGTTATGTGCGTGTGTGTGGTGAAATTTTGAAGATAATTGAGTTGGGTTATTACTACGAGTTGAACGTGGTGGTACATACACAAATGTGAGGAATGTAATTAAATTACAAGATGTACTCATATGTGCTTTCTGAATTTCCAAATGGCACGTTGGTGGATTGAAGGCCGAGTGGTGAGGACTAAAAGCACGTCTGACAATCAGACCATTAAATTAAATTACTGCTTCTGTGTGCAATCATTATTCCTTGTTGGAAGAATAATGGATTCTGTATAAATATTTTCCATTTTAACGCTACCATGATTTTACCAGGCTAAATGAAGTGAAGGCTGTAGATTTTTCTTTGTGACAGATTTAACTAAGCGAAAATGTATGTGCTCGTTAAAATGAGATACTAATTCTTGAAATTCGTTAATCAAGCCAAAAGCAATATCCAGAAGAAATAATTTCGAAACTTCCAAAAACTGCTCGTCGTTAGCTGAATTGTCCGTTCTTTTCCTGATTCAGTTTCCTCTTTGATCCTGGAGTCATATGTGTAGAAGGTCATATCTGCCTCATAAAATAGTGTCTAAGCATATGGCCACTCGGTCTTGCCTGGGATTTCAGCATGAAGCCTTCTGTAAAAATTTGCAACAGCACTCTTACTTTCGTTGACCTTAACTGCCGCAGGGACATAATCCATCAACTACTTGAAGGTGCTTTTTTGACCTCATGAGAATCTTCCTGGGTATCCTACTGCCGATTTCAGGGTCACCACCTTTATGTCATATTCAAGACAAGGCAGGCTTAAACCCGCCTTGAATGTCCTATCTGGTGTTACCAGTGTCCATGTTTTGTGTTTGATCAAAACCTTTACTTGCTCGCTGGTCGTTGGCCGCTCTTGAAATTTGCGGCAATTCTTCGCACTCTTTACCACAAGATCAATTAGATTTACTATCTCTACTGCTTGAACATTGCCATCTGCAGCATCTGTGAACACTTTATCTTCAAAATAACATTCATTCACTTGTCACTCAGTCGAAGCTTATTGCGTTTGCTTAACCTATCTCAGTTGTATATTACTGCCCATGCGCATAAATCTATTTTAAGACTTCATTGCTAAGTCTACGATATTCTGGGTCACTGGCGAAATATCTCTCCTCTAACGTTGGCCATTATCTACACTAGGTTTTATATCAATCTCTACTCTATCGTCATCTTTGTCTTCATCGTATCTTAAAATTGACACATCTTTAGTTTAGTCTTCAGCCGCATATCCTCGACGAGTTTCAAGTTCCTACTTATCATGATTTGGTTATCTTCAAGAACGCATACTCGATACCCCCTAGTTTCCTCAGAACCGCTGTGCACTTAAGCAAATACTCATATAGAGTATGACCAATTAATTCGACGAGGAAAACCCAAAGGCACAATTCAGTCCTTGTGAAGGGTGTAACAGGGCGGTCCGATAAGTTCTTAGTCTCACCGCCCTATGGCGCCACTATCGCAAGAAAGATTCATTATCGTCTAGGAAATTCTCGTAGACGACCACTATCACAATTTCAGCCGAATCATACTCATAATTTTGTTTTGACCGCGTGTCGAAGCGGGTGTGTCCGCGGGTTTTACAAAAAAAAAGAAAGAGCAATATCGGTCGGTGATTCAATTCTTGTTTTTGGAAGCGAAACCACGCAGCGAAATTAAAGAGCGGTTGAATGCTGTGTACGGTGACTGCTCCTGCGATGGCGACCATAAAAATTGATTTAACAATTTTCAACGTAGTCGCACGTTGTTTTTTGAAGAGCCATACCCAGGTGACCCGAAAACGGCAACTACGGAAGATAACCCAACAAAAATCCATTGACTCGTATTGGCAGATCGCCGAGTGAAAGTTGCGCGAGATAGGGGAGACAGAAGTCATCTGAAAAGACCGCTTGAGTCATATCCTGCAAGAAATTTTGGGCATAAAATGGGATCGATGGGTGCCGCGTTTGCTCACTCCGGACGACAAACGCTACCGTGAGACCAATTCAGAGCTGTGTTTTACACTAATTAAGTGCAATCCGAAGGAGTTTCTGCGTCGTTTTGTGGCTGCCGACAAAAAATTGTCCAACTGATACACACCAGAGGCCAAAGAGCAGTCGAAACAGGGGACTTCACCCGGCGAACGTGCTCCAAAGAAGGTGAAGATGGTCCTATCGGCCGGAAAGGTGATGGCCACAGTTTTCTGGGATTCACAAGATGTGATCTGCATCGACTACCTGGAGAAGGGCAAAACGATCACAGGGCTCTACTATGCCGACTTATTGGGTCGAATTGAGGAAAGAAGGCACTATTTGGCGAAGAAAATAGTATTCTTCCATCATGACAACGCAACGGTTCACATCTGCTTACTCATCAACCGTATTCTACAGGTGTGGCCTGTAGACAAGGACGCTTGTAAAGGAAACAGAGCCCGTACAATCTACTTCTACTTTATGTAAGCAAGGCTTCCGTTGGGCGTGGAGTCTCCGGGTAACCAATCTGTACCCCAGTGCCCACATATCCCTATTCACATCAGTAACTAGGTCTAGCCAGCATCAGGCCTTAATCTTGTTAATTAGCTTGCAAAGAAATATCCTGGCCAACCTGGTGTCTGCCTTCCCCTGCGTTCGCTGGCCTTCTCGTCGAAGCTTGTAATTATCGCCTCGCTGTTCAGCTATTTCCGTTGACCACTAGTACACCTTGTCTCCGACGTGACATGGAAGACTTGCAAACAGATATAATGATACACACAGTTGAGCTCACTACATCCTTGGCTGTAGGTCTTCCACTCCCCGGTGGAGCTCCCAACCGGTGTGCCCGACTTGAGCACGCCAGCGAACTTTACAATGTCCATCTTCCCAGTTCTCTGAAGGCTGCAGTCTGTATTTTTTCGCCGAGGAGCACCGCCGCGAATCTCAACCGCTATACACTGATGATCGCTGGCTGAGCAGTCTTCTCATACTTGCCAGTTGTGTACTCTTAGTACTAGGGACTCAAAGCGAATGTCATATCGATGAGGTTATGAATAACAAGTGCTGTTCCAGGATATTTCCAGGACTTTCTTTCCTCTGCGGTAAGATTGAGGCATGCCCCATTCAATGGCTCTGGCATTGGTCTCGACGATGAGCACCTGGGCCTTTGCATTCAAGACAGCGTCCCCGAAGGCATTGAGTTGGCCATATGACAATGTTTTCTTCTGCGCTAGATAAGCATTGAAAAATTTTCCCCACACAAAACCACCACTTCATCCATGGCCTTGCACCTGTTGGTGGACGCTGTCTCGATACCACGGTTGTCGGGGTGCCAGGCTTGCGAGTCCTTGTCATAATACTGGTCGCTAAACAACAGCAGTTCAGCTTTCATGTCTGCTCAAGTAGGTCCTGATCATTTGTGCTTTGATGCAAAGTCGCTTGCAGGATATCGGCTCATTGGAGTACCGATTTGGCTTATTTGAAAACCCGTCGTCTCACTGTCCCTGGCACGTGATTGAGATCGCCAGGCTCTGGCTAAGCATCCTTGCAGAGAATACAGCATTCCCTCCTTATGTGTCCCGTATGACCACAATTATAGCACAGAGAGCTCCTATCGGGGCACCTACAGCTATATGCTGTGTGTCCGTATTCGAAGCACCTGATGCAGGGGAGAGAAAATACTCATCTCCGTATCCCACTGATAGCCCAACCATTTTGATTTGGTCTTTCGCTAGGATTTGTTCGACGACTTATCGGTTAAGGCGATAATGGCTATACGTTGGCCCCTCGTGTGAGTCGTACTTTGACTTCGCTTAAACTAGGGACCTCCCTTTTAATGGCTTCCTCTACCTGGGATTTGTCCGCGACACAGTCGAGGTGCCTGATTTCAGGGGTTAGCATCAACTCGATCAAAACAATGGTTGCCCTGGCTCCAAGAACCTTCTTGACATCACGGAATGCGTCCTTGTTGGTGGCCTCTGTTCCGAGCTCTACTAGTAAGCCTCCAGACCGGGTTGGCCACAGAGCTCTTATCGCAGTTATGGTGCCTGACTTTTTTATTTCACCTTGCACATCTTCGTAGGATCTGCCTTCAGGTGGTTTAATAAGCATTGCCTCTCGCAGGTATTTCCGCTGCGGGCTATTTATCGCGCATCGATCAGAAAAGTCTTTACTTTTCCATTCTTCGGAAGGCTCTTTATCGGGTTTTTGAAAGGGAAGCTTTTAGGCTGCCTTACTTAGCGCTATCTGGAACTCTTTGTCTGAAGTAGCAGTTGTGTTTGACTCCTCGTTCTGCCTATTTTTCTCCCTGTCACCTTCGATTAAGTTGCCTGCCATCCTTCTACTACTAATAGAAGTTGGAGCTACTGGTGCATTAGTAAGGGGCTTGTTTTGGTTTTTTGTGCCTTATGCCGCCTCTGCCTGCAGTGTGTGATGCCATCCAGGAACTCCTCTAGCTCAAGAACTCAGTTTTTGATATTCTTGTTGATAGTTTTTTTGTACGTCGCAAGCGAGTTTCAGTTGTTTGACAACACTCGCCGCTTGCTAAAGAAGCCGCTCCTCTTCTTAGCGGTCAAGTGCCATCGTACTTTCTGGCGTTACTTCTTGAGAGAGGCTCTCCTTTTTCGACTTTTGCGCCTTACTTGCTTAATTGGCGGTCAAAAGAGCGTCATTCAACAGCAAAACTTTTCCCCTCCTACACCTTTGGACTGTCTCCCTTTGTTTTCTCAGTTCTTTCTAGTTTCCGCTCCTCTCGCATGAAGTGCTCATAGCACATTTAGTAGTTATTGAAAAGCCTCAGCTAGGCCCGGTTGCAACATGCTCCCCACTTTTTTCATTCATTCCTGCATTTGCTTGATTTTTTAGCTGTTGTTGGCATTAAAAATGACGTCAGTATTTTCGGTTGTCCCATTGGAGTCTGCGTTGTCTATGAAGCCATTACCTGCGTCTTGGTTTTTGGGGTTTGTTGGCGTTCCCCACGCTCGGTCACTTGTTTCTACGGTGTTCGCACAATCAACGGGCTATGCCTGAATGGATTTACTCTGTCGGGTCCGAGATTGTTTCTAGATGTATCTGTACTAAAAGCTAAGTTCATCACTTCTTTAAAATTGCAGTCGCTGGATGACGACGGCCGAGAGCCTGTTCGCTCACTACCCGCTGCCGTCGGCACTGAAAACCCGACCTTCTGCACCGCAAGTTTTTTCTCTTTCTCTTATCAAAATCTTGAGCATTCAAAACGATAAAAGTGTAAAGAACTTCGTCGCTTTTACCTCTGAGGCATTCATATAATCCATTAGAGATAAGGTAAGGAATTTTGTCAATCATAATTGCAAAGGTCGGCTCCTTAGTCTAAGAGGGCAGGTACGGATCTCAGCCAGCTCAAAATCAATTATATAGAAATCATTGTGAATGTATGGACAAGATCTTGATGGTTGTCTTTCATGGTAGATTATTCAGGGTTGCTTTCAAATCGAAACTTTTGAATTTTTAGCAGCGGAACACGTCGTAACGCTTTAAACAAAGTATTCAAAGTTAAAATTCAAAACACTTCCTAAGCGTGAAAAGGGCGTATCTGTACATGATTGTACACTTGTGCTTTGAAACAAAACACATGCAATACTGTGAAATTCAGAGTAGTATTTATGAAACATGAAATTAATTACAATTCAACTTGTAAGATAATGATAAATAACAGGACATATGTTGGTCATTCTTGTAAATCTCTTCTAGCAAGAGTACCATCCAATTTACTCTACATGTTAATAATTGTGATCAGTTCTCCACAATAAAAGATTCCTTGTCGTCATTTTCTCTCTCTATTGTTAATGCAAGTTCACCGAGCACGTGATATGTTTGCAGAAATTTGATACCTTCATAAAAGCTAATGTCTAATTCGATTAGGAAAAAAATTGTCTAGTCACTGGAACTAAAATAGAAATGGCTTTGGATAAACATCACGTAAGGCAAAAAGAGAAGAGATAATCGATAAAATGAACTATTTATAAGTGACCATTGCGTAACTTTTTTTGCTATTTCGTTTTATTTTCCTATGAAAATGCATTAAGAACTGAATATTATTTTTTAAATTTCTCGAGTCCTTGTGCTATCTGTAAGGACATATTGCGTAAATAAGCTCTTGAAAATTTATCCTACCAGCAACATACCAATCCATATCTCATGTCTAACAGCAACTCCATTCGAAAAAAGTGGCGCATTCATCTGTAATCCAATAAATTGACTAGTATCCTCGTGTGGTAACAATTTCTAACCAACAACAAATATATTTCTTTTTTTGCGGATATACCACACAAGTTCCACATACTCATCTACTAAACGATATGTCCGACATCAACTTTACCCGCATCAGCTACAAATTGCCAAAGTGTATATGCTGTATCTAAAACTAATATCCTTGATGTCTCATTTTACCCTTCCGCCAATATTGGATGGACGACAGGCAAGTGAGCAAGCTGGCAAAGGAGGAAGTATGAAAACCAATGATATATAGCTTATATTAAGAATTGGCGTTACGATAGCAATTTTTCCCAATGAAAAATAACATGGCAATTTTAAAATGAGCCAGAGTCGAAGTAAAAGTGAATGGAAAGCACAAAAAAGGAATAAAGAGAATGCCACTCATCAATCAAATAAAATAGGCGTAATCCTTTTGTTGAGAGTTGGTGAATAGAATGTAATGAAAGACAGACAGGTTTTCAACCTATTTCATTCCACGGCGTTGTGAATTGATAGGCCAGACAATGGAATTGTAGATAGGATTAAAATTCAGTTAGAAGGAATTAGGTAATATCGGAGCATCGCATTTTCTTGTGACTAAGATAGAAGACTGAAAAATATTGGAAACAAGACTTATGGGGGTTTTAATAGAAATGATGCTTTGCGGACAATTTCAGCAATCATTAATTAAATTATTCTGAATTTGAATGATGAATCATTTGAAACAAGCTCAATAGGTTTACATACAGGGTCTGAATTATAAGTAACCGGACTGACCTCAGGAAATTTTTTATTGGCAAAATATGTACAATTTTTCTTTAGAAATCTTCAAAGTAGTCCCCATTGGAGTCGATAACACGCTGATACCGGATTTTCCAATCCCCGAACGCTCCCTGGAAGTCGGCAACCTCGATGCTGTCTAGAGCCCTCGTCGTAGCACGTTGAACGTTTTCCAGAGTCCCGAACCGCGTCCGCTTAAGGTGTCTCTTGATCTTGGGGAACAGAAAGAAGTCCGCTGGTGCCATATCCGGGCTGTAAGGAGGCTGTGGCAACGTTGCCCTCGACTGTTTGGCCAACTGCTCGGTGACGAGCAGGCAGGTGTGCGACGGAGCATTGTCGTGATGGAGGATCCGGGTGGCACAAACTCTTTGTGAACAATGCCTTTCACGTCAAAGAAAGCAATGAGCATCGACTTCACTTTCGATTTGCTCATGCGCACTTTTTTCGGTCGTGGTGACGCCGGTGTGTGCCACTCCGAACTCTGCCGCTTCGTCTCAGGATCGTATTCGAAAACCCACGTCTCGTCTCCTGTAATAACGTGGTTAAAAAACTCTGGTCCGGTTGCTCGATCGTACGCTCCATTTTCACTCCGCTCTCGCTCGATGCTATCTCTCCAAGCGCTTGGAGGCAACTGCTGCAGCCCGGTTCCCTTTACCTAGACCCCCACCACCACTACAGCACCAGATACCGGTTAGCAGACGCTTTGACGGCGCGGGACAGGTTACTTATTATATAGACCCTGTAATTTCATACTAGGACAATACTTGAAACGATGCATATATTGAGATAAAGGACACAAACTTACTTGTGCTTCGTTGAAAACGACCACAATTCATTGTTCATTTCACGCTTCCCTTGCATGCCTGGATTTTGAAATTGGGGATTGAATAATTTAATTGTTTGACATCCGACCTGACTCATTTTATTCTGATTTTATACCACCAATCCACCAATCACCAATGGTATTTCGTTTTTGTCCTACGTCCAAACGAGAACCAGTATAGAAACAGCTACACATACTCGTATTCTTCTCAATGATGATCATTTTCATGAACAATAAAGAATTAGTATTTCTACCTTCAGATTATAAAATTTGCATGAAATTACATGATTGTATTGGTTGGATTAAAATCGTCATTTATGCCGCATCATCCTTCATCGCCTTAAGTAGTCCTTCCGTTCCTCCAGGTGCTGATCAGGTACTTGTCCCACCCATAAACTCAAACAATGGAAATAATTGCGAGCTTACCCGACTTGTAACAGAGGCCTTTGTGCGACAAGGAAGAGATTTATTTGATTCTCTAATGAATCCTACTGTGGACGAGAGTAGCGAGATCGATGTACCTATCAGAGTTGGAGACGATGGGAATTTAGCCGATGTGGATAAGATTTCCGACGTTGTTAAGAGCCTAAAGGTTTTTTTTTTCGAGAGAACCAGGAGAGGTCAGCCCCTGAAAAAAAATGTTGAGCGAATCCTCAAGTTATATGAACATCTTAGAGGGACGCCCAAATACTATGGTATTTTATCCGTTATCAGGAATAAGATTACATCGCACTAGAGTCTTATAACACTTTCCTTAATCGGCCAAAATGTCGAAATGCCTCCCCCTACACAGCGCGGATAAGCGGGATCTTGGTACACTAGAGTCCCAAATGACTACTTTGGTGCAAGTAACGAGTTCCATTCAGGAGTTCTATCAGGGAGTATGTCAATGTGTCTCGCTAATTTTAAAGAAATTATCCTCAATGGGGCTGAGTACTGAGTCTGCATACATCATAACCCAGGCATATAGGGATAAAGCACTCGACACCATTATTAGCGGGATACGTGGTGATCTCCCAAGGCTTTTAAGTATTCGCGAAAGAAAGTCAAGAAAGCCTTCGGCAAAAGTGCAACTATAGCCTCGCTCAAGCCGATGGCAACGATCGGAATAAGAGACATTAACTGCGTCACGGATCTGACCAAGGTAGAAGAGGCCATCAAAAGGGAGCTCCCTAGCATGGGAAGATTCAAAATGAGACTGACACCAGAAAACCAAAAGGGACAACGCCTGGCCATCACTGACGACCGAAAAGGACGCCGAAAAATTTCTGAATAACGGTAAAGTAAGAATACGGTGGGTTGTCTGCAGGAAGAGCAGCGCCTCTCCAATGTTTCAAAAGTCTTGGCTATGGTCGCGCCGCACAAGTATGCAAAGGATCCGATAGGAGTTCCCAATGTTACAAATGCGATGAAATGGGTCATAAAAGAAAAGAGTATACAAAGTAGGTACACTGTATTCTTTGCAAGTATGCTGATCCAAGATAGGATCTTGGGTACGGCTTGGAACCAGGGAAATGTCGGGTTTTCCTGGAATTCCTAGGCAAGGCAAAATCACAACTTCGTTGAACTGTATCCTGCAACTGAACCTACACCGCAGTTCAACTGCCCGAAACCTGCTTGAGCATTTTGTGAAAGACATGAAAGCCGACTTTTTGCTGCTGAACTAGCAAAGCCACGAGAAAAGTTCTGCATCATAGTATCCTGATGAAACTGTTACTGCCGATATCTGGGTTCGGACGAGTGATTTCATGATTTCACCTGGACGGGGAGATGGTTTCGTGTGGGGTCGGTGCTCAGAGACCACCTTCTTTAGTGTATACCTAACGCTGAACGAACCGACGTCCACTTTCTAAGCCAAGCTTAGTGCTTTGGAGGGCACTGTCTCGAACGCAGACGCCAACGTGCTCGATGTGGGAGTCTTTAACGCTAAAGGCAGAGGCAACTGGCCGCAGCAAGCGACGGATCGTTATATTGGTGACCCTCGATTTTAGGAACGACTTCAACTCTCTTACATGGAGGTGGGTACGCTGGAAAACCTTTTTTGAATTCCAGAATATCTAACACGGCTTCTGAGAGACTACCGGAAGGACCGAAGCTTGCTTTACGGTACGACCCGGGGCAAACGAAGGAATGATGTTGAGCAATTCATATTTCCCAAATGAGTGGAAAAAGGCCTAGGTATTTCCAATCTTGAAGAAAGGAAAAGAACCTTCGAGTTCTAAAAGCTATCGCCCAATCAGCTTGCTGCCTAACATCAGGAAGGTGATTGAAGCGATACTAAATAAAGCATTAAACGCCTACATTGAGAAATATGAGTTGATGCCGAATTGCCAATTTGGTTTTCGTGCCAGGCATTTGATCATATACGCGATAAGGAAAGCAACCTCAGACATCTGTTGGAAACTAAACAACAGAATATATGTTGGAGCGTGTCTCATTAATATGGAGAAAGTCCTCGGAACGGTGTGGTTAGATTGACTAATTTTTACACTCCTTCAGGCCAGGTTCCCCAGACACCTTGTCGCCATGATGCGCAATATTTTATACGGGAAATCATTTGTTGTAACTGATGGAAATCTGACGACAATGCGCAATTCAAGGTCTTGAATGGTCTACAGTAGGAAACAGTTACTGCGTCTCTGCATTTCTCAATATTCATTCGCAAGCTGTTGAATGACATTGATACTAATTTCTTACTAACGCGATCATTGGTTGCGTTTGCTGATGATCTGATCATCTATACGGCAGACCGAAAAGCTACAATAGTTCAGAGCAATCTTCAAAAAATGTTCAATGATGTGCAGCTGTACTCGTACGTTGACAGTTGGCGAATGAAAATCAATGGGCAGAAGTGCGAAACAATTTTCCCCGGATAACGCTGCAGGGAGTCAGTCAAAATCTGAATCTTAATTGGAAGGATTTCCACATCATGGCTGGTGAGGGTAGTTCAGGACGGGTTCCACATAAATCCTTTGTTCGGTACCTCGGTTTTCATCTCGATCAGTATCTGTACTATACTGAACATGTCAAAATCATGCTCAGTAAAGCACAAAAAGTATTCATGGCCTTACGTAGACTCTTTCATTCCAGATATATCGATCAAAAGGTCAAAATTATCTGTTACAAGACTCTGGTTAAACCAGTTTTGACCTATCGATGTAAAATCTGGCGCAATCAGAGGGCTAGTACTATGGAAAAATTAAGAGTTTTCGAAAAGAAATATCTTCATGCATGTACTGGTTTGCACAGAAAACCTGAGACGGGTTGGAAACATTATCCATATACCGAATAGAAAAATTTATCAAACTGCTCAAGTGACAAGAGTCGATATCTTCATATTGGAACTTCTTTGGAATCATATCACAAGATCTGTAACTGTCAGTGAAAACCCTTGTATTTCACAGCCGTTCCACCCCACAGACGGGTATATTGCGACTTATCTCGCTACTGGCTTCGTTCCTCCAGACGCATTCGTGTATTAGGACATGAATCGATATATTTTTGATTTGGATGGCGTTCCAATCATATACCACATATTTAGACGGGCCACCGATAAGAAGATAAAATATCCTCCGAATCTGAGTTCACGAGACCAACAGTTCCAATGGAGATACTCATTTGCTAGATTCGTTGAAGCTGATCGAGCTGAGATGGGGCAATCTAGGTATTGGTGGCTGAATGACAATGTCTCAATTATTTGTGTTTGTTTTCTGTTTTTTCCATTTTGTTACTATGTTTTTGAGGTTCAGCTCATTATTGCTATATTTAGTCTTGTTGTTTATTTGTCTTAAAACTTGGGGATAGGTTAGGTATATGTTGTTTATTTTATTAGGGTTTAGAGATAAGGTTAAATGCTTAGGTTAGGATAAGATAACGTTTTTTGTTGAATTTTATTAGAATTAGGTTATAACATATTAGGTGTATGTTTAAAGTTCACTGTTGTGTTATAATTATGAATAATTTTGGAATAGTGTTGGTTGGTTTTTTCTCTTTTTTTCAATCGAATCATAAAATATGTATGTAATAATCTTAATTAATTTGAACTTGCTATGGTTTTTTTGATCAAATATTTTCAACTGATAACGTATAAATTTTGAGAGCCAGGCCTGTAGAACGTGCCTTACGAGAGTGGAGATGCCAGATGAGTCGCGCTTGATCGGCTATCCGGATGATGTTGCGGCTCTGGTCACTGGACGCACCGTTAAAGGAGCGCAACTTTGGCTAGGTATGCTAATGCGCCGAGTGAGAGATTGGAAGACTGCTGCTGGGTTCAGTCTAGCACTGGGGGAAACTGAAGTGGTCAGCTTGATGAAGAAGGGAATATCCCTAGAGTAAGGATGATTAGTATAGGAGACACACTAATTGAATCGAAGCCAGCGGTGAAGTACCTGGTGCTACTGATCGACTCGAAGATGAGTTTCTCTGAGGAAATCAGGGGAAGGATTTCGGGCGTATCGGCTCTGAGTCAATTTATGGCCAACGCAGCAAAAAGACGCATTTTGATAAGTGCCGTGAGATCAGTGCTACTGTACGAAGCAGAAATATGGGGCGATGCTCAGTACAGAGGTGTACCGAAAACGCTTGGCAGAGATACAGAGAAGACGAGCACTGAAGGTTGCACCTTCACATCCGACAATCGCTGATATGGCGGTGAGAGTTGTTGCAGGCTTGATGCATGTTGCCCTCCTTACCAGACAGCGCCACACTATACTTGTGTCGAAGCGAGAACGCAAGGGAGACGATCGCCCGCGAGGAGAGACAACGCTCACTCAACGATTGGCAGCAGTCTTTGGCGAATTGTACGTAGGGAAGGTGAATTGCGTTCCTCATCTAGGATGTGAGACTGTGGCTAAATTGAAGGCATTATGAGTTTCATTGCTATTTGACGCTATTTTCGAGCTGGCATGGGTGCACAAGATTGGTAATTCACTTTCTTCTAGAAGTCGATTTATACCTGGAGAGGAAAAATATGCCTGCCAGACATTTTTGTATGCAAAAAATGGGACAGGCTGTGATAATTTGAATGAATTTCCAAACATAATTTGAATGAATTTTTCCTTGAAATGAGAAATGTGAACGTGGTAAATTTGTGTCTTAGTATTATGCGAGGAAATCACATAACCCTATACCATAAAAGGGCACGCGAGTGGAGAGCCACCCTACCCTGCAAGATCGCCTGTAACGTATCTAAGGGGGTGAGCTTGCCGGATGGCTAGCTCATTATTGTGGAGGGGCCAGCCAATGTGGGTGGTCCCATACCCAGTCAGGTTCAAAATCCGAATGGAAGGACCGAGTTTGTATTAAATTACAAAACATGTTTTTTATTCCACAAAGTATTTCATGGTAAATTTTTTGTGTTTAATTTTAAATTTCTGTGTACTTAATTTTATCATTTTTAAATCGTACTCACACTATATATGTGTTTTTTTTATCTGATTATATTTTTATCTATCTAACACAAATAGCGCCCCCAAAGTAATCTTGATTCAATAATTATGTTAGTACGTAAATATTTGAATATAATTTTTATTTCTTTTCAATAACCAAAAAGGGTACTTACCCGACCTCCTAACGAGCACTCGTAGACGGGGTGGGCGAATCTGTTCATATGTTTATCGACTCTAATCTTTAAATTAACAAATTAGGCACATGTATATTTTTTAAATTTGGTAAATATTAAAACGCGCACGTGGTAACGGAATTCACACAAATTAAAACGTTTTTATTTTGAATTTCCTTTTCTGCTTCGATTTGTGATTAGTTTTTTATCAGTAAAAAGCAGTAAAAAGGCTTCGAAATACGCAAACACAGCGAAAGGATATTAACTTGCCGTCGACGAAGGCACTGAATTGTTTTCTAACATAAGTCATTGGGAACCCCACAGCGAGACACTGAATTTATGCGAGCGTTGCTTGCAATTCAAAATTTTACTTTCGGTGAAAATTCAGAGGAAATTGTTGATGGCGCTTCTTTATTGAATTCCTGAAAAATTCAGCACGAAACACATTAAACCTTGCTGGCGCGTATGGATCAGAATAAATGACGCGCGATTCAAAATGTTAAAATCCGGACTTTGAGTTTCTTCGCTAGAATATTTTCCCCCTCTCTTGCAGCACAATCCAGAGAATTTACTTCAACGAGCAGGCAAAACTGAAACTGTCTTCGTTTTGGCTTTCTCATTATGTTTATACTTTACGTTGTTTTTCTCAGAAGTTCATGCAAAACTGCTTTTTGTTGTCTGCTGACGACCGAAAATTTGTAACAGTTGAGATCAATAAAATCAAATCCTAAGTCCCGCAACTTTGCACTTAGCACTATTTGTTAGGTGGAAATGGATAGATATAAACTCACTTGTACCTTGTACCGCGTAAGTTTCCGACGCCACCTGTTTCTCTCCCCAAACCGAAACTAAATTGGGTCGTGCCGCTGCTTCTGCAAAGCAACTCTTCGATCCGTCCCAGTCTCAGCATCATCTAGTTCAGCCAAGTTAGATTGCATTCGGCAATGCAATACATGGATACGAAGAATTATATCAGTGTTCTCATGCCAGAACTTTCAATTGCAGATTAATATATAGTTTAAATCATAGTTAAAAGATAAATCTCACGAAAAATATCAATGTAAAGAAAAATTTAAATTTAATACATAGCAAAAAAAAAATTATATAAATTTATATTTATATTTAAAAAATTAAAAACATTTTTTTTTTCTAGATTTCATAATTTACAAAAAATAAATTTGAATAATTAAATTGTTCAAATCTGTAATTGAAATTTCGAAACAGTGTTATGCCGATGGTCGGGCAGTTGGCTAAGGTGACTGCTCGATTACTACACAGTGGTGCTTGGATCGGCACATTATGTTCGGCCAGTCTTAAAAGATGAAGGGGGCTCACAGCAGCTGGGAGCTCTAGTGCTGGGGGATTGCTTGTCTGGCAATTTCTCTTTACCCTACCGCTAGAGGAGGGATTCTCCAGCTTAAAGACGCCTCACGGCGTAACAAAACGCGACCTGGCACGAAGTTATCTACCAAACGGTTCTAGGCTGGTTTCTTTAGTTGCCATGGGAGATGGTTACTCCAGTCAAGTTGCTCGCGATAATGGGAGCCGCTGACCCAGTGCGTAAATGGCATTCACCTTCATGTGCTCACCCAAACCCTGGCTTGACATACTCACATAAGTGCTACTCGGATGGAGAACCTCCTTCATATAAGATATTCAAGCCCTTCTTGTTAAAAGCGTTCCGGCATCTGTCTCAGAGTATCTGAAGTTTCTTTCCTCCGGCAGATCTTTCACCGGATCCTCAGTATTTGTTGAAAAATACGGGAAGTACTTGTGCACAATCCGTGCCACTCCAGCGGCTCACACCAAAGCAAAGGTCCTCCGATTTAAAGATCTCAACACATGTTCACACGTCTGGCTACCCAATAACCACGTTAAAGCTCCTTTAGAGCCGCCATATCAGGGACCATAGAAAGTCGCCCAACACGTCAATGATAACCTTTACGAAATCAACGTTGATGGTGAATAGAAAAACGTAACAGTTGACAGACTTGAACCCTGCTACACCATCAAAACTGATGACTCCGTTGATGACGACTCCACTCCGTACAACTTCATCGATGGGGTATATGGACCCACCTAATCAGCCTACAGACGCAGACGCAATCACACCGGGGGGAGTTACTGTGCCAACTCCGTGGCATCACACACATCAAGTCGACTTACTTACTTAACAATTTAGCCAGCTGTCATCTCTCAAACATTCAGTCATGAATAAGTCTCAAACAGACACCCATGAATAAGTCTCAAGTCAACCGGCAGTCCGATAGATATCTACAACACCGCTGTTGAGGCAAACTGAGACTGATGAATGTGATAAGACGCAGGAGATAATATATGGTTTTCCATTGAGGACATACGAGTAATAAATAAATAAATTTCAATAAATCGATAGTGAGGCGTGCTGTATGGCTAGTGGCACCGTCTTGTTAAAACTACACACAGCCAGAAAAATAATTTCAAACTTTTGTATTTTAATTATCATTTAAGTACTTAAAAAAACTTGTGAAAGCGAAGAAATTCAAATTAACCGCCTTTCATCCTTTTCGAGCGAAATCACAACTTGAAGTCAATAAAACAAAATGCCAATAACAAGCCAACTCCGTTTTAATTTTCCACCGTCGTTGTCGTCGTTTGCCGTCTATCGAAAGGATTCTTATCCATTTCCAACTGTCACCATCCAGAACATTTCGCTTAACTACGAAGGCCAAATAGATTTATTTAACGTTTAAATGAATCGCTCCTGTGATTGAAAGGAAGACGTGCAGCAGAGACATTAGAATAGAACACAAACAAGAGAGCGAAAGATTGAAATTCCACAGTCCTTCCATTTTCCTCGTATCTCCTGCTTTCCCAGGACTTGATGTCTATGCAGTCTACTGCTGTTTTCTACATATTACTTTACTATCAGTGTGAACACGAGTACCAGCATTGTAATGATTACATTACCAGGATTCTAGGACTCACTTTACGATGGATCTGGGTTTTATAGCGGCGCAGGAAAAAACAAGTGGAATTATCACCAGTAAAATAAGTAGTTTGCAAGAAGTTTGCACATCCTGCTCTGATGGTGGTTAGTGGTCGCCACTATGGAAATTCATTTTTTTTCTCCTTATTAACATTGCCCTCGTATTCGATTGTAGGACGAAGTATGCACGAATCGGGTAATGAATTGTGCGCGGCGAACAAATTGCAGAAGTATCTGGAGAATTCGTCTCATTTTGGATGATAATTACATTCATGAAAAGTTCCCTAATTGGAATTGAATTTTATAAAATTAATTAAAATGAATGAATTTAGTGGTCTGCAATGGAATAAAACAAAGGGATTCAACATTTTTCTCGTCAGGAAACACAAAATACTCCAAATCAACTGCTTTCTTGTCTATTCACAATTCCTTCACTTTGAATTCGCAGTACTTTGAAAAGATAAATCACGGATTTAAACTTAAACTGACACCCGGCATGATAGATCCTTAGCCTAACAAAAATTTCTCAGGCCTTTGTTGTTTTATTTGTGTAGGCGAGAAAGAAATTTCTTCGCTCCTCGAACATGATTTTGGGAGCCGTCAGCAAGAGGCAATTTGTGTAGCGGCAATTGTATGTGGATATATCTATGCATACTCGTATGTAGTGCAAAACCTCGAATCATCCCTTAAGCTTTAATGTTCACATTTGTTAAAATGTAAGCAGCAAGGATATTTCCAACGAACCTTTTTCAATTGGATACTTGTGGGGATTTTACAAAGTGAAAGTGGACAGATGTTCACGCCAGGACACGATTTTATAATAGCAAACATAAGACGATGAAGTTGATGTAGATGCTTTACTTCTGCTGGAGAACGATGGATATAATGTAAAATGGAATTTTGCTGAGCTTTGTAGATTATGTAAAATTGACTATATTAAGTGATTAGCATAATACATTTGAAACGGTTGTAATCCTATCATCAAGATAAATATAATTTAACTTTATACACTTTTTTCGCTTTAGAGGATTTGAGTTTATGAGTCCTTTTGTATAATTATGGTTTACTAAAAAAAATATGGTGGCTAAAGTTTGTTATTACATAAATTTTAATTGAGGTCTAAAATTTATAAACAGAACTCAAAAACATCCTGACGCAGAGTAGGAAAAATATCTCAAATACACAAAATGCTTGGCGAATACAGTATCGAATATGTGGGTGATTTTGTATATTTAGGCGCCACGATCACGAAAACTGGTAATGAAAGAGACGAAACACCCCGAAAAATACAGCTTGCAAATAAAATATTTTATCCAGATTTGAAAATCTTGAACATCAGCTGCATGCACACAAAAACAAAGCTCCAAGTATACAAATCTTTGATAAGACCTGTGCTATGCTATGCGTGTGAAACATATACCCTAACTCAAGTATCCGCAAATATATTGAACGCCTTCGAAAGACGGGTCCTGACGCAGACATTTGGGCTAAAGCTAGAAAGATTACAACCATGAGCTACATGAAATTTTTGACGAGCCGGAGTCCTTAATGATTGTAAGACTGCGGAAGCTGCAATGGGCTGGCCACATGAATCGTATGGAGGGACAACGGATACCCAAAAAGGGCGGAGGCCAGTGGGAAACCATTTCCTCGGTCGTCTGACTCGGTAGACAAACAGTTCATCGCTGCTCGGATTTCAAAATTGGATGACGCGGTCGTTGGACCGAGACAAGAAGCCAAGGGCCGAGAGGAGTTGTAATGCTAGGAAGAAGGAGAGGATTCAAAAAAGAAGCATTAGAACGAACCCTTGTTGACTTCCAATCCATCCACCGTCTAGTGAGACAGGGACCAAATATGAGTTCGAGACAATCATGAGCTGTATCAATTTTTTGAGGTCTCAACGATTGTAAGATTGCGGAAGCTGCAATGGGCTGGCCACGCTAATCGTATGGACGAACAAAAGTTACCCAAAAAGAACTGAAAGGTGGATCCCAGTGGGGAAACCGAGGAAGCACAGATCTAAATCGGTCGACGTAGGCATTTCGAATTGCTCGGATTTCGAAATTGAAGGACGTGGTGAATGGACCGAGACAGTTGGAAGCGCTATTTGCAGGAAGCGGAGGCCCGAGAGGGGCGTTATTGCGAAGAAGAAGAATATTGTCTATAAAGAAGTAGAACTAGATGCTCACATGACAAATAGAACCTGGAAATTGAATAAAAAGCTTGCAAGTGCCAAGTCAAGGAAGAATCAACAAGTCTAACGTAAAAATCATGCCTGTATGCAAAAGGGTGCGCACAACCAAAGGCATTGATTATCAAGAAACCTTTGCATCAACAGTCGGGATTCTATACGACTGGTACTTTCTACAGCTGTAGAGAATAATTTAAAAACAATCCAGTTGAATGTCAGGACGGCATTTTGGTTTTGTCTGATGCTGGTCAATGTGTGTATGTGGGTCTAGTCAAAAACAAGAAATGCTATCTATGCTCATATGCTGACGATGGATTGTGATTCTCAGAAGATGAAGCAGCACTAAACGAAAGAATCAACAAATTAAAAACAGTTTTTGAAATTAAAACAATTTAGTATGCAGTTAATAATACATCAGACCACATATTTAGAACAAATGTTAACTAAATTAAACATGGATAACCCTAAGCCTAACAGCATTCCAGTTGATCTGCATGTGAAGTTACATAAAGAAGACGGAGAGGCTGATAAAGATATATCATACAGAGAAGCAGTTGGCTCCTTGCTACGTGAACTGTGAGTCATCCCGACATTTCGTATACTGCCAGTCCGGCGAGTCGATTTCTTAATTGTTTGAATCATAACTATTGGAATGCAGTTAAAGAGATCTTCAAATATTTGAAAGACACTAAAGACTACGGGTTATGCTACTACCAAACCTCACAACCCTCAGAATTTGCCGGGTACCGAGACGCCGACGATATGATTTCCTCACAAATTGGTCAGTCACTGGCTATGTGTTCGTTTAGAATGGAATAACTGTAATTTGGTCTCGCCAAAGGCAACATACATTAGCCCTATCTACTAATGAAGCAGAGGAAACAACGTGGATCATACAATTTCGATGTGACTTTTTTTTGTTGTTGGGAGGTGAATGTCATTTTCGCACAGAGTATGGGACTCCCATGCTCGCAAGAAGGCGTCTAAACTATCTACTAAAAACCTCCTCTGTCAACCCGAAACCCTAGCCTGGAACCGTTTGACACATGACTTCGGACCAGGTCTCGTTTTGTTACGCTGTGAGGCACCTTCAAGCCGTGGAACCCTTTTCTAGCGGGAGGGGAAAGGGGAAGAGGAAGTGCCAGACAAGCGGTCCTCCAGCCCTAATGCCCACGGCTGCTGTGAGTCTCTTTTATCTTTTAGGACTGCCCGAGCATAATGTCTCATCTGGTTCGATTTTTCAACCGATTCGAGCATCACCGCGACTATGAGCTCTCCCGTCTCCCTGTAGAGGTCGCTTCGCAGCCTGCTTCATTTTGTGTACACAAAACAATGTGTGTGTAGCAGGCATTGTCTTCCTCTCCTGGGCGAAACCGACAATCGGGTCAGATAGAAGTCAGTCTCACCATGCCTTCTATTAAGCCACGGTCTCACATCCAGAATGAGGCGAGCAGTCCACCTTCCCTTTGCGCAATTCACCCAAGACTGCTGCCATTCGTTGAGTGAGCGCTGTCTCTCCTCGCGGAAAACCATTTCCCTTGCGTCCTCTTTTTGATGCAGGTAAAAAGCGCAGCACTCTCTAGCAAGGAGGGCAACAAGTATCACGCCTACAATAACTCTCACCGCCGAATCAGAGACTGTCGGATACGAAAATAACCCGCAGTGCTCCTCTTCTTTAACCTGTGCCGTGTTTTCGGTATACCTCCTCACTGAGAGCGCCGCCTCATATTTCTGCTCCGTACAGTAGCACTGATCCTGCAGCACTCATCAAGAGGCGTCTTTTTGATGGGTTGGGTCCCCTTACGTTGGCCATAAGTTAACTCAGACCCGATATACCCGAAGCAGCCTTCCCAGCCGTTGCCCTGATTGGTCAGTGAAACTCATCTTTGAGTCGATCAGTAGCCCCAGTTGCTTCACCGTTGGCTTCGATTCTATTAGTATGTCTCCAATACTGGTCATCGTTGCCAACGGTGCGTCCAGCAACCAGAACCGCAACATCATCCGCATTGCTGATCCAGTACGACTCATCTGGCATCTCCAGTCTCAGTAGCACGTCGCAAGACACGTTCCACAGGTCTGGACAAAGGATAGATCCCTGGGCAACACCCGATGTAACTTCTATTCTTCGTTTGCCCTGTGTCGTGTTGTAGAACAGGCTCCGGTCCTTCAGGTCGTCCCTCAAAAGCCGCATAAGATATTCTGGAACTTGAAAAGAGTTTTCCAGCGTATCCGAAAATATCCACCTATCTAGCGGAGTTGGAGGCATTCCTAATGTCGAGTGTCACCAACAGGACGATCCGTCACTTTGTACAGCTGTATGCCTCTACTTTTTGGACTTCGCTCACGACCTTCGTAATCTCATCACTGGTGGAGCGTCCGGATCTAAGGCCGTACTACCGAGGAGATACTTTCCCAGCAGCACGAATCGCGTCAGTGAGTCTTCCCTTGATGAGTTTCTCTAGCACTTTCCCACCAGTGTCTCGCATGTATAACGGTATGCAGACGGTGACCCGGGATTTCCCTTTCCCTTGCTGATCAGTACGAGCATTGCCACCTTCCATCGTGGCGGAAAACCCCCGTCCCGAGTCAAGCGTTGAATGTGTTGAGCAGCAAGTCAGGACAATGGTGATAGACGAGTTGCAACACCTCAGCTTGCACACCATCTGGACCTGGAGCCTGCCTCGTTTTCAATGAAAAAACTACCTCTCCCAGTTCAGGCTGTGTTAAGAGTGAACACTCGATTGCAGTTTCACTATGGACAGCGTCAACACAGACGGGATGGGCGGGAAAGAGTACTCGCACTATCTCGTTCATCTATTCCCCATCATTTATGCAAGATTTCCGTAGGGCACCAAGCTTCCGTATACCTAGCTTGTAGCCAAGGCCCCGTGAATCATTATTCATACTGTCCACTAAATCTTCCCAGCAGCGAGGCTTGCTGTTAATCGATTTGCGGAGGAAATCCCTGGCCGACTTATATGCTGCTACCCGACTGTATGCCTCGTCACGGTTCCGTGCCCGTTGAAGCTTGTGACACTGCCTTCACTTTTCAGCGATTTTAGTCGACCACCAGTACACTGGGGGCTTGCCGTCACGGTTCCGTGCGCGTTGAAGCTTGTGACGCTGCCTTCACTTTTCACCAATTTTGGTCGAACACGAGTACACTGGGAGATATTCGTGCCGGGGTTTTCGACAGGGCATAGAAGCATTGCAAGCAGTCGTGATGATGGCCATAGTTGAGTTGACCACATCTTGCGTTGCCAGGTCTTCCGTCCCCTCCGAAGCTCCCTGCAGCGGCTCACCTGCCGTGAGAACCTTGATGAACCTCTTGACATCCATCCTTCCGATGTTCCATCCGGTTGTAGAAGGCCGGGAGCACGGACGTCGGGAGACAGCATCATTTATCTCAAGCAGAATGCACTGATGATCACTGGCTGAGTAGTCTTCTAATACTCTCCAATTGTGTATCCCCCGTACTAAGAACTTCGAGGCGGATTTCACGTCAGATGTCGTTCCTTCACAGCCAATACGGCGGAAAGTCGGCGTATTTCTGGTGTTTAGTACGATTCGCTTTCCCCGCGGATGTGTTTGAGGCATGCCCCATTCGATTGGTTTACCGTTAAAGTTTCCCCGAATGAGCATGTTGCCATCTGCGTTCGAGACAGCGCCCTCCAAAGCATTCAGCTTGGCTTGGAAAGATGATATCGAATCGTTTGATGTTAAGTATACTTTAAAGAAGGTGGTCCCTGAGCACCGAAACCCACACGAAACTATCCCCTCGTCTCTCCGCCTAGAGATCACCGTTCCGAACCCAGATGGTGGCAGTTCCAGTTTCATCAGGGCACCATGATGCGGAACTTTTATCATGGTGTTGCACAAACAGCAGCAAAAAGTCAGCTTTCATGTCCGTTGCAAACAGCTCAAGCAGATTTTGGGCGGTTGAACTGCGTTGTAGGTTTAGCTGCAGGATGCGGGTCATCGAAGTTCTGATTTTGCCTTGGCTAGGACTTCCTGAAAAACCCGGCATTTTATTGATCCCAAGACGGGCCCAAGATCCAGTCTTAGATCAGCATCCTTGCAACGAAGATAGTGGGCCTCTTTTGTATACTCTTTTCTTTTATGTTCCATTTCACCGTGGTTTTGACACAGGGAACTCCTATCAGGTCCTTTGCATACTTGTGCAGTGTGGCCATAGCCAAGGTATTTGAAACATTGAAGAGGCGCTGCTCTTCGCCGTATCCTGCAGACAACCTACCCTATTCTTACTTTTCCCTGGTTCAGAAATTGTTTGGCGTCCTTTTCAGTCAAGTTAATTATGGTTATGCATTGTTCCCTTTAGTTTGCTGGTGTTAACCTCGCGCCCACGCTAAGAAACTCGCTTTTGATTGTCTCTTCTACCTTGGCCAGATCTGTGACGCAGTCAATGTCTTCTATTTCGATCGTTGCTATCGGCTCGAGTGAGGCTACAGATGCGCTTTTGCGTAGGACTTTCTTAACTGCGTCGCCGAATGCTCCTACTTTGCTTCGAATTCGATGTGGCCCGACCGCGTCGGCCGTACTGCTTCAATGGCATTGTTGGTGTCTTCAGGCCTTACATTGCCCCTGATATCGCGCAGCACTTCTACTTAGGATCAGTCATCCTGGGATTTTACGAGCAGTGCTTGCTGCCGAGGTCTTCGTCGTGGCTTTTTCTCTCCTGTTCCGCATCAGGTCTTTTTTCTTGTTGGGCGTCCGTGCAAACTTTATTTTTTGGCACTTTTTGAAGGAGTTGCTTAGCGGCTATCTTCGCTCCTTTCGTCACCACTATCTGGAACCCCTGATCTTGCGTTATGCGCCTATCAAGTGTCTCTTCTTGTATCCTGATCTCCTTTGATTGGATTAGACGCCATTCTTTTGTTGATGTTTGATGGTGGAACTATCGACGCATGCCCTTTAGACTTAGCGTCAGCGCTTCTATAGCCTTCTGCCCTTCTGCGGCTTTCTGGAGCTCTTCGGCCTTTAAACAGCTCCTCCGATAATACCCTATGCAGTCTAGGGGCTCCTCTTGTTCAAGGAGTCCACTCTCTAATCTTTTGTTGATTTTTAGCGAGTCGCATGCAGGTGGTATTCTTTTTAAACATCTCCTGCTTTTCAGGTTAGCCTTTTTTCTTCAACTCGCTGGGTAGCAGTTCTACCACCTTTCTTGGGGGGTTATCGCCTTCCGTTTCCGTATACAGTACTTCCGCTATATTTTGGACGGTGCCGATGAAATCACACAAAGGCGCTTTAGTTGTCTGGTTACCTCCTTCCTTTCCTACCGCAATCTCTTTGTAGACTTCAGGATGGTTCGTTGTTTTTTCAGAATTTACGACCCTTGCTTCGGTCGCTCCGATAGCGATCGCAGCAGTAACTACCGAATTCTCGATGTTCTTTATATTTTCCTTCACCGCTCGTACATCTGATGCGTCCTGCAGAGTTTTCGCATTTTCTTTTTAGGACGCTCTGGCGTTCACATAATTTTTTTGCTGCGCCCGAACGCCACAAGAATCTCAGTCTGGACAAGACTGTTTGTTCATCTCCGTTTTTTGTTCGTCTTGACTGTAATTTTGTGCATCGTCGTTTTGCTCATCGTTAGTACCGCTCCCGATGTGCTGTAAACATCGTGGCTGCAGCCGTTTGTTGCGTCGTTATTGTTGTTAGTTATGCTTTTTTTGGGAGTTTTTTTCAACTTTTTTTAGGGTTGATTTATTGCGTCCCCCTCGGAGCCACTATCTCCGATCGTGTATTTAGCCGCTTTTTTGGTCCCAGGGTTACCTTTGCAGGGCAGGCAGGCCATGCGAATGTTAGCACAAGTCCTTATAGGGACAAGTGCTCAGAGCCAGACCAGCACTAATCGGGATTTTATCTCAACAGAACCTACACCACCAACCCAATGGTACGAACTTCCAACATACTCCGAGACGGAGGCCGTATGATTATTGAATTGGAGCCATTCATGCATGAGTGTCACCACCGGTCATAGCAACTAGGACCAAACCATCATATCCCTTCCGTGTTGACGCTGTCCATGGTGAAACAGCAGTCAAGGGTCAACTCTTCACACAGCCGGAACTGGAGGAGGCAGTCCTCTCATTGAAAGCGAGGAAGGCTCCAGGTCCAGATGGTCTTCCGGCTGAGGTGTTGCGGCTCGTCTATCACCATTGTCCTGACTTGCTGCTCAGCACATTCAACGCTTGCCTACGGGATGGGGCTTCCCCGGTACGATGCAAGGTGGCGAGGCTCGTGCTGATCAGCAAGCGGAAGGGAAATTCCGAATTGCCGTCTGCATACCGCCCGTTATGCATGCTAGACACGGCTGGGAAAGTGCTAGAGAAACTCATCAAGGGAAGACTCACTGATGCGATTCGTGCTGCTGGGGACCTATCTCCGCGGAGACCCAACCCGTCAAGAATATGCCTCTTGAGGAGTGCTGTAGGGTCAGTGCTACTGTACGGAGCAGAGGTATGGGGCGACGCTCTCAGCAAGGGGGTATACCGAAAACGTGCCAAACGTATAAGTACACAGGTACAGGGAAGAGGGGCACTGAAAATTGCATCTTCGTATCCGATAGTCTCTGATCAGACGGTGAGAGTTATTGCAGGCGTGATACCTGTCGTCCTTCTTGCTAGAGACCGCTGCGCTATTTACCTGCGCCGAAACGAGGATGCGAGGGAGATGGTTGTCCGCGAGGAGAGACAGCGATCGCTCAACGATTAGCAGCAGTCTTGGGTGAATTGCACGAAGGGAAGGTGGGCTGCGCGCCTCATCTCGCATGTGAGACCGTGGCTAAATTGAAGGCATGGTGAGACTGACTTCTATCTGACCAAGCTTTTGAGCGGGCATGGTGTTTTCAGTCTTACCTGCACAAGATTGGTAAGTCACGGTCCCCAGATTGTCGGTTTTGCCCAGGAGAGGAAGACAATGCGTGCCACACATTTTTTGCGTGTACAAAATGGGTCAGGCTGCGAAGGGAACTCTACAGGAAGACGGGAGAGCTCACCCCGGATAATATAGTTGCGGTGATGCTCGAATCGGTTGACAAATGGAAACAAGTGGCACAATATGCTCACAGCAGCCGGGGGCGCTGGGATTGGAGGATCGCTTTTCTGGCACTTCCTCTTCCCTTCTTCCCTCCCGCTAGGAAAGGGATCCCCCCGCTTGATGGCGCCTCACGGCGTAACATACCAAGACCTTGCCCGAAGTAGTGTGTCAAACGGTTCCAGGCTGGGTTCTCAGGTTGACAGAGGAGGTGTTTAGTGGGTAGTCCAGTCGCCTTTTTGCGAGCATGGGAGTCCCACACTCTGTGCGTAAATGACATTCACCTCTCTACCACAAGAAAAAAAAAACAATCATATCCGCCAGCCCAAAGTGTCAATCCCAATCCGTTGTCCAAAGCGTAGTCCATGTTCAGTCAAGGTCGTCACATGTCCTCCATGAAGAGGAACTCACGGCGCCTCCAATATCCTCGAGTCCGTGGGGTGCCGCTCATCAAAGAATGCTAGCCTCCAAGAGTATTCCTGTCGGCCAGCATTTCTCCAGACATATGTGACATTAAGGAATACAAAACATTAAACCCTATTTTTACGAGATTAAATTGAATGCTCATTGTCTTATATTAGAGCTTAAAATCCGGAAGAGTGTTGAATATAATTTGAATTGTCTGTGTCTTCTGTGTGACATTATAGCGAGTGTTTTCTTGCACATCATAGCGGGTGTGTTGTGTGAAATAAAGACAATTACCCGTGCATTTGAGGGGAACTTCATTTAATTTATCATAAAGTTTATCTTATAAAAAATGGTACATGTCGGTTAAATTTTCCTTGAATCCGTTGTAAATTTACCTCACTGGCCAGTTATCCTTACCAATAGTTAGCCTCTCATCTCTATCAATGATCTGGCGATATAAGAGTTCATTAGATTTTGGTATCTAGCTTCCTTCATGTGAGGTCATAACAAGTCCTTAGCTTTTTCGGAGTTAACAAGAGGAACTTTTGAGAAATCCAGTTTCTATAAATTTTGCTTTATCGACCAATAAACGCCATTAATCTAGGCGTGTGAACCCGTAAGGTAGGATTTTATACTTACAATTTTAACCAGTTTTTATCTTATCTGATAGAATTAGATACATTTCGAACGCAAGGAAATCAACTCTCTTGCAGGCATCAAGAACAAACGTGCCTTAAAAATTATCGATAGCAATTTCTCTACCAAAACTGCAGGTTTCAAATTGCAATCTTAGGCAAGAACTACTTTCAGTCAGAGTCCTTTTTCGTGTTTTACAACCAGAACCTTCCTTGCCATCTTAGAGACAGACTGCTACTCCCAAGAGCACATCAGACAACTAGCGATCACAATTGGAAATTGGATTTATCTATGTAAGATTTTCAGACAAACAAGTTGTAAACATGTTTCCCAATCTTTTTCCAACAATCATTCGTCTTTCTGCAAATCCTTTTCGACTTGTTGGTGCTGTGGGAAAATAGTGTAGTTGCAAGGAAGTGGACCACACCCTTCATGCATGTCTTAAATTGAACACGGTCAAGGGAAAATCAAAAAGGAAAACAAATGTTTTATTTTTTCTCCTTGCTTTATTTTCGGAGAAGCAACTTCTTGTTCTTTTACAACATTATTCTGCACGGAGATGGATGGATTCCGAGTTAGATGTGGGTATAACATATGAGGAGACATGCAGGCCCCACCCAACATCCTATGTTATGTGATATCGAAAACAGATGTCACTCTTCAAAGTTTGTGATATGTTATCGTTGAGTCGTCGTATGAGTATGTGCGACTGGTATTGCTCGAGTGGTTGTTTTTGCTGTTGATGCTTTGTTGCTTCTTGGACTTGTTTGGTGCGTTATATTATATCGAATTAAATTGAATTTTATGCTGTCGGTTTGCACAGCTCTTGGACTGCCAATGATGCTAGTGCGGAACATACTCGGGCAAACGGCGCTTTCATACAAAAAACCAATCATATGTGTCTCGACGAGGGAGTTGACAACGTGAACGGAAAGCACAAAATATTCTATTCCACGATTTATGTATGTGCTGTTAGAGAACGCCAGTATCTTGCGGATGGATAAATTTGGTTACATAACTAACAGAACCAACAAAAAGTGATGTTAAGCGGTATCAGGCGTAAAGTAAACATATTTGACATATTCTGTTTGTTGCGTAATAAGAACGCCCAACAATGTATTCTGTGTGTACACAGAGTGCAGTGCATTGACTGCGGCGGTGCCATTGTGTTTATTGTTTGTTCAATTAGGGGTCTGCTTGGAGGAACGTAATCGCGTTTGTTTGAATCCTTGTTGTTCCAAGTGAGGCGTATTATTAGAGAAAAAGGGAAAATATAAGGCCAGATATGTTGGAGGGACGATTGATTGCAATGTTCGGGCTCATTCGGGCGAGACAGCATTTAAAGTAAATATTGAAAATTTTTTTTGATTGATTGTAAATACATTTGATTCAGACATATGTATGAAATACTTTATGAAATATATTTACAAATAAAAAGCTAACCAATTTTTTTTTGTTTTTTTCAGGTAAGTCTTGTTCCGGTGGAACAAAACAAATGCAGCTAAGGTTTCACATTATGAAACAAGTTGGGTTGGCAGAACTACGCTCATGTCAGAAGGGTTATGTACTTAACCTACAATATGCAGATATTTAGAATTATCCAATTCCAGAAAAACTTTCGTGACATGAACAGACAATATCTTCTTTCTTTATAGTAACTCCATTTTAACCAGCCAACATTTTGTTTCAATGTTGCTTAAATCATTGACTGACCAGAAATGTATTTTTTGTTTATTTATTTCATCTGAAAATTTGGAGAAGATCCAATCAAAAATGTACAGTGTGACCCAAATTTATAGGGGCACCCAGTTTTTTAGTCAAATTTTTAATGTTTTTAAACCATACAAATCTTAATTTGCACAAGCTATTTCTACTCATAATTCACGATTTCTGTCTTATGCCTTGTTTTTAAAAAAAATAGTGTCCCAAGTTTATAAGGGCAGTGAAAAAAAACACGATTTTCCATAGAACATTTTTTATTATTGGTAAAATCCATTGATTCGCAACAAAAAATCAGTAATTAATAACGTTACCATCGTTTTAAATAACATTTTCATCCGTTTTTGCATCGAATTGTTGAGATTTGTCAAGCTGCTCATACTGATGTTTTCCCAAGCTTTTTTGACGCCCTCCTCCAGCTCTGTGACTGATAAATATTGACGAGCGTTGTCATAAACGCCGCAGACCATCATGCCCCAAACATTTTCTATTGGATTTAGATCCGGAGAAATGGCAGGCCACTGAAGTACAGGAATTTTCACTTTTGACAACCATTCCTTGGTAGATTTACTGGAGTGAATTGACGCGTTGTCCTGTTGAAAGATCTGTTTTGCAGAGCGGTAATGGCGGAAATAGGGCTTCAGATGCTTTTCTAGCACTGCCTGATAGTCTTCGCTGTTCATTCGATGCGAAATGATTTCTATGCCAACTTTCCGAATCCACTGTAGGCCGCCCACACCATAACGGACCCATCGCCAAATTTCCGCCTGGACAAAAAACGTGGCTCTTTGCGCAGATCTCGCCAATAGTCTCGAACGCCATCTGGGCCATCTAAGTTAAATTTTTTTCGTCAGACCAAACAAGCTGAAACACATAAACAACCACATTTTTAATCTTACTCCACCTGCAGATGATTGAATGAATAAACTCCAAAATAAGCAAGTTATGTACCTTAGACCATTCATGGGTCCAATGCAACCTCTCTTTGGCAAATTTGTAGCGAACCACCATGTGATGAGCTTTTAATCTCAGGGCTTTCTGCATTTTCTCGCGCACCAAATTTGGAGATTCTTTCAAAGCTCTATGAACTGTGCTTTTTGAGACGTGAGGCGTGTATTCATTTCTGATACGCCTACAGCCTTTGGTTGATTGAGAGGCAGCAGCAATGATTCTACGTTTATCTCGTTCTGAAAGTTTTGACGGTGGACCACGTTTTTTCTTTTCGGTCGTGAATTTTCTGTTTTCAATAACTATCAACGGCATTACTCGAACGGTTGATTAGCCTAGCTATTTCTCTATTACACTTGCCGCATGTCTTGAAGGCATCAATAGATGCCTTTTCTTCTCTCGATAGCTGTTTTCCTCTACTCATTTTCACACAACACTCCACGTATAAATCTTTGCTGGCGATTAGCACGCAACTAAGTTTTCTGAACAAGCGTGCCTGTATTTATACCTGAGCCGATTGTTTCAGAAAATTCCAGATTATGCTAGTCGTCTAGAACAGTCTGGAATTTTCTATTATCCTAAACCAGCCAATTCGAAACTTCTACCAACATCAGTTGCCGCAAACCAAGAGTTTATCTATGATTAGGGCTCAAACCATGAGCACCAAATGAAACAAAAAAGAAAATGCAGGTATACAGCAACCGGACGACCGAAAAGAAACCCAGTTTTTACAGTGCCTCAAAATTTCACGGTGCAAAGGAGTATTTCCTTTATACTTGTGTAAAATTTGTTGGTAAAGTGTTCAATTTCAACAGGAACTACAGTATAGGCACAATCATTTGTAGTTCACGATAGAACTTCAGACAGAAAATCGTGTTTTTTTTCACTGCCCCTATAAACTTGGGACACTATTTTTTTTTTAAATGGCATAATAAACGAAAAAGTTGTCTTAGGCTCACCAAAAAAGACTGAAATCGTGAATTAGAAGTAGAAATAGCTTGTGCAAATTAAGATTTGTTTGGTTTAAAAACATTAAAAATTTGACTAAAAAACTGGGTGCCCCTATAAATTTGGGACACACTGTATTGTCTGATTCAATGGAAAGACCATGTAATTAGAACAAGTTGTGTAAATAGACCTACGCTCATGTCAGAAGGGTTTCGTTCCCAACTTCTCGGAAATGCAGTCACCAGCAATGAATAACGTCAAGAAATATGTCAAAGAGATGTGCACGTTCAAAGGAAAATCCATTGTTTTTCTACTTTCAACGGTCGTCATTTTGTTCCAAACCGACAAAAATCACTCAAATCATGATCATTCTCAAGAATATTAATGTTATCTACCTTATTGGAAAATTTCAAGAAGATCAAATCAAAACTGCAGTGACTGATTGGATGGAAAGTCCATAAAATACCAAAATCATCTGTTATTGTTGTTGTAATTGGAGAAATTTCAAATGGCTATAACTTCCGTGTATATCATTCGATTTTCATCAAACTTATAAAGCTTAAGAACCCTTAATAGAACTACGTAAATATCGAATTTCGTTCACTTTAAGGGTACCGATGCGATTTTAATGGGGAAAATGTGAAATTCGAAGGTCATACTATTATTAACAAAGTTGAGTGAATTTTATCTTCTAAGGTATTTGTTATTGTTGTACTTATAAACACCTACCACCATAATTTTTTTCAGCTTTTTCGGATCACAGGTCCCCAATCGCGAGGGGGGGGGGACACAAATTTTTCGTGTATTTCCCCTCCCTCCTCGTCCCTGGAAGCAGAAAGTATCAAATTAAGACCTGTTTTGAAAAGATCTCATCATTTGATACCCATATCGGCTACCTTTGATGAAATTTTTTTTTCGGGGGCATCTCCCCTATGTGGGGAGACCCCCCTTAAATACCTAATAAAATTTTTTGTAGTTGAACTTTGAAGAGAGCACCACTTTACACCTGCACACAAAATTTGATGTTTCTAGCTTAAGTAGTTTGCGGGAAAAAGTGGTGTGACACACGGACGCACGGATGGACGGACGGACAGACAGGTCGCGAAACTAGTAGGGTTTTGTAAAATTATTTTACAAAACCCTAAAAATAGTATATGATTGTTTTAATCGGAGAGAATTCAAATGGCTTCTGTTAATTTAGTTAAGGCTTATGGAATTATCAGGACCTTTCAAAGAACTACATCAATCGGTGATTTCATCCAATTTATTGATACTAATATAGTTTTACTTACGAAAATGCTAAATCCTACTATTATTTGCAAAGTTCAACGAATTCCAACCTCCAAATAATTTTTACTGGATATACCTTCTTGATTTTTAGGGCTTTGTGAAAGATATTTTGTAAAACCTACTAGTTCCTGTCTCTCCGACCGCTCGCCTATCCGTCAGTTCATCTATTCGTGTCAGTTTCTTCTGAAACTATAGAAGCTACAAAGCTCAAACTTTGTGAAAATGTCAGAAGTGGTGGTCTCTCAAAAGTTTAGCTCTTACCAAATATTTCAAAATTTGTTAATGGGGGTCCGCCTCAACACGAAGTAGCCCTAAACATTTTTTTCACCAAATTTAGTCGTGTAGAGAACCAAATGAAGTTGTTAGCACTTTCAAAATTTAGCAAAAGGAATTTTTTGCATCTGGAGGTCCAAGGAGAGGCAAAATGTATGATCAATATTTGTGTCCCCCTCCTCTCGCAAAGATCTGAAAAATATCACGAAGATAGCTCTTTATGAGTACAAGGGCAACAAATACCTCAGAAATTAAAATTCACTCAACTCTGTTAATAATAGTATGATACGTAAATTTTACATTTTCCCCCAAAAAATTGAAACGGTGGCCTCAAACTTCTCAAGATTTTACAATTACGTATGCTTAACATAAGAACTTAATGCGTACAGACTTTCATGGAAATCAAATCATAATCAAGTGAGTTATCTCCATTTCAATTGTATGGAATTACGACAGCAATAACACGTGTTGATGGTTGATATATAAGAGGGCTGTTCAAATATGATCGAGACAAATGCTCTGACACGTTTATTAACAATCGAAAAAATTTACTGTTTTTCAAGGTACTCTCTCTTACAAGTTACGCATTTTGTTCACTTTTCCGGAAGCTTTTTGATGCCGGCATCGAAGAATTTCTTAGACAATCGGACAGCCATGTGTGCACGAATTCCTCTACCTCGTCGTCGGTGTTGAATCTTTGACCTCCGAGGGCTTCTTTCAGTGGTCCAAACATCTGGTAGTCACAGGGTAATAAATCTGGACTGTAAGGGGATGTTCCAGTACCTCCCACCCCAATTCGGATATTGTTTCGAGCGTGAGACGCGCGGTATGAAGACGCGCATTATCCTAGAGAAGTTCAATAGTTTTGGAACCCATCTTGCCAATATTTTGCGATATTGAAGGTGTTCGTGGATGATAGACTCTACACTACCAATACTGGTGCTGAGTTCAGCCAAAATGTCTCGAACATTCATCCTACGGTCCTCCGAAATGACTTTTTCTACGTGGCAAACGTTGTCTGGTGTGATGCTGGTTCGCGGCCGACAATCATGCGGCTCAATCTCGACGGTTTCGGGACCATTCTTGAATGCTTTGGCCCATTTGAACACAGCAGCCGTACTCAGGCCCTTACTATTGAACTGACGCAAAAGCAGAAAAATTTCCGTGTTTTTAACGCCTTCCCACACTAAAAAACGAATGAAAATACCTTGCGCAAAGATGGTCGGCATTTGACGTCAACTCATGGTCGTAGCACGCCCGTAAAACATGCACTCCTGATGAAAACTATGCCAAACTGTTTATAAAAGACGCAGCTATCACATACTTAAACCACGACCTTTAAAACATACACGCGCGCCATGTACAGCATTTGTCTGGATCATATTTGAACCACCCTCGTATTTCAAACCGACCTAGGCACTCTTACTTTCTTTGGGTTTCCATGATAGTATAATTCATAGTTTTTAATTCGAACATTTATTTATTTATTTACCTATTCTATTTAACAGAAAAAAATTCCAATAACAAAATAGATAAAACAAAAGTACAGCGAAATGAATTAAAAAATAGCACAGTACAGAAAAAAGGAATAAAAAATGCAAAAATTAGGAGAAAATAAATGAGAAAAATTACTGAGGGCCAAGAAGAAGACAGTTAACAAATCTTTTATAAACTAAATACGAAAGGGGGAACGGCCCAAGCTGAAGGTCATCATGGTTACGAGGTAATCTGAGCATGGGTGAGTGAAAATACACCAAACTACGTGCGAATGGAACATCAAAGATATTCGACGATCTTGTAGAACGCATAACGCGCCTCATAGGAACCTGGTTGACAAGGCGAGTATCGAGCAAACCACGGCAAAGCCTGTAAAGGACACATTCATCAAGGTAGAGTCGACGCATTTCCAGCGAAGGAATATGGAGGATAGCTAAACGTGATTCATAAAAAATGTAGGGAATCTGGAATTTCAAGAAGACGATCCTGGTAAATCTTTTTTGTACAGCTTCTAGCGTGAACTTCAAACACTTCAAAGTAGGTGACCAAACTGGCGAACAGTACTCAAGGATGGGACGAACCAAACTAGAATATGATTTAGCACACGATAAAGGATTGGAAAAAATATAGGAATTTCTTAAGATTAAGCCAGAAATACGAGAGGCTTTAGCAGTAATTTCAGAAATATGAATTTCGAACTTTAATTTAGAGTCGAAAGTGACACCCAAGTCTCTGAAGTGTGTCACTGTACTTAGGTACGAATTATTTAGCGTAAATTGAAAGCTAATAGGGCAAGGGTTATTAGAAAATGAGAGATGGATGCACTTAGAAACATTTAGTGTAAGTTGGTTATAAGAACTCCAAGATAAAATGCCATTCAAATCATCTTGAAGCAAAGCACAGTCATCGATTGACGACACTACTTTGAAAACCTTGACGTCATCTGCATAAAGAAGGCAGGAGGAGTTGATGACAACAGATGGTAAATCATTTATAAACAGAGTGAACAATAGTGGGCCCAGAATGGATCCTTGAGGAACACCAGAAGACAGATGGAAGGGAGTAGACAGACAGCCTTGAAAAGATACCTGACTGACACGATTGGATAAGTAAGAGGATAACCAGTGGAGCAAATAATCAGGAACGTTAAGAAATTTAAGTTTGCTAAATAAAATATTGTGATTTACTGAGTCGAAGGCTTTAGAGAAATCCAAATACAAGGATTCGACTTGTAAACGGTCCTCCATGGCTTTTGAAGTAACGGTCATGAATTCTGACAAATTCGTTAATGTCGATCGCCCTTTGATAAAACCATGTTGTTCAGGAACGAGCAACTCATGAGTAACTGAAGAAAGGTGCAAGTACACGATTTTCTCCAGTAGTTCAGAGAAACAGGGTAATAAGGAGATAGGCCGATAATTGGCAACGTCTGAGGTACTACCTTTTTTAACAATAGGAGTAACATAGGATCTTTTCCAACACGAAGGAAAAGAGCCTGAAGATAAGCTAGAATTGAAGAGAAAAGAAAGGGGGATACAAATAGAAGTAGCTAAAGATTTCACAAAATGATTAGGAATACCATCGGGACCTGAACTAACAGAGTCATCAAGTTCTAAAATGAGCTTCAAAACATCTTCTGGATGGCAAGTAAAAGGGAATGAAGGAGGCGTGTGTACGACTGGGAACGAAAGGCTATTGCTGGTAGTAGCATTAAAAGTAGAAGAAAACTGAGTTCTAAAAAGTTCACTAATCTCGAGAGGTGAAGTTGCTAAACAGCCGTTCAAATGAAGCGAGGACGGAAAACTGGAAGAAGATTTAAGAGAGCGTATATATTTCCAAAAAGGTTTTGAATGATTTGAGTTTAAAAAGCCTTCAATACTATGAAAATAAGAAGTTTTAGCGATCTGTATTTTTTAGCTACCGACCTCAGATGACAAAAAGCTGTACGTGACTCAGGAGATCTGCCACGTGAAAAACGTTGACAAGCTCGATCTTTAGCTTGCAAGGCTCGCCTCACAACGAGAGTTAACCAGGGACCGTCAGAAGAGTTTCTTATACTGACAAGTGGAGTCGTGTAAGAAATAGCAGCGTTTAAGAAAGCATAGAAATTGCTACAGCAAGTATCCGAGTCAAGACCGCGAAAGAAGGAGGACAAATCAACAGAGCGAATGGTTTCTGAAAGTTGCTCATAATTAGTTTTATAAAAGTTATAGCGCTGACGCTCTTTCCGACGATAACGAACAGAAGCAGTATAGGAAATTTCAAAGCGTAAAGGGGGATGATGGGGATCAGGAGAGAGATAAGGAAAAAGAACTGGAGGCGAGCATAACAACGATTACTCCATACTACAAAAGAATAAGTCAAGAAGATGATTATTAACGTTAGGACAATTATTAAATTGAGCCAGGGAACACATGGACATAAACGAACAAATTAAAGACCAAATTTGTGATGAGTCAGAATTAACATGAGAGTCATTCCATGTGAGTTTAGGAAGGTTAAAATCTCCACATAAAATAAGGTGACAATTTGGAAAGCGCGATAAGAAAATACTAGATATTTCGGTGAAGAAAGTATTGTAGACCGAAAAAGAAGACGTACATCGTACATAAGTGCAAAAGAAAAGAAAGGGAAGACGAAATGACTATTTTTGCCCCCACACATTCTACAGGAGCAGTGAAAAGTAAATTTGTTAGAGGGAAGCCAGTAAAGGTATTCTTGTAGGCGACTAGGACACCTCCTCTGTCTAACTTGTTGGAGATAGACCTATCACGATCACGCCTTACAATTGTGTGATTGGGAAAAATTTCAGAGTCAAATATATTATCAGTCAACCAGGATTCAGATTGACAGATTATATCATCGTTAGGGAGAGAATAGGATAAAGCTAGATCCTTCAGCTTGGATCTTAAACCCCGAACATTTTGATAGTAAATAAAAAATTTACTGTTAGAAAATTGACTATTAAGAGTGCTATTCTGAAAGTCATTAGGAAGAACGGATGTTACAGCTTTGGTAGAAAGCTCGGCGGAGAACGAAAAATTTTTTTCCTTGATGTTGTGAAAGATTTGACTAGCACTCCAGGCGGCCAGCAATCAGGGTTCAAGATGTAGTCACACGATGCCGGCACAGTCAGTTTGAAAGATCAAGTTGTCCTTCGTCAGCTTCTGGCAGCTAATTATTTTCAGAGATGAGCCAAATTTCTTACTTACATGATCCAAAATGTCTTTGGTGGATGTGCTATACGCAAGCCTTGATATGAAGATTTGCTTCGGTGGCGCTACAACTTGGAGGGATGGCAAATCCTCAGGAACATGCCGCATTTTGAAATTTTTTGGAATTGCTCCCCGATGAGATGAAGATCTCTGCGCCATACTTCTTGTAGTGATAGACGAAGAAGCCTGAGAAGTTGGCAAAGCGTCTGCAATACCGCTAACCATTAGCGATGCGTTACTTGAAGACGATGAGGGCATACTCTGCGGTAGATACCCTGACGTGATGGGCAGATTCGCACCTCTTGACGAAATACTTTCGTTGTTTGATGATGATGTTGATGATGATAATTGCTTACTCAGGCTCTCTGTTGTAGAGGATGAAGACTCAGATTTAACCACCGATGGAGGCTGATCGCAAGAGAGAGGAAGCTTAGATTTCACGGAAGAGAATGCTTTAGTAGACCGTCGCAAAGAATCAATATCCGAAAACGCACTTGAACACTTCGTTTGCAAGCAGCTAAGTTCCTCCGAGAGTACTTTAATTGTCTGATGGGCAAGACGCAGGCGAGAAACGTAGACAGAAATTGAAACATGTTCAATTGGGTAAGCTTTCAGTAAATTTATCTAGGCTGCAACAAAATGGTGGCTGTTATGTACTTATGAACGAAACTCTGCATATTCTAGATCAATTTGAATGGTTTCTTATACAAGTATGGGATGAAAATTCAATTCGTCGTTTCATGCCATCAAAAAACTTGTTTCGAACACTAGGATGTTCAAACCTCTTCTGGTTGGAGCACTTTCCTATCTAAAAGACCTGTTTCACCTCTAAATTGTAGGTTCTCGTCTTCATCCATTCATTAATAAATTCAACTAACCGTTAAAAGCATGTACCTTAAATGGAGAAGTTGGGGAAAAATAACACAAATTTATTAATCTTCTGATTTAAAGTAGCCGCCATTTTGCTTTACGATTACTGATGTTGAGCAAATCCTCAAAGATATTCATGATACCTATCATTCCTGATATGCATGTTATACTTGGAGCTTTGTTTTCCTGTGTATGCAGTTGGTCTACAAGACGTCAAAACTGAAAAAAACAAAAATTTTATTTGCGAGCTGATTCTTCGACGTATTTCGTCTCTTTCATTCGCGGTTCTCGTTAGTTTGGCCGCTAAATACACAAATTCGCCCACATTTTTCATTTTTCGCCAAGTGTGATATTTTGTGCATGTGAGGTATTTTTCCTCAACTGCGTCATGAAATTTGTTTTATTCTAATTAGTCCTACTAGTTTTGCTTCGCCATGCCCTTAGCAAAATGTTGATGTCGTCCGCATCGGCTACTACTTGGCCCGACTTGTGTAGTGATGCACCTCGTGTATCGACAGGTAGCTTCCTTATGACGTACTCCAGAGCCAAATTGAATAGCAATGGGGCCAGCCCATTTCCCTGTTTTAGTCCGATATTCGTGTCAGAGGCATCGGTGAGTTGGTTATTGATGCGCACTTGGGAGGTCGTTGACGTTATTGTTATTTTGGTAAGATGGACAAATTTGGCTGGGATGCCAAAGCAAGGCATTATTTGGTACAGTACGTTACAATCAATACTGCGTATGCTTGCTTAAATTCAACAAAAATTTGGTGTACGTCTGTGCTGAACTCGCAGAATTTTCCAAGTGCCTGCTTGCCAATGAACAATTGGTCTACTAGCGATATACGTGCTCTAAATATTTTGTACGCCGTACAAAGTAGTGATATGCCTCGATAGTTTTCGCCTTGTAGCTTGTCAGCTTTTATCTGGATAGGGAATACAATTGCCTGGCTCCATTTTTTCGGCATATGTTTTTGTTGCCAAATGTGCTGGATGACTTTGTGAATACTTTATGAACACTGCTGCCAACATATTTGATGAGCTCCTCTGGAATCTCATAGATGCCGGCGCTTTAATATTGTTTTAGGCTTTGGTGGTGGAACAAACTGTATCCAGAGTTGGTGGGGCCAACGGAAACTCTGCGGAAACATCTAAAGCCTCCGATGTTCTGGAGCTGTGCGGAGGATTAAGGAGGTTCTTGAAATATGATGCCCATCTTTCCTTAATCTTGGTTTCATCAGCGAAGATATTGCCGATGCCATCACGACAGAGCGTGGTTTTGGACTGATAATCACGTTTTAGGCTTTTCACTACTTTGTATGCTTGTCTTGTGTTGTTGCTCGCTAAACTTACATCGATGCTTCTCAATTGGCCGCACAGTATTTTCTTTTCTCAATTCTAATTATCTTATTCGCTTCTCTTCTGCGATTTTCATAGTGTTCTCTCTTCTTCTTGCTTTTTCTATCTACGTATTCTTTGTACGCCCGATTCTTTTTGTCTAACGCATTCTGGCACTCATCATCGAACCCATCATTTCTCTTGCGCCGGGCTTGATGTCCGATTGTATTTTCCACCCTATAAATAACCGCTTTTACTTCCATCGAGAGCTCGTTGCTTGTTTTCAGCGACGCGTCTGATAAGATGGAAGCCAGTTATTTGTCGAGGGTCTCCGTGAAATTTTTGTCCACCAAAGCCGTTTGGAGTTTTTCGATGTCAAATTTTTGTAGCGGGTTGGTCTTCGCCGAATATGCCTTTGACATACGAGATCGATAGAATTTGATCAACTAATGATCTGAGTTACAATTAGCTCCTGGGTGTGTACGGACGTCACGTATGCTCGAGGCCCATCGTTGTTGGATCAGAACATGATCGATCTGGTTTTGTGTGTTGCCATGCGGTGATGACTGGTCATTTTATGGATGCGTTGTTGGGGGAAGCAAGTCGAACGTATGACTAGATTTCTGCTACATGCAAACTCAATCAGGCGTGGTCGCTGTATACTCCCGTCGTTCCCCGGCGATGAGATATCTCATTGCCAACCTCAGTGTTGAAATCACCCAGAACTATTTTTGTGTCGTTTGTAGGCACTGAGTCGACCAGTCTTTCTAGCCGATTGTAGAACGTTAAATATTTTACACAAGTGAGGTTAGATGGCTTTACCACAGTTTTATCTCTTGGCGTTACTAAGTACTTTTGATTTTGATGCATGTCACGTATCACGTATTATGTTTCAAAAATAAAATCATAACATACGAGTGCCAATTAAATCGGCCGTTATTAACGCATAGAAATGTCAAATATGATAAAGAAAAAACACCCAGGAATTATCAATCCCTTCAAGCTATTCTATAAAATCACAATTTTATCAAATCTTGTAGAGTAGCGAATTAAATTTAAATACTTGAAATATTTCACACTGTTTTTATCGAGCAATTAATTATTTAAAAATTTTGCAAGATATACATATGTTAATTCTAATGGGAAAAAATTTCATTTTAAATGATCTTGTTATAATAAAATTAACTGAAAAGATTGCTATATTTTAAAATTTTTATTCTGAATTTAATTTAAAAGAATAATTCATTGCTTAAAACCATATATTAATTTTCAAAGCAAATTTTCAATGTGGGACTCATTTGCAATTGTAAAGTTTGACCCATAATATCAATTAACCAATACGAAAATAACTACTGTGGCCTGTTTAATTTCACGCAGACCTAGCAAACGTCCGAGTTTTTCTCAAAGAACACGAAAGAGAATAATTAACCTGATCAGATCGGGTCAATGTAACGATTGTACTACAATTGAATTTCAATTAGTCTTAGAGAAATCAAAAACTGACTTGCGTATTTTATTTTGTCGCTTCTTCTACCGCCAGCCAACAGGTGTATTGACCGCCTCAAAGACTTAGGGGGAAATCTCATATTAATTGAGGAAAAACCATCTACGGCTTTGAATTTATAATTATTGTGCTTGAAATAGGAGCAATAAACTCACGATTTGCTTGGAAATAAAAGCAATAAGTGGAATATCGTTGATCGAGAATTTACGAATTTAGTTGTCTAAGAATGGCCTCGAAGCGCATGTCATGCTAGTTTGTGCTCACTCCTATGTTACGTTCATTTCGCACAAGATCTGAATAAACTGAATGCATTAAACGACATATCTGTGACACTACCGTAAAATCAGTGGAACATTAAAACTTCAATTGAGTCTTTTTATCCAGAATCTTCAGCCCTCCTCTGTGGAACTTTGCAACAACAAAGCCAATTGCTCTTGGCGAAAGAATATCATTTCTCAGATGCAATAAACCGGAAGGTGAATAATCCGGATTTTTTCTTCATCTTTACATTTTCTTCCAGTCTAAGATAATCTTGGATTACTAGTCCAAACGTGCACGTTTCATAAAGAAGAGTTTATAACTTACTACCTGTGAGAACAGTCTTTTTTGCATTGAAATTTCGGACAAGAAATCCATCATGAATTCAAAAGAATAACGAGAGTATCTGTTGCTATATAAAAGGTAATAAAGCATTCATTTTATTACGGTTAGAAGCTTTCGGCTGATGCTTATTCTAAAGAATATCTTTACATGCGAGTACCCAACTCATATGAGTGTAACAAATGAGTGAAATCACTTTCAAATTGAATCAACCAATTTTTCATAGACTTTATAAGGCGATCTGTTCTCGGACCTTCATATTGCAGACAATAAAAGATATGAACGAAAATAGACGTTATTTTTTCAACCTGAAAAATAAGCCATTTCCAGTTCAGTAAACCCTGAAAAGATAGCTAGAATGGAAGATGTTGAATAGGAACTATAATATGAACAAAATGCAGATGTCTGATAGGGAATACTCAAATTGTAGCATCAGTTGAACTGTGAACTTTCGAAATATTAATTGCGAAAAATGAAGGAAATTATATTTTTGATTAGACTTTTATTTTCGTTAAAATAGAGAAGAACACAAAATTTTATAGATCTACATCAAATAAAAGAACATTTAAATTAAACGCAAAAAAAACAAATAAGACTTTGAAGTTGTCTGCTTCTTGCAATGTGTAGTGATTTAAATCTTATGTCCGTTCAGAACTGCAGCGATATTCTGCTGTCTTAGCGAGCGAAAGATCAGTGCTCAGCGCGATTGGCCTTTCCTGGGGACACGTCAATGCGCTGGCAAGCTAGCGTTGCGGTGTCCTGGGGCCGGTTCTTTTTCCACAGCGCAAAGGGCCACTGCAAATTATTTTCGCACTCACGAATTAAAAGGTCACCTGAGTGAAACGTGGAACCGATTGGCTGGTGTTAGAGGTGCCAATGGCCGAAGCAACCAACCGAAAGGAGGGATTACGAATGGAAAAGTGACGGCAAATAACTTCAAGTCGATTTGGTCCTTGCTGAGGACGATTATGGCCCATAAAAAAGAGTGGGGTGTCCAGGTGGTGGCGGTGCCCCCACTCTTCTCTCCCAACCGCCTTGGCCCATATCGGGTGAGCTGCCTTGGCCCATATTGGGTATGGAAGGCCAAGCAGCCTTGCGGGAGCAACTACAACAAATCAAAGGGGGAGAGCTCACCCGATTGCTAGCTCTTGAGCAGAGGAGCTAGTGTAATGATTCCCACTATTCCCACTAAATAGATTGCATAAACTCAATTAAATCATTCATTCACTAAATAGGTTGCATAAACTCAATTAAATCATTCATTCACTAAATAGGTTGCATAAACTCAATTAAATCATTCATTCATAATGTAGATACTCAAATTGCATTTCGTCTCATATTCCAATCCCATGGTAAGGTCATAAATTACTACCACGAGCCATTGCATTGGAATATGAAACCAAAACATGTCGCAGAGACTAATGTTACGACGAACATATGTAACATGAAACCTACCTCATTACTCAACGTTCGAATTCTTTTACTTTCACTTTTCTTCCGCATTCGATTTGCCATGTGTATGCTAGCGACCTAGTAATGCACTTGAAAAGAAATTTATGACCTAGAAAATAGGTCATAAATTGCATTGCGATGATGAGTGTGGTAAATGGGAATGCGAGGTGTTGATGACCACACAAGTTGAATGTTAAGTAATGAGGGCGTGAGAAAACGATTTACAAACAACGAGTAGAATTAGTATAAAAAGAAAAGAATGTATTGATTCGGGATCAGTAAATTCTGACCCGTCTTGTAATAAAGAGTTCGGCCAAAGTGATCTTAGGCTGGTTTTATTAAAGACTAAAGGGAAAGATTTTTATTGATCATAATAATACTTTGGCTGGATATTTCGGCCAAACTTAGATTTTGTTTGCTGCATAAAAGCAATAGCTTTGGTGCACGTCACAATTTGGCCAGTGTAAAAACGGGCTAGACGACAAGTTAGGTAATTACAAATTAATTTAAATTATATCCTTTGAGGACTAACACGATACTAGCCAACGTGGCGGATTTCATACCCCGTCAGAATTGGACTACGAACTGGAATTGATACTTTGGGCTGGCGGATATGATGGTTTGGTCCTAGTTGCTTTGCACGGTAGCGCCGAGGTGACACTCGTGCGTGACGGCTCCAATTCAACCATCATACCTTTCCCATCCCGGGAAAACCCTGGCAGGCCTCGGGGTGCGTTCGAAGTTCGCATCATTGGGTTTGTGGTGTAGGTTCGGTTAAGACGGGCTCCCGATTAAAGCTGGTCTGGCTCTGAGCACTTGTCCCCATAAGGGCTTGTGCCAACCATCGTATGGCCCCCTGTTTTTCAAGGCTAACCATGGGACCAAAACGGCGACTATACATACGAACAGAGATATCGGCTCCGAAGGGGACCCAATAAAACTGGAGCAACCAAAAACCCTAAAATATGATTCAAAACACCCAAAAAAAGAAAGCAACTGCAGTAATGTTAACAGCACATCGGGAGCGGTACTAATGATGACAAAAACGACGACGAATATAATGACAGTGAAGACGTACGAAAACGGAGATTAACAGACAGTATTGTCCAGACTGAGATATCTGCGGCATTCGGGCGCAGCAAAAAAATGACGCGAACGCCTGAGCGTCCTAAAAAGGAAAAGCGGGAGACTCTGCAAGACGCGCCAGATGCTTGAGCGGTGGAGGAACATATAAAGAACATCGAGAATACAATGGTCACTGCTGCATTCGCTACCGAAGCGACCGAAGCAAGGGTCGTAAATAGATTCCGGCCGGAAAAGACAGGAGTGACCAGACAAATAAAGCAGCGTTGTGTGAATTCATCGCCACAGTCGACAATGTGGCGGAAGTACTGTACTCGGAAACGGAAGCGGATAACCTGTCTCAAGAAAGGTGGTCGCAAAGTACAATTGCTGCCCGGCAACATGAAGAAGAAAGGTTAATCCGAAAAGTGGGAGATGTTCTAAAAATAATGCAATCTGCATGCGACTCACCAAAAATCAAAAAAGCAGTGAAGATTGGGCTCGTTGAACTACAGGAGCTCCTAGACTGCATAGGGTATTATCAGAGGAGCTGGTTAAAGACCGAAGAGGACCAGAAAGCCGAAGAAGAGCAGAGGGCTAAAAAAGCGCTGAGGACTTAAGCCTAAAAGGCACGTGCAGATAGCTCCACCATCAAACATCAATAAAAGAATGGCGTCTAGCCCAATAAAAGAAGATCAGGATAAAAGAAGGAAGGGAGAGGTACTTGATGGGTGCAGATGGCGATCAGAGATAGTGCGGACAAAAGGCGCGAAGAAATTCGCAAACAAACTCCTCCCAAATAAAGTTCGCAATGACGCCCAACAACAAAAAAGACCTAATTGTAAACAGGTGAGAAAGAAGGCCCGACGAAGATCCCGGCAGCAGGCACTGCTCGTAAAACCCTAAGATGGCCGATCCAGTAGTTGGTTAGTGTGTACCTAGCGCCGAACGATTCGATACCATCTTCATACTTTGGAGGGCGCGGTCTCGAACGCCAGCAATCAAATTGCGCATGCCTAAAACAGATTTGCGGGAAAAAAGAATCCTTGAAATGGCGGCCAGGATGGCGCTCGTCCTACTAAGCACCGGAAATACGCCGACTTTCCGTCGTATTGGCTGTGAAGGAACATTTGCCTCGGAGTCCTTACTACGGAGAATACACAATTGGAAAGTATTAGAGGACAACTCAGCCATTGGTCATCAGTGCATTCAGCTTGAGATCAGTGATGTCGCCTCCCGATGTTCGTCCTCTCAATCTTCTAGAATTGAATGGAGCATCTGAAGGATGGGCATCGAGACGTTCGTCAAGGTGCTCCATGCAGTTGCACCGCTGCAAAGTGATTCGTAGGGGGCGGAAGAACCGGCAGCTCAAGACATGGTGAACGCAACCATGAGCACTATCAGGATTGCTTGCAACGCTTCTATGCCCCGTCGGAAACTCCGGCACGGCAAGTCCCTAGTGTACTGGTGGTTGACTGAAATCGCTGAAAAGCGAAGGGAGTGTCACAAGCTTCGGCGTGAGCCTCAACGGGCATGCGATAGAGTAGCAGCATATAAGTCGGCCAGAAAATGCCTTCGCAAATTGATTAACACCAGCACGACTCGTTTCTAGCAAGATTTAGTGGACGATGTGAACAAGGATGCCTTGGCTACAAACTAGTTATGCGGAAGCTTGGCACCCTACGGAAACCCTCCATACATGGTGCGGGAAAGATAGACGAGATAGTGCGGGCACTTTTCTCTGCCCATTACTTCCGTGTTGATACTGTTCATGATGAAACAGCAGTTGAGTGTCCTCTCTTGACACAGCCAGAATTGGAAGAGGCAGTTCTTTCACTGAAAGCGGCGAAGGCTCCAGGTCCGCTTGCCTACAGGACGGGGTTTTCCTTGTATGATGAAAGGTGGTGAGGCTCGTGCTGATCAGCAAGGAGAAGGGAAATTCCGGATCGCCGACACGACACAGGGCGAACAATGGATGGAAGTTACATCGGGTGTTGCCTAGGGATCTATCCTCGGTCCAGACCAGTTGAACGTGCTCTACAACGGGCTGCTAAGACTGTAGATGCCAGATAAGTCACGTTTAATCGGTTATGCGAATTATGTTGCTGTCCTACTTGCTATAAACACCGTTGAACAAGCGCAACTTAGGCTAGGTAAGCTAATGCGACGAGTGAGAGACTGGATGACCGCTCGCGTGTTCAATTTAGCACTGGAGAAAACTAAAATGGTCATGTTGACAAAAAAAAGAATCCCTATAGTAAGGATGATCAGTCTTGGAGAGGTACTGATCGACCTGAAGCCAACGGTGAAGTAGCTGGGGCTGTTGATTGACTGGAAGATAAGTTTTTCTGAGTAAATTAGGTCAACGTTTGAGGAAGTTTCTTCGGGAGTATCGACTTTGAGTCGACTTATGACCAACGTAGGGGAACCCAGCCCATCAGCAAGACGCCTCTTGATGAGTGCTGTAGGGTCAGTGCTACTGTTCGGAGCGGGAAAATGGGGCGACGCTCTCAGTGAGGACGTATACCGAAATCGCTTAGCACAGGTACAAAGAAGATTTCACTGAGGATTGCATCTTCGTATCCGAGAGTCTATGAGTTATTGCAGGCATGATACATGATGCTTGCTCGTGATGAGAGATAGCGCTCACTCAACGATTGGCAGCAGTCTTAGGTGAATTGCACAAAGGGGAAGTGGACTTCGTGCCTCATGCCGGAGACCGCGGCTAAATCGGAAGCATGTTGAGACCGATTTCTGTCTGACCTAGCTTATGTGCCGGCATGGGTGTTCTCAGTCTTATCTGCACAAGATTGGTAAGCCACGGTCCCCCGATTGTCAGTTTTGCCCAGGAGAGGAAGACAATGCCTTCCACACATTTTTTGCATGCACAAAAAGCGACAGGCTGGGAAGGGGCCGCTACAGAGAGAGAGATCACCCTGGATAGTATAGTTGCGGTGATGCTCCAATCCGTTGACAAATGAAACCGGGTGGCACATTATGTTCAGGCAGTCCTAAAATATAAAAGAGACTCACAGTAGTCTTGGGGCTGGGGTATCGCTTGTCTGGCAATTTCTCTTCCCCTCCCGATAGAAGCGTGGTCCTCTAGCTTGAAATCGCCTCACGGCGTAACGAAACCAGACCTGGCCCGAAGTAATGTGTCAAACGGTTCCAAGCTCGGTTCGCGGGTTGACAGGGGGGTGCTTAGTGGGTAGTCCAGTCGCCTTCTTGCGAGCGTGGAAGTCCCACGCTCTGTGGGTAAAAGACATTTACCTTCAAACCACAAAAAAAATCTATAACGAGAGACACTGAAGATGACTCTTAGCAGTCCAAACGCGTCTGCTCATACAAGAATGCCAGGCCCGACGGCTTTTCAAGAAAAAAAATGTATTAAATCCTTAAAAAAATACCTTTCACAACTTAATAGTGATAATTTTCGATGTGACAAGCTCTCGGCTATTGTAAACTTAATACGCAATCTACAGAATTCCATTCTAAGCGGGGAAAACGGAGTGCGTTTGGATTGAGGTGTGAGAAAAGATAAACGAACCTTAAGTGGAAGATGATGTGGATCAAGTTTTCCATATTCGGAGGAAGATTTTGAGATCGAGGACATAGAGGCAGGATTAGTAGTAAGGATGGAATCGAGAAGGTGGTTGTTTGCGTTCGGGATCGTATTCAATTGCGATAGGGTGCAAAGTGATAAAAAAGAAGAAAACAAGATAGAGAGATCATTGAAGGATGTGAGGGCATGAGAGCTTGTGTCTTAGTGTTTAATACATTGTCTTACATGGAAAATAGCTTCCTCTTTGTAGCACTACAGCCCCTCTCGGGCCTTCGGTTAGAGATAGTTAGAGTATCTCATTTTCAAGACGCTATTGATTTTTTTCGGAAGTTTGTTTTGTCAGTACCATGCTCCCGTGTTCCTGCGCAGCTATGATATGATCTGATTAAATCAGAACATATCACCACTGAGTGAACACTCATAGTCTGTCCGAAAAATCCCCTGAACTAAATCACGCTGCTCCCAACGAGACCACTAGACCACACAGACTAAATAGCTTTAGTTGTTTAAAGCAGCTTTAAGTAAATTTTTGCTTCATGTTAGTAAAGCTAGGGACCGCCAGTAGCAGCAAAACAAGTGCCCAACAACAATGGCTCAAGACAGAGTCAGCCGTTGACATCATACACAAATTCCGTCAAAAATAGCAGTCCTTTTCTATGAATCCGAGGATGAAAATTAAGCGAAGAAGATAATCACACGCATGAACGAAGTCATTCCTTTCTACGGGGAGAAATTGAAAACGATAGTGGGAGATCATAATGGACATTTGGCTTTGGAAGATGACTTACATGAACAGATATTTATTTAGCTGGCATTTTGAATTCAGTGAAGCCCAGTTGTCAAAAAGAACCTGATTGAAAACTACCCGGGATCGGTACTACAAAACTTATCATTTTATACATGACTTCCGATTGACCACGTAACCTCGAAAAGAATAAATACCTATTAATTCCTAAAGAAACATTCATTACCAGCAATTACATATAGCATGAATATAATACACAGTCATACTTATTAAATGCCAGAAAATGTTATAATCGGAAACGGAAACACACAATAAAGCGCAAATGTAAAGTCAGAAATGCCAACAAATTAATTTCAAATCATCATGTGGTGGAACATGGAACCACAAGCGTTAGACTAAAAGTGTATGAGGTGTGGAGTGGTTAATTTTCATGGTGTGAATGCAATTTTACCCGAGGCACTCTCCAATAAAAGTGCAATAACACTGCTTCGAATGAACTCGACATTGAAGCGGGTCATCGCTATGTACGAGGGAATAAAAAAGGCCAAAGCTAACGGACGGTCTCGTTTCCAAACGAGTGGATGCAAAAAGCTAGTCTGGAGAAGCAAAATTTTATTGTCTTAGAAGTATGAGCGTAGTTGGAGTTCGTTGGCTACGGAGATAAGTTGTCGGCGTCGAGGTGCAAGGAAAGTGATCGTGGTGTTCTTTGAAGTACGAACTCAAGTTGGAGTTCACTCGACACAGTAAAAAGAAGTGGTACACGTTAAGGCGAAAGAGGCTACTGGCGGTGGACGTTGGTGGAAGGGGCCCCTCAACGAAGTAGGGAAAGATATAACATCGATAAGTAGAATTCTTGAATTGATTTGTTTTTTTGGAAAGATTAGATTACGAAATAGATACCTATTAAGAGACAAATTTTGCATCTTGTTATTTATTAACTTTTACTTTCCAGCCGTGTGATGGCCGTGGTGATATTGGCGCGTGTTGAAAATCGGTTGGATTTGTTTGGTAGTTTTCTTCTCTTGGTTTTCGATTAAAAATTGTTCCTTCCAGCTGGTACTTCAGTGGGCGAAGGTTCAAGCTTCGGGTAGGTATTAGGGTTTCTTCTTGCGCTAGATCATTGGAAGTGCATTTTGTTCCGCGAACGGTGCTAATATTATTACTGTCAGTGCTGCCGGGGTTTGAGAACGTAGCCTTTGCGCGCGTTTGTCGGTGGTAGGTCTTCTACTCGCGGTAGTGGTTAGTGGTGCCTCTGCGTATAAACCTAGCGCCAGTGGTAGGTTCCACCTTTTAGGCCGGTTTGTTGATCAAAGAGGAATCATCTGGGGAGCCGCGGTCTCGCTTGGCGGCTCGATTGGGGCTTATAGGGACGAGCACGTCTCCGGACGAGCTTTTGGGTCCGAAAGTCCCGACCAGAGTTTTGTGGTTGCCGGAAAATAATCGGTGGAAAATATTCGTCTACCGAAAGACGAGGTAATAAAAGGTTTAGTGTGAACAGTTGTTTAAGTCTCGAAAGGTTTAATTAAAGTTCCAGGATGCCAGTATTCTGGGTGAAGAACGATGCTTCAGTTTGATGGTACAGTTAGCTAAAAGGAAACTATAACTCTTCCACGTTGGCTGGCCCATCCACTCATGAGCTAGCCATCGGGTGAGTTCACTCCTTCTCTTTGCGTTACATGTGCTCTTGCAGGGTAGAGTGGCCTTCCGCTTGAGTTCTTATTTATGTTATAGTATAACGTGATTCCATCATATGAGACTATAACATAAATCTCAAACGTTAATGTTTTTCATTTAAGGGAAAATTCCATGCGGTCTATGTTTGTATGAGTTTTTCTTTCAAATGGAAAATATCTGGCAACGTTTACAATAGATCTTGATCCGGATGGGGGGCTCGGCCTCGACACTGTCGTACCGAGTGTTTATCTCCTAATTCGTGCAAACGAAATTTTTTTTTGCATTTAGTGCTTGTGCTGGGAAAAGAACCCGCTCCAAGATACCGCAATGCTAGCCTTCCAGCGCATTCACGCGTCCTCAGACAAAGCAAATTTCGGCGAACACCAACCTCTTCGCTTTCCAAGGCAGCAGACCATCGCTGAAGTCCTTTTCGGCCATTTACATCCCTTCAATTCACTACACAGTAGGTCAAAAGCGGTGGTGCAATCTACAAAGTTTCTACTTCAAAAAAACTTTATAAGGCATTTAAGAGGGGTCTCCGCATAAAGGGCGTATTGAACTGACATTTTTAGCTTCAAAGGTTGCAGGGGAGGAGAAATTTACGAACAATTTGAGTCCCGCCCTACTCGCGATTGAACACCTTTAATCCAAAAAATCAGAAACATATCATGGAAGATGGTCTTATGAGCGCAAGGCCAATTAATACCCCAGATGTCAAAAATCTATATGATTTTTTCAATAAAAGTATATTTTATGAGTTTTAAAGTTTTGCCTCTAAAATAAAAAGTAAACCATCAAATTTGCCAGCACTGAAAGTTTCATAATCATTAAATCAATATTTAACAATTAACACGTTAGTCTGTGTTATATATTGAAATAAATTATATTATAGTTAGTCCTAAACATCTAGTACATCTAAGTTTAGCACATAAGAATAAACGAGATGTGACAATTAAGTAATGAGACTAATTCGCTTGTGGTAAGCCTGCGACCTTGAAATTCCCTTCCTCTTCCCCGGCATTCGTCCCCTTCCCCGGTATCTTTCCACTCTCCATTGATATATTTACCATCGCGCTAGCTTGTTTAGTTCGTCTGCTGTGTTGTGTTGAGTAGACGTGTGTTGATGGTGCTCGTTACGAAAATGGAGAAACGAATTCAAGAGCAACGCGTCGCGATAAAATTTTGCGCCAGATTGGGCGAAACAGCTTCGCTAAAATTGTAAAATTGCAAAATATGTCACATAACAGCGCCTCTAAGGGAGCTATTGAAAAAGAATTATTCATATTCATAGTTAGAAGCACACTCCAAAGTGTTTGAAAATCTGAAATTAATTAATTAATTTCCAGCGTTGCAAAGTTTCAATGAGAATATTCCAATATACAATACTAATCAGATTAAGTCAAACTGACACGCGTTTGAAAAGTGACATTCCAGTCTATAATTTTCATAGGGACAATTTTGTATTTCGTCATTCTTGTCAAAATTCATTTAAAAATGAGTGAAGTTATATTTTTCAATATCACTACGATCAAAGTGAGAATGCATCGCAGGCTCGTGAAAACATTTGTGGTGTCTACGGTCAAGATACTTTATCAAAAGCAACAGCCAAGAGATGGTTCGCTCGCCTTCGTTCTGGAAATTTTGATGTCAAAGATGCACTTCGCTCAGGTCGATCAATCACTGAAAAAGTCTATGAAATCTTACAAAAAAAATGAAGAAGACCGACACATAAGCAGTCATGACATTGCTAAGGAACTGTATATCCATTACCAAACAATTTTGAACCATTTGCGTAAGGCTGGATACACAAAGAAGCTCGACGTTTGGGTGTCGCATGAATTACCACAAAAAATTTGATCGACCGAAATGCTAATAAAAAACAACGAAATCGAGCCATTTTTGAAGCAAATCATTACGGGCGATAAAAAATGGTGGTAAGATACGAGAATGTCGTTCAAAAAAGACCATGGTCAAAAAAAGGTGAATCATCACAAACGACTTCAAAGTCAGGATTGACACCAAATAAGGTTATGCTGTGCGTATGGTGGGATTGGAAGGGGATTGTTCATCATGAGGTGCTAGAACCTGGCCAAATACTCAATTCGGCTCTGTATTGTCAGCAATTAACCAGATTGCAACAAGCAATTCAAAAAACCGGCCAGAATTGATCAATAGAAGGGACGTTGTCTTCCATCATGGCAATGCCAGACCACACACATCTTTGGTGACCCGGCAAAAATTGACAGAGCTTGGCTGAGAAATTTTGATGCATCTAACATATAGTCCAGACCTTGCACACCATCAGACTACAATTTGTTTTGGTCTCTGCAAAACTTCTTTAATGAAAAGAAATTCACTTCAAAAAGGGACTTTGAAAACCAGAGAAGTTCTACACAGATGGAATAATGGCTCTACCCATAAAATGGCAAAAGGTCAATGGAAAATATGTACTTAAATAAAATCCATTTTAAATAAAAGAAAAATTCAATCGAAAATGACAAAAAAAGGCTCAATACTTTTTAGACTTACCAATATATACTAACGCAACTAGTCACTGTAGCCGTATAGATGTAAATCAGAATACTGAAAACCAAATTGATTGAACTTAATTGACGTGTATAGAAATGGAAAGGAAATTTGGATGTGGTAAATTGAAATTAAAGTCCGTTTTCACAACTCAATTATATCGACGGGCAGATGTTTTTGGCCTTTTATGTAGTATCGTACGATTAATCTAGTCGTTTTATTCTTAGGCTGAGCGAGAGGAAATCAGATTCTCTTAGTGTATCGGCATTGATACTATCTGCGAAGCCTTTCTCTGCACTAGAGCAAAGTGTCCACCCACTCCTTTCCCCTCGATTTTAGCAGCAAATACAAGTAACTCGCATTGCTTGTCTATTTTCGTCACTTGGCTAACGTGCAGTTGCTATGAATTCGCTTCCGCGTCATTATGCGAATCTGTTTACTATCAATTCACTCACTCACTCACCGTTTGGACTTAGCCGACCCGCAGCTAGGTATGTCCACTTTGCACGTGAAGGCTCGAAGTTCGCGTAATAAGGTCTGGAACCTCTGGATCCAACGGCGTCGGGGCCTGTGCATTCAAATACAGGGGCGTCCATTCAATTTTCCTTGTCTGTATTCCATAGAAGATTTGAAAATATTAAACAATTCGAACGAATAGGAAAAATGCTACTATTTGCGGAACACCGTCTTCTAAATCCTTACAGACAATCGCCGGTAGTGCAATGCAATTACTACGCACGTCCTGAGATTAAACCGTTGATTTTTAGGACCGAAAATCTCCAACAGATCACTTTTTCCCGTTTGAAACCTCGCTCGCACACAATCACACGTCATCGTATCTGTCTATAGGCCGTCTTTCTTTCCATACGCGACCGACATCAAGAGGTGTTTACGTAGCAGATATCTCGCATCCAACACTTTCCAGCTACTTGAAATTGTGTATGGATGACCGATATCTGCTGGATATCTCTACGCGGCTGATGCAGAAAGTTTGTGGCATAATATTGCCACCAAAACAGCATAGCATTGCGGATGAATTTTCTGCGTGCATTGGCAACCGCGGAAGTTACCACAGTTGCAGACATGTTTAAGCAGAGGGGTGCGAAACTCGGGGTGGCATAGTGGGGCCCGCTAGCGCTCAGTCGTGTCGCGGGTCTTGCAGGACACCTTCTGCTCGTGCTACGTCACCCTACAAATAAAAACTAACACGAAGGGGAAAAGGACGGGAAAGGGGAGGTCATTTTGGGAAATGAAAATTATTAAATTAAAGAGACAATTATTTGCAGAATAACAATATACAAAAACTACTTTGTTAAAAGCCCCCTTCGAAATTAAAAAAAAAAACAAACTAATATTTAACGCCATATACTAATTCAATATAATAAAAAATATAATAAAGCAAGCTATATTATAATGTATAAAATAATGAAAAAAACCAGATTGGTACTTACTTCTTTCCTTGCAGAACTCCGAGCGCCCGGTGAAGTTGTATTCTAAAGCTAGAATCACAAAAAAATAAAAACGCAACAGCTACTTTCAACGCTCCGATCCATCGTTATAGCGTAATCGCAGAAAAATTTAATGTATGGCACCTGGCCCTCTCCACAACCCTACAAAATAGTTTTTTTTAATGATCAATTAATCTCTGCACTTGCTTTTTTTATTTTATTTCAGTTAATAGCTTTGATCCAAACTCGCACTAATTTCAGCTTCCCCAAGTAATTAATAACACGACAGACCCGTTCTTTGCTGCAGCTTATAATATCGGCGTCCCAAGTTGGGAAAACTCACTTCTCACCACACTGCAATTTCACGCTTAATTTCTATTGACAAATTATTAAAATCTTGCTGGTTCGTGAACTTTGACCTGATGAAAATGTTGACTTTAACTAAAGTTTTGACATTAAGCATCACAACACTTCTCTTGAATTCTCTGATTGTTCTTATTCTTTTTGTTTGGTCTCATTAATCACGGTTCACAACCAAATTTCAAAATAATCCCCGATGCTTCGGGAATCATACTCTTCAAATATTAATATAGGCTCCGAATAATGCCACGCAAAAATCGCAAAAAAAAGTAAAAAAATCTCAGTCTCCTCCCCAAAGTCAAGATCCTTTTTCTCTGAATTCAAACTCAAACTTTTTTTCAAATTATTTAACACCAAAATCACCTCGACACGGCAAAAAAACTTCCTCCTATTCGAAAGCCAAATACTGACTGCTTTCCCAAATCAAAAATTTCACTCCCTCAATCCCACAAACCTTTCATTCCCAATTACCGCTGCCGCATCCGGGTAATGTAATCGAAGTTCAATACACTTCGATTCCGCTACCCACACATCTTTTCCATATTGACAAACGCAACAATTTCCATTTTGCATATATGGCGATTTGCATAACCATGACGGCGTTCGGTTTTATGTAAATTGTCATATACGAGTATATGGAAACAGTTGCTTTTGCTGATATCCCAAAAAGAGTGTTTTCCTGCGCTCGGGAGAAGTTGAGCCCAGAGTCCCAGCGGACCCCCGGTCGAGAATCCACGACGCTACCAACGGAGCCACCTTGTGTTGATCTCTCAGTCATCGAATTAGCAGCTTCAACTATGCACCTTTCTTTCTTAATGGCGCATGGAAATGAAATTTGTTAGTAGGGAAGCGTGGGTGAATTTTGTTAGGATAACAAGTAAAATTTTATTAGTAGGAGCTAATAAATAAAATTAGTTAGTATGAAGGAAGGAATTAGGTCTTGTTAGGGAAAAGGTATCGAATGAAATTTTATTAATGGGAAGTAATGAATAGAGTGTTGTTAGTGGGAAAGTTAAGATTATTATGATATTATTATTATTTTTTTTTGTAATTAAAGATAGAGTAAGAGGGCAGAATTGAGAAGATGGGGAAATAATAATTATAATGGAGATGTTACGGCGGCCATAAGAAGTTGCGAATGGGAGAATACCGGTACACCGGAATTCGCAAAAACATTCTCAATCACAATCTAATATTCTTTATACATCATTTATATCTAAATTCTCAATTAAAAATCTAAATATTCTGTTTACAAGTTCTTATAGATTCTCTTTCCAAAATCGACTGGCTATTTTTTCTTTTTGTCTCCTTCAATTTTCTCGATTACTCTTTATAAAATTTGTACGTATGTGTCGAAATTTCTATACAGTAATTTACAACAAGTAGTTTTAATTTGTCTGTATATGTCAAAATTTTTATGCAATGTAGTATATTATGAAAATATGAACTAGCAACTTTTAGTGAATGAATTTATTTTACTTTTTATGGAGAATTTTTTTTTAAGAAATAAATTGTACAATGACAAGGAATCACATCGCGACCTATCTGTCCCTTTTGACTGTCCATGCCTCCGTCCGTGCATCACAGCCAGTTTTCTCGCAAAACACATAAGCTGGAAACATGAAATGTGGTGAGTAGGTCAAAAGTGGTGCCATCTACAAAGTTTCTACCCAAAAAATTTTATCTGGCATTTGAGAGGTGTCTCCTCATATAGCGGGTCTTACACTGGCATTTTTAGCCTCAAAGGTTGCAAGGGAGGAGGAATGTACGAACAATTTTGATACCGCCCTGGTCGCGATTTTACACCATTGATCTAAAAAACCTGGAAAAAACCATGGTAGCAGGTCTTATGAGCACAACGCCAAGAAATACCTCAGACATCAAAAATCGATTTGATTTTTTAATCAAATCAGATTTTATGAAGTTTAAAATTTTGCGACTTAAATAAAGAGTAGACCATCAAATTTGTCAGAACTGCTTAGTATTAGATAAACGCGTACTGAAAATTTCATAACAATCGAGTCATAAACAGTTAAGTTAAAGCCGATTGAATATTTAGCAATTAAAACAACAACAAAACTTTATACGGGCTTTGAGCAGAAATTGCATGCAGCCTCCCTTTTTGTCCCGGGCAGGATTGGCAGTATATTTTTTTTTGAAAGCGGACCTTACCCGCTTTCGTTTGATGACTAATTTGAGTGGTACCTATTTGGCAATCTTCAGTAATTAAATTTTCAGACATGCAATGTAACTCGTTTCGCCTCTTTGTTGGCAAGGTAGAATGAATTACGGAAGGGGGCAAAGGAGCTTTGCTGACACAAGTGTGAGTTTAGTATGCAGCAGTTTCATAGGCTGGATCATGCAGTTAATTGAAGTAGTTTCAAACCCGAAAATACTGCACTCCAGATGCAGTAAGGCGAGAAAAGTACGAATTTCGACCTCCAGTACTTTCTCGGCGTTTTGATCAGAAATCGCGTGCAGCCTCCCGTTATGCTTCCGGGCAGGAGGGGCAGCATATTATTTTTTAAAAGCAGAATTTAGTGGTACCTATCTGGCAATCTCCAGGAATTAAGTATTCGGTCCTGTAATTTAACTCGTTTCGTCTCTTTGTGGGCAAAGCAAAATGATTTCCGAAGGGGTTAAGTGAAAGTAGTTAACACGAATGGGAGCTAGGTGCCAATATTTTAAATACAGATTATCCAGTTATCTTTTCTAGCCATCTTTGGCTGGAAAGAGGGCATTCCAGACCCAATATAGCGTAAAAGATGTAAATTTGGGGGTGTAGCCCTGTTAGTGGTTCGCAATTAAAATCATGTGCAGCCTCCGTTGTCGCCCCTATGCGTAGAAGGCGAAATGTTGATTTTGATAACTTTACTAAACAGACTTTTATTTGGTGTGAAATTGGAGGCGTTTGTATTTCGCTATCGTATGCTATCAAAATAAAAATCATTCAAAATCAAGCGTTTTGTCTGCTTGCTAGATACTTGTTGTTAGGGGTTGAAATCCTTTTCATTTATTTTACACAAGGGTATGTTTTGTCAATCTGTCAGTGATAAGATTGTACACAGCTTCAACCAGCACGTTATAACTGAGAATTTCGTGTCGCAGGGTTCTTCCAACCGGAAGTGGCACTGGAAGTACGCTCTAGCGCCCTTATGCACCACTTTTTGCGTGCAACCTCTGTGATTCTACCATCTAGCTAGTCTAAAATGTTTTTTAAAACTGACTCCAGTTCCAGTAGTTCGAATAGGCAGCATTTTTCGGTCCACTCCCGGAATACTGAAAGACACAATTCACGAGTATCTGCAAGAAAAAGGCACGAGATTGAACCATTAAATACGAGTATGTTATTTGATTATATATATTTCTCCTTGGCATTATGCTGGTGTCCTACTATTCCTGCTACCAAGTTGATAATTTTGTTTGAATTAAGGTTAAAAACATTTAGAAGCAAAATCTAGAATAAGGCCCATGAACACCACTGGTGGTCGATACACGACTGATTTTTACAGTGCGCAAAAGCCAATGTCGGAGACTCTTGTTCCAATGCACCTAAGATACACTTAAGATAATATTAGATACAATTACTGCCTCGAATAATTAAACGATATTCAAAAATTCATGAGTATCTAAATTTTATCACTTGAATCCTTCCCATACTTATCAACTTCTTATTCGACATTCATAAATTTTTCAAATTGCTTTTAATTAACGTGTTTTCTCAATCATTCATCTTCGTCTTGCATTCATTGCGTGTAGACGTGTTTTTAATCGCACCTGTCATTAATTTTAAAAATTAGTTAATTTTTCACAAAAGTCAGTTTCAAAAAATCAAATTAATTTTTTTACTCAGTCAAAAGAAAATTTAGATTTTTATTGGAAAAAGCATTTATCATCGAAGAAAAAATAAATGTGATATGATAACTGATATGATATGATAACTGGTGACGAACAAAGTGCTAATGTGTGCAAAATATTTAGTGGTACACGATGTTTGAAATTTTAAAATAGATTATGAAATAACAGTAAATGAAAAGTGCAAGTCCAATGAACAAATACCAATTAATAAATTTACCTTGACCACATGTGCATGCTAGCATAATTACATTGCCCAGTGATACAATAAATTCTAGTGAGCCATTTCTTGACCTACTTACAAAGTGCAAGAAGAATAAACAAATATAGTGACATACATAGTGGTGACTAACAAATAGCTTTATGTGTGCAAAATAATAATAAATGATAATTATAATTTAAATTCAAAATAAAGTAATTACTTCAAATGTTAGTCCAGTGAAAAAATAACAACAATTAAACAATTAATCAATTTACCTTGGCCGCTAAGTACAAATTAAGTAGCGTTCTATGTGTTAGATCTGTAAGAATTTCAATCGTTCATTACAACCACCAAGTGACTACAAAACTTTTATAAACTTTTAAAAATTTTAGAACCTTGCAAACCAATCTTGCTCATAATGAATGTTAAGTGTAGCTTACCGAACTGTATCGCCTTTGATAATACATTCAAGTTTGTGACGTGCAAGGCCTTTTGCAACAGAAAACTTCACGGAGCTTGCATGGATGCCCCGAGGGACTGGTACCACCCATATATGGATATGCATTTTATTTGTTCCGATTGTCAAGGTTTGGAAAATACTTTAACTAACATGTATGATCAGCAGTATCGAAGATTTAAATGAAGAAAAAAATCAGCTTATCTCACGGCAGCATTCTCAGACGAGAGCTAACGATGAGAGTTTTGTGGAGATGGCGAGCAGCTTCGACGAATTTGCTGCCAAACTGTCTGATAGCAACAAAAAAGTGTATAAAGCACTAGAATTATTGGGGAATCAGATAGTGTCAATAAAAGAGACAGTTACTCATATCCAACCATCGCAAAATAATGAAACTTTTAAGAAGTCATCATTGTTTGAAAGTAACGTCTCGAGCGCCCTGCAAAATCTTAGTGAACAACTTCAAAAAGTATCTTCACAGCCTGACAAATCAAGCGACCGAGAAGAATTTGCTCATATTCTCACCAGATTGAGCAGGCTCGAGGAGATGTGCACCAGTATTCTGAACCAGCAACATAAAACTTCATGGGCTCCCCAGACATTGCGCTCAACGGAAACACAACATGCCAATTCAATATCATCACCTGAACCAAATCCTAACTACATCTAAAAGCTTGGAGCCTTCTGGACAGGAGAAGAATGGGAGGATCGCATCAAAAGATTACAAAAGTCAATAATTAATCCTAGCCCATCTCAGCGTACAGCATCTTCTTTACGAAGGGGAAAAATTTGAATGCAACCGCTGTCAGAAAAAATATGGAAAACATACTCCACATCAATAGCTGCAAGGTTGAAGAACTATCTTCTCAAAACACTTGAAGGAAAAGCTTCAAAGTGTTCATTCCATCACAGTATTCTTGGCTCTTGACAAACTACAGAAAAAAGAACGGCAACTACATGTGGAACGGTATGAGCTTTAAATTGTGGTAGGAGCGTAATGGAGTCACAGAATCCAAGGCCAGCCGTGACAAAAGTAATTATAAGAAAGTATGTATTCCTAACTCCATAACCAACACTTCAATTTCATCCAACATCTCTTATAACGCACCTCCATCCTTACCTCCTCCTATTTTATTGAATAGTGATACGTTAAATGAGCCAGAAGTCAACACCACTAAGGAGATTTGTGGCCAAGCACGAAAAATTTCTGGAAAAGAGCGATCGAGTGTCGATGAGATGACTAAAGATCCGTCCTCGATACCTGAAACATTCATCTCAACAACTAGGTACAGTAATTTCGTGCGTGGTGAAGACCAAATACAATCAGCCACGAGCTCATCCGGACTGCCTACTTTATCAACCACTTCGAACAAGAGCAAATCATTTCTAGATCCACTCTTGCCACCCGCTGTTAAGGCCACTATTGTCTCGAGTAACGATCTGGAGAAAAGGTACCTTATTTCAAGGCTCAGAGAGCACAAAATTTATAAATGTGTTCGCCTTTACCTCTCCTACATGCATAAAGCACCGGAAACAACCTGTATTGAAGGTAAAACGAGGACTAGTCTCAACATCATTATTCAAAGAGAAGGCCTTCCGGTCGATCTTGACGCCCTTCGGAATTTATATTTTTCCTATCATGAAGAGTTGGGTGTGACCATAGACCAGGCGAAAAAAGATCTTGAGATCTTGCTTCCTTTGTTAGTTCCAGTTATATCTCTTCACTATAAAGGACAAGAGAAAACCAACACAAATTTTTTCGTCCCCTTTCATAAGTCTATTCAACATAGTATTAAACTGTTTTACCACAACTGTAGTGGTATCCGTAATAAACTGCCCCAACTGTTTCTTGACGCAAAATCTTGCCATTTTAATACACTTACCCTGACCGAAACATGGTTAAATGACTCTCACAAAAATGAGGAGATTCTGGACAATAATTGGTCCATTTACAGAGACGACAGAGATTTCCTTAGTACTGGACAAAGATGCGGAGGTGGTGTATTGATTGCTGTACATAACTCTCTCCTTAGTGAGCCCGTCAAGACGCTATCAAATTCATTATTCCAGCATAAAATAGTGAAAATAAAGCCGCAGAAATTTTCTATATATATTGGCGTCTTCTATGTCCCTCCAAAATCATGCTTGCCTCCAGAATCTGTCGAAGTTATCTATAATGCTGTATGTGATATCATAGCTGGAATTATTGCCGGAATTAATGAAGAAGACAGAGACATTATAACTGGTGACTTTAATCGGCCAAACATTAAATTCGTAACCGATGAACTTGGTAATCTTCTTCCCGTCAATCTTCTAGACAGTAATGACTTTAACTTAGTGAGCACCCTATATGGCAATGATTTGCAGCAAACCGCTCCTATCCCCAACCAAAACGGAAATTGGTTAGACCTCATTTTCACAAATGCACATGACGAAGTAGTGGTCAATCCAACTGATGAGAGCGAGCACCTGTTTTCCAACACAATTCATCACTCCGCCTTTTCTGTTAAACTTTCCACTCCTGATTCAGTAAACCCTATTTCTTACAATAATTAGATTGTATATGACTTTCGTAATGACGATCATAACAATATTAACAGCCTTCCATCAACTTTTAACTGGACTGGTGCTTTGTCAACATTAGACTTGGATCAAGCCTTATCCACCTTTTATCAAATCATTCTTGACGCTGTTGATTCATTTGTACCTAAAATTAAGAAAAAAGAGAAGTTGGGTAAACAGACCTTCGCTCATGTCAGAAGGGTTTTGTATTCAATTTTCAAAATGCAGTCACCAGATTGAATAAAGTCAAGAAGCATGTCAGTGACGATTTTATTGGAGAAACTATGAAATTTGAAGACCATACTATTATTAACAAAGTTGAAAGAATTTCGACTTCTGAGGTTTTTGTTATTGTTCTACTCATAAATATCTCCCTTGATAATTATTGCAGATGTCCATTCGCGAGGGAGGAAACACATTTTTCATGTATTTCCCCCCTGTGCCCCCACTGAAGCAAAAACTGACAGTTTAAGAACTGTTTTGAAAAGCTCCCATGAAAGCTATCATTTCATACTCATATCGGCTACGTTTGATGAATTTTTTTTCAGGGGCCACTCTCCTGTACTGTTATCATCGATTAATAGCCAATTTTTTCGAATCCTAGAGTGGTTACAAAGCCCTTTTGTTAGAAGCTCCAACCCGCCTCCTTGACTTGTTTCACATATGAGCATCAATTGTAGGTACTCATCTTCAGTCATTCATTAAATTGAATCAAGTGTTCAAAGCATGCACCTTAAACGTTGAAGTTGGGAAAAAATAACTCAAAGTTATTCAATCTTCGCATTTAAAACATCCACCATTTTGTTTTACGATTACTGATACCACTAGCTGAACTGATTCTCAAAGTTATTCATGACACCTATCATTCCTGAAATTTTCATGCAAATCCTAGCAAAACTTGAGTGTCTGAGCCGGTAAAAAGCGCATGTTGTTCCATAGCCATATGTTGCCATAGTAATACATGCAGCGTATATTGTTCCATAGTAATACAGGAAAATTCAAACCACTATAACTTCGCTTAATATGATGCAATCTTTATGAAACTTGCAGGGTTGATCAATCTTATAAATAGACATCTGCGTACTGAATGTCATAGAATTTAAGGGTACCGTTAAGATTTTATTCAAGAAAACATAAAATCGATAAATCATACTGTTACTAACAAAGTTGAGTGAATTGCGACTTCTCACGTATTTGTTGTTGTTGTACTCATCAAGGCCTACATTCGTGATTTTCTTCAGATTTTTCGGATGGAAGGTGTCCAATCGCAAGGGGGGGGGACACAAATTTTTCGTGTATTTCCCCTCCCTGTGCGCCCCTCGAAGCAAACTTTGCCAAATTAAGACCTGTTTCGAAAAGTTCTCATCAAGACCTTTCATTTGATACCCATATCGGCTACCTTCAATGAAATTTTTTTTCGGGGGGTCACTCCCCTACATGGAGAGACCCCCCTTAAATACCTTATAAAATTTTTTAGTAGTTGAACTTTGAAGAGATCACAACTTTACACCTACACACAAAATTTGATGCTTCTAGCTTAAGTAGTTTCCGAGAAAAACTGCTGTGACACAGAGACGGACGGACGGACGGACAGACAGACAGACGGACAGACAGACAGACAGACGGACAGACGGGCAGACAGGACGCGATTTTAGAAGGGTTTTGTAAAATTATTTTACAAAACCCTAACAAGTCTTCTCAGTGTTTACGAAACCTCAGGCGTTTACGAAACCAACGAAACAAGCTATATAAAATATTAAAAAATGGTAGCAACGTTGGCGAAGAGTTTAAGAGAAAATATGACGAGCTCGCTAATGAGTTTAAAGTAAAATCTCAAGAAGCATATAAATCCTACATAAATATTGTAGGTGAAGAAATCACTCGGAATCCTAGAAAATTTTTCGAATTCGTCAACGTTAAACGTAAGATACATGGTTACCCTTCAGCAATGAAATACAATGATTCTATCTCTTCTTCTCCAGAGCAAATCTGTGAGTTTTTTGCTGATTTTTTCCAAGGAATCTACTGCGATCCTGGAAACTCTCGAAACCTTCCGTCCTCTGAAATAGCACCAAGAGCACAGATCGATAGTATTTCGATATCTGAAGAGGAAATTCGTCAAGCCATCGAAGCTCTTGATTTGAACAAAGGACCTGGCCCCGATCTCATTCCCCCTCGTTTTTTGGCCCTCTGTAAAGATAATTTGTTCTCATTTTTCCTCATTTTTAATAAATCGCTTTCGAGCGGTGTTTTTCCCTCACATTGGAAACCATCTTATATAATACCAATCCATGAAATAGGCGAAAAGCGGTCTGTTGAAAATTATAGGGGAATCGCTACGTTATCTTCCATACCGAAGCTTTTTGAAAAGTTTGTATGCGATAAAATTTCACCTCTTATTGAACCTTATCTCAACGATGAGCAACATGGTTTCCGGAAAAGCAGATCTACTACCACCAACCTTGTCGTGTTGACGTCAGACATTCTATGTGCGATGGAAAAAGGTCACCAAATCGACGCCATATACACAGATTTCAGCAAGGCGTTTGACCGCGTGAATCATGAAAAATTGATGAAAAAAACTGCATATTTTGGAATCACTGGCCCACCGCTTAACTGGATTCATTCATATTTGAAAAACCGCATCCAATATGTCAAGTTCCAAGGCTGCTTATCGAAGAAAATTAATGTCCTCTCTGGGGTTCCTCAGGGTAGTCATCTGGGTCCATTACTTTTCAATATCTTCGTATCTGACCTTTCAGCGGCACTATCCCATATACCTCACCTTTTTTATGCCGATGATCTGAAGGTATATCACATTATAAAATCGCATATTGACGCTTCCATTCTTCAATCCAAATTAAATATTTTGCTCCAATGGTGCAACGATAATCAACTTGCACTCAATTTGGATAAATGCTATGTCATAAGTTTTTCCAAAAAAAAAAAATCATCCTTAACGATTTTCAAATCAAAAGCACGAGTTTGAGCAGAGTTGAGAGCATAGTAGATCTAGGCGTAATCTTAGACACAATCGGCTCAATCTTCAACATGACGAAGCCCTCTCTAAAGCTAATAGGATGCTAGGTTTAATCAAAAGGAAAGCCAAAGAATTCGAGAATATTTGGGCAACAAAATCGCTATACACTTCACTTGTTCGTCCCACTCTCGAATACGCTTGTTTGATCTGGGACCCAATTTACAACATTCATAAAACTAGATTCGAGTCGGTACAAAAACAATTTTTACTCTTTGCCCTAAGGTCCCTCTATGACCCCAGAGATTTCCATAGCCTTCCATCCTACGATAACCGACTCCAAATATTGAATATGGCATCACTAGCTTCTATGCGAACTGCGTTGTCCTCATGCCTAATTTTCGATGTGCTTAGGGGTAATATTAACGTGAAATTTATTTCCGAGAAGGTACGGCTGAATAACCCTTCTAGAGTTACCAGAAATTCTCCTATGTTCACCACAAGAACACATCGGACCACATATGCGGATAACGCGCCAATAAATAGATGTTGTAAAGCATTTAACAAATTCAACAATCATTATTCCCCAACCATTTCCAAGTCCCTTTTCAAGTCCATGATTACACAATCCTGCTCTTCCCGGATACAGTAGATCATTAAGTAACCTAATGTATAAATTGTAATATCTTTGTGTTTTGTTAAATGATGCCTTGTTTGGCAATAAATAAATAAACTTCAATTTTAGCTTTTAATTCACAATAATTTTATTTCCACAATCGTCTCCAACTTTTTCACTCCGTATTGTATTTTTTCCCGTCAAAAGTTAGTAATTCAAGTATACTCGTATAGTTTGCCCTCACTCCTTGCACATCAACAACAGCCAAAAGTTAGCTTGTTTCGCGCTAATTTAGTATTCTTATCGTTTAAAGTGTTTTTTTTGACTCGATGTACTTTTGTTTTCGCGAAATATGTATAGAATTCAAACGGAAAAGAGCAGAAATTTAATTTTTACTAAATGAACTTTGCAAAATTAAGGAGAAGAAAACTTGCCCGAAACAATTAAATTTTATGCATTCATAGTTGAATTAACAAAGAGCCTCGAATAGACGTCGTCATTTATACACAATAGGCGGAAATGATGTAGTTGGTGGGCAAGGATGGCATGGGGTGGGTGGAGGTTACAGTAGAATGTGTTTTGGAAACTTGAACCGACTGAATGGCTGATAAAGTATGAATGCATAGAACTAGAAACATGAAAATCCGAAAATTTGCGTTGCAATCAAGTTTTTTGCAAGTGCGTGTTGATTGTTTTTTAACGTGTGGCAAATTTGAAATTTCTTACCAAACATATTACATGAAATTGATTTGCAAGAATGCTGTTGTTTTTTATTTTACGCGTTTTAAAAGATCGTGCTATGTATTGGGACAAAAGTAAAAAAGTTCTTTTGGATAATAGCGTAGGCCGCATATAGAACGAAAAGATCTTAGATAGTTCATCCTTAATCATAACTAAAATATATCCTGTTGGTATCTTTAAGATGCTCGACGAGCGTAACATATCAAAAAGTTGTCTAAAACATGTTTTCTATTAAAAGTTGTATCAAATAAGCGTATAAGAGCTCACCTTCAAGTAGATAAGTTACAGTCACACTGTTAACAACAAACTGACCATACTAACGACGGCAAAAACGATAACAAATACAATGACAGTGAAGACGGATGAAAAAATGGAGAGCAACGGACTGCCTTCTCCAAATTCGAATTCATGCGGCGTTCTGGCACAGGGAAAAAAACGACGTGAATGCAAGAGCAGTACGCGCCAGATATTCGCGCAATGAAAGAAAATATAAAGAACATCGAAAATTCGATGATTACTGCTGCGACCGCTACCGAAGCGACTGAAAGAAAGGAATGACCAGACAGATGGGACGACGTTGTGTGATTTCACCACCATCGTGGAAAATGTGGCTGGCGTACTGTACTTGGAAACAGAATCCGATAACCTCTCCCAAGAAAGGAGGCTGCAAGGTACAATTACCGTCTAGTGACATCAAGAGGAAGGGCTAATTCGGAAAGCGGGAGATTTTCTTAAAAGAATAAAATCAGCATGCGACTCGCCAAAAGCCAGCAAAGGTCTAAAAAACAGGCTACTTGAATTCGAGGAGCTCCTAGACCGCATAAGGCATTACCAGAGGAGCCGGTGAAAACCCGAAGAGGAACGGAAGGCCGAAGAGGAGCAGAAGGCTAAATAAGCGCTGAAAGCTAAGCCCAAAGGGCACGCGCAAATAGCTCCACCATCACACATCAATAAAAGAATAGCATCTAGCCCAATCGAAGGAAATCGGTATAAAAGCGGGAAGGAAGAGACACTTGATGGGCGTACAATACCAGATCAGGGGTTCCAGATAGTGCTGACATAAAGAGTGAAGAAAACCGCTTAGAAACCCCTTCAAATAGTGCCAGAACAAAAAGTTCCCAAAACTATAGCCTCGCTCGAGCCAATGACAACGATTGAAATAAAAAACAGCGACTGCGTCACGGACCTGTTCGAAGTATAAGAAGCCATCAAAAAGGTTTCCTAGCTTGGGCAGGATCAAAGTGAGGCTGACACGAGAAACCCATAGGGGACAATGCATGGCCAACATTGACTTGACCGAAAAAGACGCCAAACAATTTCTGCATAAGGACATAATAAGAATAGGGTGAGTTGACTCCAGGATACGGCGAAGAGCAGCGCCTCTTCCATGCTTCAAATGCCTTAGCTATGGTCACACCGCACAAGTATGAAAAGGATCCGATAGGATTCCCTATGCCACAAACGCGGAGCAACGAGACATGAAAGAAAAGTGTCTAAATCTGGCGCACTATATCCTTTGCAACGATTTTGAATCAAGACCCGATCTTAGGCACGTGTTGGGATAAGAAAAATATTGGGTTTTCGAGGAAGCCCTAGCCAAGGATAAATCAGTACTTCGACAACCCGCATCCTGTCGGTACACCTACACGGCCTTTTTAGCGCCCAAAACTTGCTTGAGCAGTCTGGGAGGGACATGAAAGCTGACTTTTTGCTGCTGAGTGAGGAACACCACGTCTGCAATCTGATGAAAATGATACTGCCGCAATCTGGGCTCGGAATAGCGATTGGCAGGTGGAGGGCTGTAGACGCTAGGATGGGGATGGTTTTATGTAGGTTCGGTGCTAAAGGGCTACCTTCTTTAGTCTTTACCTTACGCCCAACGAGCCGATATCATCTTTCCAAGCTAAGTTAAATGCTTTGAAGGGTGCACAGATCGGTGGGGAAAACAAATCCTAGAAATGACGGCCAGGATGGCGCTCGTCGTACTCAATACTGGCAGTACGCCGACTTTCCGCCGTATTGGGTGTAGGAGAACACAACACGGCGTGATATTCACCTTGAAGTCCTTGGTACGAAAGATACACACTTGGGATAGTATTAGAGGACTACTCTGTCAGTGATCATCAGTACATTCTGGTTGAGATCCGTGATGTCTCCCGGCGCCACTGCTCTCGACCTTCTTCAATTGTGTGGAAAATTGGAACGATAAATGATTCGTCGGGGAGAGAAGAGGTGGCAGCTCAAGACGTGGTGAACTCAATGATCAGCATAATCACGACTGCTTGCAACGCTTCTTTGGTAAGCTCGCAGTGTGCAGCACGGTAAGCTCTCAGTGTGATGGCAGTGGACTGAAATCGCTGTAAAGCGAAGGGAGTGTCACAAGTTTCGGCATGAGGCTCTACGGGCGCAAAACCGTGACGAGGCATGCAACCGGGCGTTAGCATATCAGTCAGCCAGAACATGCCTTCGCAAATTGATAAAAAACAACAAGACTCGCTGCTGGCAAGATCTAGTGGACAATGCAAACAAGGATTCGTGGGGGCCTTGGCTCCAAGTTAGTTATGCGGAAGCTTGGTGCCCTACGGACGCCTTACATGCATGATGCGTGTTAACGCTCTCCACGGCGAAACAGGAGTCGGGTGTCCACAGCCGGACCTAGAAGAGGCAGTCCTTCATTGAAAGTGAGGAAGGCTCCAGGTCCAGATGATGTTCCTGCGGAGGTGTTGCAATTTGTCTGTCACCATCGTCCTGACTTGTTGTTTAGGACATTCAACGCTTATTAGCGGGATGGGGTTTCCCCGGAACGAGACTTGTGCTGATCAGCAAGGAGAAGGGAAATTCCGGACTCCCATCTGCATGCCGCCCGTTATGCATGCTAGACACTCGTAGGAAAGTGCTAGAGAGACTCATCAAGGGAAGACTCACCGACGCGGTTCATGCTGCTGGGGACCTAGCTCTTCAGCAGTATGTCTATAGAGCAAGACGTTCCACCATTGATGCGATTGTAGAGATGATGAACGCGGTCTAACAGGCAAAGACATATAGGCGTACCAAGGGACGGATCATCCTGCTGGTGACACTCGACGTTAGGAACGCCTTCAACTCCGCTAGGTGGTAGGATATGCTGGAAAACCCGTTTTTAAGTGCCAGAATATCTGATGCGGCTTCTGGGGGACGATCTGTAGGACCGAAGCCTGCTATAAGACACGACACAGGGCCATTGAACAATGGAAGTTACATCGAGTGCTGCCCAGAGATTTATCCTTGGGCCTTATGAGACTGCAAATGCCAGATGAGTAACGCTTGGTTGGCTATTTGGATGATGTTGCGGCTCTGATCGCTGGACACACCGTTGAATAAGCGCAACTTTGGCTAGGTATACTAATGAGCCGAGTGAGAGACTGAAGGACTGCTCGCGGGCACAATTTAGCACTGGAGAAAACCGAAGTGCTCATCTTGACAGAAAAGAGAATCCCTGGTGGGTGTTAGAGGCATACTAATCGAATCAAAGCCAGCGGTGAAGTACCTGGGACTTCTGATCGACTCGAAGATGATTTTGTCGAGGCAGGTCAGGGCAGGGCTGAGAAGGCTGCTTCGGGCGTATCGGCTCTGAATCGACTCATGGCCAATATAAGGGGAAACTAACCAATCAAGAACACGCCTCTTGATGAGTGGGTCAGGGTCAGTGCTACTGTACGGCGTATAAATGGGGAGACGCTCTCAGTAAGGAGGTATACCGGAAGCGCTTGGCACAGGTACAAAGAAGAAGAGGACTGCAGATTATATCTATTTATCCGAAAGTCTCGATTTGGCGGTGAGAGTTATTGCAGGTGTGATACCTTTCTCCCTCCTTGCTAGACGGCGACCCAGTATTTACTTACGTCATATGGAGGAGGCGAGGAGAATCTGCGGTCACTGAACGATTGGCAGTAGTTTCATCTGGGTCTCACCATTTAAAGGTGGACTTCGCGCATCATACCGGACTTGAGACCCTGGCTAAATCGAAAGCATGGTGAGACTTACATCTGTCTGACCCAGCTTTTGAGCGGCATGGGTGTTTACAGCCTTACCTGAACGAGATTGGTATGTCACGGTCCCACGATTGTCGGTTTTGCCAAACGAGCTTAGCAACGCCACCTGCCCATGGGGTGTTTTCTGACCCATCACGAAATAATGTGAGTGTGTACGCACAGCAAGCTTGAACGGCTACCACATCAACGAACGTTTTCACGTAAACAGAGCAACGAAATGCAGTTGCGGACAACTTGTCAGCAAACGTCACATATTATGTCACTTTACGAAAAGTCATAGACGCACTGCCAGAGTTTGACACGTTTAGTCAAGATTCCGTCAGGCCTTCCTGATTATTCATCGCATTGACAGTCTTATGTCAGACCAGTGGCCAGAGCAAGTTCGTTTATTGGCTGTAGCGAAGAAGCTGAAGGGAACCGCAAAGTTGTGGATGGACGGACTGCCGGAGATTTTCGGACATGGCTCACTGATTTTCCTATCGTAACAAATGAGGCCGACGTACATCTTGAAATGTCAGCGAACGCGTAGATAACAGATCTGGCGCCTTGTAAAGCACTGAAACTCCATAGATTTGCTGGTGGAGTTTACGTTTATCAATATAAGATAGTCTGCAATTTTCAAATCGATAAACAACAAAGCGTGACCGAATCTTACATGGTGGACGACGGATTGCAGAGAAGTAACCTGCTTTTGGGAACCAATATTCTATGCATCGATAATAATCGTCTTGTCAGCGAGAATGGAGTTTTCCCAATTGAGTGGAGAAGGTGCAGCGTTCCCTCGCATTTGACACTTGAAGAGAGAGAGAGAACGACTCGAACGAATTACCGAGAATAACTCTGACTATTTCGCAGAATCAGTGAGCCAATTAGGAAAGTGTGTGACCACGAGGATGGCGATCGAATAAACAACTTCAGAACCAGTTCAACCTAAACCATACCGGACCCATTTACAAAAAGGGGAAAAGTTAAAGCGATAGTGGATCAGTTATTGAAAAATCGGATCGTTCGACTAAGCAATTCCCCATACTCATCTTCCATACTACCGGTTGGCAATAAAAACGGCAAGGATCGACTTTGTGTCGCTTTTCGAAAGTTAAATTCGATCACAATCAACCGGAGTTAGTGGAAGAAATATTGTTGCAGCTGACCGACGAAAATCGCTATTATACGGTCCTCGATTTCTTTTTCGGGTGTCATCAAGGGGATATAAAAGAATTTTCAAAAAAGTACCCAGCTTTTACTACTCACGAAGGACAATATGAGTATAATAGAATGCTTTTTAGACTGGTTAACGCCCCGTGTGTACTTCAAACTATGATAAACGAACCATTCTCGCAAATGGGAAAGAGAAACATTGGGACATCTTGATGATTTCGTCATACCGACCAAATCTGTTGAGCAAGGATAACACCGTTTTGAGGGATTTCTCTCGATCGTTAAGGAAAACTGACTTACATTACCACTCGATAAGTGCCGAGTCTTGCAAACAGTGATTCATTTTTTGGGACACCGAGTAAACGAAAACGTCATACAACCGGAGGAGAAATGAGGAAGGAATCCCTTGTTTTCCCCAATGCACAACTTCCATGGTTCCTCATTCTAAATCCCATGATTAAATGGTAGCAAATGTTCTCGGGGTCGCACATTGGGTCCACTGGATCCCCATCAATGGGACACTAAATGCCAAGCAATGCCAGTAACTGTAAATGTGTCTGCAGCTCTGCTACTAAATCCTACTTACACCTCCTTTAAGTGAATGTAAGAGGGTGAAAGTCAATCTTCCGCGCCTGATAATGGAATCGAAGTAATAACCATGCCGCCGGAATGGAGGTTAGGCGACGGGCTAACTTCCCGTCTCTGGAAAACCCGACACTGTTTCGAAACAGTGTAGCCTTGGAGTGGATTGGTGAGTTGGACTCACGGCAATGACCTCGCAAACGGAAAAAGACTGTGGCATTGGATTCAGGAATTTCAGATCACTGAGCTACCCTCGTGCTGTCGAAGACCTTTTACAACAGGCCAGTCAATATAAATTAAACATACTGGCAATCCAGGAAACGTACTGGACTGGAAAGGATATTCAAGACATGAGATCGCACACAATATTCAAAAGTGGGAATCCTTCCGGAATACGAGAATTTGGAGTGGCCTTCATTGTGAATAGGGATCTCAAATCGTACGTTACTGATTTTAAGGCAGTCAATGAACAGTTGTGTGCGATCCGTGTAAAAGTGAAACTCTTCACAATTTGGCTGATAAACGTACACGCCCCGACCGAAGAAACGTTCCACGACCACCTGAAAAGAATAGTCGACTCATTCGCTACAAACGACATAAAAATATATTGGGTGATTTCAACGCGATGGTTGGTAATGAGACATCCCATCGGGGAATGACTGGAGGATATAGCCTCCACGATGAAACAAATGACAACAAACAGCGCCTGTATATCGTCAAAACTGCTCGTATATTATCGTCAAAGCTGCTCGGAGTATTTCCACGTTCCCCTTCATCACAATTGTTAAACGCATTGACTTACTATTTTGGGCTACTGACAACAATTGTAACTGAGAAAGAACAGCATTCACCTCGACTCTCTTCGAAAAATATTGCAAGGGCAACCTTGACCGTCGTGTAATGGTTGCGGTACGAACACCGAGAACTGATGGGTTGGTGGAGCGGACCCATCAGTTAGTCAGAGATCAATCAACCACGTTGGCTCACCAGGATAGCAAGCACTGGGATCATTGAGTACGTACGGTTCAGTGGGCGCTGAAAACGAATGAAAACGCTACGACTGGGACTGGTTGCTCAACGAACTTATTTAGGCTCTCCACGATAGCGCTGATAAGGAGGATTAGGCTGAGGACATGATGAAGACTTCAATGCAAAGCACAACCTTCTGGTGGTTTTTTTTTTTTTTTTTTTTGTGGTAGGGAGGTGAAGGCATTTATGCCCGCCGAGTCTGGCAGTGTGGGACTCCCATGGAGGATACCTTTGGACTACCCACTAAACACCTCCCCTGTCAATCTGAGAACCTAGCCTGGAACCGTTTGACACATTACTTCGGGCCAGGTCTCGTTTTGTTACGCCGTGGGGCGCCTTCAAGCTGGGGAGTCCCTTTCCTAGCGGGAGGGGAGAGGGGAAGAGGAATTGCCAGAAGAGCGATCCCCCAGCCCCAGTGCCTCCGGCTGCTGTGAGTCCCTTTTATATTTCAGGACTGCCCGAGCATAATGTGCCACCTGGTTCCATTTGTCAACCGATTCGAGCATCACCGCAACCACACTATCCGGGGTGAGCTCTCCCGTCTCCCTGTAGAGTTCCCTTCGCAGCCTGGCCCATTTGGTACACGCAAAAAATGTGTGACAGGCATTGTCCTCCTCTCCTGGGCAAAACCGACAATCGGGAGACCGTGACTTGCCGATCTTGTGCAGGTAAGACTGAAAACACCCGTGCCCGCTCAAAAGCTGGGTCAGATAGAAGTCAGTCTCACCTTCTGGTGGTTGACCATTAACCATCTGCTACTGGAACATCGAAAAAGTTGGAGCCTCGTATAGAGGGTCTTACGTAAATACGAAGAAGTTACCGAAGTATAAAACCGTTTTTGAAGATATCCCGGGCTCATAGCGGAAATCGCGTACATATGCTAACGTTTTTGCCTCGGGTAGTCTAAAAAGATAGTGCACTGTACCTCCAGAAACCGAATTAATGTCGACTGGGGGGGACGACCATGGAGACGAAGACGCCTCTAAACAGTATCAGATCTCCTGATAATTCTGTTGCAGATAGAAACTAACTCGAGCAAGTAACCTAAAGAGCCAGCAGAACAGTCATTAACTAGCTTTAAAGTGATCGGGATCTTTTCGATTGGAACGTGTTTGTCTTTTGTGAAGAGAATTCAGATAAGTTATATTATTGTGTATTATGTTTCAATTGATAGTATTTATAATTCGTGCAATATAAATAAAAAAAACAATTCCTACATATGCCACTGTTAATGTTTGTAAGACACTATAATGTTCAGGAATTAATTTTTATCGCGTTAGCTGCACAATAATAAAACTAAAGGGTTTTCCATTAAGGACAAAACAATTTCATCTATTAATAGAACACAGAAATATTTAAGATATTGAGTTCAAACTTATTTTGGGAGTAGTGCAAGCATGACATTTAATGAATGTAATTTTATTTTGGTCATATGACCGCCACGAGCCGATTTAGGGAGTTGATTCTTCGCACCCGATTTTCCACCGCTCTGGCACACATTTCGACCAGCACTTAGGTGATTTTGCATTAGATGTTGTCTTTGAGCTCGTCTAAAGTTAATGGCTTGTTGGCATAGGCCAGTGGCTTGATATAGCCCTACAAAACAAAATCCAATGGCGTTAAGAGTGCATAAACGAGGCAGTCATTCGACTGGGCCATTTCTCGAGAAAATATGTTCACTAAATTTGCCTTTCAATAAATCGATTGTGACGCGTGCTGTGTGGCTAGTTGCACCGTCTTGTCAAAACCACATATCGTTATATAAAATTCATCCAATTTCGACCACAAATAATCTTCCAACATAAGACGATAGTATTCTCAATGAAATTGTAACATGACGGTCGTTTTCATTCACAAAAAAAATACGACCCAATCACACCTCTGGCACGAAAACCTCACCAAACAGTAATTTTTAGCGGATGCAACGGTGTCTTAAGAAGCACATGTGGTTTTCTTGCTGACCAATAACGCTTGTTAACAAAGCCATTGGGCCAGAAATGAACTGCATCTGAGGATGATTTTTCGATGAAATTCTTCAGTTTCTTCAAGCTTCGCCAGAACCCAATTGGAGAAATTTCGTCGTTTGGAATGATCAAGCGGCTTTAGTTCTTAAGTCAATTTGATTTGTAACCATGTTGGCCAAGATCTTTTCGCAAAATACGCTACAGTGTCATTTGAGCGATGCCCATTTCTTGAGAACGACGTGGTATTGACTGATTTGCCTCATTTTGAATCGATACACTTACGATTTCGATATTTCCTTCGCTTCGAGCGGTAGGACGTCTTTTTGTCACCATAACGTCCAATTGTAAAAATTTGGACTCGAATTTATTTACTAAAGCACGTAAAGCCTTTCGGGTGGGACGATTATTACGGCCCAAAATTTGAGTAAGCACTCTTAAAGTTGCAAATATCGATTCAGAATTTCGCTAGCAATTATTAATAATTTCGAAATGTTGCTGGTTTTTGAACTTTACCATGACGAAAATGTTGACTTTAACTAACGTTTTGACATTGACAGTTCATTAAAAAAGTTTAAGGGTGTGTTCATATAAAGATACGAAATTGTTATGTCCCTTATGGAAAATCCTATACATAAATTTCAAATAAACAAAACTTAGAAATTTTTTTATAAACGAACAATAACTATTGTTTCGCCTAGCAAGTTGTAATGCGTCCTATGCTGTTAGGAACGCCTCCAATATCTGTTGTTGTCCCTTCTACAATATACCCCCCAACTATTTACCTGCGGTACCTTAAGTTATAATTGTTTTCCTTTCCAAAATACGACTTGAAACATAAAAATATTGAGTTTTTCATAAAAAATGAATGTAATCTCCGGAAAATTAGTAATTATTTATTTTAATAAATAAAAAAATTACACCTAAAAAAATGTTTTATCCCTTTTCTATTCAGTTTTAAAAACGCATTCCAAAAGGGTTCATAATCGCTTCACGACTTCTTACTTATGAATAATACGTCTAACTCGTAGATGGTATTGATAAGATCTGAAGCACTCAATATTTCTCATTCATTAGTAACTAAAACTAAATAATTGACTTTTATTTATGCCTCTTCAAGTCTGAGATACGAATTTCAACCCTTAACTGAATATTTTCAGATCACAAATTCAACTTACCAACCACTGAAGTTTCTCAAGAAATTAATTTTAAGTTGATGCATATCTCTGCAATTTGCAATCTAACTACATACACTAACAAGCAAGTAGAATGAATATAAAACCGTTATTCAACGCTTGTACCTCATATGACTGGAATTTGACTGGTTTTCATCTTATGTTCTAAGAAAGCGCGACCATGTACGAGTATGAATATGTAATTTGAAATTGACTGCGCATTGCAAACTAGCGAAAACTTGTTAAATAACTTATCCAAATTTCCCAATGATTAACTATTTGTCGATGTAAAGTTGAGTCAGAAATATTCACGACAGATCGATACATCATCCAAAAGCTGAATGTCGTCGCTAAACAGTTTAGTCAGAGTCGGATTATATCGCGTCCATATAGGCACGTATCAGCTCACATATAGATTTGCAACGTTTTTTTTATATGTATATCAGCAGTAAAAAGTGGTGTGAGTTTAATGCAAATTTTCGCAAAATTTGAATAAATTGTGTGAGCTCACGCTCTGTGACTATTTCGCATGTCGACCAACCCCTTTTCAGAATACAAATGAGGGGGAAGAAATGAATTTTGTAATGTATGAATTATTGTTAGGAACGCGTGTGGAGTATGAGAATGATTTGGAAACGTCTGAAGTTATAATTCAAATATTTATTGACTTTTCGAGACTTATTTTAGCTTTTAAGGAAACATTCAGGAGATATTGGATTTGGCACACCACCCTTTCCATTATTCACCAGAAAATCCACTCGAAACTAGTGAATGCATGTTACATAATCAATTTTAACATCTGCATGTTCAATTCTTGTTGAAAATCTTCTTTGTCGTCGCCTTCTCTATTCCGGATTGTTATTTCCATTTCCCCGCATTAAACTCCAAACGTGATGGAATTCAATCATTCATTGAGACCAGGTGATTGCACCATTCCATCCATTTGGCATGGAAAAATTTAAATAAGACGTTCCTAGTGCTGATGTGTGATGGCGTTGCGCCGTGGCATGTCACACAATGCTGCAGAGAATCTTCAGCATTGATATACCTAAGAACTCAAATGTGCACATATCTATAGTAACATATGCCGGAGCATATATTATTCACCTGAGACAAACAGATCTTCATCCTTGATAAATGTCGTGGAGAATGTCGGAGTGACAATTGCAATAATTTTATCGTGGAACTGGTCAAAGAGAAAGACGACGACATTACGTAGATTTGCTGGAGATACCTGAATGAGCATGTACCAGTTTAGCATTTCACGCGCACGTGATAAATGCTTGAGAACAAACACGTAAGTTCGTATTGTGGCGCTTAAGGTTGTCTATGCACATGCAGATGCGAATGAAGACGCTGATGATAATGTCAAACTTTATGGTAAATCAATTCTTATTAATATGTTCAAAGTTGTACAGGTATGTATTGATGCAATGTGAGATGGAGGAATTTAATTTTTTCTCTGTGAAAAGGGTTTTATCCACCAACGATGCAAACCCCTAAGGCAGCAGGCTCTGCTGGTCAAACCTACCGATAGTAGGTCTTACGCGGATGTCCTGTGAGAGGTAAAAACAGCGATTGAGCCAAGTGAGGTGCAAAGTGCTCACTCGATGTGGCGGGCTTCCTGTGGAATTCGGGCCAAAGAAAACGAACAGGGACTCTTTCTGTGATGCAATCCCATAGGCCCTCAGAGGGAGCGCTACTATAGCCTCGCTCGAGCCAATGGAAGCGCTCGATATCAGGGACATTGATTGCATCACGGGAGTGATCGCGGTCAAAGTCGCCATTAAACCTGAATTCCCTGGCTTAAACCGGGATTAAAATAAAACTCACGAAAGCAAAAACTAGAGGGCAATGCATGGCCATTAATGATCTTCCTGAAAAGGAAGCATAAGAAATGCTTAGCCTGGCCTAAATAAGAATTGGCTAGCTTATCTCCAGGATACGGGGAAGAGCAGTATCCCTTCATTTTTTCAAAATGCCTTGGTTATAACCACACTGAACAAATATTCAAGGAGCCTCATAGGAACTCACTGTGCTATAAGTGTGGTAAAGTGGGGAATAAAATTAAATGATGCACGTGCGAAACACATTGCGTACTATGTAAGGACGCTGGCCTTAGTGCGGACGAATATGAGCACATCCTAGGGAGAGAGATGTGTCAGGCCTTCAAGGAGGTAAAGGTCAAAACAGCGCTGCAATGATCCGTATCTTGAAGATAAATTTGCACCAAAATACTGTTGCCCAAAAACTGTTGAAGCAGATTGCTAATGAAATGAAAGCCGACTTGCTGCTGCTCAGCGAGCAGCATCATGACAGAACTTCGTCGGCATGGTTTCCTGGTGAATAACCTGGTACTGCTGCCATCTAGGTGAAAGACAGAGCTCATATGTGGGTGCAGAGTCACGATTAAAGGGATGGCTTTGCGTGGGTTTAGTATGGACACAATACCCTTTAGTGTGTATCTTATCCCGGATGAACCGTTGCTGTCCTTCCAGGTAGACTGACCGCTCTGCAGGACGCCGTCTCGAGCGCAGAACACCTTGTCCTCGTTGAGGAGACTTCCATGTGAACGCCAGAGCATGCCTCTGTCAGATACTGGAGGAAAACGAGTCCTGAACATGGCAGTCAGAAATTGGCTTATTGTATCAAACGTCGGCAACACTTCTGCCTTCTGCTGCTAGAGTTCCATTGGAACCATTTCAAATGTAACATTTGTATCGGAGCCCCCAGTACCAAGGGTATACAACTGGAAACTCCTAAGAACTACTTGGCCAGTGATCAGTACTCTGTAGTGCTTGAGGTCAACGACGGCCCTTCTGGGCGTATACGAGGGCGGTCCGATATGTACTCGTACTTAGCCTACAAAAGAAAAGCGAAATTTTGAAAAAGTGGCCATTTATTTCTCAATATAGTCTCCTTTTAGCTTGACAAACCTGACCCAGCGAGGCTCCAACTTCTTTCACCCCTCTGAAAAATACGTTCCTTCGGGGTCTGCAAAATAGGCCTCCGTGGCGGCAATGACCTCATTCGACTCACCTGGCGAGTGACTTTTCTAAATTTGAAAACAAAAAAAAACGTACACGGGACCAAATCTGGGGAATACGGTGAATGGGATAGCTGTTCATGGCCCAGTTTGACCACTTTGGCGGTGGTGACGGCAGAAATGTGAGCCGGAGCCGATCATAGTGGAAGAGCACTTTTTTCTTCGCCAAATGGGGCTTTTTTTATGCGATTTGGCATCAAACCGACCCATTAATTCGGCATAGTAGAGCCCTGTGACCGTTTTGCTCTCCTCCAGGTAGTCGATGCAGATCATACCTTGTGAATCTTAAAAAACGGTGATCATCACCTTTCCAGCTGATAGGACATGCTTCGACTTCTTTAGAGCGCGTTCGCCGGATGAAGTCTACTGTTTCGACTGCTGCTTGGTCTCTGGCGTGTACCAATGAGCCGCTATGTTTCGTCGATAGTCACGAAACGACGCACAAACTCCTTCGAATGACACTTAAACAGCGTCAAACATTGCTCTGAATTGGGCTTCCGGTTGCGTTTGTTGTCCGGAGTGAGCAAACGCGATACCCATCGCGTCGATAGTTTTCTCATGCCCAAAACTTCATGCAGGATACAACCCATGTGGTCTTTTGAGATGCCTACTATTTTACTCATCTCGTACTCGTTCAATCGGTGGTGTGCCAATACGAGCTCATGGATTTTTAACATGTTATCCTCTGTGGTAGCCGTTTTTGGGGCACCTGGGCGCGGCTCATCAAAAAATGACGTGCGCCAACGTTGAAACTCGTTAAATCATATTTTTACGGTCGCTATCGCAGGAATTTCGCTGTGCAATATCCCTTCCAAAAGCAAGAATCTAATCACCGACCGATATTGCTCTTTCTCCATTTTAATAAAATCCGTAGACACGCCCGCTTCCACACAAACAAAACAAAATTACGATTCCGATTTGGCTGAAATTTCGACAGTAGCCGTCTACAAGAATGTACTACACGATAGAGAATCTCTCTGGCAATAGTGGCGCCATCGGGCGGTGAAGCTAGGTACTTACCCAGTCTCGGATGGAACGCTTGGAAGATAGACTTTTTTGTGGATGAGTGGTAAAGGCTATTTATGCTTGGGAGTGTGGGGCTCCCAGATGCGCAAAACGTATCGAATACCTACTAAAAACTTCCCGTGTCAACCTGAGAACCTAGCCTGGAACCGTTTGACACATAACTTCGGGCCAGGTCTCATTTTGCTATGTCGTGGGGCGCCTTCAAGTTGGGTGATCATTCTTCTAGCGGGAGAGAAGGGAGGGAAAGGGATTGCTAGAAAAGTGTGACCCAATCCTGAAGTCCTCGGCAGCTGTGATTTCTTTTTGTCTTGCTACGAGTACGAGAAATCTAGGAATAACTTAGGTCAGCCAATCGAAACACGACCAGTGACGCTTCATCAGGGTAACGTGGTACGAATAGTGCGTCCTCCAACCAAACTTGGTTAGGGAACTTTACAGTGTATTGTTTGTATTCTTTGTAAAGTTAAAGATAACATGAAATTATAATGGCAACGACTACAGCAGAGTAGATTTTTGATATCTTATATAAGTGAATGCAGTTCAAAGTAGAATTGTTAGGCTCGTTGAAGTTTTCAATACCACTGCCGTATGCGCACGGCTGCTATACAAAACTATCGTCAGCAATCAATAACAACAATTATAACGACCGACGACACCTGGAAAAGGATGGAAAAAAAGACGCACAAAGAATCATGCCCAATAATAAAGCGTAAGGTTGCTGCTTATCTAATGATTCAGCCACTACTCGAAATCCAACCACTTACAACGAGCTAAAATTCAAACAACCTCCCGAAGTGCGTCGAACGTAAAACAATATTATCCAAACTGCAACTTGTCAAATGTCCGGTACACTGACAAATCCGATAGTCATCCAAGACTCCGAATTTCTGATTCACAGAGTGAGATGTGAAGAATAGTGCCAAGGAACGCCCGATCTTTGTTTGGAAAGAAAAGGAGGGCTATAAAGCTCATCTCGGAAGTGCTCCATTGAGAACGAGGTGATATAGGAGTGAAGAACACAGGAAAAGCGTCTCTTTTGTTTCCGATTAGTGGAAAGTGACGGAGTTGGTATTAGGGAAGGTTTTGGTTATTGAATTTCTTGTTAAAGCTTGGAGTTTGGAGTTGCTGAGCAAGCTTTGGAGAGTGTTTTAATTGCTAGGAAAATTGAATTCCTGCTGTAAGAATAACTCGGGAAAACAGCAAAATTGATTAGCTGCTGAGCGAGTTCATCGAGTGAGGATTGCTTGAATTAGCTGTGTTGGGGTGAAATCTGCGCAGATTAGATCTCCGTGACACCGACGACAAAATTCATCTAGGAGGCCTCCCATTAGGTATTCATAGTTAGCGAAGAAAAGTTAGCTGGGATGCTATATGTATATTAGTGGAATTATCTTTTGGATTGAATTTTCTAGTCGGAGTTCAGGCATTTGTTTCTTTTTGAATTTGTCTTGGACTTGCAGAACAAGATAACATTTTATTTTAGATCTTTAACAATTGGCTCGGGAAGATATTGTACGCGGTCTACGGAAAGAATAATAAGCGGCGATTGGAATTGTGGTTTATTGCCAGAGGGAAAATATTTAATCTTACTCGCCCTGGTGTTGTTTGCGTGGTCAACAAGTTGACACAGGGTGTGGGGAAGATAGTGTCCTTCCAAATAAGCAAGGTGTTAAAGCGTTTATGTTTATCAAGTACTAGTGCGAAAAATTGAGTTAGGGAACCGCCGTGGAAAGAACTTCGGCAACCCGCCTTACTTGGTGGGCGGTCAAGTGTGGGGTCCCGGCCAAAGCAGGGAATTGGCGCCCACGCCCGTCTGCGGCAAGTAAAGTTGGGACCGCAGGGCCCCCTGCCGAACGCCCCAGCTGCAAAGGGTAGCAATCTTTTAGGACTGCTCGAGCATAATGTGCGACATGGTCCCATTTGTGAACTGATCCAAGCATCTCCTCGACTACACTTTACGGGGTCAGCTCTGTTGTTTCCTTGTATCGGTCCCGAGACATCCTGACCCAACTTTTGCATGCAAAAAGCATGTGGCTTCCGTCGTCTTCCTCTTCTGTGAAAAAACAATAGGGGACCGTGACTTACCAATCTTGCGCAAGTTAGATTCAAGACGTCTGTGCCCGCTTCAGACATGGATTATACAGGGTGCGGCGCCAAAATCCGGACAAAATTCAATTTTAATTTCCCCCCATTCTATAAGGTCTCGAGAGGTCGCAATTCGCGTACAAATAATTTAACATATGTGTTGAACATTCATAACCTCGCAAAAGTCGCAATGTTGAAGCCAAGTGCAGAGTGTAATCGAAGAGCAACGATTATTGAAAGTGTTCGCGCTGGGCGCTCAGCCACAGAAATCATTCGATGCTTCGGCTACCCAAGATCGACTGTGTATGAAGTTATTGCGAAATATAATGAATCGGAGAAGTCAAACAAGGGTTCCGCGACACCAGCAAGGAAACCCCACTCCAAAGAACGCGTTGTCAGGACCCCCGAAATCATTAAACGGGCTCAGTAATTGATTTTGGAGGATTTGAGCCAGTCAATCCGAAAATTGTCGTCACTTATCGGTGTAAGTGAGAAAACTATGCGTCGAACCGTGGAAGAGGACCTCTGCTACAAGTCTTACACAATAAAAAAATAAGACAGAAACAAGGCTGCCAGAAGACTCAGGTTTTTGCCTCCTAACAGCCCAGACTTGAATCCTCTGGATTACTATGTATAGAGCGTGGTTGAACGGGACACTAACAAGTACAGACATCCAAACGTCGCTTCATTGAGAGCTGCTATTGAAGAAGCATTCACCGAAATTGACCGCACCGCATCAAAACGGGCTTGCGAACGCTTCAGACCGAGGATAGAGGTGGTTATCGAAGCACAAGGGGGTTATGTAGAGTGAATGTGTTTTTTTATGTTCAGAAAACAATTTAGTAAAAGAAACAATTGTAAACTTTCCCATTTTTGTAATAAAAATTATTTTTCAATACAATGTTTAACTTGTCCGGATTTTGGCGCCGCTCCCTGTACATTCGATTGAGCCACGGTCTCACATCAGGATTGTAGTGGGAGGTCCATCTTGCCTTTTTGCTGTTCACCCAGGACAGCAGCCATCATTGAGTGTATGTTTTATCTCCTCGCGGGCAACTGTCTCCTTCGTGTCTCCATTTCGACGCACGTAAAAAGTGCGGAGCTCTCTAGCAAATTAGGCGACAGGTATGACGCCTTTTGTGACTATATCGGCCAAATCAGAGACTGTTGGATATGAAGATGCAATCCGCAGTACTCCGCTTCATTGTACCTGTGCCAACCGTTTTCGGTACAATTTCTTGCTGAAAACTTCGCCCCATATTAATATTCCGTACAGTCGCACTGACTCTACCTACTACGGACCTCATCAAAAGTTCGCCTTTTTGATAGGTCGGGTCACCCTTCGTTGGCCATAAATCGCCTCGGAGCCGATAGGGGTGAAGCAGCGTATCAGCCGTCGCCCTGATATTTTTAGAGAAACTAATGTTCGGTTCGATCAGTAACCACAAGCATTTTAGTGTTTCTTCAATATATGATGGTTCTTACTCGGGGGAAACCCTTCTATAGCAGGATAACTACTTCGATTTTCTCCAGTTTTAGACTGAGCTCGCAAGCATTCATCCAGTCTCTTACTCGGCGCATTAGCATACCTGGCTTAAGTTGCGCTTATTCAATGGTGCGTTCAGCAACCAAAGCCGCAACATCATCCGCATAGCCGATCAAGCGCGACTGATCCGGCATCTCCAGTCTCAGTAGCCCGTCGTAAGACACGTTCCACAGAACTGGACCAAGGGCAAATCTCCGGGCAACACCCGATGTAACTTCCATCCCTCGTCGGCCCTGCATCGTATCTTAAGAACGCTTCGATTCCTTAGGTACTCTCTCAAAATCCGCATAAGAACTGTAAAAGAGCTTTTAAGTGCATCCAGAATATCTACTAATCACCAGGAGAACCATCCGCTGCCAGGTACGGCTATATGCGTCCGGGTTTTTTACCGTGCTTGCTGTATCTGCACTTCATCAATGGTAGACCGTGCTGCTGCAAAGCCATACTGCTGTGAAGATAGGTCCCCAGCAGCACGAATACTCGTATTGTTAGTGTGTCTTCCCTTGATAAGTTTGCATGAGTCTCCCCTTGGCAAGTTTGATTAAAATGATTCCCCTACCTCTTGCTGATCAGTACAGCTACCTTGCAATGTTCCAAGAAAACCCTATCCCCTAGGGAACCGTTTGATGTACTGAGCAGCAAGTCAGGACAATGGCGAAAGACGAGCTGGGATACCTCAACTAGAACGCCGTCTAGACCTGGAGCCATACGTGGTTTCTTCCAGTTTCAGCCGCATGATGAATGGGCATTCGACTAAAATTTTGCCACGGACAGCATTGACGCAGATGTCGTGGGCGGGGAAAGTGCCCGCACTATCTCGTCCATCTTTTCTGTTTCATATATGTAGGGTTTTTGTAGGGCACAAAGCTTCTGTGGAACTAGCTTGCAGCCAAGGCCCCACAGATCCCTGTTCACATTGTCGACGAGATTTTGCTAGCAACGAGGCTAACTGCTGCTAGTCATTTTGCGAAGGCATTTCCTTGCCGACTTATATGCTACTAAGCAGTTGCATGCCTCGTTGGGGTCTATGCTGGTTGAGCTTCTATGATGTCTGCGACTGTGCATAAAAGCGCCACAAGCAGGCATGATGGTGCTGATGGTTTAGCTTATCACGACTTGAGCTACTAGCTCTTCAGCCCCCTGGAAATATTCCAGCAGCAACGCAGCTGCCGCGAGTATCTCACTGAACCTTCCAACGCCCATCCTGCCAATATTACATCCAATCACTGAACGTTGAGAGAAGACAGTATCACGGATTTTGAGCAGACTGATGATCACTGACTCAGAAGACCTCCAATGCTCTCCAATTGTGTACGCTAGACCCTAGGGACTCCGAGTTGAATATCACATTGGGTTTGGTTCCTTCACAGCCCAACACAGCGGAGAATTGTCGTATCGTCGGTGTTCAGCTCGACAAAATCTATCTCTAGGACGCGTTTTCTCCGTGGATCAGTTTGTCGAATGCTCCATTCGATTACTTTTGCATTGCAGCTTCCCCCAGCCAGTATATGGCCGTGTACGTTCGAAACAGCGTGCTCCAAAGCATTAAACTTGGCTTGAAAACATGACATCGGTTCGTTCGGCGTTAGATACACACTAAAGTCGCTGATTACCGAATCCACTCGAAACCATCCTTCCGTGCATAGCTTTCCACTAGGAAATCAGTCCTGTACCAATTTCCTCAGGGTACCATCATAACGGAGCTTTTTAGCATAAAGTCTGCCTTCGTGTCCCTCGCAAACTTCTCAAACAGGTTTTTGCAGTTGTACTACGTGTAGGTTCACCTATAGGTTACGGCTCATCGAAGTGTTGCTTTTAGCTTGACTAGGGCTTCCTGGAAAACCCAAAACTTTCCTTATCCTAGGACATGCTTTAAATCCGGTTTTGGATCAGTATACCTGCAATGTATCTAGGGAGTCTCCCTCGTACATTCTTTTCTTTTATTTCTCATTTTGCCTCACTTGATAGTTTTGAGATTACATTGGAATCCACCTACGGATTATTTCTTCTTCAAAATCAAATTGAATGACACCGTCCAATATAAAAAGGCTAGTGATGAGTGACACTGGGAATCATACGAACCTACAAATATGCTTGCTCCAGTGATTATAGTGGCAAAAATCTTCATACATATATTTTGCCGAGAAGGATTAGCATGGGACACTCCCTTACCAGCACCATTATTGCAAGAGTGGCTTACTTTCCAGAATCATCTCAGACTGCTTGTGGCGATTCGAATATCATACTGGCTTAGCTTACGGTCAGAGGTTCAACCACGATTGCATGGCTTTTGCGATGCCAGTGCAAGGCATATTTTGCAGTCATCTATCTCTGTAGTATTGATCACAATGGCAAACGAACATCAACACTAATTACAGCGAAAACTAAGGTGGCGCCAGTAAAGACAGCAACGATTCCTAGGCTTGAGCTCTGTGCAGCACAGTTACTAGCAAACACGATGAAAGGCGTGCGGCATGCCTTATCTTTAGAGGATGCAAAATACACCATGTGGTCGGACTCCAGCGTTGTCCTAAGTTGGATTCGGAAACCAGCGAGTACTTTAACTCCTTACGTGGCAAATGGTGTTGGTTACATTCAACAACATAGCGACATACGCAGTTGGCATCACATTAGGACTCAGAATAATCCGGCAGATTGCGCAAATCGCGAAGTCGTCGCCGGGAATCTTGATGAACACTTATGGTGGCATGGTCCCGCGTCACTATTGACGGATGACACACCCGCAACCGAACTTCCGGTCCTTTCCGAGTAGGAGGTTTTGACAATGGTAGCAGAAGAAAAATCAGTCAAACCAACTTTGGCCCTGGCAGCTAGGTCAATGAAAATTGAAACCCGCAGTTGTGATGGCTTATTTATTAGTCTACTCGAAAGGTTCAGTAATATATAAGTTGCTTTGAGTGACTGTTTATATATTACGATGGCAACGTACTCAATAGGCAGATATTTTGGCAGTGAAATTAAACAACTCCAACGTCATGCTTACTTTGCATCATCGAGCACTCTCATTACTCTTGCACCATACTTGGATGGTAAGCGCATCTTCCGCGTTGAAGATTGAGTTAAAAATGCTGAGCATAGTGTTGATCAACGTCACCCAATCATTTTGGCGGAATCGGGTACTCTAACTCGCCTTCTGGTCCAGCAAGTTCATCATACTACATTGCACGATGGAATCTAACTCATGTTACAGGCGTTGCGACAAACATACTGGATTATACTATACATGGGCAGTGTGCTGTGGAACAGTGCATTTACCGCTGTATTATCTGTCAAAGACATCAGCAGGCTATGTCTCGTCAGCAAATGGCATCGCTACCGAAACCACGTGTCACTGCATCTCCTCCATGTGCATCTTCAGGTGTGAACTATTGTGGTCCCTTTAAGTTACATGTTGGCATAAAAAGATCACGGACAGTGATCAAGACATACGTGGCTATCTTTGTCTGTATGACTAGGAAGGCTGTGCATATCGAATTGGCGGATAACTTATCTTCGCACACCTTCTTAAACGTTTTGAACCGCTTCATTAGTCAGCATGGCCCTTGTCATCATCTATACAGTGACAATGGGACTGCGTTCGTTGGCGCTAACAAAATAATGCAAGAGGATTTGATGGAATCACTACTACTCATACGCAGCAACAAACTGGCGAATAGCGGCACTATATGGCATTTTATTCCTCCTGGAGCACCACACCAAGGCGGTCTCTGGGAAGCTGCGGTCAAGTCAGCGAAGAAGCATTTATTCCGCACTGTTGCCAACCAATCTTTGTTCTTCGACTAGCTTAGCACTTAATTGTACGCATTGAGGCATGCCTTAATTCGCGTCCGTTATTGGCCTTGCATGACGCACATGATGATCATTTGGCGCTCAGTCCAGCCGATTTCCTTATCGATCGAACGTTAATTGCCGTGTCGGAGGCAGCCACATCCGTTGGGCCAATCTTTTGGCTTAAGCAATGGCAACAAATTCGTCAGTTGCATGAACATTGGTGGCAACGATTGCATGACGAATTCCTGGTTTCATTGCCAAATAAGATCAAATGGCATCAAGCATCAAGAAATCTTGAGTTGAATGACATCACACACAATGGCGTTTGGGCAGAATCGTTGCTGTTCACCCTGGTGACGACGGTCTCATCAGGGTTATTACTATCAGACATACTCATGGTACATGCACCCGACCGGTTCAAATGGTATGCAAGCTAATTGACGAAGATACTGAACGCTCCGGTCCAGCCGGGCAGAATGTTTAGGATAAATATCCAATGAAACGAGCGGTAGTGGCAACACCGTTTTTTTCTTTGCAACGTTTTTGAGAGTGGGGACTGTCTGTAAATTGGGAGCCTTGAGTGTGGTTGGCACTTGGATGGCGAATAAAAGAAAGTACATTTAAGATTGATAAAGTGAGTTTCATTCAAATTCGATGTTTGGGATACGTGGCATAGTTTTTTCCTAACACTATTGTTCAGTTCAAATATGGACCGCAACGTAGTAAGGGCTTAATCGCGCGAGGCATTTAAAAGCTTTCATTAATATTGCTGTGATGGGCAGTGGTATAAAATTTTGTTTATTTATTTATTTATTTACACTATTTTACAGATCTGTGAACCTAATTACAAAAACGGTAATGATATATAATATAATGCATGCGAATAAACAAAGTTATATTAAGAAAAAAAGAACAAAAATATGAAATACTAATGAACTATTGGAAGCTAAGCAGAATATTTTGCAATATGCTTTTTGAAGCGTTTAAGGAATGTGGCAGAGGACCCAGCTGGAGCTCATTGTAACGACGTGATACGCGTACAAAAAAATGAATAAAAATAAATATCGGTACGAGCAAAGGGCACAAAGAATATGTCAGTTGAACGCGTTCTTGAGGTGGGACGTATATAAAGCCTTTCACGAAGATTGGATGAAAGAAAACCGTGATATAATTTAAATAAGGAGCACAGGTTTAAAAATTCTCTCCTATTTTTGAGTGATGGAATGTTTAGGATTTGTAAGCGTTCAACGTAGGAGCTGTAAGTGAGGTTATATTTGTAGAATAGAGATCGTTTGAATTTACGCTGTACAGTTTCAACAGCATCGGATAGATTGGTATAGTGAGGAGACCATACTTGGGAGGCATACTCAAGAATTGACCGGGCTAGAAGTACGAATAGATGGACGCTGGTTGAAATGCTATAAGACTTGCAAGAGGATCGTGAAATAAAACCAGCGACACGTGAAGCTCTAGTGGTTATGCATGAAACATGGATGTTCAATTTCAAACCTGGGTCAAATACTACTTCCGAATCTTTAAATTTGTCCACAAGTGCGAGCACCAATCCATCAATCTAGTATTCATATAAAACTGGATGAATTTTGTTGGTGAATCTCATGTGACAACATTTAGAAATGTTAAGAGGAAGTCAATTACCTTGACACCAATTTTGGAGATTGTCAAGATCATTTTGGAGCTATAAGCAGCCTTTACTGGAGTTAATGGGGCGATAAATTTTTAAATCATCAGCGTAAAGAAGACAATTAGAAGACAGGCATTGGGGAAGATCATTGATGAAAATGTTGAATAGCAAAGGGCCTAAAGTTGATCCTTGAGGAACACCAGATTATGGGCTAAATGAGCCCGACGAAAAAAAATTATTCCATGTAACGGTGCAGGAGTGATGGGATAAGAAGGATAAGATCCAAGAGAGGATAGAGTCGGAAAGCGGAACGATCGGAGTTTGTTAGCCAAAAGGCCATGACCAACACTGTCAAAGGCTTTAGCAAAACCGGGGTATATGACATCGACTTGTTGACTCTTGTCGAAAGCAAGAGATATGGTATTAGAAAGATCTAACAAATTAGTTACTGTCGAACGACCTTTAATGAAGCCATGTTGTTCATTTGCAAACAGGATACTGATATCATCGTACATTCTGTTATGCACAATTCTCTCAAGGAGCTTGCCAAAACAAGACAGCAAAGAAATCGGACGATAGTTAAAGATTTCACTTCGATCTCCGGACTTATGGATCGGGAAGATGTCAGCATGCTTCCAGACGTCAATGAAGCAGGAGGAAGAAAGCCTAATATTTAAAATAATTGATAGTGTGGTAGATAATGAAGAAGATAATGACTTAACGAACAGATTTGGTATTCCATCAGGAGCCGGACCACCATTAATGTCAAAGGTAAGCAGTACATTTTCAATTTCCGATGGAGAGGTCACGATAGAATTCATTAAAGGGGAAGGAGAAGACACGATGAGTACATAGTGGGGTTCGAAACCTTAAATGTGGAGGAAAAAAATTGAGCGAAAAGGTCACAGATAGCTTGCCCATCAGAAGTTTGGCAATTACGCCATGAGAAGATATTAGGAATATGGGATGTTGTTTTCAGAGAATGTATGTATGTCCAAAAGGGCTTAGGACTATTAGATTGCAGTGATGTTTCAATCATATAATAATAAAATCGCATTGCGTTCTTAACCGGTTTTTTGGCTTCTTTACGAAGCAGTCGGTAGTTGGTGAGATCAGTGTTAGAGTTGGAATAATTTTTGCGCGCCTGGTCCTTCAAATAGAGAACGTCTGAGACTTCAGCGGAATTCCAGCTGGGGCTCTTTTTCCGAGGGGCTCGGCAGATAGCTTCATGGTTTGCAATTATGCTACTGAGATTCTCATAGAAAGTTGATAGCGCTAAATTGACATCTAGCTTCTGTAGCATTGAATTCCAGTCAATATTATCCAGCTCAAGCTGAATGGCTGCATAGTTGGCTTCGCGGAAATTAAATTTTGGGGAGAAAGGAGTGCGTTTGGACTGAGGTGCAAGAAAAGATAAACGAACCTCACGCGGAGGATGATGGGGATCATGTTTTACATATTCGGAGGGGGATTTTGGGATCGAAGAGATAGAGGAAGGATTGGTAGTAAGGATGAAATCGAGAAGTTGATTGTTTGCGTTAGTGATCATATTTAATTGCGATAGGGAGCAGAGCGATGAAAAAGAAGAAAACAGGATAGAGAGATCATTGAAGGATGAGAGGGTATAAGAGCTTGAGTCCCACCTTATGCAAGGCATGTTAAAGTCATCAAAGATTAAAATAGTGTATTAAGGGTTGATGCTACAGAAATACGAAGATAATTCAGAGAAAAAACGGTTGTAAACGCGGAAAGGAGCATTACAAGGGATATACACGCAAAGCAATACTAAACTCACGGCTTGAGAGATATTGATTAAGATAGTGATGCATTCTACTGGAAGAGACGGTGAAAAGTCAGAGCAGAGTTTGCTGTCTAAGGCTTTATGAGCAGCAATAAGTACACCACGACCGTCAGATTTACCTGAAATCAAACGATCTCTATCAGCTCGGTAGACATCATATAGTGGAAAAATTTCACTGCTGGCGATATCAGGAGTTAGCCAGGCTTCTGTAAAACAAATGAAATCAACGCCGGAAATGGTAGAGGCAATTTTAATAGCTTCAAGCTTGGTTCGCATGCCACGTACATTTTGATTATAAAGATTGAAGCTACGAGAAGTGTTTTGAATATCAAAATTTAAATTAATATTTGAAGAAGCTGTAGGGTGACCAGTTGTTAAAGTTTCGGAAGAGAGCTTACCAAGCGACGAAAATTTCTTCTTTTGGTTGCCTCGAACGGTTTGATTAGTGTTCCAGGAGGCCAGTATTCTGGTTGAAGAACTATGCTGTAGTTTGACGGCACAGTTAGCTTAAAGGAAGCTATAACTCTTCCCTCAATGTTGTCTTTTGTCAGTTTGTGGCAGCTGCTGATCCTTACTGAATGTCCAAATTTCGTTGAGACATAATCACAAATGTCATTCGTCGATGTCTCATAAGCCAGACGAGATATAAATATTTGCTTCGGCGGCGCCATGACATGAAGAGATGGAACTTTCTGTGGAGCTGGCAGATTAAGAGCGAAACTAGAAACACCAGCTCCTGGCGTTGGTTGAATATCCGTTACAAGAGTGTTGGATGAAGTGGGCCGATTTTTCGATATAGCACCTCGACGAGAAGATGAGGGCCCAGGTGATGATTGAAATACAACCTCTGAATCATTGCTGGTCAACAGTTTAGCGCTGTTTTTTGTTGCAGGTTTAGCTTGCGTTTTACGTCTCGTTATTATGGCAGGAGTAGTATCTAATGTTATTTTAGTATTCTCCCCCGATGAAGGTAGATCTGGTACGGAAGGCTGTAACACATCGCGAGTCTCAAGGCTCGTCTCAGTCAGAATTCGAAACAGTATCCTAACCCGTCAGCGATGGCATACCATACGCGTACATAGAGAAAAACTAATATTTTAGAACAAAAATGTTTACTAACCGAAAATAACAAGAAGAAAAACAGGCTTATTCGTGGTGTATAAGTCTCTCCCATTCGCTTAATGGTGTTGCCGACAAGTCTGACTTTGCTCAAATTGAGAGTTCGCTAATTCTGTACATTTTCTTCATGTTTCTCAGATTGGAAGAGATGGCCGGGAAAATAACAAGAAGCCACCCTCTCAAACTCTGTACCATTTAACTGTTTAAATAGGTATTACTTCAATGTTTCCTCATTTTGAGGCAGTTATCTAAATCCATAAAATGATATTGAAACAGTTTTCCAAATTTTTAAACTTTCCGGTACATTCGTGAACCATTTTCAATGCTTTCCTATAAAATATTCCATCTCCTTTATGTCTTATTTCTCTTCCACGATTTCTATTAAAATTGTGTCCCTCCATCATCGTTATTACGATCAATTTGTAAACATCGTATTTAAATTAATGTATTTTCCAATAAATTGACACTTTTCCCATAATTTTTCCAATACAAATTTGAACGGTAATAAACAAGAAAGAAATTTCCTACTTTCCGCATTTGCCCATTTATCTCCATCCCAACTTCAAATACCATTCGCTTCTCCATCCAACTCACAAACGAAATGCTTTTAACAAAACATCTCTCGATTAACATCCCCATCATTCTTAAATTGTTTAAATTTCCTCTCACGTAGCGCCATATGTACGAGTATGACCGACCGGTCATCAATCATCGAATTGTATGGAAGTACACTTAGTCCTTCAAAGCATAAAAATGTGCGACCTGGCAAGAGTTGGAGTTGGGTCGGTAAGCGTGGAGGGAGGTATGGTCACAAAAATTGTGTTGGGCCGTAAAAAATTGGACGAGTAAAAAGCCGGGTCAAGCGTTTTTGTCAACTTGACAAAAGCCATCTGCCAATCAAATGGGCGTTTTGCAGGGTCATATCATTCGTCACTTATTTCCTCCTTCGTGGCCATAAAGTTCATTAACTGCTCGGCGAAATACTGTCGTTCTAGTTGACCATAAATTGCCACAATGGTTATCCTTAAAGCATCATCTGCCCTCGGGGGTGGATGCTCTTGCCACCTCCATCCAAGCGAATTGTGCTGATGCGATGTCGCGGGGGAGGGAGAGTCACAGTGGGAAAAAGGATATCATGGTACTAATTGCAATAGTTTTAGTGCAAAGAGAAAGTTCTGGTTCCGTGATTTCCCAACGAGGGGGTGGCAAATTGAAAATACGTAGCCAAAAAGTAATAATGCGTTATTTCGTATTAATATATCCTTTCGCTCACTTGATTTATTTTCGAGTCCACCCACAATTCTCGCAGGTTTTTTTTTCGAGTGTCCTCAGCAAATATTGCAACTGAGATAAAACTATTAAATTTTGCAATGCTTCCAACGAACAGATCCTGTTTTCCTTGTGTGGAGCTTGGAGAGTCCTTCGACCACTGTCTGCTAGCAGATTCCAGACCAACACGCATTAATTTCATGCCCAACTTCACCCGTTCCATGCTCCTACTTCCGGCCATTGAAATGACGTCATTGTCGCCCCTTTAGTGACGTCAGGAGTAAATGTAATGGGAAGCAGGCTAGTGGCTGTTTCCAGGAAGAACGACTATTACACGTGTGAGCAAGGGTCCTTTGGCCGCTGTTTGCTCCTCGCACGCAAATTGCCGCGCGCATATTAGACATCTCAACTTCCATCGTTGCTGCCACTGTTGTCGGCGAATACCCGGCAATGTTCCGGCTCACAGTGTCGGAAAATTCGCATGGATGGCGGCGGTAGTAGTGGTGTTAGTTGCGAAAAGTGTTTTTCAATAAAAGGGCGCTGCCGAGTTGTAGCGATACAGTTGGAGTCGGAAATTTTTCAACGGAAAAAATTGAGTCGTAGAATCAGTCCTTTAAGGATTCCTCTTAACTTTTTGCTGTTTCTAATGTATGTATTCCCTCGAAAGCAGATATAGTAGCTATCCCAGAATTTCATCAGCCAAGAAATCACGTCCACTGTTTTCCTGTGCACATAATTTCACTCAACACTTTTCATCCCCCATAAGTCCCTCATAGTTTTCCATCTGCACATTAGGGCGAGAACATGAGCATCCGTGACGTCACTCGTTCGGGTGCTGCGCAGTGATTAGGTCATTGCATTGCGCCTGACAACCACCCATCGACATCCATTTTCCACACGAGCTTTCGGGGCGTTGGGGATGTGAATTCAACCACGTTGTTCCGTAAATTTCGATTTTCCGGTTTTTGTCGCCGCCGTTGCCACAGTGCTCTTCATCTCTTGCCGAAACTCTCACAGAATAATCCATTGACAAAATTCCAAAGAAAATTATTTTTTATATCAAAATTTGGAGCCATCTAAGGTTCTAGTGTCTCATGTGTGCACATTGAAGCGAAAGTGATGCTTAGTGTAATTAAAATATTATTCCCAATGACAATAATAAGTGAAAAGTAACCTCGCAGCATTTTCTACACGGGATAAAAGATACCCAAAGTATCTTTCACCTCGAGTATCTAAAGTGTCTACGGAAGAGAAAAAAAAGATATATCTACAAAATATTGTATTAGAAAATAAAAAAAAAACACCCATCGGAAAATCAAGTGTGTGAGTGTACGTTTTAGGTGTTTTCCTCATCAGTGTTTGTGCTTAGGGAAATGTCAGTCGGTTTGATTGTTCAGTTGGAGAACCATCAGCAAGTGTTGACGTCACATCTTCTTGGTGAAGAGTTGACGTCGTGCAAAGTGCATTAGTTTGGAGGCGTCATGGATCGAAACTTGCACAGCTCCTTCATAATCTCTTGTCATTGTTGTATGCTAGAAACAAGTGTCATCCATTTTTGCTGTGACGATATTCTGATTTGAGAAACAGATGTTTAGATTCTTCTCGCTGGTATGTATATTAGACGTCGTTATTCGGTTTATTAGATACATGCAAAAGAAACAATACAAATTGTTCCTTAACTTAGGGTAGTATAGACAAGACACTCCACGCAGCAGCAGACATTTTGTTTGTAAGTGCATGACCTTAAACGCATTGCATCACATACCCATAGTGTAATCGCATAGTGAAAGCATCCCCAGACAGAATTTCCTGGAAATTTCAACACACCCTTTGAACTCAAGAGTTATGTCTGCAAATTGCAAAGACAAAACTACAATTTTCGATTTCTACTAAAATATATCCGTTTTGAAAGCTTGAGAGCTCCAAGAAATTTAATACCAGGGTCAAATAAATATTTCATTAAAGTCCTTCGGCACTGAAATAATTGTTTCACCAAAAACATTTCCTAAGGTTTCCTTGAATAATAATTGGAGCCTATTCATACAATTTGAAGTATAATTAACCATTCGACCTTTTCTGCTTCATTCTAAAAATAAATACAGTACAAAAGAAAGTTTTTTACCAAATGTTTGCATGAAAGGTCTTCATGAGAACTTTTCAAAGCATATCTTAAAAGTACGTCAATTGCATTCACGAAAACTGTTCATCCTTCCCTCCAAGATTAGGCATTGTTGCTCCAAAAAATTATAGAGGTAGTTGTTTATAAGATCAATAACAACAACTACCTTAGAAGCTGCAATTCACTCCGTTTTTTTACTAAAAGTATGCTTGGAAAACTTCATGTTCTTATATTCAGTAAATTTCAACAAAATATTCTATCGTATGTGTGGAAGTTATAGCCATTTGAATTTTCTCCAATTACATCACACGGTTTTTCTGCTAGATAGGCTTTCCATCGAACTAATACTTTCAAGTTGCACTTATTTAATGTTATTAGTAAAACTTAAAGTTAAGTGTCATTGTTGGTAGATTGAGTACAAAATCCTTTTCACAGAAGCACATTTCCGTCTGCCCAACTTGTTCATCGCTTCATACAATCAGAGTTCCGGTGACATAGTGTATCTCAAATGTAACGACTTATAAAAATTTATATTTGGGCTGATAATATGTTTCCTGTCAAATTTTAGCGTAGATACCACAATTGTCAGTCATAAATGTTTTCCCAAATAACATTCTTCTTCCTTTGCTTCCTGCAAATAGCGCCTCCAACTGTCTCGATCTATTGACCACGTCCTCCAATGTCGAGATCCGAGCAGCGATGAACTTTCTTCGTCGACAGAGTCAGACCTGCATTTTTCGGTTTTCTCACTGTTCTCCGCTCTTCAGTTATCCCAGCGAATACATTTTTGGGTATCCGTTGTCGTCCATACGGTTTATGATGCCAGCCCATTGCAGCTTCTGCAGTATTGCAATTGTTGAGACTTCCGGCTCGTCAAAAATTGTACATGGTTGTATCGAATTTGCCATTGGTCTACGTCTAGCTTCGCTCCGATTATTCCCTTCAGGACGCGTCGCTCAAAGGCGTTCAATATATTTGCGGATGCTTGGGTAAGAGTCCATGTTTCACACCCATAGCATAACACAGGTCTTATCACAGATTTGTATACTTGGAGCTGTGTATGCAGCTGGTCTTCAAGATCGTCAAAACTGAGTAAAATAATCTATTTGCGAGCTGTACTCTTCGGCGTATTTCGTCTCTTTCATTGCTGGTTCTCGTTATTTTGGCGCCTAAATGCACAAATTCGCTCACATCTTTGATACTGTATTCGCCAAGTATGATATTTTGTGTATTTGAGGCATGACTGTGTCATGAGCTTTGTTTTATTTTCGTTGGTTTGTATCCCTGCTAGTTTTGCCTCGCTTTCGAGTTTCAGGAAGTTTGGCAGTTGTTAATGTTCGTGACGAAATGTTGATGTCGTCCGCATATGCTACTAGTTAGCTCGACTTGTATAGTAATGTACCTCGTGTATCGACAGGTAGCTTCCTTATGGCTTACTTCAAAGGCGAATTGAAAAACAATGGGGCCAGCCCATCCCTTTGCTTTAGTTCGATATTTTTGTCAAAGGCATCGGTGAGTTGGTTATTGATGCGGACATGGGAGGTCGCCAAGGTCATTGTCATTTTGGTAAGACGGACTGATTTGGCTGGAATGCCAAAGCAAAGCATAATTTGGTACATTGCCTAAAGTCAACGAAAATTTGGTGTACATCTATGTTGAACTTCTAACATTTTTCAAATACCTGATTGACAGTGAATAATTGGTCTACTCTCGATCTTGCTGCTCTAAAACCACATTGACGCTCCCCAATAATACTGCTGTCGTATGATCCGATTTTATTTTCTAAGATCTTTGAAAATATTTTGTACGCCGTACAAATGCCTCTTTAATTTTCGCACTGTAGCTCGTCACCTTTTTTGTGAATAGCGAATATACACTCGCGCTCAAAATTAAGTATAGGGTTACCATTTTCCAATAAAATTAGTTATAAATCGAGCTAAAATAGTAAATTGAAGACATTTTGATATTTATTTTGATATTAAGCTGCTTTATTATATATTCATAGTCAATTCAACGGTTTTAAAAATACATGTTATGTAAATAAAGAAAAAAAACAACGTCTTAAAACAAATATCAGTTCATATAAAAAAATATAAATAAAAAAATATTGTTTTAACATTAAAATTCAGTCAAAAAAAATATTTTTTTTTTAAATTCAGTACTTTTTGGCGCCCCCTTTACTGTTTATCACCGCCTCCAATCTTTTCGGCATACTTTCCACCAAATTTTTCAGTTTTTGTCGGTCTATTTTGTCCCATTCGTTTTTAAGCTCCGGAAAGAAACTTTGTAAATTTAGTCTTTTACTTCTAGGCACATTGGTATCCGAAATTGTCCAAAGATGTTCTATGGGGTTTAAATCAGGAGACTGGGGCGGCCATTCAAATTTTTCGATGTTTTCTTCTAGAAAATATTGGTTTGCAACACGTGAGGTGTGCTTAGGGTCACTGTCTTGCTGGAAAATAAAGTCCCTAACTCCAATTTTCTTAGCAGAAGATTTTTAATTTTCTTTTAAAATTTGAACATAGTCTACCCCAGTCATCCTCCCCTTGACGTGAAACAAATTTCCTATTCCAGCCCAGCTAAAGCATCCCCGTACCATAATTGAGCCATCTCCATGCTTAACTGTGTGCTGGAGAAATCGGTCCTCTAGACCTTCATGTGCCTTTCTCCACACTTTTTTCCGTTTCTTTTTGCCAATCAATTCAAATTTGCTTTCATCTGACCAAATGACCTTCTTCCAAAACTCCAGAGGCATGGACACATACTTTTTTGCAAAAGCTAAGCGCTTAGTCTTATTTTTCTTGGTGATAAGTGGTTTTTTCTTGGCCAAATAGTTTTTTAATCCAGCCTTATTCAAGCGCCGTTTTATTGTGGACGTAGAAACATTCAAGTCTAGTGCATCCTTAATATCTGCTGCGGTTACTGATGGATTTTTAACAGCTTCTCGTACAATTCGAGCATCTTCTTTAGGTGTTTTTGAACTTTTTCTGCCCTGCCCTGATCGATGCTTAACTGAATTCGTTGCAATAAATTTGTCAAAAACTTTTTTTGCACCCATTTTCGATATATTATACTTCTCTGCCAACTCACGATACGACATACCATTTTGCCGGTCGGTTACGATTGCCGCTCTTACTAGTTCTGTTTTATGGAACATTTTTTTGCACCACCCTGTATAAAGCAATACAAATCACAATTACAAAGCTAAAAATATAATATTTTTATATAAAATTTGTTCACAATACAAAAACACAGCTTTTATATTAAGAAATTATTAAAAAACTCCAATTAGTTTTGAATAAGATGTGCACAATTTACCCGTATACTTAATTGTGAACGCTTACACTGTAACGAAAATAACACTTGAGCAAGCTGACGGCACAATAGATACTAACTATTGCATCATTCAAACATGCAGATTCTCTTTGTATTGCGTCGTAACAAATAAAGTATAAAATTCCTGGAAAACAAAAGTAATTTTAAATAAATACGAATATATAGCAAGTGTACGGCGCCGTATACTTAATATTGAGCGCGAGTGTAATTGATTGGTTCCACTCTTTCGGCATATGTTCTTGTTGTCAAATATGCTGGATGACCTTGTGGATAGCTTTATAAACGTTGCTGCTACCACATTTGATGAGCCCCATTGGAATGTCATCGTTTCTCAGCGCTTTATTATTCTTTTGGGCTTTGATGATGGAACAAGCTTCTTCCAGAGTTGTTGGGACCAATGGAAGCTCTCCGCCGAAATCCATAGGCTCCGATGCTGTGGAGCTGTGCGGAGGGTTAAGAAGGCTCTTAAAATATGATGCCTGTCTTTGTAAAATCATTTTACAAAACCTTACTAAAATCGCATCGTTCGTCCGTGTGTCACACCACTTTTTCTCGCAAACTACATAAGTTAGAAACGTAAGATTTTGTAGGTAGGTGCAAAGCGACGCCTTCTTGAAAGTTTCACTACAAAAAGAAATAATTAAGGGGGGTCTCCTCATACAGAGGAGTGGCCCGTGAAAAAAAAATTTCACTGCATGTCGGCAATATGGGTATCAACTGAAAGGTCTTGATGAGAACTTTTCAAAAAAAGTCTTGAAATGACAAGTTTTGATTTGAGGGTGCAAGGGAAGGGGAAATGCTCGAAAATTTTCTTGTTTTTCGCTCTTTTTGCTGCATTATACACTTTTGTTCCTTCTTTTGCCCTTCTAAATAATCATTTTAAACATGCAAAACACATTCTTTGTTCACAACTGAAAAAATCAGGACCATACAGCTTTGTACATCCTAATGATTTGAATGTGTGAAGAATCGCCGTCACCGATATAATATTTATACTTAGCATCGTGCAGGTCTTTGGATCTTTTAAACATTTCTACTATGCGGTCTAATACCATTTTTCCTGAAGAACTTTCATGATTTATTTGAAATTTTTCTTCGTGTTCATTAAAAAACCAATCGCACTCTGGAGTACAAACTCCAGAACACCGCTTACAAAATTTGCTTTTCACTATAATATCAAGCCTTTTTCCAGTATAACATATTTTCCTTTCAATGAAACAATACCCAATAAAAAAGAAAATCAACGTTTTGACCAGGAGCCATCACCTGAAACTCCACATTGCCTGCTGCTTTATTCATTATATAGCCTCATTGTGAATACGAGCCTGCGATTGATTTCGTATGCACTTTCGATTTTCGGAGATGAATGAAATTGAATTTCATCGCACAGGCACGTACCTCAAAGAATAAAACCCAAGCCTCTTTCGTCCTTTTTTGAAAATTTCACGTCTTTGTCACATTGTTTACATTTCAATATGTTTTGCACATCGACATTAACGTCAAGACCCATTTTTAGGTCTTTGTAAAAAATTTTTTTACAAAGACCTACTAGTTTCGCGACCTGTCTGTCCGTCTGTCCGTCCGTCTGTCCGTCCGTCCGTCTGTCCGTCTGTCCGTCTGTCCGTCTGTCCGTGCGTCACAGCTGATTTCCTCAGAAACTATAGAAGCTAGATTGCTCAAACTTTGTGAAAAGGTCAGAAGTGATGATCTCTCAAAAGTTAAGGCCTTGACAAAAATTTAAAAAATGTTTAAGGGGGGTCCCCCCTAATAACGAATTGGCCCTTAAAATTTTTTTTTAATCAAAGGTAGTCGAGTGGGGTATCAAATGAAAGGTCTTGATTAGAACTTTTAGAATCTGAAATAAAAAAATCATTTTTGGAATTAGGGGGTCCAGGGGAAGGCAAAATGTACCCAAAATTTGTGTCCCCCCCCCTCGCGATTGGACACCTTTCAGCCGAAAAATCTGAAAATTATCACGAATGTGGACCTTTATGAGTACAAGGGCAACAAATACCTTAGAAATCGAAATTTGCTCAACTTTGTTAATAATAGTATGATTTGTAGATTTTACATTTTTGCCCATAAAATCAAAACGGTAACTTTAAACTTCTTGAAATTTTGCAATTATATAGAATGACATAAGATATATATGTTCACAAAATTTAATTGAGATCGAATCATAATCAAGTGAGTTATAGCCATTTCAATTATATGGAATTACAACAACGATAACACGTGTTTATGGTTCATATAGGGTTTTCCAATAAGAGGTGTTATTTTGATATTAAAAGAAAAATGCCATTTTTTTTAAATAAATGATCGGATGTTTAGTTCATTATAAAGAAGAAGATATGCCGTTAATAGCAAAAACTAACATTGGACAAATAACCACTACGACACGCTTACAGGACCATATCCTCTTCATGAAATTTTCCATTACCAAATCGCAAAGTGGCTACTCTATGTCCTCGATAGCCTCACAAATTTCATCTTTGAGATCTTGAATTGACGCTGGGCTATCGGCATAGGCCTTCTCTATCACGTGGCTCCAAAGGAAGAAGTCGCAAGGTGTTAAATCAGAAGATCTATTCAAAATAACACCTCTTATTGGAAAACCCTATATATATTTAAAATTGACTTAGGTACTTTTATTTTCTTTCAATTTTTATGAAAATTTAAGGAATAGTGTTTAACTTGAACATGTTCAGTCGGCCGAGCATTCAGAAAAATCATTTAAGCGGGATTAAAATGGCGGCTGCACTGTGCTTATGAAAGAAACTGTGCATCTTTTGTATAAAGTTGAACGATTTCATATCTAAGTATTGGATGAATAATTCAGGTTATCGATTCACGCCATTAGAAAACTTGCTTCTAACCCTAGGATGTTTACAAAGACCTTCTGGTAGGAGCACTCTCCTGCTTACTCAACTTGTTTTTCAATTTTTTCACTGAGGCACTTGTAAAATCCGTACTTTTTTCAGTATTATGTCTATTTCCATGGAATTTTCTGTTTTTCACCAGATGCAGCTCGAGAACTAGATAATTTGGAACCTTTTTTATACATATTTCGAAGTTCTCATCTTACACCGACCGATGCTTTGGTTTTGATTGTAGTATACGAACTGCCACGTTGCGCAATGGATAAAAGATAGCCTTCGAAAAGGCATGACTAACGGTTCTTTTGAGCTTCCCCAGTTTTTTCTATAGAATATATATGTAAAGTATGTAATATATAGTATATAGTATAAAATACAAATATATATCGGACCAGATGTTTCAAAACAAGTAGGGAGCCGAGAACAATGAAATAAGCAGGAGATTCGAAAAATGCGATCCAACCGCTTTTCAACTTAGGCGCTTAGAAATCGTTTAAATTTTTATATATCTCTAAAACCTTTTGCATCGTATTTTTGAAGGTATTTTGAACCAAAATCAGTAAAATATATAAACTGATTTTTTGAAAATCTGTAACTTTATGCCCCCTTGAACGCTAACATCCTGAATGATTTGCCGATTAACCTGCAGCATAATTCCGACACAGACGTGATTGATCTTAACGAAGCCTGGATTTACCCTGAAGAAGCGAGATTTTATAATTTTGAGGGATATACTTCGGCACTCTCCTGCAGGCCTGGAAAAGGTGGAGGCACAATAACATATGTAAAAAAAATCAATTTACTTCCTCAATAGGGTGACACTTGACAAATATAATATAATAATCGGATTGAATTACGTAGGCAAAAAAAAAAGAAAGAAAATTCGTACGCATTACAACTCCAACTATCTCAACGCACAAGGATACACTACTCTCGACTGAATAAAATTTTGCCAACATAGACAGTGCTGTAATTGTCGAATAACCAGAATCGAGGTTAAACCAGGATACTCTGGAAACGATTGGATCGGTCATCGTCAATAATTACAAAATTGATCGCACGGTTTCGAATACCTGTCTGGATTATATAATAACCAATGAAAAAAAAAATAGATGCTAGAAAAATTAAATACAAGTACCCATTTTAGGACTGGCCGGAGCTGGATCATTGTGTTTTAAAGATCGATTACTGAAGAACCGGAAACCTGTAAACCTAATGGTACTCAAACAAGTCGATGTAGCAGAAAAAATAATTAACTCGACGTCTTCTGAATATCTAACCTTGAATCATCCATATGTTCGATAAAATGAGTTGAGAAAACTAACATACGGTTAATACGTATTTTAATCCGTCGCGATTTAGTAACAAAACATTTCAAAACCTGCATTTTCCCGCCCCCTGCAATCAGCTTAAGACCTGTTTTGAAAAGTCCTTATCAATACCTTCTATTTAATACCAAAATTGGTTGTCATTGGCAAAAAGAAATTTTTTTTTGAAAAATTAAAGTTTTATTTGTACTGAAAGTTTTATGAAGGCGCAACTTTTGACCTACCCACAAAATTTCATCTTTCTAGCTTATATAGTTTGCGAGAAGGACAGACAGACAAACTGACAGACGGACAGACATGTGGACATTTTAGTAGGGTATTGTAAAATTAATTTACAATACCATAAAAAATGATCACAGAATTCAAGCAAAACTCTACCATCGAGAAAAAGATTAGATGCCGTCAGCAAAATCAAAATAGCATGAACGAACGGCAACTTGTGCTCTTTGTCCGCCATCTGTAATGATTTTTCCACCACCACTTCATTCGCGATTTCCCGAAGAAAATATAAACCGACCTCTCATCGCTTAAAGCCATGGAATCTCGAGGCGCATCAACGAACTATGCCTCTCAAGGCCTACATGTTCGGATGCTCCCAGACTACTCTGAGGTGACTGCTTGTCGGCAAGCTAGTTCGGAGAGGAATTTCGGTCGTGGGTCTTGACGCGAATAGACTAAGCTCAAATACAGTCTCTCAGCCACCGATTCAGTTTGCCCGTTTAAAACGCGTTCAAAAATTTTCGAGGAAAAACTCTGACATTACTCTACGGCAGCCCTTTCAAGGCTTCCAACAACTTCAGATGAGCAAACATCTAACTCATGCATTACCGATGTAAATACCGATGCGGTGTCTGAAATAAGCTACTCTAATCCTAACTGAAATATTCTACGCTATGTAACAATGGCCAAACTACAAGTTAGGGCGCCGTGTACCCGAAACGAAAGCACTAAATCTATTAGTAGTGAATTACGTCGAACCCCGCCCATTCAATCTCTAATCTACTGAAAGGAAAGACCTTGTTTTCGATTACCAAGTCTAAAAACTTACATCGACCACGTTCTTCGACAATTCGAATTTCGCTACGCATACATTGACGATATTTTCAAAGCGCCTAAATCGCTCAACGAGTACCGTAAGCATCTTCAACTAATTTTTGAACGACTTCGTGATTATGGCTTGTCGATAAATGTTGCGGAATGAGTTTTTGGGACACCATCAGCTAAATACCTCGGATATTTAGTCAGCGAACAATGCATCAAACCTCTACCTGCAAGAGTGCGAACCATTTTGGACATGAAAAAACCATTAAGAAAAGCGAAATCGCGACGATTCATAGAATCATTAAACTTCTATAGGAAATCTTTGAAAAACGCTGCGAAAATTCAATCACCCATCCAAGAATACCTCGTTGGTGCCAGGAGAAAGGACAAGCGACAAATCGTTTGGAATTCTCGAGTGGAAGCTGCTCTCCGGAAATGTAAGGAATAAATTGCAAATGCAGCGTTATTACGACATCGTATCGAGAATGCACCACTGCCCATTATATCGGATGCATAAGATTTTTCGATGGGCGTGGTCCTTGGAAAGTTTAATAACAATGCTTGCGAACCATTTGGATTTTTCTCGAGAAAATTTGACCATTGCTCACCGGAAATATAGCACATATAATCGGGAACTGCAGGCGATCTGCAGCGCTATCAAATTCTTACGTCATATAATTGAAGGGCGTCCACTAATTACAAAAAACCAGTCACAAGCCGATAACGTTTGCCTTCCACCAGAAAACCGACAAAGCAAATCCGCGAAAGTTGCGACAATTGGACTTCATTGGACAATTTTCAACCAATATTTTCTATATCGCAGGTGACGAAGTGGTCATGACAGATGCTTTGTACCGGATTATCAGACAAATGATCAAGAACTTCAACAGCTTCTCCGTTCGGAAACGGCCCTAGTTTTGAGGAAACTGCGAGTTGACGACAGCGGTACCACCTTATATTGTGACGCGTCAACACTCGAAATCCGACCATACATTCCCATAGTATAAAAAAAGAAAATCTTTGAAATAACCCATCGATTAGCACATTCCAGTGGACGCGTTATGAAAAAATTTATATGCCGAAAATATGTTTGGCCGAGCATGTCAAAAGACATTCTCTAATGGGCGCGCACAAGTCTTTCATGCCAACGTAGCAAAGTTAAAAAGCATGTGAAACCTCCACATGGACATATTGAGATGCCCGACTCCAGATTTAGCCACGTCCACATCGACATCGTTGGACTGCTTATACAATCCAAGGGATTCTCGTATGTCTTGACCGTAATCGATCGATTCACGCGATGGCCCGAGGCGGTCCCAATACGAACAATAACAGCAAACGTTATAGCCACGAAATTCTACACGAACTGGATAGCGCGATTTGGAGCTCCTGCTGTACTGACTTCGGAGCAAGGATCTCAATTTGAGACTTTGATTTTCCAGTCGCCATATAACAGGTTGCAAGAAAACTTGGACCACGGTGGCATCGATATCTGAAAGCGGCCATCATATGCCACAATAACCTGGAATGAGCTGAAATCCTCCCAACCATGTTACTCAGCGTTCGCACAAGCAAGACGGAGGATATCGGCCCAACTTCCGCAGAGTTGGCATACTGCACGTCACTTCGAACCACCGGAGGATTTTTCTTCAATGAAGATATGCCGCCAAACTATTTGTTCAGACATTCCGTGAACATATGAAACCAATCCGTGGAACGAAAATAACTCGCCAAGACAAAAGGAAAATATTCTTCCAAAAGATCTATCAACTTCTTCGCATATATTCGTTCGTGTCGACCGAGTGAAGAAGTCATTGGAACACCCATACAAAATTTAAAGACGAATTTTCGACAACGTTTTTAACCTGGATATCCATGTGAAAGCAACGGATGTCAATGTCGACCCACTTCAACCAGCGTATTTCGAGTTTTCATATGAACTCGCTGACAACCTCGAGTCAATTCCACAAACACATCCAAGCTTTACCTCGAGAACATATCCAGCACCAAAATCCAAAGCTGCTGTTGCGAAAATGGTTCAATGGTTATTTACTTTGTTCATAAAAACTTTATTATTAAACTCGAAGTTTATAATTCATCTGAGTGCGCAGTGAATACTCACAATTCTGTGGCTGCCTTATATCCCGTAGACCAAGACGAACACAACGCAATGTTAAGACTCACTTAATGTGATAACAAAACAATTTATTGCGAAATTAAATATACTATAAAGCTCAACAAAGAAACTATTACTGGTTAATTCTTGTTCGAGTCGCTACTAAAAAGAGAGAGAAAAAGAGCAGCTGATTGTCAGTTCGCTCGTTGCCAGATGATTGATTACCAGATGTGTGTTGTTAAATTTTCTCGAGATGATGTCAGTGTCACTCAGTTGTGAAAATGGTGTTCATGATCGCCACAGCACCCTCTTCCCAGAATTGACGTTAAGTTGATGTTGGTTTTGACGTCTGTAAGTTCTAAGTTCTGTCATGATGTTGCTCGCTGTATACGCTGGTTTGAGTCGCTCGGTTGAAACGGTTGCATCTTGTCCCTTGACCTAGATAATGAAGACGTGATCGTTGATTCGTTTGACTATCTCGTGAGGTCCTGTATAGGGTTCCTCCAACAGCTATCTGACTGCATCAACTCGCAGGAAGACATGAGTGCAAGTGTAGAGATCCTTGTAATGAAAAAGGCTTTATTTATGTTGTGAGCTGTTGATGTCGGTCGAAAGAGTCGCAAGTGCTCACGAAATTTCTCGACAAAATAAGTGGGATCGGCTGAAATGTCCTCGTTTGTAAAAAAATCGCCCGGAATACATAGCTGTTCGCCGAAAAGTAGTTCGGCGCATGACGCTCCCAAATTCTCTTTGAGGGATGTTCGCAATCCCGGTAGAACATTTGGAAGTAGTTCTATCCGGGATGTGGGTCGACTTCACATAAGAGCTGATGTAAAGGTTCGGTGCCATCAATCAATAGCACCATTGGAGGCAGCATGATAGGGTGTTGTTCGAATTCATTACGTTCCAGTCAGATTGGTATGAGCTCGAAAATGTACGCTCTGAAATTGAGGACCTTGATCGGTTGTCAACGTTTTGGGTGTTCCAAAACACGTGCCTCAGGTGTTGTAAAAAGCGTCGGTGACTGTGTTCGCTATCATGTCTTGCATAGGGGCTGCTTCTGGCCACCGTGAAATTCTGTTTACCATGGTAAGACAGTATCGATACTCGTTCACCAGTGGCAGAATGATGATGTCGATGTGGACATGATCGAATCTTTCGCTCGATACATTTATTGAGATGGGCTGCTTCCTACTGTGTCGTTCAGTTTTCGACCGTTGACGGGAGATGCAGTTCCGAATCCGTCATATTGTGTCCTTTCAAATGCTGAGCCATACGTATTTTTGGCGCAGCTGGTGATGGGTGGCCTTGCCACTCGCATGAGCGAGTCCGTTTACCGAAGCAAAGGACTATTGACGAAGTTCCGGTGGGGCGTAAGGGCGGATGTATCCCGTTGAAGTATCGCAGTAAACTGTCGCAGTGCCGATTGATAGCTGTAGTAGTTGTAGTCCACTGCTGTTTCTGTTGTCCAGGAGCACACGAAGCTCGTCATCTTCTTGTTGAGCCTCGGCTAGTTGAATTGATTCTAGGGTAAACGGCATGTTGATAGTATTAATTGTGGAGAACGCGTCGGCTACCAGATTTTCCGCGCCATAGATGTAGACTATCTCCGTCATAAACTGAGAGATGAAGTCTAATTGTCTCGCATTGGCTTTGTCAAGACTTTAAGCGAATTCGTACATTAAAGGTTTGTGGTCGGTTTTGATAATGAAGTTCTGACCCTCCAGAATATGCCTAAAAAACTTGATGGCGGCATAAATAGCTAGAAATTTGCAATCATACGAGTACGCACTGTATCTGGCTTCCGTTGGACTCAGCTTACGAGAGTGCTGTTTGGATGCGTCAGTGACAAGCTGAGGTTGTGCCCTGTGATCTGGGTGGGCGAGTAAGGCTGCAGTTGCGAGGTCGCGTTTGCATATTTTGAAATTTGATTCCACTTATGATGGCGGTTGCTGTTTCTCTTGTTGTTGCTTATGAAAGCGTTGAACGATGCCTAATGATGGGCTGAGTGTTTTAAAATAACGTGTTCAGAAGTTACAGGACCCAAAAAATCGCGCAGTTCAACGATTGTCTTAAGTTGCTTGAAGTTAAGCAGCGTAGTGGTTCGCTCTTTTGTTGGTTGTGAACCGTTGCTGTTGATCGTGTAGCCCAAATACTCTATCTCCGTTTGATCGAAGGAACACTTATCAATGTTAATATGCTGATGGTGTTACTCAAGTCGTTGAGGGACAATGCTAAGGTGTTCTGGATGTTGATCGGGATTGTTTGATATGATGACGGTATTGTCTATATAGCAGAAGACAAATTCCATACCGTCGAGGATATTATCCATGTACCAAATATCCAAAAAGCCCGAGTGGTGTTGTAACGGCTGGCTTTTTGATGTCGGATTCGAACATCGGGATCTGATGGTAAGCCCATTCTAGGTCCAACTTCTAAAATATAGTTTTACCGTGAAGCCGGTCAGCCACGTCGTGAATGTATGCAATTGGATATCGATCCGATAAATTCTGAGCGTTAAGTTTGTATTAGTCCCCACAAACTCTCCAGCCACCGGATTTTTTGGCAACCATATGGATGGGATTGGCCCAAGGACTACTCGATGTAGGTCAGATAGACATTTTAAGCATCCGATCGAATTCTGCTCGTGTTGCTTTCAGTTTTTTGCCTGTCAGACGTCGAGGCCGTTGAAAAACTAGAGGTCCAATAATTTCGATGGAATGTACCACTAGGTTAGCTGGTGCTGTTCCATGTTTGGCTGATAACGCAGGCGCTGGTGCGTGTATTGTTGTTGCCGTTGAGAACGTGCCATGAATCGTATGGTGAATTATAGTTTTCATTGTGCGCTTGGCGGTTGGTGTTGCAGATGCAACAGCTCGTGTCGTATTGGTGAGTTTTGCCGTTGGATTGGTGGCAGGTTGTCGTAATCTGCATGGGGGCTGTCGTAGGAGTTATGACGGTTCCTCTAATGCCCGTTTTTGTATTGTTGAGGGCGGGTGCCGTTGCGTGTGTCGTGGGTACCCTGAAAACATCAACCAGAGCGATTTTTCTCGGGCTGGAGCAGATGGAATAGGTGTCTAAGAGCCTTCTGTTTTTTAAATCGATCAGAAGTCCGTAATGCGCTAAGAAGTCAGCCCCGATAATTGGTGTAGAGACATTTGCTACAATAAAGTTCCACGCAAATAAATGCTTGAGGCCAAAGTGGATATTCAGGAGCCGTTTACCATAGGTATTAATTGTGGTGTTATTGGCGGCGTATAACGTTATCATTTGTGGCTGTTGAAGTTGAGCGAAGTGTTCGGAAAGAATCGAGATAGACGATCCAAAGTCGATTAGGAAGTTTAAGTGTGACTGTTGGTGGACTATGTGTAGTTGAAATTCCGGAATTGTGCCTATTGTCGCATGTTCCGGTTTGCAGCTGATAAGTTTAATGTTCCGGGAAAGTGAAATAGCACTGTCTTTAAATTAAGTTAAAAGAGCTTATTTACTAAGAATGCACAATAATTAATTTTCCTATTTCACAAGTCGCACTTTAATTTACTTTTCACTTGTATTATCAATTTATGTCTCAACTGCCTGCAAATATATCACCAAAATCTTTTACTTCAAATATATCACGAAAATCTTTACTTCATTTCATATTGCGTTCAATTCACGGTCTACTCTTATCGCAGTTTTACTATCGCAGTTTTACTATCGTAGTTTTTACTACTACTATATCCCCCATTCATTCAGCTCGGCTTTATATAGGGCCTCTAGTCATTCAATCCATTTCTCGTATATTGGCGAATGTTCTGACGAAAACTAATTGGGATATTCGAGAAATTCTGAATACCCGCAGTGACGTCACTTGCTTACTTTCAGATAATGATCATGGGTCTACTTGGTCCATTCTTGTGCTTTCGAGTACATGCTTTTGACGTCACTCGTTTATTTTCTTAATCAATATTGATAATTACGCTATTAAAAGTTGCGACAGCAATCGCGACAGTAGTTCGCAGAATTGTGTGGACATGTAACACTATGTTCTCTCCCACTCTGGCGATGGAAGGCAACTGTATCAGTTTCCCTGATTCTGAATTGCTTGGAACGAGTAAGGCTCCGAGCACAGTTTCGCATTTACGGCAAATTTTGTATATTATGAAGTCTTGTTATTAGTCGGAGTGCAGTAGCCCTTTGCACCACCTGTCGAACAATGCGAAACAGCGGGGTTGAAGTTGGTTGGTAATTTGTCACCTGAGCGACGAGGTCATTGAGCTGACGTTTGATTTTGTCAATCCGTTTGTTGAGTTCCGACGTATTAGGCGCCCACGGCTGCGGTGGAGCAGGTGCCCGTGCCTGCGAAGGAGTAGCCTCTGCAGCCAATACGTAAGCCGGAACACTGTTATCCACTAAGCGGTCTGCTATTTTTGCCAGTTTGTAGTGTTCAACGCAAATGACGCTCACTGGTAGCCGTTTTATCCAGAATGTTTTGAAGTTGTCCTCAGACAAATCTAAAGGTGCGAAGTTTTGCATCTCTCGAATTAGTTGTGACGGTTGTTTCCCGTCGAGGTCTGCTCCTGTAAGCAACCGGTTTAACTGTCGCTTTTTAGAATCGGGAAATCTGGTGACAAGATGCTTTTTGATCGAATCGTGTTTGTTTGTGACTTGTGGTGAACGGATGTCAGATAGAGCGGCGATTATCATGTATAACGAGTATTGTCAGACGTTATTTAATTACTGGAAAATTGCACCTCGGCCTGCGCAAACCAAAGCGTTGGATTGCTTCGCAAAAATGGTGACAATTTCATGTCTTTGACAGAAGCAACTTCTGCAGACAGTAGAAAGTTTCTTGCTGTATCATCTGATGGCAAGAATTTTGGAGAAGATATCAAGTTTTTGTTCAGTTTGTACGGGTTGTAATTTTAGCAAAAAGTTTCTATCGCGAAAATTTAACGATGCACTAGGATAGTATTGTCCTCAAAAATTGAGGACCAGCAAACACGTTATGAAGAGTGTCTTCGTAAAATACGCGATGATTGAGGTTATGTTTGGGTGCTCCCCTAGTCAGGGCTCACGTCGTTGATAGGGTCACCAGTCGGGCTGCCTTATAGCCCGTGGACCAAGACGAACGCAACGCAATGTTAAAATTCACTTAATGTGATAACAAAACAATTTATTGCGAAATTAAATATACTATAAAGCTCAACGAAGAAACTATAAGAGAGAAAGAGCAGCTGATTGTCAGTTCGCTCGTTGCCGATGATTGGTTGCCAGATGTGGGTTGTTAGATTTGCTCGAGACGATGTCAGCGCCACTCAATGGTGAAAATGATGTTCATGATCGCCACAATTAAAAATGAATTCCTGAAAAAAGTTTTTTTAATTATTATAAAGGACTCAAATGTAGAACGTCTAAGCTTTCAAGGTTAGAAGGCTTGGTTAACAAATAAGATTACAGAATATGTACTACCAGCTGCTTTCTCATCATTTAAAGCTTTGACTAGTATTTAAAATTCCTTTTGATTTATGAATCAATTTGATTATTCGTTTCCCCGTGAAGTTATAAACAACCTTTGCTGAATTCTTAGTAGAATTTTCAACGTTGAGATAAATGTTACTTGCAAGTACGAAATTTGAAGTCAAATTTCTTCCTCATTAAATAAAGAGTTGCTCGATTGGACATTGAACTCGTAAGTGTTGTGCTGATCTATTCATTTTTAAGAAATCATATGAACTTTTCGCAACTCGTATCAATTGAAAATTTTGTTACACTAAAGGGTGATTCATAACAAGTGTACACATGTGAATGGGCCTTAACTCTTATTTATCACCAATTTCAGGTCCATATATTGACAGATTATGACAGTTTGGTTTTTTAACAATTCTAACCATGGCGTCATACACATCAGCCAAACGTTTTATTATTGTTAAAACTTTTTACAAAAATAATGAATCGCCAGTGCAAACATTTCGCGCTCTACGGGAATTTTTTGGTCCACCCATAAATTGGCCGGCGAGATCGTGTGATTTGACTCCTTGTGACTTCTTCCTTTGGGGATTTCTGAAGGATCGTGTTTACGCTGATGCTCCCAAGACTACTGAAGCATTAAAAAACAATACTCGAACCAACATACGAAATGTGTTCAAAAAGTATCGCGAATTTTGAATTTTCGCGGGTTACGTATATTCGAATTTCGATTTTTCGTGGCGTTATGTTGGTACTCATGTCTGTCACTTATGCCGACAAGCTCGGCCATTTTGAATGTTCACTTGATTGGTGATAGCTGCTTTACTTGCACGTGTTTTCAACCGTCTTCGATTTTTACTTATTCAAAAAAATGGATCAAAGAACGTGTATCAAATTTTGCGTGAAAAACGAAATTAAGTGCGCGGATGCATTCCGAATGTTGACTGTGGCATACGGAGAAGCTACCTTGGACCGAAGCAACGTTTATCGGTGGTACAAAATGTTTTTAGAAGGCCGAGAAGATGTTAACGACGAAGAGCGTGCCGGACGCCCGAGCACTTCAACAACAGACGAAAAAATTAATGAAGTGGAGAAAATGGTATTGGCCAATCGTCGAATCACCGTTAGAGAAGTTGCTGAGGACCTAAACATATCGATTGGCTCGTGCCATTTGATTTTTATCAACGATTTGGGCATGAGACGGGTCGCCGCGAAATTCGTACCAAAATTGCTCAATTGCGACCAAAAACAGCAACGCATGAACATTGCTAATGAGATGTTAAACTCTGTCCGCGACGAACCAAATTTGCTCCAGAGGGTCATAACTGGTGACAAATCGTGGGTTTATGGCTATGACGTGGAAACCAAAGCTCAATCATCTCAATGGAAGCTGCCGCATGAACCAATACCGAAAAAAGCGCGCCAAGTTCGGTCGAATGTGAAAGTTTTGCTGACAGTTTTCTTCGATTGCAGGGGCGTGGTGCATCATGAGTTCTTGCCACAGGGAAGAACGGTCAATAAGGAATATTACCTGCAAGTTATGCGCAATTTGCGCGAAGCAATCCGCCTGAAACGCCCGGATTTGTGGGAGAACAAAAATTGGCTTTTGCACCACGATAACGCCCCTGCACACATATCGTTGCTTGTGCGCGACTTTTTGGCCAAAAACAACACACTAATGGTGCCGCAGCCACCGTATTCCCCAGATCTGGCCCCCTGTGACTTTTTCTTGCTTCCTGAACTGAAGAGGCCCATGAAAGGACGACGTTACGCTACGCTTGACGAGATAAAGACGGCATCGAAGGAGGAGCTGAACAAGATTAAAAAAAATAATTTTTTGAAGTGCTTCGAAGATTGGAAAAACCGTTGGCACAAGTGTATAATATCTCATGGGGATTACTTTGAAGGGGACAAAATAGATATTCGTGAATAAATAAATAATTTTTGAAAAAAAAACAAAATTCGCGATATTTTTTGAACACACCTCGTACGCCTAATAACGCCGGAAATGTGCGAAAATGTCATCGAAAATTACAATCATCGTTTGAGCATTATGAGGTGCACATACGCCCAAAGTAATGTTTCATATTTAATTGTAAAGGACCAAATTTTCATATTAAGTAAACAATACAGCTCAATCTTCACAAAAACTATGTTTTTTTCGAAAAAAATGTGTACACTTGTTATGAAACACCCTTTATAAAATCTCCAAAATTCGGTTGAATGTGCTGTGCAGCTACTGTTCTTTGTTCCTCATGAATAAAAAATGTTATTCAAAATCTACCATTAATGTAACAATGCATGACAATGTCCAAATAAATTGAAAGCTCTAATATGAAACCTATAATATACAAGTCCTGGTACTGTAGTTCCCTATCAAAAATACGACATTACACATATCACAGACACTATTCATTACCATAACACTCTGACCGTGACATGTGCTTGCTACGAAATGTACACAAATATGCTAATACAAATCATTTGAGTAAAAATAGCATCATATTAATTTCATGCTTTATGGCTTCACCACTTTTATACGCGTATTCAAATGATTGTTATTGTTCTATATGTAAATGCATATTTCACTTCTAGATACTTATATCTACTCGTATTTTTGTAATGTACTCATATCTAAATATGTAGAATTTCATCACATAGTAATTTTGTCATTTTATTGTTTCGCGATTTACACACATTATTGTTACTCAGAGTAGATTTAATCGATATTATTACTTTATTTTCTATTCTTCCTGTGAAATGTATTTCAAAAACATTATGTACTAGTAGATGATAGCATGTATTTACAGAACTGAATATGTCGCCCTTACAGTGGAATGGAGAGATAAAAGTTTGTTCGATAAAATGTTAAGGGGTGTACGAGGGTACAAGTTTAGATAAGGAAGAGTGAAAATTATGGGAGAAAAGTTCTTTGTTATTTATGAGAGATTTGAAGAAAATACTTCAAAAGTGTGTACGTACATGTGTATGTCAAAGTTCATCGCTAAGTTATCAAAAGGTCAAAATTTACATTGATTCTTTGCACTTATCGTATCCCAAAAACAAATCTTTTTGAACTTGATTCCAAGTTGAACTTTGAGAGGATACACGATCCTTGAGCCATACATAACTTGGATAAAATCTCATCATTACATCACCATAATTTCCCAGCGAAACAAATAATATTTGGTTCGTTGAGAATTCTCTAGAAAAATTTTTCCATTTCACCATTTGCCAAGGTTGAATCCTTGCCGGGATAAATCAACATCATTATTGTCATGTCGGCAACACGTTTTAATGCTGTTGCTGAATAGCAAATGATTTTTCTGGATAAAACAAAAGGTGAAATGACAATACAAAAAATAATTATACATTAACAATGTGAATCTTAATTGAGAAAATGAAGGTAAAAGCAAATTAAGGACCTTTTCATCAAGAGATTGAACGCTAAGAGAAAGGGAACAATTAACATTTAAGCTTGATTAACTGCCAAAAAAGCCTAAATAAGGCAGTTATGTGGATGATAAAACAAAATTTAAAAGGTTATAGAGAGGCTTCATAGTTATGTTATCATCAGGTACTTTAAATTGTAAGAATTCTATAGAGAAAAGTAGAATTTACGTTCTCCGCGGTGAAAGTGTGCGAAGAAGTTGACAAAGTCAGTACTGTTTGCTATTATTTTCGACTTATCATCTAGATTTTTTTTCTTATGTTGTTATAAATGCAAAGATTACAAATGGCAAAAGCTTTTAAGTGCCGATGCGGCATCTCCAGACTGCGAGCCTCAGTCTAATTGGAGTTGACGATTCTTTGCCCGTGCTAGGCTGCCTACACGAATACATATTTTACATGGGAAAAGGAAAGGAAGGAGAGAATCGTTTGGCCTCTATAGTTCGTTATTACAATGAATTATAATCGAAGAGAAATGCACTGTTCTGTCGCAACATTTACCTGTCCTTTTCTTTTACATAAATAAAAAGCTCCAGGGTCCAAAATTGATTGCCTAATTAACCGTATTTTTGCTTTCGATATCATTAATTCTATGTTGCTATTGATTCTATATATTCTCCTTTTAAAACTCGACTGAACCCTCTAAGCCATTTTTTTCCAGCCAGCCAACCTCCATGCTCACAAGAACACTCTTCGGGCACTACTTGTGTAAATGATCCACCTGCTAGCCTCACGTTAAACTAGACGCTGATTCAAATTAGATGTAGCATCACTGTCACGAGGGTATACAGCTTTGGGCTTTTTGACGGTTCCCAACGTTTAACAGATGTTCATGCCATTTAAATTTATTCCTTTGACGTCTACATGGATATTTCTCCCTTGTGATTACCATCTACCTGAATTTTAAGTGACTTTCTTAATGGCATCACCATTTTGGTGCATAGCTGGAATAACTTTCAGTACGGGTTTTTTTTAAATGAATAATTGAGATGTGTCATTTTTTAATTAAGAGATTCATCTGTACAAGCTGTTGAGTGCCCTCTGTTTATTTCTGACCTCTAAAATTTGTGTGTCTTGTCCTTTAAAATATTGAACTGATTTGGTTCACAACCAAACTCAAGATCCGCCAATATGGAGGGCAACGAAAAAGCGCGCCCTTCAGTTCCCGGCTTAAATATGTGCAGTAACGTAAATAACCCATGAGTTTTCGGGTGAAGAAAACGATAAATAAAGGGAAAAATTAACTGTGGACACCAAAGAATACAAAGTAAAGGGGAAAAAATTTTTGTTTTAATAAAACGATGCTTGAACAAACTGCAAATTTATTGCAGTCAAATAGCAGCTCTTTATAGATTAACACAACAGGAGGTTGGATGGAAGTTGACAAAGCTACAGTTAACGCTAGGGCTGCATCTCTAATTAAAACGGACGGGTCTAATATTAACTCAAAAGATAAGTCTTCGACGGTAAACCCATCGGACTCTCCCCTATCCGATTCTTTCTTATAAATAAGGAGGTAAACTATTATGTGTCGGATGGGATACAACTAAAAGTCTTCTCCAAATCGCCAAAGGACGCAAATGATGCAATCGGACACAAAATCTATAAAAAACGCAACCTTAATGCATCCATAACTCTATATACAGATAAGGGGTAGCTAGAAACACAGATCTAGATCTCGAATTAACTGAATTTATTAGGCTGGTTAAGCCGTGGAACCGCATTGAAAACGAGTTATCAGATTTCAATATTATCAACGCAATAAGTTTGAATAGAAGGGATTCACATAATTCCACGAATTATATCCCCGCGCAATCTGTTAAAATCACAGTCGAAAGAACTACTTTACGTGACTTTTTGAACATCGCGTTATACCAAGCAAAATTGGAATACTTGAAATTTAGGCCAAGACAGTGCAGGAACTGTGGCATACTTGAACGTACAATCTTTTTTTTTGTAAAAATAAAGCTCACAAGTGCTTGCAATGCCAATACAGACAGTGTGAAGGAGGTGCATGTTTAATCAAATCTATACTTTGTAATTGCAGCGAATATTTGGCTACTGATCGAAACTTCCCAAAGTAGTTAAATATAAGCACGAGGTTGAAGTGAGTTTGATATTACATGTTACCAATAAAATAATTATAGATAGAAACTTATACGAGGCCCTAGATCTAGAGGAGATCATGCATATGGATTTCCCACAGTAAAGAAGAGATAAATTCGCAAACAAACAAAACCTTGTTGGGGACGCAAGAAATGTGACTACGAAACTTATGTATGAATATTTTGTGGCCGCACGTCCCAAAGATATTTCCGGTCGTGGAGAAACTACAACTAAAGCCGGAGTCAATACTCTCGAATCCACAAACGACCTGCGAGGTGTAAGAGATCATTGATAACTAACTTCAAGAACCTTTTATTATCCTTCGACTGCAACCTTATGAGAGCGGATTTGCATTTGTTGCAGAATTTAGTCAAATATATTTCCTCCTTCTTCTTCTTCTTCTTTGTAGCGCTACAGTCCTCTCAGGGCTTCGCTTCCTGCAAATTGCGCCCCCAACTGTCTCGGTCCATTGACCGCGTCCTCCAATTTTGAAATCCGAAGAGCGATGAACAGTCTTCATCGATTAAGTCAGAGCAGGGTTTTCCCACTGGTCTGCGCCCTTCAGTTCTCCCAACGAATACCTTTTTAGGTATCCGATGTTTGTCCATACGATTTATGTGGCCAGCCTATTGCAACTCTCGCAGTCTTACAACCGTTGAGACCTCTGGTTCGTCGAAATTTCATACAGCTCGTGGTTGTATAAAATTCGCCATCGGTCCCCGTGTAGTTTTGCTCCGATTATTCGCTTCAGAACCCATCGCGCAAAGGCCTTTAATATGTTCGCGGATGCTTTAGTTGGGGTTAATGTTTCACACCCATAGCATAACACAGGTCTTATCACAGATTTGAATACTAAGAGCTTTGTTTTCCTGTGTATGCAGCCGGATCTTCTAAACTGAATAAAATATTTTATTTGCGAGCTGTATTCTTCGGTGTATTTCGTCTATTTCATTTCTGGTTCGCCTTATTTTGGCGCTTAAATATACTCTTATATATAAATTCGCCCACATTTTCGATACTGTATTGGCAAGTGTGATATTTTGAGTATTTGAGGTATTCTTCCTCGACTATGTCATGAGCTTTGCTTTATTTTCATTGATTTGTAGCCCTACTAGTTTTGCTTCACTATCGAGTTTCTGATCACAGACTTCAGAGCCAAATTGTATGGCTTTGGGGCTAGCTCATCTCTCTGCTTTAGTCCGATATTTGTGTCAAAGGCATCGGTGAGTTGGTTTTTGATGCGGACTTGGGAGGCCTTCGACGTCAACAGCATTTTGGTAAGACGGACTAATTTGGCTCGGATGAAACAGTAAAGCATTATTTGGTATAATACGTTGCGATCAATACTATCGGATGCTTGATTTGTTGTACGTCTATGCTGAACTCCCAGCATTTTTCAAGTACCTGCATGACTGTGAACAACTGGTCTATTGTCGATCTTCCTGCTCTAAAACCACCTTGATACTTGTTGGCGTTTGATCCGATTTTATTTTCTATGATTTTTGAAAATATTTTGTACGCCGTACAAAGAACTGATATGCCTCAATTAATTTCGCACTATAACTTGTCACCTTTTTTGTGGATAGGAAATATATTGTATGTTTATGCAAAATACATCGAAAGTAACCCGTTTCTTTGGTTTTTAACTTCCTTGATCCGATCAGATCCGTGCATTCGGAGCTATATGTTTTTTCTCTCATGCATTTTCGGGGTTAATTTGAAATTGCACTGCAATGCAAAGAAAAGAAAACTCCTACAAATAGAAAAAAATCTGCTGCTTGCATTTCTCATATTATCTCCATGTTTTGTTCAATAATAATTACACAATTTGTATAATATAAAATAAATAAAATAAAATATTTAGGCAATAAAAAAACAGGTACTTACCCAACATGCTCGACGAGCGCTCGTAGATGGTGTGGGTGATTTACAATGATGTCGACGAGTGGTCATTGTTTTCGAAACTATTGATATAATGGCATGCACAGCCAATATCTAAATTTAACTCGTGCTTTTATATAAGAAATGGTTATATACGTGGAAATTTTTTGTTTTTTTCATAAAGAGTGAGAATTATACGGTAATCGAACTTTATCTTAACGTATCGATTGGTTTAAGAAAAAAAGTATGAGCAGGGTTTATTTTATATAGCCGATTCGTTGATTTGACTGTTTCCTTCTAATCGGTAGAGACAAATAAGCCCTTTGGAGTACGGGCACTCCGCTGATTCCGGCAAAAGTCATTACATGCTAAATTTCTGCCGACTTTGATTTGCATCTAGACTGATGGCGATGCGATTTGACAGTACTGATTTCTCGTTGGCAGCTAATTCGCCTCCACACTGTCACATAACATACAAATGTATTTAATGGCGTACACGAAAAATCACTATGAAAATGCGCTATTTGCTGGTTACCGTACTCAATTTCATTATTGACAATTCACACAACGCTATTTTTAAATCCATTCAATGTTAGACACAGTGTTGATTTAATTGTTTCAAATGCGTTACTTGAACAATTTACAACTGAATGCGTACTCCCGGCGTACCACACAAACTCACTGGGTACTGATTGCATCAAATTCTTTGGTTTATATAAACAAAGATAACTTGGAAACGAATTATTTTAAAAACCAACAAGAAAGAAGATATAACGGTATCAGGCTGAGATAAGTTGTCACGCGAATCGACAAACTAAACGGAATCGACATGGCAAAACGTACAGTATGTGATTTTGGCTTTCGCACCAACAAATCTCCACAATGGTCAATGTCGTAAAATAACATTCCGTATCTTCTACGTTTTCCGCACTTTTAACTTTTTATTGGTTCACTACTAATTCGGGAGTAAGTGCTCGTTCTTCTCAGTTTCAACTACGCACAAATTATTCCTTTCCTTCAAATAAATGAATTTATCCATAGAAATGTAAATTACAACTGTCGATTGGCCTCCCTGTCAAGACGCGAATCTAGCACCTTTTTGCTGCATACTTTTCGTTCTTTCCCATTACAAGAGAACCAACAAGATTTTATCCGTAACAGACTCCTGGATCCGCCCAAGCAGGTCTCCTTACTTGTCGCGATCAGCCACAGAACGTTTCCTGTCGCAATGGAGTTTCTTGGCGAGCCCACATATCCACCCAATGTTATTGGCATTGCGGGGCAATGTAATTCGTGGATAAACTGTATTATAAAGGGGTTGCCATCCCCAAATTTTAATTGTAAATTTAAATAATTATTTTTTAAACTTAGGATTAAAATTGGATCAGCATTATGCTCGTTTTCGAGCAGTTTGCTTCGGCGACTGCTCGATTAATACAATAGTGTTCTACTTGGCTCGACTTTGTTACGGATGACCAGCTTCCACCCGGAGTCTACACCACGATCACTAATGAGATCAGGATGCATGCCATTAACATACCCCAACCCCGTTTGAGCGTCGTGGTAAGATAGTGACAAGTTGATCCATTGTATCTTTTGTTTAACTTTAATACAAATACTTTGTTTAACTTTAATACAAAAAAAATGGTATTGTTGTATACCAAAGAAATGTTAACTTATCAGTCGAGCTAGAGTAGAGCGTTTAGCTTAGCTATGAAGCAAACGGCAGCAATGGATGACAAACGACATCAGAAGGGGGCCGGTCGACCATCACTCTTCCCAACAAGGGTAGCCTATGGAAACGCATCCAACACAAGCGCTCCACAAAGGCTATCACCGACTCAGAAGGCGTTTAAGGGGCCCACTCCTGATCACCGCATCAGGTAAAGGAATGGATCAACACAACCAGCATCAAGACAGTAAAAATCGAAATCGAAATCAAATGCAAAATAACAATCAAAACCGTGGCTGGATGAATCGCGCAAACAGTAACAACAACATGCGTGGTAATCGCGGTCGTGGACGAATGCATAATCTTACCTCAAGACAATTGCCGGCTCCAATTTGCACTTCCCTGACTGTGTCTCCGATGCGACACCAAAACGTGGCGACTTCCGAGCTTGTCAATATTCACAAAAAAATACAGGCACCACGACCAAGTACACAAAACACCTGTACTGCGCTCAAGTCGGCCGGCATCCGGAAATTTCTAAATTATTTCACCAAATCCTGTCATGCAACATTTTCGTGACGTGCAAACCAAACACTCGCAACATATTAGTAATGACGCGGCGAAATGAAGCGGACAAACATTTCTTTCGGGGACACTATTTCACAATTCATTTCACATTTTCTTCAAAGACAAATCTGAACACTGACTTGCGAACCATTCACTTACACTGTTGTCATAAAAAGCGATTGAATGCAGGGCGTGCAATTCTAGCGACAATTAAACGTTTTCAGGATGGAAACACAACTCAAAGGGCGTAAGCTAATTGATCTGGACTAGTAGAATTCGCTTTGTATTAACTTTCCGCTGCTAACACGAAATGTCATTCTGCGATGTCCTAGTGACCCACATATTGAAACTGCTCAGCTGATCCGAAATGATGGATAATGCAGATTTCGACCAACTCGCAGACAACGACCATGTGTGCGGAGCTGAGGTAGTTAAGATGGTTGGTGGCCGCGCTACGAACAGCGCCAAAGAACAATGAAAGACCATCGTGCGAATGGGAGGACAACCACCTCAAATGTAGCGGGCGTCCGTTAAGGCGAGCCAATTTAAAGGGCTGAGGGATAACGGAGGTCCTCTTTTTTGGGATTTGAACGAACGAGGAAGGATCGAGGAGAAAAATTTGGAAGCGCAAAAAAAGTGCAAGTAGTCTGGAATCAATATCATCATCATCGTCATCACGGCGCTCATCATACCGCGGTACAACACCTGTCCCACAGCAATACAATTTCAGTTGGCGAAAAGTTCGTCAGTACGAGAATCCGGTTCCCGAGATTGGCGCAAGTAACCACGGACGATCGTTTGCTGGGGCCCCAGGTTAGGGATAGATTAGCGGAAACTAGGAAAAGGTACCCTTTATTTTTTTTGTTCTTTTCATTTACTTAAAAGTATTTCGTTTGTTTCAAATTTGAGTGAAGTAAGATTCCATTTGTGAGAATATATTGTTTAAAATTTCACCGGAAATATTCTTTTTTTGTTAAAGAAAAAACCTGAATTGTTCGCGACGTTCAAGCGGTGAGATTCTTTTTCCTTTCAGACTACCTTTTTTTCTTTCAGGAGGTCGTGGTGTGGATAAAAAGGGTAAGTTGGGGGAGGCTTAGCATCAAGGGTGGTTAGAGGAGGTGAATCGGTTTTTTCCTTTGTTCTAGTTCTTAGCTCTCGTGCGTGCGCTGTCGGATCGTTCACTCGCTGACGATCTTATTTATAAATCCTTCCAGCCTAGGGACAGCGAGTTGGCGCCTGCGCCGTCTCCGACGGAGCAAACCGGGCCTACAAGGCTGGACAGCGCGACAACCCTTGAGGTGTAAGGGTAGCAACTTGTATAGTAATGTAACGCGTGTATCGACAGGTATCTTCCTTATGACGGAGTCGAGAGCCAAATTGAATAGCAATGGGGCCAGCCCATCTTCCACCTTGCGTCCGATATTTTTGTCAAATGCATCGGTGACTTGGTTATTGATGCGAACTTGGGAGGTTGTCGACGTCATTGTCATTTTGGTAAGATAGACTAATTTGGCTGGGATGCCAAAGCAAAGCATTATTTGGCACAGTACTTTACGATCAATACTGTCGTATGCTTGCCTAAAGTCAACAAAAATTTGGCGAACGTCTATGCTGAACTCCCAGCATTTTTCATGTATCTGCTTGACTGGTCTTGAATTGGTCTATTGTCGATCTACCTGCTCTAAAACCACCTTGATACTCCCCAAAGTATTAGTGTTAGCGTATGAGCCGATTTTATTTTCTAAGATTTATGAAAATATTTATACGCCGTACAATGTAGTGATATGCCTCTATAATTTTCGCACTGTAGCTTGTCACCTTTTTTGTGGATAAGGCCGCGCTTGTGGTACACCTGCGACCTTGAAATTCCTTTCCCCTTCCCCGGCATCCTTCCCCTCTCTATTAATATATTTACCATTGCCCAGTATGTTTCGTTTGCCTGTGTGTGTTGGTGGTGCTCGTCGCGAAAATGGAGGAACGAAATCAAGAGCAACGCGTCGCGATAAAATTTTGTGCCAGGTTGGGCGAAAGAGCTTTGGAAACGTACGCTCAAATTGTAAAATTGCATGGTGATAGTGCTCTTAGCAGTGCCCAGGTGTTTCGATGGCATAAAGAGTTTAAAGAGGGGCGTGAACGCTTGGAAGACGAGGCGCGGAGCGGGAGACCAGTTGAGGTGGGGACTGACGCGAATGTGCAGCGTGTGCGCGCCCTAATCCGTGAAGATTGGCGTTCAACAGTTCGTATGTTAGCCTCGGAACTAGGTATGAGCTGTGAAACAGTCAGACAAATTTTAACCGACGATTTTGGTATGAAAAAGTTGTGCGCGAAGATGGTTCCAAAGACCACACCACACCGCCTTCAGCGTTTCCCAGTATTTGGCCGTGTTGCAACAGCTGCCTTATTTGCCCGATATGACACCCTGTGACTTTTTTCCCTAGAACAAAATCAGTGGTGACAGGATTCCATTTTAAGTCGGTTACGGACATCCAGGCGGCCGTGTCGATGGTTCTCGCGGACATCTCAGTCGAAGCGTTACAGAAATGTTACGAAGCATGGGAAACGCGTTGGAATCGTTATATAGCTGCCCAAGGGGACTACTTTGCAGGCGATGGCAGAGTTGTAGAATAATTTTTAAATATATCTACGATTTTCATGGAATCAGTCTCATTACCTAATTGGCATACCTCGTATAATTAATTGGCTCCATTCTGTCAGCATAAGCTCTTGTTGACAAATGTGCTGGATCACTGTGAATAGCTTTCTGAACACTGCGACCACCATATTTGATGAACACTGGAATCTCATCGATGCCCGGCGCTTTATTATTCTGTTGGGTTTGATGGTAAAGCAAACTTCATCCGGAGTTGGTGCGCCCATAAACCTCCCAGGAAACATCTATAGGCTCCGATATTCTTGAGGTGTGCGGAGGGCTAAGGAGGTTCTTGACATATGATGCCCATCTTTCCTTAATCTTGGTTTCATCAAAGATGATATTGTCGATGTTATCACGGCAGAGTGTGGTTTTGTGCTGATAACCACTTTTCAGGCTTTTCACTACTTTGTATGCTTGCCTTGTGTATTTGCTCGCTAGACTTACATCGAAACTTCTCACTTGGATGTCATAGTAGTTTATTTTCTTAATCCTAATGATTTTATTCGCTACTCTCCTGAGACTGTCATAGTGTTCTCTTTCGTCCTGGTTTTTCTACCTACTTATTCTTGGTACGCCTGATTCTTTTTGCCTAGCGCACTCTGACTCTCATCAACGAAGTAATCATTTCTCTTGCGCGGGGCTTGGTGTCTGATTGTGTGTTCTGCCACGGTCTTAATTGCTGCTTTCACTTCCATACAGAGCTCGTTGTTTGTCTTTAACGAGGCGTCTGATAAGATTGGAGTCAACTGTTTGTCGAAATTTTACGTGAAATGTTTGGCCACAGACGCCATTTGGAGCCTTTCGATGTCAAATTTTTGGTAGCGGCCCGGTCTTCGCCGAATATGCCTTGGACATACGACATCGATCGGTTAATTTGATGAAGTAATGATGTGAGTTATAATTGGCTCCACGGTATGTACAGACGTGAAGTATGCTCGAAGCCCAACGTTGTTGGATCAGAACACGGTCGATCTGGTCAATGTAGGAAGCAAGTCAAACGTATGGCAAGATTTCTGCTACATTCAATTTCAATCAGGCGCTGACCATTATCATTTGTTTCTTCATGGAGGCTATATCCTCCAGTCGGTCCCCGATGAGATATCTCATTGTCAAGCTTACCGTTGAAATCACCCAGAATTATTTTTGTGTCGTTTGTCGACTAGTCTTTCCAGGTGATTGTAGAATGTTTTCTTCGTTTCTTCGTCCTTTTTTCGTTCGGGGCGTGAAAATTTTTCAACCAGATTCGAAGAATTTCGCTTTTATACGGATCACACACAACCGTTCATTGACTTCCTTAAAATTAATGACGTGCAATCTGAACTCACTATCCATAATAAAGGCCACTCCGAATTTCCGCTTTCCAGTATGCTTCCCACTTTTGAATATTGCGTGCGGTCTCATGGTTTGAATAGCATTTCCTGTCCAGTTCGTTTTTAGGATTGCGAGTTTTTCTAATTTGCTTTGAGGCAACGCGGCATAATAAATACGTGTAATGTATATTTTGTTTGATCTTCATAGAACCATAATCAACGATCGTTTAATTCGTTACTAAAGAGGCGATATGCCTCATAAATTCGGTCCTCAATTTTGGATCGCGCGGTACAATTTTCATCACATTTGAAGTTGCTCAGTGGAACTCAGAAAACTCAAAACTGTCTCAATGCCTCCCGGCTTCCATTGTGCAATTTCCTTTTAGTAAGCTTCGACCTCATACCACTTTCTGTGACACATAAATTACTTTTCAAAAATTCTTTAGATGATTGCCTCCTGTGAACCTTACATTTTTCCTTTCCAAAATTTCAGATAATTTACTGGAAATCACTTTTGCCGTTACTTCCTTTTTCTTTTCTCACTGCAACTTGTTTTTCTTTTAGAAGACTCTTAGTGGTGATTATTTTTCGACACTTCTACGGTGCTTTTTATTGTATAACTTTTTACTGTCTCTTAAGAAAATGTATTTTTGGAGTCTCTAGTCTATGAATTCTGAAAATTGAATTCTGTTGCAGCCTATTATATTTTTCTTTAAATAAAATTAAATTATGTTTACTGTTGATATTTCTTATATAACCTTTACTCATTTGTTGTTTAACCAGTTTTACCAGCATTTTTCGAAAGTGGAAATACACATTGCAGCACGCAATAATCTTGGGGCACACCCGAACCCAGATTTATTTTACAGGAAATTCGGGGCCTTCTACTTGAAAAACTCACTCGTTAATCCTAGGTTTTCTCTACTTTGAATGAGGAAAATTTCAGAATCGTCTGAACTTAAAGTTTACACTACATTCATGCAAAATAATCACTATATAAGACATATTTGTATGATACCAAATGTTTTCGATAAAATCATTAGTATTCGTATTTAATTTGTATTAGAATTTTTGGCACTCATTTGTTACACTAAATGTTATTGAATGCTTGATACAGCGTATTAACGATAATTTTGTCTGGTCTGATGCATTCTCTCTAAACGGCAAAGCTATCCCTTATAATGTATTATGCTTTTTCAAAAATCTTGCCTAAATTTGATTTATCTTTTCCGAAAATGTTAAATTGTAAAATAATTTGTTGAATATCTTATTAACCATTGATCTTCTTTTTATTTCAGGGCAGCACAACAGCAGCGCCCCGTACTGCATATCCGGGAGCTCCGCCCCCAGCCCCGGTATCATTAAAAGGGGCCCAAAGGCCAGCTATGACTAGTCCAGCTGGTGGTTTAGCTGCCCCCTACAGAGGTGCCACGTGGACGCCACAAGGTTATGCACCAGCCGCTGCTGCGGCTGCTCAACAAGCGTATAGATATACCGCCCCGTTGCCTCAACAGGCCTATGCTCCATATACACCACATACACCAGCAACGGTAAGTTAACGACCTACATTTATCCGCAATAAATATATTTACTAGCAAATTAAGTCATCATTATTCAACTCTCTCACAATCTTTCCTAGGATCCTTCCAAACTATGCTGAACAAATTATCCCAATCCATTTCGTTTGCCTTTTCTCATTAATTTTTTTTCCGACTCCCACATCCTGTTTCGTCTCTTCTCCCCACGATAATGGTCATTAATTAAATTTACTACTTTTATTTACACACACAAAAAAGGGTAATCAATGGAGGGCAATTTTTAACCTATTATCGAAGTGAAAAGGGACACCGAAACAGTTATAGTAATCAACACATCATTAACATTGTGGGGGAATATTCTGGATTAGAAATAAAATGCAGGAAAGGGTGAAAAAATTCAAGACGACATAAGACGGTATTGTATCATCCTTAAATAATATCTCTTGAGCTTTCGAATGCTCGCATTCAGGATTATGTCGTACCATTATCGTTCTATCCTTCTTTATGTGCAGGAGTGTCGTGCTCTGGTAGAAAGAAATGAATTTGTTATTGGGTATCACCCTAATTTTTCATTAGTCTTCCTGTCAGAGATAGGCTTTCTTGTATTTTTTATTCTCCGTTTTTTATTTTCACTCCTTTCAAAAGGAGTTTCAACACGAAGAAAAAAGTGAAAAAATAGAAAGGATTAATTACTGTGTAGTCCATTGAAATTTGTCTCGAGGAAAAAATGTCCACCATGTCGACGCTGGAAATGAATGAGGGAAAGACACCTGTGTCACACGGGTCATCATCAATCTATGTAGCTGAGACTCAATCAAAATAGGCTTGCGAATGTGGGCATGAAGCTTGTTTCATACTAAGGTCGACGGATTATTATGATTGATGACGGTATAAGATGGAAAATTTGGCTTAGGTGAAATATATATGCTGAAGACATGATTTTAATTGTATTTGGATCAAACAGAAGAAGAGAGATTTATATTGGCAGATTTGAATTTTAAGGAGCTTTAATGTTTGTTGGAAGATTAGATGATTTTATGTGAGCCTTAAATACTTATTGACTTAAAATGGCAATAAAGTTGATGCTATGGACTTAAGGCCAATCAAATTAAAATATTAACTTTGACAATCCAATCGACAGTTTTTTTATTGAAGACAAAGTTAATTGGGTAATTTGGGCTGTGTCATCAAGGCTTATGTTAAATTGAAAGTTTAATTATTTATTTAGCTACCAACCAAAGCCGATTCCTGCATTAAAATGATTCGTATTGATATGAAACCAGGCCAAATGTACTAAAAACTTGTGTAAATTATACAACGCTAGCAAAGCAAACAGACGTGGAATAGCCATCACGGCAACTGAAAATTCTTATGCCCCTTATGTAGGTAATTTAGTTTAGGGTTAGATATGATATCCTGTCACTCAATTCAATGACTCTGAATTTATTTTCGTGATATGTCGCTTCAGTTCTAGTCAAAGTCTCTGAATAGGCATTGTATAGTTTTAAATGAAGAGTAAATATAATTTAAAATTGTAGTTTTACAATAACAATGAGGCAGGGGACGAAGAGGGAGAGAATAAGCACAACGTCTATAAAATTTCTCAATGGACGATTCTCCTAAAAATCGAGCTTAAAATAAATTTATACAATTTTTGCAGTTTTTTGATTTTCTTGTCGGTATATCTTTCATAATACAATGCTACGGGCACTACCATATCGTGTTATACTTTAAACGATATAATGCCGAACCGCACTCGATTAGGTTTTTGTTTAAAAAAATGGTTGCATCCATAATATATAATTGTAGTAAGAGTGAGAATTTAAACATCAGATCCAGGAATAAACGGACCGCAACACAATTGGGAAGAAATGTTTTGAACCACTAGCCCAATAGCATTCATAATTTGAAAAAGAACTACGTCGCCATGCACCTACCCAATTGCTACCACATCAATTACGGCAGGCGATGAAGGCGACAGATTTAAGTTTGGTTTGATCATTTTTTTTTTTTTGTGGCTGGGAAGTGAATGTCATTTACACACAGAATGTGGGGCTCCCATGCTCGCAAGCGACTTGACTACCTACTAAACACCCTTTCTCTTATACCGAGAACCCAGCCTGGAACCGTTTGATAAATTACTTCGGGCCAGGTATCGTTTTGTTACACCGTGGCGTGCCTTTAAGCTGGAGAATACCTCTTCCAGTGGGAGGGCAGAGGGAAAGAGGAATACGCAGACAAGCTTGAACATAATGTACAACCTGGTTCCATTTGTTAGCCGAGGTAGAGGTATAGGTCCCTTCGAAGTCTGTCCCATTTGTGCAGGCGAAAAATGTGTGGCAGGCATTGGCTTCCTATTCTGGGCAAAACCGACAATCGGGGGACCGTGACTTACCAATCTTGTGCAGGTAAGAATGAAAACACCCATGCCCGCTCAAAAGCTGGGTCAGATAAAAATCAGAGTCACCATGCCTTCGATTTAGCCACAGTCTCACATCCGGGTCCTCGTTTTGGCGCAGGTAAATAGCGCGGCGCTCTCTAGCAAAGAGCCCAAGAGGTATCACGCCTGCAATAACTCACCGCCGAATCAGAGACTGTCGGATACGAAGATGCGATCCTCAGTGCTGCTCTTCTCTGTACCTGTGCCAAGCGTGTTCGGTTTACCTCCTTACTGAGAGCGTCGTTCCATATTTCTACTCCGTACAGTAGTACTGACCCTACAGCACTCATCAAGAGGCGTCTTTTTGATGGGCTGGGTCCCGCTACGTTGGCCAGAGCCGATACTCCTGAAGCAGCCTTCTCAGCCGTTGTCCCGGTTTGCTCAGAGAAACTCATCTTCGAGTCGATCAGTAGCCCCCGGTATTTCACCGCTCTCCCATGCTGATCATTCTAACTCTTCTTCTTCGTAGCACTACCTTCGGGCCTTCGCTTCCTGCAAATAAAGCCTCCAACCATCTCGGTCCATTGACCGCGTCAGACCAGCGTTTCCTCGTTTTCCCCACTGGTCTCTGGCCTTCAGTTCTTCCTAATGAATACCTTTTCGGGTATCCGTTGTTGAGCCATACGATTCGTATGTCCAGTCCATTACAACTTCTGCAGTCTGACAATGTTGAGACCTCAGGCTCGTCAAAAATTTCATACAGCTCATGGTTGTATCGAATTCGCCATTGGTCCCCGTTATGCTTCGCTCCGATTATTTACCGCAGGACTCGTCGCTCAAAGGCGTTCATTATATTTGCGGATGCTTGGGTCCATGTTTCACAACCAGAGCATAACACAGGTCTTAACACAGACTTGTATGCTTGGAGCTTTGTTTTCCTGTGTATGCAGCTGGTCTTAAAGATCGTGAAAACTGAATAAAATATTTTATTTGTGAGCTATATTCTTCGGCGTATTACATCTCTTTCGTTATCGGTTCTCGTCATTTTGGCGCCTAAATAATTCGCTCACATTTTTGAAACTGTATTCTTCATGTGATACTTTGTGTGCTTGACGTGTTTTTCCTTGACTGCATCATGAGCTTTGTTTTATTCTCATTGATTTGTAATCCTACTAGTTTTGCTTCGCTGTCGAGTTTCAGGAAGAGCTCTTTGGCAGTTGTTAATGACCGTGACAAAATGTTGATTTTGTCTACATAGGCTACTATTTGGCCCGACTCGTGCAGTAATGTACCTCGTGTATCGACGGGTAGCTTCCTTATGACGTACTCCAGAGCCAAATTGAATAGCAATGAGGCCAGCTCATCTCTCTGCTTTCGTGCGACGTTTGTGTCAAAGGCATCGGTGAGTTGGTTATTGATGCGGACTTGGGAGGTCGTCGACGTCATTGTCATTTTGGTAGGACGGACTTATTTAGCTGGAATACCAAAGCAGAGGATTATTTGGTACAATAAGGTTACGATCAATACTGTCGTATGTTCGCTTAAAGTCAACGAAAATTTGGTGAACTCTATGTTGAACTCCCAGCATTTTTCAAGTACCTGCTTGGAAGTGCGTAATGGTCTATTGTCGATCTACCTGCTCTAAAACCACCTTGATACTCTCCAATAATACTGCTGGCGTATGATCTGATTTTATTTTCGAAGATTTTTGAAATTATTTTGTATGCCGTACAAAATAGTGATATGCCTTTCAAAATTTTTGCACCGTAGCTTGTCACCTTTTCGTGGATAAGGAATATGATTGATTGGCTCCACTCTTTCGGCATATGTTCTTGTTGTCAAATGTACTGGATGACTTTGTGAGTAGCTTTATGAACACTGCAGCCACCATATTTGATGCGCTCCACTAGAACTCATCGATGCCTGGCGCTTTATTATTCTTTTGGGCTTTGATGATGGAACATACTTCATCCAGAGTTGGTGGGGCCAATGCAACCCCTCCGCAGACGTCTATAGGCTCCGATGTTCTGGACCTGTGCGGTGGAAATATGATGTCCATCTTTCCTTAATCTGGGTTTGATCAGCGATGATATTGCTGATGTCATCACGGCAGAGCGTGGTTTTGGGCTCATAACCACGTTTCAGGTTTTTCACTACTTGTATGCTTGTCTTGTGTTGTTGCTCGCTAAACTTATATCTATACTTCTCAATTTGTCTTCATAGTATTTTCTTCTCGTAATTCTAATTATTTTATCCGCTACTCTTCTGAGATTTTCATAGTGTTGTTTCTTACCTGTGTAGTCCTTATATGCCTGATTTTTTTGGCGAACGCATTTTGGCCCTCATCATCGAGCCATTCATTTCTCTTTCGCGGTGATTGATGTCCGATTGTGTGTTCTGCGACGGTCTTAATCGCCGCTTTCACTTCCATCCAGAGCTCGTTACTTGTCTTTAACAATGCGTCTGATAAGATGGGAGCCAACGAGTTCTCGAGGGTCTCTGTGAAATTTTTGGCCACAAGCGCCGTTTGAAGCCTTTTGATGGAAAATTTTTGTTGCGGGTTGGTGTTCGCCGAATATGCCTTTGGCATACGACATCGATAGGTTAATTTGACAAATTAGTGATCTGAGTTACACTTGGCTCTCCGATGTGTACGGACGTCAAGTATGCTCGAGGCTTAAATTTGTTTCACCAGAACACGGTCGATTTGGTTTTGTGTGTTGCCATCCGGTGATACCCAGGTCATTTTATGGATGCGTCGATGCGTCGAAAGCAAGTCGAACGTATGACGAGATTTCCGCTACATGCAAAGTCAAACAGGTGCCGGCCGTTGTCATTTGTTGCATCGTGATAACCATATCCTCCAGTCGTTCCCCAATGAGATAGCTCATTGCAAAACTTAGCGTTAAATCACCCAGAATTGTTGCCCTTTTAGGTGATTGTAGAACGTTTCTCTCGTTTCTTCGTCTTTTTCTTCGGTCGAGGCGTGTACGTTGATCAGTCAGATTTTGAAGAGTTTCGCTTCTATACGGATTATACACAACCGTTCATTGACTGCGGTATACTGCCGAGGATATATGTTCCCAGCAGCCCGAATCGCGTCAGTGAGTCTTCCCTTGATGAGATTCTCTAGCACTTCCCCGGCAGTATCTAGCTTGCATAACGGGCGGTATGCAGACGGCAACCCGGCATTGCTCTTCTCCTTGCTAATCAGCAGGAGCAACGCCAGCTTCCATCATACCGGGAAAACCCTGTCCGGTAGGCAAGCGTTGAATGTACTTAGCATCAAGTCAGGACAATGGTAATAGACAAGTAGCAACACCTCAGCTGAAACACCATCTGGACCTCGAGCCTTCCTCGGTTTCAGTGAAATGACTGCCTCTTCCACTTCCGCTGTGTGAAAAGTGCACACGTGACTGCTCTTTCACCATGGACAGCGTCAGTGCGGATGGGATGGGCGGGGAAGAGTGCCCGCACTATCTCGTCCATCTTTTTGGCATAATGTATGCAAAGTTTCCGTAGGGGATCAAGCTTCCGCGTAACTAGCTTGTAGCCAAGGTCCCACGAATCATTGTTCACATTGTCCACTAGATCTTGCCAGCAGCGAGCTTTGCTGTTGTTAATCAATTTACGAAGGCATTTTCTCGCCGACTTATATGCTGCTGCCCATGCCTGCTGAACCACATGCGCAGGCTTGTGACATTCCCTTCGCTTTTCAGCAATTTCAGTCGACCACGAAATACACTGAGACCTTGCCTTGCTGGGTTTTCCGACGGGGCATAGAAGCATTGCAAGGAGACGTGATGGTTCTCATAGTTGAGTTCACCACGTCTTGAGCTGCCAGTTCTTTTGTACGCTGCGAATCTCCCTGTAGCGGAGCACCTGCTGTGAGCACCTCGACGAACCTCTCGACGTTGATCCTTCTGATGTTCCACCCATTTGTAGAAACTCGAGAGCACAGACGTTGGGAAACAACATCAGTGATCTTAAGTAGCATGAACCGATGATAACTGGCTGAGTAGTTCAATTGTGTATTCTCCGTACTAAGCACTCCGAGGCGAATGTGTCCGGTATGGTTTCTTCACAGCTAATTGCCGGTGTTTAGTACGGTGAGCGCCGTACTGGCCACCATTTCTAGGATTTATTTTCCCCGCGGATCTATTTGAGACATTTACTATTTGATTGCTTGCAAGAAGCGCCCTGCTAAGCATCAAGCTTGACTTGGAAAGATGATATCGATTCGTTGGGCGTTAGTTACACACGAAAGAAGGTGGTCCCTGTTCACCATTTCCAGAAGAAACCACCCGCCTTCTACATCCCTACGCCTAGGAATCTCTGTGTCGAACCCAGATGGCGGCAGTAATAGTTTTCTTAGGGTACCATAATGCAGAACTTTTATCGTAGTGTTGTTCACTCAGTGGTAAAAAGTCGCTTCCATGTCCCTCTCTAATTTCTAAGCAGGTTTTGGGCGGTTAAACTGCGGTGTAGGATAACTTGCTGCAAAAGTGTTATTTAAGTTATAATATCTCTTTTGCTAGGCTTCCTGGAAATCTCGACATGTTCTTGTTCCCAAGACGTGCCCAGATCCGGTCTTGGATCAGCATCTTTGCAAAGGCTCCTTTGCATACTTTTGCGGTGTGGCCATAGAAAAGACATTTGAAGTACGAGTATAAGATAGACGCTGTTTTTCACCGTACTCTGCAGACAACGTACCTTTTTCTTACTTTGCCCTAATTAAAAAATCGTTAAGGTTACTTTTCGGTCAAGTCAATGATGGGCATGCGTTGTCCGCTATGGTTTTCCGGTGTCAGTCTCGCTTTAGTCCTGCCCACGAGAGGGAACTGCCTTTTTATAGTTTCCTCTACCCGACTAGGTCCGTAACGCGATCAGTGACTCTTATTTCGATCGTTTCGAGCGAGGCTATGGTTGCGCTTTTGCCGAGGACCTTCTTTACTGCGTTGCAGAATGTTTCTTTATTGTCTCGGCCTCTGTTCCGAATCCGAATAGTTTGTGGCCTGCCTGTGTTAGTCGTACTACTTTAATACCAGTATTGGTATCTTTGGGCCTCTAATATCCCGCAGTAGTTCTGCGTAGGATCGGCCATCTTGTGGTTTTATAAGTAATGCCTGCGAGCAGGGTCTTCCTCGTGGCTTATTTTTCCCTCGTTTCGCGTCAGGTCTTTTTGCGTGCTGGACGTCCGTGCCTGAGTTTATTTTCTGGCACGCTTTGAAGGATTTTCTTTGTGGTTTGCTTCGCTCCTTTTGTCAGCACTGTCTGAAACCACAGATCTAGTGTTCTATGCCCATCAAGTGCCCCTTACTTCTTATAGCCTAGTCCCCTTCGATTGGGCGAGATGCCATTCTGTTATTGATGTATGGTGGCGAAGCTATCTGCGGGTGCCCTTTAGGCTTAGCCCTAAGCGTGCCTTTATCCTTCTGCTCTTCTTCAGGCTTCTGGTTTTCTTCAGCTTTTAACCAGCTCCTCCGGTAATGCCTTATTGCGGTCTAGAAGCCCCTCTAGTTCAAGGAGCCCATTCTTAACAATTTCGCTGATTTTTGGCGAATCGCATGCGGATTTTATTCGCTCTAGAACGTGTCCCACTTGTCGGATTAGCCTTTCTTCTTGATGTCGCTGGACGGCAATTGTACTTTGCGACCTTTTTTCTTAAGAGAGGTTCGACGTCAGCCATATTTTTGACAGTGGCGGTGAAATAATGAGCGTATTAGCGTTTTGCTTCGCCAAAACTCCGCAGAAATTCAAGTTTTGGCAAGCCTATCCGCCAATCTCCGTTTTTCCTTTGCCTTTACTGTCATTGTATACGAGTACGTTATCGTTTTTGTAGTCTTTGGTGCCGCTTTCGATGCGCTGTTAAAATCGTGGGTCAGGCCGCTGGTATCGTCGTCGTTATTTGATTTTTTTAAATTTTTTGAGCTATTCATAGGTGATATCCTTTGAAAAAAGTAGAACCAAATTTATTTGAGGTCAATGCTTAGAGTTATGAGCTACTAAATTCTGATGAAATTTAGCCCTGTCTGTCCGTGTATCACATCAGTTTTTATTCATAACTACTGCAGCTATGTACACCAAACTTGGTAGGTGTATCAAGAGTGATTGCTCTTTGAATGTTTGGGTATCAACTAATTTGTCGAATTTTTTTAAGTGGGGTATCGTCATATAGGAGAGGGTGAACCGTAAAAAAAATCAAATCAAAAATGGTCATTTAAGGTTTAGAATACAAGCTTTCGAGGAGGAACTAAATTTTCAAAACAGGGCTTAAAAACACAGTGTTTGCTTTTGGGAGAGCAACAGAAGAGAGAATATATGGAATTTTTTTCTCACCTTATTTTTCGTCCAAAATGGAAGCGACTACGCTCCGCAAATTGCCCAATCGTTGAATACTTTTGTTGAATCACCGCTCGAAACGCCGTTTTACCCATTGTGATAATAAAATGTAAGCTTTGTTACTTTAATCGACAACAACAATTAAACTACGTTATGGATACAGTTGAAACTCATAATAGTTGATTAGTTAGCAGTGCTGCTTACTGGGAAAAACTAATTTTCGATACTTTGAGCGTCATCTCTTGGATTTTCTAAGGAATTTTTCGTCAGCAAACGAGCAAAAAACCAGTTGTAGGGATATGAGATGGAATGGATAGGTTGTAAAAATATTGACATTAAATTGGTTTTGACTATTCCTTTTTTGTTCACTTCCGTTCGACATTACCAGATTCAAATCTCGTGGATTTGGAAGAACTGATTTTTTTCTAGCATGGAACCGTTCTATGATAAGCACACAGATATTGTATGAACTTACGAAACCTATTGAAATCGCCACCTGTCTGTTTGAATAGGTTATACAGCATCATTTTCGATTTTTTTAATTATTTTGACAGTGGATAGAACGCATTTGAGTATCATTTTGTTGTTGTATTTAGCCCTCCTAGGCTTAGCCGTACTGATACAGATTACTTACCGTCTAAACTCTTTCTGGACATTTCCTTGCCTGCATTATACATAAAGGCTGGTAAATATTCTGCAGGTTCCTCAAATCCAATGTCGTTGAAAGTGTCCATACTTGGAGATTTCATCAAACTATATGGTAATAACTCCAGATATTCAACTCGTAAGACTTCAAGTTTCTTGAGACTGTTGTATATTCCTTGGTAAATTGCACACGAAAATCCCTATAAGGATATTTTCCCATTATAAATTTCACACTTCAACTAGTCTTTCAATTGGAATCAAATCTCTCTCAACGTCCCGTCTTCCCATATCAACCGAACCCATCAACCAGTATTCCATTACATCACAAAACACCTATCCTTCAAGAATTCTCTTGAGAATAATGCAATATCTACTTCATAACCTCCATTTTCCGTACCACCCTCATGCTCCACATACATCTCGTGTAAATATGTGTGCAATCCACCATACACATTGGGTGAATTACTTTGGCCAGGTTAAGCATATCATAGAACAAAAGAAGCAAATCGAGGTAAAATTTTTTAAGGATAATAAGAAAAGAACTTTCCAACTTCCCTTTCCTCTTAGGGTTTGTAGTTTTTCTTTTTTCTTTCTACTGTTTTTTAAAAATCTAGTCAGTATATGCCTATACTTGATTTCAACACCAAACAATACTCGAAGAAAACTCGGCCAATGAAAACGGTTCACTGGTGGAAATGTGTGTATACGTATGTGCGTTAAAATGTCAGGGTGGTTGGTTTTAGGAATAAGAGTAAAAGAAATCTTAATAAGCTGATGAGTTTGCTGTTTTTGTGTTTTTTTTTTTCTTCGGGTTGCCTAAGTTTTCTAGTCTACAGAATTGGGAGTAGAAGTGAATTTTCTGCGATGGATGAAAACGTTAAATGAGAAAATCAAGTGTTCATACATTATGTGGGTAAATGTGGTGGGGGAAATTTTCCCAGCAGGCAGTCAAGAAGCATGCAACCACTTAACAATCGATTTTAACTTGAGTAGCCACTTGGTGATTTTCCGTTTTAACGTTTGACTTGTATGTAGGTGAAAGTTGGGAAAAGGAAACTTTGTAAAAAGAATATTCAGAACTGATAATAAATATGAAATAAAGTCCTAAATAGTCTGATAAGCTAAAATTTAGTAAACTATTCTTACATCACAGAGATTGATTTCGTTTTTCAGGGCTTTATAAAACGAATTTCACTTAAATCTTCGAGCTTTGCATCTTGTCTGTCCGTGCGTCAACGCAAGTTTTTTCACAATCTATAAACGCTGAAGAGACAAAGCTTTCCGAAAAGGTCAGAAGTGTGGGGCTTATCAAAAATTTCACACCGAAGTGGCCCTTCACTTTTTCTCAAAGGTAGTCCAGGTATCAAATGAAAGGTTGTTGCGATCAACAAGTATCGCATAGTTGGAAATTTATTCTAATCTAGCTAGATTTTCATTATTAGCAATCAAGGGTTAAAATATAAGCACCCAAAAGTTGCTAATGAACAAAAACACAGCCTAGAGTAATTTCTTTCCAATATGCAACAATAACAACAACGAAATTTATTCGCGCCATTCAGTAGTAGTTTTAACATTACTATTGAACGGTGTGAACATCTGGGCGTTGTTGGCAACGACAATTTCATTAGCTGGCCGCTGGCGTGATGACGGCACAGAATGTCGTCAAGCGCACAGCTGAGGAGAACTAATCAAACAATTGCCATGGAGCAGCAGCTGTGCGCTTTTCGAACGGGATGCATCGACAAAGGCAGTTGTCGGCTGATGAACTCTTGACAGGCGAGAGTTTTGCCGGGATTGAGGAGGCAGTCAGTGTGGAGTGAGTTTTTCGGTGGTGACGACTGGAGAAGTGTGGTCTTGTTGATACGTGGTTGGTAACGAAAGTTCATACGGGGATTGAAAATCGAAAAGATGGCAAAATTGAAAGTTTTAGAGGCCTGGTAACAATGGAAGAAAGTTAAGTTGATAAAAAGTGAAATCAATACTCACGACGATGTATTAAAAATCTACCTCCAACATTGTGGTGAAAATATAACGTCGGAATTCCTAAACTACAAGAACGTGAAAAAGGAAAAGTGAACTAATATTAGTTTTCTAGAGACGATTTTTGTTCTTATTATTATTATTAATTATTGGAAAAAAGGAGACAAATTTATTTTTTTTCAAAAGAGTGTATTAAGTGGACTCCTTAGCAGAGAATGGACATTGAATTGCTTTTGAATTCGAGTGAGTTCGACGTTCTGGAAATCGGATTAGTGGCCGTTTAAATTGTTTTGTGCTAAGCTGAAAAAAAAACAAGGAAGAAATTAAAAATTTTATTTTTCAATGTTCCATCCAACCACCCTCAGGTGCAGACCGCTCCCCAGGCAGGAAAGGGGTCAGTAATTTTTCACTATTTAAATTCAATTAAACGTTTATTTATTATTTTTTTAATTTATAGTTGCTTTGTCGATATTTTTTTCTTTCGTTGTCTGGTTTGCAATAACGATTGTGTTATTTTTCCTTTCATTTTGTTAAAGAAAACGGCCATGAGGTACTAACAAAATTTACTTTTTTTTCTCAAGATGACCCACTCCTCTCCCATCCTATCCTCTTTAAGATAAGCTTTTATGTGTAGGGTGGCAAAGTACGAGCAGAGAGTCTCTCGGAGAACTCGCAACACAACTAAGCGCTAGCCGCCCTCAGTTTATCACCCTGGCTTAAGCACCGCTCTGCCAGAAACTAATGTCAGCAACTGTGGTGACTTCCATGGTTGCAACAAGGTCTTGATTAAAACTCTAAGAATCTGAAACAAAAATGTCAATTTGTGTATCCAGAGCCCAGGGGGGAGGCAAGTAAGTTAGTTATTTTTTTGGTTGAGTGACGAAGGCTGATTACGCCCTGAGTGCGGGGCTCCCCGACTGCCTCTGGACTACCTATTAAATACCTCCCTTGCCAACCTGAGAACCGAGCCTGGAACCGTTTGACACATTACTTCAGGCCAGGCCTCGTCTTTTCATGCCTTAAGACTCCATCGGGTTGATGGGATCCCCTTCTTTCGGGATAGTGGGTAGGGAGAGGGAATGCTTGAAATGAGACCCCTACACCTTTGACGCTCGAAACATTCCTTTTTAGGGTTTTGTACTAAAATACAAAACCCTATTGCAATCACGACCTGTGTCCGTCTGTCCGTCCGTCCGTCTGTATTTCACAGCACTTTTTTCCGAAACTATAGAGGCTACAGCCATGAAACTTTGTGGAAAGGTCAGAAGTGGTGACTTCTTGAAAGTTCAAGGGTGGAAAAATTTTTCAAAGGGTTTTAAGGGGGTCTCCCCATATAGGGAGGTGACCCCTCAAAAAAAATTTTTCACCATTGGTAGTCGAGTAGAGTGTCATTGGAAAGGTCTCGATGAGATCTTTTCAAAACAAGTCTTAAAATTGCCTTATGAGTACCGAGGGGGCAGGGGAAGGAGAAATGTAGGAACTTTTCGCGTACTCCCCCCCCCCCCCTCGGGATTGGACACCTTCCATCCGAAAAATCTGTAAAAAATCATAAATGTAGGCCCTAATGAGTACAACAACAACAAATACATGAGAAGTCGAAATTCACTCAACTTTGTTAGTAATAGTATGATTTATCGATTTTATGTTTTCTTGAATAAAATATAAATGGTACCCTTAAATTCAATAAAATTTAGCGAACAGATGGCTGTTTATAAGATTGATCTTTTCTGAAAGTTTCATAAAGATCGAATAGTATTTAACGAAGTTATAGTGATTTGAATTTTCCTGTATTACTATGGGACAATATGCCCTGTATTACTATGGAAACATATGGCTATGGAGCCATATGCGCTTTTTACCGACTTAGACACTACAGCGTTGCTACGATTTGCATGAAAATTTCAGGAGTAATAGGTATCATGAAGATGAGTACATACAATTGAAACAAGTCGAAGAGGCAGGAGAGAGCTCCTAGCAAAATAGGCCATGAATCGATGATTGCAGTACAGAGGACTGGCCCCTGAAAAAATTTCATCAAAGGTAGCCGATATGAGTAGCAACTGAAAGTTCTCTATGAGAGCATTTCAGAACAGTTCTTAAACTGACAGTTTTTGCTTCAGTGGGGGCACAGGGGGGGAAATACATGAAAAATGTGTTTCCTCCCTCGCAAATCGACACCCGTGATCTAAAAAAATCTGAAAACATTATCAAGCAGATATTTATGGGTATAACTATAACAAAAACCTCAGAAGTCAAAATTCTTTCAACGTTGTTAATAATAGCATGATCCTCGAACATGACGTGACTCTTGATTTGATTCGTTGCTGGTTACTGCATTTTTTAGGTTGAGTACAAAACCCTTCTGACAGAGCATAGGTCTGTCTACCCAACTTGTTTGCAATTGCAGTCCGAAAGTAATGTACCGCCTGGTTCCGTCTGTCAACTGACCTGAGCATCTCTCTGGTTCAACTATTTCATTTCTTAAAGAAGTCAACGCGCAGCCTGCCCCACTCTTTGCGTGTGAAAAATGTGTCAGAGGCATCGATCTCTCCAGTGTAGAACGCTCATTCGGGACACCGTGACTAGCAAATCTTGTGTAGGTAGGACTGAAAACATTCATGTCCACTCAAGATCTGGGTCAGATAGAAGTCAGTTTCACCATGTCTATGATTGAGTCATGGCCGCAGGTCAGGAATTAGGCGCAGGAGTTAGGTAATAGAGTTTAAATCTGAAAAAAAAAACACTTTCACCTTTTCAAATTCACTTTATTCGCAAATTGGCAACTCAATTAAACTATTTCTCACAGGTGAAACTTACGTTATCAAGAGTGCTTAATGAACAGTAAAATTCTAGACGAAATACTATATGCTTAATTTAGTTTGCTCAGGTTCACTAGCTCATGCGAGCGCAGATTACACGTGAGGCCTTAGCACCTGGCTAGAATTTATGGTCGGAAAGATGACGACGATGATGAAGGTGCTACCGTTCATGTGAGGGAAATAGTATTTTCTTTCGAGGTGAAGAAGCGTTATGTTGATGCCACGATGGTTGTTTTTCTGGTGGTAATCAGTGATTAGAGCATCTTACTCATCGCTTTCTGAAATATCTTTGACTATTGATGTACATCTAATTGGTTTGAGATTATTCGATCCTGAAAAGTGTGTCGAGTATACTTCTTGGAATATTTGGAAAATTTCGTCTATACTGTAAATGGCAGAAAGACGATTGGTAGGAACGAATCTATTAAATAATTCAACAAAATTTCGTTCTGAACAATCTAGCATTTCGATAGTATGGCGTTGTATGTTTCTGAATGGGGCTTCAAGCTTTGTGTGTGTTCGTCTAAATGTTTTCTCCAATACGAGCCGCAGAAAAAACTCATTTAGTGGATTCCTGAAAGCGGTTTGGGTTACCCTTCTCTGTTCATTTCATTTTGGGATTCGGCTTCTTGTTTGTAACGCTTCAGCCCCTCTCAGGCCTTCGCTTCCTGCAACAAGCGCCTCCAACTGTCTCGGTCCATTGACCGCGTCCTCCAATTTCGAAATCCGAGCAACGATGAATTGTCTTTGTCCACCGAGCCATATTAGCGTTTCCTCGGTTTCCCCATTGGTCTCCGCCCTTCACTTCTTCCAACGAATACCTTTTTGGGTATCCATTGTTCGTCCATACGATTCATGTGGCCAGCCAATTGCAGCTTCCGCAGTCTTACAATCGTTGAGACCTCTAGCTCGTCATAAACTTCACACAGCTCACGGTTGTACTGAATTCGCCATTGGTCTTCGTCCAGCCTCACTCAGATTATTCGTCTCAGGACCCGTCTTTCGAAGGCGTTCAATATATTTGCTGATGCTTGGATTAGGGTTTATGTTTCACACCCATAGCATAACATAGGTCTTATCACAGATTTGGATATTTGGAGCTTTGTTTTCCTGCGTATGCAGCTGGTCTTTAAGATCGTCAAAACTGAGTAAAATATTCTAATTGCGAGCTGTATTCTTCGGCGTATTTCGTCTCTTCTTTTGTCCGTTTTCGTTATTTTGGCGCCAAAATATATACGAGATTGTATTTGCCAAGTGTGATATTTTGGGTCTTTGAAGTATTTTTCCTCGACTGTGTCAAGAACTTTGAAATTTCGCATTTCGATAGTACCGCGTTTTATGCTTCTAAATGAGGCTTCAAGTTCTGTTTTCCTCCAATACGAATAGAAATAAAAACTCAGTGGATTTTCTGAAATTGGTCTGGATTACCCTTCTCTAAAAGACAAGTGTTCATTTGATTTTGGACTTCGGCTTAGAGCGTCTGCATTGGAATTTTTCACGCCATGTTTGACACGCTTTCGTAGTCGAATCCTTCTAACTTGAGTCTCCAACGCACGAGTAGTGAATTCGAATTTTTAAGATTCATCAAGCAGATGAGGGGCTTATGATCGGTCACTATTTTAAATTTACGGCCGAATAAATAAGGTCTGAAGTATTTAGTGGCTCAGTATATGGCCAGGAGCTCTTTCTCTATTGTGGAATAGTTCACTTCCGAGTTTGTAACCGTCCTGCTAGCGTAGCAGACTGGCTCGTCACTACCAACAGGACCTCATGATAAAATCACACCGATTAGAAAATCGTTGGCATCAGTTTTAAGTACAAAAAGTTTGGGGAAGTCTATATATTGGAGAAGAGGGTCATTTATCAATAGATTTCTGCAATCTTTGAATGATTTCATACTCGTATACTGGGAAGTAGATACAATATTTCGCTCTTTTTTCAAACATTGTGCGGGAGGCTTTGTTAGTTTAGGGAAATCCTTAGTAAATTTCCTTCGGGGTTTTGGTAATGAAATGTTTAGGATCGCTTTTATTTTCTCGGGATTTGTTTTGATTCCTTCTGTCGTGATCAGGTTACTTCGAAAAGCTACAATAGTTTTTTCTTAAGGAACTCGGATTTGTCAAAGAGCACCATAAGATTTGCTTCGCGCAATCTTTTGAAGATCTTTTTTAAGGTTCTCGATATGCCCCTGTAAAGATGTAGAAATTATGATTATATCGTCTAAGTAAAGGAGGCATATAGTGCCCTGAGTTCTTTGAAGACGTTGTTCATAACTCGTTGAAATGTTTTGCTTTGCCGTCTTCCACAGCTCCACCCGCTTGTCCAAAAAACTTGTCCCTGATCTCATCCTCTAGCTTTGTCTCGTAGTTTGATACCAATTATTAGTTAAAATGGCGTCATGTTGATACGCGGAATTCGTAAGTCGATCTGCATACTTATACCATTTGGCGGGTTCATCAATTGCAATTTTAGTTAACACAGCTCCAATTATCGCATTTATGCGTTCCACCTGACCGTTAGCTCGTGGTAGTCCTGTTGTGATTTTTAAATTCTTGCTCTTCTGCTCAGTACAATACTTCTCAAAATCATGAGAGGTAAAAGCTGATTCTCTGTGGCTTATAATGATACTTGGTTTCCACAAAATTTTCTTCTGTTGTTCCAGCTTCTATAATACTTCTTTACTTCCAGTCGTCTTTGTAGAGTATATCCACACATATTTGGTAAATTAGTCTTTAATTACGAACACATACTGATAATTTTTGCTAGTACTTTCCAGTGGGCCAAGATGGTCTACGTGAAATGTATGAAGGGGAATTTCTTCTTTTGGTAATTTGCGCAAATATCCTTCCTGTTTTCCCCGTTTACGATTTGCGAATATATAGGTTATGCAGCTTGTTTTTATTTAGTCGACCTTCTTCTTCAGTGTTGGGATCTGGTAGTCTTTTTTGAGGACATCTTCAATATTCTTTGCGGATAAGTGCCGGTTTTCAAGAATTTTCGTAATGAATTTATAGTCCATCCCTTTTGGAACTACAAAAAGCTCTGCATTATCTTGATGCCGATACATTAAATAATTTTTAAGGAAAAAGTTGTCGTAAGGTTTGGTTTCTAGTACTTGTCGTATTACTTTAGTGAAAGCATCATTTTCATGAGACCTTCTAGCTTGGTCGCTCATAGCGTCAATTGTCATTGCTACAACTGCTACAGGAAAACGGCTAAGAGCATCAGCGTGTTTCAATCTTAATCCAGATCGGTGTTCTGTGGTGTAGTTATATTCTTGAATATACATACTTTGCCCAACGGCTAATTCTGTCACTAATATTATCTTTTTTCATAGTCTTTTCGAAGGCAGCACAGTCCGTGACAAATTTTGAATGCACTACCCTTCAAGTAGAATCGAAACTTTTTAAGTGCCGTGATAATAGCGAGCACTTCTAGTTCGTATGAACTATATTTCTTCTTCGGTCGTAGTCTTGCTTGCGTAGAATATCGCATGTAGCATAGCGTCTTTTATTGATCGTTGCAGCAGTACAGCGTCAAGACCGTCTTTGGATGCGTTCGTGCGCAATTCAAGCGCTGCGCCTTCCTTGCATATGTGTAGAACTGACCGTTTACTAAGAGCTTCCTTCTAACTCATTGTACGCATGTTTCATTTCAATTCATATTTTACATTCTTTTTCAAAAGGTTGGTTAGCGGACGAGCGATTCCGGCGTACTGAGGAATGAACTTCTGGAAATAATTTTTTAAGTCCTAAAAAGCTTTGTAGCCTTTTGACGATTGTCGGTTCTGGAAACTTCATCACTGCTTCTCTTTTTAGTTTAAATTCTCGCGTCTTTAACCTTCAGCCGTCGTTATTCAAAATTTACGTCTTTTGGTGTCGTTGTGTAACTTCAGGTCATTCAAATTCGGGCGTCGTTGTTCAACTGTGTTTTTCGTTCAGTGGACCATCGGTATATTTAGGGTTGCCAATCCCACATGTATATATCGCCATTTTCAACATCAACGGGTCATTTCACTATTAATTTTGATTGGAATGGAATTGTATATTAGGTAACATTAAATTTGGTTTCAAAATTAAGTGTAATCTGACGTTCTGTGTTATGAGTCTTATGTTACCAACATCAACTTTGACATTTAAAGTCTTTGAGTGCGTCTATTCCTAGAGCACCACCAAAATATGCATGAAATTTACATAATCAAAAAATTTTTGGGCCCAACGTGGTTGAATTCAACAAAATTTGGCAGTGTCACCTCCTGCTCTACCTTGCGCTTTGTGAGGTAGAGCAGGAGGGATTGAATGGGATAGATTTATTATATAGAGGGGATTTACATATGAAGGGCTTTCCAATAAGAGGTGTTATTTTGGATAGCCCGCTATTTCGGTAGATGTCACTTTTGAAGCTGTCATTTTTGACATTTGACAAGTAGAAACTACGCCATTAATAAAATGGAATGATACACGCTTCAACAACGCATTGAAATTATTAAAATTCACTATAAAAATGGTGGAAATTTGGCAGAGACGGTTCGTAAAACTGGAACATTTTGGGTCGTCGTGAAGCACCTTGTCGGACCGCAATACAGAAATTGGTGGAAAAATTCGAGGTGTTAGGACAACTTAGTGATGCGAAGAATAAAGCCCGTGCACGTCACTCAAGAACAGCCGAGAATATTGCTACTGTAGCCGAAAGTGCTGAAGAAAACCCAGGTCCATTCCTCGTCGTTCTTTAGAATTAGGCATTCCTTGAAATGCATGAAAATGATTCGGAATTCCATCGAAAACTCATCTTGAGTGATGAGGCCCATTTCCACCTCAGTGGCTTCGTCAACAAGCAAAATTGTCGCATCTGGGATTCGGAAAATCCAAGAGTTATTATTGAAAAGCCTCTCTATCCTCACCTTGTAACTGTTTGGTGCGGTTTATGGTCCGGCGGAGTCATTGGACCTTACTTTTTCGAAAATGAGGCTGGAGCAACAGTTACGGTGAATGGATTGCGCTATCGAGAAATGATTAATGATTTCTTATGGCCGGAATTGGTATTGATCTGGACAACGTTTACTTTCAACAAGCCGGCGCTACGTGCCACACAAGCAACGAAACCATTGATCTTTTACGGGAAAAGTTTTCGGACCGTGTTATCTCTCGAAGAGGTGATCACAATTGGCCACCGATATCCTGTGATTTAACACCTTGTGACTTCTCCCTTTGGGGTCACGTGAAAGAGAAGGTCTACGCCAACTGCCCAGCGTCGATTCAAGACCTCAAAGATGGTATTCGTGAGGCTATCGAGGACATAGGGCAGCCACTTTGCGATTTGGTTATGGAAAATTTCATGAAAGGATATGGTCCTGTAAGCGTGATCGTGGTGGTCATTTGCCTGATGTTATTTTCCACTATTAACGGCATACCTTCCTCTTTATAATGAAATAAACATCCGATCATTTATGTATATTAAAAAATGGCATTTTTCTTTAAATGTCAAAATAACACCTCTTATTGTAAAACCCTGTATAAAAGTGTTTGAAAGGAGATGAAATATGTACGTAAATAAGTATAGGGTGGCGCAAACGTTTCTAACCATAGTATTGAGTTGTTCGATAATAGATGACGTGAACTGCATAATAGGTGACGGGGACTGCATATTTCATGTAGTACTGATTGCGTGGCTTATAACGGGTGATTTATTATGAGATATGATGTCCAATATACGTTTTTTGACAGATCACGCGTGATTCCTGTAAAAATGAAATGTAATTTTTACCAAGCATTGTTTGACAAATCATCATGGAAAGACTTACATCGCAACTACGTATCCAAATGGTTCAGCTGTATTACGGAAATCAGCGTTCTGTGAGAAATGCTTTTCATTCTCTTAGAGTAATTTATGGTGTGCATCGTCGACCTCCCGAAATCACTATAGCCAGTACCCTCCGCAAATTTGAAGCCCGGCATACATTATTTAATGATACTCGACCGATTAGACCACATCCAGCACGTAGTGAAAAGAATATAGCGGCTTAGCTTAAAGAGTGGCTGAAGAGTGTGACGAATCGATTCAGCGTCGTTTTCAACAGCTTGGTTTGTCGCACGCAGCAACATAGTGTAATTTAGGTAAAGATCTTGGTTTTAAGGCATACAAAATTCAATTCGTGCAAGAATTGAAGTCGGGCAACAAGTGTTTGTGTCGTGTTTTATTGAGTGGCCTCTGAATCGGCTTAATGAAAATTCGCTGTTTTATCGCGAAATATCTTACAGTGATGAGGCCTTTTTTTGGCTGAATGGATACGTCAAAATACAGAATTGCTGTATTTGGGCTGATGAACAATCTGAGGAGCTTTAACAACTACCAGTTCTTTAGGCAGAATTTTTAATGCTATGTCGCAAAGTGTACCGGATATTTTCACAAAAAAAAAAACCCGTTCACTTGCATATTATATTGCTAATATCTGATGATTCTTATGTTAGCGACTTATTTCAAATCCACTCTTTTAACTCGGTTTCACAAGTTCACTCCTGAATTACAATGCAATATCGCTGAAATTCAATCAAACTCACTGTACTCTAACGGGACGGCTATTCCGCTCGTTGTTTAAAATGCGAGTCCCGCTTGAAATCAATTCCGCTTCACTCGATGAGCCTCTTCATGGCGGTAACGGAAGATTCTCGTCAGCACAATCTAGCAATTGCTTTACTAGATTGTGTTACTTTTTGCATTTGTAATTTAATCTTTTTATATTTTCTTTGAGAATTTTTTTTATTGATAATGGTAGTGACGGGGTTTATTGCGAATTAGTAATAACAAAGTTAATAAGTTGCGTATCAAAGTGTTCCGCACTTATTGCGTGGCTATTTCATTAAATGGAGAGCCTTTAAATATAAAATTCATTCTCCTATAAAATGAAAAAAGTCTTTCAAGAATGAAGCGAATAACCAATGACTATGCCGGAGACTCGTGAACAATGCAAAGATTCAAGTAGACAATCACATTACAGATAATTTCGAACTCCTTGATAATGATACGGAGCAAATTATCATTTGAATTTGCATATGGTATGAAGGGTGTGATAGCATGATATAATGCCCAGTTTTATTAAAGAGCAAAGTTAAAGAAACTCAAAAAGAATCCACGAAATAGCACCATTTCAACTAAAATTTTGAATTGACTAACAGGTAAACACAAGAAAAATTGTAAATTATTTTCGAAATTTATGATAGCATCCAAAAAATAATAAACACACTTCTCCCCTTCGTAAAAATCACTACTTAAGTGTGTAACATGAAACCAATTTTCCAACAACATAAAGTTTTTTTTTTCCTTGCTGCCTCCATCATCTTGTATATGTTCTGCCATTTTCCTTCTAACATTCCTCGCCTCCGTCACAGATACATTTTTCAGAACGTTTTGCTTACCATCGTACTTGGTCCTATAAGGATGTGGTTTTTCCCCTCAGTGCTCCTTGCAGAGCGTCCCCCAAATCAACAACAACCGAAACCAAAAAGGAAAGCTAATCCATAAGCAGGTGATTTCACAAGAAAAGGAAACTGAAAAGCTTTAATGAACGATTTAATGTAACAGCCAGCAACGATGGTTGGTATTCGTGACGCTTGATTTATCGTTTGTATATTGCCAAGTTAGGGAATGGGTAAGCATGCGAATAAGGAAGCACAGCAAGGAAGTAAACAGCCAACAAAAATTGGGTAATATTGAGAAAGCACAAAAAAATGAATGTGAAAACCGTTTCTCGTTTTGTGTATTAGCGAGGAAGTTGGAACTGACTTTCTATGTTCGGAAGTAATTCAAGCATTGCAGGCATTTTAACCAACAAGGACTCATACTGTGATTTCGAGTTCTTTTTCTTGGTTTCGTTTTTCAAATGTTCTAGAATGGTTTTAAGACGACAATTATTACATAAGATTATTTATGCTCTTTTCATTACATGGCAGAAATTTAACTCTCATGCAGAGGGAAAATTATGGAAGTGTGGTGGAGAAGATGAGGTCAAGAAATAGCTCAATACAAATAATGAAGCAGAATAAATTTTTGGCGATGTTTGTACTTTTTATACCCTTAAGTACATTTAGATAGCAATCTGTTTTTATGGCCTGACTATCAAGGATTTTGATGTTCTTTTTGCAAGTTTATACGAAGGCATTCAGAATTCATTTCGGGGGTTTGGTTGAGTCGCAATTTAAACTTGAAGAAATTAATCCTGACAATTCAAAGAAAAATTTATGTTTGCTGGATATTTCACTAAAAAGTACACTTTCTTTGTCTCTTGAGACATACGATTCACAACCACCTAAGTCCTTGGAGCAATCAAAAACTAAGATTGTGTCGCTTCTTTATAATTCTTCATTTCTTCCTATTTGTTTTTCGCCTTAAGGTAGTAGGTGTCAGTTTCATGTCATTTTCCGTATCTTCGAAGCTAACTTTTTTTAATGGAAAAAAAAGTAAAATATCGCATGTAGAATTCACTTTTTCTCACTTAGTTTTCAAGAATGAAGCGAATAAAGTGGTAGTAGCACTTTTCACACTATGATAATGGCTTTTATTCACAATTCCTTTTGTTTTCTTTTCATCACCAGTATCATCGTCTTCTATCATTATTATCATCCACTGTTGTATATGATCAAAAGGTGTATATGCTTTTCTGTTGTGCTTCATCTTGTTGTACCTGAAAGGGTTTATGCTTTTCTACGGAGCGAATAGACAGATAGTTTGTCAAGAATAGATTGTATTTTAATTTTTCCTTTGTCATTTTGTCATTTCCCTTCGTGAAAAATGAAATCCTTCATGAATCTCATTCACTAGGATCAAGAAAATTATTTGTTGCGTGCGAGTCCGCAAGTGCTTTGCAGTTTTCAGTATAAAATTAATTTTTCACCATTTCCATGCATTATCCTGTTGTTAAAATGAATTGAACAGAACAGTGGCTCTAGTGCGAAATTTAATCTGTACTGCAATGAGGATTTAGATTTGCAAGAGGGTTTAACGAGCTGGGAATGACCAGATAAAGGTTTGTGAATTGAAGTAAGCATCGCAAGCTTTTGATTCGAAATAACTACCCGGAGCTAGAAACTCTACAATAAAAAGCTAAAGATAATAGAAAAATCTTTTATGGTTTTGTTGTCCATCGACCACGTTTTAATATCGAAACCCGATCAGTGCAGAACTATCTTCCTTGACCGAAACAGACTAGCGTTTTCTCTGTTTCCCCACTGGTCTCCAACCTTCACTTCCCCAACGAATCCAATTTTGGATATCCGTTGTTCATGATACGATTCACTTTGCCAGCCAATTGCAGCTTCTGCAGTCTTACAATCGTTGCGACCTCCGGCTCGTCAACAACCTTATACAGCTCATCGTTGTATCGGATTTGTCATTGGACCCCGTCTAGCTTTGCCTCGATTAATCGCCTCAGAACTCGCCGCTCAAAGGCGTTCAATATGTTGAATGCTCAGGTTAGGGTTCCTTGGAGCTTTGCTTCCCTGTGTATCCAGCTGGTCTTCAAGATCATCAGAATTGAATATAATATTTTTGGCGTATTCCATCTCTTTGACTCCTGTTCCCTTGACTTGGCGCCTAAGTACATAAATTCGCGCACATTTTCGATATTCTGTTTGCGATATATTGAGTTTTATAGCCCTACTACCCGAGTGAAAATTCAATTTAGTCAGTCACTTGGCCCTAATTAGGCATGCCTAAATGTGCATTAGGGCCTAATGGAATCCGCATGCCGAACGCAACGCATTACCCCGCCACTGCCTAAATTAGGCAGTGATGGGGCTTGCCTAAACAGTTCCTAATTTAGGCTGTGATGGAGCTTAAAGCAATTCCTCATTTACGCAGTGATGGGGCTTGCCAAAATAGTACCTAATTTTACTACTTAGCAACTCTTATACTATACTATCTGAAATCATCTAGGAAAATACTCCTATGTGTCGTCCGAAAAACCAGGATATGTCCCATGGCTGAAAGCTAAGGATTCTGCTTTTTTAAAATTTCTAAAATCACGTCTTCAGAGTGATTTCAAACTGTTCAAGCAGCTGCGCAAAGAAGCCAGAAAAGTAGCTATTTCTGCTCAAAAGAAATATATAGAGCACTGCCAATTACACGAAGCCGTTTTGGTCCTTTTTCCGTTCTATTATGAGTTCTCGTAAATTTCCTCAGTTTCTTTGCGACGAAAACATTGCCTCTACATCATAACAAGATTCTTGTGATCTGTTTGTACGGTGTTTTTCGTCCTTCTTCTCTTGTTCAAATACTGGTCCAGTTGCTAAGGGGTCCTCTACACCTTTGTCTTTATTGGATGCGTCTGGGTTTGTTACAAATCCACTCGAGATCGAGCTTATAATGTAAAACTTAGATCCAAGCATAGGCTTTGTCCAGATGGAACCCCGAGTTTTTTTTAGTAAATCCCTGTCATCTTCCTTATGTGTTCCTTTATCTATAATTTTTAATATTAGTCTTGCCAATGCCATTTTTGCTTCCTACTGGAAATATGCATATGTATTCTCTAGTTTTAAGACAGGCGATATTAATTGTGTTACTAACTTCCGACCGATTTCTATTCTCTCCTGTTTCAGCAGATTTTCGAACGTGTAGTATATAACAGAGTCTATCCATTAGTTCTTCCCTTATTGTCCCGTGAGCAGCATGGCTTCATCAAAGGTCGATCAACCTTGATCAACCTTTTATCTTTTACTGACACGGTCGCCTCCGCACTTGATAGACAAAGCCAAGTGGATGTTACCTATACGGATTTCTCCAAAGTTTTCGACTCTGTGAATCATAATCTCCTCAGCAAAATAAAAAGCTTTAATCTTCTCTCTTCCTTATATCTTGGCTTTTCACCTATGTCACTAATCGTGTATGTATTGTTTCTGTCAACTCCTGCCTCTCTTCTCGATTTCATTCTGTTTCTGGCGTCCCACAAGGATCAATTTTAGGTCCTTTACTTTTCCTCATTTTCATCAATGTTCTTCCTGCTTCTGTATCGTCATCATATTCAGAGTTATCGATAATATGAAGAACTAAGTTTTAATTACAAAACCATCTTCATAAATAACGTCGATGGTATATTTCCAACGCTCTTAACTTGAATATTTCTAAACACCGCCAAATGAGATACTCTAACAAAAAAAAAATCCTTTTTTGTTTCTTTACTCCATTCTTGGAGAAGTCCTGCATGAAAGTGTATATATAAAGGATCTAGGTGTTATCTTTGCCGACAAATTAAAGTTTGGTCATCACATAATGATGATGGTTTCTGAGGCATCACGCCTTACTGGTTTTATCATTAGATCCTCTAATAACTTTTGCATTTCTTCTTCCATCTGTCTCTTCCTTTCCTTAGTTCGTAGTGTGTCAGCATATACTTCGCAAGTGTGGAATCCGCACCTCAAATATATTTTGAATCTATTGAATCTGTCCAACGAAGATTCACACGTAATTTATTTTGCAGATGCCGGTTGGACCACAAACTCTAAATAGATCGCCTACTAGCTTTACACATTCCTTCATTAGAACCGTGAAGGTTATTTTTAGATGAATGGTTACTTTTTAAGTTGCAACATAATTTGTTTCCGGATAATCTTTGCTCACTTATCTCTCTTCATAGCTCAGTCAGGTCTAGTCGCTCTCATGCGTCCGTCTTGCGCGAACAAACGTTTATTTTTGCTCTCCACTTGTGCGGCTACCATGTATACATAATAGCATGGGTCTTGGTCCTCTGTCTAATTCTTTTCATATTTTTAAAACTCAACTCAAACGTTTGCTCTCTAATCATTCTTTTGAAATCGTTTCATAAGCTTTACTTGTTTTATATTGCTTTAAAATTTAATATTTGGGTTTGATTATTTCATCTAATCTGTAATTGGATTAACTATCTGTTGATTATGATGTTAAATAAATAAATAACACTTTCTTGGCAAAATCAATACATAAGAAATAAATTTGTTCATAATACTTACCATGCTCTTCACTTCGCAAAATTCTTACCAGTTTTCACATTTTTCAAGAAAATCCGCATTTAAGATAAACTTCTAAAAATAACCTCAAAAACACGCCTCTGGTGCAAATTATATGCAGTGAAATATGTTGATTCAATTTAAGCATATCGCATCAGGTCCCCATTAAGGCCCGTATTAGGCGTACGTAACATGGGAAAAAGTGATCAAATCCTCATCGCATCCGAATTTAAAAGTATTTAAAGCTATGAATTCCCATTGCCGAGAAATTTTTTTTCGATTATACGCAACAAGAGATTTTCTGTTAAAGAACTGTTTAGGCAAAATCCATCACTACCTAAATAAGGAACAGTTTAAATTAGGAATCATTTAGGCAAGCCCCATCACCGCCCAAATTGAAATGTTTTCATGAAGTGAAGAAAATTGTAAATATTTAAACTCTTACCAAGAATTTAAAGATTGTTTGTTTTTTACACTAAAAAATATATTTTTAGGAACAGTTAAGGTAAGCATCGTCACCGCCGAAGTTAGGAAATACTTAGTCAAGCCCTTCACAGTCTAAATTGGAACTTTATTTGTAAAGTGAAGAAAATGGTTACCTTTTTGACGAATGTTCGTAAAACTAAAGTTTTTGACAAATTTGCATAAAACTCTGGTTATTGACGAATGTTTGTAAAACTATTGTTTTTGGCGAATTCTCGTAAACTGATCGTTTTTGACGAATGTTTGTAAAACTTTTGTTTTTGACGAATTTTCGTAAAACTATCGTTTTTAACGAATGTTCGTAAAATGCTAAGTTCTTACTAAGAAATTTAAGTGTTGCTTATATTTTTCACAACATAGATACTCCTGTTTAGGAATTGTGTACGAAAACCTCATTAGGCCCCAATGCGGAAAGCCCGATTAGTGCTTAAAGACGTAGTGTTTAGGAACTGATGGGGTAGTGTGTTACGTTCGCCATTAGGGCCGAATAGGGTTTTCCTAAACAAATCGTAAACTGAACAAGCTAAGGTATGTTAAATTAGGCCCGTATTAGGCATGCCCCACTATTTATGCTTTAGGCCTTAATGCCTGTTTAGGCATGCCTAAACTGATTTCTACTCGGGTACTTTTGCTTCACTGTCGAGTTTAAGGAAAAGTGTTTTGGCGGTTGTTAATGACCGTGGCAAAATGTTGATGTCGTCCACATAGGCTACCACTTAGTTGAATTGTATAGCAACGTACCTCTTGTATTGACAGGTGGCTTTCTTATGACATATTCTGGAACCATATTAAATAGCAATGGGGCAAGCCCATCTCCCTGCTTTAGTCAGATATAGGTGTCAAAGACGTCGGTGAATTGGTTATTGATGCGGCGTTGGGAGTTTGTCGACATCATTGTCATTTTGGTAAGACGGACTTACTTGGCTGGGTTACCAAAGCGAAGCATTATTTGGTACAATATGTTAGGATCAATGCTGTCGTATGCTTGCTTAAAGTTAAGAAGATTTGGTGTACGTTTTTGTTGAACTCCTAGCATTTTTCAAATACCAGCTTGACAGTGAAAATTGGTCTATTGTCGGTCTCCCTGCTCTAAAGCCACCTTGATACTCCCAAATAATACAGTTCAATTTTCTAATCTCTTTGAAAACATTTTGTACGCCGTACAATAAATTGATGTCTCTATACCTTCGCATTTTTGTTTCTCACGTTTTTTGTGGATAGGAAATATAATTGATTGAATGAAATCGAACTGATTGATCCACTCGTTCGGCATTCGTTCTTAATGCTAAGCGTGCTGAATGACTATGTCGACGGGTTTCTGAACGCTGCTGTGATCATTTTTAATGACCTCCACTGAAATCTCATCAATGCTTTAATGGCAACACAAATTTCAGCCAGATTTGGAGAGGCCGATGAGAATATTTAAAGGCTCCGATATTTCCGACCTGTGCGGATGATGACCCGTCCGTCATACGTCTATGAAAATTTCGTCGACTACTATATTATAGATGTTCAGTATCTCGGAAGGGAAAAGCTAAAGTGGCATATTTCGAAAGAAAAAAAAAATAATTCGGATTCCGAACCTTCGAATAATGAAGCGAATTTCAAAAAGGACAGCCTGACGGAAGTTCAGCCTCCTCCTCCACTATAGCCACATTGTCGAAGTACCGTAACACTAGGAACATAACGATGACAACAGCAGAGCAGTTGCAGGACCATCTCCGTCGAAGTGAGGTCGTCCACATACAGTCATATTTGGTAGAGGTAGAATAGGTGTGTCTCAAAAATTCAATTAGAAACGCGTTCTTTAAAAATTTATCTACGAAGAGCTTAAGGTGATGCCGGCAATTTGCAGGAGTCAATTGAAAGATGGCAATTCTTAATTTCTGACTCAAATAAATATACAAATGCGTTATCGTAAATATGATTCGAACTTGATTGAATTTAAAGCCCGACTCAGATTGTGGTTATTCGATAATTAATGCCGTTTTTTAAGATGTTTTTCGAAGTAAATTTATTTATATTAACAACAAACGTTAATCAATGATATATTGACCCTTTGCGTGGGTGACCTTTAGCCATTTTTCGGTAAGTTGAAAAATTTCACGTTCGAAGAAGCCTTCGTTTAAAGAAGCGAAGAACTGATTTAACTCATACTTAACAACCTAATCGGAACTAAAAGTTCTACCATTCAAATGGTTTTGACGGGAGCGAAACAAATAACAGTCTGATGGTGCTAAACCAGGGCTATAGGGTGGATTTGGCATCAGTTCCCAATTGAGCTCCATTAATTTTTAACGAGTTATCAAAAAGGTGTGGGGTCTGGCGTTATCATGATGGAACATCACGCCTTTGCGATTAGCCAATTCAGAGCATTTTTCTTGATTTCTTCATTCAATTTCGATATTCGACGACAGTCGACATACGAATCAATAGTTTGGTTTCTTGGAAGCAGCTCAAAGTAGACTATACCCTTCTAATCTCACCACACCGAAAGCATTATCTTCTTTTGATGAATATTGGCCTTGGATGTCGATTGTGGGCGCTCATCTTGCTTGGTCTATGGTCGTTTTTGCACTTCGATATTGTAAACAATCGATTTTTCATTATCCATTACGAATTTCTTTAGAAATGGTTCATTTCGGTTACAATTCAGCAAAGAGCCTCCGCGAACTCCTCGATAAATCAGCCATTACAACCGCCCCCTTGGCACCCACAATGCGTATGCATAATTGGACGGCAATATTAGATCACACACATTCGTTATAACCGGCGATCATGCGGAGCGATACCTGGCAGATATCGGTCATCCCTACACCATTTCGATCAGCTGGCATGTGTTGGATAACAGATATCTGCTACTCAATCACCACTTGACGTCAAGCATGTGGTGAAAAAAAGAAGGCCTATTGAAATATGGCATGGTGTGCTTGTAACGGCGAGTAGTGGTCAAAACGGGAAAAAGTTATTTTCTTTACTAAAATCAACGATTTAACATCCGTTGGTGCGAATAAATTTCATTTCAGAATCAGTGTTTTCGGGTGTAAATATTTTAGTTCCGTAATAGATTATATTCTATACCATCGCTACAGTCCTTCACGAACCTTCCAACATCCTCAAACCCTACATTTGCTTCAGATAACTATGGGGGATTATCATCAATTTGCATTTTTATTAGCAAATATTCGTTTTGACGAGAAAGCAATTCGTTCCTAAAAAAATTGCAACACGGCTTAGCACCAATAAAAAAAACGTACGGGATTTAGTACTTGATAGTTCTCAAAAGCACTACTCACTACTGCATCATCGATAAAAAGCTCTTGGTACTTCGAGGGTGTTTCAAGGGTAAAGTTTATACCCCGAAAAAATCCGCTAAATACAATTACGAAATTGCGTATTGCAGTGATGTACTCAGCATCGAACATATAAATTTGATATATGTTCAATGCTGAGCCTTATATAGAAAAAGCAACTGGCATTCTCGATGATTCAGCAAATCACTATATAACTGAATATACCAGGAAAATTTAGCATATGGGACGAAATATCACACATGAAAATTGATTTATCCAGGTTCCTTTAGTGCAGGAAATAACAATGAATTACGGCTTGAAAATAGTTGACGCATCGAAAAAAAAACCTGAGCCGAAAACCTCAAAAATGATATTCACCAAAGTTGGAGTCACTAGATTTGCATATGCTGACAATATGACATTTATATCTTACTGCCCTAAGCAAAATAAGGTAGTGTTCCTCATTTTTAGTTTCCATTCACAGAGACAAATATTTGAAAATATTGTAAAGTTAGAAACAAACAAAATATGATACTGATACTTTCGGCCAACTATGTATCAGCTGCAAGACTACCAGAATCACAAACAAATGGCCGTTTTGTCTATTTTATGGTATATTCGATCAAACGTTAGAGAATACTGACATCCTGAACAATTCAGTTATTAAAATTGAATAATTACATTCAATTGCATACCAAAAACCAATTAGAATGTCGAAAAGGAATTAAACATACTTCCCTGAATTTTTTGGATAGCCCCAAGTGGCTTAAATATGTCGAAAGGCGATATCGTCATAGATGGCTAAGGCTGTACTCAAAAATGATGATGTATGATGGAGGGGTCAAGGAGGTTCTTGAAATATGCTGCCCATTTTTCCGTAATACTGTTCCATTAGCGATGTAGCAGCCGATGTTTTCACAGCAGACGGTAGTCCTGGGCTAATATTCTCATTTTATCCTTTTCTCTACTTTGAAGGCTTCCCTTCTGTTGCTGCTCGCTAGGCTTCCGTAAATGTTCTCAATTGGACGTCGTAGTGTATCCTTTTCTTATTTTAATTATTTTAGTCACTACTGTTTGCAGACTTTTACATTGTTCTTTTTTCACCCTGGTTTTTCTAACTAAATAATGCTTGTAATCCGGGTTGGTTCTGTACAAAGCATCCTGGCACTCATCATTAAACCCATCGCTTCTTTCTCGCCTTGGTTCACGTCCGATCGTCTGTTCTGTTACGCTCTTAACTTCGACTTTCGCTTTGACTTCTATCCACAGCTGTGCTTGATAAGATAGGAACTGATTTTCGTGAGTCTTCGTAAAGATTTTCACCAATGACGCAATTCGGAGCCTGCTGTAGCCACGCTTTCAGATCGTGTAGAATACGAAATTTGATGATCACATTAGAAATTTCATTTTGAAATTCGAATTGAAGTGAAATTTCTTTCGTATAGTATTCTCTGTATGAAGTGCAAGTTGGCAACCCTTTTTCAGCGCTTCCAACATATCAGTTGAGTGCAGACCTGATCTGGCTAAGTGTGCACACGATATGATAAGAAACAGAATTTGTGAACAACTCATTCCAGAGCTCCTCGTCGTGATCACCGATCGATATAGCTTCCAGATTTGGACGTTTAATGAGAAGGGTTGCAGATAGAGTGTTAGCGAAATCGAAAAAAGTTATAAGAATTCCAGAGAAAACCAATAGCTACGAGAACGTCCATGTGTCTTTCAAATTCAAATTTCCATCTGTATTGCTGAGTAAGTGTATCGTTGTGCTCTGCAAGAAGCTATCGAGTTGACGTGGAAAACATAGCCAATTTCACGGACTAAGGTTTTATCATAACATTGACTGCTCAAAGCGATAGCTTCAAAAAATTTTCAGAACTGCATTTTACGCCAGAACTGCATCAAAGTCATTCCAATAGTACACGGTTGTCTTTCATTCTTTCTACATGGCCCGCCCATTGCAATTGGCGTAACTTCACACAAGTAGATACAAGCAGTTCGTCAAAAAGATCATACAACTCATCGTTGTGACGCAGTCTCCAATCTGTGTCTTGCTTCATTTGGTAGTTGATTTTCCAGAGCAATTTGCTTCAAATATGTCCACTACCTTTTCCAATTCGCTCGTCAGGATCCATGTTTCACTTCTATATTGCAGCACAGGTTTGATTAGTAATTTGTAAATACGGAGCTTAGTTTGTTTTTGCGAAAGTTTTGACCTTAGTATAAGGAAAACGGCGTAATATTCTTTATTTGCGGTAATTATGTCGTATTTAATTTTGACCTTTTCGGCTTGGATCCAAGATAGATAAAGTTATCCACACTTTCAGGGCTCCAGTCTCTTACGGTCTGGGTTTTTTGGCTGAAGTCTTCTCCATCGTTTCAGTTATGAATTTATTTTTAGTTTTATTGACTCATAGGCCGATTTGCATTGCTTCAGATTCAAAACTTAGAAATGCTCCTTTGGCAACTGTTATTGAACGTGTCATGATATTGACGTCATCAGCATGTTCTACCAATAGTGTGGACTTGAACATTAGTTAACCAGAAGTTTCAGCTGTCGACGTCCTGATGACGTGTTACAGCGCAATGTTAAGGAGCATTAAGACAAGCCCATCCTTTTGTTCTAATCCGAATTTCTTGTCCTTGTATTACGCGTTTATAATCGTTACTTTGACCATACGGACTAGTTTTGTTGTTATACCAAAATGAAGCACCTGTTGTGTGGGGCATTCCTGATTGTTATATTTTCCTTGAGTTAGACAAAAAGAAGATGGTTCATCGCTGCTTGGATTTCGAAATTGAAGGACGGGGTCAATGAATCGAGACAGTTGGAGGCGCTATTTGCAGTGAGCGTTGGCCCGAGCGGGGTTGTAGCGCTACGAAGAAGAAGAAGACGATTTTTTGAGTTTACAATTTATTTAAATTATTTTCGGCAGGATTGAATCTTGTATATAAACTACAAAATAGACAATTTTGTTATGATTTATATTCACTACTTTCAAATTTTTTATTCAAATATTCAAAAATACCGATAATATGACATGTCAACTCAGGCTTTTATTTCATCAATATGTCTACTTCGTAATTTGATGATTGCCGCGCGAATTCTTGGAAGCCTTTCGACCACTTTTTAAAATATTTCAGTTGAAAGATTGCCCTAAGGCACTTTAGACTGCCGACCAACTGTTTTTCAGAGGTCAGGTGCATCTTCTTCACCTACCGGTCGAGCTTATCCCATAATAATTGGATCGGGTGACATCATGGGATTGCGGCTGCCAATCCATGATTTTGAGTACACCTTTCTCTTCTTTGGACCGTAGATAGTGCATGCATAGCTAGGAGGTGTGCTTGGATTATTATCTTGTTGAAAAATAAATCCGTTGCCGATCAAATCAATGCCAAATGGAATGACACTTCGTTGAATAATTTTGTGATAATGTTCCTTCCGCATTATTCCATCGGTTCTGACCAGTTTTCCAACCTCATTGTAGCTGGAACACTCCCAGACCGCCACGGAGCCTCCGCCATGTTTAACTGTTTACGCAATAAATTGAGGATTATACCGCTCATCTTTATTTCGACGAACATACTGACGTCACCACAGATCTAGTGACCAATCTTCATATTTTCGAGCAAATAATAATTCACCTGCTCGTTTTGTGATTTTAGAAGTAGTTTTTTTTTTACCGCCTCGAGACCAAAATATCTTTTCCCTCGCAAGCAACGTTTGATGGTATCCGCCGAAATTAGGTTCGTCAAGGTTTCGTTGATTTTGGCACGAATGTCTGGTGCTATTTTGAACCGATTTTGCTTCCTTGCTTTTTGGTCGGCCAGATCGTTTTCGATTAATATTTGTCAGGGCTTCGTTGAACCGCTTCAACGTGATTTCAATTCCACACTTTGAAACAGCAACAATATTTGCAATTTCACGGATTGTTTTACCCACTTTTCTCAAAATCAGTATTTGTGAATGTGTTTCTAGTGAAATTTCTATTTTTGAGCCATTTTGAGCGATCGCAATTGGTTTTGCGTGTGTGTAAACAACGGAAATGAATTTGACAGTTTCAGCGCACATAGAACACAACAGAGGGCGCAAAGAACCGTTTTGACACGCACTCAAATGATCCAAAATGACAGTTTAAGATATTAGTGCCCATATTCGAATAGTTTAAAATAAAAAAAATATTATTATATTTGAAATGATAGCTATATAATTTTTCTTTTTTAGAATGTATGCGGTACAGAAGTCGTATAATATAGTAGGTGTTCTGACAAAGACATTTCACCATCGTTTCAACATTACTTAAAACGATGTGTTGTATCGTATTTCTATGTGAATGTGCGAATATACTATTTTGTTTCTTCTTCAAATGAAAAAATCCAATTCAAATTAGCTACACATTTTGGAATCACCCTATGAAAATTTAGTTGACTGCGAATACGTGTTTGAAACGAGTTGAGATAACAGTGAATAAAACGCTCGTGATCTTGTTTATTTGGTTGGAGTTGAGAGGAGACGAGACGTTCTCGGTACGACGAGCTCTGCGAAGGACGGAACACATGTGAAAGCTAAATTATTTGATATTCTTTGCAAACCGTTTCTGTATCAGTATACTTAATTAATAAATTACATACCGATAAAGTGGGGGCTCAACCGGGATGAAAGCCACGTTAGCTGTTCGGGTAGAGAGTGAAATTAATAAGTATACGCGAATAGAGATAGTTTTACGACGTAGACTTGTGAGAGTGCGGTACTAAGAGAAAACGCGAGGACATTGAGTGCCGAGTTACAGAGTGTTGAGATAGACGTGCTAAACGGAAAAAACTGTTTAACGGCAGACGGCCTAGTGATAGTTTTCATCGAGTGATCTACAAGCTGTTCAGTTTGAGACCTGTTTTTTGTTCGGAAGCACGATGGCGACTGTACCAAGTAGTGCTGATCTAGACGTGGATTCTATGGAATCTGAAGAGTTGAGGAAAAGGTTAGAAGTGTTGAATCTGCCATTGAGTGGTGGCAGGGCTGTGCTTGCTGGGCGATTAAGGAGAGCCTTGGCAAAGTCGGCAGATGGAGTCTCAGGATCGCAAAGTAACCAAAATCAGCGTAGTCAGAGTAATCTAAATGCCCGAGATTCTGAGAATGGTAACGGGGATGATGACGCGGCGACGAAGGGAGTGACGACGGTGACGAAGACGATGATGAAATAGATGTCGATTCACTATCGAAAGATGAATTAAAAGAGAAATTGCGTGGTTTAGGGTTAAAGTTAACCGGAAATAAACCTGTACTACGAAATAGACTAAAGGCAGCACTAGAAGAGGAAAGTGATAGCGATAGTGATGGCGATGAACAAGAACGACGACGTGAGGTGAAGAAAAAAAAACGAAAGTCTACTGGCCGCTACAACCAACCGGTGTTAACATTAAAAGACGTTGAAGATGCGCTCGAGTAATTTAGTGGTGACGGAAATGAAAATGTTTATCGGTGGATTAAAAATTTTGAAGAGACAGCAGAGATATGTGATTGGACTGATCCGCAGAAAGTAATTTATGGAAAAAGATTGTTGAAGGGCTCTGCAAAATTGTTTATAAATTATGAATGCAGTACAAAAACGTGGAAGTCAATTTAAAAAGCGCTCAAAGAAGAGTTTGCTAAGACCGTTAATAGTAAACAAGTTCATAGAAAATTGAGTATTAGCAAGAAAAAACCTGAGGAGTTATACCAGGAATATATTTATCGGATGCTGGAGATTGCTAGTCATGCTAATATTGAACTAGAGGCTAAAATACAATATATTGTTGACGGGATACAAGATGACGAGGCCAACAAAACTATCTTGTATGGGGCTAAAACGATAAAAAGTCTTAGGACAAAATTTGGGCAGTATGAAATGATGCAGCGACGTAGCAACAATAGAAATAAACTTAAACAACAAGACAAATCCAAACGCGCTAATAGTCAAGCAAAAGGAGAACAACATGACAAGTCAATTAAAAGGTGTTATAAATGTGGCGATAAAAACCTTGTGAGTGCTGATTGTCCTAATAATTCGAAGGGGACAAAGTGCTTTAAATGCACAGAGTTTGGACACGTTGCGAGTAAGTGCGCAAAAGACATTAATAACAATAGTTCAAGTGGAGCTAAACCTCGCTGTGATTTAGCTAGTGTCAGTGACAAGAAAACATATAAAACTGTAAACATTCTTGGAAAAGACATAGACGCGATAATCGATTCGGGGAGTGATTTATATTTAGTGCGATCAACCTTGTACGTTCAGCTAGGTGCACCAAAGTTACAAAAGAAAACGATTTTTTTTAATGGTGTTGGAGCGACGGGTGGAAAAACGTTGGGACGATTGGATGCAGAAATAACAATAGATGATATATCGTTTGTTTTCAATTTCGATGTGGTTCCTGATGATTACACAGGGCACGATTTGATCATTGGTGGCGAATTATCCGACCAGGCTGAGATCAATTTGAAGAAAAGACAAGCGACGTTGACTAAGATCGAAGAAGACGACCCACAAATTGATTTTCAATTGTCTAAAGCGAGCAATGTTGACTGGAGGGAAATAGCGATGGTAGACGTAGATTTTCCTGAAGATACAAACGAGATTCAAGCTTCTGTTGGACATTTAGTGGACCCAGAGATTAAAGAAGTAGTGCGGCAGTTAGTTGAAAACTATAAACCCGAGAAAATAGCAGACAGTGGCGTTAAAATGCGCATAATATTGCAAGACGAACATTCTGTTCATGAAAATCCGCGAAGATTATCTGAATCACAACGACGTGAAGTGAATAAAATTATTGATCAGTGGATAAAAGACAAAATCGTGAGACCGAGTGTATCAGAATATGCCAGTCCGATTGTACTGGTTGAAAAGAAAAATGGTGAACTAAGACTTTGCGTAGACTATAGATTGCTGAATAAGAAAATTTTCAGGGATCGATACCCTTACCTTTAATAGAAGATCAACTTGATAGACTTCAAGTTGCAGCTGTATTCAGCACACTTGATCTCAAAGATGGTTTCTTTCATGTGGCAATGGAGGAGTCGAGTATTAAATATACATCATTCGTGACCCCTGATGGTCAATACGAATTTCTAAGAGTTCTATTCGGGCTCTCTAATTCACCGGCAGTTTTTCAACGACATATTAGAGCAGTCTTTAGAGATTTAATTAACGATGGAACAGTGCTGACATATCTTGACGATCTAATTATACCTGCACGAGATGAAGCTGAGAATCTGGAGAAACTAAAACGTGTATTAGAAACCGCTAGTAAATATGGATTTGTTATCAACTGGGGAAAATGGGAATTATTGGTAAAACGTGTCAAATATTTAGGATACATTGTTGAAAAGGGTTCAATCAAACCTTCAGATAAAAAGACATTAGCTGTAGCACGGCTTCCAGAACCTAAAACAGTAAGACAAGTGCAAAGTTTCCTGGGTTTAACTGGATATTTTCGGAAATCTATTCCCCAGTTTGCGGTGGTTGCGAGAGCTTTATCTCAACTATTGAGAAACAGTGTTAAATTTGAATTTGGTGCCGAACAACGTAGTGCTTTTAATCGTTTAAAAAATGCGTTGATGGAAAAACCAGTGCTTAAAACTGTATCGTGTCGGAGCAGAGACTGAACTTCGTACTGACGCGTGCATGTTAGGCTTGGGAGCAATTCTAATGCAGAAAGTTAGTGAAGATGGTATGCTGCACCCTATTTATTACGCTAGCTGGAAAACTACTCCGACGGAAGAGAAATACACAAGTTATGAATTGGAAGTCTCTTGGGCATTCCAGTAAAAATAGTGACGGACTGTCGTGCATTTGCTTTGACTATGTCTAAGAAAGATACAAGTTTACGTGTGGCTCATTGGGCTCTATTGATTGAAGAATACCAGTATTCTTTCGAGCATCGTCCAGGCAAGTCAATGAAGCACGCTGCAGCTCTGAGTGGAAATCCTGTAGATGTTCTGTAGGTGCAAGAAGGTCGAGACATATTTGTTCTGCAAATCCAAAAGGCTCAAAAGGAAGATCTGGAGCTTCGACAGGTCATCGGATGCATTGAACGCGAAGAAAAGACGGAGTTCGTATTGAAGAAAGCTGTTTTGTATCGAGAGTGTGATGGAGAAGTTCTTCTCGTAGTTCCAAGGTCGATGCAACTAGAGGTGATACGGCAAGCGCACGAAAAAGGACATTTTAGGCTGCGAAAAACTGAGTATATTATTAAACAAGAATTTTGGTTTCCGAAAATGCAAGGAAAAGTTGAACAGTTTATAAAAAACTGTGTCAAGTGTCTTCTAGCTGAAAGAAAGACAGGAAAACAAGAGGGATTTTAAAATCCGATTGATAAAGGTGAAACACCACTAGATAAATATCACATTGATCATCTTGGGCCGATGCCTTCCACTAAAAAGAGCTATAATCATTTATTTGCGGTGATTGACGCGTTTACAAAATACACTTGGCTCTATCCCACGAAGTCGACGACAACTGAAGAGGTGATGGCTCGCTTAAGTAAACAAGCAGTTACATTCGGTAATCCAAGACGAATAATATCAGATAGAGGAACGGCGTTTACGTCTAATACTTTTAAAGAATACTGCGACAAACAGAAAATCAAGCACGTGCTCATAACGACAGGAGTTCCGAGAGGAAATAGTCAAGTTGAGAGAGTAAATCGAGTGGTCATTTCGATGTTAACGAAGCTATCAATGCCAAAACCAGCTGAGGGCATAAGTATGTCGATGTTGTACAGCAATATATCAATTCGTCATTTAATAGAAGTTTTGGAAAAACTCCATCCGAACTTTCAGTTGGAGTTCCTATGAAACTGAAAGAAGATATTCGCCTCAGAGGGATCATTGGTGAGGAAATTATTGGATCATTTGATCAACAACGTGATGAACTGCGAGAAGAAGCCAAAAAATATATAAATAAGATTCAAGAAGAAAACAGAAAGGCTTTCAATAAGAGACGCAAGAAAGCAAATAATTACAAAGTTGACGACATTGTTGTATTCCAGAGAACACAGTTTGGAGCGGGACTCAAATTTCATCCTAAGTTTTTGGGTCCATACAAAGTAACTTCGTTTATGAGAAATAATAGATATCGACTTGAAAAAATAGGTGAGCTTTTCCGTGTTAAGAAGGACGTCAAAGCAGCGATGCACAATAAATTTTCTGTAGGTTTGGTGACGCTGGACATAGAAAAAGGCCTTCAATACAGTCTAGCATGATGCACTTGTCTATAAACTTCAGAAATATACACACCCCCATACTTGTTGAACCTTTTATCTATACGTCTGACTTCCCTTCCTTACCAAACTGCCAAGTTGCAGCTTTTGTAGACGACATATGCATATACAGCATAGGTACAGATCCAACTTTTATTATGGCCAACCATGAAAGGGCGTTCGAACTTATATATCAATACTACCATAGATGGAAAATTAAAATTAATGTTGCAAAAACGAAGTCAATATTCTTGACCAGGAAGCGTAAACCTGCTCACCTACTCAAGCCACCAATAAATTTTTTAAGGGCAAACTACTCCCTGGAGTGAGGATCTCAACTATCTTGGGCTTATACTCGACAAAAAACTAACCTTCAGAAGTCATATTGAGCATATTAGCTCCAAAGAGTTTAAGGCTATGCTCTCGCTATATCCCCTTCTTAATCGTCATTCACGTCTCAACACCAGAAACAAAGTCCTCATCGTCAAAATGACAATGCAACCGATCATCCTATTTGAAATTTTCAGTTCCTATTTTCTAGTTCATATGCAAGATGTAATCATAAAATGCTGTTGAACACAATAAAAAACAGTCAGAGTGTTAATTTTTGATGTAATTGTTAGTTTTCCTTGTTGTTTGACAACGCATCTACTTTTTTTCGATGCGTTTATATTAGTAGTCTTAAGGGCGTTAAGGGCGACCATGTCGGAATTCTGAAAAATACTATAGTGACGCTATTTTAGATTGAAACATTTTCTTTAGACCGCTAAAATTTTAGGCAACAATTCATTCCCATTTTGATTGGGCGCTTGTTACAAAACTATGAATAGGAATTATCGAGCATTAGTATGATAATAAAACAGTCATATCTCGCATAAACCCTCTCTCCCAGCAATTTATCCACCCATAAACCATACATTCGCAATATATGTTGTAATTCATACTGAGCCAATGAACTTTAGCATTTTAGCTCCCAATAACTCATTGTTATTACGCACTACGTACCAAGGATAAGAATTGCAAAAAAAACTCATTTTGTATAGCGTACATCGGACGCAGTCTATTCCATTCACTCAACTGCCGAAGGATCATAAAATCAAACCCAATCATAAAAGTCTATCAAACTTTGTAGGTTTTTATTATTTTCCATACTCAACGTCCATCGTTTTTCTGGTTATAGAGCAATGAAAATGCTCATGTACAATACACCACCCAGGAGCAAAAGAAAGGAAAATACCAAAAAAATTGGAAGCAGAAAAAATTATCCTCCCACATATTTGGGAAATAATAGCAAGGACGGTGATGCGGATGTTGATGATGGTAGTGATGACGACGATGATGCTCATAATACCCGCGAATTTGAATAAAAATGAGCATGAGAATTTCTCATTGCTCCTGGTAAAGCTGCCGTGGTTGCAACGGTCAGGATTTAATGGGTATAGGAAAAAATCAAAGGAGACTTGTGGTCGAAAAATAAGCTCAAATAATCCAACCGACCACAAAAACGAGAAAAATCCAGCGGCAAATAGGCCCACGGAAAATCATTTCGTATCCTTCGTTGTATAACGACCTTCACGTCGTTTGTTCTTTTTGCCCACTGTCAAAATCGAGAAGAAGGAGAAAGCGAAACAACGATAGAATAGAGGACATGACAATGGAATGAGTACAAGTGCTGCTCAGGGATTCGATTTTGGATAATCGTTATCCTCGAAATGAAAGCTATTCGCGTATATGAGGAGTATACGAAAAATGAAGAGGGTACGTGGGATTACCATAATAATTGCCAATAGAAAGTTTTTACATTCTCCACTTTCTATATTTCGTAGTACAGAAAAAGCGGAATTCCGTGAGAAATGTGTAAATAAATGTAAAAGCTAAATAAATATTCAGGGAATTGTAGCGTTTAGGTTAAATTGATTTGGGAGTTCTTTTGAAGAAATATTTAATCAGAATTTCAAAGACTTGATAAAGATTTCCTGATGGCCTGACGTCATTGAAAATTACATTTGAGTAGGAAGAACGAGTAGGACGTATATCAAGAGATCTTCAAAATGTAAAGTTGATGTCAATATATCTAAAAGTGTTAAGATGTATAACAACATTAAGAGAAATAGTTATAGCTCCCAGCAATCTTTTATGAAGTCGTTTTTTAGGATTCAACGAAACCCATCTTTTCTCCATACCAAATTACGTTCGTATTCTAACCGTTGCAGATTTGTTGCCTTGTAGGCTAGCCTAGAAACATTCAACGACTTATTAAAGCTGATAAATTAACGAAAAATATTTTATCAGGTAACAATCTACACGTTTATTGATTTTTTCAAGAAGAAGGAAGAATGCTCACTGTGAATAACTAATTAGCAGCCGTGAATAGTGGTCGGCAAAAAAAGGAGAGTCTCAGAAGTGACTTATGTCACTACAGATATCTGAGTGTCAATGATCTTCTCTATCATATGACAGAATATACGGCGTCATCAAAAATCCATATATCCTGGCAGTAGGTAAAACGTTATAGGAAGGAACCCAAATAAAAACGAACCATGAAAGAGGAAAGGGATGTAAAATTTACGATACAGGAGGTCGGATCCCCAGCAACGCCTGCTGAGGATAGTGAGCAAGCAAATTCCCAGCCGTTGTCATCCAGCGACTGCCAATGTTTTTTTTTTTTGTGGTAGGGAGGTGAAGGCATTTACGCCCGCCGAGTCTGGCAGTGTGGGACTCCCATGGAGGATACCCTTGGACTACCCACTAAACACCTCCCCTGTCAATCTGAGAACCTATCCTGGAACCGTTTGACACATTACTTCGGGCCAGGTCTCGTCTTGTTACGCCATGGGGCGCCTTCAAGCTGGGGAGTCCCTTTCCAAGCGGGAGGGGAGAGGGGAGGACGAAATGCCAGAAGAGCGATCCCCCAGCGCCTCCGGCTGCTGTGAGTCCCTTTTATATTTTAGGACTGCCCGAGCATAATGTGCTACCTGGTTCCATTTGTCAACCGATTCGAGCATCACCGCAACTATATTATCCGGGGTGAGCTCTCCCGTCTCCCTGTAGAGTTCCCTTCGCAGCCTAACTCATTTTGTGCACGCAAAAAATGTGTTACAGGCATTGTCCTCCTCTCCTGGGCAAAACCGACAATCGGGAGACCGTGACTTACCGATCTTATGCAGGTAAGACTGAAAACACCCGTGCCCGCTCAAAAGTTGGGTCAGATAGAAGTCAGTCTCACCATGCCTTCGATTTAGCCAAGGTCTCACATCCGAGATGAGGCGCGCAGTCCACCTTCCCTTCCTGCAATTCCCCCAAGACTGCTGTCAATCGTTGAGCGAGCGCTGTCTCTCCTCGCGGACAACCATCTCCCTCGCATCCTCGTTTCGGCGCAGGTAAATAGCGCGGCGCTCTCTAGCAAGGAGGGCGACAGGTATCACGCCTGCAATCACTCTCACCGCCGAGTCGGAGACTGTTGGATACGAAGATGCAATTCTCAGTGCTCCTCTTCTCTGTACCTGTGCCAAACGTTTTCGGTATACCTCCTTGCTGAGAGCGTCGCCCCATACCTCTGCTCCGTACAGTAGCGCTGACCCTACAGCACTCATCAAGAGGCGTCTTCTTGATGGGCTGGATCCCCCTACGTTGGCCATAAGTCGACTCTGGGCCGATATTCCCGAAGCAGCCTTCTCAGCCGTTGCCCTGATTTGCTCAGAGAAACTCATCTTCGAGTCGATCAGTAGCCCCAGGTACTTCACCGCTGGCTTCGATTCGATTTGTATATCTCCAATACTGATCATCTTTACTCTAGGGATTCTCTTTTTTGTCAAGATAACCACTTCGGTTTTCTCCAGTGCTAAACTGAGCCCGCGAGCAGTCATCCAGTCCCTCACTCGGCGCATTAGCATACCTAGCCTAAGCTGCGCTTGTTCAACGGTGCGTCCGGCGACCAGAGCCGCAACATCATCCGCATAGCCGACCAAGCGCGACTCATCTGGCATCTCAAGTCTCAGTAGCCCGTCGTAAGACACGTTCCACAGGTCCGGACCAAGGATAGATCCCTGGGCAACACCCGATGTCATTTCCATCCTTCGTTGGCCCTGTGTCGTGTCGTAGAGCAGGCTTCGGTCCTTTAGGTAGTTCCTCAAAAGCCGCATTAGATATTCTGGAACTTGAAAAGAGTTTTCCAGCGTGTCCAGAATATCCACCCATCTAGCGGAGTTGAAGGCATTCCTGACGTCGAGTGTCACCAACAGGACGATCCGTCGCTTGGTGTGACTATATGCCTCTGCCTTTTGGACCGCGTTCACCACCTCTGAAATCGCATCAATGGTAGAACGTCCTGCTCTAAAGCCGTACTGCCGAGGAGATATGTCCCCAGCAGCACGAATCGCGTCAGTGAGTCTTCCCTTGATGAGTTTATTTAGCACTTTCCCAGCCGTGTCTAGCATGCATAACGGGCGGTATGCAGACGGCGATTCGGGATTTCCCTTCCCCTTGCTAATCAGCACGAGCCTCGCCACCTTCCATCGTACCGGGAAAACCCCGTCCCGCAGGCAAGCGTTGAATGTGCTGAGCAGCAAGTCAGGACAATGGTGATAGACGAGCCGCAACACCTCAGCTGGAACACCATCCGGACCTGGAGCCTTCCTCGCTTTCAAGGAGAGGACTGCCTCCTCCAGTTCCAGCTGTGTGAAGAGTGGGCACTCTGCTGCTGTTTCACCATGGACCGCGTCATGTATACAAGGCTTCCGTAGGGCACCAAGTTTCCCCATGACCAGCTTGTAGCCAAGGCCCCACAGTTCACATTGTCCACTAGGTCCTGCCAGCAGCGAGCCTTGCTACTGTTGATCAGTTTGCGAAGGCTTTTCCTGGCCGACTTATATGCTGCCACCTGGTTGCATGCCTCGTCACGGTTCCGCGCCCGTTGAGCCTCACGCCGAAGCTTGTGACACTCCCTCCGCTTTTAAGCGATATCAGTAGACCACCAGTACACTGGGGGCTTGCCGTGCCGGGGTCTTCGACCCGTCGAAACAGAGAACCGAGCGTAGGGAAAGCCAAAAAACCTCGTAAATCAAATCAATGCAAATAGCTCAAATAATAACGCAGCTTCCCATGGGGAACCCAATAATCCTGGTGTCTAATTAATCAATAGTATCCACAGTAACACCAACCATAGCGGTGAAATCGGCCGGACGATACACGGATAAGCGACCCCAAAACAAAAGCGGACAAAATGGACCAGCTGGACGTTATTTCCGCATTTCAGCGCAGCATAAAAACCATGTGCATATCGAATCGTGCCGCGCGGCTGGAGCGAAAAACAAAACACTCCACAATGGCAGAACAAACGGTAGAGGAGAACCAAGGAGCAGGGTAGACAAAGGTTGTGCTCATGCATGATGTGTACTACCAACAAAGCGCCTGAGAGACCAGACACACGTACCGAGACTCTCCCTCCAGGGCACACGCTCGACAGCTCGGTCAGTGTAGATAGTTTTGAAATAGATCGGCTCATGCAGAAAGCAGGGGAACGGTTATGAAGGGATTGAAAGCTAGCTGCAACGTCCACAAAAGCGCAAAAAAGAGGTAGAGCTCGAACAGCTCTTAGATAGGTTTGCACATTTCAGACGCAAGTGGCTGAGGGTAAAGGCGAGGGTCGGGAGGGAAATGTGGAGAAAAATTCAAGATAACTTGGGTCAAGGTCAATCAACTACACAAAACTTTAAGGCAAACACTGATGGTCAAACCTACCAATGATAGCTCTTAAGCAGATGTCCTGCGAGGGTTAAGGGGAGTGGTCCAGCCGGCTGATATGCAAAGCCCCAATAAAGAAGTACAGCCCATATATTCTGGTGGGCTTTGGGTAAGAGGCAACGAACAGTGATTCTTTCTGTAATGCAGTCAAAAGAACCCTCGGAGAGAGCTTAACTGTAACATCGCTTGAGTCTATAGTAACGCTCGATATTGGAGACATTGATGGCATCAGGAAATTCAGTGAGGTGGCAGACGCCATTAAGCGTGAGTTCCCTAGCATAACTGAAGGTAAACTTCGGCTTATCAAAGAAAATAGCTGGGGATAACGCATGGCCTTCTTTGACCTCACTGAAAGGGAAAGATTACTGATGCTTAGTAAAAGGGCAATATAAGAATTGGCCAGGTTATTCGTAGCATACGGCAAAGAGCAGTATCTCTTCGCTGCATTAACTGCCTTGATTTTGGCTATACCACAAAAGGATGCAAGGAGCTTGATAGAAGCTCACTATGCTACACGTTTAGTAAATGCGTTCTCTGCAAGGACGCTGACCTTCATTTTGATAACTTCAAACATGTCCTAGAAACATGGCAGTGTTGAGTATTCGAAGTGGCCCTAGACAAGATCAAACCAGCGTTGCAATGATCTATACCGCCGATACACTTGCATCGCTGTGCAATCGCCCAATACCTGCTGTAGCAGTTCGCAAATTAAATGAAAGCCAAAATGCTGCTGGTCAGCGAGCGGCATTATGATAAACGTCCATTAGCCTGGTACCCTGACAAATGTGGTGCAGCATTGGCCGGGGTATGGATTTATGGGGGTTTGGTGTTTAAGAACATTGGTGTTTAGTATATTCCTAACACTGAACGCACCGTTGCCATCCTTTCAGGCTAAACACAGGCGTTATATCGGGCACCAGGCGGCATCTTTTTGTTCGAGAGACTTCAATGAGAAAGCTATTGAATGGCTTATGCCCCAGTCAGATCCTAGAGAAAAGCACTTCCGGAGACGACAGCCAGAACAGGGCTTGTTGTATTGAATACCGGCAACGCCCGTACTGTCTGTTGCTAAGGCTACATCTAAACTATTCCAGATGTGACATTCGCTTCGGAACCCCTAGTTACGAGGGTACGCAACTGGAGAGTTCTAGAGAATTCCTCGGCCAGTAACTACTAGTACATACAAGTATAACTTAGATCAATGACAATGCTTCTCGGCGCACATATGCCAAGCCTTCTAGTCTCGGGTGGAACACAAAGACGTTTTCCGTTGAGAGGTTTAACAATGTGCTCATGACACGAACATCGCCTAAGGGCTACAGATCGTCATTTATATCCGCTAAATTGTTTGCTCTAAACATTGAATATCAAGTCCTTTTCTGCATATCACCCATTATGAATGCTAGACAGGCCGGGAATGAGCTCAAAAAATTTCAGAAGAAGACTCATAGACGCAGCCGATGCTGCAGGGGACATATCTTGTCGGTAGTATGGCTCCAAAACAGGTTGCTCCATAATCGATGCAATCGAGAAAGTTGTGAGCGCGGTCCACCGTGCGGAAGAGGGTGCAGATTGGCTTGTCTTGCTGGTTACTCTTGACGTAAATAATACTTTCAATTCCGCTAGATGAGCGGATGTTCAGAAAGCACTGGAAAGTCCTTCCTTAACTCTAGAATTTTTGGAACCACACCTTCTTTGGTGACATTTTGTATTTTTCTGCATTCATGGAACCCTCTAGCAACAAAATTTGTCCAACTCCATAATATGTTATGCATCCCCATACCATAACATAAGCTGAATGCTTGACTGCACTCTTCGGAATATCGTTCTTTCGATCTCCTTCGAACTGTGGCTTTTCCATCGGGCCCAATCAAATTGAACTTCGATTCATCAAAAAATATGACGTCTTGCCAATCAGAAACCGTCCATTTCTTATGCTCCTTGGTCCATTCTAACCCTTTTTTTCTTCATAGCCGCTGTTAAGAGCGGCTTTTTGGCAGGTCGGCGAGCTCAAAGACCCATATTCGTTAGGCGCCTGGAGACAGTTCTTCTGCTGATTTGAATTCCCAGCTTTTCCTGAAGATCTCTCCGCAGTTCCTTAGCAGTCTGGAACCAGTTTCGAACGCAGATTCGTTCCAACGATCGATCTTCCCGCGGTGTAGCGATTCTTGGTCTCTCATTTCCGGGTTTCCTCTGTATGCTTCCGGTTTCTTGATATTTTTTAAAAAAACGTCGCACTGTGCTTTCATTGCAGCCAATTATTTGAGAAACTTTTCTTTTCGAATAGTTTTCTCAACTCAGTGCTATAATACGGTGTTTTTGTTCTTGGTTTAACACCATATTTAAAACTTCTACTCTGATTTTTGAAATGTTAATGAACAAATTTTGACAGATTGTGTCTTTTTATAACAGAAAAATGTATGTATAAACCGGTGAAAAGAAAATTTATTATCAGTCGAAACCCTTTCCTAACATTTTTTAACTGCAAAGTGGAAAATTGCGAATTTTCGATGTGCGGCTTTTTTTTAGCCACGGGCGTATACTGGCTTGAGCTGGGAGCTCAATTTGAAGTTCCTATATACTCGTATACCATCAAGGCACTCGGGGAGAAATCTCTCTGCATGACACTTACCGGCTACTATTCTACTTTTCAAACTAGATCAACAAAGACGAGAGTTAATTTGATTGAGTAATTTTATTTCATTTTGAATTTGGCTGTACATTAACATATTATTTAAGTTTTTAGTGTTTACATTGCTTGGAATTGCTTTTTACTCTTTAAAAACGTACAACGATCGATATTGAATAAAGGACTTTTGTCTTTGGCTTGATATAACTTGAGGTCAGCGAGACGTGTCACGCTTCTCATGTGAGCGTTAGCCTGTAGAGGGAACCAAACAGACGAGCTTCTAGATTGGGATGGCCACACGGTGTGGAACGTTAAAAGAGCGGTTGAGGTTCACGGTTTAGGCCAACATCTCATCCCATACCATTCAGTTATCACCAAACAACACCTCTGTTTAAAACACAAATCGCGAATGTCGCGTAACTGATCGCAGTTTTTGTTTGGTAATTGGGTAGCAGCACGCTCCACAGTCGATTCGAATCACACATTGATCAGCCAGTACTCGAACAAGTGCTTATATTCGGTGGCGGAGCGAGCTTTTACTCCGATTTTCTCTGAAATCTGCTGAATACCCGTACACGTGAGCTCCCATTCCATAGAAGCTCTTCCTCCCCATCTTGTCTCGTTTGTACGTAAACTGAGAGAGCCAACAAACGATATTCTCCTAGCGGAAACGGACTTGCTTTCTCCTCCCTGGAGCTTTAATCTGGCTGATTCACACTCGCTCGCTAGGTACATTTTGTTGCTGTCTTTGCCTTCTTCTTCTTTTGCTGGCTGATTTGTACTTGATTGTGAGATACATGCCCCTGCCGTCTCTTCACCTCCATCGCATACCTGCTATATGAGGTAGCACGACTTGATCGCAATTTGATAATCCTTATCATGCTAATGAACGCAAAGCGGAAAGCTATTATATATTGATGTCATTGGCTGGCAAAGGCATGAGGCCGCGCGTTTGCGCATTCACAACAATACGAAGAAAATTCGTCAAAGATTGGAAGTCAGTTTTGGCGTCGCTCAGGGTTCTATCTTTGGCTTGTAATTTATTGGAACATCTCGTAAAACAGGCTACTAATGCTCAAACATGCCGATTAGTTAAGATTGATCGACCATGCGGACGATGTTGTGGCGCTTAACGCTAGACTTACCGTCAAACATGTGCAATATAGACTATGTTAGGTTTCTAATGCGCCAAATGAGAGATTGAATGACTGCTGGGATGAAACTCGGAGTAGTCATCCTGAAAAAGAAGAGGAATCCCTGAAATCAAGACTATCAAATCGAGGAAGTGTTACTCAAATCAAAATCAGTAGTGAAATACTTGGGCATATTGATAGGCTCGCAGATGAGTTGCTCCGATCAAATCAGAGCAACAGCTGATAAGGCGGAACGAAGAGAATGTCATTCGCGCAACTGGTGGCCAAGATAGAGGGACCCACCTAATTAAGAAGACGACGCCTAGAGAGTCGTATAAACTGTACTAATCTACGCTCGTATTAAGGAGCTCTCCTGAAAGCGATTGGCGCAGGACCGCAGACAAAGACCGTTGCGAATTGTACGAGCATACGGAGGAGTCTCCGGATCGGCAGTGTTCCTGATTACAGGGGTTATATTTATCGCCTTCCTTGCTAGAGAGCGAAGAAATATTTGCGAAGCCAATAGCAAAAGCGGTCACTAAGGAGGAGAGACAACGCTCTCTGAATCACTACCAACAATCCTGGAAGAGTGCACAAAGGCCAAGATGGACTGCGCATCTGAGCCCTGAACTGAGCATGGCTAAATCAAAGGCACAGCGAGACTGACTTCTACTTGAGCGGACATGGATGTATTCGGTCTTACATGCTCAAAGTTGCTGAGTCACGGTCTCCCAGCTGCGTGCCTTGTTAAAAAGAGGTGAATTACACCTGCCACACATATTTTGCTTGCAAAAGAAGGGATACGCTTCTTGATAACTTCTGCCATGAAGTTGGAACCCACTGCCTAGAGAGTAAGCTAGGAGAGATGCCTACATCTGCTGACAAATAGATCTGCTTAGCACATTATATCCGAGCTGTTCTGGAGGATAAAACAGGCATACTTGAGCGTCTGCAGGCGTCAAGGGTAGGAAATCCCTTTTATAGTAATCCCTTTTTTATCGCTAGAAAGGAGATCCCGAATGCACGTCCAGATACAGAAAATAGAGGCGTTACCTGAACTTATGTATTAAACGGTGCAGGGCTAGTCTCTCAGCTTACAGGGAGGTGTTTGGCGGGAAGTCCATATAACCTTGTGCGCTTGGGGACCCCACACTCAGGCGTGAAATGCCTTCATCCTCTTACCACAAAAAAAATCTATTCGGGTCTTATCTTTTAACTACAAATCTATGAGAAGAAGCTTTAACTGAAAATGCCTTGGCCGGTAGTGAGCTAAGCCTGTCCTTTAATGTGTATTATTAAATTAAAAAAGAAAATCATTTGATACTTTCTGGAAAGTTTATTCTATATTATGCTTGTTCGACGGCATTTGACAGTCAAATTCATGCAATATACCATACTTGAATGCTGTTGAAACTTTTATTTGGCTTTGATTTTGGTCTATGTCGAGATATCATTTACAGTGAATAGTGCGTTTCAAAACTCGTACTTGCAGTTTTTTGCTTTTTTACTGGCAGGTGAATGCCATTGACGCAGTGAGTGTGGCGCTCCCATGCTAGCGAGCGACTGGACTTCCCACTAAACATCCCCCCTTTCAACCCGAGAACCCAGCCTGGAACCGTTTGACACATTACTTCAGGCCAGGTATTGTTACGTTACGCCGTGAGGCGCCTTCAAGCTGGGGGATCCCCCTCCAGTGGGAGCGGAGGGAGGATAAGGAACTCCTATATAAGCGTTCCCCCAGCTCCAAGGTTCCCAGCTGCTGTGGTACATTTTGCCACCCCTGGACCCCCTGATGTGTAAAATGACCTTTTTCTTTCAGATTCTTAAAGTTCTAATCAAGACCTTTCAGTTGATACTCGACTACCTTTGTTTTTGGTAAGACCTTAACTTTTGAGAGGCCATCAATTCTGACCTTTCCACAAAGTTTGAGCATTCTAGCTTTTATAGTTTCTGAGGAAACTTGCTGTGACGTACGGACAGACAGGTCGCGAAACTAGGTCTTTGTAAAAAAAATTTGTTTACAAAGACCTAAAAAGGGTTTGAACGCTGGGGGGCTCTCAATAAAATACATTATATGGGGTTGCAAATGAAAGGCCTTTGTAGGAACTGTTTGAAATAGGTCTTAAAACAGTGTTATTAGCATCCAGGGGAGAGGAAGTGTGTGGAAATTTGCATCAATACCCTCCCCCGGTTGGACATCTATAGGATTTATGTGTCGTGGTGCGAATAAAATACCAAGTTTACTCCTATATAAAAATATATACTTTATTTTCGATTGCAAATGTGTTTCGATAACAAGGCAACAAATTAACAAATTTCGATAACCAATTACGATGCGTCGTCGTTCGCGTCAAACAAACAAAAGGCGCGAAAGATTTTCTTGTCGAAATCTTTATGGATGAAAAATGCTGATGCCATTTGGCGTTATAAAATATCATCGCACATAAGCTTGCATGTTTGATTGGTCAATGAATGCGGACCTTTCTTCCGGGTCGTGTCGTTTGCCCATTAGGAGCGGTGGCTTTCTGGTTTGAAGCCAAAAATGCGGATGGAAATTGATGTTGGTCGTCCATTCACATTAACCTTGTAGTACTTGTCCTTTCATGCCAATACTGGATACGGGCCGTCGTGAGGTGGGATGAATGGGGCTTTGACTGTGTCGTTTGGAGCACAGACATGTGTACCATCTGCTAGGCTCTTGTTTACAAAGATGTCTTCGGTATTGCGATGCGCCGTATTGTGTAGAGCAAATGAAGTCATCCTCGTGCGCAGGTCGTTCAGGTAGTCGGTGTCATTCACGGTAGCCTGGGACGTGCTGAAAAATTCCTCAGGTAGCCGTAGAGTTATGCCGTATACCATGTCGGCTGACATAGATCCATATCTTCCTTCAGCGTTGATCGCAGTCCCAATAGCATCATTGGTAGTAATTTCGTCCATTGCAGCGAGTCGCGGCAGAGGATTGCGGTTTTGACCGTGCCATGCTACCGTTCCACAATGCTATTGGAAGCCGGATGATAAGGCGTCGTTCGTAGGTGCGTTATTCCTAGAAGTCTGGTTAATTCCCTAAATACCTGGCTCTCAAACTGTCTGCCTAAGTCGATTGTGATGCGCACAGGGACTTCAAATTGCCTGATATATATGTTAAAATAGCGCCTGCGCGACAATTGTCGCGTTCGATTGGGAACACTTCAGGCCAACAAAAGAATCTGTCCACGATAGTGAGGCAGTACCGGAAGCCTTCGCTAGATGAAAGTTGTCCGATGAAATAACATTTATGTGCTCGAATCTCGCATCACATAGGCTATATTTTTGCAGTGTTAATTTCGTTTGCCGGGCGATTTGGTTGCGCTGAGACGGCAGGCAGGTTTGGGCGAACTTGTTGATGTCGAAGTTCATCGAGGGCCAAAAACGGCGTTGGATGATCATCTTCCCGGTCGCTCGAGTGCCCCGGTGAGAAAGACCATGAACATTCTCCATGACTATTGCGCGGAATTTTCGCGGGATAAATGATCGTATCCTTCCGGCGGTGATGATACAGTGTAGAGTAAGGGAGGTGTCATCCACTCTCTGTTGTTTCAATTCGAGGGGCTCGTTGCTGCTACCTAATAAAGCTTGAAGTTCAGGGTCATACATTTGAGCTAGAGCGATAGTGTTAAAAGCATTGGATTCAATTATATTTATCCTTTAAAGATAGTCAGCGCCGATATTCTCTCGGCCCGGTATGTGTTTGATGTTCGTGGTAAACTGGGTTTGAAGTCCAGCTGGTATTGCTGTCTTAGCGATGCTCGGTCGAAGCACTGCTGGAGTGTGAACTGCAGGGATTTGTGGTCGGTGAAAACGATAAACACTCTGCCTTCGACCAGGTGTCTAAGGTGTCGGATTGCCTCGTATATAGCTAACAGTTCCTGATCGTACGTGCTGTACTTTCGTTGGGCGCCTCTAAACGTCCTGGACCAGAATCCGAGCGCTGATGTAGTTTCATCCCTTGCTTTCTGTAGTAGGGCTCCGATGCCGTTTTCTGAGGCGTAAACGCAGAGAGATCATGTGGCGTTGGGATCGGGATGAGCCAAAGTCGGGACCCTCCCCAAGTCCAATTTGGACAGGTCGAATGTGGCCACTGCTTCGTCTGTCCAATTGAGTGGTGTTTGTTCGCGCTTGCGGTTTCCCACGATCAGCCGCAGCATCGAACGTTGGTGTTGAGCTGCGTGTGAGAAAAAGCGGCGAAAGAAGTTGTCCATCCCGAGAAAAGATTTCAATTGATGAACAGTCTTCGGTCTTGGGGTTGCGGAACTTTTCTCCGTTTTTGCAGGTAAGGGTTTCAATCCGTGCTTGTTGATAGCGTGTCTCAAGAACTTAAGTTCCGATATACCGAACTGGCGCTTGGGGGTGTTGATGATTAGACCAAATTTCATATGTCGGTCCAAATCTTGCTTCACGTGCTCAAAATGCGTCTGCTAGTCAGGCGAAAAAATCAGGATGTCGTCGAGGTAAACAAATGTATTGTCTAAGGCTCGCAGCACTTCATGCATGAAGCGTTAAATCGTCTGACATGCGTCGCAAAATCCAAATGTCAAGTACATGAGTTCGTACAATCTGAACGGATGCCACTTGCTTCCACGAGGATTTGGTGGTACGCCTTCTGCAAGTCGATCACAGAAAAAATCGTCATTCCGCGGAGGGCTGCGGTATAAGAGAAACCCAATTGGATAGCGGTCTGGAATTGTGCGGGCGTGCGGTAGTATCCGCATGATCGCCAATCTCCATTAAGTTTCTTCACCATATGCAAAGGGCTGCTCCAGGCGCTTTTTGGTGGACGGAAAATTCCGTGTCTGATTAGGTCGTCGAATTCGGCCTTTGCAGCTGCTAGCTTGTCAGGGGAGAGTCTTTGTGCCTTGGCGTTAACTGGCGGTCCCTTGGTTTGGTGCGATCTGTGGTTGTGCACTTTATTTGCTCACCGTCTTTAAGGTTGATGTAGTAAAGTAACATCGATCGCAACTCGCCACTGAAATCTGATAGAAGTTAATCGGCTTGGGGCAGCTGCTTGTTAATATGGGCGACAATCGTTTTGAGGCCTGTGCGCTCGATGAGCCGTCTCCCTTTCACGTCGATAAGGAGGCTATAGTATTTGATGAAATCAGCCCCGATGGTCAGAGAACTAACATCGGGTATCTTAAAGGTCCACTTGACCGGCGTTGCGAACCCCAAGTTCAATTTCACTTCTAGGTAAACTAATGGGAACCACTGGCGGCAACTAAACTTGGGCAGCGTCGATCCCGGATGGTTGGCAGAATAACCGAAACGTCCGCACCTGTGTCGATCAGGAAAGCACTTCTGCTAATATTGTCACGAATCCTTAATCGTGCACGATGAGTGGTTAGATTTTTTTTTTGAGCAAGGTTTCCAGCAGTTTTTTGCTTCTGTCCCATAATGTTGATAGTACCTGCAGAGCTGTTATTCGTTCCGGTGCGGCGCGTTGGTGACTCCTGTTGTTGCGTAGGATTTGTGCGACATGTGTCGTGCGTCGTGTCGCGAGGTTGACTGCTGTCTATTGTCTAGGGCAGGGAGTGCATCGTCTATCTTTGTTATTCGCTGTTTAAGGTCACGTGCTGGGGAAGAAAGGTTGTTCAGCTCACTAGTGATTGGCAGTTTTGGTAAAACGCTGTACCGCGGCTCATTGTCCTTCGCAATTGCTGCCACTGACTGTCTGGTGATCTCTTGTACGCGGTCAGCGATCGCTGGGAGATCAGAAAGTGGGGCTTCGTTGGCTGATAGGATGCTCCTTAGCGTGACACCGAGGCAGTTGAGCCATACCTGTTGTTACAAGCAGTCGGAACCTCTAATAAACATAAGCAGTCGAGCAGCCCCGTGGTGATCAGGAGTGGTTGCTCCTGAAGAGATAAGGTGTCCACCGTATCGAAACTGCTTCGTTTGTTGTTTCATGGGATTAAAATTAACTACATTCGTCAAGTTTCCATCCTTTAGGCGGAGATGAGTGGTTCACTTCAGCCACTTTTACATCTTTATGTTTGACGTTTCCCTTGTGATGCAACGACCTCCTTCGAAGAAAGTAACGGTTGCTTTTTGTAGAATGTTTGCGTTTGTCTCAGACCTCCGTGTCCGCTTACTTCAATGAGACAAAAAAAAAATTTGAAATTTTGTAGAGAAGCTTAACTGACACACAAAATAACATTTCTAAAGATAATAAAAATTGGTCAGTACGCCTCGTAGTGTAGAGTACGCGTGATAAATATTTTGTAGTGTAGCTTTGTGGCTCGACCAGAACCCGCCTCATACGATCCCATAAATGGCTAGTCGACAAGCAAACGTACGATGTCGTTAAGCGAAGCTAGTCAGCTGAGCTCAGTTTTGTTTATCGCTCGCTGACATTTATGCCAGACAAATCGGCACCCGTGTCATACATGGAGTTTTGAACAAAGAAACTCATTACAATACGTTTCCGTTGGCAAGCGTGCGCAATCTGGTAGATGAGCTTTGGTGGGCGCTGGTCTCATAGCTCGATTTCTGAAAGTAGCTTTGTATGCTCTGCTGAGCCGAGTCAGCCTAGATGGCCAACAGGGCGTTTTTTAGTGCGCTGTGTTTATTCTCCGCTGGTAGGTACGTCACAATGTTGCGCACCTGCTGCACTGCTCTGTTGTCGAGATTTGCTACCAGCAAATTGAATTTGATTGAGCCGTCGGTGACGCGACTCGTGGTGAAATTTGCATCCACCTGGGCAAACCAAAGCTCCACGTCCTCCTGCCATAAGGGTGGAACTCTTAATGCGACGCATGCCATCCCGTTTGTATTGACGGCCTCCTCCTTTGGCGCAGGTCCGCCCTGTGGAGTAAGCATCGGTGTTGATGGCTCTGGTGTCACCATTTAAGGCGTTGGTTGGTGCTGCGCGACGTTTAACTCCTATGATGTGGCTCCGATATAGCTTGTAGGCTAGAGAAACGGAATTGATGGTCAGCGGGCTTTGAACCTGCAGCTAGGGGTTGACTACCAGCGTATTGTTCACGTCTCCTTTGATGGCTGGTGGTTGGGTATTGCCCATTCATGGATCTTCTGCGGTGATGTTTTTCGTGGACCTTGAAGTTCCGTCCGCTGGTCAGGGTAGCCACTATAGGGTTGATGTGAATAAAATACCGAGTTTACTCCTATTCAAAATTATAGCATATACTTTATTTTCGATAGCAAACAAATTAACAAATTTCGATAACCAATAACGATGCTTCGTCCCTCCCGTCAAAAAAACAGAAGGCGTGAACGATTTTCTTGTCGAAATCTTTTATGGATGAAAAATGCTGATGCCATTTGTGCGCGATAAGATATCATCGCGCCCAAGCATGCATGTTTGGTTGGTCTATGAACGCGCGTGGTCAGCATTGAACAGCAACATAGTTGCGCGCGATAAGATATTATCGCGCACAAGTACGTATGTTTGCTGACCAGCGCAACATTGTTGTTGTCTTCGATATGTTTGTTGGCCAAGTCTGCATGTTGTGGTCAATATGCTTCGTAGCTGCCCTGAAAGTATTTCTGTAGGATTACAAAACAAAAAATATAATTATGTCAGTTATGTTTTTTTGTGCAGGTAGTTTAATGTAAGTAGTCCGCGTAGAGTAGTGATTAGAGTGCTTTCTGCGTAAGTCGAAGGTTCCGGGTTCGAGTCGCGTTGGTGACAACAAGATTTTTTCGCGTGATTCTTCCGGCTGACTATAAACTCTTCAATTGCGATACTCACTGGCTTAAAATCGGAACGTAGGCAGCTGGGTGGACGGACAAGGCCAAAGCCTGGTATAGATTATATCACCTTTCCGAGGGCTGGTACATTCTATCACGATACTCTACTATCTCTAAGCGAAGGCCCTGTAGTGTTAAAGCAAATAAAAGCTTAATGTAAGATTGTTGAAAATCGTAGTTTCATTGAAATTGAATTGTATTTAGAGATTTTACATTCATTTAAATTTTCGTATGCCAGAACAATAAGAATACACGTCCTACAATATTGGCCTGTGATTTATCCAGACGCTACATATTGGATTGGATCTTCTTGAAAATTAACTCAAATATCTTTTAGGACCTGTGCATTGAATGATGAATACTATACCTGTATAATGACATAATTGAGCCCGCTTAAAAAGGAGTTAAAGATGTTTTCCTCTAAACCCATTCGAAGATTGACCGAAGTGTTGGTTTGAGTTTATTTATGAATTGCATAACGTGTCTGCATTTCATACGTTGGAAATAAAATACCTTTTGATTGGAGCCATCTCCGGTTAACAACGACTTCGTCTTTTCTAATGCGAACAAGTGAATTTTAGGTCGTTTTGATTTCACTTCGAATTAACGTGAAACTTTAAAAAACCATTCTTGTGCTCCTCCATTCATCATGCATCAATCTTTTTCATTTTAATAGCCATCGGCATACTTATAATTCGTCCTGTACCCTCGACGTTGTTATGTCCTTTTCAATTTCCTTTTTTTGCTTATTTATATTCGTTTCCCGAAAACTTTGCTCCAGCAATTCATCAATTTATGTCAACCCGTTCTTTCTATGTGATGAAATTCATTGCATACCGGAAGGACGCCATTAATGCCTAAAAGGATATTTTCGCTCGATATTTTTGTCTTACTTTTTTTTCTTCTCAATATTTTCGCTTACTTTCTTCGAACAAGTGCGGATACCAATTTTATTTTTGCCACTTTGTGCATAAATCATCAATTCGACGCCGACACACTAACAAGGACTCGAGGCGCTCAATCTGAGGGTCATCACATTCGACTCTGTAACTTTTTTATTCCCAAGGACATTAAGAGAGCAAATTTCAGGGAATCATAGCTTGCTAGACAGAGCCAGTGTGTTGTGAAGGCTGTGACAGCAGTGATAAGATGGCCACTACCACCAGCCAGGAATCGCCCACGCCTTTCACAAAACGAAGGATGTTGTTGGTGGTAGGGTAAAGGCGATGAGGTTGAAAAGAGGTGCGGTATGTACTCTACAATGCGTGTTGTTCACAGCTACTCCATTCGTTGTGAGATGTTGGCTGATGGAAGAAGATATTCTGACGCCGTTGTAACTGGATCCTTGCGTCTTGCATACTCCCACATGATGGAAGTCAAATGTATTCTGGTTTTCATCATTAACCATCCGATACAGTGTGTGCTGAAAACTGGTCAGAGGATACTAGAAGGAAAAAATGATTCCTAAAAGTAAAATAAATTTGATGTGTCCTTGTAACGTTTTCAAAAAATCATTTCCAAGTGGAAGAAGGTCGAAATGGACTATTTTGAGGACTTTATCCTTCATTTTGTTAATTTTATTTTTAGAGACAATTTCGAATAATTTGTATCCTTGAGTCGACTTACAGTCTAGCGCTTTCTCAATCCATAGCCTGTTCATTTTTTTTCTAGTTAACATGTCCAGTTACCAACGCTCGACACATTTATCTTGAGAGTATGCCTTGTCATTCCCAGGAGTACACTAAATATATACAAAATGGCGAAGTTCATCTCCGGATAATGGATATGAAACCGAGATGTTATATTCTGGGAGGAGGGAGAATGTTTGTGGACTATTTACTCCTGCTGCCACTCACCCATTTGTTGCGGAGAGTGAAAGTTGAAAATAGATGTAAGAATTGTTGCCCAGAGAGTACTTTTCATCAGCCCACAGGCAAGGGATGCGGTATGGTTGGATTTTTTTGTCGGGCGATTCAACTCGTACATAATCCACCCCAAGACCTCTGTGAAATCTGATTTAATTAAATGGTCGAAGAAGGTCAAACCTACATAATATTTAAATAATCTCAGTCCTGATTATTTGATAGCCCAACACTGCTTCTGCCCACAATAATTACTGCTCTATGCTCTGTTAATCAACAAGAAGATGCTCTGGAAATTTTCCGTGCTTAGGGTTGAGGTGGAACAACCTTAAAGCTGAAACTGTAAAACATTTTTCCAATTTACATTATTCTATCTCTTCATATGCCGTGAATTATGCATACATATATGTGTGGAGAATACTTATATACGAAATTTAGATCAAAGTTGTAGTGCAAAGATAAGATGGAGTGAGGATTTTTCATTTGACGTTGGCGGTTTTTCTTTTACGCAGAGTCAAGTTATGTGATGAGGTGCGGATGATGTAAATTGAAGATTCACTCAGATCCTTTTACCTCATCTTCGCCTTTTTCGTCTGACGTGATGCGAATCTTCTTTATGATAATGACGTGGAAGACAATGTGAGCTTAATGTCATCAAATGCTCGTAAGGACTCGATGCTCTGCTTGAGTTCATTTTGAAGTATTTGAGAAATTTGCAATAAAGTGCTATGAATATTTTTTCGTTGAGATTAAATCAATGGATATGTGTCGTGGGTACTGTTGAGTTTTTAACAGATATTGCAAATTGGTTTTGATTCTTGATGTAAATTGAAATTGTGAATTGTTACCTTCTGAGCTTCCGAAAATTTGCAGTGCAAGATTTGCTCATATCCTAACCGAGAGACAAAAAGTTGAGAGCTTTTGTCTTTTAAACAATGAAAACAAGCCAAAATCATACGTAACTCCCAGAAATCGCATAAAAAAAACTAGGCCAAATCCACAAGCGTCTAGCTCAATTGAAGGAAATCGGGATAGAAGAACGAATGAAGAGGCACTTGAACGCCAGATTAGGGGTTCCAGATAGTGCTGACAAAAGGAGTGAAGAAAGCCGCGAAACAAGCCTCCAAGGAAAAATACCTGATGCGAAACAGGAGAGAAAGAAACCCCGACTAAGAACTCTAGCAGCAGGCACTGCTCGTAAAACCCCAAGATGGCCGATCTTACGTAGAAATGTTGCAGGATTTCAGGGGAAATGAAAGACCTGTGATACCAACACTGCCATTAAAGCAGTACGACAAACGCGGTAGGGCCAGATAATGATCGAATTCGGAATAGAGGCCGACCATAAAGAAGGTTTCTGCGACGCAGTAAAGAATATTCTCTGCAAAACGGCAATTATAGCCTTGCTCGAGCAGATGGCAACGATCGAAATAAGAGACATTGACTGCGTTACGGACCTGGCCGAGGTATCAGTGGCCACCAAAAGGAAGTTACATAGCGTGGGGAGGAACAAAGTAAAGTTGACATCAGAAAACCATATAGGACAACGCATGGCCTTCATTGACGATCAAAAAGGATGCCGAAGAATTCCTGAATAAGGGCAAAGTAAGAATAGGGTGGGTTGTCTGGAGATTACGGCTTCTTCAATGTTTCGAACGCCTTAGGCATAGTATCATCTCACAAGTATGCAAAGGACCCGCTAAAAGTCCCCTGTGCTGTAATTGTTGTTAACTGGAACATAGAAGAAAAACGCCTTCAAAGAAGGTACACGTTACGGATCTTGGATACGTCTTGGGATCAGGGAAATGTCGGGATTTCCTGGAAGCCCTAGCCAAGACAAAATCAGAACTTCGATGACCCGCATCCTGCAGCTAAACCTACACCGCAGCTCAACCGCCGAAAATGTGCTTGAGCAGTTTGCCAGGGACATGAATGCCGACGTTTTGTTGCTGAGTGAGCAACACCATGATAAAAGTGCTGCATCATGGAATCGTGATGAAACTGGTACTGTCACCATCTGGGTTTGGAGAGTTATGGATGGGGGGATGGTTTCGCATGGATTCGGTGCTCAGGGACCACCCTCTTTAGTATGTACCTAACGCCGAACGAGCTGATATCATCTTTCCAAGTCAAGCTTAATTCTTTGGAGGGCATTGTCTCGAACGCAGACGGCAACGTGCTCGTTGGGGGACTCTTCAACGCTAAAGCAATTGAAAGGAGCATACCTCAAACAGATCCGCGGGGAAAATGAATTCTAGAAATTGCGTCCAGGGCGGCACTCGTCGTACCAAACAGGAAATACGCCTATTGCCGCCGTTTGACTGCGAAGGACCCATACCAGGTGGACGTGGCATCCGCTTCGTAGTCCTTAGTATGGAGGGTACAGAATTGGAGAGTATTAGCGGACTGCTCAGCCAGTGATTATGAATGCTTGTGATCATTGATGTTGTCTTCCGACGTCTGTGCTCTTGAGTTTTTACAATCAGGTGGAACATCGGAAGGATGAACGTCGAGAGGTTCTTCGTGGTGCTCACAGCAGAGTGATTCGGAGGGGACGGAAGAACTGGCAGCTCAAAACGTGCTGAACTCAACTATGAGCATCATCATGACTTCTATGCCCCGTCGAACTGAAACCGAAGGGAGTGTCACAAGCTTCGGTGTGAGGCGCAAAAGGAACGGAACCGTGAAGAGCCATGCAACCGGGTAACAGCATATAAGTGAGGCAGGAAATTCCTTCGGAAATTGATTAACAACAGCAAGGCCCTCTGCTGGCAAGATCTAGTGGACAATGTGAACAAGGATCCGTGGGGCCCTGGCTACAAGCTAGTTATTCGGGAGTTTGGTGCTCTACGGAAGCCTTACATACATGATGTGAAGAAGATGGACGAGAGAGTGTGGGCACGCTTCCCAGCTAACGCCTAACACGGAATAAACATTGCCATCTTTTCAATCTAGACTCAATGCTTTTGAGGAAACAGTTATGAGCACAGTGGGTCATGTGCTCTTCGGATTCAACTTCAACGCTTAAGTAATTAAATGGGTCATATCTCAATCAGATTCTTGGCGTAAATTGATCCCGGGTATAGAAACCGGCACTGGGCTTATCCTATTGAACAAAGGTTACACTCCTATATTCTGTTGGTGAGGCTCCGTATGAACCACACCGGACAACACATTCGCTTCGGAGTCCCTAGTCCTAAGGGTAAAAACTGGGGGAGCTCTAGTGGACTACTCCACTAGTGATCACCAGTAGAGAGCATTTGGGATCCATGTTACTTCTCGATACCCATATGCTCAGCCCTCCGGGATTTGATGAACGATGTAAACAGGGATCCGTGGGATCTGGACTGCAAGCTAGTCCCTTGGAAGTTCAGCGTCCAAAGATTGCCCTGCTCATACGACGCGAAATAAATGGACGAGATGGTTCAGAATCTATTTCATGTTCACGCCGTCCACGTTGTTGCCTTCCGCCATGAAGCATCAGTGGAATGTCCACTTTTCATGCTGGTGAATCTAGCGGAAGCAGTCAGATGATCCATCACTTATCCCTTGACTTGCTGCTAAGTATATTTAACGCTTGTTTGCATAGAGGGATATTTCCGGAGTGCTAAGAGGTGGCAAGACTTATCTGATCACAAAGGGGAATCCCGAATCGATAACTGCATACCGCCGTATACAAGGCACGGCCTGAAAAGTGCTCAAAAAACGTATCAAGGGAAGGGTCGCTGACACAATTCATGCTGCTGTTGACCTATCTCCATGGCTTTCAAGCAAATCGCTCTGCCATTGATGCAAAGGGAGAAGTGGTGAGCGCAGTCCAGGGGTCGAATGCATCCAGTTGTTCCTATCCTGCTGGTCACTCTTGACAACAGAAATGTTTTCAACCGCGTTGGGTGAACAGATATCCAGGAAGCACTGGTAAATCGTTTTTAAATAGCGAACTGATGCGTATCTTCAGGAACTATCTAAAAGACCTCAGCCTGCTCTACGGTTCGAAGGAAGGTAGCCAAAGGATGTTAGTTTCATTGGGCTTCATTTTCGGCCCTGTTTTGTGGAACATTTCGCATAATGGGCTACTGAAACTTGAGCTGGCGGATCAGCCACGCTTTATTCACTGCGAATCTAGTTGTTGGACGTACCATCAAAAAATTGCAATGAAACTAGGTATGCCAATGCCCCGAATTCGGGACCAAATGTCTCATCAGTCAAAGAACAGCATTCCCAGAGCAAAGATGACTAGTATGTAGGAAATGTGGGTCAAATAGAAACTAGCAATGGTGTATTCATAAAAGACTACAATTGCAATCCACAAAACCTCTTCTGAGCCTGCCATTACCCTGTATTTGTAAATTGTTCTAGATTCAGTATTTTGGATTGATATAGAGTGTGAAAATGAGCTTTATATCTATAAATGAGCTTTATATCTATACATATAAAGCTCATTTTGACCATGTAAGTTGCGCTTTAGGCATTGAAAAGGGACTTGGAATATCAACTTGCCTAATGGAGTTTCAACACTCTTGTAACTCTGACTTGCAGTTAAACTCGGCGTATGAATATGAACGCGAATAGTCATTGTCTGAGAGAAATGAATTGACAGCAGATCAAGTGAGTCCTTATAACGCTTATCAATTAGAAGTGATCGAATGCATTGTGAAGTTTTCAAACCGTTGTATGCAGGAAAAATCTGGAAATTTTACTATTATATGCTCAATGACTTGATTTTTGTGTGGACATGCATCAGATACTTAGGGTTGACATTTGAGACAATTAGAACTGACTACACGAGCTTTTCTATATAACAAGTATTTTATTTGAAAGTCCCTAAGCTTTTACAATCCGTTGTTCGAGGTGTGACAACTAAGTTATGAGACTGATTCGATGAAAACCGTATATGTAAAAAATAATTCTACAACTCTGCCATCCCCTTCAAAGTAGACCCCTTGGGCAGCTATACAACGATCCCAGCGCGTTTTCCATGCTTCGTAACATTTTTGGAACGCTTCGACTGGGATGTCCGCGAGTACCCTCATCACGACCGCCTGGATGTCCGTAATCGACTCAAAATGGGTTCCTTTAACCACCGATTTTGTTCGTATTGGAAAAACCAGCTCTCATCGCCTGTAATAACTCTATCAAGCAGCGTAGGATCGTTTTCCACTTGTTCCTAACAGTCTTTTGCGACGGTTATTCGATGCTGCTTTTGCTTCTCAGAGCGGTTCTTTGGAACCATCTTCGCGCACAATTTTTTCATCCCAAGATCGTCGGTTATAATTTGTCTGACTGTTTCACGATTCATACCCAGTTCCGAGGCCAACATTCGAACTGTTAAACGCCAATGTTCACGGATTAGGGCGCGCCTACGCTGCGCATTCGCGTCAGTCCGCATCTCGACTGGTCTCGCGCTCCGTGCCTCGACTGGTCTCTCGACCGCGCCTCGTCTTCCACGCTTTCACGCCCCTCCTTAAACTCTTTGCCATCGAAACACCTGGGCACGACTAAGAGCACTATCACCATGCACTTTTGCAATTTTAGCGTACCTTTCCAAAGCTGTTTCGCCCAATCTGGCGCAAAATTTTATCACGACGCGTTGCTTGATTTCGTTTCTCCATTTTCGTGACAAGCACCACCAACACACGTCTACTCAGCACAGTGCAGTAGGCAAACTAAACAAGGTAGAGCAATGGTTAATACATGAATGAAGACGAGAAGGATGCTGGGCAAGGGGAAGGGAATTTCAAGGTCGCAGGTTTACCACAAGCGCAGCAATAAAATCAGTCTCATTACTTAATTGTCACGCCTCGTAATTTTTTAGAAGCATTTAAGGTTGGAATCACAAAATGGAGGAAGTGTTTTATTTCAAAGCATTTATATGATTCGAAAGGTTTTGATGATTAATCATTTTACATTTCAAACGACACATTCATATAAAATTTGTAATTTGAGTATATTTTTCATTTATTATATCTACTTCGTACTCATCATATCCATTCAATTTGAAATTGATTTAAATTACGTTTTTGACCTAATCTGTCTTATTTTAATCTATAATTTCGATTCTTTCCAGGTAAGTCTCCATGTACGGTTATAAGATTTGAAACATTTTAAAGGTGAGTAGAAACAATTTTACGTGACGTCATGTTTTGTTTGGCTGGAGTGATGAAAGATCAACTATCAAACAGGCTAACATACAGTGCTTAATCAAACTGCTCAACGCTGTTTATGACGCCGAGAAACTGAAAGAAATTTTTTCATCTTAGGGCTTATATTGATTACATTAATAGCAAAAATTTTAATTTTCTACATGTAGTTTTCTAGATTTTGAATTTGTTACAAGAGAATTTTTTCCTTCAAGAACAGTGCTAATTAAATCATTATGCGCACAAAAGATTTATTTTTCGTGACATTGTTGGATGAAGTACAGTGGGGAAACTCATGTTGCATCCCCCAGCAGCAGTCAGCCATCATGGGCTGATTTCATCGGCCTTGGTACCTTTCGTCTATAGTTTTTAGGCCCTAGTGAAATCGCTACCCTGTTCTTCGTAGTACAGTCCAAGATGTTCTCGGAATCGGTCAAAATGACAGTGGATATAATGGACTTTGAAAGATTTGTTACGTACAGCCTGAATTTTTAAGGCTTCCTAGCTTGTTGTTAACAATTGTAGAGTAGTTACTTGACTTGTAATTTCCGAGAACGTTTTTAGTAATTTCAACCAACGAAGTCCATGCCAGCCATTCCTAATCAATTGTAGAATCCACCAAATTAGTATCTATTATGAATTTTCATATTTTTGGGCCATAAAAAACTCCCGCTTTTGTCTTTCCTGCGTTAAGAACTGAATACTTCATTATATTGGGAAAAAATTGACCGTTTTTATCTTGTCCCTTAACAATTGTTTCATAAGGAATAGATTTATATACAAAAAGCCAGTATAATTATATCCCTCGAAATCAAAGATGAATTTTGAATAGTCAGCATACCTATGCCCATCGGCTCACGTACGGGCTAATCTCACTTTACCCAATGTTCATGCTTCGCACGACTGTCCCTCAAACCTAAAAACATCGCTACTTAGTAAATTCACTTTGTTAGGGCTTACTGGTTCTCAAATAATCGGACATTAGATGCCGAGAACTACCAATAACTGTAAATCTATCTACAGCTCTGCTACTAAATTCTACTTACACCTCCCTTGTGAGGACGTAAGAGGGTAAAGGCGAGTCTTCTGCGCCCGATAACAGAATCGAAATATAACCATGCCGCTGGAGATTGGGCAGCGGTCTAACTCCCCATCCCTGTAAAGCCCTAAACTGTTTCGAAACCTGTAGAAGGGCCTCAGAATGGATTGAATGCACGGCAACGACCTTGCAAACGAAAAAAGGACTATGGCATTGTATCTTGGAATGTCAGAGCACTCAACTACCCTGGCGCTGTTGAGGAGGTTTTACAGCAGACCACTCAATAAAAATTAAACAAACTGGCAATCCAGGAAACAAACTGGTCGGGAAAGATATTCAAGACATGAGATCGCACAAAATATTCAAAAGTGGGAAGCCTTCTGGATAACAAGTGGCCTTCATTGTGGATAGGGATTTCAAATCGCAGGCCATTGATTTTAAAGCAGTTAAGGAGCGGTTGTGTGCGATCCGTATCAAAGCAAAACTTTTCAAAATCTGGCTAATAAATGTGCATGCCGAAGAAAAGGACGAAGAAATGAGGCGAACGTTCTATAATCACCTGGACAGACTAGTCGACTCATTGCCTACAAACGACAAAACATAATTCTGGGTGATTTCAACGCTAATGTTGGCAATGAGATATCTCATTGGGGAACGACTGCCGGATATAGCCTCCACGATGAAACAGCGCCTGATTAACTTTGCGTGTAGTACAAATCTAGTCGTACTTTCGACTCGTTTCCCACATCGACACATTCATAAAATAACCTGGGATGGCAACACACAAAACTAATTGAAAATTTTCAGATCCAACAACGTTGGGCCTCGAGCATACTTGACGTCCGTACATACCGAAGATCTGGACCTACCGATGTCGTCTGTCGGCGTATTCAGCGAAGACCAGCCTGTTACAAAAATTTGACATCTAAAGACTCCAAACGGCGTTTGTGGCGAAAAATTTTACGGAGACCCTCGACAACCAGCTGGCTCCCATCTTATCCGACACATCGTTGAAAACAAGCAACTAGCTCTGCACGGAAGTGAGAACGGCTGGCTATTAAGAACGTGGTGGAACAGACAATTGGACATCAAGCTCGGCGCAACAGAAATGGTTGGTTCGATGATGAGTGTCAGAATGCGTTTGACAAAAATGATCAGGTGTTAAACTTACACTTAGGTAGGAAAATCAGAACGAAGTGAGAACACTATGAAAATCTCAGAAGAGTAGCGAAAAACATAATTAGAATTAAGAATAGAAAATACTATGACAATCAATTGAGAAGTAAAGATGTAAGTCTGGCGAACAAAAACATGACAAACATACAAAGTAGTGAAAATCTTGAAACGAGGTTATCAGCTCAAAGCCACGCTCTGCCGTGATGACCTCGACAATATGATCGCTGACGAAACCAGGATTAAGGAAAGATGGGCATCATATTTCAATAACCTCCTAAATGCTCCTCACAACCCTAGAACATCGGAGCCTATAGAAGTCTGCGGAGAGCTTCCACTGGCCCCACCAACAGTGGGTGAAGTTTGTTCTACCATTCAAGCCAAAAAAAGTAATAAAGCGCCAAGCATCGGTGAGGGTACAGTGCAGCTCATTAAGTATGGCGGCAGCAGTGTTCAGAAAGCTATTCACAAAATTATCCGGTACATTTGGCAACAAGAACATATGCTGAAAGGGTGAAGCCAATCAATTATATTCCCTATTCACAAAAAAGGTGACAAGTTACAGTGCAGAAACTATAGAGGCATATCACTGGTTTGTATGGCGTACAAAATATTTTCAAAGATCTTAGCAAATAAACTCGGATCATACGCCAACGGTATTACTGGAGAGTATCAAGGTGGTTTTAGGGCAGGTAGATCGACAGTATACCAGCTGCTCACTGTCAAGCAGGTATATGAGAAACGCTGAGAGTTCAACATAGACGTTCACCAAATTTTCTTTGATTGTAGCTTGCTGTACCAAATAATGCTTTGCTTTCGTATCCCAGCTAAATTAGTCCGTCTTACCAAAATGACAATGACGTCGACGACTCCGCAAGCCCGCCTGAATAACCAACTTACCGATGCCTTTGACACAAATATCGGACTGAAGCAGGGAGATGGGCTGGCCACATTGCTATGCGATTTGGCTCTGGAGTACGTCATAAGGAAGCTACATGTCAATACACGAGGTACATTACCATACAAGTTGAGCCATGTGGTAACCTGTGCGGACGACACAGTCATTGACCATCACCAAACAACTTTTCCTGAAATTCGACAGCAAAGCAAAACTCCGCTTGTCTGGCACTTCCTCTTCCCTTCTCTCCTCCAACTAGAAGAGGGATCCCCCAGCCTGGAGGCGCCTCCCGGCGTTACAAAATGAGACCTGGCCCGAAGGAATGTGTCAAACGGTTCCAGGCTAGGTCCTCAGGTTGACAGGGGAGGTGTTTAGTGGGTAGTCCAGTCGCCTTCTTGCGAACGTGGGAGTCCCACACTCCGTGCGTAAATGGGCATTCATCTCCTTACCACAAAAAAAAACTAGTAAGGCTACAAATCAATGAAAACACAATAAAGCTCGTGACGCAGTCGAGGAAAAATAGTTCAAATAACCAAAATATCACACTTGGTGAATACAATGCCAAAAATTTTGACGAATTTGTGTAAATAATCAGAACCGGTAATGAAAGAAACGAAATACGCCGAAACAAAGCTCCAAGTATACAAATCTGTGATAAGACCTGATTATGCTATGGTTGTGAAACATGGGCCCTAACTGAAGCATCTGCTGACATGTTGGGCGCCTATGATATACAGATACTGAGGCGAATAATTGGAACCAATGAGCTGTATGAAATTTTTGGCGAGTCGGAGGTCTCAGCCATTGTAAGACTGTGGTAGATGCAAAGGCCTGGCCACATGAATCATATGGATGAACAACGTATACCCCAAAAAGGTATTCGTTGGGAGAAATGAAGTGCGGAGACCAGTGGTTAAATCGAAAAAACACTGGGCTGACTCGGTCGATGAACACATTTCATCGCTGCTCGGATTGATTGACCGAAACCGTTGTGGGCGCTATTTGTAGGACGGGAAGGCCCGTTAAGGGCTGTGGTGCTACGAACAAGAAGAAATGTAGCTGGCAGTTTACTTGATATGAATGAAAGTATATCTTTCATTTAGGAAAGAGGACTTTTCATTTGCGCAGTATAAAAGTCACACAAAAAGGTATTCTGTCACAGAGCATGCTTCCTGAGCCCATTCTTTGCATCTTAAACGTTGGATCTGACCTTCATCGGCCTCAGAGTCAATGCAGAGAGCATTGTATAAAATTCAAGTTTCTTCTTATTCGTCTTCATTTTCAGAAGAGGACGAAAGAGTTTCTTGGCTAGCAGCTACAAGGTTTTCAGATTAGTGGGTAAATTCAAAGCTCCTGTTCTCAAGCAGGTTGTAGATTGGTCAACCTTGTATGTTGTGGCATTATTATTCTGGAGTTTAGTATGAAGAGGCCTTTGATCAGTGTTGGTGTTTCTTTTGATGGAGGTTTGATTTGTCTATTTCATTCAGTGTACTCGTAAATAGGTCTAAAGTGGGTTGAATTTGCTGCAAAGGGTTAGTGTTCGACTCCTACGGCATTGGAAGGTCTGTCGGGAGTAAGGGTGGAAAAATATCAGAATGTAAGGACTTATATCAATTTCGCGGAACCCTTTCAGAGTAATTTATGCAACAGCTGCTGTTGAAAAGGTTGCGTTAAATAGTTTTCTAACCTCAAAGATTGTAACACGGCTTCCTGGATAAATGAGCAGGTATATAGTATTTGAACTTAGGAACTAAGTGGAGCCACAAAGGTTACATTCAGAGGCTAAAGACGATGGCTGCTGTCTGGAGAAAAAGTGAGGATAATGCCAAATTCATAAACTCAAAAATTTTATTGTGACTGCACTGTCCATCAAACAGTATAGGCTTTTCTAGAGTAGGCTTAGAAAATTCGACGAATTTCTTGAACCAAATAATGAAAGTGTCCGTATCGATGCAGCCGGACTTGTGGTATACTTAATGTAACCATACGTCGGGACACCGCTTTGCGGTTATCTGCCCCGCTATATTTTTGAAAATATCCCGCTTTCACATGAAGAAAACATTTTGGCGCTCAACATAGCACATCGTATTGTAATTTCTGGTGATAGTTTAAGAGGAAATGGTCGCTTAAATACAATTTTATATGTGGCAACGAAGATTTTTGTTTCTACGTTGCTTAACATTTATTTCTCTCTGTTGACAAGGGAAGATGTTCGGATGTTTGCCATAGTATACACAAATAGAAAGTAATTTACTGTCACAGCTATGGAAAATCTTGGAGATGTTGTTTCCCCTCTTTTTCCAATTTCTCTTGAAACATTATTGATACATTTTTATAGATTTTATTAACAATCAGTTCAGTGTTCTACTCTTTGCTAGGCGAAATATCCGTATGGTATCCGCGTGCTGAAGACCTGACGGTGCATCACACGAACCAAAATCGAAAACACACCATATATCAGTATTTCACTGAATATCTGAGTTTATTATAATGTTTCGCCAGATTTTAAAGAGAGCTGGTTCTTTACTTTCCTTTTAACAAGCAGAGAAACTCGTCCTACTACATTGTTGTTTAAAGCTCGTGCTACTTACGGCGCATGCGTTATTCTAGTAGAAAATTAGCCCTGATGTCATATACTGCGACAAGGGTGACACTGGATAAACCGGGATGATCATTTGACTGATAAGTAGTAGGCAATTAAAGATTCAGACATTTTTTAACTTAAATGTAACCAATGTAGAGAGTTTTAAAGGATTTTCAAGAGATGGCGTCACTGACATTAAATCGAATCGGACAATATTGCAACCAACTTCATTTTAAAGCCTCATAATTCGGCTTTCTTTTCAGTATGTGCCATTTCTCTGAAGTATAATCAAGATAGTTTTTCTGTACTCCGAATATGTCAACTTATGTGCCAACATAGCACAATTTGCGGGAACGATTACTTCTTTGCTTCCATTTGTAGAAATTTGCATCTGAAAGTCGTCGTGTGCTGCAGGAAGCCTATGGAGATCGTGCTTCATTAAATTCTACTTGTGAGTACTGGTTTTGATGGTTTAGAAGTGGTGATTTTAATACCGATGGCAAAGAGTGCGAAGGACGACCAGAAAAGTTTGAGGATGCCGAATTTGAGGCTTTATTGGACGAAGACTTGTGCCAAACGCAAGAAAAACTTAGAAAAACATTGGAAGTGACTCAACAAGCCATATATGTTCGCTTAAAAGCCATTGGTATGATCCAGAAGGTAAGATATTGGGTGCCGTATGAATTGAAGCTGAGAGACATCGAACGACGTTTTTTCACTTGTGAATAGCTGCTCCAACGGCATAAAAGAAATGGATTTTTGCATCGTATTGTGACTGGTAATGAAAAATGAGTTCATTACAAACTCATGACTTTTATTAGGCGTGTTATGCTATGAGCTATTAAATCCAGGTTAAATCATCACAGGGCAAATCTACCGACTACAATTGATGCGTTTGAGCCGAGCATGGAAACAAAAACGGCCGTAATACGAGAAAAGGCACGAAAGAGTTATTCTTCAGCATAACAATGCTCGACCACATGTTGCAAGGCCAGTTAAAACACCTTGAAACGGTTAAACGGGAAGTCCTACTCCTCCCGCTGTATAGCCCAGACATTGCCTCTTTCGACTACTAGTTGTTTTCGTCGATGAGTATGCCCTTGAGGAACAGCGCTTCCGCTCTTTTCAAGAATTCCAAAATTGGATCGATTCGTGGATAACCTCAAAAGTTGAGTCGTTCTTCCGACGCGGAATCCATATTGTCGCGTGTTATTGGTTCGCGGCCAATAATTTTAATGTTCCGGGAAAGTGAAAACGCAATGTCTTTTAATTTAAGTTAAAAGTGTTTATTTAATGCACAATAATCAGTTAACACTTTCACTAATTTTAATTGTCACTATTAAAATAAATCTAACACTTGTCCATAAATTTATTATCGCAATTGTCTTCCAAATCACTTCACTATTACGAAACACACCCCATAAATTTACTATCGCAATTGTCTTCTACATTACCTCACTATTACGAAACACACTCCATAAATTTACTATCGCAGTTCTTATCGCGGTCGAATGAATTATTCTCCCCATTCATTCAGCTCGCCTTTATATAGGGTCTCTACCTATTCACCCATTTCTCGTACATGGGCGAATGTTCTACCGAGAGGTACCTGGTAGGTTCGAGCAAGTTCATGAATGGAGTGACGTCACTTGCAGATGTTGATCATGCTTGTTGGGTTCGAGTAAATTCATTCTTTGACGTTCTTAATGATGATGAAAACAATTGCGACAGTAGCTCGCAGAATTATTTGTACATGTAATTATTTGTACATGTAACAATATGTTACCAAAAAGAAGGGGAAAAGTAGTGGCTAGTGATGGACAATATTTTGAAAAATGAATTTGTAACCAAATTTCAACACAACAAAGCGTCAAACTTGAAAAAATCCTTTAAAACTTTTTTGTACACCAAATAAAATGAGATGGAAAGGAGATATTGCCAAAAAAAACTGCTTTTAGGCGCCATTTTTCCAATATGGCGGTGCAAGCGGCTAAAATACGAGGTGGCAAAGTTGAAATTCGGAAAGAGCACATCAAAATCTATAAAATAACCAATTTTCAAAACTCCCGGAAAACTTTCCAGGTAGCCACTATTTTCCGAAGCAAATGACTGTACTATACGTTCAAAATGTCGAATCGTATTTAACCCGAGATCACTAACCTTATTTTACAACGCTTATTACTAACCTTCGTCGTTTTCGCTACGCCGTATAAAAGGGAGGCTTTTAAGGGTTTATGGAATAAAATATTCACATGTGTTGTATTTATTTAATACAATAATCATTTGTTAACGTGTTTATAAGTTTTTTATTTACTCTAATTACATTTTAATTACTTTGACGGTCTTTTAATTGAGACCAGAGTTTTTACTCATTTGAAAATTTTTGGTGTCATTAATGCTTAAATCTTATCAATTTAAAAAAACAAAGACTTAAAAAAATATTAAATATTAAAATTAAGTAATAAAATCAACAAAAGATAGAAACATGTTAGAAAAAAAACTATTAATTAATACATTTGTGACAAATGTCAAGTTTGTGTTCGCCACACAAGGATTTATTGCACCTAGTGCATCAACTCTTTGTCGTTCTTCGTCTTGCGGAGGGGAGAATTGCACAAATTTTTCTTTTTTTAGCGATAGGAAGACTAACTGCATCTTCTCTTTGATCAGTCTCATGTGTTAAAGTAGAACTACTGGTTCCTGGCATATTCAAAATCGCTGTTATTGAGTCCCGCAGCCCCGTTTGAAGTGTTAGAATTCGTAATCTTTTTTGAATGTGTGGCTCGACTGATTTTTGATGCAGAGTTTTTAAGTATTCCCGCCTCGATAAAGGTTTTTTTATTAGCCTCCAAAGTGTTGGTTGCATACATATTATAACTATTTATAAATGCAATGTTTAGCATTCTGTAAAAATTACATAAAGGCCAACGTCGAGTTTTTCGGCTGCAAGAAGCGAGAGAACACATTTGGTCCAAGGTGTCTAGACCGCCCTTAGTTTGATTGTAAAACTCAACCGTCGTGGGCTTTTTGGTAATCTCATTAATTGTCCTTTCTTCATCACAAGTCGATAATAAGAATTTTGTCTTTTGGGGCTTTGGCTTGCATGAAAGCAATGTCAGTTCCTTGTCATAATAAAAAAATAGCTGTTCCTGTCTTCATACGCTCGTGCTGTAATTCTAAGGGTATCTTCCTTTTGTTAGCATGTAGAGTCCCAGCCAAAGTCAACTTATACGGCTCTTTTACTAAACTTTTGGCTAATGGTACCGAAGCGAACCAGTTGTCCATGGTTATATTTCTATTTATGCCGTGTACAGTCCGTGTCAATTTTTTGACGAAATATTCGCCAAGTGGAAATCCATCAGTTTTAGTAAAAGAACCTAGACAGGGCTCGGCATCCACCATATACTTTGTAGAATTATCTACCAACATTACAATTTTCACACCATTTTTATTGGGTTTATTAGGAATATAAATTCTAAAAGGGCATCTGCCTCTGAAACCCAATAACTGTTCATCAGTGGTAAGGCAGCAACTAACTTTATGGTTCTCTTGACATGCAGCTATAAAAAGATCCCACATATCTCGAAAAAGGGCATATACATCAGTCAATCTTCGCTGTTCGCGCGTAGACTTATCGTCAAATCTGAGGCAGTTTATAAGAATAAGAGATTTGTCATTAGACATAGTACTTCGGTATCGATTGCCACAAAAAGTAACATCAAAAAGCTTCCTTGATGGTAAATGATTATCCTTCATTGCTGCAGTTAACGTAAGGTTCCCGATCAGAGCTCTTATTTCATTCAAATCTGTCTGTCTCTGGGTGGCTTTTACATCCTTGTATTTAACGCATTTTATTGCTATCTCGGCTTTAGTGTGGGTTACAATTAAATCAATCACACTATCAGTTACAAAAAATAAAAAGTAAGAAAGCGGATCTAGTTCGTGTTTACAATTACGCGTGGGCCCAGGTCTAATATGAACTATATTTCTTGAGGCTGTTCGGTTTCGTGAACTCGGTTTAACTGATGACCATTTGTGTTTATCTTTTCCACGAAGAATAGTACTTGATGGTTTAATAATTCATTCGTGTGTCTGACCTGAAGTACTAGGTAACGGGTCTTCAATTGATGAAGATGCACTTGCCTGGATGTCTTCAGTTGAAGGTGGTTGGTCTGTCACAGAAAAAATCTCTTCCTCATCATCTGTTTCATAAGCCGAATCAACCTCAAGGTGGTCTTCTTTCTCACTCTCCGAGCAGTTTTCTTCGTCACTTTTATCATCTAACAGCTGACGAATCGTACATAAAAATACATTCAAATAAAAATAATGTAGTTTCTTATTTCAATGTAGGCAAGTTAAGTGCAAATAACTCTGCAAAAATAACATTAATACTAACCTTCGTCGATTCGACGACTCATGGTGGCTGGAACGGCGCACACAGGGCCCCTACACAGAAAACACACCTATGCGCCGCGTAAGCTGCGGGTCGACTGAGATTAGCCGGAATCTGGAATGCGTACAACGACGCACTCAAAATTTATACAACTTTTTTTGAGTCGCGTCGTTGTTTTGACGAAGGTTAGTGATCTAGGGTTAATGTTGATTTCTGCAACTTGACTTTCCTTCTTTTTTGACAATAGTCAGCGCGGCATTTTACGCATACGGTGAAGCTATTCAATCACCGAAACACACATGTCCAAACACGAGGGAGTTGGATAGAATTGTTCGTGCGTTTCCCTTTTGTCTTGCTCGATGTTGATAACACTGTTTTAAAACCTGTTTTGGTAAGTTCCCATCAGGACCTTTCATTAACATCTTTGATAAGGAAATTTTAAGGTTCTCCCTCTTGCATGATCCTTCAAAGTTTTGTTCGATACAAAGCCCTTCAAGAGTTCCTCACTTTTAATTGTACATACTTGCCAAGTTTGGAGTCTGTAGTTTAAACTACTTTTAAAGCAAAATTGCTGTGATAGACAGATATGTACCTGAGAACCCTACTACCGCATACATGCGTTTCGACATATCTGACGTGTTCACACTCGCTGTGCTTTCAACGTTCTTTCCTAGTGTCTACTCGCGATTATTTTCATACTTGCTTGTATGGTTCAATGCTTAGTCGCTGTACTTTAAAGTGGTGTGCTTCATTAATTAAGTGACAGTGCTTTTGTGTCTTTTTTTCCATTTTGTACTTAAAGACAAAGACATTATTTACACTTTTCCTAAATTCTTGTCAAGTGTCAACGCCACCTACGAGTGAACCGCCCCAATTAACTTGATTTCGTACTGTGCAATAGATCCTATTAGTACTTTATGGTTGTTCTCTGCGCTGGATTTGGAAGTGAGTTTAATGCCCACAACACATTATATTCGTTATTTCCTTACACCGGGTAAACGCCTAATCTAACATAGACCCAAACCAGTTTAGTTCAATTATATACTGTGCAGTGCAACTGAAACTTTTATATACGTACATCGTTAAACTGATCGTATACGTAAGTTGGCTTTTTAATTTATTAATATTAACTTTGGCATCATGGCAAGTTGCGCAGCACGCAGTTGTATCGACAAAAACAACAAAACTACGTTTGTCACCTGCTACGGCTTTTGTGGATTGCCGTTTCATGCTAAGTGCATGGATTTGTCGGGCCCCACCGCTGACGCAATTATGAAGAGAGATACTGGTGTCTACTGGTATTGCCATAAATGCAGAAAGTATAATGTAGCTGCCTACATAACCAGATTGCGTAAAGCAAAAGCCACTGTAGATACGCTTTCCTCTTCGGTACATGCATTAAGAGATATGCTTAAAAATGCTGAGGATGAAATTGCACAACTCCTATCGACTGACGATATTGAAGATCAGCCGCTATTACCGATTACGGTTCCATTTAATCGTAGCCTATCAAACCCTCTGCCTTTATCTTCATGTGATAATTTGGATATGACGGAGTCTAGCTGCATGTCAAAATCACCGATCGCTTCATGTGCTTACTCCCCTGTGACGACACGTACTACGAGAAGCAAATCTACCCAATCTGTTAAGCAGGGAAAGAACCTTTCTGTACCGGACGTCAATAACATCACCCAGAATATCAACACCCAATCGTTGGGCCATCATCCTCGGAACGCGAGCAAACATATACACGATGCTCTTCCGCAGCCTCCGAATCTTAGCCATGCGCAACAATCTACTGATGACCGATCTCTAAGGAGCAGTAACAATGCAAATAACGGCACTTCAGTGGGTCTTCCCTCAATCAGAATCGTCTCACCACCATTATCGCTACTGATTTCCCGTGTAGCCGCGGACACATCTATCGAGGAATTAAAATTATATATTACTGCTAGATTAGACCATTCTCCGCAGTTTTTGGACTTGATTAAACTTACACGTGACGACCGCCCTAATCGTGTTGTAGGCTCTTTCATGTTAACGGTTCCGGCAAACCTTTCATTTTTGCTTAACCTAGACTTTTGGCCACCCGGTATTTTAGTAAAGCGTTTTGAACAGACTCCTCGAAAAAATTTTCGTCCCTCCGGAAAGTCTCGTCGGAAAGACTAAATCATTCTGACTCGTCATTCTCTCTCAACGTCTTTTATCAAAATGTTCGCGGTCTAAGGACCAAGCTGAATGAAATTAATCTTGCTTCTTACATTGCCAATGATGATATTATCTGTTTTTCGGAAACTTGGCTTACAGACGATTTTACGGATGAAGAAATCCTTCCTCTTCATGTTGTCTTTAGACAAGATAGAAACCGACGGTTAACTGGTAAATTAGACGGCGGAGGTGTGCTCATAGCAGTCAACAGTAGTCTTCAGTCTTCACGTTGCTCCGATTTGAACATTTCTTTACCTGTTGAAAGTATCGCAATCCAAATAAACTTATCTCCCAGTCTTCGAGTTTGCGTCTTATGTCTATATGTTCCCTGTAATTCGCCACTTCGTTCTTATGAACGGCTGTTTAATGAACTTACTTTATTTATAAATAATGCAAAGCCATCTCTGCAATTCCTCATCTGTGCTGATTTCAACATGCCATCGATATGCTGGGAAAACTCTTCTATAACCTCAGTTAATGAAGCTTCTATCGTTCTTTCGTCCTTTTTATCCCTATGCTCCCTAACCCAACTTAATTCTGTGCCAAATACTAACGGGAAAATTCTCGACCTCATTTTTTCAAATAATCCCTCCACCGTCAGTCCAATTTCCTTAGCAATGACACCATATGTTACTCCGGATCTTCATCATCCTCCCTTAGAAATGCAATTATCGATGCATTCAATACGCTCGCAACGGAAAACAAACCCTCGTCGTTTTAACTTCTTTAAAGCAGACTACAAAAGCATAGAATCAACTCTCGCGAGCATTGATTGGGTTTCTCTTTTGGATCCAATTAATCCCAACCTAGCTGTACAATCGTTTTACGCTACGCTCTACAATATTATTACCCAGTTCACACCATCAACCCGTGCACCAAGTCATAAACGTCCAGCATGGTTCAATGCTGAAGTTGTAAAATAAAGGGCCGTTCAACAGTTACTAATCTGCTCGAGTTCTCCAACTTCGTAGCCCTTGCGTTAGACTCCAGGTGCCAGGTCGATGTGATTTACACTGATTTTGCCAAAGCGTTCGATAGCATTGACCACCAAACATTACTTAGCAAACTCAGTAGATACGGAATATCCGGTCACCTCCTTGCATGGATCAGTTCCTTTATCCTCAACCGTTCTTGCTCTGTAATTTGGAACAGTTTCTCCTCTGCTCCCTTTTCCCCAACTTCCGGCGTACCTCAGGGTTCTATCCTAAGCCCACTCCTATTCAACCTTTTCATCAATGACCTTCCCAGTAGTTTTACCTCCGAATGCCTCCTCTATGCCGATGATCTTAAGATCTTTAGAATCATTCGCTCGACGAATGACTGCTTGGCACTCCAAAATGACATCAGTTTGTTAGACGAATGGTGTCAAGTCAATCGTCTTGCGCTTAACGTTCCTAAATGTTTCCATATGCGTTATTCCAATAAACATAATCCTCTTAGCTTCGACTATTCGATTGGTGGGTCTATACTTTCATCAGTTGATCACTTTAAGGATCTAGGTGTGATGTTTGATGTACAGCTCAAATTCGACCACCATATTGCACATATGACATCCAGGGCAGCTCGAATCGCGGGCTTTGTTCTGCGTTGTTCACACATTTCTTTTAGCACCCAAAAATGTGTCCGCCTATATATCTCACTCGTGCGATCTATTTTAGAATTCGCATGTCAAATATGGTCTCCCCATCACACATACCTTTTGTACGCGGTTGAATCCGTACAGAGAAAATTTACTCGCTCGCTTTTTTATAAATTCAAACTAGCTTACCGTTCCTATCATGATCGTCTTATCTACCTTGGCATCCCTTCCTTAGAGCTGAAGCGACAATACCTCGACCAATGTTTGCTGTTCAAGCTTATTCGGGGTTACTTATCATCAAATGTTCAAGATGCTATTTGCATACGTCCTCCATCTAACACTAGATCTACCCAGTTCTACTCCATTCCTTTTGCACGGACAGATATTTATTTCTATTCGCCATTGGTCCGACTCGTCCGTGACCATGAATACCTTCAGCTTGGTCCTCCTTTGGAATCGCTTGGAATTTTCAAGTCCAACCTACGGAGAATTCTTAACATGTAATTTTCAATTGCGTTTTCTTTTCATAATTATTGAATTGTTATTTTGATAAATGGTAATTTCTTACTTCATTTTCTGAATCTATTTTGTAATTGGAAATTTTTCTGTAAAATGGATATAAATAAATAAAAATAAAAAAAAAATAAAAAAAATAAACCCGATTTGGATAGGGGTTTGTAAGTGGTGTAAAATCTGAAGCAATAATTCAACTCCTAAAGATATAAGAATAATTTTGTCTGAAACAACATTTTACGAGTATCAAACATGCCGACCTCAAAAAGCTCATCCATTGCACAGTCTAAATCCTTTTCCGAATTTCCACCAGCAACACAATGGTTAGGTTCATCAATTCTTTCAACCACAATTCCCATTATCACTAATGTACACAGCCTAGTTTTTACTCATTTCAAAGATTATCCTTTCATCGACAGAGCCCGTTCGAGAAGAAAACCAAAAAACAAAAATACCAGCACAAAATTCAAATAAACGATGCCATGCAAACTGAAAACGAGGACATTGGCTTGAATGTAAGCCTTTGAATAAATTGAGGTCGTATTTGTGGATATGGTTTGGACATGACGATGGAAAATTCTGTGAGCTCTAACATATACATAAATTTCGTCACAGAGGGAGGATAAATCCGAGCCAAGTAGAATTGATTGAATTTAAATATTTCCAAGTTCAATATCCTGTTCCCCCTTTCCCATCCATTTGACTTATCACCTTGCCTGCCGGGAAAATTGATGGAAAAACGATTGGAACTAATTTACGATCGTATTGATGCTCGACTGACTATTAAATCAATGAAACTCTCCCCGTTCAATGCTCGTATATCCCTAAACAAATTTATCTCGATCCTAACACAACTCGAATCTATCATCTGCTGCTGCTGCTCTTATAAAATCGATTATTGTGTCATCGCACCAATCCCCTGAATGATCCACGTGAGTTTCAATTATTACATGTTTCGTGACAACTAAGCGATTGAGCGAATCAGGAATTTGCAAGAGGTGTATGTCCTATTTTAATGCACGTACCACCATCATGCAATTCGCAATATTTGCAGCTAAACAGGACTAAGCTGGAAGCTTAATGGAATTTTCGGTAGGAGGGATAAGAGAGCGTTTGTGTTTGAACAATTAGGATAGTGTAAGTACATACACGAAATTTTAGTTGGGTAATATGGGAAATTAAATGCAATTATTTTAGAGTCTACTCGTAAGTGCTTTGATGACACAATCATGTCAAAAATTGTTTGTGCACATATAATTTGAGAGCACATGTTAACTTCAATGCTCTGGTGACTGTGCTACAACTGTCCAAGTCGAACTTTTTTGATATTCTTGGAGAACCTACTAAGTTTTCGTAATTGCAGACTTAAATGAACAGCTTTCGATAACAAGTAACAGTAATATGTAAGCAATTATGTTGTCAGAAGTAGATTGAACATCAAAATCTTTGTCAAAATTTTTTTGTGTATTCTATAAAATGCAAGCATTCTGTGTCTCATACATGACCCAAAACGTAATTATCATTCTCAAGTTACTCTCAGAGCTATAGGAAATAATGTTTTACGAAGCTTCCTGTCGTCCAAATATTCAAGCATCTTCAATCCTTAGCTCAATTCCAGCAATTATGTTATTGTAGTTTTGTTTATGTTTTACTGAACCGTACTTTAAAGCTTCATGATCAAAAAATTTTGACTAACGCCCTCTAATTCAAGGACGGCTCCAATTAGGGTCTGTGGTATTTGCGTCCTTATCTTATCCAAGGGCGAACCAATCATTTATTATGCAATAGCATTGAGTTAGAACAAGTTTGTAAATGTTATCAATTTTACGAAATATTCTCTGAAAATGCTCAGAGCAATAAGGACATTTCGTTGGCCTTGACTATATGAGAATACAGCTTCAAAGATGTAAATATTTTCTTTTGTATTGGTATAGATTTTTAATCCTTTAAGGCTTGGCAGTTCAATAACTTTTTCAATTTTGGAACCTACTTGACCTTCAAAATAAACTTTTGCTGAATAAAACTTGAAATCTCCAAGGATACAGGTTCGTATAATGAAGAAAAGTAATTTGGGCGAATGTACGTTAAACAACTATAAGCTCCATCATGGGTTTGCAGAACATAATTCCTTCATAAAGTTGTTCAGTAAAGAATTTATCTCATTTAAAGTGTAATACTTTACCAATGAAGGATTCCTTCTTCAGCAGGATAAATTGAAGCCTTTCTTAAATCTTTGAGTGAGCTTCAAATGAAAAGTGTTCTCTTTCGTGTCTAGACCTTCAAATTATCCTTAGAAATAGCTTATATCCTAATCGAACAGTCTTTCAATGGAAAGGGCCTTAGTGATGTCTTCTTGGCATTACAGATTTTAGAGTAATGCAGGAAGGGATCACTAAAATTGCCACTTTAACTAAGGTACGGATCTAAAGTTCTTGAATGCTTTGACGGAAGAAATATTAACATAACTGTGGAGCCTAAAGCATTCAAAATGACTTCTAATGCTTTTCCTTTTTGTATTATAAGAATACCGAAGGATCAAGACTTTTTACAGCAATGCACTGATAAATTTTCACAACATCTCCCACGCACAAACGATTTCTGACAATGAAAATGTTAAAATATTATAGTTATATTTCAATTCATGTAATTTACACTGATAGTACTTCAAGAAGGTGCGTAAGATAATTAAGGATATCAAAAACTCCGACTTGAGCAGTTGTTATGGAGTCGCTAGCTTTGAAGACATGAAGTTAACCCATACTTTCAAAGCATGTGTGAACAAAAATATTTGACGTGGTTATGATTGTTTTTTTTTTTTTGGTCGGAAGGTGAAGGCTACCTACGCCCTTATTATGTGGCTCCGAGGCACGTAGTCTAGACTAATCACCCAACACTTCCCTTATCATCCTGAATACCTAGTCTGGAACTATTTTAAACAGTGCTTCGGGCTTAGCATTGTTTTGCTAGGCCATCAGGCGCTTTAAAGTTAAAAGAACCCTCCTCTAGCAGAAGGAGTGAGAAAAACAGGGACTACTAGAAAAGTGATCTCCCAACCCTGACATCCCTGGCTGCTACGAGCTTTATTTATCGTTTAGTAATGTGCCACATGAGTCAATTTTTCAACTGATCCAAGCATCACCCCGATGCGAGTATCTGGAAAAACTCTCCTGTTTCCTTGTAGAGGTAAGCTAGAAACATAAGATTTTGTAAGTAGATGTAAAGTGACGCCCTCCTTAAAGTTTCACCACGAAAAGGAATTTAAACGGTGTTTGAGGCAGGTCTCCCCATATAGGGGAGTGGCCCCTGAAAAAGAAATGTTCATCACATGTAGGCAATATAGGTATCAAATGAAAGGTCTTGATGAGAACTTTTCAAACAGGTCTTAAAATGACAAATTTTGCTTTGAGGGGTGCAGGGGAAGGGGAAATGTACGAAAATGTTGTGTCCTTTGACCCGAAGAAATCTGAAAAAAATCACATAAGAAGACTCTTGGAAGATTCTGATAGTGAAGATGCAATCATGGAATCATTGGGTCAGGAAGATGACCAAGACGACGGAGATGATGAAGACATGAAAACGCCTTTAGAAGTTAGGCCGGATATTGAAGAACCAATAAAAATGATCACCGATGAAGTGGAGCTTTGGACTGATGCAGGTGAGTGTTCCAGCCCTAGTGCCCCCGAGCTCCCTCTCATCTCGCGCACTGGAACCAAGAAGACGAAAACAATCAAACGCTCCTTCAGATGTCGATTCCCAGTGGAGTTTTGAAGTCAAACTGTTTATAGGCCATGATGAACTACCTCGTCAACAGGTAGTATTTGATTCTGACACTGATGTTTATACAATTTTCCGTAAAATTGTTGATGATGACGTAATTCATATGATGGTGCAACAAACCAATTTGTATGCTCAACGGCTGTTGCAAGAACCTGCCCATCCACATGACATATTCGCAAATGACGTTGGTCAGATGTGGATGAACTTGAAATTTTGAAATCTTTGGGCGTAGTATTTCTTACGGGTGCAATAGTTTACCCAACGCTTGAATGCTATTGGAAGAAATATGATATTTACTATCACCCATTGCTCCATAAGAAAAATATGTCTTACAGCAGATTTCAGCTGATCCTGAGATGCTTGCATTTTTGTGATAACAACGCGCCCAGAGATGCGAATGACCGGCTGTCCCTTGAGAGCGCTGATTGTGGGAAATTCCTGAGCCATTCAAACGCCCGGCCAGATTATTGTTGTTGACGAGACAATGGTTCACTTCCATGGTAGACTACTGTTCCGGCCATTCATACCCTCGAAGACACATAAATTTGGCATAAAAATCTATAAGCTGTGCTCTGCAGAAGATTACACGTGGGGATACCAAATTTACAGTGGACAAAGTGTACATGTTTTTGGCTTGGATACCTCTGGCAGTATAGTTGTAACATTGGCAGAAAGTCTCTTATTAAATAAGGATTAAACACAGTGGAGTTAATTCTAATCAAGTACTTTATTGAATATAAAATAATAAGTTTACACAGTGAGTAGTGAACGCATCAAGGTACAAGATGAATCTGACTCAGCCCAGAGCTAAGTGCGCGCGGCACGCTTATCCAGTGCGAGATCTATGAGCAAGAACTTAAACTACTATTAGTAATAAATATATTTATAACACTCCCACTTAGAAATTACAATCTATACATGTGAAACATACATTACAAATCTCGTGCAATACAATTTTTTTTTGTTTGTTAATTCTGATTCAAAAAACAAACATAATTTATTATTACTTTATTTATTAGTATTACAAATGCCAATTCATTTTCTCAAACGATAATGCTTTCGTCAAGATATCAGCTTGCTGATGCTCAGTATTAATATATTCTAACAACAATGCTTTAGAATTATAAAGTGAACTTACAAATTTATATTTTGTATCAATATGTCTACTTTAATAATGATATCGCTGATCTTTAAGTATCTGAATGGTACTTTGGTTATCAATGTGCAATACAGGTATTTTTACATTTTTACTATTTGTTATATCTCGAAACATTTGTAGAGTCCAAATAATCTCTTGAGCAGCGCAGCAAGCAGCATAGAGTTCCGATTCAGTGGTTGAAAGAGCAATCGTGCTTTGTTTTCGCGATCCCCACGAAGTTGTACTATTACCTTGTTTTACGATAAAACCCGATACAGATTTTCGCGAAACAAAATCACTTGCGTAGTCGGCGTCACTGTAAGCCGTGATACTCGAAAAATCATTTTTGCTCGAATACACCAAACCGAAATTAACTATCTGTTTAACGTATTTTACAATTCTTTTTAAAGCGATCCAATGAGTTTTAGATGGTTTTTCTGAAAATCGACTAAGTACTCCCACTGAATATGCTAAATCAGGCTGCGTTACGGTGGCTAAAAACATCAAATTACCAATAAGTTGTTACATTAGTCGCATAATCCTCCAAGTTTTTATAGCACAATGAAATGTAATTTGGATCAGCTGGAGTCTTACTTGTTTTAGCATCTTGCAAATTAAATCTATCAATAATTTTTTGAGCATACATACTTTGATGTAACAAAATTGATGCATTATTCAAATATTTTTTTTCAATTCCTAAAAACAGCTGTAAACTATTTGTAGTTATTTCAAAATTACTTTCAAGATAAGAAAGAAGTTCATTAACTCGACGTTCGTTTTTAGATGCAACAAGCCCGTCATCTATGTATATAATTAACATTAGCTTTTTGTCCGCAGTATCATGGCTTACAAAGATGCATGGATCGGAGTCCGTCGGATGCAAATTAAAACGTTTTAAACATGATACGAACTTAGAGTTCCAGCATCTCGCGGATTGCTTGAGACCGTAAATACTTTTCTTTAAAACGCAAACCCGATCTGTTCCGTCTTCAAAACCTTCCGGCTGGCGCATGTATATAGTTTCAGACAAATCGCCGTTTAAAAACGCGGACTTCACGTTGTTTACAAAACATTTGCTCCGAAAACATTATCGCGAGAAAAGCACGTATAGAAGTGTATCTAGCTACCGGGCTGTATATGTCGGTATAATCGATGTATTTTCTTTGAAAGTAACCGCAAGATACGAGTCTCGCCCTAAACTTTTGTTTACCTCCATCGAGATTAGGTTTTATTTTATATACCCAGCGGTTCGAGAGAATTTCAGCATTTAACGGCGCGTTTTGTAATTCCCACGTACCGTTTTTAACTAAAGCTTGATATTCGTCTCTCATTGCCGCTTGCCACTGTCAAGAGTTCTCAGAATTTATTGCTTCTTCATAACAACTTGGTTCATCATTATAAGCATGAGCATTTAAAGCAACAAATAAATTGTCTATATCAATATGATCTTCGTCATCAAACATGAAATAATTTACAATATCACCACGATCAGGTGGCTGAATATTTGCTCGATTTCCCAAGTTATAGCGAGGACGCTTAGGTACCACAATAGGATTGTTATTATTTTGATTTGGTTCATGAATTTCCCCCTCATTTTCAACAATACCATCACGAGCAACTTCATTCAAATCATCATTTTGGTCATTTTCGACATTTATATCAACGTTGGACTCATTCAAATTTTGATTGTTATTATTCTCAACATTGTTTTGATTTTCAACGATTTCGCGTACCTTGTTCACATCAGCTCTTGGTTCAACATTTTTTGGACACCCAAATATACAAAAATCAAAATCGCTAATATTTTCAATTACAATATCTTTTGAAGCATTTTCATTTTTAAACAAAACATCGCGAAACATTTGAATTTTATTATCATTCATTAACACACGATAGCCTTTTACGTTGACATCATACCCAACAAATACTCCAATTTTTGATTTTGGATCAAACTTATGCCTTTTCACCTTGGGTATATGAGTGTACACTTCGGTACCAAAGATTTTAAAGGAATTAAAATCACTCTTTTGACCGTCCCATATTTCAAACGGTGTTTTAGCATCAACACGAGTCTTTCTACTACGATTCAATACAAAACAAGCAGAATTTACAGCCTCGGCCCACAAATTTTTATTCAGGCCCTTTGAAAGCAACATTGTTCGCCCCGCTTCTACAAGAGTACGGTTTTCGCGTTCAGCGCTTCCGTTCTGCTCTGGCGTGTATGTGACCGTACATTGATGTTTTATTTCCTATTCTTTATTGGTATATTCCAATCCGTTATCAGTACGAAGTACATTAATCTCGTTACTAGTTTCCTTTTTAAAACGTTGCATAAAATTTTCAAAACAAGCTTTTACTTCTGTTTTACTAAATATGAAGTACAAGGTCACGTATTTCGAGAAATCGTCTTTAATAAGCAAAAAATACCTCGAATTGCCAAGTGAATAGACTTCCATAGGACCGCGAAGATCGCTGCGAATAATTTCTCCGACTTTAGTCGTTTTATGGTCACTTATCGGGAAAGGAATTCTATGCATCTTTCCCAGCGCACAGGCATCGCAAAACGGAGTCACTTCTTTGATTACAATGTTATTTTTATGAGGAAAGTTCCTAACGTGTTCAAAATTTTGATGTGCAAAACGCTCGTGCCATATTTGCAATTGCGATTTAACAGAATTATTTTCAGCTATCAAAGATATTTCAACATTTTTATTATTGTTATTCACTTCATTTTTATCAGTCATCTTAAATTTATTACTTGCAAAAATTTACATTAAAAATAAGCTACTATTTACCGGTTTTTTACCGATTACTAAAACTTCATCATTTTTAATAAATTTGCAAATATTTTTATTAGACTCAAATCTCATGCCTTTCATAAGAGCAGCGCTCATTGAAAAAAGATTGAACTTTAAATTCGGCAGATAAAGCACTTCAGACAAATATTTACTTGTCCAAACTTTTTCGTTGAAAGCATAAACATCAACATTACCTATACCAACAGCGTGCACGATGTGTCCGTCTCCAAGACGAATAGGAATTCCCTCGATTTGCCGAAACGTAGAAAAATATTCTCGTTCCTTGGACATGTGTTGTGACGCTCCCGAGTCGAAAATCCAAGAAGACAACTGACTGGTATCAACCTCCGTAGATATGAATATTTCGCCGACCAAAGCTGCATTCGAAGAATTCTGCTTACTGGAGACTGGAGAATTCGGCTTACCGGCATTGGACTGTTGCGCGTTCTTGTGACGCTCATTACCAGGAAGGTTCCAACAGTTCTTACGTATATGCCCAACTTTTCCACGGAGCCAACATTTTGGTTTTTGTTTACCACGATTCTTCTCTCCATTTGGATGATTATTCGCATTTTTCACAAAATTCTTTGAATTATTTGCGATCAAAGCACCAGAATGTTCGATTTCACTTTGCAAAGCACGAGTTTCTTCAATTTGCAAACGTGCCGAAAGATTTTCCAGAGTTCTTTCTGCAACTGGCGTAGAATCCCAGGCAGACACAAAATGACTATATTGCGGAGGCAAAGTCATCAGGATTTTTGTCATTACCATGTTATCCGACATTGGCTCATTCAATACTTTTAAATTGAAACTCAAATCCAGGACTTTCGAAATGAACGTGGAGATATCGTCAGAAAGTTCCTTTTTCATGCTAAACCAACGTTGTTGCAGAACGTGTACACTAGCCTCCGACCTGTTCTCGTAAATAGAGTGCAGTTTATCCCACATCGACTTTGCAGTTTCACACGTCATTATATGCGTCATGGGCTGCCTCTCCATGGAAGTCACGATAAACTTTTGTGCAGTGCTATCTTTCTGTATAAAGATTTTCAGCTCTCTTTCATAGTCACTTTTTGCAGTCACGTATGCTGCTTTTGCTTCGTTCGTTGCATCTTCTGCTGGAGCAACAGGCGGTGTTGGCTTTGACAGTACACCATTAACAGCATCGAACACTTCATGTGATAATAAAATCACGCGAATTTGAAATCGCCAAACACTCCAATTTTCAGCACCTTTCAGTTTTGCTACTTTTACCGCATCACTGTCCGACTGTTGTCAACTTCACTATTTCTTATTACTCGTGAACTTTAAACAACAATAAGCACTACTACTCAGTGGCATGGGCCCATAACCTCTTATTAAATAAGGGTTAAACACAGTGGAGTTAATTCTAATCAAGTACTTTATTGAATATAAAATAATAAGTTTACACAGTGAGTAGTGAACGCGTCAAGGTACAAGATGAATCTGACTCAGCCCAGAGCTAAGTGCGTGCGGCACGCTTATCCAGTGCGACATCTATGAGCAAGAACTTAAACTACTATTAGTAATTTCTATATTTATAACAAAGTCTCCTCGATGAAGGTCGCTGCATAATAACTGACAATTACTGCACGAGGATCCCTCTGTCAGAGTTTTTACTTTCCCGCAATACGTGTCTCTGTGGCAAAGTGAACAAAAAAAGAAGAGGTTTTCCCAAAGATGTGGTGGATGCTTATCTGGTGAGAGGTGAGATTGCAGTGAAACTAAATAATGAAAACGTGACTGTGCTAAAATGGAGAGATAAAAAAGAGGTTTATGCATTGTCGACTTACCATGGTAAAGAAATGTCTTCTACATTTGGACGTGTTCCGAAACTGAAGCCCAACATGATCCTGAGTTACAACAAAGGAAAAAAAGGTATAGACGTGGCTAATCAAATGGCTCCGATTAGAAAAACTACAACATGGTATAAAAAGGTTGCAATAAACTTACCATCAATAGCTGTAGTAAACTCTATTGTTATATATAATGGGTTGCGTCCTGGAAGGAGAGAAAAACTGAGCATTCTAGCCGCACATGAAGCTATTGTGAAAAAGTTTTTACAACCTGAACTTTCACAACCTTCACGGGTACCCAACTTTGTAAACATAGTCAGAATGCCACTATAACATACTAAGTCATTAGAGTCATTTGGATCAGCAGGGCCATCAGGAATAAAAGGACCAACATAATGAAGACTGTCTTCTTCAAGCACACGTACTTCACTGGGAAACGCACATTTTTTCGAATCTTTGGGCAAAAAAGGATCTCGTGTCATCCGCAGAAGGTACGTAAGATGCTATCGAAACCTCCTTGGTGAAAGACGACTTGCCCCATATGCACGTGCTACGGCTAAACGAGTGTTAACGCAATGCAAAATTTGTAAAAAAGTATATTGTATTGATTTTTTTTCGAAATCAACTCAGTTTGTTTTCCCAATAAAACTCTGTTTATTTTTCACTAGGTTGTTTTATTTTGTGCTGTTATAGCAAAACTTAAAAAAATCGTCATGTTTTTGATTTTTTATGTCTATCATAGCTTTGGTCATAAGTCCAGAAATGAAAAACCATCAAATTTGAAGAATCCGTCGCATTAGAGTCTATAGAAAAACACAAACCACGTGTAGCACATTGAGTACACGGGCTCGGCGGAACCGCTCCGCGTATGCCACATACGGCGCACTGGACTGTTAACGTGTCAAATTCACGATTTGCCCTATTCTTGGAATTTGAGGCGGTAGCCGCGCTTAGTAAAGCAAGGTTTCAGTTGATCCTTTTGGGCTGACTGGAAAGGTGTAAAGCCACAGTTAAGGTAATGCAGAAGTGCATAAAATTTATTGAGAGCAGATTGGCAACTAAACATTTGAAAGAACTGAAGCCAATTCACAAACAAAAGGGTTGTTTTGATTGCCTTGTAATTGAATTTAAAAAGATTAAATTTAGAAGCAGTGACAAATTTTATAAGGCTAAAGGGATCGACAGTGAAATTAGTAGATAGAGGTGGGTAGTGTTGATCAGGAGGAACTTAAGGGTATAAAGCAGGAGAAACAGACAGATGCCGAGCAAAAACAAAGCCTAAAGTCAAGGAGTGGACCATTAGTATTACGGACATGATTAAACTGGAACAGAGCATAGAGAGAAAAAAATTAAGAGGTAACTAGAGAAGATGAATTAGAAGAAGAGATGGAGGAAACAGGGGAGCCAGCCTAATCAGCGGTGGGTACATTAAAACCACCGCAAAGAAGGATTGTGGATTGAAGATGAAGTACTTTGAGATAGGCAGGGAGATGATCAAAGAAAAATTCGTATAATTGCTGGGCGAATTACAGGGAATACATACAAATGAAATCAGTAACGACGCATCATTACGTAGGGTTATTTTGACAATCACATATTCCAGGGCATGGGAAAGATTAAAATCAGTACAAAGAAACTAGATAGAGAATTACTGACGGTAACCAAAACTCCTCCAACATCAGACGTATTTGCTAGGTTATGGTCACGGTTAGACCTATAAACAATTTGATCAGAAAAGAATTTCGAATCAAGAATGCAAATTTTCAGTCACTTCTCAGAAAAGCAAATGACGGTATCGTTCCAGAGCTGATTAGAAATGAGAAAATTTTCAAGCTTTGTTCTGAAATCTCTAACATTTTAATAAAAAAATGGAAACTTGATTAGTTTGCTTGTGTAGGCGAAAGTTGGAACTTAGAACTGTGAGCATTTAGAGAGTCAGTATCCAAAGTTTTATGAGGACTGAGGGTTCTTTAAATTCCGTGATGAATACTTCTGTTTGAATTCAAACTCCTTTGTTTGTATTTTTCACTATTCTATCAGCACTAATAACACTGATCTACAAAATGTAACTTTTTGTGTGCCTTTCAATTGAATACTTTATTTTTATATTGCTTTGAGGTTACTGAATAGGAAAACAAGAATGTTTTTTTAATTAACTCTTACTTTGGAAATATACCTAATATACAAAATTTGGCTTTTAGTAACACGTTAAAGTACAAAACATTTTATTAAAAAAAACTATAATAATTATTTACTATTATTTTTTGCTTTTTACTTATATAAAATTGAAAATATTACAATGAAAAAAAAAATGACGTATTTAATTAAGAATTCCTCTTCTTTTTCGTTTGTCTTTTGTAATCACTGTTAGGGGTATCTCTTTTCAAATTCCAGCAGTAGTCCGCTAACATTGACGCATCCCAACGGCCCTGGTATCTCTTTTCCATTGTCGAGATATCTTGGTGGAATCGTTCACCATGTTCGTCACTTACATCACCGCAGTTAGAAGGGAAAAAATCAAGATGAGAGTGAAGAAAATGAATTTTTAGGGACTTATTGCAACCCAACTGTTGATACTTTTGAAGGAGATTGTTCACAAGTTCAACATAATTTTCATTTCTCTTATTGCCATAAAAACCATGAACGACTGCTCTAAAAGATTCGCATGCTTCTTTTTCAAAGCCCTGTAAAACTGAATCAAAGTTTTGGTCCTTTAGAATCTCTCTTATTTGAGGGCCGATAAAGATTCCTTCTTTAATTTTGGCGTCGCTTTTACGTGGAAATTTACTTTGCAGGTATTTGAATGCTGGTCCATCCTTGTTGAGATCCTTCACAAAGTTTTTCATTAGTCCCAATTTGATATGTAAAGGTGGTAGAAGAATTTTTTGGGAATCAACTAGAGGAAGGTGCTTGACGTTCTTTTCTCCAGGATTCAGGATTAGTCTAGGGTTCCAATTTTTTTTATGTAATGTAAAGATCTAGCCCGACTATCCCACTCGCACAAAAAACAACAGTACTTGGTATAGCTCATTTGTAAACCCAACACCATTGCTATGACTTTAAGATCACCACAAATCTGCCATTCGTGCTCTGAGTATGATATAGCATCTAAAATTAATTTCATATTTTCGTATGTTTCTTTAGTATGCACAGCATGGCATAACGGAATCGATGGTTGTGTGTTACCATTATGGAGAAGAACAGCTTTTAAACTCAATTTTGAGGAGTCTATAAACAGCCGCCATTCTTGTGGATGGTATTCAATATTCAAAGCGTTCATCAAGCCATTTACGTTATTACAGAATGCAAGCTGGTTTTTGGATTTGAAATAGGGTATCAAGTTCTTCTGACGATATCTGTATAAACTGATTTTGACATCCGGTTGCAGCAAATTCCATTGCTTAAGTCTCGATCCTAGTAATTCCGCTTTTTCTTTTGGCAAATTTAAATCTCGTATAAGGTCGCTGATTTGATCTTGCGAAATTCTATGAGGTTCGTTACAAACAATATTATCACCCACAAACTGTGACGATTGTGAAGTTGTAGGCTCATTGTAGTCAACTTCCATTGAATTAATCGCTTCTTCAGAATCTTGCTGGTATTCTTCGGGAGGTCGAAGAACAGGTAAATCCATTCCGTGTCGTACAGGTCGCGATACAGAGGCAACGTCAGGGAATACTACGCTTCGTTTCTTTTTTCGTGATATACCGTACTGGATGGGTGGAGTCAAGCAAAAGTAACAGTGATTCGCATGATTGGTAGGTTCCTTCCACATCATTGGTACATCAAAAGGCAATGAACGTTTCTTTTTGTTTAGCCACTTAATCAGATTTGTGGAGCAAGTTGTGCAACTAAAATGTGGTACCCACGATTTGTCTTGGTTTTTGATTTTAATTCCAAAATAATGGAAGTAAGCAGTTTCTAAACGTTGTGTTATTGAGCATCTTTGGTTAGTAAGGGTCACTTTACCACAAATGTAGCAAAAATTGTCTGCACTATTAACACATTTACGCGACATAACGAAAACTGTAGATTTTTCACTAAAAACGTCAAAAAAACGGTAACAATTTCACGTTTTAACTGTTGAACAAAACACAGTCAGCGTTAAACGCAACAAATAAATGTGAAATAATAAAATTTCCGCGGGTAACCACTAAATATTTTGAGTTATCATCATTAATGTGATAAATCTGTCATGCTACCTGCTATTATATTTATATGGCATAAATGCACAATAAGAGCTAACTATGAATTTTAAATTGCATATTTATGTTCAGCGAGTGAAATACAATCAATATAGTATATTTTCATGTAAAAGGCTATTTTGATGTAGACCAGTGTAATCCTTGATTTTAATTAGCACTAAGACGGACTTAATCTAGGTGTATCACCAAGATTACTTCAGGGAATTGTGCAAAGGTCTTAGACCAATACACTGAATGTCTGGGAAAGTATTTAAATTAAATGATCCCCACACCACGGGATAAGTTTCGTAACTGAACTAATCTTTATTCATTAATATCATTTATGTACAGATAATATCTTAAGTCCTATCGTTGGAACATATTGCAATTTGCATTCACATGTCGTTCAAATAAAATATTACGAGGGCGGCCCAAAAAGTATCCGACCCGACAAAAAAAAACAGCGAAAAAAATTGCGGAAATAGTTTTTATTTTTGAACATATTCTCCTTTCAGTTCGATTCACTTTTTCTAACGATGTTCAATAGCTTCGATACCCGCTGTACTCGTATAGAAGGAACCGTCAAGATCCTCAAAATAGACTCTACCTCTTCATTGTTGGAAAATCTTTTGCCGCCGAGCCATTTTTTTCAAATTCGGAAAAAGAAAATAATCCGAGGGAGCCAGATCTGGCAAATAGGATGCGTGAAAAAGCAATTCGAACTTCAGCTCATTGATTTCAGTCATCGCAGTGACGCACGTGTGGACTGGTGCGTTGTCGTGATGAAACAACACTTTCTTTTTCGTCAGATGGAGCCGTTTTTTCTTGATTTCATCGCTAGAACGCTGCAATAAGGCTGCATAATATGCGGCGTTGATTGTTTTTCTTTTTTCGAGATAATCAATAAATATTATTCCACGGGCATCCCAGAAAACGGATGCCATGACCTTGCCAGCTGACTGAACTATTTTTGCTTTCTTTTCAGTCCACTGCTTTGGCTGTTTTTCAGTCCACTGCTTTGACTGCTCCTTGGTCCAGGTGTAAAATGATGGACCCATGTTTTGCCCATGGTTATGAATCGACGCAAAAACTTGGCTTTATTGCTGCGAAACATTATCAAACACTCGATGGAAACATGCTCACGTTGCTGTTTGTGCTCCATTATGAACAAACGCGGCACACATCTTGCGCATAGCTTTCTCATGTCCAAATATTCGGTCAAAATGCGATGCACAGCTGTATTTTTTGAAATGCTATTTCGCGCACTTTTAGTCGACGGTCATCCAATACCATTTTGTGGATTTTCTTCACATTTTCTAACGTGGTGAGCTCACTTAACCTCAGCTACCCAATATTTGATCTTTGTAAACGAAGGAGCAGACTTCCCCCGAGTAGAATCCAATTCGGCTTTGATATCGGTTGGACTTAGACGTTTCAAATGAACATATTATTGTATCACATAACGATATTTCTTCTGCTAGTTTAGCAGCGCATAGTTCCAATCTTGGCAGTAAAATTTGCTTTAGAGGTGCAACTTTTGATTTGGAGGACAAAATACGGACAAAGACGATATTTTTCGGTCTTATAGCCCGTATAAAAGCTGCTGCTCCATATGCACATTCTGAGGCATCTGCAAACACGTGCAGTTGTATGCTTGTAGGTTGGTGATGGGCGAAGACGTGTCGGGGAAAATTGCTTTCCCCTAAAGATTTGAACCTTCTCGAATTTTGACCATGTTGCATTTAAATTTTGTGGTAGTGCTGCATCCCAGTCGAGTTTTAGTTCCCAAAGTCGCTGCAGAAACAATTTGGCCGTAGTTACAACTAGGCCTAAAATGCCCAATAGGTCAAATATATGGGCGATGCCTGAAGAAGCCGTTCTCTTGGTAATTATAGCGTGGGGGCTCAGCGTTGTTTTTACCGCAAAGGAGTCATTTATTGGCTGCCAGGTTATCCCCATTGTTTTTATACTATCCCTCGATTGATGTGCAAAATTTAATTCGATAGCTTGCTGGGATGAAGGTTTGTTTCTTAGCAATTGTGGATCGTTTGCGCACCATTTGTGGAGTTTGAATCCGGAAGTATTGAAGACTGCCACCAACTCTGCTTGCTTTTGCATTGCTACTGTAAAGCTATCTTCACCTGACATGATGTCACCAACGTAAAAATCATGCTTAAGAGTTTGCGATGCACATGCTACTTCATTTGTCAGTTTATGAGGGCTTCCAGTTTATGAGGGCTTCTTGTTGCAAGGTAGGATGCAGGTGTGGTGGCATAGGTCACGGTTCTTAGTTGGTAGCACTTGGGTGATAAACTATCATCATTTCGGCACCAAATCAGCTGGTATTTCCGATCAGACTCATCAACCTGGACTTGCGGATACATTTTATTTACAATATTGTAAAGACGCCATCTTGAATGGTAGGGCCAGTTGCTAGGAGGCCATTCAAAGAAAAGTTTGACGAGGTTTTCGCGGAGCCATCGAAGACGACGCAAAGTTTGTAGTTGTGCTCTCCGGTTTTACCACGCAATGATGTAGTAGAAAATAATACGGTTCATCTATCATCGTAAAACGCACTTCTTCCATGTGACCAAGATCAAGATATCCTTCTTAATAGCTTGATTGCGCCGTAATTTTCGTTCAAGAGAATGAAAGCGCCGGAGTGCTATCTCGCTCGACTCACCCGATTTTCCAGGATCTGATTTGAATGGCAATTTGACCACGAAACGTCCATTATGATCTCTTCTTGTGGTTTGTGGGAAGAGTGTTTCACAGCAATTTTCCATACTAGTAAAATTTTTCATATGTACCTCGACTTCTTCAAGCTGCCAGAACTTCTCAATATGCTCAAACACAGTGTTCTGTAGTACTGGTAATCCATCTCTTAAACTTATTTGGCCTATCGATAATGTAGAATAAAACAATTGAGCGCCAATTAAGATGTCGATGGAGCCCGGTTGATGAAATAGCGGGTCAGCTAGTTTGATATTCTTTGGAATCGACCAAGAAGATACATGAATGTGTTGTGACGGTTGTGATGACAGAATTTTTGTTAAAACTTGTGTTTCAATATTAGCCTTAAGGGCTGCTTTTTTAGGATGGATTTGCACATTCACGCGTTTTTGGTTCTCTCTTTTACTTTGGCCAATACCTTCGATGTTCAGTAAATGTTTCGTACCACGAAGTCCCACTTTTTTCACCAACCGGAATTTAGTATGGCTCTCGGTTCAATTTGATACCCTGATGCAACTGTTAACATTATGGTGGCTGTGCTAAGTAAAACATAGGAACTGGTCATGAAAGAGGTATTGCCGCTGAGAGATGTTATTTTGTCAGTCCTTATTGTCTGGCCGGAGATTGATGCGCTTCCTTCGGGTTTTGCATATGTTTCAAAATTTGATGGCAGTTTATTATTCGATTTTGCAGGTTGTTCTTGCTTGGTTTTTGTTTCCAAGTGAAGCAATGTATTGTACTTCTTAGAACATTTCAAACAATGTCTTGATTTGCACTCACTAGCACGATGATTAGGCCTTAGGCAATTTACACAATGCTTGGCTTGTTGTATAATTCGCAGTCTTTTGTCAGGATTCATTTGAAGGAACGCCTGACATGCAAACAACTGATGCTTTTCCTTGCAGAGAATTCAACCGGCCCCTTGCGCAGATGTAACTAGAACCTTTAGCTCTAAATGTTTCTTTGACCGCTTTTCTTACTTGCTATTTTTCACGGTCGTGTTCGACAAAGATTCCAGTGATTGGAAATGGTTTTCGATGAAGTTCAGGAATATCTCTAGTAATTGGAGTTCTCTTGGACTTTTCAAATTTTGCTCATAGAGCATATGCATGCTGGCATCCAGTTTTTGAATCAGTAGGTGCAATAATAGCGGGTCCCAATTTTTGGTTGATACTCTGATATTTTTTAAACCAAATAAGCACTCTTTAGTGGTGCCGTGCAAACCCTTTATTGATGGTGCGGATCCTGTTTGCGTAGAGGGTATAGACAGGAGTTTGGTTAATAAAGCAGTGACTTGTAGCCTGGCATTGTTAAATCGTTCGTTTAGGATATTCCAGGCGCTCAAATAGTTATCAGATAACGTAAGATGCTGGATGGGCCTTTCGGCTTCACCACTTGGCTAGTTTTTAAATACCAAATTTTTTGTGCATTGCCCAATTTTTGTTGGTGGACCATTTGCTCAAATAAATCGTGGAATCGGATCCATTTGTGATAATTATCATCAAATGTTGGGATCGAAATCAATGGAAGTTTTATTTGCGGTTCGATGTTGTTCATCTTTTGTGGTGAAGAAGCCGCATTAATTTTTTCTTGAAGCGGGATTGTTGCTTCTTGCACTTTTACTCCAAGCTCGCAGCATTCTTCTTCATCGAAGCCTGAGGTCATCCGGTCATCCAAGTCTACCCACAATTTTTGTTGAATTGTTTCTACATAGCCACTCAATATTGCGCAGATTGACTTGATAAGATGTGTAGGTCTCAGTCATTTGTGGAATTAAAGAGAGTATTCTTCGCAAGGCCTTTATTGCTGCTTTTATTTGATGTATGAAGGGATGAATTTGCGACAACGAAGCGGTAATAAAGGCCTTGTGGAGAATGCTCGTCAAAATCGATGAATCACAAATTTCGTCAAAATCGATGAATCCCAAATCGTAAGGTCTCCTTGTTAGCTTAATGTATGGTAAGATGTCTCATAGCTCAAATGTAGTGTATCTGCGTTGTAATACGTAACATATGGGTTCGATTCCAGCAATGCCTCAGAATGTGTAAGAATTTTAATTAATATATTTGAATGAATTTAATATACTTCGCAATGAATGCATCGTGGCGGCTGGACAAGAGTATTAAATTTAGCTCCTACCGATGTTCCCTCTAATCCTTCGATTAGCTACGATTATTTATATATTATTGTCCTTGGAAAAATCTGCGAATAATATTCAAAATAAATATTACTTTTGGTTTCGTCTTTCTTACCTATAAAGAGAAAGAGTTCTCTCCTCCCCTACACATTCCCCGCTCCAAATATATATCCACACTTTCAAAAACATTTAATTTTCCTTTCCCGGAAACACCATCACAACATACGGCGAACTGGTATCGAACACCTACGCACTTAACGTCACAAAACCATCTGAAATAGGACACCAATTTTTCGATATCAGCATAAAATTTACAAGCTTGTTGTCGCCAAGCAGCTTTTCCCACATACTCGTATGAGTGAGTATCTTAAAAGTTGGGTTTTCCACATTCGAATGCATTACACCAGCACCAGCACCAAGCCCCAATAACAGCTCTTGAATAGCTACTCGAAACGATCCTTAAACTCCCTTAAATTATACTGCATGGTCACATCAGCAGTGTTCCTTTTTCCATTCCATTGAATCATGACAATTTTCTTTCCTTTTCAAACTTTTCTTTTCGGTTTTTATTTTCCTTTTTTCGGTTTTGTATTTTCTAAAATGCCGAGGAAAACAGTGGCGGTGTATGATGGGAGGAAGAGGGAGAATGATAGGCAGCTAGAGGTAATACAGGAAAAAAGCTGGTAAATGTGTTACGAAAATAGGAAAGGAGATCAAGATTTCTTAGAGTATTATAGGTTCAAGGGCTTAAGGATATATTTAGGAAGAATATTTATTGATGATGATAGAGGGTGAAAAGGGACTGAATTATGGTTAGAATGTAAAGAAGATTAAGTAAAACTCTTCGAGAGGATGAGAAGTCCTTTTAAATGCTGGATTATAGTTTGATTCATGTCATTATGGATGCTTACTAGGAATCACACCGGAAGTAGTACATATCCTTCTAATCTGATGAAAACCTCAAAATTAAATCTAAAAATAGTTCACAAACGGCAAGCATCCTTTGCTTAAACACCGAAGGATAATATTATCTTATCAAATATGGATCACGACAAAACGCCGAAATTCCAAGAAACCACCAGCTCCCTCCGCCCCTACGTGCTCAGTCTTGGGATAATACAGCCAGTGCTATTATCGTGCTATCGCCGAAATCCACCCAAATAAGTGTTCATACGGGACAGCCGCGCCAAGTGCGCATGAATCGTCTGTGAAGAGTTTGATTGCAAAAAAATGAGTTGGAGCTTTGCTTTTCCTTTCGCTTTGCTTCCACCCACGATTTTCCACTCCCAACGAAAAGCTTCTCCGATTCCGCCGACGTTGCAAGCTTTCATTCATGATTTCCATGATGGCAAATTCGCTACAATGACTTTTCATCAGACTTTTAACCGAGCATCGAAACAAATATTAGCCGGCTTTGGCTCGACAGCTCGAACCGGCGGATTTTCCACTCGCAACTCGTTCTTCACGATTTTCGTCGTTTAGTCGACGGGGTCTGGTGCAGTCCGGTCGGGTTTGATTTTAAGTCTAGGTGAAACCTTTGATGGAGCTTTTCATTAATGGGACACGCGAAGTCATTAAAAAGATACTTTTCGATGACGGGGTGTGAAATTTAATTGCATCGTTGACTCGTACATGCGGTAGCAGGATGTGAAAGGCGAAAAGTGTGAATTGTCGTTTCCGAGAGCTTTCCTCGCCGTCGAGAGATGCGTGTAGGGCGTTGGTAGTTTCCAGCCAGCTCAAACTACCGTGCGGGGCGTGGAGGAGGAAGGAAAATTGCCGCCGGAGTTGTATCTAAATAGACTTCATTTGTCTTTTTCCTGTTGTGCATGCAAATCAGGAGTGAGGAGCGCTTGCAGTGGCTTTCATTAGCGAAAGGGAAACTTTTTATCGAATTGGTAAAGTTAGGATTCTCACGCCAAATTCAGTTGGGCGGAGGAAAGTTGAGGGTAGTGGGCGTAGGGCAGGGGTTGCGATTGCTTCCACGCTCCCAGTCACCCACTCATATTTGTAGCTTGGCTGAACTCGCTCTCATCGTGCATTTTGGTGTCCTTTTTCTAATCGTCGTCGTCGCCGCCGCCTTCTCAAAGTCTCTGTTTTGTGCGTCTCGAATGGCACGGAGTCCTTTCTCGTTTTTGGCTTCGGTTCTTTGTTCGCTCGCAGTCTGTCGACGAAAGGAGCTTTGTGAAATGCCACTAGTGTCGTATTGTAAGGTGGCTCGTTCTTAGGATGTTGCGGGAACACACAACCGTCTGCTAGTTCGTCGGTTTTCGGTATTTTTTCGTACTCGGTTTTGCCACCTCTGCGAAATGGGGTGTAGTGCCGCTGGTTGGGTCCTATGCCGCCGCCACCTCTGCCGCTGACAACAGTGTGTCCCTTTGCACGGTCATTGCGTTCGCGTTTGTTCCTCCTTCGTTTCGGTTCAAAATAGATTTAGATATTTTCGATTAGTAGATAGATGCTCGGCTGTTCCGGTGCAATCGATAATAATCAGTGACTGAGTGGTTTGCCAAAAGTGATAAAGACTTTCTCCACGAACAAATTTCGCAGTTTTAACGCAAGCATATTGAACTGAAAACGGGAATTCATTGGTGCTAAGGTAGTGTATCAAATGTCGGGCGGATCAGAGTGAAATATGTGCTATTGTGGGAAAGTTCTGTACTGCCATATGGTATGTTTCAAAGGCACGTTTTCAATATGTTTCACGATAGCCTTGCTCAAAGCTATACACAATGCATATTCCGTGTAGTTCTTTGCCAAATCATCACACATCCTTCAGATTTGCTGTAAAATTTAGATTTTAATTTAGCGTAACCAATTCGACTCTCTCAATCGCAAAACCGTGTCCTGCTCCACCGTCTGCTTCGCAACTTTGCGTATTATACAATATTTTTCATTTTCAACATCTCTTTCATCTTCTCAAATACCTCCAGCATAATAAATACTTCTAAGACCTACCGTAGAATTCCTCAAACCACAAATTGACCTTTTTCATCATCAATGGCCTCGGTACCGTTTCGATGAAAGTACGTAAATATCTGCTGGTCGTGTAATATCCTTCTTCCGTGGGAAATCACTAGTAGTGCTATCATGATCGGTGAAATCCTTGCCGGATGCGTACATGCTTGTATTGTAGGTTTTATTTAAATTCCACAAACTCTTCTATTGCATTATTCAAATTATTGTAGTTGGATGGCTAAAGTGTGGTCCGGTCGACACGTTATCCTTTCCAACGATGAATATTTCTATTTATTCGGGAATTCAGGGAATGAAGAAGATTTCAAGGATGCTGGTTTTATCATCTTTCGAATTTTCACTTATAATGCGAACCCAAATATGCTTGAGAATAAATTGAAAGTCTAGGCACGAGGAGCAATGCTTTGTGAGAAGTTTTATTGGTGGGATGGAAAGTAAATTAATTAGGACATAATTTAGCGTGTACAGTGAAAATGCGTTAAAATTCGAAATTTTTTTATACGAGTTTTAGCTAAGCCCTGCTGATCGAACCTTTTTCCATTACGATATTCCGCCTAAGGGTGGCATTAGAAACTTAAAATAAATCTACCTTCATTAGTCTCGAAGAAATTTTAAACAGAAGAAAAAATAATGTTCTGAAACCTCCTTAATAATTTATGTAGGGCTAACAATTTTCACGATTCCAAGCTAGGTTCTCAGGCTGACAGGGGAGGTTTTTCGTGGGAAATCGTGAAATCTTGCGTTGTTAGATGTCTTCATAGCTGTGCTCAAATACGAGTATATCTCACCTATAGCAAAAAAAAAACGTCGAACATTTGAAATGATGACGCTAGTGACCAGAAATTATTTTCTTATGAGAAAGTTGCAAAGCCGAGTCAAATACGTAAGGCTGATTCAGTGAAAGTCCTGTAAATGCTTCTTGCAAAAGTAACCAAAGCAGCTAACTCACATTTAGTTTGAGCGCACATTGGATTATTTCACATATCTTTTCATCCAACGAAGTTCTTTCTATAGATTTGTATTGAAGTCGAAACTCTGTTCTACAAACATACATACTCGTATCTAAAAGCTTCATTCCGGATACTCCACTAGACGTTAAGTATAGTTATTTTCAAATACCTTAAGATTTTGATTAAATTCTTCAATGCTTGGAGGCCTTCTTTAACTCTTAATTAAAATTGTTACAGAACTACGATGACCCGTATCCTGCAGCTAACAATACACCGCAGTTCAACCACCCAAAATCTGCTTGAGCAGTCTGCGGGGGCCGCGGAAGCTAACTTCGTGCTGCTGAGTGAGCAACACCATGATAAAAATTCTCAATGATGGCACCCTGCTACTGCCGCCATCTGGGTCCGAAAAAGTGATATCCAGACCGAGGACTGTGGACGACGGGATGATTTCATGTGGGTTCGCTGCTCAGGGACCACCCTCTTTTGTGTGTACCTAACGTCGAACGAATCGATATCATCTTTCTAAGCCAAGCTTAATGCTTTGGAGGGCTCTGCCCCGAACGCAGACGGGAACGTGCTCGTTCAACGCTAAAGCAATCGAATGGGACATGCCTCAAAAACGAATCCTAGAAATGGAGGCCAGGATGACGCTCGTCGTAGTAATCACCGGGAATACACCGATTTTCCGCCGTATTGGCTGTGCAGGAATCATACCAGACGTGACATTCGCCTCGGAGTCCTTAGTACGGAGGATACACCACTGTAGACTAGTACTCAGCCAGTGACCATCAGTGCATTCTGCTTGAGATCAGGGGTGTTGTCTTCCGATGTCCATGCTCTCGACTTTCTACAATTGGGTGGAACATCGGAAGGATGGACGTCAAGAGGTTGATCGAGGTACTCACAGCAGGGGGATTTGCAGGGGACAGAAGAACCGGCAGCTCAAGACGTGATGAACTCAACTATGAGCATTATCACGACTGGTTGCAGCGCTCCTTTGCCCCGTCAAAAGCCCCGGCACGGCAAGCCCCCAATGTACTGGTTGTCGACTGAAATCGCTGAAAAGCGAAGGGAATGTTAACAAGCTTCGACGTGAGGCTCAACGGGCACGGAACAACGACGAGGAATGCAATCGGGAAACAGCATATAAGTCGACCAAGAAATGCCTTCGCAAATTGATAAACAATAGCAAAACTCGCTGCTGGCAAGATCTAGTAGACAATGTGAACAAGGATTCGTGGGACCTTGGCTACAAGATAGGCACGCCGAAGTTTGATGATCTACGGAAACTTTGCATATATGATACGGAAAAGATAGACGAGATAGTGCGGGCACTCTTCCTCGCCCATCCCTCCGTGTTGACGCTGTCTATGGTAAAATAGCTATCGGGCGTCCACTTTTCACACAGCCGGAACTGGAAGAGGGAGTCCTTTCACTGAAAGCGAGGAAGGTTTCAGGTCCAGATCATGCTCCAGCTGAGGTGTTGTAGCTTGTCTATCACCATTGTCCTGACTTGCTACTCAACACATTCAACGCTTGCCTACGGGACAGGGTTATCCCGGTACGGTGGAATGCGCCGAGCTTGTGCTGATCAGCATGGGAAAGGAAAATCCCGAATCGCCGTCTGCATACCGCTCATTATGCATGCTAGACACTGCTGAGAAAGTCCTAGAGAAAATCGTCAAGGGAAGACTCACTGCCGCAATTTTCGCTGCTGGGGACCGAACTCCTCGGCAGAACGGCTTGAGAGCAGGACGTTGCGACATTGATGCGATTGCAGTGGTGGTGAGCGCGGTCCAAAGGGCAGAGATATACAGCCGCACCCAGCGACGGATCGTCTTGTTGGTTACACTAGACGTTAGGAACGCCTTCAATTCCACTAGATGGGTGGAAACACTGGAAAACTCTTCTAAAGTTCCCCAATATTCAATGCGGCTTTTGAGGGTTTACCTGAAGGACCGAAGCCCGATTTATGGCACAACATCTGGTCAACGAAGGATGAAAGTTATATCGGGTATTGCCCAGAGATCTATCCTTGATCCAGACCTGTGGCACGTGTCTTACGACGAGCTATTGACTCTGGATATGACAGATAAGTTGCGCTTTCTCGGCTTTGCCGATTATGTTGCAGTTATGGTTGCTAAACGCACCGTTGGATAAGCGCAACTTAAGCTAGGGATGCTAATGCGCCGAATGAGAGACTTATTCTGGGTTCGTTTTAATACTGCAGGAAACCAAAGTGGTCATTTTTACAAGAAAGAGAATCCCTAGAGTAAGGAAACAAAAATGATTCTGGGTGATTTCACCGCTAAGGTTGGCAATAATATATCTCACCGGGGAACGACTGGAGGATATAGCCCCCACGATGAAACAAATGACAACGGCCAGCGCGGTTAGTGTTGTTATTAATTCCTCGACTGTGTTGCTTGTAATGATGAGTTCGTCTACATATGCGCTTATGCTGCTCTCCATTCGCATTAAGATGGACGTGATGACTCTCTGGAATACGGTGGGTGCATTGACTAGTCCAAAGGGCATGCAGTTAAATTCGTGGTGCCCGTTGTTCGTCACAAATGCGGTGTATTTCCCTGAGCTCTCGTTAATGACGATTTGATAATACCCCGCCATTAAATCTGGCGTTGTAAAGAGCTTTCGTCCGGACAACCGCGACTCACGGTGACTGCGTTTAAAGCACGATAGGCAACGCACAATCGGTCGCTCCTATCTGTTTTCTTCACCATCACTATGGGTGCTGCGTATTCCGACGCACTTTCTCGAATGATTTTGTGGCTGAGAACTTCTTCAATTCTCGCGTCAACCATTGCCCGTTTGGGGAAAAGAATTTGATTTGGTTGTAATATCACCGGCTCGCCACTTTTAACTTTAATGTTCATTTCGGCTGTCACACACCTGCCCAGTTGAGAGAGATCGACGCCAACTCGAGATTCATATCGTTCTATTACTGCGCGCACTTTATTCACATCAGCTTCGTTCAAATTTCCGCACTTGAAATTTATATCGTTCCTCTTAATTTCGCACGTACCGTTCTCAATAACAATTTTTAAGTTCCTTCTATCGAGGACGTCCATTCCCAATAATATAGGCGTATCGAGTTCGTGATCACTGATTATGTATAGTTTGCACGGTATCTGTACATTATACATGATTATGTAAAGGGTTACTTTAAATTCGCACCGTACAACACCGCCTGCGAATCCCTTGAACGTTTTCGTTACTGGCGCAATATCTACGTTTAGTCTACTCGACACTTATTTCTGAATCAGAGACTTCTCGCTAGCAGAGCACATTTACGCCACTATCTTTTACGAGGGCGGTCCCAAAAGTACCCGACCCGACAAAGAAAACAGTTAAAAAAATTACGAAAATGTTTTTTATTTTTCAACATATTCTCCTTTCAGTTCGATACACTTTTCCCAACGATGTTCAATAGCTTCGATACCCGCTTTATAGTAGGAACCGTCAAGCTCCTCAAAAAAGCTATTAACCACAGACTCTACCTCTTCATTGTTGGCAAATTTTTTGCCGCCGAGCCATTTTTTCGAATTCGGAGAGAGAAAATAATCCGAAGCGACCAGATCTGGCGGACAGGGTGCGTGAGAAAGCAATTCGAACTTCAACTCTTTGATTTTAGCCATCGCAATGCGTTGTTGTGATGAAACAACACTTTCTTTTTCGTCAGATGGGGCCGTTTTTTTTGCTTTCATCGCTCAAATGCTGCAATAAGGCTGCATAATATGCATCGTTGATTGTTTTTCCTTTTTGAAGATAATCAATAAATATTCTTCCACGCGCATCCCAGAAAACGGATGCCATGACCTTGCCAGCTGACTGAACTGTCATTGCTTTCTTTGGAGCCGGTTCTCCCCTTTCAGTCCACTGCTTTGACTACTCCTTGGTCTCAGGTGTAAAATGATGGACCCATGTTCCATCCATGCGTTATGGTGGGCTATGAATCGACGCAAAATCTCAGCTTTATTGCTGCGAAACATTATCAAACACTCGATGAAAACATCCTCTCGTTGCTGTTTGCGCTCGGTTGTGAGCAAACTCAGCACCCATCTTGCGCACAGCTTTTTCATGTCCAAATTTTCGATCAAAATGCGATGCACAGCAATTTTTGAAACGCCTGTCATGTCTGCCATCTCAAGCACTTTTAGTCGACGGTCATCCAATACCATTTTGTGGATTTTCTCCACGTAGTGAACTCTTTTGGTCACTGCGGTGTTCATCTTAGCTGCTCGTACGACCTCACTTAAACTCAGCTACTCAATATTTGACCGTTGTAAATGAAGGAGCAGACTTCCCCAAAGCAGAGTTCAACTTGGCTTCGATATCGGTTAGTCTTAGACCTTTCAAATGAAAGTATTGTACCGCATTGTCAATCGCAGTAATTGTTTTTTTAAAACTATCTGTATTCATAAGTCAGGTCGGGTACTTTCGGGACTACCCTCGTAGTTGCTACACTCATTTCGAATGGCACTTTTCCGTGCGATGATTGGTCTTCAGGCACTTTTGACACCGAAGGCTCCACGCTGGCTTTGGGCAATTGAGCTATATGTGCGCCATTCCGGAGCAATTATAACATGTGATTGACTGGCGTCGTCGTCTTGAAGGTATTGATACGCTAGCTTCTCGTTCGTCATCGTTTTTTGCCGTCGTTGGTCTCGTGCTGCTACCACTAGCTGCGATGGCCGCTTGCGTTGACCGAAAGTGGCTGCGAAATTGTCGTACCGTGAATAGTAGGTACGTCGTTGTTGCGAACGGCATGCCTGCGATTCCGTTCTGCAGGGCTGGATGCCTTACGCCGTTCCTGAAGTATGTAATGATGTCAGCGTCTGACATATTACCGCGTCGCCCCGTTGCATTTATTCTGTAGAAGAAGTCTTCCACAGACTCGCCGTTTCGTCGGATAGATTTACTCATCAGAAGGTGCTGTCGTCAGTCGGAAAATCCTGGATAAGTCGTTTCGCAAAATCTGTGAAACGTGTTTACGTCACATCGACGCCGTCGGCCCAGACCTTTGCGTTTATTTTCATGTTCGTCCAGATGGAAGACATCAGTAGTTGCTCGCTCCAAGAATATGTCTCCCAGAGTTGCTTCACCCTGGAGATGAATTAGGCCGCTTTACAAAGATGGATCGAAGGCTTGTAACATAGCGATGATGTCGTGGACCTGCATAAAATTCGTCGACGTCCTACACTAGCTTCGTTGGGGTGTCGTCGTATGCTCGCAATGTCGAGCCGTTGTTGCATGGGAGCACATTGCCGTATTCAGGTTACCACCTACCGTTGGTGTCGTGCTTGTCTGCTCGCAATACCGCGCCGTTGTCGCCTGAAACCGGTTGTCGTGTGTGCCTCACCACTACTACCATGCGTGTGCTTGCAATGTCGAGGCGTTGTAGGATGCGAATGAGTTGCCGTGTGTAGGTCAAAACCAATACTATTCGTGTGCTCGCAATACCCAGCCGTTGTATGTCACGACTCGCTGCAACGAGCCGTCGTGCACGCACATGGCTCAAAGCTGCTGTTCGTTCGGTCGTTTGAGACGCCTGGTTGTCTCTCTCTCTCTCTCTCTCTCTCTCGATACTTCTTTCTCGTTGTTCCTACTTGCCCAATTCAGCTACTGCTGCTGCGAGCGTTTCGACCGTTTGCCGCAAGTCACCAACTTCCGTCGCGCCTTGGTCAGTCTCGGCTTCTTCGGCGGTCTCACAGTCGTCGTTTTCAATGTCGATGACATCCGTCTGAAGTGCTTTCACCAGCCTCGTTTGCAACGCCCGTTTGTTGCGCGAATTGTGAAGCTTCCTTTTTTCAGCTGACGGTGCAACTCATTTACTAAGAGCTCACTAACGGTTTGCATCTTATTCTTTGGGGTTGGGAGTCAGTATCTCACTTCTGAATTTGTCAGATTAAAACGGGAATACTTTATTAGATTGATCGCAAAAGAAGACTCTCTCTTGAGTGCATGAAGCGCACTCGTATATATATATATATATATATATATATATATATATATATATATATATATATATATATATATGGCTTCTGGTACACTATTCCTAGTATGGGTTGATGGTGTTGGTACGTGTGCTGCCTGTATGTGTGACACATATAAATCGTTTGACTATCGATGCTGCGGTATTCAGTCTTGATAGGCTCGTTAGAAAATATCTTCGGTGCCACTGCGTGCTTAACCTAACTCTTCTCCCTTTACCGAAAATAGAGAAACCTTCTAAAATTCAACACAATTATTCAAGGGTGCTGGAAAGATACCGATGCTGGGTTGAGGCATGGTTGAAACATGCGCCGGTAAGGCGCCTTTCCTCTGGACGAATTCCTTGCAAATATCCAAATTGCTGGTAGTTGAAGCAATAGATCAGTTTTCCATCAGTCGGTCTAAGATCAGTTTTGGCAATAATTAACCTGGAGCCAATTGGTTTGGCAATTGTGCCTTTTGATGTATTGATGAAATTGGCAGCACAGCGCGCCTGCTCGTATCGACCCAGTAAAGTTTTCAGTTCGTTGATGGAACTCGCACTATAAAACATCTATGACTGGGAACTTGCTGGCGGTGGTCTCCGCAGTCTTTCCACTTCAATTTGCAGCAGTTATAACTCACGTTCTCGTCGTAACCCCACGATTCGCTGCTGGAAAATATTCACCAGGCTTACTTCAGTTTTGCTAACACAGATTTCAGTGCTATTTTTATTCGCCTCAGTGTACATTCGAGTTGCCTCAACTACGTGACTTGGTGTTGCTTTTATCCGTCTCAATGATATTGTCTTCAGCATATTTTGCTATATATATCGAGGCCTCGGACCTTTCGATGTCACCCATCTCCTCAGAATTGACCTCAGCTAATAACGCACGCAAATGAGCAATCGGTGTACTTGATGGGGATGCAATGTTTCTTTACTTTAATGTGGTAGCCAACTCTTGCTTGTTCATGCGGTTCGACATTTTCACGCAATTTTCAGGAACATTTGCAAGTATTTGGTTAAAATTTCAGCTTATTCCACTTCTGAAAATGTAAAAAGCCTCAAAGCATAATAATTTAAGCACTTAGTTTTAAGATTATAATATTCCACCGGATTTCATTCGGAACGATCTTACTTTTTCGTCTTCATTCTCTCTGAAGGTTAGTTTCGAATCGTCACAATTACTTTTTCCAGCTGACTTCGACTGTCAGTTAAAAAAAACAGTAAAGGGTAGTATACAAACAGCATTGAGAATTAAAAAATTGTTCTTCCATTCTCACGATTCAAATTTTGTCATTTGATTCTTACAGTATATATAAATTCAGCTTAAGAAATAATAAATTCTGAAACACAAACACAGCGTGTCCGCAACAAAACTCAAAAAAGTGGTTCAAATTTGTACGTATCGTATGTAAAGCTAGAAATTTAGTCGAGGCCAATATTAATATTGAATAATCCCCCGAAATTAAATTGCGAACATCGATGTATAGAAAAAATTCAAACACTGCTGCAGCTCTTTCGTTTTTTTTTCTCTTTATAACGTATGTTAATTGTGATTTTATTTTGAATAAATTCCAACATACGAGGTGTGTTCAAAAAATATCGCAATTTTTTTTTTTTTTTTTCAAAAATTATTTATTTATTCATGAATATCTTTTTTGTCCCCTTCAAAGTAATCCCCATGAGATATTATACACTTGTGCCAACGGTTTTTCCAATCTTCGAAGCACTTCAAAAAATCATTTTTTTTAATCTTGTTCAGCTCCTCCTTCGATGCCGTCTTTATCTCGTCAAGCGTAGCGTAACGTCGTCCTTTCATGGGCCTCTTCAGTTCAGGAAGCAAGAAAAAGTCACAGGGGGCCAGATCTGGGGACTACGGTGGCTGCGGCATCATTAGTGTGTTGTTTTTGGCCAAAAAGTCGCGCACAAGCAACGATGTGTGAGCAGGGGCGTTATCGTGGTGCAAAAGCCAATTTTTGTTCTCCCACAAATCCGGGCGTTTCTGGCGGATTGCTTCGCGCAAATTGCGCGTAACTTGCAGGTAATATTCCTTATTGACCGTTCTTCCCTGTAGCAAGAACTCATGATGCACCACGCCCCTGCAATCGAAGAAAACTGTCAGCAAAACTTCCACATTCGACCGAACTTGGCGCGCTTTTTTCGGTCTTGGTTCATGCGGCAGCTTCCATTGAGATGATTGAGCTTTGGTTTCCACGTCATAACCATAAACCCACGATTCGTCACCAGTTATGACCCTCTGGAGCAAATTTGGTTCGTCGCGGACAGAGTTTAACATCTCATTAGCAATGTTCATGCGTTGCTGTTTTTGGTCGCAATTGAGCAATTTTGGTACGAATTTCGCGGCGACCCGTCTCATGCCCAAATCGTTGATAAAAATCGAATGGCACAAGCCAATCGATATGTTTAGGTCCTCAGCAACTTCTCTAACGGTGATTCGACGATTGGCCAATACCATTTTCTCCACTTCATTAATTTTTTCGTCAGTTGTTGAAGTGCTCGGGCGTCCGGCACGCTCTTCGTCGTTCACATCTTCTCGGCCTTCTAAAAACATTTTGTACCACCGATAAACGTTGCTTCGGTCCAAGGTAGCTTCTCCGTATGCCACAGTCAACATTCGGAATGCATCCGCGCACTTAATTTCGTTTTTCACACAAAATTTGATACACGTTCTTTGATCCATTTTTTTGAATAAGTAAAAATCGAAGACGATTGAAAACACGTGCAAGTAAAGCAGCTATCACTAATCAAGTGAACATTCAAAATGGCCGAGCTTGTCGGCATAAATGACAGACATGAGTACCAACATAACGCCACAAAAAAATCGAAATTCGAATATACGTAACCCACGAAAATTCAAAATTCGCGATACTTTTTGAACACACCTCGTACGAGTATATCCTCATGTATTTACTGATGTAATAAAGATAGAAAATGTTCAAGCATCTTAATAGTCGTATCCATCACAATATCAATAAAACTCAGAAAAAGAATCATTAACAGATCTATTTTAATTTTAGTGATACGAAACATTTTTCTCTTACATCTTTTTCTTAATTATGATATAATCAATTGCCTACAACAAAATTAACGATCTCTATCTCACTTATGTTCACCCAAGCTCATTGACATTTATCATTCAATTTTCTTTCTTTAGAACGGACCAGAATCAGTAGAAAAGAAATAGTCTTTGTACCAAACTTATTGATTCATTGAGATTTGAAAAAATCAAATAAAAAATATAAATACATGAATCGAAAGAAATTGCATAAAAATAGATTTGAAATAATCCAATGGTAAGTAATGGTAATTGCAATAAAGAAAACGTTATAATAGCTATGATTATATGAGTAGGAGAGGAATGGATAAATTGGATTTAATTGGATTTCTTTTGATGGAAAGCTATTTTGGTTTAATTGGAATTGAGAAGGAATGAAGGCGGAGGATTGGGATGTCGCAAGTGAAGGCGCTACGGTTTTCAAGAAGTTATTAAGATTTTGGATGGTAATGTGGTTTTCTCGTAACGGGAAACAATTTAGTCCCATATTTTGATTTAAAATAAAAAAAAAAGTAATCCAAATTTCTACTAAAGCCACTAACCATCTCATTTTCGATATACCTCGTACTATTTACCCTTTTTCGCTCGAAAAGATCCATCAAAACTTCCCAATACTGGAACAACTTCCGTAGAAATACACCCCAGATGTACAATCATTGCCTATTCATCATACACGACATCTATCTGCACGAGAAGAGTTAAAAACTTTGAATAGCCCGCATCGTAAAAGTACTTTCTATTCCAAGAACTGAAAAAATAAGAATAAAGGAACGATTGCCAGGACCGGGAAAAATCCAAAGGAATTGAAATATATTCAGTTTATCATACTCTTTCAACATTTTTACTCTCCTGCCACATTTCTATCTTTTTCTTGAGTTTTATTTTCTTTTGTATTTAAGAATATACTTTTAGTTATTTCCAAGAAAGCAGAATTGAAAAGTACTCGTAGGCATATACGAGTATACTCAGAACAGTAAGAGATAAATAGGATACAATAAAAGCGAAATGAAGGACGAGGAAGAACAACCAATCATTTTATGTTTTTCTTGCTCCTGAAAAAAAGGAACGGAAGAATAGTATGAGATACTTACTCGTAGGACGACTGCAGTGAAACGTTTTAAATATCTGTAAGGAAAATACCTTTGGTGCTATTCTTAAGAAGAAATATCTGGACGTGACTTTCTAAATAGTAAAAAGGATATCAGTGCAAGTAGCAAACGCATTGAAAATAAAAACTGTTTCTGGTTTGTAATGTTTGTCTCATTGTGGGAGCTGTTACGTTGCTTACGGGGATAGTTTTCTACCTTTTGTAGGTGGCTTAAAAATAAAGAATTTTGTACTTGGATAACTATTTACATAAGCGACCGTTAAGGTTCTTCTCAAAGTAAAAGCAACCTGAGGCAGCAAGTACTGGAGCTAAAAATTCAGTTACTGATGATAGATTCTGATTTTTGTGAAAGAAAGAATGGGACGATGTGAAAGGAGTTATATGTACTAAGTATGCGACTTGTTACGGAATTTTCTTGAAATGTTTCATTTTTCGAGATTCTAAATTAAGCCTCTAAGAGGCCAATTTTTATATAACAAGAAAATTTTTTTGTCAAGAAAGTGAAAAAAAATCGATGTCAACATTTATAAGACAATGGCGTGGGCAGTCTTTAATTGATCAAATTTATCAACGAAATTCAAATTATTGTTGTACTGTATCAGTGCTTCAGGAGAAGATACTTCTACTTTTTCTTCGTTTTGTTCCCTTCCAATAACTTTGCCTAAATTTCTTGGGCTTATATAATTAGATAATATAAAAACTGACGTTTTGTCTTTCCATTTTAAAACTCCGATGCCCGTATCGCTGATTCGATAATCTTATTCTCTTCGTCTCAGGCGTTTGCCCTTCTTTAAGTTGAGGTAAGGACTTGACCGCACCTCAAGCCAATATTTTGTCTTGGAGTAAGTCGGTCTATAGAGAGAGTATAACTGTTGAAATAGTTGTCGGAAAACAGTTTGTGATCTTTAAACTGCAAATTTTCACTAAACTATCTTACAGTTTTCCCTCCTAGGTCAGTTTCTACACTATCACCTTATTTGCCGGTATATACATATGTATATCGAGGTCCAGACAAAATGCTGACTCGGCACACATCATACAAATTTTATAGCCACGTTTGACAGGTTTCTTTGGCGTGTATTGTTTGAGATAGCTTCTGCCCTTAAATTTGACCATACTCTCGTCAATAGTCACTTTTTCAATCGTTTTGTTAAATTGCTCTTCAGTTTATCTAGGAGAGGGTCAACTTTATAAACCTTATCATAGCAAATATCGTTCCTGTTTGGCATGAGGTGATTATCACTCCAATGCAAATTGGTCAAAAGCCATCCAAATCTGTTTAATGTCAATAATAATTATATATTTTTCTATATCTGCCATTAAAATTTTGAATAGGGGATAGGAAGGTTTTCGAGCAGTTTGCTTGTATGACTGCTCGATTACTATACATCCGGTTTTTTTGGTTGCGCGTCTTTTATTTTCTGGCACTTTTTGAAAGAGTTTCTTTGCGCCATTCTTCGCTCCTTTTGCCAGCAATGTCTGGAACCCCTGATCTGGCGTTCCACGTCCATAAAGAGCCTCTCCCATCCTATTTAGTCTCGATCTCCTTCGATTGGGCTAGACGCCAGGCTCTTATGGATGTTTCTTTAGCCTTCTACTCTTCTGGGTCCCTTCGGCCTTTAAATAGCTCATCCGGTAATGCCCTATGAAGTCTTGGCGCTTCTCTAGTTAACGGAGCCCAATATATATTCCTTTGTTGATTTTTGGCGAGTCGGGATAGCTTTGTTCTTGATGTCGGTGGGCAGCAATTGTATTTTGCGATCAACTTTCTCGGGAGAGGTTATCGGTTTCCGTTTCCGAGTACAATACTTCCGCCACGTTTTCGATGGTGGCGAACAAATCACACAACGGCGGTTTATCTCTTTGAGGACTTCAGGATAGTTTGTTATTATTTCGGGATTTATGAACCTTGCTCCGATCGCTTCGGTTGCAATCGCAGCAGTGACCTTCGAATTCTCGATGTTCTTTATATTTTCCTCCACCGCTAGAACATCTTGTCGCGTTCTCCAGAGTTTCCCGCTCTCCCTTTTTAGGACACTCTTGCGTTCGCACCATTTTTTTGCTGCGCCTGTCTCAGTCTGGACAAGACTGTCTGTTAATTTATATTTTTTGTCCGTCTTCACTTTCATTGTATTCATCGTCGTCTTTGTCATCGTTAGTGCCGCTCTCGATGTGCTGTGAACATCGTGGCTGCAGCTGTTTTTGGATGTTTTTAATCTTTTTTAGGGTTTTTGGTTACTCCAGTTTTATTGGGTCTCTCCTCGAAGCCGCTATCTCCATTCGTGTGTAGAGTCGCCTTTTTGGTCCCATGAATATCTGTGCAGAGCAGGAAGGCCGTGCAAGGGATGGCACGAGCCCTCAGGGGGACAAGTGCTCGGAGCCAGACCAGCTCAAGGTATTTCTTTAGCGAAAATGGGTATATAAAATGTCCGTAAAAGATTGCGGCGATGGTCTGCTGCCTCGGTGAGAGAAGATGGTGGGACTCGCCGAGATTGGCCTTGTATGAGGACGCGTGAATTCACTGGCAGGCTAGCATTGCGGTTTCATGGGGCGGGTTCTTTTCCCCAGCACAAGAACCCACTACAAAAGAATATCCCATTCACAAATTAAGAGATCAAATGCGGATCGACAGGTGTCGAGGCCGAGGTAACCTTCTAGGGGTGGAAATCGCTTAAAGCCAATAACAAACTGGGCCTAGCGAAAACAGGCGGGACTTGAAAGTGGGGCATCCCTGTGGAAGCTGTTAAACCGGCAATGTACCTCAGAATGCTTAAACTTGCTGTGTTGATATCAACACCAACTAAACTAGCACATTCTGTAACAACTTCACTTAACGTTCCCGACAAGGCTTTATCGTTTACATCGTGTTGCTACATACCAACTCCAATATGCTTTGGTTCTAGTTTCACGTACTTAAAGGATTCATTCAATCGATGTGCTATAGAAAGCTTATGAGATTCACATCCATTCTTGGGGATTCTGTGTTTGGCAATTTCTCCACATTGAAGCACCGTGTTCCCATACTATACCATATCAAACCTTCGACTCGTCTAATATCACACTTACAAACAGTTCATTAATGAAAAGTTCTGTTTCTCGACTTGCAGTTCCGTTACCAAGTGCCATAAGACTGCTCCAGAATTTGAATACCAACTCCCTGAGATTGTCGCGCGTCTATTATCCATTCAATACAATGCAAGCGTTGAAGAAGATTTCGAGTTCTAGAAATGAATTTTACTTTGCAACGGTACAAATCAACAATATGCAACTATCTGACATTAGACACCCTATCAAATTTGCATTTCTCTTAGAGAAAGTAGCTTTTCCATGCAACTAACAGAACGACGAAGATGTGCTAATGCTGTCAGTGTGTAGCAATGAAGGCCACTGATTATCATTAAATTTTGAATTGTGATGCGAAATTTAACGCTAATTTCGTCACATCACACTGCGAGAAAGAGAGAATTACACGAATTGCACACGTAAACCCGCCACGAGGCAACATCATAGCTCCTTTTTGTCTGTCGTAACGGTGGTTACTTGTCGTCATTGAAACGCATCACACGATTTTCGTAATGATTTCCTCTCGAGAAATAACTGGTGCTAAAATTGATGAAAGTCGTGAAAGAACTGTTCACGCGTACTTTCCCACTACAGTCAGCGGACTGGTGCACTAGCAGAATTATTAGTCGCCTCACTTCTCAATTAAATCACGCTTCTTTTTTTCGAATCGCCCGCTGATGGCTAACGATCGCGACCAATTTCATTTCCAGACTCCCGACGTGTTCGCTGTGGCGATCAACAGCAGACTCCTCGTTTTGTTCCCAATAGTCGTCTTACGGCACATGTCGTCACCGGTAGTTGACGAGCCAACTCATCCGTCCCTGTAGATTTCATTCGGAAATGCAATTCGTGAATGAGTTGGGTTAAAAGGGGTTGCCTTGTCCAAGTTTTAATTGCAAATTTGGCGTTCCGCCAATTTCCTTGAATTCTTCTGATTTTTTGCAAGTTTGCTCGTGGTGTGCTTTCGGGTTTTGTGCCTTATTGCGAGTTGCTGTACCGTGGATTTTTAGTTTAAACATTTTCGCATTTTAAGACATTTTCATTGTTTTTCTTTTGTTGAGGTGGCAGGTGTGGAGTGTCATCCAGTGGTTGATTTCTTCGCTTTGCATGGCAGTGATCGATTCGTTCAGTTTTTAAAATGTACTTGGTCACGAACCCGCCTGGGGGTATTTAGTGCTAGAGTGCCGTGATTGAGCTTTGTAGTGCTTTTTCGCTCATTTTTAGTGTTGTACTGTTGGAAGTTCATTTATTTTGTGCATTTTGGTACACTTTATTTTCACCAACCCATACTGAAGTGAATTTGTAATTGCTTATTTTATACGCAAAGTCTTAAAATGGCATCTTGTTCTGCTTCACAGTGTGTTGAAACAATCGATAAAACTCCTCTTATTGTATGTTCGGGCTTCTGCGCGTGTTCCTTTCATGCTAAGTGTGCACAGCTTTCAGATCATATTGCTGATGCTATTGTTAGTTGTGGTTCGGGAGTTTTCTGGCTTTGTGTCAGATGCCGTGGACTTCCCCTTTCAACTTATGCCAACAAATTGGAGAGGACAAATGAGATTGTTAGCACGCTGAATGAAGACTTCCTTTGCATGCAGAAAAAGTTCAAAGATGCAAAAAAGACATTGCCAAGTTATTGCAGTCGTTGCATGTGTCCGAAGATTTATCGAACCTGATAGAGCGAGTGCCGTGTGTGCCGTCAGTTATCACTAGGAGTAAGAAAAATTCTAGAGTATTGCAAAATCCACCTCCTTCAGCTGCTACAGTTAACACTCCTGTAGATAACCAACAGCAGAGTGAATGCATTTTAGTTGATGCTGTAATTGCTTCTCCTACCCCTTCCGTTAATGATCATCGTGGACTGCAAAGTACGGGCATTTCATCAGACCCGAACTTGGTTGTTAGTCCCATTGCTTACGGTTCCGGAGTTGCTGGCTCATTAGTCGCAGATGGTTCTACCGATGGGAACCTTTTATTAATTCCTGCATCAGATACTGCCTCAACTTCCAATCTGTCATCGCCTGTGATAACGCAACTAAAAGGTATAAATTCATGTGATGCTCCATTAAATATCTTTCCAAGTACTAGTAAGCAGTCTGATGGTCAGCGCGCTAGGCTTGTGACTGCATCGAATTATAAACCCAAAGAAAAGGGGCATTTGGTCGTAATATCACCGCCTTTCGGTGTATTTATTTCTCGCTTGGATTATGACACTACTCCCGATGATATTGCTGATTATATCGAATCGAAGCTGGGGTCATCTTCATGCATCATCAGCTGCAAGAAGCTAACCAAGGAGAAATTACCTAACAAACTCCTTGCTTCTTTTAAGCTTATTGTGCCTACGTCCATGAGTCAACTAAGGAGCCCGGAGTTTTGGCCTCCTGGATTGCTTGTTAAACCATTTGTGGCCAGAGATCGTCGTAATTTTTTAGAGCTGGAGTGCCCAGAGAAGTGTCTTCGCCGTTGATAAATGTGAACAGTCATTTCTCAATTTGTTATCCAAATGATTGAGAACCAAGCTTAAAGATCTTTCTGCTTCAATAATTACCGCTAATGATGATGTTTTTTGCCTAACGGAAACATGGTTGAATGAATCTGTTTCTAATATTCATATCTCCCCAATTCATAACATTTATAGACAAGATCGTTGTTTGCTTTCTAGTTGCAAATCAGTTGGTGGTGGAGTTCTTATTGGTGTAAAGAAATCATTTTTCAGTGTGCCTTGTTATGACTTTCTTCCATTTGTCCCGGTAGAATGTGTCATTGTTAGACTTCGTATAACGCATAACTCATTTCTGCTTATTGCATCTATTTATATACCGTGTCAATCTTCACTTGCTTTCTTTGAAACTTTTCTTGACGAGCTGTCTGTTTTTATGCTATCAAAATACCCTTCAGATTTACTTCTGGTTTGCCGTGATTTTAATGCACCTCTGATTGACTGGGATCCTCTCAACTATGCACAAATCATTAGTTCCAATCGTCTTTCATTTATTTTTCCCTTCTCTATGTCCCATTGTTCCCTTTCCCAACTAAATCAAATTTTGAATAGTAACGACCGCATTCTCGACTTAATTTTTACGAATAGTGCTGCATCTATTTCACTGTCATTTCCTTCCGTGAACGTCTATGTGACTGCAGACAGTCATCATCCACCACTGCGCATGGAGTTCTGCTCCCCTTTGTTAAAACGTAGGTATGATGTGCTCCATTGTAAATATAACTTTCGTAAGGCTAATTATGCTGCCATTGCTGAGGGTCTGTCTTCTATTGACTGGTGTTCATTTTTCCTTAATTTGGACGTTAACTCTGCCCTTGACGAATTATACTCTTATTTGAATTGTCTTATCGCCAGAAATACCCCAGTCTACTGTCGATCAGAGTCTTCGCAACCACCTTGGTTCACTTGTAGAGTTCTTGCTGCGTTGAAATCTAAAGATAGAGCCCATCGATTTTTTAAATTGACTGGCTCTAATTTATTTATTTATTTATTTATTCAAGTCCATTTAACAGACAGAAATCCAATTACAAAATAGACTAAGACAATTAAATATAGTTAAATAAAATTTAGAGAAAGACAAATCAATACAACAAATCAAGCAGAAAAGAGTTAATCTAAAACATGTAAGAAATGAAGATAGAGTCAAGATCAAAGTTTGTAAAATTGAGTGCTAAGGAACATTAATTACTATTCGCAAAAAGTAACATCCCTAATTTAATTTTAAAAACAAAGTAGGACGTGGATAGAGAGCCAAGCTCGAGGCTGTTATACATTCTGATGATTCGTGGCATAATTGAGTTAAAATATAAATCTGTTCGGCCGTACGGAACCTCGAGAATGTGATTAGACCGACTAGGTCGTGCATACAGTCTGTAGTGCAAGTCTGCGCTTAGGGTGGAGGCAATTTGTTGGTGGTACAACTTAAAAAGGAAACATTGATCTAAGAAAGTTCTACGGGACGACAGAGAAGGGAGACGAAGTATGGATAGACGACGCTCATAAGACTCATAAGCTACGTTAAATTTGAAAAACACAATGCGGGTAAACTTACGCTGAACAGCTTCTAGTGAGTTCATAAGATATAAATGTCTAGGAGACCACACCACTGAGCAGTACTCAAGGAGCGGGCGGACAAGACACGTGAACAAGCGAACAGCGGTAGCAATATTTGCAAACTTATGCAAATGCCGCATAAGAAAACCCGAAACTTTTGATGCCTTGGTAATTAGGCTGAAAATGTGGACATCAAATTTAAGCTTGGGGTCAAATATTACACCAAGATCTTTACATGAGTCTGCAGAGGAGAGAACAACATCACATAAGGTGTAATTAAAAATTAAAGGGACAATTTTCAAAGTAAAAGTCATTTTAAAACATTTGGAAACATTAATACGAAGGGAGTTTACATTACACCAGTTATACAGGTTAAAAAGATCAATTCGGAGTTGCTGACAATCTTCAAGGGATCTAATTGTCCGGAATACCTTGAAATCATCAGCATACAGGAGACAAGAAGAGGAAATCACAGTGGGAAGATCATTGATAAAAAGTACGAAAAGAAGAGGTCCAAGGATTGACCCTTGAGGGACACCAGATGTAGGATTGAATGGAAAGGAAAATGTGCCATAGAGATTGACACGACATGAACGGGAGGATAAATATGATGAAATCCAAGAATGAAGAGAACCGGATATGCCAAGCAAAGCTAACTTTTGACAGAGCAGAACATGGTTCACGGAGTCAAAAGCTTTCGAGAAGTCCGTGAATATTGCATCTACTTGAAGCTGTTTGTCTAAAGCTCTTGCAATATAGTCTTCGAACTCAGCCAAGTTCGTAGAAGTTGAACGACCCTTTAAGAATCCATGTTGCTGTGGTGTGACAAATGAACTCAGGGACTCAAGAAGCCTGTTGTGCACAAGTCGTTCCAGCAGCTTAGAGAAACAGGAGAGAAGTGAAATGGGACGATAATTTGAGGCAGATGATGGGTCGCCGTTTTTAAAGATAGGAACAACATTTGCATCTTTCCAGTACGTTGGAAAGGTGCCAGTACTAAGACTGAGATTGAATATAAGGGAAAGAGGAAAACACAAAGAGGAACAAAGTGACTTTACAAATATATTAGGTAATCCATCAGGACCAGGGCTAACATTCGGATCGAGCAAGTTAATAAGGGATTCAACTTCAGAAGGATCAGTGGAATAGGATGTACTTGATGCTGGATAAGTTTGAATTGAATTTATAGGGGAGTGTAGTATGTCAGAATTGGAAAAAGTAGAGGAAAAATATTCGGCAAATAGGTTAGAAATATCCTGAGGGGAGGAGGCTTCAGTGTTATTCCATTTGACAGTATGCGGGATGGAAGAGGAAGATTTAAGGGATCGGATGTATGACCAAAAGGGTTTAGGGTTATTTGTCAGGAGGGAACTCTCTAAGCTGCTAAAATAGTTTTTCATGGCCGTTTTGATCTCAGTTTTATCCAAAGAGCGCAATCTACAGAAATTTTGCCTAGCATCATCACTTCCGGTCAATTTATAGTGCCTATGCCCCTTGTCTTTGGCTCTTAAGGCACGAAGAACACTTCGGGTAAGCCAAGGCTTCATTTTCGCATTGCGAGGAGCTTGGAGCGGAGTGTAAAGAGCAATCATATTATTCAGGTAATCATAGAATTTGTTCAAGGAACTATCGCAGTCAAGACGAGTGAAGAAGGTACACCAGTTGACCGAGTCCAGATTGGTCTAATGAAGCAAATGCAGAATTTTCAAGACTCTGAGCTTTGGCTAAACTTGAGATTCAGACTGCGATGAAAAACTATTACTTTTCCATTGAGAAATCATTAAAAGCTAACATGCCTAAGCCTTTTTGGTCTTACATTCGCTCTTTGAGCACATCGTCCACTGTTCCTGATGTGATGCATTATGAAGGTTCTAGTGCTGATACACCAGTTGATATCGTAGGGCTCTTTGCTCATTTTTTCGTGTCTATTTGCCACAACGCCAATGTATCAAATTCGTTCCAGTCTGATTTTTCATATCAACAGTGCATGTCTTCCTTTTCCATTTGTCCTAGTGATGTTGAGTTTGTGATCTCTAATTTAGATGCAAGCTTGGGTCCGGGTCCTGATGGGGTTTCTAGCTTTTTTGTTAAATCACTAGCTCCTGCCATTTCCCTTCCTCTTGCTATTCTCTTCAATATAAGCTTAGAAGAGGCCTCAGTTCCATTTGCATGGAAGTCTGCGTTTATTACACCGATACTGAAAGATGGTGATGCATCATCTGTGAAAAACTACCGCCCTATTTCCATTATTTCGTGCTTCCCCAAAATCTTTGAAAAAATCATGTATGTTAGACTCCTTAATTGTTTTTTACCGTTTTGTTCTCAATCGCAGCACGGATTCCTTCCTCAGTGTTCGACGAGTAGTAACTTGTTGGAACTCTCTAACTTTATCGCCAAATCATTTGACGCTCGCTCGCAAGTTGATGTTATATACACCGACTTTAGTAAGGCATTTGATATGGTCCCGCATGATATTCTCTGTGATAAGCTGAAATGTTATGGTTTCCCTTATCCCATTGTGTCCTGGATTTTCTCTTTTCTATCAAATCAGTCTTGCTCTGTATCCCTCCGTAATGTGGTGTCACCACCATTTTATCCAACGTCAGGTGTACCTCAAGGCTCCATTTTAGGCCCTCTTCTATTTATCATATTTATTAATGATCTTCCGCATCGATTTGAGTCTAACTCACTTATTTATGCGGATGACTTAAAATTGTATAGGTGCATTAATACACAATCAGATTGTGGATCTTTGCAAGATGACCTCGTTGTCCTAAGGAACTGGTGTGAGTCAAATAAACTACCCTTAAATGTTTCCAAGTGTAAAGCTATGAGTTATTCTCTCAAGCCTCATTTCCTTTCCTTTACGTATACTTTAAATAATCATCCTCTGCTATTGGTGTCTGAAATGAAAGATCTGGGAGTCGTTTTTGATTCCAAACTCATGTTTGATAAACATGTATCGCATGTCACTTCTAAAGCGGCTAGGTTGTCCGTCATATTAATATTTTTAGCGAAATATCCTCTGCCTTGCTATTATATACTTCTCTGGTCAGGAGTATTCTGGAATACTCTGTTCACATTTGGTCTCCGCACCATGCTTACTTAGTTGCAGATCTTGAAAGTATTCAACGAAAATTCACAAGGTGCTTGCTTTACAAATTCAATCTGCCTTACAGAGCTTATAATGAACGTCTTGTCCTATTGAAACTTCCTTCCCTTGAAGCTCGACGTACGTTTTTAGATGAGTGTTTGTTATTTAAACTTCACTACCGTCTGATTTATTCTCCACTGGCAAATGATATACGATGGAGGGAATCTCATAGACTCAATCGTCTTCCTTCTCGACTTTGTATACCTTTTGCAAGAACGGAATTATACTATAATTCAACTATGTTGCGTCTGCTCCGGGTTCACAAAGAACTTAGGCTTGGTTCTTTTCCTTCTAGCTTTCTTATTTTTAAGAACTCACTTAAATCTTTGCTTTTTGGATTTTCTTAATTATTTTTTTTGCTACTGTTTAATTTGTTTTAGAATTGTATTCGCATTAGTCTCTTTTGGTTGCGAATTAATGTATTCCTTTTAATATTTTATTTTTTGTACCAACTCTGTATTTGGGATTACTCCTGTTGATCTTGGCCTAAATAAATAAATAAATAAATATATAACTTTTTTTATGGTGGCTTTCGAGCAGTTTGCTTAGGCAACTGCTCGATTACTACAGTTGGTCTCAACCGAACCTACTCCACCATTCCAATGGTGCGAACATCGCACGTACTCCGTGGCCTGCCAAGGTTTTATCGGGTCGGAGACGGTATGATAATTCAATTCACGTTCACGCACGAGTGTCACCTCGGCGCTACCGTGCAAGGCAATTACGTCCAAATCATTGTAATGTGACGCCTACGCCCGTGAATCGGAGTGATTCCGATCCCGAACCCTGGCACCCGGCCAGAGATGTATGACTTCGAAATGCAAGCAGACTTTATCTTTCGTGCAGCCAGCATTGCGCCGAAAATATTTTTCTTCAAATATTTATATTTGTGGAGAAATATTTTCTGTCAATGTGAGCCGCTGAAGTAAAACTCTGATACATTTCGAAGCATATCTATCTGGCAATGCCTCCCACAGTTGCCACCCAAATGTCAAAGAGGCAGAAGGTGTTCGCGGTTAACTGTCCGATGAGTGAGAGTGCGCTTAAAGTGTTAAAATGGTTTTATTTTGACACTGGTTTTAGAATTCGTACATAATGATTAAACAATCGAGTTTGACTACTGAAAAAAAAATCATAAATGAAATTGTGTATGATAGAAAATATAAGTAAAGATTGAGTTTTAGATAAAAATTTTCTAGATATGAAGTAGATTAGACAACTAACGGGACTTTATGAGTGAGAAGTCTCGCGAGGGTTAGCGGATTAGCGGTAAGTCCGAAGAAAATTAGCGTGGCGTGAATATACAACGCAATATAAATTTATTTCCAGAAGAGGGTGAATCTTGTTGGAATTTCAAGTCATTTTAATTAGGAATATCGACTTATTCGGCTTTTAATACTTCTATACAGCTGAACCGAAATCAAACTATAGCAGCTGGGTCGGAGATGTCAGACAAGAAAGGGAGAACAATACTTCGCCCATAGCGAGCGATATTAGAAATTTCAGCGGTGGCGGAAAGAAAAAAGTCAATTCTGATAAGTGGTCACTATTGACCAAAAAAGGAGTGAAGGTAAAGCGATCTCGAGGTATGTAAAGTTTGTTGTTCTTGGCTATAACAAAAGAACGAGGGAATCAGGATCAGATCTAGGCCGGCTCCTAGATTTGTGTTGGATAGGTTACATTGGGAATTGAACGGTTTGGGGAGGAATATTTGAGATGAATAAAATCCTAGTTCCTACCTTCTTGAGATGAAGGTAAAGATGTATAAAATTTGATGCAAGGAAGGATAATAAGAGGAGTGCGAGTCCTGTGACCACGAAGTCTTAAACTTAAATTTAATTTAGAGCTCTTTTAACACTATAATTAACGGTTTCGAATTGAATTATTTTTTTGCTTTTTACTAAATTTTGCATTGAGTCAAAATTAATTTTCTAAATAAGTTTTTTTATATAGCGGATTTCCTTTTTATTCAATTCCAAAAGGATTTATTTTTGTTTGTAAAGTTTTGATGGTGGTTTTCCACAAGAATCGAGTTTTATCTGTATATTTATAAATTTATTGCATTTTAATTTCGAATTAAAATAAAATTGAACCTTCTCCCTGTTAATAAATGTAATTAATTGAATTGATGGCGATTCCGTTCAATGATATTTAAACTTATTCCGTTATTATTGTAAGAAAAGTAATTTGAATGCAAAACTCAATAAAAATCGTTGAAATTTAGCAAGTTAGCGCGTAAATGTGATTAACAATTTGTCAGAATTAAAACAAGGATATGATTTAAATGAAAAACAAGGACTGCACTTCAACTGACAGAAATCCGATTGAATTCTTTGAATTTATCAAGATCACAATTGCCCAGAAGCCACTCCTGTTGAATCTAGATTAAAGTAAATGACCTTTAAACTCAAATCATTGAAGTAAAATAATGTACAGTACACAAATGGAATTATCATTTGTAATTAAAAAAATAATTTGAATTATCTAATCCTTTTTTTTTCAAAGTGCAATCGGTCGATAAATCATACCAAGTTTATTGGAGCAAGTAACTATTTTTAAAAATCAAAACAAACTCCCAAAACTTACCTTGTCCGCAATGAATTTTCCGCATCCACTGATTGCATTCAAATAGTCAAAGAAAGTACAAAGCTTAAAAAGTAAAACAATTTGTGCCATACAACTTTCCCATTTTTATACAAATAAAATAAATTTGATTGTAATTATTTAATAAAAAAAATAAATAATATGCAAAATATCAAATAATTATTACGACTCAACCTCATTTTCGTTAAATATTGAAGAACAGAATTTAAAAGAACAAAAATGAAATGAAGACGAAATTTAAAAAAATTACTGGGCTGTGCATTTTTTCATAATAAACAAAAAAGATTAAAAATATATTTCATCACTTATAATTTCATACATAAAAATTTATGTATGAAAAAAAAAATGTAGGTAAATTCTTTCAAAAAGTATAAAAACACTCTAAAGACACTGAAAAAAAAAGAGAAATATATCAATAAGAAATGTACAATAAATGATCTTACTACTAAAAAAACTTTCAAAAAAGGAAGAACGCAAAATAACATTTTTTTTTAAGTCTCAGAATTAAAGGAATCAAATTGCATACATGTTGCCTTAATGCCATTAAATATGAAATAAGATAAAATCAGTCTCTCAGTTTTTTTTTTTTAATTTTAATCCATAAAATTCATGCATGAATTAATAAAAATTAAAACAACAATAGTGATAAAATACTGTAAATTTATGCAACTTGAAGTTTGCACAAATAAAATAAATTGAACAACAAAGAAATCAAAAGTCCGAAAACAATATTTTAGTAAATTTTAATATAAAAAGAAAGTCCAAATCAAAGCTTGATGTAAAGCTCACTTATATATTAATTTAAATTATATACACACAAACCAAAAAAAAAAAAGAGACGTCTCTAAATATTGTATTGTAATATAAAAAAAAAACAAACGAAAGATATTTTATTGAAAGTCATTGTAAGACTATTAAAGTATGTTTAATTCAACAGAAAATATGAACGAATCAAATTTTTAGTATGTATAAATATATATTCTATTGTTACAAAAAAATACCCCATTTATAAAAAGCAAAAAAATCAACAACAAAATAATTTTGAGCTGAATATGTTCTCTACATTTGTTGCTATGTACATAGGAAAAGATAATTTAAATTAAAAATGAAGTACTAAAGAAACCATAAGCCTTTCCGTTCCGCATGCTCTTTCTTTTGCAGCGGAAGTGATGACCGAGGGTAAGTATGTCTTGAAGAGGGTTAGGTTTCTATAATCTGCGGATGATTGATTTCGAGTCGGTTACGGTCCGCGGTACCCTTGTTTGCGCTCGTCTTTTTTTATTAGAGTAGGTTATTTTGGACTTGAGGTAGTTTAGCTTATTTTCTGGTACGGCGTCGGTGATTCGGTAACGCGCCTATGGTTTTAGATTTTGTAGCGTTTTGAATTGAGATCTGTGGAGAGATCACATCCAGAACTAACGTAACGTAGGTTTCCTGTTCTGGATGAGTAGTTGTTGACGCGTTTGTAAATCGGGCATGTGAATCGGTGGCTGAGTTACGTAACTCGGACTTAGTCTGCTCGCGTAAGACCCGCGACCGAAACTCCTCTCCGAACTAGCTAGCCCACAAGCAGCCACCACGGAGTAGACTAAGTGTGACCGGACTTGTTGACCTGAAGGGTACAGTCCGTTGTCACTTCCAAGACTGCACGTCTCGAACCGATGAGAGGTCGGTTCTAATTGCGATCGAACGAGACGGAGGTAGGAAACCGTTACATCATCATATCTGCCAGCCCAAAGCAGTAAATTGTTCAAAGCGTACTCCAGATTCAGTCAGGGTCGTTACCTATCATTCTATGAGGGAACCTCATGGCGCCACCCATATCCTCGATTCCGTGGGGCGGTGCTCCCTAAAGCATGCTAGCCTTCAAGAGTATTCCTGCATTCCGCCTGTGGATCGTAGTAAAGACATGAATTTTGACGTTAGGACCTACGAATTCATTTGATGACCATTCCGACATAAAGTTATATTAAACTAAAATTTTGGAATTATAAACCCGGTAGTTTATCTCATTATTAAGAAGGCTATCGTTGTTATAACCAAGTTAGAATTCAAATTCACTTGGTCTCATGTTTCATTAAGTCAATATACTCGTATACAGTGAAAATATATCAATAAACTTTGGTACAATATATCATTCGTGAAGCGCTCACCAGACAATTGCAAACAGTTTAGTCGTGAACTTTTGATTGGCACGTGCATTATTGCGGTAAATTGGCTTGAACTTAATTACGAAAGCATCATTCATCCATTAAACAAGATCAAATTTCATTTTTATTCTCTCCTCGTATCTTAATTACATTTCTCGAGTTCATCAATCTATTCGAGAATATGTTGATAAACTCTCCTATTGCGCATCAATTCATGTTTGTAAATCATATGAGCGATATACGAGTATAGTTCGAATTAACAATAACATTTACTCAGCCAGCAATAATAATTGCAATAAGAGGGAAATTGATGATCTCATCCCTCATCCATCCCCCTAGTGCTCAGCTGAGGATATAATACTCGACGTCGTCGCGAGCAAGAAGTTTAATCGCTGTCACATATCATTACACATCAATTTTTCATAAAATTTTCTGAAAGTTTTTTCATCAGTTAATTTGAAACAAGGCCAGACGCTAGTCAACAAAGTTTATTGCTTATAATCATATGGCCAATATGTTTTGAAATTAATCAATTTTTTTAAACATGGCAGGATGAAAAATATGATTTATTCCGTATTGGTGTTCTTTGGTGAGCTTCTATCTTGATATCAATAATAATTATGCACAATTTAATTTATCATTCAAATAAAGATTGCAATAAATTTCCCAAACTTGTTAATTTAATTTAACTCAACCTATAATAAACGCAATCAATCACATATAAAATTTACCACATGAACGATATCGAAAATTGATCAACCGCAAATGATGTATTACAACACGAAATGTTTCCGCAATAATTGTTATCATATGTGCTCATAGTCGAGAGTTGGCATTAACAATTTGCCGATGAAATTTGTCGTGCTATCGAAACAATCCTGAATTCTCACGTTCTCATTTGCGAATGTTAATCATATGTGAAACATATTCTGCGTTTCGCAGTGCGATCAAAAAAGAAAAGGCGCGTTTTTACTTATAAATAATTATTTCGCTGCCTACATATTTAATTATTTCAAAAGCATTTAAGTAATGACGCAAATAAAATTTTCTCCCAAACAATATTTAATGTCCTTTTCATTATCTTTCTTGTTTTTCCTTTCAGGTAAGCGCCACGTGTTTCCCTACTGATTGCCTATTCTATTCAAGTGTAAGTAAATAATTATTATTTTTCATCTTTAAAATTAAACTCATAAAATATTAAATTGATTCGAAACAATTGCAAAAGTTTAAACAAATGCTCAACATTTAAATACCATTCAAAAACGCTTGATTAAACCCTATTTCATTTTTGGCAATTGCTTTATTGTATCGCGCACCCCGTGAGCCATTGAATCCTGGGAAGGAAACCCTTTTTGTTTCGGAAACCAACATGTCAAAGTTCACTATTTAATTAAAACCACCTGTATTGTCCCTTTCAATGGAAAATTACAGCAAATCGGAGAGAGGTTTGTTGTTCGTTTCATTTCCCAGGAAATTGTATACGAGTACGAAATTCGCTACTCCTCTGCTCGTACAGCAATATCACAAGAAGGTTGATAAAATGTTGTTTGGTACACCCACACAAGAATGACGCGCGGCGGACTTGAAGACGATACTTACGAGTACATATAACGGGCAATTTCGCCTTGAGAGGAGGTTGCCGATAAGAAGAAATAGACGGCGGTATAGTGATTGGGGGTGGAATGGGTAGGGTCGGGTTATAAAAGCAGGAGAAAACAAACAAAATATGCTTTATCATCAATTTATTTTGCCATTGCTTGTGCGTTTTCGTGCGAAAAGGAGAAAAGTTATTTTCAGCCTAAAATATACTTCTTCTTCCAAAAACAACTTGACATGTTAACAGATATGTTATCAGTTAGGGAGGTACATGAGAGTTCAGGTCTACTTGTGATTGCGTGTAGGGTAGCAAGAATTGGATTTTATTTTGACTATGCGGGTAGACAAAAGATTCTTAATGATGCGACGAATAGGACCAATGATGAGGATGAATTCTGAAAAAAAGATTTTTGAGGGAAGTCTTCAACGCAAATTTAATGGAAAGTGTTCGCAGGAAAGTTTCCCAATGTTTTCACAATGGGCTTTGAACTTTTTAACAAAACAAACTGCATGTTTTTAAGTAAATTCTTCGAGTGAAATTTACATATTGCGGAGAGTCCACCTTGCGAAATTATACATATGTATACGAGTATACGGAATATAACGAAATTTGTGACCACGCTAGAAGTCGCGATTTTGCATCAATTTTAATCAAATTTTCAGTAAAGGTGTATTGGGTAAAAGTCTCGGCTAAGTTCGTTAACCAGCTAAATTGGCCGAGCGAAAACAAAACGGCGACCATTTTAGACGAAAATTCGAGATTTCTGTTCTGAGCAAAGTAAAACTCCAATTTGGACGAAATTCGGTCGGAAGGTTGATTAATTGGTGTGATGAAGCTCACAATAAAAAAATCCAAAGTTAAATTGTCTGTAAAGAAATTGCAGCCGCTCAAAGGTAGAAAAGTGTACAAAAAACTGTTTTTGTAGTTGTGACTAAATCCTTCGATCGATTTTAATGAAAATTGGGTCTAGAGAACAATGAAAAAAAAAATTTAAAGGTCAGGTTTTAAATTTCAAAATGGTGGCTTAATTGGGATTTTGAAAGGATCTTAAAGGAAACGAATACGTTTTGTATTACAGAAATCAAATTTATTAAATTAAGAAGCGTGCAAGCGCACAGGCGAACCGAACGTGTCGAAGGTCGTAGTGAGACTGACTGGTTGCCAAACTGGTTTCTCGTTGCGACCGGGCAATGGTTATAGTAGTGGTAGATAAATCTCAAAAATTCCACCCGCTTCCTGTTAAGCATGAAAAAAGGCGCAATGCGAAGAGTGATGCTGATTTTTCTAGTTAATTGAAGGTACGGCATCACTTAGCAAAACTGTTGTTAATTTCAGTGGGTTCGAGTTTCTCAGTTGAGAAAAAGTCGAGTCCAAGTTGACAAAATGTTCGGTTTATTGAACTGGGTTTGAAAAGGTACCACGGACTAAACTTCTGAATAAATATTATTATATCGACACACAACTATACATCATTATATTCAATTAACCAGAGATGTCTGCAGTTAACCGACGCAACTTTTATGCACGAGGAAAACAGACGGAATGATTATTTTTATTTAATTTTTTGATTTATATAGGTAAATCCAACTCAAAATGGTTTCCCGACTGCTTGTTTTTTTATGTCAGTAAATGCTAGGTAAGGATAGGGTCAAGGTTGGGTTGGGTTAGGTCCGGTCAGCTGTCAGTTGATCAAATCTCAACACTCCTTGATCAATTTACAGCGGAACGTCTCAATAATTGTTCTGTTGAGTGGCTTGGTGAGGATGTTTGCTGTGTCACAGTGTTGCCGATGTATTCCTGGATGTAATTTCATGGTATTTCGATGTGCTTCTTTCCTCTGGTCGTCTTTCCTTCGTGTGCACTTTTTAGGATATGTATGGCTAACATGTTGTCGACGTACAGAGTGATCGGCAGCTCAGCTTCTAGAATGCCAAGTTGCGATTCGTTTGATCCAGCACACATCGTCAATCACTGGCACTACTGCTCGATACTCGGCTTCTGCAGTTGAAGTCGCTACCAGACGCTGCTTTTGTGAATACCAGATCACTGGCCCTCCTATAATCACTAACACACCGCTCGTTGACTGTCCTGTCTCAGAGTCTCCTCCAAAGTCTGAATCGGTGTAGACCACGAGTGTGTTGTCTCCTCCGAAATGAATTCCGGCTGTCGTGGTCCCTTTAAAGTACTGGAAAACACGTTTCACCATTGCCTGATGGCCCTCGATGGGCTTATTGCAGAATCGACTGAGCTGGCTCACGGCGAAGCTTATGTCTGGCCTGGTTATTGTGGCTAAGTACAACAAACTTCTTATCGCCTCGCGATATATGATGTTCTCTGGAAGTGCCTGGTCGTTCTTGAAGTCTGTCGTATGGTTAATTATTCCTGGCTCAGTGGATGTGGATGCTAGATTACACTCCTCGAGTTTCATCCTTCTCAAGATTTTCTCCGTGTAGCGAGGCTGACTCACGAACAAACTGCCCTAGTCGATCTTGATTTCCATGCCGAAACACGTTAAATTGTTTTGTACTTTCTTGCTGAATGTTATATCGAATTCCTTGCTTATCTCTTCTAGGAGTTTGTATATTTCTTCTTCATCGTTGCCGGCTACCAATCCATCACCCACGAAGAGTGTCCTATTTATAGTATATACAAGGGTCGTCATCTGTGTTGATCAAGCCTATCTTCTTCTCAAAGTGGGTGGTGACCCCTTGTTCCACATCCTCTGAGCTTGTTTAAGTCCGTAGAACCTCTTGTTCAACTCACAAACTTTTCAGGTTCCATCGTCGAACCCTTCAGGCCGGTGCATATAGATGTCCTGCTCCAGGTTCCGATACAAGAAAGCCATTTTCACATCGAACGATACCAACTTCATTTTCTCCGACGCTGCGTGACTTAGGAGTAGGCGAATGGATGCATGGCGAGCTACTGGGCTGAAAGTTTCGGTGTAGTCCACTCCCTCCTTCTGTTCGAATCTCCTTGCCACTAGTCTGGCCTTAAGTCTGCCGTCCGGCTTCTCTCGAAGTACCCAGCGACAAGTGATCGGCTTCGCTCCTTCTGTACAGTCCACCAGCTTCCAAGTTTGCATCTCCACCAGCGAGTTGTACTCCTCCTGCATTGCTCGTCTCCACTTCTCATCTCTAAGTGCGTCACTCACCGGGATGTCCTCCGTTTCACCAATCATGGCTACTTTGGCGCTCTTTCCTCCACGACGGGAGTCAAGTACGCAGTCTCTCAGTCTCGGTGGTGGTTGCAGAGTCTGACGATCTCGCAAAACTCTCCATCCTGACTCTACTTCTGGCGCTGGTGTCTCATCCTCATTGTGGCTTGGCTCCTCAGCACTTTCTTCAGTTCCCCAGTTCTCGTCTTCTTCGTCTGTCTCGCTGCTTCTCAGGTGCGCTCTCTGGTGCCCGTGTCCCAATTTCAGTTCCTTGCCTCAGTCTCATCTTTTCCAAGTCGAAGATCACATTGTCTGAGCTGATAATTTCTCTTTTCTCTTTCAGATAAACCCGATAGCAGGGTGAATCAATATCATAGCCAACCAGAATTTCCTTTTCTGATTTTCTATCCATCTTGCCTCTTATCTGTTTTTGTGTCAGCCCGTAACATTCGCATCCAAAGGGTCGCAGCTTCTCAATCTTCATTTTTATTCCTGACCAAAGTTCTGCAGGGCTTTTCCCTGGTACGTTGCTGGTTTCAGTCTGGCTGATCGTGAAGATCGCATGGTTCATTGCTTCTGCCCACAGTTTCTCGTCCAACTCGTTCATGTGTATCGCTGTCGTGGCTGCCTCGATAATCTATCTCATTTCTGTCTCAATTCTTCCGTTCTGCTCTGGCGTGTGTACATTCGTGAAGGTGCGGAAAATTCCCAGCTTGTCCATCATCTGTTTCGTTTTTGCAATCTTCAGTTCGGTGCCGTTGTCAGACCTCCGACTTTTCACTCTATTCCCTAGCTGGTTTTCAACGAGTCTCAGGTAACATTCGATCTTCTCTGGTGCTTCACTTTTCGTCTTCATAAATTAACAGGTTCGATAGTGAGTGAAATCGTCCTTGAACATGAGCAAGTACTTCGCTCCTCCCAATGACGAGATATTCATCTCGCCGGCGTCGACGTGCACGAGATCTAACGGTTGCTGAGCTGTCTTGGGGTTGTTTGGGTGTGAGGATCTATGTAGCTTGCCATACGAGCCCCCTGTGCATATATAGTCATTCCAGTTATCAATGTATTTTATTCCTTTCCTTTCCAGTGTGTCCCTCATAGACTTGACATTTTGATGAGCGAGTCGCTCATGCCAGACTTTGATCGACACGGCCATCAAACTTGTCTATTCTTCTCTCCTGAGCATCGTTTTGTAGAGATTTCCTTTGCGCTTTGCTATTGCCACAATTTCCCTGCCATCCAGGCTGTAAAACGTTGATTCGTTTCAGTTTGCCTTCTGTGCATGCCCCTTGTCTAGCATCTGACTCACTGAGAAAAGGTTAAAGTTGAGGTTTGGCATGTAAATGACATCTTCTAGTACCACTGGATACCACTTTTGACCATCAAATGCTTCCATCTCGATGTTCCTGACTGCAACGCCATCTAGTCTGGTTGAGTCTCCAATCACAATTGGGATGGGCTCGTCCAACTCAACAAGCTGAACAAACCACTCTCGATGAGACGTCATGTGTTGGCTGGCTCCACAGTCTTGATACCATGAAGTGGCCTTGTCCTTCGAAATGTCGTTGTCCACTGTCGAGAGTGCCGTGGTCAAATGTGCCTTCCTATTTGGTTTCGCGTTTGTTGACTTATTCGCTTCTTCTCGAGATTCGCAGTCTTTTGCGAAGTGTCCCTTCTTCTTACAGATATTACATGAATACTTCTTATTGCAGTAGGCAATGTATTCATCACACGGTTTACCTCTGCACTCCTTGAGCACGTGACCTTTCTTCCCACTTTTGTAGCATGCGAACTGCGACTTTTCCTGCTTGCTGTTTGACGACTGTCCTTGTTTCCTGCGTCTGACCATGAGAGCGTTGTTGGGGCTGCCCTCTGCATTTGTCGTCGTTTCTTTGAGTCACTTGTCTTCGAGTCTCAAACGTTCCATGAGAGTTCCCACGTTCTTTGCTGCTCCGGTTACGTTGTCCCAGGATGTCCTGAAATGTGCCGATTTTGGCGGTAGCACACTCATGATCCTCGTCGTGATCCAACTTTCCTCCACAGGATCATTTTCAGTTGACACTTCTGCCGCGAGATCCAAAATCTCCATACAGTTCTCAACAGCTGACTTGCTTTCATCATACTCAAAGGTAAAGAATTTGATTCGTGACGTTTCTAAAGTTACATCAGTCTTTGTACCATATAAACTAACTAATTTGTCTATCATATCTTTGGCAGTTTTACAATTTGCAATTTTGTTCATATTTGAGCCTCAGCATCTTTCTTTAACCAACCGGCGACTGTATCGGTTGACGCTGCACCAACTGGTCTGGGCTTTGTACCCTTTATCATATAAAACAGACCTTGGTTCTTAAGTGCTAAGTTTAATTTAAATCGCCATGAAATGCAATTGATATTTCCTTGACTATCTTCGATTAACACTTCCAATTGAGACTTTACAGTATCCATGTTGAGTCTTTCTTGGAGATTTTCTGACTGAAAGCGACTTGCGTGTTCGTTGCTCAACGTTGACTTGCTGTGCGATGGCTGCTCCAATGTTGCTGATTTGTGGATTATGTTGTCCTTGCCGGTTCTGACGTCTTGGACTGCTTTCTCGATTTGCCTGACAATCTCATTTCCTGATTTTTGAAAAAACCCTTTAACAGCTGCCCTGGGCCCATAAACTGTTGTTAATTTCAGTGGGTTCGGGTTTTTTCAGTTACGAAAAAGTCGAGTCCAAGTTGACAAAATGTTCAATTTATTGAACTGGTTTTCAAAAGGTACCACGAACTGAAGTTCTGAATAAATATTATTATATCGACACACAACTATACATCAATATATTCAATTAATCAAAGATTTATCATCAATTTATTTTGCCATTGCTTGCGCGTTTTCACACACAACTATACATCAATATATTCAATTAATCAGAGATGTCTTTGCAGTTAACCGACGCAACTTTTATGCACGAGGAAAACAGACGGAATGATTATTTTTATTTTATTTTTTGATTTATATAGCTAAATCCAATTCAAAATGATTTTCCGACTACTAGTTTTGTTTATGTCAGTAAAAGCAAGGTAAGGATAGGGTCAAGGTTGGATTGTGGATTAGTTCGGGTCAGCTGCCAGTTGATCAAATCTCAACAAAAACTTTCTTCTATTCGGCTGAAGTATCAACTGAAAGTACGCAGACCTTAATGACTGCGCGTTTCGTGCTACCGCCAACGTATTTTACCGTAACTGCACGTGTTAGACCATCTGGTCCGGGATGTATGCTTGTGATTCTGCCCAGAGCCCATTGAGTGGGCGGTAGATTTTATCCTTTAATATAACTAGATCGTTGATTTTGACTTCTTCCTTCTCATTTCGCCACTTATGCCGCAGTTGCAAATGATGCATGTACTCGTGTCGCCAACGATGCCATATATTTTCTTCAGGGTCCGCAAAAATCCGATATTTATAATAAATATCAAAATATCCAATATTTGATATAAATCCAATATATCGGATATACTACTGTGACCAAAAAATTAAGTGACGTTTGAATTTAAACTGCGCGTGTCGAAGGATTTGGAGAATAATTTTTTTAGGGTGGTAGCACTATCAGTGACATCTATGTCAAATTTACATGTCAAAATATTCATTAGTGTTTGAGATACGCGTCGTTTCCGGGATGGCCTTCAGTTCCGTCTAAGCTGCGGCTTGAATCTCTTCTATCGTATCAAAACGGTGTCCCCGGAGCGGTTTTTTGAGCTTGCTGAACAGCCAGAATTCGCACAGCGCGAGATCAGGTGAATGCGGCGGTTGCGGAACGACATGGGTTGAGTTTTTGGCGAAATGATCACGAATTACGAGTGCAGTATGGGATGGTGCATTATCGTGGTGTAAAAACCAAGAATTGTCTTTCCAAAATTCCGACCTTTTTAGGCAGATAGCGTTACGCAAACGATGCATAACGTTCAAAAAATATTCCTTGTTGACTGTTGGCCCGGCGGAAGGAATTCATAATGCACAACACCACGATAATCGAAGAAGAGAAGAAGTTGATGGTCGCCCAGGACGCTCTTCGTCTTGGACACGTTCACGGCCGGCTTGGAACTCACTACACCACTTGTAAACATTTTTGTAGACATAGCCACATCACCAAAGGCTGTCTGTACCATCCTCGACGTATCCGCAGCAGAAAATTCATTCCGCAAACAAAATTTAATGCAAATTCAACAAATTTCGAAATCGCAAAAACGAAAAATCCACTTTTACCAGCTCACAAAACGACGCGTATCTCAAACACTAATGATTATTTTGACATGTAAATTTGACATAGAGGTCACTGATAGTACTACCAACCTAAAAAAAAATTAATTCTCCAAATCTTTCGACGCGAGTAGTTTAAATTCAAATGTTACCTTATTTTTTGGACACAGTAGTATATCACGTTTACGAAAAGTCAGCATTTTCCAGTCTGTAATTAATTTAAAACTGTCAAAATGGAAAAATAATTAAAAATTAGTGTGAATATTTCACTTTTTATTCCTAAAGTAACAAAGACGTGAGTAAAAATTTGATTGATCAATTAAAATCAGGATAAATTGTCAGGCACAGATCTATAAGTAGTACATCATCGTCTGACTCCCACTCAAATTGGCCTCCGGAATCTACGCCCAATTTTTCTTCTTGCATTTCCATATTCGCATTAGATTCCCAAACCAAGTTCATATTGTATGAAGGAACCGAACGACAAATTATCTTACGGGAATGGTTGAAAATCTTAAAGATATGGACTAATTTATGGGCTTTCTCGATTCCTAATCGGTTACGTAATAGGGGTACCGGTTAATTCAGGCGGTTTTTTTTCGAAAATTGAAGCTTTATTGTGAAAAATTGCTTTAAGACGATCGGAAATGGTTTGTTGAGCAACGCCAAGTGAGTTTGCAAATTTGGGATGGATTTTGGTCGATGACGGGCCAAAAAAGCTGCAATGAAGATACGATAATATCGAAGAAAAACCGCAAATTTTATCGGTCATCGAGATCGAGCAATTAGTCAAAACTAACGAGAAAGCTGCGAAGATTGAGAAAGAAAATGGAGCTCAGACTTCAGATCAAATCACTGGAAGCACTCGTTGGAACATTGACGTTCAACAAACCAAAAGAAATCGGCAAGAAAGACAAAGAGGAAAATTCAAAAACGACTGAAGATAAGAAATCTAAGAAACTGAAACAAGAAACTGATCAAGAAGATGTCCTCAGCGCAGGCGATGCAAACGTCAGCACGAATTATTATGCAGCGCTAGCTCGACTCGAAGACACCATGAGTATTGACTTGGATACAGGTAATAAAACTTCTGATTATTGTACTGCTAAACCAGATAATGGATTTATTGAATACTAAAAAATTAAAAAAAGGGAGGAAAAATCAAAAGTTTTGTCTGCTGGTCCGTCCGTCAAGATAAATCAAAAGAAAGAAAATGTCCCACCAATCAATGTATTTGGGCAAACGGGCAAAGATATGGTGCGGCGTTTGGCAGCCGAAACTAAGATAAATGATTTTGAGATCAAAAGAGTCAATGCAGATAAACTGGCAATTAGAACTAAGTCATTGGTTGATTTTCAGGCAGCAAACAGTGCGTTGAATTCTGGAGATGTTCCGCATTTTACATAAACCCCCAAAAGCGAAAGAAACCAAACCTTTTTATTGAAGGGTCTGGACTGCGGAGAGGACACAGCCTATCTCCTTCAGGTGCTTCAAGAAGTTGCACCAGAAATGGAATTTATTTCAGTTAAAGACTTTGCAACAAGGAGATTGATTGTGGAGCGTAAGAACTTGCCCTATTACTTAGTCCAGATTTCCAGCAAAAGCAGTTCAAGTGCCCCGCAAAAAATAAGGTACTTAAACTTCCGTGTGGTGAGGTGGGAACGCCTCCAGAAAAGTGGGGTCAACCAGTGCTACAGGTGCTAAAGATTTGGGCATTCGGCTGCCCATTGCGCCATGAAATATAGGTGTCTAAAATGCAAAGATATCCATGCTTCCGGCGTGTGAAATTGGCTCAGGTGGAGCCAAAAGAAAAATTATATTGTGTGAACTGCGGTATCTTTGGTCATCCAGCATCATATCAAGGTTACCCCCGGTATCAAGATGCAAAGGTAACATTTACTCCAAAACAAAGTGAAGTATACCGCAGTGTGATACCCACCAACTTCGTCACGCCCGGGGTGTCATTTCCACTTGCTGCGAGAGGACTAGCAGTCAATGTGAATAAAATAAATAATGTAAGTGGCAATGATGAGCTGCTTCACAAAATTTTTCAGCAATTAAATTCCTTGTCGCAGAGAATGGATATACAATATTCTAAAACTAACATTGTTTTTCAACGTTTAGAGCTTTCAAATGCCTCAAAATAAGTTCACATTCCCACGGATAGGATTCGCCTCATCTCGATCAACGTAAACTCCATTGTGAGTCTACATCGACGTGACTATTTCCTGGAGTTTCTTGTCAAGCAAAAGCCTGACATCATGCTTCTTACTGAAACCCACCCCAATTCATGGCACTCCATGACATTCAAGGATTTTGAATTCATAAGAAACGATAGGGTAATAGGCGATGGGGGAGGTGGCGTCGGGATATTGGTTTGAAGCTCCTATTGTTTCCAAAATATTGAAAAAGACGAATTCAAAAGCTTTGAATATCTTGAAGTGTCCTTTATCAAAATCTCACTGCCAGGTGGGGATAACCTCTTCGTTATCTCTACCTATGCAACTACTGGAACTGTTCTCAAGCTCAAGGAGGAGCTCAATTCCTTCTTTGAAATACTCGAATTGAACTGGCTAGTGACCTGAACGCCAAGCATACATCATGGCTGAACGCCACCAATAATCCAAGAGGTGTATTCCTGAAATCGTGGATAACAGAGAACCAAATTGAATTCAGGTTCAATTTATATGGGTCGGAGTTCACAACATACCCTAGGACAAATTCATACTTGGACTTGAATTCAGCTTTAATAGTCCTAAACGGGAACTACAGGCGCTTCCTTATGATAGCAACCAGAACGCAATCGTAATCAAAGGGATGATTTCTTCCTCTTTCTAGTTCAACATGAAAATCATCGGTTGAATTTCAAAAAAACAGACTGGGGAAAATTTCAAAAGAAGTTTAATCGGGAGTACCAGAAGCAATGTCCACTCTTGCTCAATGGTTCCTAATGACAGGAATCTAACTAACAATGAAAAAGATCTCTATTTATCGTAGTTAGAGAAGCTGACGTTGGAAACGATTGAGAAAGTAGCCCCCAAGATTAAACATCGAAACAATATGGAAGGATATGAAACACCAACCATCGCAAGGTTGAACAAATTGCAGAGCCTGCTTCTCACACGCGTCAACAATATTTATCGGCGATTATTGGACTACAACTATCCCTCGTTGGCTTTGTTGAAATTACACCTGAAGAATGTCCGGAACTTAATCCGTTCATACTTCAGGAGTGAGGTCAGCAATCAATGGGCGGAAAAATTGAGGGGTATTAGCCCACAGGACCCAGACGGCGTGTTTGCGAAAGTGAATAGCATATTCCATAAGAAATCTTGAAGGAAGGTATCGAGTCTTGAAGTCACTAGTGATGAGATAAATCTTCTCGATAGGGCTGGTATCGAAATTGATAGTACGACTCTGGATAGAAATGGAAACAGGATTATATGGGAGGGATTGCATAAACTTGCCCTGATTAGAACACATTTTGAATTGGTTCATCTACCAAACCCTGAGAGAGGGAATGAAATATTTTCAGAGATCGTTGAAGCAAAAGTTTCCGACTTCAAATCAAGCCTGAATGGCCAATCGATTCTTCATTTCAATGGAACATTAACATCTGATCTCATACCGAGCTTGAATCTTATTGATTATTTTGTCAGCTATGATGACTTGTGTTTCATTTTTCGCCGGATAAACAGCAAGAAATCATGTGGTACTGATGGTATTCCAAATTTTGTTCTCCGACATCTGCCTGAGGTTGCTATTAGGAATTATTGCATATTGTTCAACACATGTTGAGCAATTCATATTTCCCAAATGAGTGGAAAAAGGCTACGATATTTCGGATCTTGAAGAAAGGAAAAGAACCTTTGAGTCCTACAAGCCATCGCCCAACCAGCTTCCTGCCTAACATCAGCAAGGTGTTTGAAGTGCTACTCAACAAAGCATTAAACGCCCACATTGAGAAATATGAGTTGATGTCGAATTGCCAATTTAGTTTTCGTGCCATGCATTCGACCATATATGCAATAACGGAAGTAATTTCAGACATCTGTTGGAAATTAAATGGTAGAGAATGTGTTAGAGCGTGTCTCATTGATATGGAGAAAGACTTCGATACGGCGTGGTTAGTTGGACTAGTTTTTAAACTCCTTGAGAACAGGTTCCCCAGACACCTCGTTGCCATGATGTGCAATATGTCATACGGGAGATCGTTTGTTGTAACTGATGGAAATCTGACAACAATCCGCGAATTCAAAGTCTTGAATGGTCTACAGCAGGGAACAGTTACTGCGCCTCTGTTCTTCTCAGTATTCATTCGCAAGCTATTGAACGGCTTTGATTTTAACGTCTCGCCAATGAGATCATTGGAAGCATTTGCTGATGATCTGATCATCTACACGACAGACCAAAAAGCTACAATAGTTCAGAGCAATCTCCAAAAAAGGTTCAATGATGTGCAGCTGTACTGCCGTTAATAGTGAAAAATAACATCAGGCAAATAACTACCACGACCACGCTTCCAGGACCATATCCTTTTCATGAAATTTTCCATAACCATATCGCAAAGTTTAATTTCATCTTTGAGGTCTTGAATCGACGCTGGGCTGTTGACGTAGACCCTTTCTTTCACGTGGCCCCAAAGGAAGAAATCGCAAGGTGTTCAATCACAAGATCTCGATGGCCAATTGTGTTCACCTATTCGAGAGGAAACACGGTCCGGAAACTTTTCCCGTAACAGATCAATGGTTTCGTTACCTGTGCAGCACGTCGCAACATCTTGTTGAAAATAAACGTTGTCCAGATCAATACCATCCTATTCCGGCCATAAAAAATCATTAATCATCTCTCAATAGCGCAATCCATTCAACGTAACTGTTGCCCCAGCCTCATTTTCGAAAAAGTAAGATCCAATGACTCCGCCGGACCATAAACCGCACCAAACAGTCACACGTTGAGGATAGAGAGGCTTTTTATTAATAATTCTGGGCTTTTCCGAGCCCCAGATGAGACAATTTTGCTTGTTGACGAAGCCAAGGGGTGGAAATGGGCCTCATCACTCAAGATGATTTTTCGATGGAATTCCGGATCATTTTCATGCATTTCAAGGACCCAATCAGCAAAGACACGACGTTGTTGATGATCGACCGGCTTGAGTTCTTGTGTTGACTGAACTTTATAAGCCTTAAGACCCAAATCTTTATGCAAAATACGGTGTAATGACGTTTGTGGAATGCCTAATTCCAAACAACGACGAAGAATGGACAAACCTGGTTTTTCTTCAACACCTTCGGCTACAGCAGCAATATTCTCGGCTGTTCTTGAGTGACGTGCACGGGTTTTATTCTTCACATCACTAAGTTGTCCCAACAGCTCGAATTTTTCCACCAATTTCTGTATTGCGGTCCGACAAGGTGCTTCACGACGATCCAAAAATGTTCGAGTTTTACGAACCGTCTCTGCCAAATTTTCCGCATTTTTATAGTGAATTTTAATAATTTCAATGCATTGTTGAAGCGTGTATCGTTCCATTTTTATTAATGGCGTAGCTTCTACTTGTCAAATGTCAAAAAATGTCAGCTTCAAAAGTGACATCCACCGAAAGCGGGCAATTCAAAATAACACCTCTTATTGGAAAACCCTTTAAAACAGGTCGAGCAGATAACACGTTACTCTTAGCAGAAGGGCGTTGTAATCATTCTAAGGTTCGAAACAAATTTTATATATTTTATAAATTTTTCGGACGTTTATCCAGGATTTTAAAATTTATAATTAAATCCTTTCATTTGATACCCCCCCACTTCACTAAATTTATTAAGAAAAAATGTTTAAGGGTCACATCGCCCGAGAAAGTTTTTGAAATTTTCGAGACCCAAAGTTTTGAGAAACCACCACTTCTGACCTTTCCACAAAGTTAAAGCTTCTAAGAAAAGTTGCTGTGGCGCTCTAACAGACTGACGAACAAGCAGGATGCAAAACTAGTAGATATTTATAAAATTTATTTTACAAAGCCCTAAAAGGGTTGATATTGGCTTGAAAGGAAGAATTTTCTTTCTCATTTTCAAGGGACAATTAATCAGTGTCTTCTAGTAGAAATTCAAAAGAAGATTAATTCAACAATAAATACAATGTGAAAGTTTATTCTGAAAAGCGTGCTCCATATGTTTGTCCGCTTTCATCATTAAACGCTCTTTAAGTCAATCACATCACTTTCTCTCAACTAGGAATATGTGAAAAGAAAGACAAATTTATCTATCAATAATATTAAAGGAAGCAACTTAACACAGGCATCCCGGATCATAATAGCGGTAATGACTGTTCTTCCTGCTAAGCTGGGCAAAGCTCCCCAAACAAACGCTTCCATCACAAACAGCGTCGAGGTGTACTCAAGCGAGATGTGGGCTCGGGAAGACAATAACACCATAGGTCACACACGTATCAGGCTAATGAATGGATAAGATAGGAATACCAAAATCCGGAATGCCTGTAGAATACAATACACCATCGTCGTCGATGACGATGTCATAGATACAATGTTGAGGTCGTCTTCGTTGGCCTTTGTTGGTGCCGTACCATTACCATCTCATCTAGAGCCCATGGTAATGACTAAGAAGTTGCTTTTATGATTTGTCATGCATTGAAATGGAATGATCCAATGACACGAAATTCCTATAATCGTACTATGCAATGGGATGTTATAAAACATTTAGATCGATATGTGAACGTGATCCGTAACCACATGGAATTTATGCATGTGAGGAAAATTTTCTTGATTCAATGCAAATTCAATGAAGAAGATGAGAAAAATTGTATACATAGAATCTAAAAATACCAAAGGTGTTTGATGATAGTTTAATAAAGAACGATTTGAGTTATCGGAAGAGCACTCTTGCCAAAAGAACCCTGCGACCAACCTGAGATTAAATACATCTATTAATGACATTCAAAAGTTCATTAAAATTATTTTTCAGCTTTACAAAGATGAAATCCTATGTTATTAACATATCTTCCCTGACATATTCATTTTATCTGGCAGAAAAGGGTAGTGTGTATTACAAAAAAAAAAGACAGAAGTTGTCTGATGACCTTAAAATCGTTGCAATTTCACAATTCCGTATAAAAAATTTGTTTGAACGTAAATTAAGCAATGTTAGTGTCTGCGAGGAGTAGTGGTTAGACCTCTCAACCCCTAAGCCGAAGGTCCCGTGTCAATCCTCCTAGTGACGAGATTTGTTTCGAGCGATTCTTTTGGACGGACGAAAAGCCCACTCAGTTATGATACGTACTGGTTTAAAATCAGAACGTATCTTAGCTGGGTTGACGAGCATACCGCTAAAACGTGGTATTAACTAAAGGGTCTGTAGTGCTAAAACAAAAACAAAGTTAATTTATAGTACCCGGAACTACGTGGTCGACTTTAGTAAAATTTGTGGCTGTATGCATCTTTTCTGTAAGGTGTGTTACGATTTGGGAACAACGTATTAATTTAATTTCCAATATATTTTTTTTGGTGGGGGGGTAAAGCGTATTCATGCACTAAACGTTGGTCTGCCAGATGTGCAATGCGTTAGAACTACCCACTAAACACTTCCCCTGTTAGTCTGAGCACCTAGCTTGGAATCGTTTGACACATAACTTCGGGCTAAGCCTCTTTTTGCAACGCTGGCCTTGGAGCACCTCAATGTTGGGGTATCTCTCCTCTAGTGGGAGAGGAAAGAGGAAGAGAGATTACAAGAAAAGTGATCCCCCAACCCGAACGTCCTCGGTTGCTGTGGGCCGTTTTTATCTTTTAAGACTGCTTCAACATAATGTGCTACGTAGTTCCATTTGTCAACCGATCAAAGCACCTCCTCGATTAGACTATATGGGGTGAGCTCTCCTGTTTCCTGTTAGAGGTCGCGGCGTAGCCTGTCCCATCTTTTGCATACAAAAGAATGTACGGCAGGTAGAGTCTTCCTCTCCTACGCAAAACCTACAGTCAGGGGACCGCGACTTGCTGATCTTCTGCAGTTAACACTGAAAACACCCATGCCAGCTCAAAAGCTGGATCAGCTAGAAGCAAGTCTCACTGTAGTTCAGCGCCATCTAGTAAGTAGCGCGAAAGGCATCAAGCCTGCAATGAATAGCATTGCCGAATAAGAGACTGTCGGATATGAAGGTACAATTCTCACTGCTCATCTTCTCTGTACCTATGCCAAGCGTTTTCGGTACAGCACCTTGCTAAGAGCGTTGCCCCGTATTTATACTTCATACAGTAGCACAGACTCTACAGGCCTCATCAAAAGCCGCCTTCATAGGTTGGGTCCCCCTACATTGATCAAAAGTAGACCCAGAGCCGATACACCTGAGGCAGCATTATCAGCCGCTGCCCAGATTTGCTCAGAGATACTCACCTTAGACTCGATCCGTAACCAGTACTTCCCCAATACTGATCGTTTTTACTCTGTGGGCTCTCTCCTTTGTTAGGATGACCACTTCGGTTTTCTCTAATACTAGACTGAATCAGCGAGCAATGATGCAATCTCTCATCCGGCGCATTAGTACACCTCGTCTAAGTTGTTCCTGTTTAACGCTGTCTCCAGCAACTAGCGTCGGAACATCATCCACATAGCGTCACTCATCCGACAACTTTAGTTTGGAAAAAAAAGTAGTCACAGGGGGCCAAATCTGGAGAGTACGGTGGATGGGGTAGCAATTCGTAGCGCAATTTGACCAATTTGGCCATGGCGACGGCGGAAGTGTGAGCCGGCGCGTTGTCGTGATGAAACAGCACTTTTTTCTTCGCCAAGCGGGGCCGTTTTTTCTTCAATTCGACGTCAAATGGGCCCAATAAGTCTGCATAGTAGCGCCCTGTGATTGTTTTACCGTTCTCGAGGTAATCGATGTGGATCACACCTTGTGAATCCCAGAAAACGGTGGCCATCACCTTTCCGGCCGATCGAATAGTCTTCGCCTTCTTCGGAGCACGTTCGCCGGGTGAAGTCCACTGTTTCGACTGTTCCTTGGTCTCTGGTGTGTACCAGTGAATCCATGTTTCGTCGACGGTCACAAAAGGACGCAAGAACTCCGCTGGGTTGCGCTGAAACAGCGCCAAACACGTCGCCGATGTGGTCTCACGGTTGCGTTTGTTTTACGGTGTGAGCAAACGCGGCACCCCATCGTGCCGACAGCTTTCTCATGCTCAGTTTTTCGTGTAGAATATGATGCACAGTTCCTTCTGCGATGCCCACAGTCTCAGCTATCTCGCAAACGTTCAATCGACGGTCTGCCAACACGAGATCGTGGATTTTTTTAACGTTTTCCTTCGTAGCAGCCGTTTTCGGGGCAACTGGGCGTGGCTCTTCAAAAACCGACGTGCGGCCACGAACAAACTCGTTGAACCAATTCTTGACGGTCGCCATCAAAGGAGAAGAGTCATCGCACACAGCATCCAAGCGATCTTTGATTTCGCTGCTCGTTTTTCCTTCCAAAAACAAGAATCTAATCACTGAACGATATTGTTCTTTTTCCATTTTGGTACAACCGACCGACACGCTCGCTTCCAAAATCTATCAAAACAAAACTAATGAAAGGAATTGACTGAAACTAGGCTACTAAAAGAATGTACTGCACGATGGTAAAACTCTTTTGTAATAGCAGCGCCATCGGGGGGTGAGGCTAAGTACTTGTTGAATGACCCTCGTACACGCACATAAGCAATTGGACATCAATTAATCTAGGCATGAAATTTAATTGACTGACTGGTTTAAGTGGCTGAAGAGTATCTACTCCAAAACGAAACTTTATCTTGGGCTATATCATATGAAGATCGGTTGTTTTGTTTATGACGGTAGTTCAAGTGAAACTACAGTCACATCAGCGACAATATGGCTTGAAGCAAACGATAAAGAAACCTACCCAGCAGATGCTGGCAAAGCTGGGTACAATACGGACGACACCTGAAGAAGAAGTCGCATCATTCTCGTTCCGATCGCAGAAAGACAGAACTTGAAATTAGTGTCAAACACACCATTTGCCCTTGCCCATGGCGCTCCAGGCTAGCCCGGGAAATAAGTCATTAAAATTGCACAACCATAAATTATAAATAATTACCTCTAATTATCGAGCCGTGTTTAGCAGCCTTCGACAGAAGCCCAACTAACACACCATGGAATCTTGATTGGTAATTGTGAACTTGGCTCGGAAGTGCTATTAGTAACTATAAGGTTTTTTATTTGGGGCATAAAAATTTCGTATCTTTATATGAACGCACCCTCAAGCATTTTAATGAACTGTCAATGCCAAAACGTTAGTCATAGTCAACATTTTCATCATAATAAAATTCACGAACCAGCAACATTTGGAAATTATTAAAAATGACTTTCAATTACCGAAAAATCATCTTTAGCGATGAAACTCATCTTTGGCTCAATGGCTTTGTTAATAAGCAAAATATGCGTTATTGGTCAGCAACAAACCCGCATTTGCTTCTTGAGACACCGTTGCATCCGCAAAAAATTATTGTTTGGTGCGGTTTTCATACCGGAGGTATGATTGGGCTGTATTTTTTCGTGGATGAAAATGACCGCCATGTTACCGTCGATAGAGAGCACTATCGTGCTATATTGGAAGATTACTTGTTGCTAGAATTGGATGAACTTGACATCAACGATATGTGGTTTCAATAAGACGATGCCACTAGCCACACAGCACGCCTCACAATCGATTTGTTATGTGCTTAATGGAAAGCCCTATGTTAGGCTCACAGCTTAAACCTACAAGCAGAGATGGCAGAAAAGGTGCTGTGATAGATCAGGCTGGTTCCTTTTCCAACTCCAGGTTAACGGAAATTAATTATTGTGATAAGAAGTTTTGCCTGGTGGTTTTTCCTTTTCAGGGTATCATCGAGTATTATAGAAGTTATCTCTGGTGAGTCTGTATCTCGCTCATCAACTCACGGGCGCAGGGTGAGTGAGTGGTACCAGGCCCGTCTTCGACAAGCTAACCGGGACCAAGGTGCCCCAATCGGAGAGGTTAACAATATATTCCACAAGCTTCCACCAAGAATAGATCCCTGAGCAAAACTCGATGTAAATTCCATGCTTTGTCGACCCTGCATTGTATTATGAAAGAGGAATCGGTCCTTCAGGTAGTCGCTCAAAAGCTGCGTATGATGTTCTGGCACTTAAAAAGGGTTTTCCAGCGTATCCAGCAGATCACCTCATCTAGCAGATTTGAAGGCGGTCCGAATATTAAGTGTCACCTACAAAACTACCCGTCGCTTAATAAAGCTACGTGCCTCCGCCTTTTGGACTGCCCTCACTACCACTGAAATTGTATCAATGGTAAAGCATCCTGCTCGAAAGCTGGACTGCCGAGAAGATAGGTCTCCAGCAGCACGAGTCACGTCAGTGAGTGTTCCCTTAAAGAGTTTCTCTAGCACTTTCTCAGCTGTGTCTATGCACGCATAATAGGCGGTATGTAGACGACTCCTCGAGATTTCCCTTTCCCTTGCTGTTCAATGCAAGCCTTGCTACCTTCCAATGTTTTGTGGAGACCCCTTGCCGCAGGCAAGTGTTGAATGTACCAGCCAGCAAGTCAGGACAATAGTAGTAAACGATCTGGAACAACTCAGCTGGGATGCTGTCTGGATCTGAAGTCTTGCTTATTTTCATTGATAGGACTGCCTTTTCAAGTTCCAGCCACTTGAAGAGTGGATTTTCAACTGCAGGTCTGCCCTAAACAGCGTCAGCATGGACGGGATGGGTGGGGAAAAGTACCCGCACTATTGCGTCCATATATTTTGCTTCAGATGTCCCAGGCTTATGTAGGACACCAAGCTTCTACATTAGTAAATAGCTTGTAGGCATAATCCCACAGATCCCTATTAAGATTGTCTAGTGGTTCCTACCAGCAGTGAGCCTTACTGCGATTAGTTAGTTTGCGATCGTATTTCCTCACCAAGTAGTAATCATACTAACCGGTTGTATACTTCGTTGCGGTTCCATGCCCGTTGTGTTCCACGTCGAAGCTTGTGACACTTCCTTTGCTTTTCATCATCAGGACACAAGAAACTTGCCGTGCCGGATTCTCCGATGGGGTATAAATGCGCATCAAGCAGACGTGCTGATGATCATAGTTGTCTTCACCACGTCTTAAGCTTTGGCGCATCTGCTGTCAGCGCATCTACAATCCTCTTGGCGTCCATTCTGCCAATGTTTCACCCAATCGTGGAAGGTCCAGAGATAAATTAGGAGACACGGATTTCAAACAGAATGCACTGATTATCACTGGCTGAGTAACCTTCTAATACTCTCCAATGGTGTGCCCCCACAGTGAAAGAAGTGAATGTCATGTAAGATATGGTTCCTTCGCAACCCATATTGTGCAAAGTCAGCGTATCGCCAGTGTTCAGTACGATAAGCCCTGTCCTGGCCGCCATCTCTACGACCCGTTTTCCCATTGTTCGGTTCGTTTGGCATTTGGTACACAATAGAGAATGTAGTCGCTGAGTACCGAGCCCACACAAAGCCATCCCTGCGTCCATAGCCTTCAGTAGAAAATCAGCATTGTTCCGCGTCCAGATGGTGGCAGTACCAGTTTTGTCAAGATACCTTGATGACGAAATCTTGTTCTAGTGTTACTCACTCGGCAGGAAAATGTCGGATTTCATATCCCTCGCAAGTTGTCCAAGCAGCTTTTGGGCAGTTTTGTAGGTTTATCTGCAGGATACTGGTCATCAAAGTTCTATTTTTACCTTGGCGGTAAACCCAACATTTTGTTGACACTAAGAAGCGCTTGAAGTTCTGTTTTGGATTAGCATTTTTGCAAAGGATGCAGTGTTCTTCCCTTGAACAGTCTTTACTTTTATATTCAGTTTTCCTATGCGTTATGACCATAATCAAGGCGATGATCTACTCTATTCTTAGTTTTCCCTTACTCAAAAGTTATTCGGCATACTTCTCGTTCAAGTCCATTATATTCATGCCCTCCCCTATGGTTTTGTTATCTTAGCCTCGCTTTAACCCTGCTCGCGCTAAAGACCTCTCTTTTGATTGCCTCCTCTACCTCGATCAAGTCCGTGATGCAGTCGACGTCCCTAATTTCGATCGTTGTCATCGGCTCAAGGGAGGCTGTAGTTGCTCTTTTGCCGAGATGCTCCTTTATTACTAGCCTCTGCCCCAAATTCTACCAGTATGTGCCCAGGCCGGGTTTATCACACTGCTATAATGTCAGTTTTAGTTTCTTCGCGCTTTAAACCTCCCCTAACCTCCCCTAACCTCCCGTAGCACATCTGTGTAGAATCGGCCATCTTTCGGTTTCACAAGCATTGTCTGCCGCAGGGTCTTCGTCGTGGCTCTTTGAGTTCTCTGTTAAAAATTTTTTTTATAAACACACTAGTTTGGCGACCCGTCTGTCCTTCCGTCCACCTGTCCGTCCGTCTGTCTGTCTGTCCATCTGTCCGTCCGTCTGTCTGTTCGTCCATCTGTCCGTCTGACCGTCTTTCCGAGCGTCACAGCAAGTTTCCTCAGAAACTATAGATGCTCGAAAGCTCAAACTTTGTGAAAGGTCAGAAGTGGTACTCTCTAAAGTTTTGATCTTACCAAACATTTCAAAATTTTTAAAGGAAGTCCCCCTTATAAGGAAGTGTCCCTTAAACATTTTTTTAAATTAAAGGTACTCGAGTGGGGTATCAAATGAAAGGTCTTGATTAGAACTTTTAGAATCAGAATTTAAAATGTTATTTTGTGCATCAGGAAGTCCAGGAGGAGGCATATGTACCAAAATGTTGTGTCCCCCCCTCGCGATTGATTTGTAGATTTTACATTGTCACCCATAAAATCAAAATAGTTCCTTTAAACTTCTCAGCAACTATATAGATTATTATGAGATCTTAATGCTCACAAAATTTTATGGAAATCCAATCGTAATCAAGTGAGTTAAAGCCATTTCAATTATATGGTATTGCAACAAAAATAACACGTGTTGATGAGTGGTACATATTTCAAATTGACGTATGCACTTTTGTTTTCTTCCAATTTTCATGAAAATTTAAGGAATAATATTTAATTTGAATATCTTCAATGAGCTGAGCATTCAGAAAAATTATTTAAGCTGAAACAAAATGGCGGTTGCAACGTACTTATGAAGGAAGCTCTGCATCTTTTGCATAAATTAGAACGATTTCTTACCCAAGTATTAGATGAATAATTCAAGTCACCGATTTACACTATTATAAAAACTTGTTTCGAACGCTAGGGTAGTTACAAAGACCTTCTGGTAGGAGCACTCTCCCACTTTCTCAACTTCTTATATTCTGGGTCGCGTCAGATACTTTGTTTTGTTAGGCATCTATGAGAACTTTATTTTCTGCAACATTTCGCAGGTGGTTTTTGGCGGCTTTATGGCTTTTTTTAGCACTGTCTAGAACCTTTGGTGCAACGTTTCAGGCTAATTAGGTGCCGTCTCCTGATATCCAAGTCTCCTTTGATTAGACTTTATGTCATTCTCTTGATGGAGTTTAGTGGGGGAGTTATTACGCTCCCTTAGTAGACTTAGTCCTCAGCTCTTCTTTAGCTTTCTGCTCTTCCGGCTTTCAACCTGCTCCGCTGGTAATGCTTGATGCGGTCTAGGAGCTGCTCAAGCTGCAAAAGCCCCATCCTTTTGGGTTTAATTTCCTCAGAATGCTTCCCGTCCAACGGCTATTGTATTTTTCAACCTTCTGTCAGTTTTTCTGCTTCGGTCTCTGCATACAATGCTTCAGTTTCATATGCGCAACGGCACTTGGTTGGCCTCCTCAGTTTTCATGCTTACGCGATTTGTTTTTTAACCTCAGGGTATTTCATTATGCGCTCTTCCCTTGTAAGTTATTTGGGAGTGCGTGCAGTTTTTTACTCCATCCGTTCGCCGTGATTATATCCGACTGGTATGTGCTCTCGGAGCATTTGCGTTCAGTCATCGATTTGTCTGCATTCGCTGAATCTTTAGTGTCTAGTCGTCTTTAATGTATTGGGTGTACAACTTAATAACCGGAATTTGACGCTAGATGTCCGTACTAACAAATATCATGACAGCTCGAATTTTATATATATGTCATTTTGAAGGTACATTTGACAGCTATCAACATCTGTCTACAAAACAGTTTTATCTTGTGTGGATCATTATTATTTTTCACGATGAATAACTTCGAAAATTGGAGAAAAAGACAGCATTTGCGGGAAGTTCCGTTGGGTCATTTTTTCGCAAAGAAAACTGCTGCGGGAAGTCATCGTTTGCTTGTGGAAGTTCATGGCGACGATGCTCTAGCGAAAACACACTGTTTTGAATGGTTTCAACGCTTCAAAAGTGCCGATTTTAACATCAAAGACAAAGAACGCCCAGGACAGACAAAAAAGTTTGAAGACGAAGAATTGGAGACGCTACTCGATGAAGATTCGTGTCAAAAGCAAGAAGAACTTGCCAAATCGTTGGGAGTGACTCAGCAAGCCATTTCGAAACGTTTGAAAGCCGCCGGATACATTCAGAAGCAAGGTAATTGGGTCCCATATGAGTTGAAGCCGAGAGATGTTGAAAGGCGCTTCTGTATGCTGCTTGAGCGCCATAAAAAGAAATAATTTTTGCATCGGATCGTGACTAGGGATAAAAAATGGATCCATTATGACAATCCCAAGCGCAAAAAGTCATACGTGAAGCCCGGCCAACCAGCCAAATCAACGGCGAAGCCAAATATCCAAATATCCATGGCGCCAAGGTTATGCTGTGTATGTATTTGGTGGGATCAGAAGGGGCCGTTATATTATGAGTTGTTGAAATCGGGCCAGACAATCACAGATGACCTGTACCAAACACAATTAATACGTTTGAAGCGTGCCATAATCGAAAAACGCCCGGAATATGCGATCAGCCACGAGGCTATAATTTTTCATCATGACAACGCTCGGCTGCATGTTGCAAGACCCGTGAAAAACTATTTGGATAATAATGGATGGGAAGTTTTGGCCCACCCGCCTTATAGTCCAGACCTTGCTCCGTCTGACTTTCATTTATTTCGCTCGATGCAAAACGCCCTCACCGTAATACGATTTACTTCAGAGCAAGGATAGATTCGTTTTTGGCCGCCAAACCAAGCCTGAAAGATGGGGAAATGTAATAGCTTCCGATGGACAATACTTCGAATAAAATATATTGTAAGATTTTTGCACAATAAAGCATCAACTTTCGCTAAAAAAATTCCGGTTATTAACTTGTAATTTGTTGCTATTGTTTTTGATAAGTTGAGTGATGCCATATCTGGTGCCTCCCCTGGAGCCGCTTAACTTTTCGTATGTGCAGGCGAATTTCTTGTCTCATGGCTGTGCTCGCATAGCAGGGAGGGCATGTGAGGTTTAGCACCAGCCTTTATGGAGATAAGTACACAGAGCCAAACCAGCGCTAATCGGGAGTCCGTCTTATCTAAACCTACACCACCAACTTAACGTTGCAAACTTCGAACGTATTCCGAGTCCTGCCAAGATTTAATCGAGAGGGGGTCGGCATAATACACTGTCACGCTCGTGTAACGCCTCGGCGGTATTGTATCATGTAACTAGGTCCAAACTATTGTATCCGGCAGACCAAAAGATCACTTTCAATTCAATATCCTATTCGCAGATCAGAACTCATTGCCAGGTCAAAGTCCGCGTAGAAACATTGCGGAAACCTTCGCTTCCTGGGTTATGTGGGGGTGGCATTTCTTATAAAGTGCTAGCTTCCGAGAATACTCATGTCAACCAGTACTCCCCATGCCGGCGAAAAACTTCACTTTAAATTGGATAGCTGTGAAGGGACTAATTATAGCGATAATGTGCAAAGAAGGATAGCGTAGCTATACATACTGGCTTCAGTCTTTATACCTTTTCGACCATCCAGAGACACCGATCAAAGGCTTTCGCGTATTAGTGGAATATATACGAGGGAAACGGGCTATAATTCGATGCAATCTCATCGGACATCAAATTAATGGGGCAGCATCAGTTTCCCCACATCACACACGAGCCTCTGTAAAGACGCACAAGGTGCAATATAAGCAGCTCTACCGAAAGTGGTGGAAGCGATATTTCCAAAAAATTTCTACAGCACCCACAGCATCTACCGCTACTGGAAGTATTCCAGGGGCTGAAGAAGATACCATCAGCAGAAAAGATTCAGGTAGCCATTCATGGTCTCAACAAGAACAAAGCTCCTATAATTGATGGAATACTGTCCGATTTGTTCTTAACTGAGGAACACACCTGCACAACCTCCATCGGTTAATATGCAGAATATGAACAGCGAAGCAGATGATTCGCGGAAAAGCATCATATGCCCCATACATAAAAAGGGAGTCAGGCTATGCTGTGAAAAATACAGAAAAATTAGTCTGTTGAGCATATCATATAAAGTGCTGTCTGAAGTCCGTGTTGTCTAGGGGTTAAAGTACTTGCTCTGTAGTGTTTTTGAATATATGGATCGGTCTCATATCTTTGGGTGGATTCTATTAGACTTCCGGCTTTTCCATTATTGATTGCCCTTTTGATATCGATGAAGGCTGCCAGGTTGTATTTTTTAATGGCTTAGTCTCTGTCTATTGCTCACTATTTCATGTAATACTGTCTCAGTTGAACTCCCTGATAGTGAAGCGTGCCAGTTGAGACTAAGTTTCGTTGCATTTACGGTACTTTCCATGTAGAAGTGGTCATCATCATTTATGGTATAGCTCCAATTCGAACCCTTGTCTCTAGTAGTAGTCATCTTCAATCGTTGCAGTTTTGCGATCTTTACTGCAATGGACAATGGGATCAGATATATGGATAGTGAGCTTCTTCATGTAGTACCAGTGAAACACTGGTACCATCTAGCAATTAGCACCTCCTTTGTTCATCACTTCCCGACTGGACAAAGGATTAAGGAAAGGTTTTCCAAATCCACACTAACAATATCACAAATTATTAGTATAATATAAATATTTTTTTTTTATTTGTTAGCTTTTTTTTACATTTACTAATAAAAGACTTGTACAACTACTTATATGGGATAGAAAGACTTGACATAAACTTGTTATAAAGATTATTAGTTGTTAAACATAAAAGAAGAAGAAGAAGCTCATATTTGAATTATCCAGTTAAACCAGTTCAAATTCTATTTTTGAAAATCATTTACACATATATCCCACTTCCCAGTCAGCAACAGAACGCTGCTGGTATAAGGGAAGATATTAAATTGTTAGTAATAACTACGATGACTAATTAAAGAACTGAATAATTAAAACAGAAGTAAAGAAATTCAACTAAATATAATAAAGAAACGCCAGCTCAACCCATCCAAACCTTAGCAGTGTATTCTTTCAAAAGTTTTTTAAACATGGGAAATGATTTGAAATTCTTCAACTCAGTTGGTAATGAGTTATAAGATTCCATGGTCAGCCTTACTGGATCATGGAGTCTTCTATTTGTCCGCGCAAGTGATACTTTAAGGTAATCATTATTTCTCGTATTGTAAGAGTGGACATCTCTGTGTTTGATGAGTTTTATACCTGATTTCAAACTATTAAAACTGATTTTAAATACAAATTTAGCCTTTTCCATAAAAATCAACTGTCTAATACTAAATTTTCTAGTCAATAAATAAAGACTATTACTGGGTGTCAACCTATCCAGACCATGCATTGCCTTGACAATCTTATTCAGCATTCTATGAATTGAGTCAATGTTCGATTCCGACGCATTGCACCAATTCAATATGCCATAAGTTACCTGAGGCAAAACATGTGCATTATAAATTAATCTTTTGAGACCAATATCTAAATAGCTTCTACTCCTGAACACTCTTATCCAGAAGACTAATTTTGATTTTAAATTACCAATATGCTTTGACCAAGATAACTTTTCATCTACCTCAACACCTAAATACTTGATCAAGGAAACCCGTTCAATTTTGTCTTCATAGATTTTAACATTTAAATTGATGTCCACCTTATTTTTTTGTTTAAATATCATAAGTTTAGTTTTACTCGTATTAATAGTAAGTTTATTCCCTAACAACCAAGTACCGTAAGATATAAGATCAGCATTAATTCTTTGTTCAAGAGCATCCGCAGATGAATCTGAATAAAGAAGCAGTGTATCATCAGCGTATACAATGTATTTCCCTTTCAAACCAGAAAAATAGATGTTGTGTATGTATAAAAGGAAAAGAGTTGGCCCAAGTATCGAACCTTGAGGGACACCTATGTTAATCTTATACTTAGAACTAATTTCTTTGTTAACACAAACTGAAATAGTTCTATTACTCAGGAAATTGCCGATCAAATTCAACGGAGGGCCTCTGATGCCCAATTCACTTAGGCACAAAAGCAAAATGTCATGGTCGACCGTATCGAAGGCTTTTGCTAGATCTACAAATATTGCGGCAACATATTTTCCGTCATCCAGTTCGTTATTGATGAATTGTAAGGCATCCGTAGTAGCAGATATTGTGCTACTTTTTTCAATAAACCCATACTGGTTCAAATCAAACCCTAATGAGTCATTAATAAATCGAGTGCTCCGAATATTAATTATTTTTTCGAATACTTTGCTCAAAGTATTTCGTGAGGCTAATAGGCCTATAATTTGAAGGCTCCTTTACACATCCTGATTTGAAAGCAGGAATCACTATTGCATCCCTAAATTCCGATGGGAACTCACCACATGCCATAAATTCATTGAACTCGAGGACTAAGTGTGGGACGATTATTTCTCTTATCAATTTAAGTTCCCTAGCAGAAATACCATCACTGCCTGAAGATGAATTCTTTAGCGAAGCTATAATTGATATAACTTCATTATCGAATGTAGGTTCGAGGAAAATTGATTTTACGTTAAGCGGAATCTGATATCGATTAAAATTCATTAACTTAAATTGTTGGTCAAGTTCATCGGCTAATCTTTTCCCTATAGAGCTGAAATGTACCCCAAGGGTTTCAGCACTAATATCACTATTTTGTTTGCTTTCCCCACCTGATGACAAAATTTCATTATTAAGCGTCTGCCATACTTTTTTAGCATTTCCATCAGCAGAAGCAATTCGCTTAGCAAGAGACTCTCTTTTGGCAGCTCTTATCAATGAGTTAACCCTATTTTTCTGTTTCTTGTAGTTCAAAATATGGTTATCTATATTTGGATTATTCTTCATACGTTTAAATAGAGTATGCTTCTTCCTAATTTCTCTAATTATTTCCCTAGTAATCCATGTGTTACTTCTAGTACGTATCATTTTGACGGTAGTAGCTGACTCTTTCGCGCTTTGGATGGTTTTAATAATTTCCGAAATGTGTAACCAATGGTTGCAGTTTTTAAATTTACTATCTACCAGTTCAAAAAATTTTTCTCTATCTAAGCTGTAAACATTTTTTTTTGCCATGGGTATCAACACTTTTCTAACTCCCTCACATTAACAAATAAGACGCTATGGTCTAAGTCCGGCCAAACCTCATATTTAACCAAGAAGTTTACTGAATATGTATTCAAGTTAGTAACGATATGATCAAGAAGTGTAGAGTAGTTATCCGTTATTCTTGTAGGTTGATAGTTAATCATCCGTGCTCCATTCATATTTAACATATTTAAATAGTTCATACTAATGCTGTTGCTATGAAGTGTATCGATATTCACATCAGCTATGACCGTCAAATTTTCGTGACTTTGATAGATATCATCTAAGTATTCAATAAATTCATTAACATTCTCACTAGGCGCCCTATAATACGTTCCAATCTTTATTTTTTGCCTCTCATCCTGAAGGGAAATAACTATCGTATTATATCTATTATCTACTAGAAGAACTCTATACTTAATATTGTTTCTTATGTAAATAGCAGTTCCTCCACCTTGACATTGATCCCTACAATTATGTATAGACTGAAATCCATTTACGTTATATAACCTAACTTCCTCACTACAAATCCAAGTTTCATTCAATATGATGACATCCAGACTCTCATGTGAGTTACAAAACACCTCAAAGTCATCAAACTTGTTCCTAATGCTTCGAATGTTAGCATAAAATATATTTATATTTAATGCTTTATTCATTTTCAGATGTATAATTGATTCTTCTTTGGAACGACTTAATAGCCTTGAGATATTCAGGGCACTCTTTATGAGATGCTGGATGAGAAACTTGATTATTTTTCGCTGACAGGCAATTAGAGCATTTACTAGATTGGGAATTGCAGCTTCTTGTGTCGTGATGCTCAGCACATTTGGCACAAACCTCTATGCTACTTCTGCAGTTTATTGAAGAGTGGCCAAATTTTTGACACTTAAAGCATCTTCTAATGCTGAATTCTTCCCTACAAAAATATGAGTTAAAATCTATATTAACAAATGTATTAACCAATCGCTTGTATAAAATTCCCGGTACTTCAAAGATTAATGAATATTTAGATGTTGTTCTGCTTTGCCAGTGCTTGACTACATTGATTGAGCAATCAGGAATACCTGGATTGAGAGCCTTTATCTCATCCAAAAGCTCATCACTCTCAAATGTTCTTTCCAATCCATGCACTATTAACCTAGGCATCATCTGCTTAGTGGGAACCACTTTATAAGCATCACCTAGGCATTCCTGCAATGAATTGACAAGAGCCTCTGTATTAGATAAACTTTCAGTTTTGAGTAAAATGCCACCATCAGTAATTTCCCTGCTGTATGTAATCGGAATTTTAGCCGCCGCTGCCTTAAATGCTTCCTTTACTCTTGCCATAGTTTTGTCTGAAGCTTGCCTTTCTTTCGGTTTTATTATAACCCCTCCATTATATTTCGGCGCTATTCCTATTGGATTCTGGGACAATGCTGCTGCATATGAAACAGGCCGCACTGATTTGTTAGAGATTTGCGATTGCAGATCTTCTAGTTTTTTTTGCAATTTCTCTGTTAGTGTCATTCAGACCTGAAATTTTATCCATTATTTCAGCTTGGCTTTGAGTCGCTGTTAATTGCTTTGCTTTTAACAGCTTAGAGGCAGTGGCTTTTTCACTGGGGCACACCCAAAAACACCAATCTACCGCCTCCTTCAAGGCATTATAGACAGTGTCTGGCATTGATATGCAGCTTGTGTGGAACCATTTTCCACACAGACTGTCGCATTTCATTGCGAAATCGCCTTTGTTGACCACTTTTTTGCAAACTCCGCACTTATTCGACATTATATTGAGAAATACAGAGCACCAAATATATAAGTGAATACTGCTAAGGTTAGGTTGAAAATCAAGCAATCGTATCAATACTATATACTCACTAAATTCAGTTCACTTCAATATGATGTAATAATAATTGCTGATTTTGATCAAATTTCACTAAAAACAGACAATTTAATTTATTTTAAACAAATATTTAGCAAATTTTCACTCTGACAATTATTTGTTATGACACGCAATGACAGTTCTTCTTCTTCTGCTTTGCTCGTTTGCTCATTCGGAATCCCAAGTAGAAATCTGCTGTCAGCATCGATTAAATCTTCCCATCGCTTTCTCAGGCTCCCAACTGTACGTTTCCCTTGCGCTCTACTCTTCAACGATTGTCTGGGGAGCCTGTGCTCTGTACTTCTCTCCACATATCCTGCCCATTGTACTTTGTGTAGCTTTCAACAGATTTTACAACTCGTTGTTGTCACGAAGCGATATATCCTCCTGAGCACTTTGCGTTCGAATATGTCCAGGGCTTTTTCGGAAAAATTCGTAAAAGTCAAGGTTTCACATCCATACAGAAGCATGGGTTTTATTAGTGACTTGTATACACGAATCTTATTTTCCCTGTGAACATCTCTGGATCTTACATAGGAAGTTCTGGGAAGTAGGCTTTATTCACTACGATTATATTGTTATGTTTTATGTTGCAAATTCACCAACCGATTTTATTTGAATTATGAATTACGAGTAGATATATAATTGACAAAATATCTCAATCTAATAATTTTCTCTTTTCATTTTAGGTAAGTTAAAAGTTGATGGCAGTGGTAAGCGAAAAAGTTAAAATGAAATTAATGTATACTATATAATGTAACATTCCAACTACTTTTACCATATAATGTGACATTTCTAGATTAACTTCAAAGAAGTCGAGTAGACAAAAGTACGCTCCCATCAGAAAAGCTTTGTGCTAAACTTATCAAATGCCGACATTTACATTACATGACTAACTTAGACTCTTCATAAACCCTTCCATGATATGTATCTTAAATTATAAGTTTAAAGGAATTCATATTTTACTCTAATTTAAGTGGCCGCATTTTTTGTGTTGCTGTATAATAAACAAAATTTAGTGCTCAGGAGTTTCAAAAATATTTAATTAAATTAGCTTTCCTGAAGTTTACAAGAGGATCTTATCAATTACATAGCATCTGCTTTGATCAAATAAATGCTTATAGAAGAGGAGAACCGCTCATTGCTGATAGATCAAAATTTAAATGGCTATAACTGTTCAGTTATGACACGTGCTGGTTTAAAATCAGAGCATATCGCATTTGAGTGGACGGGCACACGGCCGAAGCGTGGTACTGACCATATCACCTTCCCTAGTGCCGATACATTCGATTAAGATAATGAAATACTCCATCTTCAAGCGAAGGCTCGAAAGGGATGGGGTGCTAAAGCAACACAAACAACAGACTGAATACGTTTAGATTCTGATAAAAATTCCAGGACAGGGAAATCTTTTATTGGACTATCTTGATACAAAATTTCATTGCATTTAAACCGACCCCTCCGAACACAAATTTTGACTTCTGGATTATAAGTCGTTGTTGTAATTGTGGAGAACTTCTTCTTCTTTGCAGCACAACAGCCCCTCTCGGGCCTTCGTTTCCTACAACAAGCGCCTTCAACTATCTCAGTCCATTGGCTGCGTCCTCCAATTTCGAAATCTAAGCAGCGATAAAATATCTTCGTCGACTGAGTCAGACCAGCATTTCCACGGTTTCTCCAGTGGTCTTCACCCTTCAGTTAACCCAACGAAAGCCTTTTTGGGTATCCGTTGTTCATCCATACGATTCATGTGGCCAGCCCATTGCAGTCTGACGATCGTTGAGACGTCCGGCTCGTCAAAAATTTCATACAGCTCATGGTTGCATCGAATTCGCCATTGGTCCGCGTCTAGCTTCGCTCCAACGATCCGCCTCAGGACCCGTCGCTCGAAGATGTTCAATATATTTGCGGATGCTTGGCTTAAGGTCCATTTTCACACCCTAGAATAACAAAGGGTTTATCACAGATTTGTATACTTGGAGCTTTGTTTCCCTGTGTATGAAGCTGGCTTTCAAGATCGTCAAAACTGAATAAAATATTTTATTTGCGAGCTGTATTCTTCGGCGTATTTCGTCTATTTCATTACCCGTTTTTGTTATTTTAGTGCCTAAATACCCACACTTGCCAACATTTTCGATGCCGTTGCCAAGTGTGTGATATTTTGTGTATTTGAAGTATTTTTCTTCGACTAGGTCATGAGCTTTGTTTTATTTTCATTGATTTGTAGCTCTACTAGTTTTGGTTCGCTGTCGAGTTTAAGGAAAAGTTTTTTTGCGGCTTTTAATGACCGTGACAAAATGTTGACGTCGTCCGCATAGGCTACTACTTTGCTCGACTTGTATAATAATGTACCTCGCGCATCGATAGGTAGCTTCCTCATGGCGTACTCCAGAGCCACATTGAATAGCGATGGGGCCAGCCCATCTTCCTGCTTTTATCCGATATTTGTGCCAAAGGCATTGGTGAGTTGGTTATTGATGCGGACTTGGGAGGTCGTCGACGTCATTGTCATTTTGGTAAGACGGACTAATTTGGCTGGGATGCTAAAGTAAATCATTATTTGGTACAGTACGTTACGATCGATACTCTCGTATGCTTGCTTGAAGTCAACGAAAATTTGGTGAACGTCTATGTTGAACTCTCAGCACTTTTCAAGTACCTGCTTGACTGTGAACAATTGGTCTATCGTCGATCTGCCTGCTCTAAAACCACCTTGATACTACCCAATAATACTGTTGTTGTATGATCCGATTTTATTTTCTAAGATTTTAGAAAATATTTTGTATGTTGTACAAAGTAGTGATATGCCTCTATAATTTTCGCACTGTAGTTTGTCACCTTTTTTGTGGATAGAGAATATAATTGATTGGCTCCACTCTTTCGACCTATGTTCCTGTTGCCAAATGTGCTGGATGACTTTGTGAATAGCTTTATGAACACTGCTGCCACCATATTTGATGCGCTCCACTGGAATCTCATTGATACCCGGTGTTTTATTATTCTTTAGGGCTTTGATGGCGGAACAAATATCATCCAGGGTTGGTGGGACCAATAGAAGCTCTCCGCAGACTTCTATAGGCTCGGATGTTCTGGAGCTGTGGGGAGGATTAAGGAGGTTCTTGAAATATGATGCCCATCTTTCCTCAATCTTCGTTTTATCAGCGATGATATTGCCGATGTCATCACGACAGAGCGTGGTTTTGGGGGTGGTAACCACGTTTAAGGCTTTTCACTACTTGTTATGTTTGTCTTGTGTTGTTGCTCGCTAAACTTACATCTATACTACTCAATAGTATTTTCTTTTCTTAAATCTATTTATCTTATTCGCTACTCTTCTGAGATTTTCATAGTGTTCTCTCTTTGTCCTGGTTTTCCTATCTGCGTATTCTTTGTACGCATGATTTTTTTGTCAAACGCATTCTGGCACTCATCATCGGACCTCTTGTGCCGAGCTTGATGTCCGATCGTCTGTCCTGCCATGGTCCTAACAGCCGCTTACATTTCCATCCAGAGCTCCTTGCTCGTCCTTGTCGATGCGTCTGAAAAGATGGGAGCCAGCTAGTTGTCGAGGGTCTCCATGAAAGTTTTGGGCACAGAATCCGTTTGGGGCCTTTCGATGTCAAATTTTTGCAGCGAGCGGATCTTCGCCGAATATGCCTTAGACATACGATATCGATAGGTTAATTTGACCAAGTAATGATCTGAGTTACAATTGGCTCCTCGATATGTACGGGCGTCAAGTATGCTCGAGGCCCAACGTTGTTGAATGAGAACATGATCGAACTGGTTTTGTGTGTTGCCATCCGATGACACCCAGGTCATTTTGTGATTGCATCGATGTGGGAAGCAAGTCGAACGTATAACTAGATTTCTGCTACATGCAAAGTCAATCAGGCGCTGACCGTTGTCATTTGTTTCATCGAGGAGGCTATATACTTCAGTCGTCCCCCGTTGAGATAGCTCATTGCCAACACCTTAGTGTCGAAATCACCCAGAATTATTTTTGTGTCATTTGTAAGCAATGAGTCAACCAGTCTTTCTAGGTGATTGTAGAACGTTTCACTCGTTTCTTCGTCCGTTTCTTCGGTCGGGGCATGAATATAAATCAGCCAGATTTTGAAGAATTTCGCTTTTATACGGATCGCACACAACCATTCGTTTATTGCCTTAAAATCAATAACGTGCGATGTGAACTCCCTATCCACAATGAAGGCCACTCCAAATTCTCGTTTTCCAGTAGGCTTCCCACTTTTGAATATTCTGTGTGATCTCATATCTTGAATGTCATTTCCAGACCAATTCGTTTCCTGGACTGCCAGTACTTTTAATTAATATTGATTGGCCTGTTGTAAAAGGCCCTTAACAGCGCCAGGGTAATTGAGTGATCTGACATTCCAGGATCCAATGCCATAATCCTTTTTTCGTTTAAGAGGTCTTTGCCGTGAGTCCAATCCATTCGGAGGCCCATCTGCAGGTTTCGAAACAATTAAAGGTTTTTCAGGGGGCGGGAGTTAGCCAGTCGCCCAACCTCCATTTCGGCGACATGGTTATTACGTCGATTCCGATATCAGGGGTGCGGAAGATTCGCCTTCACCCTCTTACACCATCACAAAGGAGGTGAAAGTAGGAGCAGCAGAGCTGTAGATGTATTTACAGTTATTAGCAATTCTCGGTATTTAATATCCCATTTTTGGGGAACCAGTAAACCCAATGTGTGACCCCGAGAGCATTTACTACCATTTAGATGGGTGGTTCGGGATGAGGAATCATGGAAGCTATGGATTGGGGAAACATGGGGTTCCCTCCTCCTTTCTCAACCGGGCTTGGAACCATCGACGGCGGAGTTGAATTAAAGGGTATCCTAGCAATTTTATTGTGGAAAATGTAAAATTTATATATAATTCACAAAATTGATTGAATTTTGACTTTTCAGGTATTTTTTGTTGTTGTGCTCATAATGGTATACCTCCATGATTTTATTCAGATTTTCCAGATCAGAGGTGTCCAAACGCGAGGGGGGACATACATTTTTCGTACAATCCCCTCTCCTTGCAACCCACGAAACTGGTAACACTGTTTTAAGAACTAGTTTGGAAACACCCCACATTACTACTTTCGGTAAAAAAATGTTAAGGGTCCTTTTCCGATATGGGGAAGTTCTCCCTTAAGAACGCTGCTTAATTTATTTACAAGTAATACCTGAACTTTTGAGAAACCGTAACTCCTGATATTCCTACCAAGTTTGAAGTCTGTAGCTCCCATAGTTTTTGAGAAAAACTGCTATGGCACACTGAAGGACAGACGGACAGTATCAATTTAAACAGGGTATTGTAAAAAAATTTACAAAACCTATTTTCATGACTTTTTTAGATATTTCGGCTCAAAAATGTGCAATCGCGAGGGAGGATACAATTTTTTCACCTATTTTGATCCCCCCAAACTCCCCTATGGTGTCATCTTATTTGTTTTTACCTGATTCAAAAAGCTCTCACAAAGCCCTTGTTTTATACCAATATCGGAGATATTTGATGAAAACAAATTTAAAGGTCACCCCTGTAGATGGGTAGACCTCCCTTTAAAAACTTTATAGAATGGTTTTTATATCTGAACTTTGGAAAGGTTATCACTTCTGAACTGTTCACAAAATTACAAGATTGTGGCTTATGTAATATAGTTTCTGAGAAAACTTGTTGTGACGCACGGACAGATAGACGGACGGACAGACATGTCACAAAACTAGTAGGTTTTTATAAAAACTACTAAACAAAAACGTTTTTGCTATTTCATATATAGATTCTTTAGCTTATGAAATATCAACATTTTATCGGATAAATTTACAAAAAAAATATCGCCGATATCGATAGGATATTAAAAAATCTAACTCTATACGATACCGATAATAGCCTTAATATCAGTATCGTATCGTATCGTGAAGGCCTACTCATGTCTTGAATGTCGTTTCCTGGATTGCCAGTATTTTTAATTTATATCAACTGGTCTGTTGTAAAAGGTCCTTAACAGTGCCAGGATAATTGAGTGATCTGATATTCCAGCATCCAATGCCATAGTCCGACTTGAGTTTGCTTAAGTGCACAGATGTGGACGTTAGAGCAGCGGGATATTATACTCTACCCTGAGAAGACCAAATGAGTCTACATGGAAGTAATCTACGCGACGTCAAGGAGTATATCGTCGTCCTGGAGAACTTTATTCTCAGTGGTATGTCAAGGAAACTGTTGCTTATGGAGGAGGGACTTGTACGATGGACTGGCCCGCTCGAAGCCCGGACTTTAATCCCATAGAGCCCTTATAGGATGAGGTGAAAAATCTTGTTGGAGATTGGGTACCTACCCAAACAAGAGTTCCAGAGCTGCGAATCGCCATTGAAGAGGAATTGAATGTGATTCCTCAAGATTTCTTCAGCAGGCTCGTGAGATCTGTGAAAACGCAGTTATCCCGAGCAAGGGGAAGGAACCCGGAATACTGACCAAAAATTTGTTTGAATTTTCTTTTTTTTTCGGCTCAAACTTTTTTCACTTGGTGATTACTAATGGTTAACATAACTGGAAAACGACTCTTCTTTGTAAAACCTTAATAAATTGATCAACCTTAATCTGTTTTCATTCATTTCAATCGTCATTAAATACTCTTTATGTAGGGATAACTTTGATATTTATTTTGATGAAATCGGATTAGACTTCCATGGTAACGGGTGGCCTGGTTTATTCACTGTCCAGTGTATTATGATTAATAGCGCTTTGTTCGAAAATGGTTTTACTTTCCTTTTTCAGAGAAACCTCGAATAAAGCAGAATTCTAATGAAGTATAATCTTCATATGTTACAGCCGTCATTCTAAATTTACGAGCTAGTTAGTTCAGACATTTTTCAACATGTCATAAAAAGCTCAAGTATGTATGATAAATCATTATCTACACACGAGAAAATCAGAAACAAAATTCCATCCTTGTTCGATAATTCTCGAGAGGGACATATTTCAAAATTTATCCAAAATATTTCGACACAAAGATACTTTTATCTCAAAGAGTTTAATTTTATCTACTCTTCTCACCCTATTGAATTTTATTTTTTATCAAAACTTTTTCCTCAGAAAGAATCCGTTCATGAAAAGAAGAAATATTATCTCTCCTACAAAAACATTATTCAAATATTTTCCGACTATCAAAGCGGCTATCACTTTCTTATCGACAATAAGAAGCGGAACAATGATACCATCACAATCTGAAGGCTAAAGGGCAACAGTTTTGCTGACAACCGAACTATGTGCTCTCCGCATTGGAACGGATCTCAAAGAAGATTAAGTCCACAACACGAAAAACCATTATGTTGAAACATTTATCCCGGACGGGCATTCATTCAAGGGAAAATAGCGGAAGAGATTATGCTTGCCCATATACATATTCCCTCGATGATTTCCTCCCGGGAATTAATCCTCCTCGTCTTGGTTGATGTTGGTATCGAAGAGGAACTATGGCAACGACCTAGGCTAAGAGTGCTTGGCTTGGCCGCTGAAGTATACATTCGTTATAATAGTGACATGTCGCACCAGCACGACACTAAAAGGATGACATTGAAACGTACTATCAGTACCAGGATAGTCGCGGCCGTCTTCCCACACTCGCAGTCAATATGCACTTCATCCCTCCGGGCGCGAGAGTACGTACATACAAGTAGTTATCAAATGGAATGATAATGGCATACTCCACATACGAGTTTGGGATGGGAGTACATTAGCCAAGTGCTGGCCAAGTTTGGGGGTTTTCTAGCGACTTAAATCAGGCCTCGGATTCGATTGACGTCAAACGTCGCTTCGGAGGATTTTACGCATTACTTAGTTATAGTCAGAAGAGCAAACAGAGGGCAATATCCAGAATCGATCAAAATCATTAGGTGGAGCGGAGCAGTGGCTGCCAATTCGTGTTAACGACGTTGTCTTGCACTGCTTACAAGATACTTTTTGCGGAAAGTATCTGCAGAACAAGCTCGTGTATCTGAATGTGTGCGCTTGCAGAGTTCGGTGTACGGTGATTGCGCTGTGAAGCCACTAAACCACTATTGGTTGAGTGTCTTCCAAAAATATTTGCACAAATTTTGCAGTGCACACTCGACTTCGCCGAACAGTTGGGTCAAAAGTCTCTGCTGAGACCTCAATTTTATCGCAAACATTAACACGAATTCAGGCTTTCATGTATCCAACAATAAGTGGTAAATGTCACTGCACGATACTGTTTCCATGCATGCAGCATTGCCTTTGCCTCACTGCGTGTAATCTAGATACAATATTCCGTTGATAAGTCTAATATCACTAATTGCCTGCTGTTTGCCTAACGAATTTTTGCCTTTCTATTTTTTGCGCCTGCCTGTTTGTTTTCCCGATGACGGAAAATTAGTATTGATAAAGATTAGAGTATCGGAACACGAATCGATGGAAATGGTGGAAAAGTAGAGGAAAATGGGTGGTGGGGGATGGAACTTACGTAGCGAATAAATATGTTGCTAATTGGTTTGGATTTAAATAGATTCATGTGGGGAATCCAGCTGTATATAGATAAAATTCCATTAATTTGCAACTGAACTACGTTTATTCCTTATACACTTTCTTCTCATGAAAAAAAAAACCAAATCTCCGCCCTTATTCTGTAAATATTGATTATTCTCGAATGACGTCCTACCTCCAGGCAAGAGCAAAAAGTAACGATGACTTAATTCCATTCTCGAATTGCAAGAAGTTCGCCTCGCAAGTACCAGCTTAGCAGGCGCAGTGACTTGAGCACTCATAAAAGCCAGCGAGAGCCGACAATAAAAGTAATTAGTGCAATCAAATAATATAATCAAAATTTAATAGCTCACCAAAAAACAGTAAACATCTGCCTTTCCGCTTCTGGTAAATTGGTCTAGTTGAAAATACATCAATGCGGGGACGGCTACTGAGCGTACTTTCCAACCATCCAATAATGGCAGTTTCTTACGAATTTCCATGCACCAACTCTAATGTATTCACGGCAGCCTAAGGCAGTTTTCCCGCTTCGCGCGTATAAATCTCGAGCTAAGTAGCAACAACAGCAATAAAATTCATCTAAGGGGCCTCTAATGGTATTCGGCTTAATTGTGCTCAAGTCTAATTCAAGGTTGCAAAGACAAAATGATGAAGATTTCGCCAGAAGGGATGAGAGAAGAAAAGTTGGCGTGGGACAGCTAGCAGGCAGTCTATGAAGGTATTTGGGAGAAAAGAGAATAGACATTATCCGGAGGAACTTGCATTAAAACTTTGGTAAGTGGAGCATTTTCCAAAATGAGTAATGGCATTTACTAAAGTTATTCCTGCTATGCCTAATTAGATTCGTCACGATCTTACCGTAGAAATAATTGGCGTCACCTTGTTTTTAGTTTGATGATGGTTCTCCGAAAAATTTAAGTTTAGTTTTCCAGGTGCAATATGTTTTCGCATGAGCTTTGAATTTGGACTGTAAAAGCGCTAATATTTTTAAAACAAAGCCATATCATTCCTCCTTCGGTTTTAGGGGTTTTTATACTAAATTACAATACCCTATTGAAATTGTCACCTGTCTGTCCGTACGCCTGTCATAACAGATTTTTTTCTCGACGTTACAGAGACCGAACTTGCTAAGTAAGTAGAAAATAAGTGATGTCCTCTATAAAGTCCGGGTGTCCAAAATTTTTTCAAAGCTTGTCATGGGGCCACAGCCCTTATATAGAGATGGCCCGTGTAGTCCGAGAGCTGATTTCAAAGTGCTGCCCCCGTCGAACTATAGGCTGGAAACATTTTTAACCCAGCGACATTGAGGTTAGGTCAAAATTACCCGGCATGTTTATAATTCTTAATATTTTATTATTACCCGGCATGTTTATAATTCTTATTTTTTTTTGAATGGACGCTGTTACAATCGCGGAAGTCATTTATTTATTTATTTATTCCATCTTACAGACTAAACAATCCAATCACAAAATGGAACGCAAAGAACAGTTACAGCAAAATTTAAATGAAAAAGAATACTAAAACGTCGATAATTAAAAGTTAAACTAGTAGTAAGTCTCTTAGTTTTTTCTTAAATGCTATGTAAGAAGAGGGGAAAGGACCAAGCTCGAGATTATTATGATTTCGTACGATTCTTAAGATTGGTGAATAGAAATATAAATCAGTTCTAGCATACGGTGTAACGAAATAAGAATTCATTCGAGATGAACGAGATGTTTGTCGGAAACGCAGCTCAGAGAAAATATTTAACGGGACTTGATGGTAGCAGAGTTTGTACAAAAAACATTGGTCTAAATAAGTTCGTCGGGATATTAGGGATGGAAGAGATAGGAAAGATAAACGACTTTCATAAGGCTAATACGGCAAATTAAACTTAAGGAAAAGAAAACGCGTGAACTTTCTTTGGACAGCTTCTAAAGAAGTCACGAGATAGGAATATCGGGGGGACCAGATAACAGAACAGTATTCAAGCAAAGGGCGAACAAGACAAACAAATAGGCGGACAGAAGAAGAGATGCTATTGAATTTATGTACATGTCTAAGGATAAACCCGGAAACTCTAGACGCTTTAGTAATCACATTTAAAATATGTGCATCAAATTTGAGTTTTGGATCAAAAGTTACTCCAAGGTCTTTATGACTGAACACTTCAGAGAGCAAAGCATCATTTAATATATAATTAAAATTAATAGGAGAGTCCTTAAGAGAAAAGTCATTTTATGACATTTAGTAGGTTTAAGACATAAATAGTTTGAAGCACGCCATTCATTTAGAGCATTCAAATCATTTTGGAGGAGCTGACAGTCTAAATGGGATTTGACTGCTCGAAACATTGCACTCCGTTTGTGTACGTGCTGGCGATTCTGAAACAGCTTCAAATTCAGTGGCATCTTGTGCACAAGAGTTGGATGCAGGTCCCTGCTTGGTACCTAAATCCACTGATCAGGATAGATACACGAATTTTGTTCGTGGAGAGGACTTGATTCCTGTTTCGCCTGGATCTATTACTCATCCGTTATCGCCTGCCTCAAACAACTTAACCAAGACATTCTTAGACCCTCTGCTGCCCCCTTCAGTCAAGGCAACTATGGTATCGGGAGCTGATCTGGAAAAAAGATACCTTATGTCTCGACTGAGAGATAACAAAATTTACGAGTCCGTTCGTCTTTACCTTTCTTATATGTACAAGGCGCCAGACACAACCTGCATAGACGGTAAAACAAAAACCAGCTTGAAAATCTTGATTCAAAGAGAAGGGCTTCCAGTCGATCTTGAGGCTCTTAGGCTCGTTTATTTCATGAAGAGTTAGGTGTCACTCTAAATCAAGCTAAAAAAGATCTTGAAATATATGCATCACATGTAAGCTCCAACTATATTTCGTCACTACAAAGAACTAGAGAACATCACAATAAATTTTTTCGCCCCCTATAATCAGCAAAGCCTCAAATTATTTTACCACAACTGTGGAGGTATGCGCAGTAAATTAAATAAGTTTTTCCTTGACGCAAAATCGTGCCATTTTAATGCTATCACCCTTTCCGAAACATGGTTGACGGATTCTCACATTAATGAAGAAATTCTGGATAGTAACTGGAGGATTTACAGAGATGACAGGGACCCGATTATCACTGGCCAGTCAAGAGGAGGCGGTGTATTGATCGCCATACATAACTCCTTCATGAGCGAGCCAGTTAACTGCACGCCGCATAATTCATTTCAGCATAAAGTGGTCAAAATAAAAATGGGTAAATCTACTGTGTTTATTGGCGTTTTTTATGTCCCTCCTAAATCGAATGATACTGTCTACGACAATGTCTGTAAAATTATAAGTGATATCACTGCAATGACAAACGAAGACGATAAAATTATCATTACTGGCGACTTTAATAGACCTAATATAAAATTTGTGATCGACAATGACGATGTTCGACTCCTTCCGGTGAATCTCCTTGATAGTAATGATTTCAAATTAATGAGCACCTTCTACAGTAACGACTTGCAGCAGATATCTCCTGCTCCCAACCAGAACGGTGTATGGCTAGACCTTGTTTTTTCTAATACATACGACGAAGTTGTGGCCAGTTTAACTGATGACATCGAGAATCTGTTTTCTAACTCGAGACATCACTTCGCTTTTTCTATTGAACTGTCCACTCCTGATACTTTTAATTCTATTTCGTACAATCAAACTATTGTATATGACTTCCGCAATGGCGATTATGGAAACATTAATAGTCTTCTATCCAGCATTGACTGGTACGGTACTCTGTCAACGTTAGATTTGGATACGGCTCTATCCACCTTTTATCGTATAATATTTGACACCGTTGAATCTTTCGTACCGAAAATCAAGAAAAGGGATAAGATTTCTGAACCATGGCTGGGGAGTGATCTGAGACATTTACGTAACCAGAGAAATAAACTATATAGGCTCCTAAGAAAAGATAAATGTGTAAGCGATGCGACTAAGAGTAAATATAACGAACTTGCACTTGAATTCAATATTAAATCACAAGAGGCCTATCAAACATACGTTAACGTCATAGCGGAGGAAACTATATCCAATCCAAAAAAATTCTTCGACTTTGTTAACGTTACCCGTCTTTAATGTCATACAACGACTCCGACTCGTCCTGCACCGAGCAGATCTGTGAATTCTTTGCTGATCATTTTCAGCATGTTTACTCCAATCCAGTCAACTCGCCTCATTTTGAGTCGTTAGAAACAGCCACACAGATCTTAATTGATAACATTACCATTTCTGAAGATGAAATTCTTCATGCTATTGAAGATCTTGATCTACTTAAAGGACCCGGCCTTGACCTTATTCCTCCTTGCTTCCTGTCCCTCTGCAAAAATGAATTGGTTAGACCTGTCTTCCTTATTTTTAATAAATCGCTAACATCTGGTATATTTCCCAAACTTTGGAAACCATCCTTTATAACACCAATTCACAAAAAAGGCGATAAGCGGCGCGTGGAGAACTACAGGGGCATTGCTATCCTCTCTACTATGCCTAAACTGTTCGAAAAAATTATCTGCAGTAAAATTTCCCCCATTATAGAACCGTATATGAATGAACAGCAACATGGCTTCCGTAAAAACAGGTCTACCACCACTAATCTTATTACCTTGACGTCGGATATTCTTTGTAGCATGGAGCAAGGCTTCCAGGTAGATGCAATATATACAGATTTCAGTAAAGCGTTCGATCGAGTGGACCATGAAATACTGGTGAATAAACTTCGCATTTTTGGCATCTACGGTCCACTGCTCAACTGGATTCAGTCATATTTGAAAGACCGCACACAATGCGTTAAGTTTCAAGGTCGGTTGTCTCGTGAGTTCAATGTCACCTCTGGAGTACCTCAGGGCAGTCATCTTGGTCCACTCCTCTTCAATATTTTCATCGCTGATCTTTCTAAAGTACTGTCTGATGTCTCGCACCTGTTTTACGCCGATGACCTCAAACTGTATCACTGTATACAATCCTTATCCGATGTATCTTTTCTTCAATCTAAGTTAGCAGCTCTCCTTCAGTGGTGCGATAGAAACCAACTTGCTCTTAATATAGAAAAATGCCATATAATAAGTTTTGCAAGAAAAAAGAACGTTATCTTACATGATTATGATATTAATAACACACGTTTGAAAAGAGTCGAGAGAGTTGTCGACCTTGGCATAGTCTTAGATACTAAACTCCGCTTTAACCTCCATTATGATGAAATCCTGAGCAAGGCTTATAAAATGCTAGGTTTCATTAAACGTAGAGCAAAAGAGTTCAGAAATATCTGGGCTACTAAATCTCTGTACACCTCATTTGTCCGACCACTTCTTGAATACGGCTGCACAGTCTGGGACCCCATATTCGACATTCATAGTCGCAGATTAGAGTCAGTGCAAAAACAGTTTTTGCTCTTCGCCCTTAGATCCTTGTATGATCCTACTTCTTTCCACAATCTTCCATCTTATGATGTTCGACTTCACATAATCAACCTGACTACACTGGCCTCTAGGAGAGTTGCATTGTCCGCTTGCTTGCCCTTTGATGTAATAAGAGGCAACATTCAAACTACATCCCTGTCAGACAAAATACATTTAAACGATCCTATAAGAGCCACAAGACACACACCAATGCTAACCGTGCGTATGCACCACACGAACTATGCTAGCAATGAGCCGATTAACAGATGCTGTAAAGCATTCAACAGGTTTAGCGTTCATTACTCCCCAACCATCTCCAAATCCAATTTTAAGAACCAAATCTTAAATGCCCTCAACGCCGCTATTTCATAAATGTTTAAATTAAGTTTGTATTTTTTGTATTGTATTTTTTGTAATTACACCTTGCTTGGTGAAATAAATAAATAAATAAATACTTTGAAGTCATCTGCATACAAAAGGCACGAGGAATTAATTAGAAAGGGAAGATCATTTATGAACAACAGAAAGAGAAGAGGCCCAAGAATTGAACCTTGTGGAACGCCAGATGAAGGACAAAAAGGACTAGACGTAGTACCAGAGAGACTTACTCGACAGGGACGACACGATAGATAAGATGACATCCAAGATAGAAGAGCACCCGAGATGCCAAGAGCTTTAAGCTTATGACAAAGAAGTAAATTATTCACAGTGTCAAATGCCTTGGAGGAATCTGTGTAGATCACATCAACTTGCAGTTGGTTATCCAAAGCTCTTGCAATACTGTTTGTGAACTCTATTAAATTAGAGGTAGTGGAGTATCCTTTGAGAAAGCCATGCTGCTCTGGAGCAATAATAGGAGCTAATGAGTTTGAGAGTCGATTATGAACCAACCGTTCAAGTAACTTTGGAAAGCAGGACAGTAAAGAAATAGGGCGATAATTGGAAACTGACGTAGGATCACCACTTTTAAAAATAGGCACAATATTAGCTGTTTTCCAAGGGTTTGGGAATGTACCAGTACTCAAACTTAGATTGAAGAGGAGAGATAAAGGAAAACTAAGCGATGAGACTAACGACTTTACAAATATGTTCGGCAAACCATCCGGCCCAGGGCTAATATTAGGATCAAGAGCATTGATCAAAGCTTCGACTTCAGATGCATCAGTACAAATAAAGGAAATTGGGAAGGGAAGATGATTAGGTAAGACAACAGGATGCACAGTTGCAGCGGGAGAAGAGAAAGTTGAAGAGAAAAATTGGGCAAATGAGTCAGTCACTTCTTGAGGAGAAGAAACCTCTGCACCATTCCAACGGACCTTACTAGGAATGGAAGAAGAGGATTTCAGCGACCTTATATAAGACCAAAAAGGCTTTGTATTATTAGCCACAAGAGAGCTATCCAGACTGCTGAAAGAAGCCTTCAGAGCATATCTGATCTCTTTTTTGGCAATAGCACGCAGCCTGCTAAAATTACATCTTGCTTCAATAGTGCCGAGTGTTTTAAAGACAAGATGTGCCTTATCTTTTGCTCGTAGGGCACTAAGCACTCGCTTTGTAAGCCAAGGCTTATGATTTGCCTTACGGGATGTCTGAAGAGGCGTATAACAGCGAATAAGATTATAAATATATATGTAAAATTTATCCAAAGCAGCCTCACAATTTAGGCCTCTAAAGAAATCTAGCCAGTTGACTGAAAGTAATTCTGTATTAATAGCTTCATAGTTAGCTTTAAAAAAGTTAAGTTTTGGAGCAGGATGAGGTTTGTCAAATTTAATTTCATCCACTATAAGATCTATAGATAAAGGAGGATGGTGCCGATCAGGAGAAACATACGGATGTAAGGCTTGAGATGCAGATAAGTAGCCAACTGGAACATTTGATACAACAAGGTCAAGGAGACGACCATTAGGATTGTGGATATGGTTAAATTGAGAGAAGCAGCAATTAGATAGGAAAGATGACAGGGTTATAGAAAAAGGGTCAACTAATGAGGTTGAAGGAGTAGTATAATTTTTCCACTCTATGTATGGTAAGTTAAAATCCCCGCAAACTAATATTTTGGTGTGAGGATGTCGCAAAACTAGATAAGAGGATAGATCATCAAAAAACGTCTCATAAACAGTTAAAAGTGAATTACAAGGAATATAAATAGACAAAATCAAGAACTCTGTATTATGAGGAAGAGAAATTTTGATAATAACACATTCTAAAGTCGGAGAAAAGCAGAAATCAGAACAAGGAGAACTAGGTAGAGCTTTGTTAACTGCAACTAAAACTCCAGCATCATCAGCCTTATTAGTGGCAATCAGGTCACGGTCACATCTATATACAATATGATCAGGAAACATTTCACTGCTCAAAATGTTTCCATTCAGCCAGGTCTCGGAGAAGCAGATAATAGAATCAATACTAACTTGATAAGAGATAAAGAGTTTCTCAAGCTTGGTCCTTAATCCTCGTACATTTTGGTAAAAAAAAGATAAACACATTTTATTAGGAGAAGAGAAGTTATATTGAAGAGTATTAAGGTTTGAAAGAGATTCATTGACGTTTAAAGAGGATACAGTAGAAAAAACATTATGATTATCAGAATATTCATCAAAATTACTTGTGACTAGAGCTTTGGGATTTTGTTTATTGCCCGACGAAAATTTCTTCGTCTAGATTCAAACGGCTTAACAAGTACACCAGCAGGCCAGTAATTTGGATTCAGGACAATATCAGTATTCGCAGAAATCACCAATTTGAATGAAGCAACTACTTTGTCCGTTAAATTTTCCTTAGTCAATTTATGACAACTAAAGACTTTAACGGATGATCCAAACTTTTTGTTGACATAACGCATTAGGTCCTCAACTGAAGTTTCGTACGCCACTCTAGATATGAAGATATTCTGCAAAGGTATAGAAGCACGAATGACAGGAGAATCGAGATCTGTTGAGGGAACGAGGTCACTCGATTTCTGATGTTGAATTGGAGGTGGTATTTTCTTTGGAATCGCTCCCCGACTGTTGGATGAAGAACCAGGTGGGCTGATGATAAGTAAATCAGATTGTTGATTTATAGAAAGCGGCCTCAACAGCGAGTTGTTCTTAGTGACGATTGATTGACCAGATTGACAAGATTCCGCTCTTTCCGCATAGTTGCAGCAATCCGGCTGTAGTACGAACGCTGGCTGTATCTGCAAGTCATCGCAGTTCCAGACATTAAGTTTCAGCAGAGGGGTGGTAACCCGGGGTGGCATACTGAGGCTAGCGCTCAGTCGTGTCGCGGGTCTTCCGGGACACCGTCTGCTCGTGCTGAGCCACCCTACATACAAACACTACTAAAACAAACTAACCCCTTGGGTTTTAAATAAATTCCTAAAGTGATGTAAAAAATCGACAAAAATTATTATGCGAAATGCTACAAAAAACAACAAATTTGAAATATAATGAAAAGAAATAAAATAGAAAGCAAAAATGCGCACATTTTTTTTTATGCTGCTGAGCGCTCGGCAACTGAAGGGGAGGTAGTACAGTCTATTTAGAAACAACCGTCCGAAAAATGACCTACCAAAATTTGACTTGATAAATCGTTAGGGGGGCATAAAATAAAGTTATATTAGATTTCCAAAGCGATCCCCCCTGGTTTTGAGAAAATCCAAAAAAAAATTGTAACGCGTTTTTCTCGAAATCTATGGGTTTTAGAGAAAAATTGGTTGAACAAAAAATGTAGAGGACATCGTAAACTACATTTTATTTCCTGGAAGTGAAGTCGTTCGACTTAAATTAAAAAAAGTAGGTGGCGCTAAAGTATAAAATAGTGGTTTTTGGCATTTTCGTTGAAAATAAATAGTTTTTTCACAAACATGTAAATGAGAAAGTTGTTCGTCATAAAATATGCCACAGTTTTATTCCAACAATTTTTTTGTAAAACTTACCGTTCTCGAGCTGGAGCTTGCCGAAGTGTAAAAATGGTACATTGTGTGCCGTACCGATGCACGTATTCCAAAAATTTCATTTCATAGTTATATTTTTAGATTAATAGACCATAATGTTTATTTGATATTCTTATTTTGAATCATAATTCTGATAAACAATTAATAATGGTATCCTTTTAGTGCAGCTTGTTGTAAACGGTCAACATTGAGTTAAAACAAATGTAACACAAGATAGTATTGAAAGATTCACACAAAATGTGCAGACTAGTTTTCTTTTAATTAAAAATTTGTCCCTATTAATTTACTAATTTCATTAATTTATTAATTTCAAAAATAAAAGTTTACATTTATTGATTAGTTTATTGCAAACTTAATTTAACTTTTTGGTCAACATTTTTGCAACATTATTGGCTCTTTTTATAACATAAAGTCATGATTTTAATTAATTGCATGCAATACAATTAAATTTTTTTTGGAAGTTATGTGAATCTTTCAAGACAATACAAAATTAGATTTGATGAGTCGCCAGTGAACGACTTGAAAAGGGAAATCTTTTACCGTCCTTATTGGATCCAATCCTCGAGGAATTTCTTTCCATCCCCAGATTGTTGGTTCATAATAATTTTCCAACCACGATTGTACTTACTTGTAAACTCGTCGGCTACGAAAATTCGCTGCATAAACCGTAGGTGGAAGAGAACTTAAATTCACTTTTGTTTTCGTCACAGACTGAGTGAATTTCTGGAAGCGAAGTAAAGCAAGTTCTTTTGCCTGGCTGCCGTCCAAAAATTGTTCATCTGTGGTACTTGAATCTCGACTTTTTTCAGTTTTCTTAGTTGATTTTCCGGATTTGGCACCACTGTATAAAGCTGTAAACATCTCATGTTAGTGCTGCAAAATGGTTTGTTGAAAATCTTGACTGTAGCTTGTAGAACTTTGTTGTTTTTCAGAACCTAGATAAATTTTTGTTTTCCCAGCAAATATGGAGGAGAAGTAGTATCACATCCACTGAACGCATGAATGAAAAGTGCATGAGAAATTAATTCCGGATGGTTGAAGGATGTGTACGAGTAGACACGTTCGGGAGTGCTTCCATGTTGTGGTTTTTTAAAGAACACATTCTCTTCGTTTTTGCGCAACGCGACGAGCAAAACTAGAAGGTCAATGTCTTCTCCAATGATTAAAGCAGGGTCGTAATTGGCGGACTCTTTGAGAGCTGTGGTAACCATCAAACGATCTGCATCTTCAAAATCTTGTTCAGTTTCAATACCAACAGCTTGGAGTTCTCTTGTAAGAATACCAATAAGACGATCTTTGTTGTTGTCTTTCGACAAAAAAACTTTCTGCAAAACTGTGATAACAGTTGTTTTGTCAAACTCAATTGAAGGAGAGGTGTATCTGGTAGACCGTTGTAATCTTTCAGCAGACTTTGTGCATGGTGAATATCCATCGAAGATCACTTTAGTTTTTCCACGAGCAGAATACTTCTGGAGGTAGGTCACGTACCTGGCACAGATGTCTTTGATTGACATGTTCTTGTCCCACGTCACTTTGTGCAACAAATATACACCATCAAAGACAAAAAGAGGATTATCTCCGAGGTTTAGTTTTGATACAGCTGTGAATTCCTTGTCACAAGTCGATTTGGTTTCTTTTCGCATGCCATTTTCGTCGAACAGAGATAATAGGTAAGGCGAAAGCTCGAACGTTAAAAATCTCTTCAATTCATCTGGTGTAGCCTGGCGAATTGCCATACGTTGAAAAAGTAGCATCGGATCGATGGCAACAACAGTATCATCCACTTTAACTTTTGCTGTCATGATTGTCAACGGTTTCACTGCTTTTTTTCGTTCAAACTTTAGTTTGCCAAAGTTGCCAGTCATGTTGTTCATCATTTTAATGCCCTCTTCTTCAGCTAGATGACAGTTGATGGTTTCATCGCCTACTACGCCTATGCTGATTGAAACTATTTCTGAAATACTTGGAAACGGATCGTGGCTGGAGAACCTGGAGTCTAACTTTCCAGCATATTTGTTATCTCTTTTCATTCGTTTACACCGCAAGTCAACGTGTTGCTCTGATGATTGGCTGTGAACACCAGCAAATGACTCGAACTGCGCTCACAAATGTTTATCAAACTGTACATGCTTAAAATCCACTTTGCCGTTTCATTATCCGTTATTCCTCTACCTGGTGCTGTCAAACCTCCTCGAGTCTTTGCCAATCACATTGTTGTTTGTTCGATCGTTTGATCTGGAGGTATTCCAGAGAAAAATTTGTCGCTTCTCCTAATTGTACAACAGCCGCGTTCAGTAAAGTCTGCAAATTCCGTGGGTGTCATCCTGTCCTTTAACGTAGCCATGTCTTGCAAATAAAGGTGTGCGGATTCTGCGCAGTTGAATTGTCCACTTGAATGAAAGAACGGCAACATTTTTCGAATTGTAATTGGGTGCAGAGTCCAATTTCCCGTGTGTTCGGCCTCAATAAATTGTTTTAGAAGACATGTCATGCAGTAGTATTGAACCCACAGCTTTGCAGTTGGACATCTTTGTTCAAATTCAGCAAGTTTTTTTTCGAATAACTTCGCGAACCGATCGATTTCATCATTCTACACAGCATCCAATATGTCAGTTCTATCGACGGATTCAACAACTTTGTCCAGAGAATTACGCGTTTCCTCGAAGGTTGGCTCATTTTGATCCAAGATTATTTTCGTAAGAGCCAAATTGGTGAGAAGATGCGCTCGAACTGCTCTTGCATACGCTTTTCCCAGAAGCATTTGCGGTATCGATCCTTTAGCAGAAATCGAAGCCCACAAATCCGCTTATTCGCTGCCTGCCATAATATTGCCAATTGCACCCATGAATGATAGTATGAGATGAAATCCTCCAAGGCGAACATCAACGTCCTGTAATTCGGGATACTGAAATTCGGAATCATTGGAAGCGTATGCAACAATATCCCTTGCCTTCCAGCATAATTGTTGATCGAAGTTCACAATCTTGATAACTTGGCCGCATAAGTTTCCAATTTTGCAGATGTATAGAAGTGTAGTGAGTACTGTTGAGAGGTCCGTAGGGAGCGCGTTGATGAAAGGCAGAAACAGTACTTTCGAAATTTCAAAGGATTTGACTTCCATAACTTGCTCCATGAAACCGTTCCAACTAGAAAATGTAGCATCGCACTTCCATTTTGCATAAGCTAACATCAAGTCCAGTTTTGTCGGCGAAGCTCGATCTAGAGAGGGGTATAGTTCGTCAAGATTTGACACTGAGATTTGTTTTTTAATCCAGTTGAAGGCTTAGGATCATATGGAAACAATTCGATTTTTGCCAATTCTACTCTTGCCTAATCGCCTACGTACTGGCTCGTCTTCCTGAATCGCAGCGGCCGGAGTGGCATACTGAATAATTCCCATGACATGCCATGAATTATGCCCGTCTAAGGTATTGATGTTGAAATCCGCTTTATCAGCAACCCATTGAGAAAATGCAGAAGGTAAAGGAATAGGCTGATTTTTTCCAGATAACAAGCCTCCAAGAGCTGGACTTTGTGATAGGAACAGGAGAAACAAACTGCTGCTAAAGCTTCGATGAGTTCTCTCGATCCGTGTTGTTTTTTCATGTAGCATCCAATAGCGAGAAGAACTTTAGACCGAAAACATCTTGGACGAGCAAGTTGAATGATAGCATGTGCAATAGCTGTTATTTTCTTCTTGTAGGCAGGAATAGAAGTTGCTTTCTTACCAGGAAGTATTATTTCTTCAAGTAGAATCCTCAGTAACATCGGGACGTTTCTTTCAACTTCGTTCATGAAGGTGGTAGTAGAAGGATAATCTTTTGGATTTGATTTGTAATACTTGCAACGAATTTTTTCTCCGGTGACACGTGCTATTTCATGAGTAAGTCTTTTTGTTTCATTTTAGCACCCCTTTCGGGGTGCTAAAATCTTCATCAGGGTATCCCGAACAGAAGATCCTTTCACTTCACTAGTGTCTTTCAAGAAGTTTTGTCCTTTGTAGCCGCATAGAAAACATACTTTTGGATTGAAGTCTGGGACGGCTGAGTCCGACTCCGATGATGGGCCAGGCTCAGATTCGTCGTTTTCCTCTGCATCCTTTCGAACTCCGGTAAAAAATTACTTATTAAATGAATCGTGTAATGTAAATAGTGAAAGTAAGGGCTGCACAGATATAAACGTCAGCGTCATTCAAAATTATATGACGTTAAAAATTCGATATGCGTACAAGCAACGCCGGATATATATTTATTTATTCATTCTCGTTTTAATAATAATTTATATTGCATAAAATACCTTCTCCATTCTTGTCGAGCAGCAGCAACCGCAGCACACCGTGCATCTGAATAACGCTTATGGCACTGGATGTGGACCACGACAGTATTGCTTTCATTTTCAAGCATTTCTTTGATGGCAGAATCACCTCTGATTGTGCTTTATCTTATCAACGTCTTTCGCGCTTTTGGCCTCACGGTGCTCTTATCATTCACATCAACACTTTTCTCACAAACGAAACAGACATTAATTTTGAGAGAGCAAAGTTTAGACGACTTTGGTCTTCAAAGCAATTGAAAAATGCACGCTAGTAGGGGATTAGGCAGATGTTAGAAACCGGTCCTTTGTTCAAGCTATGCCGACCGGCCCGGCGAAAGTAACAAAGAACCGTTAACTATGCTGCGCTGCATCTTTTCGCCTACAGTTCGAGAACGGTAAGTATTACAAAAAAATTGTTTGAATAAAAAACAACTTTTTCATTTACATTTTTGTAAAGAAACTATTTATTTTCAACAAAACTGCCAAGAAACCACTTTTTTGATACTTTAGCGCCACCTACTTTTTGTAATTTAAGTCGAACGACTTCACAATGTAGTTTACGATGTCCTTTACATTTTTTTTCAATAAATTTTTCTCTAAAACCCATAAATTCCGAGAAAAACGCGTTTAAAATTTTTTTTTGGATTTTCTCAAAACCAGGGGGGATCACTTCGGAAATCGAACATTAACTTTATTTTAAGCCCCCCTAACGGTTTATCAAGTCAAATTTCGGTAGGTCATTTTTCGAACGAACCCTTTTTTTTCGTGCTAAATAGACTGTACTAGGGGGGGGGGGGGGGGACGTACAGCAAATTCACCGAAAAATTAAATTTACAAACTCTCCGCTTAGCATAAAAACAAAAAAAAAAAACTTTAGTTCACAATCTACACAACCACTAATCCGCTGTACGGCAGTTCAATCTCACTCTACTTCAAAATAATCAATTCATTCAGGTCTACTCTTTCTGCAAAAGAGTCCGCTCACTGCTCGATCGTTGTCTTTATGTACTTCTTCCCCAATAATTCTACTGTACTAGTAATGCCGATTGTCATTAGAAAATTTAACATTGATTCACTTTTCTTCTCGGTTTTTTATAGTTTAATAATTCCGGAACTCGAGTGTTTTGATTTGTTCATCCTTTAATTTTTTATATTTCAATCACTGTGTATCCACTTGGTGTCAATTTTAAATTCCGTCCATTCGGATTTGAAAGCACTTCATTGTCTATCCTCTGTTAAGAAGTCCGTTTAATGCACTACTATTTCAATTACAATATAATTTTTAACTTCTGACTAGTAAACTTGTCTTATGTATTCTTTTGAAAATAATTGAATAATAATAATCATAACAAATTGTTTTTTCTCATTTGCGACCGACCTATAAAACGTTGAATTTTCCTGAGCTCGCGATTTTTCATCCACGTACGAATTTTCTTATACTGTTCACCTCCGTCTTAAACAGATTCCTCGGTTTTCAACCGTCACTATCAAAAACTCAATCCCATGAGTATACGAAAACAATTGCTTTTGCAGATATGCCAAAAAGAGTATTTTTCTGCACTCGGGAGAACTTGAACCCAGGGTTCGAGCGAACCCCCGGTCGAGAATCTACGACGCGACCAACGGGGCTACCTTCTGTTGATTTCCATTTCATCGAATTAGCAACTTCTACTATGCACCTTTCTTAATGGGCATGGAAAGGAAATTTGTTAGTAGGGAAGCGTGGATGAATTTTGTTAGTATAACAAATAAAATTCTGTTAGTGGTAGCTAATGAATAAAATTAGTTAGTATGAAGGAAGGAATTAGGTTTTGTTAGGGACAAGGTATCAAATGAAATTTTGTTAATGGGAAGCAATAAGTGGAGTGTTGTTAGTGGGAAAGTTAACATTATTGTTATACTATTATTTTTTTGTAATTAAAGAGAGAGTAAGAAGGTAGCATTGAGCTGATAGAAAATTAAGAATAATAGGGTAATTATTAATTGTTAATAAAAATAAATAAGCATACCGAGGTAAAGCTATATGTGCCAAAAAGAAGGTGGAGTTGTTACGGGGGCAATTTGCCGTTGTGAATGGGAGGATGCCGGTACGCTAGAACTTGCAACAATCGTGTGGACGGGCCAAACCCTGAGTGTCTCATTCAGCCGTGCAAACAAGGAATATTGGCAGGGGCAATTATGAGTCGGATCAGATGTCCTTAGCGTGAAAGGTACCTAGCAGCTTACCGGATTTATCCTCAAGTTCATAAAAAACGCCCAGTACGGCGGCGAACCACTGCAGGAGCAAACCGTGGGGCAAACTTAGCCGCAAACCGATCGGCTCCATTGCTTACGGCGAAATTTCGCGCTAAAACTTTCTGACCCTGGAGTAGCTCACGGGGGCGAGCCCGAAGGTTGTAACATTGAGCTCCCTTGTGATGGACTTCTTCCAGCTTAGCTCGGACGCGGTCTTGTACGGCTCGCAGACGATCACTGTTCGCACCTAACTGTATTTTTCCATCCTCAAAAGCATTCATGCTTCTAAGGAGAGCGTACTCAGAGCCATGCTAGATAGGGTGGTACCCCAATATGAGAAGTAGGGCGAAAATCCTGTGGACACATGAATCACCTTGCGAAAGGCAAAACATGATTCTGAAAGATTCTCGTCCCCCCTGCTATGATCGGACCCTATGCAGGCTCTTATAGCGTTCAATGTCGACTGATTTGACCTCTCCGAGGCATTCGCTTGCGGTGAATGATATGGAGTGAAGCAGTGCTGCACCGCACATGTTACACACCGATATTACAAATGTGGGGAAATAGGACATAAAAAATAGAGCGTACGAAGAAAGCACACGGAATCCTTTGCTAGGATCCTGGTCCAAGACCATACCTTGATCACGTCTTGGAATCAGGGAAATGTCTGGTTTTCCAGGAAGCTTCAGCCCAGGCAAAATCAGAACTTCTCTGGCCCGCATCCTGCAGCTAAACTTATACAGTAGTTCAACCACCCAAAACCTGCTTGAGCAGTTTGCGAGGGACATGAAAGCCGTTTTTTTGCTGCTGAGTGCGCAACATCATGATAAAAGTTCTGAACCATGTTGTCCTGATGAAACTGCTGCCGTCTGGGTTTGGAACAGTGATTTTCAGGCGGAGAGTTGTGGACGGATGGTTTTGTGTGGGTTCGGTGCTCAGAGACCACCTTTTTAGTGTGTGCCTGACGCCGAACAAACCGATGTCAGCTTTCCATGCCAAGGTTGATGCTTTGGAGGGCGTTATCTCGAAGGCAGGCGAGGACGTGCTCGTTGGGGGAGACTTCAACTCTAAAGCAATCGAACGGGGCATACCTTTAACAGATCCGAGGGGAAAACGAATCCTAGAAATGGTAGTCAGGACAGCAATCGTCGTACAAAACAGCGGAAACATGCTAACTTGCCACCGTACTGGCTGTAAAGGAACCATACCGGACTTGACATTCGCCTCGATGTCCTTAGTACGGAGGATACACAATTGGAGAGAAGAAGAGGTTCAGTCAGCCGATGATTATCAGTGCATTCTGCTTGAAAGTCGTTATGGTGTCTCCCAATGTCCGTGCTGTCGATTTTCTACAATTGAATGAAAAATCGGAAGGATGGACGTCGAAAGTCGACGTGGTGAACTCAACTGTGAACATCATTACCACTGCTTACAATGCTACTATGCCCTGTTGGAAACCCCAGCACGGCAAGCCCCCAGTGTCCTGGTGGTCGACTGAAATCGCTGAAAATCGAAGGGAGTATCACAAGCTTCGGCGTGATGCTCAACAGGAACGGAACTGCAACGAGGCAAGCAACCAGGTTAGCAGCATATAAGTCGGCCAGAAAATGCCTTCGCAAATTGATTAACAACAGCAAAGCACGCTACTGGCAAGATCTGGTGGACAATGCGAACACGGATCCGTGGGGCCTTGGCTATAGGCTAGTTATGCGGAAGCTTGATGCCCTACGGAAGTCTTGCATACATGAAGCTGAAAAGATGGACGAGATAGTGCGAGCACTCTTCCCCACCCATCCTGTCCGTGTTGACGCTGTCCATGGCGAAATAGCAGTCGAGTGTCCAGTCTTCACACAGCTGGAACTGGAAGAGGTAGTCCATTCACTGAAAGCGAGAAAAGCTCCAGGTCCAGATGGTGTTCCAGCGACTTGTCTATCACCATTGTCTTGACTTACTGCTCAGCACATTCAACGCTTGCCTACGGGGCGTGATTTCCCCGAAAGGATGGAAGGTGAAGAGGCTCGTGCTGATCAGCAAAGAGAAGGGAGATCTCGGATCACCGTCTGGATACTACCCGTTATGCATGATAGACACTGCTGGGAGGAAAATGAAGTGGTCATCTTGACAAAAAAGAGAATCCCTAGAATAAGGATGATCAGTGTTGGAGACACTAATTGAATCGGAGCCAGCGCTGAAGCACCTGGGGCTACTGAATGACTTGAAGATGTCAGTGGCCTTTTGCAAATGAATTCCGACTCGGCTGATCTCTAGCCGACTCAGGATGCCACCTGGGGCTCAATGACCGCTCCCATATTCTTAGGCGTTCGACTGCGGTGGATACTGATGTCGTTATGGCCATAATACGTCTTCAAGCAGACATGCCTAACATGATTTCTGTTTGGGAAAGGATAAGAAAGATTTATTAGAACCAACGAGCATCGTTTTACGTGAGAATAGGCTAGATGCTCCTAAGTAACAATTCACCTTGGACTACTTTCAGCATATTCTGGTTTTTGTTTTCCGAGAATCTATAAAGACATGAATTAATTAGGGCAATTCGTTATCTTCGACCGCTTGGCATTTTGTAACTATTGTGATGGCTCTGAAGGTACATCCAAAAGTCAGAGAAATACTGAGAAAGTGTGTAATATCCTTTGGAACAATTCGTTTTTAATAAATTTAGAATGTGTGTCAAAAACTCAGTCCATACCCCTGAGAATTGTAGCAGGGGATTTGAAGAATGAAGTGTATTCTCCAAGTACTTGAGGTTATTCGACACATGTTGTGGAGTCGGTCGTCCCTATGTTGGGTAGACAGATCTGCGCTCATGTCAGAAGGGTTTTGTACTCAACTTACAAAATGCAATCACCAGCAACGAATAAAATCAAGGAACTTGTCAAAGAGATTTACTGGTTTAAAAGAAAATCCACAAGAATCACTCAAATCCCAAAAGCATTTGTGTCATTGATTTTATTTGAAAATTATGAGAAGATCAAATCAAAATTGCAGTGTCTGGTTCCATGGAAAGTCCATAAAATACCAAAATATTGTGTTATTGTTGTTGTAATTGGAAAATTTCAAATGGATGTAACTTCCGTGAATATGATACGAATTTCATCAAACTTACAGAGTATTAGGACCTTGTGTAAGGTTGGGTTTGAAGGTATCCATACGATTTTCTGAAAATGTGAAATTCGAAGATGATATTATTAACAAAGTTGAACGAATTTTGACTTGTGAGGTATTTGTTGTTGCTGTACTCATAAATATCTCCCTTGATAATTTTTTTCAGATTTTTTAGATCACAGGTGTCCAATCGCGAGAGGGGAAACACATTTTTCGTATATACCCCCCCCCCTGTACTCCCACTGAAGCAAGAACTGTCAGTTTAAGAACTGTTTTGAAAAGCTCTCATAAAAAACTTTCATATGATACTTACATCGGCTGCGCGAAAAGTTCGTGCATTTCCCCTTCCCCTGCTCCCCACGGTACTGATAAGGCAATTTTGAGTCTTATTTTGAAAAGATTTCATTGAAACCTTTCCAGTGACACCCTACCCGGCTAGCAATGGTAAAAAAAAATTTTTGATATGTCAGCTCCCTATATGGAGACGCCCCCCTTAAACCACTTTGAAACTTGACTTTTCCACAAAGTTTCATGGCTGTAGCCTCTACAGTTTCAGAGAAAAAGTTCTGTGACATACAGACGGACACAGGTCGTGATTGCAATACGGTTTTGTATTTTAGTACAAAACCCTAAAAATACCGCCATCTAAGTCTAAAACATTTAGTCGCGAGGGTGCCATAGTGTCAGAGAGATCGATTGACCAGTGAATTTTCATAGTGCGCACGTTCACTAGTTGTTAGCGTAACTATAGTCTTTGGCTCTAAAGATCTGTAGTAGATATGATTAAAAGTTTCATAGTTTAAGCTTGAATTTTACAGCCCCATCATAAACAAGCGTTCGTATCATCAGAAACAAACATGTGTAGGTGTCAGAAGACTATTTTCCAAAAAAAAAATGTTAATCGAAATTTTTATATATTCCATTCGGCCAACACCCTCAATATACTTTACACACATATGATAATTGTTTGCATGGCTTTATCGCCACCACTTGCAGATAAGCTTTGTTTTGCGTCATTAGAACACATGACTCATAATGCGATTAAGGCACTAAATCGATAGATTTTCTTCCTTTTGTCTTTTTTTCTGGATTCATCATCAAGAAAGTACAAGCAAAGCCGCGACAATAGTCCCATAATATTCAAGAGCTATTTTAAATCGCGACGCTGGGCGATAAGAAATCATTAACGTTCCGTTGCATTTTTTGTCCGTTGGACATTCATCTTTCAATTGCTTCTCGCTTTCTTGCTAAGGCTAAGACGCTGTTGATAACGCGAAGAATTTTGTCATTCGACCATGTCAATTCATGACCTAAAGTGATTGCTACCACATGCGAGAGCACAAAGCGCACATATGGGAAAGACGTATGTACGAGTGTGTGCTGGAAGACTCGGATGCTTACTAGGATTTAGTTACTATTAATTATCATATGCATGAGCTAATCGTTTCTAAATATTGCCAACTATCAAAGACGTTTCGAGATAAGCCTAAGTGATTGGATGATGAAGTAATTATGGAATGACTGTACAACGGATTTTAAATTCAAAAATATTTAGTGGAACTATCAACTCGAGGAATCTTTTAATCGGCGTCGCTCTTGCGATAGTGTTTTGCGTTTTCCCTAATATCTTTTATGTTTTTCGCGAAAAGCAGCATTAAGAAATTGAAATAAATTCATTTACTATTCTATTTGCGTTTGTTTTTCAATTTTAAATCTAAATTGTTATATAAACATCAACAAATGAATGTTTTTATTAACTAGTACACATATATTCACTTGTTGATAATTATCCACGGCGCCCTACACTAAGCATAATTTATGTCATTCGTTCAATAAATATTCCCCGCATATTATCGTTCCCCAAAAACGGATGAAAGTATTCAAAACATGTTCATACATTTTTAATTAGCGTAGCGCGAATCATCGGAGCGCATCAATTTTCGTGTGCTATCAAATTCATTCATTGATTAACAATAGAAGCGACAAAGATTATTCACCTTTACCCAAATCAGATTTGGCAGATATTTAATTAGGAAATTCAACAGGAGCTTCCTCTCTTTCGCGTGTTTCCAAACTTCGCTGTGTGGGAATAAATCTTGTGCTTGGAGGCCAAATACAAGTAATAATGAAAATGGAGTAAAAGCGGAATGATATTACTGGTTTTGTGTGTAACGAAGCAAAACTGACACTTATTATAATGAATTGTTGTAAATGAGGCGAATTTGGAGCATAGGAGCCGTTGAGTTAATTTAGAGACACGTCTAGTATTTGGATAGTGTCGATGGATCAGCGTGCATAATTTGAAAATAAATTCGAGTGAAATTTTTTGTTCATGCGTTTTTAATAACAATTAAACATCAATGCATTTCATACGAATGAATCAGCAATGATCAAATATCTCGCAAACGAGACAATTCTTCAAAAAATGTTCAATGATGTGCAGCTATACACAGACAATTGGCGAATGAAAATCAATGCCCAGAAATGCGAAATAATTTTGTTTCGGACAACGCTGCAGGGGGTCAGTCAAGACCTAAAACGTAATTGAAAGGATTTCCACATTATGGCTGGTGAGGGTAGTTCAGAACGGGTTCCACATAAATCCTGCGTTCGATACTTCAGTGTTCATCTCGATCAGTATCTCTACTATATTGAACATATCAAAATCATGCTCAGTAAAGCACAAAAAGTAGCCATAGCCCTTCGACGACTCTTTCACTCTAGACAAATCGATCAAAAGGTCAAAGTTATCTGTTGCAAGACCCTCGATACACCAGTTTTGACATATGGATGTCAGATCTGGTACAACCAGAGTGCTAGTGCTATTGAAAGATTAAGAGTTTTCGAAAGGAAATGTCTTCGTGCATGTACTGGTATATACAGAAAGCCTGAGACGGATTCGAAGCACTATATATCGAATAGAAGAATTGATCAAACTGCTCAAGTGACAAGAGTCGATATCTTCATATTAAGACTGCTTCGGGATCATATCGCAAGATCTGTAACTGTGAGTGAAAGCCCTTGGATTTCACAGCCGTTCCAACCTATAGACGGGATTATGAGTTGCCTCAATACTGGCTTCGTTCCTTCGGAAGCATTCGTGTATTTGGGCATGAATCGATACGTTTTTGATTCCGACGGCGAAAAACAATTAACTAACGCGCACCGTTTGTTAATAGTCAATTTTTTGTTTTCAATATACAATGACTCGGTTGATGGTTCAGATGCGATTGACTCTTCTCGATTTCTTCCGCCGCCGGTGCTCTTCGATTGGTGTTGCCATGACACTCGACCATCCTGACATTGAATCGTCTCGATTCATTACTCCGTGTCTGAATCCGTAGCATCATCATAAAAATCGAATTCAGAACTCACGACGATCCACGGTTTTAACTTTTCGCTCGTATATACCAAACAGAATTTCCGTTGGTTGGGACGTGCGGTTCCCACGTCCTCAACGAGATATCTGTCATTTCGTTAAAACTCTCGAAATGATGTAGGGCCCATGATATTTGGGCTCTAACTTTCGAGATTCTCCCGTAGGAGAATCTCTAGAACGAAGAGATCTCCCTCCTTGTAGATAAAAGGTTTCTTGTGTTTCGCGTTGAACCTCAATCTCCATTTCTCTCATTCGGTGCTAATTCGCTCTGCAGCTAATTGACTTCGGTTAACCATATCGCATTCCGTTGGATCAGCAGTCGCTTCATCTGATGTTGGAGCCATAACTAGCCCATTCGTGATGACGTCTCGAAGGTGATAATCGAATATCAACTCTATCAAACTAAACTGAGTCACAGAGTGACATTGCTAATTCAGAGACCACTGGAGATTGCGCAATTGTAAACCCAACCCTTATGATCAGTTTGTGCAGTTCTTAGAAATGGTAAGATGGACTGATTTGCACTTTCGGTTTGGCCATTCGCTCGAGGTATTCTGACGGCAACCTTAATATGTTGAATCTCATTAGATGCGCAGAATTCTGCAAATTCTCGTGATGTAAAAGTAGTGCCTCGATCGCTAATTATACGCTTAGTTAGACTGAAGTACAACGTCAGATCCCTAAATGCGTCGATGAGGGGTTTCGATTTCCTAGATTTGACAGCTCTCAAAATTATGTACTTACTGAACGAATCAGATATTCCAATGATGTGCAAATTACCTCGACGACTATGTCGAAAAGGTACCAGGTGATCAACGTCTAACGTCCAGAACGGAATAGGTGTCACCTCATCCGAAAAGAGTTGACCCTCCGGTTTGCCTACGATTCCTTTATCATAGCAGCAATATTGCCTCTCAGAACTTCGATTAAGTCCTTCAACTGCACGTCTTCGTTTTCTTCTACTCGCATTATGTTCCCCGATGCTATCTCTATCTCGTTCAGTATTTCGGTTGGAATCCTGCTTAGAGCATCGGCGTGGCTCATGGGTTCCGCCGATCTGTGTATGATGCGGAAACCTTACTCCTGTAGCTTCAGAAACCATCGACCGATTTGCGGTAGCAATGTCTTAGACGTTCTTGTGTTGCTAATTGCGGCTCAATCAGTAATTATCTCGAAATGCTTACCGAGCCAAATAGATGCGGAGACTTTCTAACGACTCGACGCTACCCAAAACTTCAAGCTCATGACTATGGTGTCTGCTTTCGGATTCGCTACAATGGTGGCTGTAGTAGAAAACCGGCCTGAAATTGCCACCGTCGTCTCGTTGCAAGACCCAGTGTGCTCGCGTCAGTGTGAACTTGATGTTCCTTCGTCGGATCGTATGCACTGAGCACTGGATCGCAGCAAAGTGCTGATTTCAATTTTTCGAATGCGTCTCGTTATTCGGTCGACCATCAAAAATGTTAATTGTCCTTTTGCTGCAACAAAAGTGTAAGTGGCCTCGATATTAGAGAATAATCGCAAATGAATTTGCGGAAAAACCCGCTTAATCCCAGAAATCTTCGAACTTCTGTAACGTTGGTCGGTTCCGGGAACTCTCGAATTGCATTAGCCTTTTCAGCTCCTGGTTTTATTCTGTCCTCATCGACTCGATGACCCAAAAACGTGATTTCTTTAGACAAAAACGTACACTTAGAGGGCCGAAGCGTCAGACCGGCAACTTGAAGTATAACCAGGAACTCACGGAGTTTGATTAAACCCTCAGCAATGGATTTGCTTCGCAGAATTACTTCATCTACGTAGCTATCTGCTCGATTTCCCATTTGTCGTACCAACTTGGTAATAACCTCATGAAAGTAACTCGGTGCATTGCACATGCCGAAAGGCATCCGGTTGAATTTGTACTGGCTTGCATGTGTGACAAATGCAGTGATTTCCTGCACTCTTCTGCGATTGGTATTTGATAATAGCTGGACATTAAATCGAGCGTCGCGTAAAATAAATTACCAGCGATCGATGATAACTGCTCCTCAACAGTTGGCATGTGAAACGGACGCTTTTCAGTGATAGCATTGAGCTCACGGAAATCAACACAGAGACGGTCCTCACCATTTTGTTTGCGAACGAGGACAATTGGCGACGAATATTCTGATGATGATGGACGTATTATATCGTTTTCGAGCAGTTCGTTTACTCCTTCTTAAACGCGCTCACGCTTTGCGAACGGTATCCGGTATGGCTGGCGTCGGATAGGTTTTAAGGTCGTTAACCTTATCGTCATTGTTACCGAGTTGCATTGACCTAACTGAGGAAGCGATTCAGAGAAGAATTCTCTATGCTCACTGCTGAGCTGATATAGTTGGTCCTTTTCTCTGACGGATAGCGTTGGCTCAAAAGTTAGAGCGTTTTGGAAAGCGTTTTCCAATTGACAAGCTCCCGGTTCAATGATCAGTCGTTTGCCCGATTCGCAGAGTAGACCTGATTCCAATAAAAGTGGCTCCGAGATCAAGTATTCCTCCACCGGGAAAATCTTCGCATTTAGATTCTTACGATCCAACTGAATTTTGGCCTCGATTATCTGGTTGCACGTTACTGAAGCTCCTCCAAATCCTCGTAGGATGATCGGTGAACACTGCTTCACGCCTCCCAGCGACATTGCGATCGCTCGTTGAATGAGTGTTCTTTCGTTGCCAGGGTCGATGAAGGACTTAATTTCGTTTCCGTTGAGAAGACCCTCCTTAACAAGCGGATTAATTCTTTCTGTTGAGTTTATACGACGAACGTTACTGACGGCGGTCGCAGTTTCATTTTCCGGACATAGGTTGGTCGTATGTGATGTTCATTGGTACTTCTCTCATCTTTATTTCCATTGCGGTTTTGGACAGTTCAGCAAAATATGCCCCACCTTAAGACAATTATAACATCGGATTCGACGATTCGGTTAGCTGCGCTCGCGCATTTGATGTTATAATACCTCACTGTATCGGTGGTGGCGGTCCAAAATTTCGTCTCGACTCCGTTCGTGGCTCTGAAATTCGAACGGAATTCATTTCGAAATTCTTTTCCGCGGCTAAAAGATCGTTGAGCTCGCGATCGCATTTTGCAAAGATGGATGCCGTAGCCCCGTTCCTTATATACCGTATTCTAGCGTGATCGCTCAAGTTACGTCGTCTTCCCTATACTAGCATGGTATAGAATTAACTTTGCGTTGCCTCGCTTGGCTCCCTGGTGCGATTCATCTTTTTTATGTGAACATCGGCCTCGCTTTCATGGCTAGGGAAATCTCACCTAAATTATTCGGCCAGCTCAAGCCAGCTTCCAGGAACCCGCGCAGAACCATCGCTCAAATTTTAGCAGGCCCCTTTAGGGAGGCTTGCACGGCGAACACCAAAACTCGATCGTTCCACTGATATACCTCGGCAAGCTTCGTAACGCGATCAACGAACTGCGCTGCCGACATGCTGGATTCAGGCGACGGGTAGAAGTCTGGTAAAATATCCGTCATATCTCGGATGTTATAAAAATACGGTCCACTACATGCCCGCACTAAATCAGCCAATCGTTCGCATGCGTCAACTTTGAACGTCGCTGTCGGCGGCGTTTCACCCGATTTCATGGCGTTAGTGAGTGGTAATGTCGCCTCCTGTACTACGATCGGTTGAGTGTTAATTTGTTCAGTTGTTGACAACGTCGCTAGCTTTTCCCCGTTCGGTAACGCGGCGACGACAGCTGATATTAACTCGCTCAATCGCTTCACTTCATCACGTAACTGACCACATCATCTTCTGACATTTTCCCGTCCGTTTCGATTTCGTCATTAGCCAGAATTTCACAGTCCTTGTGCCAGCTCGGCTTTGTTCCCCTGCGTAGAGGCGTTCCGTAGTCTAAGTTCAAATTTTAGTCGTTCCTTGTTTAGCGTATTGACCTTTTCGACCGGCATCGGGTTGCGTTCCGTTTCCCCCGTATATGGACCGAAGAGGGAATCGAAGCACTATTACAATTATGTGTAGCCACTCGCGTATGTATGTCGCACTTTTCTCCTTTTGTCTCTTTTCGCAGACGAACCATCGGAGAATTAAACACAAGATCACGAGAAGGGGAAAAATGGCTTTCGACGGCGTCTGTTCGTTCTACGTGCACGATTCGAATTTTTACTTGTAATCTGCACTAAAACGTCCTTGAATCTCACTTCTGATTTTGTCAGGGGTGGGCCTTGGGAACAGCATAATTGTAGAGGGAAAACAATAATCTAACGCGCACCGTTTGTGAATAATCAATTTATTGTGTCCAAAATACAATGACTTTTCGTTGCCGGTGCTCTTCAATTGGTGTTGCCATGGTATTTGCATTTGGGCAAGATAGCTGTTTGGACCACTCAAACCTTGCCGCATTGTATTCCATTATACAGTGGCTCACAGCTTATTTCATGCTATGCTATTTGTAAACTTGAGAACACTTTCTCTTAAAAATGGAGAAGCAAATCTTGCAATTTCATGCAGATGCTTGTTTCCACTATAGTTCGAGCGTGCCGCCCTATGTAACGGGACATTTTTCCATGCTTTCGTTGAGGAACTCACAACCAGCTGTGGTCAATATTTAGTGTGATATTGTATGTTTAAAGGTCTAGCAGCGTTTCTCGAAAAAAACGGGTCGTCATACGACAATTGAGCGCAAAAACTGGTGCTAAGTCACTTCAAGAACAGTCAATCCCAGCTCCCGCAGGGGAAATGCTGGTCGACAGGAATACCCGTGGAGGCTAGCATTCTTTGAGGGGTTCCGCCCCATGTACCCGAGGAAATTCCCGCAGGGGAATGACAGTCGGCAAGAGCACTCTTGAAGGCTAGCATTCTTTGGGGAGCGCCGCCCTCACGGACCCGAGGATATAGGGGGGGGGGGGGGGGGGGGTACCGGCAGGTTCCCTCCTGGGATGACAGGTAACGTCCCTGACTGGATCTAGACTACGCTTTGGACAACGAACTGGAATTGATGCTTTGGGCTAGCGGATATGATGGTTTGGACCTAGTTTCCTTGCACGCTAGCCCCGAGGCGACACTCGCATGTGTACAGCTCGCTTTCAACTATCTTACCGTATTCGTCCCGGTAAAACCTTGGCAGGTCTCGGAGTACGTTCGAAGTTAGCACCATTGGGTTGGTGGTGTAGGTTCGGTTGAGACGGACTCCCGATTAGCGCTGGTCTGGCCCTGACCACTTGTCTTCATAAAGGTTTGTGCCAAAACTCGCATGGCCTCTATGCCTCCATGGACCCTATAAACCTGGAGCGACCAAAAACCCTAAAAAAGATTTTAAAAAACCAAAAAAAAAAGAAAGGAAAAATAACTACAACGACGACGCAACCAGCGGCTGAAGCCACGACGCTACCAAAGCGACTGAAGCAAGGGTCATAAATCCCGAAATAATGACGAACTATTCTGAAGTCCTTGAAGAGATTACGGCAGGAAAAGACAGGAGTAACCGGAAAACCAAGCGACGCACATAAGTCATTTACACATTTACGCGGGCAAAATTATTTGTTTACTTATATCATGTCTGCATGATGTTAGATGTCTCTTAAAAGTATTTATTTTGATTTATTTAAGTTTTTTGTAAATTAAGGTAAAAAATCATATGTAACTCACATAATTATTTATTTAACCAGATGAAACACACACGAAATAAAACAAAATACGCAAAATTTTTGCAAATTTACAAACTCAGATTAATACAACAGAGGAAAAAAATAAATAAAGCACTATAGTGCTATTTAAAACAAATTCTGTATTTATTTCAATTGAATTAAAATATATAACAAAGTATGCAACATATGTAACTTATTTTCTACAACAAATCTATGAGAATTTCTACATAAAAAAAACTATAAAGTAAAAGATTCAACTTGCTGCTCGCTATCTGAGTCTGGTTCGTTGGTGTCAGTATCTTCTGTCATTAGCATGTTTATTGTCTCCGGGCAAAATGTTTTGGGGATTGATCTCTTCTTGGGCCTCAGGCTGCTAATAGATAGATCCGAACTCAGTAGTAATATATGGTCTACATCAATGTTACAATGTTCTCTGGAAAATTTCCTGGCGAAGTTTTCGCGATATACATGAAAGTATTTATTCCTGGCCTCTGCGGCTTCTTCTGATAGCTGACCTATTGGTAGCAAAGCATTTTCTATTATTGTGGCACCATGCGTCAATATTGTATGCATGGTCGGAGTCATAGGGTACCATCCATAAAAGCTTACGTATAGTTTTGCTGTGTCTTTGGTATAACAATCGTATTTCTGGGAATCAATTTTATCTCCACTTGAAATTGTCTCCAATATAACTTTTAATCTATAAATGAGATCGTAGTTTATCCCGGTTATATCTAGTGCCAAATGGAGATTTTCGAAAAACCTTCAACAGGTGTTATCATCATTGGTATTTCCGAAATTTATTTTGGGCATGTCTACCAGTAATCCAGTTTCAATCCGAAATGTTTCTTAGATGTGCTTCTTTGTTTTTCCTTCTAGTTGTTTTTCTTCCTCATATCTCGTTTTCCTATATTTTTTATTGGTATCTTATATACCAAATGTAAAACACTTTCAAATAGTCTAATTCTGGCATGCAATACAGTAAGCCCAAAATTAACACCCGTAAAACTTGATGTTTCTTTTTTACCTATAATGTTGTTGTAGTCATTTGATGTTGCACCACATATATAGCAATGACTAGTAGACTTTGCTCCGGCTGCAGCATTGCATACTTTTCAATCTACCATAGTCATCTCCAAATAATGTTTAAAAGATAATTTTATTTGGTTCAAATTTATTTCTGTGCGTTTCAGTGCTTGCACAGACTTTTCGACGCATCTTATTTCTTCTTTTGTCACGTCAGTAGACTCTTTTACAAACTGAAATCTTATTGGGCAGCAAAATCGTTGGACCAGGGATTGAGTCTTAAGAGATCCTTGATCTAGCAAAGTGTGCGCATTCAGGCGCCCGTTGGGCGCTTCTTAGTTGACCATGGTGGTTGCCAGCAAGACGTCAGCTTCGCCTGATACACTGTGAGCATGCATACCTTCTTGCGCTGTAGGAGCTGGAAATTGTGTCAAATGGAATTCTGCTGAATTTAGATTCAGTTCTCAGTGGAGCCCGGTATAGTGGTGCTTATTGCATTTTTGGCATGAATGTTTACTTTGGCAACTGGTCGTAAAATGCCCATGTCGTAAACAATTGAGCCAGAGGGCTCACTTTCTAATTATGTCCAATTTGCTTTGGAGTTATATCTAGTTAAATCGCGAACACTGCCAAAGTGGATGAAACCGTTTGCATATCGTACAAGCCTATGATGCTTCTATATGGTAGGCTTGAAAGCTACAATTCAATGCTGTAGTCGACTGCAACTTGATGCATTCCTTCCCAGACGCTTCCAAAGCCCGACATCGTGCCTGCAGGAATACTTTAATATCCCTGATTGCAGGAAAATCCGGCTTAGTGGCATTTCTTGTTCCTACATCTGCCGAGTTTCATGAGGTAATTTTTGCACAGTTGTTTATACCACCACGCGTTGCCACAAATCTTTTACTCCTGTATTGGCAATGGATTGGACGCACTCGGCTGTTTTGGCTAGTAGCATTAGCAAAGCCGAGAACTTCTCCTTTGCATGAGTAATGGCAAAGAGTCGCTTGAGAAGCGCGTTTAGCAGCGTGTTTAGCAGCGTGTTTTTATCATCATAACGCTCGCATAAAATTGACCCTGCAGCTGCGTTATTAAAGTCTGTGACTGGGAACTGTTTGATTAATGTTGCAGCTTCACCAATTGCACTACACTCAGGTAATAGATTTTCTCTACATTTGACAGTGCAGACCGCGTTCGAAAAAGATCCCGGAATGACGGCCAATCTTCGTAACTACCTGCAAACTTGGGAGGAGATATTCGAAGCAATCTCACATCGGCCTTGGCAATCAAGTCTCTTAGCACTCCCTGCATTTCTAGTTGAGTCTCGAAGAAAACCTCGTCCACCCGATCAATGCTTTCAGCAAAGTATGGTTGTTCAAGTTGCTCTGAGCTTCATCCATCAATGGAATGATCGCGCTGTGTCCTGACTTGAAGACATCATAACTCCTTTTGAGCCTATCCAACCAATTTTAACCGTCAGCACGGTCCTCCTTGCCTTCGCTTCCTTCCGGAAATTCACTTGCACTTTAACAAGCTGCCCAGCGACAGCACCTCCATGTTCACTATGCTTTATCGTGTTATTATGGAACTTATTAACATGTACAGACGTACTTTCAGGGGTGTATTTATAAAGTTATAAATCAGAGAAACTGTATGATAAAGTACCGCCGCAATTTCAGGGGTGAATTTACGAAGTAACAAACTAGCGTACACGTAGTTGTAGGGTCAAGTACCGACGTACTTTAATTCATCAAATCACAGACTGTAATAACGATTTTATAAAGTACCCACGTACTTTCAAAGTACATTTACAAAGATTCACACCACTATAATTGTACTCGAACAATATGCACATAAACTGGATATTCACGAAATTTAAGAACTTTGCTCAAAGAAAAATCTACGAACTCAACAAACCGCAAAGCGCTTCGAGGCCGTGTTACTTGGCACACACCCTAAAGGACCAAAAATGAACTATGTAGTGGGGGCTAAATACATTAAAAAGTCTGTATCGTTTTTCAAGAAGTGGGTTCAACGATTCAAAGAGTCAAAACCCGTCGATGACCTTCCAAATCGTAGTTCGGTAGGAAAAGTGACCAAAAAGGACGAAAAGCGAATCGTGGCTTTGTTTTCGCGTAATCCTGGCTTGTCCTTACGTCAAGGACAAGCGAAATTTAAGCAAAAAGGTCTCGAGTTATCACACGTCGCCATTCGGGAACAGCTGTGTGCAAACAATGTAAAATGGCGGAGTAACGTTAAAAAACCACTCTTGTCCGAACGTCAGTGGCCAAACCAGGCACCACATTTTAAATCGGATATTTTCTTAAATTTCAGGAAAGATGATTAAATTAAATATGTTCGAGGTTCTGTTCACTGAATGGTATATGCTGTGCCGCAACAAAATGGCAGCCGCTTATTTTGAAAGTAAAGGATGTTTTACTCTAAACATATTATTTAATGTGCATATCTTCGAAATATTTTTTGAATTTTTTAACCAACTTCCAAAAGAAAGAAGGTTATCAATTCATCACGTATATTTTTTGTTGTTGCTTTTTTTATGTATGTTCACGCATAACTTTTGAACGGAGATAGAAGAATCCTGTCTTCGGCAAATGATACGGCTTCTTTCCTATTAGGTCCCATTTAAAGGACGAGAAATTCAATTAACAGTAAAGGACTTTTACCGTTAAACCTGAAAATTTTCCTACTTTCATCTCGATTGTTCAACATAACTGATCGACGCTTGGAAGGATTTTGATAGTAGAGGTTTCAAATGAAAGAAAACATATTGAACTAAAATGAATCGGTACAGAGTTGTAATCCTTTCAAGATTTCTGTAGATATTAACAGTTCAATATGATACATTGATATCGAGAAATTGAATTCGTTAAATGTAGTCGATAAGGGTATCAAATGAAACAGCTAAGCACTTTCAGAATCTAAAAAACAAAAATAATTTTTTGTATTGAGTCCAGGGGGAGGCAAAATGTATGAACAATATTTGTGTCTCCTCACCTCACGACCGGACACATTTGAGCCGAGTATCTAAAAAAATCACGAAGGTAGGTCTTTATGAATCTTTAAAGACCTTTATTTACACTTTCAATAATATATTTAAAGACCTTTATTTACACTTTCAATAATATATATATTTTTTTACTCTTTGACAAATGGGACGACTACGAAGACGACGATGATAATGATGTTGTCGTTGGTAATGATGATGAAGTCAATGCTAGACTGCAGCGAAGTACGAAGAGACCTTTTGCGATGAGCTCTTGCCGGCATATCAGATCATGAGAATCTGAAAGAACGGCACGAGCTATTTTCTATTTTCTGGCAGCGATATTGCGGATCCTGCTCAGCCGTGATGCGCTGCGAAAATCTGTCGCGGGAGCAGGATCTGCTTGCGGCGCGAGGAAGTTGTTGTAGTTGGGGCGTTTCGTGCCGCCACAAATCCAAGGGTAACAAATACCTCAGAAATCAAAATTAATTGAACTCTGTTAATAATGGTATGATTTGTAAATTTTACATCTCCCAAAAATCTAGACGGTGCACTTAAACTACTTAAGACTCTTGTGCCTACAAAATTTTATGGAAACCAAATCATAACTAAGTGAGTTATCGCCATTTCAGTTGTGTGCAATTACAACAACAGTAACACATGTTGATAGTTAATATCATATATATTTCAAATCGACGAAGGCACTCTATTTTCTTCAGATTTTCATGAAAATTTAAGGAATAGTGGTTCACTTGAATATGTTCAATGAGCCGTGCATTCAGAAAAATTATTTAACATCGAACAAAATCGCGGCTGTTATGTGCTTTTTTGTGGTAGGGAGGTGAATGCCATTTATGCACAGAGTGTGGGACTCCCATGCTCGAAAGGAAGCGACTGGACTACCCACTAAACACCTCCCCTGTCAACATGGTAACCCTGCCTGGAATGTTATGTGCTTATGGACAAAACTCTGCATCTTTTGGATGAATTTGAACGATTTCTTAAACAAGTGTTAGGTGAATAAATTCAAATCATAGATTCATCGCATCAGCAAATTTTCCTCGAACCCTAGACTGGTTAAAAAGCCCTTCTGTAAGAAGCTCTCTCCTGCCTCCTCAACTTGTTTCACCTATGAGTATTAATTGTAGGTACTCATCTTCAGTCATTCATTAAATTGAATCAAATGTTAAAAGCATGCACCTTAAACGTTGAATTTGGGGAAACTATCATTCAAAACAGCGACTATTTTGTTTTACGATTATTGATACCACTAACTGAACCAATTGTCAAAGATATTCATGATACCAATCATTCCTGACACTTTCATGCATATCTAAGTAAACCTGTGGTATCTGAGTCGGTAAAAAGCACATATTGTTCCATAGCCATATGTTTCCATGTTAATACAGCGCATATTGTTCCATAATAATTCAGGAAAATTCAGACCACTACAATTTCGTTAAATACCATTTGATCTTCGTGAAACTTCAGGACAGGTCAATCTCATAAATAACCATTTGCGTAGTGAATTTTATTGAATTTAAAGGTACCATCAAGATTTTATTCACGAAAATGTAAAACTGATAAATCTGTATTCCTTAAGGTGCTACAAGAAGTTGCACCAGAAATAGAATTAATTGCAGTTAAAGACTTGGCAACACTGAGATCGATTGTCGAACGTAGAAAATTGCCTTTTCACTTGGTCCTAATTTCGAGCAAAAGCGATCCAAGTGCCCTTCCAAAAATATGGTACTTAAACTTCCGAACGGTGAGGTGGGAACGCCTTTAGAAGAGCGAGGTCAACCAGTGCTATAGACGCCAAAGATTCGATCATTCGGCTGCCAATTGTGCCATGAAATACAGATGTGTAAAGTGTAAAGAAGTTTATGCCCCCGGCGAGTGCAAATTGTCTCAGACAGAGCCAAAAGAAAAATTATATTGTGTGAACTGCGGTGTCTTTGGTCATACAGCATCAAATTGAAGATGCCCCGGTAACAAGATGCAAAATTAAAATTTATTTCAAAACAAACACAAGTAATTCGCAGTGTCATACCTTCCAACTTCGTCAAGCCCGGTGTCATTTGCGGTAACTGCTAGAGGACTAGTAGACAACAACGTAGATAATGTGAATAATGTAAGTAGCAATAATGAGCTGCTTCCTAAAATTTACCAGCAATTGAATTCTTTATCAGAGAGAATCGAAAAACCGGACTCAAAAATTAATATTTTTCAGCGTTTAGTACTTTCAAATGCCCTAAAATAACTTATGATCCAGTCACATTCCCATGAATAGGCTTCGTCTCATCTCGATTAACGTTGAATCCATTGTGAGTCTACATCGACGTGACTGTCTCTTGGTGTTCCTTGTCAGGCAAAAGCCTGACATCATCCTTTCCTATGAAACCCATCTCAATACATGGCACTCGAATTCGTAAGAAACGATAGAGTAAACGGTGATGGGGTATGTGGCAACATGATATTGGTTAAAAGGCACTTTTGTTTCTAAATATTGAAAAAGTCGAATTCAAAAACTTTGAATTTCTTGAAGTGTCCGTTATCAAAATTTCACTGCCGAGTCGGGATAATCTCTTCGTTATCTCCGTCTATAAAACTGGCTGGAACGTTCTCAAGTTCAAAGAGGAGGTCAATTCCTTGTTTTAAATACTCGAATTGAACAATCTGTGCACTTATTATACCCTTACCGGTGACCTGAATGCCCGGTATATATCATAGCGTATATCACCACCAATAATCCAAAAGGTGAATTCCTGAATTCGTGGATAACACAGAATCAAATTGAATACAGTTGCAATCTATATGTTCCGGAGTTCCTAACATACCCTAGAACAAATTCATATTTGGCCCTCTGCATTGCTGATGCAAGACTTGAATTCAGCTTCAATAGCCATCAACAAAAACTGCAGCTACTTCCTTACGATAGTAACCATAACACAATCGTAGTGGAAATCAATCATCACAGAGATGATATCTTCCTCATTCCAGTTCAACACGAAAATCATCGGTTGAATTTCAAACAAGTTGGGTAGACAGAACGACGCTCGTGTCAAAAGGTTTTTGTACTTAACGCACGAACAATTACATTACCTACCTACCTGGTACCGAAGATGTATGGTTCGCTCTTCGGCTTTTGTTCGGATTTTTCCGGAGGTTATATTGAGTGTGGATACTATGTGAGTATACTATGGCAGATACCTTAAACACTATAGTTGGCGAAAAATAACTCAAAATTCTCATTTAAAACAGCCACTATTTTGTTTTACGATTATTGATACCACTAACCGAACCAATTCTCAAAGATATTCAGGATACGAGTATCTATCATTCCTGAAGCTTTCATGCAAATTCTAGCAAACCTGTACTGTCTGAGTCGGTAAAAAGCACATATTGGTATATAGTCATATGTTTTCACAGTAATACAGCGCATATTGTTCCATAGTAATGCAATAAAATTCAAACTACTATAACTTCGTTAGGTACCATTTGATCTTTGCGAAACTTGCAGGACTCATAAATAGCCATTTGTGTTCTCAATTTTATTGAATTTAAAGGTATCGTTAAGATTTGATTCAAGAAAATGTGATATTGATAAATCATACTATTACTAACAAAGTTGAGTGAATTTCGACTTCTCACGTATTTGTTGTTGTTGTACTCGTAAAGGCCTACATTCGTGATTTTTTTCAGATTTTTTGGATGAAAGGTTTCCAATCGCGAGGGGGGTACGGGAAAAGTTCGTAAATTTCCCCTTCCCCTGCTTCTACGGTGCTGTTAAGACAAATTTAAGACTTGTTTTGAAAAGATCTCATTAAGACCTTTCCAATGACACCCTACTCGTTTACCAATGGTGAAAAAAAATGTTGATGGGGAGACCCCCTTAAACCTCTTTGAACAATTTTTGCACCCCAAAACTTTCAAGAAGTCTGACCTTTCCACAAAGTTTCATGGCTGTAGCTTCTATAGTTTCGCTGTGACATACAGACGGACGGACGGACACAGGTCGTGATTGCAATAGAGTTTTGTATTTTAGTACAAACCTTTAAAAACACTTCAGGGTCAGGTCAGAATATCAAAATGGTGGCAAGATCAAAATTCGAAAACTTCTTAAAGCCACAATTTATATTGGATTCTTGTGAAATTTGAAAGCAAGGTAGACGTTGATGAGATCTTGTACTAAAATTTACCAGAACTATATTCGATTCCTATGAACGCTGCAGATTTGAGCAGTTGTGAGTTTTGCATTGCAGTCAAAAAATTATATTCCAATATGCATGTACAATGTATTCAAGAAACTGAGTTTTAAAATATTTGAAATGAAAAAAATTTGCAATTAAAAAGGGTGAAATAAAAAATATTTAAAAAAAGAAAACCGACGCCAAAATTCCCTTAAAGAATTAAATAATTTTGATGGAAGAGGTGCCAAATATTTCCCCATTTCAATATAAAAACTTCCAACATGTGCACCATCACAAAAGAAACGGGAGAAAACTGATATGGCACAGCTTCCATGAAATTCATTTCATCCTTTTTAGGGCATTTTGAAGTCGGTTTTCTTTTTTTTTCTAAAATTTTTTTTATTCTTTAAACCTATTGTTTAATGTGCATATCTTCGAAGTATTTTTTTAATTTTTCATTAGCCACAAAGAGCGAATGTTTGAATTGAGTACAAAACCGTTCAGATAGGAGTATACTTCCGTTTACTTGACTTCTTATTTAAGCAATTGGCACCCCAAAATGCTAAATATAATCATTTGAAGTAAGTTCCCATTTGAAGCTTAAGACAAGACATCCTCGTTCAGATAAAGATGCGCTTTAGCCATTGTTGCAAATCCATTCTAGACTATCTACCAGTAGTCAACGAAGACAAGGTGAACCTTTAAGGAGTTAAAAACGATGATGCTTATGAACGGTGTGTGATTGATCAATAATATGATGCAATTACTGCAGACTATTAGGTATACGTTTCTAAAAGCTTTCAATTGGTAATTGGGAGCCTCAGGCTCCTTGACCACACTACTACATAGCGCCTAGATGAATTTCAACTTCGGCAAACTCCAGCTGTAGATTTCTCAATGGTGAATTTGAATGAAAAGAAATGAATTTTCAGTAATCAGAGTTAGTAATCCAACATAATTCTGTCTTGTGGTGCTAATGCACATTTCGTTGATGCGCTCCAGCATCCTTGCAACATGTTCCAAATGTTCATGGTCCTTATGGAAAATTTAAAACCCTGCTATGCATTGCAGGTCTCGACGTTGAAAGTTTAATTTTCTCACTTAGCGCTATCACAGTTTTTCGACTTACGTACTTAACATTTTACATATGAACACATACGCGGTGGCGGCATTCATGTGCTCGTCGTATATGCAATCTAAAGTGCGCTGAGAGTACTCACTCGTATGTGGAAAAAGCTGTGGTGGCTCGCGAGGCCGGCTAGCCGGGGAGCGAGAGAAGATGGGATTGTACTTGTGGCTGCTCTGCCTGCTTGCTGCGTCTCTTGAACATGAAAAAATTTTACAATGATTTCGCTCTATTCTCCACTCTCGGTGCAAAGGAAAGGAAAGGAACGGAAAAGATAAGACGCCCACCGAGTCTGAGTAATTGATTGCGGGAGCAACACAACAATGAAAGAAAAATTTTTCACTTATTTGGTATTCGGCGGCGCTCAGTCATTTTTCAGTCACTTCTCGTAGTCGCCGCGGACTCGTGGCGCGGTCCAACTATTGCTGATATCGCGAGTACTGATACGGTGGCGGTGGTGGTTGTTGCGTTGAAAATTATCCGGCATATTTTTCCCGAGCGAACTAGGGGCGTATCTCGTCAGAATATTTGAAATTTGAAGAGGCGATAGATAGGCGATAGCGGAAAGGAGATAGTCCGGCCTTTGCCATTGTTCATGTCCACACGAGTACTCCACATACGGCGACAGCGATAACTTTCGATCCAGTGCCAAGGGAAAATCGAAGCAAGGAATTTTCATTTGCATTATTCTGATTTAATCGCATTCCGGAATTGCACTCGCTCGAGGATCGAAATCGGGCCGTGGCTGGTGCTGTGCTGGTGGTTGGTGGCGTTACGTGTTCGGTGTTGGATGGATTGCGTTGCGAGTGCGACCGCAAGTGCTCAGTGTATGGTGGAATTCGTGAAGTGCTTTGTGATGATTAATAGTTATTAAAAATCGAGTAGGAAAATGCTCAGTGTGAATTTCGGGCGTTCGAATGAGATGAGGCGCGTCCAGATCATCGTGCAACGACCTTTAGCGTATGAAAGCCAATAAATCGCAAATCGTGTGCGGATCGAAACCATATTGAAAGGAAAGTGAAGAAAGAATCGCGAAAAAAACTGCGGCTGCCGTGTCGAGTGTATCTGGTCGGACCCGGGCTGGTGAATGTGCAGCGAGTGTAGTGTGTTGTCTGTCTAGTGATTCAGCTCGACTATTGTTAATCTTGTTAAAGTATCTTCGCATCGAAACTGCGCCCAAATGGATAACTACTACTACCATCCCAATGCCATGATTATGGTCAATGGAAATTACCATGTAAGCCGCCTGCATGCCAAGTCTTTGTTTAATTTAATTTTGCAATTGACTAAATTGTTTATTGTTGTCTCGCCGATAATGCGTTGTATGCCGCGCAATCGAGATTGCTCTTTTTACTGGCTTTTGTTCGATTCATTAGCAACGAAAATGCGTCAATAAAAATCGTCTGAGCCGCAAGGTATCGCGAGAAAATTAATTAGTTCTGATAACGTGTGGTGCAGCTTTCGCAAAACTTTTGTTGCGGAAAAGCCTGGAAAAATTCAGTTCCAACTCCGTTCCGAAACAGCTGATTTCATCGATGATGACTCATCCCCAGTCGCCGGTGAATTTTATCAACTTTTTAATTGCTTCTGCGGAAGTCGCGTGTGGAAGAAGTTTCTCTTTCCAGTCGAACGGTTGAATCACTGATTCGGCTTTTAAGTAAAAGTGGTTTTTTTGCTCGTGCATCAGACGAGAGCCGAATAAAAATTTGCTGGGCGAGGTTGCATTTTTGCACTTAACCAGATGTTTGCAAATTTTTTCCATTTGATCAAGAGCATTCAACCAATTAGCAACCAGACGAAACAGAAAATCAACATCTACACTTTGATACTAAGTTTCCGCGACTATTCTACGCATGCATGCAATATATGAGCAGAGAGAAATGACGTCAATGGTTAATATGCTGTTTTTTCGCTCATATGCATCTAGATAAGGGAAATTAAATTTGCAACTTGTCCTTGAGTATGCGGGATATCACTGGTTCTCTTGTTGTTTGTTGGTTTATGTTTTGACGCACTTTTTTACCTTATTGTAAATCATGTAGTTTTGGCCTTCCTGGCACTTACGATTGTCCCCAGGAAGCATTAAGTCTGAAAAACATATTCCGCATACAAAGACATTAGGATTATTCAATATTCAAGATCCTCTCTTATTCTACACTCGTGCATAAACTCAAGCTCCCCTAATTTGGTTTTTTTATTCGATAACTCGTTTGAACAAAATTCCAATTATCACAATAGTAATATCCTGTTCAGTTTGTCAACTTTTCTAAGCAAACCCATGCAGGCTGATAAGCTACAGCGCGTGAAGCTCCTAGTTCGAGTCGGGCGCAGAATATTGTCTCTCTTTGTAAGTAAATCGTTCCCTATAATTTGGTTTTTGAATGATTTTAAACCTCCAATTATTTTTTTTAAGTTTTGAATCTTTGTTTTGAAGGTTTTTTTTATTATGTTTCAAAACATTATTGTAATCGGGACCCTTCTGGCATTTTGTCCGTCTATCTGTCAAAGTACTTTTTCTCCAAAGTTACATTACCTACAAGCGTGATAATTTGTAGGTATATCAGTAGTGATTGCCTCTTAACAATTTAGATATTATTAGCAGAGAAGAAGGAAAATACGTATGGTCGGCCTGGTGAATATGACAGAAGTGACATTTTATTTAAAATAGGTTTTGAAGTATATAAAAGATAAATCACAGTGTGACAATGAACATTTGGATTATAGGGTGACTCTAACACTCCTCCTTAGGACGATGGTTCTTGTTGTACTCCCATTGCTTCTCTGAATTTTGCATGTTTGGTCTTGTCCAGTGATTTCGTAAGAACATCTGCAACTTTCATTTGATTGTGTTTGAGTACATCCTGTATGAAGTGATGACGCATGTCAATATGTTTGGCTCTGGGATAGAACTCTGCATTTGAGGCGATCGCAATTGTGCTTTGGTTGTCACACAGGATTTGAAGTTGCCGCTTCTTTTGACCAAGTTGAGTGACAAGTCCGTCTCACCACAGTGCCTCTTGTAAAGTAGCTGAGAGTGCCATGTATTCAGCTTCACACGACGAAAGCGCCACTGTATGCTGTCTTTCGGAGCTCCACGATCTCGCTCCTCCTTGCGCAATGAAGAAAAATCCAATAGTTGACCTATGATCATCACTGTTAGCTGCCCAATCAGCATCGCTGTAACCAATTATTTTACCATGTTTACTGAATTTTAGTTTCATTAAAGATGTACCACGGAGATATCGAAGTAAATGCTTCACAGCATTCCAATGTCGTGGTCCATGACTGGAACTGAATCGACTGAGTAGGTTTACCGCATTGCATGTCAGATCGTGTACATTATGCCAAATACATTAGAACCAATTGCCTCTTGGTATGGAGCATTCTTCATGAATTCAATATCTTTTATTTCAGATGCACCATCTTTTATTGATATCTTTTCACTAGAATTCATTGGTGTCATCGTGGGTTTAGCCTTAATCATCCCAAACTTTTTTTCTTTTTTTGAAATACCTCTATTCCCTTCCACTCTCTCCATCACACTTTCTTCGTCACACAACGCTCGTGCGACCTGCACTTACATTTCGCCGTTTCTTCAGGTGTGCCACCCAGACAATGATTAGACCATCGGTATATTGCTTTTGATCAATTGCAATTGAACAATCAGATATTGTTATACGCATTCAAAGGATTTGTTTCGCTATTCCAAGCTCTTTCATTTTAAATTCTTGATGAAGTTGCGGTTTAATATGCACAAGCCGGCCGGTTTATTTGAGAAGGGCAAAAAATCATCACCGTATACCGCTATGATAGTATATTGCTTTGACATAAATGCACGCATCATGCTTAGATCTTTCTAATCCAAATGATTTCAGCGCTTTGTCCAGCTCTTGATTCCAGACCCTACTGGACTGCTTTAGTCCATATAAGGCCTTTTTTAAACAACATACCATCGATGGGGTTTCTCGACTCTGGTAGTACGCAGGCTGTCCTATATAAATTTCTTCCGAAAGGTTTCCTTGAAGAAAAGTGGAAATTGCATCCATCTGTTCCACCTTGAGATCTAATTGAGCTGCGATTGCGAAAAGATATCGCCGAGCACTGTGTCGGACAACAGGTCCATCCCCTTTCGCTGCGAGTATCCTTGTATGACCAACCTGGCCTTGTAGCGATCAATTTGTCCGGTGAGATTACGTTTTGTACGGAAGACCCATTTAGATTTTATCGCCTTTTGATTGTTTGGTAAGGCTTGAAGTTTCCATGTATCATTTGCGAGTAGTGACTGCATCTCTTCTTCCATAGTCAGCTTCAATTGGTTCGCATTACGTCTGGATAATGCTTCTTCTGGCGTCGCCGGGTCATCTCAGAAGTGATTCTGGTACGATTCAGGTGCTGAGAAACCTTCAAACGTTTCCATTTCATCTTCAAGAAACGAAAAAGAAGCAGAATCATCTTTTTCTAGTAAAAAATCAGTATACTTGCCTTGAGTTTCGCGCTCCCTTTCGCTGCACCTCAACATCTGCTAATGTAGTGGGTAAGAGCTGATTTGCTGAGGGAACGCCGAAGAATCTGAATCAATTGGTGCGAGTGCATCTTGAAAACTGTCTTCGTGTATTGCATCTTCTTGTTCGTTGCTAATAACGACATCTTTGACCAGATCCCTGTGAGTTTTTTCAGCTTCACTTTAGTTGCTGGTCTCGGGTGGTTGCATTTCATTTTGGTAGATGAGTTCAGCTTTGTTACTTGTTGTTGACTTCTTAAATGTTTCGGATGCAAAAACATAAGAGTCTTAATTATAAAAGTATACATCTCGACTTTAAAAATACAATTTTGAACTGGGTTGTAAAGCGGTAGCCTTTGGTGTTTTCATCATATCTGACCTTAATACATTCGTTAGACTTTGGATCCCATTTTTTTCGGTTGACTTTCCGGATGTATGCCATGGCCGTTGTTCCAAACACTCTGATATGCGCAAGGCCAGGTACGAACGAACGTTTTAGAAGATAAACAGAGTATGCAACTGCTTCTGCCCGAAGTGTTTTCGACATTTTCGAGTCGGCAAACATACATCTTGCCTTTTCCACGATTGAGCGATTGTTGCGTTCGGTCAAACCATTCTGCTCTGGCCTGTGCACATTGATGGTTTGGTGATGGATCCCATTATTCCGAAGTGTGGCTTAAAATTTGCCGTTCATAAACTCCTTGCCGTTATCAGAACGTAGAGTTTTGAGCTTGTGACCACTTTGCTTTCCGGTGAACGTCATGAAGTTTTCAAAACATCACAGTACTTTCCAATCCATTTTTGTTTTTAGGAAGTATACAAAAATTTTCCTCGATTTGTCATCAAAAAATGGTATAAAATAACGACTTCCACCAAGTGAACTGTGTTCCATGGGTCCACATATGTCAGTGTGTACTAATTCAAGCAGCTCATTAGCTCTGCTGCTGCACTTACTGAATGGCAACCTTCGTTGTTTACCAATGGCGCACACCTTGCAGTCTTTTTCAATTTTGTTGGTGAAATATATTCCAGTTGCCAGTCCACTGCATAGTTTGTCTAAACTTTCGTTATTCAAGCTGCCCATTCGACGATGCCAAAGGTCTTTAGTGCATTTTGAACTACACACGAATGCAACATTTTTTGACGATTTCGTGTCCAGTTTTAACAAGTCATTCATGTTTGTGCCTGTTGCAATTACTTTGTTTTTTTTTTGAGTTTACAACTTTGACACATTTGTTGTTGAACTCTACTGTGTGACCTTGTTTTACGATTTGACCAACAGATAAACATATGATGGATAAATCAGGAATTATCTTCACAACTTTGAGTTTAAGTGCAAACATATTGCATGCTGGTCTTATTGTTGCCGTTCCACGCCCTATTGCCTGCATCTTGCATTTGTTTGCAGCAATCACTGTGCCAACATCTTCAGATAAACAATCCAGCATATTTTCGTTAAAATTCATGTGTGATGTGGCCCCTGAGTCAAAGTAGCTTGCGTCTTTGTTTCTTGGATTATCTATTGTAGACAAAACACAACTGATTGCATCAAAATTTTTGCTTTTAATTGTGTTGCTGTAACTTCTTGAGCGGTATGGTCAAAATTACTACATATTCTGCACCCGAGTTCATTTCGAGGTTTTTTTAATGACGTTTGACGTGTGCCTATGTGGAAAGCTGAACTTTCACTGCCGGGACGTATGTCTTGCAATAACTTTGTTTTAATGACATCACAATTAATTCTTGTGCCTGAATTCTCCAAAGCCATTATCATAGAGCAGTAATCATCTGAAAGTCCAGCAAGCAGTAAGGAGCCAACCCATTCCTCATTTATAGGAAATTCAATTTCGTTTAGAGATTGAGCTGCGGTAATGGTTTCCTTTATACTTATATATACTCGTATGTCCATGGAACCGCAATTTGCAAGCAAAAGTGCTACTCGACCTGTTAACCCACTATCTTCGTACGCATTTGCTAGCTGCTGCCACAACTCCTTGGCTGATTTTGCACCCTGTATATGAAAATCGCGCGTAGGATCAATCATTAAAGTCAATTTACATTTTCCGCGTCGATCCTTCTCAGGAACGACAGCATTTTTTTGGGATTTCCTTCTTCAGTTTTGGGATTTCCTTCTTCATCGAGTTTATAATCAATTGTGGTTGTCCAAGGATTATCCAAATCTAAGGACCCCAAATGCATAGCCGCAAGTTATCCTTAATCATCGGGAGGAAATTGACGTCGTATTTAGAATTTGAAGTCGTAAGGTATATGTTGGTAAAGCCTGATAAATTTTAAAACATATAGCCATCTCAGTGTGAATAACAGAAACTGATTATGAACAGACTCGATTGAGTTTATATGCACGTTAAAACAGAACTTATTTTGTTTTGAAGGGACCCTGAGTGCTTTTGGGGGATAGTCACATGATATATTTTTATTGCATCAGCATAAAATAAATGAGATGTATCCCATAAGGTTTCAAAAAGGTCTGAGAAAAATATATTAAAAAGGAGAGGACCGAGATGACTACCTTGAGATACTCCGGAGTAGACATATATTTTCTTGATAAAATTTCCGTCAAATTGGAGTATTTCGAGTACGAGTCGAGCCAGTAATTCCAACTTGTCTCTGCAACTTTTAACATTGAATTTTGTGATTGACATGATCAACAAAGTGTTGTACTGAAATCTTTGTATATCGCATCAATTTGGTGTCCCTATTGTTGGTTATTTATTGTACGAGTAAATGGGGCTCTATGATAGGAGATATTTTGGAACAGATAATTTTTTCAAAAATTTTCGGAGCACTAGATTACATACGTCCACTGCCTTTTCGGATTCGCTCGCCAGGGTCCATGTTTCACTTCCACATAACAGCACACGTTTGACTAGTGTTTTTTAAAGCTTATTTTGCCTGTGCACAACTCTTGACCTTAGAATGGGAATAACGGAGTAATAGGCTTTATTTGCGGCAATCTCTTCCTTTGCGGCAGATTCTGGTTGGCTCCAAAGTATACAAAGTTTCAAAGTTATAGTCGCCTACGGTCAGGTTTTGTCGAACTGGAGTTTTCGTCCCGTTTGAGTCATGAATTTAGTTTTAGTTTCATTAGCTTGTAGACCAATTAGGTTTGCCTCAAATTTTAGGCTCGGAAACGCTACTTTGGCATCTAAAATTTAACGTGCCATAATATTGACGTCAACAGCATGTATTACCATTTGTTTGGACTTGAACATTAGTTTGCCCGAGATTTCAGCTGATATCTTCCCGAGGGCGTGTTCCAGCGTAATATTAAAGAGCGTTGGGGCAAGTCCATTCCCTTTTTTCAAGCCAGATTCCGTCATAAAGCTCTCCGTTAATTCACCGGTTGCCTTGACCTGAGACTCTGTGTTCAGAATCGCGACCTTGGCCATGCTGACAAGTTGTGTTTGGATGCCAAAGTCCATCATTATTTTGTACAGCCCATTTCTGTCGACACTGTCGTATGCTTGCTTGAAGTCTAAAAAGAGTTGTTGCACATCGATGTTATATTCCCAGCACTTTTCGATTACCTGCTTTACTGAGAATATTTGGTCGATTGAAGACCGTACACTTCGAGAGCCTGCATGATACTCTCCTAGTATACTTTCAAAGTACGACTTTAATTCTTTTCTATGGCACAGTAGAGCGATGCCTCCATAATTTTCACACCTTAACTTGTCCCCCTTATTGTGTGCAGGAGATATTATATGCCAGTCCTCTGGTAACTCCTCATGAGACCATATTCTACATATTAGTCGATGCAAAAAGTTATTGGATGGAGACCCACGCTCTGGAGTAGTTCTGATGGTATTCCATCTATTCCAGGAGCCTTATTTTTTTGAGTTTTCGTACTGCTGCCTGTACTTTGTCTCTGGTTGGTGTTGCGACTGGGACCTCTTGCTCTGCTTCTGGAATTTTCATAGCATCAGTTGTTGTTTTGGACGCTGTGGATAGCTTCTGAAAATATGGCAAGCGTCTGTTTATAATTTCGACTGGTTTGACTATGCCTGCTCCTTATACAGTTTTGCAAAGACTTGTTTGTGGATTGAAGCCGTCGCTTAGTTGATTGATAGAGGCATACGCCGATCTGACTTCATGTAGAGTCATGTTCTAGTTCATGTCTTGGATCTTGGTGTTGATGGTCAGTCGTTTCTTTCTTCGGCTCCTTTTTTTAGCTTAACGTTGAAGGGTGTTAAATTGTTCTTCTTTAGCTGGAGTTTGTCGCTAGATGTATTCATTGCGCACCTGGTTCCTTTTTTCAATCACTTCCTTGCATTCCTCGTCGTACCAGTCGTTCCTACTTTTGTTTGCCTGGTGCCCCAAGACCTCGGCTGCTTCTGATCAAGATTCTTTTAAACCATTTCCAAATATGAATCATTTTGGTGTTTCAGATGTATTGTAAAACGTGTGATGGAGGGAATGTAAGGAATAATGTTATATCCATTTAAAGATTCAACGAAAATTCTGCTGCAGCCCGGTTCGCCTTACCTAGACCTCCACCACCACTACAGCACCAGATACCGGTTAGCAGGCGCTTTGACGGCGCGGGGCAGGCTCAGTCCGGTTACTTATTATACAGACCCTGTACGGTGTGTATTGATAGTGTTAACCGTAACCTCCACAGTTTTGCATTTGCTGCGAAATCCCCGTGGATTCTGACCGGTTCCATGCAACTTGATTGGGGCGAACACGTTCGAGACCTTTGTGATCACATTGCAGTTTTGATTGCTGAAATATCGAATAGGTAAACAACTTTCTTCTAGCTGACGATTATATTGCGGGATCAGCAAATCAGGAAGAGATTCTTGCGGGTAGAATGAGGTGTTGAAGTGGAGAGTACTATTCAATGATTGCAAATATTATGTATCTCCAATTGCGAAGTAAACAGCCCAAGTTGTGCTCTTTTGGATACACTAAACTCCCAATAAGCTTCCTGCATCCAATATCCTGCATTTCTCCATTTTTCTTGCAAGAGTTAAAAAAATGCAACAACTTCTTCCCTATTCACACCCTGGGCTTTAGCAACCGATAGACGTTCTGCTTGACGCACCGCAATATCTGTATTCCTTTCTAAAAAGTAAATAAGCCAATGTTGCCCAGCCATTTCTTTTTCCTTTGAAAATTTATGCTTGATTCCAAGCTTCTCGGCGAATTGATAGACAAGTAAATGAATGGTGCCTCGATCAGGAGCGAAGCCAGAACTAGCTAGGCGTTTAAAATACGATGCTAATCGTTGCTCGTTTTCTTTTCCGAGACATGCTAGAACAATATGTAATTTGTATAAGTTACCATACAACTTATATTCGTAAGAGCAAATCAATATAAGGTTAATATCATAGAATAGATACCTTGACGGCCTAAACCGTATTTCTTAGTATTGCCTGTCTTGAGCCGCCTAGATAGGGTACGAATCGGTTTGCCATAGCGCCTTTGGGCTTCATATTTTAAAATTTCATTTTTTTAACTTTCTCTATGGCTAAGCTTAAATTTTCCCCAGTCCATTGCCCTCTGAAAACTCTATTATTTCTAACGTACTTTCTCGGCATCCTTTAAACAATTGAAAATATTCCAAAGATTACACTTTTGCAAAACGTGGCATCTTTCCTCATTTCGTGAGAGAGATGCGATACAGTTCAAATATGCTTAATTGATATCGAATATGGCAAAACATAATTTCAATAAGTTATAAGAACAAGTCAAAAAAACATATTAAAAGCAATTCTTATCTAACTGTACCTTTACTCCACTTATATTGTAACACATACAAATATTATTGTTACGTAAAACTTTCCAGGAAAAAAGTCACGACTAATAAAATGTTTCGCTTATTAACACGTGTCGCTCGAGCGCAGTTTGGATAGGAACTGATAACCGAGTGGCGACCAGCCAGACATTAAAGAATTTGGTCTTGGTACGAATCGAACGGGACCTTTTGTTAACGGGCTATGAAGTCGGTGATAATGTATTTAAATGTGTTGTCAACAATGGAACCCACTCCTAACTCATGCCTTCCTTGCGATTTTCTGCTTTTAAACACGTTGTGCGTTGTTAACGGGCTATGAAGTCGGTGATAATGTATTTAAATGTGTTGTCAACAATGGAACCCACTCCTAACTCATGCCTTCCTTGCGATTTTCTGCTTTTAAACACGTTGTGCGTTCGCAAGTCAAATATGTCTACTCCGTTCCATCTGGTTTCTTGCACTACAAGGATGTTGATTCTGTATTTCTTTACTTCATCCAGAATTTGTCGCAGTGCACCTGGTCTGTTCAATGATCTAGCATTCCAAATTCCAAAGGAATAGTCCTTCATGCATTGCGACAGTCGTTGCCATTTATCTAATCCGATCCGAGGCTGTTGTCCTGGTTCAATGGCAAGTAAATATGCGCTTTGACTTAGTCAGTTTTGGTCCACGAGTTGTATTTTATTTCGCACATACCTACCGGCTAGCCGGTTAGGACACCCTCTATCCACCACCTGAGGACGCGTCCGATGGGGTACCGAAAGCCCCACACAGAGCTTATTCCACGCACGATTAGAAACGCTTGTTTATCTCGTTAATTTACCAAGATGCTGGGGTAACATTTCGATGTCATCATTTTACTGCACTTCAGAATCACACATCTTGATTTATGAATGAACTAATGAAATACGAGAGAAGACAAAATAAAACTAGTGAGAACCCCGTACCCCCGTATTTTTGCCTACTACGAATAAAATCACTAGGCAGTAAACTATCAACAGCGGCCGGACTCGATCTCGGAAATTTATGATTCCGAAAAACGCACACTACAGACGAACCCCTATTTCTAGGATGTTTACACTAAATGTTTGCCGTCATCGATTTGGCCATTTTAACCTTCGGCATACAACGTAGGGTTATTTTAACCCCAAGACTTTTGAAATGCGTCAAATCTTATGTAAAACACAACCAAATGTATTGAATTTTACATTAGCTGGCGGTTGAATGTTGGTGCATCAATTGACAGTGCTAAATAAGTGCTGCTAGCAATGTTGCGGTGCAGGCACTCGCAACAATGAGGTTGTGGGTATTTTTGACCCCACGTTGTACGGTACGTGGCAAAAAAGTGTCATTAGAGTTGGATACTGAGGCAATTAAATTGCTTAGATTCTTGACCCTCGGTACATCTATTATCCTTTTTATATTGCTTTGTATTTTTCAAGAAGGTTTTTATGTATAAAGCAATGTGATATCCTTTTTTATTGCTTTATGAGGTTGTTTGTATCTCAAAGGTCCTGCAGGGATCTGTGCTAAAGGCTACACTAATTACTTTATAGTACCCAGGATTATAACAGATAAAGTATTTTGTAGTTTTTAATGTTTCTGAAGAAATGTTTAGGGGATAAGAAAAAGCCTACAAATTAAAAAGTTATGGATCCTGTGAAATCATTCAGTAAGTCTTTGAGCTTGAGCAAAGCATTTCAAAGTATTATTTGAAAAACTTAGTTTTTGTTGAAATTCAAAATAATTTTAGTGAAAGGTATGTATGATTTATGTGTTTACCCGTTAGTTTCACTATTATCGTCATTTTTTTTTTTGACATTACAGGTAGATTGTATTGAAAATGGCCACGAATTTATCGGATGATCAAATTTTAGCGGCTTTGTTGGAGGAAACTGATTCTTTGTCAGATGAAGAACTGTTTCAAACCGGAAGTGATCGCGAATCAGACCACATTAGCGAGGCATCTGACGTATGCAGTGATACGGACGTGGAAGATGATGAAACATTTGCAGAACCATCTTTGCATAACGTGCCATCAACGTCTCGACCATTTTTTCTTGGCAAAGATGGGAAGACAAAATGGTTTGAGTCGCAACAAAGGACCAATGTACGCACAAGAAGGGAAAATATAATTACGCATTTGCCTGGATGTAGAAGCATTGCTCGAGATAAGAAAACCCAAGTGGAATGTTTCGAGATTTTTTTTACAGAAGAAATTGTGGATATGGTTTTGAAATATACAAACCAGAAGATTTCTTTTAGATTTGCTAACAATCCTTCCACTTCGTCATACAAGGAAACTGACAAGGAAGAATTGAAAGCCGTTTTTGGACTTTTGTTTTTGGCAGGCTTATTTAGGTCCGGCAGACAAAGTTTAATCGATTTGTGGAGTAACGATGGCACTGGAATCGAAATATTTAGACAAACGATGTCTAGACAAAGATTTTCATTCTTGGTCAACAGTTTGAGATTCGATGATGCACTAACTCGAACGGCAAGAGTTGCTATAGATCGCTTGACACCAATTCGAGATATTTTTGGCAAGTTCGTTAAAACCTGTCAGGATGCCTATACACCGTCTGAATATTTGACGTTAGATGAAGAACTAATAAGTTTTCGAGGAAAGTGCTCTTTTCGTCAATATATTCCTTCCAAACCGGCAAAATATGGATTAAAAATTTATGCTCTCGCAGATGCCAAAACGTTTTATACGTTGAATTTGGAAATTTACTGTGGGAAACAGCCGAAGTTGCTAAAAACTTGCTCCAGAGCCACAAATTGACTGCTGTTGGTACACTAAGATCAAACAAAGCATGCCTTCCACCTCAATTCAAAGCTAAACGTGAAGAAAAATCTTCTCTTTTTGGATTTCAAAAAGATATTACCATTGTTTCTTACGTACCAAAGCCACGAAAGTGCGTAAATATGATGTCTTCCTTACATCATGATAACGAGGTAGATCCAGAAAGCGGTGACCAAAGAAAACCAGCTATTATAACCTTTTATAACTCGACAAAAAGTGGCGTTGATGTCGTCGATAAATTGGCTCAAACGTATGATGTTTCCCGTAACAGTAAACGCTGGCCTCTAACGGTGTTTTTCTCAATGTTAAACCATGCTGGTATAAACTCCTTCATCGTATATCAAATAAACAACGGTATTGAGCAGAATAAGACCAACCTTAGAAGGGAATTTATCAAGCGCTTGGGACTTACATTGCTTGAAGACCATATCAGGAAAAGGAAAGACAATCCCCATATGCCACGTGATATAAGAAGACGCGTGCATGAAATTTTGCATGAAGAAGTCCCAGGACCAGCACCAAAGCAACCAAGAACATCACAAAGATGTTCATTCTGTCCAAGGAGCAAAGACAGGAAGACTGTCAATGGCTGCTTCAGATGTAATGCTCCTATATGTAAAGAACATGCGAAACTGTTGTGCGAAAATTGTATTGATTTAAGGAGCGAGTTGTCTTAGTTTTATTGACGTAAAGATCTGGTTGTACTTTTTTCAATTAAGCCAAATATGTGTAATTTTATTTAAAGAAATGAAAATAATATATTCTTACATAAAAAAAAATATATTTGATTTTTCCGACACAAGAACATCAAGTTGATTTTTTGCTAGAGTTTTGAAAGTTTTGCATTTTTTTTCAATTAATGTTGATTAAAAGCATATTTTTGAGTATTTTTATTAGTTTATGAACACTGAGAACAAAAAAAACCATGGTTGAGCACGTTCTATTCAATACATGCACAGGACAGAAACAATATTTTATGGGGTAAATCTAACCCCACGTTGTATGGGTGAGGAGTTTTTTTCACGTTGTATGCCGAAGGTTAAAAGACTGCAAAACGTTTAAAAGTCATGCGATGGGGGTTTTAAATTTTAACTTTTCCTTACATTCAATGATAAATCATGTCTTGCGTAAAAACGGCAACATTGAATAGCTCAAAGGACTAACCAAATCTTCGCGTCGTCGGAATTATCACTGCCCTCTCAGAATCAGTTAATTCTTCACGATCACGGCCAAAACATAAGAAATTCTTAACACACTCCCTAAATGAGGGACTGAAATTAAATTGGTCGCGCGCTATCTGGAAAAAAATCTTATAATTTTCCATGATATAAATAGAAATTCCATGTTGATATAATTGCCATTAATTTTCGTTCTTCATTTCAAGCCAACACATATGAGTAAAAAGTTGAAGTTATTCAAGTCCAACGTTGGATCAATTTCATCACAATACGAGTATAAACTCAATCAACACTTTCTTAGCAATTAAACATATTTTTTCTGAGTCAATTTTTTTCCTTCAAGAATGTGATACTGATAACCCTCTGGAGTGAAACTTTTAATGCGTCGTCGCTACAGATATGGAAATTTATGCGAGATTTCAAATTCGCAGTGCAAAAAAAAAATTTATCACTGGATATGATCTTTGCAAGTATGAACAATTCATACATATGCATGGCAAATGTGGGGTGGTGTTCCCCAAGAATGTCTGCTACATATGTCACTGTAAAAACAAGAATTTTCAATGCGTGCCGCGGAGACACTTAACTTGTTTCTCACCTCGTATTCATTTGTAACCAGTCATGTGAGACTAATGCAGTCAAAGTAACAACAACCATACATGCGTGGTGCTAAGCAGGTTAAGAAAAATGAAGAAAAGGTTGAAGACTGGTTGGAGAGGCGTTTAGTAATTATAATTTGTTGATTTCTTGTTCAACTTTGTTCTAGAACGACGACCGACTGAATCTAAATTTCTGTAAAATTGTTTGTCCTTCCTAATCATTCTATTGGCTATGATTCACTTCACGACATGCGATAAGTGAAGAATTAGTGTTTACGTGTCTCAGCCATTATTGCTTTATATACAATACATGCTACTCATACGTGACTCATATAATCAGCTGACCGACTAACCGGCTTTTCACACATTTCTCTTACCGACTGGGAATATGAACATGCAACGTATGCTGTGAAAACAAAACCATCTAAAATCCTCCAATCGAGTAGACGGACTCACCGCCACAATAAACGCCTCACTCGGTGATTATTACTAATGCACCCTTGATAAAGCTCATTAAAATGCCGTGAAAAAATCATATAAACATGTTAATTAGTTTCAAACTATTAAATAACATAAACACAAGGTTTGCGAAGGTCGTGTGATATTGCGGACGAAAAATGTGCAAATACGAATCGCGAGTAACATGAAATGTAAATGGGGGAAAATAGTGGTGAAAAGTTTTTGTCAATTTATTTTGAAATGATGGGAATAGAAAATTCACGGTCATGAGAAGCGTAAACTTGTGTATATTTTCCTAGTCACGTTGGAAATTTATTCACGTGACCGGAATGTCTTGGAGCTGTATTTTGCGAGATATTTTCAAATGCGTGTTGAGTCCATAATGACAACGAGAAACGTGAAGTTATGCTCTGTCATTTATTTTGTGTCGTGTTCTGCTTGTTTCGTCCAATTGCCATTTGAAGTCCTTTCCAAGGACATTTTAGCATGATAATATGCAGAAAATTGAATGTGTGATAGAAATATTGAGTGGTTTCAATTTTAAATCTATGCTCAAAAATAGCTTTAAGGAAGAAATGTGACTTGTCTCTATACTGCGAAGTAGAAACACTATCAGTAACAACATGTCGCGTGATCACTTCACCGATTAGAACCTATTTAAATTCTTATCGGAAAAAGTTGCTAAAAATAATTCGCAATAAAATTTAATTTTTTCTGTTGAAATAATATCAAAACATTGATAACGTATTTCCTTTTCTAATTTTTTCCTCAATTTTGTATTTTATTTACAGTACGGACAAAGAGTCCCAACAGCAGCATCACCTAGTAATACAAATTCAAGTAGCTCATCAAATACTGGCTCGCAGAGCGGAACATTAAGTACTAGTCTGAGTAATACCAATACGAATACAACAATGGGTCCTAATGGTACACCACAAGCCCAAACAGAGCAATTGTCGAAAACAAATTTATATATTAGAGGTTTACAGCAAGGCACAACCGACAAGGATTTAGTTGCTATGTGTTCAACGTGAGTATTCAATATTTCTACTCTAAGTTTACATTTCAATAGAATCATAAAAATTTAGCATCAATTTTGGACTTTTTGCTGGATTTTTATATGGCAATCGCGGTTTCTACTTGCTGTAGCCCTAACTCTTCAGCAGATAATGATATACAAGACTAGTTAAAATATATTTAGAATAGATTAAGTTTATTATCCTTTGCTACTACAACATAAGCTCCGTGAGCTTGGATTTGAATCTACGACTCCTCGATGATAAGTGACAAGTCTTCTTCTGTCATGATCGGTGTTGCCATCCAAACATCTCATCCCCGTTAATATGGATTATACGGTCCGATATACAAGTCGCGTCATGTCATAATCCTTATAGCATTGTGGTAGTACTCCTGCATCGGTTCGTTGAGCTCGACGAGGCTGCGGATCTTCAGCAATTTGTCTCCTTGCACCGCTGCTTGTTCCGCTGGTTGTTTGTTGGCAGGCTCTTCAAGTTCTGAACTCGGTTTGGGCGGCATTTTTTAGTGAAAGCAGATAAATAAAATGTCCATGCAAAACTGCAGTGATGATCTGCTGCCTCGGCGAAAGAGGATGTTGAGATCCGCCGAGATTGGCCTTTTCTTATCGAACAAAAATTCGCCTATTTTCTGTGGTTCTTCACGATCTCTCGTCGACTAACTCATCCGTCCAAATCTTTTGCCTTTTCTCATCTTTCTTCTTTTTTCGTGTCGCCACCGGTAAATCCAATCAGCTGCTCGTTCAGCCGAGTTCGATTGCATTCAGTAATGCAATACACCGTTGGGATGCACTAAGTCAGTGTTCCCATGTCCGAAATTTTAATTTGCAGATTTAAAATTTTTCAAAAAATTTACTGAAGTAAAGAAAAATGAAAAAGATTTTAAATAGTAATGAAAGTTAAATCTCATGAAGAATATAATTAAAGGGAAACGTTTAAATTTAATATAAAGGAAAGTTTATAAAAAATTACATTTAATAATAATAAGAAAAAAAAAACTATTTTATAAATTACAATTATGAATGAATGTAACGAAATTTTTTTTTTACTAAATTTGCTATTAAAATTTCGGATAAGGGTTGGAAAGGTTTTCGAGCAGTTTGTTTGTGTGAATGCTCGATTACTACACAATCACCACTTCTCTAAAGGTTTGCGGCATAGGGATATCAAGACCATCAAGTAGAATGTTTCTTCCGTTATCGAGAAAAGTAAACCGCTTTTTGATTTGGTTTGCATGGGCGCTGACTTCGCGATCGCCCGACAGACCCTCTGTAAGCGCCAAGTAATTGACTACACCGCGCCTTTTCACAAAAGTTGCTGGTGACCATTTCCATTTGTTGGCAGTGTACGTTTTGATAAAGACGTCTTCGCCGGCATGGAATTCTCTCCATTTGGCTCCGCGAAGCTGATTAAATTGTTGCTCCATATTCCTGTTACGCTTGCAAGAGTGTTCATGCTCTGGTCTCAATAAATTCAACTTAGTCTTCATAGTACGACCGGTCATGAACTGGAAGGTTGACTTCATTCCAAACGCTGCCGATAGCATAGCAAGAACTTCGCAAAATCTGATCGGCATTTCTTTCTCCCTTCAGCTTCTTTAATCCAATTTTTAACGAGTCCACAAATTTCTCAGCTTGACCATTTGATCGGGGGTGAAAAGGTGCCGTTCTGATGTGATCGATTCCGTTTTCTCTGCAGAAACTCTCAAACTCCTCTGGAACCAGCTGCGGATCGTTGTCAGAAACCAGTGTATTGCAAAGTACCTGCTGCGAAAAGGCTTCCTCTAATCGTTCGATTGTCTTTGATGTCGTTGTGAATTGAATTTTGTATACTTCTGGCCAGTTGCTGAACGCATCAATAATAATACAAATACAAAAATCAATTTATGGGTCCCGCACAATCGATATGGATACGAGGCCATGGTCCGTCCTGTATGGGCCATGATTGAAGCGAAAACTTGGTCGGTGATTTGGATTTTATTGCTTCCACACCTTTTGATCAGCCTTTCGATATTGTCGCCTATAGATGGCCAGTAATCTTTGCTTCGTGCTATCAGTTTCATGCGACCGACGCCTGGATGGCTTTGATGCAGTTCCTTCAATATTATCCCCCGATAACAATCTGGCACAACGATGCGATGTCCATAAAAAATGCACCCTTGAATGCTAGTGAGTGATTCTCGTCGGACAAAAAACTTCGCAACGTTCGGGTTATCGATCTGCTTTGAAGTTCGCGGCCACCCATTTTCGATGTAATCTGCAACTTCCCTCATTGTTTGGCATCTACTGGTTTCTTCTTTGAGAGCTTCGAATGTTATGGGCTGCAATCGTGCTGTGTCGATCGCAAAGCAAGCTATAGATTAATTCTTCATTCTATTGATCATAGTATACTCACTTAGTATCCACACTCAATCTACCATCCGGAAAAATCCGAACACAAGCCGAATAGCGCCCATAAAATTTCGGTAGCGGGTAGGTAGGTAATTGCTGACGCGAAGAGTTGACGCGAATGTCATGTGCTTCGATGACAGATTCCAGGATAACCATATCTCAAAAAATCAATAAATTTGCAGAAAAACTCGCTCCATGCAATCTTTTAGTTTTTTATTAGGATCTGACAGCCATCCTATGTTCTGAAATGCGTAAAAGAACACGTGCGTTGGTTTTATTTTTCGAATACAAAAGGCCTCGGCTCCGGTGATGTGCCTCGGCTCAGCTGACCGGCCCCTGGGAAAATGCAGAAAGTGTGCAACACAGGGTTTATTGAAGGTGTGGATACTTCGAGTGTGTGAATGTACTATGCTACCGATTACACCATCTTCGTTAGACTTCTCTTGTTTTGCTATGAGCCGCGAGATGAAGTCTGCATATGCAACACGTTCCATATTAATGTACTTGATTTGGAAATTGCAAGCAAGCATCATTAGTGCGTATCTTTGTAGACAGCTGGCTGTCGAGACAGATATAACTTTGTTTGCACCGGAAATCGCCAACAACGGCTAATAATTGGTCTGAAGCTCGAACTTGCGACTGTAGATATAACGATGAAACTTGAATAATGCAAACTTCAATGCCAAAGTTTCTCGATGAACTTGTGGGTGGTTCTTCTCGGCGATTGTGAATGTTCGCGCCGCATGCATTATAAGTCGCTAAGTCCTATCCGGCATCTCATGCATAAGAACCGCACCCATACCGTAACTTGATGCGTCTGCAGCCACGATAAGTTTCTTCTTTGGGTCATAGTGGGTTAATAAAAAATCCGGGAAAGTATATTCTTGAGTTTCTCGAACATCTCTTAGCGAAATTGTTTCCACTGAAACTTCACATCCTTATTCAGCAACTCGTCCAGCGGTTCGCGAAGCTCCCTCAGCTGATGAACGAATTTACCGTAACATGTAAAATCCCAAAACTTGCAATTGTTGAACGTCTTTCGGTGCCGGCATTATGTTCAGAATTTCGATCTTCTCTGGACTCGGTCTCAAACCGTTTTCGTCGATTACTTGCCCCAGGAATTCCAATTTCTTTTGACCAAATGAGCACTTTCCGATCTTGAGGTTAAAACCCTAGCTTTAGATACGTCTCAATGCTTCAAATAGATTTTCACGATGGTCGGCCTCATTAGCCCCTCCCACGAAGTCGTCAATGAAGGGGAATACACCTTTTACTCTGTTCATCATTGCGTCGACCAGTTGCTGGAAAATGCCTGGAGCAGTTTTAAAGCCAGGTTGAAGGCGATTCACTCGGAAGAGGCCAAAGTGTGTTGATCGTCTTCATTTTTTTCGCTTCATCGTCGAGTTCCACTTGCAGGAACGCATCCGAAAGATCTATCTTACTGAACACCCGATATTGGGACAGTTTCAAGAAGATATCTTTGAGTGTTGGCAGTGGGCGCTGATAATCGGCGCAAATTCTTACCCTGTCATCTTCTTTTTAACGGCAACGATTGGTGCTGCATACTCTGAGCAATCGACAGGGCTAACCACCCCCAAAAGTTGCAATCGCTTAAGTTTGTCGGCTATCGGCGCTGCAGCAGCAAATGGAATTGGCCGCTTATTTCGAAAAACTGGTTAGGCACCTTCCTTCAGCGAGAGTGATGCCTTCATTTTATTGCATCGCCCCAATGCATTGTTGAAAAGAGACGTTTAGTGACGGTGCTTTCACTTGCCCAATTGTGCTGCAAAGTTTATCAATAGGCACGTTCCATAAGTCAAGCGCTTCCATCCAGTCTCTTCCAAGCACATTCAAATTAAATGCCGAGACGTAGCAGATGCCGCTGCTCTCTCTACCGTGCAATTTTAATTGTGTGTTAAACTTGCCCAGCATCTTCACTGGATCTCCCGTTCTCGCATACGGCTAATGTCGATGATCCTAATAGCCTCCGATTTGCCTCAGAGATAATCGTCCAATCGGAACCCGAATCAAGTTGTAATTTCAGCTTCATGTTAACAATCGCGGGCTTAACAAACTTGCTCGTTGAAGTAGCCATCGATTAACTTTCAGGCTCTTGCGTTAGTTAAAATCTCGCCAAGCATCGGGGACGTCGAGAAAGCATCGGGGACGTCGTGCCAATGCTGACGTAAAGTATCCTTTTTTGTGTCCGACTCTTCTGCAATCTTTTGCTCATAGAAAACAGTCCTTGCTCCTTCTTCTGGTCGTAGCTTGTTCGCGTTCTCGTTCAGTTTCCCATGAACTGTCAATATCCCACTCTTAGATATGCTTTCCGGGCACAAAATCATGGACTTTCAGCTTTTAAGTCACTCAGCCAGCTTGCAAGGTTGACACAATCATGAAGTTTAAGCTTGGCACTACCATTTGATTCTACGCCGGCACATATTCTCCCATCAATTTCTGCTGCTCTAATTTGTCAATGATTTCTCCAAGGGCAATGAGTCTTGTGTTTTATTTAATCCCTGCACGAACATAAGAACCTTGAAGTCGTCATTACTGCACTTTGCGATGCTGAATTTTCCACAGCTTACGTTGATTCGAGCAGCATATTCTGGGAAACTTTCGTTTATTTCTTTCTCAGTCTTCAAACATTTGTAACTAAGCGAAAATTGTGACTCCTTAACAGCGTCATTGAAGGGGATCGTTGCCGATGTCTGTGGGAAAATAGTGTTTGAGAACCTCTGGTAATCTGATGTTGATAATCTTGCTGGGTTTGTCATTTCGGCAGCTGCCGTCATGAAAATGGACTCATAACGTGCGTACCACAACTCAAATGTCAGGTCGTTTTCCGCACTTTACGAAAATTTCTCCATACGATCCGCCAGATTGTTGTTCAACGACTTTTCCGCTGGGGGGTGCCAATGGCTGATGCTGAGTCAATTGTTGGATCAAGAACGTGATCCAACGTATCCGTCTTCCTTTGCTGCTCAGTCATTTGTTGGGCAAATTTGTTTTGCTGCTCAGTTATTCGTTGGACAAATTTGTTTTGCTTAGCATCGGACTTGCTTTGTTACTCAGCCATTGCTATAATTAACGCCTTAACTGCATCCGCGTCCATATCGAATCTTTTCAGCAAGATGCGCACGTAAAAGTTGCAATTCACTTCCTAGGTTATGGTGTTTGCCTTTAATTCATACGTAAATTCGGATCTGGTCGCCTCTGTTGTAATCTTGTCTCTTCAGCAGATAATGTTACAAGACTAGTTAAAATATACAATATATAGAATTGTTTATTATCCTTTGCTATTACAACATACAATTTGTTAAGTAAGAGCGTATACAGCATAATTTTGAAATAGTTTATTTGAAAACAGTTTTTGACTTATACATACATTAGATACATTCTGGGGTAACGCTCTTTCAGTTTAATAGTGAGTCCAATCACCAACAGCATCAATTATTGCTTGGTATCTCCAACGCATACTTTCCACTAAATTTTCGGCGTATTCGAGGGGAAGCCCCTTCCAAATGAGTCGAAATTGTCGGGAGAGTTGCTTCAGAGTGTAAACACGTTTTCCACGGAGCTTCTGTTTGATGTAGGCCCAGACGTTTTCGAAAGGATTTGCATCAGACGATAAATAAGGCAAATCAAGTGTCACAATGCATTTTTCCCGTTTCTATTCAGTACACAGCCGGCTCCGGTGTTTGGGATCATTATCGGTACTCCGCCATTTTACATTGTTTGCACACAGATGTTCCCGAATGGCGAAGTGTGATAGCTCGAGACCTTTTTGCTTCAATTTCGCTTATCCTTGATGTAAGGCCAAGCCAGGATTGTGCGTAAAAAAGCCACGATTCGTTTTTCGTCCTTTTTGGTCGCTTTTCCTACCGAACCACGATTTGGAAGGCCATCGACGGTTTTTGACTCTTTAAATCATTGAACCCACTTCTTGACAAACGATACAGACTTTTTAATGTATTTAGCCGCTACTACATAGTTCATTTTTGGTCCTTTAGGGTGTGTGCAAAGGAACACGGCCTCGAAGCGCTTTGCTTAAATGGCACTCATCGCGATTTTAGTGTTTTTCCGACGGAAGATTGACTTCGACTGAAATTTTTTTTTCAAAGCGCCAAAGACAGATGTTCTATCTACCGATCAAAAAAAATTTGAAGTCGATATCGCTTACCGATCGTAAGCTATGCTGGACACGCTCTTACTTAACAGACTGTAAGCATGACTTGACTCTACGACTCCTCGATAACAAGTGACAAGTCTTCTTCTGCCTTGATCGGTGTTGTCATCCCAACACAACTGTCGTCATCTTTCCATCCAAGTGCCACAGCAATGTTTTCTCTATATAATGTATAATCACTAAATTTTTACAAGGGTCAGAAGCAACTTTTTAAAAGTTCTTGGAATATTTTGAATTTTTTAAGACAACCATATGAATATTAAAACGTGAATCTCTTAAAATATTTTTTCAACTGAATAAGCTGCTTATGAAGTCAAACGAAAGACCCGATGAATTCGCTTATGTAGCAAGCTATCTTTCGATTAACGGCGGGAAGCAAAATGCATGAAAATCTATTCCTCCATAATTGCGATTGCAACTTTTTCAAATGTAAAAAAAATAAGGTCCTTTGCTCTTCGGTGACGGAGGTGGCCACCTTTCATTCATGTTGCTGTCTGCCTTTAGAGGGTGTGGGAATATTTTTCTTTTCCCACAATTTTAAAAATGATATTGGGTGCTTGAATTAATAATGAGTGTTTCACACAATAGGTTGCTACTTGTATAGGAATCAATATTTCAGTTTTCAATGTCTCCCCGCTAAAACCCTTAGTCAATGATCATCTTTGAAAGCTTGTGTCATTTAGATGAAACGTAAACAGTACTAAATATTGCCTCGAACATGTCGAAAGTGTATTTGCGGGCAGTTCTTCATAATTACTTTAATGTGAAGAAAAGTGCGGCCGATGATCATCTAGTGGAAGTTTACGGAGATCATGCTCCATCTGAACAATCGTATTGGAGGTGATTTGGTCGCTTTAAAAATGGTAACTTTGAGCTTGAAGACAATAAATGGCCGGCTCAATCCAAAAAGTTTAAAGTATAAAACTCGGATCATTACTCAATGTAGACCAATGCGAAATGCTTCAGGAGCTGTTCGAATCTTTGAGAATGGATGAGTTGACAGTCAACAAACCCCTAAAAGCCATCGAATTGATTCAAAGGCAAGAAAACTGGGTGCCATACGAATTCAAGCCGAGCCTCATCGAAAGGTAATTTTCGGTTTTGAACAGTTCCTCGAACGCCAAAAAGGAAGAGTTTTTGACTCGTTTTGTTGAAAAACCCTTTGCCTTAAGGAGAGCAGTTATTTTTTTTTGGTAATCCGGACACTAAGCGTCGACAAACTTGTGCAGTACTGGCCTGCCACTCTTGAATTAAATTACTTCTCAGGATTCCTTTGACATGGTGGAGCGCTCTCTTATATTCACCAAATATATTCAATTAAGTCCAGATCCGTTGCGTGAGGAGGCCAATTCAGGTACCGAACACCGTTATCTAAGAACCACTTCATTGCCGCTCGTGACTTGTAACACGTTGCGTTGTCTTGCTGGAAACGAGCCGCATCAAAAATTTTATTCAAAGGCGATTTCAGCGCCGTCTCCAGTACTTGTGTATATTTTTTTGAATCCATTCGGCCCTTACATACCTCGATTTCACCACTCCATATGATGATGACATGCAAGTCCATACCCTTATACTGCCTCCTCCGTGTTTAACCGTTGGAATTGCACACTCTGACATATTCGAGTAGGTCGTACTCGTCGTACCAAACACTTAAATTATATATTGCTAAAAAATTAAGCTTTTAAGAATAGACTGACTGCTCGGCTTTCTTCATCGATGTTAGCCCGCGGCGTTCAAACGGCGACTTTGATATGTTCAATGTCGTATTGTTTGGAAATGTTCTTGAATTCCCCTGACGTATATGCAGTTCCACGGTCGGATATAATTCTACATGGCGATCCAAAATAAGCGGTGGTATCGTTCAAAAGCCTTCAAACGAGTATCGCGAACAGCTCGGATCATAAATACATAAGTGATTCCGATGATATGTACATTTCTATTCCAGCTCTTAAAAAATGGCCTCTAAACGGTACTGATTCCATTTCTTGTAATTGCATTGTCATCCTTCTCGGTTACTGGCTATAGTTTTGTTATAGCAACACTCTAGACATAAGTGGTGTAAGATTTTACGTATTAATACTTCTATCTTCCCCACTAACGAAATTCCATTCTTTATTTCCCAATAACAAAATTTCATTCGTCACTATGCTAACAAAAATTCATTTTTCCCTTCCCACTAACAATATTTTATACCATTGCTCATTACAACAATTTCAATGCAAGCTTTCGAATGCCTTGTGCACTTGAGCTTGCTTGTTCGATAGATGAGAGTTTATCGGAAGATGGTTTAGGTGCCAGCATGATGGACTCTCAATCTGGAGATCGACTGGGACCGTGGGTTCGATTTCCTCCGCGTGCAGGTAAAATCTTTTTAGTTTTGTCAAAAGAAATTATTTCCGTGTGTATGACGATTTGCCGATAACTAAACGTTATCATGATTATTTGCAAATCGTCATGTATACAATTGGAATTGTTGCATTTGTTGAAAGTGAAAAGTTGAACGGAGGAACGAGATTGAAGTGAATTGAACTTCAATCATGTTACCTCTGTATGGCAGCAGAGATTTGGAGAAAAGGGTTATGTGGTAGGCAGCCAGGTTTTGCTGGTGACGGAGTGAAGAAAGTGAATTGAGAAGTTAGGGATAGAAAAAGTTGTTGGCGGGAATAGATTAAATATTACGTGGTGTGTTTTTATTGATACAGAACTAAATTTTGCTGGTGGTTTCAGTGTAAATTGTGCAGTTCGGAATGGAAAAGAGAAAATTGAAAGGAGTGAAATAAAGTATAGGAGTGAAAAACAAAAAAACTAAGAAGAATAAAAGTGTATGCGAGTTGAACTTGTCGTAAATCTTTCGACAGTGGATCATTATTAATAAAGTGCGATTGAGTTGAATGTGTACAAGAGTACAGTATTTAGACAATCAAGTGTCGGAATTCGAAAAGAAACATAAAATAAGAAACGTGAAGGAAAAGTGATTTAAAAAGTAAACTTTTATTGGTTGTAAGTGACTTCTCGTTATTATTGAAAGTAAAGGGTGTTTTTTTAAAAGGTCTAGAACTTTAAGGTGGCAATACTTTTTTACGCTACGTATGGTGTGACAGCTGTCACACATTTTAATGCTATATATGGCGTGATAGCTGTCATGCGTTTTATGATTCGTTTGGTTTGTCATTTCAACATGAATAGGATGGAATGGAAGACAATCCACCGCGTTATTGGAGACAACATTCACCCCGATTATTGGTTAGTGTAGTCGCCAATCGTGCCACTCACATGGCAGAAAATTTCATGGCAATCCAAACAATTTATCCATATTTTATTTCGTTTCAAAGTTCTATACCTCTACAAAAAACACCCTATATATAGTTCGCCTTTTTCAGGTGATTCAATTTCTAGGGTAAATAACGGGTGTGTTACTAGATGAATCTGTATGATTTCGAGGCGCTGTCCAGCTGATAGTGGCCGTTACGTTTTCGTATCGAGTTGATCCTTATGTTTAAGAGTGAAAGGAAAAGAAAAGACCTCAAATTTTCTTTAGTTGTATCCAATTTTATCAATCGATCGTCCCTTTCTAGTTGCGCAGCACTCCTTAGTCTTAAAAGAGTGAGTTATTTGTATATTTTATTTTCTTGTATTTCTTGCTTTGTTGAATATAAGATAAAAATCGAATTTGTATTGGAAATTATTTGAAATATAATTTCCTTATAACAGCTTTCTTCCGATTTGCTTATACTTTTTCGAATTTACTTAAATTTTTTCAAGAATTCTCTGCCTAAAATCAATGTCTGCAACTGCGGTGACTTCCATGGTGGAAACAGTAGTCCTTAAACAGTCGTCGAACTTGTTCGCATCTTCCTTGGCCAGTTAATACTTCGATAATCTCTTTAAGATTGTAGTCTTGGCACTGCATAGAAATCAACCAATCGGTTTGATCAGTCTCCATCATCAAGACGTTTTTGGCAATGGTCGATGGTTCAGATGATATCTTGTTAGCATGCCGGCTCAGGGCATCGACATGGGACATTCAGGAACCGCCTCGATGAATCACTTCAAAATCGTACACCTGTAACTTGAGCCAACAACGTGCGACTCGTGCGTTCAACGAAGTCATTTATTTCGTCGTTACAATCTGTAATTACTTGTAATCGTTTCCCCAGCAAATTAAAAATGAAGACGATTTAGTGATTCGACTATCGCTAACACTTCTAACTCGTGACTGTGGTGTTTCCTTTTGGGGCTGATCAAATGTCTACTAAAGTTAAAAACGGGCATCCATTTAACTTGTTTCATAGATTGCAGCAGAATACCAGCTAAGCCCAATGAGCTAGCATCGGTGTGCACTCCATGTTCGGCTTTCGGATTGGATAGCGCCAGTATCGGTTCACAGCATAAAAGTTCCTTAAGACGATTAAAGGATTTATCGGCGGCGGCGGCGATTGGAGGAACTAAATCAACGGTCGTGAAATGTTGACGGAACCTCTGATGACTCAGTGGAAGAATCCTGTCAATCCAAGGAATCTTCAAACTTCGGTAACGTTTTTCGGTTCAGGAAAATTTCAAACGGCACCAACTTTCTTATCACCCGGTCGATTTCCTTCAGAATCAATTCCGTGTCCAAAAATGTAGCTCTTTGGCGAAGTCGAAATGTGATTCCGGCTTCGATTACGAGTGTTAAGAATTTAGTAAGGATAGGATTTTCTGAGAATTCAATTTCTTTATGAACTTTACGATCTTCTCTTGGAATACTACTGGTGCACTGATGAATCCAAATGGCATAGCACTCAACTCGTTATGTCCGCAATGCGTAGCAAAGGCAGTGTATTTTCGGGATTCTTCTTCCAGTGGAATCTGATAATAGCCGGAGAATAAATCCAAGGATGTGAGAAATTTGTTACCAGAAATATGCGATAATTACTCTTCTACGCTTCGCATCGGATATGCTTATTTTTCGGTTGAAGTATTAACAGCTCTAAAGTCTACACAGAGGTAGTTTTCTTCGTTGTGGTTTTGAACTAGAAAAATCGGTGATGAATAAGCGGAATTGCTCGGTTAATGATACCATTCGCTTAAAGTTCTGACGTAATCTCTTCTACTTTTGCGCGTTTGGCTAACAGAATACGATATGGACGTACTTGAACAGGTTTGTTTCGGATATAAGCTTGATTTTAATCATCGCCGTCTTACGTTTTCCCATTTCTGAGATTAGCTCGGCAAAGCATTGACGGAAATTCGAAATAAAGTTCTTAATTTGATTCTGTTCTGTAAGAGTAAGCGACTTTCCCATATTAAGAATTGGCTCAAACTTTCCGATATGGCATTATTGTGGTCGAATGATCACTCGTTGAGAATTTGCGCATAAGGAATCCAATCCCAACAACAATGTATTTGGAAGAAGATTATCATCCGCCACTACTACTTTTTTGATCTTACGAACCTTATTTCCTCAGTAGCCTGTTACCTGAAAGGTGCTTTTTTGTTTGGCTTTCATACACTATAAATATATTTTTGTACAAGGTTATCGCATATCTCTTAAATTTTTTTAATGACACATTAACATCACCATCATCCAGGGTAAATTTTCTCCAACCATCACGGCTTTGCGACCTTGTCCGCAAATTGATCACGCACAGCAAAGACCTGCTGTCAGCTTCTATTGTGTCTTATCATCGGGTCCTCGGTCTTCCCGCTGGACATCTACCTTGTACTCTACCCCATAATGTTCTTTTGGCTAGCCGGTTTTCTTTCATTCTTTCTACATGGCCCGCCCATTCAAATTTGCGTAACTTACGCAAACGGATGCATGTGGATCGTCAAATAGTTCATACAAACCATCGTTGTAACGTAGTCACCATTCCGTTCCTTACATCACTGAGCCGGAGATTTTCTGGAGTACTTTACGTTCAAATATGCCGACTGCCTTTTCGAACTCCCTCGTCAGGGGCTATGCTTCACTTCCATATGACAGCACAAGTTTGACCAGTGATTTGTAGATACAGAGCTTATTTAGCCTGTGCACAACTCTGGGCGTTAGATCGGGAAGTGCGGAGTGATAGGCTTTATTTACAGTGTTTATGTGGCATCAAATCTCGTCCTTTTCGGTGCCTCTTCTATTCAGGTTAGCTTCTAGATAAACGAAGCTACCCGCGCTATCAAGGCTATAGTCTCCTACGTTCAGATTTTGTCGAACTAGAGTTTTCTTCCTGGTTTGAATTATTAATTTAGTTTTAGTTTGATTAACTCTATGACCGATTCGGTTTGCCTCATATTGTAGGCTCAGAAATGTTCCTTTGGAATCTGAAATAGAACGTACCGTAATATTGATGTCATCAGCATATGCATGCATGCTTGTGTGGACTTGAAAAATAGTGTACCCGAGGTTTCAGTTGATGTCTTCCTGATGACGTTTTTCAGCGCAATACCAAAGAGTATTGGGGCGAGCCTATCTCCTTGTTTTAAGCCTGATTCCATTATGAAGCTGTCCGTTAGATAACCGTTTATCTGTGTTTAGCATCGTGACTGTTATCATGTGGACCAGTTTTGTTGGAACGTTAAAATCAAGCATTATTTTGTACAGCGTAGCTCTGTCGACACTGTCATATGCTTACTGAGAATATTTGGTCGATTGTAGACCGTCCACTTCGAGAGCCTGCATGATACTCTCCTATAATACTTTCATAGTACGGCTTTAATTTTCGATCAATATTTTTGGAAAGCACTTTACACGACGTACACAGTAGAGCGATGCCTATATAACTTTCACATGTTACATCATCACATTCCTGTAAATTCGACTAATCAATATTTTTTAGCTGTAAATTCAGTTGAGTGTAATTTACTAATTTTTTGTTTTATGACAATCTTTAAGAAGCATTTTTATTGAATGTTACAGTATTCGCAACTATTAATGTTACTGTATTCAATTGGTGTAACTCATAAATTTTAAAGGCTGCAGCATAGAACCCAAACTGTGACCTCTTCCGAAAAATATGATCGATATACGAGTTATTACTGGTTGGAGGATATACGTTTTTATTAAATCCATTAATTGCCAGTACATCAAGGCAACTATGAACATCAGTCGTAAGCTCCATCTTTTTAATAGGGATATTAATATCCCTAACCAGTAAATGACTAATAGGGATTTTTAAGTTTTCAAGAGTTCATCTAATGAGCCTATAAAGTTATCCAAAAATTGAAAACTAGTGCAACTTGTTTCATCAACAATATCAATTTCATTTATGATGACGTCATAAAACTCTTCAGCAAACAAAGCTCTTCCATTTGCTTTGTTTAAGTTATTCGACTTCAGTACTTTTTTATATCCCTTAATATAATTGTAACGCCAAGCCCTCTAGTGGCGCGCGAGTAGCTCCAGCTCCTGGCACTACTAAAATAGCGGGCAACCCAATCGAAGGTGACTGCGAGAAAAGGAAGCAGAACGAGTCGCCAAATGAAGATGCTAATCCTGACATGGAGTTTTAGGTAGTGCTAAGGCAGGCAACCAAAAAAGCAGCCAAAAAGCTTCTCCTTAAAAAATCGCACTAAGAATCTTCCGGAGAAAGAAACGAAGACCAAGGATTTTTCCAATACAACACAGAAACCAAAACACAAACCCTTATCAAAGGCTCTGCTTGTTACGCTAGTTGAGGCCAGATCCTACGCAGATGTGCTGCTTGAAATAAAAAGAGCTGTCAACCCGGTCCGGTGGCTCACTGGCGGAATTCGGATGAGAGGCAAGGATACATTCCGTGATATGGTCAAAAAGCTTTTTGGAGCCAGAGTGACCATTGCCTCGCTCGACCTGATGGCAACCCTCAAAATCAGGGGCCTGGACTGTATCACAGGGAAACCCGAGTTAGTGGTGGCCATTGAAAAGCGATTCCCTAGTCTAAGCAGATTTAAGGTAAGACTGACCCAGGGAAACACCAGTATAAAATGCATGGCCATTGTCAATTTGACCGATTTGACCAAAAAAGATGCCGAACAAATTTTAGCGAAGCGCAAAATCAAAATAGGTTGAGTTATATGAAGGATATGGGGAAGAGTGATTCCTCTCCACTGCTTCAGATCTCTCGAATAAGGGCACACAGCATATGACTGTAGGGCATGCGACAGGAGCTTTTTATGCTATAATTGTGGGCAAACGGGACACTCAAGGTACAATGCATCTCTACAACGATGCTAAGCTAGAGCCTAATGACCTCAATCACGTGCTAGGGTCAGGGAGATGTCAGGTTTACAAAGGGGCTTCAAGTAAACTTGAACCGAAGCACATACCCCCCGGAACTGCTTAAACAATTCGCAAGGGAAATGAAAACCGACCTTCTTTTGCATAATAAGCAACATTATGAACAGGAGTCACAAGCCCTGACAAATCTGGTACTGCGCCATCTGGGCTCGAGGTAGCGCCCACAAACAGTTCAGGGTCATAGATGAGAAGATGGTATTGTGTGGTTGAGGTGTTCAGGAACAATATTTTTTAGGTGTTTATCTAACATCGAACGAACCGATGTAATCCTTCCAGGCCAAACTCAATGCCTCTGAGGACGTTGTCTTGAACTCAGAGGGCCAGGTGCTCATCTAGGGGACTTCATGAATGAGCATGGGCATACCTCAATCTAACCACAAACAGGTCCTAGAATTGGTGGCCAGAACAGCACTTTTTATCCTAAACACTGGGAACACCCCTACTTACCGCCGCTGGGGTGATGTTGGAGCCATATCCGATGTGACATTAGCTTCGAGGTACCTGGCGGAATACAAAACTGGTGGGTACTAGAGAATTACTCGACCAACGGACTCCAGTATACAGTCGGCGTGGCATTACCATATAGCGAGTGTGCTGGGCCGTTGGCTCCTTACTGATGCACTTTCGGCGGATCTTTCGTTTCTTATGTTTTGTGTCGTGATTGCGATTAGTGTAGTAGTGTATTGTCGGAACTGCATGCGCGCAAGTTTTGTAGTCTGCATACGCGTAATCAAAGTCTTCGTAGAATTTTTTTCACATGACGTTGCCAAGTCGTGCCCCCGCCTACTTAGCTGACATAAACGATTCACAATGGTACTCAGATATGTGACAACGTTGCATCATCTTCAATACGGGTGGTCGATCTAAATATCAGGTTATTCCTTAGGTATCTGTTTTTCAGGAACTTAGGTTGCAAACTCATGCGTTTTCTTAGTATATTCTAAGCACTTAACGGTGCATTGCGTTTATATTGCTTATAATATCAACAAAACTAATAGTAACTGCCTTTTTGGGTTCATTTATGGAGCGATCTTTCTGTTGATTTAAAAATATTCATAAATTCTGCAATAAGTATGTCTCATCACATTATCATCAAGTAATGCAAAGGACTTCTCACAACAAATACCATTGAATTTGATAATAAATACGGCTCATCAGGAGGAAATAGAAAAGAATCAGAAAATTATATTTTCTATAACCTCTTCAATTATTTTCTGTGGTACACATAACTTGCCTTTTTTGGGCTGGTAGGTGAATGCAATTTACATACTGAGTGCGAATTGTCATGCTTGTGAGACTACCCACTAAACACCTCCCCTGTCAACTGGAGAATCTAGCCTGGAAACATTTGACATATTACTTTGAGCCGGGTTTCGTTTTGCTATGGTGTGACGCACCTACAAGCTGGGGGATTGCTGGATATGTATGCATGTATGAATCATATTGAAAGAATAAATTTTGTTGTAGAAGAAAAATATACAGGGAAAGTCAACATATTTTATAGACTGCAACTAAAATTGCAGCTGCTATTGGAACTGAACTGAACTCACCACCAACGTCGGTCCAATCGCCCTGCTGAGACTCTATGCGACTTTTGGAAGCCATCGATTATCATCGATTACCTTATTAAAATTGGCTAATATGCGCACTGGTACAGCGTTTTGTTAACGAAAATTTGTCTGCTTTCGGTTTGATGTCGCTACATCTGTGACCGGTTAATCTTAAAAAAAAAACAAAACAAAAAAAAAAATTACAAAGTTTCTGTCAAGACTGTGATTTTCATCTTCTTAATTATGAAGCTCAACTATGGTATAAACTATGGAAGTACAAGGCTATGGCAAAAAACATCTTGGAAAACTAAACTTTACTGAAGTGTTAAAGGGGCCGGATGTTTTCTTTGTCTCTGGCACAACAAGTAACATAGAGGTCCTTCTCTAAACTGCGCCATGTTAAAATGTGGCTAAGGTCAACGATGATAGAGAACCATTCAAATGGTGTGTGAATGCTTAGTTTACACCGAACAGTGGTACAAACGAATTTGGATAAAATTGAAAATGAAGTGTTGAAACGATTTTCTGAAGAAACTCACACACTACTGTTTTTGTAAAATAAAGCTAGTTTCTGTCTTATATTGGATACTCTAAAAAGTATTGAGCGTGAAAAAATTTGTGGTGTGTACGGTCAAGATAATTTATCAAAAGCCACAGCCAAGATATGGTTCGCTCGCTTTCGTTCTGGAAATTTTGATGTCAAAGATGCATCTAGCTCAGGTCGACCAATCACTGAAAAAGTCGATGAAATCTTACAAAAAATTGAAGAAGTCCGACACATAAGCAGCCATGACATTGCTAAGGAACTGAATGTCCATCACCAAACAGTTTTGAGCCATTTGCATAAGGCATGAATTAATACAAAAAATTTGATTGACCGAATTTCCATTTGCGAAATGCTAATAAAACGCAACGAAATCGAGCCATTTTCGAAGCAAATCATTACGGGCGATGAAAAATGGCTAAGATACGAGAATGTCGTTCGAAAAAGATCATGGTTAAAAAAAACGTGAATCATCACAAACGACTTCAATGCCAGGATTGACACCAAATAAGGTTATGCTGTGTGTATGGAAGGGAATCGTTTATCATTAGGTGCTAGAACCTGGCCAAACACTCAATTCGGCTCTGTACTGTCAGCAATTAATAAGATTGCGACAAGTAATTCAAAAAAAATCGGCCAGAATTGATCAATAGAAAGCGCGTTGTCTTCCATCATGACAATGCTAGACCACACACATCTTTGATGACCCGGCAAAAATTGACAGAGCTTGGCTGGGAAGTTTTGATGCATCCACAGTATAGTCCAGACCTTGCACCATCGGACTACCATTTGTTTCGGGCTCTGCAAAACTTCCTTAATGAAAAGATATTCACTTCAAAAAGGGACTTTGAAAATCACTTGGCCACGTATTTCGCCGATAAACCATAGAAGTTCTACACAGATGGAATAATGGCTCTACCCAAAAAAATGGTAAAAGGTCATAGATAATAATGGACAAAATGTACTTGAATAAAATCCATTTTAAATAAAAGAAATATTCAATCGAAAAATGACAGAAAAGGCTCAAGACCAATATTTGTCTATAATTTTTTACGTAGTCTATCCCACTGCTTGTACAGTATGTACCGATATCGTTTTTCTTTCCTCGAATTTTAAAAAGCTTTTTGGGAAGTTCTCGGGAAAGAAAAGGAAAAAGTCATCGAAGTAAGTAATATCGATTTTGTGAGCAGCGCGAGAACTAAATCGTGGTTGGTTTAAATCAAGCAAGAAGATTATGAACCTTCACTCATTATTTGAAAATGCGGCAAGTGAATGCCATGAAAGAATTTCCGAAAGAAATGAAATCGTCTCCTGCAATACCTATCGCACCTTCCTGGTTGGAGTATACTCCTTCCTGTTCATCCAGATTGTTAGAATCTAATAAAAATCAGAATTCTTTACATTCTTGTGATTTTGAACATTTCAAAAAACGAAAAAAGTGAAAAAACCAACGTAAATTCATCATTTTCCTCGCTCCTGACAAAACATGGATTTCAGTATTGATTTCTCATACACATCAAAGAATTTCAGTAGGTAATATTTATTTCATATTTTTTGCATTTCTTTGAAACCGTGTATGCAGACTTTTTGAAACGATGTTGTATAATTTTAATTGTATTATGATATTCGTACTGAAACTTTGCACCTTTGTAATCTAGACGGTTGAGAAGATTAAATCGCTGTTTTTCCATAGAAAAAATAAGAATTGAAAAATGTCGATGCAACGCACTCATAAATTAAACAGCTTTTATTAGAGGCATTTACTTCATTTCATTTTCTATAGAATAATATTTTTGGCTTGTTCTGTCACCATATCAAAATCCGCCCAATTATATCCGGAGGGCTTTTCCACAAAATTTCACTTTTGTTGGTTTCTATCCGGACATTTATTTTTGGAATAACATGATTTCCTTGAAATTCTTTAATTGAGAAAAAATATGAACGTATAGGGTTTTCCATTAGGTATGTAACAATTTGGTATCTTTATATAAACGCACTCTTAAACTTTTTTAATAAACTGTTAATGTCAAAACGTTAGTTAAAGTCAACATGTTCATCATGGTAAAGTTCACGAACCAGCAACGTTTGGAAATTATTAAAAATTACTACCGAAATTCTGCGTCGGTGGTCGCAACTTTAAGAGCGCTTATTCCAATTTTCGGCCGTAATAATCTTCCCACCCGACAAGCTGTGCGTGCTATAGTGGATAAGTTCGAGTCCAAATTTCCACTTTAGGACGTTCCGATGCCAAAATGACTACAAGATCAAATCCACTCAAGAACTAAAGCCACTTGATCATTCGAAACGCCGAAACTTCTCCAATTGGGCTCTGGTAAAGCTTGAAGAAAATGAAGAATTTCATCGAAAAATCATCTTCAGCGTGATCGTTCCATTTGAGGCAGTGTTCATAAACCGGGACCGCCCTTGAATATCTTTCCGCTTTTTGAGATTTCTGCCTAAGTGATATTTCAGGTATTCGATAATTGTTCGAATAATTCAAAGGTGATAGTTTTCAATTTAAAAATTAATTTCCAACTAACTTTTATAAAAAATTATTTAATTTTTGAAAATTATTAACAAGAGCGATTAAAAACATGTCGGCTCGCAACTACCGTTAGATTCGAAAAAAAATTACAGAAAATAGTTCTTCACCCCTAGATTACTGGAAAAATATTCAGAAGTCTTTACTCGCAGCAAAGCATTGTAATTTTTCAATATTTTTGGTAAGAACTTGTAATTTAAACCATTTTGTGCTCCATTCATAACCAGATACAAACTTATCTAACTCTTCAAATAACGAGTTACATTCACGAAAAAAATAACTTAAATTCATCTTGAACGCATGCAGTATAACAAAAAAACTATACAAAATACGACCTACCACATAAATATAAGTAACATACCAAAAATTGAAAAAATCAGAGCGCCCATTACAATTCGTCTTGGTTGACATATTCGCAAATATTGGAAAGTCTTAAAAGTATTGAGCCTTTTTGTCGTTTTTAGATTGAATATTTCTTTTATTTAAAATGGATTTTATTTAAGTACATATTGTCCATTAGTATCTATGACCTTTTCGGTAGGTCTGTGGTTTATCGGCGAAATACTTGGCCAAGTGATTTGCACAGTCCCTTTATGAAGTGAATTTCTTTTCATTAAAGAAGTTTTGCAGAGACCGAAACAAATGGTAGTCTGATGGTGCAAGGTCTGGACTATATGGTGGATGCATCAAAACTTCCCAGCAGAGCTCTGTCAATTTTTGCCGGGTCATCAAAGATGTGTTTGGTCTGGCATTGCCATGATGGAAGACAACGCTCTTTCTTTTGATCAATTCTGGCCAGTTTTTTTGAATTGCTTCTTGCAATCTGGTTAATTGCTGACAGTGCAGAGCCGAATTGAGTGTTTGGCCAGGTTCTAGCACCTCATGATAAACAATTACCTTCCATACACAGAGCATAACCTTATTTGGTGTCAATCCTGGCTTTGAAGTCGTTTGTGATGATTCACGTTTTTTTGACCATGATCTTTTTCGAACGACATTCTCGTATCTCAGCCATTTTTCATCGCCCGTAATGATTTGCTTCGAAAATGGCTCGATTTCGTTGCGTTTTATTAGGATTCCGCAAATGGAAATTCGGTCGATTAAATTTTTTTGTATTAATTCATGCGGCACCCAAACGTCGAGCTTCTTTGTGTATTCAGCCTTGTGCAATTGGTTCAAAACTGTTTGGTGACGGATATTCAGTTCCTTAGCAATGTCATGGCTGCTTATGTATCGGTCTCCCTCAATTTTTTGTAAGAGTTCATCGACTTTTACAGTGATTGGTTGACCTTGGCGAGGTGCATCTTTGACATCAAAATTTCCAGAACTAAAGCGAGCGGACCATCTCTTGGCTGTGGCTTTTGACAAAGTATCTTGACCGTAGACACCACAAATTGTTTCACGAGCCTGCGATGCATTCTCACCTTGATCGTAGTAATATTGTAAAATATAACGAATTTTTACAGAAATTTTACTCATTTTTAAATGAATAAAATTTTTGACACGATGAAGAAATACAAAACTGTCCATATGAAAATTGTAGACTGAAATGTCACATTTCAAACGCATGTCACTTTGACTCAAACTGATGAGTATTGCCCGATATATGACAACGAACACCATCTAGTGACAAAAAAGGCTCAATATTTTTTTTTAAATATACAATATTTTTATTTACGTTCATACCTTCTTCTTGAATATCCATTAGGATTTGAAATGAATTTTCCTACACACAAACTAAAACATCCGTTTGAAATATAACGTTTCGGATAAATATCGAAAATAAGCAAAATTGATTTGTACGATGTCTGGGTTTCGACTGCTGGTACGGTTCAGTGATGCCAACTTTATTTTCGAAGAGATCGTTCAACAAACTTGAAAAACTGGTATTTCGGAGGGAATTCTAGGAAAAAAATCGCACACACTGAGATTTCAATAAAATAATATCAATTGACTTAAACACCATGTTATTTATTACCGAGATTAATAATAATTCGAAATTACACACAAGCTTTGTTGTTTCACAAAGTTAGATACTTAGTCGCGAGCGAATAAACAGGGTTATTTATTCACAATTAGACTCAATGATCGCTACGGTAGCCGCATTAGCCGAAGTGTTAATTTTCTTATACATGCTTAAATTTAAGTTGCTGAATATCTCGTTCTTCTTTTTCTTAGCACTACAGCCCCTCTCGGGCCTTCATTTCCTGCAAATAGCGCCTCCAACTATCTCGGTCAATTTACTGCATCCTCCAATTTCGGAATCCGAGCAGCGCTGAAGTGTCTTCATCGACCGAGTCAGACCAGCGTTTCCTCGGTTTCCCAACTGGTCTCCGGCCTTTTTGGGGTATCCATTGTTCGTCCATACGATTCATGTGGCCAGCCCATTGCAGCTTCCGCAGTCTGACAATCTTTGAGATCTCCCGTTCGTCGAAAATTTTATACAGCTCATGGTTGTATCGAAATCGCCATTGGTCCCCGTCTAGCTTCGCTCTGACTTTTCGCCTCAGGACGCGTCGCTCAAAGGCGTTCAATATATTTGCGGATGCTTGGGCTAGGGTTCATGTTCCACACCCAAAAGATACCACAGGTCTTATCACAGATTTATATACTGAGAGCTTTTTTCTCCTGTGTATGCCGCTGGTCTTCAAGACCGTCAAAACTGAATAAAATATTTTATTTACGAACTGTATTCTTCGGCGTATTTCGTATCTTTCATTATCAGTTTTCATTGTATTAGCGCCTCTATACACAAATTCGCTAACATTGTCGATACTGTATTCGCCAAGTGTGATATTTTGTGTATTTGAGGTATTTTTCTTCGACTGCGTTATGAGCTTTGTTTTATTTTCATTGATTTGTAGCCCTACAAGTTTTTCTTCGCTGTCAAGTTTCAGGAAAAGTTCTTTGGCAGTTGTTAATGTACGTGACAGAATGTTGATGTCGTCCGCATAGGCTACTACTTGGCTCGAAGCCTTTGTGTTCATTTATGTTAAACTCCCACCATTTTTCAAGTACCTGCTAGATTGTGAACAATTGGTATATCGTCGATCTACCTGCTCTAAAACCACCTTGATACTAACCAATAGTACGTATGATCCGATTTTATTTTCTAAGATTTTAGAAAATATTTTGCACGCCGAACAAAGTAGTGATAGGTCTCTATAACTTTCGCACTGTAGCACTGTAAAGCATCGTTTTGTGGATATGGAATATAATTGATTGGCTCCACTCTTTCGGCATATGTTCTTGTTACCAAATGTGCTGGATGACTTGGTGAATAGCTTGATGAACACTACTACCACCATATTTGATGAGCTCCACTGGAATCTCATCGATGCCCGGCGCTTTATTATGCTTTTGAGCTTTGATAATGAAACAAATTTCGTCAAGAGTTGGTGGGGCCAATAGAACCTCTCCGTAGACATCGATAGGCTCCGATGTTCTGGAGCTGTGTGGAGGATTAAGGAGATTGTTAAAATATGAAGACCATCTTTCCTTAATCTTGGTTTCATCAGTGATGATATTGCCGATGTCATCACGACTGAGCATGGTTTTGGGCTGATAACCACGTTTCCGGCTTTTCACTACTTTGTATGCTTGTCTTGTGTTATTGCTCGCTAGGCTTACATCTATACGATATACGCTTACTTCTCAATTATTCATCAGAGCATTTTCTTTTCTTAATTCTAATTATATTATTCGCTATTCTTCTGAGATTTTCATAGTGTTCTCTCTTCGTCCTGGTTTTCCTACCTACGTATTCTTTGTACGCCTGATTCTTTTTATCTAATGCATTCTGGCACTCATCATGGTACAATCATTCCTCTTGCGCCGGGCCTGATGTTCGATTGTCTGTTTTTGCACGGTCCTAATAGCCGCTTTCACTTCCATCCAGAGCTCGTTGCTCGTCTTTAACGATGCGACTGATAAAATGGGAGCCAGCTGGTTGTTGAGGGCTCCGTGAAATTTTCGGCCACAGACGTCGTTTGGAGCCTTTCTATGTCAAATATTTGTAGCGTGCTGGTCTTCCCAGAATATGCCGTTGACATACGACACCGATAGACTAATTTGATCAAGTAATGATCTGAGTTACAATTGGCTCCTCGGTATGCACGGACGTCAAGTATGCTCGAGGTTCAACGTTAATGGATCAGAACATGATCGATCTGGTTTTGTGTGTTGACATCCGGTGATACCCAGGTCATTTTTTGAATGCGTCAATTTCTACTAGATGCAACGTCAATCAGGCGCTGGGCGTTGTTATTTGTTTCATCGTGGAGGCTATATCCTCCAGTCGTTCCCCGATGAGATAGCTCATTGCCAACCTTGGCGTTGAAATCACCCAGAATTATTTTTGAGTCGTTTGTAGGCAATGAGTCGCCTAGTCTTTCCAGGTGATTGTAGAACGTTTTCTTCGTTTCTTCGTTCTATTCTTCGATCGAGGCGTGAACATATATCAACCAGATTTTGAAGAATTTAGCTTTTATACGGGTCGCACACAACCGTTCATTGACTGCCTTAAGATCAATAAAATAAGATAGGAACTGGCTATCCGCAATGAAGGCCACTCCGAATTCTCGTTTTCCAGTAGTCTTCCCACTTTTGAATATTGTGTGAGATCTAATGTCTTTAATGTCGTTTCCAGTCCAATTCGTTTCCTGGATCGCCATTATTTTTAATTGATATTGACTGGCCTGTTGTAAAAGATCCTTAACAGCGCCAGGGTAATTGAGTGGTTTTATATTCCAGGATCCAATGCCATATTCCTTTTTTCGTTTGCGAGGTCGTTACCGTCAGTCCAATCCATTCCGAGGCCCATCTGCAGGTTTCGAAACATTTGTGGGTTTTACAGGGGTGGGGAGTTAGCCCGTCGCCCAACTTTCATCCCCGCGGCATTGTTATTACGTCAATTCCGTTGTCAGGCGCGGATTTAGTTGCAGAGCTGTAGTTGTATTTACAGTTATTAGCATTTCTCGGCATTTTTTGTCCATTGTTTGGGAACCAGTAAACCCAATGTGCGACCCCGAGAGCATGTACTAACATTTAATTGGGGGGTTTGGGATAAAGAATCATGGAAGCTATGGGTTGGGGAAACAAGGGGTTCTCTCCTCCTTTCTCAAATAGGCTTGGGACCGTTTACGGCGGGTTTCAATATCTCGTTAGATGTCTAGAAATCGATGCATGATCCTACTTCTTAATATGCTGTTCAGCCAACAATGTCCCATTCACTGTGTCTGTCATCAGTTTATTGCGAACCTTTGTTTTCATTAAATTAATACGACTGACTATCCTTTCGCATTGCGCATTAGAATGGGGAATACCTAAAATGCCCAGAGCGAACTGCGATAGTCCCTTATAATCTTCACGTAAATATGGCGGACCCCAAAATTTGTCTACCGGTAAAGTCAGGTCTAGCTCACTAAATTTTGCTGGAAGGTTCCTCCATTAATCATCGATTTTTTGTAATCAGTTGATGCTATCTTCCGGCACTACCCTAGGTAGTAACTGAATAAGTGGGAATATAAGGGAGCAGTATCTTTAAATTTTGACGACAACGTAACATAAAAAGTTTTGAAAGTAGAGGGTCATTCATGTGGTAACGTTTTTTTATTTCTTTAGCGCTCGTCAGGTTCAGACTTTTTTTTTAAAAAGCTTTGGACTTTTGAGATCATTCATAACCCTTATGCCTAGGTATAGCTGGTCGTTTCTCAGCCGTTTCTCTCGATTTTCTATATTAACTACTCCAAGTTCATCTCTCATTACGTATTCTCTGTTTAGAAAACATACTACTATTTCTTGGTATATTTGCCGAGCACTTATTGTACTCCGTGAATTTAAATACAACCAAGACTAGAAAATTGAAATATAGTTTGATGAACGGATCATTAAGCTTTTTAAATATAATTTCTGTTGAAACAAGCTTCTCGCTTAGCTATGTTTTCGTAAAGAAAAATTTCAATGCAACTCACTGCTCGAGTATTCTTTCTACTACCGTGACAAGAGAAAGCCAACGAGTCTGAGATGGATGGAGCATTTTGTGTGGTTTCAATTCAATAAATTCTTGGAACTTTGCAAACTGACACAGTCTCTTGTGACTCCTTTTGAAAAAAGCGTATATTTCTGAAGTTAAATCTTCGCATCTTCTTGGCAGCTCTTTACAAGCTTGAGAGACACACAGATGTGTAAAGTGACAAACACACTTCATCTCTACTCTACCAGGAAAATGCTCTTTAAGGTGACTGGAAACTGAATTATTCCCTCCCATCATCACACTGCACCCATCAGCCGCAAATCCGATTAAGTTAGCCATTAGAATGTCTTCTTTTTTGAACGATCTTATCAAAACATGTTTTTACCGGTGGCTCCTTCGTTAGAGAACTCTAGATTTGAAGAGTCAGCTCCCAAAATCTACTTACAATTTGCTTTGATTTTCCGTCATAAAATCTCAACGATACAAGATGACTTTTGGTGCTTATATCGGTGGAATCGTCACTTATCACACTGAACTTAGTATGTTTTAATTTTGACGCTAAGGTTTCTTTTTCAGTCTCTCCTATGACCGCTGTGGCAATAGCAGAATCTTTGGTTCTTTTTAAAGATATTTGTTGCACTTTCTTTGAATCGGGGAATATGGTCTTCAGTAATTCTGTCAAGCGGCCTGCAACTTTGAATGCCAAATTATGTTCGACTAAAGAACCGGTCAATTTGACTTCTGCGTTTTGAACGTGTGGTGGGTCGCTTTTTGTCACAAATGATGCTAACGCTGAAATCTGCTTACTAGTAGCTAGTAATCTTTTTATGGCCTCAAGGTGTTTTTGCCTATTTGCATGCATTTTCAGAACACTGAGCTCTGCAGTTAAAATAGAGTCACAGGCACTACATTTAGCTTTAAATACGTCAGGAGCCGGTTTTAGCCACTTCTTAAAAATCTCTTATTCCTCCCATTCTCGACGATATTTTTGTGTTCTGTGTTTTGCCGGTCAGATTTTGACAATTCTTGTCATTTTTAAAGTTTTTTTTGTGTGCTTTACTTATGTTCCTGCCATGATTCCGATGAAGAAAAACAACATATTGACAAACAAACTAAAAGAAAATAAAAGTGCGTACATTATTGCATCAGAACAAGCACCAGAAGATCCAAAATGCAGGCCGCTCAAAGCAAAACTGCCAATTAAATAGCTGAAATATGAAAATTAATTGTATGATCGAAATGACATAGAAATAGTTCCCAGTCTTATAAATTGCAAGAAACAGCAAAGGGTGACACGCCTCAAGCTCTACATTCAAAAGAATATATTGTGCACGAAAAATATCCATCAACATTTTGCTCATCAAAATATACAAAATTCGAAATATGATAGGGCATCCTTTTACGCTTAGAGAAATAACTATCAATTTTTAGGCAACTTAAGCAATTATCATTACAACATATACAATTCCTTTGCCCTTGAAATGAATATGGTGACTTCAGCCGTTGAAAAATTTGGAAATTATTACTATTATACATCAATTCCCTATTGCTTTTTGGATATTTAATTTGTCAGGAATAAAAGGACTGTGGATGTTAGGGAATTGTTTAATTAAAAGATAGGACCGCTTTGTTTTAGTAATGAATATTAACTATCCTTCACATCAAAAATATCTTTTTTCAATCATATCAAAGGATAAGTTGTTGCTACCAACCGGCTTGCTTGGTTCGACTCGAGTCGACTAACTAAGTACCTCGCTACGATGTTGACACATTTCAATTTTTATTCCAGTTAAAAAAATTATTTTCGTGAAAAATAGTAAGTTTCGATACGTTAAAAGACCTCGTCAGATACCAGCGCTTTTCTTCTAACGCATGGTAGACTTTCTATCGTTTTCAAATATAGTCAAATTTTCATCATTACCTGAGTATTTTCCGCCCAATGAAGTTATCACAATATTCCTTTATAAAAGGTTTAAACTCTTTGTGTACGAGTAAATCTAACTACAACTTTGATTTTCTAAGCAAAACGCGATTAAAAGTAGTAGCTCTATATTGAAAATTAATACCGCGAAAACGTTCAAACGATTAGAAAATTACAAAAGAAGAAAATAGAATAGAAGAAAATGTTATAAAATAACAAAAAATGCGCTGAGTACGCCCCCGAGGTTCCAACAATCGAAATATTCCTACACGTTTCGCCGTAGAATTTGTCTCTCGTTACTCACAAGCCAACAAGCGCACACAATAATAAAATCGCAACAACTGCAATGTATATAATGTGCGGGGAATTTTCGAACCGGTGCACGACAGTCTTGTGGAAGCCGTGCATCGTTGCGGACATTCGAAAGTCGAAGTTGTCAATTAGTGAGTGAGTGAATATAAGCAGTGATTATATAGTCAGTTAGTGAATGAAAAGTGAAAGTGCGAGCAGAAGGGAAGATTCTCAACTATCAGAAAAAGGACAAGCTGGCAAAAAGGCACGGATTCTTCTGGGTGAGTGATATTTACTTTCCTTGTTTGCGAGAGCGTGTTGTTTTGATTATTGTTGTTGATTCTTATAGAAATTGTGAAAATAGTTGGGTAAATTTCTTAGTATTTGAGTTTGGTTTGGCGGGTTGTGGATATGACAGACATATCCACAATGGACAAAGATAAGCAGATCGCTCTGCTGATTAGCCAATTGCAAACTTCGCAAGCTGTGCAGGCACAGCTTAACGAAGTTGTAGAGCAGTTGAGGAAGGCTCAACAGCAATGGATTGAGGTTAACTCAGAGTTGGCAGAACAACGCCGAGTTAACAAAGAGCTCATGGAGCAATTGAGGTATTTGGCGCTGGCTAAATCAAAAAAGAAAACCAAAAATAAAAACAAAAAGAGAAAAGTGGAGTCTTCATCTTCCTCATCAGAGGGCCCGCCGCCCTCTCCTCCTTCTTCAGAAGAAGAAGCGATGGAAGAGGAAGCAATCCAAGAAGAAGACGAAAATGAGTCGATGCAGGAAGACTCTGCTGAGGAGGATGAAGAATTTCCTGCTCTGCCACCACCGGGTCCCTCAATGGCTCTACCAGATCTGGCCATCCCACCAAAAAAAAGACCACTCCCACAGCGCCCACCACATCCAAATCCCCAGACGACGACAAGAAACGGACAACGGTACCTGTCATCCTCCGAGAGCCTGAAAAGTGGACCCAGGTCCTAAAGGACATGAAAGACCTCGGCATAAAACACGAATCTGCCAAAAGGGTCTACTTGGGGATCCAGATAATTCCAGAGACACCACAAGACCACAGGAAACTTACAAGATACTTGACAGAAATTACGATACAATACCATACGTATATCCTTCCTGAAGAAAGGAATCTAAATGTGGTAATCAGGGGTCTGTATGGACTGTCGATTGACGACATTAAAGAAGATCTGGAGAGCCAAGGATTTCACCCCATTGAAATCCACTATATAAAGTTACGAGATGGGCCATCCAGGTTGGTGAAGGTCCTCCTTCCCAAAAGCGAGACTGACATATACAATATAAGGGCAATATGTCACCTCATATGCACTGTTGAAGCGCAACGCCCCCGTACAGGACAAGTTATGTGCCACAACTGTCAGCAGTTTGGACACTCCTCCAGAAATTATCACGCACAGGCCCGTTGTATTAAATGTGATGGGCTCCACCATTTTTCCAAATGCGTTAAAAAAGCAGAGGAAAAGCCAAAATGTGTGAACTGTGGTGGAGAACATCCAGCCAACTATGGTGGATGTCCTCGGAACCCAGTGAATGTCAGAAAATCGTTCGCACAAGTTGTAGCTGCTAATAACAACAAAACCACCACAACATCTACACAACAACAAAATGAAAACACACAAAAACAAAAACAAGCAAACACTCCACTAAACACAAATAACAACATGGACACACTCTTTGCCACCATGCAAACACAATTCCAAACCATGATGCATGATATGATGGCGAAAATGATTCAGGGAATGTTTGCATCACAAAACACTTTCAACAGCACACTGACAAAGAAACAATAATGAGCTTTATGGATCATCTAACCATTCTCACATTGAATGCAAATTCCCTGCTTCATAAGACTGGTGAGTTGACTCAATTTATATTTGATTATAAGTTTGACATCATTCTCATCCAGGAAACCTTTCTGAAGCCTGGAAACCGCCTACGCTTCCCTAACTATTTTCTGAACAGAAATGACAGAACAACAGGCAGAGGAGGCAGAACGGCCATTCTTGTGAGAACACTAGAAGCTACTGCAATTCAAGTGCAGACGGATTCTTTTGGATTCATGGTAGTCTCGGTATACAGCCGCCCTCAGGCAGCTACGCTAATTGAAGATTTTAAAAAAACTTCTGGACTTTCAGGGTCCCATACTCCTTGCCGGAGACTTCAATGCCTATCACCGAAGCTGGGGAACTGTGAGAAGCAATCGTGCTGAGACTGAGTTAAACCGATTCATCACAGATAATCCACTAAGCCTGCACATCCCCAACGAACCAACACATGACAGCTACCGAAATAGTTATCCTCTCGATATTGGTATATCACGTACCTTTGAACACGATGTACGCATCGAAGTCCTCGACGAACTTTCATCCGATCACAAACCGGTGCTCTTCTTAATAGGAGGAATATACATAGATGAAACCCTACAAGTAAAGAAGAAAACTGATTGGAAAGTTTTCCAAGTCGCACTGGCTAAAGAAACAATTATTAAAACACCTGAAACAGCCAGCGACACAGAGAAAATGATAGAAGAAATCACAGACAAAATAATACAGGCAAAAGAGGACAACACAGTCACAACTCTGACAAGGGTGAAAAACCCCTATGAACTCCCTAACGACATCGAAAATTTAATAAGGAGGAGGAATCGAGTTCGGAAAAGGGCTAGGAACACAGGTGATCCTAGATTACGCCAAGAGCAAATCAAATTATGAACAAAATTCGTGATCGGATATCGAAATTCCGCAATGAACAATGGGAGAGCTTCTTGCAAAGTCTGGATCCTGGGAGCGACGCTTTCTGGAGGGTTTCCAAATTCTTTCGCGTAGTAAACAAACTTGTAATACCACCAATTCACGGCCCTTACGGTATCAAATTCGACAGTACTGGTAAGGCGGAGGCCTTCGCAGATACTCTAGAACAACAGTTCTGTGGAAATTCATCCGGTGAGGAAGACCTTGACGAACACGAAGACCACGTCAATCGATTGAACAACAGACTCATGAGGTCAGACATTACAGACTCCGATCTTATACAAAGCACCTGTCTTCAAGAGGTTAAAGACATCATACAAGTACTGAACAGACGGAAAAGACCGAGATTTGATTTAATATCAAACACCATGTTAAAATGGCTCCCGGATAATATTCTCGAAGCAATAGCAGCGATTATAAACGAAATTTTCCGCTTGCGAAAATACCCCAAAATATGGAAATCGGCAATAGTTATTGTTCTTCCAAAACCTGGTAAAAACCTCATGTTCCCACAAAACTGGCCACCTATTAGCCTATTATTCTCTCTGTCGAAAATAGTAGAGCGGGTGCTACTAAATCGACTAACTGAGGTTGTTACCGAAAAAGAAATACTTCCAGAAGAACAATTTGGATTCAAGCCATTACACTCCACAGAACTCCAGCTTACTAGGGTGGTCCAACACATTAGAATAGGGCTAAACCGCAGGAAAAACGGGTTTGGTTATGTTTGACATAGCCAAAGCCTTCGATAAAGTCTGGCATGCAGGACTTATTTACAAAATGCATGAATCCCAAATGCCACTGCAGCTCATCCAAATCATTGGCTCCTTTCTAAAAGGCAGATCATTTCGTGTCATAATTGACAACCACCTCTCAACCATGCGCCCAATTCAAGCTGGAGTCCCACAAGGATCACCCATCTCCCCCATACTATACAACATCTTTACTGCAGACCTACCTCGGCTGCCTTTGAATGTCCACGAGTCCCTACATGCCGACGATACCTGTATTTTATACTCATCCAGACAAGCAAGAGTCATCACCACCAAACTGCAACTCTCCATAGACATACTTTTGAAGTATTTTCGCAAGTGGAAGATCAAGTTAAACTCAGACAAGACCCAGGCATTATTTATAACCAGAAAAAGACAACAACAGCCGAAAACTTTGACTGTTGAAAACGAAAATATCGCCTGGTCAAGAACAGCCAAATACTTAGGACTGACATTCGACAACAAACTCTCCTGGACCGACCACATACGCAACAAACGAGGACATTGCTACTTATTTACTTATTTATTTATTTACTTCATCACTATTTTACAGAATTAATAATCCCAATTATAAAATAGAACTAATAGATTACGTGTTAAGGTTAAAATATAAATATCATGTAAGAATTAATCTAAAGTTAACAATTAAGTAGTGACTGAAATTAACGACAAAAGAATTTATTGCTCGTAGAGTACTCTCCGCAGCATGTTTTTAAATGATTCAAATGAGCCAGAAGGAGGACCAAGCTGGAGATTAAGATGATCTCTTACCATACGAACCACCGGTGAGTGACTGTAAGTTACGGTTCTGGCAAACGGTATAGCGTAGTATTGCGACGACCTAGTGCGAGAAGGGGGACGTATGCTAATGGCGTTGTATAATTTCGACGATAACATGCCTCTCGATAATTTAAATAAGAAGCATTGATCCAGGAGTTGCCTCCTTACCTGCAGTGAAGGTAGACCAAGGAAATTCAGGCGATCGTCATAAGGGCGATACGGGATGTTGTATTTATAGAAAAGTGTGCGGGAGAACCTACGCTGCACAGATTCAACCGCCACCATGAGATAATTAAGATGTGGGAACCATATCTGGCATGCATATTCAAGGATTGGGCGAGCCAACATGACGAATAACCGAACACAGGTTTGAAAGCTGAAACATCTATGAGAGCAACGTAGGACAAAGCCCGCGATCCGAGAAGCTTTCTTGGTTATTTCCAAAACGTGGACATTGAATTTCAACTGAGAATCAAATGTCACACCTAGATCCTTGAAACTCTCAACCGAAACGAGAACTGAGCTTTCGATAGAGTATGAAAATTGAATGGGGTAAGTTTTATTGGTAAAGGTCATGGAAACGCACTTAGATATGTTAAGTTGAAGTCGATTTCTATTACACCAAGAGGACAAAAAGTTTAAGTCATCCTGAAGAGCTTGGCAATCCTAAATTGAATTAATGACTCGAAATATCTTCAGGTCATCAGCATATAGAAGGGGGTTGGATGTGAAGATAGCTGGGAGATCATTAATAAAGAGGTTGAAAAGAAGTGGACTTAAAATTGATCCCTGTGGAACACCAGAAGTTGGGACGAAAGAGTGTGACAAAGATCCATTACAGATAACCGTGCAGGAACGATGAAAGAGAAAGGAGTGAATCCAGGAAAGAAGAGATCCCTGAATGCCGAAACGGCGGAGCTTGTTGATCAGGATGTTGTGATCCACACTATCGAATGCTTTCGCAAAATCAGTGTAGATCACATCAACTTGACCTCCAAAGTCAAGAGTGATTGCAACAATGTACTATTCCAACTCTTTCCACTCCTTAAGGCCAAGGAACTCAACATCAAGAACCGTCTGCTGATCTACAAACAAATAATACGACCGACGCTACTATATGGTAGTACAGCCTTCTACCAGACGACAGAGACCAACAAAAAGGCACTACAATCCATCCAAAACAAAAGCATTCGGCAAATCTTCGGAATCCTATGGTATGTTAGACATACGGACATATACAAGGACCTTAGAAAAGAACCTGTCGACATATTCGTACGTGACAAAGCACTCAAACTGCTCGACAAAGTAGACAACCATCCTAACACTACCCTGGGAATCCTAAGACGCAAAGCACTACCAAAAGAAACTTATCCAACTATCCGCGCTAACTTTAAGAAAATATAATTGACAATAATCAGGATTATACAATCTTGTTAATCATGGTGGGCAAATAATTGCTCACAGATAGAAGGGAGCTAGGGTGCTAAATCGCACCAGCTCCAAGGAAAACGAATCCAAGGGTCGAACCGGTGGCAATTAGGCAAGATCGTTTCTGGATGGGTCCGGAAAATAGTTTTTGGATGCGTTTAGAAAAATGATAGAGAAGTTCATGCTCCGTTCACATAAACAAATGAACTATTTGATTTTGATATTCGAAGAGATCGTATATTTTGCGTACGATTTCGAATACATGATCGTAAATCGTACCAGGGCTTAAAAGGCCGTATGAATACGATTTAAATCGTATGTTAGTCAGCATTGTATGGTTCGAGGAAGACCGCAACGGCAAAAAATTATGTTGTGCTGAATGTAACGGCTATTAAACTTTAAAAACGTGTGATGAAAAGTAGGATTTGACAATAATCTTATAAACTACTTTTGATACTTTTAATAAGAAACACTCCACTGTGCGTCGGCCTTACTTTTTTGAAAAAGTAAGGCCGAAAAAAAATTATTTTGGGGATCACGTATAGTCATATGAACTAATTTTTTCCATACAATATTGAAAACCAACAATTTATTAATTCTTAAATTATCACAATATATATTCTCGATACAAAATGGCTGCTAATAACTTATATAATAGTTTGGAAAGATTTTACTCATTCAGAGCCTTTAGTAAATTTCTTGATTAATTTTTAATCTCTAATATTCAAAAGAACATTTATTTTTCTCTTATTTTCATAATCTTTTTCACTATTTCATTACAGGTATGGAAATATAATCTCAACAAAGGCTATTTTAGATAAAACAACAAACAAATGTAAAGGTATTTTTTACGTCACCTTTATTTTTATTTCATTATGATTAAGTTGAGAAAATGAAAAAAAACTGAAACAATTATCAATTTATTTTCAAATTGAGATGTTCCACTTTTTTTTGAAAAAAAAAATACCGATTGCTCATAAATTTAATTTTTAAATAGTTATTTTGAATAAAAAAAATTGAAAGCGAAACAAAACTTTATTTCAATAAATTCATTTAAAATTTATCAGTAATACCTTATTGCACTAGACGTTAACGTAGAGATTTTCCTCCACACTTTAGTCAAAAATAAAAGGATTTTTATTCTTGAGATGAAGAAAATAAATTGGGTGTACTTACATCATTGGAAAATATTTTAAAAATCGAAAAAAGTCGATTATGTTCAGACCTGGTAAAGGAATTTCTTCATCACAAAAATAAAAATCTAACACAAAAATTAAATAAAAAAAATAAATAAAAATTTCAAAAGTAGATTTTGTTCGACAATGGAAATAGCCGTGATTGAATGAAAAAGACAAAAATATTTTTCTTCTTTTACATTTTACATTTGCAGGTTATGGTTTTGTAGATTTCGAGTCACCGCAATGTGCCGAGGGAGCTGTGAAGGGGCTCCAGGCGAAGGGCATTCAGGCACAGATGGCCAAAGTGGGTATCTGGATGCTACATAGGCCGGCCATTGTACGTTTGTTTGCATGCAAGTAATACTCACCCCTTCTATCTCTCTCTTTCTAGCTTCCTTATATATACATACCTACATATATATATCTACTACATATTTATCCATTGAAAAAATTCTTATTTATCTCTTCTCTACTTTTCTTTCGGATAAAGTCGATGTCGAAACTTTCAAACTAAAACTAAAAAAAATACCAAAGAAAATCAAAAAAACAAAACGAAAAAATGTATCATTGGAATTATTGATTGGGATATTAAAAATTAGCACTTCATTACATATTAAAATTAACGGAATTCAAAAGAAAAATCAAACGATAAATTAAAAGTGTTCACTCGCTAATTTATGATACATACGTGTAACGGCACCAAAATACTGAATAAGCAACAATTTCAATGTTGATGGCGTACAGCATTTTTTTCGTTTATTAATTTATTTCACTGCTTTGTTATTAACATTTACGTTCATTTCATTCTATATTTTCCACTTGATGTTATTATTCGTATAATTTGTTGTCCATATATACTCGTATTTATGTAGCTGGAACTAACATTAACATATGGAATGGCCAGGAAGTTGTAAATATGGAGCGGGATTAAATGATCATAAAATTATTAAAGTTTCATGTGGAAGGGATAATAAGAAACGATATCCAACTGATGACCATTTGAAATATGATTTGCATTGACACTTCTTCTGCAATCTATCTTTGGTCTAGTATCTATCTACATATCTTCACATTGCGTAAGCTTCGCGATTACTCTTCAAGACACGTTTGGCGTTAGGCTGGCGACAGAGTCATGTGAACATAACACATGGGCAACTTCTATAATATTCACGGAGTCATTGAAGCACATCCTATAAAGTTGCAGAACAGCTAAATCGGCTCAACAATAAACTTATCTCTCGAGTCCACATATGACACGCTTCAATCACTCCGTACGTTATTCAACGCACGTTCTTGAAATTCGAGCTCTCTCAACAATGCTCTAATTTATTAATAATTTTATCTGGAAATTGAAACACACGAGTTGTTATTATACGAGTATATCGGACGACGGCGATGACTCTTTCCAACAATTCACACATGTGGATCGCGAAAAGAGGGGCGAAACGGCGGTTGAACGGAAAGACATGTATGTTAGATATCGTCAGATATTCAAGTATGAAAGATAAATTCTGGGCTGAATATGGTTGCAATATTAGCTATCATGTTGGTTGCGTTTGTCTTTTTATCTTTGCCAATATTGTAATGTGCCAAAGAACGGAAACAGAAAGAATATAAATTGCAATCAGAATAATGAGTGCACAAGTACAATCATACATGCACGCACTCGATAAGGCAATGGATACATACTGACTTCTTTGCATATCCATATGTTATAAATATATTTCGTGCGTGGTAATTAGCTGGTATGTGAGTATGTGCGTTAATGGGCGTAATGGAATTTATTTAAAATCGGAATCCAACGAATAATGCAGACAACATTTATTTTGGGCCGATAATTCAAATGACAACGCATGCTTTTGTTATTCTGTTGCCCATTTCAGGCTAATTAGATTCCTTTTATCATTGGAAATTATTGTGAACTACGTAAATATGAATGTGGATAGTAGGAAATGAGAAGCGGATAGTTCAAAAAGAACCTAACGTACAATTAATATATTTTGAATGACCAAAAAAGTCCTAGGAACAATGGTTAAATGTATTTAATAATTAATGAAATTACCATTTTATATGAATATACAATGAGATTATTCGTTAAGTTTTAAATTTTGTGGATTTACGCGTTTATTTGTTTAATATTCGGGCAGTTTTTAACCCTAAACTTTATTATCCAATCACATGAAAACATTTTAACGCTTGTCTGATTAGTAATTAAAAATATTTATCGTGTAAATCCACAACATTTTGATTGGAATTTTCCTTCGTGATTAGTTTAAAAATTTCGGTGCGTGGAAGATTATAACCTGGCTGTGAAAAATAGATGCAAAAAATGTCGGGAACTCATATTAGCCCCTCACGTAACCCATTACCACACCAATGCCTAAACAAGTTGGGTAGGCAGACCTATGCTCATGTCAGAAGGGTTTTTTACTCTACTTACAAAATGCAGTAACCAGTAACGAATAAAATCAAGAAACATGTCATGTTCGAGGATCATACTATTATTAACTAAGTTGAAAGAATTTTGACTTCTGAGGTATTTGTTATAGTTATACCCATAAATATCTCCCATGATAATTTTTTCAGATTTTTTAGATCACGGGTGTCCATTCGCGAGGGAAGAAACACATTTTTCATGTTCTACCCCCCCCCCTGTGCCTCCACTGAAGCAAAAACTGTCAGTTTGAGAACTGTTTTGAAAAGCTCTCATAGAGAACTTTCAGTTGATACTCCTATCGGCTACCTTCCATGAAATTTTTTTTCAGGGGCCACTCCTCTGTACTGTAATCATCGATTCATGGCCTGTTTTTTCGAATCTTAGAATGGTTACGAAGCCCTTTTGCTAGGAGCTCTCTCCTGCCTCTTCGACTTGTTTCAATTGTATGTACTCATCTACATGATACCTATTATTCCTGAAATTTTCATGCAAATCCTAGCAAAGCTGTAGTGTCTAAGTCGGTAAAATGCGCATATGGCTCCATAGCCATATGTTTCCATAGTAATACAGGGCATATTGTTCTATAGTAATACAGGAAAATTCAAATCACTATAACTTCGTTAAATACTCCTCGATCTTTATGAAACTTTCAGAAAAGATTGATCTTATAGATAGTCATCCGTTTGCTAAATTTTATTGAATTAAAGGGTACCGTTTAGATTTTATTCAAGAAAACATAAAATTGATAAATCATACTATTACTAACAAAGTTGAGTGAATTTCGACTTCTCATGTATTTGTTGTTGTTGTACTCATAAAGGCCTACATTCATGATTTTTTTCAGATTTTTCGGATGGAAGGTGTCCAATCGCGAGGGGGGTCCCCTTCCCCTGCCCCCCTTGGTACTCATAAGGCAATTTTGAGACTTGTTTTGAAAAGATCTCATTCAGACCTTTCCAATGACGCCCTACTCGACTATCAATGGTGAAAATTTTTTTTTGAGGGGTCACCTCCCTATATGGGGAGACCCCCCTTAAACCCCTTTGAAAAAATTTTCCACCCTTGAACTTTCAAGAAGTCACCACTTCTGACCTTTTCACAAAGTTTCGTGGCTGTAGCCTTTATAGTTTCGGAGAAAAAGTGCTGTGACATACAGACGGACGGACGGACGGACGGACGAACAGACGGACGGACACAGGTCGTGATAGCAATAGGGTTTTGTATTTTAGTACAAAACCCTAAAAAGCAAAATATTTATAACCGCCCTTTTTTTAAAATCTTTACAAACTCGCGGACAAATAAAAAAACCCTAGTTAGCTCAGCGTTTGTATTTCGAATCTTTCTGTCAGTTTTTCTTCGTCTCTTCTTCCTTTTACTTATCCCTGAACAATTCAATTCGGTTTACAGCAGTAGAATCGTTCATACACTGACTAAAAGTTCTTATACAAGCATTAACTAGTGGTTTTTATACAAACTAAATTTTCGTTACAGCTCGGCTAACCTACAAATCTCAAGTGACAATTCGGGTTTTCTCTCTCTTTTCAAAGGTTACAATATGAAAAGCAAATTTGAAGTGACAATTCGGTTTCAAAAGGTTTGTGTTGCTTTGTACTTGTGGTTTATGGTCCAGATCTCTGCGAAAGCCACCTATGTATTCGCGAGGATTCTACAATTCCGAGAGAAGGTAACTGAGTCAGTTGACAATTTTCGATGTCTTTAATAACGTATTGGTCATTTGGAAATATTTTGTGTATAAGGTACAGTCCGCGGTGCTTAGGGATTAGTTTCTTATTCGTGCCAACGGCGGTATCCACGTTACGAATGACGACATATTCTCCTATGTATACTGTGTCCAAAAAATAAGGTGACATTTGAATTTAAACTGCGCGCGTCGAGGGGTTTGAAGAATTATTGTTTTTTAGGTTGGTAGTAATGTCAGTGACATCTATGTCAAATTTACATGTCAAAATATTCATTAGTGTTTGAGATACGCGTCGTTTTGAGAGCTGCTAAAAGTGAGTTTTTAGTTTTTTGCGATGTCGAAATTTGTTGAGTTTACATTAAATTTTGTTTGCGGAATCAATGTTCTACTGCAGATACGTTGAGAATGGTGCAGAGGGCTATAAAAAAATTAAATTACAAGTGGTATAGTGAGTTCCAAGCCGGCCGTGAACTTGTCGAAGAGCGTCCTGGGCGACCATCAAACTCTTCTCTTCTTCAATTATCGTGGTGTTGTACATTATCAATTCCTTCCGCCGGGCCCGACAGTCAACTAGGAATATTATTTGAACGTTATGCGTCGTTTGCGTAACGCTATCCGCCTAAAAAGGCCGGAATTGTGGAAAGACAATTCTTGGTTTTACAACACGATAATGCACCATCCCATACTGCACTAATTCGCGATTATTTCGACAAAAACTCAACCGATATCGTTATGCAACCACCGTATTCACCTGATCTGGCGCCGTGCGACTTCTGGCGGTTCAGCAAGCTCAAAAGACCGCTCCGGGGAGACCATTTTGATACGATAGAGGAGATTCAAGCCGCAGCGAAGACGGAACTGAAGGCTATCCCGGAAACGACGCGTATCTCAAACACTAATGAATATTTTGACATGTTAATTTGACATAGATGTCACTGACAGTACTACTAACCTAAAAAAAAAATAATACTCCAAATCCTTCGACGCGCACGGTTAAGATTCAAATGTCACCTTAGTTTATGGTCACAGAGTATTAAAAGTTTGGGGCGGTTTGCTGTGTTTTTGGAAGTACTGGAGGTTGTAGTCCTATAACTTCTGAATGGCGTATGTAGCGCGTGCTCTGAGATCATCCTCATCTGTCTTCTTGCTTAAGTATTAGCTAATTCGTCCACAATTTTACCTCTCTGCTGTATCCCGAACAGAAGTTTACTAGAAGACTGTTTAGTGGTACTGTGGATGGTATTGTTGATGCCATACTCAATGTGGGACAAAAGGTTAGACCAATCGGCATGATTAGTGGGTTCACTAAGTTTGGCAAGCATACGTTTTAAAACTCTATTTACCCTTTCCAGTTGGCCTTTGGCTTATGGAGAGGCGACGGCAACTTTCGTATGATCGATGTTCTGTTAAGCCAACTATGTGCTAAAATCCAAAGAGGTGAAACAAGTTCCTCGGTCAGTTATTATGCGTCTGGGACGGCTGTAGTAACTAAAATATTTATCAAGGCTATTGATAACTTCTTGTGTACTTGTCGAGTTAACTGGATAAAGTTCAACATATTTAGTGAATCCATCTACTACTAACAATATGTGCTTCTTCTTTGAGTTGATAGTAGATAAAAGCCCGAAGTGGTCCAAGTGTATAGTATCAAATGGTATTGCTTCCTTCGCTATGTTATAGAGATTATGTTCATTGAAACGATGCGGTGGCAAGTACATAATACATTTTACGCAGTTTCTTATGAATTTTGCGACTTTTTTTCAGGTTCGGAAACCAATAGTGTTTCTTCAGTTGCTCATAAGTTTTTTCTATTCCAAGATGACCAATCTTTTCATGCGTCAAACGAATCACATTATCCTCCATTTCCAATCATACGTATGTTTGTCCGGAATCATTTCTTCTAAAGACAAGACCGTCCAATAACTGGTAACCTGGGACTGGACATAAGCTTAGTTGTTCACAAAGCTTTCGGATGCGTTCGTCTCGGTTTGGCGTGATTTGGATCAAAAGGTCGAGGTCGTCACTGTCAACAGTGGTTAATACTTGATCAGTTACATCAGTTGTGCTTCCGGGCGGTGCGTCTGCGGAGATGCTAGCATTCTCATTAGAGTCTTGTACGTAATTTTTGATTCTAACAGCAGGATACATGAAAAGGTCGTCAGTGTTGGCATAAGGGACAGCGGACATTAGGACAGGACAGTGGGGGGTATTAGTACTGGCTTTGGTTGATTCGGGGCAATGGTCTAAGGATAGATCAAGTTGAGCGTGATTAAGAGCGCAAGTAATGCACCGAGGATCCGTCATCTGTTTTGCATCAGAACAAGTAGCTCTAGAATCAGAACCTTAGATTTACATATCTTTTGTTAAGAGTGAGCGTCAGAGAGTTACAATCTGTTAGTTCAAATTAGCAGTTCGATGAAGGCTGCGTTAAATTCGTCAGTGAATTCGAAGGCTACACCCTCGTGGGTGAGGCTGGCTGGCTGGCTGGCTGTTTTTGAGAATGATGGAATGAACTTGCGAAAATAGGAGAACAATCCTATGCAATGCTTGATGACTTTTACATGCGCCTCACTTGGATGCACTCCAGAGGCACTGACAGAGTACCCTAAATACTCGACCTACATTTTCCCAATTTTAACTCAAGGTTCTTTTCGGTAATACGTTTCAAGACTCGACCTAGCAACTCAATATGGTCTTCGAGAGATGCGGTTGCGATCAGTTTATCATCCATGCAGACGACAGTGGATCCAGATTCGAGCATACCTCTAAATATTTCGCATATATAGCACTGAAATGCAGCAGGAGCATTTTTCAGGCCGAAGGGCATCAAGTATTCAGAGGGACCGTTTGGAGTTACGAATGTTGTGTATTTTACAGATTCAGGTGCCATTCTAACTTGATGGAATCCATTACGCAGATCTAAAATTGAAAAGAACTTCTTTCCTTACAAATAATCGATGCAGTCTTCTGTAAGTGGCAGCGGAAAATTGTCTCGTATGGTCTGTTTGTTTAGGCCTCTGTAGTCCACACACATTCTCAATTCACCGCTTTTCTTCCTAACTAAGACTCTGACAGAAGCGTATGGGGAATTACTGGGTCTAACTATCCCCTCCTTTAGTAGCGCTTCTGTGACCTTCTGACAGTCTGTTCGCTCGTGGTAAGATAATCTTCGTGGCGTGCAGTGGAATGAAGTGTTATTATTTAGGTGAACTTCCACCTGATAGTGATGGGTCCCTACAATGAAATTCATCGGGCTCAAATAGTTTTCGTAAATGGTCTTTCTAGGGGCTTCAGTGTGTGGGTAATGTAGTAATGTTGGTTCATGCACTGACTAATAGTTCTTATACAAGCATTAACTAGTGGTTTTTATACAAACTACATTTTCATTACATGTTAGACTATTAGTGCTATCCCGGACTTCAGCTACGGGAATGCGCATTCAAATATCTTACTTCACTTCTGTTCGCATCCTAGCAGCTCATTTCCGTCGTGCTCTTGAATACAAAAATTGCAAAAAAGAAGCTGAAGGGATCTGAGTTTGTCGGGGAGGTTACTACCGCAACTGCAGAGGGAAGTGCTCCAGAAAGTCAAGCCAGACGTGAAAAAAAAATGCAGATGGTGAGAAAAAACAGAGGGCAAATCCCACATACAAGAATAGGCAGATCAATTGGAGGTGGTAAAGGTGATACACTCCCACTTCCTTTCCGGAAATGTTCGATATAAAGTATCGGGTGGGACTCAGTACCTTAACTACCCAGCACTTTATAAATTTATGGTCGAGTTTATCGTTATATCGTTATAATGCTCGACTGCATTGCTCGGCTTGAAATTTCGGAGGTATATCTGCCTTAAACCAAGAAGCATGAGATCGCAGACTATATCGCCCGCGCGTCTGCCGTCTTTCAATTCTTACACTGAGTTAGTTGCGTAGTGCTCGAAGTAGCAAAGTAGGATAAGTCGAGGAAGAAAAGGGACTCACAGCAGGCAAGTGCGTTGGGGCTGGAAGATCATTTGTCCGACTATTTCTTTTCTCCTCTCCTCCCCCGCTACAAGAGGGATCACCCAGCTAAAAGGTGCCTCACGGCGTAACAACATGAGACCTGGCGTGAAGTAAATGTGTCAAACGATTCCAGGCTGGGTTGATAGGGTAGGTGTTTGGTGGGTAGTCCAGTCACTTGCGATTATGGGAGTCCCACACTCTGTGCGTAAATGATATTCATCTCCAACCACAAAAAAATAAGACCCTCGTGACTGCGTGGTATGAAGAATGCAACGCCATGGGATTGGGGACAACCTACGATCAAAGTCTTTCTGATTAGGATTTATATAGGCACGTATAGCGTCGCTTTCTGCGATTTGGCACATTTACAGGTTTCACAGGCGGCCACATACGTCTTTACCTGCTGAACCATTTTTGGTCCAAGGAAGTAAGCCCTCAGACGCCTCAGCGTTCAGCAGTAGTTGCCGTCTGCGCTCAAAGGATGGTCATGAGTTAATATGGTCAGAGAAAGGGTGCTTTTCGATGTATACATGAGAACGCTTCATCACCAACACCGCAGCCAGACACTCCTGCCTATAAACGACATAGGTTCACAGGGCCGGGCTTAGCTTTTAGGGTCTGAAGGCCATCGGTACAAGTACCTCTCCATCGTCCTTTGTAACATGAACTAACATTGTTACCACTACGTCTTGACTCGTGATATGATGGATTGAGAATATTTTATTAGATATTGAGCTGTGAAGTACGGGAGCTGTTGTCAGACTCTACTTCAACTCTTCAAAGGCCCAGGTGACATTTGGTAGGTTGTTGTTCATGCATCCACTCTTACTTTCTTACATGTAATCGGAAGAATTGCATGGTGTGGATCAGAGTATGTAGTATACTGTTTGGGGCTCAAGCCCTAAATCGCGAAAAATAATATGTACCAAAGCCTCCTCCACAATAAGTATTCGTGGCTGTTCCGCGATTCTTATTATACTTATACAGAATTGATCAAAAGGCTTACATAGACCTTTTTTCCTCATGAGCAATTGTTTTTACACCTCGTCTTCGTTGAGCCCATTTTGCAACGCTGAGCAAAATGAATGCCAATCTAGGGCATGAACTGAGGGTGAGTAGCACCAGTATCAGTCAAGAGCCCCTTCAGAGAAAAATAGGTGCTCATGCAGTATTAGAGAATGATAGTCGTCTCTGATAGTCCGTTCAGCGAGATTCTGTACCTGATAGATGAATCGGTCTACGAGAGTAGTTGAGTTAAAACCATTAAATTTCAGGTACCAGCTTTCGATGATTTGAAGGGTGGGAACCTGAGCTAGGTAAGTTAATCAATGATCCTTGGTGAACAACCTAGTTAAGGGTCAAGTTTGTGGCGGCAAACTAGCAAACGGGGGTAGAAACTTTCCTACACACTGGTTGGCAATACTACTGAGAGGACGTTGAACAGTAAATGCTTCTAGGAAACTCTCTGGATGATCCTGATTTCGGAGTCCTACCAGATGTTGGTTCCTCGCTCCTAGACGTAGGCACAAAATTCTAAGAATGTAATTCTGCTGTATTTCAGAACTGTTTACAGTTTAGGGAGGAGCAACATCAGCTACTTTCGCTGCCGTTGTTGAATTTTCGCGTGTCGATGTATGAAAAGCCGCTCCCCGAGGGACCATCAGTGTGTTTCCAGAAGGACTGTTGTTTCTTGGTTTAAAAGAGCGATTCACCAGAGTAGGAGTCGACAGAGATATAAGAAGATAACCTGCTTTAACCTCAAATGGTATGGAACGTCTTTCAGTATCACTCCTTACGGTCAGGATAGAGCTATAACTCCTAAGCCACGCACATGGGTTTTTCGTTCCTTGGTGGTTAATTCTTCTAAGGTTGTGGGTCGACACCATAAAGGATACTCCTTGGGTATCGTATCCCACTTGGTGATGCACTCTGAGTTTAACTCATGTCCACTCCGGGTAAGCCCTACGGCATCCGTAGCATGGAGGCCGTTGGCACGTATAGCACATATTGATGATTAAAATAAAAGTTCCAATCAGAGCAAAGGCTTCTCTAATTTAAATGATATTTAAAAGTACAAATTAAATTTACAAGTTTTACAATGAATATTGCCGGAACTAAATGTTCGGGTCGGGTGATACGCATGGTGTATAGTGGTTAGAGCACTGGCTGCGTAAGCCGAAGGTCCCTGGTTCGAATTCCGTTGGTGACAACACAATTTGGTTAAAATCAGAACGTATCGCAGCTGGATGGATGGGCACACGGCCAAAGCGTGGTGCCGATACATTCGATAAAGATAATGAGATACTCTAAAAATCTCTAAGCAAATGCTCTAAAAGCAGGTCGCAATATGACGGCAAACTTGCGGAAGGAACGGGCGAACGATCCATCGCGTGAATGAAGTTCAAGAATTGTTTCTCGTAGGGACGCCGCAGAACCCCCTCCAGCATTTTATTCGGCACAAAAATAATTTTGGGTGATTTTAACGCTAAGGTTGACAATGAGCTATCTCATCGGAGAACGACTGGAGGATATAGCCTCTACGATGAAACAAATGACCACGGCCAGCGCCTGATTGACTTAGCATGTAGCAGACTTCTAATCATACGTTTGACTTGCTTCCCTCATCGACGCATACATAAAATGACCTGAGCATCACCTGATAACAACACACAAAACCAGATAGACCATGTTCTGATCCAACAACAATGGGCCTCGAGCATACTTGACGTCCGTACATACCGAGGAGCCAATTGTGACTCAAATCATTACGTGATCAAATTAACCTATCGATGTCGTATGTCAAAGATATATTCGGCGAAAATAAGCCCGCTACAAAAATTTGACATCGAAGGGCTCCAAACGATGTCTGTGGCCAAACCCTCGACAACCAACTGGCGCCCATCCTATGAGACACAGTGCTGAAAAAAAAACAACCAGCTCTGGATGGACGTGAAAGCGGCTGTTCAGAACACGCCGGAATAGACAATCGGATATCAAGCCCGGCGTAAGAAAATGATTGGTTCGATGATGAGTGCCAGAATGCGTTAGACTAAAAGAATCAGGCGTACAAAGAATACGTAGGTAGAAAAACCAGGACGAAGAGAGAACACTATGAAAATATCAGAAGAGTGATGAATAAGATAATAAGGATTAAGAAAAGAAAGTCTTTTCACGACCAATTGAAAAGTATCAATGTAAGTCTAGCGAGCAACAACACAAGGCAAGCCCACAAAGTAGTGAGTAGTATCAGCCCAGAACCACGCTCTGCCGTGATGAAACCGGGAAATATCACTGGTAAAACCAGGATTAAGGAAAGATGGGCATCATATTTCAAGAACCACCTGAACGGTCCGCACAGCTTCAGAACATCGGAGCCTGTAGATGTTTCCGGAGAGCTTCCATTATCCCCACCCTACCCACCATTCTGGCCAAAGTTTTTTCCACCATCAAAGCTCAAAAGAATAATAAAACGCTGGGTATCGATGAGCTCATCAAATTTGGTGGAAGCGGTGTTTCGAAAGCTGTTCACAAAGTCATCCAGCACATTTGGCAACAAGAACATCTACGAGTGGAGCCAACTATATTCCCTATTCACAAAAAAAGTGACAAGCTACAGTGCGAAAACTATAGAGGGCTATCACTACTTTGTACGGCGTGCAAAATACAGGTATTTTCAAAGATCTTAGAAAATAAAATCAGATCATACGTCAATAGTATTATTGGGGAGTATCAAGGTGGCTTTAGAGCAGGTAGATCGACAATACACCAATTGTTTACAGTCAAGCAGGTACTTGAAAAATGCTGGGAGTTCAATATAGACGTATACCAAATTTTCGTTGACTTTAAGGAAGCATACGACAGTATTGATCGTATCGTACTGTACCAAATAATGCTTCGCTTTGGGATGTCAATCAAATTAGTCCATCTTACCGAAATGACAATGACGTCGATGACCTCCGAAGTCCGCATCAATAACCAACTCACCGATGCCTTTGACACAAATAACGGATGAAAGCAGGGAGATGAGATGGTCCCATTGCTATTCAATTTGGCTCTAGACTACGTCATAAGGAGGCTACCTGTTGATACACGAGGTACATTGCTATACAAGTCGTGCCAAGTAGTAGCCTATGCGAACAACATCAATATTTTGTCACGGTTATTAACAGCCGCCAAAGAACTACTCAACAGCGAAGCAAAACCAGTAGGGCTACAAATCAATGAAAACAAAACAAAGCTCGGGACGCAGTCGACTAAAAATACTTCAGATACACAAAATATCACACTTGGCGTATCGAAAATGTGGGCGAATTTGTGTTTTTAGGCGCCAAAATAACGAGAACAGCTAACAAAAGAGATGAAATACGCCGAAGAATACAGATCGCAAGTAAAATATTTTATTCAGTTTGGATGATCTTGGAAAGCAGCTACATACACAGGAAAACGCCGCTCCAAGTATACAAATCTGCGATAAGTCCTTTGTTATGCTATGGGTGCACAACATGGACCCTAACACAAGCATCCGCAAGCATCTTGAATGCCTTCGAGCGACGGGTCCTGAGGCGAATAATCGGAGCGAAGCTAGACGGGGACCAATGTCAAATTTGATACAACCATGAGGTGTATGAAATTTTTGATGAGCCAGAGGTCTCAACAATTATAAGAATGCGGAGGCTGCAATTGGCTGGTCATGTGAATCGTATGGACGAACAACGGATACCCAAGAAGGTATTCGTTGGGAGAACTGAAGAGCGGAGACAAGTGGGGAAGCTGAGGAAACGCTGGTCTGACTCGGTCGACGAACACAGTTCATCGCTGCTCGGATTTCGAAATTGGAGGACGCGGACAAAGGACCGAGACAGTTGGAGGCGCTATTTGCAGGAAGCGAACGCCGGAGAGAGGCCGTAGTGCTACGAAGAACCTCCAACTGTCTCGGCTTGAACGTACTTTGCCTCGATGTACCATCACACACCCATTTGCAGATTAACTGAAAATCATTTTTTTTTCTGATGGGATACTTTTCATAACATCCGCTTGTACTAAAAACAAGCGTCCGACTATGTGATCTAACAATGGTTGTAATTTAATTTCTGCGCTCGATTCAGTGACAATAATTTCTGACGGTGAAGGATAACACCTTGTTTTTAACTTCTAAAACTTGATGGTAAGGAGAGTAAGAAAAACAATTCTTTCCTAGACTTACAGATCGTATGCCAATGTATTGGCCTTTAGATAAATTATTGTCGATCATGAGTGCGACAGCTTCGTCGCCAGAGAGGGTTTCTTCGGGGTTTTTTTTGAAGATATTACCTGTATTTTGATGCTTTAGACAGGCGCCCTGCTATAACATCTTTCACCAATTTTGCTGCGTCTACTCTTCCTTTGGCTCGGGGGCTCATCTGCGTAGCATAGCCAAACTCTTCAGGTTAAAACCATTGACGAATATTTTCTGTCTTCTTTCGCTTTGTCCGGTCACTCAATTCTTGGAAGGAAGATTTCGACAAGATGCGGCCATTATCGTCATTATAACTAGTGAAAACAACCTTAGTTTTAAGCCACTCAGCATTTTTGTTCAAAAAATCTGGTTCCGTCGTGTGGGCATTATTCCACCTTTTCTTCAAGTCGGAAAATAATATTCTGAGTCGATTTTTAGAGTCTGCATCGAAAGTGAATGGAATGTTGTGATTTCAGAAAACAACTGTTCAATAACGAAGAAGCAGCTATCAGAACCCTCTGAAATTTTGTCTGTAATTAGTTCAAATAATTGTTACACAAATACGTTGTTTTGTGACTCGATTTCCATGATCAGTATCTGGAAAAATATATTTCTTAAATTTTTTGAGGTTGTGTTGCATAATTGAAAATTCCGTCAGATAAGAAAAATGTTGACTATTTAATAATATAACCAACTACTTAAAAAAATGAAGGTTACAAATATCGTCTTATTTACTTCCCTAAAATTTTATAAAACACTTGATTTCCGATTAATAATAATAAATATGACAGGTTCTGTTACAACATAAAGACAGTATTTTTTTATTATTTGCATAAAATTTTTTCAAAAGTCAGAGATTTGTTTATTAGGTTGAGCTGGTTAAACAGTTGGAATAAAGTTGACGATTTTAGAGTAATAAAATGTGCACTGTACAATGACCGTTTAAGAGCGCATCGGTACATTACATCTGGAATAATGTCTCAAGGCCAAGCCGGCAACTTTCGGCAGTTAATTTTTAGATATTTTTTAAGAAAGTGTGTCAGTTTCCATACCGAATTAAAAACAGGGCCCGATATAGCAAGATTTTTTTCTAAAGTCTATTTTTAACTTCTGAAATAAACATGACGATCAAGCAACCGCAAGTCAATCGTTCAATTGTCTATAACTTTTATCTTTCTCACATGTATTTATGTTTTACTATTTTTTGAAGTACTTACATTCACGAGAACAATCCATGTTGTCTCATTGGATTCGGTCACTTCATTCCAAAACAATGCAATTTAAAAAAAAAATTCTTCTGTCGCGATGTATACACATATCGAAGCGTTTAACGTCTTTGAAGCTAACAGGAAAGAACAAGCTAAGAGGAGCACCTCTCCTCCATCATCGATCTCAAGCGATGCTAGGGGTACCACTACACTCATTTGAAACTTCAAATGTGTGGTATTATGGCTAGCTTTTTGGAATTTTTGACCATTGTGCGCCATCGCGTATATGACCAAATGCATGGAGTTTAGAATTAAGACCGAACAATACGAGCTCGAAGGAAATTCGAATTAAACCGCGTACACAAAATGTATGAATAAAAGTGTAACGGCCGCCGCGCGTAGAATGGTCACTTTGATGGCAAGTTAAATTTCCCTGCAAGCTGTCGACAATTCGATAATGTCGATAATTTCCTATTCCTCGATGCGGAAATTTGAATTAGAACATGCCTCCATTAGAGAAGTTCAATTAAAATATCCGAGCAAAGGCGGAGCTAATGCTAATTTTGATGGATCAAAGTTTTCGCGACGTGCTCGCTGTGGCGATCAAAAGCAGACTCCCCGTTTTGTTCCCAATAGTCATCTTACGGCACATGCCGCACCGGTATTTCAGGAGCATAGCTCAGCCGTCTATGTAGATTTCATTCGGCAATGCGATTCGTGGATGAGCTGCGTTAAAAGGTATTGCCGTGTGCAAATTTTGATTGTAGATTTGAATAATTAAATTTTTCAAATTTGCAATCAAAATTTGGATCAGTATTATAGAGGTCATCGAGTAGTTTGCTTAGGCGACTGCTATAGCATTCACACAATTTATACATTGCAATGATCAAGCCATGTGGGGATCAGCTACGTAAACATTCAATGCTTCCTAGACATGCCGAAACGCGCCAGCAAGAAAACAAATATCTTGTATTGTTTTTAATTATTTGGCCTTACATTTCCGAGCCAGGATTTTGCTCATGTAACATAATAAACATAATAATCAAGTATTAGTTTTTTGATTTAAATTTATAGAATCTGTATTTGAGGCAAGTTTTGATATTCAGAGATGCTGTTTGGGTTACTAATTAATTTACTGCGCCTTTCTAGCAAGAGCACTCTTCGCTGCTTTGACTTTTTATACCTCTCTGGCATTATTTCTAAATTTAATTTCAATAAAGTTTGGCTGAATGCTTTATTAAAAAGGAACCCTTTTATTCCGTCATACTTGTATGTTCAGCAACTGCAGAAGAAAAACGGTTAGCTTGTGAGATTCTGATAGAAACTCCCATTTCCTGTGCGACCATTCTCATTATGTTTTTCAATATAAAATGAGTAAAAATACTTGCAACAATGAGTAAAGTATTCAAGTTAGATTCCTAGCATATTTGCAATTCCACGTGAGGTCCTAGAACAAAAACTTGAATCTAACCATTCATAGTAATTAGTATTTTCGGCCACACGGTGCAATCTGCCTTAAAAAAAATTATCTAAAACGCTCATTAAGTATTAAAAAAAAATTTATTATGTTTAATCTACCAACAATTCCTACACCAACTTCTTTGTTTGTAATTAAACTGCTAAAACGAAATGAATGTAACATCGCACTCAAAACGTTAACTCGGAGAGAAAGTTGAAAGCGAATGAAATTAGCATCAAACTCCTCATCCGGGTCAATGTTAAATACAGGCAAATTACTCTCAACTCTGTTGAATGGTTTCATGTAATCACCCTTCAAGGATTCCAACATCGCAACATTAAAGAAATAAATTGTATAAAACGGTACACAGTAGCTAACCAAATAGAATCGTCAGTGACAATCTGTGAACCGAATGAACCTTTAGATAAATTTTCCGTCGGATAGAGATTTTTTTTCTCATCGTCCCCTAGCAAAATACTGAGGGAAATAAAGATTTCGCACGGCTTTCATAATCATGTCTGATTTTTTAACGTTAGATGAAAATCCGAGCTCAGTTGGATGGCATTAATTTTCCGGGTGAATTATAGCACTTCAGTTGAAAAGTGTATTGGACTTGGGAGGCGAAATATGAAGCATGATATGCGAAAATGCTGGATATCCGAACAAGCAGTAAAAAACGGAGAAGGATTCACGCGTTCGTAGATTTTTTTTTTTAAATTGTTGGGATTTGATGGTGATTAAGAGTAGAATGGAAAGTGCTCTCCGAAATCAAGTGAAACCGCAATTCAGATGAGGATGTGTTTGTAAAAACGTTGTTTTCCGCTTGGGGGTTTTTATAAGTGATATCTTTTTATTTCTGCGATTCTCAATTCTGACTATTTGGGTATTTAATTTAGGAAACAGTTTTTAAGGATTTGAAAACTGTTCCATAAAATGTTTTTCAATTTACTATACTCGTATGATTAATTTCTTAAGTTCTCCATTACTCCTGTATCGTTTAGTAATTTTATTTTAATACTTTAACAATGCTGTATGAAAATGTTGCTGTACAAGATTTTTCTCGCTATTTAAAAAAAAGTTGTTAAAACCGTTTAATTCGTATTTAATACAATACAAGATTTTGAGAAGTAATAAATCGGATTTAAGCCAGGTAAAATTGCTTAGAATATTTTTGTTACTTGAGTGCCAAACTATTTAGTGACTTTCCTAGACATCCCTTAAAGAAAAATATATTACAATTAGATAGAAATTTATAGTTCTGGTTTTTTTCTGTTTCCTGTTTATAAAACATTTAGATAGAAACTATTATTTTTCGCCGCTAGATTGAGTACTTACTCGTATCAAATTGAAAATAGAATAGTTCATATAAACATGAAAACTTATCGACGTTTATGTAATTTATCGCTAAAGATAACGTATAGATATTTTTATAATTGAAATATATAGAATTTTTCTGTGCTTTTACAATGTAATCATTTGTGTATATTTGAGTGAATTATTTAAGAGTGTATAGTAGGTGGTAATAATAGAGCCAAATAGAAGCGATTTTAGACGAACAAGTGTAATCATCATCATTTGAAAAAGAAATGTAAATTCAACATGGCGGTTATTTCATTTACTGCCAATTTAAACTGTTATACTTAAAAAAACCTATGCATAAAAAAACCAATTTCAAAACGCACTAAAAATTGTGAAATAAAGTTTTTGAATTCGGACCTAAATCAGTTTTTCCCGCTTCAGTTAAAATTGATTAATAAGTTGCTGGTACTCCCTTTTCAAAACAAGAAACTGGATTTGGATCCGATTCCATAAATATTATTTGACCCTTTTCAGTGAGTTTTGAAGTCGGGTTTCTTTTTTTTAAGTTTTCTGTCAATGTTTACATCCGAATTTCGATATTGTACTTTTAATATCAGTGATATTCCTTATTGGACAGTCATATAATTTTTACAAAACCACCAAAGAAATGTTACCTACAATATGCATTTTTAATTACTAAAACCCACCTATATAGTGAATAATGTCGGGGATAAATTGTCGATAAAATCGCAAAAACATACCTGATTCTAACGGTAAATGTCCTTTCTGTTCTTTATATGGAACTTTATCCAAAATAAATCCAACGCTTTGGCAAAAGCAGGATTCTAGTCTATCCTTAATCAAAAGTTAACGAGTAGTTTCATGTGTAATTTCAGAAAATTCTATTTACTGCCTATCTCTTATCTGTATCACTCATGATGGAATTACCACCAAAAATTGATATACCACATTATGTTGGCTTTCATTTGCCACCTCGTTTACTAGAATCCATTTGCAGATCGATTCCTGGTCAAAAGAAATTGAAACCAAAGTCGGAAGATCGAAATTTATTTAACGGCTTTCGTTCTTGAATATTACGCGATTGAAATTCTCTTCACACTACAAATCTCAGTGTTTTGTTCCAGTGCACTTAAGTTATCATCATCTATGGTGCGACAGCCCAAGCCTCCAATCATCACGGTTCTGCAACGTCGCCCGCCAGGATCCGCTGCCAGCTTCTATAATGTCTTCCCATCGAGTCCTCGGTGATCCATCTAGATTTTCCAGAGCGCTTTGCGTTCAAATATATCCACTACTATTCGGATTCAATCGTCAGGGTCCACATATCACTCCCATATAGCAGCATAGGTTTGACTAGGGATTTGTAAATACGGAGTTTATTTTTCATGCGCAAAACTCTGAACCTTTATTGCATGGTTGGCATTGGGATACCATTTACCCACTGAGTGTGGGACTCTCAGGCTCGCAAGTAACTAGACTATCCACTAAAACACCTCCCCTGTCAACCCGAGAACCCAGATTGGAACCGTTTGACACATAACTTCGGGCCAGGTCTCATTTTGGTACGCTCTGAGGTGCCTTCAAGCTGGGGGATCCCTCCCCTAGCAGAAGGAGAAAGAGGAAGAGGAATTGCCAGCCAAGCAATCCCCCAGCTCCGACATTCCTGGGTGCTGTGAGTTACTTTTATCTTTTGGGACTGCCCAAACATAATGTGCCACATGGTTCCATTTGTCAGTTAATCCAAGCGTCACCGCCACTATACTATCCGGGGTAAATTTCGTCGCAGCCTGTTCCATTTTTGCACACAAAAATGTGTGGCAAGCATCTTTTTCCCCTCCTGAGCAAAATCGACATTCGGGGGACCGTAACTTACCAATCTTGTGCAGTTAAGACTGAAAACATCCATGCCCGCTCAAAAACTGGGCAAGATAGAAGTCAGTCTCACCATGCTTTCAATTTACCCACTTTTAAACATCCAGGATGAGGTGGGCAATCCACTTTTGCTTCGTGCAATTGACAACCATTTTCTTTGCGTTCTTGTTTCCACGCAGGCAAATAGCGCGGCGCTCTCTAGCATGAAGGGCAATAGGTATCACCGAATCAGAGACTGTCAAATAAGAAGATGCAATTCGCTCCTCCTCTGCATCCATTTGTCCCATTTTGTGCAGCAAAAAATCTGACAATTCGGGGACCGCGACTTACCAATCTTGTACAGGTAAGACTGAAAACACCCATTCCCGCTCAAAAGCTGGGTCAGAAAGAAGTCAACCTCACCATGCCTTCGATTTAGCCACGGTCTCACATCCGAGATGAGGCGTGCAGTCGACCTTCCCTTCGTGCAATTCACTCAAGGCTGCTGCTAATCGTTGAATGAAGGCTGTCTCTTCTCGCGGAAAAACGTCTCCCGCACGTCCTCGTTTTGACGCAGGTAAATAACGCGGCACTCTGTAGCAAAGAGGGCAACACGTATTACCCCTGCAATAACTCACCGTCGAGTCAGAGACTGTCGGATATGAAGATGCAAGCCTCAGTGCTACTCGTCTCTGCACCTGTGCCAAGCGTTTTCGGTGTACATCCTAACTGAAAGCAGCGCCCCATATTTCTGCAGCAGAAACGTCTTCTTGATGGGCTGAGCCGCCCTACATTGGCCATTAATCGGCTCGGAGCCGATAAGCAGTCTTCTCAGCCTTTGCCCTGATTTGCTCAGAGCAACTCATGCTTAAATCGATCAGTAGCCCCTGGTACTTCACCGCTGGCGTCGATTCGATTAGTATGTTTCCAATACTTACCCTTACCCTACGGATTACCTTTTTTGTCAAGATGACTTCTTCAGTTTTCTCCAGTGCTAGACTGAACCCACAAGCAGTCATCCAGTCTCTCACTCGGAGCATTAGCATACCAAACCTAAGTTGCGCTTTTTCAGCGGTGTGTCCAGCGACATCATCCGTATAACCGATCAAGCGCGACTAATCTGGCATCTCCTGTCTCAGTAGCCCGTCGTAAGACCTGTTTCACAGGTCTGAACCAAGGATAGATCCCTGGGGAATACCCGATGTTACTACTGTTCTTTGTTGGCCCTACGTCATGTCATAAAGCGGGCTTCGATCCTTCAGGTGGTCCCTCAGAAGCCGCATCAGATATTCTGGAACTTAAAAAGGGTTGTTCAGCGTATCCAGTAGATCTACCCGTCTAGCGGAGTTGAAGGGCTTCCTAACATCGCTTGTCACCAACGGAACGATCCGTCGCTTGGTGCGGCTATATGCTTCTGCCTTTTGGACCGGGCTCACTGCTTTTGCAATCGCATCAATGGTGAAACGTCCTGCTCTAAAGCCGTACTGCTGAGAAGATAAGTCCCCAGCAGCAAGAATCGCGTCAGTGAGTCTTCCGTTGATGGATTTCTCTAGCACTTTCCAAGCAGTTTCTAGTATGCGTAACGGGCGGTATGTAGATGGCAAACCTTAGAATTGGGACTCCGGCATACGATCCCGTCCTTTTTGGCGCGTCTGCTATTCAGGTTGGTCCCAAAATAAAAGTATCCACACTGTCAAGGTTATTATCTCCTACGGTCGGGTTATGTCGGACTTGAGTGTTCTTCCTGATTTGAGTCATGAATTTAGTTTTAGTTCCATTAATTCGTACGCGTATTAGGTTTGCTTCAGATTCTACGCTCAGAAATGCTTCTTTGGTATCTGAGAATGAACGGGCCATAATATTGACGCCATCAACATATGCTACCAATTGTGTGAATTTGAACATAAATTTAATTTTTGACCGACTTTGACGTGTTTTTTCTTGCTTTGGCTCATTAAAAATTTTGGATTCCAAAAAATGTTGACATGTATACTAGTTAAAACCATAAACGTATGCCTTGAATTCTGTTAGAATGTGTTTCTGGGTATTCTATGCCAAAATTCAGTTCTTCTAGAATAAGTCTTGTTTCAACTCATCTCATATGCAGAACATGAACCAAAATGTGACGAGCTGCCTCGTGACAGCTGTTGAAGTTCAGGAGCTAGCTCTTTTAAGGTATAATACCAATTTTTATTTTTTCTTGAAAAGCCGTCGTGCCTTGATTCATTGAGTGAGCAGACGCATTTCGATTCCTCTGAGTCATCTACAGTATCTAAAGAATCTGTGCAAGGACGCTGACACTAAATATGACTCAAAAGAGCCAAAGGCGTCTGCTCAGTCAATAAAGCAAGGCTTTTCAAGAAAAAAGAGAATTGGCCTGCGGATAGCAAATAAATAAAATAATTGACTATAATGCCAATTTTTGAAATCCCTTCACCTTAGCGATGTTTTCGTCAGTTAAAGACGTCGAAGGATAACCAGATCGAAGTAAAATTGACGACTGTCGTTAAATGATTTGTACTATTCATACGCCTGTGTTTTGAACAGACCTAAATAAGTAAACTTTCTGTAATGTTTTCAATGAATCTGCATACACCACTTTGTTCGCAACAAAAAACCTAATATGTAGTATCTGAGGTAGCGCTAAAGTTAATCATATCATTTCCTACCGACTGAAAATCATACCAATAATAGTTTACCACGTATGTAGACAAAAAATGAACGTAGGGTAGGGTAAGGTCATGCGGAAATTGAAAAAATTGTCACTCAAAAAATCATTTCATACCGCGCCATAACCTTTTAAATGATGGTCTAGACCATTTGCAACAGCAAAATTAAAAACACATCCTGTGAATGCATGAAATCCTGGTAACGATGCGCTTAAGTCAGCTCCCAGCACTTCGTATAACTTCGTGACATCGATGCACCGTTGAGCGTTTTCACTGCCGGGCAGTATTGAAATTTTTAAATTGGCTTTGTTGTGATCCATATTTAAAAGAAATTAATTAAGTTTCAAAAACAAGTAGCGATTAAACTTTAGTCGCATCAAAAAAGTTCCTAAAAGGGTCGCATCGTGCACAATAAAAAAATAAAAATAATTACAAAATCAAACTTGTATTGATGTAAATATTAAATTTAAAATGTAAATTAGATAAGAAGCCTCTTTTAGAAAATATTAAGCAGAATGGAAAGCTGTGAATTGTCTGTTCGGAAACTATCTTTTTTCATCAAGATTATGAACTACAATGTTGCATTTGAAGCATTCAGTTTTTATGTTTCTACTCTTTGGTCTTTTGCAGATACAGGATTTATATGAAGTTTATTGAGAGTTTTCTCCCTGAGACTCAGGACCTCCATCTTCAGCATGCCCTTGAAGTCATTTTTTGTAAATTTCGAGGTAATCTGCAAAGGCCTGCTCTTATTATTTCGTGTGGTTTCACCAAATCAGTACCTAGCAGCTTCAAAAAAACTCTCCGGGATATTGCAAAGTCCACTTTGTCCAGTAACATTGAACTGTTGCGCCCATCGTTCACCTCTTTGTTCTCCGTCCCACATTGTATGTTCTACACTTTTGGTCATGTGTATCAACTCCGTCTTTTGTTTTATTATAATAATAAACTTTCTCTGGCTTGCTATTTTATTTTTATTTGAATTTTTTCAACAGTTTTTTGGGCACATTAAAAAAGTTTTTTCTATCATCCCTCAAAAATGTGCCGCCCTAGGCTTCAACCTGGTTAGCCTATACCTAAATTTCCTCTAGTTTGAATCTATTTGTCGTTTCCGCGTAGATTTTTAATGCGTGAAACGATCAACAATCGACTCGCAAACTATCACGAACTGTGTCCCGGTCAAATCAAGACTTTGTCACGATCACCATCTGATTGCCCCGCAAAAAACAATCCAATTATCCTTGCCAGACAATATAGTAGATTGTTCCCGGTCAAATCTAGACGCTGTCACGATCATCATCTGATTGCCCCGCAAAAAAAACTCCTATTATCCTTGCTAAATAGCATAGTTGGCTAACTGCATTCTAACTCAGCTGGGGTTCCCTTGTCAGTGACCTTGCACTTGGTCATGAAACTAATTCCAATCAGATGCAAAATCATTCATTACCGGATTGAATTTTTAATCACGGGTAAGGTCTAATTAAAAATTAATCTTTAGATACTTAGACAAAAAGGTTAACTTATAAACTACTAAATTACAGTATGGAATCATCGTGTTCACAACAACCACTTCATCTGGTTGTCTGGCTTTGAACGTTCCCTGTGATATCTTTGGAAAGCATCAAGTTGATATGTGTTTTATAAGAAAATTAAAAATATTTGAAAAATACTCATGAACAAGCACTTTTCACTCAGATGGTAAGATCTATTTCATGCCGAAAATTTCAGAAACTGGATGATCATTCACATCTCACAAACAGGCACATATTGCACTGCTACCAATTTAGTATTAGAAATCAGTGCAATATATGCCTACTCGCCACAAACGAACGCCATCGGAAACACCATGAAATTCATAAAAATAAAATCCTGCAATCCATAATCCAAAAATTTAGAAAAATCCAAAATCATGATATCCACATGCACAAAATAACAATTTACATAATTCACATACCCAAAATCCATAGAAGCAAAGTACAAAAAACAAAGTTCAGATATTTAATTTTTAAAAGAAAAACTGTTTTCTGGAATTGAAGAATGAACGATTTTCCTCAAGTAAGTTCGATTCAAATATAACTGTAGTGAGCATTTTGCTCCGCCAAGATAGATACAGCCGCGGGTAAAAGCCCAGGAAAGTAACATATTACAAAGCGTATTAATATTGGCTGAAATAAATGGTAAATATAATTGCTTTTCACATTATTTTATCAAAAGAAGTCAATATTTGCTTGAACCTCCTTTAGCTTAAATAACCGCAGCAATTTTCCTTGGCATAGTGGAAATAAGCCTTTTGTATTCTTCGGGAGTTATTGCTTCTCACTTTTTTTTTTGAGGCACAAATCAGACTTGTTTTGGAAGTTATGGAACGGTCATGCATCCTTCTTTTCAGAATGCTCCATAAATGTTCGATCGGGTTAAGATCTGGAGTCGGCCATTCCAACAATCGGTGAAACGTTGGTGCCTCCGAACCCACACTTTTTTGGACCTTTTTATTTTTTTCTGACAACCACGGCTTTTTTCTTGCCGTACAGCCTCTAAGGCCTTTTTTGCATAGACGTCTCCTTACTGTCGTAAAGGCCGATTTCTTTCTGAACTCTTCTGACAGTTCAGTAGCTAACGTGGCAGATGTTTTTTCCGATCCCTCAAAGAAGTACGTACAATCAATCTGTCCTCTAACGGTTGTTACTTTTTTTCGACCGCTCCCTGGTAAATTCATATGTAAACCAGTTTTCTAAATTGTTGAATAGTCAATCAAACTGCACCGGGAGAACATCAAAGTCGTCCGGCAATTTTTCTCAAGCTGAACCCTTTTTCATGTGGTAATTAAATTTGTGCACGTGTTTCCGAATTTATTTCTTTTGTTTTGGCCATTTTTGAGAACGAGGAATTCCATCTCACTAAATGAATCAATGTTAACCGTTAAAGCAGCATACGCGAACTGTAACAGACCAAGATTCAAGATCATTATTTGGTGATTTCTAATTTTTAACATATATACAATTCATAAATAACTTAACCTAACAATATTCATGCGGGTTGTGCCTTAGGGCTTTCCCCAGAGTTCAATCATAATTTACTTTAATGAGATTACAATATAAATTTTTCGGTAAAACAACACTTTAAAACGTTGACAACCACAACATTATAAAAATTAATAGATTATAAAAAGAAGTTTGGTGTAAAATTCATTTGCTCTAGCAACTACCGGTTACCGGCAATTGAGTTCCTTGAAATTTAGTACATTATTTCCTTAAGACTACTTTAAAACTACTCATTTGCTGCATCCAATGAGCAGTTGTACGTCGCTCTCCTGACTACTCCCGCCTTATGTTCCTTGGCTTTCCTGATTCCTGATTTCACCATCTTTTCTGTATACAATTTTATTGGCTACAGTCTCCTGTCTCCTGGTGCAGCCCCTCGTTGGGGTAAGACCGTCCATCCTCACGTTGTATAGGCCTGTGCAAGTTCGAAGAATTTTTGCACCCCTAATCCTTTCTTGCCCCATTTTGTTTTCCTAGTTCCAATCCATATCATCACCGCATATGTGATGATCGGACGAACCAAGGTTTTATACGCCGGCACCTTGACTTGCTTGCTCGCTGTTGAATGTTTCCTGAAAAGAAGTATAAGAAGATGGTACGCATAAGTCACTTTTTTCAAAAAATTATCAACGCGAGCACTGAAGATAGCTTTCCTGTCGAAAACCAAATCGTTTGCCTAGAGCAGTGTACCGTCTTAATCCTGAAGTCACAGATGCCTCTTGCACGTCGACCAAAGTTTATGTAGGAGTCCTTGAACACAATTAATTCACTTTTCTTTGCATTTACCTTGGTTCCCCATTTCCGGTAATATGCAGTTAGATATTCTTAGTATTTTTGGTGCCTCATCCTAGCAAAGCCCAAATTGTGCTCAGATGACCGCACTAACAAGTCGTCAGCGAAGAGGTTCACCTGGATTCCGTGCTTATATACATCTCTTACACCCGGGACTTTAAAGGTGAATATGTTGTGGGACCCCCGAGTCGATACAAAATGGGTCGTAGCTCCACCAGCCACCGCAAAGGCAGTTCGTCCCCTCATGAAGCTGCCTATAATTTTTACGATTTGGGCCAGAAAGCCAAAATTTATCATTTTGTAGAGAAGCCCATTTATCCATACAGAGCTTCCCCACATCGATCAGGCAAGCTACAAAAAGCTTATTGTTGCGCCAGCTTCTCGTTATATCGGCTTGGAACACGGCAATAGCATCCACCGTGGAGTGGGCAATTCTCTGCAGGGGCGATTCTCTTACCTTCGCAGAGAATTGTATGATGCCTTCAAGTATTACCATTTTAAACAGCTTACCAATATTTGAAAGCAGCGAAATCGGACGAATATCGACTACGTCAGTACTGCCCGACTTCTTGGGTATTGCAAATATTTTTGCGCATTTCCATTGCTGTGGGAAGTAGCAAATGTTAATGCAGTTATTCAGAATGATCGCGAGGAAAACAAAGAAAATATGGGGAAGCTTTTTAAGCATATAATTGGAGATTCCATCAGTCCCTGCTGATTTTTTTGGAATATTGCTCCAGTGCCAGCAAAGTTCATCCCTCAGGACTGACAAACAGACCAAAGCCAGTAGGTGCGTCAGGGGGATTTGAATCAGATTACCTGGTCAAGCAGGATTGCTCAATGTCCCTGTCGAAATTCGTTGTGGCGATGCTCACTAACGAGGCACAGAAGAGTCCTCAGTTGCTTTCTCTCCTTGAAAAACTTTCGTAAAATGTTTTGCGATCGAGTCAGTGATATCTTTGTGATCAATGAGCATGGATCCATCATAAGTGCGGACCCCGGGCAGCCTTTTTCTGCTAGTTATCCTATTGATATAAGATACAGATACAGAGACCTTGTTTGATACTTTCCAGGGCCTGTTCAAATCGCTTGTTAGCAAAAGCCGTGGTTCTCCTCGAGATCGTTCGGTTTAGAGACGTAATGACTAGCTGAATACGGTCATGCTCTCAGTTGACCATATTTAAATTGCGGTGGTAGATTCTTGCGAGTAGCTTTCTAAGCCGACCATGTCTACGATGAAGCTCCAAGATGTCTTCTGGTAAATCTCGATAGAGATAATTCCCCGAGGATTTCTTAATGGAGATCTTTGAGATGACCATATCCAGGGTTGAATTTATACAAGCAAGTCCCTCATCGATTTCAGGACTAGAAAGATTTTTCGATCTATTGATCGAAATTCCCTTCAATTTTCCGTTAAACTCAGCACTTACTGCTCCCCAATCGATTCCCTTGTATGGAATGAAAAGTTGAGGTTCTGCAACCTCAAGTTTCCTTCTTAAGATCAGCTCAACCAAAAGATGGTCAGACTCGGCGTCAAGAACTCAATACTCGAAATTCTTCCAACCGTGGGAGCGATTTACCAGATTGGCAGACACGATGGTGAAGTCAATAATAGACGAACTTAGGCGGAATGTAGGCTCCATCAGGGCAACCAGTATGAGATCCATATTTGATTGAACCCAGTTAGTGATAGCTGTTTCTTAGCCATTAGATGCAATATTTCCCCATGAGGGATGCTTCGCATTGAAATCATTTCCGCTGGCATAGAAATCGAATTTTTGCACAGAGTAAGCACTGTTTCCAAGTCGTCAATGAGTTCCCTCACCGAGTCGGACATAGATCTCCACGAACGCAAAGATGCACCCTTCCAGCATGGAGGTTATTATCTTTGTTTCAATAGATTTCAGACTTGGAAGGCAGTACCTTTGAACTTTCAGGTGATCTTTGTGAGCCATAGCAACTCCAAGAATTCCCTCTGGATTATCATACCTGATGATCCCCTTATAGCGCTGAGCTAGTGAACATACAAGGTGGATTCCAAAATAAACGAGACTTTTGTCATAAAAATTTTTGGGGGTGCCATCTGTAAATAAGATAGTGCGTTGGAAAGCTGCATCCCTCCCTGACTTCCAGTGAAAGTTTGGTGACATTCGGTTCAGTAGAAGCGAAGCTATTGCGTCTAAAGTGACAGTATGTTTGTGTCATCGGTACAAAAATGAGTTTCGAACAAAGAGCTTATATCAAATTTTGTTTTAAAATCGGTAAAACGTTTATCGAAACATTTGGATTGATGAAAAAAGTTTATGGCGATGATTGTCTATCTCGAATTCATGAGTGATTTGCACGTTTCAGAGATGATCGTGAGGACATAAATGACGACGGACATACGGGCTGCCAAAATAAGTGATCACCGAAAACTCCATCGAAATTGTACGTGAATTTATCAAAAATGAGCCAAAATCATCGTTGAAATTCATGGAATCGGAGTTGAATATCTCCAGAACATCGATTTATCGCATTTTAACCGATCATTTTGGCTTACAAAAGGTCTGTGCACGCTTTGTACCACACAAGTTAACTGACGACGTTTGTTCCAAAATAAACCAGATATTGGTCATAAAAATTGTTTGATTCTTTTACTAGAAAACGCATTTGAACTATCAATCACACACTGTATTCGCCTGATATGGCTCCCTGTGAATTCTACCTGATCGGGAAATTGCATTTGGCCATGAAAAGAAACGCTTTGTGCCCGTAGAGGGCATCCAAAGGCTTGTACCGACATTCTAAAGGACATTCTGCTCAATGACCTGAAACACTCTTTCAAAAACCTTTTGGAGCGCGCAAAATAGTGTATCAAGGCCGGAGGATACTATTTTGAATAAATAAGCTCGGATTTATCCGAACAAAGCTCCTGTCGTTTCTATTTTAGCTCAGTCTCGTTTATTTTGGAAAGCATCTTGTATGTTGAGGATGGAGAGTTTAATTGAACTCATCACGACAACATACTTTGAGAGCGAATTCTAAGTATGCTGCTTTTTTCTCACTAAGGTTAATGAGTTTTTTATATAGTGGGGGATAAAAGAGTCCACTTTTCGAATGAGTGTGAACAAGTCACACCCGAAAAATTGTTAGCAGTCAGTGCTCAAAACCGTATTTCAGTCATTCTGTGACTGCTGGGGTCGCTGCGTTGGTTGCTGTTTCGGTTGCCATATAGGCAGAGGTGCACGTTGCTTCTTTGCACTTTGCAAAAGGCTAGAGTATGAGACCCCTTCACGGACAGTATTTTTTATAGAGGTGGTAATGAAATCCCTCCTTTCCTCTTTTTAATCTGGAGATTCTTCTCTCTTCAACCTCTTTTGCTTTAGGACAATCTCTGAAACTCGCAGGGTGTCGCTTGGCATTGCAGTTTGCACAGAAGATCTCGTCCTTCGAGATTGGACATTCAATGCATTTATGCTGCTTGTCGCATTGTACGCATCTAACTTCAAGTCCGCAGTTAGAAGAGACGTGGCCAAGGCAGTTTAAGCACTGGGAAGTGCAATTTTTCTTATGTCCATCGCTTTCTTCGCTTCAAAGTCCTGTTTGAACTGGTCTAAGAAAGATAAAAGCGTCCTTTTTTTCCCTCCTAGAGGTTATGGTAGAGAACCCTTTTGCTGAAAGGATATCTTCTCCGAGATGTTCCTTCAGCTCAGCCACAACATCGTTCTCGTCGTATGAGCTTTGCACGCCTTCGAGAAGGAGAGTCAATTTTCTCTCTCCTGGAAGAGTGTAGGTGTTAGCAAGCCACCTTCGCACCCCAAAAAATTAAAAAGGCAGGTATGATCCTCAGCCTTTTTAGGGTGGAGCGAAGTTCGTGAGGAGCTGTTCACCGTCACGTTGCACTCTGGCTCCTTTTTGACCTGAAAGTAGGAGGCACCCTCTCTTTTTTGGGAGCAGCCACACTTGGCTGCTGGGGCTTCGATTTCCTTTCATTTCTCTCAAGGCCCGGCGCTCCACTTGGCTTGAGTATGGTCCCCGAGAAACTGGCAGAAGCTGTTTTCGCTACCTTTTTGAGCTGGGGAAAATCCCACTCGCTCACTTTTGACGTAGGCTCCTGCGTTTGAGACCCTATTGTCCTCTTTCTAGCTTCGGGCTTTACGATAGCCTCCTCCTCATCACCACTGTCCGTGGAAGTTCCACCCTCGTCGTCTATGTCACTGGAGACTTCCGGCACTTGCAGTTGCGTCTTGCAACTAGCAAGCAAGGGCAGAATAAACTCCTCCTTTATATCCCACCGAAGTTTTTCCTCGCTTTCCGCGTGAAGCTAGATTTAGCGGCGGAGAGCTCCCCATACTCATTGTTTTCCCCACTACCCACGGATTCCAAGACAAGACTTGGAAAACTGTCGCGGGAAAATGAAGGAAAGTAAAAACTGAAATCCTTATTGCCTAGTAATTAAAAGACTAGAAAGCAAAATGATTATATCCTAAAGAAAAATAATAACATTGAAAAAAGGCTTAATGATAATTTTTTCTTTGTTTCTGTGTAATCTCCAATTGAACTTCTTTTCTCCACTCCTATCATTCCACTTGTTTTCCTACTCTTCCTCCGAAGTTCTTCCAAAATTCCGCAATTCCTGAAATTTTCAATTTCTTCCAAATTTCAATATCCATAAAAATCCTTCGAAATTTATTATTCTTTGCCGATTTTCGTTAGTAATTAAAAGTTTTCTTAAATAATTTAAGTGAATTCAAGTTAAAGAATAAATCTCCATAAGGCAGGAAATAGAGTCTCTTCAATTTATGATTATTGCAACTTGGCCAAAGAATATATTTGCTTCAAAAACAAAGTTTACCCAATCCTTTGCTACAATATGTCTTATGAAAATTCTAGATACATTTATTTATTTTGCTCCAAGTAAAACTTATTGATTTACTTCCGAAATCAAACCTTTATTCGTAGTGTTTTCATAATATCTACTCTCGTTATCACTTTTATGTTTCCTCTTTCGCAAAAGCCTTTAAGCGATATCCGTCTATGTGGAAAGGCACGAATATCAGCAAATAACCCTTCCAAGCTTATCTTTGCAAACTTTCACATTTGAATATATGTCTCTCGGCAGGCAATACTTTGAAATTCGAAGTAAATACCATGATATACGAATATATGTATCTACTTCCGAGTTGAAGGAGAACTGGTTCCTTATTACGAGTATATGTCTTATAGGAACCTCATACAATGAAACTTCTTCATAAAAGGAATATTTCAAGAAGGAAATGAAATAATATTCGTGGAAAGTGCCAAACATAGAGAAATATAGGAAACTTTTTATTGACTCGCTTTGTATCCTTAGTTAATTTCCTTTCCAAAAGGTTTGGCCATAGAGCATTTCTGGTTTCATATAAATCAGAAAAAAAATCTATTCTTAAATGTGAAACGTAATCGATATTTTGAAGCAATAAATACTTTGATATTTTTTTTTATGTGATATGAAATGCTAGAATGGATCCAATTTAACATTGCTCCCAAATATCCTCAAAAATAATTTATTCACGCTATATTGCATCCTCAAACAAAAGATACACATTTGCTTTTGTTCCTGCTGCGAGGACAATGCACTCACTTCAAATATAACAAATTCCCAGCTCACCAGCCATGAGCGTATAGCGAAAAAAAAAACAGAAGGGATGGACTTTGAGCAAATATTTCACATGCTTATAAAATATTTTGGATGCTATTCTGTACAAAATTCTTTGTTCTCATGCAATCGCAAAAAAGGAGTCGCAAAGTGATGGAAAATGGATTGAGGATACCCACAAAAGTGAAAATTTATTCAAGTATGAGAAATTACGCAAAAAATTGAAACAATGAAAGAGCTCACTGTTGTATAGTTCTCATACAACGCTTGAATGGGCATTCTTATTTGTAGAAATGATTTGGAAAGCAGTATTATGCAATGGACTTCTTATACAATAAGTGATAAGGTCCAATAGCTTGTCTCAAGCTTTGTCAAAGTAAATTTATTTTGCTTGCTTCTGACAAATTTTCTTCGGATCTAGGACTTCTTCTTTAACTCTTTGTGGAACAAAATATGAAAACGTCGATAAATCAGAAACGTGTTTATTTTTATATTTAATATTTGAAAGTACAATCGGAAACTGAACCAACTTTTTTTATAAAAGGATTCTTCACAGGGACATGATATGCTTTTTATACCACTGAGAAAAAAAAAGATATTACTTGGTGTGATACATTTGAAATCATGTTATTTTTTTTTTCGCACTCAAATAAGGGGGTACATTGCACGAGGAACACTTCCACTTCGTTTGTCGCTGATGTTTTATATCATAACGGCGTAACACCGTCCTTTCCGGCAAATGCTGTCCTGTTGTTCTAAATGATTGATCAAGGAGTGCATAAATCCCCCTTTGCTTCAGTTCAACAAGAATATCATGCAAGTTGAAAAATCATCAAAATATAATTTATGATTTCGATTGATTATAATCGGCGACAAACTCAGAACAATCCATTTACCCAAATTCAAATGCATGATTTACCAGACTGCTGGGCTTACAAATTCGGGGGTGGTCCGTTTAGTACTTAAACTCACCGCCCGATGGCGCCACTATATTCACTATCGTGTAGTACATTCTCGTAGACGACTACTGTCGAAATTTCAGCCGAATCGGACTCGTAGTTTTGTTTTGACCGCGTGTGGAAGCGGGGGTGTCCGCAGATTTAAAAAAAAATGAATAAGAGCAATATCGGTCGGTGATTCGATTCGTGTTTTTGGAAGGGAAATCGCGCAGAGAAACCATAGAGAGCTTGGATGCTATATACGGTGACTGCTCCTGCGATGCCGCCCGTAAAAAAATGATTTAGCGAGTTTCAACGTGATCGCACGTCGGTTTTTGATGAGCCACGTCCATATGCACCGAAAACGGCTGCCACTGAAGATAATGTGACAAAATTCACGAGCTCGTAATGGCAGACCGCCGATTAAAGATGCGTGAGATAGCTGAGACAGTAGGCAACTCAAAAGGCCGTGTGAGTCATATTCTGCATGAAATGTTGGGCATGAAAAAGCTGTTGGCGCGATGGGTGCCGCGTTTGCTCACTCCGGACAACAAACACAACCGTGAGACCATTTCAGAGCAGTGTTTGACACTGTGTGGTCTAGTGGTTAGAGCATGAACCCATAAACCGAAGGTCCCAGGCTCAAATCTCGTTGGGAGCAACGTGATTTAGTTCAAGGGATTTTTCGGACAGACTACGAGCGTTCACTCAGTGCCGATATATACTGATTTAATCAGATCATATAGCTGAACAAGCACACGGGAGCATGGTACTGACCAAACCAACTCCCGAAAAAATCAATACGGTCATAAAAATGAGATTAACTATCTCTAAGCGAAGGCCCGAGAGGGGCTGTAGTGCTACAAAGAAGAAGAAGAAGTTTGACACTTTTTAAGCGTTTAAAGCGTCATTTCGTTACCGTCGACGAAATATGGCTCCACTGGCACACACCAGAGATCAAGGATCAATCGAAACAGTGGAATTTATCCAGCGAACGTGCTCCAAAGAAGGTGAAGACTGTCATATTGGCCGGAAAGGTGATGGTCACCGTTTTCTGGGATTCACAAAGTGTGATCTGCATCGACTACCTGAAGAAGGGCAAAACGGTCACAAGGCTCTACTATGCTGAATTATTTCGCGGATTTGCGGACAAAAGGTCTTTTTTGGCGAAGAAAAAAGTGCTCCATGACAACGCACCAGCTAACACCTCCCTCATTGCCCCGGCCACATTGGTAAAAGTGGGCTACGAACTGCTACTCCATCCAGCGTATTCTCCAGATTTGGCTCCGTGCAGCTTTTTTTTTGTTTCCAAATTTGGAAAAGTCACTCGCCGGGCAGAAATTTAAGTCGAATGAGGATGCCACCGCTGCCACGAAGGCGTACTTTGCAGACCTTGAGCATGGGCCTTGGCAAGGGCTTCCTAGAAAATCTGATATTTGCTTGGTCCCAAAACGAGCCCAAGGACCACTCTTATATCAGCATTCTTGCAAAGGATACAGTGTGCCTCCTTTGTGTATTTTGTGTGCCTCCTTATATATTTTTCTGGCCGGGAAAAGAAATTGGAGCATCGCTGGGTCAAGTGTATCGAGCTAAGAGGAGATTATCTTGAGAAATAAATCGCCACCTTTCCTAAATTTCTGTTTTTCTTTTGTAGGTTAAGTACTTATCGGACCGCCCTAGTATTTGCGAAAAACATGCGTCATAGTACCGCAAGCTATCATAACGTTATGTGGCGAACTGTGTAAAAACATATTGTGCAGTACACGTATAAAGCACCCCTTGTGTCTCTACGCACTCAAAGACTTTCCTATGATTGCAGAGCACGGCTGTTTGTTCTATCAAAGAGTTTAAAAGTCTATCGTACGAACAGTGAGGGTTGGGTCCCTTAGCAGAATATCATAACGAAAATATGCGTTATGCGTTGATGCCCAACACCGTGCCGTGTTTTAAATCTTAATCTTTACAGTATCAATGTACGTTCCAAACTCAATGATCACATTTCTGTCTTGTTTGACCGGGATGTTGCTTACCCTGGCAAACTTTATTTAAAAAACCTAGATCAGTTCTATTTGTTTTGTATGTATCACATCTAAAATATTTGTGATTCTGCATCTTTCTAAATCAACGAACTTTGCTTTAAACAGTTGCAATTTGTTGTAACCTTTGTCGACCAAAATTGTATTCATGAAATTGCCGGACTGCTAATTGCCAGAGTGTGAAACCATCGTTTGTCACCTCTCAAATTGTGGGCTTTTTTCCAGATACACTCTGTAATATAAGCCCTAGTCCTTTGTCTAGGCAATGATTCTTTTAGTCACGCTTAATGCTTGAAGGGATAATATCCATGATGTAATCTCGCTCCGGTAAGTGTGTTCCAAAAGACCTATCTTAGCCCCTACTTTAACATAATAATCAACTTCTGCAGCCGCCTCTCTCTGTTTATGCCCGAAGATCCATAAAAAGTTGAACTTGACGTTCGGTTTGGTATTGATAAACTGCCTGATGTCATAGATTACTTTTTTATGACTTTCGTTATCCTCAATATTCAGCAGTGCAACCCTGGAATCTGTGAATAAGTTCAACGCGGTGGTCGTGGTTACTGCATGACCCTTCAGGGCTGCCAAAATGGCGTGAAATTCAACGTTGAATACAAAGACGTACTCATTGAAGCTAAAATAAGAAGCCTCATTATGAGTGAGATTGATGTAGGTACCACTAACGTCAGCAATATTTTTAGCTCCATCGGTAACAAAGATGAGCTGAGACATGCTGTTTAAATTCTCCACTCAACAGATGAATTTGTCATTTAGTTCAGTGTCATTGAAGTCGTAGCGCGTGTTGCACATCGGATTTCCAACCTCTAGAAATACCTTAAAGTTGGGAGGTCTGACGACGTGAATGATTCCATCAAAGGAGGTCTTGAATTTCTAATATACGTGGGCATAGCTGCAGGCTGTATTCTTTTGGTTTTGCTTAGCTCTCTTGCTCTAAGCAATTCCGCTCTACCCTTGTTCATGAGTTCTTGAGCAATTTCAAATGCCTGAACATTGGCAGAGCTACGTGAGAGCCCAAGGCAGAGATTTTGGACATTTTTTTTGACGGCGTCGATTTTGTCGCAAAAATAGTTTGGAGAATTTGCAATTTGTAATGAGAGTCGAACCAGAGACCTTTAGCTAACTGGATAAGTACTCTAACCACTACGCCACGCCGACTACTATCCGATGAAAATGCGTCTAGTTAAATCCAGCTGGTGCTTGATTTCATCGAATCCAGTTTTAAACGGTGATGCAGTGACCCTGGGCGAAGCATATATCGAGGAAAGGACAAGGTTGGTTTTTAGGATCAATTTTTGCACAGCAACCGCTTCCAGATTGCTGTTTAAACTGATTTGGCTGTATTTGGTTGGTTGGTATCATGCTGCCCAATTTGCACTACTTCTCATTCGTTTATTTCTATATTTATCTGGGAAGGGGCGATGTCTTCGACTAAATTTTTTAATAAATATGAATACGCTCCCATGCTGACGCTGTCGAAAGATAATACGTTTTTGAAGTCCTCAATGATCCTTTGTGCCTCGAGAGTCTTGTGTGGATTTGAGCATATCGGTTTGGGTTCCATTTTTACATATGTTTTCCACAACTGGGAAACGTTATTTCTGGGTTCTTTAATAGGGGGCGTGTCCTTGGGACGCACGGCCACAATCTTTGCATTCGTATGTTTCATTAATATCTTTCTTACATCTCCAACAGAGTTACGCTTGGTGGTAAATTTATTCCTTCTCAGCTGTGGAATTATTTGATCAAATTAACCTATCAATATCGTATGTCAAAGGTGTCTTCATCGAGAACCAGCCCGCCACAAAAATTTGACATCGAAAGGCTCCAAACGGCGTCTGTGGCAAAAAAATTCATGGAGACCCTGGGAGAACAGCTGGCTCCCATCTTATCAGACGTATCACTAAAGACAAGCAACGAGCTCTGAATGGAAATGAAAATAGCTATTAAGACCGTGGCCGAACAGATTATCGGTCATCAAGCCCAGCGCAACAGAAATGATTTGTTCGATGATGAGTACCAGAATGCGTTAGTCAAAAAGAATCTGACGTACACTATGAAAATCTCAGAAGAGTAGCGAATAGGATAATTATTGTAGAATTAAGAAAATGAAATACTATGACGACCAATTGAAAAGTATAGATATTAGTTTAGCGAGCAAACACAAGACAAGCATGCAAAGTAGTGAAAAGCCTGAAACGTGGTTATCAGCCAAACACCAGGCCCTGTCGTGATAAAATTGGCAATACTATCGCTGATGAAACAAAATTTAAAGAAAGATGGGCATCATATTTCAAGAACCTCCTAAATTCTCCCCACAGCTCCAGAAAATCGGAGCCTATAGATGTTTCCGGAGAGCTTCCATTGACCCCACCAACTCTGGATGAAGTTTGTTCCCCCATCAAAGTCCAAAAGAATAATATAGCGCCGGGCCTCGATGAGAGTCCGGTGGAGATCATCAAATCTGATGGCAGCAGTGTTCGTAAAGCTATTCACAAAGTCATCCAGCACTTTTGGCAACAAGAAAATGTGCCGAAAGAGTGGACCCAATTAATTATATTCCCTATCCAGAAAAAAGGCGACAAGCTACAGTGCGAAAATTATGGAGGCATATCACTACTTTGTACGGCGTACAAAATATTTTGAAAGATCTAAGAAAATAAAATCGGATCATACGCCAACAGTATTATTGGGGAGTATCAAGGTGGTTTTAGAGCAGGTAGATCGGCAATGGACCAATTGTTCACAGTCAAGCAGGTACTTGAAGAATGCTGGGAGTTGAGTTCAACATAGACGTAACATACACCAAATTTTCGTTGACTTTCAACAAACAAACGACAGTATTGATCGTAATGTACTGTACCAAATAATGCTTTGCTTTGGCATCCCAGCCAAATTCGTCCAACTTACCAAAATGACAATGACGGCGACGACCTCCCAAGTCCGCATCAATAACCAACTCACCGATGCCTTTGACACAAATATCGGACTAAAGCTGGGAGATGGGCTGGCCCCATTGCTATTCAATTTGGCTCTGGAATACGTCAAAAGGAAGCTACGAGTACCTGTCGATACACGAGGTGCATTACTATACAAGTCGTGCCAATTAATAGCCAATGTCACTGTTATTCACAACCTCCAAAGAACTGTTCCTGAAACTCGACAGCGATACATAACTAGTAGGCCTACAAATCGCCAAAATAACGAGAAAATAATGAGAACTAGTAATGGAAGAGACGAAATACGCCAAAGAATACAGCACGCAAATAAAATATTTCTTTTCAGTTTTGACGATCTTGAAAACCAGCTGCATACACAGGAAAACACAGCTCCAAAGATACAAATCTGTGATAAGACCTGTGTTATGCTATGGGTGTGAAACATGGACCCTAACCCAAGCACCCGCAAATATATTGAACACCTTTGAGCGACGGGTACTGTGGTGAATTATCGGAGTGAAGCTAGAGGGGGCCCAAGGGCGAATTCGATGCAACCATAAGCTGTATGAAATTTTCGATGAGCCGGAGTTCTTAACGATTGTAAGACTACGGAAGCTTCAATGGGCTGGCCACATGAATTGTATGGACGAACAACGAATAACCAAAAAGGTATTCATTGGGAGAATTGAAGGGCGAAGACCAGTGGGGAAACTGAGGAAACGCTAGTCTGACGTGGTCGAGGAAGACAGTTCATCGCTGCTCGGATTTCTAAATTGGGGCACGCGGTCAATGAACCGAGACAGTTGGAGGTCCCATTTTGCAGGAAGCGAACGCCCGAGAGGAACTATAGTGCTACAAAGATGAAGCTGAGGAAAATCTATGTTAGTGGTCTCTTCTAGATCTAGTCCAGTATATCTGTTTCCGTTAAATATGGTTCTTTCTTCTTTATTATTAAAGTTTAAAACTGAACTGACTTGGACCTCATGTTTGTATTTAAGCCACTTTGGGCGGTTTTGATCAGTGACCATGTGTTCGCTGCTATTTCAGAGTAAACATTTCATTTGACATGCTCCACCTTCAAAGTCAAGGGTTGAGTGTCCTAATGAACTATAGTTTCTGTATTGCTTTGGCCTGAATTTGAAGTATTCAACTTTTGCGTTGTGGTCTGGGGTCTTTAAGTGGTTCGGTAGCGTATTTCCCTCTTACGTGATCTTGATCGATTTTATGGAGATGTAATTTGTGGGGTTCTTTGGATCCCTTCTGTTTAATTTGATAGCGTTAACAATCTTGAAATTTGTTGCATGGTTTAGCGAACTCGATGAACTTTGTTAGTTCCAGGTCTAGATCAATATCTCTGACTACGCCGTATCTAAATATAAAATTTCCCGATATGAACGCATTTAAATTATGATTTTTGTAGATGTCATTTTCAATCGCCTCGTTCGCATCTTTTTGCGATGCAAAGAAAACCTTTCGTTTTAAACGGTTCACATACAACAGGTTGTAGTTAACTTCCTTGTTGATGAAGAAGAATCGGATGGGGGAAAGTTTGATAAGTTTACCATCGAATCTCCTTTTGAATATCAGAGAGAAGGTCTTGTCTTTAAAGTTGATGTTATACCGACTTCGTGGACACGTTGGCGTGTACGCTGTTGCTTTGTTGCATTATATTATCGTTTAGTTCAGATACCGTATTATGCTTTGCGTTCTCTGCCGTCCAGAATTTACATTTCTATTCCTTTTTTCGTTTTCTTCGCCGAAAAACTTTGTAGAAGCTTGGGATGGTGTTCGGAATGCCCTCCGCCCTTTAATTATGACCAAACTCCATTTAGTGATTTAGTTGCACAAGTCACACCAATATTTGGAGATAAACAAGGGTACTCATCAGTGTGCGGCGATAAATCTTCTAATTAGAATGGCATTGAATACAGTAGTGTTGTTGCAGGTATTGCCCCTAGATAGCACGACATCATGGACAATGCTCTTGGGGCCATTCTCGATTAGATATGGTTGCTCTTGAGTCCTTTCGTCGGGGGTCACAAATTATCACTGGTTAAGTTTTACTCCCGTAAGCCAGATGTCCCTGGTTCGAATCCCATTGGGGGCAGCGAGATTTGTTTCGAGTGATTCTTCAGACGGACTGTAAGCCCGTTTAGTTATGATACGTACTGGCTTAAAATCCGAACGTATCGCAGCTGGGTGGACGGACACACGGCCAAAGCGTGCTACTGACCATATCACCTTCCCGAGTGCCGATACGTCGATCAAGATAATGAGACAGTTTAAGTATCTCTAAGCGATCGCCTGAAAGGGGCTGTAGTGCTAAAGAAAAAGAAAACGTCTAGCAATATTTTTTTAATTCCTGTGTGCTATATATAAAGTATAAACCACTGCCCCACAAAGAGTTGAGTTGCTTTCTTCTATTAATCAAGTTGACTTGTCTCACGACCCGCTTTGTAAAACTTCCATGTTTAAATAGCATCTGACGCTTTGCCAGCAAAGAGCCTAAGTGCATGAAAAAAATTGTTGGATGAATCAGAAAAAAAATTGTAATGATTTTTAAGTCTAAGTCCGAACGAGGAACCGACCTCTCATCGGTTCTAGACGTTAATCTAAGTCGTGCCAACGGATGGTACCAACCGGTCAACCAATCCGTGCACCGTAATCCATTTTCGCGGTGGCTGCTTGTCGGCCAGCTAGATCGGAGAGGATTTCGGTCGCGGGTCTCAAAATGGATTACACTCATTTACAATTTTTCAGCCACCATTAAACGCCCGTTTCAAACGCGTCGAAAACACAACCATACGGAGAAGGAACCTATTTTACGTTACTCCGTATTTCTTCATTCACCCAGTCAAAGTACCAAACAAATCTAATTTCTATTTCGCGTTCCCGAATTTTACCGACGCGGTACCGAAAAATTTACTACGTTAACGTGAATTCGAAAAAAAACTACGCTAAAAAAAAAAAACAAACCAACAAAGGTACCGCGTACCGCGCGTGACGCAATACCGGCCTCAGAGGATTTTCTTAAACCCTACCCTCGCGACGGCATACTTACCATGCACTCTAGTTCCCGCTGGAAAGAAAGGACCACTGGAAAGGAAATCCGTTGTTAAGGAATCAATCGATTCCAGAGGATCCCTCTTGGTCAACCGAGCGCGACTTGTAGTGTCAGAGCGGACAGTTGTTGAGTGGCGACCACTACTCCCACACTCTGCTACCATGTGGCTGTCAATTCACTTTGACATCCCACGACAAAATTGACGTGGGATGTGCACCCGTCACAACCAACATGAAATGACAAGCCACATGGCGGCAAGGTGTATTGGTAGTGGTCGCCGCGTCGTCGAATGATTCGTTACAAAATGTTCTATTAATCCTTGGAAAGTTTGCGAAGATACAGTTCAGTTATTAGTCTAACGGTAGTTTCTATCGAATTTCGGTTTTCATCGGCTGTATATCATTTGAAATAAACTCTTTAACAATCTTCTCTTATTTTGCACTTGCAATGTAATTATCTGAAATCATATTCTTACATCGATGTGGCAAAAAAAATCAACTACAAATTTCGAATTTATACAGCTGCTACAGTAACTCTCCTAACATTCATCTGCAAAATATTGTGAATGAATCACACATGACCAATAACACTGCAAACTAATATCAACACTGCCATCTAACACACTACTATCATGCTCCAGAAATAAGTCTGCCAAATATTTTTCTAAATTTGTATTAAAAAATACAATTACACACTAAAAATCTACACACGCACACGTAAATAATACTGAATGTAGGTAATATAGTTGAAATTAAATAATAAATTATTAATATTATATATTAGAGTGCATAGTTGAATTACATGTATACATATCTACTACTCGTATATATGATGAGTATATTAATCCTTGTATAAAGAATTCATGTAAATCACAGAATGTATACAGTTTTAATCAATTTAATAAACAAAATAGATGAATTTGTTATACTAGATAACAATACAGAGGATGGAAATGATTTTCTTATAATTAAACAAATCACAATAGTGAGCCGGCCAACTATGTTAATATTTTAGTATAGGAGTTAATATTTACTATATAGATTATTTCTTTTCATATATGACTATATATAATAATCGTAGCTACTCTAGAATTTTTGTCAAAGTACATTACATATACACTAAATATTTCTATATTGAAATTTTGTAAAACTTTGTTAAATTGAGATTTGCTGTGATTATTCAGATATTTCCTTATATTTACTGTTCTTTGGAAATTACTGTAGTTTATATCAATGCTCACTGCTGTTAAGAGCAATAATTTATTTTCGATCTGATTGAGTGCAGTTAATTTTTCTGATAGCACTGTATTACACAGTTGAAATATACAAATATATTTGGAATTATTTTGATGATATTGAATAGAAACTATTTTGAGTCCATACACCAAAAAATTTAACTCACTTTAATATATATATGAGTCCATAATATATATATGAGTCCACTCTATTAACAAATTTAACTCCAAAATATCTTTAAAATTAAAATCATTTATATAATTTCTTATGCTCCTTAAAATGGATTTCCATTCAATATCATCTTAAAATGCAGATTAGCTTCTAGGAGAATAAAACTAGGCCTTTTAATTCCATTAAAAAAAAATTCCAAAATCAAATTAAGATTGAAAAAATATTTCACTAATTGCATTTTTTCTTGTTTCTATTCTCGTTTCATTTTTGTTTTCCACAAAACAATTTCTAACAATGAACCAATTCACGAATGTTTTATTGAAATTGGATTGGAATGAACGCAGCAACAAGAACAGGATCCAACAAATTTGTATATTGCAAATTTGCCGCCAACATTTAAAGAAACTGATTTAGAGAATTTACTATCGAAATATGGACAAGTAGTGTCAACAAGAATTCTTCGTGATCAACAGGGGCAATCTAAAGGTAAGTCAAAAATTCAACAGATATAAAAGTTTATAGTTTGTCGTCTGTAAAATCGTTTTTGACCATATTAAATATGTTCGATAAAATAGAATATCATAATTAGGCTCTGTTTGTTGCTCAGCAGGTAATTTGAAAGTGCCTGCTAAATACGCCCTTAAAACAGAATGTGACTGGGTGAAATACTATATGGGCTGATAAGTCCCGGGATTTTTAATGAAAACAAGAGCGTTTTCTGGACAGAGTTGTATTTATTCCTCAACATAGTTGCCATCAAGTGCAATTCACTTGATATAGCGATTTTCTAGTATTTTAATGCCCTTTTTTTAATACGAAACATCTAAACCTTCAAAATACGCCTCAGTTTTCGCGATGACTTCCTCATTAGATCTGAATCTAGTAGCTAGAGAATACCAGTTCTGGCTCACTTTTTTCATACAAATTTCAAATGTGGTCTAGGGTGTGTGTCTTGGGTGTGTGGGTGCGTGTATTAGAGTGGTATGGGTAGGTGCCTGAGATAAGAAGGGGTAAGTCCGGAATAGGTGTGGATCTTTTGGGTGGTTGCCAGGGGAGTGTGTGGGCCTTAGGTATGTGGAAATGTGTATAAGACTGGTATAGGTGGGTGCCTGGGATAAGAAGGTATGAGCCCGGAATAGGTGTGGGTCTCCTGGGTAATTGCCTGGGGGAGGGTGTGGATCTTAGGTGTATGGGTGTATGTATTGAATTAGCATAGGTGAGTACCGGGGATGAGAAGGTATGGGTCTTAGGTAAATAAACATCGGAATCTTGATTAAGTAGGTAAGCGTTCCGGGTCTTAGTACCCTCTAGCGGTTAGTAGAAGTAGTCATATGTCTTTAGATTACTGGTGCATATCCTTAGCCTTTACAGCCTGTGATGGTAAATGGTGAAACTAGAAAGTTGATTTCTGTCTAGATTAGTCCCGTGTTTTCAGTTAATAGATTAAAGACTTAGATTTCCCAGCGTGTTTATATAGGGTCAATATAAATGTTTAAGCCTTTGACGCTTTTAGCGATAGATAATTATACTATCCATGTTTTTTTATTCATCTGGAAGGATTTCTCATACATTCGTTTCTTATAGTCTTTGCATGGTTTCGTTATTCATCTTTGGTGGAAGTGTTTCTCGGGTCTTTAACGCTTCTAGCGGTAGATAGTTTTTTACCCATGACTACTTTAATGTATATGTTAGGAAATCCACGTCTAGAGTTGATAGCTTGAAGTATTAGGGTTGCTAAGCCATTAGGGAAGTTCTATTGATAGGTGGCGCTCTACGCGATAGGTTTACTGCTTATAGGGCTTGAGAATTTCTAGCATATCTCACTACTGAGAGGCTTCCGGGTCGAACGATTTACTTTTTCACAATATGCGTACTGAACGTTTTTTATGGTGCGATTGGCTGCGTGGTGACGGCGGGCGTTTGTATAGACGGATGACTGCGATACTGATGGATGATGGACGTGCCCGTCAGCGCGTATTCTAAGCCGTAGGAATTTACTTCATGGGCGCTTGGATAGGGAACGCGTTGCAGCGATTGGTGTCTTTGGCTGCGTGTGGAAATTGCCGATTTGCTTGATCATGCTAGCCGTGCCGGAAGTTTTTATGATGCGAGTTATTGTGTGGTATGGAGGGCGCTGCATTATGGATGGGCGCAGGGCTTGCCTTTCGATGGGTGCTCTAAGGCATGAGAATTTACTTAGTGGGCGCTTGCTTAAGGTACGTTTTTGCTCCTCGTTTGATGTCTATGGACGGTATTGTAGATGTGATGCGCGTCGCTTGTTTCCACCAAGGCGGATGTTATGAGCCGTAGAAATTTGCCTCGTGAGCGTTTGGTTAAGTTTCCGCGTTGCTCATCAAAGGGTGCCTGTCTTTAAGTATGGACGACCTTGTAGGAAATTCGGAATGATTTGCGTCGCTTTTCAGAGGATCGTGATTGCGGTGTAGATTTGCCCGGCGGCGAGTTCTGTTAAGCATGGAAATTGACCTCGGGGGATGCGTGGCATGTGCAAGTGATTTTGCTTGTTAAGATTAGTTTTTCGTACGCATAGACTTCCCTGTCGGCGCGAGTTTTGAGGCATCGGAATCTACAGCGTGGAAGAGAAGTGGCATGGCGTACATTGCATTGTAATTTGGTTTTGCTTGATGGAGGCGTTTTTTCTTGTTGTGTTGGCCGTGGGCAGCGGGTAACGTGATGCGCGACATTGAGACGTGTTTTCATAAATGTCCATTCACAGATGCGCCTGTTCTAGTTTGCTGATTATTATTTACATTGATTGTTTTCAGTTTCATTTTGCTTGGATACGTCGTTTCTTTGGTTTGTGACTCATTGCTATTGTATATTATTGCTTTTATCGGTTTCATGTCAATAGTACTTTAAAAATCGTCTACAATGTATTTTGTTCGGTTAGACTACTATGTTGATTGCTCAAATCTATGGATGCAGTAATACGTTCTTGATATTTAGTATAGTTTTAAATTTTAGTTTGCTTGTAGCAGCATTTTGTTTGTCTTCATCATCATCACTTATTTCTTAAAGCAGTTTCTATACTTCATTCTCTGATTTTACTATTATGTAGAAGTATGGTACTATATTCATTCATGTTTTCTTTACTATAGGATGCTCATTGGTTTTATTCAAAAATTCTAATAATTTCTTCCAAGAGAGTTATTATCTTGTAGTGCCTGAGATGGTGATAATTTTGTTCGTACAATTTATGATTTGTCCCTTTTGATAAGTGCGTGGGTCTATTTTTTAGATCACTATGTTGAGATGTATGTTTTGGGTATCTATTCTAAATTTGAGATTATTTATGGATGTTGTATAGGAAAGATATTACGGTTTATGGCTTCTGGAATGCTACTTTTTATGGAGTTTATGTATGATCGATGTAGGAGTAGTCCTAATGAGTAGGAATATAGACAAATTTTCATTGATAAATTTTGGGTACGTACTGAAAGATAAATAATATAGAAAAAAGTGAATGCGGTAGGTCATTGACATTAGGGGTTTGTTGGTATTATTCATTGTTTATGCCCATAACGCATGGAAAAATATTTTTTAGTCATGCTAGCATTATAGGCATGCACTAGATTGAATAAATTTTTATATTTACTCTGAATTAGGTGCTGTTATTGTGGGTCTGTATCATTTAGTTTAGGTAGTTTCATGAGTGTCAGTATAATATAGAGTAAAACTATTATTTTATGCTTGTCTCATATTCTTCACAGTATATATGATTTTTCGACATTTCCGAATTTCTTTAGGTATATTTTCATTGAGAACTTGTCGATATTCGAGTATGAGAATCTCTAATTTGTTATCTCCTTAGGAATGCTTGCATGCATGGATGATGCCATTTAGCTGATACTTTTCGGATGCATATTATCGCTTTTAGTGCCTATATGATTGCATGAGAATTTACAAATCTCATACTTTGTGTGCTTGTATTAAGCGTAAAGTCACTTCAGCTATAGTCATATACATTTTCAATATTTGAGCATTGTAAAATACGTATTTCCTACATTTCAAATATGCTAGATTTATCATCATAGGGATTGTCGGGTATGCCCATTGACATATTCAAGTATTATTTTCACATAAGTAAAATCTATTCTTGTTGAGTTTTTTCTTATCAGAATTTTTTTCTGCTGGATGCTTGGTTGAATTTTTATAGGTTTGAAGAAGATCTAATTAGTTTCCAACATAAAGGGTATGTTTTGGGTTAGCGCACTGCTACTATAGATCACTTAGGCTAATGTTTATGTAAGATAGTTCGGTATAGACAACGATGTGTGGTAGCATATGAGTTTACGGTAGGCTATTTTTAGATCGATCTCATCGCATCTTGTATAGACAAGTAGCATATGTTATGAAGTGTTCTTGATAAGGATGGTCGCGAGTCATTGTAGGATGTTAAGAGATGATCATTACTTTCAGGAGGTGTTTGTCTGCTGTTAATTTGATGAACAGATGTACACTTGAGTTGAATGAACTAATGAGGGTTTTTTTGTCTCTCATTGGCTATTTATGAATGGTAGAGTTAAGCGTAATTTTGAGAGTTTCGGATATGCTAAGAATGTTTAGAACATTATGCTTGGTTGTTTAAGATATTTGTTTGCTTGGACGGTTGTAAAACAGTTGATAAAATTAAAAAAACCTGTATATTTTTCTGATAAAAATAATTTATTGAGTAATACTACTTTTTAACATATATTACTAAATGTTGATAAAATCTTTAACAGCACATCTGATAAATAGCTATATATTTTTATGTATTCTACAGTATATTGAACAATTTTCAAGTTAACTCAACCCAGGTTTATTCAGCTGCACTATTTAAGCATTAGGACCATACAAATGTATAATAAGTCCTCTCACTTCTTTTTTAATGTTTATTGTACAATTTATTAAGCCTCCTCAGCATATCATTGTAGTTTATGTCCCCTTCACTCTAGTGCAAACTGTTGATGTTTCAATTCCAATATTGTTTTGGTTGTATGTTATGAAAATTGTATGTCCCTTGATGAATTACTGATGAGCATTTCCTTAAACTTTTTCATTCTAATAGCGCTGGCCACCAGTTGGCTCTGATTTTGTTTGGACTATTTATACTACCCGATGCTATGAATTATTACTTTGTCTTATGTATGCGAGACTGCAGGAGTATGTACTGTTTTATTAGTTTAAAAATATTTCTTGTCTCTTGATCGTATGAATGACAAATGCATGTATCAGTGCCTGATGTCGTATTAGAGTTGGACCATTCACATATTTGGTAGTGTATTCCATGTTTATTAGATACTTTCTCGCCCATATTACCATATTTAAGCATATAATTCTCGATTCGTATTCGGTGTTCAGGAAAAATATCACGGTACGATTGCATGAAGTATAGGATAACCATTGTAATAGATCTTATTGCGGTGAAAGTGTATTGACCTCTGTTTTCCTAGTTTTCTTGACGTCGTTTACGTTGGTTTGATGAATTTTGAAGACCTCATAATAATCCATAGAATAATATATAGTCTAGTGATAGACAAAACGACGTGCTGCCTTCAAGTTAACATACATTCATGTTCTAGTTTATACAGTAGAGCCAAGATGAGGGTCTGTTTCTCAATATTAAACTTCAGTATTTCATAGACTAAAGAGATTATACTTGATTACAAAGCCTTTCACAATAGTTTGTAGTTTAGCAAGTCTCAATTTCCAATTTCCTTATGAATAATTCCTTTTAGTGAAGTAAAACATTTTTTATGGCGTTTGTAGTATTTTATTTCATCACATGGAAAATTGGATCGTTACATAGTACTGGTATTTCATAAAAAAGCCTAGAGTAGTTTATATTTACAAATGATGTTTGAGTTGGAGTGAAGAAGTCGTTGATATCCAGTTTAAGTACGCTTTTTTCTCTGCATCTTGCACAATATTGGTCATAGTATTCCTTCACACAATCGGTAAGCAAATTGTTGTATTGCATGACAATGTTGAAAAAATCCATCAAGATGAAAAGCGTGAAGAGCTCGGGATGTTTAAGTATTAGTCTCTCTCCTCCAATAGGTATGTAGAAGAGTTCAAGAAGTCCAAGCTGATTTGCAGGGAACTCATCTACTCTATCCTTGAGATCAATGAGGTATTGGCGAAGTGAAGTCCATTGACTGTTATCTAACTCCAACTGATTTTGTCCATTGCATCGGAAGATTATTTTCGCTTGAAATGTCAGCGGGTCAAATCCAAGTATTACTTTGCTTTTGTGGAAGCCTTCATCAAGATAGTATGTATAGTTTAGCAAGAGGTTTTTCTCATAGATTCGCTGTTTCTCTCCATTCTTTTTTAGTTTCTTCTCTTTCTTGTTCACTTTTCTGGCTGAAGTAGCCTTATCAGTCTGGCTGGCCTTTTCATGCTTCTGACTGACTGACGAAGTTACTGAATCTGCTCCGATCATTTTAAATGACTGCATCTAGTAGTAAAACTAAAGATGTATATTTGCTACACCAGCATATATATTCACTTCTCTGCATTTACGGATGGAGTGGGGGCAAGTTCAATATGTGTTGATAATTCTATTGCATAAGTAAACATGTTTAGCCCTTGAATGCTGTAATGTTGCTTACTCTCATGATTTGAATTCAAAGATAAGAAAGTGCTATGGAGTTAAGATTTGAACCACCAAGCTAACAGGAGTAGGAGTCAGTAACAGGAAATGACACTTTGCTCCGTATTTCCTTTAGAATTTTTAGGAGTACTGCTGGGCTACAATAGATTGCTTCTAGGCTAATTAGCTGTCTTTTTATCTGTTAAACTATCTATTTAGCTGTCACTTTTGCTGATGAGCTGTCTATCTTATGTGTAATGCTGTCTTTTAAGCCGATTCCCTGTCTGTTTAGCTGATATGCTATCCTCTTGAGCTGTCTATTTAGCTGTCACTTTTGCTGATGAGCTGTCTATTATATGTATAATGCTGTCTATGCAGCTATCTATTTAGCTGATGCTCTGTCTGTTTAGTTTTTATGCTGTCTGCTGAGCTAACCGTTTAGCTGATAAACCCGTCTATTTAGCTGGTAAGTGGTCTATGTAGCTTTCTTTTTAGCTGATGCCCTGTCTGCTTAGTTGATATGCTATCTCTTTAGCTGTCTGTATAGCTATCTTTAGTTAATAAGTTGAGCGTTTGGCCTTACGTGCTATCTGCCATTCGGTAAATTCATTTGATTGTTGGTAATTATCTACCCATAAAAAAATTCTTACTTTCCATACAGTTGCAGTCAGCTTTTTTTTTTACATTTACTTTAAATGTCATATGCTCATCACGATTTACGTTAGGCCTATTGGTTACCAAGACTGCATTTTGATCATCTTCCAAGTTATTCGTAGGCATACATGGGTTAGACAAGAATCTTCACGTCCATGTTGCTCTTCTGGTGAACAAATCTTGATTAGGAGCAAGCCATTGTTATTTGCTCGAGAGTTAATTGATCTTATTTCACACTGATGCATTCTTCATAAGAATGAGTCAAGTCACCATTCTTTTTTATCTGCGTCAGTTTTTCTCTTGACCTCTGTCTATCTAATCTATAGGATCCTCTTTCTACAGCAATTCGATTTCAGTTCTCTAGGTTTTCATGTCTTCATAGGATTTGCGGCCTATGGGACCCTTATTGCCCACTATAATGTTCCATTGCATTGAAATTATGTTGCTACACTTATGAACTCATCCAATATGCCCAAAAATCATATGATCCCATGGATCAGCCATTTGAATCATTTTGTAAAGCACAAACTTGTTGAATAAATCTCTAATTCATGCAAACCGTTGCTTAGTCGATGTATTAAGGGTTTATTGTGGAACTTATTAAGTATATTGAATCATCTTGACGTTCTCATGTATGACCAACCCTTTTGGATTATCCGGGATATGCTATGACTGCAACGATTTTTTCCCTATCATTGAACAATTGAGTAAAATTTTGATACCTCCAACTGACTAAAAATCTGTCATTGATCCATTTTCAGAAGATGTTTGAATGGTTTGGAAGACTTGAGGCTGCATCATTATTCACAACCTGTGAAATGATTAAATATCATGGACAAATGTGTCTACATATGTACATTATAATAGCTATCAAATGTCTATGTATTAGTATCATATGATCGACTGGTCTCTTTATCATGCAAAGAGGGTTATCCACAATCACCGATCAGTTGAGCCGTCTGATACGATCATGAGTTGCCTGTTCAGCAGTTGAACTTTGGTCAACTTCACACCAATATGTTTTCTCTTTCGCACCTGCTAACCCAATTTCCTGACGAGCTCAAGGTAGCCTTCTCTTTCACACCTACAACTCGAGTTGATTGGTGAGCAGAAGGTGGTGAAGGGCCTTACAGGGCTTCTACCCAGCCTGCCCCGTGGCATGCATGCATGATGATCCTCGCAGAGATGCAGAATAACCTTCTACCTAGCCTACCTCATTGCCACGCAGGCATCAATGACCGGTCATCATGCGTTATGACGCGTCATAATGCATGATGATGGGTCATCATGCCTGCATGGCAATGGGGTAGGCTGGGTAGAAGGTTATTCTGCATCTCTGCGAGGATCATCATGCATGCATGCCACGGGGCAGGCTGGGTAGAAGCCCTGTAAGGCCCTTCACCACCTTCTGCTCACCAATCAACTCGAGTTGTAGGTGTGAAAGAGAAGGCTACCTTGAGCTCGTCAGGAAATTGGGTTAGCAGGTGCGAAAGAGAAAACATATTGGTGTGAAGTTGACCAAAGTTCAACTGCTGAACAGGCAACTCATGATCGTATCAGACGGCTCAACTGATCGGTGATTGTGGATAACCCTCTTTGCATGATAAAGAGACCAGTCGATCATATGATACTAATACATAGACATTTGATAGCTATTATAATGTACATATGTAGACACATTTGTCCATGATATTTAATCATTTCACAGGTTGTGAATAATGATGCAGCCTCAAGTCTTCCAAACCATTCAAACATCTTCTGAAAATGGATCAATGACAGATTTTTAGTCAGTTGGAGGTATCAAAATTTTACTCAATTGTTCAATGATAGGGAAAAAATCGTTGCAGTCATAGCATATCCCGGATAATCCAAAAGGGTTGGTCATACATGAGAACGTCAAGATGATTCAATATACTTAATAAGTTCCACAATAAACCCTTAATACATCGACTAAGCAACGGTTTGCATGAATTAGAGATTTATTCAACAAGTTTGTGCTTTACAAAATGATTCAAATGGCTGATCCATGGGATCATATGATTTTTGGGCATATTGGATGAGTTCATAAGTGTAGCAACATAATTTCAATGCAATGGAACATTATAGTGGGCAATAAGGGTCCCATAGGCCGCAAATCCTATGAAGACATGAAAACCTAGAGAACTGAAATCGAATTGCTGTAGAAAGAGGATCCTATAGATTAGATAGACAGAGGTCAAGAGAAAAACTGACGCAGATAAAAAAGAATGGTGACTTGACTCATTCTTATGAAGAATGCATCAGTGTGAAATAAGATCAATTAACTCTCGAGCAAATAACAATGGCTTGCTCCTAATCAAGATTTGTTCACCAGAAGAGCAACATGGACGTGAAGATTCTTGTCTAACCCATGTATGCCTACGAATAACTTGGAAGATGATCAAAATGCAGTCTTGGTAACCAATAGGCCTAACGTAAATCGTGATGAGCATATGACATTTAAAGTAAATGTAAAAAAAAAAGCTGACTGCAACTGTATGGAAAGTAAGAATTTTTTTATGGGTAGATAATTACCAACAATCAAATGAATTTACCGAATGGCAGATAGCACGTAAGGCCAAACGCTCAACTTATTAACTAAAGATAGCTATACAGACAGCTAAAGAGATAGCATATCAACTAAGCAGACAGGGCATCAGCTAAAAAGAAAGCTACATAGACCACTTACCAGCTAAATAGACGGGTTTATCAGCTAAACGGTTAGCTCAGCAGACAGCATAAAAACTAAACAGACAGAGCATCAGCTAAATAGATAGCTGCATAGACAGCATTATACATATAATAGACAGCTCATCAGCAAAAGTGACAGCTAAATAGACAGCTCAAGAGGATAGCATATCAGCTAAACAGACAGGGAATCGGCTTAAAAGACAGCATTACACATAAGATAGACAGCTCATCAGCAAAAGTGACAGCTAAATAGATAGTTTAACAGATAAAAAGACAGCTAATTAGCCTAGAAGCAATCTATTGTAGCCCAGCAGTACTCCTAAAAATTCTAAAGGAAATACGGAGCAAAGTGTCATTTCCTGTTACTGACTCCTACTCCTGTTAGCTTGGTGGTTCAAATCTTAACTCCATAGCACTTTCTTATCTTTGAATTCAAATCATGAGAGTAAGCAACATTACAGCATTCAAGGGCTAAACATGTTTACTTATGCAATAGAATTATCAACACATATTGAACTTGCCCCCACTCCATCCGTAAATGCAGAGAAGTGAATATATATGCTGGTGTAACAAATATACATCTTTAGTTTTAATACTAAAAGCAGTCATTTAAAATGAACGGAGCAGATCCAGTAACTTCGTCAGTCAGTCAGAAGCATGAAAAGGCCAGCCAGACTGATAAGGCTACTTCAGCCAGAAAAGTGAACAAGAAAGAGAAGAAACTAAAAAAGAATGGAGAGAAACAGCGAATCTATGAGAAAAACCTCTTGCTGAACTATACATACTATCTTGATGAAGGCTTCCACAAAAGTAAAGTAATACTTGGATTTGACCCGCTGACATTTCAAGCGAAAATAATCTTCCGATGCAGTGGACAAAATCAGTTGGAGTTAGATAACAGTCAATGGACTTCACTTCGCCAATACCTCATTGATCTCAAGGATAGAGTAGATGAGTTCCCTGCAAATCAGCTTGGACTTCTTGAACTCTTCTACATACCTATTAGAGGAGAGAGACTAATACTTAAACATCCCGAGCTCTTCACGCTTTTCATCTTGATGGATTTTTTCAACATTGTCATGCAATACAACAATTTGCTTACCGATTGTGTGAAGGAATACTATGACCAATATTGCGCAAGATGCAGAGAAAAAAGCCTACTTAAACTGGATATCAACGACTTCTTCACTCCAACTCAAACATCATTTGTAAATATAAACTACTCTAGGCTTTTTTATGAAATACCAGTACTATGTAACGATCTAATTTTCCATATGATGAAATAAAATACTAAAAACCCTATAAACAATGTTTTACTTCACTGAAAGGAATTATTCATAAGGAAATTGGAAATTGAGACTTGGTAAACTACAAACTATTGTGAAAGGCTTTGAAATCAAGTATAATCTCTTGAGTCTATAAAATACTGAAATTTAATATTGAGGAACAGACCCTCATCTTAGCTGCACTGTACAAACTAGGACATGAATGTATGTTAACTTAAAGGCAGCACGTCGTTTTTTCTATCACTAGACTACATATAATTCTACGGATTATTATGAGGTTTTTAAAATTCAGCAAACCAACGTAAACGACGTCAAGAAAACTAGGAAAACAGAGGTCAATACACTTTCACCGCGATAAGATCTATTACAATGGTTATCCTATACTTCATGGAAGTGTACCGTGATATTTTTCTTGAACACCGAATACGAATCGAGAATTATATGCTTAAATATGGTAATATGGGCGAGAAAGTATCTAATAAACATGGAATACACTACCAAATATGTGAATGGTCCAACTCTAATACGACATCAGGCACTGATACATGCATTTGTCATTCATACGATCAAGAGACAAGAAATATTTTTAAACTAATAAAACAGTACATACTCCTGCAGTCTCGCATACAAACGACAAAGTAATAATTCATAGCATCGGGTAGTATAAATAGTCCAAACAAAATTCGAGCCAACTGGTGGCCAGCGCTATTAGAATGTATCGGCAAATCCTCACCAGTAATTCATCAAGGAACATACTATTCTCATAAAATGCAACCAAAACGAAATTCGAATTGAAACATCAACAGTTTGCACTAGAGTGAAGAGGACATAAGCTACAATTATATGCTGAGGAAGACGTGAGAGGCCTTACTATACATTTGTATGGTCCTAAAGCAGAAATAGTGCAGCTGAATAAACCTTCCATATGCTATAGAATTCATAAATATATCAACCCATATATTAGATGTCCTGTAAATTGTATGAAAATTTATTTATATATATAACAAAAAATAGCATTACTCAATAAATTATTTCTATTAGAAAGAAACACATTCTTTTTATTTTAACAACTAATCTAACACTGCTCAACTAAACAAATACCTCAAACAATAAACCAAAAAAACCTAAACATTCCTAGCATATCCGCAACTCCCAAGTATCAAACACTCAATTCTACCATTCAAAAATATCTAATGAGAAACAAAAAAAAACCCCTCATTAGTTCATTCAACTCAAGTATACTCGTACATCTGTTCATCAAATAACCAGCAGACAAACACCTCCTGAAAGTAATGATCATATCTTAACATCCTACAATGACTCGTGACCATCATTATCAAGAACACTTTATAACATATGCTACTTATCTATACAGGATACGATGAGATCGATCTAAAAATAGGCTACCATAAACTCATATGCTTCCACACATCGTTATCTTTACCGAACTATCCTACATAAACATTAGCCTAAGTGGTCTATAGTAGCAGTGCGCCAACCCAAAACATACGCTTTATGTTGAAAACTAATTAGATCTTCTTCAAACCTAAAAAAAAAATCAACCAAGCATCCAGCAGAAAAAAATTCTGATAAGAAAAAACTCAACAAGAATATATTTTACTTATGTGAAAATAATACTTGAATATGTTAATCAGTATACCCTAAAATCGCTATGATGATAAATCCAGTATATTTAAAATGTAGTAAATACGTATTTTACTTAATGCACAAATATTGAAAATGTATATGAATATAGCAGAAGTGGCTTTACGCTTAATACAAGCACACAAAGTATGAGGTTTGTAAATTCTCATGCAATCATAAAGGCATTAAAAGCGATAATATGCATCCGAAAAGTATCAACTTAACGGCACCATTCAAGCATCATTTTCCTAAGGAGATAAAAAATTAAAAATTATCATACTCAAAAAATATCAACAAGTTCTAAATGAAAATATGCCTAGAGAAATTCGGAAATGTCGAAAAATCATACATACTGTGAAGAATGTGAGACAAGCATAAAATAATAGTTTTACTCTATATTATACTGACACTCATGAAACTACTTAAACTAAATAATACAGATCCATAATAACAGCACCTAATTCAGAGTAAATATTAAAACTTTATTCAATCTAGTGCATGCCTATAATGCCATCATATAGGACCAATAATATTTTCCCATGCATTATGAGCATAAACAAAGAATAATACCTCAATACCAACAAACCCCTAATGTCAATGACCTAGCGCATTCACTTTTTTCTATATTAGGTTCTTCCTTTCAGTACGTACCCAAAATTAATCAATGAAAATGCGTCTATATTCCTACTCATTAGGACCACCACGATGATTTATACATTCCAGAAGCCATAAACCGTAATATCTTTCCTATACAACATCCATAAATAATCTCAAATTTAGAATAGATACCCAAAACATACATCCCAACATAGTGATCTAAAAAATAGACCCAAGCACTTATCAAAAGGGACAAATCATATGATGTACGAACAAAATTATCACCATCTTATGCACTACAAGATCATTAATTTGAAAAAATAACTCGTCTTGGAAGAAATTATTAGAATTTTTTAACAAAACCAATGAGCATCCTATAGTAAAGAAAAAAAAATTAATGAATATAGTGCCATACTTCTACATAATAGTACAATCAGAGAATGAAGTATAGAAACTGCTTTAAGAAATAGGTGATGATGATGCAGACAAACAAAATGCTGCTACAAGCAAACTAAAATTTAATACTATACTAAATATCAAGAACGTATTATCTCTTTCACGACATCCATAGATTTGAGCAATCAACATAGTAGTCTAACCGAACAAAATACATTGTAGACGATTTTTAAAGTACTATTGACATGAAACCGATAAAAGCAATAATATACAATAGCAATGAGTCACAAAACAAAGAAACGACGTATCCAAGCAAAATGAAACTGAAAACAATCAATGTAAATAATAATCAGCAAACTAGAACAGGCGCATCTGTGAATGGACATTTATGAAAACACGTCTCAATGCCGCGCATCACGTTACCCGCTGCCCACGGCCAACACAACAAGAAAAACCGGCTCCATCAGGCAAAACCATATTGCAATGCAGTGTATGCCACGCCACTTCTCTTCCACGCTGTAGATTCCGATGCCCTAAAACTCGCGCCGACAGGGAAGTCTATGCGTACGAAACACTACTCTTAACAAGCAAAATCACTTGCACATGCCACGCATCCCCCGAGGCCAATTTCCATGCTTAACAGCGTTCACTGCCTAACAATTCTACATCCCAATCTGAACCTCCAAAAAGTGACGCAAATCATTCCGAATCGCCGACAAGGCCGTCCATACTTAAAGACAGGCATCCTTTGATAAGCAACGCGGAAACTTAGCCAAACGCTCACGAGACAAATTTCTGCGGCTCATAACATCCGCTGCCATTGAAACCTATACCTCGAATTACTTCCTCCCGCAACCAACACGCGCGACGTTTTCTCGCCCGCACCACCATCCTTAACCGCCGACGCCAATCCAAGAGCAACGCGCAACTTAAGCAATCACCCACGGAGCAAATTGTAACGCCTTAGAATACCCGTCGAAAGGCAATCCCATCGCCCATCTATAATGCAAAGCCACCCGGCTATAGCAGCGCCTTCCATCATCACGCAACTACTCGCATCATAAAAACTTCCGGCACCGCTAGCATGATCAATCGAATCGGTCATTTCCACACGCGGTCGTTCATCCTTAGCCAAAGACACCAATCGATGAGCAACGCGCTCCTTAACCAAGCACCCATGAAGCAAATTCTCACGCCTTAGAATTCCCGTCGAAAGGTAAACCTATCGCCCATCCATAATACAAAGTTACCCGTCTATATCAGCGCCCTCCATCACCACGCAACCACTCGCACCATGAAAATCGTCCAGCACGCCTAACGTGATCAAGTAAATCGGTGAGTTCCACACGCTGCTGTCCATCCTTAACCGCCGACGCCAATCCAAGAGCAACGCGCAACTTAAGCAATCACGCACGGAGCAAATTGTAACGCCTTAGAGTACCCGTCGAAAGGCAATCCCATCGCCCATCCATAATTCAAAGTCACCCATCTACAGCAGCGCCCTCCGTCACCATGCAACCATTCGCGCCATAAAAACTAACCCTCAAATTACTTCCTCCAACAAGCGACGCGCATCACACCTACAATACCGTCCATCTTTAACCACAGACACCAATCGACGAGCAAAAACGTACCTTAAACAAGCACCCAAGAAGCAAATTCCCATGACTTAAGCACCCGCTGACGAGCAAGCCCATCACCCGTCGAAAGGTAAACCCGTCTACAGCAGCGCCCTTCGTCACCACGCAGCCACTCGTCCAGCACGCCTAACGTGACCAAGTAAATCCCTTGACCTAAACGCGTTCGATAAGTCACACACTAAGCGATCTCAAGCCCAGCGAATAACCGCCCAGAGCGCCACCTAGCCCTTACCTTCTCATCCCCGGCACTCACCTATACCAAACTGATACACATACCCATATACCTAAGATCCACACCCTCGCCTCAACCACCCATGACATCCACACCTATTCCGGACTCATACCTTCTTATCTCAGGCACCTACCTATTCCACTCTAATATACACACCCATACATCCGAGACACACACCCACATATCCGAGACACAAACCATTAGTTTCATTCTCGGCCGCTTCAAGCGCCATTAGTTCCAATTTCCGCCACTAGGTGGCGCGCAAAATCAATCTCAATTCGTATAGAAAAAAGTGCGTTAGAACCGGCATTCTATACCTACTGAATCTTATTGCCAGGAGGTACTGCTCGTGGTTTGGGAACAAATAATAGTCACTGGGGGCCAAGTTTTGAGACTACGGTGGGTGAGCAATCAATTCGAATCGTGATTGGTGCAATTTGACCATCGTTTCAAGGACTTTGTGGCGTTCAATAATGCTGCAAAATACTCTCCTATGACTGCTCATCCTTTCTGCAGGTAATTTATGAAAATTATTCGATACGCATCCCAAAAAGCGGAGGCCATCACCTTCCCGGCCGAGCGTTGACAATTGGCTACTTTGGCCGGCTTTTATGGCTTTCCAGCCACTCTTCTCCCAAGCTCACAGTGCATTTTGGCTACCCATTAAACACCTCCCCTGTCACACAAGAACCCAGCCTGGAACCATTTGACATACCACTTCGGGCTAAGCCTCTATTTTTTACGTCTAAAGACGCCTACGAATCGAAGGAATTCCTTCCCTAGTTGAAGGGACGGGAGGCAAAAGGATTACTAGATAAGGATCCCTTCTACAATCGACGCCTTCTGACGGCCCATTGGGCCTTTTTAATCCGTCAGCTCTGTTCGAGCGTAATGTGCCACGCAGTTTCATTTGTCTACTGATGTAAGAATCTTTCCAACTATAGTTTCTGTAGAGAGCTCCCCAATTTTGCTGCAGAGATCATCGCATAGCCTTTCTCATCTTTTGCAGATGAAAAACGTGTGAAAGGCATCATCCACCACTCCTCTACAAAACACACAGTCCGGAGACCGTAATCGATATTGTGCAGATAAGACTGGAAATATCCATGCCCGCTCAGGAGCAGGGCTAGGTAGAAATCAGTCTCACCGTGCACTCGACTGAGCCATGGCCTCAGGTTAGAGATCAAGCGAGAAGTCCATCTTCCCGTGGTACCGCTCTCCCAAGACGGTTGCCAATCACTGAGACAGACCTGTCTATTCTCCCTAGCAGCTACTTCTCTGTCGCCCACGCGTTTGCGCAGATAGTTGCTGCTTGAGCTCCCTAAAAAGGAGCGCAATATGTATCACACCTGGAGTTGTTTAGTGGGTAGTCCAGTCGCCTTCTTACGAGCATGGGAGTCCACCACTCTGTGCGTAAATGGCATTCACCTCCCAAACATAAACAAAAAAAAGTACCGCTGATTCGAAAATTGTTCAGTATACGCGTGTGACTCGCAGCGCTCCTTGTCTCTGCAACTGTGCCAACCACCTAAAGTGCAATTCCTTGTTTGAGCGTCGCCCCATAGTTCTGACTCGTAGAGTAGGACAGATTGTACAGCGCTTATTAGAAGTCGTTTCCTTGATGTAAACGGTCTCCTATATTGGCCATCATTCAAGTAAGTGCCGCTGCACGTGCTGTTGCTTTTTCAGCTGTTGTTCTAATTGTACGGAGAAACTCAGCTTTGGATTTATCAGTACTCCCAGCTATTTCACTACTGATTTCGACTTGACCAGTGTTTCTGCGCTCCTGATAGTGCTTACTTTGGGGATTCTTTTCTTAGTTAGTATGAACACTGTGGTTTTCTCCAGTGCTAGACTGAAGCTATGAGCGGCCATACAGTCCCTCATTCCCTACATCAACGTACTTAGTCTGAATTGCGCATATTTAACAGTGCGTCCTGCGACTAATGCTGCTACATCGTCTGCGTAACCGACCAAGCGTGATACGTCCGGAATCTCAAGTCTCAGTAGCCCATCAAAAAAGATGTTCTACAAGTCGGAACCGAGGATGGAACCTTGAGCAATACCCGATGTAACAGCCGTACTTCGACTCCCTTCTTTAGTGTCGTACACTGCGGTTCCTCAAGTAGTCGCCCAAAATTCGCATAATGTATTGTGTCACTTGGAAAAGATTTTCCAGTACTTCCACGATATCCACCCATCTGCCGGAAGTGAAAGCCATTTCTGACGTCAAGAGAAATCAGCAGGACGACCCTTTAAGCGGAATTGCTGTCCGCCTCGCCACGCCGCGGTAGACCGCGCCTACGGTTTCTCCAATTACGTCAATAGTAGAGTGACCTTCTCCGAAGCCATAATGCCTTAGAGATAGACCCCCAGAGAGTCTTCCCTTGATAAGTTTTTTGAGTGCTTTCCCGGCTGTATCTAGCATATATAACGGTCGATATGTAGAAGGTAGCTCGAGATTCCCTTTACATTTGCTGATTCAACACGAGCCTTGGTACCTTCCAGTACTCTCGGAATATCCGTTCTCGCAAGCATTGAACATATTTAGCAGCAAGTCAGGGCAAAATTGGCAAACCATTTGCAGCATCTCAGTTGGAATCCCGTCTGGTCCTGGTGCCTTTCTTTTCTTCAAAGACAACACTATTTCTCCCACTTCCGTCTTTGTGAAAACTGGGCGTTCAACTAGTATTTCGTCGTGAATAGCCTTAGTATACCTGTAGACTGATTGAATAAGAATAAAAGCCCGCACAATCTCGTGCATCTTTTCCACATTGTATGAATAGGGTTATTTTTGGGCAACGAGCTTCCGTATGACTAGCTTATAGCCTAAGCTGCACGGGTTCCGGTTCATGTCTCTACTAGTCCTTGCCAGCGGTTGGCTTTGCTGCTATTGATGAGTTTGCAAAAGCATTTTCTAGCCGACTTATAAGCCATGCTCGCTAGCCCTCTCCTCGGAGCTTGTAACACTCTTCGCTTTTCTACCTACCAGTATACTAGAAACACCGCGGCAGCGTTTCCGGCAATGATTTTCATAGTTGAGTTCACTACATCTTTAGCTACTAATCCCCCGCTCCCTGATGAAACATCCGATAGTGACAATCGTGCCGTTAGGAGTTCCGCCAACCTTTTGACGTATACCTTCTCAGAGTACCAATCGCACCCTAGAAGGCTGACCGTACGGGGATCCAAGAATACTGCCATGTATCTTAAGTGCTATGTACTCGTGAAAGCTGACGGAGTAGCCTTCTAAAACTCTCCAATTTTTAACCTTTAGTACTAGAGGCTCCGAAGCGAATGTCACATCTGGAATGGTTCGAATGCAACCCGGCCGACGATAAGTAGGGATGTGACGTCTATTCAGTAAAACAAATCCAGTTTTAGCTGCCATATCCAGGATCCGCTTGTCCCTTAGATATGATTGGAGCATGCTCCATGCGATTGTCCCAGCATTGAAGTTCCCACCGATGAGCACGTGACCCTCTGTGCTCGAAGTAGCGTTCTCCAAAGAATTGAACCTAGGTTGAAAAGAAAAGATGCTAAAGGTTCGTTTAGTGTTAAATACACACTAAAAATTGTAGTTTTTGAACGCCCATAGCTCCCTACTAGGAAATCAGAACCCTCGCGAGCCAAGATGGCTGCAGTATCAGATTTGTCAGGATACCATGTTGGGGAGCTTGGGTTATGGAGTAGCAAGTCAGCTTGACTTTCTCTCGTAAACTACTCGAGTATGTTTTGAGCGACTGTGCTCCGATGTACAATAGATTCATCTGCAGAATGTGGCTCATTGTAGAAGCGCTTTCGCTCTGGTTGCTTCCTGGAAAAACTGGCATTTGCCTGTGCCTGGCACGTGTTTCAAATCATCTGGCCTTGGATCAGCGTCTTGCCCAAGAAAGCAGTGTGTCTCTTCTGTGCACTCCTTCTTTTGCCAAAATGATAACACAGGGAACTCCTGTCGATCTGTTTGCAGCACTTTGCAGTATGCTCATATCCGAGGCACCTGCAACACAGCAAAGGAATTGTTCTTTGCCTTATCCAACAAATAACCCAACCGATTTTGATTTTTCCCTTCTCCTTCGTCTGTTCGGCATATTTTTCTGAGGTGTCGACAGTGGCCTTGTGCTAACCTCTATTATTTGGATTATTCAGCCTTATTTTTGCTCCTTTCAAGCTAGGAAAATCTTGTTTTAAGACATCTTCTATCTCGGGTAAATCCACACACGCAGTAATATATAGTATACGCTTGCCTTCTCTCCAAGGACACTTTTGATGCTTCGCGAAATGCATCTTTGTTAGTGGCATCTGGTCCGAACTCCACCAATAGGTCACCGGAGCGAGTCAACCGTACGGTTTTTATGGCAGTTTGTATTCCTTCTGTTTTTACGGCTCCCTTAATCTCTAGCAGAACATCCGCATACGATCTACCAGCGATGGCTTTGTGCCGCTTCCGAGGATACTATTTTTCCGAATGTTAAGGTTTACTTTTTTCTGTTCCTGAAGTAACAATTTGGGATGGTTTTTGGGCTGTTTTTAGCTGTCTTAGTTAGCGCTGCCTGAAAGCCCGCATACAACGGAACCTTAAACTTCGTTGGCGCCTCCTCGTCCCTCTACCGCTTTTCCCGATCCTCTCTAATTGGGCTGCAAGCCAATCTCTTACAGTTATTAGACATCGGGAAAACTACTGTGTCTTCACAGAGCTTGATCTTATAGACTTGTCTTGACCAATCTGCGCCTGTAATGGCCTATTCGAGTTCGGAGCTCCTCCAACGTCAAAGCTCCATTTTGGATCAAAAATGGCAAAGATGCGGTTGTGTATCGCAGGTGGCAACAATGAATTTCAAAATCGATTCCGCTTTACGGTAGAGCCGCTCTTACTCCAAGCGATCTAAGATCATTGAATCGCTCGGTGTTTTCTCGGCAGGGTTTATTTCGGTATTTAAGATCCTTATTTCAATCGTTTCAACAGCAATCACAGCAGTGCTTATTCATTTCTCGATATTTTTTACATTTTATTCTACTGCTCGCACATCTAACGCGTCTTATTTAGACGCTCTGGCGTTCTTATCGTTTTTTTTTTGACTGCGCCCGAACGCCGCAAAAATTTCCGTATGGACAAGGCTGTCTGTTGTTCTCCGTTTTTCGTCCGAATTTACTATCGTTGCATTTGTCGTCGTTGGTACCGTACCCGATGTGCTGTTAATGTCGTAACTGTAACTGTTGGCTCCATTTCCTCGGGTGCGTGCGGATGGCACTACCCAAAGATTGCTAGCCTCCAAGAGTATTCCAGTCGGCCGGCATTCCCCTTACAGGGGCAGACTGACTAGTAGGCTCAGGTGTATCCTTCGTTACAAGACGTCGAAAAAGTCTGCTCGAATACGCTGGAACAACGTCAAACTGGCCGTTGAATCATCTCCAAAATATCGTGCATAATATATCGCGCTCGTTCTTTTGAGATATCCACGGCCTCAGCTAAATCGCGTAGCTTCACTTTACGATCACTCGAAACGATTCGTTGAACTTTCTTTACGATTTTTGCATGCGTAATCAGATTTCTAGACAAGGAGCTCTTTAAATCAAACATACGAGAGTTACTGGAAAAGCGGAAACCAAATAGTATTATTGAACTCAAAAATATCATCATATCTGCTAAGCAAAGTTCTACAATTGAGAAAAAAATCAGGTGTCGACAACGGACTTGGATAACGAAAAAAGTAATTGATGCAAGTATTACAAAAAGGAAGGCATACATGGACTACAGGAAGAACAGTGGAAACCAGGCTTTCAAGTTTCTGTATATGCAAGCGAAAAAAGAATCGAAACGACTGGTGAAAGAGGCTAAATTCTTATATTTCTCAAGAAGAATGGAAACAGCGGCTGACAACTCCCGCGAAATATGGAAAATAATAAATGAGGTAAAGGATAACTCTTCAACCCAGGGTATATCACAAAACTTTCAACTGAATCCTGATGGGCCCTCTAACACATCGTGTCCACGTGACGCGGCGAACTCATTGAATAATTTTTTTTCAACAATTGGTGGAAGAATCACTAAAGAAATCGTTGCCAGTTCAGCAGGCAATGTAAATAATACAAATATCGCAATAAATTCCATCTTTCACATTCATCAAACAAATAAAAGGGAAGTCTTAAATGTAATCAATGAATTGAAAAAGAATACGGCGCCAGGCATTGATAGCATCACGATGAATGAGATTAGTATAATTAAGGAGGACATAGCCCAGATTATGGCAAATTTTATAAACGTGCATATTAGGAATGGGACTTTTCCGGAAGAAGAAAAACTTGCAAAAATAGTTCCTATATTTAAGGGTGGTGATTATCTTGACCCGAATAACTATCGCCCGATTGCGCTGCTGACGGGATTTAGTAAGATATTTGAAAAAATACTAAACAATCGATTAACATCATTCTTAGTTGAAAACTCTATCATAAGCCAACATCAGTTTGGTTTTCAAAAGAACAAGAGTACTTTGGATGCCCTACATTCTGTCACACGTTTCATCAATCTAGGACTGGACAGAGGTGATTATGTCATCGCAATTTTTGTGGATTTGAAAAAAGCATTTGATACAGTTGATCATGATCTCTTGCTTCGTAAACTTGAATCGTATGGTATTCAGGGGAGTCCTAAGCAGTTGTTTAAGAGTTACTTGGAGGGAAGATCGCAGAGAACTTTAATCAACAATGTCCTGAGCGACCATGCACCTACGGAAACAGGAGTTCCCCAAGGTTCAATACTGGGCCCTACTTTGTTCCTGCTATATACAAATAATCTAAATACATGTGGGCTGACGGGATATCACACATTATATGCTGATGACACAGTTCTACTTTATTCAGTACGAGACAAAACTGCCATTGTGAACACTATCAACGACGACCTAGGAAAATTCCATCAGTGGTTAATTGGAAACAAACTAGTATTGAACACATCAAAGACAAAATATATTGTTTTTAAGCAAAAGAACAAAGGAGACATAGATGTCGAACTAAATATTAATGGCGAAAAATTGCAAAGAGTGCTAGAAATGAAATATCTTGATCTTATCATAGACCATCGTATGACCTGGTTACCACACATAAATAGCTTAAGAAGGCAATTAGCCCCAATAATAGGATTGTTAAGAAGATATGAGGATTTTCCAATGCACATCAAGAAACTTGTTCTAAATGCGTTTGTCCTGGCGAAATTGCATTATGGAGTACTTATTTGGAGTCAATCAGCGAAGCAACATTTAAACAGTATATCCAGGCTGCTGACCAAAGCGTATAAAAACATTCTGAAGCTGCCAATGCTTACTCAAACTAGTTTGGTTTACCAACTGGCAAAATCATTAACCTTTAGTCAAATTATTATTATGGAGAAAGCGAAGTTTATCTACAGAAATTTAAAAACTAATGGATCGGAACGAGCGCCATTAATTAAGGTATCACAGATCAACCCATATAATGCGAGGAATGCAAATCAATTCGTAATACCTTTTGCCAGAACGGATCGACTAAAGAACGATGCAACGAATGATGCTTTGCGTATATATAACAATCTACCAGAAATTGTTAAGGAAGCAAACTCACTTTTCGTATTTAAGAAAAGACTAAGGGAGCATTTAATGAGTACTGATTGAAGCGTGGACCTGTAATTCTGCTTTTATGAGCCCAGTATCTTAGGGCGTTCTTTTTGACCCTATCGGCGAGATACTGAAGTGACAGTTACTCAGAGTTTTTTTTTTGAATGCGTCGTATGATATTGAATTTTTTTTTTATCTCTGAGAGCTGATCATGATTTTTTTGGACTAGATGTTCACGAAAAGGACTAGTTCACATTATATTGTGTGCCCCCTTATACCGATGTGTTAAACATTGTCTGGGTGGCACAAAGGACCAAGCGACGTAATGTGAATGCAGATCGCACGAGCGTTGTGCGACGAAGAAAGAGTGATGGAGAGAGTGGTAGGGAATGGAGGTAATTAAAAAAAAAAAAAAAAAAAAAAAAAATCTCTTCTGGTCTTCCAGAGCAAGGCGCGTCTTCGGTGCTTGCACAACCCATTTTAAATTCACTGAACTACCGATGGATTAGTGTTCTCGAAGAAGCAAATGTGAGACAACATTTTTGCAAACCTTTTAATGATTGTTCAGTTTTCCATAAAGAAACAATGTTTGATCAAAATGCAATATTCCCCTTTTTCCATTTTTTTTACGAAGGCAAAGGCAAAAATTAGTGCAAAATAAGTCATCTCCATTTTTCAGTGTCTCGACCCATTTTGAAAACTCCCGGGGCCTGTCAGTTCATTTAAAAACAGCTCTTAAAAACTGATCCCCTGCTTCGTGAATATGCTCTAAATATCTCTAAAAAATATATATTTAAAAAATTTTAAAGATCCCGAAAAAAGCTGTCAAATCGCTAACAGCTTTTTCCGGGGTCCTTAAAATTTTTTAAATATATTTATTTGTTTATTTCTATTTAAAAGAAAATCCATTTACAAAATAGATTAAATAATAGCACAGCAAAATAGATTAAGTAATAGCACAGCATGGAGAAAGAACCCAAGCACCTGCAAAAATATTGAAAGCCTTCGAAAAACGAGTCCTGAGACGAATAATCAGAGCGAGGCTGGACGGGGAGCGATGGTGAATTCGATACAACCATGAGCTGTATGAAATTTTTGACGATCCGGAGGTCTCAACGATTGTAAGGCTGCGGAAGCCGAATGGGCTAGACAATGAATCGTATTGACGAACAACTGATACTCAAAAAGGTATTCGTTGAGAGAACTGAAGGCCGGAGACCAGTGGGGAAACCGAGGATACGCTGGTCTGACTCGGTTGACGAAGACAGTTAATCGCTGCTCGGATTTCGAAATTAGTGGGCGCAGTCAATGTACCGAGGCAGTTGCAGGCGCTTGTTGTAGGAAGCGGCAGTTGCGCTACGGAGAAGAAGAAGATATGCAAAACATCATCCACTCAGAAAAATTTGATGAAACTAAGAAGATTTTGCCAGGGAGCGAATTTGAACCCACGGTTCCAGTAGAAACCCAAGATTCAGAGTTCGACACTCTAGCATCTGCACTAGCGTCAAACACTGTAGCACTCGCACTAGTGACCGACATTATCTCACTTATCAAACAACAATCAAACTCCAATTGCTTGCGCAGATGTCGTTACAATGAGTGTTTGTACGCTTAACGAGTAGAAGCGTCGTGGAGGAGTTAGGAGGTATAATTGTTTTATGATTGTTGTCCCATTTCAATCCACACATGAAAACAACAAATACTATGAGAAAGAATGAAATTTCATTATAAGGAAATTAAGATTTTTTAGTGAATGGAAATAAAAATGGAAATTGATTCTAGGGAGAGGGATAGGTAGGGTTACTATTTTTTTGTTTTGTTTTGTTACTTCCATAGAAATAATACAAAATTAGTGATGACGGCGAATGAAAGAATAGGAAAACGACTAAATATTTTTATTAAAAAATAAAGAAAAAGTCATGTGTGCCCAAAAGAATGTGGAGAATTATAGCAATGAATTTGGGAACTGAAGATTGCTGGCGTGGCCGGAACTGGCAACAGTACTGAGAAGTAGGCTTTGTTTGCTGCGTTTATCCCTTTCCATATTTCATTTCTTTCAATGCCCTTTCTATAAAGGTGGACTGAGTATAGGAAGCTATCACCATTTTCCAGGTTGTAGTCTCCTAAGGTCCGACTTGGTTGTACTGGCATTAATTGCCTTGTTTAGGTCATAAATTTAGTATTCGTTTCATTGACCAGAAGGCTGACTTTTTTCGCTTCTCACTCGAGCCGTTTAAACGCTTTATTTGCATCTGAAATTGATTTGGACATAATTTTAACGTCGTCGACACATGCTGCTAGTTCCGTAGACTTGTAGAGGGTCGTGTCCGCGATATCTGCTGAAATTTTCTGCATGTTTCTGAGCAATATTGAACAACATTGAGACAAGTTTATCCCTGAACGCTTTCAGCTAAATCTCCGTTAACTTTGACCTGAGATTTAGCATTCAGCATTGTAACCATGGTCATACGAAACGAGTTTAGTTGGAATGCCAAAATCAAGCATTATTTTGTACAGGACACTTCTGTCAACACTCCCTTATGCTTGCTTGAAATCTGCGAAAAACTGGTGTAAATTGACATTATTTTCCCAGCACTTTTCAAGCACCAGTTTTACTGAAAATATCTGGTCAATCGTAGACGGCCCACTTCGAAAACTACCTTGGTACTCTCCTGTGATATTTTCATAACAGGGCTTCAGTCTGCGTTCAGTGACTTTGGTCAGTACTTTATATAATGTGCTCAACAGAGCAATTCTTCTGTAATTTTCACATCGTAGCCTGTCTCCCTTTTTATATAAGGGGCATATGATGCTGTTCCGCCAGTCATCTGGTAGTTGTTCCGCTGTCCATATACTATATACTAACCAATGAAGGAGGTTGCATAAATGTGTTCCTCCGGCCGCTAGATTTTGTGTTAGTATTCCATCAATTCCAGAAGCTGTACGGATGATGACTACTAGTATCAGTTATTCATCTATTGAAGTCTAGCCAGCGTTGAAATACCTTAGCATACTGATAGACTCGAGGATGAGTTTTTCCCAGCAAATGAGTCCGGTGCAATCTACGAGTATACTACTCTTCGAATCCGACCTTTAGTTTGCAAAAGCTTGGTATGTTACGGTCTCCCGACTGCATGTTTCATACTGAAGAGGAGATGATGCCTACAACACCTTCTTTCTCTGCATAGGAAGGGATAGGCTTCGGCATGACCTCTCCATTGAACTTGAAGAGTTATCTTCAGAAATTATAGTCGGAGAGATGGTTAGATCACTTGACATATAGAACCGTGAGGCACATTATATTCGGGCAGTCCTGATAAATAAGCAGGGCTTACTGCAGCGCTGGGAAGCATCGAAGAAGGAGGTCTCTTTCCTAGTAATTCCTTTCATTTTCTCTCTTCCCATTGGAAAGGAGATTTTTCATGGCGTAGGGAAAGGAGGCCTAGCCCCAAATAATGTGTCAAACGATTCCAGACTAGGTTCTCAGATTGACAGGGGAACTGTTTAGTGGGTAGCCTAGGAGCAGTGCGTGGTTGGGAATCCCACACTCTGAGCGTAAACAGCCTTCATCTTGTTACAAAATAGAAAATAGAACAAGTCAGATACATACAGTGAAGTATGAAGTTAGTAGAAAGAGGGTCAAGAGAAATTTGTAGTGGTAGGAATAATAGCTTACTTTATGACTAGTTGCTTAGCACATAACATGGTGGTGGGTATTAGCAGGTAAGTAAATACACGTTTTAGGTAGCAAGGAATTGGACAAAAAATAGTTTGGTAGGAATTATAGAACAATAAGGTCAAGCGAAACAATTTCTTATATCATCGGTATGTTGACTGATCCTACTTGTAGCACCACGCTGTGCGATCAGCGCAAGTAGTAGTTCAAAATTAGCTTTATTTTGGTAAATACTCGTACTAACAAGCGAAAACACCAAAAAATTCAGGAATACATTTGTTGCTTGCTAGGGTATAGAATTCTGTTAGAATGATTGAAAGGGAAATGTAACACAAATTGAAGCTATGATTCTCCGGAAGCTAGGTTTTAATTTTGAGTAAAGTAAGTAGAATCGGGGCAAGTAAGCTTAAACTAATCTTTCCCGAAACGGCTAACCAACTTTCCAAGCACGAAAGAAAATGTATTGAAAGAGCGGATTTTGAGGAAACCCACTTCAAGTACTGTTACGAAATATAAAATAAAACAAAAAAAAAGGGAAGGGAAGGGAAGGATTCACCAACATTTTATCCGGAATATTGTCAAGGAATCACTCCACGGGCTGAAGGACTGATAAGAATGATTAATTGATCAAGTAGAGTTAATATTAGTATAAACCATGTAATTATAAGTAAGGTTAGAAATTAAGTTAAAGGAAGCAGCTATTCTTCGCCACCGAAGTTCAACTCCGCTCCCACGATGAGGATTTGCAGGGAAATTCGAAGCTAGGGAAGCGCAATCTCCCAAAGAACGATTTCGGGGTGCACAAAGAAATCCAACCTATGAATACCAAATATATAAATTCTTAGTTGATTGTTTATATAAATCCTACATAGAGGGCAAGTGTTCTGATAAGATGCTAAACAATCAGCACAATCTTCACACACACAAATGTTTGCAAGGGAACAGTACGATCCATCTTTGTCGTTCTTGGCATATCACACACACAGATCCTTCTTCTTCCGTATCGTTCTTATTGCTGACAGTTTTATTTTGAGTGGAGCTTGAATGTCGTATTGCAGATCTTGGTTCAATTGGACTGCGGCTTAAAACAACCGATCTGTGCGGTTTAATAGTGCTTCTGGCATGGGTGTCTATATGTGTCAGATTGAAGCCTCAGGTATTGCGACTTTCGAATCTTACTGGCTAGATACATTAAAATTTGGTTCAAAAATCGCATCCATTGTTTTGCAACTGCAAGAAGTAGCAATGAATTCGTTATCAAGAGGAAGAGTATCGTAGCTTCTAGGACTGTCCGAACGGGCTTATTCTTTAATCGAAATACGACCAAAGTATACAATTCTACAGCTAATGAGGTTAACGTTGAACACCCCAATAATATGCTGGATAAAAGCAGTTGTATCGCAGAGATTAAAGACGATATTAAAAACCAAATTATATTTGGCACAATCACAACTGCACTTACGAAATCCTTGACCTTACCGTCCGACTAGTAGTCTATCGCCTTGCCAAAATATTCCTTCGCGGACACAATGATGTCACAGGCGACGAGGAGGGCCACTGTAACCTGACAGTGTAAACCAAATACGCCACCATAAACGCGTACCTTCTTTATCTTAAAATATTGCGCGATGAGCTTAAATATTTGCAACATTTTCCGTGCGTGGACAATCAAATGAAGAACTAACAACTAGAATCGGAATGACGATCGTGCACGTAAACACTCCACAAGATCAAAATAACAAATGACATTACAACCAAAACAAGTCGATATTGCTGTTATCGATAATGCAGATGATTGTACGCGAAAGCAAGATGGCCACCAAGAAAAACTGGGTTCGAATCCAAGGAAAACGCTGTAAGGTTGAGCAGCCGTGGTGGTTGTTGTGGCCTTGAACTTGTGTTCTTCGCCTCAAGAGAAGGAGCCGTTGCAACAAGTTAATAAAAGAGCCAACGACAGTCGAAGTGGTCTCTTTTACGGATTCTTTCAATGGCAAGAAGGACAATCTTGCTTTAAATTGGGTTATCACGAGTGGAATCATAGCCACCATGCCCAGCAAACAATAGGCACGAGTATTAGGAGCAAACAAGGAATTAGATTAGGAGCAAACAACGAATTGGACAGTAAACAGCGCTAGAGTTCTCTCACAAACACGCAAATTGTGCAGAAGCGAAAAAAGTGGAGGCATCGGAAAACGTTAGGATTTTATGAGCTGACCATCAACGGGGCCCCCAACGTAAGAAATTTAAAGAAAATTGTAAGATTGTGAATCTTTATCCTTTGAGGGAAAATATGAAAAATAACTTTGGATTATAATTTGGATTGTAGTTTGGAATTTTTTGCATGTGATAGTGTTTTCAAGCAGGGTAAACGCCCGTGGAGCTTGTAGTGTTGGTAGAAGGCGGAAATTACGCCTGTTGTGGCAAGAACCCTCCTCGTCGGGGATTCCGACGTATAGGTGGGGATAGTGAAGGGGGGGTTCAAGCTGGTTTTTGTGGAAGTGTTGCTAGGTCGAGAAAAGAACTACAGGGTTTTCCAATAAAAGGTGTTATTTTAAAATTAAAACAAATATGCCATTTTGTAATATAAATGATCGGATGTTTATTTCATTATAAAGAAGAAAGTACGCCGTTGATAGTGGAAATAACATCAGGCAAATGACCACCACGACCACGCTTACAGGACCATATCCTTTTCATGAAATTTTCCATAACCAAATCGCAAAGTGGCTGCCATATGTCCTCGATAGCCTCACGAATTCCATTTTTGAGGTCTTGAATCGACGCTGGGCTGTTGGCGTAGATCTTCTCTTTCATGTGATCCCAAAGGAAGAAGTCGCAAGGTGTTAAATCACAAGATTTCGGTGGCCAATTGTGATCACCTCTTCGAGAGATAACACGGTCCGAAAACTTTTCCCGTAAAAGATCAATGGTTTCGTTGCTTGTGTGGCACGTAGCGCCGTCTTGTTGAAAGTAAACGTTGTCCAGATCAATACCAATCAATTCCGGCCATAAGAAATCATTAATCATCTCGATAGCGCAATCCATTCACCGTAACTGTTGCTCCAGCCTCATTTTCGAAAAAGTAAGGTCCAATGACTCCGCCGGACCATAAACCTCACCAGTCACACGTTGAGGATAAAGAACCTTTTCAACAATAACTTTTGGGTTTCCCAGCCTCAGATGCGACAATTTTGCTTGTTGACGAAGCAACCGAGGTGGAAATGGGCCTCATCACTCAAGATGATTTTTCGATGGGATTCCGGATCATTTTCATGCATTTCAAGGACCCAATCAGCAAAGACACGACGTTGTTGGTGATCGACCGGCTTGAGTTCTTGTGTTAACTGAACTTTATAAGCCTTAAGACCCAAATGTTTATGAAAAATACGGTGTAATGCCGTTTGTGGAATGTCTAATTCCAAAGAACGACGAGGAATGGACAAACCTGGATTTTCTTCAACACTTTCGGCTACAGCAGCAATATTCTCGGCTGTTCTTGAGTGACGTGCACGGGTTTGATTCTTCACATCACTTAGTTGTCCCACCAGCTCGGATTTTTCCACCAATTTCTGTATTGTGGTCCGACAAGGTGCTTCACGACGACCCAAAAATGTTCGAGTTTTAAGAACCGTCTCTGCCAAATTTTCACCATTTTTATAGTGAATTTTAATAATTTCAGTGCGTTGTTGAAGCGTGTTTCATTCCATTTTTATTAATGGCGTAGTTTCTACTTGTCAAATGTCAAAAAATAATAGCTTCAAAAGTGATATCTACCGAAATAGCGGGCAATTTAAAATAATACCTCTTATTGGAATACCCTTTATTAGTGGCTAGGGGAATATTAGCTAGTCACGATAAGGTGTAGGCCTGGTGTGTGTGACACAACTCAGTGTCTTATAGTGTCCTAATCGTGCCGGGGAGCCTAAAGCTCGCCAATTGGCTCCTGGGGGCAGTTTAAGGGTTGGCGAGTGGCGCCTCCTTCCTACCCCGTCTCCACGGGTTAGCCGGGACCTCAAGGTCCTCAACGGAATCGCTTGGAGTAACGTAACAATCTCTCTGCCACAAAAAAAAACCCTAAAATGATGAAATCAAAGCAAAGTCAAGTCAGAATTCAAATGTCAAGATGAGGTGTATTTTCTGTTAGACCATTTGAAAAATAAAATCTAAATAAAACGACTGAGCAAAGCCGATGAGAATGAATATGTTGATCTGCAAAGAGTAGCTTGTAAAATAATTAGACTCAAAGAATGAAAACATTTTGAATATCGGCCATTCTAGTAAGTAGGCACTAATGATCCCGACGTCATTCAATCGAGCGTATTCTTAGAAATCCTATTTGTTTTGGGCATTCTTGTGAAAAGTTCTTAATTTTCCATAGAAGAATAAAAATCATTATTTTTCTCATCAAAATTGAATTTAGTGTGTAGTGTTCGAACTAAGGCACAACCATTTTCTAATATTCTTAGGGTTTGTCTTTGTCTTACGAAAATGCCGATTGAAGAAACTGAAAGTGTTGAATCGTCAGTACTCTCAAATCTAATGGTGACTTCGGGATTTACAAGTTGAATATGTATGGGAATAATACTGATTTTTACTCTCCAATACCTCGCAAACTACGAACTTTTCGCAGAAACGCCCAGAATAAATAATCTTCCTTAGATAAAGCTCTATTAAATGACATCAAAACCATATGCCGCCCCTTACTCAAATCGTGTCTGTATATTAAAAAGTAGCAGACTAGGCATATGTCCTGGAAAGTTTAGAGATGCTGAATAAAATATCGGTGAATACAAGAAGTGGTCAACGCCTTAATCTCCTTTCATTATATATTACTATTTGTGCTTTTAAACTTTAACATAAACTTCTTTAAGGGTTTCATCTAGGAATCCAGATATTCTTTCAAAGCCCCTTGCAAAATGTTTTATTTTGTTGATAACTTCAATAATGCATTCTTGTTATACAAGACGAGTAAATCAAATTTGAATTCAAAATACTTATATGTTGGTAAATTCTAAAAAAATAATCTTTTATTTTCCAGGCGTTGGATTTGCTCGTATGGAAAATCGAGAAAAATGCGAACATATTATCCAAGTGTTTAACGGTCATCAGATACAAGGTGCCAAAGATCCATTACTCGTGAAATTTGCTGATGGCGGACCGAAAAAGAAGAATCCATTTAAAAGTCCTGATCCGAATGCAAGGGCGTGGCGTGATGGTGAAACGATTCCAGTCACTTATGATCCAACATTGCAACAGAATGGTGTTAGTGTGAATGTCGGTACACCAATCAGTGTACCATATACACGTTTTGGTGCTCCGCAAGTAAGTGGCTATCCGATGCCACCATCACAATGGATTCCAAGCTATATGATGACCCAACCAATTGCTCAGGTAGATGATCAAGTAAGTATCTGAATTTAAATTCTGAATTAATTCTATACGAATTATAATCTAAAGTTTTAGTGATAAGAATTCAAAGTTGAAAAGGCTCCACTCCACTTAATCATTGAAAGTTGTGTAACCAACATACAATTTGAAAAGTTTTAAGTTAATTTGGTGATCAGGCAATTACGTTAATCTTAATAGTTTGCTCATGTTTTAGAAGATAAGAACCTAATAAGCACTCGATACAGTTGACTGAGTCATGTGATGATTAAGTTTATAAGATTAAATTTAGAGTCAAGAATTTTTGTGTTGTTTCCATTTGTAAATATTCTTATTTTGTAATCATAAAATGCTTGAGACTATACGCCTCTGCGTTCGATTTAATAAATGTTGCTTTAGTATACTCAGGACGTAGATGCTACAAATTGAAGCATCAATCAATATTTTGTTCCAAATCAAATCTCATCGAGGAGCCTATTCAGCTTATCTTTCGCCTCAATAACCCAATGTCCAATTCAATTCTCAATATCTAACTTAAAAAATCTTCTAATTTAGTATATGCCAATGGCAGCACCTCCACTTAGCGTAGCTTCAGCTTACAAGCCAGATGGAGTAACCCCAGTGCAGCCTCGTAGTATATCGATGGTAATGAGCGGAGAAACTGTGCCATATGGGGCGATGATGCCTCAGCTCGCTACACTCCAAATTGGGAATTCGGTGAGTTTATAATGAACTACTTTCAAATAACTTTCGCATATGAAGTTAATGGATTATTACTATCCTTTTTACGAAATGTAAACAGTATATTAGTCCATCTTACCCGTACTATCATCCGCCAACGATAATTCCAACCATGCCAATAACCGATTCAGAACAAGCTAGTACAGCAGCTTCACCCGATGAGGCTTACACACAGTATGCACACCCTGGAGGGCCTAAATAGGTCAGCGAAACGTAAGTTCATTTGTATTTTAATCAAAAACGCTTGACAATGTAATTTATATTCCTTTCAGCAAATAGTATTCCTAGTGGAAATTAATGTGCTTGTAGGCTAAAGCATAATTAGAAAGCATGTTAAAATGTTTTGAATATCATAGCGATACGGTCGGATAGGATATCTTAATAAAACATGCAAACAACCCCAAAATGGCACCTTTAATCATTAAGTTCTTGTACAATTCTATTTCACTACGGCCCGTGTTTTTTGCTCCGTAGTATCCCTACTACCTTTGTTGACATGAAGGGTAGTATGATTTATGGATTTTTCTTGAGTAAGGAATTTTCCAACTTATTCCTGGAGATGAAAGCTTGGAAGTTATTTGGAAAACATTCATCTCCTGTTTATTCTTCTGTAACTTTTTTAAGGAGCGAAGTTCATTGTTCTTGTTATTACTTGTGAAAAAGTCGCAATGTTAACAGTGAACTCATTAATCTGAAACTTATATTGATCAGATTTCTCAGTATGACAAGTTGAGTTATTCTGAAATGACGTTGGAACTAATTTATTTGACTTAGTTTACTTCGCAAGAAGTTATTTTTTGTTAAATGAACAGCGAAGTGCAATGCCTGTGAAGATTTTAGGCATTATTATAATGTATATATTATTTTTGACGCTATTTGGCTGTTTATTACGAATTGTAATTCAGGATTTGTAGAGCAATGTTACAAACTTTCGCTTCTCATGAAGATGAATGAATTTTATTGTAAATTAAATTAAGTTGTAGTCTGGGTCATCCAGCGTATCGTGTGCTGGCTGCTTAAGCCTAGTTCGCACTATGCAAGTACAGTGGAACCTCTATACGAGTAAGTCGAAATTCAAGGGACACGCATAAACATTTGAGTTGTAGAGGTTTCGACTTATGAAGTTTTTCGAGTTAGAGAGACTTTTGCAGGCACAGATTCGACTTATAGAGGTTTACTTTCGATGCAATATTATGCAGAGCTACAGAGGAAAACTTAATGAAAATATCTGTTATAGACGTGAATATGAAATTTAATTCTGATTTGAGCATAGTATTATTTGAACTTCAATTCAATTCAATTCACTTAAAATATTATTCCAACTTAATTTATTTTAGTATTATTTGAGCTTATCGTACTCAATTCCCAGTTAGGTCCACTAAGTATGTTAACAGTATCTTAAATAATTAATAATAGTCTGTAACAGATTTTTGTTTTAACTTATGTGAACATGCTGAATCTATTTCATTTTCAATAGTGTAAAGAGCGGAAAATATACGGTGTCTTCTGTGTTGCTTTTTTGCTCCATAAATCGCCTTAAAGTATTCAGTGAAATTCTTGTTTGCTTGATAGAAACCTGAGGAGCCTATGGTATGTTACTTGAGTCTTCTTCGTAATGAATCTACGTATTTTGACTGACTGAATCGGTTATTTCATCATCAGATAATAATCCAGCAGTTACGACTTCGTCATCCAAACTGACGAAGTCCTAAAAAGAAATTTCCATGTCAGACAGAAGCGTATTCCATCCGGCAGGAGGCTCTGTTGTATACATTTCTTCAACTTCAGGATCAGCTGTTGATGGTAATGGAAATCCAGACCGTATGAAACAATTTCTTATTGTGGTCGTAGTTACATTTCGCCATGATTTGTCCAACATTCTTATAACTTGCAATAAGTCATAGACGAACTAGTGTTTTCTTCCATATCATCTAACATTTTCTAGACTACTTCCTTTCGGTAAAATGATTTGAAGTTTTTAATGATACCCTGATCCATTGGCCGTAATTTTGATGTTGTATTGGCAGGGAGATATTGTATACGAATAGCTTTCATCGGCGGAATATCATTATGTGAACTACAATTGTCGATGATCAATATAATTTTCCTTTTTTCCTTAGTCATTGTTTTGTCAATTTTTATAAGCCAACTTTCGAATATGACAGGAGTCATCCAAGCTTTTGTAATTTAACGGTAAGGATTTACATCCCGAAAAAACATCGTGTTTTTGGCTTTACCAATAATTAATGGTGTTAGTTTCTCTGTACCTGACAATAGTCAAACGTTCTTTACTATGCTTTTCTCCATGGCATGTATCATTTTTGAACGTTAAGGTCTAGTCAGAGAGACATTTGAAGAAAAGAGCAGTTTCGTCTGTGTTAAAAATATTGTCTGATGCATAGCCATGTAATAAATTTTTCAAATCATCTTTTCACTCGCCGCATACTTCATTGTTAACACTGGCGCTTTCCCCACAAATTTTTTTTGAAAATAATATCATATCTTCTTTTAAATTTTTCTACCCAGCCATTACTTGCCCTGAAACCTTGCATCCCAAGTGACTTAGCGTATGCCTCCGCTTTTTCTTGGAGAAGTGGTCCACTAACGCTAATATTGTTGCTCCGACACTGTTTAAACCACTCGAGAAAGCACTCTTCCAAATTAGGAAATTCAGCTGCTCTGTTTCTTTTAGTAGACAAATTTTGGCCATTTTCTATTCTGCACATTATTTCACTTTCTTTTTAGGTTTTTGTGAAATAATTTTACAAAACCCTACTAAAATCGCGACCTGTTTGTCCGTCTGGCCGTCCGTGCGTCCGTGTGTCACAGCATTTTTTCTCGCAAACTACCTAAGCTAGAAGCATAAAATTTTGTAAGCAGGCGTAAAGTGATGCTCTCTTCAAAGTTCAATAACAACAAAATTTTATAAGGTATTTAAAGGGGGGTCTCCCCATATAGGGGAGTGGCCCCTGAAAAAAAAGTTCATCAAAGGTAACCGATATGGGTATCAACTAAAAGGTCTTGATGAAAACTTTTCAAAACAGGTCTTAATTTGATTCTTTTTGCTTCGAGGGACGCGCTGGGAGGGGAAATACACGAAAAATTTGTGTCCCCCCCTCGCGATTGGACACCTGTGATTCGAAAAATCGGAAAAAAATTATGGAAGTAGGTGTTTATGAGTACAACAACAAAAAATGCCTTAGAAGTCAAAATTCGCTCAACTTTGTTAACAATAGTATGATATTCGAATTTCACATTTTCCCCAATAAAGTCGCATCGGTACCCTTAAACTAAACGAAATTCCACATTTACGTAGTCCTACTAAGGGTCCTTAAACTATGTTTGATGAAAATCGAAGGATATACACGGAAGTTATAGCCATTTGAAATTTCCCCAATTACAACAAAAATAACACATGGTTTTGGAATTTTATGGACTTTCCATGGAATCAGTCACTGCAGTTTTGACTTGATCTTCTTGAAATTTTCAAATAAGGTCAATAACATTAATATTTTTGTGAATCCATAATTTGAGTGATTTTTATTGGTTTGCAACAAAATGGCGACCGTTGAAAGTAGAAAAACAATAGATTTTCTTCTAAACGTACACATCTCTTTGACATATTTTTTGACTTTTTTCATTGCTGATGACTGCATTTCTGAGAAATTGGGTACGAAACCCTTCTGACATGAGCGTAGGTCTGTTTACCCAACTTGTTTAATTATTGTTGAGAGAGTACTCATCGGTATGCCTGAATCCCGTGGATTAAGACGTGCACAATGCAATCGTTAAACTCACTTAATGTGGTAAATAACAATTTATTGCAAAAATCTAAATATATCACATTTCGTTAACAGAAACTAAACTTGTCTGCTTCACGACCCAAAGCCAAAAAGAACAGCTGATGATAAGTTTGCTTGTTGCTAGCTGATTGGTTGCTAGATGTATAAAGTCAAACTTCTTCGAGATGATGTCAGCGCCTCTCAGTGGTGGAAGTAGTTTTTATGATCACCACATGCCATTTTGATCAGCGACATCTTTCTTTCTTTTACTCATTTTCACAGCCTCTATCACTATTAATTTTTCAGACAGGCTTAAAGTTTTCAATTTTCTTATGTCGGCACTCATCTTCTAATTACACTCACTACTCACGTTTCAACTTTTCGTTTAATAGGAATTCACAGCTCAAAAGCTACACCACTAATAAACACACAAAACCTATGTACAATTTGGGGACACGTTTCAGGGTCATTTGTTTTCTGGAATAGAAAATATCATTCATGGAAGAATGTTTCTGCATAGAACAATAAAGGCAACAATTTAGAACTCTGTAACGGATTAATTTTTTCTTCGAGTTACAGAGGCGGTTTATCCGCAAAAATTCGATACATATAGGTAATCACATCAAACATTGTCTTCTTCGAGATATAGAGGTTGAACTCATTTTTTCGAGTTATAGAAGGAATTTTTATACTTAGACACCTTGTTCGTAAATATTTATTGTTTCGACTTATAGAGGTTTTAGATTTCGAGTGACGGGGGTTTTATGCTTTGAAAGGAAGGGAATGACAATTTTCTTCGAGTTATAAAGGTTTTCAACTTATCGAGGTTCCACTGAATTTAGTCGAGTGAAGAGTATTTTAGCAGCTAAAATACTCGCAACTGCCCAAAAATTGAACGAAATGGATCGATTCTACTAAACTTCAGGGCTAAATTTTTGGTGTTCAGACATGTTCAGTTACTAAATAATACTCGTTACTCGACTGCAATATTAGCACATTTTTTATCTTAGATACATCTGCCATACTATAAGACTGCATAAAGTTGATCCATTATACGAACAATATTAGCGCAATGTCACGAAATGAGAGCCCTACAATTTTTTTATTTAATCGTTATACCTTCGAGGGAGTTGAATTCTTTGGCTGCTAGTATTCTGAATACTCACATAAATAATCAAGTAAATATATAATGGAGTTAATTTTTCATATAATATTCTTAACCTGTAACATACGCATGCCAATTCTATATCATTCTAAAGTCATAGAGAGAATATTAAGATACTTCTTCTCAACCCGTTTTTTGAGCTTTTACTAGTAACATTATTTTCAAAACCTCACAAGCCTCCACTCAAATTTTAAATAACTTGCAAATGAACTCAACAATGTTTGTCATTTGCTAAATGGATTTTACATACACAGGTATCATACACACGAAGAGACAAATAACAAAAACGATAATATTAAAAGCAGCTTTTAAGCCGTAATAAATCATCTTTTAATACTAACGTATGTGATAAATTTTAAGCAAACGTAAACGTGTGGTGCTCACGTAGAAAAAACGTTAAGGCAAAGTATACCATTTATATTTCACATGAATCCTCTACATGATTCGGAAATTTTCCACATGTACCTTGCATACGTTTGGGGAAAAATATTATGTTGTTGTTCTAGTAAACCCATCTAAGCCTTTAATCTATATTTAACATTTTTTATATGGGAATATTTACATGATCGTATGAATGGTATGAACCGCAATATTTATTTTCAATTCCATAATAAGTATATTATGGACTTAAAAATAAATTGTTCGATTTGCATCTGTGCGAGAAATATCTAATAATGTATACCTGGGAGATGGCTAAATACCCCACGGTGAATTCCTATAATTGAAATTGATATGTTCTTCACTCTGTACTGCTCGGTACATTAATTCGGTCTAATCATTCTCTGGTTTGGTGGCTGTTAAGAGGGATGTTTCTCTTTTCGCAGTTGAGCTGAGTTTGAACCTCAGGCGCATATTTAATTTGTATAGTGAAAATATAAAAGCCCGGACCCAAATCAGAAATGGATAAGATGTAGGTAAGGTATAAATTAATCGTTGCCCGCTTCGGTATAAACAAGTCTTTTGAAAAAAAATTATTTTATATCATTCATGGATAAATCAAAAGGTGTTACGACCTACAAGCTGATAGTTTTTTTAAATGTGTTTTGTTAACTCTTGTAGTTCATTTAGGGACATCTATTAATTACGTGCGCTGAGATAGAATGGTCCAGTAAAATTCTCATCAAAAGTCTCATTTAAACTGAAGAAAGTATAATTCAAAATTTCCCGTCAACTTTTAAAGAATATACATTATTATACAGACAATTAGACGATAGTCTGAAGTGTATACACGAGGGAGATATAAATATTGGGTAGTTTGATAATTTATGTCGTGAACTGCATATTTCATGCCGTGGACTGCATATTTCATGTAGTAGTGATTGCGTGGCTTATATTATTATATACTATTTTAAAGATTAGAGTTTAGACTATCTTCAGTCAAAAGCTGAGCGTCGTTTGGTTAAAAATAAACTTGAAAATGGCCCATCATGGAGAGCATTATCGGCATATTTTATTGTTTTACTTCCAAAAGGGCAAAAATACACTGCAAGCTTGAAAGAAATTGTGCGAAGTTTATGACGAGGACAGCCTTACTGAACGCCAGTATCAGCGTTGATTTGCTCGCTTTCGTTCTGGAAACTTTAATGTGCAAGTGTACTGGTCGTCCAACCATTAGTGATGATGACAAAATAAAGGCGTTAATCGAAACTAAATTCAACCTTTTACTTGCACTTGCAATAGCTTAGTTACGAAAACAAACTGGATGTTTGGATTCCTCACGCATTAAAGGAAATCCCCCTCACCAAACGCATTAACATATGCGATTCTTTGCTGAATCGTAACCAAAACGACCTATTTCTAAAAAGGATCATAAAGGGTGATAAAAAATGGATTGTTTACGAAAACGTAGTCCGAAAACGATCATGGACCAAGCAAGATGACCCCCAAATCGACATCTAAAGCCAATATTCACCGAAAGAAGATTATGCTTTCTGTGTGGTGGGATTACAAGAGTATAGTTTACATACTTTGAGCTGCTTCCAAAAAACCAAACTATTGATTCGAATGTCTACTGTCGTCAATTGTCGAAATTGAACGAAGAAATCAGGAAAAAACGTCCTGAACTGGCCAATCGCAAAGGCGTGCTGTTCCATTATGATAACGCCAGACCTCACACCTCTTTGATAACCCGTCAAAAATTAATGGAGCTCAATTGGGAACTGATGCTACATCCACTTTATAGCCCTGAGTTAGTACCATCAGACTATCATTTCTTTCGCTCCCTTGTTACCGTCCTCGTAGAAGGTATTCTGGCTGGGAGCCTTCGGACCCGGATAGTCGGCGAAGAAATACCTACGCGCCTAATTCTTGCCGGAAACGTAGCGCAATTGCGAGGGAGACCCAAAGGGAGAGACCTCCTCCCGAGTCAAGGTACCGCTGAAAATTAAGAAAAATTGAGAAGAAAAAAACAAGGGGTGAAGAAAACGGCAATATTAAAAAAACCACTAAAGCATAAAATGACTCCATTTCAAATTAATTCTTGTATTCCAAACAACAACAGAATAGTTACAATGCACAATCTTTCTCCGCTATACCATTGAGGGCCCTTTTCTGCTATCGCTAGTTCGCTTGTGTTTTCTGTACCGGACCCCTCGTTCCGCAGAACCCCGATTGTTGCGCGCGTTCGTTAGTTCTTTGGAGATTTGCTTTTCATATTATATAACATTTAAAATTCTTGGTCCGATTAAAGTTGCGAGTTTGCTTATTAATTCCCTTCCCACTCGTATTCACCAAGACTTGTCCTTCAAACAAAAGCATGCTCCCAAGGGCTTCAATCAATCGCAACCCTCTACGTGGGTAATCCGGGAATTCCCCCTTACTCTACGCTTACCTTTGCGGCTTGACCGTCTTTCACTGTCCCGGTAAGAAAGATTCACTATTAGTCCACCAGTTTCACACTCACTAACCATCTAGTTTGCACTGTTCCATAAATAACTTCACGTCCGCGGTTGTAATCTCCTCGTGCGCAAGTTTATCACTAATATTCACTTCCTCACAAGTACTAAATTCTGTAGATCACTAATTCGACGGGAGATCCGTATCTGAAAAACTTTCGCGATCACATCGTGCGCGAGTTAAACACCAGCTAAACATTTCACCGTACCGAGAATTATCCACACAAAAAGAGACCCACTCACTAGTTTCACTCCCTTAAATAGAAGTGTCACAAAGGGGTTGTCCGCTAATCGAAAGGGACGATAACCGGCCTTTTCTTTACTTTGTATGCTTGTCTTGTGTTGTTGCTCGCTAAACTTTCGCCGATGCTTCTCAATCAGTCGTCGGACTATTTTCTTTTCTTTTTTTAATTCTGATTATTTTATGCGCTACTCTTCTGAGATTTTCATAATGTTCTCTCTTCGTTCTGGTTTTCCTATCTATATATTCTTTGCACGCCTGATTCTTTTTGTCTAGGGCAATCTGGCACTCATCATCGAACCAATTATTTATTTTGTGCCGAGCTTGATGTGATTGTTCTGTCTGTCTGTTCTGCTACGGTCTTAATTGTCGCTTTCACTTCCACCCATAGCTCGTTGCTTGTTTTCAGCGATATATATATATCAGATAGGATGAGAGCTAGCTAGTTGTCGTGGGTCTATGAAATTGTTTGTCACAGTCGCCGTTTGGAGCCTTTCAATGCCGAATTTTCTGTAGAGGGTTAGTCTTCGCTGAATATATCTTTGACATACGACATCGATAGGTTAATTTGATCAAGTTATGATCCCGGTTACTATTGGCTCCTCGGTATGTACGAGCGTCAAGTATGTTCGAGGCCCAATGATGTTCGATCATAACATGGTCGATCTGGTTTTGTGTGTTGCCATCCGGTGATACCAAGCACATTTTAGGTATGCGTCGATGTGGAAAGCAAGGCGAACGTATGACTAAATTTCTGCTACATGCAAAGACAATCAGGCTCTGGCCGTTGACATTCGTTTCATCGCGGAGGCTATATCCTCCAGTCGTTCCCCGATGAAATATCTTATTGCTGCCCTTAGCGTTGAAATTACCCAGAATGATTTTTGTGTCTTTTGTAGGCAATGAGTCGACTAGTCTTTCCAGGTAATTATTGAACGTTTCCTTTGTTTCTTCGTCCTTTTCTTCGGTTGGGGCGTGTACATTTATCAGCCAAATTTTGAAGAATTTCGCTTTGATACGGATCGCACACAACCCTCCATGAATTGCCTTAAAATCAAGAACGTGTGATTTGAACCTCCTATTGACAATAAAGGCCACTCCGAATTCTTGCTTTCTAGCAGGCTTCCCACTTTTGAATATTGTATGCCATCTCATGTCTTGAACAGCATTTCCAGTTATATTGACTGGCCTGTTGTAAAAGGTCCTTAATCGCGCTAGGATTGTTCAGTGATCTAACATTCGAGGATCCAATGCCATAGTCCTTCTTTCGATTGCGAGTTTGTTGTCGTAGGTCTGATATATTTCAAGGCTCTGTTGCAGGTTTCGAAACAATGTACGGTTTTCCAGGGACGGGAAGTTAGCCCTACCCAATCTCCATTCCGGCGGCATAGTTTACTTTTGGTCCCGTTATCAGATGCGGAAGACTCGCTTTCACTCCCTTACGTCCCCACAAAGGAGGTGTAATTAGGATTTATTAGCAGAGCTGCAAATGTATTTACGGTTATTAGCATTTCTCGGCATTTAATGTCCCATTATTGGGGAACCAGTTAACCCAATGAGCGACCCCGAGACCATTTACTTCCATTTGGTGATGGGAATTACGATGAAGAATCATGAAAGCTGTGGACTGTAGAAAAAAGGGGGATCTCTCCTCCTTTCTCAAACTGGCTTGGAACGTCTACAGCGGAAACCACTCGTTAAGGAAATGAAATTAACACTAACTGTGGAATATCACTTCAATCGAACGAGTCCGAATCATCATACGCTCTTAGTATTATAAATATTTAAAAAAAGAAAAGGCTCAAATTTCTACAGATACAATATACACAATTCTTTGTTCAATTCCATGCGCAGTTTTCTCAACAACTACTGTAATAGAAAATTAATCTATCTGGCTAATTCATAAATGGAATGAAAAATGACCCTATTTGTTCCCTATCTGTTAATTTACTTTCACTGGAAGAAGTGCATTGGGAAAATTGCACTTGTGTACCATAGGCACCAATAATTTCTCATCACAAGCACCGACATATCTGTTTGGTGAGTTTTCGTGACGCACTCAAATAAAGCTTTGCTTAGGTATCCCAGCCAAATTAGCCCGTCTTCCCAAAATGACAATGACGTCGACGATCTCCTATGTCCGCATCAATAACCAACTCACCGACACCTTTAACACAATTTGGCTCTAGAATATACCATAAGAAAGCTACTTTTCGTTACAAGAAGCACGTTATTATACAAGTCCAGCCAAGTGGTAGCCTATGCAGACGACATCAATATTTTGTCACGGTCGCTATCAACCGCCAATTAACTTTTTCTGGAGCTCGACAGCAAAGCAAAACTAGTATGAATACACATCAATTCGAATGAAACAAAGCTCATGACGCAGTGGAGGAAAAATACCTTATATACCCAAAATATCACACTTGCCGAAAATAGTATCGATAATTTGGACGTATTTGTATATTTAGGCGCCAAAATAACGACAATCGGTAATGAAAGAGACAAAATACGTCAAAGAATACAGCTTGCAAATAAAATATTTTAATCAGTTTTAACGAATTCGAAGACCAGCTGCATACATAGGAAAACAAAGCTCCAAGTTTACAATTCTGTGATAAGACCTGTGCTATGCTATGAGAAGCATGGACCCTAACCCAAGCATCCGCAAATACGAGTATATTGAACGCGTTTGAGCGACCGGTCCTAAGGCGGATAACTGGAGCGAAACTAGACGGGGACCAATGGCGAATTCGATTTAACCATGAGCTGCATGACATTTTTGACGAGCTGAAGGGCTCAACGATTGTAAGACTACTGAAGCTACAAAAAGGCTCGCCACGTTAATCGTACGGGCGAACAACGAATACCCAAAAAGGTATTCGTTGGAGGAACTGAAGGTCGGAGACCAGTGGAGAAACCGCGGAAATGCTAGTCTGACCTGGTCGACGAAGACAGTTCATCGCTGCTCGCATTTCGAAATTGGAGGACGCGGTTAATGGACCGATACAGTTGGGGGTGCTCTTTGCAGGAAGCAAAGGCCCTATAGGGACTGTAGCGCTACGAAGAAGAAGAAGAACCATAATGGTAGAACCAGAACTGTAATTTGCATGAGGGCCTTATTAGAATTTATCTTTATTAGAAAAATGACCAAACGCATTGTTTTCCTGTCTATGCAGCTTGGCTTTGAGATGCCCAAAACTGAAAAAAAATATTTTATTTGCGAGCTTCATTCTTTGGCGTATTTCGACTCTTTCATTACCCGTTCTCGTTATTTTAGCGCCTAAATACACAAATTATTGTATTCGCCAGTGTGATATTTTGGGCATTTGAGATATTTTTTCTCGACTGCGTCATGTGCTTTTATTTTATTTTCATTGATTGGTAGAAGTACTAGTTTTCCTTCGCTGTCGAGTTTCAGGATGAGCTCTGTGGCAATTGTTAATGACCGTGACAAAATGTTGATACCGTCCGCATAGGCAACTACTTGGCTCGACTTATATAGTAATGTGCCTCGTGTATCGAATGTAGCTTCCTTATGAAGTGCTCCAGAGCCAAATTGAATAGCAATGGAGCTAGCCCATCTCCCTGCTTTAGTCCGATATTTGTGTCAAAGGTGTCGGTGAGTTGGTTATTGATGCGGACTTGGGAGGTCGTCGACGTCATTGTCATTTTGGGAAGACGTAGTAATTACTTAGTATAGTATGTAACGAGCAATACTGTCGTATGCTTGCTTAAAATCAACGGAAATTTGATACACGTCTATGTTGAACTCCCAGGATTTTTCAAATACCTGCTTGACAGTGAACAATTGGTCTATCGTCGGACTACCTGCTCTAAAACTACCTTAATTCTCCCCAATAATACTGTTAGCGTATGATCCGATTTTATTTTCTAAGATCTTTGAAAATATTTTGTACGCCATACAAAGTAGTGATATATCTCTATAATTTTCGCACTGTAGCTTGTCACCGTTTTTGTGTTCTTGTTGTCAGATGTGCTGAATGACTTTGTGAATAGTTTTATGAACACTGCTACCACCATATTTAATGAGCTCCACTGGAATCCCATCAATGTTTATTATTCTTTTGGGCTTTGGTGATGGAACAAACTTCATCCAGAGTTGGTGGAGCCAATGGAGGCTCGCCGAAAACATACAATGTATAGACTCCGATGTTCTGGAGCTGTGTGGAGGATTAAGGAGGTTCTTGAAATATGATGTGCATCTTTCCTTCATCTTGGTTCTATCAGCGATGATATTGTCGATGTCATCACGACAGAGCCTGGTTTTGGGCTGATAACCACGTTTCAGGCTTTTCACTACTTTGTATGCTTGTCTTGTGTTGTTGCTCGCTAGACTTACATCGATGCATCTCAATTGGTCATCATAGGATTTTTTTCTTAATTCTAATGATCTTATTAGCTATTTTATGAGATTTTCATAGTATTCTCTCTTCGTCCTGGTTTTCCTACCCAGTAATCTTTGTACACCCGATTCTTTTTATGTAACGCATTCTGGCACTCACCATCGATCGCCAAGCTTGATGTCCGATCGTCTGTTCTACCACAGTCTTAATAGCCGCTTTCACTTTCATCCAAAGCTCGTTGCTTATCTTCTGATATCCCTCTACCTCACACATTTTAGTACTTATCTGCTTAACCCATCCTACACCTAAATAAAGTCATTTCCTTCCACACATTCTTTAGACACTGAAGATGACTCAAAGGAGTCGAAACGAGTTTGCTCACACAAAAAAGCATGGCCCGACGGCTTTTCAAGAAAAAAGAGAGTCGGCCTGGGGATATCAAATAAATAAAATCATTGACTATAAATATTAAAATATTCAGTGGTTTAATTTGTCGTGAATGTAGGTTTATATGAGTGTCCGTAAAGGACTGCAGCGATGGTCTGCTGACTCTGCGGAAGAGGATGATGAGATCCGCCGAGATTGGCCTTATCTGAGGACGCGTGAATGCGCTGGCAGCCTAGCGATGCGGTGTACAAAAGATTTCGCATTCACGAATTAAACATGTTACGAGTAACATGCCGATCGACTGGTGTCGAGGCCAAAGAAACTGGTGTCGAGGCCAAAGAAACCTACTAACCTACAAATTGAGCCCAGAGGAAACGGACGAACTTACAGGAACTTCGTCGATACCGACGATACTTATGGCCCCCAAAAAAGAGTGGGGCATCCAGGTGGAAGGGATGCCTCTTCGCATCCTCCCAACCGGATCAAGATCCTAACGTAGGCGTGGTCATGTATTTCCCATTTGAGTGAAAAAACTCACACTAAAGTACTTTGTATGACTCTTTCCCTCAAATGAGGAATACAAACGTAACCAATTTATGTTATAGCGTTATGCAATGGAATCACATAACTCTATATCATAAAAGGGCACGCGAGCGGAAGACCACTCTACACGGCAAGAGCCCCTGTTAAGCAAAAAAGGCAAGAGCGTGTTAGTGGAGGAACCTGCCATCGTTGCGGGTCCTATACCCGGCCAGGTCGAAAGAAAGGGAAAGACCGAATCTTCAAGTTTTAACAATTCATTGTAAATTTATTTTTACTGTCGTGTAAATATATATTGAAAACTAACAAAATGTAAATGTGTTTCTTTATATGCCAATGTTAAACAAGAATACATACAGTGCCGAGAAAAAGTGATGCAAAAACCAATATTTGAAGAAAATTTTGGAATCAACTCTTTGTATTGGTAAAACTAGTGAATGGAAATCCCGCCGGTTTTCATTTTTACTATTAATATATTTCTAATAATTGATTTGCAAAAAAAAAATAAAACAACAATTAACTCTTCTATAAGAAAAAAATAAAAAAGCAATTCAATTAATTTATGGCTACCGAGAAAAAGTGATGCAAAAAATTAAACCGTGCTCATCTTTGAACATTTGTTGTTGGTATATGAATACAATTGATGGTTTTTAATATTTGGTAGGGTTTCCTTTCCTATCTATGGCCGCTTGCAGTCTTCTGGGCATAGAAGAAACCAAATTCGCGCAATATTCTTGGGTGATGTTGCTCCACTCTTCTTTTATTGTTTTTTTAAGCACGGACTTACTGCGGATATTATGAGCTGCTAGTCGACGTGAAAGCTCTTCCCAAACATGCTCAATTGGATTGAAATCAGTTGATTGGGGAGGCCATTTTAAACAGTTTGGAATATTGTAAAGCATCCACATTCGAGTTTGGTGGGCAGTATGTTTGGGATCGTTGTCTTGCATGAAGATGTAGTTTGACCCTATGTTCAACTTTTCTACACTGGGTGCAAGTCTATTCTTTAATATATCTATGTAGACTTTGTGATCCATCGTTTTTTCTTCTATAATATGAAGTTCGCCAACTCCATTGAAAGCCATGCATCCCCACACTAAAATAGAACCACCACCATGCTTTACAGTTCCTATCATATTTTTCGTGTCTAGCTCCGTACGTGGCTTTCTACGCACTTTTCCTCGTCCATCGTGAGAAATCACATTGAATTTGCTTTCATCCGTAAATAAGACGCGTTTCCAAAATTCTACATCCTTATTCAAATGTTCTTTCGCGAAATCCAATCTTTTTTCACGATTTACCGCACTAACAAAAAATTTCTTTCGTGGAACACAACACCGGTAACCCGATTTTCTTAAATAATTTCGCACTGTATGAACGCCAACATCTTTTTTATAAACAGACTTTAATGTTGCGTTGACTTTCGTTGCCGGTATGAAAGGATCTTTCTTGATTTCACGTTCGATTACTCTCATATCACGTTCTGATAATATTTTCTTCCTTCCACAGCGCTTTTTGTTTTCTAAGCTTTTATTTTTGCAGAACCTGTCAATAATCCTCCAAACTGTTGAAATTGGTCTGTTGACAATAGACGCAATCTCCTTGTGTGCAACGGTCTGGTTACGGAGTCTCAAAATGATTTTTCTTTCCTCCAAAGTTGTCTTTTTCTCATGTTGACGGGCTGAAAATTGATCAAATAATAATATTCATGGAAAACTATATCAAAATATTCATATACTTCTTTTATTTATGAATGTTTTCTTCTTATCACCTCAAAAATTTATTTACATCTACATGCACTACTCAACACAGACTGCATTCGCCAGTAAAATGACGCATTTACAGTAAAAAAGAATTATTGCATCACTTTTTCTCGCTCTAGTTTGCGTCAGAAATTCATCTGGCAGTGCATAAAAACTTTTAAAAACAGTTTTTTAGGAAAACCATGTTGCAATATTGTCTTGGACACATAGGACTATGCTATGAACTATCAAATTTGCCGATATTACTTTTGAGAGGTTGAAAATAAGATATCAAAGTTGAAATTTTGTGCATTTTCATCTTTTTGCATCATTTTTTCTCGGCATTGTATGTTAAATGCGTGTTTTTCGTTTTCCTTGTATGAAAGAAAAAATCAAATCAAAAGCAACTTAAAACTTAAAATATAAAGTGTAACAGATTATCACCCAAAGCAAAACCGCAATGAGTTTTGAAGAAGATATCTCTAATGTTTAAATTATCATTGGCTTTGAAATATAAGGAAGTGAAAAGTTTACAATGTATTCCTTTCACTATTTCAAATGAAACTTTTATTATTATGTAGATAACTAAAATCTATAATAGTAAAAGCAATGCAAATATCGAGAAAAATAAAATTTCCTGCTTCTTTCTACTTTTTTTTTTCTTTAAGAATTAAATATTCCCCTAAAGCCCTCTTCTCAAAAACTTCACTATCAGTATTATGTAAAAATTTTTTTTACTCTTTTAATTACTTTGTGGATGTGTCCTTGGGATTTATCTACCATTTGGTTGTTTGGGCATATCGTTTAAATGACTCGCCCGTACTGTAGTTTACGTAAAGGGATCAACCAGGGAATTGCGCTGAGGTCAAATCCAATTACGTTTACTTCTCGGTATTCAACTCCAGTTTCAGGTCCGCATTCAATATCAAAATGCAGTGGCTGACATTCCTCGTCATCTCTGTCCAGTCAACGGTGAGTATAAAGCAAGCACCAAAGTCGTGGAAAAGTGTGAACAAAACGTGGAGAACGAAATTCCTTCACTAATTCATCAGATGTGATGGAACAATAGACCGCCAAGAATCGGAAATGTGCAGCACAAGTGCATTCGTCAATTTTCGGTTCCTTTCTAACAACTCGTCCACAGTCCTTGGTTGGGAAAATTCTATACAAATTCTACTACATCGACTGTGCGAGCGGGTGAAATGCGACAGTAACGATAACGATCACTATTCGCTAGATACAAACTTCGTCCAATCTAAAACATTTATGACTAGCGCTAGTAGATGTGGATAAGTTACTTGGGATGTGGGATGAGAATAAGATGGGTCACTCTAGCACGTACGTTATATTCGGTTGGAATGCGTATTGACAGTTCGCAGCAAAGGCTGTCATCCGAGCTCCATGCATGAGACACAAGAAATTCTATAATGGGCCACTTGTATGCTCTGGGGCAATTTGTTTGTGTAAATTTCACTGCACTTTGCACGCACTAAATCCCGTTCATTTTCATAAATGTTTTTTCTCTACTGGCGGATCGATGATTATGAGTACGCAGAATGGACTCAGATAGTGTCACGTCGTCCGAAGGCAGAACTTTTCAGAGGCTTTTCGGGATCGCAAAACATGCGGCGCGACAAGACCTCGACGTCAACATTATTCGTGAAACATTCCCGTGTGGCAAAAATTGAATCCGAAACCACTTCATTTGTATTGTGATTTAGCCCACATATCTCACGATTGGAAATTACACTTCACGATCTTCGTATCTTGTAAATATGTTTTGCTTGCTATTCGGAACAGATAGACACGAAACGATATGCTAGCAAGCACAATCAAATCGTCGAAATTTTTCTTTTTATCGCTAGCTAGCTGGTCGGCAAACTCCCCGGCGTGCTTGCGGTTTTCCCATCTTCCGTGGACCTCCTCTATTCGTCCAAATCTCTCTTTCTTTTTTCCGTGTCGCAACGATATCTTGAATACAGCTGCTCGCTCAGCTGAGTTCGATTGCATTCGGCAATGCAATACACAGCTGGGATGCACTAAATCAGTGCTCCATGTCCGAAATTTTAATTTGCTTATTTAAAATTTTTTTAAAATTAACAGAAGTAATGAAAAATGAAAAAGATTTTAAATAATAACAAAAGTTAAATATCATGAAGAATATAATTACAGGAAAACGTTTAAATTTAATATGAAGAAAAATCATATAAAATTTACATTTAATAACACTAATAAAAAAAATATTTTATAATTAATAACTGTGAATGGAAGTAATGAATATTTTTTTCCAAATCTGCAATTAAAATTTCGGATAAGTGTTCGGAAGGGTTTCGAGCTGTTTGCTTGTGTGACTGCTCGATTACTACAAATATTATGAAAACTGCTTACATAATTTCTTTAAAAACATGATTTCATTAAAAATTATTTATATTGTGATTATGTTTCAGATACTAATTTATAATGACAATTTTATCCACAATTAATAATTTATCTTACCATTTCAGGTTTGGTCACCATATACCTCATTTATTACATCCGATCAAGGTGATCGTATAACTGAAATGCTTTTCTTCTTCGACGTACCAGTAAATCATTATTATAAAAACAAACCATTCAAAGAGAGACTCAGTTCAATGAAATCAACATGAAAAATAAAGCAAGGACAGATAAAAGCAGCCAAAAAGAATTCATCTTAATTTATCGACAATTTTTTAAGTTCCTACGAAAATTCGCAAAGGAGACATGTTCGAGATCTTCGAAACCCAAGAATCGAGCTCAAAAATTCATAAAAAATAATAAATAAAGAGAAAATAACTTTATTTTACGTCAAAGCATGTAACAACTTCGTTAAATTTTATTTTAAATCAAAAGAAGAAGAAACAAGCTCTGGAGGTGCACTGAGAAAAGCGAAAGATTTAATCGTGTAAAAAAAGACAGAAATACTGATTCATTAGTTTCTACGATCTTTATTTAATTTATTATTGTACTTTGCTCTGAAGAAAAAGCACTTGAAAGTTTTTTTTTGTTGTAAATGCTCATGTTAGAATTTGTATTATTTTCGTTTACTTTTTGTTTAAGCATTTCAGAGAAATGTGTTTCTTGTTTCAACATTATTTTGTTTTGAATGTTCGACGTTATTTTGTTTTCAATGTTCGTTTGATTTCAAATGAAGTCCGGAAATATTAAAAAAAAGAAAAAGAAAAGGCGAGCCCTTTGATAATGTTTAAAAAGTCTTTAAATTATTTTTTTTGGTATTTATGTATTTCTTGCGTAAAAGTTCATCAGATTGTACTGAATCACGCCGTTAAATATTTTATAAAATCGTTTTTATTCCGTATATGTATCACGAAAAACGATACTCATTTTGCAAATCCATCAAAACATTCATGTACATATTTATTTGTTTTCGTACTTTTACGACATGCTTTTGCATGAATTTTTCTTGGACGAGAAATAAAATTGTATTTTTCGAAGTAAGCCTGTAAACGTGATTGTTTGTGGATGATTTTTGGAAAAATGTGTATCGTTTTTTTGCTATTCGGTAGAAAAGAGAAGTAAAGAGGAATAAAAGAAACGGAATTCGCAATATTTTAAAAAATATTAAAAATGTTAAAAATTAAGAACTGTTGAAATTGAGCCAACTCGAGATCGACGAAATCAATCAAAGAGTCTAAATTAAACACACCCAATAAGAGAAATTTGAATAAGGTATGCCAGAAAGTCGTTGGTAGATTGGAGAAGCATAGAACTAATTTAAAAATGATGTTTTGATGTCATAGTACATCATTTAAGTTGTTTTATCAGGAGAGTGTATAACAGCAATTTATTTGTTTCGAAATTCAAACGATGGAGGGATTGTCGTATGTGAGTTGATGCTTTCCCGATTGTGTTGATTACACTACGGTGGGAATTTATCTTTTTCTTGCAGTCTTAATCCATATCCACTCTTCCTGTTTTCTTTTTAAGTCACAGCATAAGTTTTTCATACTACAAGAGAAAAGAAATCTTCTTGTGTATCCTACCATAAGTTTTTGGTTATCAGTAGGGTTTTTATTTCAATTCAAATGCCTAATCTTCCTTCGTCGAAGGAAATAGCGCGAGTCAGCTTTTGCTTTTATTTAATTCTTTTTTGTTCTGAATTTTTTGATTAGCTTTTTAGTATTTTAATTGTTATAGATTTATAAGAGCGCATGCAAGGAATGTGCAAAGATTGTTCTAAAGATTTGTCAAAGAAATCAGAGAAGAAAGAGTAAGGAGAGAAAATTTATTTAAGGCTTAGAGAGATTTAACCGCTGAGATTGATTTAAAATTGATAATGAAGAAACAAAATGTCTAAGGAGCAGAGAACACCAAGAGTTGGAAATCAAATATTTATTTTTATACGTTTTCACTCGAAAACTCTCTCCCGCACTCGAGAAAAAAAATATCAAGAGAGGAGATGATTGTTTGTGTTAAACTAATGTGGAACTTGCATGAACTTTGGAATGTTACGTTGAAGAATGTGATTGTGAAAGTCGGTTTTTTCTTTTAAATTGTAAGTTACCTCGTAGGACTCTAGTTTGTAGAAAAGAATTCATTTTTCAATTGAACATAATCAAATTAGCTTTGATATTGAAATTTTTTTGGTGATAAATTTTCAGTAGCTGTTGTTGCTTTTGTAGAGGATTGTTGAGTAAGCGATGGATGGATCCTGGACGCTGCAAAATAGTTTGATTGGCTAATTTCTGAACGTACCGAAAATAATTGCTACATATTACTTCAATGAAATTCTCGAAAAGTGCTCAGTTTTTATTGCAATCATGCAAAGCAAAGTGTTGTCTAATTAAAATATTGGTCTATATTTGAGATTTATTCACCTCTTTAAATTGTTCTGCCCTTGCGTAAACTTGTTCATCGACTCTCAAGTCTTACTGCTAAGCCTTTAAGCCTGTCCAGATATCTTCCATACCATCAAAGTGATAAGACTGAGATATATGTTTACCCGCGTTTCCAAACGATAAACTTGTGAATCCCTCAACCGACCGTTTGCAACTGCAACAACCAGCTATTGAAACTCGTTTATTCTAAGTCCTCACTTCTGTTTGTTTTCGTTCTTTGTTTCTTATTGCAGTTTTCTCAAGCATTGATTTTCAGTTTTTCCGTTTCAAATCCATTTAGATTAAACGCAATAGTTTTTCCTAGTTGTCTTGTCGTTACAAATAAGTTTTTTCCTAGCGGATAAGTTGATACATTTAAGCGAGGAAAATATTAAAGTCGATGAAACGACCATTTTAATTTTTCCTAATAAGTAAGTAGCTAATTTATTTTAGTATCGCGAAGACGTGAAAACGATGAGCATCAACTTTTCACGAGAAAGTAGGATACGGCAAAGATTGTAAAGAATGTTAGGAAGGAAAACTCTCGGGTCCATTCGACTACTTGCAATGGTTCTTGATTGTTTTCCTACAAAATTATAGATACCAAGTCAAGTGAGGGAAAATTTAGTCACTTTGATGAAAATTGAGCAATTTGCGATGAAAAATCACGAAAAGGAAGTTTAGTAAAGTGAAATAAAGGATAGTAGAAGAAAATATTTGTCCATAGAAATGTGGAGATCTGAAATGAATTGTTTTTTATATTTCTAAGAAATATAATTAATGAAAACTTTAGCATAAGTAAAAGAAGAAGCAAAAGAAGAAAAAAAAATCATTGAAGATAAGATGGCGAAGATGATAAGATGAAATAAAATAGTTTGTAAGAAACTGTCTTCTGACTAAATAGAAATAACAGAAATCGAAAGTGTGAAGGGAGGAACGTTGAAGAAAATGCAAGAAAAATGAAAAAAAAAAACGCAAGAGCTAAGAAAGCTGATGCACATGTCAAAACAACAACCATTTCGGTTTTTCCAAGCCATTCGAATTTCATTTTAAACTTTTTATGTTTGTTTTCATAATATGGTGTAAATAAGTGAAAAAGAAACTTTAGAACAAAGCCAATTGGAAGATATTTGCTATAAAATGAAATAAAAAAAGTTGCGTTGCATGCAAACGTTCATGCATTTCTGAGAACGACAAGATGAAAATGTAAATTTCTCTTGTGTGGAGGGTGCAAGCCCTCAAACCAGCTATAGGTGTATTTTTCATTTATCAAAAAAGAAGAAAAAAAAAATAATAGAAAAATCAAAATGAAAGAAAAAATAATTTTTTTGTAAGAAGTTTATGTGAAATTGAGTAAGTTACATGCTAAAACAGAGTACTGTAATTTTACACGTGGTATTGGATCAAAAAGTGCTTTTTTGCTTTGATGCAAACATAAAAAAAAATTGATGTGAAGTGTTTATTGCTTGTTGACTGCGCTAAACCAGAAAATCTAGAAGAAGAAACAAAAAAAAAGAATAAAATTTATTCTAAGGAACGTTTGATCCCTTCCAATTGTTTATGTTAATTCCAACCTTTCATTTTTATTTCCTTCCACAACCCAGAAAACTGATTTAATATTATTTATACCTTTCCAAATTCTTTTCCATTTCTCATTTCAAATCTTCTCCTTATTTTCCAATCTATTGAACGTTATTTATGGTAAAAATAGAAAAAACGGACACAAAATCTTAACCAGATGAAAATGCAGAAAGAAGTTTGATTAGTGAGTAATTTAGAAATATAATATATATATTATAATTTTGCTAGATGCAAACATTGATGATTTGTTTGTGTTAATTGTGCTTCTATTTCGACGATAGTTTTAATATTTCTGCAGATGATAAAGAGGATAAGAGAGAGTTAAGAGTTTTGTGTCTAAATTGTAGAAATGTAAGATTTTTAGTGATGTAGTGAAAAGTGAAGACGAGAAAGAAGAAAAAACCACATCTTAGGTGTAAGCGAGATTTTTTTTGAAAGAAATAAAGATGGATTTTCTTTAAGAAAAATTGAAGAAAAACAAAAAAAAACCAAAATTGATTTTGTTTTCATTTTCTCATTGTTCTTATTTGTTCCAATTGGCTTTAACAAGATTTTCTTCGTGCAAAAAGGGAATCTTAGTATCTCTGCTTTGTCGAGACTGGCTTGGTGATTAATTTTGTCGTATTTAGATGATCTGGAAATGAAATTCGGAAGTGTTGTTTAGCCGGAATATTTGAGTGGGATTGTTTTCAATTTTTGAATTCCCGAAAGCCTTTAGCCCTTATGTGCGCACCCAACGGCGCATTAAAATGAAATTTGCAATGCTGACAGTTTAAACTTATTCCTTCCTGTTGTTAATTTCAGTGGGTTCGGGTTTTTCAGTTGAGAAAAAGTCGAGCCCAAGTTGACAAAATGTTTAATTTATTGAACTGGGTTTCTAAAAGTACCACGGACTAAATTTCTGAATAAATATTATTATATCGACACACAACTATACATCAATGTATTCAATTAACCGACACAACTTTTATGCAGACGGAATGATTATTTTTATTTTATATAGCTAAACCCAATTCAAAATGATTTCCCGACTACCAGTTTTCTATGTTAGTAAATGCAAGGTAAGGATAGGGACAGCTGTCAGTTGATCAAACCTCAAAACTTCCAGTCGTCGTAATTTGACTCTTTAACGATAAAAAAACGTTGTCCTTACTTTGTTTTGTACAGGTTTTTCGCTTAGTTTACTCGAGAAAATGACGACGCGGAGACGTTTTTAAATCCAATAGTTGAAATATTTGGGGCGCATTTTTGTACCGTTGCGTATTGTTCCGGAATGATGCTCCAAAATTTGACGTAGTCTTCATTTTCCCGATGTTCCTTAACCCTGCAGTGGTCGCGCGTGAAAAATCACGTAACAGGTCGCTCGGATTACAATTGTAATCCAACTTAAAGCGACAATAAAACTGCAAAATATATATTAAAATGTATTTATTTTGCTAAAAATTGAATAGAGCAACAATGTTTAATCCAGTTTATAGAAAAATAAGTAAATTGACTTTTTAGTATTTATTTTAAAAACAATTAAAACAACTTCAGCTTATGTCTACTTGAAAATGGAACATTAATTATAAAATGGAATCCGAAATCAGTTGACATTGTTATTTTGAATCTTATCATTGATTTTCAAACAAGACGAACATACGCATCTAGAATGACCCGGACAAACGAAATTACAACATGTAGGGCACAATCGACGAGTGCTCTTATTGCGCGATCTTCTACTGTCGTAACAGCGACCCACTCCACTTGTTTGCACCGATGCTGATGTAGACGGTAGAACTTCTGTTCAAAAAGCAAATATGTAAAAATAAATTGCCCTTTAATCAGACGTTTCCTCTGGCTTCTCAAAAAGACCTGTTGAACAACTGATAAAATTTTTTTATTGTTAAAGTCTTTTATAGTAAAGATTTACAATTAGTAAATTTTTATAATCGCAAAGTCCGTATTGCGGTATTGCCTTAATGCTGATTTGGTGAGGATTCCTAAAGTTTATTGCAGCTCCTTACATTGTTTGGAATGTGCATACTGCATATTGAATCGGCTAATCCAGAGTACGTTAAACGTTGATCGAGCGTGGAAATTGAAATTTGTTGATGCACACAATTGTGCAATTAAGTTAATGTGAATTTTTATTGAACAACTTCAGCTTGAGGAAGCTCTAAGAAATCTTTAATTTTAAAAGTCAGACTTCGCGGCAATGATTTTTGTTCCAAAGTTAATGGTTTCATCCACGCCAAAGAGAGAGAAATCAGAAAGTCATGTCGAGATATTCGTTCGAAAGTTTTTGTTTGCTGTATAAATGCATAATGCACTCAGATTGAATAAGTCGAAAAAACCGTCAAAGATCAACGTCTCAAATTCCTGGATACATCATAGAGTGAGCACATTTTATCCACTGAGTCTACTCCATTCTTGGTACGATTATAGTAAGTAATCAATTCGGGCTTTTGGCAATCTACTGTGCTGCTATCAATCTTCCCATCATTATGCTTTGTGGACACTACGATCACTACTTTATTTGGCTTTGGTATATATAAGACAGCATTAGAGAAGGTTTGTGAAAATCAAATTTTTAGGAATAGATTGGATTTCCTCTTGCTGTTCTAAATTCTTTTGGAACTTCCCGCTTATCGTTTCTTACGGTTCCAACGATAGCAGTTTTTTTCTCAAAAAGTTGTTTTGCTACCTGCAGTGATGAAAACCAATTATCTATTGTAATGCTGCGATTGTTTCCTAGGATTGGTCGAGCTACTCTCATCACCACATCAGCGTGTCCATTACTCAAATTGTAAGGACCTACAGGCTGCTGGCCGGCGTAAATCTCCAGATTGTACGTATATGGGTAATGAACATCGGCAAGAGCAAATAGTTTTATGCCATGCTTAGAGGGTTAGCTCGGAATATATTGCCTGAATATATTCCGAGCAAACCCTCTAAAAGCCAAAAGCTGTGCGTCCAAAATCATTTCTGCGTTTGGATTGAAGTACTGCTAAAATTTGGCAACGAATAACTCAAAAATTTCTCGTTAACAGTGGCGGATTTACAAATTTTCAAGGTATAGGCTATAAAGTTTTTGCCGCCCTTGCCTCTACAATTGTGATCTTCACATTATTTTTCCGTTAGTTTTCTTTTCATTGACATTCATGTCAATAACTAATTTTACGGCAGATGGTTTAAGTGGATTGACGTGCTTAGTCTCAGAAACTGCATTCGAGAGCGGCAGGACACGGATTACACCCTTAGAAGATGGAAGCAGCGTATCACCACGAACGAAACTCGAGTAAGGTGTGAACGCAGGGGCTTGTGCTGAAATATTTTGTGATATGTTTTTAAGAACCAGCTGAATTTGTGGAGAAATCTGAGTCTCACTGCATGGTGTTTCAGAGAATACTTGGGTTTCGGGGTGTTTGTCATATGTAAAGGAAGTTCTTGTCTGAAAAAAATTTTTTGTGGGGCCCAGCATGTTAGTTAGTGAAGATTTACTACAGTAAAACTCATTAACTTGGAATTAGATTCCACACATGACCATTATTCTTATGATTATTCCTCTTGCTCCTCTTGAATTTGGACGTAGATCTCCATTTCCTAAAAGTCATCCCTTTTTACGTTTAGCTCTCGTTACTTCCCTAAAGGTCTATAAACATCCAGGCATATCGCGATGGGACGGATACTTTGAAAAATTTTGATTTACGTTGCAGCCACTTGACGTAACAATTCTTCAGAGAAAGTTCAGTTTGAAGAAACTTTTCCATCCACACTACATCCATCGTCTTTGGAGCTCCTTTGACAAAAAAAAACATGATGTTCCGAGTTGATTTGATGAACAAGGGCAATTTTTTTAAATGAAGTAAATTAGATTCTGTAATTTTGCCAATTCGCCTGTTCGATTCCTCTTCCGCCCAGAAATACCAAACTTGAAAAGATTATCCGTAATTTGAGTTGGAGATTTGGCTGGAGATGCTGACGGCTGGGTATTCATGTCGGGAAATTTTCTTTTCATGGGAGATGTAATTGCTTTCTTTCGTCAGCTTGCAACTAGTGTCGCGAACTCCGTTCTTAAATTTCGCTAGCATCAGCTCGTGGTTTAAAGATGCTGTGGAATTACTTTGAGAGCTACTAACCTTTTCGTATATATACGTTTCGATTTTAAGTACGGCTCTTTCAGTTTGATCTTCTATTGTTTTAAGCCATTCAGAATTTCGGCTTGAAATAACATAATACATCAAAATTATATTAGTGATAATAATATTGCAAAGTATGAAAAATCAGGATACGTTCTGTTGCTGCTACTGAAGCAGGCACTGCTTCAGTTTCTATGGTAGCGTGTTTCTTCTTGGTCTACTTCATCAACGTTTCTTCTGACACTTCTTCTTCCTGATCTAGTCATGATCACAGAAAAATCATGATCGGTATCTTCGGTACTTCGAAAACCATTCGGTGAGCTTCGATAGGTGTTCCGTGAAAACTTGAAGGTGTGGGGGTTTCCGTGGAGTTAGTGCGATTTGGTGCTTTTGCTCCATTTCTATCTGTGGGTATCTCTGTACCCAACTGGCCTTTATCAAACAATACAACTAGATTATGTTAGTTCTGTGTCACAAATTGACCTGATACTAGGGTAGGTCTAGTATGTATTCGGTAATAGTGTCTAGTTTGAGGTCTTTATGAATGTCATCGTTCCTAATGTACCAGAAGGTTTTGAAGATTCTCCTAAGGGCCTTGTTTTGCTGGGAATGAAGCAGTTTTTTGTTGGATTTTGAGGTTTGACAGAAGGCTATGCAGCCATAGAGAAGAGAGGGTCTTATTACTTGTTTCTAGACGAGGAGTTTGTTATTCACGTTCAGTTTTCCCGATCTTAAAATGGGGTGCAAGGAGGATAAGATACCTAAACAGTGTTGTCTCTTGTCACTTATGTGCTCAGTCCATGTGTCTATTTTCAAATTTTAGTCCTAGGTACTTTGCTGTTCTTTTCCAAGGTACTGAGGTTGAGTCAATTTGTAATTCAGGAGGTTGTTGTCATCGTTTTCTTGTGAAAATGGCTTGTGTCTTGTCAGCGTTAATTTTAATCTTCCATCTTTAATAGTATCCCAAAAGAATTTCGTTGCAGACTTGAAGATATGAATTCTACTTTTTGCGAGGTGTAATATATGCAAGAGTCGGTGGCATATAAAGAGATTTGAACGCCGTTACGCGGCCGTGGGAGGTCTACAGTGTATAGTGTGTACAGTAATGGGGAGAGTGGTGATCCTTGTGGAACTCCAGCTTGAATCGGTACCATGTTGGATAATATGTTATTGATTTTTACGCGAAAAGATCAACCCTGCAGGAAAGAGTTGATAATTTTTATCAAAAGTAGTGGGATAGAATATTCATGTATTTTAAAGGTTAGCCCTGTATGCCAGACTTTCTCAAAGGCTTTTGTTATGTCGAACATAACTAGGCCTGTTGACTTTCTGCGATTCAACCAATTTCTAATATGTTGGACCACCCTTGTTAGCTGGAGTTCGGTGGAGTGTCCAGCTCGAATGCAATATTGTTCATTTGGTATGATCTCTTTGTTCTCAAGGTGTTCAGACAACCGAGTTTCCGTGACTTTAGAGAGAGAAGACAGTAGACTTATTGGCCGTTAATTTTGCGGGAAAGTAAAATCTTTATCTGGTTACGGGATGACGATTATAATTGCCGTTTTCCACGACTTGGGGAATTGCGTAGGCGAAAGATGGTGTTGATCATGTCCGTTAGTGCTTGCAGTATGTTGTCTGGTGGCCATTTCAACATGGTGTTCGTCAAAGAGTCACGTCCTGGGACTTTCCGTTTGTTTAGCTAAGTCAAATGAAAGAATTTCGTTAGTGTCTATCCTCTGGGAAGCTAGCAGTCTTTGCACAGAGGACTCAATTTCATCTTGAGATTCAAGGCTCTCCTCAGGGGAATTATTTCCATGGACTTGCAGCTCAAGAGTGTCTGCAAAGGCTTCGGCTTTTCCTGTGCTGTCGTATTTAAGGCCATTTGGTCCGTGAATGGGGGGGGGGGGGGGGGGATATTTAGTTTGTTTTTCAGCCGAAAATATTTTGAGAGGTGCCAGAAGTTATTATAACCAGGTTCGAGGCTTTGCAAAAATCCTTCCAAAATGGTATTTCGGAATTCGTGAATCTGATCACGTATTTTGTTGGTTAACCGGTTGGCTTCGGTTTTTAACCTAGGGTGTAGTTGATTCCTCTTCCTTATCAGGAGTCTAATATCTTGAGGAAGTTCATAAGGGTTATGTTCCCTTACTGGAGTTTGGGCTGTATTATTTTCCTTGGTAAGTAGGATTTTTCTGGTAAGTTGTTCTATGCTTTCAGCGACATCACGGGCTCAATTCAGCAGCTGAGTGTAGCTTTCTGAGGCCAGAGTATCCCTGAAAGCTTGCCAATTGATAACTCTCTTTTTAAGAGGTTCATCTATGAAGATTTCCTCTATGAAAAAGTGCACCGGTTTGTGGTCGAAAGAGCGATCATCGAGTACCATTGTATGGATATTGTGGTGAAAATCTCGTGAGATTCCGAAGACTAGGATCTTACCAGAAGCTAGGCCATAGTGCGTTGGTTCACTTGGCCTATGTAGTCTTACATCTTTGTTTGTGATAAATCTGTTGAGCTCAGCCCCAGCTTGATTGCTTCTCACACCACGCCAGGAATTATGATAGGCGTTGAAATCACCTACCACCAGGAGTGGGCCTTCCAGTTCGAAGAGGGAGCTTAGATCTTGATAAAAAGTCTCACGTCGAGGGGGGTTGTACAGTGACTTGACTACAAATTTAAACGAGTTCGTTTTTATTTTAATTACTGTCGCCTCTACGCGTTGTAATTGTGGAGTTTCAATCAGGTAGTGATTTACATTTCTTCTCACAAGAATGGCCTTTCCACCTCCCCTTCCTGTCAGTCTATCATTTCTGTATAGATACAGCGAATACCTCGCGGGAGAATACCTCACCGCGGCCAAAACCGAGTTTGCTTTTTTGCTGGAACGAGGCATAATTCGACTCTCAGCGAGCCAGTGGGCCATTCTTCTACCCATGGTGCCCAAGGAAGGGTGTCCATTGGTGAGCTACTGGAGATTACCGTCAACTCAACACCCAAACTCGACCGGACCGTTCCCCACTGCTCATCATCGAGGATTTGATTCAGGAGGTCAGTGGCACTGTTTTTTCAGTAATCGACCTCCAGGTTTCCTGCTACCAAATTCCGGTTGCTCCTGAAGACGTATATAAGAAGGCAGTCACCACGCCCTTCGGACTATATGAGTTCCTGGCAATGCCTTTGGGTCTACGCAACGCAGCCCAAACGATGCAGCGGACTCTTAAATCATCTGCTGAGGAAGCAGGGCTTCGTCCGGGTTTATCAGGACGATATTCTAGTGTTCTCGGCCAGCCACGACCAATACAGCGCCACCTCGAGCAGCTTCTCCCTAAGCTGCAGGCGGGAAATCTCCACGCTAACTGGAATAAATGTAAAGTCGGTCTGCCTGAGGTTGTCATTGCTGGATACCACGTCTTTGAAACTGAATTTCGACCACCAGCCAAACCGGCCGACTTATCCCAGCTGAGGCTTCTTCTCGGGATGCTGAATTTTTATCGCCGCTGCATGCCACATGCGGTTGAGTCCCAAGCGTCACTATCGGAACTGCTAAAAGGTTGTACAAAAAAGAAAGCACTACTCACCTGGGCACCCGATGCCGAAGCAGCTTCGAACGCTGCAAACAAGGCATCGTCTAGGCAGCCACGTCAGCTTTTCTTTCGCCTTCGCATCCATTGGCACTCTGCACTGACGCGTTCAGCACTGCCATTGGCGCAACTTTGGACCAACAACGGGGCGACGGCGCTTGTGTACCGTTGGATTTCTTCTCAAGAAAGCTCTCTGACACCGCGCAACGCTATTCCGCTTACGACCGTGAGCTCCTTGCGATCTTGGTTGTCATCAAGTTCTTCCAGCGCATTTTAGAAGGAAGGCATTTTATCATCTACAAGTATACCGACCACCCGCCACTTATATTTGCTCTGACGCAGCGACCGGACAAAGCCTCACCCCGCCAAAGCAGGCAACTGAATTTTATTGCCCAATTCGACTCGCAAGTGTAATACACACCAGGGGATGACAATATCGTCGCTGATGCACTTTCGCGTGTAGAAACGGTCACAATATCCACTACAATCACAGCGAAGCACTGAACACAGACGACCAGTTGCCCCACCTTCTGGCGAGCCTCCATCTTAAACTGCATCAGCTGGTCTTGGATGGCTACTCTGCGTACTATGTGGAGTTTAACGGCACCATTAAACCTTACCTGCCAGTTGCGCTCCGCCGTCAGTCTTTCGACATTGTTCATCAACTGTCGCATCCAAGTGGACGTGCCACCTCGAAGCACGTTGCGCTTGAATACTTCTGGCCCAGTCTGTGGAAAGACGTACCCCGATGGGCCAAGCAATGCATACCTTGTCAACTGTCGAAGTTCTACCGCCACAACCGCGCCGAGTTAAGAAATTTTAAGCCGGTAGATGGGCGCTTCGGCCACATCCATGTCTATTTGATCAAGCTGACCGCTTGACCGCTATACACGGTGGCATCAAGCAGTGCCAGTGCGTGACATTAGAGCCAGCACCGTCGCCAGGGCACCGTTTGACCACTGGGTATCAATATTTGGCCCGCCACTGAAGATCACATCGAACAATGGACGCCAGTTTGAAGCCGACCTCCTGCATCAGCTCGGCCACCTCTTGGGCACCAACTACATCCATACCACGCCATACCACCCTCAAGCCAATAGCATGGTCGAACGGATGCACCACACCCAAAAAGCAGCGTTAAATGGGTTCCGGAGACACCATGGTTACAGGCACTTCCACCCATCTTGCTGAGTCTACGAACAACATTCAAGGAGGACCTGCAAGGCTTTCCTGCAGAAATGGTTTTCGGCACATCACTTCGAATCCCGAGCGAGTTCATTACGCCTCAAAATACACCAGCTGGTGGCTCACAAGATTTTATCACTTACGCCGCCTCTTAAAATCGGTGCATCCTGTCCCATCAGCCAGACACTCGGTTCACTAACCATTCGTTTTCAAAGACCTGACCAGCTGTAAGTACGTATTTCGCTGCATCGATGTTTTAAAGAAGCCACTCGATCACCCATACTCTGGACCTCATCGAGTCGTCAGAAGGATCAAAGCCAACACCTAAATCATAGACGTAAGCGGCGTCACCAAAACCCTCTTCACAGAAAAACTCAAACCAGCCTACCTGAGCAATCTGATGGCTACCCGGCTTCACAGCAGCCATACTCAACACCCTCACAGGCACCTACAACACCACCTCTGCTGCCCTCGGAAACGGCTCAACTAGCGCAGATTTTGCAGGAACAACCACTCTAGCCATCTAAGAAGAAATCACGTTTTCACTCCCTTCGACGCATGCGAAGGTCATTGTGGGGTGAGCGACTGTGGCGACTCTGAACATCCCAACGTCTACACACGCTTTACGGCGCAAATAGACCCTCATCTCACGAGAAATCTTTGCCTGCCGGGCGACTCCACATATCAGTGGCGCAAGTAATTCCCTCGAGAAAAAAGGAAATTGGCTTCTCATGAATTAACATTCATGAGAGAACCCAGGCAAACTTCCTACTGGTTCGTAGTCAACATCATCATCAACACCATCAGCAACAACTTCATCAGTCTCATCATAAGCATCATCATCGACATCGTCACCAGTAACATCATCATCATCAAAAACGCCATCATCATTCATCATCAACAAGTAGGGTAGGATCGCCCAAGAGTACGCACTTAACTTACATTGCTCAATAAAACAGTAAAGATAGTTTGAATTAGTTTTATTTTGAAATGCTTTAGTATATTATGCATAAGTCTAATAAAAAAATTAAATAAAAGCTACTTCCTGGTCCATATAACAAATATATTGTAATTTCAACAAAAAAGAAAAATTGCGTACTCTTAAGAAAACGAATCCTATGAGTACGCGACATACAACTCTAAGAGTACGCAACATACAACTCTAAGAGTACGCAACATTTTTAACCATCGCAAAAGTCGCAGGAAAATATTGTGGTTCCTAAATAATTGGAACAGTCTTCGTGCCACCAAAGTTCACAGTTTAAGCATTGAATCCAATCTGATGAGCTGAAAGTTTCATTGCATCCTGGGCAAATTGTATCCTTATTATCATTCCCAAACGAATGTTTTTTGTTCTTTGTTTTGGGCCTTTCTTGCTTTGTTGCAAAAAGATTTTTTGTTCCGTCTGATTTTTGCGGTTTATGTTCCTTCTCTTCTAAGATTTTGTTTTTATAAGGCGTGGAAGAAAGTATCTCAGATCTTTTCGATTGCCTTTATCTTACTTGTTGATGTGTGGCCTTTGGAAAAGGCAAAATCATTTCTGGAGTGACTGAAGAGCTTGATGACTTTAGTTGTAGGGATGAGCATGAAGTTCCAGGTAAGCTTGAATGCTGTAGCCTAATGTCTAAAGCTGTGATTTCCTCATGTGTTGGATTCCGAATGGGTGATCTATTTAATGCTTCCAAGTTGAGCACCCAGTTGAGGTATATCGTCTTCCTTATCGAAAAGTAATTGCTCTTCTTCTCTGTTGTCCGGATGTTCGACATTATTGGCTACTTCACAATCAATCAGCGTTACTAAAAATGTCGGGATTATATGGATAAATTCCAGTACATGCGAATGATTTTTCACACATTTTGATGGTCGCTACTTTTGAATATGCGGCATGAAACAGTCCAGCCATTTCTCTCATTGTTATTGCCCTTCCAGGGTTGTTTACCATCCATTTATTGCACTCTGAAGAAAAATCTGTTTTTAGCGGGAAGAAAAAACCTCTATCTAACGGTTGAATTTTGTGACTTACATGAGGTGGTAAGGTCAAAAGAATAATGAATTGTTTTCTTGCATATAAAATAGCTTCAAGAGAACAATGGGATACATGGTTGTCCAGAAGTAGTATTACTGGATCTTCTTCCGATGGTTTAGCATAATTAAAAAAATGTTGTAGCCAATTTAAAAACAGGTCTGAGTTCATGTATCCTGTATCAGATATCATTTTCAATGTGCCTTGTGGTGCATTATAGAAGAGTTTGTCTTTCATACGCTTTCTAGGAAAAATAAGACCAGGCGGAACCCAAGTACTGGAAGCGCTCATGCAGCATACCGCAGTCACTAATTGTCCTCCTTCAGCAGACACAATTTTGGAAACAGTTCTTTTTCCTGTGCGAGCATAAATCTTTGGCAGCTTATTGGGGACGGTAGAAAGTCCCCTTTCGTCCATGTTAAATACCCTGTGGGATCGAGGAGCTGTTTCTCCATAAATTGTTTTCAAATTTTGAAAAAATGTTTCACACTGCGGCTTATTGAAAACAATTGCACAAGTTAAACTACATTTTTCTGGAGCTCGTAATGAGAGTCCATTTCTCGCCACAAAACTTTGCACCCAATGAACACCAGCCATTTTTGTTTCAACATTAAACCTATGTTGAATTTTATTCAATTCAGCGTATTGGTATGCTAAGGCACGTACGTTTTTAACGGTGAGTCCATACAGCCTCAATTCTAAAATCCTGATATGCTTCGTTAATTCCTTTTCTTCTTCGGCAGAAAATATCAGTTTAAACCTACCCAAGTTTGCTGGAACTGTGCCCTGAAAAAGATGGACTAATACCATTTTTTAGGCAAATTGACTAAAAAGCCTACTTGGCGCAACCGTTTCCTTAATGTGCACTCGTTTACATTGAAACATCGTTCAACAGACCGCTTGCTTTCGCCTCGATTGATGCGTTCAGCTGCCTCTTTTAGCATTGCTGCTGTGAATTTCAACTTCCGGTCACTTTTTCTTATGTATTTACCCATATCCTACATAAAAAATAGAAAACGAAAGGATAACTGCATATAGGTCTAGGAGTATGCATGCGTACTCTTTGGGTGCGTACTCTTAGAAAAAGTGCACCACTGCCACAAAAATAACCTCATGGATGTAGCCGACGTAAATTGTTGGATGATGTCTACTTAAATCTATTTACTACAAAGCATCGTTAAGCACAAATCAAAAAACAAAACTGAAATGCCATTTTGTACACCATATTTCTTACGTCTGTCCAGCTAAATATTATAATCCTAGCCGTAAAAGTCATTTTTTACCTTTTTCTTCCAGAAAATTCCTGCAAGCGCTTCGAAATTACATCCACGCACTACTGACTGTTGCACTTGAAACATTTGTTAACATATATCCATCGGCAGGGTTGCCACTTTTGAGATACAGCTGTTGCGTACTCTTATGGAATGCGTACTCTATAGCGAGCCTACCCTAGTAAAATCTGTCATTTCCAAAGAGTAAAGTATAAATATAGAGTAAAAGCTAAAGATAAGGATTTTTACTTCCAAACTTCTATTAAAGTATACCCAAAATCCAAATAGCTATCATCGTATTTACGATATTTTCGCTTCTTTGCTTCCTCACTACCACTAGTAGATGCTTCATCATTATCATTTGAACTACTGACTTGTTTATTTAATAAAAATCTGTCAATTTTGCGTGAGATATTTGAGGAAAAACACAGCGAAACAAAACACGATGACACGCCCGTCGCGCGGCTCACTTGCAAATAAATGGGCATTGCGATTGCGAGTAAGCGAGCGGGGATGGGTAAAGACATGAGAACTGTAGGTTATCAACGGTTTTCAAGCACGTAGGTATTTTCGGTGAATGAGCGACGGCGACTCGCGTGATGTAAGTTGGTACCTATTGTTGTTGCAAATTTAAAATCTCTTATGTGTCATTTTGGTCGAAAAAGAGTTTTAAGACGCTATGTTCTTTAAGATGCGAGCGCTTAAAAAAGGTACTTACGAATATTTGTGGTTTCAGAGAATGATAGAGGGTCGACTCACAGCGCCCCTCTTTACTTTCTACGGCGCACAAGGGTGCTGCGAGGAACACTTTGGGAACCCCTGAGTTAACCTATATCATAATGGAAAAATATCTTAAAATATAAAAAAAAAATTATGAAATGAAAAGCGTATACGTACGGTGGTCAAAGTTATAATGGAACAGCATGAATACGAGTATATAAGCTTATGCCCTAATAACAAATTAACTAAAAATCTGTTACTAACATTGTTTTTTATTTTAAGTAGTATTGATATAAATTTATTATCAACATAAAAACTTTAACAACATTCACATTAAAAACAAAAGAAATTGGTTTACATCACAAAACATAGTACTTCAGCTTCAAAGTTATAATGGGATACAATATAAACTCATAAATAGTTTAAGGTTAAAAAAATTTATTGAGCCTTAATATTTAATTGCGAGCCCTTTTTGTTGTATGACCACTTGCATGCGATTTGGCACCAGTTTTCAACCGAATGACGACGAAATTTTTCTTTTAAGGTGGCTACCAACTGTATTTTATATTTTTTGTGATGATTTTTTAACTTTGTCTCCATGTAACTCCACACGTGTTCGATGGCATTCAAATTAGGTGACTACGGTGCTTCAAACCCCATGAGGACAATTATAGAGCAACCAACTGCGCACAACATGAGCTTTGTGCTTTAAGTCGTTATCCTGACAAAAAATGAGATCTTCTATTCTAAGTTTTCGAGCGCTCTCTTTTACATTTGTTTTTAAGAGACTCAAGTAAAATATTTTGTCCATATTTCCCTAGATTATACGCAAATTAACCCGGTTCAGCAGCGGATATTGCACCCCATACCATTATTGAACCTAAGCCGCGCTTAATTGTAGGATGAAGGTTGGCCTTCTTGAGCTCTTCATTAGCTTTACACCAGACATATGTTTGCACATCTGAAAGGAAAACGTTGAAATTACTTTCATCTGTAAATATAACTAAAATCTTCACATACCATGTTTCTAGTAAACTCCATTTGAATGTGTATGTTGGCCCTGCTTACAGATGGCTGTTTTCTATGTTCTCGTCCATGGTACTGATGCTTTCTAAGCATAACTCTAACTGTTTCAGGATTGGCTGTTTTCCCAGAATACTTTTTTGCTTTTGATGTTAATTTAGAGCACTGTTTGTGGATTTTTCGTAACAGTTCTTGGTAGCCGACGTTCATCTGACTCCGAAAAAATTTTGCGATCACTTTTGAAGTTTGTGGTATTTTCGTACCGCTTGATGATGTTAGAAACAGGTATTGATGCTCGATTAACAGTTACCCTAATATCTCGCGCAGATTTACCTGCTTTTGATAATCGAATAATGGTTTCTCTCTACTCAACCGATGTCTGCTTACCGCACGGTGCCATTGTACTTGTTACCGATCAAAAAAATAAACTAAACTTGTAAATAACACGTTTAGGGGCACCACACAATTGAACAACACAGATTCATAGATAAAATGAAGTTGTCTGAAGTTGCAACAGTGAGCTTCGCATAATTTTAAACAGTGTTCCATTATAACTTTAAGGCTGTAGTACTTGTTTTGTTATGCAATGTAATTTCTTCTGTTTTTAATGTGAATTATGTGAACGGTTTTTTGCTGATAATAAATGTATATCAATTATACTACTTAAAATAAAAAACAGTGTTACTAACAGATTTTTAGTTAATTTGTTATTAGGGTATAAGCTTATATATCCATGATGTTCCATTATAACTTTGAACCACTGTATATATGTTTTAAAACACAAAATCCAATACACATAAATTCGTGAAACATTTTTACCGACATACCTCGACAACTCGGCTCTTGATAATTCGCAAAGGTATTTATAATTAACTGCTATAGAACTACGAAAAACACTTGCCAAGGACACAACATCAAAAGAACACCGAAAACTCCGAGCGAAAGAACTGCAACTGTACTGATCCGTTACTCTAGTTTATTGTATATGCTCTCAAATCATCACTCATACCGAACCTATGTAAGTTAATTAAAAGATGGAAGAATTTCCTTGAAAAAAAAAACAATCTTTATTTGAAGCGAGCTGATTACAGACTGAACTTAAAATCTAACAATTGCATTTTCCTAAAACTGCTTATTAGCTAATCTCGAGCTTGGTCCTTTCCCCTCTTCTTACATAGCATTTAAGAAAAAACTAAGAGACTTACTACTAATTTGACTTTTAATTATCGACATTTTATTATTCTTTTTCATTTAAATATTGCTGTAATTGTTCTTTGCGTTCGATTTTGTTATTGGATTGTTTAGTCTGTAAGATGAAATAAATAAATAAATGTAATCTTCATATGCATTCCCACGAAAGTGCACCATTTCCTGACGAGACTGTCTGGAAGCTCATATTCGACTTTTCTGTGGGAAAGAGGTAAATTCGCGTTAACTCTTCCCCCTTCAAATCCGGTTGTCCCAACCGGTGTTAAAAATATGGTAAGTCGTTGAGCTTGACTTTCTTTTGGGACCCACTTGGTTCAGGTGATCGTGTTTCTTCCAGATGTTTAAGACTTTCTTCCGAAGGTTTTAAATTTGCTTCCAAAGGTGTTAAACTGAAGGTTACGGCGTGTGGTTTTCTATTGGATTGCTGTAAGGTTGAATTTGGCTAGAGTTTATAATGTTGCGTATTTTCCAGGTGAGCAAAATCATAATGATTACTAACGTGAAGCTTGTTGTTGTTATCGTTATTATTTTTGGACCTCGCCCTCTGTTTTTAGCAGCTCGATGTTTTTGGGGTTGTTTATATGAACTTCCTTGAGCATCTCCATTGATAGTAGTTCTTGTATTGTATCACTTTCTGCTGATGGTTGTAAGATAGCAGGCAGGGCTTTTAGGGTGGAAGCTTCGTAAGATTTAAATACTTTGTTGTTAACGCTGATTGTTGTGTTACTGTACTTGGTCAGGTAAGTACCGTTGCGGCTGTGAATGTCACCTTCAGTCTTCAAGGTTCCATTAAATCGGTTTAGCAGGAGAATTCCTGGGGCTATTTCATCCATGACGGGTATATGCTGGTTGTTGACTTTGGTGCATTGTGCGGTCATACTTCGTAGGAGACGTGAAATGCATGTACTATTGCTCATATCTAGTAGATTTGTAGCCTTACATATAGTCGCGTGTTTATGGTTCGCGGCCGATATTTTAATGTCTTGAGAAAATGAAAACTCACTGTCTTTAAAATCGAGTTAAAAGAGTTTATTAAATCAAATAAATTATTGCACTTAACAATTTTCACTGGTAACACAACTTTATCCACTACTACACTATCGCTTTTCGTATCGCTTCCTACTCGCGCTTAAAATTTGCACGCAATGAATGTCATCCATTCATTCGCCTATATTTATAGGGTCGTCAGTTGGCGTCACCTTTCCAGTATATTGGTGAGTGTTCTCCCTTTAGCTGGCTGGTTCTCGTATATTCGTTCTGACGTCAATGGCTTATGTTGATGTTGATGTTCAAGGTGCAGTTAGCGGTTGAATTGCAACAGTAGCTCGCAGATAGATTCGGACACGTGACACTGCCTCCACCTTAGTTCTTTTCACCCCGAAAAGATGTGCCGCCAATTGTAGTTGCGTCTCGCTGGGCGTAATATGGGGCAAGACGATCCAGGTGCACGATTTTCATTTTGGCTTTCGGTTTCCGGTGCTCCTGTATGCGGTACACTACATCGTTAATTCGCTTGATGACTTGGTATGGTCCCTGCCAATTTGACTGCAGCTTCGGGGATTTACCCTTCCGTCATCGCGGGTTAAAGAGCCACACCAAGTCATCCTGCTGGAATCCAGACGTATTTGCCTTCAAATCGTATCTGTTCGTCATGCGGTCAGTTGCCGAGTTGATGTGTTTTCGCACTATTTGGTGAATGTTATTCAGCCGTTGTTTTAACTCACTTGCATACTCCGAGATAGGTTGAGGCTGTTCAGGTGGTGTTCCAAACTTCACGTTAGCTGGCAAATTGATGCGTGCTCGGCAGCTCTGTACGCCATCAAAAATAGGGGGATGTGCCGGTCCCAGTCTCTTTGGTTCTCGTCAACCATCTTTGCCAAGTGCTGACTGAGGTTGCCGTTAAATCACTCGACTATTCCATCTGATTGAGGATGCAAAGGCGTCGTCCTTGTTTTCCGTATCCCAAGCAGCTCACACATTTCGCCGAAAACTTGTGACTCGAAGTTTCGACCTTGATCCGAATGCAGCTCGCGAGGCACGCCTTATCTACTGACCCAATTCAGCACAATCTGTTCAGCTGCGGTGGTGGCTTCTTGGTTTGGAATGGGGTAGACTTCCGGCCACTTACTGAAATAATCAGCTACGACCAATGTGTAACGGTTTCCCCATTCGGACTCGGGGAAATGTCCAGCGATGTCCACAGCAATCCTTCCGAATGGTAACCCCACATTGTAAGTTTTCATTTGGCCTCTAGTTCTTCGTTGTGGGCCTTTGACAGAAGCACAAGTCGTGCATCTCCGACACCAGTCCTCAACATCGCCTCGTACTTTTGCTAACGTTTTATTAACGCCCAGATGGCCTCCTGATGTTCCCTGGTGCATTTCTTTCACAACGTCCTGGATATGGCTTCTAGGAAGAACTATTTGCATTCGATACGAGATGCCGTCAGCCGTTTCCCATTTTCGTTTCAGCACACCACCTTCCAGCTGAAGAGAGTTCCATTGAGCCCAATAGCATTTCAGAACGGAGCCGTGTGTTGATGTGTCCTTCCATTCTGGACATCCCGTAGTTTCCTTCCAAACCAGCAATGGCCCGATATCCTCATCAGACAGCTGCGCATCTCGGATTTCCTCCGGTGACCAGCCTTCCTCGTTTTCAGCCGTTATAAGCCGGACGTCCGCTAAAGGCTCTTTTTCTTCGCACTTTCGGCAGTGCTTGCATTTAGCCGGACAAGGACGGCGGGATAAGGCGTCGGCATTCCCGTGTACTCCTCCTTTTCGGTGCACTATTTCGTAATCGTAGGCCTGCAGTCACTCGATCCACCTAGCGACTTGCCCCTCGGGGTTTTTGAAGTTAAGCAGCCATCTCAGTGATGCATGATCTGTTCGAAGAACAAATTTCTGGCCATATAAGTATTTGTGAAACTGTTTGGTGGCCTCTATTATCGCCAATAGTTCTTTCCTCGTCACGAAGTAGTTCCTTTCGCTTTTAGAAAGAACTCGACTATAGTACGAGAGGACTTTTTCTTCGCCATCGATCTGCTGGGAGAGTACGGCTCCAATGCCGCCGTTGCTCGCATCAGTGTCAACTACAAACATTTTCCCGGGTTTCGGATATGCCAGCACGGGTGATTCACAGAGCTTCTCCTTCAATGTCTCAAAGGCTGTCTGACATTGTTCATTCCAGATGTACGGACGGTCTTTGACGAATCTTCGATAGTAGGTCGCCAGGCCCAGAAAACTTCGTAGTTGGCGTTTATTGTTTGGTTGTGGCCAGCTTTTTACGGCTTCAATTTTGTCAGGATCCGTTCTCACTCCTTTTCCTGATACAACGTGTTCCAGGTATTTAACTTCAGCTGCAAAAAGGGTACACTTGTCGGGACTTAGTTTCAGATTTGCCAGTCGCAATCCGGAGAACACCTCTTCCAAGTTCCGCATATGCTCTTCGTCTTTTTCTTTACCAGAACTACTGGCGCGGCCCATGGACTGACGGAAGGTTCGATGACACCTTGTTTTTCCATGTCCGAGATCAGTGCGCTCACTTCTCCTTGCTTGGCTATAGGAAGGCGTCTTGGTGCTTTAACATGTCTGGATGTGTTGTGGTCTGCGGTTATAAGCGAGGTTGGTGAGGTAATTACTACTGCCTTGGCTGCTTCGAGTTCCTTTTTCAAGTTTTCCATTTCCTTCCGCATTGCTACTATGTCGGTACTAGGTGCAGTGCTTGCTATTACCTTCGATTGTTCGAAATCCTTCTTCAGGTCTTCGATTTCCTTATGCATCGTGGTTTCCACTTTGTTCAATTTTTCCTCGACCTGGACTACCTTTTCCTCGATTCTTTCTTCGACCTGGCTCACTTTCTCCTCAAAGCTTTTGATTTGACTATTTAGACTGGAGATCTCCACTTTTATTTTTGCCGATTGTTTGTCTAGCTTCTTGTCTAATTGCTCTTCTAGCCTCTGCGTTATTTCAACAGCTTGTTGGTCTAGCTTCGTCTATTGCTTTTCCAGCTTCGCAGTTAAATCAGTTGACTGTTTTTCTAGCTTTGTATTTAAATCGGTTGATTGTTTTTCTAGCTTTGTTGTTAAATCGGTTGACTTTTGTTCAAGATTTTCTAGCTTTGTTGTTAAGTTGGATGACTGCTGTCGCTGCTCTTACTGCATCATCATCAGCATTTGCATCAGCGCATTTTCTGGTTCCTTTCCTTTTAGTGTTTCTGCTTCTCCGCCTTTTGCACCATTATCCGCATCTGAAGGCTCATCAGATCTCACGCAGATGCCTCCAGATTCTATAGCGTCTCGCAAGCGTGCTATCAATGCGGCCTTATTACCTTCCGTAGCCAGATTCCGCTGTTCCAACTCATCCCTAAGCTTAACTTCCACGTAGAATGTAATATTTAAGTAAGATGTTTAACAGCTTTCATTTTTTCAAAATTTCGCACTTCTGACACCAATTGTCGCGTGTGTATGGTTCGCGGCCGATATTTTAATGTCTTGAGAAAATGAAAACTCACTGTCCTTAAAATCGAGTTAAAAGAGTTTATTAAATCAAATAAATTATCGCACTAAACAATTTTCACTAGTAACACAACTTTATCTTCGAACTGCCTTTTATGTCTCCTAATATCCACTACTACACTATCGCTTTTCGTATCGCTTCCTACTCGCACTTAAAATTCGCACTCACAATGAATGTCGTCCATTCATTCAATCGCCTATATATTGGGTCGTCAGTTGGCGTCACCTTTCCAGTATATTGGTGAGTGTTCTCCCTTTAGCTGGCTGGTTCTCGTATATTCGTTCTGACGTCAATGGCTTATGTTGATGTTGATGTTCAAGGTGCAGTTAGCGGTTGAATTGCAACAGTGGCTCGCAGATAGATTCGGACACGTGACAAAATAGAAAAACTATTCATTTGCGTACATTTACTTTTTATGGCATATAATTTTTCATTGTTTATCAAGACATCATTTTATTAAAGATCATTTGCAAAGTTATATTTTTTTACAGGTTTGACAACAGTTTTTGGCCAGATTCGCTTTTCTTAAGTGGAATATTTACGATATATAGAATAGAAGAATCATTAGTAATTATTTTAATTTCTGAAAAATCTAAAGCCTCTTCAATTGTCTGAAATGCTAGTTGTTCTTTGTCCAGAGTTTCTGTTGCTAATTTAATTTCTGTTTTCGAAAGGATGATGGAGTTTATGATGCCAACTTTGGCCCAATGAAGCGCGTAATTAATATTAATCAATTCTTCTTTTATAAGTTCGCGACGGAACTGTAGGTCCAAAATGTAATTAATATTTAACTCGGTATTGTTCTTGAGCAGATCTAAGATTTGGTTTGTGGTTTCAGTTATGTTATTTATTCTTTCATTATATAGCTAGTTTATTACCACTTGTTTGTTGTTATTTTCTAGTAAGTTGCTCATTTTTGCCTTGATGATAACGACATCCTCATGGTCTGGATTTCCTGCTAACTACTTCCAAGCTGTTCCTAGAAAATCAAAAGATCTCTTGGTCTGGCGAGGCTTCAGATTTTCAATGAGATTCTCAATTTACGAATTGAAGAAGTCAAGAATTTGTACACTTGCAGAAGCGATACCAGCAACGAACCTAAAACAAGAATCTAAATTCTAATCTTATCTTTGTGGATTGTTTTGCCTGATTCGGTAACAATTGTTGTGTTTTTGTTTTCTTTAACAATTCCTGCTTGCAGTGTTTATTTTGTTTCACGTAGACAACATCTCCTGGTTATAGTCTTTGGGTGGTTTCCTAAATTTTTTATGCTGCTTTATATCTTTCTCCTGCTTCGATTGGAGCTTTTCAATATTCGTGAGTCGTAATGCATCTAGATCAACTGGGTCATTGTTTGTTGTTCTTCTTAAGAAGAGCTCTGAAGGTTTTTTTCCCGCTATGATGTGGATAGTATTGTTGTACTCCAAAACAGCCCTCTCGAGGAGCTCCTGAAAGGCCAAGTTTGGCTGTTGTTTCTTGAGATACCTCATAATCTCTGCAAGGGTCGAGTGGAAGCATTCCACTTGACCGTTAACCTCGCTTTTATACGTGGGTGTCTTATTTGTCTTGATTTGGAGTTCGTCTTCCATTATTGAGGTAAGGGAGATGGATCTTAGTGCTCCCTCGTTGTCTATTACGACACTTTCAGGGATACAAAACAAGAAGTGTGGTTGCTTCATGTCGCGATTATTTTGGCTACCGTGTACTTTCAAAATTTATCGACTGCAGTCCATACATGTTTCTTCTCTGTTAGGAAGAGGTCTACATGGAGAATGTGGCCTGAATACTGTTGGATAGGAGTCGTGTTTAGAAGGACTTTTGGTGGATGCCGGTCGTATTTACTCTCCTTGCACGTAGTACACCGATTCACAATGGCTTTGACTTTCACGGACATCTTAGGGAAGTAAAAATTCTCTAGGATTGGAACCGTGTTTCTTCACTATTGCGGTGGGCTCTTTTATGAATTTTGAGAATCTTTGCCTCTTGTTCTATTTCGCTTGTTATGTCCTCAACTACTTTCTGTGTATATCTGATTCTGTAGTTGGCGAAGTGAGTTGGATAGATTTCTTGAACCTTTCCCATTATCTATTCGCTTGTTGAAAGTCCATTGATAATGTTCGGGTTCAGATATCTTTTGAATATATTGATGATCAATTCTGTACTGTAGTGTGGTTTGATAAATATATGTCTTGTATAATTATCGAAAGGTGCTAGTATTTGATAACTATCTTCTTCTCCTATCTGTAGAATTATTTGGTTTCGGAAGACGTTAACCGGTATTTCAACAGTCGGAATTAAATTTTGTGACGAGCTTTCATCGGTATATTGAGTTACAGTCATCGAATTTAATATTGATACTATGGGGGTTCTGGAAAGAGAATTGGCGACTATGTTGGCCTTACCCGGTTTATATCTTAGCTCGTGATTATATTCCTCTAATATGACCGTCCACCGTTTCATCTTGCTAGAATAACCTCTTGGGACATTAAGGATCGCTTGAGTTTATCGAAAGTATCCAAGGCGGCTTTATTCATACGAATAATTTTGCTTTTCGACTGTAATTTGGACGCACGTCCATCATCCCCCTTAAGAGGAATTTCAGGGGTTTCGATTGCTTTGCATAATCATGGACAAAGCGGCGATAGTTCGTAGACATACCGACAAAGGAGCGAAGGTCTTTGAGGGTTCTAGGGGCTGGAAAGTTTGCGATCGCTTCAACTTTTTTCTTGTTAGTTTTTGTGCCTTCTCTACTAACGACATAGCCCAAAAACGCGATTTTTTGCCAAAGGAATTCACATTCTGAAGTTCAATTTTCATATGGGCAGAATCTAGAGTTCTAAAAACTTTTCTAGATTCTGAAGATGAACATCTTTCAGTTTTCCCGAGTATAATTATGTCGTCTATGTAAACGTAGCAACTTTTTCCTGTCTCGTCCCTTAAGATGTCGTCCCACGCCCTTTGAAAAATTACCGTGGCATTTTTGAGTCCAAAGGGTAAACGAGTGAACTCGAACTTGCCATTGTTGATGGAGAACGCAGTCTTTTCTACATATGGTTCTCGTAGCGGGATTTGATAAAACCAGCTTTTGAGCTCGATAATCGAAAACCATTTATTGTTCCCTAGATTGGCGAGAACTTCATTAATTTTCGGAATAGGGTACCTGTCAGGAATGGTGATTGAGTTTAGTTTTCAGTAGTCAATTACCAACCGATACTTGTTTTCACCAGATGCATCTTTCGTACAATCCAAACCGGGGAGTTGTATGGAGAGTGAGATGGTCTAATTACTCCGTCCCTGAGCAGTTTGCTGACTTGTTTTTCAACTTCTGCCCTTAATGCCATAGGATAGGGATAGGACCTTGAGTCTACCGGGTCTTCAGTTGTGGTACGAATTGTTCTCATTACTTTGGTGGTGAAAGTCAGTTTGTCGTGTGGTTCAGAAAAGAGGTTTCGATGTTGCTTCATTATTCGGTACAATTTTTCAGACCGCTCTTGATTTAAATGAGATGTATTTATGTTGATATTGCTAACGTTTTCAGGTTTTGTTGTTTCAGAGGAATAACGATATTAGAAAGTATCACCATGCAGTTTTCTTTAGTGTAAATAACCGCATTAAGGTTCTTTAATGAATCGTTTTCAATTATCCCATCGAAAGCAGTTAGGGTTAGTAGGACGAAAAATTTAGGTTTTGGGGTGTTGGAGCCAAACAGATTCACAAAGGAATGATGCGTAATCTCGATACTTCCGCCAACAGAATTAGCGAAGAAATTTTTTTGGTTTGGAAGTTGATTTTTTAAATGCCGGGGTTGGTTATAGTTTTTATTGGAGCCGGTGTCAATTAAAAATTTCTATACCTCTCCGCTTCTTAAAGTATATTAAAGTATAGTAGGAAAGCGAAGAGGACCTTAAGCTAAAAAATAAATGTCCTCTAATTCTTCAGACTGGTCGGCATTAGGATTTTCTGAACATTCAATATATTCCGTAAAGGATTCTTCATGATTTGGGTCCTCGTTACTTATTTTTTCTTCATACTCATCTATTGTAACTTGGTGTCCTTCTGTTTCGGGATAATTTTGTGTTTCCATATTCAATAGTCTCTGAGCCTTGTTGGGTCTATGAAATTGGCCAGATTGATTTCTTTTGTTGGGGAAATTTTGATTTCGGGGTATATTCACGTAGTTGATGGCTTTTGATTGGATAGTTTCATCTACATCCACGGGTTCTGGCCGTGGTTAAGGCTTTGGAGGAACAGGGGGCATGTAGTTATATTGTGGCTATCGGGCTGCAGGAGAAACTGGTTGCTGGTAGTTCCTAATAAATGCCTGAAAATCGTAAGAATTTCAGGGACTATGGACTAGTTTCGGGTTGAAATTATTTCTGGGGGCTAGACTTGGGCGTGGTTGCAAGGACGCAAGCTTATTCCTTCTGGCAGGAATAGGAGGTGGAGCAGGTCGGTATATTTTTTGGGCTGCCCCTTGCATCTTGTTTGCATGTTGGGCACGATAATCCATACTCTGCAACTTTTAGCACAAATGTAGGGCTTGAGGTAAGTCTGCAGGTTCTCGTATGCTTAAAAGTCTAGGCAAGTCTCCTTTAAGTCCTCTGGCAAATGTATCAAGGGCCTTATCGCGATATGATTGCGTCATCATGTTGAGTGACGCTTGACCCAATTCCATGGATGATAATTTAAGATCTTCTCCCAATTTAGTGGAGTGTTGTAGCACTCGAGTGCTACATCTGCCTGTCCAACAACTTTACTACTTGTAACGGAGAGGATTCCGTAATATTTGGGGCTTCTTCTTACAAATAGATGTTCGTATAACTTGAGGATCCTCTCAACACTTTTTCGCTATCAACCAAATTCGCCGGGCTCGCCGGAGAAGCACCTTGGGTTTTTCACAACGTCCGGTATTTTGTCCATTTCAGACATCATTATGTATGTCTGAGGCAGGATTCATCATGGAATTGAACAACTGCCTCCCCTGAGCTTGAAGGGTCTCAGTGACTAACTTAGAAATCAAAAGGACCAGATATTGATTGTTTAGCTGAGCAATCTGACCTGCTGGTGATGCCGCAGGTGGCTGTGCCGCAGATGGCTGTACTGTGGGTAGCTGTGCTGCAGGTGGCGGGATGTTTTCGTCAGGCATTCCACCCAGTCTGGCAAGACGAATAAGATTGCTAGGATTTGATATTACAACAAGGAACGAAGCTGAAGGAATTCGATTGAACAACGGTACACAACAATTTCACACAAGGAGCAATAATATTCTAGCCCAAATTTTGAAAAACAAATGCCACCGATAATCAAAATCGTTACAATCGACCAAGAATAATACCACAGCAACAATTTGAAAGCTAAAAATTTCTGAAAAACTTCTTCTATTTTGAAAAGTATTTTGATTGATTTTGGACACAGAAAATACCAACACTAATTGAATGGAACAAGAGCTTCAAGGCTATTAAAAATTTCTCCACACAAAAGTGAAATTTGTTCTTACACTCTTAGAATATTCCACTTTCACATATATTCATTAAATTCCACCTTTTCACTTGTATGTAAATTAAAATATAGTATTATTTTCTTTTTTAAAAATTTGTTACGATACTTTATGAAAATGAATTTATATTCACTATAATTTCGTTTCATTGAGTCTTAAACCTATTCTTACATTATCCGGAACGCTGCTTCCATGGTTACGTTCTGTGCTCCTACAAAATACCCCTCGGCGTATCCTTTTTGTTTGTTCCGCTACTAGGGGCCTTCTTCGGTATATCCGCCACGTTTCTTCCTTGTTTGATTTCACAGGAACATACATGCACGCTGGGTCATACGTGAAAGGATCTTCGTTCTTGTTTTTCGAACTCTTTGTTTAACCGAAACTTTCGCGTTAACTTCAAACCAACCGTTTGGTTCTCGCATGGTATTGCGCGCGTTTTAACTTCAACTTGGTTTTTGCCGATTGAAAATTTGGTTAAGGTATCGTGGATTGATCGCCAACCTCAGCGACCCAATTAAAGTTATAAAGGTTTTCCTTCCAGGATACTTTTAAGCTACGCGACGGTTGCAGGGCGCCACGTTGGGCGCCAGCTAATTGAATGAAGGAAGAGGTTTCTTAAAAGTAAGAATCTTTATTTGAAGCGAGCTGATTGCAGACTGAACTTAAAGTCTAACAATTGCATTTTCCTAAAACTGCTTATTGGCTAATATTTTCATGTATTCCCACGAAAGTGCTCAATTTGCTGACGCGACTGTCTGGAAGCTCGAATTCTATTTTTCTGTGGGAAAGAGGTAAATTTGCGTTAACTTGTATAGTTTTCTTTCCTTGAATTTATTTAACTTTCGTGACTTTCGTAAGTGGGTACCCTAAAACGTAGATGATTCCGGGTGCTCACATAAGTGTTAATGCATTTGGATGTCTTTTTAAAGTATTTGACTATAAAATTTCCGGTATTTATATGAAATTTAACCAAAAAATAGTATTTTAAATTTAACTACAAAAAGATTGAACTGCGTTTGAAAGTTGGTCGAAAATAATTTTGATTGCAAAGAAGATGCAAAAAAACAATATTCATTCTAAAGGATGATCGTAGAAATATTCTAAACATCTAAAATAGCCTTTTCTAATTGCCTGCGAACATCGGGTATACAATTGTACTGCTCTTTACAATTAGATGAGCTTAGGAAGGTTACTTGATGAAATATATAACCCTCATTGACCTTATATAATGTCGCGTGTTTTGGTTCGCGGCCAATAATTTAATGTTCCGGGAAAGTGAAAACGCAATGTCTTTTAAATTAAATTAAAAGAGTTTATTTAATTACAAAAATGCACAATGATCAATTTAACACTTTCACTAATTTTAATTTTCACTATTAGAAGTCTAAAACTTGTCCATAAATTTTCTATCGCAAGTGTCTTCTAAATCTTCACTAACTTCACTATTACGAAAATCACTTTTCTATTACTCGAACAATATCGCTTCCCACACACTATCGCAGTTCTTATCGCGGTCGAATGAATGATTCCTCCATTCATTCAGCTCGCCTTTATATAGGGTCTCTAATCATTCAACTCAGTTCTCGTACATTGGTGAATTAGCGGGAACATTCGAGCAGCGTAATGAATGGGCAGTGACTCACTTTCAGATGTTGATAATGCTAGGTGGGTTCTCGTGGTTTCGAGTAAATTCATTTGTTGATGTTCTTAATGGTTGTGAAAACAATTAAGACAGTAGCTCGCAGAATTATTTGTACATGTAACAATAATATTCAGCTTGCATGAGGTAATAAATACATATTTGAGCTTTCTGATCAACACTAGGATGAAAGGGACAAGATGGGCTTGTGCAATGTTAAATCATTGTTACATGGTTGTAGCTTCACGTTGGGTTTTAGGTGGCTATATATCGGGAATGATCCATACATTCAACTGTATTTTGGCTCTAGGCAATGCACCTGACGATGAGGGCAAGGGTTCCTCCTCGGGTATCTGGTCTGTGCTAGAGAGTCTCCTGCAGCAAAGCTCTACGCAGAAACTCGACCAGAAGGCCATAGATGCCATCCCATCGTAGCTTAAAGCGTACCTCACTAGTGCCTATGTTGTTTACATTTTGTTTCCATAACAACAACATTTTTTGTACTAAGTAAAAAACTTCTTAATTTTGAAATAAATGTCTATATTCAGAAGTATTTATAGATGCACAACAAACTGTCATCCAAAACAATAGTTTTCCCTGCATTTGCGTGACGACAGACACTTTGTTTTGGAGATATCTTTATAAATGCTTGCGATTAAATTTGAATTGCTTTATTTTAAGCTCTCGTTGTTTATATAAACTGATATTTCAATTTGAAAGTATTTTGCTGATTTTAAGTGTAATACTCGTAATTGTATTGCATTCACATCTTTTATAGCCTCTTAGCTTTTTAATTCAAAGCCTGTTATGCTATTTAAAATAAGAGCGTTGAAGAATTGCAGACCTATTTTTCTACGAAAAAATTGGTAGATGGCAATGCATGTCAATGAATGATATGGCATATAATCTTTTATATTTCAGATATAAATAGAAGAAAAAGAAGTTAGATGAAGCAAAAATTATTGAAGCGTAATTATTTTGAGTCTGAATTTTGTGATTGGGTGTGAAATTTTTCCCTCTTCCCCCTTGTTTAAAAAACAGGAATCCACAGTAAAGAGTGTGGAAATCTACAGATGAGAAGTGTGAAAAATTATGGTATGGGCAGCCTGTCCCTTTGAGCAGCGTTTAGCGATCATGTACACTTATGGGATCAGTAGTTTCAGTGACTCAAGACTGATAGGTACTACTGTCCCTTAAGGAGTGTTTCGTTGAATTAATTAGGTGAAAAAGTGGTAGTATATCACTTTGAGAATAATTGATCGGAAGGGACCAAATGTATTTTCAGTTTTTTGTAACTTAAATGTTCAATCTACCGACCATCATAGCGATGAGTCCGTTGCGTCTCAATGCTTAATAATTTTTTTTGTAGTTGGAACGTGAATGTCATCTGTGTGTGGGACTCTACCTACTAAACACCACCCCTGAGAACCTAACCTGGGACCGATTGACACATTACTTCAGGCCAGGTTTCGTATTGTTACATCGTGCGGTGCCTTCAACGTGGAGGATCCCTCTTTTAGCGGGAGGGGAGAGGGGAAGAGGAATCGCTAGACAAGCGATTCCCCAGCCTCAACGGCCCCCCTGCTGTGAGTCCCTTTTATCTTTTAGGACTGCCCGAACATAATGGGCCACCTGGTTCCATTTGTCCGCGACTATATTAACCGGGGCGAGCTCTCCCGTCTCTCTGTAGGGGTCTGTTTGCAGCCTGTCTCATTTAATGTACGCAAAAAATGTGTGGCAGGCATTGTCTTCCTCTTTTGGGTACAACCGACAATCGGGGGACCGTGAATTACTAATCTTGTGCAGGTAAGACTGAAAACACCCATACCCGCTCAAAAGCTGGGTCAGATAGAAGTCAGTTTCGCCATGACTTCAATTTAGCCACGGCCTCACATCCGGGATGAGGCGTGCAGTCCACCTTCTCTTCATGGGATTCTAAAGATTACTATACATAATTGGATTCCAACGTAGGGCTACCGAAATTTCTACATTTACAAAGGACACTACAATCGTGTACCTATTGTCCTTCTGTTTTGCTCGCTCCCGTCTCTGTTGCTTTAGGCGAGGCCTCAGGGTCCGGAGGACGACATATGCTAACATCAATCTCCATGTCACTTCAACTTAGCATACCCAGACACACACCAAAAAGGTTACTTACTCACTTATGGAAAATCTAGGTAAGAAAAAATGTTTTGTAATCTACATTATTATCAAAACAAGAATAGATAAAATTTCAAATTGAAAAATTCCAAGAAAACATTTACGCTAAAATGGCGGAGAAAATTTAAGCTAATATGGCTGAAAACAAACACTAATCTTTATTCGCACAGGCTCGCAAAGGATATATACTAGATGGGATCTGTATGTGTACTGTATTTTGAAAATAAGAGAAAGGTCTAACTTTTGTTATTGACAATTAAATAAGAAAAACGTTTAACTTTTGTTATTGACAATTAGATGGCGTTTTAAATAATTACTTTTGTCAAATAAATTTTCAACTTTTTCGATTTAACCTCTCTAACATTAGCATTTATTAATGAAATTTTTGAAAAACCTTGAATTTACTTACGGGGTCATACCGATTTTAGTGAGTTTAGAAATTTCATTTAAAGGGAACAGTGGGTAAATTATTTTAAGTTTTTTTAGGTGTCGGATCGTTATCCAACTTAATACTAGTATATGGCAAAAGCGCAGTCAACGTCGCTTTCATCATTGGTGCGATATTTATGTAAGTTGTGTATTCTAGTATAAATTTAAAGCAAATGCTAAAACTGCTAATTGAAAGCCCTAATTGCTAAAATTTCCAATTGTACACGATAACTTAATAAAAATAAAATATTTATTTACTATTCAATTTTATATTAAATTCAACGATTAAGTGTGCTTAACTTATTTACATCAAATGTGTATAATTTAAATATAATGAGAAGCAAGAGAAAAATTTACATAAAAGTATTGAAACATTAAACAAACAAAAAGAGAAAACATATTTTTCTATTACACAAGAAAACAAAAAAACGATTTAAATAAATTAAAGAGAAAAAAGTTAATCATAACGCGCAATTTTCCTTCATCAACGGCGACTACATACGAGAAGAAAATTGAATGCAAACTTGACTGCCTAGTTTTATAAGTAAAAGCGAGAGATGAAAAAAGAAAAATTAAATATTGTATTTCAAGTGTTACACAGCTACAGAGTAAGCTAGCAGAGGTTTATAAAGGGCGAATAGGATTAAAGAGTCCTTAGGTATTAGCCCAACTTGAGCGACTGAGCATGACTCGACCGACATTAGTGTTAAGTGTAGATGATTGCGTTGAAATTTGTATAGATTAGTGAGTCAATCGGAGAAAGTTTCATTCACCGACGACTCGAAGAAAGTTTGACAAATAGCAGTTTCCTTAACCAGTAGAAGATAACGGAAAATGTTATCGTTTTGAAAATTTGATCGGAGCAAAGAGGATAGAATCGATTTGTCTGATAAAGGACAAGAATCTTTAGTAAGGAAAATTGATTTGAAATATATGTTGGAAACGTGACAGAAAATCTGCTGTTTGTACAGTTTGAGCAACAGAAGCTACAGAACGTTGCATTGAACCCTAAAACTAATTAGAAACTTAAGTCAGATTAGCGATTGTTTATCTATTAAGTTAGTGAGTTGGAAACTTTAATTCTAAGGACTAAATGTAAGTTGTGGTGAAATACAAGTTAAGTAGATAAGTTCTTTCGAAAAACAAGCTAGATTAAGAATCTTTAGATATTAGTTACTAAAACTAAACGGTTATTGGAGTGAACTTGTCGATGAAAATATTATCTTTCCGTGAAAATTATTCAAAGGGACAAGAATTTGACTTCGAGCATTGTTTAAGATGAGTCCGAACTCTGCAGAATTGGGAGAATATTTTGAAACCTGCAGAAACGAAACAGGATATGTTGCCAATCATTTATTGAATTTTGTCTTCCCGTGATTTCAGTATGGTTCCTTTTCGAGGGTTCGTTTCCCCACTCCACACTCTATGAAAGTCTCTTTATTGCGTACAATTATTAATGAAATTTCGAATCGAACTACAAAAACTTCACGGTATCTAACTATAAAAAATATGCTTCCAATTGTACCGTGTTCGCTTGAATGTCGCCTAATCACTCAACGGATTATGCCACGAAAACATGAAAAACCAAAAGAAATCTTCCACGTAACGACAGTAATACAAAGAAATCTTTTCTCAGAACAAACACAAACAAAAACACTAATCCGATGGTACATAATGAATTTATACAACTGTTTTTATATACGGAAAGAACCTCTATATATTGAAAGAAGAGACATGTTAAAATTTTTACAAAAGCAAAGTGTATACCACTAGAAATCGAATAAACAAAAAATAAAACATAACAAAACAAAGACTTGATATGCATGTTGTTTATACAATATAAATATTTGCAATACAAAACGAATCTAAAAACAAAGTACATACATTAAAGATAAAAGGAAAAATCGTCAAATACTGTACAGTTGAAAAAGTGAAAACTAAGTATCTTGTTCAGGAACGCCCCCAAATCCTGGCGAGCTCAAGGAAATTTAAAATATTTCAATACTTCTTTGCATTCCTGCAAAACGCAGGCAAGTCAGATCAGTCGATAAAGATACTGAGGAGCGAATTAAGAGTGTGTCGTAATATTAAGGAAATTCTAGTCCCTAAGCACTAATTGTAGAAGAAATGAAGAGGAAAACTAGAATTAAGCGTAGAATTAGATAATGAAAAATAAAAGAAATTGAATTAGAATGACAACAATGGTTGATAAAGATCCTATAGAGGAGGAAAATATAAAACGAAGTGAATTTAATTGTTAAGTGAGAAGAAAAACTATTTTTTTCATTTGTATTACTTTTTCAGAATTTTATAGAGTAGATTAAATATAATGAATACAAAGATGAAAAAAAATGTAAAAAAAAAGAAAAACTTAGAGACTATATATTAGATGCGTAGATTTTCAAGAAATACTTAAAACAAAAAGTGAAAATGGATTAGGACGTCCAAAACGGACCTTGGCGGATTTTTTTTGACTCAAAAGTAAGTACACGAAAATAAAATCTTAGTCGACTTTTCACAAAAGTTAATCAGACTGGACGGTAGACAACCATTGAGTAGCTAACGATCGAGTAGATTTATACTATAGCTTGTAGTGATTTGTAGTAAACGATGAAATTCAAATGAAAATAAAAGTGAAAAGCGTAACAGAAGAGAATTTTGCTGAAAACGTTCATTTATTCACTAGCCAGTTGATAAGTGTTGAAGAGAAAGTTTGATGAAAGTAGATATGCAAAAGCAAATGTGTTTTGTTCATTGATTTTTCTATTTTATTCTTAGGATTTTTGTTAAGACAATGATGAGAAATGATGAAAAATAAATCGATGCTACATGGCAACAGGATATATGGGTTTTATTTCATTAGATATTGCTGCGAGTCGTAGATGTTTGAATTGGGAAAACTAAATTATACAAGTGAAAGGCTTTGAGAATGGAACATGTGAAATCGAGCAGTCGCCCTAGTAAACTGCTCGAAAACCACTATAATGCTGATCTAAATTTCAATTGTAAATTTAAAATAATATAAATAATTTAAATTCCCAATTGAAATCTGGACACGGCAACCCTCTTTACAACGGAGCTTATCCATGAATTGCACTTTCGCAATGCAATGGAAAGTACATATATGGAAGGCTCGTAAACTGCCGTTGTGTTCAAGTGTCTAAACATACCAGTTTAGAGTGAAATTTGTGCCAGTATTCCTAAAAATCGGAAAAGTTTACTTGTATGGTTGGAAGTTAACGATTTCTACATAAGGAAAGTAACATCTATCGGGAAAATTGAAAAATATGCATCGTTTCATTGTGCACAGAATACATCAGATTCCGTCTTGGATGCTAATGGATAACAAACATATGCACGGTTAAATTAATAATTGTTGAGCTGATTCGTCTCTTCATTAAATTTTCCGCACTGTAACAAGCTGCAGTCGATTCCCTTAAGGGCGAGTGTATTTCAATTCCAACAGAACTTATAGTAAAAAGTACTTAGAATTGCAATTTACATAAGCCCATAGATTTAGTGATAGTCATGAAGCATTATTAAGCTGAAAAATTATTGCCACGCCGGTACAGACTTCAGTTGAAAAAATATCAAAACTTGAGGAACAAAACGTTTAAATCTGAAAAGATAGTGATTAGAACCGCATCAGAATATATTTAACTTGATCGGAGCATGCAAAAGTAAAAGCAATAATATTGTCACGTGTTATGGTTCGCGGCCGATAATTTTAATGTTCCGGGAAAGTGAAAACGCACTGTCTTTTAAATAAAATTAAAAGAGTTTATTTACTAAAAATTGCACAATCATTAATTTAACTATGCAAAATCATTAATTTATCTATAAATTTTTAGTTCAACTGTCTTAACTATCAACTAATATCGCCTTTAATTCGCACTCCACACTTATCGCAGTTTTACTATCGCGGTTTTACTATCTCCTCCATTTAATCAGCTCGGCTTTATATAGTATAAGGGTCTCTAGTCATTCAATCCATTTCTCGTACATTGGTAAACTACCTAGAATATTCGAGCAATTCTGAATGGCACAGTGTAGTCATTTTCAGATATTGATCTTGTTTGGTGGATTCTTGTGCTTTCGAGTATATCGTTTGTTGATCATGATGTTGTTAATAGTTGTGAAGAAAATTGTGACGGTAGCTCGCAAAATTATTTGCGCATGTAACACTGCCCCCACCTCAGTTCTTTTCGCCCCGATATACGACGCCAGTAGAATTTGTCTTAAGATCATACCTGGTCTTCATGCGGTCGGTAGCCAATTCAAGGTGTTTTCGCACTGTCCTATGTATCTGGTTCAACCGTTGCCTTAAGTCACTTGCGTAATCCGAAATTGTTTGGGGTTTCTCAGGGGGTGTCCTGAACTTTATATCAGCTGGTAGACGAATAGTCTTTCCAAAAAATGACTTTGGCTGGTGCTTGACCCATCAATGCATGTTCGGCAGCTCTGTACGCCATCAAAAATAGTGGGATATGTCGGTCCCAGTCCCTTGGGTTCTCGTCAACCATCTTGGCCAGGTGTTTATTGAGCATGCCGTTGAAACGTTCGACCATTCCATCGGGTAGGGGATGCAACGGTGTTGTCCTCGTTTTCCGTATTCCCAGCAGCTCGCACATTTCGCCAAAAACCAGTGACTCAAAGTTTCGGCCTTGATCTGAATGCAGTTCACTAGGTACGCCGTACTTACTGACCCAATTTAAAACTAGCTGTTCGACTACAGTAGTTGCCTCCTGGTTGGAAATGGGGTAGACTTCGGGCTACTTGCTGAAAAAATCGGCCATAACCAGCGTGTATCGATTTCCCCATTTAGATTCAGGAAAGGGTCTTCCAATGTCAACAGCAATCCTTTCAAACGGTACACCCACTTTGTAGGTTTGCATCTCTCAGTCGTCGCTTTGGACTTTTGACGGAAGTGCAAACTGAGCACCTGTGATACCAGTCCTCTACGTCTTCTCGAGCGTGGAGCCAGTAGAACCTTTCCCGCAATTTCGCTAAGTTCTTGTTAACACCATGGTGGCCTCCCGAGGATTGCCTTAACTACATCGTGGATTCGGCTGTTGGGAAGTATAGTTTGCATCCTATAGGAGCTGCCATCCGCCGTTTCCCATTTCCGCTTGAGTATGCCACCCTCCACCTGAAGGGAGTTCCATTGTACCCAATAGCTTTTCAGGGCTGCGCCATGCATTGAAATGTCGTTCCACTCAGGTCACCCAGTTGTCTCCTTCCATACGAGCAATGGTCCGATGTCTTCATCGGCTAGCTGGGCATTTCGAATCTCCTCCAATGACCAACCTTCATCGAATTCGGCCGTCATCACTTGCAGATCAACGGTTGGCTCCTTTTCCTCAATCCGTCGGCAATGCTTGCAGTTAGCTGGATATGCATGACGAGATAGGGCATCGGCATTTCCATGAACTCTGCCCTTGTGAAGTAGTTGGGGCATCACTAGGCCTGGTAGGATAGTCGATCGGGTTGCGCCTGTATCGGTTGCTATGGCGCAATGTTCTTCATCAACTTGACCCGGAAGGCATAAGTCTGCTTCTCCACGAGTAGTCTTGACACGGTGATGGGGCTGCTGGGGATGTCGATCCTCCTAGCCAACGTCCGCTTGACGAAGTTGGCCTCTTCAGTTTGATGGGCTTCCATTCTGGGCTCCTGACACGGTCCGGATCTCCACCATCCTAGACAATAGCTCGGTTTTTTTCGCTTCTTGCAGTCTCTTTGCAGGTGCCCCTTCTCACCGTAATACCAGCATCTAGGCGCACCGTTTACCTGCGGCTCTCGCTCATTTTCCACACGCTTACACCTGCACTCATCCGCCACTACCTTACGAACTCGAGCAGTGATACGAGTCACATTTTTAGGTGCCTCAAAGTTCAGGCTATAAGCCAATGCGTCCTTAACCGTTTGCTTTAGAGTTAAACCCACGGCTTGTTGCAATTCCTGGTCCATTAAGGTGCTGATGAATGCTCCTGTTGCTGCGTCATCTCGATGTTCTGGGCCGTACGCTGGGTAAGCCAAAAGTGGCAGTCGCTCAATATCTTAGGCTAGCTGCTGTAGGGTTTCGCAAGACTTCTGCATCCGATGCCGTAGCTGTGACCGATAATCTGCTTCAGATGATCGCCTCCATAACGCATGTCGAGCACATTCAATATAGCAGCCGGGTTTGAGTGTAACTCAATGGGGATAGTCTGCGAAAGCTCGGCAGCCGGACCTCTTAGAGTAAGAATCAATGCAGTTGCTCGTTCCTGCTCATTCCAGTGATTTATCCTAGCGGTGGCTTCAAACTGGATTTTGTAAATACTCTAAACCGTTTTCCCGTCGAATATTGGTGCTTTCACATTTCTGGATGTGCTTTGCGCTGCGTTTATAAGCGGGGTTACAATTGCCTTCGCTGCTTCCAATTTCTTTTTCACTTTTTCCATCTCATGGTTCAGCCTCTCCTCGACCTGGCTGATCTCATGGTTGATTCTCCCCTCGACTTGGTATACCTTTTCCCCGACGCATTTAATTTGGTTGTTGAGACTACCAAGCTCTGCTTTTATTTCGGTAGACCCTTTTTGCAAATCTGCCTTAAAATCAGTTGACTGTTACTCCAGCTTCTGGTGTGATGTCTGCCTTGATTTCGAATGCTTGTTGGTCTAGGTTCTGGTCTAGCTTTGATGATTGTTCATTTAGCTTCGCTGATTGTAAATTTGGCTTCGCAGTTAAACTGGATGACTGTTGTCGCGGCTCCTGCTGTATCAGCATCAAAATGTGCATCAGCGCATTTTCTGGTTGCTTTGATTTTTGTATTTTTTCTTCTCCACTTTCTGCACCTTTTAGTCACTTGTGAGCATGGGAGTCTCACATTCAGTGCCTAAATGGTATTCACTTTCGAATCACAAAAAAAGTGTCCCAGAATATATGCTAAATACTGATGTATCACAAAAGTGAATGATTCATTTGTCATATTCGAAAACAAAGTTTAATTCGTGGGTAGCGGTCCAGACCACATGCAAAATATCACAAAATACTTTCGTTGGAGGCACCGTTGCAATGGTCTTTAAAATCGTTGTGCGGTAGTTTCAACAGGTTCTGCAAAAAAATATATAAACTTCCAGTTGGCTAAATTTTTCAGAGCAGAAATATCGCAAAATGTTACCGCAGTGCCAGTTTTCCCTAAAAGTACTTGGTCCACCACAATTATCTCTAGGGGGAGCAAGGCATGATATGTGGAAAACAAAAGATTTTCTTCAAAGGTGCTGCAAAATCATCCCAGAATAAATATGCAAAATGCTGGTACATCAGTGAATAATTCATTCATCATATTCAGTATGCAAAATAAGTATGCCAAAGTAGCATGTCTGAAGCGTTCTCTCGGCTTGCAACGATATGAAACTGCAGTCAAGCATTTTATAGCCAAAAAGCACTAATATCGGATGTTTTTAATATTTTACAGTAATTATTTAGCCGATAAATATTCATTTCAGAGGTTCAATCCGCATTTTCGCCCGCGAATTAAGAAAAGGTTTGGAAACACTGAAATTGCCAAAATGTTTTTGCACATTTTTGGTAATAATTAAGCTTGCATTGGTACTTGACTTCGGATCATATTTGAAGGTGCTGAAAAATATCGAAAATCGTTGCGTTCCAACATTGCAAATTTCATTCTCATATAAAGTGTATTTTTTAGAGATAAAGAACTTTGAAATGAAATAAAATACAGATAAATTATTTAGATTGCCCTGAAATTGATTTTATTGGAAAGTTAATTCTTTACCAACTCCGCCGCAGACGGTCCCAAGCCCGTTTGAGAAAGGAGGAGGGAGGAGCTTCCATGATTCCTCATTTCAAACCGCACGATTAAATGGTAGTAAATGCTCTCGGGATCGCAAATTGGGTTTACTGGTTCCCCAATAATGAGACATTAAATGCCAAGAAATGCTGATAACTGTAAAAACATCTTAAGCTCTGCTAATAAATCCTAATTACACTTCCTTTGTGAGGGCATAAGAGGGTGAAGTTGAATCTTCCGCGACTAATAACCATGCCGCCGAAATGGAGGTTGGACGACGGACTAACTACTAGACTAGAAAACCTTTAAATGATTCGAAACCTGCAGATGGGCCTCAGAATGGATTGGACTCATGGCAACGACCTCGCAAACGAAAAAAGGACTATGGCATTGGGTCCTGGAATGTCAAATCACTCAATTACCCTGGTGCTGTTAAGGACCTTTTGCAACAGGCCAGTCAATATCAATTAAAAGTACTGGCAGTCCAGGGGATAGGGAGTTCAAATCGCACGTTATTGATTTTAAGGCAGTCAATGAATGGTTGTGTGCGATCCGTATAAAAGCGAAATTCTTCGAAATCTGGCTGATAAATGTTCACGCCCCGAACGAAGAAAAGTATGAAGAAATGAAGGTTCTACAATCACCTGGAAAGACTGCTCGACTCATTGCCTACAAACGACCTAAAAATAATTCTGGGTGTTTTCAACGCCAAAGTTGGCAATGAGCTATCTCATCGCGGAAAGACTGGATGATATAGCCTCCACGATAAAACAAATGACAACGGCAAGTGCCTGATTGACTTTGTACGTAGCAGAAATCTAGTCATACGTTCGACTTGCTTCCCATACCGATGCATGGCAACACACACAATCAGATCGATCATGTCAAAGGCATATTCGGCAATGATCAGCCTGCTACAAAAATTTGACATCGAAAGGCTCCACACGGCGTCTGTGGCCAAACATTTCATGGAGACGCTCAACATCAAGCTGGCTCGCATCTTATCTTAGTTAAAGACGTGCAACGAGCTTTGGATGGAAGTGAAAGCAGCTTTCAGGACCGTGGCAGAACAGACGATCGGATATCAGGCCCGGTGCAAGAGGAATGATTGGTTCGATGATGAGTGCCAAAATGAGTTAGACAAAAAGAATCAGGCGTACAAAGAATACGTAGGTAGGACGAAGAGAGAACACTATGAAAATCTCAGAAGAGTAGCGAATAAGATAATTAGGATTAAGAAAAGAAAATACTATGACGACCAATTGAGAAGTATAGATGTAAGTTTAGCGAGCAACAACAAAAGACAAGCATACAAAATAGTGAAAAGCCTGAAACGTGGTTATCAGCCCAAAACCACGCTCTGTTGTGACGACATCGGCAATATCATCGCTGATGAAACCAAGATTAAGAAAAGATGGGCATCATATTTCAAGAACCTCCTTAACCCTCCGCACAGCTCCAGAACATCGGAACCTATAGATGTCTGTAGGGCAGCTTCCATTGGCAACACCATCTCTGGATGAAGTTTGTTCCATCATCAAAGCCCAAAAGAATAATAAAGCGCCGGGCATTGATGAAATTCCAGTGGAGCTCATGAAATATGGAGGCAGTAGTGTTCATCAAGCTTTTTACAAAGTCATCCAACACATTTGGCATCAAGAACATATACGGAAAGGCTAGAGCCAATAAATTATATTTATTGGTTACAGTGCGAAAACTATAGAGGCATATCACTACTTTGTACGGCGTACAAAATATTTTCATCATACGCCAACAGTATTATTGGGGAATATCAAGGTGGTTTTAGAGCAGGTAGATCAGCGATAGACCACCAATTGTTCACAGTCAAACAGGTACTTGAAAAGTGCTGGGAGTTCAACATGGACATACACCAAATTTTCGTTGATTTTAAGCAAGTATACGACAGTATTGATCGTAACGTACTGAACCAAATAATGCTTGGCTTTGGCATCCCAGCCAAATTAATCCGTCTTACCAAAATAACAATGACGTCGACGGCCTCCCAAGTCCACATCAATAACCAACTCACCGATGCCTTTGACACAAATATCGGACTAAAGCAGGGTGATAGGCTGGCCCCATTCCTATTCAATTTGGCTTTGGAGTAGGTCATAAGGAAGTTACCTGTCGATACACGAGGTACATTATTATACAAGTCGAGCCAAGTAGTAGCTTATGCGGACGACATAAACATTTTGTCATGGTCATTAACAACTCCCAAAGAACTTTTCCTGAAACTCGAGTGGGAGGCAAAACTAGCAGCGCTACAAATCAATGAAAATAAAACAAAGCTTATGACGCAGTCGAGGAAAAATACCCCAAATACACAAAATATCACACTTGGCGAATACAGTATCGAAAATGTGAGCGAATTTGTGAATTTTGGCGCTAAAATAACGAAAATGGGCAATGAATACAGCTAGCAAATAAAATATTCTATTCAGTATTGACGATCTTGAAGACTAGCTGCATACACAGGAAAACAAAGCTCCAAGTATACAAATCTGTGATAAGACCTGTGTTATGCTATGGGTGTGAAACATGGACCCTAACCCAAGCATCTGAAAATATATTGAACCCCTTTTAAGTGGCGGGTCGTGAGGCGAATAATTGGAGCGAAGCTAGACAGGGACCAATGGCGAATTCGATGCAACCATGAGCTGTATGAAGTTTTTGACAAGCCGGAGGTCTTAACGAGTGTTAGACTGAGAAAGCTGCAATGGGCTGGACACATGAATCGTATGGACCAACAACGGATACCCAAAAAGGTATTCGTTGGGAGAACTGAAGGCCGGACACCAGTGAGGAAACCGAGGAAACGCTGGACTGACTCGGTCGACGAAGACAGTTCATCGCTGCTCGGATTTCGAAATTGGAGGACGCGTTCAATGGACCGAGACAGTTGGAGGCGCTATTTGCAGGAAGCGAAGGCCTAGAGGGGCTGTAATGCTCAGAAGGAGAAGAGAATTCTTTACCATTTTTATTTAATGATGATTCCGGGCATGTGAGCACCACGACTGGTGTGGAGGAAGTCCAAACGAGAGGTCCAATTTTCGACTACTCTAACCAATAATTGGAGCCATATCTCACCAATAACGCGGCGAATGTTGTGTTCCAAATGAGAAAACATCTAGGGTTTGTCGGCGTAGATGAGTGATTTGACGTATCCCCACAAGAAATAGTTCAGCGGTGTTAATCACAAGATTTTGCAGGCCAGTTCATAGGTCCAAAACGGTAAATTATACGCTCATTAAATGCTTCTTTCAATAAGTCGATGGTTACACGAGCTGTATGGCATGTTCCGAAAGAGAAAGCCATTGATCATGGCGGCTTTATAGCAGTCACCATTGACTGTAATTTTATTGCCAGTAGCATTTTGGAAGACATACATATGTACCAATGATTCCACTGGCCAATATCGTTCCGTAAAAATTTCCATAATGTGGATGGGCACAGGTTTCATTTTTGAGCACGATGACGAATTGACTCACTTGGGTCTTCATCGATACTACGCTTTACAGCTGCTATGGTTTCTTCATTACACACTGTATGACGTCTCCATGGATTCGTATTATCAGTGAGAGTAAATGTGGTGCGGAAACGATTCATAGTCAATCGAATTAATTGTTCTGACGGCGCGATGAGTTTTTTAACAGAACCGTTTTTTTCGAAATAAATCTGCATAATTTACAGACGTTGTTCAGGCATCAACCTATTCATAATAAAATGACAAACCCAACTAACCATAAAACGCATAACATCTGTCACACCACACGTAGCATTAAAAAGTGTTGCGAACTTAAAGTTGTATACCTCTAAAAAACAACCTTTATAAATAGTTTACAGTTTATTGCAGTTTTCATAGAAACTTTCCGTATAATTTTCATATCTTTAGTGGAAACGTAGACATTAATACCTCCAGTTATAATAAAAGGAAATTAAAAGTCGCAGCATAACTAATTGGCTTAGTTTTTATTTTGAATTGCTCATTAAAATTAATTCACAATATTAAAATCTCATCTATGTGTGAATAACATTTAAAACCTAACGTGATGTGGAGGAAATTTTTGTTCTTTAAATTAACCTTAAAAATAATAAGCGTTGTTGTAAGTTTAGGAAATAAAGTATATGAGGCTTATTCAAAAAAGAAAACACGTAACCTGATTTAAATTGTACTTAAAGCCATAAATATCCTAAAGATAAAAGATTAAAACTAATATCACCCAATTTCCTATCTTTTCCTTGTACGTTGGAAGTCCATTCTAAAAATATTTTCATCATTTAACCTGAGATGAAGAGGGTGGTATTAATCTTAAACTTTTCACTGAGATTGTGAAGATTAAGCGTTTTGAAATTCGAAAGAAACATTATTCGGGTTTTGATCTATTTAGGATTTTCGTATACTATTATCACGATGGGCATTTCCTGCGACAGGCATCAATGAAATTTCTGATTTATCCTGGATAACGCTACTCGGAGTGGTGGTCATAGCGACGCTGCTAGTTTTTGTTGAATACTGGCTTGTCCTAGTGTCTTTTCCACGAACGCCTCGAAATGAATCGTATCTGTGAAGTAGAAAGGAAAAATCGGTTTAAATGAATATGTTTAGAGGAATTGTAACAACATAACCCAGATCTGTGCAAAGAAAAGTTTCATGCAGAAATACGTAGATTAAAGTTAAAGTATGAAATTCACTCCTTATCCCAATAGGTTAGCAAACAGGTGGAAGGTTAGTAGACCAAAATTCAAAATTAAGGTGTTTGAAAAAAGACCTGTTTTCGCATTTGAATTTTCTCTGATTTCCTTTCCACTTCTCTTCATTCACAGCCATTGTTCTTGTTGCTTTTCTCGTAATTTTTGGAATTTCGGCTAAAATCGCTCCACACAAATTTTCATACATTTGTTTTTCATTACAGGTGTAATTTGCGTGGTGGGCGACATTTGTTCGACACGCGATGTCCAACTGTTTGCGTTGATTCCTTTCAATCTGAATTGATTTTGTTTGAAAATAATTTTTATTTACAATGGTAATAAATGAAATTTGGAAAAATTGATGGCCAAAAATAAAATTTTGATAAAATTTATAAATAAAAAAAATGTTTTTAGATGGCTAAAGTTGCCGAGTCAGGGATAAGTTAGTTTTATTGGTAAATAAACATAAAGAAAACCATATACTCCGTTAAAAATACATTAAATGTTTGAGAATTTGCATCTAGCATAATTAGCAGCATTAATAAGATTCCTTGCATGCCACATGTTAAATACTATTGTATTCTCACGTATTGGGTGAGTTTTGAATGGTGGATGGTTAGGTAATTTCCCAGATAAAGCAAAGGAAGGTAACAAATGAAGGAGAGCAATGAGCTGCACAAGCTTTTTGATGAGACTAGGGGACGTTATTGTAAGCTACCTAGATATAAAAAGTGACAGGAAAATTTCCTGTGACTCGGGTAAATATTTTTCATAGGAAAGCTGCAAATAATAAATATCTTTAGGCTAAATTATATAAGATCAAACTGAACAACATATACAAAAATTGTGTGCATTATTCTAGAGAAGTCTGCCTTACGCATACTAACTACAATAAAAATCGAAAGCATAACTTAAGGCAATTTATGTGGGATCGCATAGGTCAAATGAAAAAGAAAATAGTGTAAATTATACTAAGGAAATAAGGCAACTAGCCTTGCGTGTTATAAAAGGCTTAGTAATCTAAGATTCGAATGTGCTTGAAGTAAATCTATAGCTTTTGATAAAGAAAAGCGTTTCATGACGTAATGGTAGTATCCCTATTTCATGAATTATTATATTTCCTGCCCAAGCCTCTGAGTTACTATGAATTTGAATGAATGAATATTTATGCGTCTGTAAAGGAGACAACTTCAAGAAAGTTTCAATTCGAGTGGAGCAAAACTTCCGGATATACAGCGTTTTGAATATCCCTACATGCGATCCGATTTTTAACGGTTAAGACCGTTCAATGCGCTGTAGTAATGGAGCAGTCACTCAAGTCAACTGTCCGAAAATTGCATAAAACTGTTCCGAAACTTCAATTGCAGATTTGAAAAATTTAGTTACTTAAATTTAAATTTTTGTAAATTATAAAATTTGGAAAGAAAAAAAAATCTGAATTTTTTATTATAAATATACATTTGTATTGTTTTTTTTTATACATTAAACGTACATTTTTTCTTTGCATTGATATTCTTTATAATATTTATCTTTTATTATGATTTAAATTTTCAATATATTATTATTTTTTTTAATAACTTAATTATGCAAATCTGAAAATTGAAATTTCGGACATAAGAGCACTGATTTAGCGTATCACATCCATGTATTGCATTGGCAAATGCAATCTTACTCGGCTGAACGAGCAGCGGATTTCGATTTACAGGTGCGCTAGAGAAATCATGCGGAGGTTTGGACGGATCGGGGCAGTCTGCTTTAAATCGACACACAGCGCGGACAGTTCGTCATTCGTTGTTATTGTTTCAGTGATTTGTTCATGAAATATTTGGTAAATCCCGAAAAATAGATCGAAAAAGATTGTTGAAAGTGGAAAATAGAATTTGTCAGGAAAAGTCGCACGAAATACGAGCATCGTAAGATAGAAGGATGAAAATTGTGTAGTATAGTGCACACGCAGAAAGAAGTGGAAATTTGGACAGTGAAATTAACTAGTATTCACGGTGAAAGAGTCATAGCCTAAAAGCGAAAAAGTTTCTTTTGCTACAATTTCGGAAAATATTCCACTCTCCCAGAAATAATCAGGTCACCAAAGGAGATACATTAATGTCGACTTGTGTTTTGCTCGTTTGATTATGGCGGATTTGTTATGTTAAAGTAATTTGGCGCGAGGAAATGAGCTTGCGACAAACGGAGATGATTCGCCGTTAATAGCACAATTTGCCGTTAAAGATTCAATTGAAATTTTAACAGCTGTGGAGCTGATTTATCCTTATGCGGATGGAATAGATTCTAATTGCGGCTACCTACAACGCTGAGCAATCACTGCAGGTTATGGTTGTGCAGTTTTAAAACGGCCAGAACTCCTCTAGATATGATTCCAACGATGTTGACTACAAATCATCAGTGGATTTGTGTCGAACCGTAGAGAACTATGGCACCTTCTTTATATCCCCCATGATCGAGCTCTGTGGAAGAAAACTTGCGAGCCTATCGAAATAGAAGCTTTCAAGCATATGAATTAATCTGTGCAAACGGCGGTGATTGCTAATGGTAATGTGCGCACGGTAGATGATGCAGAAAATATTTTTCTCACAAACAGAATGTTTAGGAATAATGGCTGCCCGAGCTCGCGCAAATAGCCGGTGATCAACTAACATTTCAATGCTATCATCATTACCTAACGTTTTTGACAGAGAAATTTTGATGTGGCGCAACCAGCCCATAGTAATAAATAATCTAGTTCCAAAGGAGAATTTGCTGATTTGCATGGATTCCTCCACATGTATGTTTTTAAAATTTACCAATTTCAAGGAAAAGAAAATATAAATATATATATATATATATATATATATATATATATATATATATATATATATATATATATATATATATATATATATATATATATATATATATATATATATATATATATATATATATATATATATATATATATATATATATATATATATATATATATATGTATATATTGTTACATTTACAAATAATTTTGCGAGCTACTGTCGCAATTGTTTTCACAACAATGAAGAACACGAATTTACTCGAAACCACGAGAACCCAACAAGCATGAGCAACATCTGAAAGTGAGTCACTGCCCATTCATTTGCAGTCGCTCGAATGTTCCCGCGAATTCGCCAACGTACGAGAACTGGGTTGAATGACTACAGACCCTATATAAAGGCGAGCTGAATGAATGGGGGGATCATTCATTCGACCGCGATAAGAACTGCGATAGTGTGTGTGGGAAGCGATATTATTCGAGTAGTAGAAAAGTGATTTTCGTAATATTGAAGTGATTTAGAAGACAATTGCGATAAAAAATTTATGGACAAGTGTTAGATTTTTCATAGTGAAAATTAAAATTAGTGAAAGTGTCAAATTGATCATTGTGCACTTTTGTAATTAAATAAACTCTTTTAACTTAAATTAAAAGACATTGCGTTTTCACTTTCCCGGAACATTAAAATTATTGGCCGCGAACCGATAACACGCGACAGTGGTGTCGAGAAGTGAGATTAAAATTTTGGAAGTGAAAACGTTTAAACAATTTTAAAGTGCACAATCGTGAAAATTAACGTGGAAAAATAGCCGAAACAATAAAAATGCCAGGAAATTTACATTTAAAAATTAATCAATTGAGCATATAGGAGCTCAAAGAGGAGTTGGAACAACGAAATCTGGCTACACAAGGTACAAAGGCCATACTGATTGCACGCTTGCGTGATGCGATCGAGTCGGAAGGCGTGAATCTGGATTCGGCTGAGCTGTCAGCTGCAGAAAGAAGCGCAGGAGGTGGTGAAGCCGAAGTACCAAAACCAAAGGAGCCAGAAAATGCGCTGATGCAAATGTTGATGCTGATGCAGCCAGAGCAGCGACAACAGTAATCCAATTTAACTGCGAAGCTAAATGAACAATCAGCGAAGCTAGACCAACAAGCAATCGAAATCAAGGCAGACATCAAGGCAGATATCACACAGAAGCTGGAGAAACAGTCAACCGAAATAAAAGCGGAGCTCGGTCATCTGAACAAACAAATTAAAGGCGTCGAGGAAAAGGTTGACCAGGTCGAAGAAAAGGTTTACCAGGTCAAGGAAAAGGTCAGACAGGTCGAAGAAAGAATGAACCATGAGATGGAAAAAGTGAAAAAAGAATTGGAAGCAGCGAAGGCAGTAGTAACCACTTCACCAGCCCCGCTTATGACCGCTGCGTGAAGCACATCCAGAAATGTGCAAGCACCAATATTCGATGGGCAAACGGTCTGGAGTATTTACAAAATCCAATTTGAAGCAGCCCCTAGGATAAATCACTGGACTGAGCAGGAACGAGCAACTGCATTAGTTCTTGCTCTAAGAGGCCCAGCTGCCGAGCTTTTGCAAACTATGCCCGTTGAGCTGCATTCAAACCCGGCTGCTATAATGAATGCGCTGGACATGCGTTATGGAGACGATCATCTGAAGCAGATTTACCGGGCACAGCTACGGCATCGGATGCAGAAGTCTGGTGAAACCTTGCAGCAGCTAGCACAAGACATTTAGCGACTGGCACTCTTGGCTTACCCAGCGTACGACCCAGAACATCGAGATGACGTAGCAGCAGAAGCATTCATCAGCGCCTTAAAGGACAAGGAATTGCAACAAGCCGTGCGGTTAGCTCAAAAGCAAACCGTTAAGGACGCATTGATTTATAGTCTTAACTTTGAGGCAACACAAAATGTGACTCGTACCACTGCCCGGGTCCGTGAGGTCGTGGCAGACGATTGCAGGTGTGAGCGCGTGGAAAATGAGCGAGAGCCGCAGGCAAATGGAGCGCCTAGATACTGGGATTGCGGCGAGAAGGGGCACCTGCAAAGAGACTGCAAGAAGCGAAGAAGACGGAGCTATTGTCCAGGATGGTGGAGATCCCGACCGTGTCAGGAGCCTAGAATGGAGGCCCATCAAACTGCAAGGGCCAACTTCGTGGGGCAAACGTCAGCTAGGAGGATCGACATCCCCAGTACCCCCATCACCGAGCCAAGGCAACATCGTGGAGAAGCAGACAGATGCCTTCCTGGTCAAGTTGATGAAGAACATTGCACCATAACAAACGACATCGGTGCAACCCGATCGACGATCCGACCAGACCTAGTGAGGCCCCAACTACTTCACAAGGGCAAAGTTCATGGAAATGCTGACGCCCTATCTCGTCATCCATGTCCAGCTAACTGCAAGCATTGCCGGCGGGTTGAGTAAAAGGAGCCGCTCGTTGATCTGCGAGTGATATCGGCTGAATTCGATGAAGGTTGGTCATCGGAGGAGATTCGAAACGCCCAGTTAGCCGATGAAGACATCGGACCATTGCTCGTATGGAAGGAGACAACTGGGCGACCTGAGTGGAAAGACGTTTCAATGCATGGCGCAACCCTGAAAAGCTATTGGGCACAATGGAACTCTCTTCAGGTGGAGGGTGGCGTACTCAAGCGGAAATGGGAAACGGCGGATGGTAGCTCCTATAGGATGCAAACTATACTACCCAAAAGCCGAATACACGATGTGATTAAATAAATGCATGAAGGATCCTCGGGAGGCCACCTTGGTGTTAACAAGACCTTAGCGAAATTGCAGAAAGGTTTTACTGGCTCCACGCTCGAGAAGACGTAGAGGACTGGTGTCGCAGATGCACAATTTGCGCTTCCGTCAAAGGCCCAAAACGACGACTGAGAGGACAAATGCAAACCTATAACGTAGGCGTGCCATTCGAAAGGATTGCTGTTGACATCGCAGGACCCTTTCCTGAATCCGATTGGGGAAATCGATATACGCTGGTTGTAGCCGATGATTTCAGCAAGTGGCCCGAGGTCTACCCCATTCCCAACCAGGAAGCAACTACCGTAGCTGAACAGCTAGTGTTAAATTGGGTCAGTAGGTACGGCGTACCTTGCGAACTACATTCAGATCAAGGTCGAAACTTTGAGTCACTAGTTTTTGGCGAAATGTCTGAGCTACTGGGAATACGGAAAACGAGGACAACACCGCTGCATCCCCGATCCGATGGAATGGTCGAGCGGTTCAACGGCACTCTCAATAAACATCTGGCCAAGATGGTTGACGAGAACCAAAGGGACTGGGACCGACACATCCCACTATTTTTGATGGCGTACAGAGCTGCCGAACACGCATCGATGAGCTAAGCCCCAGCCAAAGTCATTTTTGGAAAGACTATTCGTCTGCCAGCCGATATAAAGTTCGGAACACCCCCTGAGAAACCCCAAACCATCTCGGAGTACGCAAATGATCTAAGGCAACGGTTGAACCAGATACATCGGACAGTGCGAAATCACCTCGAATCGGCTACTGACCGCATGAAGACCAGGTATGATCTCAAGGCAAACTCTACTGGCTTCCAGCAAGATGACTTGGTATGGCTATATAACCCGCAACGGCGAAAGGGTAGGTCTCCAAAGTTGCAACATAATTGGGAGGGACCATACCGAGTTGCAAAGCGAATCAACGACGTCGTATATCGAATACAGGAACATCGTAAGCCAAGAGCCAAAACGAAAATCGTGCACCTGGACCGTCTTGCCCCATATTACATCCAGGGAGAATAGACTGCAACTGGCGACACATCTTTTCGGGGCAAAAAGAACTGAAGTGGGGGCAGCGTTACATGTACAAATAATTTTGCGAGCTACTGTCGCAATTGTTTTCACAACAATGGAGAACACGAATTTCCTCGAAACCACAAGAACCCAACAAGCATGAGCAACATCTGAAAGTGAGTCACTGCTCCATTCATTTGCAGTCGCTCGAATGTTCCCGCGAATTTGCCAACGTACAAGAACTGGGTTGAATGACTACGGACCCTATATAAAGGCGAGCTGAATGAATGGGGGGATCATTCATTCGACCGCGATAAGAACTGCGATAGTGTGTGATAGTGTGTGGGAAGCGATATTATTCGAGTAGTAGAAAAGTGATTTTCGTAATAGTGAAGTGATTTAGAAGACACTTGCGATAACAAATTTATGGACAAGTGTTAGATTTTTCATAGTGAAAATTAAAATTAGTGAAAGTGTCAAATTGATCATTGTGCACTTTTGTAATTAAATAAACTCTTTTAACTTAAATTAAAAGATATTGCGTTTTCACTTTCCCGGAACATTAAAATTATTGGCCGCGAACCGATAACACGCGACAATATATATATATATATATATATATATATATATATATATATATATATATATATATATATATATATACATATATATATATATATATATATATATATATATATATATATATATATATATATATATATATATATATATATGTGCCGAGTTCGTCAAATTGAAGAAATTAGGCTTTCAGGCATTACCCGGTGAGAATGAGGGAGAGTACCCTTTTGGCTTTCTTTTTTTGCTAGTTAATATATATGTTCGTTTTATATTTCTTTCTAAATTTTTGAATATTGTTGGCTTTATGTTGAAATAATAGTTAAAGTAGTTTTGTTCTTGATTTGTATTCTTTTTTCCTTTTATTGGATGACAGGCTCATTGTAATGTTTGTTAATTAATTGAAAAATAAATGCGAAATTTGTTTTTTTGAAAGGAAAAGAAAAATAAAAGATAATAATGAATTGCTTGAATACACAAAACTCGGTCTTTCCTTTCCTTCAAACCTGACCGGGTATGGGACCCGCAACGATGGCCGGCCCCTCCACTATAACGAGCTAGCCATTGAGCGAGCTCTCCCCTTGCAATGCGTATCAGGTGGTCTTGCCCGGGTAGAGTGGCCTTCCGCCCGCGTGTGATTCCCTCACATAATACTATAACATAAATTGACCACGTTTATATTTCTCATTTAATGGAAAAATTCATGCAAATTATGTTTGTATGAGTTTTTCACTTAAATGGGAAATATATGGCCACGTCTACATTTGGGTGTTGATCCAGTTGGGAGGGAGCGAGGGGGCACCGCTTTTACTTGGATGCCCCACTCTTATTTGTGGACAATAAGTATCCTCGGTAGCGACGAAGTCCCTTTAAGCCCGTCTGTTTTCTCCAGTTCCAGTTTGTCCTCTGTGTCAGCAACTTAATAGCCCTTAGTGGGTTACCTCCTTTTTCGACTCCAGTCTCTTTTGACCCCGAAATTCGTGGATGCGAAAAATATTTTTTGTAGTGGGTCCTTAAGTTGGGGAAAAGAACCCGCTCCACGAAACCGCAACGCTAGCCCGCCGGCGCTTTTACGCGTTCCTAGACAAGGTCAAATCTCGGCGGATCCTACCATTCTCTTTCGCTGAGGTAGCAGACCAGTGCTGCAGTCTTTTACGGACAGGTATCTACCCACCATGTCACTACAGCGCGCAGTTATCCCCCTTCTCTTTTTCTGACACCCAAACCACTTTTACTTTAGTAAGTGGAAGTATCTGTGTAGATTCTTGTATTTGTATTGAGTATAAGGCTTTATTTCGGTCATATATTGAATGATGAGTCGATGATTTTATGTGAATATTATAAAAAAATTGACTAAAATCTTTAAACGTGTTTTTTTTCGAATTTAGTTTTTTAAAGTCGGTGGACACTGTATCTCAAAAACCACTCAACCGATTTTCATGATTTTTTTCGCTTATGCTTTTTCACACATATTTTGGGGTAACGTCATCGATTTCCTTTTAGAATTTTTTCACAATAACAAATGTGCTGAATTTTAGCTTTTTTTTTTCAAAACATAAATTTTTAGACTTTTAAGTGATCCTGAAAATTGAAAAAACAAAGAAAATAAAAACTCGACTGCGTCAAATAGAAAAACTAATCAACTAACAATCTCGCTTTGATTTTTTGATTTCTCAAAAAAGGCACAAAAATACGCTTAAAATACGGCTTTCAGACTTTTCAGCGCTTGTATATCGACTCATCGGTCCTTATCCTCGTTCGAGTCTGGTCACGTCGGAGCTGTCGTGGTCCTGGAACAACTGTCAAAGTTCCCAATCATTGAGTCAATTCGTAACATGCATGCAACCCTGATCATCCGTTTCTTGGAGAAACGCGTCTTCCATGTATTTGGAGTACCGGAGTCCAGTGCACATCTATTAGATTTCGGGAACTGATGGATAAGTATGGCATTACTAACCAGTGGACCACAGTCTACTCTTTTCAAGACAATGCTTCCGAGCGGCTAAATCGTCCCTAAGAATCTGAAGGATTGGGGCCGTAGGATTTCCGCCATCACCTGTGCTCTGCGCTCTTCAGACCACACCACTACAGGGATCTCGCCTTACTTTGCTGTGTTCGGCAAGTACATGATTTTTCACGGCAAATCATACCAGTTGTTGCGGCAATTAAATTGTTTGGAAGACCTAGTAGTGGTTCTTGAGCCACATGAGAAAGTCCAGGTATTACGAGACCAACTTCGAGAGAAGATGGAAGATAGCAGGCGTGCAGCGCTACAACCTGCGATCTCACTCTTCTGGTTTCAAGTTAGGCGATGAGATATTTCGATGAAACTTTAGACGAAGCGACGCAGCCCGGATAAGGAATTTGTAAAGTGCCGGGTTTTGCAGGTGTTAAGTCCCACACGTTATCTCAATTCGGAAATGTCTGGAAAAGAGCTGGGAGCCTACCATGCAAAAGACTTACCACGATAAAGCACACCATCTCCTCTTTCCGGTCGTCCTGCGATTGCCATTGCTCACAACCAACTGGACCGGTAGATCACCAGAAGTGACATCCTACTCTAGAACTTATCTTTGGAATGTTATTCATCAGTCAACCATACGCCCGAAATGGGTGGTCTCAACTAAGAGCTCCTGTCCTTCAGTCTCATCATGCCTACATGTCATCGTGGACACTGCCCTGTGATAACCTCGATTCCACGGATCGATATTCCGCAGACATCTGTCAACCCTCAAATTAAATGTCCTAGCCAGTAGCCACCTCCGAGTAGACTAAGAATGTCCGAGCTTGTTGACCTGATGGGTACAGTCCGTTGTCACGTTCCAAGACGTCACGTCTAGAACCGATGAGAGGTCGGTTGAGATTCACTTCTGAAAATCTCTCTCGAACGAGCGAATGAGATGTAAAATCATTACAATCCCTATAGAATTATTAGCATATCTAAACTCTTTAGTTATTATCTGGTGCATTAGCTCCAGTCTTTATTATAAAACTGTGCTTGAAAGATTCCTACCGAAATGGAATTTGAAACTTCTTGCAACATGGTATTGATTAAATTAAACGATAAAGGAGAATAACCTGGACTTTTTAAGGAGGCTGGCCAAAAGCAACTGTTTGAGAACATTTTCATTGCTGCTCATGAAAACTATCAATCATTCAATTTGAAAGAAGAATTTGTGATAAGTGTGGCTTAATTCACATATGCCTCCATGATATAAATTATTCAAATAATATTTGTCAGAGAATCCAAGATATTTGGAACATGACTCCAAACTTAATACAAGTGAATCCTTACTACCTTGTCAAACCAGGTTGAAAAATGGCCGCCTCCCCATTAACTGGTCGAAGGCGACAATCTTCCACCAAAACAATAAAAAAAAAAACAAATGACCGTTGGAGTTTGTTGGGCTACCTGCTTCGAAAGTGGCGCTGCCATCGGCAGGAGTTGATAAAAGAAGTGTCAAGAGGAACATCGTGGTCTTTTTAGGGTTTTGTAAAATAATTTTACAAAACCCTAGTAGTTTCGCGACCTGTCTGTCCGTCTGTCCGTCCGTCCGTGTGTCACAGCACTTTTTCTCGCAAACTACAATACTTAAGCTAAAAACATCAAACTTTGTATACAGACGTAAAGTGGTGCTCTCTTCAAAGTTCAACTACAAAAAATGTTATAAGGTATTTAAGGGGGGGGGGGGTCTCCCTATATAGGGGAGTGGCCCCCGAAAAAAAATTTCATCAAAGGTAGCCGATATGGGTATCAAATGAAAGGTCTTGATGAGAACTTTTCAAATTGATACTTTTTGCTTCGAGAGATTCGCAGGGAGGGGAAATACACGAAAAATTTGTGTCTCCCCCCTCGCGATTGGACACCTGTGATCCAAAAAATCTGAAAAAATATGGTGTTAGGTGTTTATGAGTACAACAACAACAAAAACCTTAGAAGTCAAAATTCGCTCAGCTTTGTTAATAATATTATGATATTCGAATTTCACATTTTCCCCAATAAAATCGCATCAGTGTCCTTAAACTGAACGAAATCCGATATTTACGTGTTCCTAGTAAGGGTTCTTAAACTTTGTAAGTTTGATGAAAATTGAATGGTACACACGGAAGTTATAGCCGTTTGAAATTTCTCCAATTACAACAACAATAACACATGATTTTGGTATTTTATAGACTTTCCATCGAATCAGTCACTGCAGTTTTGACTTGATCGTCTTGAAATTTTCCAGTAAAGTCAATAACATTAATATTTTTGAGAGTTCATGATTTGAGTGATTTTTGTCGGTTTGCAACAAAATGACGACCGTTGAAAGTAGAAAAACAATGGATTTTCCTTTGAACGTGCACATCTCTTTGACATATTTCTTGACGTTATTCATTGCTGGTGACTGCATTTCGGAGAAGTTGGGTACAAAACCCTTCTGACATGAGCGTAGGTCTGTTTACCCAACTTGTTTTTTAATTTCTGAGCTGGTAGCAAAGGAGGGGTTTTCGTGTCAAGTGGAAAAACGGGCAATTTTTTGCATTTTGGAGCTGCTATCATAGGAGAGATTTTTTGTCAAGTGGAAAGCCGTGCCATTTTTTTTTTATAGGAACGTGCCCTTTTTGATTTTGGAGCTGCGATCAAAGGAGGAATTTCCGTAAAAGGGATATACTTTGAAAATTTTTATACCAAGTCAAATTAAGCTTATCAATAATATAATTTTCATATCCAATTATTTGTGTTATTACTTAAATTATTTGTGGCTATATGCGAGCTAACATAGTTTTCAGGGAAGAAAGCGAATGTGTGATCTCAACTCGGTGGAGTCGCGATCCGTGATGTTAAACTCCTATTGGAGCGTGTGTCCCTTCGTCCTGTGGAGGACGGGAAGTTCCTAAGAGTCGGCAAGCTGTGTCCTCATTCCGCAGCTCTCTGTGCTCCCAGGCGAACGAGTGCGGCGCCGACACCCATCACCTTCCAGCATTTCCGAGTTCAAGAGCCTAGTTGGCTTGACCCCCTATAGGAGGCCGAAAAATTTGACAATCTCTTCCATAGTAAGGTTGGAGAATTAAACGAAACAATGAGTTTGAACTGAAAAGAAAATTGGCACTATGCTTCGAAGGGGTATTCAATTGTGAATAGAAGCATCGCAAACTCTTACACGATTCCTTATAAGGAACCTCCCTTAAATGGTATTTTAAATGCGAAATGTGTCTTATGTGACGCCGATTTATTTGAACCATTCAGACTGCCAGGAAACGTCAACGCATTCCATACTTCTAATAGCTGCGGATATGAATATAATACTGATGCTGGTAAAAATATTTATAGCCTCTCTATCATAAGGGAAGTCACCCTTCAATCAGATCGAGGCAAGGATTCTTTCATACGAGAACTGGCAAAAAGAAGTTTAAACAAAATTAATGACTGTATAGAATAGTATAGAATAACCGTTAAAGTTTGACAAAGATAATTTAGCACATAACTCCATTGCAAGTTTAAGTATCTTATGCCACCAACGAGCTCAACAAAACGCAAGCGTAATTTCAAATACCCGTATAGCCGTGACCAAGATTTTTTATAAAATAATCTTAAGAAAAGCTTGAGGTATCTCGCCGATGGAGAATGAAGTTCTTCCTTGGAAAAAGCTTGCATCTAATTCTTTGCAATGTTTTATGGAAAACTAAGAGAGGCTTCACACAAAACATAAGATAGACAAAAACACTATCACTTCTTTTAAGGCTTTATTAAATTTTTCGACATTTCCCCAGAACTTGATTTAGCCCATCCACTGTAATCCATTGTAATATCTCCTTCGCGAAACTTCAGGAGCTCTAAAGGAGAATAAAATAGGTACACTCCATAGAAGTTCAATTTTGTGAGAAATAACAGTCAATACCTGTAATAGGGTCGCATTCGTGGGTACCACATTTGAGCCAAAAGGAACAGGAAAACTATCAAGAACTGCTTGCGAGACATATTCAGTGTTCAGTTGTAAACTCAAACCTACATTCACTACATTCACCAAGTGTTTTAGGTGTGACGGATACATTTAAATATGTACATGGAAACATATCAACTGAATTTTCACGCATAGTAATCAATACATTCTAGAGAATTAGAAAACATTTTAGATTTTGCATGCTGGGTCGGAAAACTATGATTAAGATACTCTCTCATACGGCTCCTTATTTTATATAACTGAACGTACAAATAGGTATCTAACGCAACATGCAAAAAATACACAGAAAACAATATTTTGCATTATTCGGTTAAATTTTTGTCATAAATTATGTAAATATTTGAAAAGAAACTCCATTCATGCAAGATAGTCGGTGCCATATTTACCCTTTTCGAACAGAGATTATAACAACACCGTATCAAGCAATATTTAAGCTGCTGAAGCTCCAGTCCTGTCTTTTATCGAGTATTCCACAAGATGAACTTTAATGGGAATATCAACGCTGGATTCAAGAATTTGACTTTAATATTGAATATTTAACATAATATTGCGTGGGAAATACGAATGAGCTCTTAAGCGCATATGAGTGTGAATTTTACCAGTTAGAATATTAATAATTCAAACAATAATCAATTATAATTACACTTTAAATACTAGTATATTAAATTGGTGGACAATGATATTATTGTATTTATCACATCTACTCGGAAACTAAAAAGTAAGTGATGCTAACAAAATAATTACGAACGAATTTTTTGTGGCTTTATCGATCCCCATTATCACTTATATGAGCATGATATTTTTGCAACGACATTAAAACGTACAAGTTTACATTAAAAATTAAGTTGGGTAGACAGACCTACGCTCAAGTCAGACGGGTGTTGTATCCAACTTCTCCGAAATGCCATCACCAGCATCGAATCATGTCAAGAAATATGTCAAAGAGATGTGCACGCTTAAAGAAACTTCAGTGTTTCTCTATTTACAACGGTCACCATTTTGCTGCAAAATAATAAAAATTACTCAAATCATGAATTACCAATGATATTTATGTTGCCCCATCGAAAACACCGGCACGGCAAGTCCCAGTGTACTGGTGGTCAACTGAAATCGCTGAAAACCGAAGGAGTGTTACAAGCTTCGACGTGAGGCTCAACGGTCGTGGAACCGTGACGAGGCGTGCAACCGGGTGGCAGCATATAAGTCGGCCAGGAAATGCCTTCGCAAATTGATCAACAATAGCAAGGCTCGCTGCTGGCAAGACCTAGTGGACAATGTAAACAAGGATCCGTGGGGCCTTGGCTTCAAGCTAGTTATGTGGAAGCTTGGCGCCCTACGGAGCCTTGCATACATGATGCGGAAAAGATGGATGAGATAGTGCGAGCACTTTTCCTCGCCCATATCGTCCGTATTGATGCGGTCCATGGTGAAACAGTAGTCGAATGTCCACTCTTCACACAGCCGGAACGGGAGGAGGAAAGCGAGGAAGGCTCCAGGTCCAGATGGTGTTCCGGCTGAGGTGTTGCGGCTTGCCTATCACTATTGTCCTGATTTGCAGCTCAGCACATTCAACACTTGCCTACGGGACGGGGTTTTCGCGGTATGATGGAAGGTGGCGAGGCTCGTGCTGATCAGCAAGGAGAAGGAAAATCCCCGATTGCCGTCTGCATACCGCCCGTTATGCAAATTAGACACGGTTGGGAAAATGCGAGAGAGACTCATCAAGGGAAGACTGACCGACGCGATTCGTGCTGCTGGGGACCTGTTATATTTCCTCGACAGTACGGCCTTAGAGCAAAACGTTCTACCATTGATGCGATTGCAGAGGTGGTGAGCGCGGTCTAAAAGGCAGAGGCACATAGTTGCACCAAGCGACGGATCGTCCTGTTGGTGACACTCGACTTTAGGAACGCCTTCAACTCAGCTAGATGGGTGGATATTCTGGATACGCTGGAAAACCCTTTTCAAGTTCCAAAATATCTAATGCGGCTTTTGAGGGACTACCGAAAGGACCAAAGCCTGCTTTACGACACAACACAGGGCCAACGAAGGAAGGCTGTTACATCGGGCGTTGCCCAGGGATCTATCCTTGGTCCGGAATTGTGGGACGTGTCTTACGACGGGCTACTGAGACTGGAGATGCCATATGAGTCACGCTTGATAGGCTATGCGGATGATGTTACGGCTCTTGTCACTGAACGCACCGTTGAACAAGCGGAACTTAGGCTAAGTATGCTAATGCGCTGACTGAGGGACTGGATGCCTGCTCGCGGATTCAGTTTAGCACTGGAGAAAACCGAAGTGGTCATCTTGACAAAAAGAGAATCCCTAGAATAAGGGTAATCAGTATTGGAGACATACAAATCAAATCGAAACCAGCGGTGAAGTACTTGGGGCTACTGATCGACTCGAAGATGAATTTCTCTGAGCAAGTCAGGGCAACGGCTGAGAAGGCTGCTTCGGAAGTATCGGCTCTGAGTCAATTATGGCCAATGTAGGGGGATCCAATCCATCAAGAAGACGCCTCTTGATGAGAGCTGTAGGGTTAGTGCTACTATACGGAGCAGAGGTATGGGGTGACGTTCTCAGCAAGAAACTTTACCGAAAACGCCTGGCACAGGTACAGAGAAGAGGAGCGCTGTGGGTTGCTTCTTCGTATCCGACAGTCTCTGATTCAGCGGTGAAATTCATTGCAGGTGTGATAACTGTCTGTCTCGATGCTAGTGCAAGGGAGATGGTTGTCCGCGAGGAGAGACAGCGCTCGCTCAACGATTGGTAGCAGTCTACGGTTGATTGTACGAAGGTGGACTGCGCTCTTCATCCTGGATGTGAGACCGTGGCTAAATCGAAGGGATGGCGAGACTGACTTCTATCTGACCCAGCTTTTGAGCGGGCGTGGGTGTTTTCAGTTTTACCTGCACAAGATTGGTAAGTCATGGTCCCCTGATTGTCGGTATTACCCAGGAGAGGAAGACAATGCTTGCCACACATTTTTTGCGTGCATTAAATGGGACAGGCTGCAAAGGGACCCCTACAGAGAGACGGCAGAGCTCACCCTGGATAATATAGTCGCGGTGATGCTCGAATCGGTTGACAAATGAAACCAGGTGACACATTATATTCGGGCAGTTGTTATGTTGAATTTGCTACCTTATACTAGAAAAAATGATATTTATGTTATTGATCTTATTTGAAAATTTTATGAAGATCAAATTAAAACTGCAGTATCTAATTCAATGTGAAGTCCATAAAATGTCAAAATAATGTATTATTGTTGTTGTAATCGCAGAAATCTCAAATGCCTATAACTTCCATGTATATCATTTGATTTTCATCAAACTTACAGTGTATAAGGACCTTTTATAAGACTATTTTATATATATATATATATATATATATATATATATATATATATATATATATATATATATATATATATATGTATTCATAAGTTCTACTTAAATATCGAATTTTTAATGGTGAAAATATGAAATTTGAAGATCATACTATTTTTAACAAAGTTGAGCGAATTTAGACCTCTAAGGTATTTGTTGTTGTTGTGCTCATAAACATCTACCTTCTTGATTTTTTTCAGATTTTTCAGATCACAGGTGTCCAATTGCGAGGGGGCTACACACATACTTCGAATATTTACCCTCCCTGTGCGTCCCTCGAATAAAAAAAATGTCAGTTTAAGACATATTTTGTAAAGTTTTCATCAATACCTTTCATTTGATACCCATATCGGCTACCCTTGATGAAATTTTTTTTTGAGGGCCCCTCAACTCTATGGAGAGACGCTCTTGTAAAATTTTTTTGTAGTTAAATTGGAAGAGAGCACCACTTTACACCTACATACAAAAATTGATAGTTCTAGCTTAAGTATTTTGCGACAAAAATTGCTGTGACATACGAGTACGCTCAGACAGACGGATGGATAGACGGACGGACACACAGTCAGGACGCGATTTTAGTAGGGCGTCGTAAAATTATTTTACAAAACCCTAATTGGTCCATCAACCACACCGTATCAATGGCTTTCTCTATATCAATGAGACACGCTCCAACACACTTTCTATTGTTTAGTTTCCAACAGATGTCTGAGGTTACTTTCGCTATCGCGTGTTTGGTCGAATGCCTGGCACGAAAACTAAATTAACAATGCGGCATCACTCATATTTTTCAATGTGGGCATTTAATGCTTTGTGTAGTATCACAATAGCTTGTAGTGTACGAGACTTCTTTTACCTTGGCCTTTTTCCACTCATTTGGAAAATATGAATTTTGCAAGATGTTGTAGAGCAATATGCAATAATTCCTAATAGCAACCTCAGGCAAACGTCGGAGATCTATATTTGGAATACATACAATGCCACATGATTTTTTGTTGCTTATACTGCCAAACATGAAAAACAAGTCTTCATAGCTCACGAAATAATTAATAAGATTCAAGCTCGGTTTGAGGTCAGATGTCAATGTGTTATTGAAATGAAGAATTGATTCGTCGTTCAGGCTTAATTTGAAGTTGGTTATCGAGATAACACGTTCATCAAATTTGCCTTTCAATAAATCTATTGTGAGGCGTGATTTGTGGCTTGTGGCACCGTCTTGTTGAAACCACATATTGTTGATGTCAATTCTGGTCACAAACAATCTTCCAAACATAGCACGATAGCGCTCTCCATTGACGGTAACATGATGGTCGTTTTCATCTCCAAAATAATACGACACAATCACGCCTCCGGCATGATAACCGCACCAAACAGAAATTTTTTGCAGATGTAACGATGTCTCATGAAACACATGTGAGTTTGTTGCTGTTCAATAATGCATATTTTGCTTATTAACAAATTTATTGAGCCAGAAATGAGCTTCATCGCTGAAGATGATTTTTGGTTGAAATTTTTCAGTTTCTACAAGCTTTGCCAGAGCCCAATCGGAGAAGTTTCGGCGTTTTGAATGATCAAGTGGCTTTAGTTCTTGAGTAAATTTGATCTTGGAGGGTGCAATTTCGCTTCGATTTTCGCAAAATTTTCAGAAATGGTATCTAGTTTTGTTAGTCATTCAAATTGGCTAAACGCAAACAAAATGGCGCCTGTTTTAGATGAAAATACGTAATCTCTGTCTGCCACTTCGGGGTCGAAAACAGTATAAAATTTTGTTACTGTAGTTTTGAACAAACCTTTGCACCAATGTCGATGAAACTTGGCAATGTGTAGAGACCGTAAACGTTTAGTGAACAAAAAAATAAAAACCTCAGCGGCTAGGCAAAGTTCGAATTTCGAAAGCTTCTTAAAGATACAATTTATATTAGATTTTTATGAAACCTAATGAGATCTTGGACTTAAATTCGACTCCTCCGTTTCGACAGATAAACTTCCAACAGTTGCACCATTACAAAAAAAATAAGGTGAAACTGATATGGCACCGCTTCCATAAAATTTATTTCATCCTTTTTAGGGCATTTTAAGTCGGTTTTCTTATTTTTTGAAAAAACATTTTTCTATTCAACTTTACCCTTAGTAAACTTCAAGCAAACTTGCATGTATAGTGAATGGGGAATCCTTATGTAACATGCAAAGGCGGCCGTAAGTGCAGACTTAATTTTTCTGAATATAAAATTTGTAATTTTCGTGAAAAAATGTCACAAAAAGTGGCAAATTCTGAATTGGGAGAACATTGTGCATTTGTAGATGAAATATTCGTTAATAAAGTGTGATTTAACCTTGTTGTCATTTTCGTTCACTTTTGACCCTCAAAAAATTTAACAAACGTGCAAAAACAATACTTATTTGCTGTTAAGGTGAAGTATATGCCGGAAAATTGTAGTAATCGGGCAGTCACCTAAGCCACCTGCCCGAAAACCGGCATAACACTGTTCCGAAATTTCAATTACAGATTTGAAAAATTTAATTACTCAAATTTATATTTTTGTAAGTTATAAAATTTAGAAAACAAATATTATTTAATTTTTTTATTATAAATTTAAATTTATATTGGATACTCTATAAAGTATTGAGCGTTTTTTATCACTAGCTAGCGTTCGTTGTCATCTATCGAGCAATACTAAACAGATTAAGTCAAACTGATATGCGTTTGAAAGGTGACATTCCAATCTGCAATTTTTATATGGACAGTTTTGTATTTCGTCATTTGTGTCAAAAGTTGCATTCATTTGAAAATGATTGAAATTTCTGAAAAAAATCGTTATATTTTACAATATCACTACGATCAAGGTGAGAATGCATCGTAGGCTCGTGAAAAAATTTGTGGTGCCTACAGTCAAGATACTTTATCAAAAGCCACAGCCAAGAGATGCTTCGCTCGTTTTCGTTTTCGAAATTTTGATGTCAAAGATGCGCCTCGCTCAGGTCGACCAATTACTGAAAAAGTCGATGAAATCTTATAAAAAATTGAAGAATACCGACACATAAGCAGCCATGACATTGTTAAGGAACTGAATATCCATCACCAAATGTTTTAAACCATTTGCATAAGGCTGGATACACAAAGAAGCTCGACGTTTGGGTGCCGTACGAATTAACACAAAAAAAATTGATCGACCGAATTTCCATTTGCGAAATCCTAATAAAACGCAACGAAATCGAGCCTTTTTTGGAGCAAATCATTACAGGCGAGGAAAAATTGATAAGATACGAGAATGTCGTTCGAAAAAGATCATGGTCAAAATAAGGTGCATCATCACAAACGACTTCAAAGCCAGGATTGACACCAAATAAGGTTATGCTGTGTGTATGCTGGGATTGGAGGGAATTGTTTATCATGAGGTGCTAGAACCTGGCCAAAAACTCAATTCGGGTCTGTACTGTCAGCAATTAACCAGATTGCAATAAGCGATTCAAAAAACCCGGCCAGAATTGATCAAAAGATAGGGCGTACTCTTCGATCATGACAATACCAGACCACACATCTTTGATGACCCGGCAAAAATTGACAGAGCTTGGCTGGGAAGTTTTGATGCATCCACCGTATAGTCCAGACCTTGCACCATCAGACTACAATTTGTTTCGGTCTCTGCAAAACTTCTTTAATGAAAAGAAATTCACTTCAAAAGGGACTGTGAAAAGAACTTGGCCAAGTTTTTCGCCTATAAACCACTGAAGTTCTACGCAAATGGAATAGAAATATGGCAAAAGGTCATGGTAATAATGGACAGAACGAGTATGTACTTAAATGAAATCCATTTTAAATAAAAGAAATAATCAATCGAAAAATGACAAAAAAAGGCTCAATACTTTTTAAAATATCCAATATTATTTTTTTTATACATTGAACTTAAATTTTTCTTTACATTGATATTCTTCATGATATTTATCTTTTTATTATGATATAAACTTTTCTATAAATTATTATTTTTTATTAACTTATAACTTAAATCTGCAATTTAAAGTTCTGACATGAGAACACTGATATAGTACATCCTATCCATGTATGGCATTGCCGAATGCAATCTTACTTGGTTGAGCTAGAGGCACGTCAATCCACCGTTGTGGGTGACGATACGGTCAATGACGGACAAGCAAAAGAAAAATCTAGCGGAGCGCGGAGAAAACTACCGTTGCGGCATAGAGATTATGCTGAGATTTGGACGGATCGAGGAGTCTGTTTCTGATCGCCACGCGTTGCGCATGTCATGAGAATCGCGCGGCAACGGAGGAACGTTTTTTTGGGTCTTTGCTGTCTGATGTGGATGAAGAGGGAAAAGTTAGCGTTCACGGAGACGGTTGTTGCGTGTGCATTTTGTCGCTCATGCTGGAGTTTTCTGATCCAAGCCATCGCATTTGGGGGAAAAATAGTGGGAAACATGTGTCGCGTTGTCGAGTTCTGTATCATGGTCATGTTGAACCGCGGATAAGAAGAAATTGAAGTTTCTTGGGCTGCGGCTGCATTCAATTTCTACAATCTTAACTCCAACTTAGTATCGGATACCGAATTTGTGTTCTAAAATCGCGAGGCGCCACCTGCTGTCTTTGGGCTTGTTGCCCGGTCGACAAACGGTTGCTCAAGCATACAGAAAACCTCTCTGCGGCTGCTGCAAATCTTGCCTGGCTGCAGGCGCAAGAAACAAAGCAAAATCAATCGATTTGAGTTGTGTAGACCTATCGGTTTCTGACATAGTTGGTCGCATTGTGATGTATTGCGACTGGCACGCAGTAATTTGCTATTGTGTTTAAGCTCGCGGGCGGATTGTGTGATCTATTCGAAAAAATATTCGGAAGATCCCGGGAAATAGATAGAAAAACATTGGTCTGCAACGTATTTCCCTTGAGTGTGTGGCCCTAGTGTGCATTCGGCAACGTGTAATGTGTTTGAGCATTGTGACGGTCGAATGTCGCTCTCGACTGAAGAAAAATAGAATTTGGCGGGCAAAGTCGCACGAAAAGTGCGGTAAAGAAGAGCATCGTAAGATGATCTTATAGATTGCTCGAACATAGTGGGTTATGCGCGGCAGGTTGTTATTGACAATAAATTAACAGACGTGATATCTGTTATCAAAGGAAAAGTCGAGGACGTGGAAATTCCAGATGGGATTGAGAAGTTGATACAATATCTGAATGAATGAAATACTGTTTATTTTATGAATCAATGTTGGATACTGGGTGTTTGCAAGAGATAAGTGGCTAAAGGGAAACGGGATGATGTTTTAAGATAAAGGAGCTTAGTTTATAACTGCTACTGAAGATCGTCAATATAAGGATGGAAAAGAATTAATTGGTGGAGCGATGTTTAGGGTTTTGATATGAGTGGTGTTCGAAAAGTAGCTATAACTGAACCACGTGTTGACCCAAAGCAGGTTGTCTCGACAGTATATATTATTAAAGAAGTTGAATTATATTCAGTGCAAAAGTGTTATTTGAAATTTTCCTCTTGAATTAAAATTTCACACTTGAATTAAAAGTTTGTTAATTTATTTTTTTTATTATAACTTAAATTTCTGGGAAAGACAAGTTAAGAGTAGAAGGAAAGTTTTCTTGTTTGTTTGTGAAGAAAAAATAGCATACAGAAAAGTGGAAAGAATTTCAATTGAAAACATTAAGAAGCAAACAAACGCGTCAGCTCGCTAGAAAACGATTAATTAAATTCTATATTTGCAAATTATCTAGCCAAGCCTGTTGAAATGCTGTCGATACCCCACTTATTTTGTGGCCCGTAACGTAAATGGTAGTAATTATCATCAATGAATGATATAGGAATGAACAACAGTATGCACATAATCTAATAAGTATCACAATAAAGGAAATGTTTAATCAAAGAATTACATTCGGTCTTTCTCTTCCGTTAAACCTGACCGGGTATGGGACCCACCACGTTGGCTAGCCCCTCCACTATAATGAGCTAGCCATCGGGCGAAGCGTTACAGGTGCTCTTGCCGGGTAAGGTGGCCTTCCGCACAATATTTGTTTGAACCTCGGAATTCGAAGATGCGAAATTCCTTTTGCAGTGGGTCCTTGTGCTAGGGAAAAGACTCTGCCCCATGACACCACAATGCTAGCCTGCCAGCGCATTCATGCGTCCCCAGACAAGGCCAATCTCGGCCAAACCCATCATCCTCTCTCGCCGAGGTAGCCGACCATCGCTGCAGTTCTTATGGACACTTTACCTAACCACTATTCACTACAAAGTCTATAGCAGAGCGTATGAACTATCAAGCGAGTCCACATAGAATAAATTCCCAACGTAACGGTATTCAACCTTCAAAGAACAATTTGAGTATGTATAAGCGTTCGCAAACACTTTCATGGGGAAATATAAGAAAGAGATTGAATCGGAAAATATTACCCTTCATAGGCGCTTGAATGGAATGCAAGACGATGAGCTTTCATTTTGATCAGATGAGCTACAGATTTCCCTTTCATGAAGTGTACGTACATGCAAACACAACAGCAAACCGATTTTCTGCATGAAAGCTTAATCCTAAGTAGAGAGCGCTTTCACGTTTTATCTCAAATGGAAACAAATGATGATAAACGCGTTCGCTACCTTGTGCAAGTTCATCACTTGTTTCATTCAAACATTTTCCCTGTCTTCTAATTGGACCGACCAGTTGGTGAATTTGCTTGTTAGTCTATACGCTCTGTCTATAGTTTGCTTCCAAATCTTAGCTTTGAGTTCAGAGCTTCTGTCTTTTAATGATTATTACTCCTGCTTTCACTATGAAGCGCGGAAAGCTCGCTCGTGTATGTGATGCTGGCAATTACAAAATATATTTGATGACTACCAGAGGGAGGTGTTGGCATGATTCGGTTGCAGAATTGTCAATATGATTACAACAAACCAGTAGATCAAATGTAACCTTAAGACAATTGACTGCCATTTTCATTGAGTAGTTAAATAATACTGGAGTAGACAACCATGTGATCGTAACAACTCCTGCGATCAGTTTTCCTACTGCTTTGCTTTTGTTTATAAATAAATTGCACAAGCAAACATGGCTGCTGCTCAGTGTAAACAAATTTTCATACAATGCTAAAAATTTGTTTTCTATTTGAAAATCCTTCAGCATTATGAGGAAAACATGCAAAATATTAACATATTAACTACTTATCTGTGCAAGGAAATACCAACAGATCCTTTTCGACTAGAATTTTTACACGAAGGCACTAAACAATTCATTTTGAGTAAATAAATTAATTTCATAGTGTCACACGTTAAAGTTATTCCAATCACAAAGCGCACAAAAGAATGTTTAAACACTTAGACCGAATTCAGATCGCGAACTCTTTCCACGGTTTTAATATCGGACAAAATTCGCGATGAAACTTGCAATTTGGCGGCCAATTTGCATCAGTCAACTTGACAGCTTGATCCAATCCAGTGAGCTTCTGGAACAAGAAATTGTGCGGCAGGAGGCAGGCGGAGAGGAAATGGCAGACTGATCCCCTGGAAGAGAGCAGAAGCCGGTTGCATGCTCTCCTATGCATTTTATATGGGCTTAGCCTATCCAGTTCTTATTCATCCGAGACCATTTTACACCCCTGACATTCACTTAAATTTAAACCCAGGCTGAAATTTTTTATAATATATTCGATATTTGTAATTAAAATGCTGTTAAAGCCCTAACGATTTCTAAGCAAATTAAAATTAATGGAATTCATCATTTTCGTTGCTAATGTCATAAATTCATTCATTAATAAGTATTTGTTATTACAGATCATTTTGTAATGTATTAGTTCCTTTCACGGAAGCAAATGTTAACAAAGCGGACGCAAATGCTACAATCTCTATGCTATATTTTTGCTACAAAATAAATAAACTCATAGGCATGCAGTGATTTCATAAACATTCATTTCAGACCAGGCTGTTACTCTTCAAAAAATTTCGTTTCAATAAACATTGATACGTATGAAATAAGTATTCATTCGAATTTTTTTCGGTTTCTGGATTTATTCGAGAATTGATTAGCATGAATTGAATAAATTCTTTTTTTAATAGGCGCCAATAAGAAAATTATGGTGAATCCGCTATCAACAAAGCAGTGAAATAAGAATAAAATTCGCAAAATTGTTGTTGTATAAAATTGTGCATTTGAAATTCTTTAATAAAACTTACCTTTTGATAATCAGCCGTTTTACTTTGTTCTTCATAACAAATAATATGAAAATTATAAGTCCTTGAATTGCATTACATATGTCGGTAATGTAGAATAGGAATTCATAACGCTTTCCAAGGAGCCAGGATATGATGTCCATTGACCATGTGACACCCATTACAATAAATAAACGTAGGAATAGTCCAACACTGAAATAGAAAACAATTGAAAACCATACAATTTAAACGTGAATTGTAATTTTTTGGACAAAATTATAACTTAGTTAATTACAGTAACTTACTTGTCTTTTTCGCGACTGATATTTCTCCTGCTGTCTTCGCGTCCCATTATTTTGGAAGTTTCTTTTTTGACGTGATGAATTTTGTACGTTGTCATTACAAACATAGTCACGTTGAACGTGATAATGACAATTATTTCACCATAGAAATATAATAATTGTATCCAATTGTTGGCTATAAAATCAAACGAGTTTATAAGCAATGCTAAATAAGACATAGCAAATGAGAAAAAATACTCACAATCAATCCAACAAAACTGCCCTCCACCAATTCCTGGTTTCCATTCTACGGGAACATTGGACTTTTGAATCAGAAATATGGCCACTGTGAAACACAATGCCAATCCCCAAGCGTATAAGGAATATAAAATAAAACGCTTCAATTCCTTTTTTGGTCCCCTACTTGTCATTATTCGAAAATTCCACCATAAATCGAAGCTTATCACACTTAACCATAAGAAACTACTCATAAATGAGAAATATGCTGTATAACCTATGATAAAGGAGACAAGTTCCGTATAAGTTATTTAAATGAACTTTGACTAAAACATCGAAAATCACCTAAGTATTCACACCGAGCATCGGTCACTAAAATGCCTCCTTCAATCAAAGTGTAACCTAAACAACTATAGCCCACAACTAAACATGAGAGATAGCAGCACAAGGCTTTCCCATGCAAATTTCGCAGTTCTGGGATTGCTAAGTACACTATTATAGTCACAATCAGAAATGGTACCGACGTCAGCATGGCTGCAAAGAAATAGAGGGTGTTGTTTTATTGATTTGAACTTTCCTCAAGAGAAAACGAAGATGAAGCTCACCAATTCCATAAACTAAGTATCGTGTTGTTTCAGTATGCGGAAAACATACAAACGGATTAAAAACCATCACAGATGAATTTACAACAGGCGTTGGAGATAGGCAATAATCGTTCTTAGACATGTAAGCAGAGTCATCCCACCTTAAAATGGTCCCATTCTGAAAGAATTATTATTATCACATTAGTTCACCAACCGAAACCAGAAAACTCACCTCAAATAACTCCCATTTATCATAATCAAATGAAGCTGGATCAAGATTGTACATTTCTTCACACGGTTTCCCAAATACAAAACCAAATCTTGAACTTAACTCCACTGTTTCTGTATGTCCTTTTGAGTCAGTCACATTGACTTCACTACTTATATTGACAGGAGGACTCTTACAAACTTTGATTCGGTCATCAAAATATGACCCTTCTGGGCAACAAAGCCGAACACAATTCATCATGTTGCAAATGCAACCGCGGAGATGTGGTTTAACATATTGTTTTAATGTTAAATTAACAAATTCGTAGTCATAAATTCCGACATATTCCTTGGGAAATATTCGGCCATCGTACAGATATGATCCATTTTCTAATCGAATACCGTCTGTGATGTTCACTGAATTCCAAAAAGTACATGGGACATTTACGCTATCGAAGAGGTATTGGATTGCTGCAATATTCGATATAGTCGTGAAAAAAGTAAATATGCCTAGCGGCTGAGTGATTAGCCGCAGTAGCATATCTGGGAGATCCTCAAGTCGATTTGTAGAGATTAGTCCAGGATCGTTTCCAGAGTTGTAAAATAGATGTCCGAAAATTTATCTGTAATACGAAAGAATAAAAAAAATAGATATTAACAAAAGCAATTGAATTAGAGTATGAGGTACTAGAAATTTTTGCGATTTGGCACCTTAACTATCTTACGTCTGTGAGTACGTTAATACTCACTCGCCTTCTCGGACTTTTTTCAATAATTACACTATGCAACAAAGTTGTCCTGATTTGCTCAAAGAAACTCATTTTCGAGTCGATCAGTAGCTCAGGTACTTCACCGCTGGTTTCGATTCGATTTGTATGTCTCCAATACTGATCATCCTTTCTCTAGGGATTCTCTTTTTTGTCAAGATGACCACTTTGGTTTTCTTCAGTGCTAAACCTAGCCAAAGTTGCGCTTGTTTATCGGTGCGTCCAGCAACCAGAGCGGCAACATCATCCGCATAGCCGATCAAGCGCGAATCATCTGGCGGTATACAGACGGCGATTCAGTATTTCCCTTCCCCTTGCTGATCGGAACGAGCCTCACCACCTTCCATCGTACCGGGAAAACCCCGTCCCGTAGGCAAGTGTTAAGCCTCACGTCGAACTTGTGACACTTCCTTCGCTTTTCAGCGATTTCAGTTGACCGCCAGTACACTGGGGGCCTTTGACACAAATATGGGCTAAAGCAGGGAGTTGGGCTGGCCCCATTGCTATTCAATTTGGCTCTGGAGTACGTCATAAGGAAGCTACCTGTCGATACGTGAGGTACATTACTATACACGTGCATCCAAGTAGTACACTATGCGGATGACATCAATATTTTGTCGCGATCATTAAAAACTGCCAAAGAGCTATTCCTGAAACTCAACAGCGAAGCAAAACTAGTAGGGCTACAAATCAATGAAAATAAAACAAAGCTCATGATGCAGTCGAGGAAAAATACCTCAAATATACAAAATATCACACTTGGCGAATACAGTATCGGAAATGTTAGCGAATTTGTGTATTTAGGCACCAAAATAACGCAAACGGGCAATGAAAGAGACGAAGTACGCCGAAGAATACAGCCTGCAAATAAAATATTTTATCCAGTATTGACGAGCTTGAAGACCAGCTGCATACACAGGAAAACGATTTGGCACCTTAACTCTCTTACGTCTGTGAGTACGTTAATACTCACTCGACTTCTCGGACTTTTTTCAATAATTACACTATGCAACAAAGTAAACTTTTTTTTGTTTCACTGGGTTCACAGTATGTAATTAAGTTTTGCCACCTTAAAACTATGTGAAATATCGAAATAAAATTGTTCTATTACATCAAGTTTAATAGTAAAACGCATTTATTGATGTTACTCAAAATTACATATATAATATGTTACATAAATTGTTATTCTACATTAACAATAACTTTTTTTTCGAACGACGGGCTTTTCTCTTATAGTCGGTAGTGGCAGTATCCCTCTGGAGGCTCCAACAGTAGTCTGCAAGCATGGCTGGCTCCCATCTACCCTGGTAACGCTTCTCGTATTCTGCAATTTCTTGACGAAATCTTTCACCGTGTTCATCACTGAACCCATGCTATCAGGAAAGAAACTGAAATAGGAGTGTAAAAAATGAATTTTCAATGACATATTGCATCCTAGTTTGTGATAAGCATCCAGCATCCGATTGATCTTTTCATGAAAATCCGGTGATTTGTGATTGCCGAGAAAAACCAACCATGCATTTTTTTCAATAGGTCTGAGGATCATTGACCAATTTCCTTATGTCAGGACCGATGAAAATACCTTCTTTAATTTTCGCCACTCTTAGCATAGGAAATTTTGTTTTAAGAAATAAAAATCCAGATCCGTCTTTGGGGAGTGCTTTTACAAAATTCTTTATCAAACCAAGTTTGATGTGTAACGGCGGTAAAATGATTTTCTCAGATGGTAGTAATGGTTCATTTTTTACATTTTTCTGACCAAGCACGAAACCGGATCTTAAAGGTCAGTTTTGTTTTATAAAGTGATCTAAGCGCGCTCTGCTATCCCATTCACAGAGAAAATAACAATATTTCGTATAGCCGGTTCGCAACCCTAAAATTAAAGCCACTACCTTTAAATCTGCACATACTTGCCATTTGTGTTCTTCGTAGTTGACCTTTTCCAGAATTTGTTTTAAAATATCGTAAGTTTCTTTTAAGTGAGTGCCGTAAGCTACAGGTAAAGATAGAAGTATATTACCGTTATGGAGTAACACAGCCTTCAATCTTCGTTTGGATCCGTCAATGAACAATCTCCACTCCTTTGATATATGCTTGTGACCTAATGCTGACATCAATCCATCAATATTATTGCAGAACACTAAACCATCTTTTTTTGAATAAAAAGTAGCTAAAGCAATATGACATTTTTGATAAGTTGTAATTTTAACTCCAGTTTGCAATAGATTTCACTGTTTCAATGTCGAGCCTAATATTTCAGATTTTTCTTTGGTCAAATCTAAATCTCTAACTAGGTCATTTAGTTCTGATTGACTAATCAAATGTGGTTCTGTAGTTTTTTCATCTATAAATACCTCTCCGCTATTGGAAGGGCCTACTTGATCTTCTTCTTCAATAGAACTCGATACTAAATCTTTCCGGTATTGGAATGTCTGGAGAATGTTGTAGCGGCATTAACACAAATGACACAGTAGCATACTTCACAGAATGTTTTAATTTTTTTGAAAAACCTTTCACAGTATTTAAACAAAAATAACAGTCATCTATGTGATTTTTGGGCTCACACCACTGCATTGGTACACCAAAAGGCATCTGTTTAATATTACCCTTGTACCAACCCGTCAAATATTTATAAAATTTTAAACAACACACTTTCGGTACCCATGATTTCTCTTGATTTTTCATGCCAATTTTAAAATAAGCTTCATAACACTTCATAAACAGAGGCGAAATTGGCTTTTTTTCACTTTTAGGCGTAAATTGACCACAAACATAACAAAATAAACTAGGAGAATTAACACAGACACGCGGCATTTTGTAGATTTATGAATCACATAAATGAATTACGACTTTAAAACTTTGACAAAATGTTTTAAAGAAAAAGTATAACTAATTTAACAATGAATCCTTTATTGTTCTTATATGAGCTGACAATATTAAACTGAGAGACGAGCTTAAATTATCTCGGCTTAAATACTGTATCTGTTTCTTACCTACTTAGATCATTACATTCTTATGTTTTATCGTCTCCAAATGTCTCAGTCCATCAACCGCCTAATTCAAAGTTTGAATAGCTATGAACTGATTTTGTCGACGGAGTTGGACCAGAGTTTCCTCGGTTTACCCACTTATCTGATTCAACTCTCCCAATCAACACCTTTTTGGGTACCCATTGTTCGTCCATGCGATTCACGTGGCCAGCTTATTGCAGCTGCCATTGTTCTACAATAGTTGAGACCTTTGGCTCGTTAAAATTCTCATATACCTCATGGTTGTATTGAATTCACCATTTGTCCCTTCTAGCTTCGCTCCGATTATTGGCCTCAGGACTTCTCTCTCGAAGACGTTCAATATATTTGCGGATGCTTCACGGAGGGTCCATGTTTCACATTCATAGCATAGCACAGGTCGTATCACAAATTTTGATACTTGGAGTTTTATTTCCCTGTATATGTAGCTGGTTTTTAAGACAGCTTGAACTGAATAAAGTGTTCTATTTGCAAGCTGTATTATTCGACATATTTTGACTCTTTCGCTACCGTTCTTCTTTATTTTGGCACCTAAATACACTTATCTGCCCTGTTGTGATACTGATGTACCTTGTGTACATTAGCACAAACTTGGAGCATGAGTTGATGTGTTGAATCGACGCTGGGCTGTTGGCGAAGACGAAGTCGCAAGGTGTTAAATCACAAGATCTCGATGGCCAATTGTGATCACCTCTTCGAGAGATAATACGGTCCGGAAACTTTTCCCGTAAAAGATCAATGGTTTCGTTGCTTGTGTGGCACGTAACGCCGTCTTGTTGAAAGTGAACGTTGTCCAGATCAATACCATCCAATTCCGGCCATGAAACTCATTAATCATCTCTCGATAGCGCAATCCATTCACTGCAACTGTTGCTCGAGCCTCATTTTCGAAAAAGTAAGGTCCAATGAATCCGCCGGATCATAAACCGCATTAAACAGTCACATATTGAGGATAGAGAGACTTTTCAACAATAACTCCTGGGTTTTCCGGGCAACAGATATGACAATTTCACTCAAGATGATTTTTCGATAGAATTTCGGACCATTTTCATGCATTTCAAGGACCCAATCAGCACACAACGTTGCTGATGATCGACCGCTTGAGTTCTTGTGTTAACTGAACTTTACAAGCCTCAAGACCCAAATCTTTATGCAAAATAGGGTGTAATGACATTTGTGGAATGCTTAATTCCAAAGAACAACGAGGAATGGACAAACCTGGGTTTTCTTCAACACTTTCGGTTCTTGAGTGACGCGCACGGGTTTTATTCTTCACATCACTAAGTTGTCCAAACAGCTCGAATTATTCCACCGATTTCTGTATTGCGGTCCGACAAGGTGTTTCACGACGACTCAAAAATGTTCAAGTTTGACGAACCATCTCTGCCAAATTTTTCCCATTTTTATAGTGAATTTTAATGATTTCAATGTGTTGTTGAAGCGTGTATCGTTCCATTTTCATTAATGGCGTATTTTCAACTTGTCAAATGCTAAAAAATGACAGCTTCAAAAGTGACATCTACTGAAATAGCGGGCTATTCAAAATAACACCTCTTATTGGAAACCCTTTATCTACAGTTCTACTACTAAACCCTACTTACAACTCATTTTTTGGGATGTAAGAGGGTGCAGGCGAATCTTCCGCACCTGACAACAGAACCGAAGTAATAACCATGCGGCCGGAATAAAGGTTGGGCGACGGGCTTACTCCCTGTCCCTGCAAAACCTTAAAATGTTGGTAGGGAGGCGAATGCCATTTTTGCATAGAGTGTGGGACTCCCATGTTCGCAAGAAGGCAACTCGACTTCCCACTAAACACCTCCGCTGTCAACTTGAGAACCTAGCCTGGAACCGTTTGACACATTTCTTCGAGCCAGGTCTCGTTTTTTCCGCCGTGAGGCGCCTTCAAGCTTGGGAGTGCCTTTTCTAGCAGGAGGGTAGAGGGGAAGAGGAAGTGCCAGACAAGCGATCCCCCAGTCCCAATACCTCCGGCTGCTGTGAGTCCCTTTTATCTTTAAGCACTGCCCGAACATAGTGTGCCACCTGGTTCCATTTGTCAACCGCTTCGAGCATCACCGCGACTATAGTATCCGGGGCGAGCTCTCTCGTCTCCCAGTAGAGGTCCTTTCGCAACCTGTCTCATTTTATGCACGCAAAAAATGTGTTGCAGGCATTGTCTTCTTCTCCTGAGCAATACCAACAATCGGGGGACCGTGACTTACCAATCTTGTGCAGGTAAGACTGAAAACACCCATGCCCGCTCAAAAGCTGGGTCAGATAGAAGTTAGTCTCACCATACCTTCGATTTAGCCACGGTCTCACAACCGGGATGAGGCGCGCAATCCACCTTCTCTTCGTTCAATTCACCCAAGACTGCTGCCAATCGTTGAGTGAGCGCTGTTTCTCTTCGCGGACAACCATCTCCCTCGCATCCTCGTTTCGACGCAGATAAACAGAGCGGCGCTCTCTAGCAAGGAGGCCGACAGGAATCACGCCTGCAATGACTTTCACCGACGAATCAGAGACTGTCTGATACGAAGATACAATCTTCAGCGCTCCTCTCTATGTACCTGTGCCAGGCGTTTTCGGTACACCTCCTTATTGAGAGCGTCTTCCTATACCTCTGCTCCGTATACTAGCACTAACCCTACAGCACTCATCAAGAGGCGCCTTCTTGATGGGCTGGGTCCCCCTACGTTGGTCATAAGTCGACTCAGCCTTCTCAGCCGTTGTCCTGATTTGCTCAAAGAAACTCATTTTCGAGTCGATCAGTAGCCCAGGTACTTCACCGCTGGTTTCGATTCGATTTGTATGTCTCCAATACTGATCATCCTTTCTCTAGGGATTCTATTTTTTGTCAAGATGACCACCTCGGTTTTCTTCAGTGCTAAACATAGCCTAAGTTGCGCTTGTTCATCGGTGCGTCCAGCAACCAGAGCGGCAACATCATCCACATAGCCGATCAAGCGTGACTCGTCTGGCATCTCCAGTCTCAGTAGCCCGTCGTAAGACACGTTCCACAGATCCAGACCAAGGATAGATCCCTGGGCAACACTCGACATTACCGCCATCTTTCGTTTGCCCTGTGTCGTATCGTAGAGCAGGCTTCGGTCTTAAAAGCCTTCAACTCCACCCATCTAGCGGAGTTGAAGGCGTTCCTGACTTCGAGTCTCACCAACAGGACGATCCGTCGCTTGGTGCAACTCTGTGCCTCTGCCTTTTTGGCCACGCTCACCACCTCTGCAATCGCATCGATAGTAGAACGTTTTGCTCTAAAGCCGTAGTGCTAAGGAGATAGCTCCCCAGCAGCACGAATCGCGTCGGTGAGTCTTCCCATGATGAGTTTCTCTAGCACTTTCCCAGCCGTGTCTAGCATGCATAACGGGCGGTATGCAGACGGCGATTCGGGATTTCCCTACCCCTTGCTGATCGGAACGAGCCTCGCCACCTTCCATCGTACCAGGAAAACCCCGTCCCGTAGGCAAGTGTTGAATGTGCTGAGCAGCAAGTCAGGACAATGGTGATAGACAAACCACAACACCTAAGCCGGAACACCATCTGGACCTGGAGCCTTCTTCGCTTTCACTGAAAGGACTGCCTTCTCCAGTTTCAGCTGTGTGGAGAGTGGACACTCGACTGCTGTTTCACCATGGACAGCGTCAACAAGAACGGGATGGGCGGGGACGAGTCCCCGCACTATCTCATCCATCTTTTCCGCACCATGTATGCAAGGCTTCCGTAGGGCGCCAAGCTTCCGCATTATTAGCTTGTAGCCAAGTCCCCACGGATCCTTGATCACATTGTCCACTAGGTCTTGCCAGCAGCGAGCCTTGCTATTGTTAATCAATTTGCGAAGGCATTTCCTGGCCGACTTATATGCTGCCACCCGGTTGCATGCCTCGTCACGGTTCCGCGCCCGTTGAGCCTCACGTCGAACTTGTGACACTCCCTTCGCTTTTCAGCGATTTCAGTCGACCGCCAGTACACTGGGGGCTTTTGACACAAATATGGGCTAAAGCAGGGAGTTGGGCTGGCCCTATTGCTATTCAATTTGGCTCTAGAGTACGTCATAAGGAAGCTACCTGTCGATACGCGAGGTACATTACTATACAAGTCCATCCAAGTGGTACCCTATGCGGACGACATCAATATTTTGTCGCGGTCATTAACAACTGCCAAAGAGCTTTTCCTGAAACTCGACAGCGAAGCAAAACTAGTAGGGCTACAAATCAATGAAAATAAAACAAAGCTCATGATGCAGTCGAGAAAAAATACCTCAAATACACAGAATATCACACTTGGCAAATACAGTATCGAAAATGTTAGCGAATTTGTGAATTGAGGCACCAAAAACACGAAAACGGGCAATGAAAGAGACGAAGTACGCCGAAGAATACAGCTCACAAATAAAATATTTTATCCAGTATTGACGAGCTGACCAGCTGCATACACAGGAAAACAAAGCTCCCAGTATATAAATTTGCAATAAGACCTGTGTTATGCTTGGGTGTGAAACATGAACCCTAACCCAAGCATCCGCAAATATATTGGACGCATTTGAGCGACGGGTCCTGAGGCGAATAATCGGAGCGAAGCAAGACGGGGACCAATGGCGAATTCCATACAACCATGAGCTGTATACAATTTTTGACGAATCGGAGCTCTCAACGATTATAAGACAGCGGAAGCTGCAATGGGCTGGCCACATGAATCGGACGGACGAACAATGGATACCCAAGAAGGTATTCGTTGGGAGAACTGAAGGCTAGCGGCCAGTGGGAAACCGAGAAAACGCTGGTCTGACTCGGTCGACGAAGACATTTCATCGCTCCTCGGATTTCGAAATTGGAGGACGCGGTCAATGGACCGAGACAGTTGGAGGCACTGTTAGCAGGAAGTGAAGGCCCGAGAGGGGCTGTAATGCTAAGAAGAATATATGTTCTTAAATTATTTAGCTCTTTGCTTGATGAAACCTAGGACGTTATTAGCTTTGGTGGTGATCGTATCGTAATGCAAATTAAACCGCATCTTTGTATCCAGGATGACACCAGGGTTGTTAACTCTGTCGACTCTAGCAAGTTTTGTATTGTTCAGGCAATAATCAGCTTTGAAGACTGAATTTTTACAAGAAAAGGTAATCACCTGACATTTTTCGAAATTCAAATGAAGCTGGTTTATGAAACCAGGAAGGAATTCCGAGTCGTTTTGGTAGGTAATCACATGATACAGTTTTAGTTTTTTTCGATAAAATAAATGTAATCCATCCGATAAGATTTCTGACAGATCTGAGAAAAGAAGAGGAACGAAATGACTCCCTTGAAATACCCCAGAGTAAACATTGATTACTTTAGACATATGTCCCTGGAATTTGATTATTTGAGCTCGATTCTCAAGATAAGAATTGAGCCAAAACAATAAAGTGCCAGTGATTTCAAATTTCTGCAACTTCTTGCCCAGAATTTTGTGGTTGACACGATCAAATGCTTTACTAAAGTCAGTCTATATTATATACCATCAATTTGGTATCTTTTTTCCATTTCATATAGAGCAGAAGAGACCCTCACTCTGAGGTTAGTAATTGTCGAATGATTTGGTTAAAATGGCACAATTAAGCGTCAAGAAAGAGTTTGTTAACTGTACCTCTTATGTCAGTGCAGTTGTTGTAGAAGATTTTGATGCCATTTGATAAAAATTTATTATTGGGGTCGACGAAATTTTTGGTGTTGTTCTCATGAACTTTGCAGTAAAGATATATAGCTAGAGCTTATATGGGAGGCAGAGGTATCTAAATCTTTTTTGGCTTGCTCCGAGGATACACTTAATCACGCGTGGAATCTTAAGAAAGTCCACGAAGTGAATCAATTTCTATCGGAAGACCTTCCCGCTGGGTGATAACTTTTAGATTAGCCTTTGTGCTATCATCGATGCACGTTGTCTCTGGAGCTTTGTGCAAGTAAGCTAGAAAAACTCTGACGTATTCATAGATTTTATGATCTCTCAGCCTTGATAAGATATACCTGCTTTCTAGATGCACACTAGTAGCTAGCTAGAGTAGTTTTCACAACAGGTGGTATAAGAGGGTTTAAAAATGAGGTTTTGATATTTAAGAGTTTGAAGAGTGAATCGCTAGGGTTGGTCGCAGGATGGAAGGTGAAGATCAATGAATTTTAACAGCACCGTGTCCAAATTTTGACATTTGCACATTGCATTCGTACCATCAGTTGTTTGGACTGGGGAGGCACACACTTGCGTAGACTTTTCTTCTCGAGGAGTATTCGGTTGCAGCCAATTTTCGATATTACTTGAAGATTCCAATGAAATGGGCTTGTTAGCTGTGTTTTTAACACTGGGAGATCTAGGTCCAATTTGATAAATCAAATTCGTAATGTGTAGTAATCGAGCAGTCACACAAGCAGACTGCTCGAAAACCTTCCCAACCCTTAACCGGAATTAATTGCAGAGTTCGACAAAAGAAAAAAAAGAAGGATTTCATTTCTTCCATTCATAATTGCAATTTATAAAATTTTTTCCGTGTTATTATTAAACGTCATTTTATATCAATTTTCCTTTATGTCAAATTTAAACATTTCCCGTTAATTTTTTCTTATTATTATTAAACGTATTTTTTTCAATTTCCCTTTATATCAAATTTAAACGTTACCCTTTAATTGTATTCGTCATGAAATTTAAGTTTTATGAACATTTCAAATCTTTTTCATATTTCTTTTTACTTCGGTTAATTTTTGTTTTCTAGCAGTCCCAATATAAAACTGCTCGAAAACCCTCCTATCTCCTATCAAAATTTCAATTTATAGCAAATGGAATAGGGGGAAGAGCGTGTGGAGAAGAATGACAGGGGACACATTTGCAATCGAGACAAGCAGAATGTGGTTTTCCAATGCCGGGAAGTTTACGACTTGAGAAAGGGGTCGAGTGCGCGAGGTGGGTGTGATTGCAAGTCTGTTGTTCGGCTCAAATTCGAGTTGTAATTTGATACGTTCCTTGATTAAGTGTGATAAATATTGGGCTCATAGGGTGTTGCATCGCGATCAAATATCTCATGGTGCTCGTCCATCTTCTAATTTGGGTTATGAAAATTGTGACGTCATTCTCGAATGGGGAGCTGTTGCCTTGCCTACCTCAAGTTAGATGGAGCCCGCAATAGCAGCCAAGAACACGGAAACCAAGGCAAAGCATTTTCTGAAAAGTGTTTTCCGCCCGTTTTTGTTAGTGATTTTGGATGGATATTACGCGAACAAAAATAGTCATCCGCAATGTGACACAAACACGAGGAATGATTTTATTCATGAAATGCTGAGACATTGCTTTGATGATGAGACGCGCTAACATTGATGCAAATTTGCCGAAATTATGAGAAGATAACTCCTCGATTGACTTATAATCTAGTCTCAGCGTGAAGATCGATGACGGTTAGTTCGCAAATGCAGATTTGATTAGACACAAGTAGAAAAAACTAGTAAATACACGGTGGATATTTGCGTGTAGGGTCGGAGTAAATTGATCTCGATTGAAATGAACAGAGTGGGGTTTGTGAAGATTCTTAGCAAGAAGTGATGAAAAAGAACCGAAAAAGCCACAAGCATCAAGTTTCGACGATATTACATTTTAATGACATCGTGAATTAAAATCTATTGTTTGTTTCGTGTTAATTTGCGTTCGGGTTTTTAAATTAACATCTTGAGCAGTCACATTGTCGCGAAAAATATTAAAAATTTAATGATCATAACGCTTTCTTTTACAAAATTAAAAATAAATTTTGCAAATCTGCGATTATTGGTTGAAGTATATTCGTCAGTTTTCACCAATTTCCATTAAGTCGCACAAAATTTTGTTTATATTTGATCCCTTAATTTTGAAGAACATATCGTGACCTATAAGTACGGGCATAATGCGTATGACACAAGATATGGAATTCAGCACGTAGGAGTTTTGGTGCCGACAGCGGTTACAGCGTGTGTCACTGGAAATTTTACATCAGAAACCGATTTGAATCTAATAGTTGCGAATCATTAAAATTGGAATTGGCATTCAAGAGCATGCTTGCATTGATTTACCTGAGATTAAGGGCATGTGGTCTCTAAAAGTTGGAATTGATGACAGTCGTTTTCAAAACACGTTGGTACTCGCTTTTGTCGGTCATACCAGTATTTAACTTTGACCGGAGAAGAGGTGGAAGACACCGAAATCCAAGGTTTTCTAAACGATCAACAAACATTTTATTGTGGAAACGTGGAATACGATCAAATTATTCAGGTCACGCCTCTCACTGCTCGTCTCGTGAAATGCAGTACGCGTCAATTAGTGAGTGAATGGAAACCACCTGGCGATAAAAGAATAGGCGTTGTTGGTTGCAATCCTACACAATTAGTATGTGCATCTGCGTGTGATTTATTTTACATCGAGATTCAAGATGGGCAATTAGTGGGAAAAAACCACAAATCTTTAGAATATGAAGTAGCTTACCTAGACATTACACCACTAGATGAGACCAAATCAAAGTCGGGTTCAGTTGTCGTTGGCTTATGGACAGACATTTCCGCCGTTGTGATTGCTTTACCAGACTTTGGAACAATATATACGGAGAAATCAGGAGGGAGAATCATTCCTCGTTCCATATGGATGACAAGTTTTGAAGGAATCAATTACTTATTATGTGCCCTTGGGGATGGCTCCATGTTTGATTTCAATTTGAATAAATCGGATGGGTCGCTTTCAGATAAGAAGAAAGTAACCCTTGGAACGCAACTAACTATACTGAAAACATTTAAATCGTTTTCTACGACCAATGTTTTTGCTTGTTCTGACCGTCCGACGGTAATATATTCTTCGAAGCATAAGCTTGTTTTTTTCAAATGTAAACCTTAAAGAGGTGAATCACATGTGTTCGCTAAGTGCAGCAGCGTATCCAGATATTTTAGCATTGGCTACGAAAAACTCGGTGATTTTAGGAACAATTGATGAGATCCAGAAATTACACATTAGAACTGTACCGCTTGGGGAGGGTCCACGACGTATTGCTTACCAAGAAAGTTCTCAAACATTTGCTGTTTCGGCAGTGCAGATTGACACTCAGGAAATGTCTGGATTGGTGCCAGCTCGCCCAAGTGCCTCAAATCAGACGCAAAGCATTCCCAATCCACAAAATTCAAAGCATTTACTTGCTAAAACTTTGGTAAGAATTTTCTAAACTACACGCGTACACTTTTGTACAAATATTATGCATTTTTTGTTGATTGGCAAATTTAGTATATTAGTGTATATATACATACATAATAGGATTATTATTGTTTCGTTATATGAGTCGTATTACACATTTAAATCATTATATTGCTCATAAGACCTTTGGAATCATTCTGTTCCTTTCTTCTGTTCTAACTATTCTTTGGTAAATGTAAATTTTTTAACCAGAGTAAACTCTAATTTAATCTACTAGTTTGTATACACTATTAAAAGAAATCTTACGATAACACAATAATGTTATGCCGTTTCGTTTGAAATTTATTGAAAAATACAGTTAAAAGAAGAAAAAGAAAATAAGAAGACACTCAACTTGTTGGCGGATATATTCCCGAGATGATGAAAGAGCAAGAAGAATAAAAGGATAAAAATTAATGCATTTATATGTTAATAAATAGTTGTTGTTGAATATTGGCAAAGTCGATTAAGTAAGAAAAACGTTTTTCTTATCGTACATAATAGCGATTACATTCCACATTCACACAATGTCAGATCAGGTCGGGTCAAATATCGAAAAATTGTAAGTCTTCTTGCGTTAATATTAGTTTCAATGAAAGAGAAATAAAAAAACAATGAAGTGTTAAACGTGCAACGTCGGTCTTTCCATTTTTGTTCTTTTGACCGGGTACAAGACCATCGGGCGCGCTCCAACTGATTCTTTGTTTCAGGGACTCTTGCGGGTCGAGTGGTCTCTAGTCAAGGTGCCTTTTTATAGCATAGGGTTATGTGATCCGATTGCATAACTCTATGGCATAAATTGGTCACCAGTATATTTCTTTTCTGATGGGAAGGCTCATGCAAAGTATGTTTGTATGAGTTTTCTACTCAGAAGGGAAATATGTGGCCGCTGCAACGTTTTTGGATCTTGATCCGGTTGGGCGGGTGCGATGGTGCACCACCACCATCCGGTTGTCTCACTCTTATTTGTGGGCCATGAAATTCGTTGGGTAATGACGAGGTTCCCCTAAGTCCGTCTGTTTTGGCTTGTTTCGACTTGTTTTTTGAACAAGCAATCCCGTCCTTTTGTAGTTACCTGCAATTTTTCGACTTCGGTCGCTCTTTCTTTTAAGACCCGAGAATTCGTGAATGCGAAATTCTTTTGTAGTGGGTCCTTGTGCGGGGGGAATGAACCCGCCCCACGACACCGAAATGCTAGCCTGCCAGCGCATTTACGCGTCCCTAGACAAGGCCAATCCAGGCTGACATTTTGATATCTATTAATCACTACAAACGAAATCTCCAATGTACGTATCGCGTTATGTGTCCCGTCAGAAGTGTAGACTGAGTTACAACAATGTATCATAATGGGTCCCTGTTTATGCTTTCTGAGACTTCAACTATGGTTGCCATTTCATCGATTACATTAGTCACCTATTCATCAAACACTCTGACTAAAGGAACTCATCCTTATGACGTAAAATTTTTGTCATAAAATCCTTACTACCACAGGTCCATTAGATATTCACTAATCAACTTTTTATCGACAATAGCATTTTGAAAGACAATTGTTTTCAAATGTTATAACTTTGGTGTTGTTTCGAATACATGTCGAGCTATAATAATAAAGATGAAGTATTATTTGATCCTCAAACAATTCTAAAAGAATATAAGGCTCGATATGTATCCTGCAAATAACGTTATGCAAAATTAATTTCACAGAGAAATACGAGTATGCAAATATACAAAACAAACGTTCAATATTTTATTTAATACCAATCCTTTATTGACCACGGAAGAATAAATATCCACTACATTTTAAGATGTTTATTTTCAATTCGAAACAAACGTTAGTTGATATTTGTTATTTTTCTTAGTGGTGCAGATAATATGATGTATTTACACTTGTTCTTGAATACGTATGTAAAAGTTGAGGTTTTCTTGGAAGTTTTTTCTAGACTGTTGTTTTAGTCCTTATTGAAGGTGCAAAATAATTGCACCTTATAATCCACTTATGTCTGTTACAGGCAATGTCCAAGGCACTGTGCTCAAACAATTGATCACTTTATTTCCAGAATACGAATACATAGTATTTGCCAAGAAAAAGTGTGACATTGCTATTGGGAAAAATAATTTTAAATTATTTTTCTGAATCTCTATGCGAAATAATTCCATATCTCATATAGTAGGCATGAATTAAAAAATGTTTAAATCCGTTCATCAAATTTGGTCATGGAAGTGGTTGAGTCATTAAAAAGTAGTACGTCATTGATCACTATTTATAATCTTACTACTATCCGAAAACATACAAATGCAGGAGGCCAAATGAATCTGCCAGTCTCTTGAATGATTCAAAATCATATTCTGTTATATGATTACCCCTTTGTTTACCAAGCATTGGCCTGCGGCTTTCCAAATAAACAGGAAATGAGAAATTTGTATGCTCATTATTAATGACCAGATGAAGAAATGCTGCCCCTGGCCCATCAACAAATAATTACATTTCAACTTACAATTATTTAGAAATTCCGCCAGCAGGTGGTTTTTCGCTCTATTTCTCTTGTACTCATAAAATGAAACGTACATACCAACTGCATAATATTTACGATTGAATTCTAAAATATTTATTGAATGTTTACAAGTCATTCATCATTATAAGCCACCGAAAAGAAATTAATTTTAACTAATAAAATTTACCTTAAGTCCAAGATATGAGCATTCGGCGACTGATTGTGTAATTAAATTTTTAATGTTTTTGGATACGTGAGAGGTAGTATTGAGTTGTTCCCAGTATAGTATTTATAGGAATCATTGGTATGTAATTAGTAATTATCAGAAAGTGATCTCAAAATAAAGCTACATACGTTGTTGATGAATTTGGATTCAGGATGTTTGTGTAAATCTGTTTTTAATCCAATGAATTCCCTGTTATTATGTTGTAGTTAGTGTTGTCATGTTTTATAGTGGTAATTATTTATTCAATTAACTTACTTACGGTTTCACAGATTTGTGAGAGTAATTTATGTTATCGCATAGTACCACACGAGATGACTAATTACAATGTAACGTATAAACTCCATTCAAAACAATTGCTTGCGTGTTACAGGAAAATTAATGCCTTTTTGATGATTTTTCTTTTATGGGTATGGCTTAAGTTTTGTACTGTCATATTCATTTCTTAAATTAAAAACAGTGATCATGGAATTAAATGCTGCGAAATATATCAATCTGTACAGAATTGAATGATAAATTATCAAATTATCAAGAATAATAACAACGCAATACTAGTAATAGTGTAAACAACAATAATGATTCCATCGTAGACAGTCCCAAGGCCTTTTGAGATACAAGGAGGGATTCCCTTGTTTCCCTAACTCACAGCTTCCATGGTTCCTTATTCTATATTCCACGATTAAATGGTAGCAACTGTTTCGGGGTCATACATTGGGTTTACTGGTTGCCCAATGATAGGCCATTAAATGTCGAAGAACGCCAATAGCTGTAAATATATCTATAGCTCTGCTACTTAATCTTACTAGCACCTCTTTTGTGAGGCCGTAAGAAGATGAAGGTAAGCATTTCGCGCCTGATAACGGAATCGGAAGTAATAACCATGCCACCGGAATGGAGGTTAGGCGACCAGTTAGCTCCCCGTCCCTGGGAAATCTTACATTGTTTCGAAACCTGCAACAGAGCCTTGGAATGGATGGGACCTACGATAACAACCTCGCAACCTAAAAATGAGAAACAAATGATAACGGCCAGCAACTGATTGACTTTTCATTTAGCAGAAATCTAGTAATACGGTCAATTTGCTTCTCACATGTAGTAATCGAGCAGCCTGCTCAGGCAAACTGCTCGAGGAACCTTTACCAAAAAATACCATTTAATAATAATAACAATGCAATAAGTGCAGAAAAATTTGATACGCAACTTATTAACATTATTATTACTAACCACTATCACCGCTACCATTCTCGATAAAAAGTTTTCCCCAGGAAAAATAAAAAATAACTAGTAAAAATCGATAATGACAACCCCATTGCGACACAATCTAGCGAAGCAATTGCCAGATTGTTGCAACGAGAATCTACCGTTACCGCCATGTAGAGATAAAAAGAGAAAAATTTGGTCCTTTCATTTCGCTCGAGCCGTGACCCGGTATAGGACCCACCACGTTGGATGGCCCCTCCATTCATGAGCTAACCACCGGGCGAGCTCACCTTTTTTCCTTTGTCGTTACAGGTGCTCTTGCAGGGTAGAGTGGCCTTCCGCTTGGGTTTTCTATTTATGTTAAAGTGTTATGTGATTCCACCATATAAAACTTTGAAATAAATCCGAAGCATTCTTATTTTTCATTTTAAGGAAAAAATCACGCGAATGATGTTTGCATGAATTTTTCATCTGAATCGGAAATATACGCCACGTCTACAAACGATTTTGATCCGGATGGGAGATGATGTGAGGAAGCGCCGCTGCCACCTGGTGTGCTGTGGAAAAAACATGCCCCACGATACCGCGATGCTAGCCTGCCAGCATATTCACACGTCCTCATACAAGGCCGATTCCGATAAGCACTTATATCTTCACTCGCCGAGGCAACAGATCATCACTGTAGTCTTTTACGGACACATGAACATCCAGCGATCCTCTACAAAATAGCGCCCAATGTGGGGCCTGAAAAGCCCAGCGGTATCAACAGTTGAGAGCCCGAGACAGACCATCGATATCTGTTGCGCAAGGGGGCGGTACCAAAAGGTCCAAGTCATTGGGACCAATTACCACCGCTTTCGACAGATTTTGATACTACGGATGGAGCTGGAGCGATTCCACCCTCTAGAGAATAGCGGTCTACCGTATCAGAGGATACGACGGCTTTACAAGAAATGTATGCTATGATGCAGAAACTAACCACCCGGATCAAAGCCATGGAGCGTAGAGCAGAAGCTGCTTCCCAAGCACGTCCCCAAATGCCTCCGCTGTGGGACTCGGGCCTGAATTATTGAGATTTTCCGGCAGTTCAGAGACTCGAGTTCGATCGGAACGTACCTAGTTCTTCTATGGCCCTGGTATACCAGCCAAGACTCAACCAGGCTCAACCATCGACATTAGGTCCGGTGGCTCCTCCGGAGCAATGCGGACCTCAACACCTATCATTTAGATTGAAGCCGACTCAAATCCCTTGCATTATACAGGACTGGAATCTCCACTTTAGTGGAGAACCACAGTCCATCACAGTCAAGGTCTTTATTGCTCGAAAGGAACATGGACGAGCGAGTACCCGACCACCTCAGCGGTACTCCAAAGCTTAGCTATAGGTTGCCAGCTTACTGGGAATACCAAACATGATAACACTACACCAGCCATGACACCGATGGCTGCGGGGGTTCCTTCTCTCCTGGACGCTTCTCTAAAGAAGGTTTTAAAGCGACCACTACACAAACCAACAGTTGAAGTCATATCACATTCAACTGCAGAAATATCGTGCGGCTCGAGAGCGAATTTTCGCATCAGAAGAGGTCACCTCTTGATTGCACAAAATAAAATGGTCCACTCGTCGTTGGCGGAGCTTCCGTAAGAGAGTGCGCACTTGCCGTCGAATACTGAACGTAAGCAACATCTCGGAGGTTTTCGAGAATGGCACCAGACCTTACGCAGTAATCAAAGTGTTGGGCGAAATCGCTGCTGCGTTCATTGACACGTGTGTTAGTATTAGCTGCCTTGCCTTGACCCTTGGCTCAAAAGTACTCCATCGACGCCTTTTTTTGTGGTAGGGAGGTGAATGCTATTTATGCACAGAGTGTGGGACTCCCATGCGTGACTGGACTACCCACTAAACACCTCCCCTGTCAACTTGAGAACCCAGCCTGGAACCGTTTGAAACATTACTTCGGGCCAGATCTCGTTTTGTTACGCCGTGGGGCGCCTTCAAGCTGGGGAGTCCCTTTCCTAGCGGGAGGGGAGAGGGGAAGAGGAAATGCCAGAAGAGCGATCCCCCAGCCCCAGCGCCCCCGGCTGCTGTGAGTCCCTTTTATATTTTAGGACTGCCCGAGTATAATGTGCCACCTGGTTCCATTTGTCAACCGATTTGGGCATCACCGCAACTATATTATCCGGGGTGAGCTCTCCCGTCTCCCCGTAGAGTTCCCTTCGCAGCCTGAGCCATTTTGTACACGCAAAAAATGTGTGACAGGCATTGTCCTCCTCTCCTGGGCAAAACCGACAATCGGGAGACCGTGACTTACGGATCTTGTGCAGGTAAGACTGAAAACACCCGTGCCCACTCAAAAGCTTGGTCAGAAAGAAGTCAGTCTCACCATGCCTTCGATTTAGCCACGGTCTCACATCCGGGATGAGGCGCGCAGTCCACCTTCCCTTCGTGCAATTCACCCAAGACTACTGCCAATCATTGAGCGAGCGCTGTCTCTCCTCGCAGATAACTATCTCCCTCGCAATAGCGCGGCGCTCTCTAGCAAGGAGGGCGACAGGTATCGCGCCTGCAATCACTCTCACCGCCGAGTCGGAGACTGTTGGATACGAAGATGCAATCCTCAGTGCTCCTCTTCTCTGTATCTGTGCCAAACGTTTTCAGTATACCTCCCTGCTGAGAGCGTCGCCCCATACCTCTGCTCCGTACATTAGCACTGACCCTACAGCACTCATCAAGAGGCGTCTTCTTGATGGGCTGGGTCCCCCTTCGTTGGCCATAAGTCGACTAAGAGCCGATATTCCCGAAGCAGCCTTCTCAGCCGTTGCCCTGATTTGCTCAGAGAAACTCATCTTCGAGTCGATCAGTAGCCCCAGGTACTTCACCGCTGGCTTCGATTCGATTTGTATGTCTCCAATACTGATCATCCTTACTCTAGGGATTCTTTTTTTTGTCAAGATGACCGCTTCGGTTTTCTCCAGTGCTAAACTGAGACCGCGAGCAGCCATCCAGTCCCTCACTCGGCGCATTAGCATACCTAGCCTAAGTTGCACTTGTTCAACGGTGCGTCCAGCGACCAGAGCCGCAACATCAGCCGATGTAATTTCCATCCTTCGTTGGCCCTGTGTCGTGTTGTAGAGCAGGCTTCGGTCCTTTAGGTAGTTCCTCAAAAGCCGCATTAGATATTCTGGAACTTGAAAAGAGTTTTCCAGCGCATCCAGAATATCCACCCATCTAGCGGAGTTGAAGGCATTCCTGACGTCGAGTGTCACCAACAGGACGATCCGTCGCTTGGTGCGACTATATGCCTCTGCCTTTTGGACCGCGTTCACCACCTCTGCAATCGCATCAATAGTAGAACGTCCTGCTCTAAAGCCGTACTGCCGAGGAGATAGGTCCCCAGCAGCACGAATCGCGTCAGTGAGTCTTCCCATGATGAGTTTCTCTAGCACTTTCCCAGCCGTGTCTAGCATGCATAACGGGCGGTATGCAGACCGCGATTTTGGATTTCCCTTCCCCTTGCTGACCAGCACGAGCCTCCCTACCTTCCATCGTACCGGGAAAACCCCGTCCCGTAGGCAAGCGTTGAGTGTGCTGAGCAGCAAGTCAGGCAATGATGATAGACGAGCCGCAACACCTCAGCTGGAATACCATCTGGACCTGGAGCCTTCCTCGCTTTCAATAAGAGGACTGCCTCCTCCAGTTCCAGCTGTGTGAAGAGTGGGCATTCTACTGCTGTTTCACCATGGACAGCGTCAACACGGACGGGATGGGCGGGGAAGAGTCCCCACACTATCGCGTCCATCCTTTCCGCGTCATGTATACAAGGCTTCCGTAGGGCATCAAGTTTCCCCATGACCAGCTTGTAGCCAAGGCCCCACGGATCCTTGTTCACATTGTCCACTAGGTCTTGCCAGCAGCGAGCCTTGCTACTGTTGATCAGTTTGCGACGCCTTACGTTGGTGAAACATAGCGCTCTGATATTAGTACAGCTGACAACACCTGCCACGTTTAGAGGTCAAACTAAAGATATCACATTTTTCATCATCCCTTCACTGACTCAGGACGTGTACCTTGGCGTCGATTTCATACCGCAATTTGGTTTGGCCAGAGATTTACTTCTATGGCCGAAATACAGGAATTAACTCCTAATCAGCGACAACTTCTGGAAGCATCGATCGCTGCGTTTACATCTTACGCTGCCCAAGGCCTTGGCCGCGCTACTCTGCTCTCACATATTATTGACGTTGGCGATAGCAAGTCAATCAAGCAGAGACACTACGCCATCTCACGGGCCATGGAAAAGCTAGTGTACGCAGAGTTGGACAGGATGCTAGCGTTGAGGGTTATAGAGGAATCTCAAACTGCCTGGTCCTCCCCAGTAACCTTGGTGGTAAAATCAGATAAAGTCCGTAGGTGTGTACCACGCAAAAGACCTGTGTCGATAATTTAAGCACAAACTTCTGCTTTTTTCCGTCCGTAGTTAGTTTCAATCACATAATTTTGGTTCCCCACTTACAGCAAGTCGGAAGTACTATCAGTCTGTCAGTAATATAATCGTTTTTTTTTTGTTGCTTTTGTTCCTTATTCTTGCTCTTAACAAAATCGGCTATCCATCTGAGGATCTTTCAGGTCCTTTTTTGCAATCTTCGTCTCTTCAGAATCGCGAGAAGGTAAGTTAGCTGTCCTGTAGGAATCGAGCAGCCTCGAGGGAGTTTTACGAAAAAATATCATATGGTACTGATATGGTGTGATGCGTTCCTCTGTGGAAAATCTCCAGATTATCCTCTGGTACTTGGCACTGACCCGGTCTACTAAAAATTGCCGATACATCTTGACGATATTGGCGACCATGGCGGTTAGGAACATCCACAATTCGTAGAGCAATGTGAAAATGCCGTCTTGAATGCCGACCATGAGCTTGTCGTTAAGGTTAACTCCTGGTTTGGATTTGACTGAAGCGTTGAAAACTACGCGTAGTTTTGTCTTCTTACTTGTGGGTCTAAGAACTGCGTGGTGCGGTATGTAGTAAGATTGCTTCACATCCAACTGCAAGTCATTTAATGCCAGAGGTGACATGTGTCTAAGCTCCAAGTCTGCCGCCATAAATTAATTGTAGTCTAGTGCGATGAACTGAGTTTCCGTAGTGAGTCTTGCAGTCCGTTTCTTCAGGCGACGTGAAAGATTGACCGTTTGTATTTTCTAGTTTCCAGAGCTTCCAAAGAAGTGACTCTGTTAGCTTTGTTGAATTCCGGGTCATTAGCGTCCTGATGAATATATGTCACCGTTAAATGTGTGCCGCTGAAACTCACGATTCCAGTGACGACCGTGAATCAATTTGTTGTGATGGTTTGTTGATTCGAGTAAGATGTCGATATGTACGGGTTTATCAAAATCCAAGTCTGGAAGCTGCAATATGGGGCTGATGCCAATATGCTGCTTGTAAATCTGCTGTGATGGAATGTTCTCTAACATTTTTTTATTGTTCTCCATGCCGCTTGGCGAGGAAAGTTTGATTGATGTTGTGCCGAGGGTTGTCATCTTTGATTGCTCAGCAATCTATGTTGTCGAGGAATTGAAGATTTGTAATATTTTGGACTTAAAGCAGAATTCGGAAGCAGTTGGGGAGTAATGCTCGCTAAACTGTTTGAAGATTTTACAGAATCTGTTAACCGGCTCATTGTCCGCATCATTGATTTGGTGCGTACTCGTGGCTAACATGGGAATGTGTCTAGGGTCTCTAACAGGATCGTGGAAGTGAATCTTGTCTGACCAAAAGGGAACTTGAATATTACACCTTAAGACGTCGAAAGGTAGACATGTAGACAAAGCGACTCTTCTGGAAGCGAGTGATGTCAGGTTTAATGTTTGAAGTCGATCCTCATAAGATGGTCGGGTCGTACAGAGATCTTAAGGCAAAAACTAAAAATTGTTTTTGTTCAGACTCAAGTCTGCGGCTATAGATTTCGTACATAGTGTCCCAGATCATACAGCCATATTCGAGAATAGGACTGATTAGTGAGGTGAACTATGATTTTGTTGCCCAAATATTCATAAATTCTTTTGCTCTCCGTTTGATTAAACATGGCAGCTTGTTAGCTTTACACAGTATTTTAACATAGCGAAGGTTAAATCTGAGTTTGGAGTCTGAGACTACGCCAAGGTCTACAACTTTTTCAACTCTTCTCAGTTGTTTGTTATTAATTTCATAATTATATATGAATACATTGTTTTTTCTTGAAAAGCTTATTATGAAATAATTTTGCAAATAAAGTTCAAGGTGATTCACATTCTGTGATACAGTTTGAGGTCGTCGGCATAAAAAAAAATGCGGAATATCAATCAGCGCTTTTGAAAGATCTGAGATTAAATCCCAGAGGCGACATTGATCTCACGCGACAACTGACCTTGGAACTTGACAAATTGTGTGCGCTTTTTCAAATAGGACTGAATCTAGCTGCCGAAGCTACGGAGTTTGTTTAACAAAATTCCATGGTTCACTCTATCAAATGCTTTGCTGAAATCTGCGTATATGACATCAATCTGATTTCCTTGCTCCATTTCACTAAGAATATTTGACGTCAAAGTGATTAGATTTGTGGTAGTTGATCTGTTTTTACAGAAGCCATGCTGCTCTTTATTAAGAAATGGTTGAATAAAGGGAAAAATTTACTATTGGGTCTATAACTTAATTCGTGCAGTTTGCTAAGAGATGGCGTAACTTGTATAATATTACATCGTTCCAATATTCCGAGCCTGCGTTGGAAAGCTACTGTCATTGTACATTCATTTGAAGCGTTAACAACAATAATTTTTTTTCACCTAAATATGTCAAACTTTGTTCCTGAAAAAGTGTTTTTGTGGGGAATTCTTGTTCGTTACTTTAATATGAAGAAAACTGCTGCCAAAAGTCATCATATTTTGGTGGAAGTTTATGGTGAACAAGCTCTAGCTGAGCGAACCTGCCAAAAGTGGTTTGCACGATTTAAAAGTGCTGATTTTAGCTTGGAAGACGATGAACGTCCTGAGCAGCCAAAAAAGTTGGAAGATGAAGAACTGGAAGCATTACTCGATGAAGATTATTGCCAAACACAAGAAGATTTCAAGACGTTTAAAGCAACTGGATATATTCAAAAGCAAGAAAATTGGGTCCTACATGAACTCAAGCCTAGAGACGTCAAAAGGCAGTTTTGCATGTCCGAAATGCTGCTGGAACGCAACAAAAGGAAGTCATTTTTGCATCGGGTTTTTACTGGTGATGGAAAATGAACACATTACGACAACCCCAAGTGCAAAAAATCATATGTGAAATCCGGCCAACCAGCCAAATCAACGGCGAAGCCGAATGTCCATGGCGCGAAGGTAATGCTCTGTATTTGGTGGGATTAGAAGGGTGTGCTGTATTAGGAGTTGCTAAAACTGGGTGAAACTATCAATGGAGCACGCTACCAAACACAATTAATCCGTTTGAAGAGAGCAGTAGCCGAAAAACGCCCGGAATATGCGACCAGACACGAGGCAATAATTTTGCTTTTCTGGTTAAGAACTATTTGGAAAACAGTGAATGAGAAGTTTTACCCTACCCGCCTTATAGCCCAGACCCTGCCCCTTCTGACTACCATTTGTTCCGATCGATCCAGAACGCCCTCACTGGAATACGGTTCACATCAGAGCAGGATATCAAAAATTGGCTTGATTCATTCTTGGCTGCCAAGCCGGCGCAGTTCTTTTGGGATGGGATCCACAAATTGCCAGAAAGATGGGAAAAGGTCATCACTTCAGATGAGCAATACTTTGAATAATACTATTGCACAATTTTTTTCTTAAATAAACGTTCAAATTTTGAAAACAACCGCACGAATTAAGTTATAGACCCATACATATGATTTTTTTAAACAGTTTTGACATAGCAGGCAAGACGGCAATACCCCCGTAGTTCATCATAAGCCATTTTTAACCTTTTTTATGTATTGATGTTATATAGGGTGGCTTCCAAAGCTTAGGAAAGATACCATTAGATAGTGACTTATTAAAAATAATGAAGAGGGGTCTAATCAGTTCACGTTTGCAGTGGGCCAAAAAGCAGGGTGGAATCAGATCTAGACCAGGTCCTTGCTTCAAATCAAGGTCCTCAATAGCATGGAGAATTTGATCTTCAGAAATCGAAACGCTTTCTATAAGGATCCATCCTTGACGCTATTTCCGGCGGCTCTAGGTCTGGTGAAGTAGCGAGATTCGAGTAAACATGCTGAAACTAGTCAGCAAAAAACTCACAGTTCTGTTCTGTATTATATAAGGTTGAGTATAGTGCGCCCCTGAAGTGATCAATTAGGAGGATTTTATGTTCAGCTTGTGCCCTTGAATGTGTCTCCATAGTGAATTGTGGGAATCGGAGTTTCTGAATAAGTTATTGGCATTTGAACCTGAGAGATTGAAGCTGAAGATGGTATAATTGAAAAGTATGGAGTGGAACTGGGTATGCTTTCGACGTAGGAACTTTGAAAGATCTTCAGTTCGATTATTCGATGGGTAGTAGAACTATATCTGAGCTGGTAAAAGAAACATGGAGGGCAATACAGGAAGTTTTTCAACCGTTACAAATGAAAATACTGACTTCAAAAGATCAATGGCACGAAATTTTGGATGCTTTTCATAGGAAAACTAATTTTCCTAATCGCTGTGGTGCAGATGACGGAAAACATATGCCCTCAACTGAGTGGCTCGAATCATTTCAACTACAAAACATTCTTCTCCATTGTGCGGATGGCAGTAGTGGATGCTGATTACCGTTTTAAAGCGATCGATTTATGTACTCTTGGAAATAGAATGAAATGAATTGGGCGCCACCGTTCAATTGAGTTTGTTTTAAGTTGAGCAACCAAAGAATTCCGGTGTAGAACGTACTCCAAATGGTTCGCCCATGAGTCGCGTTGTCTCGGCTCAATTTGAATCAGTGAGGCGAGAAAATAAAAACTATAAAAATTAATTTCAATGTCATCATCCCAATCCATTGCGAGTGAAATTTGGTGAATAAGTGTCTGCAATATGTATTGTTTTGTTCTTTGTGCCAGCCCTTATGGATATTGTGCGGTAGCAGAGAGTGCTGTTTCCGTAAAGCGCTTGGAAATTTACGATAAAAGTTCCCATGTTCATTCAACCTTGGCTGATTAATCTCTATCTGTTGTATTCCGGGAGCTACTCACAAAACGAATTGCGCATTCCCCGTTGGCCTTGAATAGTAGGCAGAGTTGCTCGAATACAATTTCTCAATTTGCGATAGGTCAATAACGACATTTACAAAACAAATTGCTGTTAAGCTTTGGAGTAAGCTAAAATTAAGCCAACAAATTACATCATTGCTCCGGATATGTGATGCTCGTGTGATTCTAGATCGCTAAGACGCGGCGTGCATCAGCTGTGAATGCAGCAAAGCCAGTCGGGACGAACTGAAGCAAAATCTGGTGATGTGTTCCGCATGCACTGTTCTTGTCTGCTGAAAGTATTAATTATTATTCGTGCAATTAAAATCTTATTTACAAACATGAACAGATAAGAAGATATTTATTTAGTGAGAGTGAATAAAGAAAACATTAAAACAATAAAAGGAAATTGATAAGAACAAATGGAACACTTTGGAGGAATAGATAACCTGTTTTGTGTAATTGAATGTACATATTTAATGATACAGTATATAATAATCTAAATAGGAATACCCACATTCATCAGCGGCCACCCGGTCTAGCTTTTTCATTTGAACCTGACTGGGTATGGAAACCGCCACGTTGGCTGGCCTCTTCGATATAGTGAGCTAGCGTGTATGCGTTTCACGTGCTCTTGCCCAGGTAAGCTGGCCTTCCGTTCGCGTGCCTATTTATGGCATAGTGTTATATGATTCCCTCACATAATACTATGACATAAATTTGCCACGTTTATATTTTTCATCTAAAGGAAAAATTCATTCAAATTATGTTTGTATGAGTTTTCCACTTAAATGGAAAATATGGCCATGCTTACATTTGGATCTTGATCCGGTTCGGAGGGTCCGAGGGGGCGCTGCTTCCACCTGGATGCTCCACTCTTATTTGGGGGCCATAAGTATCGTTGGTAACGACGAAGTCCGCTTAAGTCCGTCTGTTTTCTCCAGGCCCGGTTTGTCCTCTAGGTCAGCAATTTTTAACCCTTGGTAGGTTAGCTCAGGCTCGACTTCAGTCGATATAAATTTGACCCTCGAAATTCGTGGATGCGAAATTTCTTTTGTAGTGGGTCCTTGTGCTGGGGAAAAGAACCCGCCCCAAGACACCGCAGTGCTAGCCTGCCAGCGCATTCACGCGTCCTCAGACAAGGCCAATCTCGGCGAAACACGCCGAGGCAACAGACCATCTCTGCAGACCTTTACAGACATCTTATCTAACCACAATTCACTACACATGGTATGATCACTTTAGTTATAATAACACTTTTGGAGATAGACCTGCAATCGCTCGCTAAGTTATTGTGGCTCGCCGTATATTAACCAACAATAATAAATTTTACTCTCCGGAATAAATGTCACAGAAAGCTATTCTTTCGCTTATTTGCTCGTTATGAAGCAGCATGAAATGATTTGCGTTAGCTGAGATGTTTCAAAAGTTTCCAATATATGGCCAAATTCTTGGCAAATATAGCGTCACAATTGAAAAGCTCTTATTTTCTAATGCATCGCAGATGATTCCAAAAATTAAGGAAAATAAATTATCTTACCACATTACTTAATTTTGAGTTTTGTTTTTCTTCCTTTCAACGCTAACAATGTTGCCGCATGAAACCGCGCAAGCTTTTATTATTATTATCGGTAAGCACTTAATTTCTTCGCGTGGGATTGTCTGGCGAAAGGGTAAATACGATGACAATCCAATTATCATTAGCGAATTAATTCACATCATCCTTATTTTGCTTTTATGAATTATGACAAAGCGATTCGCTCTAATATTCGTGGAAGTGATGGAGCATTCAATAATTACCAATGGAATTCTTCAGCCTTGGCATAATCCCCAACCAATTCAAATAATCAATTTACTCCAAGTGTAGGCAAATAATAAGCAAATTGTTTAACTTTCACAGCCCCGATGACATCAGAATTGTTTTAATCTACATAATGAATAGTTTCGCGACCTATGCGATGCGGAAGAATTGTTGGACCACGCCGAGACCCAAAGTGGGTGTGAGGTGTGATATGTGTTAAACTTACCACGAATTTTATTTACACGCGAAAACTCATTGCCAAGATGAACATAATTCGTTTGAATTGTTTATTTACCTGCTTTTGGTTATTTTTACGAAAATCGTATTTTCTTACGAAGAGCTCCAAAGTGGTCGACAACCTATGAATGGAGCAGAGCACCGTTTGGAGTTATGTATGTGTTACGGATGTGTGAAACACAACAAACAATTTGAAGAAAAATGAGCGAACTCCTTAAACCCTTCTTTGTTATTATCTCGCGCTGTAACCTATTTTGATATCATTATGACAACATACTGGTCTTCTGCTTTTGGTTGCACATCTCTGCTCTATTAGTATGAATTGCACAGCGAAACATCCCAAGTGTTTCTTATACCGCACCTTAAAATAGTTCCACAAAAAGCGTCTGTGTGAAACAATTGGAATTCCCATCGTTCTTTTTTTATTACTTTCAAAACAAAAGTCCGTGAGCTGTAACGGATACAGCTAACACCCTCAGGTAAAACACGACACACGTACTCCTAGCGAGCAGGTTCATTCAATATCCCTTGAGAAAAAGTTAAAATCTCCAGGGGAGAATCCCGGAAATAAGGTTATTGCATGTTGAATGATGTGGCGTTTTTTTAATTGATCGTATCTTCAAGTTGTATCTAATTAAAAGTATAAATTAAAATTATTTACAGAAAATATTGTGGCGAAGATTTTCCTAACTAAGTGTTGTTTTCATTCCATGTGTATGAATTCGCGATTTTAACGAGTAATTAAATCGGATTATTCATAATGGATCATATTAAACAACTGTTGTTATTGAAATATTTTAGTGGGCATGGAAAGTAAAATGCACTTTTTACGCACATGCCTTGGAATTTTTATAAAGCACTTATACTTACACTTCCTTCAAGTTAAATCTATTGAAATTTATTAGTAGCCAAATACAATATTTAATTCATCAAAGAAAATCCGTATCCTTTGATTGGAAGACATTTTTGGTACAAATCATTAGTCCCAGGCATAGCAACAATTTTCTACCTCATTGTTAATTTAATTACGTTTAGGACTTTTACGCTTTTGAATAATTTTGATACCATTGCTGGCAGGATAGATACAAGTACATACATACATCTTTACACAATAATTTAAATATTTATGTTAACCCGAAGAACATTTCTAATACGTACAAAATCTATTTTTGAGTTTACTCATGTTAAGACCGGGGTAGATGAAGTAATATTTCATTGTTTTGATACTGTTTATCTGATCAGAACTGAAAAATTCGAATTTTTGGTTTGATTGGATTGCTTTTGGTTATCTTCATGTTTATTATAAAAGTATGCGCTTGTACTGTAGTGCCGGAGAATGCAGTGCCAAATTTCTCATATATATTGGAATTTGTTTAGGTTATGGTCCACTCCCAGATTTTGAGTGGTTCGATTTTCTGATAAGACGATATGCAGCAGTGGCTCACAGCTTATTTGATGCAATACATTTTTCAAAATGTGAGGAACTATAACTTTAATATGAAAAAGATATTGAAAAAATTTAAGCTGTAATTTATTAAACAATGGTTTCATTTATTTAAAAAAAAAACTCATTCTCAAACAACTAAGCATCAATAATATATTGGACACATCGCGCACTTGCGAAATCACATTCACCGAAGCGTCGCTTTTTTGCACACTCCAAAATCTGTTATCTATGGTTTTACCACCTAGCCCAGTCATATTAGGTAAAAAAAGGGGTCAACCTCGGAATGAAAGATAATAAGCTGCAAATTGGTATGAACCTTTGTTTTGTCATTCTAAATGTTGTCTCAAAAGTCACAATCGTTATCGTGTCCGCGTCTCAAGATATTCAAGGTCAAAGGTCACAAAAATCGGTTTTTCGCGAATATCTGGCTTCCTATCGGTTAAATGAGATTTGCATTTATTATAAAAGTTGTAGGCTATAAAATTCCCTACAACTTTTGTTTAAACTTTTTTTTCATACGACCAACCGTTTTGAAGGTAGAGCGCGAAGAGTGCACATCGTACAGTCATATACGGCCTAATGCAAGGTCAAGCGTGAGTTATGGTTATCAGTACGTTATAAAGTCAATTATTTACTTGGAAATTATAATTATTAAACAATGCCTATTATTTATGTACTAACTATTAATTATTTATATTTAATTAAAGTAAGTAACTTGATTATTTATATATAATTATTCATATTTAACTATTTAAGTATAAAATATTATTAATTCTGGATTATATATTTTAGTTTTATTTTAAGTTAAAATGATAGTAAGAGTATATATTTTACACATATTTTTATTTATTATTAAATACGGCATAATATACATTTATCAAAATGTGAGTTCAAATATCAAAAGTATCTTTGTTGATTTTAATTGTAATGAAATTGGAAATGGAAGCTAATTATCTTCTTCTTGTTCGTCGTCTTCTTCTTCTTGTCGCTCAAAAATGTTCGATTCATTGTCATCATCCTCATTATCTGTCATGTTCATCTCCAAACCTTCCAGAATATCGGGATCATATGTATTTTCTTCATCGGGATTACTTGGATACAGTGAAGCGTTGAGGCAAGCTTGTCCGTTGCACTGGCCGCAAGCTAAAGAACATTGTAGCCCTGATTTTCTGCATCCACAGCGCGAACCACAACCATTTTTGCAATTGCAAAATATTACGTTTAGTAGTTCGGCTGGTGCTGGAGGTAATAACGTTCGTATGGGCTCCAGGATTTCATTTTCAAGCATCCAGCCCCATTCTTTAGGTTCTAAGTCCTTCCCTAACCACGTTTGAATCTGGTAGTAGACACGTTTTATGTGTTGATGAGCTGCTACACTTGTTGGTGGAAGTGTTGACAGTTGTACAGGTTTATTTAGTTTTGTAAATTTGATGAATTGCGTGTAGCGGAAATGATCAATGTTGTCCTCAGATTTTGGAGCATTATATAATGCCAACAAGATGCGCACTCCATTTTCTAATAATGTTTGTTTTGGGCAGTTTTCTTGTTGAAATACTTCCACCAGTTTATCTAAATCAGGAATTTTTTCCAATGCTCTAGTAACAGTTTTTTTTCCTTTTTTAAATAGCGCACAGCCACTGAATGCGTGTAAAAATAAAATGTGCTTTTTAGTACGAGGATATTGGTCAAAACTTTTAGTAGAATATATTTGTGTATAAATAATTAATAGTTAGTACATAAATAATAGGCATTGTTTAATAATTATAATTTCCAAGTAAATAATTGACTTTATAACGTACTGATAACCATAACTCACGCTTGACCTTGCATTAGGCCGTATATGACTGTACGATGTGCACTCTTCGCGCTCTACCTTCAAAACGGTTGGTCGTATGAAAAAAAAGTTTAAACAAAAGTTGTAGGGAATTTTATAGCCTACAACTTTTATAATAAATGCAAATCTCATTTAACCGATAGGAAGCCAGATATTCGCGAAAAACCGATTTTTGTGACCTTTGACCTTGAATATCTTGAGACGCGGACACGATAACGATTGTGACTTTTGAGACAACATTTAGAATGACAAAACAAAGGTTCATACCAATTTGCAGCTTATTATCTTTCATTCCGAGGTGAAAGCCCTAATATGACTGGGCTAACCGTTTTTATTCTTCCAGCATAAGTCACTCACGGCGTAATCGATTTTTTCCGCCAAGGGAATCGCGTAACGCTTGTACCATGCATACCTTAGAATTTTTTTCAACGCGTTCTCGTTCGTTTCAGAAACAAAAACTTCACAACGCGTTCAACTCTATCTTAAAACTTCCAACTCTGCCTTCCCCACTTCCGTTCACAAAAAAAACCCTTTAACCGACACCGATTCAACTCCTTCTTTCACCGTCATGTAGCCCATTCAAAATTACCATAAAAGGTAATCAATCCGGGCTCAAATCTATCTATTTTCTTTTCTTTCCGGTGCATGATGTAATTCTTCACACTTTCATGTCATCACCCCCTTCGAAACCATCCCCCTGCGAAAAATGGTGCACTTTCCCTGATGAGTCCCAGCAGGCATTTCACTGCGTGTAGGTTATGTTATGTGCATGCAACAGACGTGGGGACGACCTACACCCTGAGAAGCGTCTCAAAATAAAACAAACGCTGGGCATTTTTGCGCATCTACATGCGAGTGAACTTAATATGATATACCATTTATTAAATCTTTAGATCACTTTCGTGATATACACCCAAAGACTTTCCTCGAATACTCTCGATTTCGTACGCAACCTGTGCTACCGGACAAACTTTGCGTACTTTAACAAATTTGGGAGCGAGTTTGGCCGCAAAATGTTCCTTCTTTTTACTCAAGATATGGTTTCGAAAGAATACCGTCTCTTCAACGGTGAAGGTACGTTTACGTGTGCGGACATCACGCACACTGTCGCTTATGACCTTTAGGGATGCATCAGGCTACGACTATATAGTCGCACTTCTGTCGCAAGTTACACATGGTTAAATGGAAGCCCGCACACTACGATTTTTGACAATTTTGTCCAGGTCGGCAGTCGCAGGAATTTGCGATTTTTCCTAAAACCAGTTTAGTAGGTAGTTTTTGTGATACTCGCGCAGGCTCACAACATTTGGACATTTGACGCTGATGTGCATGGTAGTTTCTTGCATAGCGCACAAATGGGTAAGCGCATGTGTTCCTGGCAAAGTCATACCTTCAAATGAGCATATTAGTTCTGCGCATGCCTGAAGTTCCTTTGGAAATCTTGTCGCAGTGTGTTCGTATTTGCGTCTAAAAATCGCTGGTTACGACAGTAAAATCGCAATGTGGCCGAACCCTTAAGCGATCGGTTGTAGTATTCAAACATATTTCGCCATCCTCAAATGACGCCAATTGTCGAAACGGCGAATAACTAGATCCGTGGAGAATCGCTTGGTAACCAAACATTAGGAAGTGTGGCGTACATCCGGTGCTTTCATGAATAACGTTTTGGAAAGCCGCACAAGCCTCCACAAGATGCACGTCACATTTGGTATGACCAATGCCTATATAAGCGCTTATAGCGGCTAGAATGAATTGGTTTGCTCGTTCCGAAGCGTTTGACTGTGGCGAATATTTTGGGGTAAAAATGTGATTGATTCCGTGCTCTTTCGTGTACTGCGTGAAGCAGCGAAGCAAATTGTACGCCGTTATCCATGTGAAAGTGTTCCGGGACCCCAAATGTAAGGAAAACTTCTTTAAGGAAGCTTACGGTTCGGTCGCTTGTGGCTTTTGGCATAGCTTTTAGCCATATGAATTTTGTATTATGATCTAATACTATCAACAGGTGACTATTTCCCCCCTTTGGAATGAGGATAGGGTCCGAGAAAGTCAACAAATAGGCATTGCATCGGCCTGATGGATATGTGCTCATGTCCCATAGGTGGACCTGTAACTTAGTTGACGGCTTGATGCACATGCGAAGGTTTGATGCACACGCGAAGGCTTGACCAGTAAAAGTATATTTTGAGGACTTCCATGGTTTTATTAATCCCGAAATGTGAAGACAGAGGAACGTCGTGTGCTCTGGAGATGAGGTTATCTTGCTAGCTCTGGCGAACCTACAATTTTGTCTGAGGTATACCTACCTCCGGTCCAGCTATGCAATAGGATGATCGTGCTCATTTTCATCTTTTTGGAATAGCATTCCCTTAATATCAACAGTACTAGCATCACATTGGATATAAAAGTGTTTACTGAAATCAGGGTTAACCAATACAGGAGCTGAGATTAAAGTTTCCTTTAATTGCTTAAATGCGTTCTCAGCAGCATTCGTCTACATAAAACGTCTTTTAACTTTCAATAAGTCCAGGAGAGGCGCAGTGATTGACGCGAATCGTTGAATGAATCTGGGGTACCACTCAGCCATACCCACCAATCTTCGGATGTCTTTACTGGATTTTGGCGTCGGATAATTAATGATGCTAGAAAGCTTAGAAGGATCGGTTTTCAGGATCCGTCGCTTACAATATATCCCAAATATTTGTTTTCGGGCTCACGAATTTGCTTTTTTCCACGTTAATGGTCATGCCAGCATCGGTTAGCAATCTTGCTACAGTGGATAATAATTCCAAATGTTTCGTGAAGGAGGTGCTGGTGATTAGCAGAGATATACTTGGTGATCTCAGTCGGCCCAATATTCCTTCAATAAAGGGAAGTGGATATGCGTCCTTGGTTGTTATCTCGTTCAGATGCCGTGCATCCAAACACTCGCGCACCTTGCCTGACTTGCACACTAAAGTTACTGGGGCACTCTATGAGCTATGTCACCCAAAGAAGCGTTTGGTCTATTTCCTTATATAATAATTCCTGTATTAGTGGAGAAATGGCATAGTGCCTCTGCTTGATAGGTTTATCGTTACGTGTATCAATACAGAGTGAGACTAGATGAGTCTTCCCTAGACCTGTTTGGTTGAACGCAGGGAATAATGTTATTATTTTCCGCAATTGGTGCTCTTCCTCCGAATTAAGCTGATGAACGAGTGGGTTCAGGAGTAACCTGGACTTCTTCTTTAACATCCTGAGAATGCCGTTGGACCGGAGATATATGAAAGGCGTTCCAGAAATCCATGCCTAGATACAAATAGTTTGACAACTCTGGCACAACAAGTAGGAGCATATTTCTGGACGAGCCTTCAAACGTCACTGATACATGTACATATCCTTGTATAGAAATTTTCTGTTTTGAGGCCGTTCGGATACAGGTCCTTGTAGGACTAAGGTGTAAGCCAGCTGCTTAATGAGTTCCAATGAGCCCTTCTTTAATGCGCTGATACTAGTACCACTATCCATGAGTCTTGTCGTTTTGTGACTATTGATGCTCAATTCACAATATGGGCCTGGGTCATCAACGGCGCAACCAGTGAATAAGCTATTAAAAATATTTTTAAATAGAAGGTGTCTCTCTCGAAAGCACTTAATTTCCCGCTCCATCCGTTTACTAATATTTGGGAGTCAATGAATACAAACGTTCAGGGAAAATCTGGGTCGAAGAAGGACAGGACCTCAGTGTTTGGTTACTATATCCGTTACTGTGAGGAGTAAGAATATCGCTCAATTCCGTCTACAATGTGCAGGTTTGGTGAGATTTCTTATCGTTAGAACATTGGGTGTATGGAGAAGATAGTTTCCGTTTCTGGGAGCACTGCAGTTTCCCCTTTTCGAAGTACCCTTTTGTCCTTTTCCCGCCGGACTGAACTTAGCACACTGCAGCCTGATCAATCCGTCAGTACCACATTGAAAAAAAAAACACCTTGTACATATTGCTTGCAATTAGCGAATACCTCACTTCCATCCTCAATTCTTGTGAGAGTTGCTGGTTTTCTGTTGCCCGATTGTGTCCACGACTTGATGTGAGATGTTTGACAAAATGGATATCGTGTACCTTGTTTCGTGACAGCAGGAATGATTTGTCTGTTCTGCTTAGATTCCACGCAGATTTCACAGATATGCAACACCGTACTAACTCTTGAGCGCTCGTGAAATATCGCCTCGCTAAGTGATCCCGCAACGTACGTTGCACATTTCATCCATTTGTCTGCGAATGTCAATATCTCTGCGTATGTCAATATTTGCTTTACATGAGAAACGTGATATTAAAGCTTGTGTGAAAGCAGGGGGGATGCTGGTCGACAAGAATACTCTTGGAGGCTAGCATTCTTTGGGGAGTTCCGCCCCCACGTACCTGAGGAAATTCCCGCAGGGGGAGTGCCGGTCGACGGGAGCACTCTTGGAGGCTAGCATTCTTTGGGGGGCGCCGCCCCCACGGACCCGAGGATATGGAGGGCACCGTGAGGTTCCCTCCTGGGAAGACAGGTAACGACTCTGATTGGATCTGGACTACGCTTTGGACAACGAGCTGGAATTTATGCTTTGGGCTGGCGGATGTGATGGTTTGGACCTAGTTGCTTTGCACGGTAGCGCCGAGGTGACACCCGTGTGTGAACGGCTCCAATTCAACCATCATACCGTCTCCGTCCCGTTAAAACCTTGGCAGGCCTCGGAGTACGTTCGAAGTTCGCACCATTGGGTTGGTGGTGTAGGTTCGGTTGAGACGGACTCCCGATTAGCGCTGGCTTGGCTCTGAGCACTTGTCATTATAAGGGCTTGTGCCAACCCTCGCATGGTCTCCCTGTTCTGCAAAGATAACCATAGGACCAAAAAGGCTACTACACACACGAACGGAGATAGCGGCTCCGAGGGGAGACCCAATAAAACTGGAACAACCAAAATCAAAAGATCAAAAAATCAAAAAAAAAAGTAATAAAAAATAATACCAACGACGACGCAACCAGCGGTTGCAGCCACGAATATAACAGTACATCGAGAGTGGTACTAACCATGACAAAAACGACGCGTAGCGCAATGAAAGTGAAGATGGAAGAAAAACGGAGATAAGCAGACAGTCTGAGTCAGACTGGAATTCCTGCGGCGTTCGGGCGCACCAAAAAAATTATGCGAACGCCAGAGCGTCCCATTAAGGAAAAGCGGGAGACTCTGCAGGATGCTACAGGTGTTCGAGCGGTGGTAGATAATATAAAGAGCATCGAAAATTCGTTGGTCACTGCTGCGATCGTTACCGAAGCGACCGATGCAAGGTTCGCAAACCCCGACATAGTACAGAAACATCCTGAAGCCAACGAGGAGACTACGGTACGAAAAGCAACAAGCGACCAGACAAATAAAGCGCCGTTGTGTGATTGCACCGCCAACGTCGAAAATGTGGTGGAAGTACTGCATTCGGAAACGGAAAGCGATAATTGCCACACAGCAGTACGAAGAAAAAAGGCTATTCCGAAAAGCGGGTGATGTTCTGAAAAGAATACAATCTGCATTCGACTCCCCAAAAATCAGCAAAGCAGTAAAGGCTGGGCTCCTTGAACTAGAGGAGCTCCTAGGTCGCATAGGGCACTATCGAAGGAGCTGGTTAAGGGCTGAAGACGAGCAGAAGGCTAAGAGGCGCTGGGGGCGAAATCTAAAGGCCACATGCAGATAGCTCCATCATTAAAAATAAATAAAAGAATGGCGTCTAGCCCAATCGAAGGAGATCGGAATAAAAGAAGAAAAGAAGAGACACTTGATGGGCGTGGAGCACCAGATCACGGGTTCCAGATAGTGCTTACAAAAGGAGTGAGGAAAGCCGTAAAGAAACTCCTTCCAAAAGTGCCAGAAAGTAAAGTACGTACAGACGCCCAATCAGAAAAAGGACCTGATGCAAAACAGGAGAGGCAGAAGCCCCGACAAAGACCCTGGCAGCAGGCACTGCTCGTAAGGCCCCAAGATGGCCGATCCTACGCGGAGGTCCTGCGGAGCATCAGGGGAAATGTAAGGCCCAAAGACACCAATACTACCATTAAAGTAGTACGACCAACACGGTCGGGCCACATACTGGTCGAATTCAGAGCAGAGGCTGGCAATAAGGAAGCATTCTGCGACGCAGTAAAGAAAGTCCTCGGCAAAAGCGCAACTATAGCCTCGCTCGAACTGATGGCAACGATCGAAATAAGAGACATTGACTGCGTGATGGATCTGGCCAAGGTAGGAGAGGGCATCAAGAGGGAGTTCCTTAGCGTGGGCAGTATCAAAGCGAGACTGACACCAGAAAACAACAGGGGACAACGCATGGCCATAGTTGACTTGACCGGAAAGGACGCCGAACAACTCCTGAACAAGGGCAAAGTAAGAATAGGGTGGGTTATCTGTAGGATACGGTGAAGAGCAACGCCTCTTCAATGTTTCCAATGCCTTGGCTATGGTCATGCCACACAAGTATGTAAAGGACCCGATACGAGTTCCCTATGTTACAAATGCGGTGAAATGGGACATCAAAGAAAAGAGTGTACGAAGGAGGCACACTGTATTCTTTGCAAGGATGCTGATCCAAGACCTGATGTTGGACACGTCTTGGGATCAGGAAAATGCCGGGTGTTCCAGGAAGCCCTAGCCAAGGCAAAATCAGAAATTCGATGACCCGCATCCTGCAGCTAAACCTATACCGCAGTTCAACTGCCCAAAATCTGCTTGAGCAGTTTGCGAGGGACATGAAAGCCGACTTTTTGCTGCTGAGTGAGCAACACCATGATAAAAGTCCTGGATTATGGTATTCTGACGAAACTGGTACTGCCGCCATCTGGACTCGGAACAGTGATTCCCAAGCGGAGATTTGTGGACCGGAGGATGGTTTCGTGTGGGTTCGGTGCTTAGGGACCACCTTCTTTAGTGTGTGCTTAACGCCGAACGAATCGGTATCATCTTTCCAAGCCAAGCTCAATGCTCTGGAGGGCACTGCCTCGAACGCAGAGGGCAAAGTGCTCGCTGGGGGCGACTTCAACGCTAAAGCAATCTAATGGGGCATGCCTCAAACGGACCCGCGGGGAAAACGAATCCTGGAAATGGTGGCCAGGACGGCGCTCGTCATAATAAACACCGGAAACACTCCGACTTTCCGCCGTATTGGCTGTGAGGGAACCATACCAGGCGTGACATTCACCTCGGAGTCCTTAGTACGCAGGATACACAATTGGAGAGTATTAGAGGACTACTCAGCCTGCGAACATCAGTGCATTCTGCTTGAGATAAGTGATGCTGCCTCCCGACGTCCGTGCTCTCGGATCTCTACAACTGGATGGAACATGGGAGGGATGGACGCCAAGAGGTTCGTCGAGGTGCTCACAGCAGGTGAGCCGCTGCAGTGAGCTTCGGAGGGGACGACATCATGACGACTGCTTGTTGCACTTCTATGCCTCGTCGAAGACCCCGGCACGGCAAGCCCCAGTGTACTGGTGGTCAACTGAAATCGCTGAAAAACGAAGGGAGTGTCACAAGCTTCGACGTGAGGCTCAACGGGCGCGGAACCGTGACGAGGCATGCGACTGGGCGGCAGCATATTAGTCGGCCAGGAAATTCGTTCGCGAATTGATTAACAGTAGTAAGGCTCGCTGCTGGCAAGACCTAGTGGACAAGGTGAACAAGGGTCCGTGGGGCCTTGGTTACAAGCTAGTTATGCGGAGGCTTGGCGCCCTACGGAAGCCTTGTATACATGACGCGGGAAAGATGGACGCGATAGTGCGGGGACTCTTTCCCCCCCATCCCGTCCGTATTGACGCTGTCCATAGTGAAACAGCAGTCGAGTGTCCACTCTTCACGCAGCCGGAACTGGAGAAGGCAGTCTTTTCATAGAAAGCGAGGAAGGCTCCAGGTCCAGATGGGGTTCCGGGTGAGGTGTTGCTGCTCATCTATCACCATTGTCCTGACTTGCTGCTCAGCACATTCAACGCTTGCCTACGGGACGGGGTTTTTCCAGTACGATGGAAGGTGGCGATGCTCGTGCTGATCAGCAAGGGGAAGGGAAATCCCGAATCACCGTCTGCATACTGCCCGAAGGTGGCGATGCTCGTGCTGATCAGCAAGGGGAAGGGAAATCCCGAATCACCGTCTGCATACTGCCCGCTATGCATGCTAGACACGGCTGGGAAAGTGCTAGAGAAACTCATCAAGGGAAGACTCACTGACGCGATTCGTGCTACTGGGGACCTATCTCCTCGGCAGTGCGGCTTCAGAGCAGGACGTTCTACAATTGATGCGATTGCAGAGGTGGTGAACGCGGTCCAAAAAGCGAGGCATATGGTCGCACCAAGCGACGGATCGTCCTATTGGTGACACTCGATGTCAGGAACGCCTTCAACTCAGCTAGATGGGTGGATATTCTGGATACGCTGGAAAATCATTTTCAAGTTCAGAATACTTAATGCGCCTTTTGAGGAACTACCTAAAGGACCGAAGCCTGCTCTACGACAGGACACAGGGACCGAAGAAGGAAATCACATCGGGTGTTGCCCAGGGATCTATCCTTGGTCCAGACCTGTGGAACGTGTCTTCCGATGGGCTACTGAGACTCTAGATGCCAGCTGAGTCGCGCTTGATCGGCTACGCGGATGATATTGCGGCTCTGGTCGCTGGACGCACCGTAGAACCGACTAAGGCTAGGCATGCTAATGCGCCGAGCGAGAGGCTGGATGACTGCTCGCGGGCTCAGTTCAGCACTGGAGAAACCCGATGTGGTCATTTTGACAAAAAAGAGAGTCCCTAGAGTAAGGATGATCAGTATTGGATATACAAATATCGAATTGCACGAAGGGAAGGTGGATTGCAAGCCTCATCCCGGATGTGAGATCTTGACTAAATCGAAGGCATGGTGGGACTGACTTCTATCTGACCCAGCTTTTGAGCGGGCATAGGTGTTTTCAAACTTACCTGCACAAGATTGGTAAGTCACGGTCCCCCGATTGTCGGTATTGCCCAGGAGAGGAAGACAATGCCTGCCACACATTTTTTGCGTGCATAAAATGGGAAGCTGCGAAGAGCCTTCAACAGGGAGACGAGAGAGCTCACCCCGGATAATATAGCCGCAGTGATGCTCGAATCGGTTGACAAATGGAACCAGGTGGCACATTATGTTCGGGTTATCCTAAAAGATAAAACGGACTCACAGCAGCCGAGGGTGTTGGAGCTGGGAGATCGCTTGTCTGGCACTTCCTCTTCCCCTCTCCCCTCCCGCTAGAAGAGCGACCCCCACTTTGAAGGCGTAAGAAAACGAGACCTGGCCCGAACTAATGCGTCAAATGGTTCCAGGCTAGGTTCTCAGGTTGACAGGGGAGGTGTTTAGTAGGTAGTCCAGTCACCTTTTTGCGAATATGGGAGTCCCACACTCTGTGCGTAAATAAGCATTCACCTCCCTACCGCGAAAACAAAAAAAAGGTTCTGTTGAAGTATGAAACAATATGGGGTTTCCCAGGGACGAGAAGTTAGCCATTCTGGCAGCATGTTTAGTACTGCGATTCCATGACCGGGCGTGGACAAATCGCCTTCAACCTCTTACGTCAGCCTTTGACAAATAGTAAAAGTTACCAGTGACCACCTCAAAGGAGGTGTAAGTAGAGGTTGGTAGTAGAGTTGTAGGTGTACTTCCAGTTATTAAGCTTTCTCAAAATTTAATGTCCCATCATTGGAGAACCAGTAAACAAAATGCACGACTCCGAAACCATTTACTACCAAAAAAAGATTCATTTAAATTCTAACTTTATTTAATTTTCCCATAAATTCAAACACGTTTCTTTTAACCTCTCTACAACTTCAAAACGTAGCTTTCACAAGTTCTTTGACGTTTCTCATTGTTAGCGTTTTGTAAAGTCATTTTAAAAGACCCTACTAAAATCGCGACCTATCTGCCCGCCTGTCCACCTATCCGTCCATTCGTCCGTCTGTCCGTCCGTATGTCACAGCAATTTTTCTCGCAAACCATAAAAGCTAGAAACATCTAATTCTATATATAGGAGTGAAGTGATGCCCTCTTCAAAGATAAACTACAAAAAAATTTTATAAAGTATTTAAGGGGGCGTCCCCTCATAGTGGAGTGGTCCCTGAAAAAAAATACATCGAAGATGGTCAACATGGGTATCAAATGAAAGGTCTTAATTAGAGCTTTTCAAAACAGGTCCTAAATTGAAATTTTTTGCTTCGAGGGGCACACGGGGAGGGAAATACACGAAAAATGTGTATCCCCCTCCCTCGCGATTGGACACCTATGATCCGAAAAATCTGAAAAAAATTATGGAGGTAAGTGTTTGTGAGTACAGAAACAACAAATACCTTAGAAGTCAAAATTCTCTCAACTTTGTTAATAATGGTATGACCTTCGAATTTTACATTCTCTTCAATAAATCATATGAATACCCTTAAACTCAACGAAATTCGATATTTAAGTAGTCTCACAAAATATCCTAGTGCTGTGAAACTTTAACTAAAATCGAATCATATCCATGGAAGTTATAGCCATTTGAAATTTCGCCAATTACAACAACAAAAACACACAATTTTGGTTTTTGAAGGACTTTCCATCGAATCAGACACTACCGTTTTGATTTGATCTTCTTATAATTTTCAGATAAGATCGATAACAACCAAATTTTTAGGAATTCATGATTTGAGTGATTTTTGTTAGTTTGAAACAAAATGGCGACCGTTGAAAATGGAGAAATAATGGATTTTCTTTTCAACGTCCATATCTCCTTGAAATGTTTCTTAACTTTATTCGTTGCTGGTGACTGCATTTCGTAAGTTGAGTATAAAACCGTTCTGACATGAGCGAAGGTCTATCTACCCAACTTGTTAATCTTAAAACAATTTTAATTATGCGTTAACGTCTATGATATTTATCATTAAGCTATGTGTTGACAACGATCAGTAAAATTTGAGTGTGTCATTTGTATTGCTGATTGTTAGGATTTAGACGACTTGAACATTTGGTAGACTTAAAAATATTAGCAGCAATCAGCTCACTTTTCATGGGGGTTTTCCTGCGCCAGTGATGGATTTGAAGCCAAAATCATCTCTATAAAAAACATTCAATTTTTTTTTTAACACATCATGTTTTTCATACACACCGAGTTTCGGCTTCTTACCTCTTTGAAACATGAGTTGTAAAGATGCTATGAAACGTTTATAGTCCTAAGAAACCAGCTGCACTGCCTGCACGAACAAATACATATTTCAGACACGCAAAATTGTTTGAGTGTTTCAAACAATTTTCTGCGAACTAATTGTAAAATTGAATGTCCTTAAAAACCAGTTCTTTAAAATTCAAGCATATTCACAAAAGAAATAAAGCTTAAAAATCCTTGCCCTATTTTGAAAAAATCTTATTAATGAGAACAATTCATGGAATATTAGCTCCCATTAATGCATCTGATATAAAAATTTAAGAACAGCCATTTAGTACGGATGCCTTCTTTTAATTTTACATCTTCTTCTTAAATGTGTCACAGACGGAAACTACTTCGAGCGCTGTGCATCTGTGATTTGAGTATTCTTTGTAACTCGTCTGGCCTTGCATCTTAAGGCCATTTTTTGAACCAGCTTGTACTACGTTGATTAAGAAAATGTGCCCGTTCTTAGAAAGAGATTATGTAAAATATAATCGATTCATCATTTATCAGAAAATATGTGAAAAATATGTGAAAAATTAAAGCCATCCATCAGAAGATGTAAAATCCATAACAAATTGTAAATTTTATCACTTGAAAATATGTTTTTTAAGTGAAATTAGAAGCTATTCATTTCACTACAAAAAATAAAAGTATCTGAAGTGTAAACTTTTTTATATTTTTAGCTCTTGCTATTATGATTAGATATTTTTCAGCCAGAAGTTGAAAAAACGTAAAAAGATCAAATTAACACTCACGAGTAATATTTTGTGTCACTCACGAATAATCAGCTCGTAAAATATTTGAAACAAAAAACATTAAGCAACGTGTGTTGCGACGGGAGAAACATGTGCTTAGTGAAAGTCTCAACTCATTGGTCAATTAATCAAGATGATGGACAAAAAATTTTGAGCAATATAAATTTGTTTAAAAAATTTATCTCGTTCGACAAGGTAAACTTCTTGTTTGGTCTGGACAGTTCAGTATTGAGAATTGTGGCTTCGTTTCGCCAATGTTCTATGGGAATTCTTGATTTTATTTTTTGTTTATAAATACGAGTATAGGTATGTAAATTCGACATGGATTTTTTTCTAAATTTAACTGATATGATTGGAAATTAAAAATTCGTCGGAATACTCGTAGATGAGATAATCAAAACAATATTGCAGAAGATTCGAAAATTATTTTGATAACGTCATTGGGCTTACGAATAATCAATATCAAATAAAGAATGATGAATTGATAGTGTATATTCTTGTTTTGAGATCTTTGAATGTTGTTAAAAAATTTTTGTACACGAAAGAAAAAAAATTAATTTTTGTATATGATTTAAATCACACAAATCGGCAGACATGACAAAATACGCAGATATTATTTATTCAATTTTTATCACTGCAGTATCTTTTATCTACTGTACTCATAAATCCATTGAAGAAACCTCAATTGTGGCATAGTGTACTTGTATAATTTACAGACAAATAACTGCTTATCGTTTTATAGGTTTTCAATATTATCATTGTCATATCAGCATAAACTTTACCGATTTGACATAATTTCATGTGGTTTATTTGAACATTTAATTTTCTGAAGATATATAGTATATACAATGAGGTGTGGTAGATAATATGCGAGTACGAATTGGTAGTAAAACAGTGGCTACTAATTCTCTACTACAATAATTAATTTGTGTGGTCAATTTATCATGTTATTATTAAATAGTTTTATCATGTGCTAAATACAAAACCCTCAAAAATATTCTTGACTAAACACCAGACAGTATGAGTAAATAACAAGTGATGTCCATCGATCTCACTCAATAAGAAATAATTACATTGAAAAAGTATTTAATTCGAACTAGATTTAATTAAACGTTACAATAAAAATCCATTAGGTGGTTTTCATTGTGCATACTTCTACACCAGAGACAACGTGACATGTTTAGATGAGTTGAAGTAAAAAGACTTAAAAGATTGAAATCTATAGAAAACTGATAACTATCTATTATCAATATTAACCACAAGTATCGGAGTAAATACCAAGCTGCTCTGTTGAATTATAAGTAAAATGCAAATTAAATGATGCTAAACCAGTGATTCGGAAAATATATTCATTGCATCATTTGCATGACTACTAGGTAAACGGAGTTAACGTGTGTGAATACTAAGAAAATATGATTGACCCGTTAAATGGATTTGTCAATATTGTAACGATAATTTTGAAATTATATGAAAATTTATAAAAGTGCTAAATCATATCGATTGTAGGTTAGATGATAATTTGTAATATAAGTAGATACATGGCACACTATTTACCATTTTATGAAAGAAAACTCAGTTTTTAAACTAGACTACATGTACGAATATTTGTGGAAGATTTTAGAATTGCACAATCCATCAGATATTATGCAAAGTTTTAATATAAGGTCCAAGCATGAATTATTCCGTCTGTCCATACGCTTGTTAAATGTTAAGCAAAAGCAATCTCCACCCAAACTGTACGAATTATCTAATAAATTAAATTCGAATCCGAAATTCTTTGATTGTTTCATAGACAACCCAAAATACACCCGAGCCCGACATACTCGGTTTCGGTTTTTGTCTTTTATTTATTCTTATAATTTGGATAGAAAATGCGAAGAGTTAAGCAAAGAAATCTCGAAAAACTGTTCTAACTCATCCAATTTAGGAAAAACCTGAAAAATTTGTAATAAGTGATAGTTATAGACCAGCATCTTGATTTCCGTTCTACCAAGCAAGCATATTCAAGATATGTGATCGCACACAATATTCAAAACTGGGAAGCTTACTGAAAAATAAGTATTCGGAGTGAATATAGGGAGTTCAAATCGCACGTTATTGATTTTAAGGCACAAAAGCGAAATCCTCCAAAAGCTGGCTGATCAACGTATACGCCCCGACCGATGAAACGAAGGATACGTTCTACAATCACTTAGAAAAACTAGTCAACTCATTGCCTACAAATGTCACAAAAATAATTCTGGGCGATTTCAACGCTAAGGTTGGCAAGGAGATATCTCATCGGGGAACAACTGGAGAATATAGCCTCCATGATGAAACAAATGATAACGGTCAGCGCCTGATTGAATTTGTATGTAGCAGAAATCTAGTCATACGTTTGACTTGCTTTCTTCATTGACGCATTCATAAAATTACCTGGGTATCACCAGATGGCAACACCCAAACCTGATCAACCATATTCTGATCCAACAGCGTTGGGCCTCGTGCATACTTGACGTCCGTACATACCGAGGAGCGAATTGAAACTCAGATCATTACTTGATCAAATTAACCTATCGATGTCATATGCCAAAGGTGTATTCAGCGAAGACCCACTTGCTACAAAAGTTTGCCATCAAAAGGGTCCAAACGGCGTCTGTAGCCAAAAATTTCACGGAGATCCTCGACAAAAAGCTGGGTCCCATCTCATCAAACGCATCGCTGAAAACAAGCAACGAGTTCTCGATGGAAGTGAAAGCGGCTATTAAGACCGCGGCAGAACATACAATTGGACATAAAGCCCGGCACCAAAGAAATGGTTTGTTCGATGATGAGTGTCAGAATGCGTTAGACAAAAAGAATCAGGCGTACAATGTAACGTTGGTAGGAAAACCAGGACAGGTATACAAAGTAGTGAAAAGCCTGAAAAGTGGTTATCAGCCCAAAATCACGCACTATTGTGATGACATCGGAAATATCATTGCTGATGAAAACAAGAAGGGAAAGATGAGCATCATATTTCAAGAATCTCCTCAATCCTCCGCACAGCTCCAAAACATCGGAGCCTGTCGATGTTTCCGAAGAGCTTCCATTGATTCCACTAACTCTGGATAAAGTTTGTTCTACATCAAAGCCCAAAAGAATAATTAAGCGCCGGGTATCCATGAGATTCCAGTAGACCTTACCAAGTATGGTGGCACCAGTGTTCATAAAACTATTCACAAAGTCATCCAGCACATTTGGCAACAAGAACATACAGGTATGCCGAACGGGTTGAGCCAATCGATTATATTCCCTATCGAAAAAAAAGGTGACATGCTACAGTGCGAAAACTATAGAGGCATATCACTACTTTATACGGCATACAAAATATATTCTTAAAAAATAAAATCGGAACATACGTGACAGTATTATTGAGGAGTATCAAGGTAGTTTGAGAGCAGGTAGATCGACAATAGACGTGCACCAAATTTTCGTTGACTTTAAGCAAGCATACGACAGTATTGATCGTAACGTACTGTACCAAATAATGCTTTGCTTTGGTATCTCAGCCAAATTAGTTCGACTTACCAAAATGACAATGGCGTCGATGACCTCTCAAGTCCGCATCAACAACCAACTCACCAATGCCTTTGACACAAATATCGAACTAAAGCAAGGACCTGCCGCTGGCCCCATTGCTGTTCAATTTGTCTCTGGAGTATGTCATAAGGAGGCTACTTGTCGAAACACGAGGTACATTATTATAATAGTCGAGTCAAGTAGTAGCCTATCCAGACGACATCAACATTTTGTCACGGTCATTACTAACTGCCAAAGAACTGTTCCTAGACCTGGAAAGCGAAGCAAAACTAGTAGGGCTATAAATCAAAGGAAATAAAACAAACCTCATGAGACAGTCGAGGAAAAATACCTAAAATATCAGTCTTTTTTTAGTGTTTTTGAGACGTGCATGTCATTTACACACAGAGTGTGGGATTCCCATGCTCGCAAGAAGGCGACTGGACTACCCACTAAACACCTCCTCTGTCAATCTGAGAAACCAGCCTGGGAACGTTTGATACATAACTACGGGCCAGGCCTGTTTATATTAAGCCTGAGACGCCTTCAAGCTAGGGGATCCCTCTTCTAGCGGGAGGGGAGAGGTAAAGAGGCAGTGACAGACAAGCGATTCCCCAGCCCCAACGCCTCCGGCTATTGTGAGTCCGTTTTATCTTTAAGCTCTCCCGTCTCCCTGTAGAGGTCCCTTCGCAGCCTGTCTCATTTCGTGCACGCAAAAAATGTGTGGCAGGCATTGTCTTCCTCTCCTAGGTAAAACTGACAATCGGGGAACCATAACTGACCAATATTGTGCAGGTAAGACTGAAAACACCCATGCCCGCTCAAAAGCTGGGTCAGAAAGAAGTCAGTCTGACCATGCCTTCCATTTTGCCACGGTCAAACATCCGGAAAGAGGCGCGCAGTCCACCTTGCCTACGCGGAATTTACCCAGGACTGCTGCCAATCGTTGAGTGAGCGCTGTCTCTCCTCGAGAACAACCGTCTCCCTCGCATCCTCGTTTCGGCACAGGGCGACAGGTATCTCGCCTGCAATAACTCTCACTGTCGGATACGAAGCTGCAATTCTCAGTGCTCCTCTTCTTTGTAACTGTACCAAGCGTTTTCGGTATACCTCCTTACTGAGAGCGTCGCCCCATACTACTGCTCCGTACAGTAGCACTGAACCTACAGTATTTATCAAAAGGCGTCTTCTTGATGGGTTGGGGCCCCCTACGTTGGCCATAACTCGACTCAGAGCCGATTCTAAAGGAGCAGCCTTCTCAGTCGTTGCCCTGATTTGCTCAAAGAAACTCATCTTCGAGTCTATCAGTAGTCCCAGGTACTTCACTGATGGCTACGATTCGATTCATATGTCTCCAATACTCATCATTCTTACTCTAGGGATTCCCTTTTTTGCCAAGATGACCACTTCAGTTTTCTCCAGTGCTAAACTGAACCCGCGAGAAGCCATCCAGTCTCTCACTCGGCGCATTGGAATACCTAGCCTAAGTTGCGCTTATTTAACGGGTCCAGCGACCAGAGCCGAAAATCATCCGCACATCCGATCAAGCGATCTGGCATCTCCAGTTTCAGTAGCCTGTAGAACGTATCTTACATACGTTCTACAGGTCCGGTCCACGGTAGATCCCTGGACAACATCCGATGTAACTTCCATTCTTCATTGGTCCTATGGCATGTCATAGAGCGGGCTTCGGTCTTCCAGGTAGTCCTTCAAAAGCCGGATTAGATATTCTGGAACTTAAAAAGGGGTTTCCAGTGTATCCAGAATGTCCACCCATCGTTCCCAACGTCGAGTGTCACCAACAGGACGATCCGTCGCTTGGTGCGACTTTATGCCTCTGCCTTTTGGACCTCGCTCACTGCCTTTGCAATCATACCAATGGAAGAACGTCCTGCTCTAAAGACGCACTGCCGAGGAGATAAGTCCTAGCAGCACGAATCGCGTCAGTGATGCTTCTCTTGAAGAGTTTCTCTAGTACTTTCCCAGCCGTATCTAGCATGCATAACGGGCGGTATGTAGACAGCGATTCGGGATTTCCCCCCGCCTTGCTCGCCAGCACGAGCCTCGCCATCTTCCATCGTACCGGGAAAACCCCGTCCCGTAGGCAAGTGTGTACTGAGCAATAAGTCAGGACAATGGTGATTGACAAGCTGCAAAACCTCAGCTGGAACACCATCTTGACCTGGAGCCTTCCTCGCTTTCAGCGAAAGGACTGCCTCCTCCAGCTCCAGCTGTGTGAAGAGTGGTCACTCGACCGCTGTTTCACCAAGGACAGCGCCAACACGGACGGAATAGGTGGGGAAGAGTGCCCACACTTCCTCGTCCATCTTTTTCGCATCATGTATGCAATGTTTCCATAGAGCACCAAGCTTCCGCATAACTAGGTTGTAGCCAAGGCCCCACAGATCCTTAATTACATTTTACACTAGATCTTGCCAGCAGCGAGCCTTGGTGTTGTTAATTAATTTGCGAAGGCATTTCCTGGCCGACTTATATGCTGCTAGCCAGATGCATGTTTTGTCACTGTTCCGTGCCCACTGAGCCTCACCTCGAAGCTTGTGACACTTCCTTCGCTTTTCAGCGATTTCAGTTGACCTCCAGTACACTGGAGGCTTATCTTGCCGGGGTTTTCAACGCAGCATAGAAGTGTTGCAAGCAGTTGTGATGATGCTCATTGTTGAGTTCACCACGTTTTGCGCTGCCCGTTCTTCCGTCTCCTCCGAATCCAACGGGGCATCTGCTGTGAGCACCGCGACGAACTCTCGGCATCCATCTTCCGATATTCCATTCAATTGTAGAAAGCCGAGAGCATCGGCGTCGGGAGACAACATCACTGATATCCAGTAGAATGCCCTAATGATCACTGGCCGAATAGTCCTCTAGTACTCTCCAATTATGCACCCTCCGTTCTAAGGACTCCGCGGCGAATGTCACGTCCGGTATAGTTCCTTCATAGCCAATGCGGCGGAAAGTCAGCGTGTTTCCGGTGTTTAGTACGACGAGCACTGTCCTGGCCACCATTTCCAGGGTTCTTTTTCCCCGCGGATATGTACGAGGCATGCCCCATTCGATTGCTTTAGCGTTGAAGTCCTTACCAACGAGCACGTTGAGTTCTGCGTTCAAGACAGCACTTTCTAAAGCATTAAGCTTGGCTTGGAAAGATGATGTCGATTCGTTCGGCGTTAGGTACACACTAAAGGAGGTGGTCCCCGAGCACCGAACCCACACAAAATCATCCCCCCGTCCACAGCTCTCCGCCCAAAAATCACTATTTCGAGCCCAGGTAGCGGCAGTACCAGTTTCATCCGGATACCGGGTACCATAGTGTTGCTCACTCAGCAGCAAAAAGTCGGCTTTCATGTCCCTCGCAAACTATTCAAGCAGGTTTTGGGCGGTTGAACTGCGGCGTAGGATTTGCTGCAGGATGCGGGTCATCGCAGTTCTGATTTTGCGCTGGCTAGGGCTTCCTGGAAAAAAACGGCATTTTCCTGATCTCAAGACGGGTCCGAAATCAGGTCTTGGATCAGCATCCCTGCAAAGAATACACTCAGCAGCAAAAAGTCGGCTTTCATGTACCTCGCAAACTATTCAAGCAGATTTTGGGCGGTTGAACTGTGGCGTAGGATTTGCTGCAGGATGCGGGTCATCGCAGTTCTGATTTTACGCTGGCTAGGGCTTCCTAGAAAAAACGGCATTTTCCTGATCTCAAGACGGGTCCAAAATCAGGTCTTGGATCAGTATCCCTGCAAAGAATACTGTATGCCTACTTCGTACACTGTTTTCTTTGATGTCCCATTTCACCGCATTTGTAAAATAGGGTACTCATTTGCATACTTGTGAGGTGTGACCATAGCCAAGGCATTTGAAATATTGAAGAGGTGTTTGTCTTCGCCGTATCGCACAGAGAACCCACTCTACTCGTACTTTGCCCTTATTCAGAAATTGTTCGGCGTCCTTTTTTCGGTCAAGTCAATTATGGTCATACGTTCTCCCCTATGGTTTACTGGTGTCAGCCTCACTTTGATCCTGTCCATGCCAGGGAACTCCCTTATGATGGCCTCTTCTTGCTTGGCCAGTTCCGTGACGCAGTCAATGTCTCTTATTTCGATCATTGCCATCGGCTCGAGCGAGGCTTTAGCTGCGCTTTTGCCGAAGACTTTCTTTACTGCGTCGCAGAATGCTTCCTTATTGTCGGCCTCTGCTCCGAATTTGACTAGTATGTGGCCCGACTGCATTGGCCTCACTGATTTAATGGTAGTGTTGTTGTATTCGGGCCTTATGTTTCCCCTGATGTCCCGCAGCACCTCCGCGTAGGATCAGCCATCTTGGGGTTTTACGAGCACTGCCTTGCTACCGGGGTCTTTGTCGAGGGCTTCTCTCCCTGCTGTTTCACATTAGGTGTTTATTCTTGTTGAGCTTCCATTAGAACTTTGTTTCTTGGCACTTTTTGAAGGAGTTTCTTTGCGGCTTTCTTTGCTCCTTTTGTAAGCACTATCTAGAACCCCTGATCTGCTGTTCCACTCCCATCAAGCGCCTCTTCCTTCCTTCTTCTATCCCGATCTGCTTCGATTAGGCTAGACACTATTCTTTTATTTATTTTTGATTGTGGCACCATCTGCACGTGCCCTTTAGATTTCGTCTCCACCGCTACTTTAGTTTTTTGCTCTTCTTCGGCCTTCTGCTCCTCTTCGGCCTTTAACGAGCTCCTCCGATGATGCCCTATGTGGTCTAGGAGATCCTCTAGTTCAAGGAGCCCAATCTTTACGGCTGTGTTAATTTTTGGCGAGTCGCATGCAGAATGTATTCTTTTCAGAAAACCTCCCGCTTTTCGGCATAGCCCTTCTTCTTCATATTGCTGGGCGGCAATTGTAGTTTGCTACCATCGTTCTTGGAGATATTATCGGCGTCCGTTTCCATTCGCTACATATTCGACATTGCATTCAAAACTAACAACAACATTGGAAAAACGCTTAAACCAAAACTGAATGACACATCAATATGCAAAAACAGCGGCATATACAAACGGACATGCAAGGACTGAGACATGGTATAAATATAGGAAGGACAACATGAAAACTAATGACAAGATACAAAGGGGACTTACGATTTTTTTTACAGAACAAGGCAGACTCCAATTATGCGACACACCTACAAAACCACGCACATGAGCCTGACGCTATGACAAACTCTATGAAACTGCTACACAAACAAAGCAAAGGGCCAAGACTTGACATCCTAGGAAGACTTGAAATATATAAACATAGAAAAACAGACGGTAAAATTATCAACGAACAATTTGTTACCAATTCCGACGCAATTTTTTCAGTACTAGACCACACTCGTTAGACGAAAACTGAAACGAGATGAAACAGAACAAACGGACATCCAACAAGCAAAAAAACAAAAACCTAATATTCCTCTACCTGGCCTGGCCTGGCCTCTACTTGACGTAATTTACTATCTGACCTAATTACCCATCCGCTCAACAATTCTACGACTATATAAAGTCATTCCCATCAACACATCCTTTAGACACTGAAAATGACTCGAAGTAGTCGTAACGCGTCTGCTCACACAATAAAGCAAGGCCCGATGGCTTTTAAAGAAAAAAGAGAATTGATTTACGGATACCAAATAAACAAAATTATTGACTTCAATGTTCCTGTTTGTCTTTAGTCATGACTTCTCTCCTAAGTCCTGAATCGTCAATGTGTAGTCGCTTTTATCTCTTGCTTCTCTTCTTCTTTTCACCCCAGCTTGGGAGTTCCGGAAGGTTCAATACTTGGCACCATACATTTTTAATGGTATTGTACTAAAATACAAAACCCTATTGTAATCACGACCTGTTTCCATCTGTCCGTCTGTATGTCATAACATTTTTTCTCCGAAACTATAGAGGCTGCAGTCACGAAACTTCTTGAAATTTTCAGGGTGGAAAAATTTTTCAAAGGGGTTCAAGGGGGTCTCTCCATATAGAGGTGACCCTACAAAAAAAAATTCACCATTGGTAGTCGAGTAGGGTGTCATTATATTCTATGTGACCTTTTCGAAACAAGTCTTAAAATTTCCGTGTCAGTACCATGGGGCCAGGGGAAGGGGAGTGTATGAACTTTTTGACGGCGGGCCCAGGGAGGGGAAATACACGAAAAATTTGTGTGTGTTGTGTATTTTCGTAGCAATACAGCCCCTTTTGGGCCTTCGCTTAGAGATAGTTAGAGTATCTCATTGTCATGATCGAATGCATCGGCACTCCACACACTCCACTGATATGATAACTATGACGCTTTGGCCGTGTGTTCGTCCACTCAGCTGCGCTACGTTCTGATATTAAGCCAGCGCGTATCATAACTGAACAGGCTTATAGTCCGTCCGAAGAATCACTGGAACTAAATCTCGATGACGCCAACGAAATTCGAACCAGAGACCTTTGGCTTACGGGCTTAGTGCTCTAACCACTAAACCACGCGGACGATGAGGTATGCCACTTGAAATTGCGGACAAGTTGGAGATAAGGGTGTTGAATAAAAGGGGACACTCCGGAAGAGGCGATCATTTCTCTTGAAAAAGTGCCCTGAAATTTTACAAACTGTGTTCGATTATTTAGGTGCAATCCAACTCAGTAAGGATCCAGAGATGCCGAACTTCAGAAGTTTGAAGATCGAAATTCTATGATCGACTCGATCAAAAGCTTTGGTGAAGTCCGTTTAAGCAGCGTCAATCTGGTTACCTTTTTCCATAGTTGAGGTGAGAAGCATTAGATTGGTAGTGGTTGACCGACCTTTCCAAAAACCTTGTTGCTGCTCATTTAACGGTAGCTCAACCAACGTAGTAAGCTTGTCACAAATAATTTTTCCAAACAACTTCGGAATAGCTGAAAGTATAGAAATACCTCTATAGTTTGTGATGGATCTCTTATCGCCACTTTTGAAAATTGCAGTCAAATGAGAAGGCTTCCAGAAAGATGGGAAAGCCCCTGATGATAAAGACGCGTTGAAAAAAAATAAACAGAGGGGAGGTGATCTGATATATTAACTCAACAAGGAATCTTGGAGGAAGAGACTCAGGTGCAGGTCCCTTGTTAATATCAAGTTCTTTTATAGCGTTTACAATATCTTCGCTTGACAAACTTATTCCATCAATAACTGGTGTTGTCGTTGAACGACAAATTGGTATGCTGTAAGAAGTGATGGCCGGACGGAAAACCTCTTGGAAATGCTCGGCAAAAAGACCGCATATAATTTCAGGGCAAGCTGAAGAACTATTACCGTAATACATTGATGCTGGAAACCCTGTGGCTTTCTGCTTGATTTTCACGAAATTGAAAAATTCTTTGGAATTACGAATGATATTTTCCTCGGTTAAATTAATGTAATGATCATACGCTTCACGGGATCTTATAGAGAACTCAGTAGCAAACTTATCATATTTACTCTTGAGGTTTATATCAAAGTTGTTATCTCTTATTAATTTCTAGAGCTTATTCTGATTGCGAAAATGTCGAAGATTACGGTCAAGCCAGGGCTTTTTTGAGGAACATGAATTTCAATGCATTCGAATAGTGTTTTATAGAATGAAGAGACTACTTCTTCTAAAGCTAACCTTGAAAGATGGTTCCAATTAATAGTGGCATGATAAAATTTAATGCAATTGTACTCGGCCTTAAATAAGTCAAATAACGTACAATACAGCCATTTTACGTTCGAGAAAAAGTTGCACCAGATATGGGTGGTTCAACCGAAGGAACGAGATGGCTTGTGTGTTGAAGACAAGGTTCTCCTAGTCATTGATTGGACTGACCACAACATAGTCATAAGCATTGGTAAAAATAAGATTCATCCAATTTCCGTTTTGGTTGGGAGCCAGTGCTACTTGTTGTAAGTCATTACCAAAAAATGCATTGATTAGGTTAAGATTGATGGTATTTGAGAGGTTTACTGGTAGAAGATGGTTATCATTTCTAAAAATTATTATTTGATCATGTTCCTTTAGAGATGCATTAATTGAATTTATAATTTCACATATCTTCTCGTTGGGGGTTTCGTCAGATTTTGGTGAAATGTAAAATACCCCTACGTATAAAAATGCTTGCCTAAGCGTATTTGAACCACCTTATGTTCAAAAGTTTTATCGGAGACAGCAGCAATGTTCTCAGAGGCTTTGGAACTTTTGATCGCAATCAACACTCTGCCACCTCTGGTCAGACCTGTGAGCGAATAGTCACGATTAGCTCCATAAATGGTCCAGCTATTGTCTAGAATTTCTTCGTTAATGTAACCATCATGTAGCCAAGTTTCGATGAATGTTAAAACATTAAAATGGCAGGACTTAGCATCAAGGAATAATTTATTCATTTTTCCTCTTGTACTACTATAATTCTGGTAAAAGAGTTTAATACCATTCAATGTTAAATTACTATTAGGAATGATATTTTTCAAACTCTTCTCTAGTTGTCGCAGCATAGAGACATGCTTAGATCCCACATGCAAACCGTATGTTTCCAGACCATTCTTTACCTGATCAGGAGAAACTTCGAGCTGCTCGGGACATTTAACAAATAGACGACGTAATGTCGCAATCTAAATAGGTATGCCCTCTTGCTGAATTATTACTTTGAGATTCGTTTTGGTTTAACCCTCGAAACAGGTTGATTCCGGCTCTTTCTGCATATAAGCAAGATGAAGTCGAACGCAATTAATAACTTGCAGTCCCTAAGTCGAGAAAGTAGATATCTACTCTCAAGGTTATCGTTCATATCAGTAGCTAGCTTTACAAGAGGTGGGTTTAGCGGGTCAAGGTTACTTGTCATGGGACCAGAGATCATAATGTCTGAAACATGCGATACGTGGATAATACCCTCAGAGGATGTGGAGCCGGCGTATCACCACGGACAAAATTTGAGTTAGGTGTTAGTGTAGGTGATTGTGCAGATATTTTTTGGAAGAGGCTACTAACAGGTGCAATAATCGGTTGAACCAGAGGAGAATCTTCTGTCTTATTATTCTGAAAGGTCCGAGTTTCACGATAAATTAGTCTTTTCGAGTGTCTATCACTTGAAGAGAAAGTCATTGGCTGAGAATTAGACTAAGTCTTATCAGAGGAGTAAGTCTTTTGTGACAAGCCAACTATATTGGAAATTGGAAATCTTCTACTTCTTATTGAATTTTTATCACAATTTTTATCTAATTTTAAAAATTTTTGAGAACCATATGCATTTTTACTTTGATTAATCACCTTACCCTTGATGAATTTGGTTTTGGATTTCCATTTCCTAAAAGTCGTTCCCTTCCAGCTCTGGCACTTGTTACCCTAGTGTAGATCGATGAACATCTAGGCATATCGTGCAGGAATAGATACCTTGAATTTGCGTTGTACCAACTCTACAGAACAGTCTTCCAGCAAAAGCTCAAATTTGAGAAGCTTCCTCACCCACGCAACATCGGCCAACTTTAGAGCTCCTTTGACGAAAAATACGCGATATTCAGGATTTTTTCGGTGTAATTCAGGCACTTTTTTCAGATGTAGAGAATTAGCCATTTCAATTTTTCGATCCGCCTGTTCCATTCTTCTTCCGACCAAGAAGTGCCAAATTCAATAACGCTATTAGTACGGCGAACAGGAGATTTGGCCGGAGAAATTAAAAAATTTATATTTGCGATAGCAGTTATCTTCTTGATGGGAGATTTAGAAGTATCCTTCATTACATTGTGACTAGAGATAATAATAGCTGCTTCCATAAACTCTGCAGGTTAAATTTGCTTTAAAGTTTGTGCTGTTAATTTTTTCAAAAAGTTTTTTTTTCATACTATTAACGGCTGTTTGCAGTTGTTACTCCAAAATTTTCGGCAATTCTGAATTTTGTTTGGAAATTTTGCTATCGACTTCAGAAACCTTTTTTTCCCAAATCATGCAGGCGAGTACCAACAGTGCTATATTACAAGGGACCTGATGCACTAAACGGATAGTTGATGGATTCATGATTGATTATGCGAATTTTCGTTAATATGCTATTATGCAACATTTTAAGCAATACGCAAATTGAGTAGCCATATTAAAGCGCAGATCGATGAAAAGACAGACAAAACTCAACTTACGGCAAAAAATACTGACAGTAGCCTTTTTGAAGGTACTGGAAGATGCGAATCTACCAGCTCGGATTTTAATTGTGGGGTGCTTTATTGACAAGTGTTACTTCAAATTTTTGACTGATGTCTTGTACGAGATTTTCGCCTCACTAATCTCGCATTTAGCAAAGCAGCTATTAAGATCATTGAAAAAGTCCCAAATAGGACTTGTTTTTTTTTCTGGGTCTGCTGGAACCCTGGGTTCAAATTCCCCCGGGCGCAGGGAATGTATATGTAATGCTAAGATTAATAAGAACTGGATGGGCTAAGCTCATATAAAATGCATGAGAGAGCATGCGACCGGTTTCTGCTCTCTTCCAAGTGAACAGTCTGTCATTTCCTCCCCGTCTGCCTCTTGCTGGTCACTTTCTTGTTCCAAAAGCTGACTAGGTGTGAACTGACTGTCAATTTGATTGATGCAAATTGGACGCCAAATTGGCCAATTTGCAAGTTTCGTCGCGAATTTTATCCGATATTAAAACTGTGGAAAGTGTTCGCGATCTAAATTCGTTCCAAGTGTTTAAACATTCGATTGGAGTTTGTGATTCAAGTTACTTTAACGTGTGACACTGTGTAATTAACTTAGAATTTCAAAATGAAATGTGTAGTGCCTTCGTGAAAAAATCATAGTGGAAAAGGATCTGTACGTGTTTCCTTTCACAAGTGAGTAGTTATTATATTAATGTTTTGCATGTTTTTTATACAATGCTGAGGGTTTTCTAACAGAAAGCAAATTTTTGGTATTGTATGGAAATTTGTTTACATTGAGCAGCAGCCATGTTTGCTTGTGCAATTTGGCTCTCTCTAAGGTTGTAAACAAGAGCGTAGCAGTAAGAAAAGTGGTCGCAGGGGTTGTTGCAACCATATTGTCACGTGGTATTAGTATTATTTAATTACTCAATGATGTAATGTATATGTGACACTTTGCATTCAATCAAGCGCTTCTTTGTTGATGCAAATTGCCATATATGCAAATCAATGGATACTATTGTGTTTGTCGATACGGGAAAAAAGATGTGTGGGTGGCGGAATCGAAGTGTAATCAACTTCGATTACGTTACCCAAATGCGGCAGCGGTAATTGAAAATGAAAAAAGAGATTGCGGAATCGGATTGGATGGAAGTGAAATGCGGGATTAGGTTGTTGGGATGTGGGTATTCAGTATTTGGTGTTGGAAAGAAGAGGCAGTTTTTTTTCGGTTTTTGGTGGAGTGATTTCGCTAATGATGTTCTTGAAGAGAAGAAAAGTACTATGGAGTGTCGAGGAAAATGTGTTAATATAAACTTGGGAAAGAAAAAGTGTTAATATAAACTCGGGGAACAAGTGTTAATATAAACTCGGGGAGAAAGTGTTAATATAGACTCGGCGAAGAAGTTTGAATATAAATTCGGGGAAAGATAGTTCGAAGTGGACAATTTAAATTTCAAGTTGAGTTGCACAATTATGCTATATAGTAAATCGACAGTGTCGTGACGTTAATAAACAAATAAATGAAATAAAATTAATAAAAGACTGAATTAAAGTAATTACCATAACGTATAGGACAGTTTAAAGTGCAGAGACATAAATTTAAATTGCCAGAAAATAAAAATGTATAAAGTAAAAGTTGGTCCAATAATATTAACTTGAGTCAAGCCAATGTCGGAGATAATAAAGTGAAAAAGGAAAAAAACAAAAAAACCATAAAAAAAGCAAAGAAGATTAGTGGCAGGTCGATCATGCATTGGTTGGGACTTGTAGTTAATTACAATTCACTTAATTTTTATGTGAATTCCCCCCACCTTTTTTTCAGTTGCAGAGCGCTCGGCAGGATATTTTTTTTAAATCTTTTTGATTCCTTTCAATTTAGTTCCATTTGTAGTTAAAGTTTCTTTACATGCAATTTTGTTTATTTCCACGCTTCTTCATTCCACTATAGCATCAAATTGAACATATGCAAAAGCATATTTCTTACTCTGAATAAGGGGAATTCCCTGAAAATAAAAATGCTGTGCCTTGCACTTATACTTTGTATTTTTACGTCTTTGCAACTTCATTCCCTCGTTGGTGCTTCTTGCGTAGAGTCGAAATTTTTATACATTGCATTTATTTGCTGAAATTTTTTTAGAATATATTCTTTATCATTTTCTTGTGAACAAATATTTTTATGATGAAAAAATCAATTAGTTGTACTTTTATTTAGCCAAAAACTATCTTTGAAGATGCAAAGACTGCCAAGATTTCTGCAAGACATAACAAATACAAATGAAGGCATTTCCAATATTGGTGAAGATTTTCGTGAGAGGGCTGATATTTCAGAGAACCAATTTGAAAAAGGTAAAGTGTATGTATCCTCAGAGACCGATAGTGAGAGAGAGAATATTCTCAAAATGCGAAGACGAAGAAAAACTGTAAGATTACCATCATATTCTGATGAGATCAATCGCTGCTGATGGAACTATATGGAATGAAATAAAACCCGGATCCACTCCAGGACGGAGACCAAAACACACAATTTTCAAAAACGTTATTGGGCCTACAGCGTTTGCAAAATGAAATATAATCAAGGGTACTGTGAGTAGCGCGTTTTCATTGATCATTGATCATAAAATTATAGACCATGTTATAACATGCACAGAACAAAAAGCTTTCCGAGTTCTTGGAAAAAAATTGGATCTATCTCATGAAAGGTTCAATGCTTTTCTTGCAGTTTTATACGAACGTGGCGGGTATGAAGCCAAAAATTTAAAATTATCATATTTATTGTCAAAACATTGGGGACCCCCTTTTTTGCAAAAACAATGACCAGAAAAGATTTTACTGATATTTTACGGTTTGTACGGTTCGATAAGAAAAATGAGAGAATTCAAAGATTGAAGAATGACAAGTTTGCAATGATCTCACAAGTTTGGGATTCATTTATCAAAAATAGCCAAAACTGCTACATACCTGGAGAGAATATAACAATTGACGAGCAACTGTTTACGCAATACATACCAAACAAACCCGACATGTTTGGAATAAAATTTTGGTTGGCATCTGATCTCAAAAGTAAATATGTAGTTAATGGGTGCCCTTATTTGGGAAAGGACGAAACAATGCCACCATCGATTCCTTTGAGTGAATTTGTCGTCCTCAAATTAATTGAACCGTTCGCCTTTTCTGGGAGAAATGTAACGACTGACAATTTTTTACCAGCTTATCACTGGCATCAAAGTTATTGCAGAAAAATACTACGTTGGTTGGGACTATCCGTGCAAAAAAAAAGGTAATTACCGAAAACTGCTAAGCAAAAAAAGGATAAACTACCTCTTTATTCATCTGTATTTTGTAAAACCAATAATACTACATTATCAGTATATAAAAGTAAACGAAGAAAACGGTTCTAGTGCTAAGTACGAAACATACATCGATCAAAATTGAAAATTACAAAAATAAACCTGAAACTGTTATATTTTATAATAAAACTAAATTTGGGGTGGATATTACCGATCAAATGGCCAGAAAGTATACTGTGAAGCCTGGTTCTCGGAGATGGCCTCTTCACATCTTTTTCAATATTCTTGACTTAGCAGCAATAAATGCATGGGTTTTGTACAACGAAACAACTTCAGAAAATATGTCAAGAAAAGATTTCCTGTTCGAATTAGCGGAAGAACTTTCCACAAAATATGAAGATTCATCTGAACCAGGAAGTTTCGCCGATCTCTTAATGAGCCATGAAAGTTCTAATATACAAAAAACTTGTCAAATAGGTTTATGCAATGAAAATAAAAAATATAATATCTGTGTAAGTTGCAAAAAACATGTTTGTGGTAAATGCACTTTGAAAAAAATTTCTATTTGCAAAATCTGCGGTCATCGAAATATAATTTGAAAGAATGTATAAAAATTTTTCTGTTTACATAAATTTATATACTTTATTGAATACACATCAATTTATAAATGAAATACATTTTAATTTCCTTGAAAATAGATTTTGAAGTTTAATATTGTTTTAAGTTTAATATTTTTCTGACCATACATCGAACCGTCATTTGGACCGGTTGGTAGAAATAGGTATAGAACAATTGCTGGTCGTTCTAGTGCTATCAAAAAGAGCTGCGATTTGAATGAGCAGACCAGACCACCCTTAGCCACATTGTCCATGAACGCACATTATGCAGCCATGTAGCCAACGAGCATACGAGTGAGAGCAAATCAATGTGTATAGGCAAGAGATCTCAGCGATTTAGAGAGTACTCAGCTCGAGGTATATTTTGCTTGTTGGGTTGCGATTGAATCTGTTACATTGCTCTTTTCAATCGCAACTTTTTTTCACATGCGATCGCAACTTGTGATTCTTTTCAATGAGTGAAAAAGTCGCAGGTTTGCGAAAAAGCATACCATCTTTACTCCTGTATGTGTCATTACTTCTGACTAGTACGTCGTAATTTGGAGTAGTGCTCCCAAATTCGGAGTCCGTATCACAGGAAGCACATTCATGCTCTTAAGTCGGTTCAACGCAGTTTCACACGGTTTCTACTCTTCAAATTCAACCTTCCATACTCCCCTTATGATGACCACCTACATATTTTGAGCCTTTCTCCCCTTGAATCCATACGATGTTTCCTTGATGAATGTCTTTTGTTCAAGCTAAATCATAATCTTTTACCTCAAAAGGTATACAGGAAAATTAATACATTCGACGCTGCTTGCCCTAATAGACCCCTCTTTAATTTTATGCTCCGTATGCACATACTAATACCTTCTTCCACTCTTCCTTACTGCGCTTACGTTGTATTCACAACCAGCGAAGTCTTGGACCTCTACCACAGCCTCTTGGCGTATTTAAAAGTTTCATGAAAAATCAAGTTTATAAATACTCGTATGGTTCTTAATATCATTGAATTATAATCTTTTTTCCTTAATTTCTCCCTATTTTGAATTTGAATGATTTTGTATCTATCTATTGAATTCACTGGGAATTGGACTTCTAGCCTGTACGTTGATTTTGAAATAAATGAATAAATAAACACCAGTAACATAAAATAGAATTGAAATTTATGGAATATATTTCCGATTCATTTTACAAACTTCTTAAGGAATAAAACAAAAATTTGAAAGGTGTTTTCTCAGTTTCCCAAATAATGTAGAATTCCTCCATTAGGAAGTCGCTACTTACCACTAATTTCACTTGATGCGTAGAGAACTCTTCAATGGCATTGTTTTAAGAAGAATAACTGATTTTTACTTCTGTATCTGTAGAATTTTTATTTTCCCATGTTGACAGATCAAAAGTACAAAAAGCCGATTATCATCTTATTTGATGGTAGATTTTCGTAATTTTTATTATTTGATAACGTCCTGATATTATTTGATATATCCCGATAAATAAATCTATTCAACAATCCGAGAACCAATTACATTTCATTTAATTGAAAATTTTGAATAAATATTGAAACTAGCGTATTATTTAAATTTCTTTTTTCACTTAAACAATATGCCAAAAATTTCCGATAAACCTCGGTCAATGAACATAAGTAAAACCAAATAACAAGACGGGAATTTATTCGCTAGCGTAGAATTATAAATTTTACTCTATGTTGTTATTATTTATAATCCATAAAAGCGACCGATAAAAAAACTGGCTTTGAGCTTATCTTGCGTGTTAGATGCGTCTTACGTATCTTATCAACGCCAAGATAAGATGAACTTCTTTCAACCTTTTTACTACTATGCAGACGAGCAACATATAAGTTGTTGAGGTGTTTACTTTAGATTATAAGCTTGCGCTTGGATCTCAAAATAATATCCCGAAATCGAAAACTGCATGATTTCCTGCAACACGGGAAGGCAATTCAAAGAGGGATATCCTGCTGATTTTTTTTAGTACCCTCAATTACAATACCTCAGACAATTAACAAAATATAGAATTGAAGTGGTGATTCCCCACAGGCTTGCATCACTTATTTCTTTTTTCATAGGTTATTTTTGATTTATGATCATTGTTTGAATTTAAATTCAAGAAAGATTCAAAAGGTTTGTAATTTTCAAAAAGCACTTACACATAATCATTCACTGCATGTCTACTAATAAATCCGGACCAAGGTGGCAAGCACACAGAACTTCAATCCAACTAATATTTTTTGTTCACACAAAACTTGCTTCTTATTAATTTTAATTTTATTTCTTTTTCACCTGTAATTCGCACTTAATCACAAATCTGCAGCCGCACAAGAACCCGAATCTCTATTTTGCTTAGCTCACTGGCTTTAATTTATGTATATATTGTTTTCCAACCGGTTTACTCGCGTCTCACTGAATGCATCAATTTTTTTAGGATGCTTCCAAAAAAACCGTCAAAGAACAAAATCGCCTACAACAAAGATCAGGTAAAGTATCTTAAATCATCTTAAACGAAGACACCTTGAGCGGACACTGAAAAGCTTCCAATCGAGGAAATCGCGTGTAATCCAAACGACGGTTCCGTATTAACTGTTGAAGTTAGCAGAAGACTTCAATGAAAAGAGATTCCATAGATATTTGCTCGCGTTCGCGTAAAACTTGAATTAATTCTGCGGCTTTCATATGTGTAATGATGAGTTGCTTGTGGTCATCAAAGATACACATATGAATACAAGCCATTCAAATGAGAGATATTGAAGCGGTTTTGCGGAAATTAATACAAATTGCATCTAGAAAGAAATTTCTTCCATCCACTGTAGTCAATACTCCCAACATCGAATGAAAGTTGCTTTCAACAGCATTGATTAGGCGATGATGAATGAGAAGTTGATTTCAACTCGGAATGTAGAAATTGTTGAATCGATCGTAGATTTCTATCAACCGATTTCAAGTGGTTTCATCCGTTTGTTGATTCATCTCGTCAATTGTTTTTGTCAAATTGAAATAATTGATAATATGGAAAAGGGGCTTATTTGATAATGATAAGGTGTTGATTGGGCATTACACTGTGCATCGACTGATTGCCGAATCGAATATCTACGTTTCAAGTGCACAAAATGTACTTCGGAATTGATTTTTCGTCATAGTGCGAGAGTAGGTGCAATGATGCATTAACAACGAATTAATACTTTTGCGCGGGAAGTAAATAATAAAATATTATCAATTAGTGAATTCCCTATTTATATCTTTTATATGATTTCATTAGCAGCAAATACCGATGCTAAATTGCTAGCCAAATTTTCCCCGGGTGATAATACAGCTTAAAAATGCATATTTCGCTTTCATAATAAATTTAAAAATTGAGCAAGTAAAATGAGCGAGAGGATGGCTTTGTAAACAATTTTGTAGATGATTCCATTCCCCCAAGCCCTTTGTTTGAAAGTTTCCTTCATAAAATGTATGAGAGACTCCCGCAAACAAAATTATGTTAGTAAATTTAACCACTGATTCACACGATACAAACAAAAACTGCTTCTTTATTTACCTTTCATTGTATTTTATAATTACAATGTGCTGATAATTGTATCATATGGCACTCGACGAAAAATGGATCATTATGCACGCGATGACGATTATGCTGACGGTGCAATGTAATACTTTCACAATATTACAATTATTGGAACAAAGGTGAATGACAATGCAAAATGCTTAGGTATTGAGAATTTAAACACAATATGAATTTATGCTTATTATGAAATTTAATGCAAGACAAGGTAATTATGCAAAACAAGCTAATTGTAAGTTCATAACAAATTTATTGAACTTGAGTTTGCTTATACAAGCGCTTCTAGACTTATTAACTTCACCCTCCCGTTGAACTCCAGTTCAAGACACGGTGAGGGTGCTTGATTCCAATCTGAATGGGCCTCTTGGTTTCGGAGTGGGTTGTCGGCGATGATCGATACTGAATGAGGTGCCATTGACTTGGAGTTCTTTGATGTCGGTGGGGCCTGTCACACTTCCCATGTGAGTGATAGCCTGTAAAGGGAACTAGGAAGACAAGCTTGTGGATTGGGGTGGCCACACGGCGTGGAAAACCAAAAGGCTGGTTGAGGATTATGGCTCAAGCCAATACCTTACCCCTCACAATTTTACTATCACCAGACACACCAGCTTGATTCCGGCGGTTAAATTTTACTCGCGAAGGTCGCCTGATTCTTTGCACGTTGCAAATTGGTTATGATGTGGGTAGCAACATGTTTCCCAGTAGGTTCGAATCATAAACTGATCAGCCAGTACTCAACGAAGTGTTTATGTTCGGTCGTTTATTCGGCAGAGCAAAGAGCGAGCTTTTGCTCCAATTTTCCCCGAAATCTGCCGAATATACGAACGCATGTGCCCCCAGTCCACGGAAGCTCTTCCTCCCCGTCTTGTCTCATTTCTACCTAAACTGAAAGTACCAGCAAATGATATTCTCCTGGGGGAAACAGGCTTATGGAAGAGCGAGGAGAGCTTTTGAGCTCTAGAGCTTTCGCCTGGCTCACTCGCAAACTGCTGTCTTTTATTTCTTCTTCTTCTTTCTGCGCCATTCTCCTCTCTGGAGCTTTAACCTGGCTGATTGGGCTTTTTCAGACGCAGCGTTAAAAGTGAGCGTTAAACAGGTTATATGAGCAAGAATAGTGAGAGGCATTGAGGGGACCTGATGGTAAAAACAGGCCAACATTTTTTAGGGTGAACGAGCGTAACGCACATACACAAACGCATTTCGTTGATCATTTGGTGGGGGAAATTTTATACAAACGCCGATAATCATTCCAAATTGAACATTCGGTGAAGAAGGTAGTCGTCATGAAACGATTGCCTTTCTTTAATTTGCGTGCAAAAATGGACGCGAGAAGCTACGCGTTATTTAGTAAATTTATAAAAGCGGAGGCCATGTTCAATTTCAGGAAACAACACGACGAATATCACAATTTCAATGAAGATAAATTGCCTATTGTAAATCTATAGACAATTAACAGTACGCATAATCTTCATAGAATCACATTATAATAAGCAAGTTTACAACACATCAAGAAAAATATGCAACTAGAAAAGATATTCAAATTTTTTCTTCTTCCTGCTGAACGACTCGTACTTGATTGTGAGAAACACGCCGCTGTCATCTCTTCACCTCCACCGCATACCTGCTATATGAGGTAACACGGCTTGATTGCAATTTGATCATTCTTATCATGCAAATGAACATAAAGGGGAAAGCTACTCATATCTTTAAGTGTTAATGTCATTGGCTGGCGAAGGCATGAGGCGGCGCGTTTGCGCGTTCACAACAGCATTACGAGTGATATAGTGATTCCCAAACCAAATTAGCCAACTAGATAATGGTGGATATGGTGTGTGCGGTCCTCTGCCACAATTTGTCATTTTGACATTTGCTCTATACATGAATATTTTGAGTTTCTTCTTTAGATAGTTGAGTGCATGCACTGTTACCATCGTTTTCTTTGCCAGGATTGATTCAGGAATACGCTAGCCTTTGCGTTTGTAAATATGTTCATAGAATTTATCCTGGGAGATGTAGTAACCACGGGAGTCACCGCAGTTGCAGACATTAAGTAATTAGCAGAGAGGTGTGTAGCCCGGGGTAGCATACTGAGGCCGGCTAGCGCTCAGTCGTGTCGTGGGTCTTCCGGGACACCCTCTGCTCGTGCTGAGCCACCTTACATAAAAACTAGCACAAAAGGAAAATGATGGGAAAGGGAGAGGTCATTTTGAGAAATGAAAAATTTAAAAAAAAACTTAGTAACACATGGCCTTTTATTGAATTCAAAAAAAAGAAATTTACAAATTCAACAAAAGAAATATAGCAATCCAAACAAAACAAACAGGTCCCTCAATAATTTTATGTACGGAGGAAAAACAATCCAATTAAATAGTTCATATAAAGGAAAACAAAAGAAAAATAAGAATTTGTTGATGTGAGTTTACAGCAATAGATAAATACTCACTCCTTTTCCTCGTTGATCTCCGAGCGCTCGGCGAAGACAAAAAAAAGGGTGTGGGGCCACTGAAAACCAAATTTTAAATTAATTTTAAAATTCAATCAATAATAGAACGGCCATTTATCGCTCCCCAGGATCCATCAATATGGTATACTCGCAAACACGAAAACGTTAATTCCGGCACTTGGCCCTCTTCGAAACCCAACCAAACGGGTCCTTTTTTTTTGCTTTTTTGTTTTTTTTTAAACGAAAGAATTACTCTCGCACTTCGTTCTGTTGCAACTATGTCAATTTCACTAATTCAATCTTTTCCATATAGTTAGTATTGAGACAGTCCCGCACTTCAATTAGCAATATAATTCTCAAACTTCAACTTGAATTCACTTTTCCACTTTTCCTACTCTGATTCTCCGTCACTAAAGTCAATTTCCAAAACAAAAATTCCATCGTCCAAATTAAAAAATTCCTTCACTTTTACAATCCTTTCACTCTCCTCCTCCTTCACTAAAAACAGCCCAAAATACCAATTCCACGAAAAAAATCGAAAAAAACTCCCTTTTCTTTCCCAAATCAAAATCTGACTACCCCAATCCTAACCACTGCATTCCACCTTTCACCTTCATCCAAAACGATCCCGCAATTCTTTTCATTTTCAAATTACCGCTGCCGCATCTGGGAACGTAATCGAAGTTCATTACACTTCGATTCCGCTACCCACACATCTTTTGTTCCATATCGACAAACCCAATAGTATCCATTGTTTTACATATGTCAATTTGCACAATCCAAGAAGCGCTTGATTGAATGCAAAGTGTCACATGTACATTACGGAAGCTATTGGTTTTGCCGATACCCCAAAAAGAGTGCTTCCCTGCGCCCGGGGGAACTTAAACTCAGGGTTCCAGCACATCCCCGATCGAGAACTCGCGACGCAGCTAATTGTGCCTTGGATTGTTGATCTCCCATTCATCTCATAAGCAACTTCAACGATGCCTTTGGGTATGAGTTTGAACTTTGTTAGTAGGGGAACGTGAATTAATTTTTGTTAGTATAAAAATTAAAATTTGTAAGTGGGAATAGAATTAGTTAGTATGAAGGAAAGAATTAGGTTTTGTTAGGGAAAAGGTATTGAATGAAGTTTTGTTAGTGGGAATTAAACAATGGAATGTTGTTAGTGGGAAAATTGAAATTATTAGTATGTATTATTTTTTTGTAGTTGGAAATAAGGGAAAAGGATAGGATTGTGATGATGGGGAAATAAAAATTAAAGGGAAAATGGAAAAATGTTGATAAAATAAATAAATTTACAGAGGAAAAGGTAGGAGTGCCCAAAGGAAGGTGGAAATGTTACGGCGGCAATTGGAACTTGCGAATGGGAGAAAGTCGGTACGCCGGAATTCGCAACAGAGGTGTCCATCCACTTCATACATATCTCACAATCGCCTTCCTTGAAGAGTGCTCCATAGAATTGCACCACGAAATCGCTGTTATTTAACTTCATAACTACTTCCCCATCCATCAGCAGTTATTTTTGCTCCTTTTTATCCACTGTCGGGCAGATTTTGTAGTGATTTTAAGGATTGATAAGTCCGTTCAGGACTGCAACGATAGTCTGCTGCCTCGGCGAACGAAAATATTAGTACTCGCCGGAATTGGCCTTGTCTGAGGATGCGTCAATGCACTGGAAGGCTAGCATTACAGTGTCGTGGAGTGGATTCTTTCCCCCAGCACAAAGACCCACTGCGAAAAATGTAACATTCATGAATTACAAGATAAAACTCGAGTTCGAGGGTGTCGAGGCCGAGGTAACCTACCGAAGGGATGTAATACTAAAATACAACAGACCGAGCCTGATTCACGCGCGCTGGGCTCGAGAGGATTTCGTGCTACTATCCAATATTTATTACCGCCAAATAGGAGCGCGGCATCCACGTGCAAGCGGTGCCCCCTCGCATCCCCTCATCCGGATCAAGGTCCGCTGTAGACGTGGCCGTATACTTTGCATTTAAATGAAAAATTCATGAAAACATAATTCGCGTGAATTTTTCCCCTAAATAAAAAATAACAAGTTGAAGTAGCAGGAGAGTGCTCCTGCCAGAAGGGTTTTGTAAAACAATTATTAAATCAAGCAATATATTCTGCACATCAAAACTTGACTAATTTACAGATTCCATAAATTGAGTTCGAAAAATTATTATGGTTATTATGATTTTACACTCGCCACCATTTTGTTTCAAGTATTTTGACCCCGTCACTTGATTAGTCACATATTTGTAGTGTCTAGGTCCGTTACAAACGTGTATCCTCCTTGTATCACATATTAACGTTGTAATTGTTAAATATTCAATTACCTGTAACTTAGCTGTTTATAGTTCAATTATTGTGAAATTTTCGAGACACATACAATTACTTTTAAAAAACTTAAATTGTATCTTTTGGGAAATTTAAGGGTCCAATCTTGATTGTATAGGCAAAAATGTAAACTTTATAAAATGTACTATTATTAACAAAGTTGATCGAATTTCGACTTCTGAGGCATTTGTTGCGCTTGTACTCCTAAAGTCGCACCTCTGTGATTTTTTTTCAGATTTTTCGGGCCAACAAAATTTTCGTACATTCCCCCTTCCCCTGCATCCTCAAAACAAAACCTGTTGGTTTAAGGCCTGTGTTGAAAAGTTCTTATCAAGACCTTTCATTTCATATCCATATTGCCTACATGCGATGAAAACTTTTTTTTCGGGGGCAACTCCCCTATATGGGGAGACCCCCCCCCCCTTAAAGACCTTACACATTTCTTTCTTGATGAAAATTTGAAGAGGGCGTCACATCGCACCTACTTACAAAATCTTATGTTCCTAGCTTATATAGTTTGCAAGAAAAAGTGGTGTGACACACGGACGGACGGACGGAAGGAGAGACGGACAGACAGGACGCGATTTTAGTAGGGTATTAATAAAATGATTTTACAATACCCTAAAAATGTTTCAGCTTTATGTTGAAGTTTTATATGATGGAATTACATAAGGCTTTAACATAAATAGGAAACCCACGTGGAACGCCACTCTACCCATTCGATTACTTTCTGGCTGAGTTGATGGCACGAGATCTCAGGTTTACCAGGACATTGAGCCACGGTTATGGTCTGTCTATTCAACCATCTGTCGATCAGGGCCCCGAGCAAGGGTGTTATTCTGATGGTGCAGGTGGGAAGTTGAAACATTTACCTTGGGCCTATATTCTGGGACCATTGAGTTCATCACTCCACTGAACCTTGGAGGTACTGGGTCACTAGCTAATATTGGGGTTAGTTCTGTGGTCCCCGCATTTTTTATGCTCGATGGTAGGAGAGAAAGCTGGGCCTGTTGTTGTGGGCCGGATTTGCCAATTGTTTCCTCATTTGCTTCATACTGGCAGCCATCGTCTACATTACGACCTGCGACTGGGCCATTCTGGACGTAGATGATGAGGATTGAAGTCAATGATGAGGATTGAATTGCCTTTAGGCACTCCTCCACAAGCGGTGGGAGGCGGATTCTGACCTGTCTCGGTGGGTGTTGGTTCTAGGGATTGGCAGCAGAGAGGGCATGTCGATGATGTCTGACGTAACTGGCTCATACATATTTGGTGGGGACGATGACCACACGGCAACGTCTGACTGAAATTGAGCACAGAACTGTCGGCCCAGCATCCAACCTAAGTTTTCTTCTCTCTTGGGTTCTTTTGATGGGCATCATTCTCCTGAAACGCTATACTATCTGAAATAACTAGTGTTAAATAATGTGGCCGTCAGTGGCGGACTATACACTCAATTCTCATAAAAGAAAATTTTTCTTTCGCTTGTCGCAGGCAGGGACTCCAATGGTGAGGCACCGTAAATATTATAGTTCGAAAATGGTCTCTTTTTTCTGTTTCTGTTTGATAACCAGGGACAGTTTGTCAGCCCAAGGTTGATTCCGATCCGCAAGCAGCGCGTGTCTTATCGGGGATTGTCACGGACTAGCTAGGCAGCCAAGCTCATTAAATCAAAATCCATGTACTGAAACACACTAAGGTACCACTTGGCTGAGGGTGCAGATCAGAGTCTGCCGTAAATGATGTTAAGTAACAGCTTCCGAGTACACACAAAGAGACTTTAATATCATTTGGCCTGCTAGTGATACAATGGTGGTAAACCACCAATGTATAAATCAAAAGCAAGTCAAACGATATTAATGTCCATGGATAACATAAAGTCTGGAAGCTGTTAAGGATGCTGGGGCACGTTTAGTGCAGTATCCTTCAGTAGCTATCTACCCACCATAATTTGGACACCTAGTAGGGTAATCTAGAAATGATGGTCTATCTCAGGCTCTCGACTGTTTATACAGCCGAGCTTTTCGGACTTCACGTTGGGCGCCATTTTGTAGTGACTTAGATAGATTTAAAATGTCTATTTAGGACTGCAGCGATAGTCTGCTGCCTCAGCGAGCGAAGATTTGACGGTAACCTACCAAAGGGCTATAATACTAAAGCCTGATTAACGCGCGTGGGTCTAGAGAGGATTTCGTCGTTACTATCCGATATTTACGAGCCCCAAATAAGAGTGGGGAGTCCACGTGGAAGCGGCACTCCCTCGCGTTCTCCTATCCGGATCAAGATCCATTGTAGACGTGGCTGTATATTTTCCATTTAAATGAAAAATTCTTGCAAACATAATTCGTGTGAGTTTTTCCCTTAAATAAAACATAAAAATGTTTCAGATTTATGTTAAAGTTTTATATGATGGAATCACATAAGGCTTTAACATAAACAGGAAACCCAAGTGGAAGACCACTCTACCCTGCAAGAGCACCAGGTGATCCGATGGCTAGCTCATGAGCGGAGGGGCCAGACAACGTGACGGACCCCATACCTATTCAAAGTTGTATAGAAATGAAAAGACTGAGGTTTGGGTTTTAACAATTCATTATTTTAAGCTAATCCATTATAAAACATAAAAAATGCGTTTCTTTTTCAGTTGCGATAAGAAAAGAAATTGATGAGCGATTATTCTCTGTGAACACAATGCAGAAATTTATAATTAAGTAATTTTTAAATATATATACGAGTATATAGAATGGATCGAAAATGATAGTAAAAATATTTTGTTACATGAAATTGCAAAAGAATAAAAACGTAAGACATTATAAGAGCAAACTGAAATACACACTTGTCTGAATGTTAGCGTTAAATGTTTTTTTTTTTTTTGACTTGATGTAAAAATATATTTTTTTTTTAATAAAATAAAAAGGTACTCACCCAGTCCTCCTCTGACTGCCGCTCGTTTTTGGGGCGGCTCAGGACCTTTATGTATATATTATTAATTACGGGACATATTTTTTCGTTTTGGCTTGATTCCAAATACTAAACGAACAGTCATCAACGAACCCGTTTTCGCAGTATCAACGTTTTTCGCCACTAACACTTTCACCAATTAAAATTTCCACACTAAATTTGTATACCCTCAGTGTTGACTCGAATAGAATTTTTGATTAATCTTTTATTTGTTCCTTTCCCCAGCACAAGGACCCACTACAAAAGAATTTCGCATCCACGAATTCCAGAGTCAAAGAAATATTGACTGAAGTCGAGAAGGAGGTAACCCACTAAGGGTCAAAGGAAATTGCTGACGGACTTAAGATGACTTCGTCGTTACCGACCAGACTTATGACCCACAAATAAGAGTGAGGCATCCAGATGGTAGCGGTGCCCCCTCGCACGAACGATTGCAAGTCACTTTTCATCGTAGTGTAACCAGTGTAAAACAATTTCCCAATTTCCACACTCGCGTTATTTAAAACATCTTTGAGAACATATGTTGCAGTAATGGCATTAATCTGATGAACTACCGTGGAAAGGAAATCCGATACTTGATAGGACACAATTCAGTGCATTCACTAATTATACCATTACAATAACTTGCATTTGGCGCTTTACAAAATCACAGTAAATTCCGCAAAATCTTTTCAGGTTAGATGAGAAGCACTTTTGAATTTCATTTTCTTCAGGAACAACCGACCACGCTCCGCGAGTTGTCAGAACGGAATATAGAGACGTAAATCAGTTCCAAATTCCTGCACGATTGTATACCTTCCTACCATCGAATCCATCTCAAACCGTTGCGCAATCCAACCCGTTGCTGTCCTCAACTGGTTGTCTTATCTGTTACCTATCTATGCCTTTATCGCCTCTCTTGAAGAGCTTCTTCATGGAGGTCAGCAGGTTCTCGTCGATCCAATCTAGCAATTCCTTCGCTAGATTGTGTCGCAAAGAGGGTTGCTACTATAGATTTTTTTTGTTATTTTTAAGATTTTGTAAAATTATTTTACAAAACGTTACTAAAGTCGCGTCCTGTCTGTCCGTCCGTCCGTCCGTCCGTCACACCGCTCTTTCTCGCAAAGTGCATAAGCTAGAAACATAAGATTTTTAGATAGGTGCAAAGTGACGCCCTCTTCAAAATTTCACCACAAAAAGAAATTTATATGTTGCTTAAGGGGAGTCTCCCTATATAGGGGAGTCTCTCTATATAGGGGAGTGGCCCCTGAAAAAAAAATTTCATCGCATGTAGCCGATATGGGTATCAAATGAAAGGTCTTGATGAGAGCATTTCAAAACAGATCTTAAAATGTCGAGTTATGCTTGGACGGGTGCACGGGAATGAGAAATGTACGAACACTCTGTTTCCACCCTCGCGATTGGATCCCTTTGATCCGAAAAATCTGAAACAAATCACAGAGGTGAGACTTTAAGAGTACAGGGGCAACACATACCTGAGGATTCGAAATTCGGTCAGCTTTGTTATAAAATAGTACATTTTATAAATTTTACATTTTTGCATTTAAAATCAAAATGGGACTCTTAAATTTCCCAAAAACTACAATTTAAGTTTTTTGACAGCAATTGTATGTGTTCTGAAATCTTCACAATAATTGAACAATAAAAAAGTTTCAGCCGATTGAGTATTTAACAATTACAACAACATTCAAATGTGATACTAGGGAGATACACGTTTGCAACGGACCTAGCACTACAAAGAGGTAGGTATTTTGATTAACATTTTGAAACGGCCTGCAATATTGATGTGTTATCATGAATAATTAAGCGACCGGGTCAAAACAATTGAAACAAAATGTCGGCGAATTTAAAAACATAAAAACCAGAATAATTTTTCGAACTAAATTTATTGAATTTGTATATAAGTCAAGCTTTGATATGCAGATTATATTGTTTGATTTACTAATTGCTTTACAAAACCTTTCTGGCAGGAGCACTCTCCTGCTACTTCAACTTGTTTTTTTGGAACAACTTTTTTATCGATAATGGTGGCGGTGATAGTGGCGGGGTTTATTTCCAGTTAGTAACAATAATGTTAATAAGCTGCGTATCAAATCGTTCCGCACTTACTGCGTTGTTACTATTATGAAATGGTCTTTTTTTCGTAAAGGTCTCTGAAGCAGTTTGCCAAGGCGGGCTGCTCGATTATTCTAATTCGTTTCACAGCCATCACCATATCATTGCGCCTAAAAATCATCTTGTTCACAGCACCGAACGCTCCTCGCGTGATTTTACCCAGGTCGATCATATCTTCCGCAGTGAACTCATACGTCCCATTTTCGCCGAGTTGTAGCCTTGCTATGGCTTGCATACGTATTATTTCACAGGTTTTTCCGGGTAATTGTGGCATTGCTCTTGCAGTTTCCTGAAGACTCAGAGTCAACTGTCACCTTCGCTGACAATGCTATTGCTCGACGAATTTAAATTGTTTAGGAATAAATTGCTAGGTGCAATGATTGGTCGAACTGTCATGCCCCATTGACGTTCCACCATCTTTCACCTGTCAAAACTAGAAAATTTTCTTTGACGCCACAACACCAAAAAATCCCACTTATGCGCACGTATCTAACCCAGTTCTTTTGATTTGTGGGATATTATTAGATTTCCAGCCAAATTCAAAGAAAATTGCGCGCATAAACGGTTTCCAAATACGTTGTTCAATGAGTAACAAGAAAACCGTACAACGTTTACACAAAAAAAAAGTCAATTTTCTTCTGATTCTTTGCCCTTAGATGTGCTCCTGATCATTGAAAGCTTCGCTCCGAGTTTCTTCAGCAGGTTGACACTCTCTTTCAACTTGAACAAACCTTGATCGAATTGTATGTTATTTGGCGTGTAAATTTGCTCCTAGGAATGGTCACGTAAAGTTTCTTGTCTCGGTGTCCGTCATCGTCCTTCTTCAAATGATTCAGATGTATAGGGTTTTCCATTGAGGACACAACAATAAATAAATAAATTTCAATGAATCGATTGTGAGGCGTGCTGTGTGGCTAGTGGCGCCATCTTGCTGAAACCACATATCGTTGATGTCAACTTCATCCAATTTTGCCACAAATAATCTTCCAACATAACACGGAGCACTCTCCATTCACGGTAACATGATGGTCGATTTCATTCACAAAATAATACGTCCCAGTCACACCTCTGGCATGAAATCCGCACCAAACAGTAACTTTTTGCGGCTACAACGGTGTCTCAAGAAGCACATGTTGGATTATTGCTGATCATTAATGCATATTTTTCTTATTAACAAAGTAATTGAGCCATAAATGAGCTTCATCGCTGAAGATGATTTTTCGATAATAGTAATTTTTGATGATTTCCAAGCGTTGCTGGTTCTTGAGCTTTACTATGATAAAAATGTTGACTTTAACTAACGCTTTGACATTGACAGTATATTAAAAAAGTTTAAGGGCGCGTTCATATAAAGATACAAAATTTTTATGTCCCTAAGGCCAAACCCTATATTTGCTGAGCCTTAGGTCGTTTCGGGAGTTGGCTCCAGAGTATGTGAGTTTTTGACGGAAATCGGATCTTAAATCGTGCGAATTGTTGCACGAAGGGGATTTAATGCATTTTGTGTTTTTATATTTCATGATTTTGTTGTTGCTTTCGTAGCTTCAAGTCCCTGCGACCAATCACTTCGAATCCGAGACGTTTGCCAGTATGGGATCATGGTTGAGAATCAAAGCGATATCACGGTTCTCGTCACGCATGTTGTATTTGGACACATATTGCTCAGTAGGCATCCACACCACCTGGATTGAGCGGTGACTGGATCGGCTTGTGCCAAAGGCATTCCTGATATCGTTAGAATTTAACTCGCAAACTTCTTCGTTTGTCATTTTTACAGTCCTAAAATTCATTTCCGGATAGATCGATATATGTAATTTTCATCCAATGCATTGTTAAAAACTCAAATTAATCTACTTGAGTATCATTGATTCAATCATTTGCTAACAAACTCAATTCATTTATTGCAAGTGGTTTAGTTGGACATCTAATCAGTTTGGCTCGTGGAAGTTTCCTTCGTGCAATTGGCAATCCGGATGCAGTTGGTTATGAAATTGATTGAGACAGAATCCAAAACTAAAGTAAAAATTCAACCAGTGACAAACCATTTCAGATGAAATCAACGTTTTATTGCTAAATCAAAAAATTATAGATTAAATACTATTGACTTGCTTTTTGAAGAGAATATAATTAATGGTCGAAATTTGGCTAAAAATAACCTTGCAATGATACCATGGATAGCACAAAACATGAACGATAATGAAATTGATTGTTAATTGAATGAAACGAAACTTCCAGTAATTAAGAATATTGAGTCACTGCTATCATTCGCTGCATATGATACAGCTAAAAACTATGCTTCAAGATCTGATAGTGAGGCAGATGATGTTATACCACCAGTTCTTCCAGCTGTAGTACAGTCAGAAATTACCCCATGAGGGGGTCAGGTAGGTCGCCTTCCCAAAAGGTATGGATGGCATTAAAAATAGAATTTAAGATGGTCCATATAAATAATTAAATAATCTGGCGTAATCCGAGATCAAATCATGAACACGTCCACTCTGTTTTACTAGCTATCTCGAAAACAAAAAAGGAGAGCTCTTTATTGACACCTATTGACAATTAGTTCGCTTGTTCACAATTACTTGATTCACAATAGTTAATTCGGTTTTATAATTGGAGTCGTTCCATTTCTTTTCTCCTACAATTCGGCCGGTCCTGACATAGATTTGCCTCGAATTGACTCTGCAAGACCCAGGGGTATATAAAGTTTCATCTGTGTACAATCAAAAACTCCCTCAAAAGGTTTTTGAGGCAGCTTGGTATTAGGTACGTCTATTAGCTAATTGGGATGATTACCCACTTAAGGCATCAACATGATGCATACCGGTTCTTTTTCGATGTTTGAGCCCGTAGTAATACCAATCTGCTGATACGGGGCTTTATATGCTTTTTTTCCATTGTCAATTTTAAAGATCTACAATCAGTTACAATTTTATAAGATATACCGTGTAGGTAAACATGAAATCTCTGAATCGAGTTGACGATGGCTAGCAGTTCTAGTTCAAATGAATGATAACTTTGTCCAGCTGAAGTAGTCCTTTTACTAAAGAACATTACTGAGTGGAATTTATTAGCTTCCTGTCGTTGTAACAACAAACTACCAAAGTCGTATTTGCTTGCGTCTGTATGAAATTCAGTCTCCACATGAGGCGAATATACTGAAAAAACTAGATCTTTTATGAAAGATTCGCACAATATCTTAAATGATTTTATATATTCTTCGGTAACTTCAAATTTAACATTGGATTTCAAAGCGTCCTGCAAAGGCTTTGCCTTAATCGCAAAATCCTTCACGAATTTGCGGAAATAGCTAATCAAACCAATCAACTTTTGCAATGATTTAAAGTTCGTTGGCATTGGATAATTACGAATGCAGTCAATATGATCGTTACCCGGTCGTATACCTTCGACATCAATTCAATGGGCCAAGTAATTAATACATGTTTTGAGAAATTCTCTTTTATTGTCCACAATCTTTTTGAGGTCGAGGGAATAAACCTCTACATGTTGGTCTGTAGTTTCGGTTGAAATCAACAGATGGTCTATGTACATTAATAATCGGTTAGCATCAATAAACTCCTTAAATTCGGACCGAATAAAACTTGAAAACATCGTCGGAGCGTTAGCTAATCCGAAAGCCATGCGTAAGTATATTTACTGGCCATCACTTGTGACAAAGAATGTAAGCTTTCTTGATTCTGGACTCAGTTTGATGTGAAAAAATTCATTTATTAAATTGAATTTAGCAAAGAATCGCTCCAAACTTCTATTCTGCAAATGTCTAGTCTACAAAATTTCTACTCTGCAAACTTCTAGTTTGCAAGATTTTTCGTGGTGATCTTCAATTACAGGTAACGGAAGTCTATACTTAATCGTGATTTTATTGATTTCCCGGTAGTCGATACAGACTCTATATCCTCCACCCTTCTTCCTTACCAATACAGTACGACTATAGTATGGCGACGAACATTCTTGAATGATTTCTTTATTTAATAGTTCCTGCATGATGTCGTCAGTTGCCAACTTCTCTGCAACTAACCTCTATCTTCATTACCTGCTCAATCACTGGTTCGTCAGGCCGTTTAGCATTATCGTGCTCGATAATCTGCTTACGAACGCGTTCCTTATCAGAACAATTAAAAGAATTTTACCGATTTTAATTTCGTTGTGCATCGGAAAATCATCAAATTCATTTATGCTAAGAACTTCCATAAAGTTTTGACGTACCTGATCACTTCTGCTAACTACACATACTTCGACAGTACCTATCGGGCAGTTTATTTTAACGTTGCAGTCATCGTGTTGCAGAAAACTTCTCCACAGAATCAAATTGAGTCGCATCGTGTCATCGGGTACTACAATGAAGTCTGTTAGTAATTCGCATTTGTCAATTTTAAGTACTATTTCTACTTTGCCCAGTATAACGAGCGTCAAACCATTGATCCTTGCAAGTTTACGTCGATTCTAAATTATTTTTAGCTTTGATTAAACGGGACATCCAGCGTCGATTAATGCTGAGGCATCCAATGGAGGAAGACTATCATATTGGAGAATTACGTCTTTTGGGAATTCGTTATTATGAATATTAAGTGGATCTTGATTTATCGTTGGTTTCAGTTCGTATACATTGACAACCCTCTTAGTCGCTTCGACTATGTTATTCATACGAGTAACCCTTCTGTCAGAGTATCTTTCGGATGCATGAGATGTTTTACGGCAGTGCTCGCATCTTGGTCGGCGCTGCTCCTTTTTGCAATCTACCGTTGCAATTATAGCATTTCCGAACAAAAGGCCGATTTGCCTTGTCTACTTCTCTCTCTTTCCGATTGAGTTCTGTGTTATTGGACATTGATATCTTTGGTTTAACGATCATGTCTGTTGGTTGTTCAGGAAACGTTGAATGGCAAAATGCATATCTTTGGTCGTGGGGAATTTTATGCTTGCAATTGAATTTTGAAGTGACTGGAGCTTCAAGCCGTTTCGAACATATTGCATTATATCCCCCTGTACTTCCTGCTTAGACTCATAATTCGATGGAAATATTTTGATGGTCTTTTTTTGTAATTGGACGGTATTGGACATTTCCATGTGGCAATCTACCGCCACTCTTTCATCAGGAAATTCATCCGTTAATAATTGTTTAAACGAGACAGACAAGTCCTTGATTCCATCAACCCAAACTTTCGCAGATCCTTCGAGATTCCAGCCAGCCATCCCTTGGTTAAAGCCATCATGCTGCTCCTGGAGATAAACTGCTCGCTGGTTAATGAAATTGGATTATTTCGGTTTAATGTAGGTATCACGTCAATGATAGCTTTTACATCAGTCATGAAATGGTGTTATGATGTCTGGTGATTTTCGCTAAATGGCATATACTCATATTGGGTGGATTATAAACGTTATATGGATATGTACGAGTATTCGTAAAATAGGGCCAATACATCATAGACGTCAGAGAGAATGGATGCAAAATATGTACATCGCGAGAACTGAAGAAATTTATGATGTGGCGTGAAGTTGGCGTGGTATCAGCTGTTGATTTGAATTTCAAATAAATTTGACGTGACGTCTCCCACCAATTTTCGCATTTGGACCAGATTAATTTTCCGTGTGGGTATTCTAACTTAAACGATATAAAAGATTCAACATGACTTACTCAAGAAGGATACTTCCCTGACATGCTTCCTATAGCTGTTTATACAATCCCACACAAACTACTACATTTTTTTGTTTCCCTCCCCAAAAACGTTCGCGTTGCCTGGCAACAGTTCAATTAATTATCAATTTTGCAACGCTTTTGCACTACAATCAAAGCGGTTTATCTTAAAAAATTGTTTTGTGTACAATTTCAAGTTCAACTTGATCAGGTGTTTCTCATCATCTCTTGAATTTTCACGAATCATATCTTTGCAATCATATGGTTGATATTTTGTAGACAATTTGGGGGTTAAAGTATAAGAGGAGTGCGGTTTTCGTGAGAGCAACTAGAGGGCCACTTGAGTATGGGGATGCTGTAGTGGCATGAAAGGCGGGGAGATGTTGTGAAAGTGGGTAGTTATATGTCCGTGAAGGACTGCAGCGATGGTCTGCTGCCTCGGCGAAAGAAGTTGTTGAGATTCGCCGAGATTGGCCTAGTCTTGGAACGCGTGAATGCGCTGGCAGACTAGCGTTGCGGTGTTTCCCTCCCCCCCCCGCACAAGGACCCACTACAAAAAAATTTCGCATTCACGAATTAAACCAGGTAAAAAAGCCGATTGACTGGTGTCGAGGCCGAGGTAACCTACTAAGGGTTGAACTTGTTTATAGCCAGTAACAAACTGGGCCGGGAAAAAACAGACGGACTTAAGAGCAGGCTTCGTCGTTACCGACGATATTTATGGCCCACAAATAAGAGTGGGGCGTCCAGATGGTAGTGGTGCCCCCTCGCACCCTCCCAACCGGATCCAAACGTAGACGTGGCCATGTATTTCCCATTTGAGTGAAAAAGTCATACAAACTTAATTTGCATGACTCTTTCCCTCAAATGAGGAGTACAAACGTAGCCGATTTATGCCATAGCGTTATGCAATGAAATCACATAACTCTATATCATAAAAGGGCACGCGAGCGGGAGGCCACTCTACCCGGCAAGAACCCCTGTTAGCAAAAAGAAAAGAAGAGCGCGCCCGATGGCTAGCCCATTTTAGCGGAGGAGCCTGCCATCGATGCGGGTCCTACACCCGGTCAGGTTAGAGGAAAGGAAAGACCGGGTTTCGGGAATTTTATCAGTTTATTATTATTTTTTTGTGTTATTCGTTGAAACCGTATTGTCAACACAATTCCAAATCAAATCATTAGTACAATAATTATATCAAAAAGAAATAGCAGTGAGAATTAGAAATATTAAGAGACACCATACTTTAAATTCAATATCAAGCATTTCTCAAAGGTAGATAACTAATCGCGAATAATTTCATATTGTTTTAATTCCCTTTTGATATTTTAAAACGAATGTTGATTAACTACTTCCTAACAACTGGTTTTTCAACAAACAAGTAAGGGATGTTCCATTTACAATTTATTATTGAGAAACCCACTGACTACTGTGTCGCGTCCCGAACATTAATTTATCATTTACTATTTATTTTTGCAAGCTAACCAGCAGTTTCATTTACATAACCAACTTCAATCGAATTTAATTAGTATCAATATTTATATAAATTTGAGACTCACTCCTAGTTATTATTGTCACTTGAGTACCATTAAATTTGTCCATATATATAAATATTTACAAAAAATATAAAAAAAGGAGAGGACAAAATGTCACCGGTATTCTTGACGAGCGCCCGTTGATGTGTGGTGAGGCTGAAACTTTAATTGAAATACGGAGAAAAATTCCAAATTCCAAATTTTTCACTGTGTACTCGTATAAGTTATTTTCCTTATCAAATAAGATATCGAGAAACGCAGCTTTGGGTCAACTACATTAACAGGTTGTCTAGTTTTCGCATCTTTTTAAATTACGCTCATATCAAACGCCTAAGCCTCACTCTATCCTTATATTCCACTATCTGGAAACATCATCGCATTTTTTAAAGACAATTATCTCTGGCGAACACCATTGCATCCATCGTTGATTCGCAAAATAGACAGTATCCCATTCATTTGGATATTATATCAAGTCCTCAATCCCATCCGACATTTCCACGTTGTCGACTTTCCCTTTGATAATAGTTATCAAGTCCGTTAATTTATTGTCGACAACAATCTGCCGTGCATAATCCCCTCCGTTCTACTTATGCACTACTATACACAATTTCCATCATTTCCGTATTACGATGTTCATACTTACGGCACTTTTTGTGCATCTTTGCTCGGCAAATTCGAGATGTGAACTTCACCATCACTGTCGGGAGCAACATCCGGCCATCACAATGTTCAAACACATTTCACAATGCCGAATGCACGCCAGGGCCTCACGCTCAAGGGAATACATTGCAGACCCTTTGAACACTGCATTTTCAATTTATTTCCCGGCATTTACCCAATATTTCACGACTAAATCAGTGAAAGAATGACGACGAATGACGAACTGACGCGCGCTTCTCTCCTCCACAGCAATACCCAACCGTCGCCGTAATCTCGGAGTTCTGTAGTTGGTGGTAGCGAGCAAACGTAGCGCACATACATCCACACATTCCACGTAATATCGACGTGCCAAACTTTTGCGGCATCTAGTTATCGTCGGTGCTCCGGTTAGAAAATTTTTTTTCTCAGCTTTTTGACCGTTCTTGGCTCGCTTTGAGGTTGATGTATCTTGGTCGGGAAAAGATTCTTCACACTGAGTGTAATGCAGTGGAATAACTGCGTAACGATCACGTTGTCACGATTCGATCTCGTCTTCGCTAACGCGATGCCCATCCCGCTCGACTTTTTTCAAAAGCACTTTCGTGTGATCGCTGTCGCGATTCGAAGCAGACTCCCGTTTTTTGCTCGTCATCGCCTAACGGGACCGCTCAAAAACAAGTCAACGAGCCTCCCATCCACTTTTCATGGTATTGCAAAAGTGCAATAGCGGAAGAGCTCCGTTGGAAAGGGGTTGTCGTGTCCTGATTTCAATTGCAGATTAAAATGAGGAACATTATTTTAAATTTACAATTGAAATCTGGAACAGCAATATGTTGTTTTTCGAGCGGTTTGCTTACGCGACCGCTCGATTATCACAGGAATTTCAATTTGTACGGGAGAGGAAGGTTTGTAGGTAGTAATAAAGTTTCACATACGTATGGATGATAATAAGCTCATTTCGCGTCCATTACTCTATACGAGTATGTCTTTGGAATAGGTGTTATGCAGAGAGTGCTGATTTGCGTTCGTTTCAAATGGAGGTTGCACACTCGGCTGATCGAAATAGCTCGTATATTGTGCGGTAACCAGCATCATTGAGGTGCTTAGCATTGCTGAGTTCATGTTTTGCATCATCGAATACATTTTCGGCATCGTTGTATTTGTGCTTGGAATCGTTGGCTTCATATTTGCCTGTGTTGAAGTCATACTTGGCTCCCATCCCATAGTTAATCGTCTAGCAATCAGGTGTGTGGCTGCGGTCAAGTCTTCCAATTTCGTTTCCATGTTCTGGATGACATTTTCAAGCTGCTTTGTATTGTCGTTTCTTTCGTTCGATCACGAATTGTTATCAGTTTGTTGTCATGTTGATTCAATTTGGCTTACCAACTCACATACCCCGCCGCCACTGTTGAGTTCCATGCCGTTGCATACCCTTACTAATTCGGCTTTCTTCATTTCTGCAAGTTTTTTTACACAATTCGCACAAAACTCAACCGCGCGTTCATAGAGTTACATGCTCTCGTATCTGGAAATCATTCTTTGTAGTGAATATGCACTAATCACAATGCCTACACTCACGTTTTAGTTTTTTTCAGCTTTCTACACGTTTCCGTTTTTCTTTCTATTTTACACGTTCTAGTTTTTTCTATTTTTACACGTTTTCGTTTTTAGGCCTTTGTAAAACATTTTTTTACATGGACCTACTAATTTTGCTCCCTGTCTGTCCATCTGCCCGTGCGTGATAGCTAGTTTTCTCAGAAGCTATAGAAGTTAGAATGCTCAAACTGTGTGAAAAGGTCTTACAAAAAATTTTAAAAATGTTTAAGGGTTAAATGTGCAAAAAAGTTATAGCCATGTTTGGAATTACAACAATAACACGTGTTTACGGTTGATACACATTTCAAATCACTTTTCACTTTTATTTTCTTTCAATTTTCATGAAAATTTAAGGAATAGTGCTTAACTTGAATATGTTCAAATGGCGGAGCATTCAGAAAAATCATTTAAGCTAGATCAAAATGGCGGCTGCACTGTGCTTATGAAAGAAACTGTGCATCTTTTGCATTAATTTGAACGATTTCATATCTAAGTTTTGGATGAATAATTCAAGTTATCGACTCACGCCATTAGAAAACTTGTTTCTAACCCTAGGATGAAAGTAAAACATAGCTCATGACGCAGTCAATGAAAAATACATCAAATACACAAAATACCACACTTGGCGAATACAGTATCGAAAATGTTAGGGAATTTGTGTATTTAGGCGCCAAAATAACGAAAACGGGCAATGAAAGAGACAAAATACGCCGAAGAATACAGCTCGCGAATAAAATGTTTTATTCAGTATTGACGATCTTGAAGACCAGCTGCATACACAGGAAAACAAAGCTCCAAGTATACAAATCGGTGATAAGACCTGTGTTATGCTATGGGTGTGAAACATGGACCCTAACCAAAACTGACGTTAGATAGGAAGCCATATGGCAGCAGCGCTTACTACCACATACATGACCATTAGTAGGCCGACTTCGCTGGATAACTTACATGGCGGTATGAAGAATTATGGGGGTTGCAACGAAAATTCGAGGTTTTATAAGGTTTTGAAACGGATTTCTACAGTGAAATCCAGACGACCCGCGGAGAACACAATAGCGCTCCTAGTGAAGTGAAAATTATTTCAGTTCTTATACCCTTTCAATTTTTATCGCCTTCCAAAGTGAAAAATCCCCGTTGGCAGCACCAGCCGGAAAGGTAAATTTCTCGTTTGTAGGGTAAGGTTTCGGAAAAGAGTTTGGCTTGCCTACTACTTAACTTCTTACTGCAATTTCGGTAGCACTACATGGGTTTTTATTAACAAAAAGGATCTGCCGCCGTTCGTATTTGGAGACCCTTCATAGAGGCGCAAATATTTTGCTAATTAAATTGAGTTACACACGTATGGATCACATATTGAAAATCGGCGGGTAATAAATTGTTATAAACATATTTATACTGGTTTCGCCTTTCTCACATTTACTGTTTACACATTTCACAGTGGTTACCACACAAAGGTGATAACTTGTCGGCTTAAATAGCTCAAATAGTTAATTTCAAAAGATTTCCATAAAAGTTTAATCAGCACTTGCATTGCCATTAATATATACATTTTCAATTCTTTTCTTAACTACCAGGGGCCGTCATTTTGAATTTTTATTGAAAACAGCTGCTAAAAATATTAAGCTGTAAATTAATGAATTTTTTATTTGTCATCCGATTTGCATAGTTAAATTAAATTAGCTTGCCTTGATAACTTATAATTTCAAGTTTTGTCGGAATCTGTTGTGAAACTTGGCTGCTAGAAGGCTACAGAAATAAAAAAAAATTTAAGTCGCCCCCCCTGTATGGGGAGGCCCCCCTTAAACACTTTAAAATATTTTCTTACACTGCAAATTTCAAGAGGCATCACTTTTGACCTACGTAGAAAATTTCCTCATTCTAGCTTATGTGGTTTGCGAGAAAACTTGTTGTGATGCACGAACAAACGGACGGACAGACAGAAAAGTCGCGATTGTATAATTTTTAAGGAGATTGTTGAAAATATTTTACAATATTTCAAAAAAAGTCTAATTTATAAATACTTTCAAGATAAGTCATTTAAAACGTTTCCACGAAAAAAAATCATTATTTCAGTTGTTACTAAAATAACGAATTGCGCTTGCCTTCCGACCTTTGGGGGCCGCCATTTTGAATGCATGCATTTGATTTTGGACTATTTTAAATCTTTGTGGGCTGGGACCTCATCAATGAATGTGCCAAATCTCGTTCAAATCGGAGTTTTACGCCAGACAGGGCAAAATAATTCAATTTTTAGTGAAAATGGCAGCTAAAAATATTGGGTTTTAAATTTTCGACTTTTTTATTTTTCATTCAATTTTAATAATTTTCTGCATAATACAAGAACATATTACAGAGATCCATAATCTCAAGTTTCATCAAAATCCGCTGGAAAATGTGACCGCTAGAGCGCCACAAAAACCCGAAAAAACGCATATTTAAACCGCTGCCATTTTGAATTGCTCATGCATGATCACTAAAATATCTGAGTCTGTAGATCTAAGTAATGTCTATCTTGCAACCAAGTTTCATGTATGTCGAATCAAAATTGCGACTTTTAGAAGCCTTTGAAGTTTTGAGTTTCAACTGGCCGCCATTTTGTTTTTTGAGACCTGACCTCCAGTTTTTTCACGTAATTCTTTAGATACTTAAAATTTCTATTCAACTGCCGAATTTCATGAAAATCTGTTGAAAGCCTTGACCACTATTACAACAACAAAATTTTGCACGTTTTTCGACGTTTGAGCGGCCGCCATTTTGTTTCTGCCGTACCGACTTTGGATTTTTTATTGTGAGATTCATCACATACATCAGTGAACCTTTGTACCAAATTTCATTCAAATCGGAGCTATACTTTGGTGAAAATCGGAGCAAAGTTGCAACCGCTAGCGTGGTCACATATTTCGTTATATCCCGTATATACATATATATATATATATATATATATATATATATATATATATATATATATATATATATATATACATATATATATATATATATATATATATATATATATATATATATATATATATATATATATATATATATATATATATATATGATGATCTCCGCAATAGGTAAATTTCTCTCGAGAAATGTACCTAAAAATAGGAGTTTGTTTGCAAAACATGTGCTTCATTAGCTCGTCTTGAAAAGTTTAGGAGTACAGTGGACAGTGCAAGATGAATTTTAAGGATGCACGGAATGCGTTTCTTTGGTTTTACATTCGGAAAATAGTACATATTACACGATATAAGCATTTGTTTATGCACACGGAAGCTTGCCCATAGTAGGCCGACTAATACATATGCAAATTGATGCAATACGGCTTCCTATCTAACGTCAGTTTTGACCTTAACCTAAGCATCCGCAAATATATTGAACGCCTTTGAGCGACGGGTCCTGAGGCGAATAATCGGAACGAAGCTAGACGGGGACCAATGGCGAATTCCATACAGCCATGAGCTGTATGCAACTTTTGACGAACTGGAGGTCTCAAAGATTATAAGACTGCGGAAGCTGCAATGGGCCGGCCACATGAATCGTATGGACGAACAACGGATATTCGTTGGGAGAACTGAAGGCCGGAGACCAGTGGGGAAACCGAGGAAACGCTGGTCTGACTCGGTCGACGAAGACAGTTCATCGCTGCTCGGATTTCGGAATTGGATGACGCGGTCAACGGACCGAGACAGTTGGAGGCACTATTTGCAGGAAGCGAAGCCCCGAAAGGGGCTGTAGTGCTAAGAAGAAGAAGAAGAAGAATTTAATTAAAGTTATTATTTATTCCTGTCTTTTAAAAAATTAATTTCAAACTAGCTTTCTGCCAAAAATGCCTGCTGCTATCAATCCATCAATATTACCTTTCGTTAAACATTAAACTTTGCAAATGTAGTAACATGAAAATGGCTAAATTTCAACGGCGAAACCCATTAATTTTCAGTTCTTTCATGTTTTCATTTTACATTATCCCAGCAATGTTGTAATTATTGACATCCGTGGCCGTACTTTTTAGTTATTGTACTATTATTAGAGATATGTAAGTCTATTAGAATATTCTAGGATGAACCACTTGGTGGCGATGTTAGGTTTATATCCAAAACGATAATTTTGTCTGCAAATATATATTTTAATCTATGGTTTGGTGCCATAAGTAAATCCCTTGAATCCATTTGTTGTCTTACATAATACTCATTTGATATCATATACATAAATTAAAAGGCGAATCATGTCAAAAAGATATCGTCAGTGTCACATTATCTAGATTATTATTTAACATTAGTTTACTAGACTATAATTTTATTTTTTCAGTATTAGTACCATTTTTGCTTTCTATCGGCGAGATTAAACAAATCGACACATGGCATACAATTTAATTATTATCTTATATCTGAGTAATGCATTAAGTTCTATCGAGTCACACCTTTTTAGATTTTCCTACCTGTGTATACAAGTAAACGGAATTTAGGCCTAGCTATCAATACTTAATGTATCTGTACGGAAAGATGGTCGATACCTACTATACAAGAATCCCAATTTTATCATTAATTCTTTGTGGAATGTAAGTTGTGATTTGATTGGACAACTGCAAGAAAAGTTAATGTTAAATATATTCTTAACCACATAAATCTCTGTTCATTCTGTCCATGGATTTATTTGTACCAGTCAATGCTGATGGATAAAATAAAAATATTAGAGGCTTTTGATTAGAATATAATGAATTAGATTTCCTAAAATTTTCAACATGTTTTAATTGCACCACCAATATTTTTTCATGAGATATTAATTCAAACTTTGGCCTTAAATAGAATTAAACTTTTTTTACCTTTTTAGGGCCTTTCGAAGTCGCGTTTTATTTTTTCTAAATGTTTCCTTCTCTCAACATAATTATCAATTAAGAGCGTGCCAGTAAACTTTTAGTTCCATCAATAGTAGAAAGAAGCATGGATCAATATAAAACTGATAAGAATTCTCTAGGGTGTTAAACATCCCATTTAATTAGTCACAATCAAACGCTTATTATGAATAATAGGAAAACAAATTTGTCCAATAAATATCTTTTGTTGCTTGTTCTCGTTTGTTTGCAAATCATAATCAACACGGTCGCCCATATGTGTCCACAACATAGCATTACAGAACATTATACGTTTATTCTTTATCCTTATCATCGCGTATCAGTACACATGGCTCGCATTCACTATCATACGGAACTTCCCTGAGGGGTGGCTATGCACTAAGGCTCATGAGATTAATAATATAGAACTAATGAAATTAATTAAGGGTTAATTGATGAAGGACGTAGCGTCAAACAGAACATATGCACCGGAATATATGGGAGTGTAAATATCGTACCAAGGATAGTATTACGTATTTGATAGTAATAATAAATTATCTTATTAGACTAGTTACACGAGATTGTCGTAAGCGTGACTATGTCACGTCATGGTATTACTTGGTTTCAGAATAGGTTACATACCATAAGACTTCATTGATTTTTCATCAAGTTATACGCGAATAGGTTAAGGTTAAATGCTATTCACAGTAAAAAGTATTATAACCTCAAAAAGCATAAATTTTAACTTCCACTAATTAATGAAAGATTAAAGAAACTCCTCTGGATTGCACTTACACAGCGTCAAACACTGCTCTGAAGTGGTATCAAGCTTGCGTTTGTTGTCCGGAGTGAGCAAACCTGGCACCCATTACGTCGACAGCTTTTTCATGCCCAAAATTTCATGCAGGATATGTCCTACGCGGTCTTTTGAGATGCCTATTGTCCCAGCTATCTCGCACACCTTAAATCGGTGGTGTGCCAGTACGATCTCCTGGATTGTTGTCACGTTATCTTCTGCGGTAGCCGTTTTCGGGGACCTGGGCGTGGCTTATCAAAAACCGATGTGGTACCACGTAGAAACTCATGAAACCAATTTTACATGGTCAGCATTGCAGAAACAGAGTCACCGTATACAGCATTCAAGTGCTTTTTGATGTTGCTACTCAAATTGCCTAGCAAAAACAAGAATCGAATCACCAACCAATGTTGCTCTTTCTCCATTTTCGGACACGCCCGCTTCCACACGTGGTGAAAACAAAACTACGAGTCCGATTTGGCTGAAATTTTGACGGTAGCTGTCTACAAGAATGTTATACATGATAATGAATCTTTCTTATGATAGTAGCGCCATTGGTCGGTAAGGCTAAGTACTTATCGAACCGCCAGACTCTTCGAAAATGGCTGCAGATCTTTTATATCTAAGCGTACTCTTATACAGGTTGGGCCATATCAGTGTTGGTTAACAGACTTTTTGGTGCCAGCTTTGCAAGAACTTCAAGGCAATACCTCGAGGATGTGGTTTCAACAGGATGGGGCCACATGTCATACGGCTAGGGTATCCACAGAGCTGCTGAAAAATGTTTTTCCCGGAAAACTCATCTCGAAAAGGGGGATATTGAATGGCCCCCACGTAGCCCCGATCTCTCTCCATGCGATTATTTTCTATGGGGCTACCTCGAATCGGTAGTTTACGAGAATAATCCGACCAATTTAGAGCAGCTGAAGAGGAATATTATTCAGGAAAGTAACAAAATACCGAGAACAACTTTTCAACGAGTTTTCCAAAATTTGCGACTTCGGTTCCAAGAGTGCCAAGCAGCCGAGGGAAGCCATTTGGACAACATTATTTTTAAGTCTTAATAATTCCTATGCTTCTACTTTTTAACAATACAAATATATTTGTGTTATGTTTCGTAGTTTTTTTTAAATCGAATATTTAAACCGCCAACACCCTTATGGCCCACCCTGTAGATGCTTAATTTTCTATGATTTTCTCCTTTTAAGCGGAAAAATTCTATTTCGAAAACTCCCTATTCCAAAATATGCATATATTGTATGTTATTTCTAATATAAGATCATGTAATGATTATATTGACTCCAAAATTCCCACGACGTAACGATGAAAGCGAAGGCAACCTCATAATTGGCTTAAAGCTCGATTCTGAAGACGTAAAAATGGTCACGAATTTCCGAAAGGACCCTAAGGCACGGAAAACAACCGCGTATGCTACAAAACTACTGGAACGAGTGCAACAAATTCGTCGGTCCTTCACGGAGAATCATCATCAGATTCTTGAATTAGTAGATGGAAAGAAGATCCTTGAAGCAGATTATTTTAAACAGAACGTATATCTGGCGTTTGAGGAGGCAGAATTGAATTTTGAGGTAGAATTGGAAGAGTTGCGAGTGGAGCAAGTGGCACATGGAGCGCAAAGTTGTAAAGAAGGAGCGAGTCCGTCATCGAAGGCAATGTATGATACAGACGTTCGGCTCCCACGGATCAACCTGCCAAAGTTCAATGGAAAATATGACGAATGGGCATCGTTTAAAGATCTGTTCACGTCTCTGATCCACAAAAAAGCCAATTTACCGAAGGTGGAGAAGCTTCATTACCTGAAATGCAGTCTGTCAGGAGAAGCAGAACAATTATTGAAGCACTATTCGATTACCGAAGCAAACTATGAATCAGCGTGGAAAATGCTCGTGGAACGGTACGACGATAAGAATGTATTGTTGAAAACGCAGTTCAACCATTTACTCCATATAAGCAACGCAAACGAAACCGCATCATCGATCAAAATGCTGTTAGACAAGACAGTTGATTGCGTGCAGGCCATAGACAATCTAAAGGTAGGAAACATATGGGATGCAATATTAGTGCATTTGACGGCACAGCGATTACCATCCGAAACCCGACAGATGTGGGAGCAACAGCAAGCTAAGGTTTCGGAGATATCATCGTTTCAACAATTGAAGGAGTTCCTACAATGCAGGTTCAGAGCGTTAGAAGCTGCTGGGGTAGAAAGGCATAAACCCATTCGCACATCACACAACGTATTTGTGACAAAGGAGGCGCAACAAATCGTGTGTATTCTATGCAAAGGACCACATTATTTGAGACAATGCTCGAGCTTCCTGAAGTTAGAATATCCTAAGAGATTCGAAATGGCAAAGAAAAATGGTTTGTGCCTCAATTGTCTAAACAAAGGACATTTTGTCGGGAAATGCCCTAGTAAATCGAGGTGTTTTCACTGTAAGAAGGCCCACCATACGCTCCTGCATAGACCAAATTCCTCAATTATCGGAAAGGAGTCCCATCAGTTGCCGCCCCCGTTTATCCCTAAAAGTCAGTCACCGCAACTAACAGCGCAGAATAATCAACCTTGGACACCTGCGCTAAGACAACAATCGCCGACATTTGGGTCACACAATGGACATCCGTCTACTACGTCTTCAGCTGATCATCGATTTCCAACGGCAGGCTCAACAGTCGCCAAAGTTAACTCATCGACCATCAGTGCTCCAAAAGCGGTATTGTTAGCGACAGCACTGGTGACAGTTGAATCTCCAATCGGGTTCGTGACGCTTCGCGACTTGATGGATCAAGGATCACAGGCGTCCATCATTACGGAGAGCGCAGCTCAAGGACTCGGGATCAAAAGAGGTTGCACAAACATATCTGTAACTGGAATTGGGAAGACGAGAGGAATTCAAACCAATGGGACTTTGAAACTTAGACTGCGTACCAAGACAAATGAATGTTTGGTAGTGGACGTACTCATTTTGAACAAGCTAACTAGCTTTGTTCCATCGCAATTGGTTTCCACGTCGATTAGGGATCAGATAGGAAACATTGATTTGGCTGACCCGTACTTCGATCATCCGAGCAAAATTGACGTCATTCTGGGAGCGGATGTATACGCTCAAGTAATTCTCAGCGAGATTAAAAAATTGACTTTAGGTCCAGTGTTACAGCACACCAAGCTAGGCTGGATAGTATCCGGGAGTGTGAACATTGGTCAGCAGCAAGTCCTTCATTCACTCAAAGTTGAACTGAACGAAAATATGGAAATAAGCGAACAGTTAAAACAATTTTGGGAAATTGAGGAAGTCGACGGGGATAGAACTAGAACGCAAGATGAGGATGCCTGTGAAAATCATTATGTTACCCATGTAAAGCGAGAATCAGATGGTCGGTATCAAGTAAGACTACCATTTAAAAACTCGGAAAGTCGAAATTCCTTAGGGCTTTCGAGATCAAGTGCAATTGTAAGCTTATTGCACATAGAGAAACGTTTTGCCAGTACTGAAGGTCTCCGAGAGGAATATGCAGCTGTACTACAAGAATATTTAGACTTAGGACATATGTATGAAGTGCCTCATTGCAACGAATGGGCAATGGAAAACGGTCGACAGGTGATTACATCTAACTTCCGTCCGCACCATGCAGTAAACAAGGAAAGCACATCGACGAAAGTACGAGTGGTGTTCGACGCTTCCCGGAAAACAAGTTCTGGTGTATCCCTGAATGATACCTTGTTGACCGGACCAACTCTTCAGTGCAGCATGACAGCAATTGTAATGAAGTGGAGGCTAAAGCAGTACCCTAAGATGGCTGACATAGCCAAGATGTATCGACAAGTAAACATGCATCGAGAAGATTCCAATTACCAAAAGATCGTTTGGCGGCCCGAACCAAATGGCCCAATTAGAGATTACGCCCTCAATACTGTGACGTTTGGAACTAGCTCAGCACCATTTCTGGCTATTAGAACTTTGCACCAGCTTGCATATGACGAAAGGAAAACGTACCCTGAGGCAAGTAAATCGCTCTTGGAGGAATTTTATGTGGATGACCTATTATCTGGAGGTGAAAGCGTGCAAGAAAGCGTAATTAAAAGAGATCAGCTGATTAAGCTCTTGAAGTCTGGCGGATTCCAATTGAGGAAATGGTTAGCCAATGACAATCAAATTTTGGTAGGACTTCCAACGGAAGATGTGGAAATGAATAACTGCGTTAAGTTTGAAATGGACCATGGATATAAATCATTAGGAATACTGTGGTACCCAATCTGTGATTATTTTACATTTCGACTCAAAAGCCATGAAAGATTAGAAACTTATACAAAACGATCAGTATTATCGACAATAGCACGTTTGTACGACCCATTAGGATGGTTAGCACCCTTCACGATAAGGGCTAAAATATTGCTGCAAGGTTTATGGTTGTCAGGTCAAGATTGGGACGAACCGATACCCAATGTTTTGAATGGAGAATGGAGTGCTTAGTTAGAACAGTTACCTGAAATCGAAAATATACAAATACCACGATGGGTAGCATACCAGAAGGATTCGGAGGTATCACTCCACGGGTTTTGCGATGCATCCCAACGAGCATATGCGGCAGTTATTTATTTGACGGTGCGATCAGGTTCCACAGATGCAAGTCATTTGTTAGTGGCCAAAACTAAGGTGGCGCCGGTGAAGCCAATTACGATTCCGCGTTTGGAACTTTGCGGAGCTGTTTTGTTGGCCCGATTGCTAAAAGAAGTAAAGGCAGCATTAAAGTTTGATCAAATACCTACGTGGTTGTGGACCGATTCCGAGGTCGTTTTGGCTTGGTTGATAGGATTGCCAACACGATGGACTGTCTTTGTCAGTAACCGAACAGCTCACATCTTAGACGTCACCGGTAACATACCGTGGAGATATGTTCCTTCGAAGGATAATCCAGCGGATGCAGCGTTAGAGGAATAAAGCCTTGTGATTTAATCGATAGTCAGCTGTGGTGGCACGGGCCAAGCTGGTTAACGAAAGGTTTCAATGATTGGCCTAAAAATAAAACCATTCAGTTAACTGACATAGAAAAACGAAAATCCATGATGGTCAATGTGGGATTAAAGACAGAGTATCTCTTGGCTGAATTGTTGAAAAAATATTCTAGCTTAATGAAATTAATTAGAGTCACGGCATATTGTTTTCGTTTTCTTAGAAAGAAGTCCACACAACCCAATTTGCCAAAGTATCTCACTAGTGACGAATTACGGTACGCTTCGGAGTTTTGGATCAGGCATGTTCAACAAGATGCATTTCCGGAAGAAATATGTGAGCTTCAAAAGTGTACGTCCGTCGGAAAGAAAAGCCGGTTGGTCAATTTGAACCCATTTATTGACAACAAGAGAATATTGCGGGTCGGTGGACGGCTCGAGCACGCGCCTTTAACATTTGATGCAAGACACCCGATGATTTTACCGCGAAATGGTGTATTCACCGATTTATTATTACAAGAAGTCCATCAAGCTATTTTACACGGACAGACGCAACTGATGTTGAATACCTTAAGAAGGAAGTTTTGGGTAACGTGCAACCGGGCTAAACAATCTATCCATAAATGCGTTCGTTGTTTTCGCGCAAAGGCAAAGGAAGCCAGCCAGTTGATGGGCAATTTGCCAGAAGCTCGGGTAACTATGTCGTGTCCATTCACACACACCGGCATCGATTTTTGTGGCCCGTTTGAAATTAAAGATAGACGAGGAAGAAGCAGCAGGACGACAAAGGGTTATGTGGCTATTTTCATTTGTTTAGCTGTAAAAGCCATACACATTGAAATCGTTAGTGACTCGTCCACACCTGCATTCCTAGCAGCATTACGGCGGTTCATGGGAAGACGAGGATTCAGCAGTCATATATATTCGGACTGTGGTACCAATTTTGTTGGCGCAGCTGCTGAGTTGCAGCGGATCAGAAAAATTAGTAATGAAGCGGCGGAGATTGTTGCAAATGAAGGAGTAACTTGGCACTTCAATCCACCAGCATCACCTCACTTTGGCGGACTTTGGGAGACTGGTGTGAAATCTATTAAGGCACATTTACGTCGGGTTGCCGGACACGTGTCTCTAACATATGAGGAACTATCCACAGTGTTGATTAGAATCGAAGCCTGTCTCAAATCCCGTCCTCTCTGCCCTCTCAACGATGGCCCGATGGATACCGCTGCACTCACGCCAGCTCATTTCCTGATTGGCGACGTAATGATAGCACTACCTGAAGCTGAATTGGAAAATGTCAACGTTAACTACCTTGATAGATGGCAGATGACTCAGAAGATTGCACAAGATTTTTGGAGACGTTGGAAGACAGAATACTTGAGTCGTTTGCAACGTAGACCAAAATGGCTTAAGTACGAAACCAACATAAAGGTGGGAGATTTGTGTATCCTCAAGGATGAAAAACTTCCTTCCTACCGGTGGCCATTAGCGAGGATCATTCAAGTACACCCCGGAAGGGATAATTTAGTTCGTGTCGTGACTGTGTGGACAAATGGCAAAAGCTATACAAGACCAATTACGAAAATTGCGCTGCTGCCAACGCAGGAATCTACACATTAATGTATATATATATATATTTGTCGCACCATCCTTACTTTCCCCTATCCTATCCTTCACTCAGACCTTGCGCCGAACAAACATTAATATTATATGCGATTGAAGTCAATTTTGCTTTAACCTAACAATTTGGAGGTGGTTTGCAGTACAGGTGGAGGTGGACGCCCAGCATAGGTGGGACAACTTCATCACGCCTGACTCAATAGACAAGATTAATCCAACCGAAGTCAACTGAAGATAAAGCGTAGCGCAGCAAAGAATCGATTGGAAATGAAACGACACCAAAGGTATTCCAAATTGCAAAACTAAATAATTACTAGTTTACTTACAGGGCATTGTTGCTGCTGAGGCGTTGCACCCCTCAGCCGGGGGAGTATGTTGGGTACTCACCGTTCTGCATATTCTTGTCCAACTTGTCCTCATCATATTGGTTGCTGGCTCCGCTCCACGCGATGCGAGGTAAATGGCCTGGAAATAATAAAACCCCACAAAGCATCGGACTTATTATATAATAAGATATACTTATCTGATGTTGTTAAGTTGTTTTGATCTCCTGCACGACGCGAACTTCTGTCAACACCATTAACTGTCAACTTGACATGCTATTAAATATCACAGGGTGCCCGTAAACTATTAATATCGCAGAATCACGTAATTGTTTAGAATATTATAAATTTAGTATAAGATTAATTTTACGCGGGAAAAAATGTACCGAAATTTTCATCAAACGGGAAACTCTTTGAAAGAGATTTTTCCATTGTCCAGTTTTGCATTGTCCGTTCCCAAGATAACTCGATCGCAATATACTGTATAATTATTTGCAAGTTTTCCAAGTCGGGAAGTAAAACAGTGTTGTATGGAAATACAAATTGGAAGTAAAGAAGTTTAAAATTAAACTATAGTTTTATCGTGAAACACCGTAATTTTGCCCGATTTTCAACGTGGGCCAAAATTTTTCTTTACATGCTACTTGAACTACCATTCCATATATTCTAACTTAAAAATTTGGTGAGAAGAAAATAAACAAACAATTCATATATATCCGCATTACCAATTCCAGTGCCAGCGCGTTACCAAAACCTAATCTACTCTAACTCATTCAGACCTAAACTGCTCTAAGAAAAGCATGCAATGCATAAACAAGTTGAGTAAGCAGGAGAGTGCTCCTACCAGAAGGTCTTTGTAAACATCCTAGGGTTAGAAGCAAGTTTTCTAATGGCGTGAATCGATAACTTGAATTATTTATCCAATACTTAGATATGAAATCGTTCAAATTCATACAAAAGATGCACAGTTTCTTTCTTAAGCACAGTGCAGCCGCCATTTCGATCTAGCTTAAATGATTTTTCTGATTGCTCGGCCGATTGAACATGTTCAAGTTAAACACTATTCCTTAAATTTTCATGAAAATTGAAAGAAAATAAAAGTGCCTAAGTCAATTTTAAATATATATATAGGGTTTTCCAATGAGAGGTGTTATTTTGAATAGATCTTCTGATTTAACACCTTGCGACTTCTTCCTTTGAAGCCACGTGATAGAGAAGGCCTATGCCAATAGCCCAGTGTCGATTCAAGATCTCAAAGATGAAATTCGTGAGGCTATCGAGGACATAGGGCAACCACTTTGCGATTTGGTTATGGAAAATTTCATGAAGAGGATATGGTCCTGTAAGCGTGTCGTAGTGGTTATTTGCTCAATGTTAATTATTGCTATTAACGGCATATCTTCTTCTTTATAATGAAATAAACATTCGATCATTTGTATTAAAAATGGCATTTTCTTTTAATATCAAAATATCACCTCTTATTGGAAAACCCTATATCAACCATAAACACGTGTTATTGTTGGTATAATTTCATATAATTGAAATGGCTATAACTCACTTGATTATAATTCGATCTCAATTAAATTTTGTGAACATATATATCTAATGTTAATCTATATAATTAAGTTTAAAGGTACCGTTTTGATTTTATGGGCAAAAATGTAAAATCTACAAATCATACTATTATTAACAAAGTTGAGCGAATTTCGATTTCTGAGGTGTTTGTTGCCCTTGTACTTATAAAGGTCCACGTTCGTGATAATTTTCAGATTTTTCGGCCGAAAGGTGTCCAATCGCGAGGGGGGGGACACAAATTTTGGGGTACATTTTGCCTTCCCCTGGACCCCCTAATTCATAAAAAGATTTTTTTTATTTCAGATTCTAATAGATCTAATCAAGACCTTTCATTTGATACCCCACTCGACTACCTTTGATGAAAAAAAATGTTTAAGGGCCAATTCGTTATTAGGGGGGACCCCCTTAACCATTTTTTAAATTTTTGTTAAGGCCTTAACTTTTGAGAGACAATCACTTCTGACCTTTTCACAAAGTTTGAGCATTCTAGCTCTTATAGTTTCTGAGGAAATTAGCTGTGACGCACGGACAGACGGACATTCTGGGATCCCGACCATTTTACAGGCTTAGAAATTTCGGGATTTTATTAAATTAATCCCAGGATTTACGGGATTGATTAATCATTTTTGAAATTTTTATAAATTTGCTGCTTGAAATGAGCTCCTCCACGTTCATCTACAATTTCTCCACTCTTTTGTTTTTGTTTGTTTAACTTGTTTAGTTTTTCCCAGTCAATTCGATAAGTTTTTGAGCGCGGTGACGATCAGGCAAGTTTACGCTGTCCAAACAGATTCGACTAGTTTATTTGTTGCCTGACAATCGGGCAGATTAAGTGGTAGGTATAAAAAAAAGAAAAGTGGAAAAGTACAAAAAGCAAGTTTCTTCTAAACGTTAACATTGCTGTTGGTAGGAATTCCTTTCAAATACGATTTTGTCCGCTCTTTTGCATTTCCCATTTATTTCCCCAATCGATTCGATTAGTTTTTGAATGCAGTGATAATCGAATAGATTCACGCTTTATAAAAAGTAAGTTTTTTTAAAAGTAAACATTATAGTTGGTAGAAATTTTTTCATTAGAATAGTAAGAGTGAAACAAACAAACATTACTTTTTTCTTTTCTTTTAAGTTTAAAGCTATTGAATTAGAGATACATTTGTTTGTTTCTAGATAGTATAAAGGGAGTAGCATGTCCACAAAAAGAGCCTATATTTAGCATAAAAAAGATAGCGATGCTCTCTAAATGGAGTCATTTTTTGATTGCCAAAGAGGGAAATACAGCGCAAAGTGAGCATTGCCCAGCAGTTTTGAAAACACTTGGAGGATCTACCAAAGGATTACATAGCCATCTTAAAGCGGAACATTCATTGACATTAAGCTTGAGAATATTGTCTACATCAAATGTTCATAGTGTCGAAGAACCACCATTAAAATGAAAAAGCAATTCGATCGTAGACTATTTTTGAAAAACTGATACTCTTGACGATGTTTTGGCTCGGATAACTGCATTCCTGACGTCAAATGATTTAAAGACTTTGATCCTTTCAAAAGGGTATTCAGGTTTGCCAAGATCTGCCGCAACAATTCGCAATTGCTTGATAAATTAGAGCCATAACATTAAAGCGCAAATAAAAGCTGAATTATTTACATTAAAAAGCTCAAATAAGAAATACATGAATATAAACATTCATTCATGTAATACAACCTAGAATTGACGACTGGTTCGCATAAATGAGTCATTAACAGCTGAGGCACCTATGCGAATATTAAAAGAGCGCCTTTCTGAGCTATACATTTCTCTTGATTCTGATATTGTTGCAATAATAACTGATGGTGCAAACGTCATGCTTAAGATTGGAAAGCTTGTGAAAGTGGAGCACCAAGTTTGCTTTACATGTGGGACTCATTTAGTCGTTTGCGATTTGTTGTACAAAAATACAAACGATTCAAGTATGAGCCAATCTTTGAACGTGGATTCAGATGATGATGACGAAGATCTTAGATCAGGTTCAATTATCGAATCAAGCCATTTTCGAGATTTGATGAACGATCGCAATATTGAAAATGTGGTTAAAAAAGTTCGTCGAACAGCTGTTCAATTCAAAACATCACTTTTGAAGAGTGACACAATTCTTCAAAAATATGTACAACAGGAAGACAGAAAAGAGCTAACCTTGTTGCTTGACTGTAAGACGAGATAGAACAGCCTCTTCACAATGCTTGAACGCTTTGTTCTTATAAAGAATAGCGTTCAAAAAGCTCTTAAAGACCGAAATTATCCAGAGATTTTCGATGAATCTGATTCAGATATCATAAATGAAATAATCAATGGCTTAGCGCCAGTTAAGCTATCCTTAGAAGCATTTTGTTATTCTGACGCAAATTCGTGCCCAGCTGATGCAATTTTAAAGTTTCTTTTTAAACAGTTGAGTGGCAATGAGTCAACTATGGTGACTAGATTGAAATCACATTTGTTAAAACACTTACAACATCGCCGAGGTAATGAATTAAGTCGCCTGTTAAATTATTTACAAAATCCTCACGATGAGAGTAGTTGTTTAGATGATGATGTAAAAGATTTGTTTTCATGTCCAAGCAAAGTCCAAATTTAACAAGTTGGGTAGACAGACCTACGATCATTTCAGAAGGGTTTTGTACTTAACTATCAAAATCCAATTACCAGCAACGAATAAAATCAAAAATCATGTCAAAGAGATTTGAAGATGAAGATTTTATCTGAAAATTGTAAAAGGATCAAATCAAAACTGCAGTGTCTGGTTCTATGGAAAGTCCATAAAATACCAAAATAGTGTGTTATTGTTGTTGTATTTGCAGAAATTTCAAATGGATATAACTTCCGTGATTATGATACGAATTTCATCAAACTTTTTTTTTGTAGCACTACAGCCCCTTTTGGGCCTTCGCTTAGAGATAGATAGAGTATCTCATTGTCATGACCCAATGTATTGGCACTCCACAAGGTGATATGATCATTATCACGCTTTGGCCGTGTGTTTGTCCACCCAGCTGCGATACGTTCTGATTTTAAACCAGCACGTATCATAACTGAACAGGCTTATAGTCCGTTTGAAGAATCAATTGAACTAAATCTCGTTCACACCCACGAAACTCGAACCAGGGACCTTCAGTTTACGGGCTTAGTGCTCTACCCACGACACCACGCGGACTACAAACTTACAGAGTATTAAAACCCTGTGTAACGCTACTTAAATATGGAATTTTGTTGGGCTTAAAGGCATGTATACGATTTTATCGGAGAAAATGTAAAATTCGAAGATCATACAATTATTAACAAAGTTGAACGAGGTATTTGTTACTATTGTACTCATAAATATCTCCTTTAATATTTTTTTTTCAGATTTTTTAGTTCACAGGTGTCCAATCGCGATGAGGAAAACACATCCCCCCTGCGCCCACTGAAGCAAAAACTGTCAGTTTAAGAATTTTTTTGAAAAGCTCTCATAAAGACCTTTCATTTGATACTCATATCGGCTACCTTTGATGAATTTTTTTTCAGGGGCCACTCCCCTGTACTGAAATCATCGATTCATAGCATCAGAAAATTTTTGTCGAACCCTAGAATGGTTGCATAGCCCTTCTGTTAGGAGCTCTCTCCTACCTCCTCGACTTGTTTCACCTATGAGTATTAATTTTAGGTACTCATCTTCACTCATTCATTAAATTGAATCAAGTGTTAAAAGCATGAACATTAAACGTTCAAGTTGGGGAAAAATAACTCAAAATTATTCAATCTTCGCATTTAAAACAGCCACTATTTTGTTTTACTATTACTGATACCAATAGCTGAACCAATTCTCAATGATATTCATGATACTTACCTGTATCATTCCTGAAACTTTCATGCAAATCCTAGCAAAGCTGCAGTGTCTGAGTCGGTAGAAAGCGCATATTGTTCATAGTGTCGAGTGTTTTCGGTTCGCGGCCAATAATTTTAATGTTCCGGGAAAGTGAAAACGCAATGTCTTTTAATTTGAGTTAAAAGAATTTATTTAATTACAAAAATGCACAATAAACAATTTAACACTTTCACTAATTTTAATTTTCACTATGAAAAAAATCTAACACTTGTCCATAAATTTCTTATCGCAATTGTCTTCTAAATCACTTCGCACTCAAACAATCAATCGTCTTTACTTCGCGTTCCAGTATATCGCAGTTTTCTATCGCGGTTGTAATGAATGAATCCCCCCATTCATTCAGCTCGCCTTTATATAGGGTCTCTACCTATTCACCCATTTCTCGTACATTATCGAATGTTCTACCGAGAGGTACCTGGTAGATTCGAGCAAATTAATGAATGGAGTCACTTGCAGATGTTGATCATGCTTGTTGGGTTCTCGTGGGTTCGAGTAAATTCATTTGTTGACTTTGATTATGAAAACAATTGCGACAGCAGCTCGCAGAATTATTTGTACATGTAATTATTTGTACATGTAACAATAGTAATGCAGTAATACAGGAAAATTCAAATGGCTATAATTCCATTTAATACTTTTTGATCTTCGTATAACTTTCAGGATAAAGTACTCTCATAAATAATCATTTGTATATTGAATTTCATTAAATTTAAAGGTACCGTTAAGATTTCATTCAAGAAAATGTAAAATCGATAAATCATACAGTTACTAACAAAGTTGAGTGAATTTCGACTTCTCATGTATTTGTTGTTGTTGTACTCATAAAGGCCTACATTCATGATTTTTTTAAGATTTTTCGGATGAAAGTTGTCCAATCGCGAAGGGGTACGCGTAAAGCTCGAACATTTATTTTGATCTAAGCCCGAGTCTTTTCTTCAGTCGATATCTATATATATATATATATATATATATATATATATATATATATATATATATATATATATATATATATATATATAAAGAGTGGTCCAACCATAATGCACGATGTTAATTGTGAGTCACACCTTAACGTCAAGTTTTTCGCCCAACTTAATTTGACATTCCCTTGTTTCAGTGTTCGACAAATTCAACCATGCAGAGGTACACAATTGAGCAGTGCGTTAAGGTTGTTGAAGCCTTTAACGAAAATGGGCATTCAAAACAAAATGCGTTTCGTGCACTTCTTGATTTTTTTGGTCAGCATAATCGACCCAATGTGTCCACAATCGGGAGAAGTATGCGCAAATTTCAGCAAACCAGATCTGTAGGAAATGTGAAATCACCTGCGGAAAACATTGCTGTTGTTTGCGATGGTATGGCAGAAGAGCCGTCAACCTCGACTCGTCTTCGTGCCCAACAATTGAACATCTCACGAACATCACTGATGCGAATTTTGAATAAAGACTTGAAATTAAACGCTTACAGGGTTCAATTGACTCAAGAGCTGAAGCCTACTGACCATTTCAAGTTTCGGCAATACGCCGAATGGTTAGTTGAACAGACAGAAGGGAATGGTGGCTTTACAGAGAAAACCATCTTCAGCGACGAGGCACACTTTCACCTCAGTGGATTCGTTAACAAGCAGAATTGCCGCATTTGGGCAAATGGGCATCCACGAGTGATTGTTGAGAAGCCAATGCATCCACAATGAGTGTGGTGTGGTTTATGGGCTGGCGGCGTCATCGGGCCGTACTTCTTCAAAAATGAGGACGACCAAGCAGTTACCGTGAATGGTGTTCGCTATCGCGAGATGATAACGGACATCTTGTGGCCAGAAATTGAGGTTATGGACCTGGACGATATGTGGTTCCAATAGGATGGTGCCACTTGCCACATAGCCAACGAAACATTGGCTCTTTTGCGCGAGAAATGCAATGGCTATGCTATCTCACGTTGTGGCGGTGTTAATTGGCCACCACGATCATGTGATTTGACACCATTGGACTTCTTTCCCTGGAGATATTTAAGAGAAAAAGTGTACGTCAATAAGCCAAGAACAATTCAAAAGCTGAAGGATGAGATAATTCAGCACATTAACGACATTAAACCTCAATTATGTCTCAGAGTCATTGAAAATATGGTCCATCGGATAGAAGTATGTCACCGTAGTCGTGGCAAGCATTTGGGTGATATTTTATTTTACACATAATTTTCATAGATCGTTCTGTTACAATATAATAAAAAATATTAACACGATTCTCTGAAAATGTTTTGTTTTATTTACAATTAACATCGCGCGTTTTGGTTGGACCACCCTTTATATATACATAAACTTTTTTTTTGTTGAAAGGCCTTCGGGTCCTGCTATTTTGTGTCGGCAGACTTTCTTTGACAACAGAGCAGACAAATTATGCGATGTGCCCACCAAACAATGCACACAAGACTGACGCTATGACAACTTCTATGACATTGTTACACAAACATAGTAAAGGACCAAGACTTGACATCCCAGAACCACTTGAAATATATAAACATAGAAAGACAGACGGTAACATTATCAAGAGCAACTTATTAAAAACTCCATCGCAATTGCCTCAGTAGTAGACCATACCTTCTGACCAAAGTGGAAATAAGATGAACCAGAACCAACGGACATCCAACAACCCCAAAAACAAAATCCTAATATCTCTCTGTCTGGCCTAGGGCCTACCAGCTTAACCCATCCTACACCTATATAAAGTCGTCTACTCATCCTTTAAACACTAAAGATGACTCAAAGAAGTCAAAACTCGTCTGGTTACTCAAAAGAGCAACGCCCGCCAGCTTTTCAGGAAAAAAGAGAATTGCCCTGCAGATATGAAATAAATAAAATAATTGAATAAAACGGTAGTACTTGAGGCAAGAGAAAGTATAGGGTTATCCATTTTCCGCTTGGGAAAGTAGTATAAAGATTAAACCTTGCCATTATAATAAAGATTAAACCTTGCCATTATACGTGAAACACAACATCATTCAAATGTCTTCCACGGGACCTCTTACAGGCCTCAATCCTTTTGAGGTAATTTTCAATGACTTTTCGGCACGTTTCCGGCAATATCTCGGCCATAACTTCACGAATATTGGTTTTGAATTGCTCAAGATTTCGAGGATTATTCGCGTAATCACGATCTTTCGCATAGCTGCATAAAAAGAAATCCAAAGGTGTTAGGTCGCAGGATCGGGCCAATTGACATCATTCAATCTCGAAATTACGCGTCCTGGAAATTTCTCTTGCAAAAGTGCTCGATTAGCCTGTGTTGTGTGGCTTGTGGCTCTGTCCTGTTGGAATCACATGTTCTCCAGATCATAATCTTCAATCACTTTCCAAAAATAATCGGTTAAAATCCGTCCATAGCGAGAGAATTGATTGTAATGGCTCTTCCTTGATTGTTTTCAAACAAATACAGGCCAATAACACCACCAGACCATAATGCACACCAAACGGTCACTTTTTTCGGATGCAAAGGCCTTTCTGCGATCACCTTAGGATTTTGAGAGCCCCAAATGCGGCAATTCTGTTTATTTACGTAACCACTGAGCGAAAAATGAGCCTCATCACTAAAGAAAATTTTGTTCGAAAAATCGTTATCAATGGCTTGATGTTCAATCACCCAATTCGCGTACATTCTGCGTTGTGTATGGTCTTGAGGCCTAAGTTCTTGAGCTAGTTGAATTTTGTACGGATCGAGATGCAAATCAACAAGCAAAATCCGGCACAATGAGCCGTAAGACAAGCCCAAATGTTGAGCACGTCGAGGAATCGACATATTCGGGTCTTCCTCCACACTTTGAGCAATGACAGCGATATTTTCAGCAGAACGAATGTTGCGATGATGCACAGGTCTTGCAATATCAATAATCCATCCAGTTTCTTCAAATTTTCTCACTTGGTTCGAAATTGTTTGCTGTGTAGGTCGATTATGTCGACCGTTATCGGTTCGTAAAGCCCTCAATGTTGATACAACAGAATCACCATTTTTATAATAAAATTTAATAATTTTAACGCGTTCTTCGACTGCTAAACGGTCCATATTTCTAAATGGCAAACCTTCAACTGAAAAAAACACGCTTTGGATGACATTTAATTCTGACAGATGTCAAATGGCAGGGTTATACTTTCCTACCACGAAATGGATAACCCTGTATAATGGGTGAGGGTTTCTATCTTTTTTTTGTTGTGGCTTGTAACCAGCAGCATTTATTGTATATCCAAGAAAATTAACTTCGTTTTTCACGAAAGCACACTTATTATCACTTATCGTGATCCCGTTTTCTTTCAGCATTTGAAAGATGGTTCGTAAATGTTTCATGTGCTCTTCGTGGGTGTCAGAAAATATGATGAAATCGTCAACGTAGCAAAAAATGTAATCGAGCTCACGAAAAATCCAGCGTTGAAATGTTTGGGTGGCGTTTCGAAGACCGAATGGCATGAACAAATATTCAAATAGTCCGAAGGGTGTAGCGATGGCTGTTTTCGGTATATATTCTTCGGCCATGGGTATTTGATGGTAGGCATTCACAAGATCAATCGTGGAAAACAAATTTTTGTTGAAAAGCTTAGGAAAAAGATCTTGTATCAGTAGCGGCGTGTATCGGTCAGGCACGGTTCGGGCATTTAGCTTTCGATAATCGCCGCAGGGGCGCCAATCGCCAGTTTTCTTTTGTTGCATGTGCAGCGCAGATGACCATTGATTTTTTGAAGGCCCTATATGGCCGGCCAAGCATTGCTAAAATTTCGGTTTCTGCGCTTCGTCGTTTTTCTCCCATGAGTTTGCGTCCCCTTTTGACAACAGGGGGACCTTCAGTGATGATATGATGCACGGTGTGACAGTTTTGTGTTATTGCCTTTTTAATTGATGGTTTCGTTAAGTCGGAGAATTCTTGCATCAGTTTCGCAAATTCCATGTTTTCGTTTTCTGTTGTTACAATATAATGGTCGGTATTCCGTGCTCTGATGTGATTTTGATTTTTCCTGTTGTCAAGAGGGACGTTTGTGTGTCGATTAGGTGTCGTTTCCTCAAATCAACTAGAAGTCCGTAATGGTAGATGAGATCGGCTCCTATGATGCCCGTCTTGACTTCAGCAATGATGAATGGAAATGGCATGTTTCGGCGCAGTCCTAAATCCAAACTTAATAGTTGCTGGCCATATGTGTAGATTACTAAGGAATTAGCTGCGTAGAGTTTCAGTGGGGATTGTTTAAGCTTCGTTTTGAACCAGATGCGTGGAAGGACTAATACACAAGAACCAGAGTCTACCAAGTATTGTTGTCCTGTTTTATCTTGCAAATGTAGGCGGTGTTCTTTTTTCATGTTTTTGCTATCGTTTTCCGCCTTTGATGTTGTTGATGTAGACGATAGCATATTTAGTTTCCCGGATTTTCTCTTTTGTTATAGGAGCATGTTGCGCGGCACTTTTTCTGAACTGGATTTTTGTTCTTTTGGTTCGTATTTTCTCTGGTAATAATTTTCTCTATTTCGCGATTTTGATCTTGAGCGCTCCGATTTTCGTGAATTCATTTGTTTTTTTAAATCCTCAAGCTCTCGTGAGATTTTTGCGATGTGATCTCGTAGTTCTGTGAGCGGGCTTATTTCACTTTTTGAAATCGCTGCCATCTCAAATCCATCCACTTTCGACGCCTCTAGAATTTTGTCGGCTTGCACCGCAAGTTTGCACAGATCTTGGACTTCACTTATTGCTAATATACTACGGACTTGCTCTGGAAGTTGTTCTAGGAAAAGCGTTTTTAAAATCGAGTCGTTGCATTGTTCGCCTGTAAGATTTTTAATTTTTTGTAGGATTAGGGACGGCTTCCCATTTGTAATTTCTAAACCCCTGAGGAGGCATCTGCGTTTTGATTCATTTATTTCGCCAAAATATAACTGCTCATTTTCTTATTTTTCATTAAAATTTTATTTAAAAACTCACTAAACATTGGAATGAATGAATGTTTGGTTTTAAGTGAAATTAAGTATAAAAATATGAATTCATGGAAAATATAAAAGCATGAGAGATGTTGTCTAAGGTTATGGCAAGCGTAAAAATATTAGCGTTAGGACTAAGAAATTAGAAATGGATATTCTCATACCCACTAAATTTTTACGTAACAACTCTTCATTCTATCAACTGCTTAGAATTGAAGAACTACTGTACTTTGGTTCACATCAGGAAGAATCTTAAAATCTAGATTTAGTTAATTTACAGCACTCGTATATTAGAAACTTGTATCTTCCTTTTTATAGTTGATGAGTTTTGGTTCCGAGTTAAAGTCTCGTCCTTCGCTGTCACTAACGGTGGACATTAATGGCGCTTCAGCTTTCCTGTAATCATCCTGACTTTCTCGTGTGCTGAAATTTGTACTGCCCATATGGATGCCACTGGTTTTGGTCGTTTGTGTAACCGTTGTACTATCTTTCCTTCGAATACCTCTGAGGCTGTAATATCTGCAATAGAATAACGAAAAAGGTCAAGTACAAATGAAATAAATTCATTTCTGAATTACATGTGCGTAACACGTGATATTAAGTAGGATTTAAAGGCATTGTGTCTGAAATTATATTAGATTCAAATGCATTATTTTATAAGTGTGCAGAAGTAAGGATATTGCTGTTCAGCAATGACTCTGATGTATTGCGTGTGTTTTTATGTGAAAAATTTAAAAATTTGAATAGTTTAACTGAACTTGAAGACCGAAATCATTAGTACTTGCAATTTGTTGTGTCTCGAGAAACGTGTGATTACGAAAGCTAAATTCATATTACTTACTTGTTCACTAGAAGCTTCTTCACCCTTTTCCTCCATACGAATAGAATGAAGATCAGCAATCCCTGTATAGCGTTACATATGTCGGTAATGTAAAATAAAAATTCATACTTTTGTCCCGCTAGCCAAGACGCAAACTCCAAGGACCATGTTATGCCCATGATGATGAATAATCGCAAGAAAAGAAGGATTCTGAAAGATGAACCTAAATTTGTAACGTGAGCAAGGACAATATTAGACTCTATCTACTTTGCCTTTTCCTTGTTGTAGCTTTTCTTACTATCTCCCTTGGCCATCATTGTACTCATTTCTTTGTTTACTTTGTGGATTTGGTAAAGAGTTAAAACAAAAACAACTGTGTTGAACGTTATTGTTACAATAAGTTGGCCGTAGAAATATATGAACTGCATCCATGTGTTAACTGAAAGTAAGAACAACCGATGAAATAAGTACAAAGATTCATGTGATTAAGATTTTTTTTTCTTGATAAGCCTTCATGCCTTGCCACGAAAGCTTTTAAAAAATAAAGAGAATTAGCCTGCGGATATCAAATAATCAAAATTATTTACTTTTCATTTTTAGGGTTTTGTACTAAAATACAAAACCCTATTGCAATCACGACCTGTGTCCGTCTGTCCGTCCGTCCGTCCGTCCGTCCGTCCGTCCGTCCGTCCGTCTGTATGTCACAGCACTTTTTCTCCGAAACTATAAAGGCTACAGCCATGAAACTTTGTGAAAAGGTCAGAAGTGGTGACCTCTTGAAAGTTCAATGGTGGGAAAAATTTTCAAAGGGGTTTAAGGGGGGTCTCCCCATATAGGGAAGTGACCCCCCAAAAAAAAATTTTCACCATTGGTAGTCGAGTAGGGTGTCATTGGAAAGGTCTCAATGAGATCTTTTCAAAACAAGTCTTAAAATTGCCTTATGAGTACCGAGGGGGGCAGGGGAAGGGGAAATGTACGAACTTTTCGCGTACCCCCCCCTCGCGATTGGACACCTTCCATCCGAAAAATCTGAAAAAAATCATGGATGTAGACCTTAATGAGTACAACAACAACAAATACATGAGAAGTCAAAATTCACTCAACTTTGTTAGTAATAGTATGATTTATCGATTTTATGTTTTCTTGAATAAAATCTTAACGGTACCCTTAAACTCAATTAAATTCAGTACGTAGATGCCTATTTATAAGATTGATCTATCCTGAAAGTTTCATAAAGATTGAATCATATTTAACGAAGTTATAGCGACTTGAATTTTCCTGCATTACTATGGAACAATATGCCCTGTATTACTATGGAAACATATGGCTATGGAGCCATATGCGCTTTTTACCGACTTAGAAACTACAGCTTTGCTAGGATTTGCATGAAAATTTCAGGAATGGTAGGTATCGTGAAGATGAGTATATACAATTGATACAAGTCGGAAAGGCAGGAGAGAGCTCCTAGCAAAAGGGCTTTGTAACCATTCTAAGATTCTAAAAAACAGGCCATGAATCGATGATTACAGCACAGAGGAGTGGCCCCTGAAAAAAAATTTCATGAAATGTAGTCGATATGAGTATCGACTGAAAGTTCTCTATGAGAGCCTTTCAAAACAGTTCTTAAACTGACAGTTTTTGCTTTTGTGGGGGCATAGGTGGGGGGGGGGGGGGGGGAAATACATGAAAAATGTGTTTCCTCCCTCGCGAATGGACACCCGTGATCTTAAAAAATCTGAAATTATTATCAAGGGAGATATTTGTGGGTATAACTATAACAAATACCTCAGAAGTCAAAATTCTTTCGACTCTGCTAATAATAGTATGATCCTCGGACATGACATGTTTCTTGATTTTATTCGTTACTGGATACTGCATTTTGTAAGTTGAGTACAAAACCCTTCTGACATGAGCATAGGTCTGTCTACCCAACTTGTTTTTATTAAAATAATAAACAATTTGTTTAGTTTCCTCTTCGGTGATATTGCAGTTGCAACACTAGTACCATAAAAATTGTAAGCTGGTTTTGCAGTGATTATGATTCAATAGAGTCCTCGCGGAGCAGTCATTAGAGCACTCACCCCATAAACCGAAGGTACCTGGTTCAAATCTCGTTGGTGACAAAAGGATTTGTTTCGAGTCATTCTTCGGACGTACTTTAAGACGTACTTAAGACGAATCGCAGCTGGGGGACAGGCCAGACTGTGATATTGATCATATCACCTTTCCGAGTGCCGATATATTTGATCAAGATAGTGAGATACTCTAACTACCCTTAAGCAAAAAAAAAAAAATGATCCAATACAAAGATCAGAGAAGTAATTCATAAGAAAAATATGTTCTTTACAAAGGTTTTATATTCAACTTACGAGATGCAGTCACTAACAATACAAAAGTCAAAAAACACATCAAAAGGTATACATTGTAATAAACATAAGCAGTCGAGCAGCCCCGTGGTGATCAGGAGTGGCTGCTCCTGAAGAGATAAGGTGGTCACCCCGTCGAAACTGCTTAGTTTGTTGTTTTACTAGTGTAAAGTAAACTACATCCGTCAAGTTTCCATCCTATAGGCAGAGATGAGTGGTTCACTTCAGCCACGTTAACATCTTTAGGTTTGACATTCCCCTTGTAATGCAACGACCTTCTTCGGTGAAAGTAACGGTTGCTTTTTGTGCAATGTTTGCGTTTGTCTCAAGCCTCCGTGTCCGCTAACTTTAACGAGGCAAAAAAATATTGAATTACTGTAGAGTAGCTTAATTGACACCTAAAAGAACTTTCCTAAAGACAATAAAAATTGATCGGTGCGTCTTGTAGAGTAGAGTACGCGTGATAAGTATTTTGTAGTGTAACTTCGTGGCTCGACAAGAACCCGCCTCATATGATTCCGCAAATGCTAGTCGTCAAGCACGCGTACGCGGTCGTTAAGTGAAGCTAGTTAGCTGAGCTCGGTGTTGTTTATAGCTCTCTGACCCTTATGCCAGACCGTCGGCACCTGTGTCCTACACGGGCATTTCGAAAACCATTACAACATGTTTAAAAGAAAATCTATTTTTGCTACATTTTCAACGGTTGTCATTTTTTTGCAATGTTATGAAAATCACTCACATCATGGACTCTCAAAAATATTTATGTTATCCATCTTATCTGAAAATTATAAGACGATCAAATCCAAACTGCAGTACCTGGTCTAACTTTTTTATCGTTGGGAGATGAATACCATTTACGCACTAACTGCGGGACTTCCAAGCTCACAATCCATCTGAACTACCCCTGCCACCCGCGAAACCAGCTTGCAATCGTTTGACATATTACTATGGGCTAGGCCTCATTTTTGTCTTTCAACTCTCTACAGTACGCATTTTTTAACCGTCAGCACTGCCCGAGTGTAATGTGCAACCAAGTTACATTTGAGAACTGATGTCAGCACCTTTCCAACTTCTCCGGAGATAACTCCCCGATTTCGCTGCAGAATTCCCATTTTTGTGGATGAGAAACGTACGACAGGCATCATTTAACACTCCTCTGTAAAACACGTAGTCCGGAGACTTTGACTTATCAATCTTGTACTGGTTAGACTAGAAATATCTATGCTGGCTCAAGAGCTGGGTTAGGTAAAAATCAGTCTCACCGTGCACTTGATTAAGCCACAGCCTCAGGCCAGGAATCCATCTTTTTCTGGCATCGCTTACCCAGGGCTCACTCCTATACAGATAGACACTCCTTTGCTCCCTAACAAAGAGTGCAATGATCATCACACCTGCAATAACCAATACGACCAACTTGGAGACTGTTTAGTATCCGTGTGCAGTTCACAGGGCTCCATGTCTCTGCACCTGTTTCAACCGCTTTCGGTGCAACTCCTTGTTTAGAGCGTGGCCCCATTCTTTGATCTGTAGAGTAGGGTTGATTGTACAGCGCTCATTAGGAGTCGTCTTCTAGATGAAATAGGTCCCCCTATGTTGGCCATCAGTCAACAACCACCTTTTTGGCTGTTACTTCAACTTGTGCGGAGAAAGTTATCTTTGATTCTATAAGTACTTCCAGGTATTTCAGTACTGGTTTCGACTTTACCAGTTTTTCTGCGATAATGATTGTCGTTACTCTGAGGATTCTTTTCTTAGTTAGTGTGACCACTTCGGTTTTCTCCAGTGTTAGAGTGGAGCTGTGACTCATCCATCATGCGATTGCGTCAATAGTCGAGTGAACTACTCTGAAGCCATACTGCCTTGAAGATAGATCCCTTGTGGCGCAGATCACGCGAGTGAATCCTCCCTTGAATAGGTTTTCGAGTACCATTTCGGCTGTATCTGGCATAGATAGTAGTCGGTATGCCGAAAGTTACATAAAACTCCCCTTGCTTTCGCTTATTAGTATGAGCCTTGCCATCTTTCAGCGCTTTGGGGATATTCCTTCACGCAAGCAAGCATTGAACATATTGAGCAGCAAATAAGGGCAGAATTGATAAACCATCTGCGGCACCTCTGCTGAAATTTCGTCTGGTCCTGGAGTATTTCTTATCTTCAAAGGCAACATTGTTACTCTTACTTCCATTTAAGTAAAAAAGGGGATTCCACTGTTGTTTTGTTATAGACAGCCTTAATATACAATGGGTGAATAGAGGAGAGAGCCCGCATGGTCTCGTCTATCTTTCCGCATTGTATTTAGCGAGGTAATCTTTCAGCACTGATCTTCCGCAAGACTAGCTTGTAGCCTAAACTCCACAGGTCCCGGTTCACGTCATTTACTAGCTTCTGACAACGGTTGTCCTTGCTGCTATAGGTGAGTTTGTGGATGCATTTTCTAGCTGACTTATAGGCTGTAAATTCGGTGCCTGCATCTTTTTAGAACCAAGCTCACTGGGCCTCTCATTAGAGCTAGTCACACAATTTTTTGCTTTCCAGCGATTTCAGAGGACCACCAGTACACTGGAGGCTTGCCGTGCTGGGGTTTTTGGCGAGGCATGCAAGACTTGTAGGCAGATATAATGATTCTCATAATTGAATTCAGTATATCTTTAGCTGCTATTATCCCCGCTCCCCGATAAAACTTTCGGTAATGACGATCGTGGCATAAGTAGTTCTGCGAACCTTTTGACGTCCACCTTCTCAAAGCGTGCCATCATGGATCTCAAGCGCTATAGACTGGACTAGCAAAGTAGTCTTCCAGAACTGTCCAATTTTTAATTTTTGTTACTAAGGACTTCAAAGTGAATGTACCGTGCAGAATGGTTTCAATGATGCCCGGTTGACAAAAAGCAGAGACATCGCCTATATTCAGTCAACGAGCCCAGTGCTAGCTGCCATATCCAGAATTCTTTTGCCATTTGGATATAATTAGAGCATGGCCCATTCAATTGCCCTTGCATTGAAGTTGCCCCGCCCTGGGAACGTGATCCTCTATATTCGAGACAGTGTTCTCCAAAGCATTGAGGGATTTGGTTCAGCGTGAGGTATACACTATAAAGTTTTGTTCCCAAGCACCGAACAAAATGAAGCTATCTCCTCGCCCCTGACCCTGCACTTGGAAGTACGCACTGTTTCAAGCCCAGGTGGCAGCAGTACAAAGTTCGTGAGGATACCATTTCGGAAAGCTGTGGCTATGGTGTTGCTCACTGAGCAATAGCAAGTCAGTTTGACTGTCCCTCGCAAACTACTAGAGTATATTTTCAGCAAGTGTGCTCAGATGTAGATTAATCTGCAGAATACGGCTCATTGCAGAAGTGCTTTAACTTTGGTTAGGACTTCCTGAAAACCCTGGCACGTATTTCAAAGCATCTGGCCTAAGGTCAGCATCTTGGCAGGGGAAGCAGCGTGTTTCTTCTCTGCACTCCTTTTAACGTCAAGTTCTACCATAATTATAGCACAGAGAGCTCCTGTCGATCCTTTTAGAGCCCTTTGCAGTACTCGTTTGTATCCTAGGCATCTGAAATACCGGGGAGGAATAGCTCTTCATATAATCCTACAAATAATTCAACCAATTTTGATTGTCTCCTTTCTATCATATGTTCGGTGTATTTTTCTGAGGTATTGTCAACACTATGCGCTGACTTCTATTATTTAGATAGGTCCAATGAACTTTTGCAACACTCAAGCTAGTGGAATCTTGCTGGGTAGTGTTTTCTATCTCGGGTAAATCCGTAAAGTAGTCAATATATCTTTTCTCCAGAGCAGCCCCAGATTTGACTGTCCTGCAGAATACAACTTTATTAGTGAGTTTTGGTTCTAGCACCACCTATTGGTGGTCACCCGAATGTGTCAGCTGAATGATTTCTATGGCAGTTTAAATTTCTTCCGGTTTTTTCTTCTTCCTCTCTTTCGTAGCACTACAACCCCGCCTGGGCCTTCGCTTTCTGCAATATCTACAATAAACGCCTCCAACTATCTCGGTCCATCGATCACGTCCTCCAATTTCGAAATCCGTACAGCGATGAACTGTCTTCGTCGACTGAGTCAGACCTACTGGTCTCTGCCCTTTGGTTCTCCCAATGAATAATTTTTTGGGTATCCATTGTTCGTCCATTCAATTTACAAGGCCAGCTTCTGCAGTCTTCCAATGGTTTAGGCCTCCAGCTCGTCAAAAATTTCGTACAGCTCATGGTAGCATCAGATTTTCCATCGGTTCCTATCTAGCTTCGCTCCGACTATTTGCCTTAGGACCCGTCGCTCGAAGGCATTCAATATGCTTGCGGATGCTTGGGTTTATTTATTCTTTCACCAAATCAAAGCATATCAATTATAATAAAATTTTACAATACAATTAATTTAACAACAAACATTAATTGATTTTAATACTTTAGATTTAAATAGGACCTTGGAATTGTATGGGGAGCAATGATCACTATACATGTTCAAGTACCTTCTGCATCTGTTGATTGGCTCATTGTCTCCGTAAATGGTATGGTGTCCGCTGATGGCGAACATGGTAGAGTTTCTTGTGCTTCTAGCAAGTTCATTCAAGCGGATTCTATCACAGATGATTTTTACCTTAATATTGCCCTTTAAGACATCGAAAGTTGGACATGCTGACAATGCGATTCTCCTTGAAGACAAGCAAGTCAAATTTATCAACTGGTTAATAAAAAACCTGTGGTTATAGAGAGACCTCATACCAAAGAGTAAAAACTGCTTCCGCACTGGCTCCAACATATTGCTGTGAATATCAAAAACGGGATTCCAGATTAGGCTGGCATATTCAAGAATAGAACGCAATAGAGATATGTGTAAAGATTTTGTTGCCCAAATATTCTTGAATTCTTTGGCCCTTCTTTTGACAAGGCCCAGCATTTTATACGCTCTGGAAAGGACTTCATCGTAATGAAGGTTGAATCGAAATTCCGGGAGAGTTGGTCGTCACCACTGGAATAAATTATTCAATTTGTCCTGGACAAACAATGCACCAGTTTCAGACTGAATTACATGATATAGCTTGAGATCGTCGGCGTAGAAAATGGGTGATATATTAGGTAATGCCACTGACTACCTTGAGGAACCCCAGGGAGAACATTGATCTCTCTGAATAAACATCCTTAAAACTTGACAAACTGTGTGCGGTGCTGCAGATAGAACTGAATCCAACTAAGGAGTGATCCAGTGATACCAAATCTGTGGAGTTTCTTTATCAAAACTCCATGTTTCACATGATCAAAGGTTTTGCTAAAATGGGTGTAAATAGCGTCAATCCGGTAACCTTTTCCAGACCATATAAATAGAATGTCTGATGTCATAACCATGAAGTTGGTAGTAGTGGACCTATTTTTTCGAGAACCATGTTGTCCTTCATTAAGCTAAGGCTCGATGTTTAGAGAAATTTTCCTGCATATAATTTGCTAAAAAAGTTGGGGAGCGGTAGATAGTACAGCAATTCTCCTGTAATTAGTAACAGATTTTTGGTCACCTTTTTTATGTATTGGAATTATGTAAGATGGTTTCCAATACGAGGGGAAGATTCCACTTTAATGAGACTTATTAAAAATAACATGAAGGGGCTGAGTTAGTATACCTTTACACTGAGCTAGAAAATACGGGGGGAATTAGATCAGGGCCAGGTTCTTTATTCAAATCCAGGTCCTCAATCGCCTGGTGAATATCATCTTCCGAGAGTGCAATGTTTTCAATTAAGTTCCTTGAAGATGCTATAGTAGACCCTAACTTTGCTGAAGCTAAGGGATTGTGGTGAACTTCTTGAAAATGATCTGCTAAAAATTGACAGATTTGATCTGAAGAAGTTGAAGTGGAACCTTTGTAAAGGATGATTCATAACAAGTGTACACATTTTTGTCGAAAAAAAACATAGTTTTTGTAACAATTGAGCTGTAACGTTTATTTATTATAAAAATTTGGTCCCTTACAATTAAATATGGAATATTACTTTTGGCATATGTGCACCTCAAGCTGCTCAAACGATGATTGTAATTTTCGATAACATTTTCGCACATTTCCGGCGTTATTAAGCGTATGTTGGCTCGAATATTGTGTGTAATGCTTCAGTAGTCTGAGGAGCATCAGTGTAAACACGATCCTTCAGAAATCCCCAAAGGAAGAAGTTTTAGGTCATTGTGGAGGGAAAACCATGGGCTTTACGTTTGATGTTTACGGAATCACAGCATTTTTTAGGGTCGTGAATAATATTTTGACCAACAGTGTTAACAAACGATTCTTTCGCTTCTCGAGATTTATTCTTTAATTCTCTGGTAAGTTCGTGATATTTGCTATTGATTTCTTTACTTCGTTACTTTCTTTGATTTCGTAAAGAGTTGAGGTCATTATATAGCCAGGGCTCAGAAAGCTTATCTTTGTTTTAGGTCTCTATAAAAAATTTTTTTACAAAGACATACCAGTTTCGCGACCTATCTGTCCGTCTGTCCGTCTGTCCGTGCGCCACAGCTAGTTTTCTCAGAAACTATAAAAGCTAGAATGCACAAACTTTGTGAAAAGGTCAGAAGTGATGGTTTTTCAAAAGCTAAGGTCTTACCAAAAAATTAAAATTTTTTAAGGGGGCTCCCTTCTTATAACGAATTAGCCCTTAACAATGTTTTTTAATCAAAGGTAGTCGAGTGGGGTATCAAACGAATTGATTAGAACTTTTAGAATCTGAAATAAAAAACTCAATTAATGAATGAGGGGGTCCAGGAGAAGGCAAAATGTACCAAAAATTTGTGTGATCTAACTTACTGCGAATAACGCCACAGTTATGGTAAAAAAGTTTAGCTGAACGGAAATTCTATTGGGGACGAAAAAATTTCTGGTGTTGTTCTCTTGTCCTTTATAGGGAAGAGATATAATTTGAGTTAACGTGTGAAGCACATGTCTCCAGATGTTTTATGGCTTGTTCTGAAGTAATCTTTAGTTCTTCATGGTAGCGAAAATAGACAGCTCCAAAGGCGTCGAGATCAATTGGAAGGCCTTCTCTTTGAATTATAAATATAAGGCTCATTTTTGCTTTCCCATCAATGCAGGTTGTATCAGGGGCTTGTAACCTTTACTGTTGGTGGTAAAAGTAGATCTTAAAAACCATCGGTTTTGGCTATGTAAAGGTGATGACCTTGTTAATTTATTGAGCCTAAAGACAATTATATTTTGGTCCTGGCCACGTAGAAAACTATTGTACAGAGATTTAGGAGTTGAAGGTTTTGTTGTTGAAGCCGGAGTTGCTTCTATTTTGGACTTACATAAAGATTTGACAGCCACTGAGTTGATTAAAGCTTGAGACAAGTCAATACGTTTAGTAACAGAATCATCAGAGGGTTCTATTAGGTCAAGGACTTGTTCAACAGATGTGTTGGCGGGAGGTGTAAGGGTTAGTTGAACTATAAACTTGCATCCTTGAATTTCTTGAATTCCACTTTTTTAACATCCATGCATTCCAAAAGACGCCGTAGCTTTTGGACTGATGATTAGAAAACAGCCAGGTATATTTATTCGGAATAAAAACCTTGAACGAACACCTTCTCTTATTCATATGTGCTAGTTCCTCAACCCTGCATCCTTCAAGCATTAGATTACATTCCAAATATTTTAGGATTCCAGGGACGCGAGTGTTTCTTGGAGTTTTCTTTAGGAAAAAAATGGTGTATCCTTCAGTACTGGACGATCCGTAGAAACATTCATTCATGGCGTTTGCCGTGTCCAACTTCTTGAGTCTTGTAGCAACCACGGAAGTCACCGCAGTTGCAGACATTAAATATTGGCAGAGGGGTGTGTAGCCCGGGGTGGCATACTGAGGCCGGCTAGCGCTCAGTCGTGTCGTGGGTCTTCCGGGACACCCTCTGCTCGTGCTGAGCCACCTTACATGAAAACTAGCACAAAGGGAAAAGGATGGGAAAGGGAGAGGTCATTTTGAGAAATGAAAATAAGGTTTTTAATGTGCCATGGCCGTTTTATTTACAAAAATTCAAAAATTATATAACAAAACCATTCACAAATTTTACAAAAAAAGAGAAAAAAACTAATTTCAATCAAATCCGCCCCTTAAAAATTGGATTTAAGCCAATAAAGAGTAAATCGAGGTTAATTTAAATATACCAAACTATATAAAATCAAATAATTTAAAACCAGGCAAAAAGTAAGAAAATAAATTTAAACTCACTTACTTTCCTGCAAAACTCCGAGCGCTCGGGGAAAGGCCAAGAAAGAAGCGGGGGGCTCTGAAAACCAAAAGGAGAAATCTCTGGAATGTACCAAAAAAAAAAACAATAAAAATTCAAGCGGGATGGTAAAACGGCCACCTTTTGCAATTTTCACACTGGCTTATTTGCACTGTTTGACTTTTCACTTTTATCCTCTGGCACTATATTGTTATTTCTTTCCACTTTAAAATAGAATTTGTTTAAATTCAAAGTCTTTTCGTTCTTCCTGTTTTTCTTTTCACTTCTTCTTAATTCTTTCGATTATCTTTAACTCTCAGTTAATTCACAACACACTTTGAAGTAGTTTGTGTCTTCGTTAAAGTTACACTTTGTCACTTAAGCTTTCTACTTTCTGTACTACCATACAAATTAAACTATTTTCCCCCAAAATTCACCCAACACCAACACTGGAAATCCCAACCCCACATTAAAATCTCCAAAACGCAATTTAAGATCCACTTTTAATTCACTAAAAACTCTTCTTCCTCCGGACAAAGAACTTCCACTTTTTAACTTCCAACGGACTCGCAAAACGGAAAAATTCACTCCCCAAAGCGTTCACCCTTCTTTTTCCGCGTCCAATACTGACTGCCCAATTCCAACCACCTAACTTGCACCTTCACCTTTCTCCCATCCGATCCCGCAATCCAAATTCTTCTCCAATTACCGCTGTCGCATCTGGGTAACGTAATCGAAGTTCATTACACTTCGATTCCGCTACTCACACATCTTTCGGTCCATATCGACAAACTCAATAGTATCCATTGTTTTACATATGGCAATTTGAACACTCCAAGAAGCGCTTGGTTGAATTCAAAGTGTCACATATACACATTTCGGAAGCTTTTGGTTTTGCCGATACCCCAAAAAGAGTGCTTCCGTGCGCCCGGGGGAACTTGAAATCAGGGTTCCAGCAGTCCCACGGTCGAGAACTCGCGACGTAACCAATGGAGCTATGCCTTATCGATCTCCCATTCATCAGATTAGCAACTTCAACGATGTATCTGGGCATGAGATTGAATTTTGTTAGTAGGGAAACGTGAATTAAGTTTCGTTAGTAAGAAAAATAAAATTTGTTAATGGGAACTAGTGAATAGAATTTGTTAGTATGAAGGAAGGAATTAGGTTTTGTTAGGAAGAATGAGTAGAATGAAATTTTGTTAGTGGGAATCAATGTAGGGAGTGTTGTTAGTGGGAAGATTAAACTTCTTATTTTATTACTAGGGTGTTCTAATTGGAAATCAGGGAAAGGAAAGGATTGTGATGATGTGGACATAAAAATTAAAGGGAAATAGGAAAAATGTTAATAAAAATAAATACATACACAGAGGAAAAGGTAGGAGTGCCAAAGGAAAGGGACAATGTTACGGCGGCAATTTGAAGTTGCGAATGAGAGGAAGTTGGTACGGCGGAATTCGCAACAATCGTGGGGACGACCCAGACCCTGAGTGTCTCATTCAGCCGGGCAAACAAAGAAGGTCAGCAGGTGTAATTATGAGTCAGATCGGATGTCTTTGGCGTGAAAGGTCCCAAGCAGCTTACCGGATTCATCCTCAAGCTCGTACGCCACTTGCCCAATACGACGCCGAACCACTGCAGGAGTGAATCGTGGAGCGAATTTGGCTGCAAAGCGATCTGCGGCATTGCTCACAGAGAAATTACGCACGAAAACCTTCTGACCCTGGAGTAGCTCACGAGGACGAACACGAAGGTTGTAGCGGTGAGCTCCCTTTTGGTAGGCTTCTTGCAGTTTGTATCTGACTTGGTCCTGTACAGCTCGCAGTCGATCACTGTTAGCACTTAGCTGTACCTCATCATCCTCAAAGGCATTAAGGCTTCTGAGGAGGGCGTACTCAGAACCATGTTGGATAGGGTGGTACCCGAACATGAGAAAGTAGGGCGAATATCCCGTGGACTCATGAATCACCTTGCGGAAGGCAAAACATGAGGCTGGAAGATTCTCGTCCCACTTGCCATGATCAGACCCTATATAGGCTCTAATGGCGCTCAGTGTCGACTGGTTTGACCTCTCTGAGGCATTCGCCTGCGGTGAATGATATGGGGTGAAGCAATGCTGCGCTCCATAGTCATTCATAAGCGTGCTGAATACCTTGGAGGCGAACTGTACCCCATTGTCAGAGTGAAGCCATTCAGGCACTCCGAAGGTCAGAAAGATTTCGCGCTCCAAATATCGCACGACTGACTCTGCGGTGGCTTTCGTCATGGGCTTGAGCCATACAAACTTGGTGTAATGATCCAGGACTACGAACAATTGGGTATTCCCTGATCTTGAACGAGGGTATGGGCCCATGAAGTCCACAAACAGGCGCTGCACAGGTCGTTCGGAGTCTCGTGATGCTCCCATAGGGGGTCTCATTGTGGATTTTGCCGGTTTGACCTGTTTGCATATCAGGCAATTCTTGATGTGCTGAATCACATCTTGACGCAAACGAGGCCAATAATAATACCTTTGCAAAACTTCAGTTGTTTTGCGAATTCCATAATGAGAGCCCCGGGGATCATCATGAGCTCGTACTATGAGAGCTCGTTGGTGACCCTCAGGAACCCATAGTTTTGTTCTGGGAATATCAGTAGTCGACGTTACAGGAGAACCAGTACTAATATAGATTCGACCATCTGCAAGGTGCAAATTCTGAAACTGATCGGGTTGTTTCAAGATTTGCTCCTTGAGATGCTCATACTCGGGCTCCTGAAACGCAGACTCCAGGATTGAACCACCAATGTGTCCGATTAGCAACTTCAACGATGTATCTGGGCATGAGATTGAATTTTGTTAGTAGGGAAACGTGAATTAAGTTTCGTTAGTAAGAAAAATAAAATTTGTTAATGGGAACTAGTGAATAGAATTTGTTAGTATGAAGGAAGGAATTAGGTTTTGTTAGGAAGAATGAATAGAATGAAATTTTGTTAGTGGGAATCAATGTAGGGAGTGTTGTTAGTGGGAAGATTAAACTTCTTATTTTATTACTAGGGTGTTCTAATTGGAAATCAGGGAAAGGAAAGGATTGTGATGATGTGGACATAAAAATTAAAGGGAAATAGGAAAAATGTTAATAAAAATAAATACATACACAGAGGAAAAGGTAGGAGTGCCCAAAGGAAAGGGACAATGTTACGGCGGCAATTTGAAGTTGCGAATGGGAGGAAGTTGGTACGCCGGAATTCGCAACAGTCTTCCATTCGATTTATCCTCTAACGTGCCCGATTTATAAATGCGCTTAATGATTTCTGAGGTCTGATTTGGAGTTCTTTCTGATATTTGAATTTTCGAATTGCAATATTTGAAATTTCATGTTGTTCTGCTTTGCTTAGATTCGGAGAAACGCGTTGCATATAGTGCTGCTGTTGTAATTTCTCTTCAAATGAAGCAAAATTCGCTTCAGTATGTGATTTCGCTTAGACAGTTGTTTTGTGATGTTTTTGAGCAGTCCCTCTGTCCGTGTGCCACACCACTTTTTCTCGCAAAATACGTAAGCTAGAAACACAAGATTTAGTAAGTAGGTGCAAAGTGACGCCTTCTTTAAAGTTTCACCACAAAAAAAATTTATAAGGTGTTTAAGGGGGATCTCCCCATATAGAGGAGTGGCCCCCGAAAAAAAATTTTCATCGCATGTAAGCAACATGGGTATCAAAAGAAAGGTCTTAATGAGAACTCTTCAAAAGAGGTCTTAACATGACAAATGCAATGATTGTTTTGTTTCGAGGGGTGCAGGGGAAGGAGAAATGTACGAAAATGTTTTGTTCCTCTATCTCTCGACCCGAAAAATCTGAAAAAATCACAAGGGTGAGACTTTTAGAGTACAAGGGTAACAAATACCTCAGAAGTCGAAATTCGATCAACTTTGTTAATAATAGTACATTTGATATATTTTACATTTTTGGCTATAAAATCAAGATGGTACCTTCAAATTTCCCAAAAGCTACAGTTTAAGTTTTTTAAAAGCTATTGTATGTCTTGTGAAAATTTCAGAATAATTGAACAATAAACAACTAAGTTACAGCCGATTGAATGTTTAACAATTACAACAACATTAACACTTCACAGTATGGAGATACACGTTTACAACGGACCTAGACACTACAAATATGTAGGAAAAGACAATACAAATATGTAGGAAAATTTGATAAAAATTTTAGAAATGGTTTGTAATATTGATGTGTTATCATGGTTTGTAATATTGATGTGTTTGACGGGGTCAAAACACTTGAAACAAAATGGCGGCGAACTTAAATGCATAATAACCAGGATATAATTGTTCAAACTAAATTTATGGAATTTGTACGAGGGGGATTTCATAAATATTGCACAGGTTGGTATCACTGCGAGATAATTAGCGCTGCAACAATGAGCAACTCGCAGTTGTAGTTCAAAGCTTCAGGAAGAAGTGTGTTATTTTCTTTCATTTGTAGTGTATTGCATTTTGTAGTTACGCGACTTTTAAATGGAGCCTGCACGTGTCTCGGGTACTGTGACTATTGAAGACCAACGAGTATACAATAAGATTGTATGCTTTGCGTCGAAAAAACCCGACAGAAATCCACAGTGCTTTAAGTGAGGTTTGTAGTGAGTCAACAGTGGACCGTAGTACAGTTTCTTGTTGGTCCAAACGTTTTCGTGGTGGTCGTGTTAGCACCAACGATGATTCAAGACCAGAAAGGCCGAAAACATCAACCGATGAACGAAGTGTGAAACTTGTGGCTGATGCTCTCGAAGAAGATCGTCGTGCGACTTGTGAGGAACGTCCTGCAGTTACAGGTATTTCACCAACATCAGTTTACCGAATTTCGACAAATAATTTAAAGAAAAGGAAAATTTCGGCACGATGGGTTCCGCATAACTTGACTGGTGAACAGAAGCAAAAACGCCTGGACATTGCAACCTTGCTGAAACAAAGATTCAGTATTGAAGTTCAAGCACTCTTGAATCGAATTATTACGATTAATGAGACATGGGCTAGAGACTTCGAGCCGGAGTTGAAATCACAGTCCAATGAGTGGAAAGGTCCATCTTCCCCACTACCAAAAAAATGTCCACGAATACAATCAAAGGTCAAACAAATGATGATCTTTGCATACGATAACCAAAAAATCATCATGACAGACAGGGTTCCGAGTGGAAAAAGTGTCACAGCAGTTCACTATCGTGATTTCCAGCAAAATCTGCGTAGAAAAATACACAAGAACTGACCTCAGTTGCTCAACGCTAGACCACTCATTCTCCATGACAATGCTACGCGAATACGGTTGGGAGGTGTGTCCTCATCCTCTCTACAGCCCGGACATGAGTCCATCAGACTTCGACCTATTCCCAAAGTTGAAACGACCAATGCGTGGACGTCGTTTTCCATCTCTGGAAGAGCTTGCTACCGCCGTTACCCGAGCCATCCGCTAGATGAACAAAGGTGATATCCTCGATGGTATAGTAATGCTTCCGACTCGTTGGCATTCAGTCATTGAGAAGCAGGGAGACTATATTGAAGGAATGCAGAGAGATATTTCTGTAAAAATGAAAAATGAAATTAAAAAAAATGTTGTGCATTATTTATGAAATGTCCCTCGTATATAAGTCAAGCTTTGATATGCAGAATATATTGTTTGATTTACTAATTGTTTTACAAAACCCTTCTGGTAGGGGCACTCTCCTACTACTTCAGCTTGTTAATTGATATGATTTGTTTATCAACTATCTCTAGGGCTTTGAATATTTTATTATCGCTTCTTTTTACCTTCGATGTTTATTGAATCATCTATCCTAGGTAGCGCTGCATAATAATTTGTACTAGCGTTTGTTCCCCTGCGTTGAGGATTTCTTCTTGATTAAGTTCCTCTTGTAATTTCTTTGATTTCGTCTCATTGGTTGCTTTTAATTTTATTTCCTTTTCTTTCTTGGTCATTTATTTATTTTTTTGTTGAGGGTTAATTTGCCAACTAGCCCCTCTAGCGAATGGATCATTCATTCATTTTCTCTCTCGACCTTCTCCACGTTGTCATTAGCTTTAACCAAAGACATATAAATAAATGTACAAGCAATAAGAATCTGTGTACTCGACCATGTGAGAAGCAAATTTGCCACATTAATAAGTTATAAATAACCTACGCTCTCGAAACTATATGATTCCCTCTGCTTCTCCTTCCCCTTTGTTTCCAGACAGGTTTTTCTTTCCTCTCTTCAGAAGAATAACTTACCCCACTGACACCCGCGCACACCGACAAAACTTCATTTCACGTGCACATGATCGCGCCTTCGTTTTCATTCGTAAAACAGTTTGAGTACAACACAACAAACGACTCTCACAGAAAACTCAAACGCAAAAGAAAAAGAAAGAGGCGTGAAACACGCCGGAAAACTCATGTGTCGAAGTGGATGAAAAATTCGTAAATTTTTAATAAAAACAGTGAACTAAAGTGCCGATTTCGTACACGCGATCCTCATAATTATAAACTTTTTAAGGGTGAACGTGTTTCGGATTGAATAAAGTGCAAAAACAAAAGCATATCACTTCAAACCTCAACTTCACACAACTTTAGCGAAGGCTGTTAATTGGTTCGGCTCTCACGACCGGTTGCGGATCCAGTACTCTCTATATCTATGGCTTTAACTATTTGATCAATTTTGGCAGCGGATAAAATGTTCAATTTTATATTTCCTTCATTTTTCTCTTCTTCGAACCTTCTCTTTAACTGTTTCTCGCCCATCATCCTCTCGGACCTTCGCTACCTCCATCAAACGCGGTCCGGATTGGTGAATTGTATTTTAGTCAAAGCCAGCATGGAAATACAAGTCTAGAGATATCAAGGGCGGAGAAATCTTTTTTCTAGCAGACATTGTTGTTGGAAATGTCACTTTCAGTTTAAAATTCATTTTTTAAGAAAAACAATTAATATGAAAATTTTTTTATAGTCTAATAATGTAGGATAATAAAACGAGTTTGCAACTGTAGAACAACATAATGTTTCATTTTAGTCATTCAGAGAATTAAATTGAATAACTTTCGTGATGCTAAATTCCACATTTATCGTTTCCTCGTGGAAATAAACAAACGAAATCATGTACTTACGATTCAAAAAACAATTATCACCACCTCCAATTCCCGGTTTCATCTCTTCAGGCATGTCAGAATTTTGGAAAATTAAAACCATTATCAAAAATACTAATGCCAATCCCCAAGAATAAGTTGAATAGATCGCGAATCGTTTCCACTGAGTTCTGTTCTCCCGCGCTGATACAGCACGGAAATTCCACCATAAATCAAAACTAATGATATTCAACCACAAGAAACCAGCCATAAAAGCATAATATGTAAGAGATCCTGAAAAGGGAATATAAGTTCCTTGAAAAATTATGAACGAGTAGATGAGTTCCTCCTACCAAAAATTTTACATTGTACTCCACCACTTTCTACACCTCCGCTCAAAAGCATATATCCGAGACATGTATATCCAGTTGAAAGCGAGATTAAGTAGCAGCATAAGGATTTCCCATGGAGGTTACGCAATTCTGGGATGGCAGCATAAATTATGAAGGTAAGTATCATAAATGGAACAGAGAGAAATACAGCTGAAAATCAAAAGGACAATCAAAGGTTAGTTTAGAATATATTTATTTTAGATAGGTATTACCAATTCCATAAATCAGAAACCTTATGTTATTTCGCGGTTCTTCAAAGCACATTAGTGGATTGAATCGCATTGTTGTTTGATTTTCTGCAGGTGTAGGGGATAGACAATATTCATTCTTCGATAAATTGGCGCCATCATACAAGCGATTGATCATTCCATTCTGCATAACGAAATTGTGAGTGAAACACTTTTTTATAATCACTATAATAGTAATGTAACTAGAATAGTTATTTAGAATGGATATTGTTTAAAAATTTTAAATCTTTAAAAAGTCAGTTGAAAATTTTAAACGGAAATCTAAAAAAAACCACATAATAGTAAAATCCTAAAACGACTTATTTAATTGCCATTCTGTGGAAAATATAACGAAATTCTCACTCACTTGATACAAATCCCATTTATCATCATCTGAGTAGGCAGGTTCCAAAAAATATCCTTGTGCGCATGGTCGGCCGTAAACAAAGCCAAAAAGCGACTTCAACTCCACATCCCTGAAATTATTGTTACCATCCGTGACAGTGACGATGCTGCTTACATCTTCACTTGTTTTGTAACATTCCCACTTGTAAGTATCAAAAACTTCGCCATCCGGGCAACATATTCGGACGCAGCTTTGGATTTCACAGATACATCCTCGCAAATGAGGTTTCGCGGATTTCTTGTGTGTTCCGTTGATATACTCGTAATTATACACTCCAATGTATTTAATTGGATAAACAACGCCTTCGAAAATATATGATCCGTTTGCTAATTTACGTCCGCTCGTTATATTTACAGAATCAAAATAATCGCACGATGGATTCCAGCTATAATCTGGATATTCTCGAGCTTGTACAGTGAAATGGAAAACTAGCACAGAAAGTACTATCGGCAGCGCCTTCATGTTGAGGAAAAGTTTTTAATTAGGCGAAGAAGGCGATGAGTTCAGTTAGCACATCTGAAGAATGAAATAAATCGGTGATAATACATTATTGGAGATTTTAAGTTAACAGCTTCTACGCTTATCAGCTAGTATTCTTTAATAGCGATTAGGTTAAAAACTTGTAATATTTAAATGCTTCACAAGATAGAAAATACTTCACATGATTTTCTCAAAAAAGCGATGTGTAAGCTATCGACTGATGTACGCGAACATAATCTAACACTACACTACGCTGCAGAGCCAATTCATCCTGGAAAATCAGCATTAGAACTCAGAACAACTGCGCAGCAAATATAATTCCTAATAACGACAGAGGTAATGGTAACCGCACCTTGGGAGTTCCACTTAATATTCACTCAACGTGAAGTATTTTGTCCAAAAATGTGATCCAACGCTGTAATATTTAATCACTTTGCGAAAGCTAATACAACAATTCTCTTAGTGTCTCGTGTCTAACCTACCGAATGGTCACTATAATACTATTGCGCGAACCAAATTAATGCGAATGTAAGCTTATATAAATAAAACATACTTATAGTATATCCTTACACTTTGAACGCAACTTTGTGATAAAAATTCAAGAACGTTGGCATGTATTTAGTAAATGCTTAAAGAATTGTTGATAAATTTGACCTGATAAAAGATTTAGTTTCATTATCGAGGTCCATAGCAATTTATGAAATTTTCACTGATTATGTGATGCTGATGTTTTCATGACAGGTCGCTAAAACTGAAAATTGCGAAATTATTCTGTTTGTTGAAGACAATTGTCATGCCTCCATAAAAACACAAATACTTTAACTGCACTGGAACAGTTTTCTTGCATGCATTCCTGTTTCCAGGATTGTCTGTAATAGTACGGCCGACAGAAATAGTCCTAGAGCTCCGCCTCCACCCACCTGAAAACATTCCCGCAGGGAGAATGCCGGTCGACACGAGTACTCCTGAAGGCTAGCATTATTTGGGTAGCGTCGCCCCCACGGGCCCGAGGATATAGAGACTGCAGTGGGGCTCCTCCTAGGATGACAGATAACGACTGTGATGAATCTGGACTACGCTTTGGACAACGAACTGGAATTGATGCTTTGGGTTGGTGGACACGATGGTTTGGACCTAGTTGCTTTGCACGGTAGCGCCGAGGTGACATGCGTGTGTGATCGGCTCCAATTCAACTATCATACCGTCTCCGTCCCGGTTAAACCTTAGCAGGCCTTGGAGAACCTTCGAGATTCACACCATTGGGTTGGTGGTGTAGGTTCGGTTGAGACGGACTCCCGATTGGCCTCCATACTCTGCGAAGATAACTATGGGACCAAAAAGGCGACTACCCACACGAACGGAAATAGCGGCTCTAAGGGGGAATCTAATAACACTGGAGCGGCTAAAAATCCTAAAAAAAAACCAAAATCACAACTACGATGACGCAACCATTAGCTGCAGCCAAGACGTTTACAGCACATCGGGAGCGGTACTAATGATGACAAAGACGACAATAAATAATGACAATCAAGTCAGGTGAAAAACGGAGATTTATAGACAGCCTTGTCCAGATTGAGATTCCTGTGGAGTTCAAGCGCAGCAATAAAATGATGCGAACGCCAAAACGCCCTAAAAAGGAGGACCGGGAAACTCTGCAAGACACGCTAGATGTTCAAACGGTGGAGGAAAATCTAAAAAACATTGAGAACTCGATGGTTACTGCTGCGATCGCTACTGAAGCAACTGAAGCAAGGGTCTTGAATCTCGAAGTAATAACGAACCATTCTGAAGGCAACAAGGTGATCACGGGAGGAAAAGAAAGGAGTAACCAGACAAATAAAGCGCCGTTGTGTGACTTCATCGCCACCGTCAAAAATGTAGTAGAAGTACTGTACTCGGAAACGGAAGCCGATAACCTCTCCCCAGGTTGTTGCAGAGTATAATTACTGCCGAGCGATATGAAAAAGAAAGGCTAATCCGAAAAGTGGGAGATGTTATAAAAAGAATAACATCTGCATGCGACTCGCAAAAAATCAGCAAACGATTAAGGAATGGGTTTCTTAAGCTATAGGAGCTCTTAGATCACATAGAGCATTGCCGAAGGAGCTTGTTAAATGCCGAGGAAGACCAGAAGGCGAAAGAAGAGTAGAAGGCTAAAGACGCGTTGAGAGCTAAGCCTAAAGGGCACGCGCAGATAGCCCAATCGAAGGAGATCGGGATAAAAGAAGAAGGGAATGGGCACTTGATGGAGGTGAAATGCTAGACCAGGAGTTCTAGACAGTGCTGACATAAGGAGGAAAAAATCTGCAAAGAAACCCTTTCAAAAAGTGCCAGAAAATAAAGTCCGCACGAACGACTAACAAGAAAAACACCTGGTGCAAACAACAAGAGAGAATGGAGCCCCAACGAAGACCCTGGCAGCAAGCACTGCTCGTAAGCCCCCAATTTGGCCAATCCTTTGCAAAAACGCTGCCGGATATCACGGGATAGGTATGGCTCGAAGATATCAACACTGTCAATAAAGCTGTACAATCAACGCGGACGGGCCACATACTAGCCGAATTTGGAGCAGAAGCTAACAATAAAAAAGCATTCTGTGACGCAGTAAAGGAAATCCTCGACAAAAGTACAACTATAGCCTCGCTTGAGCCGATAGCAACGATCGAAATAAGAGTCATTGACTACGTCACGGACCTCACCGAGGTGGCAGTGCCTAAAAGAGAGGACCAAAGCCAACGTGGGCAGGACCAAAGCCAGGCTGACACCAGAAAATCAAAGCGGACAACACATGACTATCATTGACTTGAACTAAAAGCACGTCGAACGATTTTCAAATAAGAGCGAAGTAAGAATAGGGTGGGTCATCTCCAGGATACAACGACGAACAGCGCCTCTTCAATGTTTCAAATGCTTGGACCCGATATGAGTTCCCTATGTTACAAATACAGTGAAATGCGAAATAAGAGAAAAGAGTGCGAAAAGGAGGCACACTGTATCCTTTGCAAGGATGCGAATGTTGAGCACGCCTTAGGATAGGGAAATGTCGGGTTTTCCAGGAAGTCTTAGCCAAGGCAAAATCAGTATCCTGCAGCCAAACCTACACCGTGGTTCAAACGCCCAAAATCTGCTTGAGCAGTTTGCGGGGGACATGAGAGCAGACTTTTTGCTGCTATAAAAGGTCTGCATCGTGGTATCTCGGTAAAACTGGTACTGTGACCATCTGGGCCCGGAACGGCGATTTTGAGGCGAAAAGCTGTGGACGAGGGGATGGTTTCATGTGGGTCCGGTGCTCAGAATCACCTTTCTCAGTATGTACTTAACGTCGAACGAGCCGATATCATCTTTCCAAACCAAGCTTAATGCTCGGTGTGGGAGACTTCAACGCTAGACTAATTGAATGAGACATACTTCAAATAGTTCCGTGAGAAAAAAAGTATCCTTAAAAATGGCGACCAAGACGCTGCTTATCATACGAAACACAAGAAATATGCCAACTTTCCACTGAATTGGCTATGAAGGAACCATACCGGATGTAAAATTCACCTCGGAGTCCTTAGTATGGAGGATACACAATTGAAGAGTATTAGATGTCCACTCAGCCAGTAATCATCAGTGCATTCTGCTTGAGATCAGTGATCCCATCGTCCATGCTCTTGGCCTTCTATGGTTGGGCGGGACATCAGAAGGATGGAAGCGGAGGGGTTCATCGATGTGCTCACAGCAGGTGGTCCACTGCAGGGTAATACGCAGGGGATAGAAGAGCTGGCAACTACAGGTGTGGTGAACTCAACTATGAGCATCAACACGATTGCTTGCAACACTTCTATGTCCTGTCGAAAACCCCGGCACGGCAAGCCCTCAGTATAGTGCTGGTCGACTGAAATCGCTGAAAAATGAAGGGAGTGTCACAAGCTTCGGCCTGAAGCTAAACGGACACGGAACTGCGACAAGGCATACGTCTGGATAGTAGCATATAATGTGGTCACGAAATGCCTTTGCACATTGGTTACTAGCAGGAAGATTCGCTGCTGGCAAGATCTAGTGGATAGTGTGAACAAGAATCCATGGGGCTTTGACTACAAGCTAGCTATGCGGAAGCTTGGTGCCGTACGGAAACCTCGTATACATGATGCAGGAAAGATGGACAAGATAGTACGAGCACTCTTCTCTGCCCATTCCGTCATTGTTGATGCTGTCCTCAGCAAAACAACAATCGAGTGTCCACTCTTCACACAGCCATAAATGGAAGAGGCTGTCCTTTCATTGAAAGCGAGGAAGGCTCCATGTCCAGATGGTGTGCCAGCAGAGGTGTTCCAGGTTGTTTATCATCATTGTCCTGACTTGCTGCTCAGCACATTTAACGCTTGCCTATGGGATGAGGTTTTCCCTGTACGATAGAAGGTGGCAAGACTTGTGCTGATCAGCAAGGAGAAGGGAGATCCCGGATTGACATCTGCATACCGCCCATTATGTATGCTAGAAATGGCTGGAAATGTGCTCGAGAAACTCATCAGGGGAAGACTTACTGACGCGATTCGTGTTGCTGAGGACCTATCTCATCGGCAGTACGGGTTTATAGCAGGACCATCCACCATAGATGCGATTGCAGAGGTCGTGAGCACGGCTCATAAGGCATAGGCTTATCGTCGTACCAAGCGAAAGATCGTCCTGTTGGAGACACTCGACTTTAGGAATGCCTTCAACTCCGCTAGATGTGTAGATATTCTGGATACACTGGGAACCCCTTTTCAAGTTCCAGAATATCTAATATGGCTTCTGGAGGACCACGTGAAAGACCAAAGCCTGCTTTATGATACGAAACAAAGCTAACGAAGGATGGAAGTTACATCGGATGTTGCCCAGGGATCTATCCCTAGACCAGACTTGTGGAACGTATCTCAATATGGGCTACTGAGACTGGAGATGCCAGAGAAGTTGCGCTTGATGGACTGTGTGGATAATGGTGTGGCTCGAGTCACTGGACGCACTGTTGAACAAGTGCAACTCAGACTAAGTAAACTAATACGCTGATTGAGAGACTGGATGAGCTGAAGTGGTCAACCTGACAAAAACGACCAATCAAATCGAAGCCAGCGGTGTAGTACTTAGGGCTACCGATCGATTCGAAGATGAGCTACTCTGAGCAAATTAGGGTAACTGCTGAAAAAGCTACTTCAGGGGTATTGGATCTAAGTTGACTTATGGTGACGTAGGGGACCCAGCCTTTCAAGAAGATGCCTCTTGATGAGTGCTGTATGGCCAGTGCTACTGTATGAAACAAAAGTATGGGACGAAGCTCTCGATAAGGAGGTATATCGAAAACATTTGTCACAGGTACATCGAAGAGGAGCACTGAGGATTCTATCGGCGATGAGAATGATTGCAGGTATGATACCTGTTGCTCTCCATACTCGAGGACACCGCGCTATTTAATTGCGTCGAAGCAAGAACGTGAGGGCGACGGTTGTCCACGAGGAGTGACAGCACTATCTCAACGGTTGACAGTAGTCTTGGGTGAACTGCATGAAGGGAATGTGAATTGCGCACCTTATTCCAGATGTGAGACCGTGACTAAATCGAAGGCATGGTGAGACTGACTTTTATCTAACCCAGCTTTTGAGCGGGCATATGTGTTTCCAGATTTACTTGCACAAAATTGGTTAGTCACAGTCTCCCGATTGTCGGTTGTGCCCAGGAGAGAAAGACAATGCCTACCACACATTTTTTGTGCGCAAAAAATGGGATAAGCTGTGAAAAAACCTCTACAGGGAGATGGTAGAGCTCACCTCATGCTTGGATCGGTTGACAAATGGAACCATGTGACACATTATGTTCGGGCAGTCCTCACAGCAGCCGGGGACGTTGAGGCTGGGGGGTCGCTTGTCCAGCAATTCCTCTTGTTCTCTCACCTCTCACTAAAGGAGAAACCAGACTTGGCACGAAATAATGCGTCAAACGATTCCAGGCTATGTTTTCGGGCTAACAGGAGAGGTGTTTAGTGGGTAGTCCAGTCACTTTCATGCATGGAAGTCCCAAACTTAGTGCGCAAATGGTATTCACCTAACCTACAAAAAAATATTTCGTTGTACGAAACCCTAGATATACCACAGCCTAGCAGTTCATTTTTTCATTCGTTTATGTTTTGTTGCCAATTTTCATAGAAACTCTCGACGTTTCGTCAGCGTGGGAGAAGTAAGCAAGCAGTTAAGAGATGAAAAATGTTCCACTGAAACGTCTAATTGTAAAATGCAGTTTTTCTTTAATATATACTGAAAGAGAGGGAGGGAGAAAGATATGTTGAGTATCAGGCATCGATTGTAATTTTCGCAATTCATCGCCGTTTATTCTGGCAAACTTCAATATTTCGTACTTCACACATTTGCTCTAATTTCTTTTCATGGATTAAGTTGTACATCAGCTTAGTCCGGTCCGCCCTTGAATGTGCTCTCCTGTCTGGTCCAGACACCCAATTAAGCAATTCGGTTAAGAATTCAACAGAGAGTTCCATTGAAGTGGTGAAGGACCATCAGAAGTAAGGAGGAATGAATGAAGCCTGCCCGCAATTGCTTCTGTAAATTTTTCTGGAGATGCTAATACTAATGAACCGTTTAATAGTGATAGTTCCAAATCAAAACCGAAAACATCTAGTTATGGATTGCAGATGCAAATGGCAACTCTTAGGAATTCCCTTGCAACGCTCTCTGCTGAAAAATCTCGCATGGAAGCATCATTTCAAATGGACAAGAAACAACTTCGCGTAGACCTTGCACAAAAAGATGCAGTCTGCAAGAAATTAGAAAATGAAATGAACGAACTAAAGAAACAACATCAATCGGAAATCAAAAATTATAGTTAACGCTATGAAAGAGAAAAGGAGAGTAATGATCATATGATGATGGCACGAGAATTACAAAAATTGTATGCTGAGTAGCGTCATTGGAAAGAAAACCTAGAGATGCAGTTGGATGATTTTAATAATCACTTTGCTATCACTTAGTATGCTGACAGTAAAGTAAAGGAGTTAACTAAAGAGTTGCATGAGGCTTAGGAAAAATTGAAAAACTTTGCTGGTGAAAAAGTCACTACCATTCCAGATAATTCGAGTATTTTGCAACAGTTGCAAAATGAAAAGCATCATTTGAAGCAGCCACACGCAATAGCTACTAAACAAACAACCAACTGCTATAAGATGGCGGATCAAGGAGACTCTCCACAATGATAAGGTAGAAGTGCCACTGGAAAGGTTTGAGCTCGTGATTTCCAAAGAATATTTTTCGTCGCGGACAACTTTTCCAAGAAAAGTGCATTAACGACCGTCCAGTTGACCTTGAAATTAAACTGCAATGTAGGCTTACCTGTAGGATACGGGTCGTCAAAGTTCTGATTTTGCCTTAGCTAGGGCAACCTAGAAAACCCAACATTTTCATGATCCCAAGACGTACCTAAGATCTGGTCTTGGATCAGCATTCTTACAAAGGAAAGAGTGTTGATCCTTTGTACACTCGTTTCTTTTATATCTGATTTCACCGTATTGTAATATAGGGAACTCCTATCGGATCCTTTGGATACTTGTGTAGTATGACCATAGCCAAGGCAATATGCGTTACTTTACAGCGCTATTTTATACACTTGTATTAAGCCTGAAGACGATAGCGTAATATTTTAGAAAGTTTGCAATATATAATATAAGAATACCACCCCAACAAGGAAGACAGCCTTATTTGCGAAAAACACATCTCTGAAAACATTTTTATTAGTAATAATATTATACCGGCACAAGGCATCAAACACATTAGAATTCTCAACACTTCGGACAAGGAGGAAACTATACAAAATTTGCAACTAGAATCAAACCACTAACAAAGTACTACGTATTACATTGCAACGAAAAAAAAGTAGATCATCGTCGGACCAAATTAAAAGATTTGCTACACATAAACTCCAAAGCCAAAGAGGCCAAAACCACAATAGAAAACATATGCAGAGAATACCATGGTATATTCCACTTAGAAAGTGAAAAGTTAACCTGCAATAATTTCTACACACAACATTTACACGCTACTGACGACACCCCCGTGTATATAAAAAACTATAGACTGCCCCATGCACAAAACACAGAAATTAACAATCAAATCCAAGACTCAATCGATAAAGATGTCATAGAACCGTACAACACCCCTATGATTGTAGTACCCAAACACTCCACTGATGACACAAAGAAATGGCAAAATACTTTTCCACCCTGGACACTAAGAGCTCTTTCCATAAAATAGAACTCGATCATGAATCACGGCCCATGACAGAATTTTCATCTGGCAATAGACATTACCAGTTTAAACGATTACCTTTCGGACTAAAAATCTCCTCCAATAGTTTCCAACGTATGCTAATGCGTTCCTATACGAGTACGTTGACGATACAACAGTTTTCAGATGTTACCTGAAATACCAGAACCAAAACCTCATGAAAACATTCGAACGACTTCCAATATACAATCTTAAGCTAAACCCTTCAAAATGTAATTCCATACGATTTGAGATCGTAAAGCTAGGACATCTGATTACCAGCAGCGGCGTTACAGCTAACCCAACAAAGTGCGCAGCTGTCAACAACTATCCCGTCCCGCAAAACGCAGACGACGTAAGACGTTTTGTAGCCTTCTGTAATTATTACAGACGGTTTGTTCAAAATATTTCAGCCATTGCAAAACCTCTCAACGAGCTACTTAAGAAGAACAAAAAATTCGACTGGACAGAAAAATGCCAAGAAGCATTCGAAACACTAAAAGACGCAATTTTAAACCCCCAATTTTACAATACCCCAAACTTGACAAAGAATTCATACTCACTACAGACGGATCCAACTACGCATTATGAGCCATCTTGTCCCAAGGAACAATAGGAGAAGATCTACCAATACCTTACGCAAGTAGATCCCTGACGAAACACGAAATTAATACATCAGTGGTAGAAAAAGAACTTTCAGCAATTTACTGGGGAGTAAACTATTTTCACCCATACCTCTATGGCAAACGATTCACGGTCGTTACAGACAAGGCGAAATTAATACTAACGCAGATGCTCTATGGCGTATAAAAATCAACTCAGAAGATTTAAATGAAATGAAACCCAAAACAATAAATGTAATAACACGTAGCCAAATGCAAAAACTAAAAAGCCCTGTGACTAAAGAATCAGCAACAAGTACCCCCTACATCGAGCCAGATCAACTCAATATGTGGGAAGGTACGTCAATTTCTGACGTAAGAAATCTGCCGATGCTAAAATTTGAGCGATTTCGCCGTAGACGGTCCCAACCCCGTTTAAGGAGGAAGAGGGAACCCCCTTATTTTCCCAGTTCACAGCTTCCATGATTCCTCATCCTAAACTCCCCCAATTAAATGGTAGTAAATGCTCTCGGGGTCGCACATTGGGTTTACTGGTTCCCCAATGATGGGACATTAAATGCCAAGAATTGCTAATAACTGTAAATGCATCCACAGCTCTGCTACTTAATCCTACTTACACCTCCTTAAGAGAGTGAAGGCGAATTTTCCGCGCCTGATAACGGAATCGATGTAATAACCATGCCGCCGGAATGGGGGTTGGGAGACGAGCTAACTCTGCCTCCCTTGAAACCCATAAAATGTTTCGAAACCTGTGGAAGGGCCTCGGAATGGATTGGATGCACGGCAACGACCTCGCAAACGAAAAAAGGACTATAGCATTGGATCCTGGAATGTCAGCTCACTCAATTACCCTGGCGCTATTAAGGACCTTTGACAACAGGCCAGTCAATATAAATTAAAAATACTAGCAATCCAGGAAACGAACTGGACTGGAAATGATATTCAAGACATGAATTTGCACACAATATTCAAAAGTGGGAAGCCTACTGGAAAACAAGAATTCGGAGTGGCCTTCATTGTGGATACGGAGTTCAAATCGCACGTTATCGACTTCAGGGCAATAAACGTACTGTTGTGTGCGATCCGCATAAAAGCGAAATTCTTCAAAATATGGCTGATCAATGTTCATGCCTCTACCAAAGAAAAGGATGAAGAAACGAAGGAAACGTTCTACAAACACCTGGGAAGACTGGTCGACTCATTGACCACAAATGACACAAAAATTATCTTGGGTGAAATTTGACATCGAAAGGCTCTAAACGATGTCTGTGGCGAAAAATTTCACGGAGACCCTCGATAACCCGCTGGCTCCCATCATATCAGACGCATCGTTAACGACAAGCCACGAGCTCTCGATGGAAGTGAAAGCGGTTATTAAGACCATGGCAGAACAGACGATCGGACATCAAGCCCGGCGTAAGAGAAATGAATGGTTTGATGATGAGTGTCAGAATGCGTTAGACAAAAAGAATAAGGCGTACAAAGATTACATAGGTAGGAAAACCAGGACAAAGAGAAAACACTATGAAAATCTCGGAAGATTAGACAATAAGATCATTAGAATTAAGAAAAGAAAAAAATTGACGACCAATTGAGAAGTATAGATGTAAGTTTAGCGAGCAACAAAACAAAACAAGCATACAAAGTAGTGAAAAGCCTGAAACGTAGTTATCAGCCAAAAACCACGCTCTGTCGTGATGATATCGGCAATATCATCGCTGATGAAACCAAGTTTAAGGAAAGATAGGCATCATATTTCAAGAACCTCCATCCTCCTTCACATAGCTCCACAACACCGGAGTCTATAGATGTCTGCGGAGAACGTCCATTGGCCCCAATAGTTTTGGATAAAGTTTGTTGCACCATCAAAACCCAAAAGAATACTAAGATTCTAGTGGAGCTCATCAAATATGATGGCAGCAATATTCATAAAGCTATTCACAAAGTCATCCAGCACATTTAGCAACAATAACATATGTTGAAAGAGTGGAGCCGTTCAATTATATTCCCTATCCACAAAATATAAAAATAAAAAAAAAAAATTACAAGTTACAGTTCGAAATCATAAAGGTATATCACTACTTTGTACGGCATACAAAATATTTTCAAAGATCTTAGAAACTTAAATCAGATCATATGCCAACAGTATTATTCGGAAGTATCAAGGTGGTTTTAGAGCAGGAAGATTGACAACAGACCAATTGTTCACAGTCAAGCAGGTACTTGAAAAAGACTAGGAGACCGACATAGATGTGTTGACTTTAAGCAAGCATACGACAGTATTGTTTGTAACGTACTGTACCAAATATTGTCTTGCTTTCGCATCCCGGCCAAATCATTAAGTCTTACCAAAATGACAACGATGTCGATAACCTCACAAGTCCGCATCTATAACCAACTCACCGATGCCTTTGACAGAAATATCGGACTAAAACAGGGAGATGAGCTGGCCCGATTGCTATTCAATTTGACTCTGGAGTACGTCATAAGGAAGCTACCTGTTCATACAGGAGGTAAATTACTATACAAGTCAAGCCAAGTAGAAGCCTATGCTGACGACATCAACATTTTGTCACGGTCATTAACAACTGCCAGAGAACTCTTCCTGAAACTCGACAGCGAAGCAAAATAGTAGGGCTATAAATAAATGAAGGTAAAACAAAGCTCAGGACGCAGCCGAATACAGTATCGAAAATGTGAGCAAATTTGTGTATTCAGGAGCCAAAATAACGAAAACGGGTAACGAAAGAGAAGAAATAAGCCGAAGAATACAGCTCGCAAATAAAATATTTTATTCAGTTTTGTCGACCTTGAAGACCAACAGCATACACAGGAAAACAAAACTCCAAGTATACAAATCTGTAATAAGACCCGTGTTTTGTGATGGGTGTGAAACATGGACCCTTACTCAAGCATCCACAAATACCTGTATTGAACGCCTATGAGCGACCGGTTCTTTGAGACGAATAGTTGGAGCGAAGCAAAACGGGGACAAATGGTGAATTTGATACAGCAATGAGCTGTATGAAATTTTTGACGAGCCAGAGGTCGCAATGATTGTTACACTACGAAAGCTGCAATGGGCTGGCATCGTAAATCGTATGGACGAACAACGGATACCCAAAAAGGGTATTCGTTGGTAGAACTGAAAGCTGAAGCTCTTGGGGAAGCCCAGAAATGCTGGTCTGACTCGTTCGACGAAGGCTCGGACGATGCTCAGATTTCGAAATTGGAGGACGTGGTCTCAATGGACTGATATTGTTGGAGGCATTAATTGCAGGAAGCGAAGGCCCGAGATGGGCTGTAGTGCTGCGAATAAGAAGAAGTCATCCAGTTTTTCACCCAGTGAATTAAAATACTTAGTCTAAGTTTCATCGGGGCTTCCAGTGGATATAGTCGCAATATCATCCACCTACAGACTAAACGTGACTCATCTGGCATCTTCAGTCTCAGTTGCCCATTACAAGGCACGTTCCACAGATCTGGATCAAGTAAAGATCCCTGTGCCATCCCGATGTAACTTCCATCCTACGTTGGCCCTGTGTCATGTCCTTCAAGTAGACCCTCGAAAGCCACATTAGGTATTCTGGAACTTGAAAAAGGTTTTCCAGCATATCCAGAATATCCACCCATCTAGTGGAGTTGAAGGCGTTCCTAACGTCGAGTGTAACTAACAGAATGAACCGTCATTGGATGCGGCTGTATGCTTTTGCCTTTTGGACCACACTCACCACTTCTGCAATCACATCAATGGCAGAGCATCCTAGTTTGAAGCCGTACTGCCGAAGAAATAGCTCCACAGCAGCAAGAATCCCAGTAGTGTCTAGCATGCATAACGGGTGTAATGCTGATGGCGATCTGGAATTTCCTTTCGGTTGCTGATCGGTACCAGCCTCGCTACCTTCTATCGTACAGGGTAAATCCCGTCTCTTAGGCAAACATTGAATGCGCTGAGCTCCAAGAGGGAAAATCCTCATTCCGTAGGCAAGCGTTGAATGTGCTGAGTAGCAAGTCAGGACAATCGTGAAAGACATGTTGGAATACCATCTGAGCCTTGGGCCTTCTTTGCTTTCAATGACATAACTGCCTCTTCCGGCTCCAGCAGTGTGAAGACTGGACACTTGATTGCTGTTGCAAAGTGGGCAGCGTTAACGTAGACGGGATGAGTGGGGAAAAGTGTCCACACTATCTTCTCCATCTTTTCCATTTCATGTAAACAAAGCATCCGTAAGACACCAGGCTTCTGCATAACTAGCTTGTAGCCAAGGCCCCGATCTCCAATTGTGTATCCTCCGTGCTAAGGACTCGAAGGCAAATGGTTCCTCCACACTCAACACGGCGGAAAGTCGGTTTATTTCTGTAGTTTAGTACGAAGAGCACCATCCTCGCTGCCATTTTTAGGATTCGTTTTCCCAGTGGATAAAAGGCATGCCCCATTCAATTACTTCAGCGTTGAAGTCTTCCCCAACGAGCACGACAGTTCGAGACAGTGCACTCCAAAGCATTGAGCTTTGCTTAGAAAGATTATATCGGTTTGTCCGGTGTTATGTCAATCCAAACGATACCATCCTCCCATCCACAGCCCTATCCCTGGAAATCACTGTTCCGAACGTAGATGGCGGCAGTATCAGCTTTGTCAGGATGTCATGATGTAGAACTTAATCATGGTGTTGCTCACCCAGCATTAAAAAGTCGGCTTTCATCTCCCTCAGAAACCGCTCAAGCAGGTTTTGGGCGGTTGAACCATGGTGTAGTTATACCTGTAAGGTACAGGTCATTGAAGTTCTGATTTTGCCTTGGCTAGGGCTTCTTAGAAAGCTCGACACTTTCATAATCCCAAGACGTGCCCAGGATCCGGTCTTGGATCGGCATCCTTGCAAAGGATACAGTGTGCCTCCTTTATACATGCTTTTCTTTTAAATTTTAAATTGACCACATAATTTCACTATAAAAATGGATTCGAGAGATTTTTTACCAACCCTAGTGCATATATCGCCTTGATTGATTACAGCATTTTAATGGTTGAAACTTATATCTTCTAATTCGATATTTGGGAACATAGACAAACATCATCTTGAGGAAATCATTTTTCAAACTTTCATTTATATATATAGGACGCCACATCTTGAGGGAGTTAAGTATATTGTGGGACTTTATCCCATAAGGAATAACAACAACGCAAATCATGAACTAAAGATGAACTTTCATCGATACGTAAAAAGTATCTACCGTATGTAAGTAGCGAGTACATCAAATAGCAACAAAACGCTTTTTTATGAATGATTGAGAATACATGCACTACTAGGTGTGTACAAGCCACTTTTTGTTGTGCTGAAATGATTAGATACGCTTTTCATATCTTATCTTATACGGAGACCTTCAAACTGTATCAAGAAATGTAAAACATAATTGTAATTTATTAAGATCATAATGTTAACTAAACGATCTAATAACTTAAGATAACTAAATACCCATCGTTAAAATAATATAATGAGAAGAGTATTTCTACCGGCTTCCAAAAACCCCCTTCAATCTTGTTAAAACTTACTAGCATATGGAATTACGTCATATCCAAGAGTATTTGAACAAATGTGAACACTAAACAAAACTTCACTCAAAATACCGCAAATCACAGAACATTTGAACTATTTCGTCACATATCCCCACAAACGTCCCACTATGAGTAATACTTCCACACTTTAAAATTTAATAACATCTTTCTCACAAAAATAATTACACAGCTTCATATCTTAGCGCATATTGTACGAGTATCTATCAACACGTATCTTTTTCACTCGTGTCGCAGTAAATGGTGTTAATGACTTCCGGAAATTTGCAAAGCTGGTGAAAATCGCAAACTGTATTGACCACAAATGATTTATAGTAGTTCCAAGTGCTTTAAGAAATTCTCGACAAGTACTTCGGCGTCTTAACTTCGCGACCGTTGAACAATTACTGCGGAATCTACAAAATGATACAAATATGACGCTCACTGGAGTTTTTATCAGACTGGAACTGGAAGTGAACACTTAAAATTAGTCACTTTTGAATAGTCTTGAGAAACTCTCCGCGGATTGTTCAAAATAGATACTGCGCCAAGATAAAACTTTAAGCTCAAGGTGGGAAAAATTTCTTGGATTGATCGAACTTGATGAGTTTATAGTAATCGATAAGTTCTCCATTATCTGTTTTATTGCTTTATTGTTCGCTACACATTAGAGAGGTTAAGTTGCAAAAACCATATCAGATGACATTCACCCTTAAAGATAAAAAACATTATAAAATTTTATGAGCTAAACTCGTAAATTTAGAGTTTAAAAATATAAGAATGGTTTGGTTTGTTTAAAATAAGAAAATTATCAAAGGCACGGTTCAATCGAGTTTCTGTTTATTTATACGTTTGGGTTAGTTTTTGTCCTTTTTCATATCTGACCAAACTTTGCTAGCAAGCTTAGAGAACTCTCTGAGCTTAATGGTCATGCAATGGCAAATGAATGAAATAACATAGATTATGGCATAAAAACCATTAGTACATGTGTAAGTTCATTCTCAAAAAAAGAAGCTGGTTGAAAAGCGTTGATGACCATAAATGATTATTCATGAAAAGACAACAAAGAAATCAACTTTGCTTGAAGTAAACAAAAAGCTGTTGAAATATTCAAATTAAAACCCGTCATAAATCGGCTATAATCATGGTATTGTTTTGCCTTTACTCAGTTTCTTTTAATCCTTCCACAGAATCAAAGGAGTTTAAATAAAATGATCGAGAACTTACCAATTATATCAATAAATGTGAAAATAATGAAATTTCTATCCTTAATTTCAAAACGTACATGGAGAACTTATGCTTGCTTCATCCCAGCAGTATTCTTGAATGTAACTCAATTTTTAGATGTGTTCCTTTCGGACGAATCCATTGATACAATTATAAGGAATATGTATTTCCTTGTATTGTGGTTTAATGTGATAATTCGCGTTTCATCGCTGATGAAAAATATGCGCGGGTTTGAAAATTTTATGCGGAATTTCGAGAAAATGTATCACGAAATCGAGGTCTTTTAACTAACGTACAATTTAAATTTGTATTGATCTAAATCTTTGTGTTACAGAAGAACGGTGATGTCTTGATGAAAATGCGTTTGAAAGATACAACAAGGATTGCAAGGAATGTGGCCGCCTTCAACCTGTTTCTTGGTATATTAGTGAGTGCTGGCTTTGTTGTTTACCCTCTAGTTACCAATGAACCTGGTAAGCTTTGGCATAGGATTAAATTCTTCATTTGCTATTGTTACAATTTATAATTAGAAAACTTTTAGATAAAGAAAAAACTCGATTCTAATGGAACCAGTGCAAAATCAATTTTTCCTTTTTTAACGACTTCCATTTTCAAAGATTTTTCTTTATCAAAATGACAATAACTCATTTAACCTTATCCAATATGAGTTATATCAAATTTAAATGGGACTTTAGAGTCATCCATTTTCCAATTTTCTTTTTTTTTATTCATAGTTTTTAGGTATATCTAGTTCCTGATCGGTTCCAGAACTCCAGGTCTGAGAATCCGAGTGGGTTCTGGAATACAGTCTGTTAAGTAAGAGCGTATCCGGCATAATTTTGAAATAGTTTATTTAACAACAGTTTTTGACTTATACATACATTAAATATATTCTGAGGTAACGGGCTTTAAGTTTAATAGTGCTTGGCATCTCCGAGGCATACTTTCCACTAAATTTTCGGCATATTCGAAGGGAAGCGCCTGCCAAATGAATCGAATTTGTCGGGAGAGCTGCTTCAAAGTGTAAACACGTTTTCCACGGAGCTTCTGCTTGATGTAGGCCCAGACTTTTCGATAGGATTTGCATCAGGCAATTGCGAAGGCCAATCAATTGTCGCAATGATTTTTTTCCCGTTTCCATTCAGTACACAACCGGCTCCATTGTTTGGGATCATTATCGGTACTCCGCCATTTTACATTGTTTGCGCACAGATATTCCCGAATGGCGACGTGTGCTAGCTTGAGACCTTTTTGCTTCAATTTCGCTTGTCCTTGACATAAGGACAAGCCAGGATTGCCTAAAAACCAAGCCATGATTCGCTTTTCGTGCTTTTTGGTCACTTTTATTACCGAACCACGACTTGTAAGGTCATCGACGGTTTTTGACTCTTTAAATCGTTGAACCCACTTTTTGACAAACGGTACAGACTTTTTAATGTATTTAGCCACCATGCATATTCATTTTTGGTCCTTTAGGGTGTGTGCAAAGGAACACGGCCTCGAAGCGCTTTGCGTAAATGTCACTCATCGCAATTTTAGTGTTTTCCCAACGGAAGATTGACTTCTACTGAAATTTTTTATTTCAAATCGCCAAAGACAGAGGTTCTCTCTACCAATCAAAAAAAAAATTGAAGGCGATATCACTTACCGATCGCAAGCAATGCTGGATACGCTCTTACTTAACAGACTGTATGTATTCTTCAATCTCGTCCTGAGGGTTTTTTTCAGGAAATGAATCAGGATAGAAATTCAGGGCTTTGTTGAAAAAAAAGTTATGAATCATTCACTGGATGGTTTCGATAGCATTATGGTTTTTTTTTGTGAAAATGAAAGACAATTACCTTATGTCTATTAATACTTCATTTAATTATGGATACTCATTTGGATCTAATAACTAATTGTTCAATTGGGAGTTCAACATAGACGTACACCAAATTTTCGTCGACTTTGAGCAAGAATACGACAGAATTGATCGTAACGTACTGTACCAAATATAGGGTGCGTACGGTATTTGAGGACAACTTGAGAGTAAAATTAATTAGCTTGTATTTTTAACAAAATTTAATGAAATTTCAGGAAATTTTTTAAACAACGTTAAATTAATATATGGCTATAAAGTAATTCAATAAAATCGCCATTAGCAGCAATAACCTCTTCGATCCGGGTCCGGAAACGATTACATGCCACAATCAAATGCTCCTTGTTCATATTGACCATTACGGAATTAATAGCAGTTTTCAGCGAAGAAGTGGTGTTATGAGGACGCTTATTGGTCTCACGCTCAACTACGCCCTATACGTAATAATCCAAAGGATTAAGGTCTGGGGAGCTAGGTGGCCATAAGTTCAGTGTTATGTGGTCATGAACATTTTCGGCCATCTAATTTTGTGTCGCCATCGCTTTATGTGAAGGAGCAGAGTCTTGTTGAAAAATTTATGGTCTCCCTCCGGTTACATTGTCTATCCAGAGTTTCACTACCGTCTCCAAAACCTCGATTTCTGCAGCAGAGTTCACTTGAAGTTCTTGAGTAAACATAACATGGCCTTCGTTGCTGACAACACCTAAAACCATAACAGTGGCTGGAAATTTTGTGTGCATAACAACAGGAACCTCTGTAAGATTTGAACATAGCCGTCTGCCATTTCTGCGATTGGTCTTTTGATCTTGGTCAAAATTTTTTTCGTCGGAAAAAACCATAAAATTTTGGACGCCTCAAGGTGTTTGATTTTGTTTAAAAGACGTTTTGATTGGAGAACTCTCTGTTCACGCCTTCATTCTGACATGAACTGTCTTCTGCGCATCACGTAAGACTTATACCGAAGCTCTTCGTGGACAATTCTACGAATAGGGTGCTCAGAAACATGAAGCTCACTCGCAAGGACCCTCATTGATTTTAAAGGGTCCTCGTCTATGATCGCTTGCACTTGCTCTTAAAATTCTGTAGATCGGACAGTATCAGAACATTGTTCGTGCTTTTTGCGTTTTGCAACCGATTTTGTATCGCCTCCTGATGCTTCCAATTCACGGCGAACCTTATGCACGAATGAACGGGCGCAATTAAGAAGATTAGAGATCTCTAAATCTGTATGGTTCGGACACATAGCGACGATGACAGCATGTCTCTTCATTTCTTGAGTGATGTTGTAGTCCGCCATTGCTTATCTGAAAAGGAAAGAAAATGAAAAAAAAATTCGCGAAGTTATAGTCACATTTATGCATGACCTTAAATACCGTACGCACCCTATAATGCTTTGCTTTGGTATCCCTGCGAAACTAGTCCGTCTTCAAATGTTTAGATCACAGATCATATCCGTCGAAAAGGCTGTTTCATACCAATCGTCGAAGGATAGTGAATGCCGCAAGAATTCTTGGTCTCTGAATAGCACCATCGTGAAAACTTTCGACAAATATGAAAAAACTTTAACGAATTGGCTTCATCTTTAAACAATGCAAATCTTCAAGAGGATATATCTCAGCTTTTAGCCAAACTCGATAATGTTGAAAAGAAGTGCAACAACACAATGGAAGGGCAACAAAAAATAAAATCAGAAAGAGCTACATAAAATTCATAACGTGCTGCAGATTCCCTGTTCAATTGATACACAGCCCAGTAGTCCACCACCGCCAAGTCCAAGAAGCCAAAAATACATCTACAAACTTGGAATCTTCTGGTCAGCTGAAGAATGGGAGAATCGTATTAAAAGACTTAAACCATGAAGCAAACTTCTGCATTTTCTTTGTGAAAGGAAACAGAAAGATTTGTAATAAGGCTATAATTCGAAAAAACGATTGAAGATGTCCATCTTATCAGTAGAAGTAAAGTTTAGGAGCTACCCTTCTGCAATCAGTGAAGACGTGAATTCAAGGTTTTTATTCCAATGCGATATGCCTGGCCCTTCAAGGATTTTAAGAAGAAGAATGGCGTTTGTTCCTGGAACGGCATGATTGTTAAGGAATGGATTGATAAATTTGCGAGCCCTGGGTCCAAGGATAGCATCAAAATAAATAGATCTAAGAATGTATGTAAACCCGTTACCATTACTAAAAATTGACTTTCTACTACTAAAATAAATCCCAAACCTACTGTAGCACTTCGTTTGTTAACCCAAAACTACTCAATGTTAGTGGTAGTCAACTGGAAGCAGTCTTAGACTCTGAGGCGTCTTCTGTTCAAATTTTAAATCTTCTTCTATACAGGGTACTTACAACAACTTCGCGCGGGGAGAAGACCTAATGCCAATTTCATCGGGATCAATTTTACAGCCCATATCACTTGCTCCATCCAACACCAACCAATCCTTTTTAGACCCGCTGTTACCAGCTACAGTCAAGACAACTAAAGTGTAGTGAAAAGGGTAAATATTAAATGTTCGTAAAGGACTGCAGCGATGGTTTGCTGCCTTGACGAAAGAGGTTATTAGAATCGTCGAGATTCGGCCTTGTCTAGGGGCCCGTGAATACGCTGGCAAGCTAGCGTTGCGGTGTCGTGGGGCACAAGACCCACTACAAAAATATTTTTCGCATCCACGAATTTCCAAAAATGGGTTAAAATAGATATCGACCGAAGTCGAAAACGAGGTAACCTACTAAGGGTCAAGAGAATTATTGCTGCAAAAGACAAATCGGGCCTGGAGAAAACGGACGTACTGAAAGAGACTTCGTCGTTACCAACGATACTTATGGCCCACAAATAATACAGGTGGAAGCGGTGCCCCTTCGCAACCTCCCAACCGGATCAAGATCCAAATGTAGACGTGGCCATGTATTTTCCATTTGAGTGAAAAACTTATACAAACATAATATGCATGAATTTTTCCATCAAATGAGAAATATCAACGTGAGCAATTTACGTTATAGCACTATGCGATGGAATCACATAACACTATACTATTAAAGGGCACGTGAGCGGAAGGCCACTCTACCCGGACAAGAGCCCCTATAACGCAATAAAAGGGGAGAACTCGCCCGATGACTAGCTCATTTTAGTGGAGTGGCCTGCCATCGTTGCCGGTCCCATACCTGGTCAGGTTGGATGAAAAGAAAGACCGAGTTTGGATTTTGATTATGTATTCATTCCTTTTCTCATCAAATAATTAGGTACAATGATGAAATTCTCATAAATCCGTAATTATGAATCTAATAAATTTTATATTCATAGAAGCTAGGCACATTAACATACATAATTACTCAGTCCCCAGCATTTTTCCCTTTTAAGATTTACCATGAAAATTCTAGTTACAGCACGTAATTGGGGAAACCATGATCGACTCAAATAATACAATGCATCAATTAACATCAAAAATAGTCCCCCTACTTTTTATTAGAATTCAATATTGATATCTGCCTTTTCTCTTACACGACCTAGTCAACACGGTCAAACATTGCTATGCAGAAATACATTTTTTAAACGTTTTACTTTCTACTTAAAAGAAAAATGTGACCTCTAGGACATCAAAAGTTATTACGGGACTAGTCTTCGGTCATCATAAAATTTATCAATCGAAATATGAATATGGAAATAAAAGGGTACTCACCCACATCTTCACCGCGCGCTCGCTGGTGACGTGGATTTCTCATAATGTTGTTATCAATATGATTAGAAACTAAACACTCGGACATATTTATTATTTAGCTATAGTTTGTGTTTTAGTATTAGTCGATTTAATTCATTCTTTTAACGTGTTTATTGGTATTTCTTTTGCATATTGTGTAAGAAGTGATTTTTAAAATTAACAACAGATTACTCTTGTTTTACTGATTTCCAAGGTATTGACGTGATTGACTTGTAGAAATTAAGTTGAAAGATACTATGACTCAAATATTGCCTATGCGAATTCATACACGACCTAGCTAACTTCCTTCTTATCGGTGGAGACAGATGAGCTCCTTGGAGTACGGGCATCCTGCAGATTCAGTCAAAAGTCATATAACATCCCGTTCCTTTCCGGAGTACAAAAGAAAGATGAGAAACGCGACAATTTATTGAGCCAATCGGCGGAAAACTGCCACTGTGCAAGCGGGAGCAAATCGTGCACCGCACGCAAACTGTCGCGAATTTCCTTCACTTATGTCTGGGGGGAAAGGTGCTCAGTGGTTGATCGAGGAGTCTCACACTGCTTCCGATCTCCCGGCTGTTGCCCTGAATTTTCATTTAACACTCAATAATTGGTAAAACGATGTGTCATCCAATTTCACATTTGCCACAAAAAATCAATACTACTTCCTATCCCGGAGCGGCAACATCAAAGCTATTTTCGAAACGGGTCCAATGTCCCTCGAACGTCATTGGGACGAGCTTCAAAGGGCAGACACTTTTCAGACCGTTCTGACGTTTCATCTTGCACTTAGACTTCCCCTTCACTAGCACCTTCGTTATTCAGTTTGGACTTTAATAGACGAAAAAATGCAGCAAACCATTCTTGGAACTTTACGATTAACATTCTCCCATTGTTGCGTTCCACCATAGATGTGAGAGAGAGGATACGAAATGTATCGAGAGAATCGAAGCACTTTATCATGTGGGGTGAAGTTGGCGCGTTATTAGCTGTTGATTCGAATTTCATATAAATTTGACGTGACGTCTCCCACTAATTTTCTCATCTTAAACTAAATCAGTTTTCCGTGCGGGTATTCTAACTTGAACGATATAAAAGATTGAAGATGGCTTACCCTACTAAGGATACGTCCCTGACATGCTGCCTAAAGCTGTTTTTATAGTCCCACACACGTCACTCCTTCTTTCATTTTTCGACACAAAAACACTCGCGATCCGTAACAAACTTTTCAGTTTGCTAAATTATCACACTTGCAACGTTTTTGCGCTAGATTCAACACGGTTTATCTTAGAAAAATTGTTTTGTGTACAATTTCAAATTCAACTTGATTAGACGTTTCCCATCAATGTTGAATTTTCACAAATCATATGTTTTCAATCATATGGTTGATATTTCGTTGACAATTCGGGGGTTAAGGTAGAAGAGGAGTGGGATTTTCTTGAGAGCAACTAGAGAGCCACTTGAATGTGTGGATTCTCTAGCGGCGTGAAAGGCAGGGGGATTTCAGTTCGCATGCGAGAGGAAGGCATGTATGTAGTAAAAGTACTTCACTCACGTATGGATGAAAATAAGCTCATTTCGCGTCCATTACTTTATATGTCTTTTCGTTCCACACTCACACTTGATTTAAAGGAATTCTTTGCCGGCACACAAACGGCTCAAATGTAATTTATCACACCAAGCCAGTGGTCAAAAACGAAAGACAGCGCGCAATCACTATGATGGATGGGGCTTGCTGCACAACTCCAATATTTATTTTCCCTTTAAATTTCTATCATTTAGGATGATAATATTCAGGGGAAAATTTCGCTTCTCACGCCCGTGCCCACCTCAATTAATCTTAGGAGAAACCAACAGCGAGTCCACAACCACACAAAATGTCATCGTCAGAAAAACGTAGTTAAAACACGACGAACGCAAATTTTCCCACTCCCACGGGAACTTGTCCAATCTTTTCACGCACAAGTAAGATAATCCTGAGTAGGAGCACTTAACATGCACCAAACGAGTAGATGCCTTCGTAAATCACGGAAAATTTAAATTTTTCAAACTTATTGCGCGACAGGTTCAATTACGGGTTCTTTCTTGGGCGTCACAACGTGTCCGCCGTGAAGATTGATAACAGACTCCACGATCCGTCCCAATCTCCCCATGCTTTAGCTGTCCACCTGTAAATTTAAAATCGCTGCTAGCTCAGCTGAGTTAGATTGCATTCGCCAATGCAATACATGGATCGGATGCACTAAATCAGTGTTACCATGTCCGAAATATCAATTAGCAGGTTTGTATGATTAAGTTAAAAAAATTAATAATAGATTGAAAAATTAAATCATAGCAAAAGGATAAATATTATAACGAATATCAATGCAAAGAGAAAAATTTACGTGTGATGGAATAAAAAGGAAGCAATATAAACTTATGCTTATGATAAAAATTAAAATTCTATAATTTACCAAAAAGTTAAATTTGGGTAGCTAAATTTTTCAAATCTGCAGTTGAAGTTTCGGAACAGTATTATGCGGTTTTTGGCCAGTTTGCTTGTATGACTGCTCGATTACTACAATGGTTTCGGGTGCGGACCTGGAAAAAAGATACGTAATATCTTGACTTAGATATAATAAGATTTATGAACCCGTTCGGTCTTACCTGTCATATATGCACAAGGCACCAGAAACAACTTGCATAGATGGTAAAATGAAAACAAGTATAAGAATCACGATTCAGGGAAGATCTTCCAATCGATCTTGAGGCTCTTCGGCTTCTGTATTTTTTCTACCATGAAGAACTTGGTATCACCCTAAACCAGACAAAAAAGATCGTGAAACCTATGCATCCCACGTTAGTTCTAACCATATCTCGTCATTGCAACGGTAAAGAAAACAGCACCATAAATTTTTTCGTTCCCAATAAACAGATAAATTTTAAATTGTTTTACCATAACTGTGGCGGTATGCGTAGTAAGTTAAACTTTTTCTTAACGCTAAATCGTGCCATTTTAATATCCTTACCCTTTCCGAAACATGGTTGAATGATTCTTATATTAACGAAGAGATCCTTGACAGTAACTGGAGTACATACAGCGATGATAGAGATCCTCCTAGCACAGGACAATCACAAGGAGGTAGCGCATTAATTGCAGTACACAATTACTTTATGAGCGAGCTAGTAACCTCCATATAATACAAATTGTTCCAGCATAAAGTAGTTAAAATGAAGCTGAAAAGATCAAACCTACCTGTATATATAGGCGTTTTCTATGTCCCCCAAAATCCAACGATACTGTCTACGACGATGTCTGTCAAGTTATAACTGGAATCACTACAATTACAAATGAAGAAGATAAAATTATTATTACTGGTGATTTTAATCGGCCAAGCTTAAAATTTATGGTCGATGAAGAAGACGTCTCTTTCTTCCTATCCATCTCCTAGATAGTAATGATTTCAATCTCATAAGCACCTTTTATAGTAACGATTTGCAGCAAGTAGCTCCTATACCTAACGAAAAGGGCAGATGGCTAGACCTTATTTTTTCTAACGCTTACCACGAGGTAGTGGTCAATTGAACTGATGACAACGAGCATCTGTTTTCTAATTTAGTTCATCACTCTGCTTTTACTGTTGAATTGTCCACTCCTGATACTTTTAATTCTATACCGCACAATTTCACTATTGTATATGACTTTCCAAATGGCAACTATGATAAAATTAATTGCCTTTTATACTGAGTCAATTGGAATGATATTCTATCAACGTTAGATTTGGATACAGCTCTATCCACCTTTATATCATACTCTTTGACGCCGTTGAATCATTCATACCTAAAATAAAGAAAGAGACAAAATTTCAGAACCGTGGCTAGGGAGCGATCTCAAGAATTTACGTAATCAAAGAAATAAAATCTAAAAGCGCTTAAATAGGAGGAATGATGCCAGCGATGAAATTAAGAGTAAATATAATGATCTTGTTCTAGAATTCAAACTTAAATCCCAAGATGCATATCAATCGTATGTTAACGTTGCAGCGGAGAAAACTATTTCTAATCCTAAAAAGTTTTTTGACTTTGTAAACCTTAACCGTAAATCTTCTGGCTACCCTTCGATAATGACACACAAAGGCTCGATGTCATCAAGTACAGAACAGATGATTTCTGAGTTTTTTGCAGACCATATTCAGCACGTTTGCTCCAACCTTGCTACTTCGCTAGACCTAGAGCCGCCGGAAATAGCGTCAAGGATCCTTAAAGAAAGCGTTTCGATTTCTGAAGATGAAATTCTCCAAGCTATTTAGGATCTTGATTTGAATAAAGGACCTGGCCTAGATCTGATTCCATTCTGCTTTTTGGCCCTCGACAAAAGTGAAATGATTAGACACTTCTTCATTATTTTAATAAGTCACTATCTAGTAGTAACTTTTCTAAGCTTTGGAAGCCATCCTTTATAACACCATTTCATAAAAAAGGTGAAAAGTAGCTTGTGGTGAACTGCAGGGCTATTGCCATCTTGTTTGCTATGCCAAAACTGTATGTAGTAAAATTTCTCCCCTTATTGAACCATTCCTTAATGAAGAGCAACATGGCTTCCGTTAAAACAGATCAACTACCATCAATTTAATCACTTTGACGTCAACTATTCTTAGTGGAAAGGATCAAGAAAATCAGATTGATGCCTATACACAGATTTCAGCATAGCATTTGATAAAGTGAGCCATGGAATTTTGTTAAACAAACTCTGTAACTTCGCGTATGTCTGGTTTGTTCTCAGCTTGATTCAGTCCTATTTAAAAAATTGCACACAATTTGTCAAGTTTCAAGGTCAACTGTCTCGTGAGATCAATGTCGCCTCTGAGATTCCTCAGGGCAGTCATCTCAGTTCGCTTCTATTCAATATTTTCATCTTAGATCTTTCAAAAGCGCTTTTTGATATTCCGCACTTTTTTTATGCCGACGACCTCAAACTGTATCACATAATACAATCTTTAACTGATGTATCTTTTCTTCAGTTTTAATTAACCACCCTCCACCAATGGTGCGATGTGAATCACCTTGAACCTAACTTGGAAAAACATCTCGTAATAAGCTTTTCAAGAAAAAAGAATGTCATCATATATAATTATGTAATTAATAACACACAACTGGGAAGAGTCGAAAAAGTTGGAGACTTTGGCGTAGTCTTAGACTCCAAACTCAGATTCGACCTTCACTATGCTGAAGTACTGTATAAAGCTAAAAAGCTGCTAGGTTTTATTAAACGGAGAGCAAATGATTTTATGAATATTTGGCCAACAAAATCATTGTTCACCTCGCTAGCCCGTCCTATTCTCGTATACGGGTGCATAATCTGGGACCGTATATACAAAATCTATAGCCGCAGACTTGAGTCTGTACAAAAACAATTTTACTTTTTGCCTCTCTGTACGACCCGGCTTCTTTTCATAATCTACCATCTTATGAGGATCGACTTTAAACATTAAACATGACATCACTCGCTTCCAGAAGCGTCGCTTTTCACATGTCTACCTTTCGACGTCTTAAGGTGTAATATTCAAGTTCCATTTGTGGCGGACAGGATTCACTTTGACGATCCTGTTAGAGTCACTAGACACATTCCCATATTAACCACGAGTACGCACCACACCAATTATGCAGACAATGAGCACGTTAACAGATGCTGTGAAATCTTCAATAAGTTTAGCGAGCATTACATCCCAACCACTTCCACGTTCTGTTTTAAGTCCAAAATATTACAAATCCTCAATTCCTCGACAATATAGACAATATTTGTGTGCTTTGTATTTTTGTTTTTAATTCAATTTGCTATGTATTTGTATTTTCATTTGTAATTCAATTTACTTTGTATTTAAATTTAAATTGTGCCTTGTTTGGCGAATAAATTAAATAACAATGATATCAATAACCTCCCAAACCCACACCAATAACCAACCCACTGACGCCCACGACATAAATATCGGACTAAAGAAGGGCGACGGGCTGGCCCCATATTTCTTTAATTTGACCTTGGAATACGTCATAAGCAAGCTACCTGTCCATACATTATCATCATCTTTGACACGACAGCCCAAGCTGGGCCTTGGTCTCTAGGATTAATCTGTTGTCAGCTTCTATCGGACGTCTACCTTGTGCTCTACCCTTTAATTTTTTTCCGGAAGCCAGTTTTTTTTCATTATTTCTACATGGCCCGCCCATTGCAATTTACGCAAGTGGATCGTCAAATAATTCAGATAACTCATCGTTGTAACATACAGGTAGTCTCCACTCTGTGCCTTATTTCACTGGGCTGTAGATTTTCTAGAGCGCTTTGTGTTCACTGCCTTTTCGGACTCGCCAGCAAAGGTCCATGTTTCACTTTCATATAATAGTACAGGTTTGAATAGAGATTTGTAAATACGAAGCTTATTTTGCCTGTGCACAACTTTAGACCTTAGAATGGGAAATACGGAGTAATAAGCTTTATTGGCGGCGTTTATGCGATGTTCAGTCTCTTCCTTTTCATGCCTCTTCTATTCGGGTTTGCTACAAGATATACAGAATTAGCCACAATTTCAAGGTTATAGTCTCCTGCGGCCAGGTTTTGTCGAACTAAAGTTTCTCCTTTGTTTGAGTCACGAATTTAGTTTTGGTTTGCTTTTTACCCTCCACGTTGAGGGTCTTTCGGCATGGGACTTCGGACCCAGTTTGCCCATCGGAGACGGTGGTAGGAGGCGCCACTTGCTTGTCCCTTGGTCCCAAGTAGCCGCCAAAGTGAGAAACGTGGCCGCCGAATCTCCCTCATACAGCTGGAATCAAGACCTATTATCCTAACCTGATGGAGCCTACCCGTTAGGACTTACGTAGAAAGAAAAATTAGTCAAGGGCGGGGCGATCACTTCGCACTCTTTAGCCAGGATGCGTTCATCCGTCGTAAGACGCTAAAAGCTTATCCCGGATAATGAAACACATCTGAGCCAAGTGTACAATCTACTGAAGAAGAAAACCAATCGTAAAATATAATTTACCGTTTAGTAAGGTACAAATGCACAATATATCCACAATACCCCCCGAATTAAGTCACGTCCCTAAGTTTTCTCTCCAGCGCACCACTCGACAAACTTCCCAACCCAATATGCCACGTCGCTGATGACAATTACACCGAATTATATTCCTCCGTTGAGCTTCTGATTAGGATGCACGTCCTTGGTTCTTCGTTGCACTGTGGATATTTATCCACCAAAAGAGACCCGTTCTTTTCCCTCAGGTTTCTCCACAGCTCAGTTCCAATCGGCGAGCCGTTAATTTTTCTCTTCGGGATAATTGAACTTTCAATTGCTGTGCTGGTTAACATCAGCGACCCCCCAACTGGCATTCATCGGATAAGCGCCTACGTCCCACACTCGCTTAATCGGATTTCGCTGACGTTGGTTGCCCGATTGATTGTCATCCGTAAATGTTAATTTGCGAAACGTCTCCACGTCGGCAGTGCACTCAAAGAATTATTCATCTCTATTGGACAACTTTGTCGCAAAATTTCAGTAGTATAGAGATTAATAAAGCGTGGCTTAACACAATAGATTTTAGCCTGATATAACGAATGAGATGGTTCAACGCTAGCTATATTTGTTCTAGGAAACTTTTGCAAAAATCTTTTTTTGAATTTTTGATGAGCTAATTCAATGTAAATAATTTAGATCTAACAAACGTAGCTTAAATCAACTCGGAACTTTAAGTAGTTTCCGAGATTTACTACATTTTTTAACCAAAACATGCTATTTTGTTTGAATTTAATAACTTTTGCAACAAACATTTTGCAAAATGTAATGAGTTTATTCAATAGCCAAAGGCTCATTCTAATTATTCCTTAAAAAAATTTAGCAAATATTCGTAAGGTTTTTGAGATGGACGGCTGTAAAGTTTACCCAAATTTGCAGTTTTACTGGGGGCTGCGCCTTAACTGGCAGTAGGAAATATATACCTACAGATCAGGAGATTTTTACCTTTCTTGACAAAGCTACACGAACTGTTATGTGTTTTGTGACATTTTTGTTTTCATCCAAAAGTCAGTCTGTAGGCATTTCAAGATTAGGATCAATTCGCGTCTCCGCTACTCCTGCTTGTGATATGTAAATTAACTTAGATTTTTGGGATGACCAAATATAAGACTCATCGCCTCCAGTAGCTGTAAAGCGAATTAGTTGTCGTCTCAGATTATTTGGATCCAAAGATAAGAGGACCCTTGTAGGGGTAAGTGTCAGTTCTTTACAGATTCGAAGTTCAGCCTTTCCAGTTAGTTTATCGAATGTTCCAATAACAGGTGTAGTACCATGATTCACAGCTTCACTATAAATTCTACTACCATTTTGAGTTTTCTTGAGGATGTAAAACAAAGACTCCTGGAATGATGACTCTACGTAATATCGCGGTCCATGACATATTTTCTGGACGTCAAGTGTATATAAGTCGATGGTGATTTAATATTTTTCTCCCTCACTCGTGACCCAGTTGTTGTGTGGTAGCAAACTTATAGAGATTTTGTTGGCTGTTGAGATAGTGATCGTTGGTCGTGGAGCAGATGATTTGCTTAAATCGCTATCAGCAGTAAATCCACCATTACTTGGAACGTTCCTTTCATGCAATATCACAACTGTTAGTCCTAATCGTAATCCTGTCGCACTGTTTCCATAAATATCAACATCACTATCGTCTTCAACTTCCAAGTAGTATTGACTGTTTAAGGTAACTTCATGTAGCTTGCCCTGTTTTAACTGTAGTATTCTGAAATTAATTGTGCCGCCAGCTAGTATGTGAGCATCAGTTGGGTCCAAAATAATGTTTGCCAACACGATAATGCTCACTTCAATTGTGGGTACTTGAGCATATTCTGGTTAAGGCATTCGAACTGAGACCTTTCTTTTTCTTGGACCAAGAAAATAATTTTGTCCATTAAAATATCCACGCGTCCTTGACGAGTGTCAAGAAATGAAAACGGGCGACTCATCCAAACCCTGAATAATGAGTTTGTTTCCCAACGATAAAGTCTGTTCGAGGAAGAGCAGGAACTGTTTCATTGTAGGATCGCATTTCACGAGGACTCCCCAGTTTTGTTATTCCAACTTAACCTATTTCCTTACTTCATTACTGAATTTTCTTTAAGTATCTATTTTGTTTAATGTATTAATTTAATTTTATTGTTTTTTGCTTTTGCATTTTTACTTAAACATTTACAACCTTGGCTCAGGCGGCATCTTAATGACTGCATGGAAAAGTGGAAAGGCTTTCCGTGACATCCTTAATTGATCGGCCAAATCGGTTTGCTACAGATTCTAGGCTCAGAAATGCCTTCTAGACATCTATGATCGAACGTACCATAATATCGACATCATCAGCATATGTTACCAATTGTGTGGACTTAACATTAGTGTCCCCATGGTTTCCGCTGGTATCTTCCAGATATCGTATTGCAGTGCAATACTAAACAGCATTACGGCAAGTCTATCCCTTTGGTTCAAGCCTCATTCCATTACGATACTGTCGGTTAGTTCATAGCATAGTAACTTTGACCATGTGAACTAGTTTTGTTGGGACGCCAAAGTCAAGCATTATTTTGTACAACGCATTTCTATCGACACTGTCGTATGCTTACTTGAAGTATAGATTTACATTAAGTTGATGTGAAAAGGGTGAAATGATCCAATTAAAAAAAAATAATAAAAAAAAGTTTAGCTAATATGTTCTATAATTTTTAGACCTTAATTTATCTTCCTTTTTGTGCTCAGGACATATTGTACTTATTCGCGAGTCCTCTAGTAACTACGTCTCTGACCATATTTTTCATATTAATCGATGGATAAGGTTACTTGAATGGAGACCACCGCTTTAGAGTAGTTCTACTGGGTAATCCATCTATTCCAGGAGCAGATCCCGTACTGCTATCCTTACCAAACTGAAACTTCTTTCTCTACTTCTAGAATTTTCACAGCTTCAGTTATTTTTGGGTACTCTGTGAATAACTTCTGGGAATATTGTAGCCATCTGTTTTTGATTTCCAATAGGTGACCTTTGATTGATCCTTGTGCACTTTTGCAAAGACTTATTTGTGAATTGAAGCCATATCTTAGTAGTTTCATAGAGGCGTACTCTAATCTGACTTCATGCAGAGTGCTGTTTTTGTTTATGTATTGAATCTTCGTGCTGATAGAGAGTCATTTCTTACTTCAGGCCATTTTTAAGCTTGTCGTTGGAGGGTTTTGTATTATTCTTCTTTGGCCCGAGTTGGTCACTGGATGTAATTTTTGTATGCCTGGTTCCTATTTTGAACTGTCGACGCTAGATTTACGTTACTATACAAGTCGAGCCAAGTGCTAGTAATGCGGATGACATCAGCATTTGGTCATTTCCTAAAGGCAAGGCTACAAATCATGGTGAATAAAACAAAACTCTTGATGCATTCAGGGAAAAACACTTCAAAAACGTACAATATCACATTTGACAATCGAATATCTAAAATGAGTTTGTGTATTTAGGAGCTAAAATAACGAGAATCGCTGGTAAAAGTGACAAAATACGCCGGAGAATACAGCTCGCAAAAAAATATTTTATTCAGCTTTAATGATCTTGAAGACCAACTGCATACACTGTTTACTTGTGCTCCAAATATACAAATCTGCAATAAGACCTATGCTATGGCTGTAGAACATGGACCCTACATACTTAACATACTGAACGCCTTCGAAAGGCGAAACTAGACGGGGACCAATAGTGAATTCGTTACAATCATGAGCTGTATGAAAATGTTGAAGAGCCGGAAGGCATTCTTTGGAAGAATTGAAGGATGAAAATCAGTGGGGAAACCGAGGAAACGCTGGTCAGACTCGATCAATGATGACAGCTCATCGCAGCTCAGATTTCGGAAATGGAGGATGCGGTCAATGAATCGAGACAGTTGGAGGCGCTTGTTGCAGGAAGCAAAGACCCAAGTGGGGCTGTGATGCTGCGAAGAAGAGTATAGTATTACAGTGTGCTTTTATATGCAAAATTTTCAATCCTTTCTTCTTCTTCTTCGTAGCGCTACGGCCCCTCTCGGGCCTTCACTTCCTGCAAACAACACCTCCAACTGTTTCGGTCCATTGACCGCGTCCTCCAATTTTGAAATCCGAGCAGCGATAAACTGTCTTCGTCAACCAAATCAGACTAGCATTTCCTCGGCTTCCCCACTGGTATCCGGCTTTCAGTTTCCCCAACAGTATCCGTTGTTCATCCATACGATTCATATGGCCAGCCCATTGCAGCTTCCGCAGTCTTACAATTGTTGCAACCTCCGCTTTTTCCAAAATTTCACCCAGATCATGGTAGTATCCAATTCGCCATTGGTCCCCATCTAGCTTCGCTCCGATTATTCGCCTCAGGACCCGTCGCTCAAAGGTATTCAATAAATTTGCGGATGCATGGGTTAGGGTCCATATTTAACACCCATAGCATAGCACAGGTCTTATCACAGATTTGTATGCTTGCAGCTTTGTTTTCCTGTGCTGGTCTTCAAGATCGTCAAAACTGAATAAAATCTTATATTTGCGAGCTGTATTCTTCGGCGTATTTCGTCTCTTTTATTAGCTGCTCTCGTTATTTTGGTGCCTAAATGCACGAATTCGCTATCATTTTTGATATTGTATTCACCAAGTATGATATTTTGTGTATTTGCGGTATTTTTTCTCGACTGCATCATGAGTTTTATTTTATTTTCATTGATTTGTAGCCTTACTAGTTTTGCTTCGCTGTCGAGTTTCAGGAAGAGTTCTTTGGCAGTTTTTAATGACCGTGACAAAATGTTGGTGTCATCTACATAGGCAACTACCTGGCTCAACTTGTATAGTAATATACCTCGTGTATCAACAGGTAGCTTCCTTATGAGCCAAGTTGAATAGCAATGGGGCCAGGTATTTATGTCTACCTAAGTTGTTATAGACGTATAAGATTAAAGATATTTCAAGATTTTTTAAATCTTTATACTTAAAATAATTTTTTCTAGGCATTACATATATTTTTTAACACATGTTTTAAAGCCTTACCATACGGAATGACAATACCAGGAATCGACAAATACGCTCATCCGTACTACGAGATCCTTTATACATATCAAGTTTTGATCACACCGCTAGGATGTTGCATGTTTATTCCTTTTACGAGCATTGTGGTAGCGTTCATGATGTTTGGTGCAATAATAGCACATTTCTTGCAAAGCAATTTACGACGTTTAAAAAAACGTGGCGACTCCCACAAATTGGTCTTAAACAGGATCGTGTGGTGCGTAAAATATCACCTGAAACTTATAGAGTATGTACTAGAATTTATGGATCATTACTGGATTTTATCTAATTAATTTTTTTAATAAAGCTACACGAAAAGGTTGAATGATATGTTTACATACGTAGCACTACTTGAATTAATAACGTTTGGAGCTACACTCTGCGCATTGTTGTTCTTGTTGAATATCGTAAGTATTGAGAGAATATTCTTTTTAAGAAAATAAGGGTCTATAATTATACATTCCGCATGTATAGGCTTTTCCATTAAGGACATAACAATAAATAAATAAATTTCAATAAATCGATTGTGAGGAATGCTGTGTGACTAGTGGCACCGTCTTTTTGAAACCAAATATTGTTGATATCAAGTCCATCCAATTCTGGCCACAAATAATCTTCCAACATAACACGATAGCGTCTCCATGACGGTCGTTCAAATACGACCCAATTACAACTCCGGCATGAAAACCACACCAAACAGTAATTTTTGCGGATGCAATGGTGTCTCAAGAAGTGGGTTTGTTGCTGACTAATAACGCATATTTTGCTCATTAACAAAACCAATTACCCAGAAATGAGCTTCATCGCTGAAAATGATTTCTCGATGATAGTAATTAATAGTAATTTTTAACCGACTTCCAAAGGAAAGAAGGTTATTAATAATTTTCAAAGCTTGCTGGTACGTGAACTTCACCATGAAGAAAATGTTGGCTTTAGCTAACTTTTCAACATTGACAGTTTATTAAAAAAGTTTAAGGATGCGTTCATATAAAGATACAAAATTATTATGTCCCTAATGCAAAACCCTATATATAACATCGACTAAAGAATAAGAACTTGTTTCCGCCAAATTTTATTTTTCAGCAAAAAAATTAAAATAGCCCAGTTTTAGTCATTTTGTAAGCGTGGATTTGGAATGACAAAGAATTTTGTATTAACTACAAAATACTTTATTCTAGTTGAAAATCAAGCTTTCCAAATTATAACCAAGGTACGAATTTAAATTTGCAGGCCAAATCTTTGGAACAAAGATTGATCGTTTGCACTTACGTGATAATGATTCTCATGCAGATATTTAATTTATATTGGTTTGCAAATGAACTATCAGTTCAGGTAATTGTTGTTGACATAATATTGAGAGGGTCTATCGGATATGATCCTCTGAAAACTTTCATTCAATAGAGTGCCCTGGTAGCAGTCGTTGCATATGAAGCGCCATGGTTAGAGTTTGATATACCTTCAAGAAAGGCGTTATTAATGATCATGATGAGGGCTCAAGATCCCTTAGCGGTTTGTATTGGTTTGAATACAAGACAATGCGGGAAGTTAATGTTTATCCTTTCCAGATCAAAGTCGGAAATGTTTATCCAATGACAATGCAAATATTCCAATCGGTACTGAGTGCTGCTTACTCATTTTTCACTATCCTTCGTCGATTCTATGCTTAGGAGATATGAAAGAGAGTCTAGAACAATGGTTAGTATTGCATTTGAAATAATTAAACTCATTTTCAGAGGATCATAGAAAATAAGGTTTTCTATGTGCACTCAGTGAATCTAAATTTTTTCTCTTTTAAAGGAACTATTTAACGATTTCCAAAATATCGGTCATCTTATTTTTAAATACAATAATCTCAACCATAAATTTGCACGAAACATAATGAGTCAGTATTTATTCTGTGGAATTTGTATGTAAACATGTAATTTGATAAAAAAAATTAAAACCCAATCCTTATCAATGGCTACAACATTCCATAAGCGAATTCTCTGAAGTTTTGCACACATCAATTCTAGCTGGAATTTTATGCAATGAATATTTATAAAAAAATTATAAAATGCGTCACATATATACGATAAGCATGGAGCTATGGTTTATGTTCTCATAATAAAATAACAAAACAAACTATTCGGATGTTTATTATTCATGAAAACCATTCATCTGAGCAGAACAAGTACAAGGAGAGTATTTATATTAAAAAGAAAAGATAAATACATCCATGAGAAAGTATCTAGCGATATACTCGTATGGATGTTAATAAGCGAGGATGCCTTTCATTTTGAAAATTGTATTACACGAGCTATTAAACGGTGGCCAAAAATAAGCAACACTTGGTCAATGTCATTCAAACAATTTGTATTGTAGTGAGGAAATTAACGACTGGAGAATTTCAAACGGAATATTTTCAAAATTAATCTGTATGGAAAACGGAAAAGCATTGAAAGCAATTTTCGATACATATTATTTATTTATGTAATCAAATTTTACAGTAATCATTCTAATATATAAATCATTTTGGCAACTAATGATAAATTTAATATTTGTGAATCTTAAACTGATTAAAACCTGCACATAGCAGTATTGTTCGATTATAATTAATTTAAACTAATAACATTAAATTACAACAAATGATTTAGAAGATTTCAACAGAAAATGCTGGTAGGTAGGTTTATTTGCAGCTTCAGCGGAATTCGATTCGGTGAAGACTTATGTACGTAGATGGACATGATCCCATATCTTCTTCATTACCTATGCCACTATCAGTTATTTTCAACATTCGACTTTCTTTCTGCTGCTTTCCCGACGTCTGGAAGCATGCTAACATCTTTCCAATCCATAAGTCCGGAGATCGTAGTGAAATCGCGAACTATCGTCCAATTTCTTTACTGTCTTGCTTTGGCAAGCGCCTTGAGCGAATTGTACGATGCCATAAGTATCCTGTTTGCAAATGAACAATATGGCTTCATTAAAGGTCGTTCCCCGCAGGGGGAATGCTAGCTGACAGGAATACTCTTGGAGGCTAGCATTCTTTGGTGAGCACAGGCTCCACGGACCCGAGGATATGGGGGGTGCCGTGAAGTACCCTCCTGGGATTATAGGTGACGACCCTGACTGAATCTGGACAACGCTTTGGACAACGAACTGGAATTTATGCTTTGGGCTGGCGGATATGATGGTTTGGTCCTAGCTGCTTTGTATGGTAACGCCGAGGTGACACTCGTGCGTGAACGGCTCCAATTCAACTATCATACCGTCTTCATCCCGCTAAAACTTTGGCCGGCCTCGGAGTACGTTCGAAGTTTGCACCATTGAGTTGGTGGAGTAGGTCCTCATAAGGGCTTGTGGCAACCCTCGCATGGCCTCCCTGCTCTGCAAAGATAACCATGGGACAAAAGCGGTGACTACACACATGAACGGAGATAGCGGCTCCAAGGGGGGACCCAATAAAACTGGAGCAACCAACAACCATAAAAAAAAGATGAAAAAACCCAAAAACGACAACGCAACTAGCGGCTGCTGCCACGATGATAACAGCACATCGGGAGTGTTATTAAAGATGACAAAAACGACGATTGATACAATGACAGTGGAGATAGACAATCACCAGAGTTTAAGAGACAGTTTTTTCCAGATTGAGATTTAGGAAAATAATGATGCGAACGCCAAAGCATCCTAAAAAGGAAAAGCGGATGTTTGAGTGGTTGGAGAAAATATAAAGAACATCGAGAATTCGATGGTCACTGCTGCGATCGCTACCAAAGGCACTGTAGCAAGGATCGTCAATCCCGATATAACAACGAACCGTCCTGAAGTCCACAAAGAGATTACGTCAGCATTGACCAGACAAATAAAGCGACGATGTCTGATTTCATCGCAAACTTCGAATATGTGGTGGAAGTAGTGTATTCGGAAACGGAAGCCGATTATCTCTCCCAAGGATGAAGGTCACAAAGTACAATTGCCGCCCAGCGACATGAAGTAGAAAGGCTATTCCGAAAAGCGGGAGATGTTCTGAAAATAAAACAATCTTCATGCGACTCGCCAAAAATCAACAAAGCAGTAAAGATTGGGCTTCTTGAACTAGAGAGACCGCATAGGGCATTGTCACGGACGAATTCCTACCAGACCTCAGCACTTGCCTCTGCAAAAAGTTTACCCGAATCACCCGAGCCAAGTATTATCGGAAACGTTGTAACTAGAGATATGTTGTAATCATTATTAATACTAAGAGTAAACATAGTATGTAAGCTAGCAAGATAGATAATGGTTCTGCGAAAGTTTGCCTCCGAAGACCAAACGTTGAAAAATGCACGTATAGTTGGCGGTACACATATCAATGCACATACGGCAGTTATAATCGAGACCTTGGTTGAATTAAATGCAACGATGCGATGGGCGGCTTGTAATATATACTCGACACAGGATGAAGTTGCTGCGACGTCGGCTGAAGTAGATTATCTGAGATTCGCATGGCGTGGTGAGACCGAAGGAGATTTTTGGTGGTGTAACAATAATTGTGCAAATGCTGAAAATGAGCTACCAAATATGATTTTGGATGATGGAAGCGATGCAACACAGTTAATGCTGAAGAAATATTCAGCACCGTGTATATTTCTGAAATGGCCCTACCTGCACTCTTCAGGCCAGCATAGACGGTTTTCGTGCGGCGAAACTTAATGAAGTTACTCGTAATGTAGACGTGGTTGTGACCGCCACCAGTAATCAAAATGTGTTATTTGTGATCATATGGACGTTTACGTAGCAAGTTTACATCTTCCCACACCCAAAAAAAATAAAATAACCGGAAGACTCTTGAAGTCTCAATCAGGCACGGCCACCAATATCGAAAATAAGCAAAACTAATGTAAAAAATACAGGGGAAAAAACTTGCAGCAAGAAGGTTCGAGCCACGGATATCTGGAGCTCCAAGACGCAATATAGTACTAGAATCTATGAATCTAAGAAGTCGCGGCCAACTTCACCGTAGGGAATTTCAACGGGGCAAAGAAATCCCATCCAAGGCGAGGACGGACCGAATCGTGAGTGAAGGGGCTCTTTTCCGTCTTGGACTCCGTGTGGGAAGGATCCGCCAGCGAGCGAAAGAAGTCATCCCAGCTAGGGATTCTCGAGTCAGGGACTGGAGTATTTTGTGAAACTGGAGAGGAAAAAAAAACGTGACTCCCATCAGAAGGACAACGCCGGGAATTCTTCCGCGAAGACGACCAACCGAAATATCGGGCCGCCACGGACACGTCACGAGAAATCGTAATATACTAACATCAGGATACACGTGGCTAACGTGCAACGGGACACAAACAAGGCAGAAAATTTACCGGGGGCCCCCGTCGTCGAAATAGTCAATTTAGGTAAATATAGTTTAGAATTTAAGCATAATCTCTTGAGTGTTATTTACCATGGGAGTGATATAAAAAAAAAGAAATATATTCTTGCGGTTGTTATAAAACTAATTGTTAAAATAAGAATGATTTGTGAATTTACAGTGAATCGCTTCTATTCCTTCTCTCGGTGATAATTGGTTCGGGAGTGATTGAAGAAATCTCAAGGCGCCCATTTCCCGCCTCAATAATCTACAAGTGCTGGGGTATATATGGGTTTTGTTTAGTGCGAATTCCAGCTCTCGGGGAACTTAGTTTCACGTATAAGAGGATTTAGGATAGTTAAAGTGCAGAATTGTCGGGAGTAGTTACGTGTGTTGTCCTCCTTCTCTAAGCTAGCGATTTCGTTTCTTCCCTAAAAGTGAAGACTCCGGCACGAGCCAAGCTCGTCTCGAGGCTTGGGGTGATCACTTTACGGGTAGACGAGTGGCACCCACGCCCGTCTCTGACGGAGCGACCCGGGACCCAAAACGCCCCCGGCCGGAGTCAGAAGGTATGGTTGAGTTATCTTCGCGAGAAAGTTTTATCCCGTAAAAGCATTATCGAGGGAGCTGTTTAAAGGCCAAAGAGGACCAGAAAGCTAAAGAAGAGCAGAGGGCTTAAGAAGCACTGGGGGCGAAATCTAAAGGGCACGTGCAGATAGCTCCACCATAAAAAATCAATAAAAGACTGGCGACTAGCCCAATCGAAGGAGATCGGGATAAAAGAAGGAAGGATGAGGCACTTGATCGGCGTGGAACGCAAGATCAGGCGTTCCAAATTGTGGCGACAAAAGGCGCAAGGAAAGCCGCAAAAAAAAAACTCCTTCAAAAAGTACCGGAAAACAAAATTCGCACAGACGTCCAACAAGAAAAAACACCAGATGCGAAACAGGAGATAAAAAATCCTCGACGAAGACCCCCGCAGCAGGCACTGCTCGTAATATCGCAAGATGGTCGATCCTACGTGTAGGTGCTGCAGGATATTAGGAGAAACGTTAGCCCCGAAGACACCAATTAAAGCAGTACGAGCAACGAGGTCAGGCCACATACTGGTCGGATTCGGAGCAGAGGCCAAGAATAGGGAAAAATTCTGCAACGCAGTAAAGAAAGTCCTCGGCAAAAGCGCAACCATAGCCTTGCTCGAGCTGATATCAACGATCACAATACGAGACACTAACTGCGTCACAGATCTGGCTGAGGCAGGGGAGGCGATCAAAAGGGAGTTCCCTAGGGTTAGTAGGATCAAAGTGAGGCTGGCACCAGATAACCATAGGGGAAAACGCATTTCCACCATTAACTTGACCGAAAAGGACGCCGAACAATTTCTGAATAAGAGCAAAAAAAATAGGGTGATATAGTCCGCGTGGCGCAGTGGTTAGAGCACTAAGACCGTAAACCGAAGGTCTCTGGCTCGAGTTTCGTTGGTGTCAACAAGATTTAGTTCTAGTGGTTCTTTGGACGGACTATAAGCCTGTTCAGTTATGATACGTGCTGGCTTAAAATCAGAACGCATCGCAGCTGGGTGGACGGACACACGGCACACCGATAATATCATATCACCTTGTGGAGTGCGGATAAATTTGATCATGACAATGATATACTCTAACTATCTCTAAGCGGAGGCGCGATGGGGCTGTAGTGCTACGAAAAAAAGAAAAGAGTGGATTGTCTGTAGGATACGGCAAAGAACAATGCCTCTTCAATGTTTCAAAAGCCTTGGTTATGGTCACATCGCACAAGTATGCAAAGGACCCGATAGGAGTTCCCTATGTAATAAATGCGGTGAAATGGGACATAAAAGAAAAGAGCGTACGAAGGAGGCACACAGTATTCTTTGCAAGGATGCTGATCCAAGACCGAATTTTGGACACGTCTTGGGTTCAAAAAAATATCGGGTTTCCCAGGAAGCCTTAGCCAAGGTAAAATCAGAGCTTCGATGGCCCGCATCTTGAAAGTAAACCTACACCGCACTTCAACCGTCCAAAATCTGCTCGAGCAGTTTGCGAGGGACATGAAAGCTGTTGAGTGAGCAACACCATAATAAAAGGTCGGCATCATGGTATCCTGATCAAACTGGTACTCCCACCATCTGGGTTCGAAAAAGTGATTTCCAGGTGAAGAGCTGTAGGTTTTGCGTGGGTTCGGTGAGCAGGGACCACCTTCTTTATTGTGAACCATACACCGAACGAATCGATTTCGTCTTTCCAAGCCAAGCTCAATGCTTTGGAAGGCGCTGTCTTGAGCGCAGTCGAGAACGTGCTCGTTGGGGGAGACTTCAGCGCTAAAGCAATCAAATGCGATATGCCTCAAACAGATCCGCGGGGAAATCGAATGCTAGAAATGGCGGCCAGGATGGCGCTCATCGTACTAAACACTGGAAATACGCCGACTATCTGCCGTATTGTCTGTGAAGGAACCATACCGGACATTTGACATTCACCTCGGAGTCCTTAGTATGGAGGATACACAATTGGAGAGTATTTGAGGACCACTCACCTAGTCATCATCAGTGCATTCAGCTTGAGATCAGTGATGTTGTCTCCCGATGTTCGTGCTCTAGGATTTCTACAATTGGATGGAATATCGGAAGGATGGCCGTCATGAGGTTTGTCGAGGTGCTCATAGCAGGTCACCCGCTGCTGGGAAATTGGCAGGGGATGGCAGTTCAAGATGTGGTGAACTTAACTATGTGCATCATCATGACCGCTTGCAATCCTTCTGTGCACCATCGAAAATCCCAGACGACAACCCTCCAACGTACTGCTTTTTGGCTAAAATCGCTGAAAAGTGAAGAGAGTGTCACAAACTTCGGCATGAGCCTCAACGAGCACGGAACCATGGCGAGGAATGCAACCGGATGGCAGCATATAAGTTGGCCGGGAAATGCCTACGCAAATTGATTAACAACAGCAAGGCTCGCTGCTGGCAAGATCTATTGGACGATGTGAACAAGGATCCGTGGGTACTTGGCTACGAGCCAGTTATGCGGAAGTTTGGCGCCCTGTGGTAACCTTGCATGCATGATGCGGAAAAGATGGACGGGATAGTGTGCGCACTTTTCCTCGCCCATCCCGTCCATGTTGACGGTGCCCATGGTGACACACCAGTCGAATGTCCACTCTTCACACAGCTGAAACTGCAAGAGGCAGTCCTTTCACTGAAAGCGAGGAAAGCTCCAGGTGCAGATGAGCTTCCGGCTGAGGTGTTACAACTTGTATATCACCATTATCTTGACTTGCTGCTCAGCACATTCAACGCTTGCCTACGGGATGGGGTTTTCCCGGACGACTGATCATGTCGAGTCTCATGCTGATCAGCAAGGGGAAGGGAAATCCCGGATCGCACACTAAACACAGCTGGGAAAGTGCTAGAGAAAGCCATCAAGGGAAGACCGACTGACGCGATTTGTGCTGTTGGGGACTTATCTCCTCGGCAGTACGGCTTTAGAGTAGGACGCTCCACCATTGAGGTATATAGTCGCGCCAAGCCACGGATCGTCCAGTTGGTGACACTCGATGTCAGGAACGCCATCAACTCCGCTAGATAGGTGGATATTCTGGACACACTGGATAATCCTTTTCAAGTCCCAGAATATCTAATGCGGCTTTTGAGGGACTACTTGAAGGGCCGAAGCCTGCTCTACGATACGACACAGGGCCAACGAAGAATGGAAGTTACATCGGATGTTACCCATGGATCTATCCTTGGTCCGAACCTGTGGGATGTGTCTTACGATGGGCTACTGAGACTGGAGATGCCAGATGAGTCGCGCTTGATCAGCTATGCGGATGATGTTGCGGCTCTTGTCGCTAGACGTACCGTTCAACAAAGGCATCTTAGGCTAGGTGTGCTAATAAGCCGAGTGAGAGACTGGATGACTGCTCGAGGATTCAGTATAGCACTGGAAAAAATCGAAGTGATCATCTTGACAAAAAAGAGAATCCCTCGAGTAAACATGATCAATATTGGAGACATACTTTTACCATTTTAAAAGGGGTGCTCCAGTCAGGCTCTTTTCGGCGCCAGATAGCTCCATCGGAGACGGCGCAGGCACCACTCGTCCACCCTTAGGGCTTGATTGGAACCACCGAACGAGGTTACGGCTCCCCGGAGAACAATGAGTGGAACTCTACCAAACTTGAAATTCACTACTGCACCTGAAAAAACCCTTGCGAAACCCTGAAAACCTTAAGCGTAGCTTGACCACGACAATCACTTGGCAATCCCGACCGACACCAGTAAAGTTCCTTCTTGGGAAAAAATATCTTCCCGCCAACGAGCAGAAAGTTCACAGCATCTAGAACTGAAACCAAAAGAAGGAAAGGAAAAAACCGGGAAATCCAATTCAATTTGGCTTCACCTTCAAATATTAATGTGAAATTTACAATAAAATATATAATCAAATAATAAAAAAAGAAAAGAAAACAATTGGCCAACACTTACAACGATGATTCTACTACCGCTGATGTGGGGATCCCCAAATAATTTGATTTCGTTTACTTCACTGCCAATTTATTGAAGCAACTTAGCTGCCAACACTTCTCCCAATCTCGATCTCCCATTCCATACATGCATCCACTAATTTTGTTTCCCAACCAGCACTCTTCACCGGATGGTTTTCACTGATCAAAAAAAGAGCGGGACATCCTTTCGTCCCCCATTCATTAGTTTTCTAAGTAACGGCTCATTCTGGTAGGTCGAGGACCTTAAAAATTCCACTACGTGTGGTCGACTATGTATTTTTCCACCATGAGAATGGGTGCTTTTGGATATTTACGAGAATCTCAGTCCTACTAAACTAGTTTGGGGAAATGTCAGTGAAACAATTCACTGACAATTTGGATTTGTTTTGGTTATCAGCGATTAAACCTCATGGATTTGAACTGTTGCTGTTGCCACCCGTACCCCAGCGGATATTTGCTGAACAGCAGATAGGTGTTGAAACGGGCTGTTCACTTCACTTAGCAATGTTGCTGGCTGCAATGGATTTGACATCGCTGAAGGAAGCGCTGGAGAATTGTATGCGGTGATACTAGTAGTGGTAGTGGTGGTGATTGTTGTTGTTATAGTTGTTGTTCCTTGCTGATAAGTGCTATGTGATGGTGATAAATGCACACAGGGCTGCAAGTAAATCATGGACAACTTGAATGGATACATTCTCATCCATGACATTATTGTTCATGACTTTCTGAACGGACTTCAGTAAGAAGCGTTTATCTTCGTGAATCGGGCTACACCTTAGGATGCTGATATTGATTCTGAGCATTGCCTGCCCGACTTCATGGAGAGTTTTTGGGATCTCGTGATACCGCTGAACTCATTTGTCTCAATAAGAATACCAGCTCACGATATCCCGGAGGAATGGTTTGTAATGTACGGGCGACAATGACGCGCTCCATCGCTAATGCTAACGTCTTTTGTTCTTCGAGGACATGGCGAATTAATAATATTGAAAGATTAAGCAGCAAACCAACTCCTCCCTCCCGGGCAAAAATCTCTGCGTTTTCAAATGACTTTTGTCAGTCGCACGCAACACTTCATTATAAAATGCTGTGTGTCACGGTTTATTCTGATTGCTGGTGCCATGAGCCAAACACACATCGACACCAGATTGCCATTGTCAAACTCCTCCAAGCCTGTTAGTTTTAAGTTAAAGTCTTTCCCCAAGAATGTTTCATCTGACGGATTAGTCGATTCAATTGCTTCTTCAGCCGGTTGAGTAATTTGTTTTTTTTTTTTTGCCCTGCTTTAATAAGCTTAGCTCTCTTCGTCTTCATTGTTCGAACCTTCAAAGAAAGCTTTTCGTCTACCTTTTTCATTCTTCTGGTAGCTGGTGGCCCTGAGGTTACAGATTGAATATCGACGAGATCAATAAATCTTTTGCAATTTGAGTCTTCAACGGCATCGTAGCATTGTAACTGATGCTTTATGGAATCAAGTGCAAACCATCTTTGTTTCGAACCCTTGAGTAACATTCCATGTTTGTACAAATGTCCCTCGTGCCGTTCGATTTTCTGCAACATTGCTACTGAACTGTTCATAACAGTGGTGGTTGGAAGTTTGGCCCGTAGTAGCACTAGAGGCATTACTGCCATTATATCCTTGGGGTGTTGTTAAAGTAAGAGGAATGCCTTCTACTGATTTGTGCTTCTTTTGAAACTTGTCACTTCAAGGATAAATCATGTCGTGGTGGGAGCCGTTTGATCGGACTTGACGCCTTAAGTAACAAACTATTTGTCGAGTTCGCCTATGTCGTATTCATCATAGTATCTACAATTTAAATCGAATTGATATCGTTGGCCTCGCACTCCTTCTTCACCTTCGCGTAATCCGATATAAATATATATTCAGATTCATTATTATTACTTATTAAATTTAAATTATTCGAATCATGGATTTGTTCCTTACAAAATTTTCGTGTACGTTACTTTACGCTTTTTTTTTTGTGTATGTTGGGTTCATTCATAATACATAATATATTTTCGTGTACGTTACTTTACGCTTTCTGCTCGTGAGGTTTGCGTTTATTCGTGGCTGATTGCGTAAAGTCGTGCCAGAATCTCTTCGTGGTCATCGCAATCTAACATACTTAGCGTTACCCCGTAACCATACTCATCGGATTGAAGCCAGCGGTGAAGTGCCTGGGGCTACTGATCAACTCGAAGATGAGTTTCTCTGAGCAATCAGGGCCGCTTCGGGAGTATCGGCTCTGAGCCGACTTATGGGCAACGTAAGGGACCCAGGCCATCAAGAAAATGCCTGTTGATGAGTGCTGTATGCTCAGTTCTACTAAACGGAGTAGAAATATGGGGCGACGCTCTCAGTAAAAAGGTATACCAAAACGCTTGGCACAGGTACAGAGAAGAGGAGCACTGAGGATTGCATCTTCGTATCCAACAGCCTCTGATTCAGTGGTGAGCGTTATTGCAGGCGTGATACTTGTTACCCTGCTTGCTAGAGAACTTCGTGCTATTTACCGGCGTCGAAGCGAGGATGTGAGGGAGATGGTTGTCCGCGAGGAGAGTCAACGCTCGCTCAACGATTGGCAGCAGTCTAGGGTGAATTTCATGAAGGGAAGGTGTACTGTGCGCCTCATCCCGGATGTGAGAACGTGGCTAAATCGAAGGGATGGTGAGACTGACTTTTATCTGACCCAGCTTTTGAGTGGGCGTGGGTGTTTTCAGTCTTACCAGCACAACATCGGTAAGTCACAGTCCCCCGATTGTCAGTTTTCCCCAGGAAAGGAGGTGTAGTAACCGAGCAGTCACACAAGCAGACTGCTCGAAAGCCTTCCCAACCCTTAACCGAAATTAATTGCAGAGTTCGACTAAAGAAAAAAAAGAAAGATTTCATTTCTTCCATTCGTAATTGTAATGTATAAAATTCTTGTCTTATTACTATTAAACGTAATTTTATATCGATTTTCCTTTATGTCAAATTTAAACTTTTCGCTTTAATTTTTTCTTATTATTATTAAACGTAATTTTGTTAGTTTCCTTTATATCAAATTTAAACGTTACCCTTTAATTGTATTCGTCATGAAATTTTAGTTTTATATCTATTTGAAATCTTTTCCATTTTTCTTTTACCGCGGTTAATTTTGTTTTCGAGCAGTGACAATATCAAACTGCTCGAAAACCCTCCTATCTCCTATCAAAATTTCAAATGATAGCAACTAGCGCAATTGGGTCGCTGACGGGCGGGAGTGAGGTTAGGTGAAGTGCCAAGTCACGTTTTTGGAGTCCTGTTCGTCCGGATATCGCGAACATTACTCTTGATCCAGTTCGTGTATCACCGTTATTGGGTGTCTCAGTCGGAGTCGTTAGTGGATGTTTGCTGAAATTATCTATAACTGTGGAAGAAAAATCGGAGAGGTGGCGAGCGGGGCGAACACCGGTGTCATCATTCGGGTGTAAAATCGTTGCCTGCATGTGTTTGGATGTTGGGAGGTGAGTGGATCGGTGTCAGAAGTGAGTAGATGAAAACGAATGAGGATTGTGCTAGATCATGCGACGGGCTCCGCCAGAGTGAATTGCCCAAGAGAATATCGTGACGGGAGCGGGATCTCGGAGTCATCATCTGTGGAGGACTCGGATGGTTCAGAGGATGAAGTCGTAGCAAGTGAACAATTCTATGAAGAATCTTATAAGACACTTGCACTGCTTAGAGGTAAAAATCCAAAAATTTATAACAAAGAAACAAAATTTTTCCAAAACTTGGATGATAATACGGAAGACAAGGAAAAACGATTAGAAACTAAAGAGCGCAAATTGGGGGAAAAGAAACGAAGTTTTGAAGAGCTAGAGGTGATCAGGGAAATTGGATGAAAAGAAATTCAAAAGAGGATTCAGAAGGAAGTTGCCGGCGGCGGGGAGCTGCCGTTCAAGGAGGAAGAGCTGGATGAAGACTTTGCCCCAGAAGCCCATGTCCGGGGAATGCAGGAGGTCTTTCAAAAATATAAAGGATTGGATGAGGATGAAAGCTTAAATATACTAATCGATGAAAGTCTTCCATTTGTCTTGGACGAAGCAGCGCAGCAACAGCAGCCGTATGCTGACAGTAGCACAATTTCCGAGTTTGAGGACCATGCTGCAGATGAAGATGATTGTGATGTGGAAGATGTACTCATCAAACAAAGCAAGTCATTGAGAAGCGTAAGTAATCGTGGAATCAAAGTGGTATTGATAATATGATGGACGCTTTTGCTTTCGATAATTTCTCTGATAAAGTGGACAGTTGGCTACAGAACAATTGTGACTTTTTCTCGTCAAAATTTGTTCGGGATTCGAAACGCATTAATCGGTACGAAAATATTTATTTAAATTTACATATACTATAGCGAAACAAGACGTTTATAATTTAAGCTAGGATACAAAAAAAGGGGAACGTTATTCTCGATTATTGAATGTTTTTTTTTTAATATCATGATATCTTTTAATTAGATTTTTCTATTTAAATTAAATGGTTTTAAGGTGAAGTTTTATATACGATTATATATTATTGATTATGATTTTTATGTTTAAGTGCTCCGAAAGATGAGGTATTTTCATTTTGGAGCATTCATACTTACCAATGGTGCTATCTGAAACTAGGAGCGACTTCAAAATATTCTTTTCAAAAGACCCAAACATATGATAGTTGAATGTAGAGATATTCACAAGGTCCGTTGCTCCATTCCCATGGTAGTAGGCCCATTGATTTTCCACCTAGAGGGCTCCAAAGATTGTTTCGAAGAATTCAACACAGTATAGACAGGTAAAGAAAGGAAGCTAGGCGTTTAATTACAAATTTACGAGAAAATCGAACTACGTAGCTTTGAACCTTTTAAAACAAGTTTTCACATTTTTGTCAGACTGCAATCAACGAGCGTAACTTTGGGTATTTGAAATTCACTGGCTCAGTTGAGTGAGTTTAATCGAACCTTTCTTTCTGTTTCTATGTACCGGTGCTTAATACAACTTAAATAAACCTCATTAAATTCAGTGGCATCGAATAGATTTGTATGTTCTGAGAAACGAACTTTATTAAATGCATCGCGGAAACTTTAGAGGTCGGTGTATATAGTCAATTATTTCGTTGATTTGCCCATGTGTATTTTTATACTCTCGTTCCTAATAGCCATCAAAGGTTTACTAAAGGAAGCCATTTTTTTTTTTTTTTTGAGAGTACAATTGAGGAATGTATATAGCTCCAGTTTGGTTCGTTCAGGAAAAGGCAGGACTAAATATGATCATGCTTGATGGGGCTGAGATCTTTTGCTTAATATCCATTCGCTTGCAGTGATATTGTGCAGTTAATAGACTACTCAATTCGAGATAAACCTCTCCTATCTTTGGATTGTCTTTAAAACGCGGAAGCTAGCCTGAAAAAGGAAGAAGCAACCTTACATTTTTATATGTTCCAAAACGAAATGCAATTGAAACCAATTCTTCATATATAGACATAATCGTAGAATTGATCCGACATTAAAATTTTGTTGAAATGAATAATTAAATGGACATATGCTTTTCGCTTGAATAATTTTCTCTTTAAAAGATCAAAACAAGAATAAAATGAACAGCATTTTTAGCCATTCAATCCTGTAATACTCACACTTATGGAAAAATTCCAATTGTTAGCGTAAGCTTGAGATCCTAAGAATCTAATTTAATGTTTGAAGAAAACAAGAATCAATTCCATAGTTGGTTTGAACTTCGTGTGGAAAGGAACGAATAATATATTATGCAAAGTAACTTAGTTAAAAGTCTAATGTCGATTTCCGAATAAAAATCCTATGTGATCTATTAAGTCTAACTCATTGATAGTAGTTTAAGGAACGTTTTACTTACGAATAATATAAATTTGATGAATGATCTTTGTTCAGAAAAATAAAAAAAAATTAATCGAGGATCTTGTGAAAACAAATATTATTTATTGTAAGATGAGAGAAAAATAATATGAATTGCTAAGAAATCGAACAACGTTGGTCTTTTCTTCTTGGCTCCTTCTAACCCGGAACGGTGGAAGGCTTTTCTCACAAAAATGAGCCAGCCATCGGGCGCGCTCCAACTTTCTTTAAGTTTCAGGGACTCTCGTGGGTTGAGTGGCCTCTAATCAAGGTGCCTTTTTATAGCATAAGGTTATGTGATCCGATTGCATAACTCTATGACATGAATTGGTCACCGGTATATTTCTTTTCTGATGGGAAGGCTCATGCGGGGTATGTTTGTATAAGTTTTCCACTTAGAAGGGAAATATGTGGCCGCTGCAACGTTTTTGGATCTTGATCCGGTTGGGCGGGTTCGATGGGGCACCACCACCATCTGGTTGCCCCACTCTTATTCGTGGGCCATGAGAATCGTCGGGTAATGGCGAAGTTACCCTGAGTCCGTCGGTTTTTGCTTGTTTCGACTTGTCCTTGGGAACAAGTAATTTTCCTCTTTGTAGTTACCTACGTTTTTGAACTTCGGTCGACTTGCTTTGAGACCCAAGAATTCGTGAATGCGAAATTCTTGTGCTGGGGGAATGAACCCGCCCCATGACACCGCAATGCTAGCCTGCCAGCGCATTCACGAGTCCCCAGACAAGGCCATTCTCGGCGGACATTAACATCTTCTTTCGCCGAGGCAGCAAACCATAGCTGCAGTCCTTCACGGACATTTTAAAACCTACCTATTCACTACAGAGGGCAATGCCTGCCACACATTTTTCCCGTGCATAAAATGAGGCAAGCTATGAAGGGAACTCTACAGGGGAGCGGGAGAGCTAACCCCGGATAATATAGCACCCTGACTATATTATCCGGGTTGAGCTCGAATCAATTGATAAATGGAACCAGATGGCACAGTATGTTCGAGCAGTCCTAAAAGATAAAAGGGACCCGCAGCAGCCGGGGGTGTTGAGGTGACGGATCGCTTATCTAGCATTTCCTCTTCGTTTCTCTCCTCCCGCTAGAAGAGGGATCCCCCAGCTTGAAGGCGCCTCACGGCTTTTATTGACCTCCCAACCACTAAAGAATGTGCAGCTAACATCGTGGCTGTTACTGTTGGCTCCGTCGCAACTGTTGTCCATTTTTTTTTGGTTTTTCATCTATTTTTTTTATGTTTTTTAGTTGAGATTTCTCCAGTTTAATTGGCTCTCCTCTATGAGCACCGATCTCTGTTCGTGTGTGTTGTCATCTTTTTTGCCCCATGGTATTATCTTTGCAGAGCTGGAAGGCCATGTGGAGTTTAGCACAAGCCCTTATGGGGAGAAGTGCACAGTGCCAGATCAGTGCTACTTGAGAGTCCATCTCAACCCAACCTTCACCTCACACCTAATGGTGCGAACTTCGAACAACTTTGAGGCCTGCCATGGCCTAGGTGTGCACCACCATTTCTCCAGCCTAAAGCATAAATTCTAGTTCATTGTCCAAAGCGTAGTACAGACTCAGTTAGACTCGTTACTTGTCATCCCAGGAGGAACCTGGAGGAAGAATGCTAGCCTGCCGACCCCTGCAGGGAATTGGAAATTGATGTGGAAGTCACTAAAGTGAAAAAAATTGGCGACTAACTTAGATGAAGCTCAAGACAAGCACTCAATGCAAAAAATATGAAATTTCATTTTCATTAAGGTACTAGTCTTCATGAATTGTTCAATAAAGTATACACATTCAAAAATTTAACACAAAACCTTCTTAATATGCCTTATTTTCTGTGCTAATTAAAATATCATTAAAGCAGTCCCTGATTATTTTCTTGTAAATGCATATGAGAACGTTTTGCAAACTAATCAATGTTGAATTTTTTATTCATTAACAAGCAAAGCTTCAATCGTTAAATACCTCGGGAAATTACATGATAATATTCTGAATGAAGTTTTTAAACGATTGCCAATCTAAATCATATGTTTGCATCACTAATAAATAAAAATTAAAATGCAAACTACATGTTCATAATTCATCTGGTAAGAAAACCCTACTTTCTTCTGTAGAGTTTGTACCTAGTATCTAAATTGCAAGCCAATTTCTTTCGTTTATGAATACATAAATGAGGTCATAGCGGTAATTAAGCTTGTCTAAGGATTTGCATACGAAGAAGAAGCTTTTAATGGAAGGAAATTTCTGCATAAAATATAGAAGTCTTGTATCACTGACTGTTAGTTAAGTCCTTTCTAATGGCGGGGAAAAACGTACAATCAGCGTCATCTCTTGCACTCATTTTGAGAATGTTACGATATTTTGGCATTCCTTTATTTCTGAAAGAAGGTAGTCCTCGGTCTCGATTCATCAAACTTTGTTATTGCATTATATTTCTTGTGATTTTGAATGTGTTTTACATTTACTGTGAAATCATTGACTTCATCACCATCAGGACAAATTTCAATTCGCTGACACAAAATCTTTGCCTGACGACTGCTCATTTGGGAAACAACTTAAAGGTAGAGGTTTCTTTATTTCAATATTTCAGCCTTTAACAGTTTATTAAGAAATTTATGAAATTTCTTTATTTTAGATTATAAACTTATTTATGAGGTCTAACTACGTAGAGGCAACAATCAACGAGATAAGGCGTCTGCCTTCAATTTTTGTCAAGACGCAGAAACAAGTAACGATTTACATACAGGTATATCTGTGGCAAACTAATATGAGAAAATTCTTACAGAGGGAAGTTTTCAAAAGAATCGAAAAAGAAAACACTTTTGTTCTCTATGTTTATGCCGCAACAGTAACATTCACAGGAATTGTAGGATGGTATGCTCTACTCACAGGTGAAGATGATTATTTTATCATGAGTTTCTCATCAAAATTTTGCTTCTAGAACCAGCTTCTGTTGGGGGAAAATTTTTTCCCTACAGAGCCCAATTGCCCAGTTTTCTGCCTCTTACAATATGCGTCATATATTGGGGATTCGGAGCATGGATTCTTGGGTTCCAAATTGTGACAATTGATTGCTTGAATCTAAATCTTATCAACCAGATCCGATGCAACTTGAAAATCTTGAATATTAATTTAAGCGCCTTGAAATTATCTGAAAAGGTTGAGATTGCCGATGCTTGCCGTATTCTTGAAGATTGTGTAAAATACCATCAATTGATACTGCGGTGAGTGATGATTCTATTAAAATTCTAGCAGTTAAAATGATTTTTTTTTTTTGCCGCTAGGCTACTATATCGTTATATCATTATGTCGAATTTCGTCCTTCTTTTTCACTACTTCCAGGTTAAGGAACAAAATCGATGACATTTATAAATACCCAATATTGCTTTTGTTCTTCGTTTCGCTTTTTATATATGTTTTAACAGGATACCAAGCTATTGTCTTAACCAGCTCCGAAGGAGTTTTACTTATTTATTTCTATAGCTCTGGAGCATTTGTTCAACTTTATGCGCACTGTTGGTTTGGTAATCAGGTAATGGAGCAGGTACAAATTCAGAATAATTATATCTCAAAATGTACGTCAATTCTTCTGAATTCTTTTCTTTAAGAATAAATTTCTAACAATGGCTGGGTACGATACAGCATGGTACGACTTTGGACCTCGCTTTGCCAAAATTCTTCTGATCTTTTTAATTAATGTTCAAAAGCCACTAACATTTACAGCCGGAGGATTTTTTGATTTGTCTTTGATCAGATTTAATGGAGTAAAATTTAATGATCAGAAGATTAAAATCACCACTAAACTATTCAAATTCTATTTGCAGATATTAAGCCATTCATATTCTTACATTGCAGTCCTTCGTCAAATGTATGGGAAATAAAATGACTGCAGGCATAAGGCACTTTGAATTTCTACTTGCTCAAAACTAGGAAGTTTGTGAAGAAATATGGAATGAATTATTTTTGAAAGTCACTCGCAAGTTTTTTCTCCTTAGCATGTAATTCTTTGATAAACTGCATACAGTTTAGATGAATATATAAAAAATTATCAATTTTTTGGGTAAAAATTAAGTATAATCGAAAATTTAACAAAAAATTAGAGCTAATTTATACACAAAATTACTTGAAAAGTTAATCAAATAAAGCAGCAATACCGAACAGAAACTCAGAAAATTACCGTCATTGGTATTTATTTATTATAGTGGTGGAAGTTAAAAAGGAGAAAAGTATTTTTTCCAACTTGATACCGACAGATCCCATCGTTCATAGATAAGCATCACCCTTTATAAGTGATGTACTAATGAACATACGGCCAAATTTTCTATAAAAAAGATGCATTATTGTTTGTAATTTTTAAACGAAACTGAGTATGATTTTAAATTAAATATCAAATCGCATTTTATGCTTTTATTCTCGTGTATAGAAGACAACAGACGAATTCTACGTCTAGCACTCGTTGCGTGTAGACGTGTTTTTAATCGCTCCTGTCATTAATTTTAAAAATTAATTAATTTTTCGCAAAAGTCTGTTTCAAACAATTGCAATATTTTTTTACGAGCCAGTCAAAAGCAAATTTTGATTTTATTGGGAAAACCATCACCGTCAAATTATTCGAGCATTTATCGAATACCTGAAATTCATTTCCTGAAGAAATATCAAAAGTGGAAATACGTTCAAGGGAAGTCCCGGTCTGAGAACATTCCCTCTAGTCTCGCTGCGAAAGCAACGAGATGGAGGAGCCCGATGGCTTCAGCCGTCAATCGGAAGGACCATGCCCATCGCCAATGATGATGGGCGAAAAAAAACTTAAAAGAAAATACGAGAATCAAGAACAAAACCCGACAATCCTATCGGTTATGGAAATCGAACAGCTTATCCAAGAAAAAGAGAAAGCTGAAAAAATCAAAAAAGAAAATGAAGAACTCAAGCTTCGAGTTAAATCTTCAGAAGCACTTGTTGGAACGTTAACGTTCAACAAGGATAAAGAAAGCAAGAAAAGCCGACAAGCAACCCCAAAAACCGAAGAGAAGAAAATTAAAAAGCCACAGGAAGAAGCTAATCAAGAGGATGTCCTCAGCGCAAGAGGCGCAAACGAAAGCAGAAATTATTATGCAGCGCTAGCTGGTCTGGAAGAAACAATGAACGTTGAAGAGGATACAGGTAAAACGTCAAAATTAGATAATGATTTCATTGAATATCTTAGAGTTAAAAATCGGGAGAAAAAACCAAAAGGTTTGTCTGCTGGTCCGTCCGTTAACATTAATGAAAAAAAAGAAAAAGTCCCACCAATCAATGTGTTTGGGCAAACGGGCAAAGATATGGTTCGGCTTTTGGCAGCCGAAAATAAACTAAAAGATTTTCAGATAAAAAGAGTCAATGCCGATAAATTGACAATAAGGACTAAGTCGCTGGTTGATTTCCAGGCAACAAAAAGTGCCTTAAATTCTGGAGATGTTCCGCATTTCACGTACACCCCGAAAAGCGAGAAGAACCAAACCTTTTTATTGAAGGGTCTGGACTGTGGTGAGGACACAGTCGATCTCCTTCAGGTGCTCCAAGAAGCTGCACCAGAAATACAATTTATTACAGTCAAAAACTTTGCAACGAGGAGATCGATTGTGGAGCGCAAAAACTTGCCTCACTACTTAGTCCAGATTTCGAGCAAAAGTAGTTCGAGTGCCCTGCAGAAAATACGGTACTTGAACTTCCGCGTAGTGAGGTGGGAACGCCTCCAGAAAAGTGAGGTCAACCAGTGCTACAGGTGTCAAAGATTCGGGCATTCGGCTGCCAATTGCGCCATGAAATATAGGTGTGTGAAATGTAAAGACATTCATGCTCCCGGCGAGTGCAAATTGGCTCAGGCGGAGCCAAAGGAAAAACTATATTGTGTGAACTGCGGTGCCTTTGGTCATCCAGCATCATATCGAGGATGCCCCCGGTATCAAGATGCAAAGATCAAAGTCACTCCGAAACAAAGTCAAGCACACCGCAGTGTGATACCTACCAACTTCGTCAAGCCCGGGGTGTCATTTGCACTTGCTGCGAGAGGACCAGCAGACAATGTAAATAAAATGAATAATGTAAGTGGCAATAATGAGCTGCTCCTCAAAATTTACCAGCAACTAAATTCCTTATCAGAGCGAATCGATAAACAAGATTCGAAAATTAACATTGTTTTTCAAAGTTTAGGGCTTTCAAATGCCTCAAAATAATTTGTCATCCAGCCACATTCCCACGGATAGGATTCGTCTCATCTCGATCAACGTCAACTCCATTGTTACTTTACATCGGCGTGATTATCTCCTTGAATTCATTGCCAGACAAAAGCCTGACATCGTGCTTCTCACTGAAACCCACCTCAGTTCATGGCACTCCATGAGATTCAAGGATTTTGAGTTCGTAAGAAACGATAGGGTGACAGGTGATGGGGGAGGTGGCACCGGGATATTGGTTCGAAGACCCTATCGTTTCCAAAATATTGAAAAAGTTGAATTCAAAAGCTTTGAATCTCTTGAAGTGTCCGTTATCAAAATCTCACTGCCAGGTGGGGATAACCTCTTCGTTATCTCTGCCTATGCAACTGGTGGAACTGTTCTCAAGCTCAAGGAGGAGCTCAATTCCTTGTTCGAAATACTCGAATTGAACAGGCTGCATAACTATTATATTCTTGCTGGTGACCTGAACGCCAAGCATACATCATGGCTGAACGCCACCAATAATTCAAGAGGTGTATTCCTGAAATCATGGATAACAGAGAACCAAATTGAATACAGGTGCAATCTATATGGGTCGGAGTTCCCAACATACCCTAGGACAAATTCATATTTGGACCTTTGCATTGCTGACGCAAGACTTGAATTCAGCTTTAATAGTCCTCAACGGAAACTGCAGGTGCTTCCTTATGATAGCGACCATACCGCAATCGTAATGGAAATCAATCATCACAGGGATGATTTCTTCCTCATTCCAGTTCAACATGAAAATCATCGGTTGAATTTCAAAAAAACAGACTGGGGAAAGTTTCAAAAGAAGTGCAATCGCGAGTACCAGAAGCAATGTCCCCCTTCTGATGGTGGCAACTCTTGTTCAATGGTTCCTAATGACAGGAATCTAACTAACGATGAAATAGATGTCTATTTGTCGAAGTTAGAGAAGCTGACGTTGGAAACGATTGAGAAAGTAGTTCCAAAGATTAAACATCGAAACAATATGGAAGGATATGAAACACCAACCATCGCAAGGTTGAAAAGATTGAAAAGCCTTCTTCTCACACGCGTCAACAATATTTATCGACGATTTTTGGACTACAACCATCCCTCGTTGTCTTTGTTGAAATTACATCTGAAGAATGTCCGGAACTTAATCCGGTCATACTTCAGGAGTGAGGTCAGCAATCAATGGGCGGAAAAATTGAGGGGTATTAGCCCACAGGACCCCGACGGCGTGTTCGCGAAAGTGAATAGCATATTCCGCAAGAAGTCTCGAGTGAAGGTATCGAATCTTGAAGTCACTAGTGATGAGATAAATCTTCTCGATAGGGCTGGTATCGAAATTGATAGAACGACTCCGGATAGAAATGGAAACAGGATTATTTGTGAAGGATTGGATAAACTTGCCCTGATTGGAACACATTTTGAATTGGTTCATCTACCAAACCCTGAGAGAGGGAACGAAATTTTTTCAGAGGTCGTTGAAGCAAAAGTTACCGACTTCAAATCAAGTCTGAACGGCCAATCAATTCTTCATTTCAATGAAACATTAACATCTGACCTCATACCGAGTTTGAATCTTATTGATTATTTTGTCAGCTATGAAGACTTGTGTTTCATATTTCGCAAGATAAACAACAAGAAATCATGTGGTACTGATGGTATTCCAAATGTAGTTCTCCGACATTTGCCTGAGGTTGCTATTAGGAACTATTGCATATTGTTCAACAACATGTTGAGCAATTCATATTTCCCAAATGAGTGGAAAAAGGCTAAGGTATTTCCGGTCTTAAAGAAAGGAAAAGAATCTTCATGCCCCAAAAGCTATCGCCCAATCAGCTTGCTGCCTAACATCAGCAAGGTGTTTGAAGTGATACTCAACAGAGCATTAAACGCCCACATTGAGGAAAATGAGTTGATGCCGAATTGCCAATTTGGTTTTCGTGCCAGGCATTCGACCACACATGCAATAACGAAAGTAATCTCAGACATCTGTTGGAAACTAAATGATAGACAATGTGTTGGAGCATGTCTCATTGATATGGAGAAAGCCTTTGATACGGTATGGTTAGATGGACTAGTTTTTAAACTCCTTCAGGACAAGTTCCCCAGACACCTTGTCGCCATGATGTGTTATATGTTACACGGGAAATCGTTTGTTGTAACTGATGGAAATCTGACAACAATGCGCGAGTTCAAGGTCTTGAACGGTCTACAGCAGGGAACAGTTACTGCGCCTCTGCTCTTTTCAATCTTCATTCGCAAGCTATTGAACGGCTTTGATTTTAACGTCTTGCCAACGCGATCATTGGTAGCGTTTGCTGATGATCTGATCATCTATACGGCAGACCGAAAAGCTACAATAGTTCAGAGCAATCTCCAAAAAATGTTCAATGATGTACAGCTGTACACTGACAATTGGCGAATGAAAATCAATGCGCAAAAGTGTGAAACAATCTTGTTTCGGACGACGCTGCAGGGGGTCAGTCAAGACCTGAAACGTAATTGGAAAGATTTCCACATCATGGCTGGTGAGGGTAGTCTTGAACGGGTTACACATAAATCCTGTGTTCGATACCTCGGTGTTTATCTCGATCAGTATCTGTACTATACTGAACATGTGAAAATCATGCTCAGTAAGGCACTTAAAGTAGTCATGGCCCTTCGAAAGCTCTTTCATTCCAGATACATTGATCAAAAGGTCAAAATTATCTGTTACAAGACACTGGTTAGACCAGTTTTGACATATGGATGTCAGATCTGGTACAACCAGAGCGCTAGTACTATGGAAAAATTAAGAGTTTTCGAAAGGAAATGTCTTCGTGCATGTACTGGTTTGTACAGAAAGCCTGAGACGGATTGGAAACATTATATATCGAATAGAAGAATTTATTAAACTGCTGAAGTGACGAGGGTCGATATCTTCATATTGAAACTTCTTCGGAATCATATCGCAAGATCTGTGACTGTGAGTGAAAACCCTTGGATTTCACAGCCGTTCCACCCTACAGACGGGTATATTGCGACTTGCCTCGCTACTGGCTTCATTCCTCCAGAAGCATTCGTGTATTTGGACATGAATCGATATGTTTTTGATTCTGACGGCGTCCCAGTCATATATCACATACATCGACGGGCCACCGATAAGAAGATAAAATATCCTCCTAATTTGAGTTCACGAGACCAACGATTTCAATGGAGATACTCATTTGCTAGATTCGTTGAAGCTGATCGAGTTGAGACGGGGCAATCTAGGTATTGGTGGCTGAATGACAATGTCTAAATTATTCGTGTTTATTTTCAGTTTTGGTGTTCTTCGTTATTTAGTTTTTGAGTTTCAGCTCATTATTGCTACATTTAGTGTTGTTGTTTATTTTTGTTAAAAATTAGGTATAGGTTAGGTATATGTAATGTTTACTATATTCCGTTAGAGATAAGATTAAACACTTAGGTTAGGAACATTGTTATTGATTTTTTTAGTATAAGATAAAGTTTTTGATTGTATTTTATTAGAAATAAATTACAACATATTAGGTGTAGGATCAAAGTTTCACTGTTGTGTTTTGATTATAAATAATTTTAGGATAGTGTTGGTTGGTTTTTTCTCCCTTTTCCAATTAAATTTTCAAAATATGTAATAATTGTAATTAATTGAATTTGCTATGGTTTTTTTTTGATGATATGAGTTAACGATAACGTACAAATTTAGAGAGCCATTTGGGCCATTAAGTTTTTTGATTGTTTTTGTTTGGAATTTGCTTTATATTCTTTTAAAATTTATAACGATTAGTATTAAATAAAGCGCTTTTGACTTTGACTTTGACTTTAGAAGACAACAGACTGCCTTGTCATTGGGTGCCAACAAGTAAAAAAAGTTATAGATGAAAATAATAATGAATGGCACTTAGAGTAAATGTGGAGGGGCAATTTCCCCATCCACATACTGCCCCCCAGTACTGACTCCATCGTCAGTACAAAGATCAAGGTGACGAATTTTGTTCGCTGTCCGTCGATAGATTGCAGTTGCGGTTTTGATGTCAATGACTCTCACCACAATGTCCTGACCTGGATAGGTCTGTGTGATGATCCTAATTGGCCATTATTCCTTTAGCACTCCCAATTCGCCAGGTTGAAGATTAATGCCAGTCTCCTTCCATTTTGAGCAGTGAATCAACTCAGGGGCGTATTCGCGGAGCCATCTCCGCTAGAATAAATTCGCCAAGTATTACGCGGTACGCCACTGTCACTTCAGCTGCGTGTCACGTTCAATGAAGTATAGCAATATTTGTTGATCCAACTTGAAGAATATCATTAGGTGTTATGCTATATAAGTCCTCAGGATGATTTGATACGTATGTCAAAGGTCTGCTGTATTCCAAAAACCGTCAATAGAACCTCATCCGTTTGATGTCGATCTTTCATAATGGTCCCATGCTCCTCCCATGTATGGCAAAACAGAAGGAATAAACATCCAATTTATTTTTGACTTTCTGCTCAACGATTTCTTCGAAAGCCATTAGCAGCTCCCGACTCGCTCCTCGAAGGTTGGATTCATTGTCTGACCATAGAGTTTTGACGTTGCCTCGTCTGGTACAAATCGTTTTTTTTTGCCATGATACAGGAATCCGTGTTCAATGAATGTGTTATTTCAACATGAATTGCTCAAATTGTCATACGGGATAATGCGACTCCATATCGTTTCTCCAATTTTCGGGCTTGTTTAACGTAAAAGGGGCCAAAGAAATCGGCTCCTATTTTTAAACAGTTTCTCGTAAATGCAAAAGCGCTCACCAGGCAATAATCCCATTTTAGGTTGGACAACTTTAGACGATCGTTTCTTACATTTCAAACAGTCGCTTATGACATTCTTCACAATGCTGTGTAGCTTCGGAATGTAATATTTGCGCTTTAATTTGTTTATGATAGTCTGCATTCTTTGATGTCCAAATTTCCGATGAAGATGTTCAATCTCTAAGCGCACATAAGGTTCTTTCGATCATTTTGAGTTTCTCGACATTTTATATTCGGCTGTCCACTCGTAGAATACCATTTTGATCCAACTTTAAACTGAATTTGCTAAGTCTCCCAGACTTGTTTGCTGATTTGCCTGGACATTATGAATATCGATCGGGAAACATCTCGCTTGAATTGCCTTTGACCATTGAATCTCGCTCCAATGTAGTTCTTCCGTCGTTAATGTGCCCTGATTTCTCTCATTTTGACGTTTCCTTGTATTTGCAATAAATCGTCCAATCCAGGTTTTGATTTGAAGTATTGTGCTGAATATATGCATACCTTTTATATTTGGTAAGATGTTTCCTGTAGAATGCTCGGGCTCCAAATCATCCATCTTTAATATTTATAAGCATAGACTTAAGAATTTAATTTTAAATACCTAGCCTAGTATATGTGTATTATGTTGTACTTTTCATCTATATTGTTTGAACCAATCTTGTAATTGGACTTTAGTCTGTAAGTTGGTCGAAATAAATAAATAAATAAATAAGCAAAGTACTTCATCTTCCAGGTCTTCATTCATTTTGTTCGCAATGCTCGGCCATACATCAGGTTTATTGTAAAGGAAGTCTGGACCATTAAACCATACGCTGTTCAGATCAAAATTAGTTAGGGGCTTTACCTTCGTACACATGTCGGCTACATTATTTCTCGATGGTTCCCAAAACCACTGTTCAGCTTGGGTTAATTGTAAGATTTCTCCAATCCTTGATGCGACAAACGATTGCACCTTCTTTTCAGTTTGAAACGATTTCAATACTGTTTTGGAATCCGTTCAATAGTACTGCTGTGCCTCATTTGCTAGTCTGCATCTCATCACAGCTGCTAGTAATTCCAACTGTGGAATAGTCACTGTTTTTAGAAATGCAGCTCGTGGCCTTTGCAGCGATGAGGTCGACTCGATACTGACTGTTTTGCTTACCTCGCAAATATACGCGCGTAGCATATGCTTCTTCACTTGCATCATTGAGTATGTGAAGCTCCGCTGTTTCATCATTGAGGATATATTGGGAAATGTTAATTTCCATTGCTGTCTGCAATTCTCGTAACCATAGCTTCCATTGTTGATATTTGTCTTCACCAATATAATCGCCCCAGCATATTTGGCATCGCCATATTTGCTGCAGTGGAATACGTATCTTGATCGACACTGGATTGAGCAAACCAATTGGATGAAAAACTTACATTGTTGCTTTCAGTACTTGACGTTTCGTTGGCTCCTTTGATCCGTTGATGATGTCGCGGTCAATTCTGTGAAATCTCAATGTAAAAGTGAATGTATCACTGATGGAGTTCCATGTCATGCCCAACACTCGTTGAATCTCTGTTGCCTTTATGCCAAACTCTGTACAGTGTGTCTTCGCAACAAAATCCTCAGGAATTTCTCTTAATACTTCATGTGAATTACTTACGAAGTTTTTCAGTTCAAAACCTTCTTGTCTGTGAACCCAAATGACTTTTTTGATTTTCTTAACGGCTTCCCAAACATTTTGGCCCCATCTAAATAGTCATCGACGTAATGTCTGTCAATAATTGCGTGACATGCTTCTGGAAATTGGTTTTGATGTTGCTCTGCATTGTAATTTTTAACGAATTGCGCTAGAAATGGAGATGACTTTTTCCAAACAACATGGCTTTCATTGTAGATAGTTGGGGTGCCCTATCAGTTTGCATATTATTCCATACAAAACACTGCGCAAAGTTGTCGGCATCCGTGATGTCAACTTGATTGAACATTTCTTTTATATTGGTAACGAAAGCGATTGGATTTTGCGAAACATTTTTAAAATTCCAAAAAGTGAAATAATATAAACGGATCCGGACAGAAGATAATCGTTGAGACATTTTTCATCCACTTTTGCGGCAGCATCGCATACAACTCGAACTTTATTCGGTTTATTCGGGTTCCGAACTAAAAAATGTGGAAGAAACCATACGGTGTTTGCTCGTTCTACTTCCGTTTCGTTCGTCAGCTTCGCATATCCTTTGTCAATAAGTTTCTGGATCTATTCGCAGTAGGCCGTGGCAAGTTTGTCGTCTCGATTGAGTCAATTCTCCAAGAGATTCAGACGATGAATTGCAGCACGTTTTGATGCGTAGCTTCCTGGCGGATTATTTTTTCAAGATAACGCAACCTCAAATTTTCCGCCCACTTTCCGTATACTTTGTTTCGCTATTTTTAAAGCTTGCTGATCACAATTTTCCATGCTTTGTGGGGACTACTCCGAAATTTTCCAAGGTGAAATATGCTTTGACCTCGTCTTGTATTTTGTTGTCGCAAATATTGCAAGAGAGAATATGTTCAAAGTTTTTATTTGTTAAATGTGTTTTGGATACGGGTCCACGTACAACCCATCCAAGCAATGTTTTCGATAAAACGGGTGTTTCGTCAGACGCTTGTATTATTTGTCGTGATATGATCAAGCTTACGTTGTTTTGACCTATGAGCAGTTGAGATTCGGTGCCATCTTTCCATGCGCAGCAATTTCCAGCGTTGATATACGGAAAATTTTGTTGATTTCGCAGCTTTGAGAGGGTAGTTTCAGCCCTTTGACAGTCCGCACATTCTTTAACTCGAAGAGATCGCCTTCTTGATTTACTGCTCCAATTTTGGCTGTGACTGTTTGAGATGTGCCATCCACTTTGTAAGTATTGCCCGTCTAGCGACAGCGAACCGGAGTATGCAGTCCATCCAATTCAAGTCTGGAAGCTAACTCGGAGTCAATAAGCGTTGAGGTGCTATCTTCATCGAAGATTGCTTTCACTTTTATCCGTTCTTTCGAACATTTGCTACCTTTAGCATGGCCTTAATTGAATGATTGTTTACGGCGAATTGTATTTTAGCAGACCGTATTTGTGGAGAAATTCGAAGTGAAAACGTTGACAATTATCGATTTCATACTGCTTCCTATTATTGCAATTGCCCTTATGGAAATCTAAGCAGCAGTAACACGCGTTGACTTTTTGGGTCATTTTCCATCTCGTTTTAACGTCCACACTTTTGAATTTTTCACATTTGTCAATGCACGTGCAAGCTTGTCAGGTGTGACAGTTCGGGAAACTTCAACTGTATTTTCCTGCTCGAAGACTTTATCGTTTGAAGTAATTATCGGTATTCGGGATGTTATGGTCGCCATCCGTTGTACCCAGTTGGAAAAATCATGTATGGTCTCAGTGTTTCGATCAGTATGATTGTTGACAAGATATTCGCTCCATATTAAAGACAAATGTGGGGGTAATTTGCTGCGCAGAACTGCAATAATTTCTTTCGATTGTGCAAATTTGACTGACAACATTACGGACGATAATGCTTAATTCTATAAATTGGTGACTATTTGTCGGACATAGCACTCTCTTCACTTTGTTGAATATCTCTTTGTATAAATCGTCGTCATTGCCATATTTTTGATTTAAAATATCAATGATCACTTCAGGATCCTGAGCTGTCAGAAGAAGCAAGTCCACGGCTTCTCTTGCCTCACCGGCTAGGCTTTTCTCAAGGCGCATGTTTTCTGCTGCCGGGAATCCACAAATTCTCGTTGATGTACGGTATTCCGACAAAAGAGATTGCCATTTTAGTTTTGATGACCCGTCAAAACATTTGAAATTGTTTCCCACTATTTGACGCGAGATCACTTTTTCAATAGAGTTCGAAAGTTCGACATTGTTGTTATTTTCAACTGATTTATATGTCACTTTATTTTGATCGGACATGTTAAGTAATGTTTCTTTAATCGATTTACGATTTTCCAGGAGTTTAATTATTTTAATGATTTCTCCAATTTTTGGTTTATTTTGGTCATTGCCTTCTATTTCACACCTTTTTGTCAATATTTTGTCCTTTAGGTCGATGGTTATAGTTTTGAAATGGAGACCTCGCGAAACTCGCCCTGCTCAATGTTTCTATTCCATTTGACACGTCCCTTTGCGAATGTGTGCGTGCGGGTGAGCACTTCAGTTCAGCGGACACGGTGGAACCATTTTTCGAGACGACGAGCGACATCGATCCAGCTCGACGGACCCAGTACTTTCCAAACGAAACTAAATATGATTTTAAATAAGCTACCGAATCGCGTTTCATGCTTTTATTCTCGTGTATAGTAGACAACAGACTGCCTTGTCAATGGTGCCAACAAGTAAAAAAAAAAATAAAGAAGAAGATAATAATGAATGGCACTTAGAGTAAATGTGACATTGTTGTCATTGTTGTGCTTACGGGTGTGCATTTTTTAAGATTACTGAGAAATTTAAATAAAGATCTCATATTGTATGTTTGGTTGAACGAGAGGGGATAATCGATTGCAATAACTAAACTACACTAGTGAGCTCTTGGAGGTATTGAGGATGGAGGGGCCTCCCTGCTAACAATTGGTAATTCTCACGTTCGTTCGAGATTTTCCGAAGGAAATCTACGCCCACCTCTCATCGTCGCGATACGTGCCAACGGACTGTACCCTGCAGGTCAACTAGTCCAGGAACCCTTAGTCTACTCCAAGGTGGCTGCTTGCAGGCTAGCTACTTTGGAGAAGAGATGGCTCTCTAAATTTATACATTATCAATTATAAAACATTTAATAAAAAAAACAATATCAAATCCAATTTAACCATCATTATTCCACATTTTTCTATTCAATTGAAAAAAGGAGAAAAAACCAACCAACACTATTGAAAAATTAATTTTAATGTTAATACAACAGTGAGCTTTTAACCTTCATCTAATATCTTATCTTCTTCGTAGCACTACAGCCCCTCTCGGGCCTTCGCTTCCTGCAAACAGCGCCTCCAACTGTCTCGGCTCATTGACCGCGACCTCCAGTTTTAAAATCCGACCAGCGATAAACTGTCTTCGTCGATCGTATTCTTGATTGAATCTTATTATAAATCGGTTATAAGCTGCTTATAACCTAGTTATAATAAAATTCAATCAAAAAATTTTTCTGATAGTGATAAAATGCTATAACAATATTCCTAACGTAAACGTTAAGCCTTATCTCTAAACTTTATATGATAAACATAACATATACATATCCAACATATAGAAACATATGCCTAATTTTCAGCACAAACAAACAATAAAAACACTAAATGTAACAATAATGAGCTGAAACCAAAACTGACGATAGATACAAGCCATATGATAGCAATTTGCATATGTATTAGTCGGCCTACTATGGACAAGCTTCCGGTAGCTGTCACCCAACCGCGGCACTAGCAAATGCTTATATTTCGTCATATATACTATTTTCCGAATAAAAAACGTGCCGAAAGCATTCCGTGCATGCTATAAATTCACCTTGTATAGCCCATTGTGCTCCTAAACTTTCCAATACGAGCAAATGAAGCACACGTTTTGCACCTTCGACTGATAGCTCAGCGTTGAGATGTAAACGAACTCCTATAAATTCACTTTGGAAGGCGATAAAAACCAGACGGGTATAAAAACTGAAATAATTTTCACTTCACTAGGAGCGCTATTGTGTTCTCCACGGATCATCTTGATTTCACTGTAGAAATCCGTCTCTAAACCGTACAAAACCTCGAATTTTTGTTGGCATCTCCACAATTCTTCATATAACGCCATGTAAGTTATCCAGCAAAGTCGGCCTACTAATGGTCATGTGTGTGGTAGTAAGCGCTGCTGCCATATGGCTTGTATCTATCGTCAGTTTTGGCTGAAACGCAAAACTAAGAAACGAAATCTAGGCATTGCCTTTCAGCCACTAATACCTAGATTACTCCGTCCCAGCGCAATCAGCCTCAACGAATGTAGCAAATGAATACGAGTATCTCCATTAGAATTGTTTTTCTCGTGAGCTCAAATTTGCAGGATATATCATCTTGTTATCGGCGGCCCGGTTATATACGAGTATATTACGTCAGAACCAAAAACATATCGTTTCATGTCCAAATATATGTACGATTGCTTCTGGAGGAAAGAGACCGGTAGCGAGAAATATTTCAATAGACCCGTGGGTGACACGTCTGTGAAATTCAGGGGCTTTCGCTCGCAGTTACAGATCTTGCGAGATAACTGTATGTGAAAATCTATGAATTTCGCAGCAATTTGGACCAACCGACGGGTACATTGGAACATAGCTCACAACTGGATTCACTTCCCCTGAAGCGTTGGATATTTAAACAGGAATTGTTATGTTTTTGGTTTGGATAGTGCTCCAATTATATAAGTTAAAAACTCAAATGTTTTGTTTAAAAAATATATTTAGAGTTTGAGCCCGCCTTTTCTCGTTGGAATTACAAATTAAACTGAACTTAAAACTAGTTACAATTAGTAATTGAATTTTTTGATAAATGTGCCATTCACCTGAATTGCACGGTTTGGATGCATTTGCATTTTCCAAGATCGATGTTTCAGTCAGCAAATGTGATAACTTATATCATGTATACATATATATGTATGTAAGTCTAAATTTCTTTTTGTCATTTTCAAATTGAATATTTCTTTTATTTAAAATGGATTTTAATTAAGTACATATTGTTCATTATTATCTATAACCTTTTGCCATTTTTTGGGTTGAGCCATTATTCCATCTGTGTAGAACTTCTGTGGGTTATCGGCGAAAAACTTGGCCAAGTGATTTTCACAGTTCCTTTTTGAAGTGAATTTCTTTTCATTAAGGAAGTTTTGCAGAGACTGAAACAAATGGTAGTTTGTTGGTGCAAGGTCTGGACTATACGGTGGATGCATCAAAACTTCCCAGCTAAGCTCTGTCAATTTTTGCCGGGTCATCAAAGATGTGTGTGGTCTGGCATTGTCAGGATGGAAGACAACGACCTTTCTATCGATCAATTCTGGCCGGATTTTTTTAATTTCTTGTTACAATCTGGTTAATTGCTGACAGTACAGAGCTGAACTGAGTGTTTGGCCAGGTTCTAGTACCTCATGATAAACAATTGCCGTCCAATCCCACCATACACACAGCATAATCTTATTTAGTGTCAATCCTGGCTTCGAAGTCGTTTGTGATGGTTCAGCTTTTTTTGATCATGATTTTTTTCAAACCAAATTCTGGTATCTTTCCCATTTTTTATCGCCCATAATAATTTGCTTCGATTTCGTTGCGTTTTATTAGCATTTCGCAAATGAAAATTCGTTCGATTCAATTTTTAGGTCTTTGTTACAAAATTTTTTACAAAGGCCTACTAGTTTCGCGACCTGTCTGTCCGTCTGTCAGTCCGTCCGTCCGTCCATCTGTCCGTCTGTCCGTCCGTCTGTCCGTGCGTCACAGCTAGTTTTCTCAGAAACTTTAGAAGCTACAATGCCCAAACTTTGTGAAAAGGTCAGAAGTGATGGTCCCTCAAAAGTTTCCAATAATTGAAAAAATGTTTAGTGGGGTCCCCCTAATAACGAATTAGCCCTTAAAAATTTTTTTTTAATCAAAGGTAGTCGCGTGGATTATCAAATGAAGGGTCTTAATTCTGATCTGGAATAAAAAAATCACTTTGTGAATTAGGGGGTCCAGGGGAAGGCAAAATATACCAAAAATTGGTGTCCCCCCTCGCAATTGGACACCTTTGGGCCGAAAAATCTGAAAATTATCACGAATGTATTCCTTTATGAGTAAAAGGGCAACAAATACCTCAGAAATCGAAATTCACTCAACTTTGTCAATATGTGTGGGTGAAAAACGCTCAGATTCAGAAACGGATATTGAAAAAATTGTTTGACTGTCTGAAGACTTTGCCTATTTTTGTTTATGCTTAAATTTATGTAAAGTACTCTCTTTCTATCGTACTCCTAGTCTTTTTATTGAAAATGATTACAACGATTCAACGCAATACAATATTTCAAATTTATTGCACTTACTAGCCAATCCCTCTTTAACGCTTATTATTTTCTATTCGTCAAATCTCTTTGATCATTGTTTAATGTTTTTGAAAATTAATCTACGGAAATTAGCTGCGTCTGTATAAATTTAATTTGTCTCTTTGTTTATGATTAACCCAATGAATTCCTTAAATATATATTATCAAAACTGTCGAGGTATTAGAAATAAGCTTTCTGACTTGCGGTTAAATCTACTAATCAGTAATTATGATGTTCTCATTTTAACTGAAACTTGGCTTAGGGCTGGTGTATGGGATGATGAAGTAGTTGATGATAGATATTATCTTTATAGCAAAGATCGATGTTCTTCCACATCTGCTAAAAGTGATGGTGGCGGGGTTGTAATTGCGATTAAAAAGAGTATCTGCTCTTTAAGGCAGTATGGTTGGGAGAGTCTATCTTTAGAAGAGATCATACTGGTACTGCCCTTGGTAGGTCATGGTGTCATACTTGCAGCTTGCTACATTCCCCCACTCTCAAGTCCGGGTACATATGACACTCATTTTAACAAATTATACAGCATAGCTTCTAACTTCGTAAATCATAAGTTCATACTCATAGGGGACTATAATCTACCTAACATTGAAAGTAGCGCCACTATCATGCACACTATATAAGAAATATAATATCGTACCTAGATCTTAAACAATATAACTTAATCCATAATGTTAATAACCGATTACTTGATCGACGTTGATCTACTGCATCCGCCACTTATATGTGAGTTCAGCATATCGCAAACCCTACATAAGATAAGTAATAATAAAAATTACAGGAATTTCAGGAAATACAACTTCAAAACTCATAAATGAGGAGCTTACAAATGTTGATTGGAGTCACCGCTTAAATGGGCTGAGCACACAGCAAGCTGTAGATTTCTTTTACACAAATTTGTACCGAATCTTAGATACCCATGTACCTCTACATGAATTAAAATCGCAAAAATATCCCACTTGGTTTTCTAAAGAGTTAAAAACCCAATTGAATAAAAAGCATAAATATTGGAAATTTACGGTAGTAAATCTGATTACGATAAATTTTCTTGGGCTCGCACTAACGCAAAAAAACTGATAACAAGTTGTCACGATAAATATATCTCTCACATTGAGCAAACAACCACATATAATTAGCTAAACTTTTTTTTATAATTGGATCATTTCACCCTTTTCACATCAATTTAATGTAAATCTATACGACAAATTTGCTCTACATTTGAAGCTTTATCTAACGTCGCGCGGATATCGATCACTCTTTCGGATAGCTCCGATAGCTTTTTAAATTACTTTTTTTTTTATGGAATTGTTTGCAGCTACATATAAATGAGTTGCATATTTTGAATAATAATTTTTCTGAAAAAATATTAGAGAAGAAAAATGTTAGAAGAAGGTGGTTTCGACGTGTGCACTAATTCTCCTCAGGCCATCACACTTAGATACACACCGGTGATGGCGACCACCATGCTCAGAGGTGAGGGAGTTAATTTTTAATTTTTCTACTTATGCAAACTCAATATGTTTTTGTATCTGCAAGTTATATTCAAGGTAAATTTCTCTTGTAAGTACTTGTATTAGCTAAACCTGGCCTGAGGAGAATTAGTGCACACGTCGAAACCACCTTCTTCTAACATTTTTCTTCTCTAATATTTTTTCAGAAAAATTATTATTCAAAATATGCAACTCATTTATATGTAGCTGCAAACAATTCCATAAAAAAAAAAGTAATTTAAAAAGCTATCGGAGCTATCCGAAAGAGTGATCGATATCCGCGCGACGTTAGATAAAGCTTCAAATGTAGAGCAAATTTGTCGTATAGATTTACATTAAATTGATGTGAAAAGGGTGAAATGATCTAATTATAAAAAAAGTTTAGCTAATACAAGTACTTACAAGAGAAATTTACCTTGAATATAACTTGCAGATACAAAAACATATTGAGTTTGCATAAGTAGAAAAATTAAAAATTAACTCCCTCACCTCTGAGCATGGTGGTCGCCATCACCGGTGTGTATCTAAGTGTGATGGCCTGAGGAGAATTAGTGCACACGTCGAAACCACCTTCTTCTAACATTTTTCTTCTCTAATATTTTTTCAGAAAAATTATTATTCAAAATATGCAACTCATTTATATGTAGCTGCAAACAATTCCATAAAAAAAAAGTAATTTAAAAAGCTATCGGAGCTATCCGAAAGAGTGATCGATATCCGCGCGACGTTAGATAAAGCTTCAAATGTAGAGCAAATTTGTCGTATAGATTTACATTAAATTGATGTGAAAAGGGTGAAATGATCCAATTATAAAAAAAGTTTAGCTAATACAAGTACTGACAAGAGAAATTTACCTTGAATATAACTTGCAGATACAAAAACATATTGAGTTTGCATAAGTAGAAAAATTAAAAATTAACTCCCTCACCTCTGAGCATGGTGGTCGCCATCACCGGTGTGTATCTAAGTGTGATGGCCTGAGGAGAATTAGTGCACACGTCGAAACCAGCTTCTTCTAACATTTTTCTTCTCTAATAATTTTTCAGAAAAATTATTATTCAAAATATGCAACTCATTTATATGTAGCTGCAAATAATTCCATAAAAAAAAAGTAAACCACATATAACATTAAATCGTTTTGGAAGTTCACTCACAACTTAAAAAATAGCAGTAATGGTTATCGTTCTTTGATGAAACTGCGTGATCAACTTTCTATTAATCCCGATACAATTTCTGACTATTTCTTATCTGTTTTTGAACCTACATCTGACCTCGCATATGATGCTAATCTGATTAATAAATTAACAGAATGTGTTGATAAAAATAATACATGTATCTCAAATATTGTATTGTCATGTGATGAAGTTAAAATAGCTTTAAAATCGGTGGATGTTAATAAAGGAGCTGGTCCGGACAGAATTACTCCCTTCTTTCTTAAAAACGTCTCTGATGCATTGTACATACCTCTCACTATTATTTTTAACAAGAGTCTTGTGGAAGGATACGTTCCTCACATTTGGAAGACAGATAATATCACACCAATTCATAAATCAGGTGGTAAGGATAATATTGAAAACTATAGGCCTATTTCTATTTTATCTTGTATCGCAAAAATATTCGAACGATTAATTCATGATAATTTGTATCCAATTTTAAAATCTAGCATTCCTCTTAGCCAACAAGGCTTTGTAAAATCAAGATCAACGATTTCTAATTTATTGGTATATTCGAACTTCATTTTTCAAGCTTTAGACCAGGGTGCTTCGGTTGATAGTATTTATTCCGATTTTCGAAAAGCCTTTGACAAAGTTGACCACTTGATTTTACTTAAGAAACTAAACTTCAACGGCATTAAGGGGAATCTGTTACGATGGTTTTCCTCATATTTAAAATGTAGGCGTCAATCAGTTACGCTCAACGGTTACTCCTCTCCATCGGGTGTTATCACTTCCGGTGTTCCGCAGGGCTCCATTTTAGGAACATTTCTTTTCATTCTATATATATACGATATAAATAAGTACTTTCTTAATAGCTCAATATTGTTATATGCGGTTGACTTAAAAATATATAAAAAAATAAACAGTCGTAGGGATTGTGTGCTACTTCAAGATGATATTAACCGCTTCACATTATATTGTTCTTTAAATAGGCTAACGCTTGCAACCGATAAATGTAAAGTAATAACATTCTCAAGAAAGAGACTTCAAATCAAACATAATTATACTCTTTCTAATCAAATCCTGAATAGAGTGAGTAATATCAAAGATCTCGGGGTTATATTTGTCTCTAAATTATTCTTTGACCAACATATTCAGATGATGACTAATAAAGTTTATCAAATGCTAGGATTTTTGTACCGGACCATGAAGAAATTGAAGTTGTGTTCTACGTATTTGACGCTTTATCAAGCATTAGTAAAGTCTCAACTCGAATACGCATCTCCGGTCTGGAATCCATATTATGAGACTTATAAAAATAATATAGAGTCCATACAAAGAAAATTTTCTAAGATTCTCTTCTACCGACTAAAATTGAAAATACGCCCCTATATTGATCGTTTGTCATATCTTAAAATTTCGACGCTGGAAAATAGACGTTTATTCCTTGATGCGATGAGCTTGAGAAATATTTGTCTATCTGGTGTCGATTTTCCAGAGCTTCTAGCTCAAATAAAATTTCGAGCCCCACGTATCACGTCTAGATCGTCCCATGTATTTGCCTTGACTAAGTGTCGAACTAACGCAGGTCAAAGAGCTCCTTTGTACAGATTATGCAGCGATTTTAACCGTTATTTCAGTAGCTGTGATTTTTACAATAAAAGCAGGGAGGCTTTCAAAAATGAAGTTAAACTAATCATAATGTAACGGATATTGTATTGTGTTGAAATTTATTTTGGTTTTGTATATAGTAGAATTAAGTTTAGTATTTAGTAAAATTTTAATGAAAAAATACAAACAAATTAAAAAACATAAAAACAAAAAATTTAAAAAAATTAAAAAAGCTTCAAAGTATACGTACTACACTGTCATTAACATTCAATTTCTATATTAAATCTCTCAGTTAGAAAATGTTTTTAGGTTACTGTTTACTACTTTTTCCCTGAATATGTTCTTTTGAATTATTAACTGAAACTGTAACTGTTGTTTTCTCCAATAAATAAAATAAAAATAATAGTATGATTTGTATATTTTACGTTTTTGCCCATAAAATCAAAACGGTACCTTTAAATGTCTTGAAGCGTTGCAATTATATAGATTGATATAAGACATAAACGTTTACAAAATTTAATTGAGGTCGAGTTATAATCAAGTGAGTTATAGCCATCTCAATTATATGGAATTACAACAACGATAACACGTGTTTATGATTGATACATATTTCAAATTGACCTGGGCACTTTTATTTTCTTTCGATTTTCATGAAAATGTAAGGAATAGTGTTTAACTTGAATATGCCGAGCATTCAGAAAATTAATTTAAGCTAGAACAAAATGGCGGCTGCACTGTGCTTATTAAAGAAACTGTGCATTTTTTGCATAAATTTGAACGATTTCATATCCAAGTATTGGATGAATAGTTCAAGTTACCGATTCACGCTATTAACTAACCCTGGGATGTTTACAAAGACCTTCTGATAGGAGCACTCTCCTGCTTACTCAACTTGTTTTGTGTTAATTCATGCGGCACCCAAACTTATAGCTTCTTTGTGTATCCAGCCTTACGCAAATGGTTCAACACGGTTTGGTGATTTATATTCAGTTCCTTAGCAATCTCATGGCTGCTTATGTGTCAGTCTTCTACAATTTTTTGTTAGATTTCATCGACTTTTTTAGTGATTGATCGACCTGACCGAGGTGCATTTTTGGCATCGAAATTTCCTCGGCTGTGACTTTTGATAAAATATCTTGACCGTAGACACCACAAATTTTTTCACGAGCCTGCGATGCATTCTCACATTGATCGTAGTGATATTGTAAAATATAACGAATTTTTTTTCAGAAATTTCACTCATTTTTAAATGAATGACACGAATGACGAAACAAAACTGTCCATATGAAAATTGTAGACTAAAATGTCACCTTTCAAACGCATGTCAGTTTGACTCAATCTGATTAGTTTGGCGTGCAGGTTTTCTTCAAGTGGTGCAGTTATTCAACGTTTTATCGGTAACTACATTTTACCGTATTAGTTAAATCTATATACGAGTATGAGTCCTAAGACAAAATTTAGTTCCAAGCAATAGGGAAACTTTATCGTCGGTTCCATTTGAGGTTTTATAAATATTGTGCAACTTCTACATATAACAGAAATGTTAAAACTTTGCAGAGCAACCGAACTGACAGTTAAAAATCACCTACAAAAAACCCAGTTATAAAATGATCACGCGATAAGCTTAAAGCAAGTAGGACAAGTTGAAATCTTCGCAATCAGATTTTTCTACCATATTTGGCAAACAATAGATGTTAAAATCTTGTTTGACATTGCAGTCAAAGTCAAAGTCAAAGTCAAAAAGCGCTTTATTTAATACTCATCGTTATAAATTTTAAAAGAATATAAAGCAAATTCCAAACAATAACAATAAAAAAAAACTTAATGGCCCAAATGGCTCTCTAAATTTGTACGTTATCATTAACTCATTCCATAAAAAAAAAAAACCATAGCAAATGCAATTAATTACGATTATTACATATTTTCAAAATTCAATTGGAAAAAGGAGAAAAAACCAGCCAACACTATCCTAAAATTATTTATAATTAAAACACAACAGTGAAACTTTGATCCTACACCTAATATGTTGTAACTTATTTCTAATAAAATACAATCAAAAAAACTTTATCTTATACTAAAAAATGCTGTAACAAACTTCCTAACCTAAGTGTTTAATCTTATCTCTAACGGAATATAGTAAACATTACATATACCTAACCTATACCTAATTTTTAACAAAAATAAACAACACTAAATGTAGCAATAATGAGCTGAAACTCAAAAACTAAATAACGAAAAACACCAAAACTGAAAATAAACACGAATAATTTAGACATTGTCATTCAGCCACCAATACCTGGATTGCGCCGTCCCAACTCGATCAGCTTCAACGAATCTAGCAAATGAGTATCTCCATTGAAATCGTTGGTCTCGTGAACTCAAATTAGGAGGATATTTTATCTTCTTATCGGTGGCCCGTCGATATATGTGATATATGACTGGGACGCCGTCAGAATCAAAAACATATCGATTCATGTCCAAATACACGAATGCTTCTGGAGGAATGAAGCCAGTAGCGAGGCAAGTCGCTATATACCCGTCTGTAGGGTGGAACGGCTGTGAAATCCAAGGGTTTTCACTCACAGTCACAGATCTTGCGATATGATTCCGAAGAAGTTTCAATATAAAAATATCGACTCTAGTCACTTCAGCAGTTTGATAAATTCTTCTATTCGATATATAATGTTTCCAATCCGTCTCAGGCTTTCTGTACAAACCAGTACATGCACGAAGACATTTTCTTTCGAAAACTCTTAATTTTTCCATAGTACTAGCACTCTGGTTGTACCAGATCTGACATCCATATGTCAAAACTGATCTAACCAGTGTCTTGTAACAGATAATTTTGACCTTTTGATCAATGTATCTGGAATGAAAGAGTTTTCGAAGGGCCATGACTACTTTAAGTGCCTTACTGAGCATGATTTTCACATGTTCAGTATAGTACAGATACTGATCGAGATAAACACCGAGGTATCGAACACAGGATTTATGTGGAACCCGTTCTAGACTACCCTCACCAGCCATGATGTGGAAATCTTTCCAATTACGTTTCAGGTCTTGACTGACCCCCTGCAGCGTTGTCCGAAACAAGATTGTTTCACACTTCTGCGCATTGATTTTCATTCGCCAATTGTCGGTGTACAGCTGTACATCATTGAACATTTTTTGGAGATTACTCTGAACTATTGTGGCTTTTCGGTCTGCCGTATAGATGATCAGATCATCAGCAAACGCTACCAATGATCGCGTTGGCGAGACGTTAAAATCAAAGCCGTTCAATAGCTTGCGAATGAATATTGAAAAGAGCAGAGGCGCAGTAACTGTTCCCTGCTGTAGACCATTCAAGACCTTGAACTCGCGCATTGTTGTCAGATTTCCATCAGTTACAACAAACGATTTCCCGTGTAACATATTACACATCATGGCGACAAGGTGTCTGGGGAACTTGTCCTGAAGGAGTTTAAAAATAAGTCCATCTAACCACACCGTATCAAAGGCTTTCTCCATATCAATGAGGCATGCTCCAACACATTGTTTATCATTTAGTTTCCAACAGATGTCTGAGGTTACTTTCGTTATTGCATGTGTGGTCGAATGCCTGGCACGAAAACCAAATTGGCAATTCGGCATCAACTCATTTTCCTCAATGTGGGCGTTTAATGCTCTATTGAGTATCACTTCAAACACCTTGCTGATGTTAGGCAGCAAGCTGATTGGGCGATAGCTTTTGGGGCATGAAGATTCTTTTCCTTTCTTCAAGATCGGAAATACCTTAGCCCTTTTCCACTCATTTGGGAAATATGAATTGCTCAACATGTTGTTGAACAATATGCAATAGTTCCTAATAGCAACCTCAGGCAAATGTCGGAGAACTACATTTGGAATACCATCAGTACCACATGATTTCTTGTTGTTTATTTTGCGAAATATGAAACACAAGTCTTCATAGCTGACAAAATAATCAATAAGATTCAAGTTCGGTATGAGGTCAGATGTTAATGTTTCATTGAAATGAAGAATTGATTGGCCGTTCAGGCTTGACTTGAAGTCGGAAACTTTTGCTTCAACGACCTCTGAAAATATCTCATTCCCTCTCTCAGGGTTTGGTAGATGAACCAATTCAAAATGTGTTCCAATCAGGGCAAGTTTATCCAATCCTTCACAAATGATCCTGTTTCCATTTCTATCCGGAGTCGTACTATCAATTTCGATACCAGCCCTATCGAGAAGATTTATCTCATCACTAGTGACTTAAAGATTCGATACCTTCACTCGAGACTTCTTGCGGAATATGCTATTCACTTTCGTGAACATGCCGTCTGGGTCCTGTGGGCTAATACCCCTCAGTTTTTCCGCCCATTGATTGCTGACCTCACTCCTGAAGTATGACCGGATTAAGTTCCGGACATTCTTCAGATGTAATTTCAACAAAGACAACGAGGGATGGTTGTAATCCAAAAATCGTCGATAAATATTGTTGACGCGTGTGAGAAGAAGGCTTTTCAATCTTTTCAACCTTGCGATGGTTGGTGTTTCATATCCTTCCATATTGTTTCGATGTTTTATCTTGGGAACTACTTTCTCAATCGTTTCCAACGTCAGCTTCTCTAACTTCGACAAATAGACATCTATTTCATCGTTAGTTAAATTCCTGTCATTAGGAACCATTGAGCAAGAGTTGCCACCGTCAGAAGGGGGACATTGCTTCTGGTACTCCCGATTAAACTTCTTTTGAAACTTTCCCCAGTCTGTTTTTTTGAAATTCAACCGATGATTTTCATGTTGAACTGGAATGAGGAAGAAATCATCCCTTTGATAATTGATTTCCATTACGATTGCGTTATGGTCGCTATCATAAGGAAGCACCTGCAGTTTCCGTTGAGGACTATTAAAGTTGAATTCGAGCCTTGCGTCAGCAATGCAGAGGTCCAAATATGAATTTGTCCTAGGGTATGTTGGGAACTCCGACCCATATAGATTGCACCTGTATTCAATCTGGTTCTCTGTTATCCACGATTTCAGGAATACACCTCTTGGATTATTGGTGGCGTTCAGCCATGATGTATGCTTGGCGTTCAGGTCACCAGCAAGAATATAATAATTATGAAGCCTGTTCAATTCGAGTATTTCAAACAAGGAATTGAGTTCCTCCCTGAGCCTGAGAACAGTTCCACCAGTTGCATAGGCAGAGATAACGAAGAGGTTATCCCCACCTGGCAGTGAAATTTTGATAACGGACACTTCAAGAGATTCAAAGCTTTTGAATTCGACTTTTTCAATATTTTGGAAACGATAGGGTCTTCGAACCAATATCCCGGTGCCACCTCCCCCATCACCTATTACCCTATCGTTTCTTACGAATTCAAAATCCTTGAATGTCATGGAGTGCCATGAATTGAGGTGGGTTTCGGTGAGAAGCATGATGTCAGGCTTTTGCTTAACAATGAATTCAAGGAGATAATCACGCCGATGTAAAGTAACAATGGAGTTGACGTTGATCGAGATGAGACGAATCCTATCCATGGGAATGTGACTGGATGACAAACTATTTTGGAGCATGTTGACCTAAACTTTGAAAAACGAAATTGATTTTTTGGTCTTGCTTATTAATTCTATCTGAAAGCGATTCAAGTTGCTGGTAGATTTTAAGAAGCAGCTCATTATTGCCACTTGCATTATTTATTTTATTTATATTGTTGTCTGCTGGTCCTCTGGCAGCAAGTGCAAATGATACCCCGGGTTTGATGAAGTTGGGAGGTAACAGATTCTGATTTACTTTGGTTTGCTTTGGGGAAAATTTAGCTCTTGCATCTTGATACCGAGGGCATCCTCGGTATGATGCTGGATGACCAAATGTACCGCAATTAACACAATACAATTTTTCTTTTGGCTCCACCTGAGCCAATTTGCATTCACCGGGGGCGTGGATATCTTTGCACTTAACACAGCGATAGTGCATTGCACAATTGGCAGCCGAATGACCGAATCGTTGACACCTGTAACACTGGTTGACCTCAGTTTTTTGGAGGCGTTCCCACCTCACAACTCTAAAGTTTAAGTACCTTACCTGTTGGAGGGCACTCGGACTGCTGTCGTTGGAAATTTGTACCAAATAAAATGGTAATATTTTACCTTCTACAGTTGATCTCCTTGTAGCAAAATTTTTCACACACATGAACTTAACAGCTGGTGCTGCTTCCTGCAACATCTCAAGGAGATCAACTGTATTCTCCCCACAGTCCAGGCCCTTCAACAGGAAGGTCTGATTTTTTTCCGCCTTTGGCGTATATGTAAAGTGGGGAGCTTGGACACTATTAAGAGCATCTTTCGCCTGTTTGAAGTCAGCCAGTGTCTTTGTCTTGATCGAGAGCTTATCACCGGTCACTCTCTTAATTTCAAAGTTTTTGATTTTATGTTCGGCTGCCAATAACCGAACCATATCTCCTCCACGCTGCCCAAAAACGTTTATTGGAGGAACTTTTTCATTTACCACATTAATTTTATTAGGAGGACCAGCAGACACACCGGTTGGCTTCTTCTCCTTTTGCTTATTTTTTAATTTTAAATATTTAATGAAATTATTATCGCTATCAATATTACCTGTCTTATCGTTGCTCTCCATCTCGACGTCCATTTCCTCGTGCATTGCAGACAGCACCGCATAATAATTGGCGCTGTCGTTCGCTCCTCCTGCGCTCAGGATATTTTCCGCATCATGGATTGTCTTGCTCATATCTTGCGATTTCATTTTATTTATTGGTACTCCTTTCCCGTTGGTCTTGCTTGTTGTTTCCAGTTTTTCATTCTTCTTAGTGAGTATCGGCTCTTCTTGGCCGGACGTATTCTGCGGCTTGGCTTTTTGTTTGTTCCCATTTGACAACGTCCGGACCATATCTTCTAAACTCTGTATCCGGAGTTTTAATTCGTCATTTTGTTTCGTAATCCTTGTATTCTCCATGGTTACTTTTTCATAATCTTCGCTTGAAATCGTAATTCGCTTTCCATGCTCACAATTGTCTTGTTCATTTTTCCGCTTGTTCATTTTGTCATTTTCAAAATGCCTGGCTCTGGGTCCCCCAGCGGTGGGAAGCCGTCGGGCTCCTCCATCCCCCGGTGAAAAAACTTTTTTTCCTTTCTTGAAACTTTCTCGTAGGTAAAGTCAAGATACTCGATAAATTGTTCGAATAGTTCGACGATGTAATAAGTTTCTTTATAAAATTACTTTGTAATTGACGTTTTTTAAAAATTATTTTAATTTAAAAATTCTTGACAGGAGCGAATTAAAAACACGTCTACACGCAACGAGTGCTAGACGTAGAATAGTTTGACATTGCAGTTATGATGCTTCAATATCATAAGAAAAGTAAGCCATAAGATCTCAATTAAGGACAGGTTTTTAATAAAAAGTTGAAAAGTTTATTTGGTTATAATTCGAGAATGGGAATAGTTTAAATTTGAAGAACAACTAAAAGATTGGAGCCAGTATCGTTGATGATAAGAGCATTTCTTCGATTATTTGTACAAACGTTTCAAGTTTGTCCGCGCAGAGATTTTTCAAAATTATTTCAGTCATTCGAAAGGTAGCGATGGACGTCGGGATTTAGGTGTTTTGTTGGAAAACGTGTCGTGACGTATCTAGTAGAGAAAAAAATAGAACGCAACTATGAAGTAAACGATTGTGTAAAAAAAAAACACAACTCATAGAAATTCGTGTTCAACTCGAAATAAATCATTCAAGTCATTCAGAATAAGTAAAGGGACATTTGAAAAGCCATATTTTGAATCCAAAGGAGGGCTAGTTTCCCTTCCATTCTTTCCGAGCGCACGGAGAGAGCAAGTCCTCGTCTTAATTTGTGCATTCTACCAACCCATCGAGAGTATACAATTTTTCACCGATAAATATCGTTCAAACTTAACATAACATAACAACAATCAAAAACATTTTGCAAAGAGACAATTGTGATCATTTTTTCTTCATATACTTGTAAAAGAAATATACATGAGAAATATTATGGGACAATGAATTGAGATTTACTTAAAAGGCAAGAAAGAGCAATTAAATAAGTTAGATATGCAATACTCGTGTTGAAAATTTGGAAAAAAAAACATTGATGGTATTAATAAATATAGCATTAATTTCAATGCTTGAAACAAAAGACTTGAAATGAAAAAGGCCTCTTATATAGAAATTCCTAAAATAATATCCCACCTGAGTCCTTCTAGTTTAGCTGATCCAGCGGATTAACATGATCAATGCCCTCCTTTTAGTGTACTTGTTAAATTTTTGATTTAGAATTGATAACAATATTTTGTGCAGAGAGGCATATTGAAACTAATACAATGATTGTGGAAGAATCGCTTCTTAAATACTGGCAACTAAGTCGTACACATAAGTTACATATACAATAAATTTTAGTAAAATAATTATACATAATTTATTAGTTACAAAACGATTGCTCACTACCGGAGCGTTAAGGAGAAGTCATTTGCAAATTACTTCTAAAACAGAGATACTCGTATATTTTAAACGAAAGTTGCTTTATACACTAGTATATATATTTGTGTAACTCGATTAGTGATACAAAAATATTGTACAAGAGTATTTTAAAGCCAAGCCAAAATATAACACAATATCTATATAAATTTTTAAATAACGGGGTGTTACTAAAAGAATACTGCGCAAAAATATAAAAACCAACGCAGGAAATACAAAAAATAAAGCAAAGCAATTCCGAGCATCTCTGCGAATAGCGAAAGACATAGCACGCTAATACTAGAAAAATTGTAAAATTTAAAATTTGATGCTCTTACAAATGTGCTGAATTGTTGCAACCATCCATCACCAACTTGTAAGACTTTGTTGTAAGTTCAGGATTCTGAACTAGAGAAAGAATTCTCGATTGATGTGGCGAAGTAGCTTTGATACGGATTAATGTGCTTATGTTTACTTTCTTTTCCATTTTAGTTAAGTTGTTAAATGTTATACATTTTATTTTTCGTTTATGAAATTTTCATGTCAATTATTTTGACTATATTCACGGACAATTAGTTTATATTTGTATATGAATTAAAGGAATGTTTTTGAATAATATGAATTGCTCAACTTTAACGACTTTCCTTTCCAGTGGCCCGTCCTTTCCAGAGTCAGTGAAACTGCAGGGTAAGTATGCCGGAAAGAGGGTAGGGTTTGAAAAATCAGCTGAGGTCGGTTCGCGTCACGCGCGGTACGCGGTACCTTTGTTGGTTTGCCTTTTTCTTTAGCGTAGCTTTCGTCGGTTTCATGTTAACGTAGTGTATTTTTCGGTACCACGTCGGTACAATTCGGGAACGCGAAATGGAGATTAGACTTTTGTACTTTGACTGGATTGATGAAGAAATACGGAGTAACGTAAGGTAGTTTTCTTCTCCGTATGATTGTGTTTTCGACGCGTTTGAAACCGGCGTTTAATGGTGGCTGAAAAGTGTAAATGAGCGTAATCCATTTTAAGACCCGCGACCGAAATCCTCTCCGATCTAGCTAGCCGACAAGCAGCCACCGCGAAAATGGATTACGGTGCACGGATTGGTTGACCGGTTGGTACCATTCGTTGGCACGACTCAGACTTAACGTCTAGAACCAACGAGAGGTCGGTTCCGACTTCGTTCGTGAGTTCAGACGTAAAAATCCTTACACACTAGCTAAGCTGAAAGTTGTTGGTCCGAATCTCATTGACGGCAACGAAATTTTTTTGAGTGATACATCAGGTGGATTATTAACATACCTAGCTGTAATGAACGCTGATGGAAAATCTGGCCAAAATGATAAAGAAGACTTGATACTGATCAAATGGTTCTCTAAAGTATCATTATTGTTATAAAATGAAATACTCGAACATATCTTTACGCTAAAGTTCAATCCGGACCGTACAAAATGGACTATTATGTTGGAGGTCTAATAAGTACTTAGCCTCACTGCCCGATGGTGCTGCTATCACAAAAGAGACTTAAAATAGTTTAGTACATTTGCGCAAATGGCTGCTGCCAAAATTTTATTCGAATCAAACTCGTAGTTTAGTTTTCATCGTGTGTGGAAGTGGGCGTGTTGATAGATTTTAGAAAAATTCAGAAAGAACAATATCGGTCGGTGATTCAATTTTTTTTTTTTTGAAGGAAAATCGCGCAGGTATATCAAAAAGCGCTTGAATGCTGTTTACAGTGACTCTGCTCTTGCAATCGTAAAAAATTGGTTTAGCGAGTTTCAAGATGACCGGTTTTTGATGAGCCACGCCCGGGTGCTCCAAAAACGCCTACCAGGTGCCCCAAAAACGCCTTCCATGGAAGACAAAAGTCCACGTGTTCCTATTGGCAGACCACCGATTGAAGGTGCATGAGATAGCTGAGATAGTAGGCACCTCAAAACACCACGTGGGTATCATGCATGAGATTTGGGCATTTCGGCGCGATGGGTACCGCGTTGGCTCACTCCGGACAACAAACACGACTGTGAGACCTTTTCAGAGCAGTGTTTGACGCTGTTTAAGCGTAATTGGAAGCAATTCCTGCACCGTTTTGCGACCAGCGACATAACATGGCTCCATTTGTACACACCAGAGACCAAAGAAAAGTCGAAACAATGGACTTCGAACTACAAACGCACTCTAAAGAAGGCTAAGACTGTCTTATCAGCCAGAAAGATGATGCTTACAATTTTCTGAGATTCACAAGGTGTGTTCTGCGTCAACTACCTGGAGAAGGGCAAAACAGTGAAAAAGTTCAACTCTGCCAATTATTGGGGCGATTCAATGCCAAACTGCAGAAAGAAAGGCCCCATTTGGCAAAGAAAAAAGTGCTTTTCCACCATGACAACACACAGGCTCACACCTTCGCCGACGTCACGGCCAAATTATTTGAATTGGGCTACGAACTGGTACCCCATCCACCGTATTCTCTAGATTTGGCCCCATGCGACGTCTTTTTGTTTCCAAACTTGAAAAAGTCACAAATTTGAGTTGAATGAGGAGGTCCCTGCCGCCATGGCAGTCAACTTTGCAGACCTCGAGAAAACGTATCTTTCAAACGGATTAAATAAGTCTGAGCATCACTGGGTCAAGTGTATTCAGCTAAGATGAGATTACGTTGAGGAATAAATCGCCATTTTTCCAAAATTTTCGATTTTCTTTTGTAGGCTAAGTACTTATCCGACCGCTCTCGTATTTCTATTGTAAGATCAGCACTGCTGTTTAACCAGCTCCTTCTTATGACGCTTTGCACCTTAGTAATTGAATAAGCTCGAATCTCTATCCTCGAACAACCTAGTACGTTTAAATAAAAATTTCAATTGATAGATGCTTGAGAAATTTATTAATTTTTTTTTTTCATTTGCGAAATATAAAATGTAACATTGTGATTAGCTGCAAAAACAAACTAAAATTATTGCAATACTGACTTCAGTGATATCAAGCCATAATATCCACTGACAAATTATGCAAGAAAGTGATTCAGCTCATTAACATTCTATTCAGTGTAAACTTGCCTCAATAAAACAATGAAAGAATACGATTTGGACAAAATCTGCAAGACAAATAAATAATTAAAAAATTTTATTCCCCATAGAGCAAAGTTACCTACCACAATAAATGTATTCAACGATAAATCGAAAAATCCGCCAACAGAGAATGTAATAGGACGCTGTGCATTAATGAGAAATATTCCTAATGACTTTGAAAAATCTTTGTCAAATGTATACCAAGCTGAGTTGTACCCAATTTGAGCTAAAGCTTGATTCTGGAGAGATTGAAATCAATTCAGCTTCACTATCTTTAACTTTGCAGACTTACCTGGTCCATAACTTGGTTTGCAAAAAAGCAGTATATAAATAGTTCACAAAAGACACAAAGCGAATACATGTACAAAATAGCCATTCTTCCAGAAACTTCTCTAGTAGTCGCTTGAAACCCGGTTAATGCAAAAATCAGTAATGAAACAAAAAACTGTATAAGGACGGTGTATTTAAAAATGTCTTCTATTCGATTTCGTAGACTGCAAAAAATAAACCCTTTATAAGAATTTGATGATATAAGTGAATTTAGAGCTTACTCAATGATAATTTCATGATGTTGCACACACTTCCGTAGACGCTTTCGAGGACTAAGAACGTTTTCGGTTTTGAGTTCATCCAAACTAAAATTGAGAACTCGCAATTGACATCGAATTTGGTTGATGAAGTTGATGTTTAAAGAATCGAGGACAACCACTTGTAGTGCAATTACCAATGCACTTAACACGTGATAAGCTGCTCTGACTACAAATGGCAGACTCATTGGCAATTTGGAACGATAAGGGAAAGCATTTCCAGCGATGCATGGATCTGGAAATCAAGAAAGAGGAAACCACATTTAATATCAGAGCAGTGAAAATATCAGGATAGTTTCTACACGATCCAAAGTCAATAGCTAGAGCCTACGTCTAGCATTGTTTTTTAATTGCTTCTGTCATTTATTTTTAAAAATTAAATAATTTTTAAGCTTAGAAACTAGTTTTTAGTGTTTTGTACTACTTAAAAAACTCTATTGAAATCGGTTTTCTCTGCTGATCTGTGGTCCTCAGCAGGTTTCCTCCGAAACTATCGCAGCTATGGACACCAAACTTGATAGCTAGATCAAAATTGATAACCCTTTAAAACTTTTGGTGTTCAATAATTTTTAAGTAGGTGTCCACCCATATCAGAAAGGGAGCCTTAAAAAATGTTTTTACCGAAGGTGCTCGTAGAGATCTATTTGATCATGTGCCATCATATAGAGGCTGCCTCTGATATCAAGATGAAAACATTAAATTCATACTGAAACAAACACAGGTATAGCGCGGTGTGCTACCTTCTAGTTTCGTCAAGCTTACGGTTTCATTGCCAGTAGCCGCTAGAGGACCAGCCGAAAACTTTTATTTTTTTGTGGTTGAGAGATGAATGCTACTTGTGTATAGAGCCTATGAATAGCATTCGTTGCGTACAAACATGTTTTGAAAACCAGAAGCAATGTCCTCCTTCTGATGGTGGCAACGCTTGCTCAATGGTTTCTAATGACAGGAATCTAACTAACGATGAAATAGATCTCTATTTGTCGAAGTTAGAGAAGCTGACGTTGGAAACGATTGAGAAAGTAGTTCCCAAGATTAAACATCGAAACAATATGGAAGGATATGAAACACCAACCATTACAAGGCTAAAAAGATCGAAGCCTCCTTCTCACATGCCTCAACAATATTTATCGGCAATTTTTGGACAACAACCTTCCCTTATTGGCTTTTGTTGAAATTGCATCTCAAAAATGCCCGGAACATAATCCGTTCACACTTCAGGAGTGAGGTCAGCAATCGATGCGCGGAAAAATTGATGGCTACTAGCCCATAGAACTCAGATTACATTTTCATGAAAGTAAATCCGTTCTTCCGTAAGAAGTCTCGAGTGAAGGTATCAAATATTGGATTCGCTAGTGATGAGATTAATCGTCTCGATAGGGCTGGTATCGAAATTGATAGAACGACTCCGGGTAGAAATGGAAACAGGATTGTATGTGATGGATTGCAGAAACTTGCACCGATTGGAACATATTTTGAATTGGTTCATCTACTAAGCCCTGAGAGAGGGAATGAAATATTTTCAGAGGTCGTTGAAGCAAAAGTTTCCGATTTCAAATCAAGCCTGAACGCTGAATCAATTCTTCATTTCAATGAAACATTAACATCTGACCCCATACCGAGCTTGAATCTTATTGATTATTTTGTCAGCTATGAAGACTTATGTTTCATATTTCGCAGGATAAATAACAAGAAATCATATGGTACTGATGGTATTCTAAATGTAGTTCTCTGACATTTGCCTGAGGTTGTTTGTAGGAATTATTGCATATGGTTCAACAACATGTTGAGCAATTCATATTTCCCAAATGAGTGAAAAAGGCTAAGGTATTTCCGATCTTGAAGAAAGGAAAAGAATCTTCCTGTCCTAAAAGCTATCGCTCAATCAGCTTGCTGCCTAACATCAGCAAGGTGTTTTAAATGATAATAAAGCATTAATCGCTCACAATGAGAAATATAACTTGATGCTGAATTGCCAATTTAGTTTTCGTGCCAGGCATTTGACAATACATGCAATAACGAAAGTAACCTCAGACATCTGTTGGAAACTAAATGATAGAGAATGTGTTGGAGCGTGTTTTATTGGTATGGAGAAAGCCGTCGATGCGGTGTGGTTAGATGGACTTATTTTTAAACTCCTTCAGGACAGATTCCCAAGACACCTTGTCTTTGTTGTAACTGATGGAAACCTGACGACAATACGCGATTCAAGGTCTTGAATGGTCTACAGCAGGGAACAGTTACTGCGCCGCTGCTCTTCTCAAAATTCATTCGTAAGCTATTAAACGGCTTTGATTTTAACGTCTCGTCAACGCGATCATTGGTAGCGTTTGCTAGTGATCTGATTATCTATACGGCAGACCGAAAAGCTGCAATAGTTCAGAGCAATCTTCAAAAAATGTTTAATGATGTGCAGCTGTACACCGACAATTGGCAATGCGAAGAAATGCTAAACATTTTTGTCGAGGGCCAGTCAGTACCTGAAACGTAATTGGAAGGATTATCACATCATGACTGGTGAGGGTAGTTCAGAACGCGCTCCACTTAAATCCTGTGTTCGATACCTCTGTGTTCATCTCGATCAGTATCTGTACTATACCGAACATGTCAAAATCATGCTCAGTAGAGCACATAAGGTAGTTATATCCCTTTGATGACTATTTTATTCCAGATACATTGATCAAAAGGTCAACGTTATTTGTTACGAGACCCTAGTCAGACCAGTTTTAACATATGAATGTGACATTGGGTGCGACCAGGGTGCTAGTACTATGAAAAAGTTAAGAGTTTTCGAAAGTAAATATGTTCGTGCATGTACTGGTTTGTATAGAACGCCTGAGATGGATTGGAAACACTATATATTGAATAGAAGAATTTATCAAACTTCTCAAGTGACGAGAGTCGATGTCTTCATATTGAGACTTCTTCAGAACAATATCGCAAGATCTGTAAATGTGAGCGTAAACCTCTAGATTTCACATCCGTTCCACCTTGCAGATGGGTATATTGAGACTTATCTCGCTACTGGCTTCAATTGGACATGAATCGATATGTTTTTGGTTCTGACGATGTACCAATAAGAAGATAAAATATCCTCCAAATTTGAGTTCACGAGACCAACAATTCTAATTATTATTTCTTAGATTTCTTCAACGGAGAACGGAGTAATTTGGGTATTGTTCGCTGAATGGTAATGTCTAAATTATTCGTGGTTATTTTTTGTGTTTTTTGTTTATTAGCTTTGAGTTTCAGCTCATTGTTGCTATATTTAGTGTTGTTGTTGTTTGTTTATGTTAAAAATTATGGATAGGGATCAATATTTATGATAGGTATTGCTTTGTTTATTATATTAGGCTTAGAGATAATTTTTAACGTTTAGGTTAGGAGTATTGTGATAGCATTGTATTAGAATAAGACAAAGTTTTTGATTGAATTTCATTAAAATTAGGTTATAATATACATATTAGATGTTACCATACCCATCTTCTGATCCAACAACGTTGGGCCGCGTGCATAGTTGATGTTCGTACACACCGAGAAGCCAATTGTATCTCAGATCAGTACTTGATTTAACTAACCTATTGATGTCATTTGTCAAAAGCGTACTCAGCAAACACCAGCCCGCTACAAAAATTGTACATCAAAGGGCTCCAAACGTGGTCTGTGGCATAAAATTTCACGGAGACCCTCGACAACCAGCTGGCTCCCATCTTATCATAAACATCGCTGAAAACAAGCAATGAGCTCTGGATGGTAGTCAAAGTGGCTATTAAGAACATGGCAGAACAGACGATTGGACATCAAGCCCGGCGCAAGACGAATGATTGGTTGGACGATGGGTGCCAGAATACGTTAGACAAAAAGAGTCAGGCGTACAAAGAATGCTTAAGTAGGAAGGAAGACGAAACACTATGAAAATCTCAGAAGAGTGACAAATAAAATCAAGATATTGGTGTAAGTCTAGTAAACTACAACACAAGACAAGCATACAAAGTAGTAAAAATCCTGAAATAAGGCTATCAGCCCAAGACCTCACTCTGCCTTGATGACATCAGCACCATTATCGCTGATGAAAACCGGATTAAGGACAGATGGAAATCATATTTCAAGAACCTCCTTAATCCTCCACACAGCTCAAAAATATCAGAGTCTATAGATATTCTCAGAGAGCTTCTATTAGCCCCACCAACTTTGGATGAAGTTTGTTTAACAGTCAAGGCCCAAAAGAATAATAACGTGCTGGGCATCGATGAAACGCCAGTGGAGCTCATTAAATATGATGGCAGTCATGTTCAAAAACCATCTACAAAGTCATTCACCACATTTGGCAAAAGGAACATGTGCCGAAAACGTGGAGCCAATCAATTACATTCCTTATCCATAAAAAACGTGACAAGCTATAAGCGATGGCCTGACCACCACGAGAGCTTCTGGTGTTGTTGGAATGTGGTGTTCAGTCTTATGTCGTGCCACTGGTGCTCTTTCCTCAGATCGCGTAATGCCCGGAAACTCTGCGAGAAGCTGATAGTACGCTGAGTTCGCGGATATTACCTTCGTGCTAAGTGTGCTGCGCATTTGCCATCACGAAATTCCATGTGAAACTGCGCCGCAGCCGGAGGTTGAGCATGAGTGCTGAGAATCTATATGTGGCGGTAGGTATTCCATTTATGGCTGCCAGTTTCTATGAGGCCCTCTTGAGTGAGTTGTGCATAAACGAACGCGGGACTACGCACAAATTGGCTCCAGTATCAACGCGAAACATTTTCTCCGATCGAGGACGAATAAGCGGCAAGGCTTTTGGCTGTTCTCACTGACTGCCATCAGTAACTTCCATTTGCATTTCTCTAGAACGAGCACGATTTTTTGCACTAATTGGCGTAGCACCGAAACATTGATAGTACCAACAGTGCTCATTTTTTTTGTAACTCGGAGTTTGAGCAGCTGCTAAAGTTTGAGCGTGGCTGGCTGCGACTAAGGCGACTTGTAAAGTATAGATCTCATGCTTAATGATCTCCATCATCTCCGCCATTTTTAAACTAAGTGCGGTTTCAAACGAGGTTGCGTCGCGCGAGATTTCGTGGGTTTGCGCGTTGCTCCTCAGTTTTGACGCGACTGTATCCACGAGATCAGCTACTTGATTGAGTGTTTGAGACTATTGCCAGAGCATATCTACTAAGTAGCAGCTGCAATTAGAATAAATTTTCTTTCTTACGGTACTTATGGAGTAGAGAGAATTAGACTAAAAGTGCGTATGTATGGTAAGCAAAAACTTGAACTTGCATGTAATTTTACCAACACAAGGTAAACTTTAATCCATCTTTTACACGTTTATTTGCCTCTCTTTTCATTTTGACAGCTCCTCGATTGCAGGTGCTAGTTAGTATATATGCTCTGCTATTGCGTCACCAGTATGACTTGGATATTTGACGGCAACGCCTGGGTCCAAATCGTGCATATCACTTCGTCGTTTTCAGTCACCCATCACAGCTTTCTCGAGTGGTTTGCGCATTTCAACTGGTTGCGAGGCACTGAGTGATTTCACTAATTTGTTCTTTAGAGTTGCAAACAGGTTCGCCAGTTGCGGGTTAAGCACTATGTCTTCCACTTCGATTGTATAACGCGCACAGAGAGCTAACACAGCGTGGCTGAATTTCAGCTCTTTGGTTGTAATTCCTGCCGTTTTGAAATAACGTTCGATGAGTGCGACCTCAGTGTGAGATTTCCAGGCATGAACTTTAGTAATTTCACTGTCAATACACTCTGTTGGGCACTGACCACGGCTGCGTTTCTGCGCAAGCACCCTGAGCTTCGTTTTGTTCGCCGCACTTACCTCTATGTAACTTAATATCCCTTGTTTTCACGCGTTGTGTGTCCCGGTTACGTCGTTGTCACCAATTTGTGGGTTAAGGCGAATGCTAAGTGGCGATTAAAACTTGTAAGTGCGGGTGAATGTGTACAGCCTTTTATTCGAGAATAAATCTGACCGGGCGTACTGCAGCGCGTCGAGTTCATTCGAGAAGTGTCAGAATCTCTCGTATGACGGGAATGATTCTAATTATCCGATTGTAGGGTTGTGGATTTTGGATTTTCCGGTTATTCAAATGAGGTTGCGCTTAAAATTTCAAAATTCCGAATTTGAGTTCACGAGATCAACGGTTTCAATGGAGATACTCATTTGCGAGGTATGTTGAGGCTGGTTGAGCTGAGGCGGAGTAGTCTAGGACTTATTGGCTAAATGGCAATAACAAACTTATTCATGGTCATTTGTAGCTATTCGTGGTGTTTCGTGCATTTTTTTTTCAGTTCATTATTGCTATGTGAATTATTATTGTAATTTGTTTGTTTTCGTTATTTTGAATAACTAGAAATAAGGTTAGCATGTAGGCTAGAAATATTTTATTATTGGTTTATTAAGATTTGTTAAAGTTTTTCGATAATATTAATTCAAATTAAATTGACACATATTACCTGTAAGCTCAAAGTACACTCTTTCGTTGCGTTCTTTAGTTACATTTAATTTCTGTTAGAGTTGGTTGGTTTTTTTCTTCTTTTGAGGGTTTTGTACTAAAATATAAAACCCCATTAGAATCACGAGCTATGTCTATCCATCTGTATGTCACAACAGTTTATCTCTGAAACTAAAGAAGCCACAGCCTTGAAACTTTATGGACAGGACTCATTGAAAGTTTTTGGGGGGAAAAATTTTCGGAGAGTTTCCCCTACATAGGAGGGTGTCCCTTAAATTTTTTTTTCATCAAAGCTACTTAAGTGGGATGTTATATGAAAGGTTTAAATGAGATCTTTTCAAGACATGTCTAAACCCTCTGTAGCGCGGTGTGACATTTCTGTCAGAAAATGATTCTTTGCCTACCACGATTCTAATAATTTTTCTAGTCCCTTTTGAGTCAATGTAACATTCGCGTCACAAACCGATGTATCGACTTAGTATAACACAAAAAATGTAGAAGGCGTTAGTGCCACGTGCAAGCCAGTGTTCGCCGGCCAATCAGCTCAAACCACCTACGTGCTTTTGAAAAATAATTCAAAAATAGAAAAACGTGATAAAAATTGTGTGTTTTTGTAAAATACAATATCTAAGGTAAGTACATGTACTTTGTGGTATAGATAACGTTTTTGTGAATTGAAATATTTCGATGAGTTTGACTTTCTGACATGTTTGTACCAGAAATATTACATTGCCTAACTTGGGTAAATTATGACAACATTGCAGATCCAGATTTTGATGGTGAGGATTTGATGTAGCAAGAGGAGTTCTCCAGCTACAACAATAAAAGTGTTGCACTAAATCTTGATGAGTTAATTCATAACTAAGATGGCAATTGACCATCTACATCTACTACTGCTGATGTGTCAGCTGGATCGCGCTCAGCTCAACCGGAAAAATGTGCTTATAGATCTCGAAAACTAAACGTAAAATGGAAGAAAAAAATCTGCTTTTGAATAATGAGCAGTTACGTTTTCTAGGAAACGAAAACGTACCAGCAGATCGATTAGAACTTGACACGCCAGTCCAGATATTCTTGTATTTATTTCCCACGGATGTGATTGAATTCATTGCAACACAAACTAATTTATATATTGTGCAGAAGGATCCTAATAATACTTTTCGCGTTTCCACAACAAACCCTCAGCAATTTATTGGAAAAGTTTATCTCAGTCTTTCATTCACCTTCCTTGCGTCACCAGTCATTGGAATTCCATTATTGGAACTCCTATTATTCAAGAAGTTATGCCGGTAAAACTGCTTGAAAAGATTCGAAAGTATATTCATTTCAATGACAATTTACAAATCTTGCCCCACGAGCATCCCGGATTCGACAGATTATTCAAAATACGACCAATTGTTCAAAAATTGAACGAAAATTTCGCCAAAGTTCCCATGGGGCAGTACCTTTTTGTCGATGAACAGGTATGTTCAACAAAAGCCAGAAATAACTTGAAAAGATATAACCCGAAAAAGCCTCACAAATGGGGCTACAAGATTTACGTTCTTTGTGGAGTCTCTGGGTTTGCTTACAAAATTGAACCTGAAACTGGCTCAGAAAATGTGGTACTGCCCCATGAGCCTGATCTGGGTGCCTCTTCAAATGTTGTCATGCATCTATCACGAGGAATACCTCACAATCAAAATTATGGACTGTACGAGGTCTGTTCAAAAAGTACCCGGAATTTTTAAATTTCGCGGGTCTGAAAAGTCCGATTGTCAAAATTTTTTTGTATTGTGTTGGTATACATGCCCCTAAAGTATGATAAAATTTTCAGCCATATTCACTGTTTAATTTGTCTGTGGTAGTCGCTAAGGTTTGACGTGTTTTTATGAGCTCGGCGATTTTTGCTGAAACTGCTGAGTTCTGACCAAAAAAACAATCGCATGAAGATCACTCAGGAGCTGTTAATTGACGTCAACGACGACCCGAGTTTGCTTGAAAGGGTCATAACTGGTGATGAAACATGGGTGTATGGTTATGATGTCGAAACCAAAGCACAATCGTCCACCTGGAAGCATCCAACGTCACCAAGAGCGAAAAAAGCACGTCAAGTTCGATCAAATGTCAAGGTTTTGCTTAATGTTTTCTTCGATTATAATGGCATAGTGCATCAAGAGTTCTTACCACAAGGTCGTATGGTTAATGAAGAGTATTACCTTGAAATTATGCGACGTTTGCGTGAAGCAATCCGCAAAAATACGCTCCGATTTATGGAAAAAGAATTCGTGGCTTTTGTACCACGATAATGCACCTGCTCACTCGTCGTTGCTTGTTCGTAATTTTTTGGCAAAAAACAATACCGTAGTCATGCCCCAACCTCCATATTCACCAGATATCGCTCCGTGTGACTTTTTCCTGTTCCCAAAGTTGAAGAGACCCATGAAAGGTCGGTGTTTTTCCTCGATTGAAGAAATAAAGACCGAATCGCTGAGAGTGCTCAAGGACATACCAAAAAGTGCATATCAAAAGTACTTCGAAGATTGGAAAAAACGCTGGCATAAGTGTATTATATCTGGGGGGGACTACTTTGAAGGGGACCACATTGATGTAGATGAATAAATAAATATTTTTTGAAAAATCGAAAATTCCGGGAGTTTTTTGAACAGACCTCGTATTTTGACAATTATTTTACATCTCTCCCGTTGATAGAATGCTTGTCAAAAAATGGTATACTAAGTGTGGTTACTGTACGTTGAAACAGAATTCCTGATTGCTAATTACCTACCGACAAAGAAATGTCTAAAATAGACAGAGGGTATTCTATTGAGTATGTTGCTGATGTCAATGAAGTGGATATTTCAACTGTATCCTGGAAAGGTAACAAAGTAGTAAATTTAGCTTCAAAGTTTGTGGGAGAAATGCCAAAAGCCCAGGTGAGGAGGTATGACAAGAAGAACAGGCAGTTCATATCAATTGATCGTCCAAATATTGTTGGAGAATATAATCACCACATGGGTGGCGTAGATCTAATTGATAGCATCATGGGGCTCTACAAAATAAAACTTCGCAGCAAGAGATGGCAGGTTCGCATGTTTTACCATGTATTCGATTTGAGTATGACAAACGCGTGGCTTCTTTAAAAAAAATTAAAAAAGGAAAGGGCTTGGACGAAAAATTATTGAACTCATCAGATTTTCAACTTTATGTAAGCTTGGTGTGCCATCAAAATCGAATACCCGTCGATCTATAGGAAATGGAAATCAAGCAAAACGACACAAAGGTCCCGCACAACATATTCCTCTAGAGGCAGTCTGGTAATACCAGACAGTACACTGGCCTGTTTGGACAGAAAAGAGAATTTGATGCAAATTCTCAAAGTGCCTTGGGGTCTCGCAAATAATGTGCGAGAAATATGGAGTTGCTCTATACTATACTAAACAAAATAATTGCTTTAGATAATCTCATATGAGTTAAGTTACCATGTCGATACATTGTAACATTTCTGTAACATTCCCTAAAATTGTGTTTTTTCGAAATTTATAAAAATAAACAGAATTTCGAAAAACACGTGTATTTTTATTTATTTAGATGAATGATTTTCATTACTTATTTTAAAATTTTCAGATGTTGTTCTACAGAGGGTTAAAATTACCTTATTGGTGTCGAAGCGAGCAAGAGAACTTCAAAATTTGGCTTAACAAGAAAAATAGATGCCTGGTAATTTAAAATTTTACCAACCTATTTTATACAAAAGAGAAAAACTGAGTATGTTTTTTTTAAACAATGAGATATTTCAATTGCGTTTTGTTCGTAATTCGGAATAAACATTATATTGACAATAAAAGGGAATTTTTGTAAACAAATTTCACCTTCACAAAATACTCCAACTGAAATAAAAAACTTCCTTTTAATTTTGTGTGTTTTATTTTTCTCGAAATCGATTTTCGACCGTAATCGTTCGGTCTTCTTCAGTATCAATGCAGCAAGCAACTCTACACAAAATTGAACGATACGACTCTCAAGATTTACGAGAAGCATCTGGAGCTTATACGAGAATATCAACAATGTGCTAAAAGTTATACATATATATGACTTACTGGAAATAGCGGACATAGCATACCAATGTGAGAAAGACAAGAAAAGGGAAATACATCGGAAAAGTTGAATCGATTGGAAGAAGCAGCGAAACCAGTGAAAAATTCGTGGATATTCAAGAAATCCCCCCAGACTGTCAACAAATCGAGTGTAGTTTTTAACGAAAATGAAATGCAATTACTCAACATGGGATTAAATTACGCTATAAAACCATCAAAAATACCTATAGAGGACATCCTCGTAGAAACGGAAGCAGCAATGAGTAGACTACTGGAAGCACAGAAAACGATGGCAAGGAATGATGTAGCCGAAGCGATAAAGGGAGCAAAAAAGGTAGTAAACAGTGAAGAGGTGACCATAGTTGTTGAATTGAAGAAGAAACCGATTCACTTCGTCAAGGCAGATAGAGAAATACAGTGGTAGTGATGAATAAAAGCAAGTACGATCAGGTGGTTATATAAAAGCTAAGCACCGGTAATTTCTTCGAGCTAGCCGGAGTCCATTAGAGGTATCCATGAAAAGATTCGAAAGGACAATTAAAAGTTGTGAGTCATTAATTGGCGAATTGACGAAGGTTAGATTGAGCAGCCCTACTTTGCCTAGGATAAAGTGTTTGCCAAAAATATATAAAAAGGGGAACGAAATGCGTGACATTATTTCGGCCGTGAATGCACCGATCCAAAAACTGACAAGATGGTTGGTGAATGAATTTAAGGGAATGACTCAAATAAATAGTTGATCAATAAAAAACAGCAAAGAATTCTCTGAGAAAAATTCTAAAGTTTAGCCCACTAGCGCAAGACGAAATTATGGTGTCTTTCGACGTGAAAGCTCTATTCCCGGGTATTCCGGTGATGGAAATACTGAGATACATACAAGAATGGCTTTTTCTCCAAGAAAATTCATTATCTTGGAAAATAAAAACTAGGCAGTGTATCCAACTAGCGAAACTTTGCATGACTGAAAATTATTTCACCTTTAGGGGGAAATTTCATAAGACAAAAGGCGGAGTAGCGATGGGAAATCCGCTCCATTATTCTTCGGCGAAATATTTATGATGAAATTAGAAGGCCACTTACCAAAATATTGGGTCCGATATGTGGACGACGTGTTTGCATATGCGAAAACGAATAACGTAGAGCAGGTGCTTGCTGACCTGAATCTATCCGACAAGAATATACAGGTAGTATTCACGATGAAGGAAGAGAAAGACGGTAAACTATCGTTCCTAGATACAGTAGGAACGAGAACTCAAACAAATATAACTTACAATGTATATCGGAAAGCAACTCACACACAGAGACATATCCCAAATAGAACAAATCATTTGCAGCAAATCAAGGTTTCTCTGTACAGAGCCATGAGCCACAGGATGCTCGATTTGCCGCTAAGCAAAGAAGCTACGGAAAAGGAGATGAGGCACATTGTTGAAACAGTTAGACTAAATGGCTTCAAGGGTTCGAAAATTAGGAGAATGGCACAAAAGATCCAGATAACTAGACAGGGATAGGGGTGATCAACATTATCAAATGTGAATACCGAAAGCACGTACTGGAAGGCTTTAACTTATCATGAAGGCATCAGCAATCGGGTCAAGAGGCGAATCAATCAGCTCACTTTTGTACGGTTAATTGAATCAAGCAGCAAGAGCCAGCTTAAAAACATTCTTGGATGAACAAAGGACAAACGCGAACCATATGAAAAATCTGGTATCTATCGCGTCGAATGCCCCACTTGTGAAGAAGCCTGCATAGATCAAACGAGTTGACTCATCGCGCGCGAATCAAGGAGCATCTAGGCGAAGGAGCAACAGCAAGGAAGAAAGGAAGAACTTCGATTTTCAAGTTTATTTATTTATTTATTTATTTAAGTATCAACAAACAGACAGAAGTCCAATTACATGTTGTGTATAAATTAGAACTAACGCTAATATTAAAGGAAATATATATATGAAACTAATGGAATCCAAGAAATAGGAAATAAAAGAAAATTGTGCAATTACTTAACTACTAACTAATACATGAAGAGAGAGCAGTTATAAAGATGACCAAGATTAATAATTTTAGTTGTAAATTTTCTTTTTAAGGCAATTTTTAAAGGCGGCAAGCGACTGTGGTAGAGGACCAAGACATAGCTGGTTATGCAAACGGGGCAAGCGTAGTAAGGGAGGTAGGAAGAAGGTGTTAGTGCGTGCGAAGGGAACAAGGAATTGATCGGAAGCTCTATTAGGGCGACTAGTGTTCAATGTAAGAATGTAACTGCATAGAGTTTGGGGTATGTGACCGTGATAAAGCTTGTACAAGATGCATTCATCAAGAAAGCATCGTCTAGATTCAAGGGAAGGGAGTTTCAAAGTACGAAGACGGTCACTATAGGGGACGTAAGGGAGGTTGAATTTGACAAAAGGAGACCGTGTGAATCTGCGTTGAACCGACTCAATAGCATCAATATGACTCCTGTGGTGAGGGCTCCATATTTGGGAGCAGTATTCCAGGTTACTGCAAAAAAGTGAAAGGTAAAGGCACTCACAGGAGGCGATATGCTGAAACAAGGAAGCGGATTTTAAAATGAACCCTGAAAGGCGGGAGGCTTTGTTGATGACTTGGGCTATGTGGAGGTCAAACTTTAATTTATAATCAAACACCACACCAAGATCCTTAAAAGAAGTTATACTGCACAAAGGGGTTCCAACAAGGCTGTAGGTGGAGAGAAAAAGGATTTTTTTTACAGGAGAATGTCATCTGGTGGCATTTGGAAACATTCAAGGAGAGATGGTTTGATTTGCACCATTCACTTAGACGCAGTAGGTCACTTTGCAAGGTATCAACATCACATTGTGAGTCAATTACCCGATAGATCTTAAAGTCGTCAGCATAAAGCAGGCAGGGAGAAGTGATAACAGAGGGAAGATCATTGACAAATAGTAGGAATAAAATTGGGCCAATTATGGATCCTTGCGGTACACCTGAGCTGGGGCAAAATGTAGAGGAGAAGCAGAAGTTAACAGTGACAAGACAACGACGATCCCAAACATAGGATAGAAGCCAGGAGTACAGGAAATCAGGAATTCGGAAATTTTTAAATTCCTGAAATAAAAGTGCATGATCTACAGAATCAAACGCTTTAGAGAAATCTGTGAAAATAACGTCTATTTGTTGCTGACGGTCAAGGGCTGCAGCAATGTGGTGTGTAAAAGAAAGCAAGTTAGTGAGTATAAGGGGAAACAGAGTATCGAGAATGATCTTTTCAAGGATTTTCCCAAAACAGGGAAGGAGAGATATAGGACGATAGTTACAAACGGAATTGCGATCTCCAGATTTGAAGATAGGAAGAATATGGGCAATTTTCCACTGGGAAGGAAAAATCCTAGTGGCTAAGCTCAAATTATAAATAATTGAAAGAGGAACACAAAGAGACAAGGAAAGTGATTTTGCAAGGAAGTTTAGAATGCCGTCTGGGCCACCACCACTACTAGTATCAAGACTCCTTAAGAGCAGTTCAACCTGCAAGGGATTGGTACGAAGCGCGGGAGAAGAAAAGGAAGAAGAAGAAGAGTAGAAAGTGCGGAAAAAGGAAGAAAAGAAAGAAGCAAAAAGTTCACAGGGCTCCTGAGGGGTAGATGATGTAATGTCATCGTAGCTGAAACTAGCTGGTGTATGATGAGAGCTCTTTAGAGATTTGACATAAGACCAGAAAGCGCGAGTTTGATTTGATTCAAGTGAAACTTCGACATGATTGACGTAAGCACGAAGAGCAAGCTTTGCAATTTTCTTAGCGTCAGCTCGTCTCTGCTTGTAAGCGGCAAGTTCATTTGGAAGGCCACTGGAGAGGAGTTTTCTTCGGGATGCATCCTTCACCTTAATGGCTTTGGCAACATCTGAGTTAAACCAAGAGCATCTTTATGCCTCCTTGGGGGAAACAAAGGAGTGAATTGAGTGATTAAGGATGAGAGAAACAGATAGAACTTATCAACGCACTCTTCAAAGCTCAGGTTGCTGAAAAAAGAATACCAATTAACTGCGTTAATATGAGAATCTATGCTGCGAAGATCCGCTTTTAAAAAGTTATAGCGGCAAGGTGATGTATTTCTAGGCAAAGGTGGAGATGAGATAGAAAGCTCCAAAAAGAGAGGTGGATGGTGAGGATCTGGCTTAATGAAGGGTGAGAGTGAGGTGGATGCAACAAGAGAAGAGGCTGACAAATTGGAAAAAGCAAGGTCAAGCAGTTCATTATTGGAGTTTGCACTAGTACTGAATTGGGCGAAGGAGCATACGGAGAGAAATGAGTAAAGGGCAAACGACAAATTACCTCCGGACAGTATGGAAAGATAATCACTATCCCAAGTAATGGAAGGAAGGTTGAAGTCTCCACAGAGCAATACAGGGGAAGATGGGAAATGAGTTAGGATGTAGCTGGAGAATTCCGCAAAGAAACGTTCATACACCATAGCAGAGCTGCTACATGGGATGTAGACACACGAAACGAGAAGGGAGAGAGCATCAGAAAGAGAGACTTGCACAATACTACACTCCACTGGGAGCGAAGGTAAAAAATCCTCACAAGAGATGCTATTAAGAGAGGCATGTACACCCACAAGAATACCCCCACCATCAGATTTGCCAGTGGCAACACGATCTCTATCTCTGCGAAAAATTAGGTTATTGGGAAGGAGTTCACTGTTATAAATATCATTTGTCAGCCATGTCTCAGTTAGACAGATGATCTGATGCCGATATATAATTGAAGAGATACGAAATTCAGATGTCTTCGTCCTCAAACCACGGACATTTTGATAATAACAGGACAAAGATGAAATTGTACAAAGTTTACGATGCAAGGAGGTGCGAGGCGTATTACTTGTTTCTCCTGTTACTAAAGGACACAGTGTTGTTACGCTTCTGATTGGCAGGAAACTGTTTTACCAGTACTCCAGGAGGCCAAAATTCTTTTTCCAACAGGCAATTGAGATTGGCTGGAACCTTGATTTTGTATGAAGCAATTAAACGGTTTGTCTTCCTGTCTGGAGTGAGTTTCGTACACTGGAGCAAATCAGGTATAAAATTCAATTTAAACTTGATGTGATTGATGATGTCTTCAACCTGTGTGTTATAGTCCAATCTTGATATGAAGATTTGTAAGGGCGGCGAAATAGCACGCAGTGGGTTGCCACATTTAATTGAATTATCATTCACTGCAACTCTAGGCGAACTTAAAGTTTCAGTGTTGTTCCGGGATGGTGATGATGCTCCAGAGGTTGAACCATTAGATTGAAGCGCTCGTCTGCTTCTGGTTATGACGGTAGGTTTCAAATTATTTGAAGTCGTGTTGGCCGCACTTGAGGGGCCAGCAAGGTTTACATCGGAAGTCGATGAAGGAGGCAGATCAACTCTGGCATGCTGGCTAAGAAAAGATATTTCTTCCCACGCTGAGTCCAGCTGGTCGCGCAGCAAATTGTACCCAATGACTAGGTTATCGATTATTGTTCGCGTTTGGTTCGACTTATCCACGAGTGATAACATAGGAGAACCACGGCACTTTGGACACAGCCAATAAAGACTGAAGTTCGGGTTGTTAGTGCTGTCCGCGATCGCTTTGGATAAATCTGCACACTTTGCATGGAAAGTCAGACCGCAAAGGGCACCACATGTAATTATGGGTGTTTTGCCCTGCTTATCAATGCAGGAAGGAGCCAAACAATTTGCCATGTTCAATTATAAGATTATAATGACCAAATAAATATAATTATACAATTCCAATAAAATAATGTCCAAAAAAAAGAATTGTCCAATAAAAAGAAAAAGTAAGAGACTTACAAATAATTCGCAAGAATTGATCACAATATAAGATATGTGCAAAGTATATGAAACGTAAGCACTCTTGGTAATCGCAAACACAAACCGAAAATAACAGACGTTTAGCACGAACCACTAAACAATAGCGAACTAGTATACTATTGGTTAAGGGCGTAGATACACTAAGGTAGGAGTATAAGGTGACCACGAATACGCGATAAAGCAGGAAAGGAAAATCATACAGGTGGCACTACAAAAGTTGAAAGCAGCGCAGCAAGCTCGATGCACATCCGGTTTGAGACTTAGGTAAGAAGTTCAAATGATTAAAAGAACAACAGGGTTCTCTAAGACCTAAGAAGAGCACTTGAGTCAAGAACATGTTTAAAAAACAGAGGGAAATACGCTCGTGCACTGCTTGGAAAAATTATCGATATGACTACCGAGTTGTAAGAATACCGACGCTGTTAGGATAAACTTCGAGCAAACACGAAAAAAGAGTGTTAGAAGTCGGCGAAGTAAAGCACACGTCAGCGGTAGCAGAACATATTACCACGTTGGCGGTAGCAGAACATATTACCACGAAGGGACACAAGATAACAATGGAGGATGCAACAGTCATCAAGGAAGCCAGAAACATACGTGAATTGAATGTGACGGAAAGCCTGGCAATCACCCGGAAAAAGAAAAAATTGATGAATCAGGATGACGGAAACTGCAGATTACGGCTATTCAAATTAATTAAATGATAAGAATATCTTTTCTGAATTTTGGAAAAACAATATCTTTATAACTACCCTTTTGTAAATTACCTTCCGCAAATTTCCTTACTTTCCTTTTATTACCTAAAAATGATCTGAAGTAAATTTCCTTAAACACACTTAGTATATAAGCAGGAATGTTAGTCAAAATAAATTAATCGCTGAAGAAGACCGAAAATCGATTTCGAGAAAAACAAAACACACAAAATTAAAAGGAAGCTTTTTATTTCTACTTTCAGTCAAAAGGTAATAGTTGACATCAAATGAGCATTGAATTTTAAAAATCTTGTTTTTGTCTCATCTTTGCCTTGTTTTGAATTAGAATTGGAGAGTAAGGCTGAGATGATAAAAAATGAGCATTTCCGGTAGCTAAACATTATAACTGAATAACAGATCTACTCATACATCCACTAACATTTCCTCGCTGAACTAGCTAACCTGTCAGTAGTCATGCACTTGTTAGACTGTCATGTGACCAAACTATTGACGGTAATGGTACTGCTCGTTACCTCTGCTCAAGACTCTACGCCTTTAGGTCATTGTAAAGTTGAACCGTTGAGGCCCTATTTATTTAACTCTAGTGAAGAATTTTATAAATTGGAACTCTTTATGTAAATTTTTTTTATATCGTTTGCCCTAAACTCATTTGGCTGAGAAGCTCTCTATAATCTTGGGCGGAAAAGTTTCACCATAGTGTAAAGCCAATCAAATTTCTTTATATTTAAAACCTATACTTCTTCCACGCTTCCAGCGAAATTTAACATGGAACTTAATAAATCAAATGAATTCAGATGAATACACAATAGTTCTCATACTCACTTATGATAATGAACCCCGCTCCCGCAACCGCAGTAATAAATACTATACCAAAATATGCCAGGAAAACCGAAGTATTAAATTTCTCTGAAACTGCCAACAATTCTCTCTGTAAAAGAAAACTTCTTGTTCAACAAAATAAAACTATTCACAGATTTGAAACTCACCTGTTTTGACGTTTTTGTAAATTGCGCATTCGAAGTTTGCAAAATCTGAATCACGCGCAAAATTTCTTTGATATGAACAAGCACATTAATCGTCTCCAAAAAAAATGAGCCTTATGACATTTTTTTTAGTTAATATTATAAGCCAAAATGTACCTTCAAAATGCCGCCGATATGGCAAAAGGTCAAAGAAACGTTTTGTGTAAGTGCATCCAAGTCTTCATAGGCGTCAAAAATGTCCAAAATTTCATAATACGTATAGAGCACTGTAATAACACTCAAAACCAAAACTGAATAAAGTTGGATTAAAAGTGTTGTTGAATGATTCGTTGTGAGCTTTGGAAAAGGTATTCCAAGAATGCGCCCAAAAAACAAATTCAAAGAGATTGAACCAATTTCACCACTTCCTTCAATGAAATAGTCCTCAATTTTCCTATAAATCAGATCCATCTTCTGTCACGGTCAGAACCTGGAAAGTAACTGAAATTCACCTGATTGAAATGTAAAAAGGAAACCTCGTTCAATAAATTTACAATGGGAAACTTATAAAAGTCATTATAAGTTTGTTTCTTTAAATGCCATTGATTGCTGATAATAGTTTGCCGTTACAAACTAAAGTAATTTCAATAATCACCTACCCTTAAATAGGTGCGAGGCTGTCAGGAATAATAAGCCATAAATGTTAAATTCAGCTTGGCACGTTAAGGATCAGCGAGTTTATCGGACAATTTAAAGTTAGAAATAATAATAACTGGATTGCTTTAATTTTCATTGACTCTTCAATGAAAATTAGTTTCAAATTGTAGTCACGAGCGTGATTTATGAGTGGCAAATACGTTGATAAAGTTCTTTAGCAAACAATTTATGCACTGAATTTTTGATACCCTGCGCTCCAAAGGAAGGCAATTTTCAACATGCACGCAATCGGAATATGGCATCCAGTTTTTCAGTTCACTCAAAAACAGCACTATATATAAATTTAGGCTATCAATAAGCTTCTGTTGAGTTCTATAATAATTTATTTGGTATTAATTAGCTTAACAGATCAACTTAAGATTTTTCTAGTGAAAATGGGTAGATAAAATGTCCGTTCAGAACTGCAGCGATAGCCTGCTGCCTTGGCGAGAGAGAATGGTGGTGTTCGCCGAGACTGGCCTTGTCTGTCGTGGTTTCGTGGGACGGGTTCTTTTCCCCAGCACAAAGGCCCACTGCAAAAGAATTTCGCATTCACGAATTAAGAGATAAAATACAGGTTGACAGGTATCCAGACCGAGGTAACCCGCTAAGGGTTGAAATTGCCAAAGCAAGCAACAAACTGGTCCTAGCGAAAACAGACAGGACTTGGACTTGGGAGGGCTTCCTCTTTACTGACGATACTTATGGCCCCTAAATAAGAGTGGGGCATCCAGGTGGAAGCGGTGCCCCCTCGCCCCTCGGATCAAGATCCAACGTATACATGGCCAGATGTTTTCCATTTGAATGAAAAACTTATGCAAATATAGTTCGCATAAACTTTTGCCTCAAATGGAAAACATCAACGTAGCAAATTTATGTTATAGTCTTATGCTATGGAATCACATAATATACCATAAATGAGCACGCGAGCGGAAAGCCACTCTACCCTGCGAGAGCATCTGTAACGACATAAAAAGGGGTGAGCTCACCCGATGGCTAGCTCATTATATCGGAGGGGCCAGCCAACGTGAAGGGTCCCATACCCGGTCAGGCTCACAAAATCAAATGGAAAGACTGAGTTTTAAATTTAATTACAAAATATTTTTATTTCTTGATGCTTATAATGTATATAAGTTAATTCTTTTATGACTAAATAAATCCCTTGATCTTAACTAATATAAATTGATACAATTTATGAAGCATTTAAGATTTGAAATGAAACTTTTCTTAATTGGACTCAGCATTAACCTGATCAAAATTTTTAAATAACTTAAAGTGAACATTTGGATGGGAAATAGGGTATAAACCGAATCAAAGATACAAGCGATTTAAATGTATGATTCAATCTGCAGAAGCCATCAGATAAAATTATTTGTGTAAAATCTATTCTGGTTGGTTATTAAACATGAAATGAATTTTTTTAAATTGTAATATAGGATGCACTCACAAGACAAGATTCACTCACAAGCAAGCAACCAAAAGAATACTTACTCAACATCCTCAACATGCGCTCGTTGGTGGTGTGGGTGACCCTATTCGAATGTCTATCGACTCTAATCTTTGATTCTGCTCAGAAGTCATTTGGTAATAACATTGCAAGAATATTTACGTGGCTAAATTTGTTTATTGTGTGATTTATACCCCATATGAAAATACTTATAATAGGCTAATATGCACGAAAAAGTTTGACTTTTTGATGCTGGATACGGAAATGTTTACTTTTTCAGAACTCGAGGCTGGGCTTATGTTTTTTAGTGGTATTGATGAGCTTCCTTTAGATTTTTCTAGCCGCGTTTCAGAGTTTGAAAAATAAACAGGCTTTATCTAATAGGTCTAAACCGAGATAGAAAACGATCAGCAATACACTTTATGTTTTAGATGTCAGACTAGGGCTCATAGCTAAAATGACTAGACATGCATTTTGGAACAGAGGAAAACTGCTACTATAATTTTATCCTTTCATTTTCTAATGTTCTCATTTGATGTTGCTCAAAAGTTGCAGCCACACAGATGTTTGCTTCGATAGGTTCTGTATATAATTAGTTGTAAGGCAATACGAGGACCAACAGTTTTTGACCGAATTTTCCCATCTAACTATCTCACCGGCAGTTCAGCCCGGTTCCCTGATATTCAGTCTTAGCGCTACCGCAGAAAAAATTCAAGACAGCCGTTTTGCGATATAACTTCATCAAAGCAAGAGTTTCCTCACGATCACTTGAATATTGAAACAAATTTGAGAAAGTTCACTTTTAAGGATTTTCAGCGAATTGCGCTGGTAAATAAAATGTTTATTTCAATTAACATTCTGCCATTATGTACTCGATCCCTTGAACTGTCAGCTTCTATATATTGCGTAAAATCTAAGGATTCCTTACTTAAATGATTGCAGTTAGAAGCTAAATTAAAAATAATTGTATTTACTTCCGAGTGCATTAACACAAACCAAACCAACTAATAATATTTTGTTGCCATTGAAGATGCGACACACATTTGAACGGTACACACCGAAACACGAAATAGATCTAAAACCAAATTTGCGTGGTGTTTCCGCAACCGAAATGTTCATTTCTTTTTCCTTCTTTTCAAATGTCGCAAAGCGAGGTTATGTTCTGGGAACCACCGCTAGCTGGTTGGTCGAGTTTAGCTGTTTTTCTTTATCCGTTGGGTTTGGCTTCTATGGGGGAGGGGGTGATTTCTTTAGCACAAATGGCTGTTTAATCACTGCTCTAAAGAGTCGTAAATCGATCTATCACCATATAGATTACTTGAATCTTATAGATTTGAGCGATTGCTCCACCACTGAGAATGAATACCAGAAGAAATTTCTGACTATCTCTTCGCGAAGTTGGAAAATTCGATAATTATATAGGTTAGTACACTGGTTGCGAGCAATTTGATTTCTTCCTTTACTTAACACACTCCCGCAAAAATTCACTGCCAAATAAAATCACTTTACACCTAAACACGATCCGCCTATCGATTTTCTTGACACAAATGCTTGTATTGCAAATGCTGGTGGCAGCGCTCGACCGCGATAATCAAGGATTGGGCGGAAGATCGTATTTATTGCTGATCGTTTTTGCAATTGACATTCTCAAGAATACATTTTGATACGAATTGGACTGTTTTTGAACGAAAACTCCCAAAAAATTTTACTCTATCTCAATTCGTTGCCGGTGCGTTTCACCGACGTGCGCCATTTGTGGCGATCTAGACCAGACTCTCGGATCCGCTCAAGCGGATCTGCTCGCTTGTTGCGAACAGCCGCCGTACCGTACATGCCGCAATCCCATCCGATGGAGATTGCATTGTGGCAATGTAATTCGTAATTTTCGAGCAGTTTGCTTTGTAATTTAATTTTGTCGATTTCCCATCGATTTATAATCTTATTCCAGCCCAACGTATTATCATTTATATGCACATGTAGAAATTTGACAACGCTATAAGCTATGTTTACATCGTAGCAGCACTTGTTTTACCATCAAATTGTTGTCAAATATAATTAGTATACTTTAACTATGAAAATTTTCATTAACTTTAAACAAGCATATTGTAATAATCGAGGAGCTATGGCTCTAAAAGCCAGCGCTGCCACAGGCACACAGCACAAACTCAATTTAACGATGAGTAACGATTCAGTCACTTTCCCCATCGCAAGACTCGCTCTTTTTTCGCATGAGAAATAAGTCAAGAAAATTTCTTTCGTACTTAACTCCCGGGAAACAAAATTCTAAAACTGGTTAATATTTTAATGTGTAGTGATTTTATTACAATATCTTTTGAATATAATTTAACGAATTGCGGTGTAACGCGGTATACAAGTGCTTAGAACGAATCGGTTAACCCTTTAAATTATATGAACGATAAAATGATTGTATCATTTAAACCCCTCAAAAGTTGTCAAATGTTACCCATTCCAACCATAATATTAATTAAAATTTGTTTTGTTTGTCGACAATTAAAGTGTGCCTGTCTAATTCTTCCGATTTTTTTCCACCTAATTACGCCTAATCATTATAAACGAAGATTGCTTTCAATTGATAACTTAATCGAATCTACAAAAGACGACGGAAGTTTGAAAAACAACCGAAACGAGTGTACGTCGAATTGTGCTACTGTGCGTGCCCTCCCAAATCTGGTGTATTTTTCTCTGAGGCGACTCGGACTGATACCTTGCGCTCGAGATCAGCTATCCGCCACCGAAGAGGGGTGAAGCTGTGGCCGCAACAGCGCGATCATAATTTGGTTTTTCGCGCGACGGGAGTGAATTTGCGCGCGCATGAGATCTCACCGGGGAGTCTGTTATTCACCTTCACGGCGGTCACGTCGCGAAGCCCAAGAAAGGGATCGAGGGAGAAAAGTTCCCATGGTTGTCGGAAAATATGGCGTGTCATCGTATCCGCATACAATTTTCACTTCAATCTTAACGGTGCAGAGTTTCGCGTCTCGAAGAGACTGCAAAGTGATTTGATTTATAGTTGTGAGAAATTGTTTTCTGTTTACTCCCATATCGGCACTTAGTTCATAAGATTTTGCATGTGCATTTACTGCTGGAAAATGCAATAAACTTTTGTGAAAGTGTCCTAATCACCCTACTCATACTAGTGTCAGGGGATCCCCATAGAGAATACCGTTTACGGTGATGGAATAGTTGTACTCACGAGTGTGACATAAATCGGAGAAATTGGAATTTTTGCAAGTATCGCGTGTGGCATTCGTCTTTACCGATCAAATTCAGTGTTCGAAATTTACTTGCTTTGCTGCCGCGTATCATTAAGAGTTCTTTGGCGGTTGCTAACGAGCATAATAATATGATGATGTTGCCCGCATTGACTACCATTTGGCGTCTAAAGTACCAGCATTTATTAGGATTTTAGCATCTCAGGCCCCACTAGTAATTCATAAAGAAGCGTGGAATGCTTATCCGTATTGTGGGACGATTATAACCAATATTGGATATATGAACGAGCATTTTGTTATTAGCATTGCCTCGTTACATGTTACCGACAAAAGGAAAAGGAAATCCAGTTATGATCGGTATTGAACTCGACATCAAGAATATCACATTAGCCCGAAAGCGTAAGCTGATTAAAAATAATTTAATGCAAGTCACCTATGAAACAGTGAATTAGTTCATACGTGCATTTTTATGACAAAATTATTTTCATTAATATCACAAAGTGTGATATCCGATTGCTCATGAACGATTAACGGTCCCTCGATTAAATTGTGAACTTAGCCCCTTTTTCAACGTTTGATAAAAGTAGAAGAAAGCAGTTTTTGGTTGAAGCGACAACGAAGCAGCATGGAAAACCGTTATCTGGATGAAATGTTTGGTTCCATGGGAAAGAAATCGGAAATTTATGCATCGAGAACACTTAGCAGAACATGAAGTTCAATCCACAATTGCGAGTTTTGTTTCGAATTCGAGTTTTTACAACTGAAAGAGATTTGATGCGATACTTTTCTTAAGGCATGCGTGATAGTATTCTAGCCAAATTTTCGGTTTGCTTATTAGTCATACACAGGAACAATGCATTAGAGTGAAAACCAAGTATTGCCACGAGGCGTGATTATGCCATGGGAAAATTTAGTAAATTGTTTCATTTGAAAATAACTAATTCATCTTTACTAGCACCACCAACATCTTCAGCGAGCGCTCGTTCAGGATACTGGTGAGTACCTGTTTATTTTGCTTTGTATATAAATTTATTTTATTATTTTTTTTGTATTATTTTTAAATATTGTTGGAATGCTGAAAAGTATGTTGAAGTATTTGGTATATGGAACGCGGACATGAGGATTCAAAGAGAAAGTTGGAAAAATAATTTTTGGTTAAATTTAGAAATAATGTTGGTAATTATAAATGATGGTTCTTAAAGATCGATTTTAATTGTACAGAAAGAAAAGCTCCACAAAGCCAGTAACCGAAAGAATATTGTTATAACGAACTTAATTTGATAGATTTTACTAGTTGATTAGTAGAAATAAAAATGAATAGATAAAGAGAAGAATTACATTCGGTCTTTCCTTTCTTCAACTTTTAACCGGGTATCGGACCCGGTACGGTGGCAGGCTTCCACCTCAAAACATGAGCCAGCCGCCGGGTACTCACTAATTCCTTTTTCTGTTTCAGGTGACGTTTTGGGTTGAGTGGCCCAAGCAGAGTGCCTTTTTATGGCATAGATTTATGCAATCCAATTGTATAATTCTATGACATAAATTGGTCACCAGGGTACTCCCCTTCTGATGGGAAAGTTCATACAATTCAAGTTGTATGAGTTTTCCACTCAGAAGAGGAATACCTGGCCACTTCAACAAAGATATCTATGGATTTATTCCGGTTGGGTGGGTACGAAGGGGCTCCACCACCACCCGGTTGCCCCTCTTTCATTTGTGGGCCATGAATCTCGTTGGGTAATGACGAGGTCACCCCAAGTTCGCCTTTCTTTTCAGGTTTCCGCTTGTTCTCGTAACAAGTTATATTTCCCTCTGTGTAGTTATCTACAATTTTTGCGACTTCGGTCGCCCCTTGATCAGCAGTCCAATTCGTGAATGCGAAATATCTTTGTAGTGGGTCCTCGTGCTGGGGAAATGAACCCGCCCCACGACACCGCAATGCTAGCCTGCCAGCGCATTCACGCGTCTCCAGACGAGGGCATTCTCGGCAGATACCGACACCTTCCTCTGCCGAGGCAGCAGAACATCGCTGCAGTCCTTCACGGACTTTATGAAAACTCCTTTATTCACTACGATATGACAGTATTGATCTCCACGTACTGTACCAAATAATGTTTTGCTTTAGTATCCCAGCCAAATACGTCCATCTTACCAAAATGATAATTTACAGTTATTGACATTTCTCGGCATTTAATGACCCATTATTGCAGAACCAGTAAACCCAATGTGCGACTCCGAGACTATCTGCTACTATTTGGTCGTGGAATTTAGGATAAGGAATCATGGAAACTGTAGCTTAGGACCGTCTACGGTGGAGTTACAATGCGGATTGAAAACGGTGTATTGCTTACATGGAAGTTAACATTAGTATCAAAGTGATTACAGAAAATTTGAACTTTATACAAGGTTGGAAATTAAAATGCTGAAATTGAGGTTGACACATGATCACCGACATCTGCAATATCAAAACGTTTTTATAAACGAATTTTTATTGAATTTGCAAAGGCTGGTAAAACGAAACGTATTTATTGTTGTTATACGAGTAATTCTATAATTCCTGCAGGAATATTAAGAGTTAACCGTTAAATTTAATGATTTGAAAGAACATTTAGATTTATTTGTTTGTTTTGCATATATTGTTAAGAATCATAAAAAGTACGGATGAAGCAAATGAAAAAGAGATTCACATACTGGTCGAATTTGGAGCAGAGGCCGACAATAGGGAAGTATTCTGCAATGCAGTAAAAAAGTCCTCGGCAAAAGGAAACTGTAGCCTCGCTCGAGTCGATGGCAACGATCGAAATAAGAGACATTGATTGCGACACAGATCTGGCCGAGATAGAAGAGGCCATCAAAAGGGAGTTCCCCAGCATGGGCAGAATCAAAGCGAGGCTGACACCAGAAAACCATAGGGGACAGCGCATGGCCATCATTGACTTGGCCGAAAAGGACGCCGAACAAAGTACGAATAGGGTGGGTTGTCTGTGGGATACGGCGAAGAGCAACGCCTCTTCAATGTTTCGAATCTCTTGCCTATGGTCACACCACACAAATATGCAAAGGACCCGACAGGAGTTCCTATGTTACAAATGCGGTGGGACATAAAAGAAAAACGTGTACGAAGGAGGCACACTGTATTCTTTGTAAGGATGCTAATCTAAGACCTGATTTTGGACACGTCTTGGGATCTGAAAAATGCCGGGTTTTCCAGAAAGCCCTAGCCAAGGCAAAATCAAAACCTCGATGACCCGCATCCTGCAACCAAGCCTACACCGCTGTTCATCCGCCAGTTATAGTATCTTGCTTCGCCAAAATGTTAAGTATCTTGCAACGAACGTTGCAACCTCAACTGCCTGGGGTAAATACAACCACAACGCTACACCCTATATATAGCGTTGATACCTGTAAAGGAAGCAAAGCACTGTACCTACTACCGAACGAACACCTTCCTCCAGTATAAACTAATCTTCCTTCTTTTAATGCACATTTATTTAATTTCAAATATTTGTACAAATTATTCTGGGTATGTTGGCGATTCAGGCGAAGACGTGTTTCTCGCTAATTCTTTAAGCCGCTGCTGGCTCTTGAACTCAGCCTCCAGTTGCCGATACTGCCGCCTAAAACTTTCTCGCTCAGCCGAAGTGACCGCAACTCGTGCCAGCCTTCGCAGGTCGCTTGCTTGGCGCCGGTATGCAACTATTCGGCCGCCTCGTTGTCGCTTCTCGGGTTTTGGCTCAGGTGGTGGGCTGCAAAGCTTCGCTGTTCGAGCGCGGTATTCCTCGATCGTCAATGGTTGTGGGCCTGCCGTGGGCGATGCTTCAATAGCCTGCTCCAATGCCGGACGGTCCGTCGGCATAACAAATAATTCCCTCTGCGTGTCCGGGACTTCGAAGTTGTTGGTGTTCGCTTGTCCGTTGCTTGCCTCTGCGTGTCTGGGACTTCGAAGTTGTTGGTGTTCGCTTGTCCGCTGCTTGGCTTTCCTTTGTATGTTCAGCACGACGAGGCCTTGATCGCTTTTCGCTATTCCTGGCGGAAGCCTTGGAAGTGGTATTGTTCGGGCATACACCTTGAACAAGCTACTCAACGATTAAGACACCATTGTTGGAACCACCAGGTTCTTTTATACTCAACAATAGCCTACTTTTAATTGAATTATTGATTATCAAGCAAAATAATGGTTTCAATTTAGTTCATTCAAACATTTCAGAACCCCGACAATCTCTTCCTCCGTAGCTGCTACAGCTATAACGCGAAAGCTCCCGTCTTTGCCACGCCCACTTTTCGCTCTTAACAGTAAGTTTCTCTTTTGAGACTCGGCTTGGTACATTAAACATGCCGAAGATTTTGTGTGTACACGCGAGTCGAGGTTTTGTGTTTCAATGCAAGTGCAAGTTAGACACACCTCTTTCATGCATGTGTAATTAATTGTGATAAGCGAAATATCAGGCAACTCGTGACTTTGTCAAAGAGAGGGAGTCATGATAAGTAAAGTAGCATGCAACTAGAGAAATAGCATGCAATAAGTATATCGCATGTGACCTATAACACGCCCAAAATCTACTTGAGCAGTTTGCCGGGACATGAAAGCCAACTTTTTGCTACTGACTGAGCAACACCATGATAAAAGTTCTGCATCATGGTATCCTGATGAAACCGGAGCTGCTGCCCTCTGGATTCAAAAATTGATTTCAAGGAGGAGAGCTGTGGACGTGGGGAGGATTTCGTGTGGGTCCGGTACTTCGGTACCACCTTCTTTAGTGTATACCCTACGCCGAACGAATCGATATCATCGTTCCAAGTCAAGCTTAATGCTTTGGAGGGTGCTGTCTCAAACGCAAACGGCAACGTGCTCGTTGGGGGAGACTTCAACGCTAAAGCAATCGAATGGGACATATCTCAAAAAGATCCGTGGGGATAACGAATCCTAGAAATGGTGGCCAGGACGGCGCTTGCCGTATTAAACACCGGAAATACTCCGACTTTGCACCGTATTGGGTGTGAAGGAACCATACTGGACGTAACATTTGCCTTGGAGTCCTTATTATGGAGGATATACAATTGGAGAGTATGTTACGGGTGACTAGCTTTTATCCGGGGACCACACCACGACCACTAAGGAGATCGGGATGCATGTCATTTACACACCCCAAACCCGCTTGAGCATCGAGGTAGCAGTTGACCCATTGTATTTTTCTTTCGACACTAATACTACTCTCATGCAAAAGAAGGAAATGTTATTGTTATATAAGTCAAATTGTTATATAATTGAAGAAGAAATGTTATTTTTGTATGATAAACAATATTATTTATCCGTTGAGCTAGAATAGGGCGTTAAATTTAGGTAGGGAGCAAACGGCAGCAACGGACGACGAACGACATCAGAAGGGGGCCGGTCGACCATCACTTTTCCCAACAAGGATAACCTATGGCAACGCATCTAACGCAAGCGCTCCACAAAGGCTAGCACCGACTCGGAAGGTGATAAGGGGGCCCACTCCTGGTCACCGCACTAGAGGGATCCACCGTAATCGATGGTATTGGCAACAGCAAAACCGAGAAGGGATGCAGCGCGCCAAACGGAAACATACACCGGCGAGGCTACTGTAAAATACAAGAGGTGACGTTACGAAGTGAAGACTTACCTCGGGGAACTTGCCGTCTCCAATTTACACCTTCCTGACGGCGTCTCTGAGGCGACGCCAAGACGAGGCGAATTCCAAATTGAACCACACTCGCGATGTGATGCAGGCATCACGACCACGTACACATATCACCTGTACCACGCCGAGTCGACTTTCGGAAATCGCCTAATTAGCTCACTAATTCCCGACATGCAACTTTATCGCAACGTACGAATCCATCACCTACAACACATAAGTAACGACGCGGACAAACATTTCGTTCGGGGACGTCATTCCGTCATTCACTTAACAACCGGAACACTGACTTGCGCGCCAACCACGTACACTGATGAACTAACAAGCGATTGAATGTAAGACGTGCGATTCTACCGACAAACGCACGTTTTTGGATTTAATGGCGAAAACTAATAGACCGAAATCGCGTTTATTTACACTTTAGACTGACAACTACAAAATGTCATTCGGCGATGACATTTTAGGATGATCCAGTGACCCACATATTGGGACTGATCAGCTGTTCCCAAAATAATGGGTAATACAGTCCAACTCGCGTGCAGCAACCATTGGTTGCATGGGTGCGGAGCCGAGGTGTCGAAGATGGTTGGTGGCCGCGCTACGAACCGCGCCAAAAGGCAAGAAAGAGTTCGTCGTATGAATGGGAGGCCAACCACCTCCAATGTAGCGGACGCCCGTTAAGGCGAACAAATTTAAAGGGCTGAGGACTAACGGAGGCTCTCTTTTTTCAATTTGGACTCAAGGCGGAAAGTCGGAGGATATAGTATTGGCAGCAAAAATAAGGTGATTGGAACTTGGAACTATTCGTCATCGTCACCACGGCAGACAGCGGAACAACAGAAGAACCTTTTCATTCGGCGAGGAGCGAAACAAAACGATAATCCGGCTCCCAGGATAAGCGAGAATAATCAGGCGACCGTTTGCTGGGGCCCCAAGAAACGATAGATTAGCGAAATTAGGAAAAGGTATCTATTTATTTAGTTTTGTTTCCTTCTAGATTACATCTGATTTTATATTAATTTCTTTGGAATCGTTTCGTGTGAATATAACGAATTATTATTGAAAAAGTTTGATTATTATTGAAAAGAGGTATTTTCTTTGTGGATTGTGCGCGGCGCTCAAGCGGGGAGTTTTTCTTTTCCGCGTTTCGGTTCAACAGATTTCTTTTCTTTCAGGAGGTCGTGGTGTGGTTACACGGAGTAGTTGGTACATAGTAGGGACGTGAGTAAGGGAAGCGGTTACATTTCTTCTTTTTTCCCTCCCTTTAGGTGTTAGGGGTTAACCCTCGTGCGTGCGCGGACGGATCGTCTACTCGCTGACAATCCTATTGGTCAAACCATCCAGCCTAGGGATAGCGAGTTGGCGCCTGCGCCGTCTCCGACGGAGCGAACCGGGCCCGCAAGGCTGGACCGCGCGTCTTCCCTTGAGGCGTAAGGGTGACAAGTATTAGAGGACTACTAAGCCAGTGATCATCAGTGCATTCTATTTGAGATCAGTGATGTTGTCTCCCGACGTGCGTACTCTCGACTTTCTATAATTGGATGGAACATCGGAAGGATGGACGTCGAGAGATTCGTCGAGGTGCTCACAACAAGTGCCCTTCTTCTTCTTTGTAGCACTACATCCCTTCTCGGGCCTTCACTTAGAGATAGTTAGAGTATCTCATATTCATGACCGTATTGATTTTTTTGGAAGTTAGCTTGGTCAGTACCAGGCTCCCGTGTGCCTGCTCAGCTATGATATGATCCGATTAAATCAGTACATATCACCACTGAGTGAACACTCGTAGTCTGTCCGAAAAATCCCCTGAACTAAATCATGTTGCCCCCAACGAGATTTGAACCTGGAACCTTCGGCTTGTGCGTTCATGCTCTTACTACTAGACCACACAGACTAGCAGGTGCCCTGCTGCAGGGATGGCAGCTCAAGACGTGGTGAACCCAACCATGAACATCATTTCGACTGCTTGCAACGCTTCTATGCCCCGTCATAAACCCCTGGATGGCAAGCCCCCAGTATACTGGTGGTCTACTGAAATCACTGAACAGCAAAGGGAGTGTCACAAGTTTAGGTGTGAGGCTCAAATGGGTGGCAGCATATAAGTTGGCCAAGAAATGCCTTCGCAAATTGATCAATAACAGCAAGGCTCGCTGCTAGCAAGATCTAGTGTACAATGTGAACAAGGATCCGTGGGGCCTTGGCCGCAAGCTAGTTATGCGGGAGCTTGGTGCCCTACTGAAACCTTGCATACATGATACGAAAAAGATGAAAAAGATAGTGCGGACACTTTTACCCAACCATTTCGTCCGTAGTGACGCTGTCCATGATAAAACAGCAGTTAAGTGTCCACTCTTTACACAGCCGAAACTAAAAGAGGCAGTCCTTCCACTGAAAGCAAGGAAAGCTTCAGGTGTAGATGGTGTTCCATCTGAGGTGTTGTGGCTTGTCTATCATCATTGTCCTGACTTACTGCTCAGCATATTCAACGCTTGCCAACGGGACGGGGTTTTCCCGGTACGATGGAAGGTGACGAGGCTCGTGCTGATCAGCATTGTGAAGGAAAATCCTGGATCGCCGTCTGCATATCGCCCGTTGTGCATACTAGATACTGCTGGGAAAGTGCTAGAGAAACTCATCAAGGGAAGACTCACAGGCATTATATGTGCAGCTGGGAACATATCTCCTCGGTAGTACTGAGCCTTGCATAGTCGGTATCGGTGGCGCGGCATTACCGAACCACGGTCTATACTCTAGGACTCTAGGCTCCATACTTTAGCTCATTCGAGTGAGGTTCCAGTTGTCCAATGGTCTAGACGTAGGAATAGCAACGTTTAGATTTGATTTCCAGCTCGGTGGAGCTCTTGCCTGATTAGTGAATTGGTTGTTTATCAGATCCTGGAACTCTTTCTGCATTAAATTCATCTTGCTGTTCCGCCCCCGTAGTAAAGACAGGACTGCATCATTAACAGTTGCACTGGGTGCTGCTGTTGCAACATCTATTGCAATTACAGACACCAAGTTTTCTCCACCAGGGGCTCCTAGAACATTAGAAAGATGCACTCCTTTCTCCTGAGGTCTTTTGGCACTGCTCCAAGTAAAGGTGCTTGAGTTTCGAGTGGGTTGCCTAGAATTGATCGTTAATGGGACGTCTGCAAAGAGGACAGAGATTGAAAGTTCGCAGGAGTCACTAGACACTTATGCAGTTGAAGAGGTGCCCGCAATCTAATCTCAAGCCTGTAGAGCCACTATCCAAGCCACAATAAATATGCTCGTTGTCTGTAATGTACCAGTAGAATTGTCGCAGTCAAATTCTTAAATAGAACTAATTAATTTCTTAAATACACATTAATCTTAGTCAAAGCTCAATACCAATGTAATCTTAGACGCATAAATTTTCTGCCAGCACACAGGCGGGGTCAAGCTCAACTCGCAACACTATTCTGTGGCGTTACGCCGTCATTGTAAGAGTCACTTAGGAACGGTCTTAGATGTAAAATTAAATCTATCCGTCCGTCCATGCGTCCGTTTTTTCGTGCGTCACAGTAAGTTTCCATGCAAGCCACATGAGCTAGAATGAGGAAATTTTCTACGTAGGTCAAAAGTGGTGCCTCCCGCAATTTGCAATGCAAGAAAATATTTTAAAGTGTTTAAGGGGGGCCTCCCTATATGGGGAGTGACTCAAATTTTTTTATTTCTGTAGCCCTCTAGCAGCCAAGTTTCTCAACAGATTTCAATGAAATTTGAAATTATAAGTTATTAAAGCAAGTTAAAAAATTATGCAAATCGGATGACAAATGAAAAAGTCAAAAATTTACAGCTTAGTATTTTTAAGCAGACATTTTCAATAAAAATGCAAAATGATGGCCCCTGATGGTTTAGAAAAGAATTGAAAATAATTATATTAATAGCAACGCAAATGCTGTTTAAACTTTTATGTAAATCTTTGAAATTATCTATTTTAGCTATTTAAGCCAACAAGTTCTCACCTTTGTGTGGTAACTACGGTGTAAACAACACCTGTATTTATATGTTTATAACAATTTATTATCTGCCGGTTTCAATATGTGATCCATAAATATGCAACTCAATTGAATAAGCAAAATATTTGCGCCTCTATAAAAGGTCTTTAAATACAAAATTCGACAGATTGTTTTTATGTCAATAAATACCCAAGTGGTGCTACGAAAATCGCAGTAAGAAGTTTAGTAGTACGCAAGCCGAATTCTTTTCCGAAATCTTACTCTAAATACGAGAAATTTACCTTTTCGGCTGGTATTCCCACGGGGATTATTTATTTTTGTTAGTACGAACTTTGTCAAATAACTCTACTGAAGACCCCTAGTTTTTTTTTTTGTCTCTATCCGGTTAACGTTCTCGCACTGCTTCGTAGCCAGGGATTGCTGAACTGATCAGGACGTAATGAATTGTTTGCTGGTTGTTATTTTTAATTTCGATATTTATTAATCAAATATTATTGAATGTTCTGAGTGGAATGGTTGGCATATTGTGTTTGAATAAATGTAGTGAATTAGGTATAGTTAAATGTCCGTTCAGGACTGGAGCGATGGTCTGCTGCCTCAGCGGAAGAGGATGTTGGGATCCGCTGAGATTAGTCCTGTCTGGGGACGGGTGAATTCACTGGCAGGCTAGCGTTCTGGTGTCGTGGGGCGGGTTCTTTTCCCCAGCGCAAGGGCCCACTACAAAAAAATCGCACATCCACGAATTCCGAGGGTCAAAGGAGTATCGAACAAATATCGACCAAAGTCGAGAAGGAGGTAACCTATTAAGGGTCAAAGAATATTGCTGACTCAGAAGGCAAACTAGGCCTAGGGAAAACAGACGGACTTAAGATAACTTCGTCATAACCGACGAGACTCATGGTCCAAAATAAGAGTGGGGCATCCAGATGGTAGCGGTGCCCCCTCGCACCATCCCAACCGGATCAAGATCCAAACATAGACGTAGCCATGTATTTCCCATTTGAGTGAAAAACTCATACAAAAGTACTTTGTATAACTCTTTCCCTCAAATGAGAAGTACAAGCGTAGCCGATTTATGCTATAGCGTTATGCAATGAAATCACATAACCCTATATAATAAAAGGGCACACGAGCAGGCCACTCTACCCGGCAAGAGCCTCTGTTAAACAAAAGAAACGGAGGAGTGCACCTGATGGCTAGCCCATGCTAGTGGAGGAGCTTGCCATCGATGCGGGTCCTATACCCGGTCAGGTCAATTAAAATGGAAAGACTGACGGAACAGCGACACGTTCCCTATTAGGTGCTCACCGCCTTAATCTGACTAGCCTAAATCATAACTTTTCTCAATCCGAGCTTGAGCTATTCCAAGATCAACATATGAAATTTTAACGCACATTTGGTAAACAATGATTCAATGCTGTCAAAATGTTGTCACCATGCAATGACAGTCTTTGCTAGCTGCGAGGCACATGGGAAAAAGGCGAAGTGTGGCGTTCACATCAGCAGTACGAAAACATTTTCAGGTAAATCACAATTCTAGCTCAAGTCTAAGACATATGTATATTCTGAAAGCTGCCCTCTTCAGAGAATCGCTAATTTGACAAAAAAAGATTTCCACGATCGAACAATTTGTTATATTTTTCGTTACTCATATCAAATTATCTCCGGTTATTTTAACTACTTCTTCCACTTAACACTTGTTTATTTGCCTGTACTAATTTACAATGGCTTTAATTGCTTGTTAGCAAAATTGAATCTTCAGTCAATGCGTATTCCTTGGTATTCAATGCTGGGCCCGGTGCGGCTCGATCATCTTCCATATTTATTACCGGCACCTATTAATTTCATCGTGATCGAATCCAGTTCTAGTAAGCATTTTTGCGAGAAGATGTGACGGACCGGGCGAGTGATTTGCAGATCGTAGACAAAAGGATTATGCTCAGCGACAATCTAGCATAGATCGGATGGTTGCAAATTAGATTTGTTTCTAACCCACAAATTTATACTTCCTCCCATTGAGAACTTCGATTTACCTTGCGCACGTTGAATTGTTTTTCACTGTCTACAACCTCGGCTAGCGGCCAATTTCAATCTTCAATTCGCTTTCCCGTTACCAATGAAATTCCTTAACTGGCACGCACAGATTACTGAAAAAAAATTTTGTATCAAAATGTTCCGAGCTTTGTATGATTTTCACTCGCACTCGAAAATTCCGAACTTCTTTTTCCCTTCACTACTCATAGAACGCGTGTCGTGCACCGCTTTCGCCGATCTCAAGCCGACCTCTCAAAACATATATTCCTTCTCTCAGGAAAACACTTTGCTATCCACAAAATGGTTTCACTTTCCCGTCGAGAGGCAAAACTCCATTAACAAAACGAAATCATTGCGAAGCACCAAGGGGGCGAAGAACCAGCATATACCATATTCTCCATTTTAAACACCAGCTCCTCAAATTGCACTGCATTTGTTTTTCTTACAACATCACATTCACTCGTTATAATCAATTATCAAAAGGAACTCGGAGACAACCACAAATTCAACTTCGAATTGAATTCAAGGGCGAGGTGTCGAGATTCTATATGCGGAACGAAAGACAAATGGGGTCACTAATTTCCACTTTCAAAAGGGGCATCTGAACACTTGAAACACTAAGCAAATCAATTTCCACAACTCACGTACGTACGTTATGTAAACTTTAAAACTATTTTCGGATCCAATTCGATCCAATTACCTAAATTTTCCGACTTTAAAACGTAGCCATGAAAATATGGCAGTTGTTTTTCGCGTAATCCCCGTGTTGCGGTCGTAACTCAACTCCACGATCAGTCCCAAAAATATCTCTTCTTTCTATTTCCGTGTACACGGTAAATTGCATCAGCTGCTCACTCAGCTGAATCTGCTTGCCTTTGGTAATATAATACACCAATGGGGTGGACTAAATCAGTGTTCCCATGCCTGAAATTTTAATTGGCAGTTTAAAATTTTTCAAGAAAAATTAACTGAAGTAAAGGAAAATGAAAAAGATTTTAAATAGTAATAAAAGTTGAATCTCGTGAAGAATATAAGTAAAGAGCAACGTTTAAATTTAATATAAAGGAAAATTGATATAAAATCACATATAATAATATTAATAAGAAGGACAACTATTTTATAAATTACGATTATGAATAGAAGTAATTAAAATTTTTTTCCAAATGTGCCATTAAAATTTCGGATAGGAGTTAGAAAGGTTTTCGAGCATTTTGCTTGTGTGACTGCTCGATTACTACATAAACGAATAAAAAAATTACCAACTTACTCCAGAACACTGACTCCCTAATTGCAATTTTCGGTTTTAAATCAAAATAGTTTCAGGTACACGATATTGAAAAGGAACACAATCTAATATTTACATATTTGAATTGAAAAATTAGTTTATCTGCTTGTCTTTAAAAGTTTAACTTTTCCTTTGAAATTTTCAAATATGTTTGATGTTTTATTATTTGCATTCACAAATTAAAGAAAAACATATTTTAGATCATATTTATAAAAAAATGAAAGGTAAATAAATAACGTAGAAGTAAAAATTAAAAAAATTTTGATATAAACAGTACCCTTGGCCCTTCCTTTTATCTAGAACCTGACCGGGTATGGGGCCCGCCACGTTGGCTGGCCCCTCCACTATAATGAGCTAGCCATCGGGTGAGCTCATCCCTTTTTAAGTCGTGTACAGGTGCTCTCGCATGGTAGGGTGCCCTCCCGCTCGCATGCCTATTTATGATATAGAGTTGTGATTTCCTCACATAAAACTACAACATAAATTTGCCATGTTCATATTTTGCATTTAAGGGAAAAATTCATGCAAATTATGTTTGTCTGAGTTTTACATTTAAATGGAAAATATGTAGCCATTCTTACATTGGACCTTGATCCGGCTGTGGGTTCGAGGGGCACCACTTCCACCTGGATGCTCCACTCTTATTTGGGGGCCATAAGTATCGTCGGTAAAGACAAATTCCTCTTAAGACCGTCTGTTTTCTCCCGGCCCGATTTGTCATCTGCGTCAGCAGTTTTTGACCCTTAGTAGGTTACCTCGGCCTCGCCCTCTCTCGCCAAGGCAGCAGTCCATCGCCCCAGTCCTTTACGGACAGGTATCGACCTCTTCGAGACAATATAAGCTGGAGACAGTTTTAGGTTCTACGAAAGACTTCAAAACCATTGAAGAAAGGAGTGGAATATACAAAATCACGTGCCCGGGTTACCACAAGGAATATGTAGGACAGAAGAAAAGGCTGATTAAAACACGGGTGAATGAACATTTTCAAGCAGCGAAAGTGGCCAAAATACAGCGTGAAATCATCTGTAGCAAAGCACATGATCGAAAAAGGACACGACATTGCATGGGAAAATGTAACAGCATTACAGGAAGTAAAGGGCTGGAAGTGGCTAGATGCAGCAGAAAGCTACTGGATATCAAGAATACCAGGAGAAAAACAAATGAATACGGATAAGGGGAATGCATACAGCCGGTTATTTGAATTACTCAACAAAAGGATCGAACGACGGACACTTGATGAGGGGCGAATAATCTTTTAAAGGATTCGATGACCTGTAATAATCCAGATAGGATAATTTTTGTAATTAAGCAGAAAATAGTTTCGTAAACGTATAATAAAAAAATTGATTGTTGTCAATATAAACAGAAAATGTAAAATATGAACCAGTCACACGGATAAAGAGAGTAGTTTGCTTTACAAACGCTGATGTCTGCCTTTAAAACTAAAAATAAACAGCGAAGAAAAGGAATGCTATTTCATTTTACGCGATTCTATTTTATGGCTAAAAGCCTTTCACATAAAGCAGCATTATATTTAATAAAATTGTACATTTTAAAGGTATGCAAAAACTACACACATTTTTTTGAAAACCATTGCTTTAATTCCGACGAAGCCGGTCCCTAGCCCGGTCAAAGGAAAAGGAAGGCATGGTTCAGCACATACTGTGGCTGCCATGGCCAAATGCATTGATTTTAGGCTTTTATTCCACTGACGCAAACCTATTGTGATATTATTTTTATATATTCGTATATTCCATACTGATTAGAAGAAAACTGTTCGTTAAGACACAGCAACCAATTACAATATTACCTTAGTTTAAATAACAAGATTATCGGCCCCTTTTTACGGTATCTCTGAGCAAATGTTTTTAGTATTGATAAATTTATGCCAAATTTAGTGAATTCAGGGAAAATTTGGCTAGCAAAATCGTATCAGGGTCACTCTATTATCTTCTTCCTCTAAGGCTGAGACTACTCATACTTTAAGCCACTACGACTACAATCAAAGAAGCCTTACAAATACATAGTCGACATTCGGAAAGTTTTTGACTTGGAACAGGTAGCTAAGGGATGCATCGACTATATAGTCGCACTTCCGTCGCAAGTTACACATGGTTAAATGGAAGCCCGCACACTGCGATTTTCGACAATTTTGTCCAAGTCGGCAGTCGCTGGAATTTGCGTTTTTTCCTAAAACCAATTTAGTAGGTAGGTTTTGTGATACTCGCGCAGGCGCACATCATTTGGACATTTGACGCTGACGTGCACGGAAGTTTCTTGCATAGCGCACAAATGAGTTAGCGCATATGTTCCTGACAAAGACATACCTGCAAATGAGCATATTAGTTCTGCGCATGCCTGAAGTTCCTTTGCAAATCTTGTCGCAGTGTGTTTGTATTTGCGTCTAAAAATCGCTGGTTACGGCAGAAAAATGCATTGTGGCCGAACCCTAACAGGAACGGACCGATGCTAATGGAACACTGATTTTTCTTGTCATCAATTCTCGCTGTCGATAAGGCGAAATTTTCATATTATCATATGATTTTTTTGCATTCGCTGTCAAATTCGGCTGTGAAAACGCGAAAACAAACTCATTCGCTGTGGGATTTTTAGTTAAAATCAGTGAAAATTTGTGACAATAAGAGACAATCTATCGGTTAGATTGCAAGTGAAAAAACTTTATATTTCAACGGAAAAGTGGGAAAATGCAAAGAAGTTTCTAAAATCATGTGCATTGGGAAAATATGCAATAATAGAATGCACCGTCAGCCCACAGGAGTATCATTTCATAGGCGAGTAACAACATAAAATGTAGAAAACAAAATACAATATTTAGAAGTTTTTTGTTCACTCAAAATCACTGCTTCCAATTCATGCATGATTATGTTTACATTTCGGGGGCAACCATTATATTCGGTTAGTTTTCGCGCAGTACCGGCTAAATTTTGGGGCAATTTTTCGTTAGCATATTGCTTGAATAAATTTATTGATGAAATCAATTTTATTTCTTTTTTCAGGAGTCTGTTAAATGATATTAGACATATGAATATATGCACATGACAAATAATTAATGGACAACATATTTTTATTTTTGCAGGCAAATGCAGCCAGCTTAGCGCCAGTATTGATTTCAAGCGCTTCTCTGGATGGGGAAGCTATTTCATCCTTGAAAGCGGAAAATAGAATCCCGGAGTTGTTAGTATTATTCTTTTAACTGTTGGCATATATGTCATAAATGCCATTTATTATATTGTTATTGAATTTCCAAATAAATAGAAATAATTAGTCTTTATATTAACAAGCAGAAGGATATATGAACTCTTGAAAAATATGCTTTGTACAAATAGTTCAAATTACGTATTAATACTTTCGATCAATTTTATAGCCTATATCAACGAGAAAATTTATTATCGGGGCGCAGTATAATTTATTCAAAGAGAAGCGTTGGATTTTTAAGACTAATTGCTGGTTTAAGAAATTCAACAGTAATAGATGACATATTTATAACCAATAGTATAGTAAATTTGTTCCCTAGTACAATATAAATTAAATCAAGATCACATCAAGCTATTTTTTTATCCATTCGATCAAGTCTCGGCTATAGCAACATACTAACTGTAAGTCAATTTACTACTAGCTACGAGAAACTTTTATTTCGATGCGAGCTTCATTTCATCATTGTACCGACGGAACAAATAGTGTACTAAATTGTGTACTTAAAAATTTTCAAGTTGCATGCATCGAAAAGCAACTCTTTGTTGCATATGGTGAGCACATGAACAACAAACAACACTTCAACTTGTTGATTAAGTTTATAAAAAAAATATATTAACACAAAATACTATTTCATTGCGAAATACAAATCAGAATAAATTTCTGTTAGGCGATATCTCAACAAATTAGTACACCTTAAAGGCATGTAGTTCTCTCACACATAGCAAAGATCAAGCTCAACGATTATACACTTCACCTTTATTCCACCGAAGACGATCCAAAGCGTGGTTATGAAAGGAAAAGGGAGGTGAAAAAGTACAAAAGAATGAACGATTATAATTTTAGTAGTAGTTGAATTTGTAATTACCTAAGAAACAGATTTAGTTTTTGCTTATTAAATGTCAGTGTGAAGTTTCTTTTTATCTAAATAAAGTTTTGCAAACCATTCAAATCTGAAATAGGAACATTAGCAATCAATTATGCAATGGCAGTTAACTTTTACATATTCAAATATTTCTAAATTGTAGCTCCCTTTTTAAACTACACCCTTCGAAAATTAAATCGAAAGAGCAACGTTCGTGGTGCATCGGGAAATGATGACAAAATTTGAGTTGATGTTCTACTCTAGTGTTCCATTCTCAAAGGTTTTTGAGCTATTGTTCAATGAAAATTCACACAGAATTGCGCGCATCAACAAAATCTAATTTCCACGCGCGATTAACGTTCAACGTACTCTGGACTGCACCTGAGCCGACTTAATACGCAATTTGCACATTTTTTATTTCCGCGCGCGATCTATGCCCCAATTACAAATATATTAATTCGTGTAATATGCTTACTCCGAAAATTTCATTTCCACGGAGATCATGAACTTTTTGCTGACCACGACATCAACATGTGACAAGCTGCAATGAACTCTAGGAATTCTCAACGACTCAGCACTAAGGCAATGACCGCGCTACGGACTTTGCGATACTAAAAATTGAATACTTGTAAATATTGTACTATAAAAGACTTTAATAATAAAATTGTGTTATCAGTTGTTCATCAGGTCTTTTTTGAGAAGCCAGACGAAACGCCGTCTGACTAAAGGGCAACTAGTATACATTTGCTTTGTGAACATTTGGTGACCCCGACGTGATCAACGTCATATTTCAAATTTTAATCTACTTCCAGCTTTAGGATCAGGATGGAGGAATCACACTTATCACTTCTGGCAACCAAGCAGAAGGAGTTGGGAGACGAATTCCAGCGAATAATCAGCAATTACAGAAAGGATTCGTCTAGCCGCAAGACTCCCGAATACCTGAGGGCTAAGCTAGCACAGTTGGGACAGTTGTGGACAAGGTTCAACGCAACCCACCAGGAGTTGCAACCCCACGCAGGGACTTATCCGCAACACCCGTATTTTCAAGCGCAGTATTTCGCCAAGGTCAGCGAGGAGTACTCAAAGGTAGAGGAGAATATGCAACAGCTTCTACGCACTCTGGAAGCACCATCAACGTCCGCACCAGATGCATCATCAGGATTGAAGGCTGACGTGCAGGGGCCGAAGGACTCCACTGCGTCCGACCTTCAGATCACCAAACAACTCATCAGGCGTTATGGTGTTGTCACGCAATCCATAACTCACCTTATCGAGGGAATCGACAGCATCGAAGTCGGCCAACCTAGACACTCTCCAGCGGTTCTGGGACGAAGCCCGAAAACTGCATCAGGACATCCGTGAGAGCGACAACGTGACAGCACTTGGCTACATCTCAAGCAACTACCTCAACACCGAAGATGCGATCCAAGAGGCGATAATCTTCCTCAACCAATGTCTGGCGAGAATTCCAGCCACAATTACGCCCGCCACAGTTACGCCTGCCACACAGGCATCGGTCAGCTTGCCAAAAATCACACTACCGACGTTTGATGGCGACTATCTTAAGTGGAAACAGTTCCACGATCTGTTCAAACAGATGATTCACGACCAACCACTTGGGAATACCCAGAAAATGTGTTACCTGAAAAATAATGTGACCGGTGAAGCTGAGCGCCTAATTTGTCATCTCCACCTTTCTGACGGTAACTATGCCATCGCGTGGGAAACACTACAGGCACGGTACAATCTTGGTGTCGTCACTCATCGACAGGCTGGTATCACAACCAACAGTTGTTAGTGAATCCGCTGCATCAATAAAGGGATTCCACGACACAACCAAAGAGTGCTTGTTAGGACTAGCAACCTTGGGCATTTCAACAGGAGGCTGGGACCCCATCATACTTCACCTCCTGCTCAAAAAACTTGACAGAACAACACATACGCTGTACGAGCAAACGCTTCAACGACCTCGTGAAGTACAAACCATCGACGCCTTTCTCACATTCATGGAAACTAGATTTCAGTCGCTGGAGGCTTCAGGCAAGGAGAGACATTCACATCCACGAGTGAAACCAACATCCCTTGTCTCATCTAACTCGGACGAAAGCTGCAAGGTGTGCACTGGGAATCACAAGGTTTTTAAGTGCAACCAGTTACTTAACCTAAGCCCACACGATCGACTTACTAAAATCAAGGGCCTTCAGCTGTGTATTAACTGTCTCAAGGCAGGCCATGGTGTAAGTAACTGTCCATCAAGAAGCTGCTCTAAGTGCCAAGGCAGGCACAACACATTGCTCCACCATGAGAAGACAACTAACAAGACAAAGAGATCAGCCACGACAACCAGCAGCTCCCAATCGGTTACTCCTAGCGACACCACTTTAGCAGCCCTTACCAAGAAGACATCTGGTAGCAAGTACGTTTTATTGGGCACAGCATCAGTCAACATCACTAATTATGCTGGTGCAACCGAAGTTTGTACAGCCGTTTTAGATTCCGGATCTCAGCTCAACTTCATTAGTGCTCGAATGCTAAAGAGGTTGAAAATATCCGGATCAAATTCCAACATCAACATCTGTGGAATAGGGAAAACAGAAACACATGTCTCGAAGAGAGTGAGCATCACCATTTCCTCAAGACACTCTGGATATTCAACCCGATTGGAGGCATATGTCATACCAACGATTGCATCTACTCAACCGCCGTCATTCATCGATGTTTCTTCATGGCCAATTCCATCGAACATTCACCTTGCTGATTCAAGGTTCAACACTCCGAAACGAATCGACCTACTGTTGGGAGCAGAGTTTTACTGTGAGCTTCTTTCCATTGGACAGATAAGGTTAGGACGAAACCTACCAGCCTTACAGAACACCGTGCTTGGATGGATTGTGCTTGGCCGTGTCGCGACAGGCGATACATCTGAATACTTCTGTGGAATCGGTATCAATAATCTTGAAGAACACATGGAAAGATTCTGGGCCATAGAAGAAGCACCGTTGGCACCGACCTCTAGTACTGAAGAGCCTGCGATCAATCTTCGACGAAACGGTGACGGACGCTTTGAAGTGAAACTTCCTCTGTGTCAGAACCCATCCGTGCTTGGCCAATCGAAAGACATAGCAATTAGACGCTTCCTTGCTCTCGAAAGGAAGTTCCAAAAACACCCAGATGTCAAAAGGGAGTACACGAATTTCATCAAGGAATACGCCGCTTTGGGTCACATGGAAGAAGTTAAGTCACCGATACCAGAGCTTAACTGTTTCTTGCCTCACCATTGTGTACTCAAGCCATCCAGCAGCACCACTAAGTTAAGAGTCGTATTCGACGCTTCAGCAAAGGCATCAAACGGCATCTCACTCAATGATATCATGTTGAAAGGCCCGGTAATACAAGATGACTTATTCTCAATCCTTCCACGTTTCAGGAAACACAAATTTGCCTTCTCAGCGGATATTGAGAAAATGTACCGCCAAGTGAATGTAACAACGGAAGACAGCCATTTACAGCTCATCGTCTGGAGAGACAACCCTTCCGACGACCTAAGGTATTATCGTTTAAAGACAGTGACGTACGGGACCACCGCCGCACCATACTTAGCGACTCGATGCCTGATCGAATTGGCCAATACATCGAATAAGTCACATCCACTAGCGTCCAGGCCTATCAAAGACTTCTATGTGGACGACCTAATGACTGGAAGCAACAGCCTCAAAGAAGCCGTAAAGATTCAGCACGAGATGAAAACGCTTTTGAAGTCAGCAGGGTTTAATCTGCGTAAATGGTGTGCGAATCACGAGCAACTCCTTGCATCAGTGCCAAGCAAAGATAGAGAAATAGAGCTCTCGGTCAATGGAGACACAGAGGACACCGTGAAAACATTAGGATTAACATGGAATCCTAAGCTAGACCATTTCCGGATAACTACCATTTGGAACGAGCCAACTAAGGTGACAAAACGGACGATTTTGAGTGACGTATCACGGTTGTTCGATCCATTGGGATTCGTGAATCCAGCAATAACATTGGCCAAGATCTTTTTACAGGAGTTATGGTCACTAAAACTCGACTGGGATGAAGCCATACCAATGGAACTCCACACTCGATGGCTTCAGTTTCGCAAGGAGCTTACAGACCTGAACAGAATTCGGATACCCAGATACTTGGAAACGAAAGATGCCACACTCAGTTTGCATGCCTTTTCCGATGCAAGTGAAAGGGCTTACGGTGCAGTAATATATCTACGTAGCGTAAACAGCCGGGGAGACATAAAGACGATATTTCTCTGTTCCAAATCTAGGGTTGCCCCAGTGAAAACCATCAGCTTACCAAGACTGGAACTGTGTGCTGCAACTCTCATGGCCCACTTAACGAATCGTGTTAAGAAAATCCTCAACATAGACATAAACACTACACATTACTGGACAGATTCACAGATCGTATTGGCCTGGATCCGATCCAGACCGTCATCCTTTCACACCTTTGTGGCCAACAGGGTCTCATCAATACAAGGACTAACAAACATATCTGACTGGTGGCATGTGAGTTCTAAACTCAATCCTGCAGACTTGGTTTCTAGAGGAACACGACCTAGCGTACTCATCAATTCTGCGTTCTGGTACCACGGACCTGAATTTCTGCGAAAACCCGAGACCCATTGGCCATGTGAAGTTATCGGAGATCCGGGAGAGCTTCCAGAGCGAAAGACAATTCACACCGTTCTCACAACCAGCATTATCCAGGAGCATTTTATTGACAGAATCGATCATCGAAACTCCTTCACACATCTTAAGCGAATCGTAGCAACAGTTTTGCGGGCAACTCAACGCTTCAAGGCAAGGAAAGATTCATGGGAAGGAAGATTCCTTAAAGTCGCAGAATTAGAAAAAGCTCTCGCACTTATCATTAAATTCATGCAGGCCGGGGAATTTGGAACCGAGATAAAAAGATTACAACAAAAAACACCAATACACTCGAAGAGCAAACTCCTCACACTCACACCGTACCTGGATGATGACTCCATTCTTAGAGTCGGAGGGAGATTACAAAACGCCAATATACCACACGCCGCAAAACATCCCGCAATTTTACCTGCTTCACATCCATTCACTAAACTGCTACTCACTGATCTTCATCGAAAGAACTTACACATGGCGACTCAAGCTCTGCGAGCAACAGCACGACAGCAGTTCTGGATCCCTCGAGACAAGCGTTTAGCATCTGCAGTGGTGCATGAATGCGTTCAATGTTCCAGACTAAACCCACAAGGCTTCAAACAAATCATGGGAGTCCTTCCTGATACACGCGTTCAACCAGCCCGTCCATTTGTCAACGTCGGCATCGACTTCTGTGGGCCGGTCTACACCCATTACAGAATTCGAGGCAAGAAACCAACGAAAACATACATCTGCGTGTTTTGCTGTTTCACAACAAAGGCTTGTCACTTAGAGGTGGTATCAGACCTATCCACCGACGGTTTCATTGCTGCTCTGAAGCGGTTTATCGCTAGACGTGGCTGCTGCCAAAACGTGTACTGCGACAATGCTACCAACTTTGTTGGGGCTCGTAACCAATTAGAGAAGCTAGAAAATCTACTGCAAAATGAGCGTTCTCAAGAGAAGATTCACGCAGCCGCAATTCAGAAAGGGATCCAATTTCACTTTATACCACCGCGCAGTCCACACTTCGGGGGTATTTGGGAGGCGGCAGTCAAATCGGCAAAGAAACTATTACAAAAGACTATCTCATCTGCATCTCTAACTTACGAGGAGCTATGCACCGTCACTACGGAGGCCGAGGCTGTGCTCAACTCACGTCCGATACAGCCATTATCAGACGACCCTAACGACATGGCAGCACTAACACCGGGACATTTTCTTATTGGGGAACCCTTTGAGGAACGGAACAAATGGAGAGGCTATGCTCATATAAGCTCCATAGAAAATGATGCGACCACCTTCTGAGCATGATTGTCATTTCATTTCCAATAATTTCCACAATTTCTCCTCTCGAGAGCCAGATTGTCAGTTTGACGACTAAACATGGACGCGAAATTTACCTGGCGCGTGAGATACGATTCGGAATTTAGTCGTTTTTTCGGTTCGAGAACGTGTCCGGAGGTACATATTGACTGTAGTGAAAGTAATATTACACCTGGTTTAGGGATAACAACATTTTAAGGAGTGAAATTGTAAATCGGAGCGAGGAACTCAATTAAAAGTGTAATGTGCGTTATTGCTAGAAAACGATGGGTTATCGATACGACAGTGTTTTCTATCATAAGTGGCCGTAATGCTTTATTTGTATTTAATGCTATTTTCTTGTTCTGTGAAGTGTTATTTGCAATAAAACCATATTTACGAGTGCATAAGCGTTTGTTTACTTTCTTGTGACAACCCATTGGGTTCCCCTTAACTAGCTTTTGAATCACGGTCGCAGGGGTAGGTGCAAAAAGACACGTAGTTAGGCAGGCGGTCGCAGGGGTAGTTGCGACAACGTGTACACATGGATGTCCACTCCGGTTTTATCTTGTTCCTCAAAGGGGGAACCACTCACTACAACAATACATAGTCGTGCATGTGACACTAATCCAAACCTACTCACCAGGTGGAAACTCGTGCAGCACATCCGACACGAATTTTGGCGCAGATGGTCAATCGAATACCTTTCTGAACTACAACAGAGAGCAAAGTGGACTCTAGGTTGTGACAACGTCAAACCAGACATGCTAGTTCTCATCAAGGATGATAATGCCCCTCCCTTGAAGTGGCAACTGGGACGGATAGTGCAAACAATTGAAGGAAGTGACGGACGTTGCCGAGTTGCAGATGTCAAAACTAAAAGTGGCATTTTTCGAAGAGCAATACACAAACTCTGCCCTCTTGTAAAGGCATGCGAAGATTTCAACCAAGCCACGTCAGCCACAACTAAGGCATCCGCAGAAACTCCCAAGCCTAAACAAGTCAAAAAACGGCATCCTAACCAAGGTAGATTCCTTCCGATCAACTCAAGTTGGGGTGAAAATCGGAAGAAGAACCATCCAGAGTTAACAAATAACGAAGTCCCTGTAAAGCGTTCTCGCCCTACATCCATGCTAGCAGCAACCTTAATAACCCTACTCGTTCTGCCTGCCATTAGCACCGCATCTCCCCCTATAACTGTTGATCCATTCACGAAGGACCCTGGAATTTACTTCGAAGCAATCGGACAAGCAAAGCTAGTAACTAACGAATGGAATGTAATTACCTTCTATGATTTAAAACATTACTGGGAAGAATTAGATGGGATTCGCAAGGGTATACTCAACATGAAAAAGCTGTGTGCATCAATCACTATTCAAGGTCAAGTATGCACTCAAACCTTACAGCAGTTCACACACCAACTATCTCATATTGAGCAGCTAAACGAAATCCTTCACAAGGGAGGAGAAAGCAGAAGATACCCTACCAGAAGAAGAAGAGCACCACTGGACATCGTGGGCAACGTCACTAATAAACTTTTCGGTATTCTAGATTCAGACTACGCAACATACCTTGAAGATGAAATTGAAAAATCACGAGCCAACGAACATTATCTAGACTCACTCATGGAGAATCAAACCTCAATTTTCGAGACAACCACAAACCTTTTTAAGAAGGAGACGTACCATATCCAGGAACAATTTAAGGCAATAGACGATTACTTAACACAACTGTCAGACGGTATAAGCAGTGTATCTCAGCAACAAACTTTCATCACATTTTGCTTCCGCACCATGATGGCACTACACAGTTACCAAGAAACACAAAAGGCATTATGGGATGTACTGCTTGATCTACAGCATTGCATCATCAATCCATTACTTCTCACTCCGCGACAACTTCAAGAACAAGTAACGCTCATACGAAAGGCACTTCCTCCAAGTCTTAATATCCCGATCAGTCGAACAGTTAGAGATCTATCATTGTACAAGACGTTTTCGGTACATGCCAAGATGACCAAATCCTTTGTAATTTTTCAGCTGAAGTTGCCACTAATCAACTCCGAAGAATTTCAACTGTTCAACCTGATACCTGTTCCCATTAGACGAGCTCAAGAGTCATATCTCATCCAACCATCTACACAATATCTGCTAGTAAATCTCCAGAGAAACCAACACTACCCGATCAACCAACACGAATTGGATAAATGTACACTCACCAAGGACAACACATTCCTGTGTGTTCAACATCATCCATTGTACAATCGGCGATCCAGCATCAACCAATGCGAAATCACTCTCTTAAACCACGAGGAACCATCTTCTCGGCAATGTATCTGGCTACCTATCAACAACACGAACTTTTGGATCCAAGCCCACCAACAAAACACGTGGATCTATGCTCTACAAGTGACAAGAGTATTTGACACAATATGTGGACAGGAAGTCACCACACACACACTACAAGGAAGTGGTGTGAAATCAGACACGATACCATGACGATTAGGGGACTAAACACATTCACGTCAGTTATGAACTACACGTTTACACCATCAGCCAATTTCACACAGATAACCTTCAACAAAACAGACTTCATAAAATCATCATCCACCGACTTCCTTATCAACACAAAGGCTGCTGACTGGAACGAAATCGTAAAGCAACTCTCAACGCATCATTCTCCACAGTTACTACCTTCTGATAGAATAAACAATCATCACATCCACCACTATACACTCGGCTACATCCTAACAACCGCAACAATTATTCTGATCATCTGGACTGCGTTGAAGAAATTCAGACGAACGGAAATAAAACCTATTCCTGCGCAGCGCAAGGTCATCAAAGACGACTCATTTTCATTTGAACTGGGACAGTTCAAGGACGGGGAGAATGTTCAATGAAAATTCACACAGAATTGCGCGCATCAACAAAATCTAATTTCCACGCGCGATTAACGTTCAACGTACTCTGGACTGCACCTGAGCCGACTTAATACGCAATTTGCACATTTTTTATTTCCGCGCGCGATCAATGCCCCAATTACAAATATATTAATTCGTGTAATATGCTTACTCCGAAAATTTCATTTCCACGGATATCATGAACTTTTTGCTGACCACGACATCAACATGTGACAAGCTGCAATGAACTCTAGGAATTCTCAACGACTCAGCACTAAGGCAATGACCGCGCTACGGACTTTGCGATACTAAAAATTGAATACTTGTAAATATTGTAATATAAAAGACTTTAATAATAAAATTGTGTTATCAGTTGTTCATCAGGTCTTTTTTGAGAAGCCAGACGAAACGCCGTCTGACTAAAGGGCAACTAGTATACATTTGCTTTTTGAGCAGCTATCATTTACTCCTTTTCATCCCTCCCTAAGGGCCGTATGTATGAGGGCTATGGCAGCGTCCATGATACATTTCGTTCTTATGAAGTAACTCGTTTTCAACATCTTTTACCTATATGCCATATTTTAAAGCATCCAACAATTTTTCGTATCTTTCTAAATTTTCTGATTAAAGCAGTAATTCCTCGGCAGAGCATATATACTAACCAGCACCTGCAATCGAGGAGCTGTCAAAATGAAAAGAGAGGCAAATAAACGTGTAAAAGATGGATTAAAGTTTACCTTGTGTTGGTAAAATTGAAAGCAAATTCAAGTTTTTGTTTACCATACATACGCACTTTTAGTACAATTCTCTCTACTTCATAAGTACCGTAAGAAATAAAATTTAAAATTTTTCGTATCTTCCTAAATTTTCTAATTAAAGCAGTTATCCCTCGGTGTGATCATCTTCTATTTACTCTAATCTGTATTAGTCAAATCACTAATTTAAATGATCTTTAATATTTTATGTTACAACAATTTTTTGAATAAATTCCGCCAAAAACATTCACCTATCATTCTCGACAACAGATGGCTGCTAAATCGTTAACGTGATATCAAGTGTCAAATCACGGCTTTCTCGCCAGCATCCATCAAAAGTCAACGACAATCGAACAATATGATGGCGTACAGTGCTTAGGCGAGTTGGGTTCGCGTGTCGGTGAAAGCAAGTTTACAATATTGTTAATTTCCGCTTGTTTTCTGGGTTTTTTTATGTGAAAGTTTAATTACTACGAAATAAAGGATACTTCTAAATAGTTTTTATCCACTAATTTTGTGTAAATTTCGTAATTCCCGTCGGTTGACCGCCTGTGGTGAACAAGTGCGTGATTATCGGAAAACCTGCTTCATTAGTGGCTTCCCGACTGAACCTCGCTCTAAGAATAAATGAAAGCAAAACCAATACAAACGGTTTTCTAGTGAAAAATTCAATCGGCGTCTATCGACTTTGATTTTCAATTTTCGCAAGTGTTTGCCCCGAAGGAGCACTTCTGTGCTGCAGCTTGAGTGCTACAGTAAAAGTGTTGTGTTTGCAAAAGAGTGGATTAAGTGCCTCCTCCATAACAAATCAAGTGGAAGTAAGCTGATTGATAGCGAATTATCTGCATGAAGGTAAGCATTTCGCCGCAGGGTGGATTTGAAATTGCTCCAACGAAGGAAGATGCCTTCGTGTTTATCTTAGTGCCCATACGACAAGCAATCAATAGAAAGACAATAAATCAATTCCACCCCCGGTGGTGCTGGGCTGATAGTCACGCAGTGCATGAGCATAGTGTGTAGAGGTGGCTCATGTGAAAATATCTTCCGTCGACCCCGAAAGGCGGGTCGTCGGCGCCAATTAATATATGTATGACCCCATTCTGAGAATTCGCACAAAGCATGCGAACACTTTCATCCGCTCCGACACACGAAACAACCCTCCCCCGGGAATCGCTTTCCGGCGTTTTTCCTTTTCCCGGCTAAAAATAGCCCAGAATAGAATTTCACAGACCCATTGAGAAAAAACGCGAAAGAATTAAACACGCGAAATTAGCGCACACATTCGCGAAAAAGATTCTCTCGACAAATTTATGATTTTTTTATTTTTATCGTTATTACGTCTCAAAGGAAAGATGATTTTATTTGAACTTAGCATTTGACGCGTCAGTCTAATTTCCTGGGGTTATGCTTAATATTTTAGTGGATTTTGGGCAAACTCATCTATCGACCAAATACAGTTTAACCACACAAAAGGACATTTCATTTATTTTTGAGTACTTACTACATAACAGTATGCCCAAGTGTCTGGCTTTAGTATTTTAAATTACGTTTGTACAGCTGAGGACACAACATTAACATCAAATGTTTGAAGAAAAGAAGAAATTACATTTTATTGATAAAAGTTTGTAATCAATTTCAAATAGCACGCAAATGCATGGATCAGAATAGAAATGAGCTTTCTTCTCATAAAACCATGGAAACTCTGTTGTATTCAACAGAGTTTCCATTACGCTATAAGCGCTATAAGCGTATCCTTAATTAATCATTCTCGGATAGATAATGGGTTATGCCGGGGTTAGCACAAATTATTAGCTTTTATTTTGTTAGCTTTGTTTAAACATTTGCTAATATAAGACAAAAAAATGAAAACAAGGGAAAAATGTCCTAAATACACGATTTTTCCTGCTCATATCACTCATATTTGAACTACAAAAACTGTTCCAAAAAAAAACGAGACTGAGGTAAATTAGAAACGACAGGAGCTTTATTCTGATAAATTCGAGTCTATGTATGCAAAATAGTCTCCTCCGGCCTCGATACACTGTTTTGCGGGATCCAAAAGCTTTTCGAAAGAGTATTTCAGGTCATTAACCGGAATGCCCTTCAGGATGTCAGTGCAATCCTCTTGGATGCCCGCTACGGACCCAAAGCGTTTTCCTTTCATGGCCAAATGCAATTTCCCGAACAGGTAGAAGTCACAGGGAGCCATATCAGCTGAATGCGGTGAGTGATTGATGGATAGAATGCGATTTCTAGTCAAAACATCGGTCACAATAGTGGATTTTTATGACAAAAGTCTCGTTTATTTTGGAACAAAACGTGCACAGACCTTTCGTAAGCCCAAATGATCGGTTAAAACGCGATAAATCGATGTTTTGGAGATATTCATATCCGATTCCATGAATTTCAAGTTCGGATTATTTTTGATAAATTCACGCACAATTTCGAGGGAGTTTTCGGTTATCACTGATTTTGGGCGGCCCGTATGTTCATCGTCATTTATGACGTCACGACCATATCTGAAACGTGTAAACCACTCATGAACTCTGACACCAGATAGACAACCATCGCCATAAACTTTTTTCATCAATTCAAATGTTTCGGTAAACGTTTTACCGAGTTTAAAACAAAATTTGATATTAGCTCTTTGTTCGAAACTCATTTTTGTACCGATGACAAAAACATACTGTCACTTCAGACGCAATAACTTCGCTTCAACTGAGCTGAACGTCACCAAACATTAACTGGAAGTCAAGAAGGGATGTACGCAATGCACTATCTCATTTACAGATGGCGCCACCAAAAAAAATTTTATGACACAAGTCTCGTTTATTTTCGAACGCACCTTGTATTATCTCTCATTACTTGAAAATTCTTATTTATTTCACCACTCTCTCCATCACTCTTTTACCGTCGCACAACGCTCGTGCAATCTGCACTTCACACGTCGTCGATTCTTATGTGTGCCTCCCAGGCAATGTTAAAACATCGGTGTACGGGGCATATAAAATGCTATAAAGTACTTTTTTCTTGCTTCTTCTTCGTAGTACTATAGCCCCTCTCGGGCCTTCACTTCCTGCAAATAGCGCCTCCAACTGTCTCAGTCCATTGTCGCGTCCTCCAATTTTGAATTCCGTGCAGCGATGAACTGTCTTCGTCGACGAAGTCAGACCAGCGTTTTCTCTGTTTCCCCACTGGTCTCCGCCCTTCAGTTCTCCCAACGAATACTTTTTGGGAATCGGTTATTCGTCCATACGATTCATGTGTCCAGCTCAATGCCGCTTCCGCAGTCTCACAATCGTTAACATCTAGCTCGTCAAAAATTTCATACAGCTCATGGTTGTATCGAATTCACCATTGGCCCCCCTCTAGCTTCGCTCTGATTATTTGCCCCAAGACCACTCGCTCGAAGGCGTTCAATATATTTGCGGATGCTTAGGTTAGGGTCCATGTTTCATACCCATTGGATTAGACAGGTCTTATCTCACAGATTTGTATACTTGGAGCTTTGTTTTCCTGTGTATGCAGCTGGTCTTCAAGATTGTCAAAACTGAATAAAATATTTTATTTGCGAGGTGTTTTCTTCGGCGTATTTCGTGTTTTACCGGTTTCCCTTATTTTGGCGCCTAAATACAGAAATACGCTCACATTTTTAGGGTTTTTTAAAATAATTTTATAAGGTATTTAAGGGGGGTCTCCCCATATACGGGAGTGACCCCCCGAAAAAAAAAAAATTTAATTTAAGGTAGCTAATATGGGTATCAAAGGAAAGGTCTTGATGAGAACCTTTCAAAACAGGTCTTAGTTTGGCAATGTTGGCTTCGAGGGGCGCACAGGGAGGGGAAATACAAAAAAAATTGGTAAAAAAGGGTAGGTATCATGAATATCTTTGAGAATCGGTTCAGCTAGTGGTATCAATAATCGCAAAACAAAATGGTGGCTGTTTTAAATGCGAAGGTTGAATAATTTTGATTTAGTTTTTCCCAACTTCAACGTTTAAGGTCCATGCTTTGAACACTTGATTCAATTTAATGAATGACTGAAGATGAGTACCCGAAATTAATAACCATAAGTGAAACAAGTCAAAGAGGCGGGAGAGAGCTCCTAGCAAAATGGCTTTGTAACCATTCTATGATTCGAAAAATTGGCCATTAATCGATGGTAACAGTATAGGAGAGTGGCCGCTGAAAAAAAAAATTCGTCAAAGGTAGCCAATATGAGTAAGAAGCGAAATTTTTCATGGGAGCTTTTCAAAACAGTTCTTAAACTGTCAGTTTTTGCTTCAGTGGAGGCACAGGGGGGAAAGACATGAAAAATGTGTTTCCTCCCTCGCGAATGAACATCTGAAATAATTATCAAGGGAGATATTTATAAGTATAACAATAACAAAAACCTCAGAAGTCGAAATTCGTTCAACTTTGTTAATAATGGTATGATCTTCGAATTTAATATTTTCTCCAATAAAATTGTCTTTGACATGTTTCTTGATTTTATTCGATCTGGTGACTGTTTTTTGTAAATTGAATACAAAACCCTTCTGACATGAGCGTAGGTCTGTTTACCCAACTTGTTGATACTGTATTCGCTAAGTGTGATATTTTGTGTACTTGAGGTACTTTTCCTCAACTGCGTCATGAGCTATGTTTTATTCTCATTGATTTGTAGCCCTACTAGTTTTGCTTCGCGGTAGAATTCCAGGAAGAGTTCTTTGGCTGTTCAAGACCGTGACAAAATGTTGATGTCGTTCGCTTAGGCTACTACTTGGCTTGACTTGAATGGTAATGTTCCTTGTGTATGGACAGGTAGCTTCCTTCAAAGTCAAAGTCAAAGGCGCTTTATTTAATACTAATCGTTATAAATTTTAAAAGAATATAAAGCAACTTCCAAACAATAACAATAAAAAACTTAATGGCCCAAATGGCTCTCTAAATTTATACGTTATCATTAACACATTTCATCAAAAAAAACTATAGCAAATTCAATTAATTAAGATTATTACATATTTTAAAACATCAATTGGAAAAAGGAGAAAAAACCAACCAACACTATCCTAAAATTATTTATAATTTAAACACAACAATGAACTTTGATCCTACACCTAATATGTTTTAACTTAATTCTAATAAAATACCTAGATTGCGCCGTCTCAATTCGATCAGCTTCAACTAATCTAGCAAATGAGTATCTCCATTGAAATTGTTGGTCTCCTGAACTCAAGTTCGGAGGATATTTTATCTTCTTATCGGTGGCCCGTCGATATATGTGATATATGACTGGGACGCCGTCAGAATCAAAAACATATCGATTCATGTCCAAATACACGAATGCTTCTGGAGGAATGAAGCCAGTAGCGAGGCAAGTCGCTATATACCCGTCTGTAGGGTGGAACGGCTGTGAAATCCAAGGGTTTTTAGTCACAGTCACAGATCTTGCGATATGATTCCGAAGAAGTTTCAATATGAAGATATCGACCCTTGTCACTTCAGCAGTTTGATAAATTCTTCTATTCGATATATAATGTTTCCAATCCGTCTCAGGCTTTCTGTACAAACCAGTACATACACGAAGACATTTCCTTTCGAAAACTCTTAATTTTTCCATAGTACTAGCACTCTGGTTGCACCAGATCTGACATCCATATGTCAGAACTGGTCTAACCAGGGTCTTGTAACAGATAATTTTGACCTTTTGATCAATGTGTTTGGAATGAAAGAGTTTTCGTGGGGCCATGACTACTTTAAGTGCCTTACTGAGCATGATTTTCACATGTTCAGTATAGTACAGATACTGATCGAGATGAACACCGAGGTATCGAACACACGATTTATGTGGAACTCGTTCTAAACTACCCTCGCCAGCCATGATGTGGAAATCTTTCCAATTACGTTTCAGGTTGTTGTCCGAAACAAGATTGTTTCACACTTTTGCGCATTGATTTTCATTCGCCAATTGTCAGTGTACAGCTGTACATCATTGAACATTTTTTGGAGATTACTCTGAACTATTGTAGCTTTTCGGTCTGCCGTATAGATGATCAGATTATCAGCAAACTCTACCAATGATCGCGTTGGCGAGACGTTAAAATCAAAGCCGAGCAGAGGCGCAGTAACTGTTTCCTGCTGCAGACCATTCAAGTCCTTGAATTCGTGCCTTGTTGTCAGATTTCCATCAGTTACAACAAACGATTTCCCGTATAACATATTGCACATCATGGCGACAAGGTGTCTGGGGAACTTGTCCTGAAGGAGTATAAAAATTAGTCCATCTAACCACACCGTATCGAAGGCTTTCTCCATATCAATGAGACATGCTCCAACACATTGTCTATCATTTAGTTTCCAACAGATGTCTGAGGTTACTTTCGTTATTGCATGTGTGGTCGAATGCTTGGCACGAAAACCAAATTGGCAATTCGGGATCAACTCATTTTCCTCAATGTGGGCGTTTAATGCTCTGTTAAGTATCACTTCAATCACTTGATTGGGCGATAGCTTTTGGGGCATGAAGATTCTTTTCCTTTCTTCAAGATCGGAAATACCTTAGCCTTTTTCGACTCATTTTGGAAATATGAATTGCTCAACATGTTATTGAAAAATATGCAATAATTCCTAATAGCGACCTCCGGCAAATGTCGGAGAACTACATTTGGAATACCATCAGTACCACATGATTTCTTGTTGTTTATCCTGCGAAATATGAAACACAAGTCTTCATAGCTGACAAAATAATCAATAAGATTCAAGCTCGGTATGAGGTCAGATGTTAATGTTTCATTGAAATGAAGAATTGATTGGCCGTTCAGGCTTGATTTGAAGTCGGAAACTTTTGCTTCAACGACCTCTGAAAATATTTCATTCCCTCTCTCAGGGTTTGGTAGATGAACCAATTCAAAATTTGTTCCAATCAGGGCAAGTTTATCCAATCCTTCACAAATAATCCTGTTTCCATTTCTATCCGGAGTCGTACTATCAATTTCGATACCAGCCCTATCGAGAAGATTTATCTCATCACTAGTGCCTTCAAGATTCGATACCTTCACTCGAGACTTCTTGCGGAATATGCTATTCACTTTCGCAAACACGCCGTCTGGGTCCTGTGGGCTAATACCCCTCAATTTTTCCGCCCATTGATTGCTGACCTCACTCCTGAAGTATGACGTGATTAAGTTCCGGACATTCTTCAGGTGTAATTTCAACAAAGCCAACGAGGGATGGTTGTAATCTAAAAATTGCGGATAAATATTGTTGACGCGTGTGAGAAGAAGGCTTTTCAATCTTTTCAACCTTGCGATGGTTGGTGTTTCATATCCTTCCATATTGTTTCGATGTTTTATCTTGGGAACTACTTTCTCAATCGTTTCCAACGTCAGCTTCTCTAACTTCGACAAATAGACATCTATTTCATCGTTAGTTAGATTCCTGTCATTAGGAACCATTGAGCAAGAGTTGCCACCATCAGAAGGGGCTTCTGGTACTCGCGATTAAACTTCTTTTGAAACTTTCCCCAGTCTGTTTTTTGAAATCCAACCGATGATTTTCATGTTGAACTGGAATGAGGAAGAAATCATCCCTGTGATGATTGATTTCCATTACGATTGCGTTATGGTCGCTATCATAAGGAAGCACCTGCAGTTTCCATTGAGGACTATTAAAGCTGAATTCAAGTCTTGCGTCAGCAATGCAAAGGTCCAAATATGAATTTGTCTTAGGGTATGTTGGGAACTCCGACCCATATAGATTGCACCTGTATTCAATTTGGTTCTCTATTATCCACGATTTCAGGAATACACCTCTTGGATTATTGGTGGCGTTCAGCCATGATGTATGCTTGGTGTTCGGGTCACCAGCAAGAATATAACAGTTATGCAGCCTGTTCAATTCGAGTATTTCGAACAAAGAATTGAGCTGCTCCTTGAGCTTGAGAACAGTTCCACCAGTTGCATAGGCAGAGATAACGAAGAGGTTATCCCCACCTGGCAGTGAGATTTTGATAACGAACACTTCAAGAGATTCAAAGCTTTTGAATTCGACTTTTTCAATATTTTGGAAACGATAGGATCTTCGTACCAATATCCCGGTGCCACCTCCCCCATCACCTATTACCCTATCGTCTCTTATGAATTCAAAATCCTTGAATGTCATGGAGTGCCATGAACTGAGGTGGGTTTCGGTTAGAAGCAGGATGTCAGGCTTTTGTCTGGCAATGAATTCAAGGAGATAATCACGCCGATGTATAGTAACAATGGAGTTGACGTTGATCGAGATGAGACGAATCCTATCCATGGGAATGTGACTGGATGACAAATTATTTTGAGGCATTTGAAACCCCTAGACGATGAAAAACAAGATTAATTTTTGTATCTTACTTATCGATTCTTTCCGATAGAGAATTTAATTGCTGTAAAATTTTGAGAAGCAGCTCATTATTGCCACTTACATTATTTACACTATTTTCCGCATTTTCTGCTGGTCCTCTAGCGGCCTGTGCAAATGATACACCGGGCTTGACGGGGTTCGGAGCTTAGACACTGCGGTGTAGTTGTGTTTGCTTTGGGAAAGATTTTAATCTCGCATCCTGATATCGGGCGCATCCTCGATATGATGCCGGGTGACCAAAAACACCGCAGTTAACACAATATAATTTCTCTTTTGGCTCCGTCTGAGCCAATTAGCACTCACCGGGAGCATGCACGTCCTTGCATTTAACGCATCGGTAATGCATGTCGCAGTTGGCAGCCGAATCCCAAATCGTTGGCAGCGATAGAACTGGTTGATTTCTCATTTCTGGAGGCGTTCTCACCTCACCACTCGGAAATTTAAATATCTGATTTGCTGAAGAGCGCTTGGACTGCTCTTATTTGATATTTGTACTAAATAAAGTGGTAAATTTTTTTTCTACCGTCGACCTTCTTGTCGCGAATGTTTTAACTGAGATAAATTCGATTTGTGTTGCTGTTTCCTTGAGAACCTGAAGAAGATCGACGATATCTTCTCCGCAGTCCAAGCCCTTCAGCAAGAACGTCTGGTTCTTCTCGCTTTTGGGGGTATAAGTGAAGTGCGGAACCTCCCCTGAATTCAAAGCATTTTTCGCTGATTTGAAATCAACCAGTGATTTCGTTCTAATTGATAACTTCTCGGAATTAATTCGTTTGATTTCAAAATTTGTTAATTTGTTTTCGGCTACCAACAGCCGAACCATGTCCTTTCCGCTTTGACCGAAGACATTAATTGGCGGAACTTTCTCGGTATTTTTGGCTACTTTTTGAGGAGGACCAGCAGAGCTACGGGCTGGTTTCTTCTCCTTATTTTTATTTTTTAAATAAAATAAAATAAAATTTTTTGTAATAAATATAAATTTATATTCTTTTTTTTATACATTAAACGTAAATTTGTAAGTCAATAATTTTGTTTATTTGATATCCGCAGGCCAATTCTCTTTTTTCTTTAAAAGCCGTCGGGCCTTGGTTTGTTGTGTGAGCAGATGCGTTTCGACTACTTCGCGTCACTGTAAATAATTTTTTTGTTGTTGGTAAAAATTACCTCCAATATTTTCGTCTACCTCCATATCCTGTTGGAGTCCGTCCAGCGCTGCAAAGTAATTCTGGCTTTCGTTGGTCCACCAGCACTTGATACTTCTTCAGTGATTATTGGTTTAGCAGCTTTCTTCTGTTTTGCGTGCTTATCGATTTTTCGTATCGGTTCACTGTCTTGCACTTTTTTTGCCGTCTCGAACATATCTTCATATGTTTTAATTCTTGCTTTTAACTCTTCGATTTCAGTTCGAACTCGACTCACCTCCTACCTATCCTCGAGCACTTGTGTCTTACGGCCGCCATCTGCGGTATCCTGGGTGCTCGTGTGTCTCCGCTTGTTGACACTTGCCGCCAATTTCACACTGTCACTCTCCCCGGGTCCCCCAACGGAGGGAAGCCGTCGGGCTCCTCCATGCAGCAGTCCCGAGTTGTCTTCGGTTTGTTGCCTTTTCTTGATTTACTGATATCGTTGGTCGATGCCTTCGACGATAAATTCTTCCCCAATAAAATCAAAACTTGCTTTTGACTGGCTCGTAAAAATTATTTCAATTTTTTGAAACTGACTTTTGTGAAAAATTAATTAATTTTTAAAATTAATGACAGGAGCGATTAAAAACACGTCTACACGCAACGAGTGCTAGACGTAGAAAATCAGGTAGCTTCCTTATGACGTATTCTAAAGCCAAATTGAATAGCGATGGGGCCAGCCCATCTCCCTGTTTTAGTCCGATATTTGTGTCAAAGGCATTGGTGAGTTGGTTATTGATGCGGACTTGGGAGGTCGTCGACATCATTGTCACTTTGGTAAGATGGACCAATTTGGCTGGGATGCCAAAGCAAAGCATTATTTGGTACAGCACATTCAGCGGCGGCGCAAGGCCAGTAGTTTATGTGGGCAAGATAAGCTCCGCGAGGCCCTACAATGACACAACTGGAAAAATTTCGTAGAAATCAAACAATTTAAACAGACTTTTATTCGTACAAAAGCACACGTTTTTAACTTTAATATAAATAAATCAGAGTCTCGTCAGAAAGTGTTTTCTCAATGTAACTAAAAATCGAAAAATCATTAGTGGGACATTGTATACTACTTTTATAAATCGGTGAATGGAATTCTATTCTATTCCTGCTCTTTCAAGATGATACCACTTGCCGACTAGACTTTAACAGTGAAATTCAAATAAATAGAAGTTTTCTACTTTTCGTCTTACTAAACTCCTTAATAATTGCATCGTAGTCCAACTTAGATGCTATATCAGCCTCAATGAATAAAACTCCTAACGCTGAAAGTCTTTGCTGATCCATTGTATTTCTTAAAATTCGGCATAATTGCCTGCAGTTCTTCATACAATTCATAAGATTGGATGTCACTGCTCTCACCCACTCGTAGGACTGGGTCTAAGTCTTGACAATGTTTTAATAAATGCTCTTTTTGAATATTTTTGAGTTTGCTTAAATTATAGAGGAAATCGAAATCTGCAAAATGTTGATTCAAAGATGTAAATCTTGTATCCATACTGTCATTATGGAATCAATCATAGTATTAAAGAACGCTGTTTCGAACCGAATTTTGGGAGACTGCATGGGTCCATCATTACTTTCATTAGCGAATATCCTTTTCTTTTTGGCTAATCTTTTATTTTTAAGTTCTTTCGGCAAGTCAGAATTACTCTTTTCAATAAATCGATGAGGGGCAATACTTAAATGGACTTTTACGGATTACCTTAATTTGCATATGATAATATTGCATACCATAAATGTAACGATATAATAAATTCTAAGCTGAGAATTTCATTTACAATTGAATCACTGATTGTATCGGATTCTTTAATCTGATTTTTTAATAGGGGTACCGGTTAATTCGCGCGGTTTTCTAACAGATGACGTAACTTGATTCTTATTCCAGTGATTCACCTTTCCAAATATGTGTTGGAAAGCTACTGTCATATAGTTTCAGAATCAGTATGTGTCATTTAGCTGAAGCGTAAACAACAGTACTTTTGTTTACTCTGAAAATGCCGAATTTTGTGCCGAATAAAGTGTTTTTGCGGGGAGTACTTCTTCATTGAAGAAAACAGCTGCCGAAAGTCATCGTATTTTGGTGGAAGTGTATGGTGCGCATGCTCTAGCTAAGCGTACGTGCCAGAAGTGGTTTGCACGGTTAAGTGGCAATTTTGACTTGGAGGACGATGAACGGCCCGGAGAGCCAAAAAAGGTTGAAGATCACGATTGGAGACATTGATCGACCAAAATCCATCCCAAACTTGCAAAATCACTTGGCGTCGCTCAACAAACCATTTCCGATCGTCTAAAAGCAATTTTTCACAATAAAGCTTCAATTTTCGAAAAAAACGCACGAATTAACCGGTAACCCTATTAAACTCTCGATACATTCAACATGTCGTCAAATTGGACTAATATGGCTTCAACTGCTTCGATCCTGCTTTCCCATCTTGTGTCTGATGAAGGTTTAAAGTTTTAATTTGCCTTTGATAATCTCCCAGTGTTTGCTTGACCATGCAGAACACAAAAAAAAATTTTGAAAATTTTGTTGCTGCCACGGAAGAATTAGCTGCATCTACTAACAGCAGGTTTGAGCTATGACAACCGTAAGGTGTAAAAAATGCCCGCGAATTCGAGCTTTAACTCCGTTTTTTATGCCTACCATTGTCGTACCGTTGGCCGCGACAATTATGAATATCCAATCAATTTTTTCCTAATTCTTCAAGTATTGCATTAGTTAGGTAGTCCCCAGTTGACTCAGCGACAACAAGAAACCCAATCAAATGTTCTTCTATTTTACCGATTGTTATGTTGCAAAATCGTAATACGACAGACATTTTTTGTTCGACTCGACTATAGTCTCTTGTGCAGTCAAGCAAAAAAAATAATAATTCGCCTCTTTTACCCTTCGAATCACTTCTCCGGTCACTCTTTTCGCCATTAGCCTTATGAACTCACTTTGAATGTGATAATGTGTTCCAAGTTGTTGGTCATTAATATGTTTCATGGGCACTCGAAGCATGGGATCATATTTAGAAAGCAATTTGAATAAGTCTTTGATTCAAGAGATTCAAGAGATTCTGAATGCCAGATTATGTGAGGCTAAGAAGTTAGTGATGTCAATTACTCTTCCAAATAAACTGTACCAATGTTTTTGAGATTCATGAGTTACCCTTTCGTTTTATTTATCTATTGTTTTCCCATGCTTAATTCGCTTCTCAAATGTTAGTCATTGAAACATAAATGACATATGTTCTCTGGTATTATCGTGTCTTTGTAAAATATTTGTTAAATGTTTCCAGTGACAGCATCCTCCCTGAACCATCTGAGTTTGAGAATTGCTAAAAAGTCTACACAGAAAATAGTAAACTTTGTTTTGATAACAAGAATAAACCAGCCAGCGACGATGTTGAGTTTCAGCATTACTGGGTCTTCTTAAAAAATAAAAACGAGAAAAGTGCCTACGATCATCATCTTTGGGATAACCATCATCGCTGTTATTTGATGGCTGCATTGAACCACTTTGAACAATCTCGTGATGCTGAGAATCGGTTAGAACTTATAAACTTATATACGTTTCTTTGAAAATGTCGCTTTCATCACCGATAACTGACCGAGAACTTATTTGTTGCTCAGGAATTCCGCTCTCTACCTCAGATTCTGATTGGGTAGAGTTTTATGCTATTTCCACTTCCGACCGTAGCTTACTACTCAATGCATCTTAAATACTTTCCAAATTGAATGAAGAACTAGCTGTTGCAATATCCGACGTCAAAGAAACCAAATCATCTGATTTTGTTATGCTATGAGATGTTTTTTTTTGTTTGAGGTAATTCACCAATGCTAAGCCTGAAGCACAATCTAACCCTTAAAATGCATTTTGTATCATAAATGATACATACTGGAAAAATCAATATTAATCGGCATAGAATATCACTTTCATCACAACGCTAATTTCATCATATTTGTAACAAAGCGCTCCAACCATTTTGCATCAGACTGTAAAGAGAAATGCGACAATGATAACGGCACTTCTGATTTTGCGTAGAAGTGACACTTAGGAGCTCCTCAGTGGTTTTGGTCGTGCTTGTTTGATTTTGTTTAGGTGTTCGTAATCGACCCTAAGTTTTGAAAAAAATTAATAATATTTGTGAATATCTCCCGATTGTGTCAGTGGTGCTTCCATAAGAAAAAAAGCAGTGCTTTTGATGTAAGTGGGAGTTTTGTGGTATGTATCAAATATGTTACAATGGTCTTTGCTTTATATTTAGAATGAACCCAGGTGAAAACGAAAAGCCCCTGAAGCCGCATGAGCTGCAGTTTATAATTGACAATTGGGATGTTAGCGAAGATGAATTCGATCATTCTGAAGATGAAGAAAACTTCGATATCGAAAACATTCCAATTGTTTTTGATTATGAATTAGAATCAATCAAGAATATGATGAACGTGAATTGCAAAATTATAAAGATTCTTTCAAAAATATAATTTGGAAGAAAAAAACCTTATATTAAATGAAGAGCAAAAGCAGTTCAGAGGAGACAATAATCTGCCTTTATCGGTATCGACATTAGAAAGTTCCTACGATTATTTCCGATACTTCTTTAATGATGAATTGATCAACTCAATTGTACAAGAGTCTAACGTATATGCAAAACAGAAAGATATAGGTACTACAAACCATTTCAAGGCTGCAGATGTAAAAAAATATTTGGGGGTATGTACATTCATGTCTGTTATACACTTACCTAATATAAGATGCTATTGGACTACAAAGCTTGGAGTGCCACATATCAAAGAAACGATAAGCCTAAAGCATTTCGAAAATGTGAAGAAATTCCTACATTTCAACAATAATTCAAAAATGCAACCTTAGGATAATGACGATTTTGATCGATTGTTTAAACTTCGGCCTGTTTTGGATTATTTAAACGCTAGCGAACAATATTTGTGTGTGGACGAGCAAATATGTTCAACAAAAACGAAGCACTATCTCAAACAATATTTGCCAATGAAGCCCCATAAATGGGGTTCAAATTTTTAGTTTTGAGCGGCGTCAGTGGATATGCTTATAACTTTGAAATATATACGGGATCCAAGATAAAGACACTACCAACAGAGCCAGACTTGGGATATTGTGCTAATGTTGTAGTACGGCTTCTTCGAAACGTCCCAAAAACCAAAATTTTTAATTTTCTTTGATAACTTTTATTCGACGATACCGTTGATTTCCTACTTATCTTCCATGGGTATATTTTCTTTAGGGACAATAAGAAGGAATAGAATTCCTAATTGTAAATTGCCTACTGACACTGACACAAAAAGGATCCAAGAGGCAGTATTTATGAATTCGTTTCTAATGCAAATGACACAGATATTACAACTGTTGCGTGGAAGGACAATAAACTTGTCACATTGGTGTCGAATTTTGTCGGCGCATTAACTTTAGCAAAAATTCAAAGATTCGACAAAAACCAAAAAAAAAGTTGTAGAAATTTCATGTCCGATTGTCAAAGAATACAACCGACACATGGGTGGAGTTGATCTTCTAGACAGTTTAATCGGAAGATATAAAATAATGATTCGAACGCGAAAGTGGTACTTACGAATATTTTATCATTTACTTGACCTTACCCTTGTGAATAGCTGGTTGCTATATAGAACAGCTTGCATTATCAAGAAGGAAAATTTTTTGAACTTGGCGGGATTTCGATTTGAAGTTGCAGAATGCTTGTGCAAATCTGACTGCGTAGTTACACCTAAACGAGGTAGACCAAGTCTGGTCAATATCGAGAATGAAATTCAGGCGAAAAAATTGAGAGGACCAACGAGCTACATCCCCCCGAAACCAATACGTACTGATAATATAGGACATTGGTGCCATTACACCGAAAGTAGAAACAGATACAAAATGCCAGGGTGCAAAAAGCTTACATATGTAATTTGTGAAAAGTGCGGAGTTGCACTTTGTTTCAATAAAGGAAACAATTGTTTTAAAAATTTCCACCAATAAATTTTTATTGCGCCACTAAGAACGCCTAAATTTGAGTTTTTTATTTACAATGTTAGAACATAACTAATGATTTATTTATTTTTTCATAATTGAATTAAGATTATAATAAATGTTGTGATACTTATTACTAGAGAAAAAGACCTGAATTACTTTTGTCAATACCAAAATAAGAATAACAATAAACTGTACTGCATAAATTGAATTGAACTTTCTATTTTTAATACTACCCCCAAAGGCCAAAGTATCATTTCTGATCATATAGGAAAAATCGAATTTTCAGGACATTAGGACATAATTGATTTTTTTCATTATTTTCCCGAATTCTACATGTTCGAATACATAACTGTGATTTTTTTCGCTCAAAACAAAAAAAAATGGTGCATTTTAGGGCTAATAAGACCCTTTCAGCTTTCTTTTGTCTTTTGGCGGACCCAGATTACCATTTTCTCTCGATATCTCTATCTTTCTTGGGGCCTGGGCGTGACATGACGAACGTTGTTTATCGTATATTGAACCTGTTAACAATAATAATAATCTTGTTTCTACGTACATACCTACAGTCACTTCACATGTATACAGTTAGTTTATGAAAAATTACCTTAAGTAGCTCACTGAAATTCTATTTGAATAAATCGAGCTAATCAACAATCACTACGTATTAATTTAAAAGTTCGGATAACGGGTCGAATATGGGGAGTATGTCACTCACCTCTCAAACTGTATCGTGAAGATAAGACAACCGTCTGACGCCACATGGCGGCGCTTTGTGGCACTGATGCGAAATTTAGTCGAGACGATGCGAATGTCGGATCGGTGATCTGCATGGCAGAGCGGTTTGCAGATTCGCTGCAAGTGTCGGATCGGTAATCTGCGTACCGGAAGTAGGTTGAGGATTCAGAATGAGCACTGGAAAGGTAGCTTGTACGGCGGCAGCGAATTGCGGATTCGGAGCGAATATCGGGATGGTGGTCTTCACAGTGGCAGTAGATTGCGGATCTGGAATAGGGATGCAGCATCGTTCATAAAAACATCGATGTTGCAACATCGATGTTTTGTAAAAGTGAAACATCGATGTCGAAAACATCGCTGTTTTAGGTCGATATATCGATGTTTTTGGAATACTAAAATAAATTGTAAAAAAGATGAAAAATTACGAATATAGGATTTTTTTTTTAAAATACTATATTGACACATACATGTAATTATTATTTGAGAAATGAGTTTAGAAATAGTAATTTGGATAGTCTTGTACCAAGTAATCGGTTTCTTTGTTGTGTAATTGTTAGTCCAGCTTCGGAGAATAACCGCTCACATGGTACTGAGGTTGCCACGATTGGCAAATATTTAATCGCAATTTTATGCAATGATGGAAAACATAGCCGCATATCTTCCCACATTTCAATCGCATCTCCTTTGATAGGAGACACTGGCGCAGATATGTACATGTGAAACTCGGTATCAACTTTACCTTTTTCTGTATGTATGGTTTTTACATTTTCATGTGTTAGTTTTTGGTGATAGTTCCAAATATCTTCTGCATTTTCGTTATCCAACTCGTCAGTCTCAGATCCAGCATCAGTTTGTTGCAAACTGTTCAAATAATTATTGATATGATTGAATACTTCAGTTTTGTCAGTGACATCTTTAAAATGTATAAGCTTGAACCTTGGATCCAAAGCAGTTGCAATTGCCAAGATTGAGCATTGCTCTACTTTTTCAAATCGCTTTGTTATCTGCATTAAAATTTCTGCCTTCAATGCAGCAGCGCTATCAAATGAAGGTGCAAAATTGTCCAGCATTTCTCTTAAACAGCTTATTAGAGGAATGATTTTGCTGACAGTTACATAATTTTGGCCTGAAATTTCTTTGGTTAACTTTTCAAACGGTTTCAAAAGCTGCTCTATTTCGCGTAAGCAGCCCACCTCGGTTGATGTCATCATCGTTGGACCATCAGAACGGCTTAACAATATTGCAACATATAAAATGTTGAATTCAAACGGGTGCGTACATCAAGGACTAATTTTTTTATTTGGCCTTCCTTCACTCCAAAATCCTTTTGCTTTTGTCGTAATTCATCACTGGCATTGACACTACGCTTGATAAACTTAACAATTTCTCTTACTTTTGTAATGAGTACTGAAGAGTCTTTAGCTTTATCTAATGAGTTAACCACGATTAAGTTTATTGTGTGAGCGAAGCATCGTGCTATTTTGTTTTCGCCAAACATTTCCCTGTTCACCTTCATAACTGTACTGTCATTGTCGGTTACTATTGCAGTAACTTTACCAATTGAAACTCCCCAGTCGTCAAAGATTTCTGTAAGCCGCCTTTGTATATATTCTGCCGTATGCTTTTCAAATAATTCAAATATTCCAATATTTCCACTCACAAGCTTAGATTTTTCTAAAAAATTAATCGTTATTCCAACAAAAGATTTATTCTGCATGGTCTCGGTCCAGATGTTAGGCAATAATATTCCGCATCTTGTATGTAATTCTTGAACATTATGGATAAGGCTTTGTATTTTTCATCTATGTGTTTTTTAAATATCTCTCTAGAAGGAATTTTATATAATGGTACAATTTCTTTCATAAGCTGTCTAAATCCTTTGCCTTCTACTGTCGAAAATGGTTTATGATCCATTATGATGTAATTCACGATGGCGTCCGTAATTTTTTTGTGTTTCGTACCTTCAGTACTTGTAATACTTTTAATATTACCAAATAGTTCGTTTAAATTTTGTTGCTGCTTATCGACTGTTTTTGAGGTACAATGAGAAGTGCTGGCTCCTTGGTAAACAATTTCAATATCAGGAATATCATCGGATAACGGATTTTGAGTTTCTTACACTGTTTCATCAGTGTGCTTAGTTTTCTTATTTAAGCAGTCTATCTCCTCTATAATATTACGATGAATCTTTTCTAGGTGACCTCTAAGATTAGTTGTATTGCCAGACGTCTTTAAACTTTTCTTACAAATTATGCAAATAGCTTCTTTGTCACTAGCTTTATTAAAGTAGTTCCAAATTACACTCTTTCTTTTATTTGGTGGCATTTTTCTGAAAGGAAAAAGCAATATTGTGAATAGTAGCCAAATCGCCTCGCCATAGAATGTTGGCTAGTTACTAATATCGACCACTGACTATGTCTAACCAAATCTATATCATAATATTCAAAACAATTTCCGATAGGTTGAAAACAGATGCATCGCCTTTAAAACGTTTACAATAAAAAAAACGTTACAAGTAAAATTGCTTACCAACAATCAATATTTATCACAACACAACACCTTAAATCAAGTTTCTGTTTCTGTCGCAAAACACTCGCACTAGAACTGATACGTTGTTGACGAATGAAGAAATTAATTTTCAGTCGTTTGGCACATTAAAAATACCAAGAAATAGAAGCAATATTTCACAGTTGCAGTAGCATCATGCACACTAGGGTGAGTCACTTCAGTATTAAAGCTGTAACAGACCACCAGATTTGGTCCGGGCGGACCAACGGACGGTTCGGTCCGCTCTGTGCAACACACGATCGGACCATCCAGTCGTTCTTAACTTTTGGTGCACGAAATGTCTTCAATTTTGTCACTTTAAGACAAAATCGCTTTCGGGACAGCAATCATTTTTACAATATTCTCACCATACCAAATTTGGCAACACTACATTCATATGAGACTAATACAATAACTCATATCAAGCTAATGAAGTAACGCAGTGACTGCCGAAAAAAGGTTGGTTGCAACACTAAAATATCTTGCGGCAGGCAGATAACTGACAACTTGTCCGGTCGAACTACACACGACGAGGTGATTTGGTCCGGTCGAACCGTCCAGACGAGCAGATTTGGTCCGGAGCGAACCGAGTCCGGTCTGGTCCGGGGGAAAATCCATCGAACTCGATCGGACTCAAGTTTGGTCCGCGGACTGCTCTCCACACGAGCAGACTTGGCACGCAGCGGACCAAATCTGATGGTCCGGGCGGACCAAATCCGGTGGTATATTAGCACTATTAGAATACACAATTTTGAAAAAGCGCTTTCTGACCCACCCTAATGTACACACGAGCTAAAGTTTCACTGATCTTCCTTTCATTCTGAAAACTAAACATCGTTCATAATGACCGATGTATCGATGTTTTGCGGATTGTAACATCGATGTTAAAACATCGATGTTTAGAAGCAAAACATCGATGTTTTCACAAATTCGATGTATCGCTTGCATCCCTAATCTGGAACGAGTATCTGACGGTGGTCTACATTTCGGCAGCCGTCGTGTGTGGCGTCGGAATGGTATACGGCAATAACATTCCATTTGATGTATTGGACGGTGTGACGGTTCGGATGCTGTCTTCAAACGTTTGCGAGAAAGAGAAACGCATCGGGTCCATCACAGTGTTCGGAGTGTTGTGCGTTTGCTCGTCGATGTGCGTAAGATTGGCGACTATTGTTTGCTGAGTTATCGTTGCCGTAAGTTCCCTGAGCATCTATGTAATGGCGTCTATGTCGTTTCAAACTTAGACCGTTCCTCGCGCCTTATAGGTCTTGGCGATTCTTGCGAAAAACTTTCCTCTTCGATTTCATGGTCCTCTTCGTCATACAATTCGTTTAATCACAACACCTCCTTAAGTCGCGCTATTAGATTACTCCTAGTGCCCGAAATTGAGCTCTTTAGCTCCTTCGCGATCGATTCGCCGATACTCGCTAATGACATTTTTACAATCGGTAACGCGTAAATTCGGTTAAACGCTGCGCACGATGAGGGAATATCCCACTTCTAAAGTTGTCAAATACTAATGGAAAGTCAGATAAGGTCCGCGCGGAAAAAATTCATTTAATTAGAACGAACGGTAGTCACGTATCTTCATTTACTTTCTAATTATCGGTCGGCGGCTAACGAACAACTGCTCGCTTTCTTACATTTCTCTCTCTCCATCCGTCTCGACACCAATGGCGAATGTTGACACATGTCACCTATGTGAACCCTATGAATATTGAAGCTGATATCATTACTTCTAGACCAATTGGTAGAGAAATGAATTATTTCTTAAGTTCTCAAAAACAGTTTGGCCTATTAGGTCGTTTTTAATGTCCTCAATTTTGCATTATGTTCTTCCTTCTAGCAGCCGGGGTGTTAGAATGACCTCCAAGTTTTGCTCATTTAGTTCCTAAATTACAAGATTGAACGCCAGTAACAGGCCAATTAGAAAGTCCCCGGTCTGATACACAGATGGCGGTGCTCGTATTAAATCCATATGATTTTTAGTTAGTACCAACCTTCAACGATACGTGACAGCAGTCCGACCATTAGTTTGTGAGATATTGCGTTGTGACTGTAGCTACTTTTGTTATTTGAAAAAAGATGGAAAAAAAAGAATTTCGTGTACTGATAAATAAAATATTACTTTTTGAAGGGAAAAAATACAGTTGAAGCAAAATCTTGGCTTGATGAAGAGTTTCCGGGGTCTGCACCCGGAAAATCAACCATTATTGATTAGTATGCTAAGTTTAAATATGGTGAAATGAGCACCGAAGACTGCGAACGCAGTGGACGCCCAAAAGAGGCTGTCACCGACGAAAACATCAAAAAAGTTCACAAAATAATATTGAATGACCGTAAAGTGAAGTTGATCGAGATAGCAGACATTGTGAAGATATCGTCTGAACGTGTACATCATATCATTCACGAATATTTGTACATGAGAAAGCTGTGTGCGAAATGGGTGCCGCGTGAGCTCACAATTGATCAAAAGCAACAACGTGTTAATAATTCTGAGCAGTGTTTGAAGCTGCCTAAGCGCAATAAACCTGAATTTTTGCGTTGATATGTGACAATGGATGAAACATGGCTCCATCATTTCACTGCGGAGTCCAATCGACAGTCAGCTGAGTGGACTACACACGATGAACCGAATCCAAACCGAGGAAAAACACAACAATCAGCTGGCAAGGTTATGGCATCAGTATTCTGGGATGCGCAAGGTATAATATTCATTAAATACCTCCAAAAGGGCCAGACCATCAACAGCGATTATTATATAGCATTCTTGGATCGTTTAAAGGATGAAATCGTTAAAAAACGGCCCCATTTGAAGAAAAAAAGTGCTGTTTCATCAAGACAATGCACTGTGTCACAAATCAATGAAAACAATGGCAAAATTACATGAATTGGGCTTCGAATTGCTTCTGCATCTACCGTATTCGCCAGATCAGGCCCCCAACGACTTTTTCCTGTTCTCAGACCTCAAAAGAATGCTCGCTGGAAAGAAATTTTGCGCCAATGAAGAAGTAATCACCGAAACTGAGGCCTATTTTGAAGCGAAAGACAAATCGTACTACAAAAATTGTATCGAAAAGTTGGAAGATCGCTATAATCGCTGTATCGCCCTCGAAGGCAACTATGTCGAATAATAAAATCAAAATTTGCCGGTGTAAAAGCTCGCATCATCAGAGCCACTGTTGGTATAATCGGCAATGTTTCCTTTGGAAGTCGGTTAAAACAGGTGCATTTCGTATGCCTTCTCAATTCCATATTCAAATAATTCAGATGAACTGCTCTGCCGCCTAGACGTTTTTCAACGTCTCTCGTCTCGTCTGTGCGGAAATTACTCATCCCTTCATGTTTAGGATGATACCGAAAATTCAGTTGAATACACATGTTCCTTTCGGAATATAAATTCAACTTTATCTTTAAAATGATTAATTTTTATCTAGAAAATCATTTTGTAATGAGTTCAATATGATTTTATTTTATATCTAGACAAGCACCCACATTGATGGTTCCTACTTAATAAATTCATGAAGCAGTGAGTAACAGAGTTTTAGTATGATCTTTTCAAACATTTTATTAATGAAAAGGATTTAAGTTACCATTTTTAAATCATTCGTATTTTAAAAGCTTCTGTACGTTGAATTACTTCCTTGACGATGCACAAAAAATTCCTCTATTCCGGTGCTTTAGCGACTCATTGTTTCTTCCAAATCCGCTTTTGTTGGCACCATACTTAACCAAGACTTTCCTGTAAAGTTGTAATTACTCCTTCTTTGAAAAAGAGTTTTGGAACTTGGGAAATTAAATTACTATTGCTAAAGTACCATTCCGCACTGCAGGCTGCGCCGGTTTGCTTTGTGTCAGATTTCATTTCCTCTAGCCGCAAGCTCTGCCACTAATGAGACAAATTCAAATCTGGCGAAGAAATAAAAGGTGAAAAGAATTTAAGCAATTCTTTTGGGAGGACAATAATTTTCCAGAATAGCGGGAATGAATGAAATGAACATATCGTTTAAAATGGAGATTCCAGCCTGTAAATAATATATGTAAATATATTTTTGTTAAATTGTTCCTGCTAATACATATAAGTGTTATAGAAGTAAATCAATTGGTTTAATACCCTTTACGTGAGAAGTTTTCCTAACTTTTTAAGTATTAAAATTATCTTATATGTATCTGCGTTCAATAAATTCCAACCACCTAGGTAACAGATATATTTAATGTTCATCACGAAAAAACTTTAGTCAGTCATGAAGATGCTACGGAAACAATCAATAGTGTGTGGGTTAATGCATGGGTGTACTCCCATTCTTCTTTTCATAGAATCAAAATATTTCTAATGACGTTTTCGTGCGTTTTTAATTAGAAGCTTAGTTTCAAAGAGACCTATAATAAATGACTAAGAGGCTCTTATCTGTTTTTTGGTTCGGTAGCAACGAATGACGACAATATTTAAGATAAAAGTGTACGTAGGTGCTTGGAAAATACCTATTTGGATGGATGACATAGTCAGTTGAACATGAAATTCTCTCAATTGTGTACAATAAAATTCATTGATAATAATGGAATGTATATTTTATTTTAATAAACCAAAGCGTGTACGTTATATGAGTTTATATACTATTAATGAACATAACATTTCCAGTTAAAAACGAAAATTTATTTTGTATTTTTGTGAAAGTAAGCATGCACAAAACAATTAATTTCTTGCCTCCCTTCGTCATTCTGATTGCATTCCTTAATTGATAGAACCGACACGCCTTTCATAATAATTATTATTTTACAAATTAGTTGCTGGAGTAGCTTTTTCTACTTTTGGAATGCTTAATACCCCTTTTTTGTGGTAGGGAGGTGAATGCTATTTATGCACAGAGTGTGGGACTCCCATGCGCGACTGGACTACCCACTAAACACCTCCCCTGTCAACCTGAGAACCCAGCCTGGAACCATTTGACACATTACTTCGGGCCAGGTCTCCTTTTGTTACGCCGTGGGGCGCCTTCAAGCTGGGGAGTCCCTTTCCTAGCGGGAGGGGAGAGGGGAAGAGGAAATGCCAGAAGAGCGATCCCCCAGCCCCTCCGGCTGCTGTGAGTCCCTTTTATATTTTAGGACTGCCCGAGCATAATGTGCCACCTGGTTCCATTTGTCAACCGATTCGAGCATCACCGCAACTATATTATCTTGGGTGAGCTCTCCCGTCTCACTGTAGAGTTCCCTTCGCAGCTTGACGCATTTTGTGCATGCAAAAAATGTGTGACAGGCATTGTCCTCCCCTCCTGGGCAAAACCGACAATCGGGAGACCGTGACTTACCGATCTGGTGAGGTAAGACTGAAAACACCCGTGCCCGCTCAAAAGCTGGGTCAGATAGAAGTCAGTCTCACCATACCTTCGATTTAGCCACGGTCTCACATCCGGGATGAGGCGCGCAGTCCACCTTCCCTTCGTCCAATTCACCCAAGACTGCTGCCAATCGTTGAGCGAGCGCTGTTTCTCCTCGCGGACAACTATCTCCCTCGCATCCTCGTTTCGGCGCAGGTAAATAGCGCGGCGCTCTCTAGCAAGGAGGGCGACAGGTATCACGCCTGCAATCACTCTCACCTTAACCAATACTCTTAACACACTGTATGGAATTCTCTAAATTTATTTCGGAGTAAAGCCTCTCCCTCGTGTAATCAGCAGTACCTAGCTCCGGTCTATATACTAAGAATTTTGCTAGAGTGTAAGTATTGCTGCCTCAAGGTAACTTCAAACAAATGCGCCCATTTTGCACGTATTGATACTAGGCTTATCTTTTTGCGCATGGAAAGATCCAAGGGTATAATCTTCATTCATACTGTCATTGTGATGATTCTCAAGGTACTCGTCATACTAAGCTTGCATAATTTCTGCTGAGAAATTTACCTATTGCGAAGAGTATCATATGTATATATATTCTTTTTCGTAGTACTACAATCCCTCTCGGGTCTTCGTTTCCTGCTAAAAGCGTCTTCAACTGTCTCGAAACCCGAGCAGCGATGAACTGTCTTCGTCAACCAAGTTAGACAAACATTTCCCTAGTTTCCCCATTGGTATCCGCCGTTCAATCTTTCCAACAAATACCTTTTTGGGTACCACACGATTCAGGTGGCCATCCCGTTGTAGCTCCCGCTGTCTTACAATCGCTGAGATTTCCTGCACCCAAAACATTTCATACAGCTCATGGTTGTGTCGAATTCGCCATTGGTGTCCATCTAGCTTTGCTCCGATTATTCTCCTCAGGACCCGTCTCTCGAAGGCCCTCAATATGTTTGCGGATGCTTCGATTAGGGTTCATGTTTCACACTCATAGCATACTACAAGTCTTATCACAGATTTGTATACTTGGAGCTTTGTTTTCCTGTAAATGTAGCAGGTCTAGTCAAGATGGTCAAAACTGAATAAAGTATTTTACTTGCAAGTGTCGTCTCTTTTATTGGTGGTTTTCGTTATTTCAGCGCCTAAATACACAAATTCGCCCATATTTTCGATATTGTATCCGCCAAGTGTAATATTTTGGCTTTTTGAAGTATTGTGCCTCGACTTCGTCATTAGTTTTGATTTATTTTCATTGATGTATAGCCCCACTAGATTTTTTGGTTTGAATTCGGGTGTGAATACCATTTACGCATTGAGTGACAGGCTCCCATGCTCCCAAGCAGCTGGACTACCCACTTAACACCTCTCCTGTCAACCTAAGAACCTAGCCTGGAACCGTTTGACACATTCCTTCGGGCCATGTCTCGTTTTGCCACGTCGTGAGCGGGCTTCAAGCTGGGGGATCTCTCCTCCAGCGGGAGGAGAGGGAGAAAGAAGTCGGTCTCACCATACCTTACATTTAGCCATGGTCACGGATTTGGGATCCTTCCCTTCGTGCGATTCACCCAAGGCTTCTGCCAATCGTCGAGTGAGTGCTATCTCTCCTCGGGGGCAACTGTCTCCCTCGCGCGCAACCGTCTCCCCAGCTTCGACGCAGGTAAATAGCGCGGTGCGCTCTTACAAAAAGAACGAAAGGTATCACCTCTACGAAAACTCTCAACCCCGAATCAAAGACTGTTAGATATGAAGAAAATGCAAAAAAATGCCTCCGCGAACTCATCAATAGCAGTAAGGTCAACCGCTGGCCAGAACTACGAGTCGATGTAAACCGGAATCCGTGGAGCTTAGACGGAAGCTCGTTGCCCAAAGATTAACCTGCTCATACTGTACGGAAAAGATGGACGAAATTGTAAGTGCTTTCTTCCTTATTCATCGTCTATAGTAAGGCTATCCACGACGGAACATCAGTGGAATGCTCACTTTTCACAAAGACGAGATTGGAAGAAGCAATGTTGTCTTTGAAGAAAAGAAAGGCTCCAGGACCAGCTGACTTGCTGCTCAGTATGTTCAATGCTCTTTTGCGTGAAGGAATATTACCGGAATGCTGGAAGGTGGTAAGGCTCATGCTGATCAGCAAATGTAAGGGAATCTGGAGTCACCTTCTACGTAGCGACCGCTATGTATGTAGACACAGCCAGAAAAGTACACTAAAAGCTTATCAACGAAAAACTCGCTGACAAGATATACACAGCTGGAGATCTATCGCCAAAGTAGTATGGCTTCAGAGCAGGTCGCTGTACTATTGACGTCAGAAACGCTTTCAATTCCTCCGAATGAGTCGCTATTGTGGCAGCGCTGGAAAGTTGTTTCCAAGTGCCACAATATTTTATGCTAATATTGAGGGATTATTTGTTGAACAGCAGCCTGCTGTACGACACGAAGGAAGGGAGTCGAAGTATAGCTGTTACATCGGATACCGCTCAGGGCTCCATCCTCCGTCCAGATTTGTGGAACGTCTCGTATGATGAGCTACTGAGACTTAAGATGCGGGATGGATCACGCTTGATCGGCTACCCAGACGATGTAGCAGTGTTAGTCGCGGGACGCACTGTCAAACATGGGTGATTCAGACTAGGTACACTGATGCGACGAGTGAGGGACTGAATGACTACTCACGGCTTCATTCTAGCTCTGAAGAATTAACTAAGAAAAGAATCCCTAGAGTAAAGACTATCAATGTCGCAGAAAAACTGATCGAGTCGAAACTAGCAGTGAAATACCTGTGAGTACTGATAGACTCAACGATGAGTTTCTCCGCACAAATCGGAGCAACAGCCGAAAAGGCGACAATACGTTTAGCGGCACTTACTCGAATGATGGCCAACATAGGAGGACCTGTTACATAAAAAAAAACGACTTCTAATGAGCGCTGTACAATCTGTCCTACTTTACGGGTCAGGACTATGTGGAGACGCTCCAAACAAGGAGTTGCACCGAAAGCGGTTGGCATAGGCGCAGAGAAAAGGAGTGCCGCGACTCGGCGGTATTGGTGACTGCATGTGTGATGCCCATTGCACTCCTTGTTAGGGAGCGAAGGAGCATCTGTTAAGAAGTAGAGACAGCGCTGTCTCAGCGATTGGAAACAGTCCGGGAAGAGGAAAATCAGTGGAAGATGGACTGCTCGCCTGATACCTAAAGCCGTGGCTCAATCCAATGCACGGTGAGAATGATTTCTACCTAACCCAGCTCTTGAGTGGGCATGGATATTTCCCATAGGTGTCAGAGAGAATGGATACGAAATGCATCGCGAAAATTGAAGCACTTTATGATGTGGTGTGAAGTTGACGCGTTATCAGCTGTTGTTTCAAATAAATTTGACGTGACGTCTCCCACGAATTTTCGCATCTTGAACTAAATCAATTTTCCGTGCGGGTATTCAAACTTAAACGATGTAAAAGATTCAGCATGACTTATCCTTTGAAGGATACGTCCCTGACATGCTTCCTATAGCTGTTTTTACTATCCCACACACATCACTACATTTTTCGTTTTCCGACACAACGACACTCGCGATCCGTAACGAACTTTTCAGTTTGATTAATTATCACTTTAGCAACGCTTTTGCACTAGATTCAACACGGTTTATCTTAAAAAATTGTTTTGTGAGCAATTTCAAATTCAACTTGATTAAATGTTTCGCGTCATTGTTGCATATTCATGAATCATATGTTTTCAATCATATGGTTGATATTTCGTTGACAATTCGGGGGTTAAAGTACAAGAGACGGATTTTCATGAGAGCAACTAGAGAGCCACTTGAGTGTGTGAATGCTCTAGCGGCGTGAAAGGCGGGGGGATTTTAATTCGTATGGGAGAGGAAGGCATGTATCTAGTAAAAGTCCTTCACCCACAAATAGATGAAAATAAGCTCATTTCGCGTCCATTACTTTATGTCTTTGATGTTTCCTGTCTTACCTACACAAGATCGATACGTCACGGTTTCGGGACTGCGTGTTTTGCAGAGTAGTGGTGGACGATACGTGCCACAAATTTTTCAACTATAAAAGATGGGAAAGGCTGCGCGATGATTACGGCAGCGAAATTGGGGAGCTATCTCCGAAGACTGTAGTCGGAAAGATCCTTATAGCAGTTGACAAATAGAACTGCGTGGCACATTACGCTCGGGCAGTTCTAACGCCTAAAACAAGCATACTGGACTGTCAGGAGGCGTTGAGAGTGGAAGGGTCTCGTTTCTAGCAATCCGTTCCCCTCCCCTCTTTCCAGCTAGGGAAAAGATTTCGGCAACTCGAAGCTGCTTCTAAGCGTAAACAAGTTGGGTAAACAGACCTACGCTCATGTCAGAAGGGTTTTGTATTCAATTTTCAAAATGCAATCACCAGATTGAATAAAGTCAAGAAGCATGTCAATGACGATTTTATTGGAGAAACTATGAAGTTCGAAGACCATACTATTATTAACAAAGTTGAAAGAATTTCGACTTCTGAGGTTTTTGTTATTGTTATACTCATAAATATCTCCCTTGATAATTATTTCAGATGTCCATTCGCGAGGGAGGAAACACATTTTTCATGTATTTCCCCCCTGTGTCCCACTGAAGCAAAAACTGACAGTTTAAGAACTGTTTTGAAAAGCTCCCATGAAAGCTATCATTTCATACTCACATCGGCTACGTTTGATGATTTTTTTTCAGGGGCCACTCTCCTGTACTGTTATCATCGATTAATAGCTAATTTTTTCGAATCCTAGAGTTGTTACAAAGCCCTTTTGTTAGAAGCTCCCTCCCGCCTCCTTGACTTGTTTCACTTATGAGTATTAATTGTAGGTACTCAGCTTCAGTCATTCATTAAATTGAATCAAGTGTTCAAAGCATGCACCTTAAACGTTGAAGTTGGGAAAAAATAACTCAAAGTTATTCAATCTTCGCATTTAAAACAGCCACTATTTTGTTTTACGATTATTAATACCACTAGCTGAACTGATTCTCAAAGTTATTCATGACACCTATCATTCCTGAAATTTTCATGCAAATCCTAGCAAAACTGTAGTGTCTGAGTTGGTAAAAAGCGCATGTTGTTCCATAGCCATATGTTTCCATAGTAATACATGCAGCGCATATTGCTCCATAGTAATACAGGAAAATTCAAACCGCTATAACTTCGCTAAATATGATGCAATCTTTATGAAACTTGCAGGGTTGATCAATCTTATAAATAGACATCTGTGTACTGAATTTCGTTTAAGGGTACCGTTAAGATTTTATTCAAGAAAACATAAAATCGATAAATCATACTATTACTAACAAAGTTGAGTGAATTGCGACTTCTCACGTATTTGTTGTTGTTGTACTCATTAAGGCCTACATTCGTGATTTTTTTCAGATTTTTCGGATGGAAGGTGTCCAATCGCGAGGGGGGGGGGACACAAATTTTTCGTGTATTTCCCCTCCCTGTGCGCCCCTCGAAGCAAACTTTGCCAAACTAAGACCTGTTTTGAAAAGATCTCATCAAGACCTTTCATTTGATACCCATATCGGCTACCTTCAATGAAATTTTTTTTTCGGGGGGTCACTCCCCTACATGGGGAGACCCCCCTTAAATACCTTATAAAATTTTTTAGTAGTTGAACTTTGAAGAGATCACCATTTTACACCTTTATACAAAATTTGATGCTTCTAGCTTAAGTAGTTTCCGAGAAAAACTGCTGTGACACACGGACGGACGGACGGACGGACAGACAGACAGACAGACAGACGGACAGACGGACAGACAGGACGCGATTTTAGAAGGGTTTTGTAAAATTATTTTACAAAACCCTAAAAAAACGAGGCCTAGCCAGAAGTAATGTGTCAAATGGTTCCAGGCTGCGTTGTCAGGTGACAGGGGAGATGTTTAATAGGTAGTCCAGATAATCCTGTTTTCACCAGGAATGCTGCAATAAGTGGTAGTTGTGGGCCGCTAAAGCGGGCCTTACATTTACGAACAATTTGCAATTATAGGTAATGACAAAGACATCTCAAACGATGATTACTCTAAATCTTCCGATATGAATTCCGTCAAAGGAAATAATGATGACGATTCACCAAGTAAAATCAATGGTCAAACGAACAATGTGAATAAAAGTGAAAAAAAATTTCACAGCGATGGGAAAAAAATCATGAAATAATATCAACTTAATAGAGAGCTTGAACGATAAAAACATCAAAGGCTCAAGTTTCGATATTGCTGATAGCAGTTTGTATGTGAATAAAGAAGAAAAACAATCAAACTGCTCAGAAGAAACTCAAAATTTCGCGTATTGGGCCTTGTGCGTCATATTTTCTTCTGTCAGGCCAGCGATAAATTTCATACTCCGCGCTCCAGAATGTGACAAAAGAGCAAACTTATCGTTGTTACATGCAGCCCAAACACCAAACCAAACACTTGAACGATTCACCCGCCACTAACCAACACCGAAGCATTAGACACAACTACACCAGCATCTACAACGAGATTAACAATAACGACGACGAAAACAACAACAACTTCTACTCTTACTACTATAATAGTCCCACCTAGAATTACCGGGTGGGCAATTTAGTGGTTTTTTAAAATCGCATGTTATTTTGACATTGACAGCTGTTTCCCGCTCAAAATTATGTTGGTGAGTCAGTATTAACCTTCGGCGGAACGAAATGAATCGATTTACGCTAGAACAACGTTTTTTTTTTGTGAATGCCATTTATGGAGGTGAATGCCATTTATGCACAGAGTGTGGGACTCCCATGCTCGAAAGAAGACGACTAAACTACCCACTAAATACCTCCCTGTCAACCCGAGAACGCAGTCTGGGACCGGTTGACACATAGCTTCGGGCCAGGTCTCGTTTTCTTACGCCGTGAGGCGCGTTCAAGCTGGGGGATCCCTTTCCTAGCGGCAGGGGAAAAGAAGTGCCAGACAAGCGATCCCCCACCCCCAACGCCCCCGGCTGCTGTGAGTCCCTTTTATCTTTTAGGACTGCCCGAGCATAATGTGCCTCCTGGTTCCATTTGTCAACCGATTCGAGCATCACCGCGACTATATTATCCGGGGTGAGCTCTCCCGTCTCCTTGTAGAGGGTACTTCGCAGCCTGACCCATTTTTTCCATGCAAAAAATGTGTGGCAGGCATTGTCCTCCTCTCCTGGGCAATGCCGACAATCGGGGGACCGTGACTTCCTAATCTTCTGCAGGTAAGACTGAAAACACCTATGCCCGCTCAAAAGCTGGGTCAGATACAAGTCAGTCTCACCATACCTTCGATATAGCCACGGTCTCACATCCGGGATGAGGCGCGCAGTCCACCTTCCCTTCGTGCAATTCACCTAAGACTGCTGCCAATCGTTGAGCGAGCGTTGTCTCTCTTCGCGGACAACCTTCTCTCTCGCATCCTCGTTTCGGCGCAGGTAAATAGCGCGGCGCTCTCTAGCAAGGAGGGTGACGGGTATCACGCCTGCAATAACTCTCACCGCCGAATCAGAGACTGTCGGGTACGAAGATGCAATCCTCAGTGCTCCTCTTCTCTGTACCTCCTTGCTGAGAGTATCGCCCCATACTTCTGCTCCTTACAGTAGCACTGATCCTACAGCACTCATCAAGAGGCGTCTTCTTGATGGGCTGGGTCCCCCTACGTTGGCCATAAGTCGACTTAGAGCTGATACTCTTGAAGCAGCCTTCTCAGTCGTTGCCTGATTTGCTCAGAGAAACTCATCTTCGAGTCGGTCAGTAGCCCCAGGTACTTCACCGCTGGCTTCGATTCAATTCGCAAGGCTCCAATACTGATCATCCTTACTCTAGGGATTCTCTTTTTTATCAAGATGACAACTTCGGTTTTCTCCAGTGCTAAACTGAACCCGCGAGCAGCCATCCAGACCCTCACTCGGCGTATTAGCATACCTAGCCTCAGTTGCGCCTGGTCAACGGTGCTTCCAGCGACCAGAGCCGCAACGTCATCCGCAGAGCCGACCAAGCGCGACTCATCTGGCATCTCAAGTCTCGGTATCCCGTCGTAAGACACGTTCCATAGGTCCAGACCAAGGATAGATCCTTGGGCAACACCCGATGTAATTTCTATCCTTTGTTGGCCCTGTGTCGTGTTCGGTCCTTTAGGTAGTCCCTCAAAAGCCGCATTAGATATTCTGGAACTTGAAAAGGGTTTTCCAGCGTATCCAGAATATCCACCCATCTAGCGGAGTTGAAGGCGTTGCTGACGTCGAGTATCACCAACAGGACGATCCGCCGCTTGGTGCGACTATATGCCTCTGCCATTTAGACCGCGCTCACCACCTCTGCAATCGCATCAATGGTAGAGCGCCCTGCTCTAAAGCCGTACTGCCGAGGGGATAGAACAACGTTAGGAAACAATAAAATCGAACTGGATGCCGATTTTTCTCAAAAAATCATCTTTGCACCTCGGCGGCTATGTGAACAAACGAAACTGCCGTATCTGGCGCTCGGAAAACTCACACGTGATTGTCAAGAAGCCAATGCATCCTCAGCGAATGACAGTGTGGTGTGGACTCTGGAGTGGCGGCATCATTGGATCAAATAGAAATGCTGTTTCGGTCAATGGCGAGCGCTACAGAGGCATGATAACCGACATTTTGAGGCCGGAGATTGAGGATTTGGACTTGACTGACCTTTGGTTTCAGCAGGATGGCGCGCCATGCCAGGCAGCTCATCAAACAATTCACCTTTTGCGCACAAAACTCGGAAATCGAGTAATCAGCCGCCTTGGCTATGTCAATTGGCTGCGATTTGACACCGTTGGATTTCTTTTTATGGGGCGCTGTAAAAGATCAATGTTATGCATAAAATCCACGAACGATTCAAGCACTGAAATTGCATATTCAACCAACCATTCCTCAGATAGGGCCCGAAACCATCAATAATGTCTTGGAAAATTGGACTGAGAGGATAGCTTATTGTCACGCCAGCCGTGGCAGCCATATGAATGAAATTGTATTTCACAACTAACGGGAAGATTTGTTCTTGCGAATAAAGCCAAAATATAGGAAAAAAATTTGATTTTTGTTCATTTTATTGGAATTTTAAAGGAAACTTGTATTTGGCCCACCTTATACTGCTCCTTCATCGAAACCTGTACCAGCAGATGGCTGCCAAACTTAATCTAACATATAAAACCAAAGATAACCAAATGTGAATAAACAGTTTTTTCTGCAATGACTCAAGAACATTGACACATTTCAGCTATGTGCTTACCGCATATCTATAAAGGCATGCTCGTTTTCTGACAAAATGAAGGAGATTGTGTGCATTTAGCCATTGAAAAGCATATAAAGAAATACAATATTTACAAGTGACCCCATTATCATTCCGCAGCAGTGTGCCGTTTTTAAGTACACGTGTTAATCCACACAGATTTTAAACAGGCGTCAAGGGTAATCCTGTAAAAATTAAGGAGACTAGAAGATTCAAACCCTTAGATTTGAAAAGCAGACGCCATTTTCTTTCAAATTCAAAACATTTTATGAACATACAGAATTTGAAGAAGATGCTATTAAACACAATAAAAGAGCAGCACTAACATCATCCTCGAAAACCTGTACTCAAAGAAACCTTCAATCGATGAAAAAAAGAAAAATGACTGCTTACAATTAATTTAGTCCCACCACATTCCACAAAGCAATGTAGATATTTTTAAGTCATTGTTTTCGTTAAAATAACAAAATCAATGCTCTTACTTTATTCTATTTTTTACTTTATTTTGATCAATTACAATAATAATAAAATACAAAAAAAGCACTGGAAAAGTTTAACAAGGGTGATTTCAATGGGTTAAACATCACATGAATAGAAGAACCTTTTTCGGAGAACTGGTATCAAGCAACTTTCAATTAGACTTGGACTGAATTGGGTTATGTACTACTATAAATTATTCGTTTAATAATACGGTAATTGTATACTTCTGACGTGGCATATTTTTTTCGGGGTGCGATGTGCTAACGATTGTTGAACAGAGTTAGTAGAAAACACCTATAATTTAGATTTATCGCGAATGCAAAAGCTTTCTTTTAATTGAAATAAAATTGTTCTTTATTAAAACATTCACATTTTAATCATTAATTGCCTCAAATAAGTTCCATGTAAATTATTTTTACTTTACTCTCATATTATTGGAAATAATTAAAACAAATGCTTATATAAAACACTACATAAATAATATGAAATACTCAATATTTGAACAATATGAATTCCCTTATGTATGTACAATAACTAACTATCTTTTAGTCGTCAGTAAACTTTTTTTCTATCAGGTAATGAGCTCAGTTCCATCAGAGCTCTCGGTTTAGTTTTTTTTAAAGTCAAGTTTCTGGTAATTGCGGTTTGACATTAATTTAGTTAAATCATGTATTGATTTTTCGTTTTTGCAAACCCGCATGCAAAGATGACCGCGGGCGAATCCAAATACACATTTCCGAAGCGAAAGAGCGACAACTACTTTAACTAAAGGTTCCTCGATAGTCCTGAATCACCAGATGCTAAGTGTATCGCAGAACCAGAGGGCATTTGCGATGTAAATTATTTTTACTTTACTCTTATATCACTTTTAAAATTGCTTGATAATTTGCTTTGCACACTGTCGCACGTATTATTTTAACGTACTAAAAGCGAATCCATCCACACTTTATCATCTGCTTATATAGTAAAGCTAATACAACTCGAAATTACTATCTTCTTCTGGTATCGTCTCCATCGAAAATGACTTTTCATTACTTGTTGTTTGTTGTTGATGAGGATCAGGCCACGATTGTTGTGATTGCCTTGCTCGAAAATTTTCGAAATGTTTGCTGATCACGATGATGTAGATGTTTTGATTTATGAGCAAGTGTTTGTTGATGTTGGTTTGGATCATGTACTTCATTATAACAAAATTTTTTCGACATAGAACTGTACATAAAAAAGATTCACTAAATTAGACTACTGCTGTTAAACCATTGCTCTCTATAATCAGGCTAAATTACTTACATCAATGACATCACTTCAAAGGGTAATCGATAAACAGTTGGTGAACGAAAATCTTAAGTTTTCTGTCGAGAAATTTAAATTGTATCCTCTGAGTACATTTTTTGATTAAAATGAGCTCGCCTTTCATTATAAACTAAAATATCGGTAGTCTGGCTTCACTGGAAATTTCCAGGGGTTATTATTTATCCGAATATATGACATTGCATACCGAGTCTCGTAGCAATTTAGTGGGCAATTTTGTTAGGTATCACGAATGAAATAATGCCATTAAGTTTAACAATATACAGTGGCTCACAGCTTATTTGATGCAGAACATTTTCAAAGCTAAAAGCACTATAACTTCTGTATTAGAAAAGGTATTGAAAAAATTTAAACTGCAATAAATTAAATAAAAGCCCTTTTTTGAAAATAACAATTTAATTTATTTCAACAATTGATTCTTAAATAACTAAATAACAAAAACAAAATTAAAGGCGAAATTTTATGTCACAGCTTAATTGATGCAGTCCACGTTTTCCTTAAATTTATCCATGTAGAGGATTTCCAGTTCAACACTAATATTTCGTATGGTTTCCTTTTTGGCTCAAGACAGCTTTGAGTCTATTTGGAACAGATTCAACCAGCTTTCCTGTCATTTCTGGCGTTATTTTACTCCATTCTTCTAAAAGAGCTTTCTTTAAATCAATTTTGTTGTAAATTGCGTGGTTACGAATTTTTTTCTCCAGAAAAGCCCATAAATTCTCAATTACATTTAAGTCGGGTGACTGTGCCGGGGGAGCCATCAAATGAGGACAATTCCAAATAAGCCAAGATTGCACGATTTCTGACTTATGTTTAGGGTCATTATCTTGGTAGAATCTGAATTCACGCCGGATTCCGAGTTCGTCAGCACTTTGCAGGGGATTTTCCTTTAGGATATTACTGTACATGATCTTGTCCATGTTTCCTTCAATAAAGGCTAGCTTCCCAACTCCGGCTGTTGACATACAGGCCCAAACCATTACGCTGCCACCGCCGTGCTTAACAGTCTCATGTAAATTTGCTTTTTTGAGCTCTGTATTTGGCTTTCTCCAAACGTACGCCATTCCATCTGAGCCAAATATGTTGAATTTGGACTCGTCAGCGAAAATCACGGTTTTCCAAAAGTCCAAATCCTTTGAAATATGCTCCGTAGCAAAGTTCAGGCGGCTTTGTCGATTTTTGATACTGATGAACGGCTTCTTTCGTGCAACTCGGCCATTAAAATTATGCTTTCTTAGCACACGACGTATGGTTTCAGCACTGCATTCTTTACCAATTCCAGTAAACACTTCGTTCGCCAATTTAGGAGCTGATAACTTAGGGTTTTGCATTATTTTCCGGACGATCCACCGTTCATCAGACTCATTCAAAATTTTATTTGGTGCATTTCTACCCTTGTTTTCCAACCTTTTTTCATTGGTAAACCTTTCAATTATATGCTGAACTGTTGATGAACTTAAATTGACAACTTCGCTGATTTTGCGATGAGATTCACCATTTCTAAAATGATGAATGACTAATTCCCGCTTTTCAAGTGTTGTCCTACGGCCCATTTTAAATATTACACAATTTATCCACTTTTAAACTATCAAGGTCAAATAACTTTTTTAAAAATAAAATAAGAAACGCACTAAGTACAATATATCCAAAAAAAATCCGGTGAAAATCGTGCACTTTTAATGCTAGGATACAAAGAACTAACTGCATCAAATAAGCTGTGAGCTATCCTATGCAAATGATTTTGCTTCATTACTGCTAACGGGACATTTGAAACATTTTTTCTTACTTTCTTTTGTGCTTCGAATTTCAGTTATACTAGCTGTAAAATCTGCATCAAAATATTTGTAAATTTTTATTTATCTGCATAAGGACAACAGTTTGTTTAATATTTATTGAAGTGCATCAAATAAGCTGTGAGCCACTGTATGACATTGCATACCGAGTCTCGTAGCAATTTTGTTAGGTATCACGAATAAAATAATGCCATTAAGTTTAAAAATATATAACGAAGTCCTTAATTGATCGGCTAAAGAAAAGTGATGACCTAAAGACAAAATACAAGTCATTAGTTAAGTGTTTTCTATCTTTTAATTTCTTCTTTGTTCCACTAGAAAAAAAACCGGGACGGTACGTAAGCTCTAAAACCTTTACCAGAGGATTATTTTGTTTCGAGAATACCTCAAATATATCGCAAAACGCTTTTGGAACTTTTATACTCATCAATTTATAAGGGTTTTAAATCATTTTCCCCATAAGCTTAAGATAATTCAAACCATTAGTGGAAATCGCTTTTGACTTCTTGATAATTCCATCAGTTCTCCCCACGAGGTTAATATGTTCATGATAACAAAATACCACACAAATAATGTATCTACAATGATAATCGCGGTTATTTATTGAACGCTTTATCTGAATATAAATAGATTCATTGATGCCATTCACACATGATTCAAGCCCATTTCCACTGATAACACGTTCCAATGCATATCACAATGGCCAGTCCATAAATTTACTACTCCTAGTAAAGTCAATTTAATTTTAAACATTTCAATTCAAGTCATCCAATAAATTAGACAAGAGGGCACACATGTACACATGTTAACACATGGTTGCGATGCATGTCATTTCCGTCCTGATTTCTGCTTATTGATGGCTTGTCAGTCACATTGAAAATGTGTGAAAAAACACAAGCACAAGAAAAATAAACAGAAAACAATTTTCGCCATCTTTTGAAAAAAAATTATTAATCAAAATGATTTATTTGCTTCCTTCCGTTTGTTTTTCTTCTAATTTTCCAAAAACAATGATAAAATTAATTTTCAACCAATCATTCTGGCGGAGAAATTGAATTCGGTGTGATAGAGCAAAAAGCCCAATCCATCCGAACAAGTGAATACGAAGTGTCAATGAACCACGCCAATAAACAAGTGGAATTCAAATAAATTACCGCTTCTTGCGGGTTACTAATCGCTTTCTTGGATGTCGGTATGTTGTGGCGTTGTCTTGGCACGATAAGACATCAACTACCGTAGTACGGTGATTACAAACAGATTATCTGCTCCATTCGTTTGGCAGTCGTAGGAATAGAAGCTGAAGAATACTCGCATGTTCTTCAAGTGTGAAGGCCTGACCTCGACACTTCCGGGCAATAATGTTCCTTTTTTTAAACGACTAATTATGTAGTGTAGTTTATGTTGCTAAATAAGCATCTCCGCGTAAAGATCGTTGCGAACATGAGGCTTAATTAGTTAAAGATTCAATTTTCTCATTTGATTCGTTGGCAGAGATTCTCTAGAAAATCTTGATAAAACGACTTCAAAACGCCTTGTATTTTCGCTGTGAATTTAAAATTGCAATGCATATTCATGCCCTCTTCATAAAACTTATATCGGGTCACTATTCCATATACTCGTATGTATTTTACAGTGATGTAACTTCCTACTTAGATTTTATGTAACTTTCGTAATATCTCGATCTTCCCATTTGGTACGCACCTGAGATACATCACCTAATTTGAGTGCAGCACAACTAGCCAAATATAAAACTCGTTGTTATCATATAATCTTCAGCACTGATAAGATAACGAACAGCAAACGTCCTGATATATCATTAAAGGATTATGGTCACAAGAGTAGGATTACGGTTTGTTTGCTTCGAATGTAAGATAAAATAATTTTAACTCACGTTATGTGAAAAGAAGTTGTTTCTTATCAAAATATAATTCTTCCATGCCGGCTCGTTGTTTGTGTAAATATGGAAGTATCGGTATCATAATGTCTGCCGGTAAATTTCGTGCTGATCTTGTGTGCAAAAGAATGGATATATTTTGCAAACCATCATGATGGAGTAAATAAAGTCACATCGTATTTCTATAATAAATTTAAATATTTACATGCGATATTCAGACTGTTATTCCTAAATTTTCTTGGATACCAAACGAAGACATACGAGTAAATAAGCAAGTTCAATTTACTTCAGAAAATTCGAAAGGAATAACGTTTTCATTAATTCAAGTTCAACTGCGATATATTTTATTTATAATTATTCTAAAAAAAAATAAAGCAAGTTTCAAAACGATGAAATTATCTCAAAACTTAATGGCCCACCTGGCCTTCTAAATTTAAACAGTATTCCAATTAAAATTCAATCGAAAAATAATCTTATATTTGTATCAAATAGTGATTATTGCATATTATACATTAATTGGAAAAAGGAAGAAAAAACCAACCAACTCTCTTGAAAACTTGCATATTATTCTAAAAACCCAATTCAATTCTACTAAATTCTAATTTGAAAAACTTTATCTTATCCTAATATACTAGCACAACTTATATACAACCATTCGTAACCTACATGGTAAACTAACTTAAAAAACGGCAATAACATTTTTTTCTTTGTGGTTGAAAGGTGAATGCCATTCACGCACTGACTGTGGAACTCCCATACTAACACTAAACACCTCCCTTGTCAACCGGAGAACCTAACCACGTTACTTCAGGCCAGTTCTTGTTTTGCTACGCCGTGAGTCGCCTTCAAGCTGGGGGATCCCTCCTCTAGCAAGAGGGGAGGGAAGAAAAGGAATTTCCAGACAAGCGACCCCACAGCCTCGATATATCCGGCTGCTGTGAGTCCTTTTTATCTTTTAGGACTGTCCAAGCATAATGCGCCAGACGGTCCCATTCATCAACAGATCCAAACATAACCACGACTATAGTATCCGGGAGGAGTTCTCCAATCTGCCTGTAGAGGTACCGTTGCAGCCTGTCCCATTTCTTGCAAGCAAAAAAGTGTGACAAGCATCGTCTTCCTTCCCTGGGCAAAAGCAACAGTCGCGGAGCCGTGCCTTACCCATCTTGTGCGAGTAAGACTAAAAACATCCATCCGCGCTCAGAAGCTGGGTCGGATAGAAGTCAGCCTCAGCGTACCTTCGATTTAGCTACGGTCTCAGATCCGGTATGAGCCGTGTTGCCCACCTTCCCTTCGTACAATCCACCCAAGACTGCTACCAATAGTTGAGTGAGCGCTGTCTTTCCTCGTGGGCAACAGTTTCCCTCGCGTCCTCGCGGTGCTCTCTAGCAAGGCGGGCAACAGGTATCACACCTGCAATAACTCTCACTGTCGGATATGAAGATGCAATCTTCAGTGCTCCTCTTCTCTGTATGTGTGCCCCGCGTTTTCGGCACCTCGTTACTGAGAGCGCGACCCCATATTTCTCAGTACAGTAGCACTAACCCTACAGCATTCATCAAGCAGCGTCTTCTTGATGGGTTAGGTCCACGTACATTGGCCATAAGTCGACTCAGAGCCGATACTCCCGAAGCAACCTTCTCAGGCGTTGCCCTGATTTGTTCAGGGAAACTCATCTTCGAGTTGATCAGTAGCCCTAGGTACTTCACCGCTGGCTTAGATTTGATTATTATATCTTCAATACTGATCATCCTTACTCTTTTCTCTTTTTTGTCAAGACGACCACTGCGGTTTTCTCTAGTCATCCAGTCATTTGTTCGGCGCATTAGCATACCTAGCCTACGTCATTCTTGTTCGACGGTGCGTCCAACGACCAGAGCCGCAACATCATACGCAAGTAATTTAAATTTTCATTCATAAAAGGACTATTTGTTAAATTACGGATAGCAAGCCACTTAATATTTTTTGCCTTTTAACGTTATGTTATTAAACTTAAGTAGCTAGGACGCTTCCGATTTACACGCCACATTATGGAGAACGCGAGCAGTAGCAAGCGCCGAAAGTATCAAGGACCAACGGGAGCTCGAAGAGAAACGCATATTCCCGGCACTACGACTAGATCACGCTGTAGCGGAAATTTTCGTCATTCATTCAACATATGCGGCAACATAAAATACATATATAACCCCTCGAAGCAATCGAAATCGCGTTGCAAACAAAATAACATGCAACGTGTAACAATTTCGAGACTGAATGTAACAATTCCGCGACTGAATATCGCTTTCGTGCCCTCTGGTGGAGCTCCTGACTGGGGCCCTCGGACCCGGTTAGCCCAATGGAGAGGGGCCGTGCGCCACTCGCTTTGCCAATGGGCCCCACAGGAGTCGCCAAGCGAGAATCGCGACTCGCCAAAAGGCTCGCACCGACACTGTCCGCGACACGACGCGCAATGCGATCATGCACCGCCTATCCTCCCTAACCGCGACCACGACTAGGGCGGGGGAACCTAAAACAAGGGATGAGCCCTGAACAATTTCGGGGTCACACCACGTGGCGGCGAAGCACCCTCGAGCCTTCCACACACGGGGCGTCGCTCGTACGGGAATGCCACCTCGCTTCCCGAGCCAACTTCACAATTTCCACTTCACTGCTTCACTCAAATGTTTTTCTTTCTTTTTCTAAATCACAAAAAAACAATTTAATTACACAGTTTAATAACATACAAAAAGTAGTTAAAACAAGTTGGGTAAACAGACCTACGCTCATGTCAGAAGGGTTTTGTATTCAATTTTCAAAATGCAGTCACCAGATTGAATAAAGTCAAGAAGCATGTCAATGACGATTTTATTGGAGAAACTATGAAGTTCGAAGACCATACTATTATTAACAAAGTTGAAAGAATTTCGACTTCTGAGGTTTTTGTTATTGTTATACTCATAAATATCTCCCTTGATAATTATTTCAGATGTCCATTCGCGAGGGAGGAAACACATTTTTCATGTATTTCCCCCCTGTGTCCCACTGAAGCAAAAACTGACAGTTTAAGAACTGTTTTGAAAAGCTCCCATGAAAGCTATCATTTCATACTCATATCGGCTACGTTTGATGAATTTTTTTTCAGGGGCCACTCTCCTGTACTGTTATCATCGATTAATAGCTAATTTTTTCGAATCCTAGAGTTGTTACAAAGCCCTTTTGTTAGAAGCTCCCTCCCGCCTCCTTGACTTGTTTCACTTATGAGTATTAATTGTAGGTACTCAGCTTCAGTCATTCATTAAATTGAATCAAGTGTTCAAAGCATGCACCTTAAACGTTGAAGTTGGGAAAAAATAACTCAAAGTTATTCAATCTTCGCATTTAAAACAGCCACTATTTTGTTTTACGATTACTAATACCACCAGCTGAACTGATTCTCAAAGTTATTCATGACACCTATCATTCCTGAAATTTTCATGCAAATACTAGCAAAACTGTAGTGTCTGAGCGCATGTTGTTCCATAGCCATATGTTGCCATAGTAATACATGCAGCGCATATTGCTCCATAGTAATACAGGAAAATTCAAACCGCTATAACTTCGCTAAATATGATGCAATCTTTATGAAACTTGCAGGGTTGATCAATCTTATAAATAGACATCTGTGTACTGAATTTCGTTGAATTTAAGGGTACCGTTAAGATTTTATTCAAGAAAACATAAAATCGATAAATCATACTATTACTAACAAAGTTGAGTGAATTGCGACTTCTCACGTATTTGTTGTTGTTGTACTCATTAAGGCCTACATTCGTGATTTTTTCAGATTTTTCGGATGGAAGGTGTCCAATCGCGAGGGGGGGGGGGGGGGGACACAAATTTTTCGTGTATTTCCCCTCCCTGTGCGCCCCTCGAAGCAAACTTTGCCAAACTAAGACCTGTTTTGAAAAGATCTCATCAAGACCTTTCATTTGATACCCATATCGGCTACCTTCAATGAAATTTTTTTTTCGGGGAGTCACTCCCCTACATGGGGAGACCCCCCTTAAATACCTTGTAAAATTTTTTAGTAGTTGAACTTTGAAGAGATAACCATTTTACACCTTTATACAAAATTTGATGCTTCTAGCTTAAGTAGTTTCCGAGAAAAACTGCTGTGACACACGGACGGACGGACGGACGGACGAACAGACAGACAGACGGACAGACGGACAGACAGGACGCGATTTTAGAAGGGTTTTGTAAAATTATTTTACAAAACCCTAAAAAGAAGTATATGAAAAATTATACCCAACTTGCACCCTTCAACCGGCTTGTTCGACTCGGGGGGCCCCCAATCTTGCTGCCGCCAACTTCTGCCGTCGTAGCCCAGTCATATTAGGGCTTTCACCTCGGAATGAAAGATAATAAGCTGCAAATTGGTATGAACCTTTGTTTTGTCATTCTAAATGTTGTCTCAAAAGTCACAATCGTTATCGTGTCCCCGTCTCAAGATATTCAAGGTCAAAGGTCACAAAAATCGGGTTTTCGCGAATATCTGGCTTCCTATCGGTTAAATGAGATTTGCATTTATTATAAAAGTTGTAGGCTATAAAATTCCCTACAACTTTTGTTTAAACTTTTTTTTCATACGACCAACCGTTTTGAAGGTAGAGCGCGAAGAGTGCACATCGTACAGTCATATACGGCCTAATGCAAGGTCAAGCGTGAGTTATGGTTATCAGTACGTTATAAAGTCAATTATTTACTTGGAAATTATAATTATTAAACAATGCCTATTATTTATGTACTAACTATTAATTATTTATATTTAATTAAAGTAAGTAACTTGATTTGCAACGGTACAATTTCAAACTAACGAATAATCTTGACTCATACAAAGTGGAGAGAGTGGCCTTGAATACTATAGAACATCTGTCCCGGCAATGAATAGAAAAGGGCATAGGGTAGGGACAAGTATTTCCAGGTATATAAGTATTGAGAAATTTACGCGTTTTAAAGAAAAGATATATAATGTCGTGTTAACTTAAAATAAAACTAAAATATATAATCCAGAATTAATAATATTTTATACTTAAATAGTTAAATATGAATAATTATATATAAATAATCAAGTTACTTACTTTAATTAAATATAAATAATTAATAGTTAGTACATAAATAATATATATAATTATTCATATTTAACTATTTAAGTATAAAATATTATTAATTCTGGATTATATATTTTAGTTTTATTTTAAGTTAACACGACATTATATATCTTTTCTTTAAAACGCGTAAATTTCTCAATACTTATATACCTGGAAATACTTGTCCCTACCCTATGCCCTTTTCTATTCATTGCCGGGACAGATGTTCTATAGTATTCAAGGCCACTCTCTCCACTTTGTATGAGTCAAGATTATTCGTTAGTTTGAAATTGTACCGTTGCAAATCAAGTTACTTACTTTAATTAAATATAAATAATTAATAGTTAGTACATAAATAATAGGCATTGTTTAATAATTATAATTTCCAAGTAAATAATTGACTTTATAACGTACTGATAACCATAACTCACGCTTGACCTTGCATTAGGCCGTATATGACTGTACGATGTGCACTCTTCGCGCTCTACCTTCAAAACGGTTGGTCGTATGAAAAAAAAGTTTAAACAAAAGTTGTAGGGAATTTTATAGCCTACAACTTTTATAATAAATGCAAATCTCATTTAACCGATAGGAAGCCAGATATTCGCGAAAACCCGATTTTTGTGACCTTTGACCTTGAATATCTTGAGACGGGGACACGATAACGATTGTGACTTTTGAGACAACATTTAGAATGACAAAACAAAGGTTCATACCAATTTGCAGCTTATTATCTTTCATTCCGAGGTTGACCCCTTTTTTTACCTAATATGACTGGGCTATCGATCCACCTCGGTCGTAGAAGAACGCTCTCCTCGCTGATCCTAAAGCCTCCTTGATTCCCCCGCTCAATCCTTGAACTCGTTCTAACCTCCAAAGAATTCCGCCACAAAAAATTCGAGCTCCCTCCAGGTAAAATGCGCAGTCGAAAAGGAAGGTTTCCAAGCTCCATCCGGGGTCTTATATCCCCTCTGGTGGCCACGCTTTCATATCAGGGAGCTTTTCGATGTTCCACCAGTTCATCGCATTCACAGCATTACCCGCGTGTCGTGTCAGCTGGCATCTTGCGAGCTTTAAATGCCATAATATGGTGATGGAACAATGGAACATTTGATGAGCTATGACGCGATGATGGTTGATGTTGTTGTTGATGCTGCTGCTGCTTCGATGCAGATGACAGATTCAATTCATGTTGCTCAACATATGGTATACCTGCTCCCCCACTTCCGCCTACATTTCTACTGCCGTCCTGATATCTGCTGGACACTTTGTCCGTCCTATATTGTGTTCGCGATCGTATCCAAATGTGCTATGTGTTGGCGGATGCTGCTGAATGTGTGGCTGGTTACCTTGGGCTTGCTTCTGCACTTGAATCTGCCATTGATGGTAATATTGCTGCCGTTGCATTGCAGCTTGTTGCTGGCGCGTAGTGCATTTTGTTGAGTAGATGCATCCACAGGCTTGCTTCTGCACTTGAATATGCGATTGATGGTAATATTGCTGCCGTTGCATTGCAGCTTGTTGCTGGCGCGTAGTATATTTTGTTGAGTTGATACAGGAGAATTTGTATTTACTGAATTGTTCATTTGTATCCGTTGGCTAGGAGGAGTATTAAATACGATAGGCCTAAACGTATAAGTGCCTTGCAATAATTCCGGCGTCTCATTTATATTTGTGCCAAGTTGATTATAAGCGTATTGTGGCTTTAATTCTATATGATCTGAGCTTGTTTGTTCTATCGCATTAACTAGTTGCCTTACTAGATTATCATCGCGAACCGATAATAGGTTTTTGGATTCATCAGCTACCAATGTATGGAACAGTAACGATTTATTTAGGGACGTTACACTCGAAATGGAATCTGTATACAGGAAGCTCGCTTAGTAAATCTGATAAACTCGTCAGCCTGGCTAAAGTTGTAACCGGTACACTTTCATCAGTATTTGCCAGTCCGATTCGGTGAAATTAATCGCACGCTTTCGACATTTCAGCACAATGATTGAATGCATTGTCAGGTAAGTGCTCGTTAATCTGCTTAGAACCTACTTAATTCTAATTTCTAAGTGTGATACAAAATATAAAGCGTTACATACATCGTTAAACCTCGACTTCAGTTGGCTCGGGAAGTTATACTCGCGGAGAACTTATTATATTTTTTTATTTTTGTTTCCTTTTTTTTCGTTTGTTTGTTTCCTTGTGTGTGTGGAAGGCTCCCGTGACAAACGCTAGGAGGTAATCTGAACTGGAGTCGTTGTTCCCGCTATGTGACAAGAGGTGTTCGCGCTATGCGCGATAATTTGCGGGCATTTACATCATTTCCCAAAATCAAGGTTTCATACTGCCTGTGTTTTCATTGATTCTACTTTCTGACATAGACTCCCAATAAATTTTTATGCAGTTTATAATTCGATTAATTTAAATTCGAGCCGGAGTGCTGTCGAAATTTACAGGGAAACGATTTTGAGTGCGGATCTAAATGTGAGGCAGTCGTTAAAGCCGACATTCCTATCAGATGTGCAACCACTGAGCTTCCCGCCAAGGACACAAACTTAATGCTCCATCGCCGCAAACATATTCACACTCACTCAGATCGAGCAGAGGTGCATACATGCCACCAAAGAAGAACGAGCTGAGTAACGAAGACTGAGGCAGCAATAGCACGCATACAGAAAGAGGACACTCGTGAATTCAATACTTCATTGGCAGCAATTAAAGCACAAGTAAAGCGCGAACTCGAGAAGGAACGTAAATTAAAAAAAGCAGCGAGAAACGTTGAACCCAAAGAACGCGATTCATCAGAAAATAAACGCCTAGCATGTCAACGCGTATATGCCCGTAGTCCGCAAATCAGTGACAAAAATTTCTCAAGACAGGAAGGATTTCCGCTGGGAAATTACTCTTAAGTTAAGCGTCCACAAGTGAGGACTGTGTCGTCGATCACTCTGCGAGGACCAAACGATTTTCTATCGTGACGAAACACGGATACAGCTTTTGAATATCTTACCTCCTCACCTGACTGGCTAACGACATCGTGCCGAAGCACACCATTCACTTCCTTCGCACAAATTCACTAATATCCACCACGGAAATCTAAATGAACAAAATCGCCACATTCTCGAGGAGAGATTCGACGACCGAAATTACATGGAACTGGTGGATTTATAGTATATAAATACACGACACTCCACGCGTTAGCACGGTGGTAAAACCACCGGTGGAGACAAAAAAAACTGAGAAATATTAGCGCCCGGCCGTTTTCTCGTTCGGACGACCCTTTGGAGACTCGGTGAATCGAATGAGTGGCATCCACGCCCGTTTTCGGGTGAGTTAGTTGGGTCGGTGGAGCCTCAGCCGGAGTAGCCCCAATATATCGGTGGGGCGGCAAGGGAATCGGCTATAATTTCCAGGCCGACATACCTGTATATGCTGTTACCCGGCTGCATTCCTCGTCACGGTTCTGTGCCCGTTGAGCCTCACGCCGAACCTTGTGACACTAGCTTCGTTATTCAGCAATTTCAGTCGACCACCAGTACAATGCGACCCTGCCATGCCATGTCCAAGATCCGATCTTGGATCAGAATTCTTGCAAACGATACAGCGTGCTTCCTTTGTACACTCTTTTTCTTTTATGTACCATTTCACCGCATTTGTAACATATGAAACTCCTATCAGATCCGTTGCATACTTGTACGGTGTGACGATAGCCAAGGCATTTGAACCATTGAAGGGGCTCAGCTCTTCGCCGTATCCTGCAGAAAACTCACCCTATTCTGACTTTGCCCTTATTCAGACATTGTTTGGCATCCTTTTCGGTCAAGCCAATGATGGCCATGCGTTGTCCTTTATAGTTTCTAGTGTCAAACTCGCTTTGATCCTGCCCACGCTAGAGAACTCTCTTTTGATGGCCTCTTCTACCTCGACCATGTGCGCGACGCAGTCAATGTTTCTTATTTTGATCGTTGCCATCGTTCTTGCTTCTTTATTATCGGCCTCTGCTCCAAATTCCTTCAGTATGTGGCCTGCTTTAATAGCAGTGTTGGTACCCTCGGGCCTTACATTTCCCCTGATATTCCGCAGCACCTCTACTACGTAGGATCGGCCATCTTGGGCTTTACGAGCAGTGCCTGCTGTCGTGGTCTTCATCGTGGCTTTTATCTCTCCTATTTCGCGTCAGGTCTTTTTTCTTGCTGGGAGTCCGCGCGAACTATATTTTCTGTCTCATTTTGAAAGAGTTTCTTTGCTCCTTTTGTCAGCACTGGCTGGAACCCTTGATTTAACGTTCGACGCCCATCAAATGTCTCCTCCATCCTCCTTTTACCCCGATCCCTTTGGGCTGGGCTAGATGCCATTTTTTATTGATATTTGATCGTGGAGCTACCTGTTCGCGCCCTTTTGGCTTAGCCCTCAGCGCTTCTTTAGCCTTCTGGTCTTTTTTGGCTTTCTCATCTTCTTCGGTCTTTAAACAGCTCCTCCGGTAATGCCCTATGCGGTCTACGAGCTCCTCTAACCCAAGCAGCCCATTCTTTACACGTTTGCCGATTTCTGGTGAGCTGTGCACAGATTTTATCCTCCTTCGAACGTCTCCCGCTTTTCAAATTAGCCTTTCTTCTTGATGTAACTGGACGGCAATTGTACTTTGCAACCTCCTTTCTTGAGAGTGGTTATCGAATTCTGTTTCCAAGTACAGTACTTCAGCTGCATTTTCAACAGCAGCAATGAAATGGTCATTCCTTTCTTTTTCCGCCGGGCGGACTATAAGTGTATTCAATTATAATACGTACGTACTTAAAAATCAGAATGGTTCGCAGCTGAGTAGGCGGATCAACAGCCAAAGAGTGCTGATAAATTCAATCTAGATAAAGAGATACTCTAACCATCTCTAAGCGAAGGCCCAACAGAGGAAAAAATCAAAACAGTCAAATATCAAGTTTCAGAGAAAACTAGCAAAAACTAACGAAGCACAGCGATTTACTGTTGATTGACGCTCAAACAGATTTCCGTAAATCAAATGAAAGTTATAAGTAAACCCCCTTTTTCATTCGATAAAATAATGGATTAATAAGTTGATTGTAATTTTTTAAATTGGATCCCACTACACTTGATATTGTATCTTTGTTTTCGAAAAAATTTCCACGAAAATGACGTTACTTTTGAGCTTTTATACTAAAGTCAAAGTTAAAAGCGCTTTATTCAATAATAATTGTTACAAATTTTCAAAGAATACGAGGCAAATTTCAAAAAATCAAAATACTAAGACTTAATGGCCCAAATGGCTCTCTAAATTTATACGTTATCAATCAAAAACATTTAATCAAAAAAAAACAATATCAAATTCACATTAATTAAGATTATTATTTTTTTATGATTCAAATGGAAAAAGGAGAAAAAACCAACCAACACTCCAAAAATTAATTATGATACCAACACAACCTACGAGTAATTCTAATCAAAAATACATTATCTTATACTAATAAAATGCTACCACAATATTTCTAATCTAATTTTAAACCTTATTCTACACCTTTTATAGTATACAGAACATATACCTATCCTAAATATTCAAAACTATCCTTAACTTATAAATAAACAACAACACTCAATGCAGCAATAATGAGCTGAAACTCAAAACTAAGTAACGAATAACACAAAACAAAAAATAACCACGAATAATTTCGACATTGTTTTTGGCCACCACTATCTAGATTGCTCCGTCCCAGCTCGACCAGCCTAAACGCATCTAGTAAATGAGTATCTCTATTAGAATTGTTGGTCTCGTGAAGTGAAATTCGGAGGATATTTTATCTTCTTATCGATAGAGTTTTAAAATTAGTCCGAATAACCCAACCGTATCGAAGGCTTTCTCCATATCAGTGAGACACGCTTCAATACATTCCCTATTGTTTCGTTTCCTACAGATCTCTGAGGTTACTTTCGTTATCGCTTGTATGATCGAATGCCTGGGGCGTATTGGCAATTTGGCAGCTACTCATATTTCTCAATAGGGGGTTTAATGCTTTGTTTAGTATCACTTCACACCTTGCTGGTATTAGGCGACAAGGTGATTGAACGATAGCTTTTAGGGCAAAAAGATTATTTTCCCTCTTTTCAAGATCGGAAATACCTTGGCCTTTTTCCACTCATTTGGGCAATATGAATTATTCAACATGTTGTTGAACAATATGCAATAATTCCTAATAGCAACCTCAGGCAAATGTCGGTGAACTATATTTGGAATACCTTAATAACACTTGGTTTCTTGTTGTTTATCCTACCAAATATGAAACACAAATCTCCATAGCTGACAAAATAATCAATAAGATCAGATACAAGCTCGATATGAGGTCAGATGGCTTGATTTGAAGTCAGAAACTTTTGCTTCAACGACCTCTGAAAATACTTGATTCCCTCGTTCAGGGTTTGGTAGATGAACCAATTCAAAATGTATGCCAATCAGGGCAAGTTTTTGCAATCTATCACATATAATCTTGCTTCCATTTCTATCCGGAGTCGTACCATCAATTTCGATACCAGCCCTATCGAGACTTTCAGATTCGATACCTACACTCGAGGCTTCTTACGGAATAAGCTATTCACTTTCATGAAAATGCCATTGATTGCTGACCTCTCTCCTGAAGTATGAACGGATTAAGTTCCGGACATTCTTCAGGTGTATTTTAACAAAGCCAACGAGGGATGGTTATAGTCCAAAAATCGCTGATAAATATTGTTGATGTGTGTGAGGTCTTTTCAGTCTTTATAACTTTGCGATGGTTGGTGTTGCATTTCCTTCCATATTGTTTCGATGTTTGATTTTGGGGACTACTTTCTCAATCGTTTCCAACGTCAGCTTCTCTAACTTCGAAAAATAAAGATCTATTTCATCGTTAGTTAGATTCCTGTCATTAGGCACCATTGAGCTAGCCTATGCCATCATCAGAAGGAGGACATTGCTTCTGGTGAGCTTACACACTAAGGCTGTGTAAAATATTTGATTTTCACTTTCTCTGATAGCTAAATTTCGGAGTATCTAAGGCACTAGAATACTTCTAAATATTCTTTAAGGAATTTATCAATAATTTTCTATATTAGATATAGCAGATTATTGAAAAATAGATTTTCGCGTTTTTGATTCTCCGTAGATAGATGTTGACAATACATACGTTCCGTGCCAAGGTATTCCTCCCTTCTTCTCTCACAGTCAACAGTAAAAAAATTGCTAACTCATCTTTTCCACAACTTTCTTCCCGCAAGAATTGGCTTCTCAGAATCCAATATTACCACTAAAAAATATTTTCTGTTTGGTGGTCAGCAATCAACTGTTCTCCACGCAACGATACATACACTAGCAGAACATGCGTCATCACAGGACGAACAACTGCCATGTACGAAGATGATCAAATTCTTTCTTATTCCTGTGGTGGCTGGACATCGAACACCGCTCTTTAAGATTAGCCCGTCAACCCACTAAGCCATGGCAAACAATTTCTCTGGATCGAAGAGTGCGTAATAAGTGCTTGGCTGTCTAGTCAAGGTAGCGATATCTTGAAACTTTCATTAACCATTGCCTGCATAGGCTTGCGCTTCCAATTCTACGTCTCTGCATCTCCAAATATTTCAGTTCTTCGGATCAGCAGTACAACTTAATATTGAATTTTACGCTCTACAGTTCAACTTGCCTCTAGACTCGTCACTTCTTTTATTCCGATAAATTAGTCAACTCAGTCGCATCGAAAATATTTCTGGTTGTAGCGAATATCTTTGTGATGGATAATTTCCATGCAATTGCACCGAGGAAGGAAACTTTCACCGCTTACAAGCACTCGCAAACCAGAAACTTCTCTTCACATATTTTTGTCTGGGTATAATCGACACCGTTCAAAATATCTTGAGATTAAAAACCAATGAAACTATTTTGTTCAAAAAAGTCGGTTGCAGCCACGGTAAACACACCCATTGCTGACATTTAAAGATGTCAGACGTTCTTTAGTTCCAGGTGGCATGCTGAGGGCGATTAGAGCTCAGTAGTGGGCGTCCCTCCAAGAGGACACTCTACCTGTGCTAGGTAGCTCACATAAAAAACATTGGAATAGAAAGAGTAGACATTTTTGAAAGAGCATGTCAAAAATTTTATCAATATTTCATTCATCAGTATTAAAAATTTTAATCAATATTTAATTTATTAGCAGTTTAACTGTTAAGGTTAGAAAGTTTAAAATGATTCTTCGTACAGGTCACTTAGTTTTTGTTAATTTATACAATACATTTTTGCTTCCCATAATTTCAACATTAGCTCGTAGCTCTTAGTCATTTCAAAAAATTGTGAATAAATTTTTCACAATATTGGAATGTGTACATGCAAAATGCATTAGATTGGCAATATTATGTACGGAACATAGCAACCAAAAACCTATTTCTTTATATAAATTTGCATTTTTTATGCAATTACTTTCATAAATTTTCATAATTGGGTGAATATCAATATTTTTATTAATAAAAAATCAGTGAAATTTATTTTCATCAACTGATTTGAATTTGCCTCTAGTTTGAATAGAGATTCGTTTGAAACGCATAGTAATATTGAAATAGTTTTGTACTCTGTAAATATAGGGTAGATATAATTTGTGTTAAAAACGAATGATTGTATGAATCTATAAATACTCATATTAATCACTAAATAATATTTCCATCCAATTAATCTTAAAAAAAATTTCCTGAAGTAGGTATCATCAAACACCCTAACTTTTTGTTATTTGTAGAGATTTAAAATCTACACAGGGTTACAATGGTTTTGAAATAATTCATTACTTATTTAAAATTACTAGCTTCCAGGAGGTTAAAGATGTAGTCTATAGAGATGGGGAATGCTCATGTCCTGGGCAAATCGGTTTAAATTAAATGGATGTTTGGGTACTTTGGATTCATAATGAGTTCAATCACTCTCTTCTTTATTCAAGGTTACATTGATGAATAAAATACTTTTTATCGTAGATCATAAATAAATACTAATTGCAATTCAGAAAAGAATTGATTTTAATTAACTTAAATTACAAATTGTAGGGACAGAGGATTAAGACACAATGATAACTTATACTTAATACAATTTTTAATTAGTTCATTCAAGTATACGGAAAAAAAAATCCATCAAATCATTATTTCTAAACAGTTTTTCATTAGGGACATAACAATTTCGTATTTTTATATGAACGCACCCTTAAACTTTTTAAATAAACTGTCAATGTGAAAACGTCAGCTAAAGTCAACATTTTTATTATGGTAAAGTTCACGCACCAGCAACGTTTGGAAACTATTAAAAATTGCTACCGAAATTCTGAGTCGGTTTCATTGAAAAATCATCTTCAGCCGTGAAGCTCATTTCTGGCTCAATGGCTTTGTTAATAAGCAAAATATGCGTTATTGGTTAGCAACAAACCCACATTTGCTTCTTGAGACACCGTTGCATCCGCAAAAAATTACTTTTTGGTGCGGTTTTCATGCCGGAGGTGTGATTGGGCCATGAAAATGACCGTCATGTTACCGTCAATGGACAGCGCTATATGTTGGAAGATTATTTGTGGCCAGAATTGGATGAACTTGACATCAACGATATGTGATTTCAACAAGACGGTGTCACTAGCCACACAGCACGCCTCACAATCAATTTATTGAAATTTTTTTATTTATTGTTGTCCTTAATGGAAAGCCCTATACAAAATAGGTATGTAATCGACCGTTTATGGATCCGAAATGACATTTAAAAAAAATAGATGATTCTAAGTAGGAACTGTACTTAATACGAAATAAGCATTTTTGAATTTCATACATTGATACAGAGTGAACTATAGACAAATTACTAGCCTGCAGTTTTAAGTACAGTAATTATATAAAAATATTGTGATTTCTAAATGATTTTTAAATACTCTACTAAGCATCAGCTATTGTATATTAACTGTAACTACTCTGAAGTACTTAAAACTGGACTCACTGGCCTCGATCCGTGGAGACAGCAGTTTGCTTAGTAGAAGAAGAAAAAACCACAAGCTTTTCACTGGCGGTTGCGGCAGTAGCTGAGCACCCGATGTATGCGATCAACCATGGGAATTCTTTTGGGAAGCTGCGACGAGTGTTGGCATATGTTATGTACATTTGCGGAAGACACCACCTAAGACACAATTGTTTTTAAGCGTAGACGAGGTGAATGCGACAGAAAGAGTTATCCTCAAGGAACTGCAGTAGCAATATTTTAAAAATGATATGAAGGAGCTTTCAAAAAACAAAAGCGTCATCACTACAAGAAAATAAAAAAATCTAACATTGCTTTTGGATGATGATCAGGTGCGAGTAGCAGGAAGAATTCAACAGGCAGAAATTAGTAAAAAAACTAAACATCCAATTGTGGTTCCCGGCGAGAGTCCTTTAGCCAGATTACTCATGGCATATCTACATACAACCAATCTACATGCAGCACCTTCGGCACTGATTGCGATTGCCCGACAACAATATTGAAGTATTAGAGGTAGAGAGTTGGCACAGTCAGTTGTGCCTGTGTTGTGTCTGTGTAACGTGCACAAGACTGAGGCCACGTCACGGTACTCATCAAATAGGCAACCTGCCAGCTCATCGTGTAAGAAACTTCAGACCTTTTCCTAATTGTGGAGTTGATTTTTGTGGGCCAGTTTATACCCATTTTAAGTCCGAGGAAAGCGCAAGAAGAAAACTTATCTCGTTGTGTTCATTTGCCTCGCGACAAAGTCAATTGATTTGGAAGTTCTAACAGATTTGACTATTGAAGGCTAGCGGCCCTAAAAAGATTCATTGCCAGACGAGCAATTTGTGAAAATATATGCTGCGAACATGCACGCAACTTTGTTTGGGTCGAAGGACAACTGAAGGAAGTCGAGCATATCTTTTTCGATCATAAGTCGACAGAGCGAATTCCAGAAGCATGTGCGGAAAGCCGATCTCAATTTCACTTCATTCCACCAAGGTCGCCGCATTTTCGGAGTCTTTGGGAGGCGGCTGTAAGGAGCACAAAAACTCTCCTTTGCAAGGCACTAGTATCAATTGGACCATCTTACGAAGCGCAGTGCACAATTTCATGTGAAGTTGAGGCTATTTTAAACACCAGACCATTATTTAATGCCGTTGACACCTGCACATTTTCTAACCGTTTAACCCGTTTTGAATGGCATCAGCACACATATAGTCTGTTAAGTAAGAGCGTGTCCAGCATAATTTTGAAATAGTTTATTTAACAACACATTAAATACATTCTGAGGTAACGCGCTTTCAGTTTAATAGTGGGTCCAATCACCACCAGCATTACATTACCCCAATCACGATCTATGTTTTCCTGAGCCCAGGCAAGCCGTTTGGCCACGTGACGTTCAGACAAGAGTGGGCTTTTAACGGTACTCCGCCATTTTACATTGTTTGCGCACAGATGTTACCGAATGGCGACGTGTACTTGAGACCTTTTTGCTTCAATTTCGCTTGTCCTTGACGTAAGGACAAGCCAGGATTGCACGAAAACAAAGCCACGATTCATTTTTCGTCTTTTATGGTCACTTTTACTACCGAACCACGATTTGGAAGGTCATCGATGGTTTTGTACACTTTCAATCGTTGAAGCCACTTCTTGACAAACGGTACAGACTTTTTAATGTATTTAGCCGCCACTACATACTTCATTTTTGGTCCTTTAGGGTGTGTGCAAATGAACACGGCCTCGAAGCGCTTTGCGTAAATGGCCCTCATCGCGATTTTAGTGTTTTCTCGACGGAAAATTGACTTCGACTTAATTTTTTTTTCAAAGCGCCAAAGACAGAGATTCTCTCTACCGATCAAAAAAAATGAAGCCGATATCATTTACCGGTTACAAGCTTTGCTAGATACACTCTTACTTAACAGACTGTACAGATGCAAATATGTCGTTGCGTACAAGATGGGCCCTAGTAAGTCAAGTCCGCAGAGATTTTTGGAATCGGTGGCATCTGGAGTATCTCACTAGGCTCCAAAAGCGAGTAAAATGGACTACAACGCAACGTAATGTCAAGGAAGGTATGCCGGTAGTGGTAGTCGTTACTGGGCCAGAATTGCAATATTGCTATTTTCGTACGAATATGTAAATAATTTTTTTTTGTATTTCTTTGAAGCATTATATTTTTGGAACGCAGTCAGTTTGGTTTTTGATTTTGCTACAAGTTATTAATGTAATACTTAAGAATATTCGCCTGAACTACCTCGTGAATATTGCAAGTATAGAGTAATCTACGTTACCCAGGATACCTGTGTAACAGTTTTTACCCAATATTAGAGAATCCTAATATCGGTAATGACGCAGTCGAGAAAAAATACCTCAAATACATAAAACATCACACTTGGCAAGTACAATATCGCAAATGTGAGTGAATTTGTGTATTCAGGCGCCAAAATAACGAAAACGAGTAATGAAAGAGACGAAAACGTTTTGACAATCTTGAAGACAGCTGCATGCACAGGAAAACAAAGCTCCAAGTATGCAAATCTTTGATAAGACCTGTGTTATGCTATGGGTGTTAAACATGGACCCTAACCCAAGCATCCGCAAATATATTGAACGCCTTTGAGCGACGGGTCCTGAAGCGAATAATCGGAGCGAAGCTAGGCGGGGACCAATGGCGATTTCGATACAACCATGAGCTGTATGAAATTTTTGACGAGCCGGAAGTCTCAACGATTGTAAAACTGCGGAAGCTACAATGGGCTGGCCACATAAATCGTATTGAACGAACAATGGATACCTAAAAAGGTATTCGTTAGGAGAACTGAAAGGCGGAGACCAGTGTGGAAACAGAGGAAAGGTTGGTCTGACTCGGTCGACGAACACAGTTCATCGCTGTTGGGGTTGCTAAATTGGAGGGGCTGTAATGGTACGAAGAAGAAGATGTATATTATATATATATATATATATATATATATATATATATATATATATATATATATATATATATATATATATATATATATATATATATATATATATATATATATATATATATATATATATATATATGTATATATATGTGTGTGTGTGTGTGTGTGTGTTTCCGTGCGTGTGTGGCTGTAGGATGTAACGAAATTTGTGTCAGCCATTCATCAGTATTAAAAATTTTAATCAATATTTAATTTATTAGCAGTTTAACTGTTAAGGTTAGAAAGTTTAAAATGATTCTTCGTACAGGTCACTTAGTTTTTGTTAATTTATACAATACATTTTTGCTTCCCATAATTTCAACATTAGCTCGTAGCTCTTAGTCATTTCAAAAAATTGTGAATAAATTTTTCACAATATTGGAATGTGTACATGCAAAATGCATTAGATTGGCAATATTATGTACGGAACATAGCAACCAAAAACCTATTTCTTTATATAAATTTGCATTTTTTATGCAATTACTTTCATAAATTTTCATAATTGGGTGAATATCAATATTTTTATTAATAAAAAATCAGTGAAATTTATTTTCATCAACTGATTTGAATTTGCCTCTAGTTTGAATAGAGATTCGTTTGAAACGCATAGTAATATTGAAATAGTTTTGTACTCTGTAAATATAGGGTAGATATAATTTGTGTTAAAAACGAATGATTGTATGAATCTATAAATACTCATATTAATCACTAAATAATATTTCCATCCAATTAATCTTAAAAAAAATTTCCTGAAGTAGGTATCATCAAACACCCTAACTTTTTGTTATTTGTAGAGATTTAAAATCTACACAGGGTTACAATGGTTTTGAAATAATTCATTACTTATTTAAAATTACTAGCTTCCAGGAGGTTAAAGATGTAGTCTATAGAGATGGGGAATGCTCATGTCCTGGGCAAATCGGTTTAAATTAAATGGATGTTTGGGTACTTTGGATTCATAATGAGTTCAATCACTCTCTTCTTTATTCAAGGTTACATTGATGAATAAAATACTTTTTATCGTAGATCATAAATAAATACTAATTGCAATTCAGAAAAGAATTGATTTTAATTAACTTAAATTACAAATTGTAGGGACAGAGGATTAAGACACAATGATAACTTATACTTAATACAATTTTTAATTAGTTCATTCAAGTATACGGAAAAAAAAATCCATCAAATCATTATTTCTAAACAGTTTTTCATTAGGGACATAACAATTTCGTATTTTTATATGAACGCACCCTTAAACTTTTTAAATAAACTGTCAATGTGAAAACGTCAGCTAAAGTCAACATTTTTATTATGGTAAAGTTCACGCACCAGCAACGTTTGGAAACTATTAAAAATTGCTACCGAAATTCTGAGTCGGTTTCATTGAAAAATCATCTTCAGCCGTGAAGCTCATTTCTGGCTCAATGGCTTTGTTAATAAGCAAAATATGCGTTATTGGTTAGCAACAAACCCACATTTGCTTCTTGAGACACCGTTGCATCCGCAAAAAATTACTTTTTGGTGCGGTTTTCATGCCGGAGGTGTGATTGGGCCATGAAAATGACCGTCATGTTACCGTCAATGGACAGCGCTATATGTTGGAAGATTATTTGTGGCCAGAATTGGATGAACTTGACATCAACGATATGTGATTTCAACAAGACGGTGTCACTAGCCACACAGCACGCCTCACAATCAATTTATTGAAATTTTTTTATTTATTGTTGTCCTTAATGGAAAGCCCTATACAAAATAGGTATGTAATCGACCGTTTATGGATCCGAAATGACATTTAAAAAAAATAGATGATTCTAAGTAGGAACTGTACTTAATACGAAATAAGCATTTTTGAATTTCATACATTGATACAGAGTGAACTATAGACAAATTACTAGCCTGCAGTTTTAAGTACAGTAATTATATAAAAATATTGTGATTTCTAAATGATTTTTAAATACTCTACTAAGCATCAGCTATTGTATATTAACTGTAACTACTCTGAAGTACTTAAAACTGGACTCACTGGCCTCGATCCGTGGAGACAGCAGTTTGCTTAGTAGAAGAAGAAAAAACCACAAGCTTTTCACTGGCGGTTGCGGCAGTAGCTGAGCACCCGATGTATGCGATCAACCATGGGAATTCTTTTGGGAAGCTGCGACGAGTGTTGGCATATGTTATGTACATTTGCGGAAGACACCACCTAAGACACAATTGTTTTTAAGCGTAGACGAGGTGAATGCGACAGAAAGAGTTATCCTCAAGGAACTGCAGTAGCAATATTTTAAAAATGATATGAAGGAGCTTTCAAAAAACAAAAGCGTCATCACTACAAGAAAATAAAAAAATCTAACATTGCTTTTGGATGATGATCAGGTGCGAGTAGCAGGAAGAATTCAACAGGCAGAAATTAGTAAAAAAACTAAACATCCAATTGTGGTTCCCGGCGAGAGTCCTTTAGCCAGATTACTCATGGCATATCTACATACAACCAATCTACATGCAGCACCTTCGGCACTGATTGCGATTGCCCGACAACAATATTGAAGTATTAGAGGTAGAGAGTTGGCACAGTCAGTTGTGCCTGTGTTGTGTCTGTGTAACGTGCACAAGACTGAGGCCACGTCACGGTACTCATCAAATAGGCAACCTGCCAGCTCATCGTGTAAGAAACTTCAGACCTTTTCCTAATTGTGGAGTTGATTTTTGTGGGCCAGTTTATACCCATTTTAAGTCCGAGGAAAGCGCAAGAAGAAAACTTATCTCGTTGTGTTCATTTGCCTCGCGACAAAGTCAATTGATTTGGAAGTTCTAACAGATTTGACTATTGAAGGCTAGCGGCCCTAAAAAGATTCATTGCCAGACGAGCAATTTGTGAAAATATATGCTGCGAACATGCACGCAACTTTGTTTGGGTCGAAGGACAACTGAAGGAAGTCGAGCATATCTTTTTCGATCATAAGTCGACAGAGCGAATTCCAGAAGCATGTGCGGAAAGCCGATCTCAATTTCACTTCATTCCACCAAGGTCGCCGCATTTTCGGAGTCTTTGGGAGGCGGCTGTAAGGAGCACAAAAACTCTCCTTTGCAAGGCACTAGTATCAATTGGACCATCTTACGAAGCGCAGTGCACAATTTCATGTGAAGTTGAGGCTATTTTAAACACCAGACCATTATTTAATGCCGTTGACACCTGCACATTTTCTAACCGTTTAACCCGTTTTGAATGGCATCAGCACACATATAGTCTGTTAAGTAAGAGCGTGTCCAGCATAATTTTGAAATAGTTTATTTAACAACACATTAAATACATTCTGAGGTAACGCGCTTTCAGTTTAATAGTGGGTCCAATCACCACCAGCATTACATTACCCCAATCACGATCTATGTTTTCCTGAGCCCAGGCAAGCCGTTTGGCCACGTGACGTTCAGACAAGAGTGGGCTTTTAACGGTACTCCGCCATTTTACATTGTTTGCGCACAGATGTTACCGAATGGCGACGTGTACTTGAGACCTTTTTGCTTCAATTTCGCTTGTCCTTGACGTAAGGACAAGCCAGGATTGCACGAAAACAAAGCCACGATTCATTTTTCGTCTTTTATGGTCACTTTTACTACCGAACCACGATTTGGAAGGTCATCGATGGTTTTGTACACTTTCAATCGTTGAAGCCACTTCTTGACAAACGGTACAGACTTTTTAATGTATTTAGCCGCCACTACATACTTCATTTTTGGTCCTTTAGGGTGTGTGCAAATGAACACGGCCTCGAAGCGCTTTGCGTAAATGGCCCTCATCGCGATTTTAGTGTTTTCTCGACGGAAAATTGACTTCGACTTAATTTTTTTTTCAAAGCGCCAAAGACAGAGATTCTCTCTACCGATCAAAAAAAATGAAGCCGATATCATTTACCGGTTACAAGCTTTGCTAGATACACTCTTACTTAACAGACTGTACAGATGCAAATATGTCGTTGCGTACAAGATGGGCCCTAGTAAGTCAAGTCCGCAGAGATTTTTGGAATCGGTGGCATCTGGAGTATCTCACTAGGCTCCAAAAGCGAGTAAAATGGACTACAACGCAACGTAATGTCAAGGAAGGTATGCCGGTAGTGGTAGTCGTTACTGGGCCAGAATTGCAATATTGCTATTTTCGTACGAATATGTAAATAATTTTTTTTTGTATTTCTTTGAAGCATTATATTTTTGGAACGCAGTCAGTTTGGTTTTTGATTTTGCTACAAGTTATTAATGTAATACTTAAGAATATTCGCCTGAACTACCTCGTGAATATTGCAAGTATAGAGTAATCTACGTTACCCAGGATACCTGTGTAACAGTTTTTACCCAATATTAGAGAATCCTAATATCGGTAATGACGCAGTCGAGAAAAAATACCTCAAATACATAAAACATCACACTTGGCAAGTACAATATCGCAAATGTGAGTGAATTTGTGTATTCAGGCGCCAAAATAACGAAAACGAGTAATGAAAGAGACGAAAACGTTTTGACAATCTTGAAGACAGCTGCATGCACAGGAAAACAAAGCTCCAAGTATGCAAATCTTTGATAAGACCTGTGTTATGCTATGGGTGTTAAACATGGACCCTAACCCAAGCATCCGCAAATATATTGAACGCCTTTGAGCGACGGGTCCTGAAGCGAATAATCGGAGCGAAGCTAGGCGGGGACCAATGGCGATTTCGATACAACCATGAGCTGTATGAAATTTTTGACGAGCCGGAAGTCTCAACGATTGTAAAACTGCGGAAGCTACAATGGGCTGGCCACATAAATCGTATTGAACGAACAATGGATACCTAAAAAGGTATTCGTTAGGAGAACTGAAAGGCGGAGACCAGTGTGGAAACAGAGGAAAGGTTGGTCTGACTCGGTCGACGAACACAGTTCATCGCTGTTGGGGTTGCTAAATTGGAGGGGCTGTAATGGTACGAAGAAGAAGATGTATATTATATATATATATATATATATATATATATATATATATATATATATATATATATATATATATATATATATATATATATATATATATATATATATATATATATATATATATATATATGTATATATATGTGTGTGTGTGTGTGTGTGTGTTTCCGTGCGTGTGTGGCTGTAGGATGTAACGAAATTTGTGTATGGAGGTCGCAATTTTGATTCTATTTTCACCAAATTTCCAGAAATTAAATATATCGGCTAGTTTTGTTAATCATTCAAATTTGTTAAGCGAAAACAAAATGTCGGCTGTTTTTGACGAAAACTCGTGATTTCGTGTATCCGATTGCACCAAAATTGTTACAAAGGTGCATTCAAGTGTGTGATAAAGCTCACAAAAAAAAATCCAATGTCGAACCATCTGAAACAAAATGGCGATCGCTCAATGGTCGAAAAAAGTTGAACAATAAAAAGAACTTCAGGATCAGGACAGAATATCAAAATGGTGACTGAGCAAACTTCTTAAAGCTACAATTTACATTGGATTTTTATGAAACCTAAAATCAAATTTGACGTTGGTGAGACCTTTTATAAAAATGTATCAGAACTAAATTCGGTTCCTATGGATTTTAGCGGTAGTGAGTTTTACATTGCAGTCAAGAAATTGAATTTTAATAAACATGGTACGATGAACTCAAGAAACTGAATTTTAATCGATTTGATATGAAAAAATTTGCCACTAAAAAAAACTTTCAGAAAATAAAGAAATCGGGCTTAAAATGCCCAAACAAGAATGAAATAAATTTTATAAAAGCGGTGCCAAATCAATTTCCCCATTTCAACATAAAAACTTCCAACATATGCACCATCACAAAAGAAGCAGAGAAAAACTGATATACCCGTACACGAGGTGTGACAATTAAGTAATGAGACAGATTTTATTGCCGCGCTTGTAGTAAACCTGCGAGCTTGAAATTCCCTTCCCCTTGCCCGGCATCCTTCCCCTCTGCATTGATATATTTACCATCGCTCTAGCTTGTTTAATTCCCCTGCTGTGTCAAGTTGAGTAGACGTGCTTGTCACGAAAATAGAGAAACGAAATCAAGAGCAACGCGTCGCGATAAAATTTTGCGCCAGATTGGGCGAAACAGCTTCTGAAACGTATGCTAAAATTGCAAAAGTGCATGGTGATAGTGCTCTTAGTCGTGCCCAGGTGTTTCGATGGCATAAAGAGTTTAAGGACGGGGGTGAAAGCTTGGAAGACGAGGCGTAAAGTGGGAGACCAGTCGAGGTGCGGACTGACGCGAATGCGCAGCGTGTGCGCGCCCTTATCCGTAAAAATGGGCGTTTAACAGTTCGAATGTTGGCCTCGGAACTGGGTATGAACCGTGAAACAGTCAGACAAAAATTTTAACCGACGATTTTGGGACGAAAAAGTTGTGCGTGAAGATGGTTCCAAAGAACTTTTCTGAGGAGCAAAAGCAGCATCGAATGACCGTCGCAGAAGACTATTTGAAACAAGTGGAAAACGATCCCACGCTGCTTGATCGAGTTATTACAGTTATTTTTGTTCCCTAAAATAAAATCGGTGGTCAAAGGGACCCATTTTGAGTCGATTACAGACATCCAGGGGACCATGACGAGGGTACTCGCGGGCATCCCAGTCGAAGCGTTTCCGAAAAGTAACGAAGCATGGAAAACGCGCTGGAATCGTTTTATAGCTGCCCAAGGGGACTACTTTGAAAGGGATGGCAGAGTTGTAGAATAATTTTTAAATATACGGTTTTGATGGAGTTAGTCGCATTACTTAATTAGCACCGCTCGTAACACCGCTTCCATAAAATTTATTTCATCTTTTAAGGGTATTTTGAAGTCGGTTTTCTTTTTTATCTAAAAGTTTTTTTTTGGCTAGTGAAGATTCGGAATCAACTTACTACTTTTTTAGTTTAAACATTATTTTTTATTGTGTAGCATATTTTAACAATCTTTAATTGCTGACTTTCAAAAGTAATTTTAATTAGAATTTTCGCAAATCATAGAAGAGGCTATAAACCAATTATGTTAATCTTTTAGAGATTTTTCCAACATCTGCAAGAGAGTCAAAAATACACATGGTACACGCAATGGGCGGCGTAAATAAAATAGCATTCTACGAGTAGGCGAAGGATTAAGATACAACCATGAAGATTAGAGCCCTTTGCTAAAATATTATGTTATGATCCCACTTTACAAGACGGGATGAGATTGTAGTGATCTCTATAATAGATACATTCAAACAATTATGTAAATTTAGCAAATATTTGAATATGGCCGACTCTAGTACATTTAACATCCGGCAATACCTTTTTATAAACAATATAATATTAACCTTCGGCATACAACGTGAAAAAAACTCCTCACCCATACAACGTGGGGTTAGATTTACCCCATAAAATATTGTTTCTGTTCTGTGCATGTATTGAATAGAACGTGCTAAACCATGGTTTTTTGTTCTCAGTGTTCATAAACTAATAAAAATACTCAAAAATATGCTTTTAATCAACATTAATTGAAAAAAAATACAAAACTTTCAAAACTCTTGCAAAAAATCAACTTGATGTTCTTGTGTCGGAAAAATCAAATATATTTTTTATTATGTAAGAATATATTATTTTCATTTCTTTAAATAAAATTACACATATTTGGCTTTATTGAAAAAAGTACAACCAGATCTTTACGTCAATAAAACTAAGACAACTCGCTCCTTAAATCAATACAATTTTCGCACAACAGTTTCGCATGTTCTTTACATATAGGAGCATTACAGCTGAAGCAGCCATTGACAGTCTTCCTGTCTTTGCTCCTTGGGCAGAATGAACATCTTTGTGATGTTCTTGGTTGCTTTGGTGCTGGTCCTGGGACTTCTTCATTCAAAATTTCATGCAAGCGTCTTCTTATATCACGTGGCATATGGGGATTGTCTTTCCTTTTCCTGATATGGTCTTCAAGCAATGAAAGTCCCAAGCACTTGATAAATTCCCTTCTAAGGTTGGTCTTATTCTGCTCAATACCGTTATTTATTTGATATACGATGGAGTTTATACCAGCATGGTTTAACATTGAGAAAAACACCGTTAGAGGCCAGCGTTTACTGTTACGGGAAACATCATACGTTCGAGCCAATTTATCCACGACATCAACGCCACTTTTTGTCGAGTTATAAAAGGTTATAATAGCTGGTTTTCTTTGGTCACCGCTTTCTGGATCCACCTCGTTATCATGATGTAAAGAAGACATCATATTTACGCACTTTCGTGGCTTTGGTACGTAAGAAACAATGGTAATATCTTTTTGAAATCCAAAAAGAGAAGATTTTTCTTCACGTTTAGCTTTGAATTGAGGTGGAAGGCACGCTTTGTTTGATCTTAGTGTACCAACAGCAGTCAATTTGTGGCTCTGGAGCAAGTTTTTAGCAACTTCGTAGCTCATGAAGAAGTTGTCCATGGTGATGTTCCTTCCAGATCCTGATACACATCTCACCAAACGATCTACTACATCAAACGGCTTATTACTAACCGCATATGGGCTATTGTCAGGCTGTTTCCCACAGTAAATTTCCAAATTCAACGTATAAAACGTTTTGGCATCTGCGAGAGCATAAATTTTAATCCATATTTTGCCGGTTTGGAAGGAATATATTGACGAAAAGAGCACTTTCCTCGAAAACTTATTAGTTCTTCATCTAACGTCAAATATTCAGACGGTGTATAGGCATCCTGACAGGTTTTAACGAACTTGCCAAAAATATCTCGAATTGGTGTCAAGCGATCTATAGCAACTCTTGCCGTTCGAGTTAGTGCATCATCGAATCTCAAACTGTTGACCAAGAATGAAAATCTTTGTCTAGACATCGTTTGTCTAAATATTTCGATTCCAGTGCCATCGTTACTCCACAAATCGATTAAACTTTGTCTGCCGGACCTAAATAAGCCTGCCAAAAACAAAAGTCCAAAAAAGGCTTTCAATTCTTCCTTGTCAGTTTCCTTGTATGACGAAGTGGAAGGATTGTTAGCAAATCTAAAAGAAATCTTCTGGTTTGTATATTTCAAAACCATATCCACAATTTCTTCTGTAAAAAAAATCTCGAAACATTCCACTTGGGTTTTCTTATCTCGAGCAATGCTTCTACATCCAGGCAAATGCGTAATTATATTTTCCCTTCTTGTGCGTACATTGGTCCTTTGTTGCGACTCAAACCATTTTGTCTTCCCATCTTTGCCAAGAAAAAATGGTCGAGACGTTGATGGCACGTTATGCAAAGATGGTTCTGCAAATGTTTCATCATCTTCCACGTCCGTATCACTGCATACGTCAGATGCCTCGCTAATGTGGTCTGATTCGCGATCACTTCCGGTTTGAAACAGTTCTTCATCTGACAAAGAATCAGTTTCCTCCAACAAAGCCGCTAAAATTTGATCATCCGATAAATTCGTGGCCATTTTTAATACAATCTACCTGTAATGTCAAAAAAAATGACGATAATAGTGCAACTAACGGGTAAACACATAAATCATACATACCTTTCACTAAAATTATTTTGAATTTCAACAAAAACTAAGTTTTTCAAATAATACTTTGAAATGCTTTGCTCAAGCTCAAAGACTTACTGAATGATTTCACAGGATCCATAACTTTTTATATTGTAGGCTTTTTCTTATCCCCTAAACATTTCTTCAGAAACATTAAAAACTACAAAATACTTTATCTGTTATAATCCTGGGTACTATAAAGTAATTAGTGTAGCCTTTAGCACAGATCCCTGCAGGACCTTTGAGATACAAACAACCTCATAAAGCAATAAAAAAAGGATATCACATTGCTTTATACATAAAAACCTTCTTGAAAAATACAAAGCAATATAAAAAGGATAATAGATGTACCGACCGACTCTAATGACACTTTTTTGCCACGTACCGTCCAACGTGGGGTCAAAAATACCCACAACCTCATTGTTGCGAGTGCCTGCACCGCAACATTGCTAGCAGCACTTATTTAGCACTGTCAATTGATGCACCAACATTCAACCGCCAGCTAATGTAAAATTCAATACATTTGGTTGTGTTTTACATAAGATTTGACGCATTTCTAAAGTCTTGGGGTTAAAATAACCCCACGTTGTATGCCGAAGGTTAAGTATAGTTTGTAATCAATTAAGTTATATTAAGTTCTATATGTACAGTTAGCTTAAAATAGTATTTAAGTAGAAGCGAATTCAATAAAAGTCTCTTTCATTCTCGATACGCTGGTGGTTTTACTTGCGGGGGAATATCCCTTTGCTAAGGGCGTGCAAACGCTCGCATAGGATTATCTAGTTAGGGTAGATGCAAACAAGAAGGCGTTCTACGCTTGTGTTTGCCTTCTACAAATTAATAAAGTATAATTTATAAGAATCCTCCTCGGAAACAAGCAGGAAGGCGTCCAACGCTTGTGCTTGTTTCCTTAGATCAAAAGCGTTTCAACACGTATTAATTACATGACGATCCTGCATATTATTACAAGATAATGTTTCAAATAATTATTTGAGTTGTTTCAATTGCAGTAGCAACACAGTCTATGTATTCGATGTTACATTTTGTAATTTATAAGATTTGAATTAGTTTCGTCTTTGCAATGAATTCCACAAACTATGGCAGTTGATAGAGATGGAAAGAATACAAGCGCTCTAATTTCCATAATATCAAAATAATATGTAGATACTTACGTCAGGCAAAAGAAAGCATGGTCTTGTTACGTCATTGTTTAATACACCTACTAATTATTTTTTATGTATCTATTCTATCCGTTTGTCGCATCCTTTAATATTTGTTTTATCTTTGTAATTAGCCATAAAGCCGAGCCAGGAAAACCACTCATTCATACTCACTCAATTGTCTATACTATTGTAGTATGCAACCATTATTTATATTGTTGATATATTTTTTGTTTGATGATTCGTTGTGCCACAATTCCCGATAATTCCGTTAGTATGCAAGGTAAATACATCATTTTAAATGTCGTCATAGTGCGACTAAACGATTATCCAAACGGTATAAACATATGATATGTACGAGTATGAGACAACGACGTCGACGTGGGATATTGCACGAACTTGACAATCATTCAATTCAGTTCCACATTATGCCGGATATGATGAAATAATTTTTTTCGATAAAAATCATTTCGTGTATTGAATATTAAAACTCATACACTTAGTTACTAATCTGTGTTAAACTTTATTATTGCCTGGGAATTCCGGACAAATTCATGGGAAGGAATTAATTAGATAAAGGGCGATGTGGTTGAAGGAGAGTAGATATTTAACGAGTGTCTTATGCCTACAATTGAAGTCCAGTTTAGAGCAAAATTAGAAAGAAATAATAGAGTACATATTTTGAGCACTATAATATGAACTAAAAAGTAATATTCAAGTGAGATCTTTTTAGGAATCGTAGAAAGGCTAGACAAGTCCTTATTGAAATCGGTTCCTGTTTTCCCCTTAGCTGGAGTAATCATATTTGGTTAAACGCATAACTGCAGTTAATACTCTTTAATACTAATCAGCATTTTATAACAAGAATTTATTAGTAAAAACGTCTAAAATTAAATGATGTGTACTAAGGAACATATCAATTTTATTGCTTAAAGTATCAAGTCAATTTTCAAGTTTTTCCGGTAATCTTGTTAATTGTATTCTAGACACATTTGAAGTTCCTGCTTTATCCACCTTAATTTAATTTTAATTGCGGCTTGCTTTTAAACTCTTTGTAGCTAGCAAGTTTCCTTTAATCATTTCATTCAATGAATGAATGAATCTTGTAGGGCATCTCGCGGATTCTACTTCAAACGCCACATCAGCTTGCCCTCCCCTTAAGTAAAAAATCGTTGGCTCGAAATGTTAAACCCCACATCACATTAGCTTGTAATATAACATTACTATATATTCAACATACGTACTCAGCATGTCAGAATTAGCACTTTAAGGGTCTCAATAAGAACATTACTTCTTAATACTTTCCTGTATTTCATTGCTTTAACATTATATTCTTCTTGTATTTTTTCTCCATTTGCAGACCAATTACATGTAAAAAGCATGGAATGCAATGCTTGAACGTTTACGTCTCGGTGGATTAAGTGGCAGAAATCGAAACCAAAGTGCAGAACTGGCGCGTGACAAGAAACCGCGAACAATTAGTGTCACTGTATTGTTTCTCGATGACAGTACATACACATTTCAGATAGAGGTAAGTACCTTGGGTTCACGTGAAAGACAGTTACAAGCGATTTCAACCTTTAAGTGCTTCAAACTTAAAGATAAAGTTTTATGAAAAATTACTTATCAATTTCTCTCTACTGATATAAGTTTTTAATCAAGTGATGCAATTCGATTTTAAACAGAGTTTGTAATGCTGCAATGAAAAGTCTATTTCGATTTTTGATTAGGTTCGCGCCTTTTAAACAATAATAGAGTCATAATTTGCTCAGTAAAGATCAGGAAGTGCTGACGGAGTTATTTTCATGTATCCGAAAAGCAGTAATTTTCCAATAAGCCGGCGCTGTTAAGTGTTTCTTATGCTTTAAATACATTAATCGCACTTTCGCTACAGATGTTTCTAGTATTGTTTAGCAGTTATTCGAAAGCAATAATTACATTGGAGTGTTCCAAAAGATAATGGTAACTTATGAATTCACGTAATGTGTGAGTTGTGCAATGATGACTCTGGTTCGGGTTATAAAAACATATGTTTTCACCGAAGAGCTAAATGTATTGATTGAAATATTTTTAATTGGTATGATTAATATTTTTTCTGGTTTTGGCAAAGGCAGACTTTGCATTTCATTGATTGTTTATTTAGGAGATGTGAGGACTTTTCCATGTAACTTTCTGCAGCTCATTAAAATCCTAGGTGAAATTCGATGGGAATTACATTGAAATAAATAAAATTCCCTCCTTTCAATGGATTTATTAAATTATTATTGCAAACTTGTTATTGCTAACAAATTATCATAAGCATATTTGGGCTAGAAAAGTGAAATCATTAGGCATAATACAAATGCATATTGGCTGCTTGCAGGCTAGTTAGTTCGGAAAGGAGTTTCGGTCGAAGGTTTTACGCGAGTAAACTACGTCCGAATACAATTTTTCAGCCACCGGGTCAATTGCCCGTTTAAAACGCGTTCAACAATTTCTCGAGAAAAACTTTGTCATTGCTGTGAAGTTGCCTTTGCGAGGCTTCGATCAATCAACAGCGAACTCACGCGTTTCCGATCTAAATACTGGACACGAACAAAGATAGCGACTCCGAAGGGGTGGCAATAAAACTGGAGCAACTAAAAACATTTAAAAAAAAATAATAAAAAAACAGCAAAAATAACAACGATGATTCAACCAGCGGCTGCAGCCACGATGTTTACAGCACATCGGTAGCGGTACTAACGATGACAAAACCGATGATGAATACAATGACAGTAAAGACGGACGAAAAACGGAAATTAACAGACATTCTTGTCCAGACTGTGATTCCTGCGGCGTTCCGGCGTGACATGAAGAAAAAAGTGCCAGAAAATTAATTTTACACGAACACTCAGCAAAAAGAAAGACCTGATGCGAAACAGAAAAGAAAGAAGCCCCGACGAAGACCCCAGCAGCAAGCACTGCCCGTGAAACCTCAAGATGGCCGATCCTACGCAAAAGTGCTGCAGGATATCGGGGGGATCAACTTGCTCGGGTGACATAATTCGAATTCGGAGCAGAGGCTGACAATAAAGAAGCATTCTGCGACGCAGTAAATGAAGTCCTGGGCAAAAGCGCAAGTATAGCCTCGCTCAATCCGACGGCAATCATCAAAATAAGAGATATTGAATGCGTCACTGACCTGGCCGTGGTAGAAGAGGCGATCAAAATGGAGCTGTCTATTGTGGGCAGAATCAAAGCGAGGCTGACACCAGAAAACATACGGTACAACGCATGGCCATCATTGACTTGACCGAAAAGGACGCTGAACAATTTCTGAATAAGGGCAAAGTAAGAATAGAGTGGACTGTCTGCAGGATACGGCGAAGAGCAGCGCCTCTTCAATGTTTCAAATGCCTTGGCTGTGGTCACACCACACAAGTATGCAAAGGATCCATTAGTAGTTCCCTATGTTACAAATGCAATGAAATGGGACAGAAAAGACAAGAGTTTAAAAATGAAGCACACTGTATTCTTTGCAAGGATGCTGATCCAAGACCGGATCTTGGGCACGTCTTGGGATCGGGGAAATGTCAGGTTTTTCAGGAAGCCCTAGCCAAGGGAAAATCGGAATTTATATGACCCGCATCCTGCAACTTAACCTACACCGCAGTTCAACCGCCCAAAACCGGTTTGAACAGTTTGTGGGAGACAAGAAAGCCGACTTTTTTCTACTGCAACACCATGATAAAAGTTCTGCATTATGGTATCCTGATAAAACTGGTACATCCGCCATCTGGTTACGGAGCAGTGATTTCCAGGCGGAAAGTTGTGGAGGAGGGGTGGTTTCGTGTGGGTTCGGTGCTCAGAAACCACCCTCTTTAGTATGTACCTAACGCCGAACTAATCGGCTAATGCCGTAGAAGGCGTTGTCTCGAACGCAGATGGCAACATGCTCGTTGGGGGAGATTTCAACACTAAAGCAACCGAATGGGACATGCCTCAGACGAATCCGGGGGAGAAACGAATCCTAAAAATGCCGGCCAGGACGTACTAAACTTTCCGCCATATTGAATGCGAAGGAACGATACCGGCCGTAACATTCGTGTCCGAGTACGAAAGATACATAATTGGAGAGTATTAGAGGACTACTCATCCAGTGATCATCAGTGCATTCTGCTTAAAATTAGTGATGTTGTCTCCCAACGTCCGTACTCTCGACTTTCTACAACAGAGTGGAACACCGGAAGGATGGACGTCGAGAGGCGGAAGATTCGCACGGGACGGAAAAACTGGCAGTTCAAGACTCAACTCAACTATGAGCATCATCACGACTGCTTGAAATGCTTCTATGCTCATCAAGAAGACGCCTTTTGATGAGTGCAGTAAGGTCAGTGCTACTGTGTGGAGCAGAAATATAGCCCGACACTCTCAGTAAGGAGGTATACCGAAAACGCTTGGCACAGGTACAGAGAAGAGGAGCACTGAGGATCGCATCTTCATATCCTACAGTCTCTGATTCGGTGGTGAGAATTATTGCAGGCGTGATACATGTTGCCCTCCTTGCTAGAGAGCGCCGCGCTATTTACCTGCGTCGAAACGATTGGCAGTAGTCTTGGGTGAACTGCACAAGGGTAAGATGGACTGCGTGCCTCATCCCGGGTGTGAGACTGTAGTTAAATCGAAGGCATGGTGAGACTGACACAGCTTTTGAGCGGACATGGGTGTTTTCAGTCTTACTCGCACAAGATTGGTAAGTCACGGTTCCCCGATTGTCGGTTTTGCCCAGGAGAAGAATACGATGCCTGCCACACATTTTTTTTTGCATGCACCAGATAAGCCAGGCTGCGATGGGACCTCTACAGGGGGAAGAGAGAGCTCACTCCGGATAGTATAGTCGCGGTGATGCTTGAAACGGTTGACAAATGGAACCTGTAATGATTTTTAATGTCTTGATCCGAACGAGGAACCGACCTCTCATCGGTTCTAGACGTTAAGTCTGAGTAGTTCCAACGGATGGTACCAACCGGTCAACCAATCCGTGCACCGTAATCCATTTTCGCGGTGGCTGCTTGTCGGCCAGCTAGATCGGAGAGGATTTCGGTCGCGGGTCTCCAAATGGATTACGCTCATCTACAATTTTCAGCCACCAATAAATGCCCGTTTCAAACGCGTCAAAAACACAATCATACGGAGAGGAAACCTACCTTACGTTACTCCGTATTTCTTCATTCAGCCAGTCAAAGAACAAAAATCGAATTTCCGTTTCGCGTTCCCGAATTGTACCGACGCGGTACCGAAAAATATACTACGTTAACGTAAATCCAAAAAAACTACGCTAAAGAAAAACCACGATCAACAAAGGTACCGCGTACCGCGCGCGACACGAAACCGACCTCAGTGGATTTTCTTAAACCCTACCCTCGCGACGGCATACCTACCCTGCACTCTATTTCCCGCTGAAAGAAGGGAACCACTGGAAAGGAAAATAGTGTTTTAATGTTTTAGCAATTCATTTTATTGTTAACCTCTTTTGTTTTTCAAAAAGCATTAGACCTCTACTTGTATAAATGTTCTTTGTTATGTTTTAATTTCTTCTTAATCGATTGCTTTTAATTTTCCCATATTCATTTAACACTATTGTTCTAAGAAAAAAAAAAAGGACCTTACACAAAGTTTGTGATTGTTATAACCTTTAGATACTCCCGAATCCGAATTTCCAAAAATTTCGCAATAAAAAAAAATAAAAGAATCATTTGCGCGTTTTCAATGCGATTAATAAGTTTTATGTTTAGATATTAATTGTTTGGATAGGAAAATAAATAAATTTAACAAGTAACTAAAATTTTCCCAGCTGAAATGAATTGTTTCTTTCTTATTTACTTGTTGAGTCAAATCTATCCAAAAGTCAAAGTTAATGTTGGGTAAAGTAAGTAACTCATCAATGGGAAGTTTATTCTTTTCAATTTTCAATTCCATGTTGATTAAAGTAAGCTTGCTTGAATCAATGGCGATTGTTAATTTTAACTCATCATGAGAATAAATAAAACAAATAATTCGGATTAACAAATAGTCCTTAATTTAAGTAGGATAGGATTGATAAATTGCTTATAGTTATTTATATCCTTTTTATATACATAAATATCCCTAATACTTTATTTTAATAATTCTATCTAGTAATTAAGTAAGGAAATAGGGTTGACTTATATTTGACTGGATTTTTAAATTTATCGTGTTTTTTCGTTTAGTAAGTTCTTTTTGTGTTGTTTTGGTGTACAATATTTAATATTTATATGCTTCTTATTTCACGTATACGTACTGATTACCTCTGAATTAAAATGAGGATAGAATTGAAATTTGTTGGTCTTATTGAGGGGAATTCGTAAAAGCCCGATTTCTTTCAAAAGTTTGCTGACAATTGTAACTTTCTTGCTGCGAAAATATACTTCGGCAACTGATAATTCAGGTGATATAATTATTTGTTCTGAAACTTCCATTGAAAGTAAGCAAAATGCATGGAATATCTGAGAATCCACTATTTCGAATTTACAGAGGGCATTTCCAAAGCCAGTACTTTTGAATATTTCAGTGAGAAGAGCATTCACCCCTACTGTCAGGTACTGCTTGAAGTTTTGTCCTACTTTTGAGTTTATGACATTTTCTGGCAAACTCGTTAAAAGAACGCAAAGTTTCACAAATGACTCATATCCATCGAAATATTGATGCGTAAAGTCAGAAGTGAATTTCGTTACAACTTTCAAGTAGAAGGAATTGATTTTAAGTATCCTTTCAATCTTGGTATAAGATTGCAAATCATCATCTGTTGTGTTTTCTAAAATTATCAAAATACTCTGATAAATTTCATCGCAAAGGAAATCAAGAGCGAATATAATCCATGGAATTGGAATATTATTGTTTTTGACGAAAGTGCAACACTCGGTACTTAGTTCTGAAATGCACTTCCAAGTGTCGGCAGTTGTTTTAACATCCACGAGAGCTATAAACTTTCCAACGGAGCATAAACCCAGAAATAATGGATTAATATCGTCATAGTTTATGTCATTTTTATGTACAAATATATGAATGTTATTCAAAATGATATCAATGACTTTTTTGTTGAATTTTCCGGCAATTCCCAAATATAACAGTTGAGCCCTCACCAAAGCGGGCAGGAACATTATTAATGCTATTTTAAAAAAATGTATAACACTGCTCTAGCACTTTGAGGTCTGTCAGTAAAATGATATGTATAGTAGGAGTATGAACTGCTTGGATGACAATAGCTAATGCATCATACAATCTATCTAATTTTGATGTGATGCTCAACAGTTTGGTGGCAGATTGTTCATTCAAAGTACAATCGAATATCTTCTACGTACCCCTGATAGCCGATTCAATAAAACACCGGTAAATAATCTCAAGACGTGAGTATCAACCGTCTTTAAGCCTTCAGGTTTAGCAAGTGTTTCCAACGCTATGTCCAAATGTTCATCATTTTCTTGATCAAGAGATCTTAATGGCTCAATACACAACTGTAATCCGTTATTGATGGATTGTGTCTCTGCAGCTCTAACGAAGGCGGCCAACAAGCCAGCGAAACGTGGTCCATATTCGTCCATTAAGTGATGATCGGATGCCTTAGGAGGTGATTGGAATTGAAAGTATGCAGCTTGCGACGATGGCGACTGTGTTGGATGCATTTATTTAGATTTGATTATGACTTGGATCGAACTGAACAACATTCCTTTGTATCCGCACACACACTTCCTACTTCTGGTATGCTGAGCTTAGCTAAATATGCCGCTTAAATTAATTTCGTCGATTTTCTCAACTGTTCTAAGTATGGAATTATATTTTGCAACTACACCAAGAATCACTTTATTTTGCTTACGAGTAGATAGCAGCCGCGGAATTGCCAAAGAAAATCGCCGACCGCTCTTGCGTGACGGCCACCACTCACACTCTCCACTGCCATGTGGCTGTCACTTCACCTTGACATCCCACGACAAAGTTGACGTGGGATGTGCGCTCGTCACAACCAACGTGAAATGACAAGCCACCTAGCAGCAAGGTGTGTTAGTAGTGGTCGCCAGCGGCGTCGCATGATTCATTACAAACCATGTGGCACATTATGTTCAAGCAGTCCTAAAAGTTAAAAGGGACTCAGAGTAGCCGGGGACGTCGGGGCTGGAAAATTTCCTGTCTGGCAATTCCTCTTCCCCTTTCCCCTTCTGCTAGAGAAAGCATCCCCCAGCTTGCAAGCGCCTCACGGCTTAGAAAAATGAGACCTGGCCCGAAGTAATGTGTCAAATAGTACCAGGCTGGGTTCTCGGGTTAACAGGGGAGGCGTTTAGTGGGCCAGTCGCTTGCGAGCATGGGAGCCCCAGACTCAGTGCGTAAATAAAAAAAAACCATGTGGTGCCAGAAATAAGCTGCTCGAAACGAAAAACGAAACCAAACGTTGGCACTGCGTAACAGAACTGATTATTCAAGGCTTTCACGGAAATTCCCCTCTTCACCGCATACTTACCTACGGTTTTCCCTTCTCCCTGGTAAACTAACTTCTTGGAAAAAACACTTTATTCTTCTTTAATAATAAATACTACAATCTACTTCACAATTTATTACTGACTCTCAAAATTAATGTGTAACTCGAGTTACCGATCAAGTCAATCATAAACTTCTTTCCGCTTTTCATATTGGAGATACTTGATAAAAAAAATTCAACATAGTTTTCTAACGATAGAACGTTTTAAGGAAGTTTTACATCCGTTTTTTTTAATCTAAATTGGGGACTATGTCATTCATGTTCCAAATTGTGAAACTTCCAATGTACTATCATATAAAATTTAATGATTATGAGTCATGCAAACTTACTTGGCCAAATTCAATAAAAATTTTGATTTGAGTAAATCATCAATATATTGACATTAAGGAAATGATTTAACACCGATATGAAATCTCTTCTTGCCAAATACAAAATTTTTTCTTGCAACAGCAAAAGTTCGGTTCCAAGGAAAGAATTCTTACAATTATTTTAATACAGATGATAGTTTCATTTCTAATCGCCCTCCTATATATTAAAAATTAATTTTAAAGAGGCTACAAATTCACTCGTTTTACAAATAGAAGAATGATGTGAATACAATTTGAACTTTCTTGTCTTAATTTTCCGAAAACGGAAATGTTGAGTACAAGCATTTCTTTCCAAATGAAAGTAAATTATAGAAAACCTTCTTTTCAGGTATTTTTACATTCGCTTACATACTATATCAATCAATTTGCTTTAAAGAGTAAGCATTTTTATCACATTTCCTATTTTTCCTCTCATTTCTTATCATAAAATAATGTTTTGCTATTTCAACCAGGGGTAAACTATGGAGAAATTTTTGGAGTGAAAACTTGCTTCTATACGATGCGAGATAAATTAATGAGACCTCGATATATCATCTTGAATGGAGACAGTAAAACATAAACTATTTCGAGCTGATGAAAATGGAGGCAACATTATAGAGGAGGATAATGCGTGAGTAATATTAGTGGAAAACAGTATGACCTGGTAGATAATACTTCCCACTGACTGAATTTAGGATATGATATCCGCACTTTGGCCGATGCCTTCTAATTCAGATGTACTGGTTTTTCCTAAACCCCACTCCACGCAATAAATGATTTCACCTGCTAAGGTAATTTGCGAAGTTACGCGAAACCAAAACCAGATATGGCGTTTCTCACGAATCACGTCCAAATTTTTGCTGTCCTTGGTTTGCGTTGACGATGTAGGGTTTGAAGTGATGTTATAATGTCCATTTTGGACTGCAGCGGTGGATTACTGCCTCAGCAAGCGAAAAAATTAGTGCTCAATGGAATGGCCTTGTCTGGCGACGCGTAAGCGTGCTGGCAGCTAGCGTTGTGGTGTCGTGGGGTGGGTTCTTTCCGCCAGCCCAAGGACCCACTACAAAAAATTTCACGCTTACGATTTTTTTTTGTGACGTGGCAATAGGACACATTCGAAAGGTGTCGAAGGCCGACGTAACCAACCGAAGGACATTACATTAAGGAGACGCGACGACTTTTGCAAATTACCGCGCGCGAGATTGAACGTGAATCCGTCATTGTTGCGGATATCAACAGGCCAAAAAAAAGTGGGGCATCCTGGTGGTAAGAGTGCTACCTCGCACCCTTCCCAACCAGATCAAAGATCTAAAGCCCAACTATCCCAGGCGAGAGCCCTTAAAACAACAAAAAGAGAGAGAGCTTCGCCCGATAGCTAGCTCATTTTGTTCGGGAAATGCCCGCCAATATTGTAGGTCCCATACCCGTTAGAAGGAAAAGAGAAGAATGATCGAATTCGATAAGCAAAATTCGAAGATCATACTATTTTAACAAATTTGAACGAATTTTGACTTCTGCGGTATTTGTTATTGTTATACTCATAAATACATCCCTTAATCATTTTTTCAGATTTTTTAGATCACAGGTATCCATTTACGAGGGAGGAAACACATTTTTCATGTATTTCCACCCTGTGCCCCCACTGAAGCAAAAACGGTCAGTTTAAGAACTGTTTTGAAAAGCTCCCACAAAGAACTTTCATTTGATACTCATATCGGCTAATTTTGATGAAATTTTTTTTCAGGGGCCTCTCCCCTGTACTGTAATCATCTATTCATGGCCAATTTTTTCGAATTCTAGAATGGTTATAAAGCCCTTTTGCTAAGAGCTCTCTCCTACCTCCTCAGCTTATTACGCCTATGAGTATTAATTGTAGGTACTCATCTTCAGTCATTCATTAAACTGAACCAAGTGTTCAAAGCATACACCTTAAACGTTGAAGTTAGGGAAAAATAACTCAAAATTGTTCAATCTTCGCATTTAAAACAGCCACCATTTTGTTTTACGATTGCTGATACCGCTAGCTGAACCGACTCTCAAAGATATTAATGATACCTTTACAAATTCTAGCAAACCTGTAGTGTCTGAGTCAGTAAAAAGTGCATATTGTTCAAAGCCATATGTTGTCAAAGTAATACAGCGCATATTGTTCCATAATAATACAGGAAAATTCAAATCGGTATAACTTCCTTAAATACCATTCGATCCTTATGTAACTTTCAGGATAGATCAATCTTATACATAGTCATCCGTCTACAAATTTAAGGGTACCATTGAAATTTCATTCAAGAAAACATAAAAATTTCGACTTCTCTTGTATTTGTTGTTATTGTACTTATAAAAGCCTACATTTATGATTCTTTTCTGATTTTTCGGATGAAAGGTGTCCAATCGCGAGGGGGTACGCGAAAACTTCGTACATTTCCCCTTTCCCTGCACCCCTTGGTACCGATAAGGCAATTTTAAGACTTGTTTTGAAGAGATCTCTTTGAGACCTTACCAATGACACCCTACTCGATTACCAATGGTGAAAAAAAAATTTAAAGGATCACCTCCCTATATGGAGAGACCCCCTTTAAACCTCTTTGAAAAATTTTTCCATCCCAAATCTTTCAAGAAGTCACCACTTCTGACCTTTACACAAAGTTTCATTGCTGTACCTTCTATGGTTTCGGAGAAAAAGTGCTGTGACATACAGACGGACACAGCTCGTGATTGCAATAGGGTTTTGTATTTAGTACAAAACCCCGTGAACCCCCCTTGAATACCCCTTTATGTGTAAGTAGTGAAGAAAATTATCCTAATACGCCAATGGAACCGACGAAAATTTAATAAGTTGATTTTAGAATGTCAAACATTAATTAGTCAATAATTTTGTTTATTTGATATCCGCAGGCCAATCCTCTTTTTTCTTTAAAAGCCGTCGGGCCTTGCTTAGTTGTGTGAGCAGACGCGTTTCGACTACTTTGAGTCATCTTCAGTGTCTAAAGGATGTGTTGAAGGGAGCAACTTCATATAGTCGTAGGGTGGGTAATTTGCGAATGGGTAATTAGCGGCTGGGTAATTAGCAGATGGGTAATTAGCGGATGAGTAATTAGTGGATGGGTAATGAAGTCAGGAAGTAAATTACTCAATTATATCAGGTAGGTGGATATTATGTTTTTGTTTTTTTGCTTGTTGGCTGTCCGTTTGTTCTGTTTCATCTCGTTTCCGTTTTCGTCTAAGAGTGTGTTCTAGGACTGAGAAAATTGCGTCGGAATTGGTAACAAGTTGTTCGTTGATAATGTCACCGTCTATCTTTATATGTTTATAAATTTCAAGCCTTTCTAGGATGTCAAGTCTCGGTCCTTTGTTTTTTTTTTGTGTAGCAATTTCATAGAGTTTGTCATAGCGTCAGGCTCATGTGCGTGGTTTTGTAGGTGCGTCGCATAATTGGAGTCTGCCTTGTTGTATAAGAAAGATCGTAGGTGCTCTTTGTATCTTGTCGTTAGTTTTCGTGTTGTCCTTCCTATATATACCATGTCGCAGTCCTTGCATGTCAGTTTGTATATGCCGCTGCCTTCGTATATCGATGTGTCATTCAGTTTTGGCTTCAGTTTGTTTCCAATGTTGTTGTTCGTGATGAATGCAGTTTGCAATTTGTATTGTTTGATAGTTTGTATGTCTCTTTGCCTACGTATGTTAACGATACCCACTGTTGGTCATTCTTATGAGTTTCAGTCGGTTGGCGTTCCTGTTTTTGTTTGTACTGTGTGACAAGTTTGTCAATGTCGCATTGTTTGTATCCGTTATTATTAGCTATTCTGTAAATGTTGTTTAGTTCGTGGGAGTAGTTAGTAGGAGTCATGGGGATGGAGTGAAGCCTCTGCACCATTGACCTGTACGCTGCTAGCTTATGTTGTGCGGGGTGGTTAGATGTTTCATGTATGGTATGATTAGTTGTGGTTGGTTTTCTGTATATTTTGTAGTCCAATCGTGTTTGTTCACGTGTCACAGTTAGGTCCATATAGTTCAGTTGTCCGTTCGTTTCTTTTTCCATAGTGAACTTTATATTCGGGTGAATTTCATTCATATAGGTAAGTAGTTCGTCTTGTTCATTTTCTTGTGAGTCAATACCAATGAAACAGTCATCCACATATCGTCTGTAAAATATTACATTGAATCTTTTGACAACTTTGAGTATAAAGACTTCTTCCAAAGATTGTAAGAATATTTCTGACATTATTGAGGACATTGGATGTCCCATACCAAGGCCGTCTTTGGCAATGTATGTGTTGCTATTGAACTGAAAATAGTTCTGTTTGATTGTGGTCTTTATGAGATTGAGTATTTGATCTGTGAATCGTCGGCTGTTGTTGAATGAAAGTTTTTCTTTTAGTATGGCTAGTGTTTCATCGACAGGGATAGACGTATAGAGGTTGGTGATGTCTAATGATAAAAGCCGACAATTTTAAAGAAGTGGTAGAATTTGCTAGCTCGCGGCTGTTCTTTAGTGCGTATTTGTCGTCAAGGTGCACGATATCAGCCATTATCGTTGCCAAGTGCCGTGCTAATTGGTATGCAGGTGCTGGGCGGTAGTTGACGACAGGACGGATAGGAATATTGGGTTTGTGGAGCTTAGGTTGTGCTTTAAGGGGTGGTGTGCATGGATTTGGGTTTATGTAGCGTAGTTGTTACCAATTCCGACGCAATTTTCTCAGTCCAGGTTTAATGTAAATAAGTTGTTCGTTTATTGTAAGAGATTTATGATTTATCATTATGTAAACATAAGATAATGAAAAAAGTTGATTTTTGAAGAGCACTCAGACTTTTATTCCCTTTTTAAATTTCCCGAGATTATCCCGGGATCCCGGGACTATCTAGAGACAATCCCTAAATCCCGGGATTGGAAAAAAGGATCTGGATTGAATTCCCTAGTAGCACCTAAAGCGAATGACACAGTACTGCGAATTCATTTAATTACTGGGTGGTAGCGTCCTGCAATACCGCGTGACCAAGAGTCGTTCGGATAAGCAGGGGTTCGGATTATCGAGGCCCTAATGTAACTTTATGTATTCTCATAGAAATCCTAGCCCTATACATTACATTCAATGAAGCAAGTGTACAGGGTTAAGGATTCAAAATCGCTGTGTCATGTGAGTGCGGGGACTCATACATAAATCCCCGTATAATATTTATGATGCGACTTTTGGAAAGCGTATTCACATAGAAATCCTAGCCCTATACATTACATTCAATGAAGCAACTGTACAGGGTTAAGGATTCAAAATCGCTGTGTCATGTGAGTGCGGGGACTCATACATAAATCCCCGTATAATATTTATGATGCGACTTTTGGAAAGCGGAGCAAATGATCTTAATATTTTTTGTGACAATGGATATTTTTAGAATATTCTATAATAACGCATACACTGTGTGCTTCCGAAAATATATCCAAAGCAGCAAATACGATTTATAAACGGAGTGTAAAAAAACCGCGATTGAAAAAAAGGACAAACCGTTCATAAAAGAATTGACAACTGATTTGACAGCTGTCTCAAGCAATTAGAAACAGTCCTGGAAGAGTGAAACTTAAGGAAGATAGTTTGCGCGCCTAATTCCCAAACTGAGGCCGAAGGCATGGTTAGACTGATTTCAACCTGACCCAGCTCTTGTGTGGGCATGGATGTTTTCTGTGTTATCTGCACAAGATTGGCAAGTCACTGTCTCCCGACTGTGTGTTTTGCACACATTTTTTGCCTACAAAAAATAGGACAGGGTGTGTGGAGATCTCTCCAGCGTAATTGGAGAGTTCTCCCGGGACTATTATCGGAAAGATGCTTACATCCGAAAATAGAACAGTGTTGCACATGACGCCCGGGCAGTCCTGGTCGTAACAAAAGGCATATGGAGCGTCGAGAGTGGATGGGTCCCTTTTCTAGCGATCCCTTCCCATTCCTTCCTTCCCGCTAGAGAAGTTCTTGAGGGCCCCTCTAGGCATAGGACAACGAGGTCTAGTCAAGCGTTGCGCGCTTGGGAGTCCCACGCTCAGGGCGTGCGTAAATAGCCTTCGACTCCCAACCACAAAAAACAGGGTACCAGCCAGAATTTCGTTACATACTATATCGAATTTAAAGCAATAAAATTTCAACATTAAAAATATCTGTACCTCTTAAAATAAAATTTTTTGTTCTCGTATTACTCTTATTCACGCTCATTTGATTGTAATTAACAAACCAACCCACTACCTATGCACGTTTCTTTTCATTTTCTTATTCTTTTCACTTTTCCAGAAGCGTGCCAAAGGTGCTGAACTACTCGACCAGGTTTTCCAGTATCTTGAGCTTACAGAGCGGGACTACTTCGGTCTACTATTCCCACAGAAGCCGGGCGATGTTGTTGTAAGTTTCTTATGTTTCATGCTTTTATAACCGAATACCCACATGTCTCCAACAAGTAACCATCCATCCACAATCATGGTGTAGTACGAGTGTTGTAGTTATCAAGTTGTAGAGTCTTGATCTTACTTACTCACAACTTTCTTAGAATTATGAATTATTACGAGTAAGTCGTCGTCAAGAATATACATTATCCAACCATTATGAACTCTTAACTTGTCGAGTTAATACGAGTATGTGTGCTTATAATAATAAAGTTTTGTTTTTCTTTTTATTTTCTGCTTTTCTTCGTCTGGGCCATCATGTGTCTTCGTGAATCGCTGTCGTCTGTCTTCAAAACTTTTCATTTTGATATCGATATAGCGGTGGATTGACGCGAACAAATCATTTAAGAAACAATGGAGCAATTTTCGAGAAGCGGATACAGTTCCGTTGCTTGAGTTTAGAGTTAAGGTAAGTTAATGATATGAGCGAAATTTTAGGATTTCAGTTTCACGCTCATCAAATATTGTCTCAATTTAATATTTGGACAGGTAATTTAGTCTTAATTACTAACACGTTTGTTTTTCAGTTCTTTGTAAGTGATCCAAGTAGACTTCAAGAAGAATACACAAGATACCAGTTCTACCTGCAAATTAAACGTGATATATTCCATGGAAAGCTACCATGCTCATTAAATACACAATGCCTTTTGGCTAGCTATACGGTGCAATGTAAGTATTATCTATTATCAGATTCCCATCATGTTTAAGTTTCGATCATCTTTACATGTGCATCCTTTAGAAGATTTATTAGGACTAACTAATTTTAATGGTTATCTTCAGTAACCTGCCAAGTAAAACGCTATTTTAAAATATTTAATTGGCTCAATCGATACGTTCTCACTCACAAATTATTGATAATTATAATGGCTTCCCATACTACAATCAAACCTGATGCATGTAGCTGCAGCAACTTGATGCCAGACAAACAAAGTTATCGTATTGCATATATGGTAGCTTGAGCAATGCACCGTACTGAGTCATACGTTGCAAAGTACTTGTGGATGCTAACGAAAGCTTTGTCTTACAAGGAATTAGCGACAGTTAATTTCATTATGGAATGGAATTGAGTACATAAAATTAAATGAGTTTACTGACACTCGTTCGTCTCTCGATAATGTCGAGGTGAATGTTGATTATTGCATCTACTGGGTAGTTATATGGTATATTCAATCGTTTGACTTTGGAGTATTCTTTAAATTCTATTGACTCTTCTATACTGTACGCCAACTAAGCCTAAAAGTTGCTAGCCTATTTTGACAGTTTGCTTGGTAGCTTTTTTCGGAAATTTCATTATTTCTTTCGATAAGCCTTGTCATATTTCGATATTTAAGTTTAATAGGAGATTAATAAGAGCCATTAATGAACATGTATTTTTTACTAATTAAATACTTTCTTCTTACAAAGGTTAAAATCATAATTGTACGCTCAATTTTATTTTTTCCAGACTGTGACATACAGTTCTGTGATGAGTCGCTGGAACTTGATATCCTTCATTCATTTTTTCGAGACTCTTCTTTTAACCTAAACAACTCTTGTGCCTTGGGTTGGGTGAATCTGCTGCCCAAATCAAAGACCTTCAACGTTGTAATTTTTAAAGTACGTAAAAGTATGCTTTGAGTTTTACCTTTTTCTTCTCGTAGCGCTATAGCCCCTTCGCTTCCTTCAAAAATCCCCTCCAAGTGTCTCGGTCCATTGACCGCGTCCTCCAATTTCGAAAGCCGAGCAGCAACTATCTTCGTCGACCGAGTCAGTTTCTCCACTTGGCTCCGCTTTTCAGTTCTCCTAACGAATACCTTTTTCGGTATCCGTTTTCGTCCATACGATTCACGTGGACAGCCCATTGCAGCTTCCCCAATCTTACAGTCACCGAGACAAAAATTTCCTTCAGCTCATGGTTGTGCCCAACTCGCTATTATTCCTCATCTTGCTCCGCTCCGATTATTTGCCTCAGGATGCCGTCTCCTGAAGGTGTTCAATATGTTTGCGGATGCTTGAGTTAAGATCCATGTTCCACACTCATAGCATCGGACCATTTTGGCGCCTAGATACCCATATTCTCCCAAATTTTGATACTACATTCGCCAAGTGTAATATTTTGGGCATTTGAGGTATTTTTCCTCGATTGACATGGCACTTATCATCGAACCAATTGGTTCTTTTGTGCCGAGCTTGATCTCCGTTTGTATGTTTGTTCTGCCATTGTCTTAATTGCCGACTACACTTCCACTCACAGTTCACTGCTTGTTTTCAGCGATATGTCTAATAGGATGCGAGCCAGCTGGTTGTTGAGCGTCTCTTTGAAATTTTTGCCACAGACGCCGTTTGGAGCCTTTCGATGTCGAATTTTTGTAGAGAGCTTATCTTCGCCAAATATGTCTTCGACAACGACACCGATAGGATGATTTGATTCAATAATGATTCAAGTTACAATTGGGTCCGTCAAGGATGCTTGACCACCTTTGTTGGATCAAAACATGATCGATCTGGTTTTGTGTATTGCCATCTGGTGATAACCAGGTTATTTTATGTGTGGGAAGCAAGTCGAATGTATGACTAGATTTCGGCTACATACAAACTCAATCAGGCGCTGGCCATTGTTATTCGTTTCATCGTGGAGGCTATATCCACCGGTGATTCCACGATGAGATAACTCATTGCCAACTTTAGCGTTGAAATCATTCAGAATTATTTTTATAACATTTGCAGGCAATTAGTCGAATACTTCGTTTCTTCGTCCTTTTCTTCAGTCAGGGCGTGTACGTTTATCAGCCAAATTTTTAAGAATTTCGCTTCTAAATGGATCACACACAATCGTTCATTGATGCCTTAAAATCAATAACGTGCGATTTGAATTCCTTATCCACAATAAAGGCCACTCCGAATCCTGGTTTGCTAGCAGGCGTCTGACTTTTGAATATTGTGTGTGATCTCATATCTTGAATATCACTTTCAGTCCAGTTCGTTTCTTGGATTGCCAGCATGTTTAATTTATATTGACTGGCCTACTGTAACAGGCCCTTAACAGCGCCAAGAGTATTCAGTTATCTAACATTCCAGGATCCAAAGTCAAGTCCTTTTTTCGGTTGCGAGATCGTTGCCGTATGTCCAATCCATTCCAAGGCACTATTGCAGGTTTCGAAAAAGTGTAGGTTTCTCCAGAGACGGAGAGTTAGCCCGTCGCCCAACTTTCGATTCCGTTATCAGGTGCGGAAGCCTCGCCTTCATCCTCTTACGTCAGCCTTTTATAAAAAGTAAAAGTTACCGGCGATCACCACAAAGAAGATGTAAGTAGGATTTAGTACATTAGCTGTAGTTATATTTGCAGTTATTGGTATTTCTCGGCATTTAATATCCCATCATTGGGGAACCAGTAAACTCAATGTGCGACCACGAGACCATTTACTACCATTTAGTCGCCCGTCATCATCCAATAAATTCATGATTCATTTTGCATCCTGACAGCGAGATGCCAATTTTTAGTCGTATAACGGCGTCACCGTTTCATTTTGCATCGTGCTCATGGCTCCAAGCACCAGACGCGGAAAAAGAACAGTTAAATTCGAGTTAGAACGGTAGCGTAGAAGAAGCTACGAATCAAGTGATACAAATTCTATTCCCAGGTAGAAAAAATTAAAATTGGGTGTAAAGATGTTTTATAAATTAATATTTGTGCATTAAAATGACAAAACCTCGAAATGTATGAAAAATTGATCCATGCAACATTTCCCCCGTAACTAGCAGTTTTGTTGAGTCCCATTAGTTCTAGGTCAGTTTGTATTCCTTTTGCTGCTCTTATTGCACAATGTCCAGCCAGGATTTGATTTTTTTGAAAAGGGATGTTTTTTTATTTGAAACGTCGCGAACCTTTCCGGTGTCAGTGCCGTGATTGTTGCGATAGTAGTCGCAAGAGTGAAGGAGCTAAATTGCAAATAAAGAAGTTTTGCTGCAATTCGTCATGGCGAGCTGGAGAGGAAGTGAGAAAATGTTCGCCGTGCAAAAATACGTTCGGTGAAATTGAATTGAATCAAAAATTTTTAATGAGAAACAATTAATTTTTTTTGTGTGGATTTTCTGAAAATGTAGAATTTAATTTACAAGTAATGTAGAATATGCTACATTTGCACAATAAAAATCAAGTCAGATGTTAGACGGACATTCGTCGCTCTATGCCACTGTGTTTCTGGTTGGTTTTGATATCAATAAATTTATAATCACAGTAAATTATTTTTGCGTTATATCGGCAATTTTCCAACTGGTAGCGGTTTTCTGGTGAAGGCGATAAAAAAGCCCTGCTGGGGTATGTTTATTGATTATGGTCAGTAACATAATTAGCGTTAAAACTGATGCGTGATGATATTGGAATTGGGCAGCACTTTGTTACAAAACCGCAATCCCTTCGATTTTAAAATTTTGAGTTGGGAAGCTTACTATTTGGTTCGGGATTGATATTTGCTATTGGAACAATATCTGGAATGCTGGCGAGTAGCAAGAAAGCTATTTATATATTACATTTCCTAAGCTTTTTTTTCGTAGCACTGCAGCCCCTTTCGGGCCTTCACTTAGAGATAGTTAGAGTATCTCATTGTCATGATCGAATGTGTCGGCACTCCACAAGGTGATATGATCATTATCACGCTTTGGCCGTGTGTCCGTCCACCCAGCTGCGATACGTGCTCATTTTAAACTAACACGTATCATAACTGCATAGGCTTATAGTTCGTCCGAAGAATCACTCGAACTAAATCTCGTTGACACCAACGAAACTCAAACCAGAGACCTTTGGCTTACAGGCTTAGTGCTCTAACCACTACACCACACGGACTAAGCTTCCTAAGCTTACTCGTATCTAATTATATGTAACCCTAATTACGATTGTCAAAAAATGAAGGAGAAATGGGGGAAAAATCGTCGACTCAAACTCAATGCCTTACAAAATTGCAAAATGGCGAACAACAGAATGTAAAAAAAATTGGCTCAACCAGGAAGAAGCACTTTATCAAGAACTCCTGAGAGTTGATAAAGTTGAATAAAGCAGATGCGAGAGGATGAGATCTTGATGTAGACGCCTTATTTCCTAGCATACCCCATAAGCAAGCACTATATCAGTTTGAAATATGGCTAAGGAAAAGCATTATGAAAACCCAAGAGGAGAAAGAAACTTATCAAAAAATACTTTAATCATTTTTCGAGGACGCTACTACAAAACAACCCGAGGACTGGCATTGGGGAATCCATTGTCATCATTGTGTAGTGATTTTTTCTATGGATGATAGAAAGCCCGTGAAGGACGGCAGCGGTGTTCTGCTGCCTCAGTGAGCGGAATCAGTGCTGCGCTGGAAATGGCCTCGTCTGGGGACTCGTAAGTACGCTGGCAAGCTAGCTTTGCGACGTCGTCGACTTGGCTCTTTTCCCACAGCATAAGGGTCCACTACAAAATATTTTCCCACTTACGATTAATTTGGCGACCGGAGTCGATTCCTCTTTACTGAGAGGATTTCCTCTTTACTGAGGACGATCACGGCCTAGGAATAAGAGTGGGGCCTCCAGGTGGCGGCGGTGCCCCCACGCACACCGCTCAACCTGATCGTAATTCAAAAAATGCTGCCTTGGCCCATATCAGTCGTGAAAGGCCAAGCAGCCCTGAGAGCACAACAAAAAAGGGGAGAGCTCACCCGATGGCTAGCTCATGAGCGGAGGGGCCAGACAACTTGACGAATCCCATACCTGTTCGGGGTTCCAAATAGAAAAATCCAAATTTTCTTTAAATATTGTAAAGTTATAATAGCATGGTAAAGCATTCGTTTAAATTCACTAAATATTTTTTCTTTTCTAATATCAGCATTCGTTTAAATTCAATAAATTTTTTTTCTTTTCTAATATCAGCGTATACAATAAAAATCGTCTAAATTCAATAAATTTGTCTTAATTTTTTTTATTTTTCTAATATAATAAAATTTGTCTAAATTCAACACAGAAATTGGTATAAATGCGATAAACACCACTCCCTTACAACAACATCATAAAATATTTATTTCAAATAAATAAATAATTGGTTTTTTTAGGATGCAAACGAGAAAATCCGCACAGCGTTGCTATCGATGCAAACTAGCACACTTTCCACTTGCAAGTCCTATTGCATTCCAGTCGTCTCCACCACGTGTACTTTTAATTGAATTCGAAAGGGAAATCGCATTCGTTGTTGATGTTCCGAAAGAAATAGGGAAAACGCTAACTCGTGGGCCCGTTTAGATATCGTTGGGTTATGCAACTCCTTAACCAAGTCACACCCGATATCACGTTCCGGGTCAATTCTTACGGGATTTCTGAATTACACTCACGCTTGTGTTTATTCAAAGATTTCCAATCTTGCGACGACGATTGATAGAGAATTCCACTTTTCCACAGCAATTTGGGGCTGGATGGAAGCACTTGGGGTTTCAAAGATTTTCGATCTTGCAACGGGGTTTGAAAGGGAAATTCACTTGTCCACGCAATTCGGGGCTAAATCTAAATACTTGGGGTCTGCTTCTCACACGAAAATTTTTCTTTTCGAACGGTTTCCACGCGGCACGAATTCGTTTCACCCGAATCGCCTGGCAACAAAATTCGTCCAGCGCAACGAACGTAAAACTCAATTCCTCACAGAATCTAACAAAAAACTCATTGAAATTCGCACGGAAACCTTTCTTACTTCACTCTTTTTCCGACCGGTCTTTTTATTTTATTTTTTTCTTTTTCCGTCTTTTCTTCAATTTCCTTTACAATCTCTATCGAAGCGTCGCCGTTCACGACCAACCAGCCAATCGCTACTCGTCATCGACGTGATCCAACTCGCACCTCTCGTTCTCGCGCCGGAACGGGATCACATCCAAGTCAATTCCAAGTTCGCGCAAGACAAGTTGTCTCTCATGTTATTATGCTCGCTAGATTTGTCGCCGTGGCGCGAACGGTTGATTCGGTTGCAAGTCGAATATTGGTATTACTTCGCTCATTCGCGTAGCACTGGTGTTGCTATTCCCAACAGAGTTTGATCGATTCTATATTCTTCAAAATTCATGACTATATCAGCATCAATCTGTTCATATATTTACTTTCTTCATAAGAATGCAATCCTTAAAACGTCTTTCAATGCACTGTAAATTTTCTTACTATAAGTTGGTATTTCAGCTAAACAAAGTTAAAGATGATACCGTGCACTATAGTCGCCGGTTGAATGTTGAATTTGAAACCCCAGCAAATGTAAGACTTGAAATTCTGTTTGTTTGAAAAAATTTAGCTCACAAGGCCTGTAAATTTTCTTAGAAGTTCTATTGAGGCTGCTATGATACTCGTATGGCTGGCGATTGTATTATCTACGTATTTCGCACAAATGAAGATGACATTCATTATAAATAAAATTGCTTTTTCTTCAGCTGTGATGTTAAAGCCTCTTCCCACTTATTTTCGATCCATTCATTGTTAGTAGGGGCATTGATAACTGTCTGTAATTTATGCCAATAATTCTCAAAAAAGCTGTGGACGTTCACATAACAAGTAAATTCAATTTCTGCTGATATCGAATTCAATTTCTGCTGATATCATCCAAATCAGCGTTTAATTTTGCTGAAAATTTTTGAAATCTATATCGTCCACTTAGTAATGCTTTGACCTATTCATTTCCGTAATCAAGATTATTTATCATTATGAAATTTTAGAAAAGTTTACCAAAAGTTACACGATATTTTCTACTTCACTCTAGTCTTTAACGTTTCTAATAAAGCTAATCGATTACGTTCAGCACCTGGGTGACTTTCTGAGGATCACCATTTGTCTTGTATGTCTATGTGACGATAATTAAGCGTGCAATATTTTGATTTGCCTTCCTGAAGCTATTCACATCCGAAATGTATTTAATTTTTTGGTAGAATCAATGGATTCGTCTTGCATATATCCAAAGCAATATGTTTTATATATTTACTGATGAGAGTGCCATAAGAGAAAAAGATACAATAAATGGCTTTATCACAGAGGTTTTCATACTTTTTCTTTTTTTTACACATTGAATTGTCTGTCCATGCTGGTGAAACAGATCTTGTTTTCGCTGCTGGTGATGTTGCAACATTTGTCGATGCTTTTGCAGCATTTGCTGTTTTTTTGGGGGGCAGTAATAGTTGTTGGCGTTGATGATGTTGTTGACCATAGTACATCTTAGTACCCACACCTTTCCTTTACCCTGTGTTGCACACGTCAGCCGATCCGGGGCACGCAAGCTGAGCCCAGGCTTGGCGCGCTCAAGAAACAAAGCAAAAAGCAAATAAAATTTCCGACGCACGTGTTCTTTTGCGCATTTCAGAACATAGGAGTGCTGCCAGATGCTAATAAAAAACTAAAAGGTTGCATGGATTGAATTTGGTTTTCTGCAAATTCATCGATTTTTTGAGATATGGTAATCCCGAAATCTCTCATCGAAGCACATGTTTATATTCGCCCCAATCCTCGCGTCAGCATTTACCTACTTATCTGGTACCGAAGATTTATGGCTCGCTGTTCGGCTTGTGTTCGGATTTTTCCGGAGGTTTGATTGAGTGTAGATACTAGTTGAGTATACTATGTTGTTGACAAAGATGATTACGGTGATGTTCAGCATTTACTGTCGTTGGTCGTCATACGGTTATATAAATTGTGTATAGCTCAGGATTCACAATTGGAATTTGCCTAGGCGGACTGCTCGATTACTACAAAGCTTGCTGAAATATTCATGACATCCTTGGAAGAAAGAATGAGAACAAGACATGGTACCGACTTTTGAACTAAGATACGTCGACGACATCTTAGCAGTGGTAAAAAAGACAAGCTACAAGATCAACTGGACTTAATAAATAAGCTACATCCAGTTACAATTAAAATTGAGCAAGAATGAAAAATAACGTCCTTGGACTTGATGCTTACGAGAAGAAACAACAAGATAGATGTCGCAATTTTTTAAACACGACGCAAAGGACGATTCCTAACTCATCGAATCTTACGTACCAGCATAAGATGGCAGCGTACCATTGCATGATACACAAACTAATAACAGTATCAATGAACAGCATAGATTACGAAAAGGGGCTTAATTGTATCATCGACACGGCGCGAAAGAATGGATACAGAATAGGTGCGATTGAACAAATTACAAACAATAAACGGCGATGAATAAAATTAAAACAATTTACAACGCTAACCCCGGAGGCAAAAAATGTAAAAAGGAAATTCTGAAATGCATAGAGATTTTTAAAAGATGTTGAAGAAACAAGATATAGAAACGGTATCTCAGAGCGATAAGCAGCTAAAACAAATTCTAAAAAGCGGAAAGCACAAATTGGCAGAAAAAGAAAACAGCAGTATCTACAAAATATCGCATAATGAGTGTCAGCAGGCCTGTATTGAAAAAACAAAGAAGTTATCGGTAACGTGATTCAATGAGCATATGAAGGAGGTAGAGTTAGCAAATAAGCGGTACCGGTAGGGAAGCACACAATTAAGAACAAACATAAAATAGGTATTGAGAACTTAAAAGTTATAAAATTGTTAAAAAGAATTAACGTGCTAAACATTAGGGAAACCAAAGAAATAAGCAAGATACCTGTCGAAAATAGTTAAACCAGGATATAGGAAATGAGTCAGAAAAACTTCTGGAGTATATTAAATGAAAAGTAATTAGTAAATTTAGTAAATGTTATACATAGAAAATTAAAAGTAATTAGAGGTAGCATATGATTAGATAAGTTTAGGAAATGTAATACATAAATAGTTCATAGTAATTAGAGGTAACATGCGAGTATAAATACGAGGGTGGTCCGATAAGTATATAGCCTCACCCCTCGATGGCGCCATTATCGCAAGAGAGATTCACTATAGTGTAGTGCAATCTCGTAGACGGCTACTTCAAAATTTCAGCAGAATCCGACTCGTAGTTTTGTTTGACCGCGTGTGGAAGCGGACGTGTCGGCGAATTTTAGAAAAATGGAGAAAGAGCAATATCGATCGGTGATTCGATTCTTGTTTTCGGAGGAGAAATCGCGCAGCGAAATCAAAAAGCCCTTGAATTCTATAAACAGTGAATCTGCTCGTGCAATGGCGACGGTCAAAAATTAGTTTAACGAGTTTCAACGTGGTAGCACGTCGGTTTTTGATGAGCCACAGCTCCACGGAGAATGACGTGGCAAAAATCCACAAGCTCGTATTAGTAGACTGCCGATTGAAGGTGCGCGAGATAGCTGAGACAGTAGGCATCTCAAAAGACCGCGTGGGTTATATCCTGCATGAAATTTTGGGAATGAGAAAGCTTTCGGCGCGATGGGTGCCGCGTTTGCTCACTCCGGACAACAAACGCAACCGTGAGACACTTGAGAGCAGTGTTTGACGCTATTTAAGCGGAATCCGAAGGAGTTTCTGCGTCATTTCGTGCCCTTCGACGAAACGTGGCTCCACTGGTGCACACCAGAGGCCAAGGAGCAGCCGAAACACTGGACTTCACCCAGCGAACAAGCTCCGAAGAAGGCGAAGACTGTCCTATCGGCCCACCGTTTTCTTTGATTCATAAGGTGTAATCTGCATCGACTACTTGGGCAAGGGCAAATCGGTCACAGGGCTCTACTATGCCGAATTATTGGGCCGATTCGACACCGAATTGCAGAAAAAAGACCCCGTTTGGCGAAGAAAAAAATGCTCTTCCACGGTGACAGCACACCGGCTCACACCTCATCACATCACGACAAAAATGGTCGAATTGGGCTTCGAACTGCTACCCCATCCTCCAAATTTGGCCCCGTGTAACTTCTTTTTGTTTCCAAACTTGAATGAATCACGCGCCAGGCGGAAATTTGAGCGAAATCATCGCCGCCACGGGGGCTAACTTTGCAGACCTCAAGACAACGTAGTTTTCAGACGGATTAAAGAAGTTAGAGCATCGCTGGATCAAGTGCTAAGAGGACATTATGTTGAGAAATATCACGGCACTTTTCCAAAATTTTCGTTTTTCTCTTGTAGGCTAAGTATTTATCGCACCGCCCGCGTAGTTAACTATCAGGAAAAGGTAGTTAGTATACCGAAGAAGGCCAAGTGTTATGCACGAAACACCTGTCTGTACAAGAATAAATATATTACGGTTATAAAAGAAAAACGTAAAGTTTTCTTTATCTAATATTGAAATAAAACCGTAAGAATCTATAAGGGTTAAAAGACAAAGTTCTTTATTATTATGTCTATTACTTTCTGGATAGCCCTGGTAGTTACTTTAAATAAAAGAACAAAAGAAATACATATTATATATGCATGATTCTTTTCTGCTGCCTGCTGTAATAACCACTTTTGAACAGAAACTAAAATTGTCATTCATTTCAAACGGTTAGTGGAATTATAATTTTTTGTTTTCATACGGCTAATGGGCAATTTCTGACTTATCAAGAAATTCGTATCAGTATGTTAGTAATAGAATTAATTGTGTTGCTGAATTTTAAGCTTCGGATTAATCGCCTATTCGTTTTTATTTGAAAAAAGGAATTTGTAAAAAGTAGCGAGAAAAATAAACAAACCAGTTTTGTATAAAAATGAAAACTAGCTAGATAGGGAGTCATCGCTTGTTGGGTCGCGCCATCCGGACCCTAGGTCCGGTTGGGAGGGGGCGCAAAAGCGATACCAATCCCATTGGGATGCCCCACCTCTTCTCGTGAGCCACAACTTCCAAATATGTTAGTAGGAAGATATACTCGTATAGCATCCTTTAGTTCTGGGCCCGGCCTTTTCTATTTGGTCAGATTAATTGGATCCATTAATTTGTACATGTGAAATAATTTGTAGTGGACTAGGTGCCAGGGGAAAGAACCCATCCCATGACACTGCAGACGGCTAGCTGCCAGCACATGTACACGTCCCTAGACCTGGTCAATTCAAGCTGGACACGGATATTTAGCTTGCTGAGGCAGTATTCCATCGCTGCTGTCTTTTACTGATTTAAGTATCACTTCAAACATACAAGAGTAGTACCTGATCCTAGTTAAAGCAAATATACAAATGACCATCCTCATGTCATACATCTAATTTTTGTTTGATTTCTTTCAGCTGAATTGGGAGATTTCAATCCCAATGAACATCAACCGGGATACCTTAGTTCATTACAATTACTTCCTGATCAAAATGAAGAAACTGAACGTCGAATTTCAGAACTTCATAAGCTACATCGTGGTCAACTGCCTGCTGATGCTGAATATAATTACTTAGAACATGCTAAGCGTTTAGAACTATATGGAATAGATTTACACAAAGCAACCGTGAGTAACTGTCTTCTCAATATTTCCATCCATCTTGAAAAGTGCTCTTATAACGTTCATTTTAAAGGATTCCACCGGCAAGGAATTGCACTTAGGCGTATCGTCTATTGGGTTGCTAGTATTCCAATACAGTATTCGTATAAATACATTTTCTTGGTCAAAAATGGTTAAGGTTTCATTTAAGCGTAAAGATTTTTTCATACAATTAAGACGAGAACCGGTAAGTTCCTTCAATGATTAAATGAAGGATTAGTCCGTACTCCTTCCTTTCTTACTCCATTTTCAGTCCGAGGACTATGATACTCTCCTAGGGTTTTGTATGGGTTCACATAAAAACGCGAAAGCTTTGTGGAAGTCATGCGTCGAGCATCATTCATTTTTCCGTTTGAAACGGCCGCATCGTCTTTCGCGATTTTTAAATATTTCACTAGGCTCAAAGTAAGTTACTCCTTAACATATTAACGTTTGCAAATTACCCTAAGAATCAAATTTCTAGATTCTATTATTCCGGCCGCACTGAACTACAAGCCGTACAAGAAAGTAAGCAACGCGGCAAAGTTGGTAAAGTTTTTGCTCGTTCACCCAGTAAACGTATTCTAGCTTCACCAATCAACGGAACAACAACAGAAAGCAATGGGACATCGTTAAATGGGAAGAATCAGTTACTAACAATCACCAAATCATGCCCACCACATGCGAACAAAGTCACATCAAAAGAAGCTGATTCAATACCTCGCAAAGCATGGGAACAACAAAGTGATGAGTAAGTATTATTTTCAAAGCAAGGTATATTTTTTTACTCTAAAATAACATATGGAATTTCTTCATTATTTTGTGCACTCAAGAATAAGAATTTTCGAAGAAACGTAAGCTAACATTAATACCATATGCAAAACGAAATCAGAAATCATTGATATTTGATAAGAAATTATATTATTAATGATGACATTAATGTTTACAGGGAGGAGGGTTTCATTGAACGATTGGCCCGAAATTACGAATCACCTGCACCGCCCGTCTACAGCTCCGAAGCACACAGTCCAATTCCGTCCGATGAAAGTTTAGTCACAATTCGCTTGCAAGCTGATGAACAAGGACGATTCGGTTTCAATGTCAAAGGTGGAATTGATATCAGCCTTCCGGTTCAGGTGTCTAGGGTAGTTCCCAATACCCCGGCGGATCGTAGTACACCAAAGATATGTGAAGGTGATCATGTTATAATGATCAATGGTCGCGATGTGAATGGGTTAAGGCATGAACAGGTTGTGAATTTAATACGAACCTCACGAGAATTTCGTTCTGGCGAGCTGGTACTGATTGTCAAACCTAATTCGTCTACTCAACTACCTATAGAGGAACCGTTTTACCAATATGTGCCTGAAAACGATGACGATATAGGACAGCAGTTGTTAGACGGTGATGCATTATTTACACAATCACTTTTATTACTGAGAGATGGACTTGCGTCTGGTGCTTTATTGGCTCAGTACGAACAGTTGTATCGGAAAAATCCCGACTTGGCTATAACGGAAGCGAAAAAGCCTGAAAATATCCAAAAGAATCGATATCGCGACATATCGCCTTGTAAGTTCTTAAAAATAAAATTTATCTTCAAAATTCTTACATCCTATCCCTTTTAAACTCAGATGACTGTACACGCGTCGTTCTCGTCAATGCCGAATCAGGGGACTACGTTAACGCTAATTATGTGAATATGGAAATCCCAGGTGGCATTGTAAATCGTTACATCGCTACTCAAGGACCGCTATCAAATACTACCGCTGACTTTTGGCGAATGGTGCAGCAAGAAAGCAGTCACTTGATCGTTATGCTAACCACCGTAATGGAAGCCGGTCGTCAAAAGTGTCATCAATATTGGCCAGTAACTGGTGAGGAATTGAAATTAGGCGAAGGATTTTCGGTGAAATGTTTAAGCGAACAGGCAGACGAGACAGGAAGTTTTGTATTTCGTGAATTTATTCTAATTGATAAGAAAACTGGCGAACAACGCTCCATCCAACATATGCAATATTTGGCTTGGCCAGATCATTGCGTTCCGTCCGATCCAAATTTATTTTTACAATTTACTGAACGTGTACGTACCGCACGAAATAAAACGTTACTACAAGAAATTGAAGAAAGTTTAAAACAAGTTCGTCTTCTCGATGCTGATGCCGATGGTGTAGACGAGCTTGGTCTCGGGGAGAGGAAGTGTATTGTGAGTAATGAGGAGACCCCCGAAGATGAAATACCAACAAGTGTTCATCAGTAAGGACTACATAAAATTGGGCGGACTTTGAAAATAATAACTATGTTTTTTTTATTGCAGATGCATCAGTGCTGCTAATCCGCCCGTGATAGTTCATTGTTCAGCTGGTATTGGTAGAACTGGTGTTCTTATTTTAATGGATACAGCTTTGGCTTTGATGGAAGCCAGAGAGCCTGTTTACCCATTGTATATAGTTCAAACAATGCGTGATCAACGACCGTGTATGGTTCAAAATGTTGTAAGTATCGAAAAAATAGGACATGGAACTAATTACTTATTCTATCTTTTAACACGCTTACTTTGGTATAATTTGAATCATGTAAATATCAATTCTTTTAATGATCTCTTATTCAACCGATGCACAAACTTTTTCAAAAAACGAGTGGGAAACATATCCTTACAGGATCTTAACTGCGTATCTTAATGCCTCCATTTACTATTTTGTATTTTTTAACGGTTATAATAACCTTGCTTTTGGAATTCCTCTTAGGTTGCATGCATAGAATGATAGTCCCATACGATGGGCAGTAGGGAGAGTCTTTGAAATTACGCGATGTAGCATTGGGTTGTTCGATAATAAATGACGTGACCTGCATATTTCATGTAGTGATTGCGTAGCTTATATTATTATATACTAAAGATTAGACTTTAGACTATCTTCAGTCAAAAACAGAGCGCCATTAGTAAACAACAAGTTGGTTAAAAATAAACTTGAAATGGACAATCAAAGAGAGCATTATCGACATATTTTATTGTTTTACTTCCGAAAGGGCAAAAATTCGATGCAAGCTCGAAAGAAATTGTGTGAAGTTTATTTAAATGTCAGCGTTGGTTTGCCCGCTGTCATTCAGGAAATTTTAATGTGCACGATGCACCACATACTGGTCGTCCAACCACTACTAATGACGACAAAATAAAGGCGTTAATCGAAACTAACCAACGTATGACAACTCCAGAGATAGCAGAGTAGCTCGATCAAATTCAATTCTTTACTTGCACTTACAACAACTTGGTTACGTAAACAAACTGGATGTTTGGGTTCCTCATGAATGAAAGAAAATCCGCCTCACCAAGCGCATTAACATATGCGACTCTTTGCTGAATCGTAACCAAAACGATCCATTTATAAAAAGAATCATAACGGGTGATTAAAAATGGTTTGTTTAGGATAACGTAGTCCAAAAACGATCATGGATCAAGCAAGATGAGCCGCCATAATCGACATCCAAAGCCAATATTCACCAAAAGAGGATTATGCTTTCTGTTTGGTGGGATTACAAGGGTATAGTATACTAAGAAACCAAACTATTGATTCGAATGTCTACTGTCATCAACTATCGAAATTTAACGAAGAAATCAAGAAAAACGCCCTGAACCGACCAATCGCAAAGACGTGAAGTTCCATCATGATAACGCCAGACCCCACACCTCTTTGATAACCCGTCAAAAATTAATGGAACTCAATTGAGCCCTATAGCCCTGACTTTCAACCATCAGACTATCATTTGTTGTTTCGCTCCCTTCAAAATCATTTGAATGGTAAAAATTCGATTCCGATTAGGCTGTTAAAAATGAGTTGGACAGTTCTTCGCTTCTAAAAACCAAGGCTTCATCGAGTGGGGAATTTTTCAACTTACCGAAAAATGGCAAAAGGTCATCCAACAAAATGGTCAATATATCATTAATTTATGTTTGTTGTTAATATAAATAAATTTACTTTGAAAAACAACATTAATTATTGAGCAACCCAACACATTCCACTGAATTTTGTTTTAATTTCAAGAGCGGGCTCGCTCAGGTTGGGATAGAAGCGGGTAGCGATGCTTCTTCCTCTTCTTCTAAGCACTACAGCCCCTTTCGGGCCTTCGCTTCCTGCAAACAGCGCCTCCAACTGTCTCGGTCTGTTGACCGCGTCTTCCAATTCCGAAATCTGAGCAGCGATGAACTGTCTTCGTTGACCGAGTCAGACTAGCGTTTCCTCGGTTTCCCCACTGGCCGCCGGTCTTCAGTTCTCCCAACGAATACCTTCTTGGGTATCCGTTGTTCGTCCATACTATTCATGTGTCCAGCCCATTGCAGCTTCCGCAGTCTTACAATCCTTGAGACCTCCGATTCGTCAAAAATTTCATACAGCTCATGGCTGTATCGAATTCGCCATTGGTCCCCGTCTAGCTTTGCTCCGATTATTCGCCTCAGGACCCGTCGCTCAAAGGCGTTCAATATATTTGCGGATGCTTGGGTTAGGGTCCATGTTTCACACCCATATGCTAGCATAACAAAGGTCTTATCACAGATTAGCGATGCTTACTGCAACTGTAAATGCTTCCGAGAAAGATGGGAGGACAATAGCCGCGTGGGGACATCCGACACAAACGGTAATGAATTGTGGTGGGGGAAGAGCGCGTTATTAGTTCCTTCACGACTCTTCATTTATATCCACCAATTAATTAAGTTATTGATATAACAAAGGAGTAAATTACTTATCACCTAACTGAACTACTGATCGAAATAAATAATTTTTTTTTTTGTTTGACTGGCGCCATAATGGTTGTTGTAAGTATGGAATTTGAAAAAAGTAGAACATTGCCGGTAGATTTTGTTTGATGATTTTCAGTTGTGCTTTACATATTCAATTGTTCCTGGGCTATCAGTTACCAGTATACGTGCGGAGGGTTTAGAAAGACAAACTAAACTCATGAAACAAATAAACAGTTTATTACAAATGTAAAACTACAGACTCAAATACTGAACTGAACGGATGAGATCTTCCTAAGAGGGATCTAACCAGGCTACCGGCGTCGTGATTCGACTCGAATTGATTTACTGCGAAGATCATACGCGGGTATAAGAGTTGCTTGCGGCGCGTGCCCTGCTCGACTGACCCAGGAGACGGAACCGCCACAACTACTCTCTCCCCAGAGAACTTCTCGTCGTGCGAAGTGAGCGAAAAGGTGACTTTTTTGGTTCGTTTTTTGTAATCATGCTACTCTGAATCTGGTGGAGTGGCTTCTGGCTCTAGGCACTGACTGAATGTGGGTGCCTGATGTGAAGATGACTGCCCCTGCGGCTCTGGTGGCTTGAGTTCATCTTCTGCCTCCGCATATGCTGGTGTCAGCTGGTCTGTGGAGAATGTTCTGCAGACTTCGTGGACATCTTCAACAAATATCCGCGTGTCGATACGTCTGGTGTAACGTGGCTCCAGATGTTAGCCCACTGTGTCAACTCGATGAATTACAAAGTCCCAGGTGTTCAAATTTTGAACACGAACGGAAGGTGTGATCAGAGTCTGGAGGCTGGAACCGGGCAGTTGGTTGCAACGTAGTTTGATGGTCTGTTGCACAGAGTGCTCTGTGGTGTAAAGAATTCATCAGGTATTCGAAGCGAAATCCTGAAGGTCATTTCAGTGGGTGAAGCTTGTAGGCCGTCCTTAAACGTGGTTCGGAGGCCGAATAGAACCGTGGGAGGAGCCGTTGTCTACGGAATTTCCGGAAAACATTCAAACGCAGCCTTTAAGGTGCGATGCATTCTTTCCACCATACCGTTCGCTTGTGGGTGGTACGGCGTGGTGTGAATCTGCTTCGCGCCTATAATGTGCCCAAGCTGCGTCATGAGATTTGCTTCGAACTGCCGGCCCTAGTCTACGGCTGATGACAGTTGGAGTGCCGAAGAAACTGACCCAGCCGTCAATAAGTGCTCGCGTGACGGTCGGCGCCGTTGTGTCAATTACTGTAATCGTTTGAGGCTTGATGATTATCGTTAAGCAGTTTGAGGATTATCGATAAGCAGTTTGAACATCCGTTCGATTCAAGAAGCTTAATCAAATCTATATGGATGTGTTCGAATCGGCTGTCCGGCATGTCGAAGTTGCCAAGCTCTGCACGGTTTTGGTGGTAAGAAACGCATTGCTTTCTCCAGCGGTGCACGAACTTGCGCAAACTGGGTTCGAAAAACTTCAGCGCTACGCTTTTTCCAGTAGGTCTCTCGCTGTGATGCGACATGGCGTGTTCCGTGTCAGAGGCTTGGCGGCGCAGAGTGACAGATACGTACGGTTTAATTACTCCGTTATGCTCGGTGAAGACGAGTGAATGTCCATCAGTCTCAAGGCGATGAAATTTGACGCGAGAGTTGTTTAGTAGGAATGGTAGCTGCTTGTCGGTTTCCTGTTCCGTGCCGATTTTGCGTGCGTCCAGTACTACAATCTATTTCCATATCGACGCATATATAAAATGACCTGGGTGTCACCAGATAGCAACACACAAAACCAGATCGACCATGTTCTGATCCAACAACGTTGGCCCTCGAGCATACTTGACGTCCGTACATACCGAGGAGCCGATTGTAACTCAGATTATTACTTGATCAAACTAACCTATCGATGTCGTACGTCAAAGGCATATTCGGCGAAGACCTGTCCCCTAAAAAAATTTGACGTCAAAAGACTCTAAGCGGCGTCTGTTGCCAAAAATTTCACGAAGACCCTCGACATCCAGCTGGCTCGCTCGATGGAAGTGAAAGCGGCTAATAAGACCGTGGCAGAACAGACGATCGGACATCAATCCCTGCGCAAGAGAAATGATTGATTCGATGATGAGCGCAAGAATGCGTTAGACAAAAGGAATCAGGCGTACAAAAAATATATAGGTAGGAAAACCAGGACGAAGAGAGAGCACTGAAAATCCCAGAAGAGTAGGAAAAAGATAATTAGAATTAAGAAAAGAAAATACTATGACGACCAATTGAGTAGTATCAATGTAAGTCTAGCGATAATTTTACTTAAAAATATATCTGAATAGTACATTTAACCGATCGACTATAGATTTTTCCTTGTATTTTCAAGACACTTGTTTGTATCGTAATAAAATCTTATTCTTGATTTCTTATTTTCAGAGTCAATATCGGTTCGTTTGCGAATGTATTTGCGCAGCTTATCAGAAAATGACAAAAAGTGCATCAATAGAAGATTAATGAAAAATTCCGCTGACTTTTTGTTGCTATTTTTCTTTGTATATGTTGTTTGTAATTAAACTAAATTTATCTTATTTATTAGCTTAAGTGATCAAACCCTAAACAAATCTTTTGAAACGTGCTTGTATAAATGTAATAGGTGATATGTTTTTGTGGTGTTAATTTATTCATTTCTCATTGTAGACAATCTTACATATACATATTTTCATCTTTCTTATGATATAGACTTTTCAATAATTCAAATGTACTAAACGAATTCAATAATTAAAGTGAATTAATGATTAAGTGTGATTGTAATTAAATTTCGTTTCAAATAAAGCGTTACGAATAGAAGAAAATAATTTAGAATGAACCCAAATTGAAATAATAGCAAAATTGTTCCTTTGAAATGTCCTTACTGCCAGTTATTCACAAACGTCATCATTTTGACCGATCAACCGGTTTATATTTTGTAGAATGCAGCCATTCCAATCCATTGTATTCGTCACATATTCTCCACTTTCATACCCTCACTTTGCAACTCATACTAAACACTCGTATTTAATTACAATACAACTTTTCAATATCTATTTCTACTATATACGTATAATGTAGTGCAGCTGTAGTTTATAACTAATACTTATTACAATCTCTTTATCTCAAACTTTTAGTATTTTCTATGCCATTTTGAAATGTAGTTTTTTCGTACTTCGTACTGAATTGTAATGTTTTCTTCGCTAATAAGAATTAAAATGAAATGATAATAATAGTATATACATTAATACACATATTTATGAATGCCGATAACAATCGATACAGGAATTACTTCGTCCGTTCTACATTTCGATGAGTGAATTTTAACTTTACAACAAAAACATTCTCAAAGTGTATTTTACAAATATGTGAATTAAGAAATGAAAATGAAAACAAAATAACGATGTAAAAATAACAATTTTTAATATATTGTAGTGTTCAACATAAATTAGTGACATATTTATAATAAATGTATACAAGATTTTGTAAAATGCTGGTTGTTTTATTTTGAGGCGCCATTTTTTTCTAACATGAAATAGTGTGAAACAAGACAGAACACAAGCGCAGAAAGTGCTCCTGTATAAAGGGGCAGCTATCTGGCATGAGAACTTTTGTATATTTTGTAAAAAAAAATTTAAAACTCTGAAATAGTTGCTTAAAAGATGGCCATCCTAAACGAGAGGCTGACAACCTCAGCCGAAGTTAAATGGGAATGTTCAACTACGTTAGTAAGAACAAACTCTACGGAAAGCGTACGATCGACTGAAAACTGATTTTCTCATTATGCTTCCAAGATTGCTTTGTATACTCATGGTGAGGATCAATACCGGTCACTGCCTTACAGGAGCGCCTGTCCACAGACTCTTAATTGTAACAATTGACTTGTACAGAAATTGTGGGCAATCGGGGAAGAGAGATAGTAGATCACCTAGAATGTATTCGCCCAGCTCTCGCCCGGAGACAAGTTGACTCGCCTATAAACGACACAAAAATGATTCTGTGTGATTTCAATGCTAAGGTTGGCTATGAGCTATCGGATTGGGGAATGACTGGAGGATATAGCCTCCACGATGAAATGAATGACATGACCAGCTCCTCATTGAATTCACATGTAGCAGAAATTCAGTCATTCGCTCGACCTGAGTATCACCGGATGACTACCCACAAAACCAAATCGATCAGGTTCTGACCCAACAAAGATGGGCCTCGAGTATACTTGACGCCTTTATATACCAATAAGCCAATTGTAACTCAGATTATTTCTTGATAAAACTAACCTATCGGTGACGTATATCGAAGGCGTATTCGGAAAAGACCAGCCCTCTACAAAAACTCAACATCGAAAGGCTCCAAACGGCGTCTCTGGCGTAAATTTTCACGGAGACCCTCGATAACCAGCTGGCTCCCATTCTATTAGACATATCGCAGGAAACAAGCAACGAGCTATGAGTGGAAGCGAAAGCGGCAATTGAGACCATGGCAGAATACGCGATCGGATATCAAGCCCAGCGCAAGAGAAATAATTGGTTCGATCATGAATACCATGATACTTTTGACGAGACGCATCGAGCGTACAAGCAATATAAAGGTAGGAAAACCAAGACGAAGAAAAAACAATATGAAAATCTCAGAATTAGCGAATAAGATCATTAAAGTTAAGAAAAGAAAATACTATGACGACCAATTGAGAAGTATCGATATAAGTCAAGCAGCAATAACACAAGACAAGCATGCCGAGTAGTGAAAAGCCTAAAACGTGGTTATCAGCTCAAAACCACGCTCTGCCGTGATGATATCGACATCATCATCGCTGATGGAACCAACATTCAGGAAAAATGGGCATCATACCGCTTTAATTCTCCGCACAGCTCTAGACCGCCGAAGAATACAGCTCGCAAATAAAATATTTTATTCAGTTTTGACGATCTTGAAGACCAGCTGCATACACAGGAAAACAAAGTACCAAGTATACAAATCTGTGATAAGATCTGTGCTATGCTATGGATCTGAAACATGGAACCCAACCCAAGCATCCGCAAACATATTGAACGCCTTTGAACGATGGGTCCTGAGGTGAATAGTTAGAGCGAAGCTAGACGGGGACCAATGATGAATTCGATACAACCATAAGCTGTATGACTGAGTATAAACAAAGAATGATTACATAATACCTTTCTTTCTTTCTTTTCATAGCACTACAGCCCCTTTCGGGTCTTCGCTTGGAGATAGTTAGAGTATCTTATTGTCATGATTAAATGTATCGGCACTCCACTAGGTGATATGATCATTATCAACGCTTTGGCCGTGTGTCCCTCCACCCAGCTGCGATACGTTTTGATTTTAAACCAGCGCGTATCATAACTAACATAATAACAACAAAAACTTAATGTAAATAATCTATGGCACTCACTTTTTTTCTATATTATTCATCCTTTCAGTACATGACAAAAAGTTACCAATGAAAATTCGTAAACATTCCCACTTATTAGGACCACTACGCTTATTCTTACATCCATCATACATAAACTCCATGAAAAACTAGCAACTCATAAATCGTAAAATCTTTCCTGGACAAAATGCATAAATAATCTGAAATTAGGAATAGATACCCAAAATATGCATGTCAACATGGTGATCTGAAAAATAAAGCATCTTTACCATGCAATGGGAAAAATCAGAAGCAAATGATAGGACGAATGAACAAAATTTTCACCATCCCATGCATTACAAGATCATTCATTTGAACAATAACTCGTCTTGGAAGCAGTCATTAGAATTCTTGAACAAAACCAATGAGCGTCCTATAGTAAAGAAAAAATGAATGAATATAATATCATACTTCTACGTAATATTAAAATCAGAGAATGAAGTAAAGAAGCTGCTTCAGGAAGTAACTGCTCGTGATCAAGATAATACCAAGAACGTACTACAATAAACATTAAGATCTCGTTCATTACATCCACCGATTTGAAAAATTAGCATAGTAGTCTAACCGAAAAAATACATTGAAGACGATTCTTAAAGTACTATTGACATGAAACTGACAAGTAAAAGAAGATTGATAGCAATGAGTCTCGAAACAAAGAAAAAACGATCACGAGCAATGAGAGACCGTAAACAATCAATGTAAACAAGAATCAGCAATATAGAGCAGGCGCATCTGTAAATAGACATTGGTAAAAATACACTTCAATGCTACATATCACGTTACCTACGGGCACTACAAAAATAATTAAAAATGCGCAATGCACACGCTATCTTTGCCAAGCAAACACATCTGCCTCCAGCAAACAAAATCACCTTACAATGCAATGTATGCCATGCCGCCTTTCCTTCACGATCTAGATTCCGAAGCCCTAAAACTCCCATTGGCAGGCAAGTCCACGTGAACGCAACACAACTCTTGACAAGCCAAGTCATTTGCATATGCCACTCGGCTCCGATGCCAATTTCCATGCCCAACAGCATTCACTGCCGAGCAAACCTACACCCCGATCACCATCTTCCAATATTCGACACTCGTCATTCCTAACCACCAACAAGGCCGGACATACTTAAGCACAGATACTCTTCGATATACAACCGCACGTTCACGAGGTAAATCACAACATCCACCACCATCGAAATCCACGCTTCATACTCAAACAAACGACGCGCATCACGTTTACTCGCCTACAACGTCGTCCGTGCTTAAAAACATATACCAATCAATGGGTGACGCGCTCCTTAACTACGTGCCTATGAAGCAAAGTCCCATGCCTTATAACATCCGCCAAAGGCAAAGCCATTACCCATCCATAATGCAAAGTCACCCGTCTATAGCAGCGCCCGCTGGGACCATGCGTAATATAAAACGTCCAGCGCGCTCAACATGATCTAGTAAATCAATCGACCCGGAAGCCTATCAATAGGGAAGCAGTCATTTCTACATGCTATAGATTCTTAAGCCGTATAACCAGTAAACCAACCGCCCGAAGCACCACCTATCCACAGAGCTTTCCTAATTGATCAGCTATCCTCATAGATGTCAGAGAGAATGGATACGAATGCATCGCTAGAATTGAAGCACTTGTGGTGATCACGACATACGACAACCAGATTTCGCCGACCACAGCAGCGGTGTTGCAGAATCGCCGTCAAGCCAACACTCTTCAACTAGATTTGATCGAGTCCGGACGTACCTAACGTGCTCCGTAACAATTAATACGAATGGCACCGGCCATCTTTGATTTGCCTTTATAGTCAGTTTGTAGTGATCGTTTAAATAAACTTCATTGTGTCATTAAATCAACGTTGAGTATTATTTCATTAGCACGTCCGTAAACACTTTATGATGCAGCGTGAAGTTGGCGCGTTATCAGCTGTTGATTCGAATTTCAAATAATTTTGACGAATAAATTTTCGCATCTTGAACTAAAGAAATTTTCCGTGCGGGTATTCTAACTTGAACGATATAAAGGATTCAACATGATACGTCCCTGACATGCTGCCTATAGCTGTTTTTACAATCCCACACACATCACTACATTTTTCATTTTCCGACACAACAACACTCGCGATCCGTAACAAACTTTTCAATTTGATCATTTTTGCAATGCTTTTGCACTAGATTCAACACGGTTTATCTTTAAAAAATTGTTTTGCGTACAATTTAAAATTCAACTTGATTAGACGCTTCCCATTGTTTCCGAATTTTCACGAATCACATTTTCAATCATATGGTTGATATTTTGTTGACAATTGAGGGATTAAAGTACAAGAGGAGCGGGATTTTCATGAGAGCAACTAGAGAGCCACTTGAGTGTGTGGATGCTCTAGCGGCGTGAAAGGCGGGAGGATTTCAATTCATATGGGAGAGGAAGGCATGTATGTGGTAAAAGTCCTTCACTCACGTATGGATGAAAATAAGCTCATTTAACGTCCATTACTTGTTACGAAATATAAATTTAAACCCCGAAACCATTCCTAGAAGGAAAGTATTCCTTGCACTTCATCATTTTATTCGGAAGATTGCCAAGGAACCACTCCACGCACTGAAGTACTGGTGGGAAGGATTAAAGTAAGGTTAGGATAACCGATGTAAATCATTAGCATTCAGTAATGTTAGGTATTAATTATTAAGCGAAAAAAAAACGATAAGGTTCAATTGAAACTCAACATATCAGCAACTAAAGCCAAAAGAAATGTACGCCGAAATAAGCACGATTGGTTTCAGAGGACCATCGAAAAAGAAAAAGAAGAATGCATCATTTTATTAACACCTTTTAAATCTGTTTTCGCAAATCTTATAATCTCACTGCAGCAGCAAGCCAAAATGCTGGCTGTGGGAAAGGTTTTTCAGGAAACACAATCACAAAAATGTCAGAAAATCAAGCGGGTAAACAAAAGTTGTCCAGAAGCCCTGCTACCACTGAACTTTTGTCTGGCAATAGCCAATCCTTAATGCAAAATACTTTTAATCCTCCAGTATCACCGCAACCTACTGATGGAGTAGTGTTCACTGCTAGCGGTAATGGAACAAGGTTGAGTTATGCTCAGGTAGCACAACATCATAAGGAGAATTTAGTGACGGTGAAAGACCGTAAAACATCTGAGTCTTCATCATCAATCCTCGCTGGTAACGAGAAACAACAACACCAACAGCAGCAATCACTCATCTATGTCGATAGGAATAAGAAGAAGGATATCGCACTCACTAATTCCACAGCGAAAACACCACTACACATTTCAGAATCAAATACAGATCGTGACACCAGTCATCGTTACAATAGTAATCCAAACCGCAACAGCCGCGAAACTAAAAAGCAAAAGACTCTGAACAATACTACACGGGAAAGGCGTGACACGACTTATAGTAGTAACGGTAGCAATAATGACAACTGCGCAAATGTAATCTAATGTCTAGATTGATAATCGGTGTTGATATTTGTGTATGATTTGTGATCATTGAGATTCCTATGCAAAATGGAAGTGCATAGCACGGAATAAAAATCAAGTGCATCCGGGGCAGTGACGGCAGCCACTGACGAGGCTGCAAATAAGCAAAAGGAGAATGGGAACGGCAATTTTGCAACGGCCGTGTCTACTGCGAATTCCAGCCTCGATGATTCAAAAGTTAAAATGGCTACAATGCAAACCCTTACCACCGCCGCTCCAATGGTTTCCTCCGCAGAATTTACATCGCGAGAACGTCTGCTTCTGCTTGAAGATTCAACGCTAGACGATATGCCGGAATATTGCAAGAATATTTTTGCATCCATCGATATGCAAAAAATGCAACAAATCGATTTATTGATGACACTCACGTACTGCATAGCACTGGAATCAAGCTTTACTCTGACCGATAGATTGGCGGAAGTCCAGCTAGACCCTGTCTATTGGGGACTATCCTTTCATAAGGCAAATGCTGAACAACTTGCGAAAATTCCCAGCGATTGGAAAGGAAATAACGAATTTAACATGTTACCCGCTTCCAAATATTACTGGCATTGTCCTGATAGTAATTCGAAGTGGTGAATTTTTGATACTGACAATAACACCGGGGTCTGATGAACCTGGGTGGAGTATATGTTTACCAATTTCAAGATACGTTCTATCGTCAATCAGATCCCAATCGATTTCAGCGAGATTTCGTAGTCTGAAAGAACCCTCGTATGAATTGAAGGAGAAATTGTTCGCTCCAGTGAGAATCCACTTATCGGAGCTTTCGGGGTGTGAAGTACAGTCTTCCACAAAAGTCAAGGTACAGTGATAAATATCATGAAAATTGTTTGATATTTTTTTAAAAAAACCTATAGTGATAAAATTTTTTTTGGTATTACTTCAACTATAATCATTACACTTTAAATTCATGTAAAACAAAACGAAAATTCTGTCGTATTAATATATTATTACATATGATGTGTTGGAAAGTCAATGAATGAAGTCCACAAAAGTCATGGTACACCCAAAGAAAAATGATACAAATTGTAATTATAGTCTTGCGTAGTTATTTGAATTATACTTTTCTTAATATTTTGTCGGATATCCTTTCATCTGAATTACTGACTTCAGTCTTTTAGACATAGAATATACCAATTTTTTAGTAAATTCGCTGCTGATTCTGGCCCACTCCTTCAATATAACATCCTTAAGCTGCGCCTTGCTTGATATCACTCTTTTTCGGATTTTTGTCTCAAGTTCATTCCAAAGATGCTCTATAGGGTTCAAATCAGGGCTTTGAGGCGGTGTAGCAAGCATGCGAGTATTGTACAATAGCCACATTCGAACTTTATGCGCAGTGTGCTTAGGGTCATTGTCCTGTTGAAACAAGAAATCTTCTCGCATACCTAATTTGGCTGCACTTTGTTTCATGTTGTTTCGTAGAATCTCTAAATAAGAGTTCTGATCCATAGTATTTTCGATGAATGTCAGATTCCCAACTCCAGCAGCAGCCATGCAACCCCAAACCATAACACCACCGCCTCCATGTTTTACTGTTTTAATAGTGTTCTTGGGATTAAATGCTTCTCCTACTTTTCGCCAGACCCTCTTATGCCCATTTACACCAAATATACAAAATTTAGACTCATCCGAAAATAAAACATTATCCCAAAACGTTATTGGTTTGTCAATATATGCTTTTGCAAATGTTATTCTTTTTTGTTTGTTTATGGAACTTACAAGAGGTTTTCTTCTAGGCGTACGAGATGAAAATCCAGCTTCTACGACAGCTCTACGCACAGTTTCTGCGCTAACCTTCTTCTTATCATTAATTCCAAGAACATCGCAGATTTTTCTACAGCTTAGAAATGGATCTTGTTTTACCATTCGCGAAATTTTTCTCTTGTCCTTTGCACTTAGTTTAGATGGACGACCTGTTCGGGGCACATTTTCCACTCTATTTTCCTTCTTAAATCGATTTATCACTTTTTGAATGGTTGACCGACTTCGCAACACTAGTTCAGCTATTTCAGAATATGATTTGCTCTGATTTGAATGCAGATTAATAATTATTTCAAGCTCCTTAATACTCAAGTCCTTTCGACTCATTTTTTAAAAATTTTATTAAATAAAAGATACACCACGAATACGGACGTGATATTAAAGACAGCGGCCTACGGTTGTTAACTCACTCTGATAATATGTACTTGGGGGATTCCCCTTTTTACAAATAACAGGGCATTTTCTGCAACTGTACCAAGACTTTTGTGGAGTAGAAAAGAGACATTGCCAACAAAAAATTATTGTCTTCAATGATCATTATTGCCGAATCCCTTTAAATTTATGAAAACTTAAATTCAACAGAACTCGTATTATTACCATGTCATAACTTTTGGTTTTCAAATAAAAATATTGATTCAGTAATACAATTTTCAGTTACCGATTCTCTGTACCTTGACTTTTGTGGAAGACTGTATATTTGGGATTGTGCGAGATGCCAAAAGAAATTATTTACTTAATGTTAAGAAACATGAAGTTAAATATTGTACAGAATTTATCAAAAACTTGCCGGAAAATTAGATGCATATGTGAAAACTATCGCAATCATAGACCTACGAAAAAATATGATGTGATATCGTCGATCACGGCGAACGTAAACATATGCGCATGGAGTCACAAGCATCACCACAACTGACACTTCAATCAAAACAATCGGTAAGGTTGTTATTGATAATGCAGTACTATGCGCAAAAGGAAGATGGCCACCAAGTAAAAAAACTGGGTTTGCGCCCGAGATAAACGCTGCAAGGTTGAGTAGCCGTGATGAATGTTGTGGCCTTAAACTTGGGTTCTTCAACTCAAGTCAAAGAGCTGTTGGGCCAAGTCGATAAAAGAGCCAGCGACAATGAAAACGGTCTCTTTTACGGATACTTGGCCAACAAGCACAGATCAACCCATTTTCAGGAGGAGAAAGTGAACATCTTGAACATCTTGCGAATCAACAAATGAAGATCAACCCATTGGGAGAAGCAAAAAATTGCTCGAGACAACTAACGTAGGAAATTGAATCAGGCTGCAGTGGCATATTGAGTTGGGGTGCGAGGACTTCGATCATCGGTGGGGCCCCCAACGTAGCAAGTAAGAAACTTTGTAAGTGTTAAGACTTGATTATTACTTTTTGAATAATAATTTGCATTAAACATATTGGTTTAGAATTTGATTTCTTAGATAAAATGTTCGTGTCGTGTAAAGTGTTTCAGCAGTGCTTTTGCGCGTGGAGCGCGCAGTGTTGGCGGAAGGCTTAGATTTGGCCTGGAGTGCGCAAGGATCCTTCCCATCGGGGATCTCAATCCGCGTTAGTTCGCTTCAGTTTTTCAGTTCACTTAGTTCTCTTCAGTGAAAATTAGTGGTGTTAGGAGAATTCTGTGAAAGTGGTGATACGTGGCTCGACGAGCCGAGGAAAGGTCACCAGTGATTATTCTGGTAGAAGGATCATTCTGGGGAGCCCCAAGCTGGCCAATTAGCCCCTGGAAGCAATTCTAGGTTTGGCGAGTGGCGCTTACCTACCCCGTCTCCACGGGCTAGTCGGGACCCCAAGGCCCCCAACCGGAATCGCTTGTTGCGACGTAGCACCCATTTTTAACGTAATAATATGTCTTTGGCTACCCTAATACTTCACATCCTAGACATGGATCTCCACTAGATTATAACGGCCATGGGTGAAAACACTATTTGCCGCAAGAACCGTCAAAGACGTGAAATACCCTTCCACTATTGAATAGAATAGCCATAGGCACCTGCTGAGCTATTTGCCACTTGAAACGCCAAATACCCTATTCATCCAAAAAATATCTTTGAACCCTATATAAACACGCACTGACAAATCTAGATAATTGGAAATATGGGACTATCTTAGACTATGGTCAGTATGCCTCATTCCATTATTTACCATAAGAGACTACTAAGTCCTAGGACAGCACCTGCAGCCTCAAGAGATATACTTATCCTAGACAGGAATAAATTTTCTATTTCATAGGGAAGATAGATAGCCACTCACCCATACCATTGTCCCATATCCTTGTCTTTGCCATGCCCATATCCTCATCCAGGGCCTTAATCTATTCACCCAATACACTATCCTATTCTAGACATAGAGCTATACTTCCTTAAACGTACGGCCACTTATCCCAGGCATCCACGTATACTAATCTGACACACCCACACACATGCACAAGACACACTCTTCCCGGTAACCACCCAAGCCATGCACACCTATCCTGGACTCACATCTTCTTATCCCAGGCATCTAATACACAAACCCACGTACCCAAGACACACACCCTAAACAGTATTTGAAGTTTGTATAGAAAAAATGAGGCAGAAATTCCATTCTCTATCCACTTAACGGTATTCGAGGTGATGTGGTCAGTATCACACTCAACCAAGTGATAATTACCTGAGTTTGCGATTATTACCCATCACAGCTGAGTAAGGTAATAGTCCGACACAAGCACAGGCTTGTTGGTACCAACGAATTTTGAACTTGGGAGCTGCTACGAAGGCGGTGAGCACCATAACCTTTGCTCTAGCTAATATTTACTATGATTAAAAAATTTAATGATATTTTGTTTTACTTCCTAAAGAGTCGATTACTTAATTTTTTCTTTCTCGTTTTTTCTAATACTTTTCATCCTCTCCAATCGTTAAATGGAAGTATAATGCACTAACACGTACTACGTCCTATGTATATGGTGTGAAATCCGCAAGGGATGGGAAAAAGCGCACCGGTTTAACCGAAAACCATTTCTTTGGTTCGATAAGCCGGTTTTTTCTGGAGGGTTTTCTCTCTGGTTTAAACCGGTTTTTTTCTTTCAAATTCAGATACAATTCAAACACAAATGATACAAATTAATACAAAAAACCGGAAAACAGTTTTTTTCGCAATCACCCTACTTAGTCAGCCCTAATGCCCACCGCAAAAAAATCAGTGAAGTGAAGTGAATCAGTGTACTCATCTATGTGGGAAGCAAGTTTTACATATGAATAACTTACGCTCTCGAAACTATATGATTCCCTCAGCCTCTTCTTCCCTTTATTTCCCGAGAAGTTTTTCTTTCCTCTCTTCAGAAGGATCACCTCCGTCACTGACACCCGTGCACACCTACAAAATTTTGCTTCACTTGCACACGATCACGCCTTCGTTATCATTCGTTGAACAGTACAACACAACAAATGTTCTCTTACAACCGTTGCCTTACAACACAGCAAACGTAGAGGTTGGAAAATTCGTACCTCAAAGCTGATGAAAATATGTAACTTTTGAATTAAAAACGTGAATAAAAGTGTCGATTTCATACACGCGATCATCAAAATCAAAAATTTTATAAACGTGATCGTGGTTCGTAGTGAAGTTAAGTGCAAAAACACGGAATGAAGTTAAGTGTAAAAACACAATAAACGTTCTCTCACAACAAAGCAAATGTAGAGGTTAGAAAACTCATGTGTCAATGCTGATGGAAAATTCGTAAGTTTTGAATAAAAAAAGAGAACTTAAGTGCTTAAGTTCGAGTGCCGATTTCATACACGTGATCTTTATAAATGTGAACGTGTTTCAAGGTGTAGTTAAGTGCAAAAACGAAAACGTATCACTCCAAACCTCAACTTCACACAACTTAACCGAAGGTTGCTAATTGCTTCGGCTTTCGCGACCGGTTGCGGATCCAATACTTTCTGTATCTATGGCCCCCCGTCACCAGAGCGAAGCATATTTCTAAGTTTAATTGGTTCTTGCTTTTAGTTGTTTGCTGCCTTTCAACGCGGAGGAGTTCACTCGGAGTGCAAAGTGAAGCTAGCACACTATATGCAATAAATGCAAAATGTTTGGGGACTGAAGATCCTTCAGTTCATCCCTATACTGTAAATGAATGATCTAATAGTCAGCTTGGATTGCAATTCGTTAGCCTCTTATTTTTAACACATAGATGAAATATCCTTCAGTTAATACTGATTTAAATAATTTTATGAGTAAAAAATCGAAAAATCTAAAGTTAACGAATGGACATAAAAATATATATTTAATTTTGATTTTAGTTTTTTATTAAAAAAAATTGTTAGAAAAAAATAAAAAAAAAAACTGATTCTTCCGAAAACCGGTTTTTTGGCTGTGAAAAACAGCCCGGTTAAACTGAAGATGAAAAAACCGGAAAACCGAACAACAACAACTGGTTTTTTTTACCAAGAACCGCCATCCCTAAAATCCACAACAAAATCAGATTCTTGCATTTATGGTGATAGGCTGTTAGTAAGTTTGAACTCCACAAAGCTTAAGAAATTTTTTCATTTTAATAAATGCAATCTAAGTATAGCCCCCAAAAAACATGAAATTATTTTTGTAACTTTTCCTACCAAACACTTATTTGATACCCTCTATCTGGCAATGATAAGACTTTCAGGCGCGCAAAATGCTGGGAGCATGCACCAATACACTCATAATAGCTGTAATAATCGTGTCGGTGAGCCCTAAATGCGTTCCACAGCGGAGATTATCTACAAGTTAGATGATATTATTATACAATGTCAGCTGATTACGATGTGTCACTGTCAAATCAACAGCAAATGCGAGACATAAACAAATGAAAAATGCCAATACCTACAATATGAGCGACTGTGTGAATTCAGTTACGGATAAAAGTGTCCCACAGGTATTCTAAAATTTACAGTTTAAAGATACCCTTATCACACACATTGTCTTTTTAGGTCAATGGAGCCGCAGAAATCCATGTTGAGTCTCTTCCGCCACACGATCAGGGACAACAAACTGTTGACTCTTTGAGCTATCGAAAAAGTTTACCAACTGCTAGAATATTTGTACGAATACCTACTAATGCATTTGAAACGCAAGAACCTGTGCAACTTCACCTGCAGCCCAGAGACTTGAATAATCAAGGCGAAATCAAATCCGAACCAATTAAATTCGAACTGTCCGAAGGGCACTCTACAGAAAACACAACAGCTGTGGCCCTCCCTCATACAGAAGCATCCAACGATACAGATCCAACCTTGATAACAGCTCGCCCTAAGAAGTCTTCAAAGTGCGTTCGGTGCACTCAATGTTTGTTTGCAACAATTTTCGAAGAACGATTAAATGAGCATTTGACTGCCACCCATACAGAGACAGTCAATCAAAATGAGTCTGGTTTATCAAATCCTTCCAACAGAAAAACTCGCAAATGCCCAGCATGTACTAATGAATTCGTTGCTAGAAAGTCGTTGGAAATACATTTGGAGTTGGATCATCAAATGCCTATGACTGAGATAGAGTCCTTGCTCGAAGAACGGGGCAATGATTGTCAGCCGGAAGCATCAATAGAAAAGCCTCGAGCTAATAGAATATTCATAAAAAGTGTCGATGTCCTGCGGCAACCTGAGACGTTTTCAGATTCTTCAAATACTGTACAACCATATACGACATCATTTCCACCACTAGAAAGTATGGAATCAAGCAACACAATTTTCATGGATCTCATTGATGCAGGCAGTCCAGCAAATATGGTTGTTGCTCCGTCTGAAACATTGCAAGACTCTTGTTCCAGTGATGCTTTTACCACGGCAGCTAACGAACTTCATCCACCACCTCCATCAAACAGCTCCAATCCTCGTAGAAAAGCAAAAATTTACATTAAAAATGTAGATATATTAAAGGAACCAATTTTTGTCCCGCCCATCCCAGCATTTCAATCAAATATTTTGAACGTGAATGACAATCTAAACCTTGAGCTTTTTCCAGTATCCAACGAACCACCTGCCTCTTTAGATATTTACGACTTCAACACGAATACAATACATTCGAGTAGTAGCAGTAGAGAAAATGATATTTCCGAACCTTCAGCCACAGATGCTACACCGAAGAAACCTCCAAACGCGCTACACTTGCGGACAGTTGATGAGTTGAATTTAATGAACATGAAGGAGGTGCAAAATTTGCTCGCGCCGCTGCCTGAGCAGAATGGAAACACAAATCATCAAAATCATCAGACCATGGTCGTGCCGTCGTCAGAAAATTCGAAAAGCTCAGATGAGGTGCTCCTGTTGAATAGCGGTACACCTTATAGCATTCCTGACTTTCCTTACAACCAGGACAATAGTTTTAATTTATCTGAGGCAGAATTTATGCCGGGAAATTGGAGTTCTTACTATAACTTCGATGACCTTGAAGCAAATTCTTTAGCAGCCAAAGCACAAAATGATAATCTTCAGAATTCAACTCACTTTGATTTAAATACTCCTCAACAAGTTGTAGCCGAAGAAAATGATGAAGATATTCTATTTGTCTGCGCACAAGAATTGATAAACGATAGTGAGGGGCTTGCGAACTCGGAGAAACATTCTAACGCTTTACAATTCCTTCCTCTGGACAAGGATCAAGTGAGTTCAGATGATGGTGGGGTACGATTAGGTGAAATTGTTGAAATTGAAGACGACATGGAGCAACAGGCGAACGGAGATATTAGAATTTACAATGAGGTAGAAATTATAGCAGCAGCCAAAGATGTTGAAAAGCGTGATGCTCTTATTCCGGAGAAGGGTCGAATTTATGTGGCTGATAATCTGATGGAAGACCGCAGTGACAGAACTGCGAACGAGGCATCGAGGCGTGGTCGTGGGCGACTCTTTGGGTCTAGACAAATTGGTATCACAAAACTGAAGAAGACCTTTAAAAATTCAACGGCTGAAGATTTTGGATATCACAAATGCGATCAGGACTGTGCATACAGATTTCGGGATATTGCTAAATTGGAGTATCATAAACGTTGTCATACCAGGTATGTTTAAAAGTATAATATTTATGTTTGGCCGCATTGCTCTTTAAAGAAAATTAAAATTGAACCTTTAAGACTTCAAATAGTTTTCATTTACAGCACACAATAGATGTAGATAGAAGGAAAGCTTCTGAATGAATTCGCTTAGAGGGGCTGGGGATCTTGAGATCGGTGAGATTCCACGGTTCCATGCAAAAGCTTGTTTTAAACGAAAACGATAAAAAGCAAAATAAGTAAATTTATAATACCCAAAGTCGCGTAGTTAATTTAAGTGAATTGCGAAGCTCATCTCCTAGGCATATCTTTTCTGTAGTTTGCATCTCCATACGGCATAATACAATGTGCAATGATTTCAGCAAATAATTTACTTGATGCCCATTTCATAAGAAAGAATTCTGAGCGATTCCATAGTAACTTTTACATAATAAATCCCATTTTATGAACTTAAAGAAATCAGCAGCACTTGACCAATTTTGCACTTATAGTTTTACAGCCATACTTTACAGCTACTAGCTTTTTGGTATAAAGAATTTTATTTTGAAAAATCCATTTTTTTAGTTCTGAGCTTAAACTGAATATTGAATCTAAACCTATTGAAACTTTCTGGATGATAACTGAACTCTGAATTAAATCTGAAGAAACTCATCTGATCTTTTCTGATTATTCTTCACAATTCGCAATCCCATTTTAGAAGCATTGTGTTTATTAATATTTAATGAGAATTCTATTAAGGTAGTTCAACTTCTACTTCATTCAATATCTGATTTGTTGCTGTTGTTGTAGATGTTGGCTTCGAGCAATCAGCACCTCCAGTTGTCTCGGTCTATCGATCCAACTTCTAAAACCGAGTAGCGATGCGCTTTCTTCATCGACGAAGTCTGCCCAGCGTTTCTTCGGTTTTCCCATTGGTCTTCGCCCCTGTGTTTTTTCAACGAACACCTTTTTAGGTAAACGTTACCGGTCCATTTGTTTCACGTGGGCAGCCCATTGTAGCTTTCATAGTTTTACTATTGTAAGAACTTCCAGCTTGCCAATACTTCATATAACTTGCGGTTGTTTCTTCTTCACCATCGGTCTCTTTCTGTTTTCACTCTCAGTATTCAACTTGGGACTCGCCTCTCAAAAGCGTTTAATACGTTTGCGAAAGCATGAGTAATTGTCCATCTGTCACTATCATATCAGGTCTTATACTTGGGACTCTGTTCTCATATGTATGCAGCTGGCTTTCAGGATCTCAGAACAAAGTAGAAAATTTATATGCAAGTCGAATTCTGTTTCGTGACTCCACATTTTCATTGGCGTCTTTGGTCAAATTAGCGCCAAAATATACAACTTCGCCCACTGCTTGGGTTTTGTTTATTTTTTTTTCTCTGCCCAACCTATGTTAGGTGTGTTTTGGCTATGGCTCAAGCGCATAAGCCATCGATGTGTCGATATTTGTCCAAAGGGGACTTATGGTAATATTGTGCTTTTTATCCTTTTCTTTTGGTATGTATGCATGTTAGTTTGCTAGTATTAATTTGAAATGGTTAGTAGATTATATGATCGAGTGCTTCTATTGGGACATTAAAAGTTAGTCTTGGAAATTGGGAGGATTATTCGCAAAGGCTGTAAAGTTATATGTTTGCTTCTTCAAGAAAGGCTATTAATTGAGTAAGTGCTTTGCCATTATTCTTGTTGAAAAATTTTGATAAAGGATCGTTATTTTGAAAGATTTCATACTTGTTCCTTGGCTTTTCAAAGTGTTTACAATTTAGGATTCTGTGTTCCAGATCAACTGTGATAAATTCTTTTTTTCGGTATATAATGCTTCCAATCTGTCTAAGGCTTCCTGTATAAACCAGTACATGCACGAAGACATTTCCTTTCGAAAACTCTTAATCTTTCCATAGTACTACCATTCTGGTTGTACCAGATCTGACATCCATATGTCAAAACTGGTCTAATCAGAGTCTTGTAACAGATAACTGGAATGAAAGAGTCGTCGAAGGGACATGACTACTTTTTGTGCTTTACTGAGCATGATTTTGGCATGTTCAGTATAGTACAGATCCTGATCTAGGTGAACACCGAGGTATCGAATACAGAATTTATGTGTAACCCATCCTGAACTACCTTCACCAGCCATAATGTGGAAATCCTTCCAATTACGTTTCAGGTCTTGACTGGCCCTCTGCAGTATTGTAACAAAATTGTTTCGCACTTCTGCGCATTGATTTTCATTGGCCAATGGTCATGTAGAGCTGCACATCATTGAACATTTTTTGAAGATTGCTCTGAACTATTGTAGCTTTTCGGTCTATCTTACAGGTGATCAGATCATCAGCAAACGCTACCAATAATCAATAAAAGCCGTTCAATAACTTGCGAATGAATATTGAGAAAAGCAGAGGCACAGTAGCTGTTCCCTGCTGTAGACCATTCAAGGCCTTGAAGTCGCGCATTGTCGTTAGATTTCCATCAGTTACAACAAATGATTTCCCGTATAACATATTACACATCATGGCGACAAGGTGTCTGGGGAATCTGTCCTGAAGGAGTTTTAAAATTAGTCCATCTAACCACACCGTATCGAAGGCTTTCTCCATATCAACGAAACACGCTCCAACACATTCGCTGTCTTTTAGTTTTCAATAGATGTCTGAGGTTACTTTTGTTATCGCATGAATGGTCGATTGCCTAGCGCAAAAACCAAATTGGCAATTCGGCATCAACTCATATTTCTCAATGTGGACGTTTAATGCTTTGTTTAGTATCACTTCAAACACCTTACTGGTGTTAGGCAGCAAGCTGATTGGGTAGTAGCTTTTAGGGCTCGAAGATTCTTTTCCCTTCTTCAAGATCGGAAATACCTTGGCCTTTTTTCCATTTATTTGGGAAATATGAATTGCTTAACATGTTGTTAAACAATATGCAGTAATTCCTAATAGCAACCTCAGGCAAATGTCGGAGAAATATATTTGAAACACCGTCGATACCGTATGATTTCTTGTTATTTATCTTTCCAAATATGAAACACAAGTCTTTATAGCTGAAAAAATAATCAATAAGATTTAAGCTCGGTATGAGGTCAGATGTTAATGTTTCATGGAAAGGAAGAAAAGATTCGCCGTTCAGGCTTAATTTGAAGTCGGAAACTTTTGCTTCAACGACCTCTGAAAGTATTTGATTCCCTCGCTCAGGGTTTGGTAGATGAACCAACTCAAAATGAGTTCCAATCAGGGCAACTTTATGCAAACCATCACATATAATCCTGTTTCCATTTCTATCCGGAGTTGTACTATCAATTTCGATACCAGCCCTATCGAACAAAATGGTAAGCTTAAGCAAAATCAAGTTCGATTTAAGAAAAATCAACATAGGTATAATAATAGGACTGTTGACGTAAGGTGCTTCCACATAGACAAAGGTTAGGTAATATAAGTTTCACATCACACTCTTTAGCATATGATAAATCTGGAATGGTTGGCAGTTGAAACTGACATTTGCGATTTGCTAGGAGGATCTTGATGTAATATTCTATGTTCTCATTACGCTCATGCAAAACTTTCCCAACAAAATAAATGTTGTTCTTCTTAGATGAAAATCGAACGAGAACGTTATCTTCCCCCTTTGAAGTTCGAGGCAAGACATTGGGCATTTCAATTTCGATTTCGTGTTCGACTTCGCCTTTCTCACACCAATCGGACTCTGCATCACGTAGAGAAATATTTTCAGCATCATCTTCTGATTCACTCTGCAGCACTTTTCTCACAGCTTTTTTATTTGGCTTGTTTGTTTTGGTTTTCTTTGGTAATTTTCTTTTCCCAGCCTCTGACCTTTATAATCTTATATTTTCCTTCTTCGGTGTATCTGTTGGGATTAAGCTGCGCCCACGTCTTCTCCTTCTTATATTTGCACTTGGCATAGCTTTGAGGGGTAGTCTAAACTGACTGAGGCTTACAAAGGCGCCTAATCGTGGTCAAGTCGAGAATCTGATAGGGCTTCCCACGGATCGAAAGAACGCCGAGGCCTTGTCTGAGGACGCGTGAATGCTCTTGCAGGCTAGCGTCGTGGTGTCGTGGGGCGGATTATTTTCCCCCAGTACAAGGGCCCACTACAAAAAACTTTCGCATTCACGAATTGTGCGATAAACAAGAAAATGCACGATCGAACCGATAAAAGCTGTCGACGGCCGAAGCAACCTATTGAAGGGATGAACTATTTAAATCTACGCCAATGCTCGATTGACGCGCGCGAAAAGAGAGACGATTTCGTCCTTACAACCAAATACGACGCCCAACTAAGAGTAGGATATCCAGTTGGATGCGGTGCCCCTCACACCCCCCATCTGGATCAGGCCATTTGTTTTAGATTTATATTAAAAGTTTATATGACAGTATCATTTAAAAATTAAATACACGGTGATTTCCAAAATAAACGAGACTGAGCTAAAATAGAAACGACAAGAGATTTGTTTCGATAAATTCGAGTTTATTTATTCAAAATAGTCTCCTCCGGCCACGATACACTGTTTTGCGCGATCCAAAAGCTTTTCGAAAGAGTGTTTCAGTCATTGACCGGTATGTCCTTCAGGATGTCAGTACAAGCCTTTTGGATGCCCAATACGGACGGAAAGCGTTTTTCTTTCATGGCCAAATGTAATTTTCCGAATATGTAGAAGTCACAGGGAGCCATACCAGGCGAAAACGGTGAGTGATTGATGGTTAAAATGCGATTTCTAGTCAAAAAATCAGTCACAAGAGTGGATCGATGAGATGGTGCATTATCATGCAATAAGCGCCAGCTTCCTCCTTCGCGATATTCAGGCCGAATTCGACGAATGCGATGCAACAAACGCTTCAAAACGCCAAGATAGAAAATTGCATTGACGGTTTGGCCCGTTGACACGAGCTCCTTGTGAACAGTTCCCTTGGAATCGTAAAAATAAATGGGCATCGACTTGATTTTTGACTTCTCCAAACTCGATTTTGTGGGTGGTAGTTCGTCTGGGGCCTTTCATTCGGCTCTTTGACGCTTGGTTTCGAGTTCATATTGGAAACACCACGTTTCATCACCAGTTACAATGTTGTTAAGGAAGTTCTTGTCTTTTCTCGCCTCTTTAATGATGTCTTTCGAATGCTGAATTCTGAGCAATTTTTGGTCATCAGTTAACTTGTGCGGAAAAAAACGTGCACAAACTTTTCGTAAGCCCAAATGATCGGTTAAAATGCGATAAATCGATGTTTTGGAGATATTCAACTCCGATTCCATGAATTTTAACGATGATTTCGGCTCATTTTTGATAAATTCACGCACTATTTCGATGGAGTTTTCGGTGATCACTGATTTCGGGCGGCTCGTATGTTCATCATCATTTATGTCATCACGACCATCTCTGAAACGTGTAAACCACTTATGAACTCTGGCACGAGATAGACAGTCATCGCCATAAACTCTTCATCAATTCAAATATTTTGGTAAACGTTTTACCGATTTTAAAACAAAATTTGATATTAGCTCTTTGTTCAAAACTCATTTTTGTATCGATGACACAAACATACTGTCACTTTGGACCCAATAACTTCGCTTCCACTGAACCGAATGTTCCAACGCACTATGTCATTCACAGATGGCGCCACAAAAAAAATTTATGACAAAAGTCTCGTTTATTTTCGAAAGCACCTTGTATAAATAACGCAGAAGGCCACTCTACCCAGGCCAGAGCCCCTGGAACATCAAAATTGGAGGGAGCTACAGCTCAATGGCTAGCTCAGAAGAGGAGGTTTCAGCCGTCGTGGCGGGTCCCGTACCCGTTTGAAATTCTCCAAATGAGAAGACCGAACGTGTTAAACTTTTTAACCAATCATTCTTTGTATATTTTACGAATCTTAAACACATTGAACATGACACTTATCGAGTAACGTAATATTTAACATAACATTCCTACTTCCGTTCGGGCAACAAATTTATTGATTATCTTTTAATATTTTATTTTTTTAGATAACAAGTAATCAAAGCAGCTTTCATATAAAAAGATTATAGAAAAACCAAGAAAACGAACCAAAAGAAAACTCTACTCACCCCTTTGTCCTTGGACAAGCGCTCGTACCTAAAACTGAGGGCTACAAATGACACTGTTATATTAAATTTCATTATTATATCTCCCTGTATTTATTTATTATACATCGCGAATTCTAATTACTAACAAATCCGCGTCGAAAAGAAGAAAAATACAGAAAGGAATAGTATTGAATCGGTGAGTATAAGTACGAATGCATTCACTTCGTTAGTATTTCCCAAAATTTTAACTTTCAGCCATTAGCGCACTGAATTCCTCCTTGACGATACAAATTATTGATTCACACAAATTAAACAAAGATGATTTATTCATAAATAAGTTCAGAAATTTAATTATGTCTCTTCAATGAAAAACGCGCATTAATTCTTCATATTTTGGTATTCAGACACCGCACATAGCCAATACATACACATTTCTAATATTGGTTAGCGGAATTTCACATAATATGTGCCAAATCCTACGCAAGTTCGCGGTGTTTATCCAAAAAACGTCATTACGATACTTGAAATACTTTTGGATTCGACTAGCAACACTAATCACTTACTTCTCCCCTAATAATCCACTCAGGGAGTTGAAATACTTTTGGCTTCGACTAGCAACACTAATCACTAACTTATATATTTATTATTATATTACATATAAAGTCAAAATACTCTTCCTTTTTTAACGCAAAGATCCAACAATAGGAATGCGAAGTTAAATCCAGGTTCTACTGGCAGTGATTATTTTCCTTGGGCACGAAGGTGTAGTTCAAAGTTCGGTGAAGAGATGTAGTTTGCATATGCTGTTGGAGGGGTTGAATTTCATGACGGGTTGATACTGTTGGGATAACGTGTGCTATTTGGTCAGTTTTTTGCAGGCATGAAAGTCTGTCTCTGTGAATAGGGAAAATTATCTCGATATTCATTTACTATCACAAAGGGTGCCTTGAGTACAATTTTTATGGAGTTCTTTCCGTCCATATGTGGAACTGGGACAATCCGGAACAGTTCGAACCTATTGCTGGTAATTAATGGAATCTCAATTCCAAATATGATGTAATCTTTGAAACGAGAGGCGTGTATATACATGGTTCGATACAAAAGAAGAGGGTTAACAATGCCGTTAGATTATGGCAGGGTTTTCCTCCCTGATAAATGATTTTTGATGACAAGAGCTTGTTCTTGAAGTTGACCAATCCAATTCATGAGAGGGTTGATTTCGCCATGGTGCGATTTAGATAGTGACGCCAATACGAGGAGTAATGAGACTTATTCCATTAAAACCGTATATTTAAAAATTATTCTACAACTCTGCCATCCCCTTCAAAGTTGTCCCCTTGGGCAGCTAACATACACAACGACTCCAGCGCCTTTTCCATGCACCGTAACATTTCTGGAGTACCCTCGTCACGGCTGCCTGGATGTCCGTAATCGACTCAAAATGGGTTCCTTTGACCACTGATTGGAAAAAGCAGCTCTCATTGCCTGGAATAACTCGATCAAGCAGCGTGGGATCGTCCAAACAGTCTTCTGCAACGGTCATTTGATGCTGCTTTTGCTCCTCAGAAAGGTTCTTTGGAACCATCTTCGCGCGCAACTGTTTCATCCCAAAATCGTCGGTTAAAATTTATCTGACTGTTTCACGGTTCATACCCAGTTCCGAGGCCAACATTCGAACTGTTAAACGCCGATCTTCATGGATTAGGGCACGCACACGCTGTGCATTTGCGTCAGTCCACACCTCGACTTCGCGCCTCGTCTTCCACGCTTTCAAGCCCCTCCTTAAACTCTTTATGCCATCGAAACACCTGGGCACGACTAAGAACACTCTCACCATGCACTTTTACCAGCGTACGTTTCCGAAGCAGATTCGCCCAATCTGGCGTAAAGTTTTATCGCGACGCGTTGCTCTTGATTTCGTTTCTCCATTTTCGTGACGAGCACCACCAACACACGTCTACTCAACACGACACAGCAGGCGAACTAAACAAGCTAGAGTGATGGTAAATATATCAATGGAAAGGGGAAGGATGCCCGGGAAGGGGAAGGGAATTTCAAGGTTGCAGGTTTACCACAAGCGCGGCAATAAAATCAGTCACACTACTTAATTGTCACACCTCGTATTGCATCTTGAATATTTTGGCATTTAAGTAACAACGATAAGACAAAAAGTAGTAGTATGAAAGGTTCGGATCAATTTCTGCTCCTTTAACTCTGCGTTGAGATTCTGTATATTCTGAAACACTGCGTGGAATAACTTATTAACGGAGTCATCTTGACCACGTAGCTGATCTTCGTCCTCTTTAATTATGTTAATGGCGGCTTCGATTATGAAGGTTTGTAACTTAAGCAGCTTTCCAAAGTGATCCTCGTTGTCCTTTACCTTGGCAATGTTCCTCGTAAGAGCTATCTAGAACGCTGAAGAATTTGTTTGCAATATTGCCGATAATGTCGAACAGTAATCTCTTCATTCTTATAGGTCGAATATGACTACGCTCAGTTAAAAAATATTATTCCTTGAATCCCTTTAAGTTGGGAAATGAATTGCCCGACTATTTGAATATGATGCTTGTTCGGGCATTTTCGTACCTCGACAATGTTCAAAATTACATCAAGGTGACAGGCTTCTAATTTTTGGATGTCAGAGAGAATGGATACGAAATGCATCGAGAGAATTGAAGCACTTTATGATGTAGCGTGAAGTTGGCGCGTTATTAGCTGTTGATTCGAATTTCAAATAAATTTGACGTGACGTCTCCCACAAATTTTCATATCTTGAACTAAATCAATTTTCGGTGCGGGTATTCTAACTCGAACGATATAAAAGGTTGAACATGACTTACCCTACGAAGGATACATCCCTGACATACATCGTATAGCTGCTTTTACAATCCCACACACTTCACTACATTTTTCATTTTCCGACACAAAAACATTCGCGATCCGTAACAAACTTTTCAGTTTGATTAACTATCACATTTGCAACGCTTTTGCACTAGATTCAACACGGTTTATCTTACAAAAATTGTTTTGTGTACAATTTCAAATTCAACTTGATTAGACGTTTCCCGTCATTGTTGAATTTTCACGAATCATATGTTTTCAATCATATGGTTGATATTTTGTTGACAATTCAGGGGTTAAGGTGTAAGAGGAGTGGGATTTTCGTGAGAGTAACTAGAGAGCCACTTAAATGTGTGGATTCTAGCGGCGTGAAAAGCGGGGGGATTTCAATTCGCATGCTAGAGAAAAGCATGTATGTAGTAAAAGTACTTCATTCACGTATGGATGAAAATAAGCTCATTTCGCGTCCATTACTTTATATGTCTTTGATGAAGGAGTAAATGACTATAAATACAAGCACGACACGAATAACCTTTCTCATTATTCTAGGTGGGAAACGGGCAGTCTGAGAACATTTCTTCGGTCAATCAATTTCATTATAGATGAACTCCATCAACGCTAAGTTCTCACTATTTACAGAAAGATTTGATTGCCAATCTGTGATTAGCTTAACTTCAAGTTCAAGTATATAGATCTTGGGTGTATGTTGTATATAGTGCGTCCCTAATTCCACTAACATATCGATCAATCTTGACGCATACTTCCAAAAATGGGATGAGAATAAGTTTGAAAAAAATGATTGCACCGCGAACTTGCTGCTGGCGGGAATGCTTTTGCATATGTGGCGGAGGCATCGGTGCCTGTTGTTGTTGGCTCATTGCATGTCGCGGAAGGGATAGGGTCTGAGAAACAGGAACGTGCTATTGGTGCGGTGATGTAACGTAAGTTATAGAATGCTAATCTGTAGAGCCACACTCTTTGATTGCTGAGCAGGCGGCGTCTGCTGTGAATGCGATTTTGATAGTGATTGTGTTTATAACGGCTGGTTGTTGCTGGCCAAATACACATATGCGTTGCGGATGCATTTTCGGGTGCCTATGCATATACACTGGCTGATGCATTTGCGAGTGCAGTGGCTGATTTATCGAGTAGTTCGTGGGGGCGAACTGCTCGTTTAAGACAGGGTGCCTTTGAAGAGTTGCACTTACAATTGAGGCAAATACTTCTTACTTTTATTTAATTCTAATCAATCGACGGTTGCACTGAGCTTCTTGTTATACATAACAATGAATAGGTTAATAAATAATAATTAAATTAAATTTATTTGAAATAACGGAACATTACATGACTTTTAATTTCAGGCATTTTTTAAACATTAAATCGTTACTGAACATCAAATCTGAACTGAACTCTCCACAGAAAATCCATGCATTTATATAAAATTTCACTCGTCATGGCAAACTGATACTATACATTGCCAGGTGTCAAATTGGCAAAATGCAAAGTGTGAAATATAAAAATGTACAGAAATGTCGCCACATAACTCCCCCTTCAATGAAACGATAAATTTTTTAGTCCATGTCAAATTATGTATTGTTTGATAAATGGACAAGAATGCTGCTCGGTTATGACTGGTTCAGCTGCATAAGGCATTGCTAGGTTGTGTCCGGTCGAGTTAAAAAAATTGAAGTAGTAGTAGTATGAAATATGTAGCGAGGCTCAGTTGTGGCCGGTTCAGCCGCACATCGCAAAGCTGGGTTGTGGCCGGGCGAACCCTGTATTGTTATGTGTTGATGTTAAGTATTTGTTGCCATGACGAGTAAATATAGCTATGACAGAAGATACAATATTTTACTATAAATAAGAATAAATGATGTGCCACCTTCAGTCGGTAGCGGGAACCAGTTGTGTGGATTTTGTATTGGTATGATTATAGATCACTTTTAATTCGTCAGGTACTCGATTGATTTTGCTAACTAGTATTTGATATTCTTGTTTAGCTTTTTCCCAATTGCTTTCCAATAAGGCCGCTTGCTGTTCAATGAAACGACTAATCCGTTCATTTCCTCATTGTAATCGCGCTGCAATTGCTCCTCCAAATGTTGTGTCAATTTCTTTATGTAGGCCTGTTACCGGCTTGAATGTTGTATATTCCGTAGATCATGATGCAGCGACGAAAATGGATGCGGAAGCTGATAGTGTCCTGTCCCATAAGAGTAATGAGGTTGCTGCCCCAAACCATTGGTTGGTATGATTTAACAAGTGTAGTCGCATATCAGCATTACAGCAAAAGTCAGTTGTTGTTGATTGCGGCTAAGATACTGTTACGGTTGCAACTTCTGGTTGTCTATTTACGATGTCCGAGCTTTCAACATTATTTTGATACCAATTTACATTGTAAGGATCAATCGAAAGGTAATTCGGTGCGGAGGAGACAATCGACGTTGAATTGTTACTATGTTGCGGATATTGTTGATGACTGTCAGTTGTAACCGTTGAAGAAGTCGGTTCTTCCGGTTCATCATCTTTTGTTAGGTCAATCGATGTTATTGATTCCGTTGATGAATTAACAAAAATAATATCATCATCATCGCCACTTGAATCTGACACCCAATCCAATTGCAAATCGGGCGCAGTCAACACATCCGGACGGTTGGAACGATTCTTTCTTTCTCGGGGTAACAAATCAATGCTTTCTTCGCCATTTATTACCACCATTGAAGACGATCGATTTTCGCCCACAGGCGAAACATAATTCATCGGCTCTTCGCAATTGTTAATATTTCCAGCTCCATTTAATGTGTATTGATGTCGCTGGGCGTGCAAATCAATTGCACCGGTATCCTCATCATCGGAATCAGAATCACTTTCTGCTAAATGGTTTCGGTCCGAATTCGATCTAAACGGTTTCCCAGGACGAGGATTTTGTTTCTCTGAAGGGGATGACGACCGAAAGCGATTTAATCCACTCGGACCAGGGACAGGCTCGATCATGCTTGTAGCATTGGCACAATTGTTAGCAACCGACTTACTGGAATTATTGCAATAATTTTGTTTTATTTGATTGGCAATCGATTGAGGACTTTTCAGCTCAAATTTTCTATCAGGTTGTAAATTGTGAGAACTATTTGCTTTCATCGAGGTTTGATCAGTCTCCATATTAATGACACTACTGATACTGCTGAAGGAATGATTCTTGGATTTATTTTCTAGACTTGTATTTCGCATTGAATTTGAATTTTCTGGTTGTTGCAGTGATTACAATCGGGCTTAGATAGTGTGGTACTGCTCGTCCTTCTTAAAAGTTACGACAATTTTCGTTGCAAGTCCACGTGTTGAAAAAGAACTGGTTTTTCAATCAGAGGCGCTTGTACCTTATCGGGGTCGCCAATTGAAGAGTTGCACTTACAATTGAGGCAAATACGTCTTACTTTTATTTAATTCTAATCAATCGACGGTTGCACGGAGCTTCTTGTTACACTTAACAATGAATAGTTTAATAAATAATCATTTAATTAAATTAAATTTATTTGAAATAACGGAACATTACATGACTTTTAATTTTAGGCATTTGTTAAACATTAAATCGTTACTGAACATCAAATCTGAACTGAACTCTCCACAGAAAATCCATGCATTTATATAAAATTTCACTCGTCATGGCAAACTGAAACTATACATTGCCAGGTGTCAGGTTGGCAAAATGCAAATTGTGAAATATAAAAATGTACATAAATGTCGCCACACCTTTTTCGCCGCTTGTTACTTTTCCAATATTCTTACCCTTAGCACCAATTATTTTTAGGGTTTCTGCACTGTTGATGTCGCCGTCTCATCAAGATTGTACTCTCTGGTGTCATCAGCCAAAGAAAAATGTCTTTTGTACACTTCTTGCAGATTATCGAAAATGGCATTCTCAGTTTCTTTATTAAATGCAGTTGCTCTAGCCAGACTGCAACCTTCCGGCTTGCGTAAAGAAAGTTCGTTATGAAGTTTTCGAAAAGATTTTAACCAGTCAATGCCTGCCACTTGGTTTTCAATCCAGGACTGGGGTTTTTTAATTTTGTTTGCAAAAGCTATTTCAAATGCCTCTTTTCGACAATCGACGGATTTTTATTTTTTTTTGTGTGGACTCTTAACTAAATTTGTGGCTTCATATTTTAAAAGTAGAAGTCTTTTTAAGATGTTTGTAGTTTTTTTCAGATTTTTTCGAACATTTTCATTTATTTTTTTAGTGGGATATATCGTCCCATTAGTCCATTACGTTGGGAGTTCTAAAATAAGACACATGAATAAGTTGAACAAATAGTTTTTAGCAAATTTTTACATAATTTAACATATGGAAAGCGGTAAAACATTCATTAAACAACAGCACACAACATGTTCTGCAAACAGTTTCTGTTCGCTTCTCGATTTTCCTTTGTGAACATCTTGTATATCTTCTCCTTTTCTGCTCAACAATCGGCATATGGTCGCCATTATTCACATTGTTGCTTGCCTCTTTGATGGTCGTACAGAAGTCGAACGTCTTCTCACCCCGGCTTTACTTTTCCCTTGTTCAATTCGGCTTTCTGCCAAGACTACCAAGAAATCCAAAAATGGTACCTTTCTACCTCTAACATTTCAACAGCTATCATCAACAGTTTATCAAATACTTTTTTCCACCACTTGGTAGACTTGCGATCAAATTCATACAGGCCAGATAAATTATCAGTCAAATCGACCCCTCCCATATACTTGTTGTAAAAGGAGATGATCTCAGGACATGGAACAGCAAGTTTTTCGCCATTCTTCTGTTTTCGGCCAACATATGTAAGCTGATTCTCATGCCAGTTGCTAATTGCCAATACTCCTTTCGTGTCTTGCCATCTAGTAAAGGTTATTCCGTCATTTGTTACACAAAAACTTAGCTTTGCCTTTCTCTAGTTTACCCTGACTTTTTTGTATATTTTTTCACGATCCCTACTGCAGCATATGGCAATGTTTTCATCAATGTTACCGACGTCAAAAATCTGTCCAAGCAGATCACAACATTTGTATTCGTTATTGAGCTGGTAAGTTTTCTAACTACCCTTTCCCCTACTGTTCCATCTGCTTGTCCATCCTCCTTTCCACTGTACACATTGAGGTTATATACATAACCGGTACGAGAGTCGCTTCTTACCCATAACTTTATTCGATGTTTGACGGGCTTCAAGGTCAAATACTGCTCAAACCCGACCGGCCTTTGAATTTGGCCATACTTTCATCTATATTTTGATAAATTGAATCCGTTCTAGCTTTTTGATATGTACATTTGAAACACACCAGGAGCTCCTTAACATAATATATCTTGGAGCAATTAGTTGGTTTCTCAGGGTTACTGAAGTATAATTTAGAAATTAGCAGCTTATAGTGATCACGTGACTTGCATTTCTTATTGTAGTGTTGCGCATCGAGGCATGCTTTGACCAATGGCAGTTTAGGCTTGGCAGCGTATTATATGCCATTACCATCATAACACCCGTCATCATAATAATTTCAGAGAGTGAGTTAGTTTAACTTTTTTTTAGTCTTCCTTTCCAAAATGGTTAACCTTTGATTTATACACTGGAATACAAACATGTACAGGCTTTTTGGAAAAAACTTCAGGAAAATATCAATTTCTAAAGACTAACTATGTATAGAGTTCGAAAGAATTTTTGTATCCCTTGCATCAGGTAGTTGAATCTTTGGGGTGTAATTCTAGGGGAATGGATACCAGATTATCTTGTCTGATGCGTATGAAGTTGTAGACGCTGTTTGGGGACTGGCTGGTACATTTTGGACGTTGTAATCGTCTGGTATATTATTCCGTTTATTATCGAGCACAACATAGCTCCTTCCAGGTTCGATTGCGCTCTCATCAGAACTCGAAGACTGAATACCACCTTCAGCGCAGACTCCTTTTCAGAACCCAAAGAGGCCAAGTTTGGGTCTTCATCCTCACTATTATGATAAGGATCAGTATCACTCTCGGACAAGTCAGAATTTGCAAGGAATTCCTCGATCTCCTTTTCCATTAATTTTTTGCTCATTCAGGAAAGGAAAAAAAAACATTTCTATGTCTGCTGGGATAAATGGTCCCACTAAAGTAGACTGTTGAGGATCCGAATATATTTCACATCAGCCAATACGTAAATTAGATTCCAAACAATAGACGTGCTACTATATGGGTACTTACCTGATTCCACACAATAGACAGTTAATAAGTTGCTAAAAAGACACTTTGAAACACTAATAAATACACTACATGTCTAAGATTTCGATAAATTTGAGGTTATCTCGGTTTATTCGGAAAATGCACCCGGCTATTTGACGTTGGGCATTAAAAAGACTGAATTGGCATTTATACACGCAAATAGTGGACGACTGTGTCCACTAGTTAAAATGTAAATAGTCTCGAAAGGATTAATCATAAGAGCGCAATTTTCATAGCATTCGGTAAGTGTTTGCCCTTGTTCATCGTTGAAAACTTTGTTGACGTCATAATTCGGCACAGGCCTCATATTTTCAGCTCTTATGGATGCCTTCATTTTGGCTGCATAACATTGAAGTGTTGAAAATAGAATTTTCTCCAAGAGCTTCTTTCATATCTTTTTCGGTGTGATTACCAATTTGCGCACTGACTTGCGTGGAAATGTCCATGACGAGCGCAAAAAGATGCCGCTATTGCCTTCCTTTGTCCAATATGACGTTGACTCGGTGTGCCAACTTGACCCACTGTTACCACAACGACCCTACGCCTCATTCTTGTTGTCCAATGCACCCAGGCACTCATGATCGAACCAATCATTTCTTTTGCACCGGCGTGATGTCCGATGGTCTGTTCTACCACGGTCTCAATTGCCGCTTTCACTTCAGCTCCTTGTTTTAAGCGATGTGTCTGATAGAATGGAAACCAGCTGATTGTCAAAGGTCTTCGTGAAACTTTTGGCTACTGACGCCATTTGGAGCCTGTCGATTTCGAATTTCTGTAGAGGACTGGGCTTCCCGAATACGCCTGTGTCATACGACATCGATACTCAAAAAAGATCGTTGATGCTTAACAGGAGCTTCATCAGCTGTGTGATAGTTGTACCGGAATAGAATCCCAACGTTAATACAGCTTTAGGTTGACTTTTCAACAAAAAACTACCCTATTTTTCGAAAGCATTTGAAATCTTGCTTGTTCTTCCACTCATCCATTAAATTTAATTTAAATTTTTCAGTTCTCAACAACGCATGCAATGTCCTGAATGCAATCAAAGTGATTTCACTTCTTGGAACACCCTCCACACCCACCTATGGCGGCAACATAAAATCGACATGGAGCTTTACAGTTGTGAATATTGTTCATTCAAGACACCTATGCTGTCTCGTCTGATGAATACTCACATCAAAATCCACTCCGATGAAAGGAATTTTAAATGTTCGGAATGTAATAAAGCGTTCAAGAACTCGAAACAACTTAAAGACCATCGAAGAGTACATCGACTTGCCAACCAACCAAACCAAGAGGCTTTCGTTTGTCCCGAGTGCTCGTCATCCTTTGGCCATTTGAAATCACTTAAGGAGCATGTAAAAAAGAAGCATACAAATGGCGACAGTGCTTCAACTGATGGAACTTCTAGCATAAATAAATCTCAAAAGGCTGGATCAGATGGCATTTCACCTAAACTTCAATGTGACAAATGTTCTCATACCACCAACGACCACAACGCTATGCGGAGACATAAAATGACCCATGATAACTCCAAACGGTACCAGTGTCAGTTCTGTGATTACTCTTGCATTCAAAGTACCCTATATCAAGTGAGTTCGCGAAATTTACTCGTATCAGAATTGTTACTTATTTTATCTTATTTGGCATAGAAACACATTCAGCTGAAGCATCCTGAACAAGCAGCCGATATTATCCTGAAATGTTCGCATTGTTCGTTCGCCACAATAAATCGTAGATATTACGATGTACACATTGTTAAGCACCGCAATAACGTTGTATCCGAACCAAACGCGTTAGTCTGTGATAGTGTAGATGATGCATTAGAAAATCGCATCGACGATCCTGATGACCATCACACAACGATGGTATTAACAAGCATATTTAATAGCAACTTAGAAGACGAAATCTATCAACCCGTGGAAATCAGTAATCTAGAAGCCAGCAGGCACTTTGATAATGTAAATAACATGGAAATTCTGCCGCTAGAGCGCAGTAACATTCACTATGAAGTGGATACCAGGCACAAGATTAAAGTGAAAAGTGATTCGGTTTTAACGGATCCAAGTAAGTTTTGCACCTTAGAACCAATTACCCTTCCGCATCTTCAGATATTGTGATAGCATCTATTCATAAATAAAACAGATCAAATAAGGTCATTCTTTTTATTCATATATTATATATTTATAATTACAAAATACAAAAACAGTATAGCATGATATTGTTTTCTTTTTGGATCGCCAGGGGGGTAAATAGGAATAACAACAATCGTACGAAGTAAAGACAGAGGAATAAAATTGAAACGCAAACGATTATCATAATAATCTATCTCTAAATAATAAATAAATGCTTTGCGATTAATCAAAGACAAGGAAAAGGATGAAAGTAATGATTTAAAACAATTTGTATGTACGATAAGTATTTAAAAAAAAAAATTAAATTTTAAACTTTTGATGATCAAATTTTAAAAGAAAAAACGAAAATTACATTACCAAGTATCGACTTATTGGTGAGTGAGTTTCTTTGTTTAATTCTTTGTTTCATTTTTTGTTTGTTTGTTAGCAAAATATAAAAAGAGCACGCCACACGCGTGTATAAATCTAATCGTAGTAAATATGTATAGTAATAAAAAACAACACAGCAATTAGAAAAGTCCACGCTCCTTCTTTAAGTTAGTTTGCTTCCATAGCGGAAGCTGATCGAATTCTTGTCGTGTTATGCCCAAAGCCGGTACAAACTCGGAGTCGTTTAAGTACAATTCAAGCCGCGTCGGTTCCACTCCTTCGGGTAAGGGCCGTTGCTTCAGCACTGCTAGCGGGTACTCCTTTTGTGTCAGTTGAGCAAGACTTTCTGCAATCGAAACTGGTTTCCTATCGCGACCGTCCTGTAATGAAAGTAAAAAGGAAACATTTAACATTATAATCAGTAAGGAAGTAATAGAAGAATTAATATATAATATTTGGTTTAAAAAACTCACTTGCAAATTATTCTCTTTGATATCCTCTCTATGTTCCCAGTAGGGGAATAGTGATATAAATTCAAGTGGTTCAAGACCAGCCCAAACCACGTCACCATTTATTCCACCGAAGGTTGGATCCTTCTTGGCTCCCTCATCTTCGTCACTCGACGATGAGCTGCAGGATGCTTCACTACCAGATGACATGGTTCGGCGTTTATCGCCAAATTTAGCTTTCCAATAGGAAACAGCCGTCTCTAATGCAGCTCTTCTCTCAGAGATCCAGCGATTTACACCAGCACGGTTTTCAACGGTGGTACTTTCAGTTTCTTCTACTGCTACTGTCGAAAGAAGGAAGATATGATTTTATTATAATGAAAAGAACTGAATTATATTATGTTATAAATATAGTACTAAATATTTTCAAATTCATTTCAGTAGTTCACAATAACATGCAAAGAGCAAGCAGGATAGTATGATATTTGGGCGATGGGAGGATGCGTTCAGTAAAACATTGGGCTTAAGACTCAGGGAGGCCCTATATATGCTTATCAAGCTCTTAAAATTTTACCCTGTTGTAGAGCTGTATTTTACGCTTACGCTTTTGGGTACGGCCAAGCTGCAGAGACCGTTATCGGAGAACCATAAAACATTAAACAAGTAGAATCCCGAACGACTTACTAATTTATCGGCCCATGAAGAATTTCTTAAGGGAGCGCATGACCACTGTGGACCTGGCTGAAAAAGATGCTGAACAAGTTTCATCAAAGGCGAAAATTAAAGTAGGATGGGTAATCTTCAGGATACGGTAAAGAGTGGTTTTGCTACGCTGCTACAAGTACCTTGGTTACGGCCATACCTCGCAAGTGTGTAAGGTTATTGATAGCAGTTCCCTGTGCTATAATTGTGGCAGAATGTGTCACAAACGTATAGATGGCATGAACGACGCACTTTGCATTCTTTGTAAGGGTGAAGACCCAAGATCCGACGGTTAAAAACACGTCTTAGGGAGCAGAAACTGTCGGGTCTTCAAAAAAGACCTAGCGAAGGCCAAAGCGAAACTGCAATGGTAAGTGTCCTGCAAGCCAACTTGAACAGTTTTCGAGGGACATCGAAGCCGACCTGCTGTTACTCAGCAAGCAACATTATGACAATAGCTCGCCAGCCTGGTATCCCGAGACGAATTTGGCACCTCCGCCATTCGGGTTCGGACCAGTGCTAACTTCCCGTTGCAGTCATGGGGGGGATATTGTTTTGTGTGGGTTCGGTGTTGAAGAACAACAATTTTTTAGTATTTAACTGACTCCGAATAACCCAATGCCATCCTTTCGAGCTAAACTCAATGCCTTGGAGGGCGCTGTCTTGAACACAGTGGGCCAGGTTATTACCCAGGGAGACTTCAATGCTAATACCATTGAATGGGGCATGCCTCAATCTTATCCGACAGGAAAGCGATATCTATAAATGGCGGCTAAGACAGCACTTGTCCTAAATATTGGCAACACGCCTACTTCCCGATGCTGGGTTTGGGCAGGAAGCATGCCCGATGTGACATTCGTTTCAGAGTCCCTAGTTTCAAGAATACACAATTGGCGAGTACTAGAGGACTACACAGCCAATAACCAACCGGTACATTTCGCTTGAGGTCCGCGACGGTGCCTTTCGGCGTACACATACCCAGCCTTTAACTGTTGGGTGGATACTAGAAAAAATGAATGTAGAGAGGTTCGTTGACGTGCTCACAGTGGGTACACTGCTGTCGAGGAGCGAACTACTGACAGCTGCTGATGTAGTGTACTCAACAATGTGCATCATCATCACATCTGTTTGTGGGTCTTATATGCCCCGTCGTCGTTCGTTGACGTGCTCACAGTGGGTACACTGCTGTCGAGGAGCGAACTACTGACAGCTGCTGATGTAGTGTACTCAACAATGTGCATCATCATCACATCTGTTTGTGGGTCTTATATGCCCCGTCGTCGTTCGTTGACGTGCTCACAGTGGGTACACTGCTGTCGAGGAGCGAACTACTGACAGCTGCTGATGTAGTGTACTCAGCAATGTGCATCATTACATCTATTTGTGGGTCTTCTATGACCCGTCGGAGGCCCCGACATGATAAGCCTCCAGTGTACTGGTGGTCAAATGAAATCGCTGAACAGCGAAGTGAGTGTCCCAAGCTGCGACGAGAAGCCCAACGAGCACGGACACGAGAGGAGGTGGACAGATCGTTCACGAAGTACCTTCATAAGCTTATCAAGCCAGCCCGATGCTGGCTGGAACTCGGGACAATAAAAACAGGGACCTGTGAGGCCGGGAGTATAAGCTAATAACGCGGAAACACGGTGCCCTACGGACGTTCTGCTTATTTGAAGCGGAAAAGATGGACGAAATTGTACAGGCTCTTTTCCCAATTCAGCCTGTCCATTTTGATGTCATTCATAACAAAACACCAGTGGAGTGCCCGCCTTTTACGAGGATGGAACTAGAGGAGGCAGTTCTATATATGAAGGCCAGGAAAGCACCAGGACCAGATGGCGCTTAAGGTAAGGTATTGCAGCTAGTCTACCATCTTTGCTCTGATTTGCTGCTCAGTGCGTTCAATGCTTGTTTGCGTGAAGGGCTCTTACCAGCAGGCTAGAAAGTAGCGAGGCTCATATTGATCAGCAAGGGAAAGGGAAACCAGGAGCCTGTGGCTGCTTACAGCCCGTTGTGCGTTCTAGACACGGCCGAGAAAGTGCTCGAGAAGCTCTGTAAGGGAAGCCTCACTGACGCGGTCCGTTCTGCTGGGGACCTATTTCTATGGCAGTGTGGCTTTAGAGCAAGGCACTCCACCATTGATGCGATCTCGGAAGTGTTGAGCGCGATCTTAAAATCAGAGGCCTACAGCCGCCCTAACAGACGGGTTGTGCAGCTGGTGACGCTTGATGTCAGCAAAGCCGTTAATACAACTAAATGGGCGAGTATTCTGGAAGCAATCTAAAACGTTTTCCAGGTTCCGGAATACTTGATGCGGATCCTGAAGAATGTAGTAAGCGAACATTCAATTTGTACAGAAACGTAGCACTCAAATAATTAAGTCTCGCAAAATAATTTCCAACACTACCGACGTTTCCGGAAAACGACACATCTGTCGATTGAAAAGTGACTGAAGTGTCATCACGCGGTCGGATTTGGATGAAATTTCGTCCCTCAGTGAATTTGCATTAGCTTTCGAGCATATTCCCTGGAAGTATTCAAAAACCACATCTAAATCGTTGAAACTTGCCCTCGAGGGATCTAGAAAGTGAGCGGTTTCCTGTCTGATTGGCGTGAAAATCAAAATGCTATGCTTGGTAGGTTATATTTTGTTTTGCGATGAATATTCAGTGAATTGTTTACGCTTTAATTGCCTAGTTGTTGGTGGGAGCTGGGAACGGCTCAGAGGACGCATTTCGGCAGTCAGATTGGTGAGAAGAGGATGAAAAAAGGAAAATGTTATGAAAACAGATGAGCACCATAAAGTCAAAGCCACTGATAACCTCACTTGAAACAGAATAAAAAGATGTGACAACACCTGTAGCTAGTTCCACTGATGAATCTACTCCAATTGTAAATGGCTCATCGGAACCCGCGAAAGAGTATAAGTCTATATCTGAAATAGAAGAAAAAGTTCAGCGTCATCTAGTCGTCTATATTCAAATTTTGAAGTTTATGCCATTCCGGTTTGAGTTTTTTTTTTTATTTAAAGTTTGGCAAGGAATGGATTGGCATAAATTGGCAAAGATGCCGAAGTACGAGCAGAACTAGCAGCAGCACAAGCTGAAGAACAATCAACACCAGAGAACACTAATGAGAATAAGGTGAAAGTTCATCCCAAGATTAAATCATTCTATTCTATAGAATCCTAAACTTTACAAAAAGCTCATGCAATATTCATGGGGGGTCAATACCCTCCTGGAATCCGGGGTATCATATGTGATACCTACAAAAAATGCCTCGTAACAGCGCCATCTGTTAAATTATTGTGTAAGTTCTTGGACAAAGCTTTATCATCGACGTCCAGTGACGTTTAGGTTTACTTTCTTCAAGTGAAGTGCTTTAAAATGTTTAGTTGCGGTGCCGTTACTTTTTGACAAATTTGCAGTTTTCGATATGTCGACTTCACGTAAGGATAAGTAATTAATACTTATGAATTCCCAAGTGGTTAGCGGTTGTTTTATATTACGGCTGTTCTCTTTTTTGTGTTTAACTATTATGAATGGCGTGAAAGTCTTTGTCAACGCAAATACCATACGGAAAATTAAGCGTATCATATGTGATACTTTGGGTACTATTGAAGATAATGCTAGTAATTTACAATGATTTCAGGTATGTCTGATGAGGAAATCCGCCACGCATTATTGGACTTCGATGTCTCGGATTATGAAGAGGAGAAATCAGATGTCGATGAAGGTGTTATACAAAATAAAAATATCAATTTTATTAAGGAACAGCAAAGTTTGCAGAATCCAAAGAGTGATTGGGATTCCTCTGATGATGTGCCACTTCAGCACTCCTCCTGTTCAACGAGGAATACTTGTGCCGGTAGGCCAGTAATTTGGAAGCATTCAAGTGATTTTAGACCTATCTCCATTAGATCAACTCTCGCTGAAGTCAGCTTCCTAGAGGATCACCATAGGCCTGATGTTAAAAAACCCATGCAATATTTTGAGCGGTATTTCAATGCTGATTTTTTGGCAAACGTAGCACTTTGTGCAAACGTTACGTCCTTTTCGCGAACGGAAAAATCATTTAACACTACTGCTGCAGAAATTCATATGGATGAAGTTTTTTAATGTTACTGAGTATTGATTATTTGGCTTTTAAAAACCGTATGCTATCAGTTTTGGCTTGAGCTGGAGATGCCCTTATTTATTGTGTGTTTATCGATGTTAACATCTGTCTTTGTGTTTCTATTAATGAGTTCGGTTCTTGGCAACAAAAAAAAAAACTGCAAAGCCTTAGATCTAACTCAAGCTTTTCACACCCATGAGAAACGTTTTATTTGATTAATTTTGCGTACGGGTCCTACGAAGATATGTTTTTGCCACGTTTGTAAAGATACCAATTGCACTGATATTTCGGAGAGAATTATCATTTGCTTAAGTTTTAATTGTTGAGCACGGTTATAAGCGGTACATTGTTTATATGTAATTTTATACGGAATGAATAGATAATTGAATTTTCAATTTCGGTCTTTTCATTTAGTTTAGACCTCTGACCGGGTATGGGACCCGACATGTTGGCTAGCCCCTTCATTGATGAGCTAGCCATTGGGTGAGCTCACCCCTTCTTTTTGCGTTACAGTTGCTCTCGCAGGGTAGAGTGGCCTTCCCCTTGCGTTCTTATTTATGTTATATTATTATGTGATTCCATCAGATAAGACTATAACATAAATTTGAAACGTTGAAGTTTTTAATTTGAGGGAAAAGTTCATGCGAATTATGTTTGCATGAATTTTTCATTCAAATGGAAAGCATCTGGTCACGTTTACAATGGATATTGATCCAGATGGGGGGTTGTGAGGGGGGCACCACTTCTACCTGGATGCCCCACTCTTATTTGAGGGCTATTGGGTATCGTCGGTAAAGACGAGATATTCTCAAGTCTTGTTCGTTTTCGTCAAGCCCAGTCGGTCGTTTGCTTTGGCAATCATTTTGTATAGTGGGTTACCTCGGCCTCGATACCTGTCGATGCTAATTTTATCAGTTAATTCGTGAAGGCGAAATTTTTTGTAGCGGGCCCTTGTACTGGGGAAAGAACCCGCCCCCACGACACCGCAATGCTAGCCTGCCAGCACATTCACACGTTCTCAGACAAGGCCAATCTCGGGGAGCATTAACATCCTCGCTCGCCGAGGCAGCAGACCATTGCTACAGTCCTATACGGACATTTATATCCACCCAATTCACTACACCTCATTCCGCTTTCATCGAAGCGACCATAAAGCGAGTTGCTTTATTAGAAGCAAAGCAATCGGGGGTTCTTATTTGGTTTCAGTAGATGCTGGTCAGATATTGTCAAGTGTTGACTTCAACCACAATGATGAAGAAGATCAAAAAAAAACTTTTCCTCTGCAAGAACTGTGCAAAAAACTTGATTCTGTTAGATGTTCGTTACTTGTCGCCAAGTAGTTTAAAGAATGCTGTGTTCTAAATGGCGTTAAATAAATAAGAACTGACCCAAGTCACTCACAGTCAACGACGAAACGCTGCCAGATGGTAAATCTCCTTTCCGAAAAAAAAACAAATCTCGACTTGATCAACCCACCGATAGCACATAATGACATCCACAGATCTACGATGAAGGACAAATTTAACGCTCATCACGGTGCTTGTTAGAAGAAATTTGAGAATGGCACAGAGTTTTTTGTCTAAATCTTCGCGGCAGTGGATACAAGGCACTATGCGGTTGAATCAACTAACTAAGTCTGCTCAGTAATGTCAAATGATCGCCACATCATGATTTGCCCGAAGCTGCTGTAACGTCAAACCACCATCTACTAATCTACTGTTGGACAGTTATGTTTTCCAGTTTCAGTCTAGATGAAAACCCAATTAATTAATTACTCCTGCTGAGGGGGCCGACGATAAAGTTCAAGACGACAAAGAACAGCCACCAGTCATTTCAAATTGATAGCCTAACATGGGAGGCCAACCTTTACCAAGAATCATGTGGTCTACAACATCCTACCAGCTTGGTTCAGCTAATCTAATCTAATTTCAGCAATCCAGAAATATTCCTTGAGGAGAGTTAATGCAGGAACGTTCTCCTTGACACTAGTTTCAGCAGGCATTTTTATCCGAACTCGAATCACATCTAATACCTATATATTCATTTGTAATTAGTTAAGTTAGATCTTGCGTATTAATTTTGATTCCACAGGAATCGAGGGTCCTAATAGATGTTCAAAATCTTGAGAGGACTATATTGAATATGTAGAAAGGTTTAGATTCATTAGTCAACAAATGTTCAATTCAGGTAAACAAGTTATGTCTTGTTAACCGACCGTTTACATATTTTTTCTACCCTTGGTAACAGAATAAAAGATGGTGCGGTTACTTCATTAAAATGTTTTTTTCTTGAAAAGCCGTAGGGCTTTGCTTTTCGGAGTGAGCAGACGCGTTTCAACTCCTTTGAGTCATATTCAGTGTCACTCCAAAAAGCAAGGCCCGACGGCTTTTCAAGAAAATAGAGAATTGGTCTGCGGATATCCAATAAAAAAAATAATTGAATACTTCATAAAATATTTTTCAATCTTTCATTGTGAGCTATTTTCATTTACGTAAATATATAGTAGACACTATTTTAATTTAGCAGGATAGCAATTACAAACATAAAGTATATAAGATAACGATCATTTAGGAAAAAATCGAAAATACTCACGTTTAACATCCTCCAATGGCCACCAGCCCAACCACATCCACAGCTTATCTCCGTCGTCAATCATAAAAATGGTTGGTTGACGAGCGTTATATAAAATTGATTGTGTAAATGGGAACGGGCTAACTAAATCTTTTGTTCTTAAGCTGTATAAAATTTCGATTGCTTTAAAAACTCCGTGCGTGCTTGAAAAGTGAAATAGACGCGGTGTATAGTTGAAATCTTTCCCGGAAGATTTCAATGAGAAATAAGCGTTTTCATCAAAGCTGTCGGGCAATGCCTTCCTGAATGCTATTGTTTCTCGACCTTCATAAATTTCCTCGACTTTAACTTTTTCCACATTTTCAGTGAAGAGATCACTGAATTTCTGTGTTTGAATAACATCAGCGGCATATTTTGCAATATCTTTAGTATGTATCAAACTCTTTCCACCATGCCAAATAAATACTTGTCCCAATTCTCCATTTATTACTAATATCGATGCACGAGACCTTAATTGCTTAGAATCACAGTTAACTTCTTTGAGAACAATTTCACATTCATCGTTCCCAGTTATAATATACATGCGCCAATTTGGCCGTTTGACCAAACATTCGTCGCGGCGTCCTTTGTGCTGAAACAGAATTTTAAATAGGCGAATGAATGCAGGGAACTCATCGCCTTGTGCTACACGCAATTGCGCGCCTTTTTCTTTGTCCAGTTCCACAGTCAGCAATGCTGCCGCACCTTTCTCGTTAGCACTTGCGTCTATGCCTTGCCAGCAGAAATAGACACATCGATCACGTCCTACGGCGGTGCTGCGAGAGGATACCTTTCCGCTTAATTCGCGAACAGTCACTGAAATTTGGTACATCCAGCGGACGATATAGCTTTCAGCTGAGTAGAAGTGACCGTACGATGCTTCATTCTCGTCCTCGAAAGTATACTCATTTATTTTCCACTTGTGTACTGATTTTGAGTTAATTTCATAGTGCCGCCTACTGTTCTCATCGTAGTAGAAATTTCCACGTCCCAGGTCGCTGCCTTCAAGAACAAGATTAGGCTCTTCATACTGTTCTCCCCTGTATAGTTCGGCGCCATCGAGACTGCGAACAGCAGAAACACCGTTTACTAAATAATCCTTCTCCAAGTCTTCTCTTTCACATTCAGGCCAATCTGCAAACTTCTCCTTGAACAAAATTGTTTCCATGTGCTGAGTAACTTTGGCTAGAAGACACCATTCAAAGCGTTCACAATGCTTTTGTGCTTTTATATTCCTGTATCCTGCAACTTGCGAAAAGTTTAGAGGATTTAGATAACAGGCTTCATAGTCCACTTTTTGCGTAGTGTATTGCTCTTGGGCAAGTCGAATTGCTGCCCTCTTGTTGTCTGGAGGAGCAATTTTGCCATTCCAAACGTAGACTTCGCTTCCAAAGTCGAACACTAATACTTTCTTTGGATCGAGCATTTCAATTTTTGGTACCGCTCCCCAATACTTTTCGAACGGGACTAGAGAGTCATCTGCGAATTCATATACCATGTTCGTTTCTATCAAACTTGCCTCAAACAAGTCATCTTCATCGGCATGGCCGCTATCGGGAACATCATAGTCATGTGGCTTTTGCAGAATAGACCAAAACGCTCTCCAGTGACGGTCATTCCTGCCGCTACCATCGTTCAGGACAACTTCAGAGTTTGCTGTACAACCTAAATCCTTATTTTCTACGATATGTGCACAAATTTTTTTGCTGCGTGAGATCTCAATTACGTTGGCAAAAGAACCCACGTAACGATATAGTTTGTCGCCTGAAATCAGGATAAAGCAATCTCCCCGATTGATCGATGTGTAGGTGGGCTCAACGAGTCTGGTTTGAACATGGTTTCGACCTTTGACATGGAGTAGCATGGTCGGTTTGTACGGCAAAAAGGATTGGTTTAATGGCAACGAACTGGATTTCAGGCTCACTGATTTGAAGTCCTCAACACTCGCAAGACCAGCCAAAGCTTCGACGGCGAGATTACTATTTTTGGCAACTGGAATGGGAAATTGATATTTATGTTTTACCGTTATAATATTTTAAGGTTGGGTTGATTTTACGTGATTCTAATTTGATGCGTTTCAATTCTTTCTCAGCAACGCCCGTCTTAATCTCCGTGTATTCGCTTTGAATGTCATTTCGAGCCGCAAGTGCTTTTAGGGGATTTCGTGCAGCCGGGCGCCTACCTTTCGGGCCTTGTACGGCTTTCTTGTTAGATAGCCTGCAAGAAGTTCAAATGTAGCCACGTAATTTTGGGCAAAGAATCAAAACTTACCTTTCCGATGATTTAATATCATCAAAATCAGCTATCTCAACACTCTCATCGATAACAGTTTTTTGAACTGTTGAGAAGAACTTAGAGAATGTTTCCTCATCATCCAACTTTGGTACAGCAACTTTTGTTCCAGCAAAACGTTCGCCATTCTGCCGCCGAAGACGATTTTCTTTTTGGCTTCCAGTGCTTGTATCATCTGATTCAGTTCCATCACCGCAATTGACGCTGTGACTTCGCTTCAGTAGACTAGCAAGACCACCACCTAGGGCGCCATGACCTCCACCATTAACGTTACTCGGTTGATCACCCTGAGCCAATGAGCTTCCAGTCAATGATGTTACCATCATTGATGGACTCTTTGCTAGTCCCAATGGAGTGGGGTTGGCACTCCGCAGAACTTTCATTCGGGGTGATTGTTTGGCATTGGTTCGTTCAAATTGAAGTTTGGCTGGAGATTTTGCTTGTAGTCGACCAGCAACAGTGAATTTCGATGCATCGGTTGGTTCTGCAAATTAAATGAAGCATGAGTTAAAAAAGTTTTCCTGAGTATGAACAAATTGCAAAATAAATATTTACACTAATGATATTCTAATTTAAAAAAAAAAAAAAAAAATATATATATATATATATGTATATATATATATATATATATATGTATATATATGTATATATATGTGGGATTGTAATAATAACGATGATGTTGATTCGATAAAAGATATTTATTTAATATAGTGATGCGGACTTGTAAATGAAAACAATATGAATTTAAGAATGATGGGAACGGCTCTCTGCTAAACTGCCTCTCACGACGTCTTCGATACGAATCTTCTTCAACATCCGTCTGCTATGTGTTTGTGCTCGCTAACCAGTTGTTCAATCACCCGTTATCTCGTCTGTGTCGTCTAGCAGGCCACTCGTTCCGGGTTGCCAGCACAGCTCGTTTCCCACATTCGGCCATCCTGAACTTCATCCGTCTCGGATGAAGAACCTTCGTCTTCATAGTCGGCATAACGGCGCCACGGTTTCATGTAGTCAGCACTTGTACTAGTTATCTTCGGACCCTCGGCACTGGCACTGGCTTTGACAACATCGTATCGCCCATTTCTTTTCACCTTCGTAACCTCGTACGGACCCAAAAACTCACTGGCTAGCTTTCTTCCAACAACAAACTGCGTTCTTTTGATAGCGACAAGGTCTCCCACCTTATAGATGTTTTCCGGCTTACGTCTCTTATTGTATTGCTGGCGGTTCTCCTCTTGAATTTTCTGGGTGTGTTCTCTGGCTTCGATTCGTCTCTGGTCTCTCTCGGCATTAAAATGTTGCACGTGTAGTTCCTCTATCATCTGTCGAATTTCAGTATGCTCTGCACCCCTGCCTCGTACCCCAAAGAGTAGCTCGAACGGCGTAGTTTTTGTAGCTCTATGGAAACTCGTATTCAGCGCGAATTGCAAACGGTCCACATACTTGAACCATTTCTCAGGATGCTCGATAGCCAGCTTCTTCAAAGCTTGCACTATATTGGCGTTGACTCGTTCAACCTGCCCATTTCCACGCGGCACTCCTGTAGTTGTTATCACATGATGTATGTTTTCCCGGTCACAGAACTCCTTAAAAGCTGCGGACGTAAAGGCAGCTCCATGATCACTGATTAACCGTCTCGGGTTTCCAAAGCTTCTCTGGATCTCGGCGAACTTCCTCAAGACTTCATCGGTAGACAACGTTTTCGTCGGAAACAGCCAAGTGTATTTCGAGAAAGCATCCACAACAACAAAAATATAGCGGTATGACTTACTGGTGGCATCCATCGGCCCCAAGTGATCCACGTGAAGAGTGTCCAATGGTTGATCACCCTTTTCTAGACAATGCAGCAACCCCTCTTGCTTTCCGGCTTTGCGACTTGCTAGGATGCACCGCACACAGTTTTGAATGCAACTCTCCACCTTCTTCTTCAAACTCAAGATGTAGTATTCGTTCTCAATTTGGAATATCGTCTTTCGTACGCCAAAATGACTCCGTTCGTGCACAGTTCGAATGACTTCTGATTCCATCGCTCTTGGTATACATAACAGCTCTCTTCCGGCAACTCCTTTGAACAGCAACGATCCTTTTAACACATAGCCATCGTAATTAGGATTGGATTCCAGCACTTTTCTAATAGCTTCGAGATGCGGATCCTTCGCTTGCGCTCGCTCTAACCTGACTATAAATTCATCTCGCATCAAATATATCATCGTGGGAAATCGGCTTAATGCATCAGCGTGCGGGAGGCGACTTCCAGCTCGATGCTCCACTTCAAAGTCAAAATCTTGAATAAACATTACCCATCTCGAGGCTGCTAGTGGCAACTCCTTCTTTTCTATTGTCTGTCTAAAAGCACTGCAATCAGTGACCAGCTTAAAATGGATTCCCAACAGATAGTGTCTAAGTTTCCTGAAAGCCAAATAGACGGCCTTAACTTCCAAATAGTAACTATGAGCACTCTCGTCAGCACTAGTGGTTTTGCTGCTATAATAGTAAACAGGGTGCAACTGTTGATCTTCGCTTCGCTGGAACAACACAGCTCCAAATCCTCTAGCTGAAGCGTCCGTATGCAGCTCTGTTTCTGCTCCTCGTCGATAAATTTGTAACACTGGGCAACTAGTAATAGCAGCTTTCAACTTTGTTACTGCATCTATTTGCGATGACTCCATGCGAAATTGCACTTCTTTCCTTAAAAGGTTTGACAATGGACGAGCAATCATTGCATAATTTAATATGAATTTTCTCAGGTACCCGGTTAATCCCAGGAAGGACTGTACAGCTTTAATATTTTGTGGCAATGGAAATTTTGTTACAGCGCGGACAACCTGCTCGCTTGGCTTGACGGTTCCGTCTGCTATACGGTGTCCCAAAAAGTCAATCTGCCGCTGCAAGAATCGACACTTTTTCCATTTAATCCGAAGCCCGTGCTTCATGCACACTTCCAATACGTACTTCAAGCGCTGTACGCCCTCTCTTTCATCCTTGGCCAGCACTATCACGTCATCCATATATGTTAACACGATCCCCTCGTGAATCAGCGGGTTGAAAATAAAGTTAATGAAACGCAAAAACACAGCTGGCGAGTTACAAAATCCGAACGGCGCGTACATGAACTCAAAATGCCCCTCGTTGGTGATAAATCCCGTATATCCAATACTCGATTCATCGACTGCTACATGAAAGAATCCGTTTTCTAGGTCTATTGTTGTAAACACGCGTGCGCCTTGCAGCTTGTCGATGACGTCCTCTATCAATGGAGTCGGGAAAATTTCTCTAATGACCTTCTTATTCAGATCTCTGTAGTCGACGCAAACTCGCGGCGTACCATCTTTCTTTCTTACGATGACTACTCTACTAGCATATGGCGACGTTGATCGTCGAATAACTCCATCCATCAGCCATTGAGAAATCTGCGACCTGAGTGCCTCTTGCTCAACAAAATCTAGTCGACTAGCCCGATGCACGACTGGCATTTTTTCTTTCAACTCGATATGCATCTTAAACGGTGGTTCCACTACGACCTGCGGCTTGTATGATTCGATTAATTCTTGCACCTCGTTTTGATATTTAGACGGTACTACTTCTAGCGGCAAACCATCGTCTTCTAATGTTGCAATGGACATAATAACAGCTTCGTCTTCAGCACAACAGTTTTTCAATTCAACACTGTCCCTCTTAATGATTATATCAGCAACGGCAGCAATTCCACGGCCCAGCACGCAATCAACACTCATGGCCCCATCTGGCACGACGTAAAACCATAATGACATTTTAATTTCATCTACCACGGCATCGGCCAGAAACTTTCCTTCCGCAGCAACGGAAACTCCTCCGAATCCAAGAAATGAACGAACAGCTGATTGAATTTGAATATTCGGTAATGTATGCAGCACAGTTTCCTTGATTAGATTCACATCACTGCCCGTGTCAATAAGTCCTCTTACTGAAACTCCTCCAATTGACACATTTTTCAACATCGGCGAATTATCAATGGACTTAACTTCAGCAACGTTCAACACTTTAGGGGTTTGGCTTAACGGACACTCCTTGGACATGTGTCCAGACTCACGACACTTGAAGCACTTTGTAGGGAAAGTGCACGCAGCTCTTATGTGATCAGCAGACCCACAATTAAAACAATATTTTTTATTTACTGCAAAACCAGCTCCACTGTTCAGCTTTGTGCTATTCAGCTCAATGGTATCGGCTCTTGATCGGCTCTCAGCTACAACTCTTGATCGGCTCTCAGCTACAACTCTGGATCGGCTATCGGCTACGGCTATTGCCTTCTCTTTTATGTCCTCGTAAATCTTCAGCTTTTTCTTCAACTGCTTTATGTCTTCAGCTCCATACAGCATCATTTTGTTAATTTCGGTGTCTCGTATTCCTTCGACTATGTACTCGATCAGCGACGCTTCATCTATATTACCACGAGCGGCCATCTCCTGCATTGCTAACACATATTCCATCATCGACTCGGAATTCTCCTTCTTTCGTTCTCTCAACACCCGATGTAGTTTGGCACCACTAATTTTCATCGAAAACTCCTTTTGCAGCAATCTTCGTAGTTCAATCCAGGACCGCACTCCTCTTTCAGCTTGTACTAATGTTTTGGCATCGCCACGAAGCGATTTTTTAGCAAACACAAATTTTTCAAGCTCGTTCCAAACAAACATGTCAGCGATTTCTTCGAAATCTGCAATCCAATTCTCAATAAGGTAGTGTCCACTACCATCAAATGTACGAATTGTATCTTCAACGTCTCGAAACGAAAAACTGCACTTTGTCATAGTCCCCGTCCTACGGTCACCATCAGCCCACGCGCCATTTGATTTTTCATTCTCGTCGTTCTCGCTTACATTCGCCATTTTATGGTACTTTTTCAAGCAACGTTTTTTGTTCGCGCTTGTTCTCGAATGACGAGGATCGCTCAATTCGTCATCGGACTCCGATTCGTCGTTTATGCGCAGTTGTTTAATGCTCATTAGTTTTCGCAGCAACAACAGTTCCTCATGTTCGGCATCAGCTCGACTCCTCTGCTCCTCCCTTACTCCTTGCGATCGTTTGCTGGTGTTGTCGTCGCTTTCACTACTTGCTTGCACATTTCGGTCCTCGATTTCGCGCCCTTCATCGATTTCCATTTCCAAGACCTCGAGATCGTTCAAACATCGACACAACTGGACGGCTAACTGTTCTTTTGTTTTCTGTTTCACATTTATCGATAAAATTTCACTTACTGTTTCTAACTGTACTTTGTCGAAATTATCACAAATGTACTTTCTTTTGTTTTCAAATTCTTCACTGTCTTCGCCTTTATATTCAAACCCACCGAACTCGCGTAATTGTCTACGATTTTTTCTACCGTCATCTCTCTCGAAAACGACTTTATGCAGCACAGCTATACTAGACGCTTTCGTTCGCTGGTGGGTCAAACTATCCCACACTAAGTCACCAAGTGTTAACTTCCTACTCGACATGTTCACTGCACTTTTCAATTTCTATTGTCACTGAATTTACACTGAATATCAAAGCACTATATAAAAATCCCAGTTTGATGAATCCGATTAATCAAGTATCCGATCGCTCAATTATCCAATCCCGGTTGAGCCCCCAAAACTGTGGGATTGTAATAATAACGATGATGTTGATTCGATAAAAGATATTTATTTAATATAGTGATGCGGACTTGTAAATGAAAACAATATGAATTTAAGAATGATGGGAACGGCTCTCTGCTAAACTGCCTCTCACGACGTCTTCGATACGAATCTTCTTCAACATCCGTCTGCTATGTGTTTGTGCTCGCTAACCAGTTGTTCAATCACCCGTTATCTCGTCTGTGTCGTCTAGCAGGCCACTCGTTCCGGGTTGCCAGCACAGCTCGTTTCCCACATATATATATATATATATATATATATATATATATATATGTGTATATATATATATATATATATATATATATATATATATATATATATATATATATATATATATATATATATATATATATATATATATATACATATGTAATGATCCGACCCTACCCCACTGCCGACTAATACACATGCCCATCACTACCATATGGCTTTCTAGCTAACGTCAGCATTGGATGACATTCCCATCCTACGTCAGTTTTAGTCGGGGAATGTCAAACGGGCCAGACGGCAGGACGGCCCTGTTGTCAGACACGGGAGGATTGTGGACGAGACTGGCCATCTTCTAGGATTGCTTCGAGGGAGGATTCTAAAAAAGTAATTCGTTGGATTTTTCCCTACCTCCTAAGACATCCGATCATCACTAAATCGGTAAGAAAACAAAGACCAACCTTTGTCCCTTTGTTCCCATACAATTTTGCATGCAAATTGCAGACGAATCTGGCCATCTTCTAAAATTTAAACGGCCAGGTCCATTAAAAATTTTTTTTTCATTTCTCATAATTACCCTCTCCTCTCCCATCCTTTCCTCTTTGTGTTAAATTTTTATATTTAGGGCGGCTCAGCACGAGCAGAAGGTGCCCCAGACGACCCACGACACGACTGAGCGCTATCTGGCCTCAGTATGCCACCCTGGGTTAAGCATCCCTCTGCTACAAATTAATGTCAGCAAGTGCGGTGACTTCCGTGGTTGCAACAATGCTCAGTGATGAATTCAAAAGGCTCTTAAAAAAAGAGCACAATATAAATGTTTTGGACATGAAGAAATTTAACTCCAAGTTAAGAGAATGAGATACTGTGTTTTATTGACTTTATCTGTAGCGAGGTATTAAAATGCTAGGTTTGCGCAGCATGACTACAGTCAACGCAAGGGGCCTATCCAGCGTAGGAATTGTCAACGATACAGTCATGCGTCTCCATACCCATTGCATCTCCCTCCAAGATGATTTATTTGTAGTGGAAGTCATACTACTCGACTCAAATGAATAAGAACTGGATGGGCTAAGCTCATATAAAATGCATGAGAGAGCATGCGACCGGTTTCTGCTCTCTTCCAAAGGATCTGTCTGTCATTTCCGCCCCGTCTGCCTCTTGCTGGTCACTTTCTTGTTTCAGAAGCTGACTAGATGGGATCTGTCTGTCAAGTTGACAGATGCAAATTGGACGCCAAATTGGCCAATTTGCAAGTTCCGTCGCGAATTTTATCCGATATTAAAACTGTGGAAAGTGTTCGCGATCGAATTTCTTTCCAAGTGTTTAAACATTCGATTGTGGTTTGTGATTCAAGTAACTTTAACGTGTGATACTGTGAAATTAATTTACAATTTCAAAATGAAATGTGTAGTACCTTTGTGTAAAAATCATAGTGGAAAAGGATCTGTAGGTGTTCGGTACTCACAAGTGAGTGTTAATATGTTAATATTTTGCATGTTTTTCATACAATGCTGGAGGTTTTTCAAATAGAAAACAAATGTTTAATATTGTATGAAAATTTGCATACAATGTAGTGAAAAACCTGAAACGTGCATATAAGCTCAAGACCACGCTCTGCCGTGATGATATCGGCAGCATCATCGCTGATGAAAACAGGATTAAGGAAAGACGGGCATCATATTTCAAGAACCTCTTTAATCCTCCACACAGTTCCAGAACATCGGAACATATAGATATTCCCAGAGAGTTTACATTGCTCCCCATCAGCTCTGGATGAAGTTTGTTCCACCATCAAAGCCCAAAAGAATAATAAATCGCCGGGCATCGATGAGATTCCAGTAGAGCTCATTAAATATGGTGGCAGAAATGCTCAGAAAGCCATCCATAAAATCATCCAGCATGTTTGGCAACAAGAACATACGCCCGGCAAGTGAAACCAAGCAATTATATTCCCTATCCACAGAAACTCTGACAAGCTACAGTGCAAAACCAATAGAGGCATATCACTACTTTGTACGACGTAAAAAATACTTTCGAAGATCTTAGAAGCAAAACTAGTAGTGCTATAAATCAATGAGTCGAGGAAAAATATCTCAAATGCCCCAAAAATATCGGACTTGGCGAATATAATATCGAAAATGTGGGCGAATTTGTATTTTTATATATAATTTTTTTTATACATAATTTTTCTTTGTTAGAATGTATGCGGTACAGAGGTAGGTGTTCTGACAAAGTTGTTTCACCATCGTTTGGACATTACTTATAACTATGTGTAGTATCGTATTTCTATGTGAATATTCTAATTAGCTAGAGGAAAATTTCGGCAAAAACCTCTGCTGAACTTATTATTAGCTTAACATAACTTAACTATCTACTTATAACTAGTTAAAATCTATGAGGGTAGGTTACGGCCAAAGAGATAGGTGGTAGCAACTGCTGGTTTTCAGTTTGGCAAGGCACGAATTAGCGGATTGGGAAAGTCATTTGCTTTCGCGATTAGTTTATCGCGGCGCGATGCAGCGAGTTTGTAAATTGGACTAACGCCAGCAAGGCTGTGTAGTTTTTCAGAAGAAAAGTAAAACGGTTTATTATTATTTACTATAGGTATCTATTTTGCGTGATCTGAAGCTTTGTTACTAGATATTTACTTACTTTGACCTGGAACTTTCTGTCAGTTAAAAAAGCTTGTATAAGTATGGGGGTGCGTTATATTTCTGAAGTTTATAAACAAGAGCATCATACCAGACTGTATCGGAGGCTTCTTCCAGCGTCACCAAACCTACAGACAATTTATTGTACATTGCTGCTTTGACATCCTTCGTAACACGGGAAAGCTGATGCTCTGTCGAATATCTGTTTCTGAAGTCGAATTGGAAATCAGGTAAGATATTATTCTTAGTCATTAAATCATTTAATCTTTTAAGGATTACTCTTTCAAAGAGCTCACCTAAACCTGGTAGTAGGCTAATGGGCCTGTGGTTGTCGGAAGAGTGCGGATCTCTTCCAAGCTTCAGGATAGGTATAACTAGATCTTGTTTCCAGATGGATGAAAAAAAGAGAGCCTAAGGCAAGCGTTGAATAGGAGGCATACGAAGACTTTTCCTTTTTTGGGTAAATTTTTAAGTACTATATTTGGCAGGAAACTATACCTAGAGCTTTGCCGTTTTTAACTTTTTTAAGTAAACGTATTAACTCTCTTGTTTTTATTAATGGATGAGGAGGTAAAGATGTTTGGTTAGGTTGTTGTTCCAAAGCTTTAGCCACCATCATTTCTGCTAGATTGTTGCAGAACCTATTGGCTATATTATGGAACTGATTCAATTTAACTGCAAGTATATCTGCTTTTCTTGATTGGAGTAAATATGCTCTTCATTGTTATTGATTATCGAATATGGTAACGTATGTTACTCTCGTTTAACAATTATATTTTAAAACCAGACTTTCCGCGAGTTGTAGTCCGGATTTGTTAGCATGTTGTTCCATCGGAGCTTCCGGAGCTCCTTAATTTTGTTCTTGATTGCTAGACTGAGACTATTAACACCAATTTTGAGAGACCTAATGCGGGTTTTTTGCCATTTACACCGCAAAGAATTTCGTTTTCTTATTAGATTGTAGCTTTCTTCGTCAAATTCTAGATTATAAGAAGCTTTTGATCGTTTTGGGACACTACGCTCAATAGCTTGCGCGATAGTGTTTGCGAATTCTTCAATTTGCTCTTCACATTGAGCGATTCTATGGTTCTTGATGTTAAGTCCACTCTTCCATTCATAAAACTCCGGAATTCAGACCATTTTGCTTTTTATAACAGTAGTATGTTTTCGGTACATTACAATTACCTCTCGTCATTTCTAAGGAAAATATTACAGGTAGATGAGGAGATGAGAGGAGTTGCAAGACACTCAACTCAGAGGGGGTAATATTTTGGTCACTAAGAACCAGATCCATTGTGGAACCAACTCCAAGGGGAGAGTCGAAAGTGGATTCTTTAGGGAAATGTACGTAGATATTTGCCTCTATGGTGAGATTAAATAAAATGTGCCCCATTTTGTTGCTTCGTGTGCAATTCCAGTGCAAATGTCTAGCGTTCAGGTCTCTGCAAAGTAGATACCTTTGGTTAGCCTTGCTAAACCATTTTAGATCTTTCCTGAAAAGTTTGACTTTTTCCTTGTTTAATTTTGTCCCAGGAAAGTAAACCCCGTATAATTTTATATTTATATTAGTTCTTCGATAATAACGCCAATATTTTCGATTACCGATGTTGGACTTTGAGGCAATACAGAATGTTTAATTTTTCTATTAACGGATATGGCTACGCCTCTGCCAGCTTTATTGACGCGATCATGTCTGTATATATGAAAGTAAGGATGCTTAAAACTATCATTTGTTCTTAACCAAGTCTCCGTTATCACAAATATGTCTATATTATTTTTAATAGCGAGATTGAACGCTTCAATATGTCTATTTTTAATGCTTTGTGCGTTCCAAACTAGAACATTTAATTGTTTATCCATATACAAATTTTATGCATAGCTCTTCAATAACATTGAACAGTTCCCGCATAGTTTAACATTTACTTTAATTAGTAATTAGTTCATGCGAAATGGTTAAAAGAGGTTCGGGTGAAAAGAGGTTGTCGCATAAACTATTTGTAGATATTGGGTTTTGCGTGATAGCCATACTGTAAGACATACGTGGAGTGGTTGTCAACTTTGCTAAATTTCCTGACTTTTGTCGCACTAATGTTGCATCGCTCCTTTTTCGGCTTAGGGTTGGCGTGTGTGTTGGAGTTTTTGTCAGCAAAGGGAAATTTGTGCATGTAAAATCGCAGCTGCTTGTAGTTCTCTGAGCAGGGATTGGGGAGCTTTACGAATTTTTTCCCGACTATTCAGCTTTTGTTTCAGCTGTATATAGTCCATTCTTGCCTTGCAATCAAGTTAATTGGCGAAGTTCGCTTCGTTGCAATTACTACAACGAAATTCATTACGTTGCTCTTCTTTTAGCGCACATTTGCTATATTCATGCTCACCACTATATATAGCGCATCTTGTGGGAAGATGGCAGTAAGATGTCCCATGCCCAAAGCGCATACAATTCCTACATTGTGTAGGCCCTTTTCGGCTGTTTGTGTAGAAGCTCCATCACACAATAGTGTGCATGATCGTCTTGATTTTGTTTAACTCGATCATTTTCGTACCCTTTCGTAGATATAAGAGATAGTAAGTGGTTTCGTGATCTCTTAATTTTGGATTGAATAGTTTAATATCAATAAAATTAATAGCTTTTTTGGCTCTTCAGGAGAAGTTTTATGCAATTAAATTCAAACTATTTTTAGCGGCTGTAAATCTACCCGTTGGAATGTGAAATAATTCACTTTCTCAGCTTTTAAATGTCTTTCCATCATAAGAAAAAGCCTCATATCGATTGACATTATTTTGATTGAAAAATTCGTTATATTCAATTCTTTAAGAATGGCGTCTTTTGTGAAGCGAGGCAAATCCGTAAATGTTATTGGCGGGACTCTCGCCTTAGTTTCTACTTCAGCGTTGGGTTGTTGATCGCTTTCATTGCTATACGGAAGGTCAGCTGATGGCAAGAATCTGTTAGAGCTCGATGAGCCAGATCAATGCCCCCTCACATAGGCTCGAAAGCGGATGCATTTTATTTTAGACCGATTGTACAACTTTTGACAGTTCCCAATGTGACATCATGTACATTAATTGCTTTCCTTTCGGGCCTGAGTAAGCAGGCGTTTGCTGGATGCGAAAATTCGCGCCATTTTAAACTTCTCACGGAGAAAATTACTAGCCGAGGATGATTCCCGGCTTCTTTTCCTGCTTTGAGCAGGGTAGGAGATTTCCGATGCACAAGAACTCAATATGAAACTTGAATTAAGACCAAAAGAGCGTATCCAATAAAGAAAAAGTTACTGTGAATAGTTACTGTGAAACTCGGAATAATAAACACTATGTAGTCACTATGTAAATCAAACGTCTGCTTAGCTCAAAGGTCTATGCAAAACTGATTTTGTAAGTTCGTAGAAAACTCTAAACACTAGCATTCGGGAGTATGTTGAATAAAGATTTATAGATTCGTAACGCATTTCTTACAAGAATTTTAGAACATTACTCTCCCTTCTCATTTACGGCTTATTAACGGACGCACGGCTACTAATAGCGTAAGTTTAAATATTGTACAGGGTTATCCATTGCCATTTGACATCTGTCAGAATTAAATGCCATCCAAAGCGTGATTTTTTTAGTTGAAGGTGTTTGCCATTTAGAAATATGGATCGTTTAATAGTCGAAGAATGCGTTAAAACTATTAAATTTTATTATAAAAATGGTGATTCTGCTGTATCAACATTTAGGTCTTTACGAGCCAATTACGGTCGACATAATCGACCTAGACAGCAAACAATTTCAAATACAGTGAGAAAATTTGAAGAGACTGGATCGGTTATTGATATTGCAAGGCCTGTGCATCATCGCAACATTCGTTCTGCTGAAAATATCGCTGTCGTTGCTCAAAGTGTGGAGGAAGACCCGAATTTGTCGATTCCTCGACGTGCTCAATATTTGGAATTGTCTTACGGCTCATTTTGGCGGATTTTGCATTTGGATTTGCATTTCCATTCGTAGAAAATCCAACTCACTCAAGAACTTAAGCCTCAAGACCATACACAACGCAGAATGTATGCGAATTGGGTGATTGAACAACAAGCCATTGATAACGGTTCTTCGAACAAAATTTTCTTTAGTAATGAGGCTCATTTTTCGCTCAGTGGTTACGTAAATAAACAGAATTGCCGCATATGGGGCTCTAAAAATCCTCAGGTGATCGCAGAAAGGCCTTTGCATCCGGAAAAAGTGACCGTTTGGTGTGCATTATGGTCTGGTGGTGTTATTGGCCCGTATTTTTTTGAAAACGATGAAGGAAGAGCCATTACAGTCAATTCTGACCGCTATGGACGGATTTTAACCGATTATTTTTGGAGAGAAATTGAAGATTATGAACTGGAGAACATGTGGTTCCAACAGGACGGAGCCACAAGCCACACAACACAGGCTAATCGAGCACTTTTGCAAGAGAAATTTCCAGGACGCGTAATTTCGAGATTGAGTGATGTCAATTGGCCTGCAAGATCCTGCGACCTAACACCTTTGGATTTTTTTTATGGGGCTATGCAAAAGATCGTGTTTACGCGTACAAACCTCGAATCCTTGAGCAATTGAAAACCAATATTCGTGAAGTTATGGCCGAGATATTGCCGGAAATGTGCCGAAAAGCCATTGAAAATTACCTCAAAAGATTGAGGCCTGTAAGAGGTCCCGTGGCAAGGTTTAATTTGTATATTGAATAAACAATTTTGTTTCTATCTGAATATTTTATGTGTTTTCTTTAGCTTTACTTTCCCAAGCGTAAAATGGATAACCCTATAGATTCAAATTGAATATATTGATACAAGAGTTTACTGATTGTAAGTTGAAGCTTACCAATTCGATTTTTCCAGCTTTCAGATGATGACTTCAATTTACCTAAACGATCTTGTACGTTCCCACCTTCAATGCCTGATGGTATCAGCGTTGATGAGTACGGCGGTGGTTTGTCGGATAAGTGTGTTAAGGTTTCCTGTAATAAAAAGAATAAGGCATTTATAATGAACGGTGACTATTTATATTCTTAATCATACTTATAAGGGGTTACAAAGCCAGAACGTTTCTTGAAGATTTCTATTAAGAGCGGATTTTATTTACGTGAATGAAATTTAATTCCAACGGTAGGTGCAATATGATTAGTAAATGTTAATAAAACACAAATATATTAAAGTCGCTTTTACCATAAGCGTACATCAAAATTATTCAATGACCTTTATTTGTCATTTAATGATTCAACTCCATTAAACGTTTCAGTAATTTTCGATTCGTTAAATTGTTTATACAGAAATGACTAATCACAAATTACCTCATATTTTCCACAACTTTACAATATTAACTCTCCCACTTTGCTCGTATTGAAAATTCCATTTCCATTGATAATTTTCTCAATCAGAAAATCAACTCACCAACAAAGTGATACTATTGGTATTATCATTTCAAATCTTTACCAATCAATATTTAAACAATTTCATTGTTCTTGTTTGGAGAGCAATTCACATTTCAGAGCCCAACTACAAAGACAACAGAATATTCTCTTGCCGTTTACATTCTGACAATAATGGACAATCTAAATTTATCTACGAATATTAACAATTCAATGTTGCATTGATTTTCCCATTAAACGAGCATTGTTACGTGCTCATATGTGTGTAACCTTAAATGGGAATCTGGGGCTGGGTGCTTCTAATGCTACGATATTGTCCCCCTGTTATAATTTATAGAAAATTGTTCAATAATTATTAATGGAGGTTGTAAATAATGTGCAGAGATTAATAAATTTTGATATCTAGAACGGCCTTTGTGGAATGTTAACTAAATTATTTTGGGGACATCTTAGGAGGGTGTGTGTGTTTTAATTATGGCTGTTGCAAATAAGTGAAAAGCTTACTGCTAGTAGTAACTAATTTCAGATATTTAACTAATTGTTCATAAATTATTAATGATTTATTTCATTTGCTAAGAGCTTCATTTTAAGGTAATTCTATAATACGAGTAGATCTAATTACGAAATAGATTTATGTAATCTTTTTACGCTTTTAAATATCTTTTAACATTTCATTTCTTTTCGACCACAATATGAAGAAACTTGCTCATCCATAAACCAGGCTTAAATGTACTTGAATCACGAAAATGCCTAAACAACTTCATTAAGAAATGCGTTTGATATTATCAATATTGAAAACGTATAAATCTATTGTGTTGGTATTTGGTTGAATTGATTCTATCAAATGAGGCATCACCATTTTGGTAGACATTTTGCGTGGATAAAACAAATTAACCTTTCAACCGCCCACACCTATTTAGCATTGACCTTTAATCATGGTCCCTAAAAAAGGAAATGTTTTGAAAACAACTAATTGGTCTGAATGGTAGCATGCTCATATGAGATTCACATTAAATCAACATATTAGATGCATGAATTCATGGCTTATCATTTGAGCGGCAATTTTGCTTTTCAGTTGATTAAATTTAGACCTGATTTATACCTAATAATTCGTTGAAAGCATTTTTATATCATTTAATTGATCTTAAAACTTTATTGGGATTATTAATGAAGATCTTCTGGAGCTACACTTCGGGGAAAAAATTGCTGTTTTTTAAACAAGCGTCTTGAAAAACAAATCGGTTCAGTTATAGATAATTATTTGTGCTACACAACTGAGTAATAATTTTTCATTACATTACCATCTAGGCAAAAATTAATTGTTATCGCTAATACTCTAATTTGTTTTTAAAACAAAGTGTGTAATTGAGCTTTGTAAAAATTATTCTTAATTTTATTATCGCGCTTACGGATAATTTAAATGGTTTTTTACGTGGTAAAGGTTTTTGAAAATGTGTTTTGTGAACAATTTTGATTCTATAATATATTTTTAGAGGACACAATAAAAAATAAATCTAAGATACCAAAATCCTTTAAAAAAATAAAAGTACAGATAAGTTAGGATCTTTTACGTCCATAATGCCTTATTTTTTTTTGTGGTAGGGAGGTGAATGCCATTTATGCACAGAGCGTGGGACTCCCATGCTCGCAAGAAGGCGATTGGACTACCCACTAAACACCTCCCCTGTCAACCTGAGAACCCAGCCTGGAACCGTTTGACACATAACTTCGGGCCAGGTCTCGTTTTGCTACGCCGTGAGGCGCCTTCAAGCTGGTGGATCCCTTTCTTAGCGGGAGGGGAGAGGGGAAGAGGAAGTGCCAGAAAAGCGAGCCCCCCATTTTAGGACTGCCCGAGCATAATGTGCCACCTGGTTCCATTTGTCAACCGATTCGAGCATCACCGCAACTATATTATCCGGGGTGAGCTCTCCCATCTCCCTGTAGAGTTCCCTTCGCAGCCGGACCCATTTTGTACACGCAAAAAATGTGTGACAGGCATTGTCCTCCTCTCCTGGGCAAAACCGACTTACCAATCTTGTGCAGGTAAGACTGAAAACACCCATGCCCTATTAGTACTGATGGGTTTCTATTATATTATTTAAAAAATTAAAGCAATTCAGAGGGTAAATATTTCTAGTGTGAATACCAGTATAATCTACATATGCAAGTAGATAAGTTTACTTTGATTAGAGCCATTTGAGAGGATCGATCAGTATCCTATGTAACAATTGCAAACAACTTCTTCCTATCAACACCTTTCTGGATACCTGTCAGACAACATAAAACCGCACATGTTAAATAAGACCTTACTTCCCCTCCTTCAAACATGGAAAGTACGATCTTTATATATGCCAGGACCACTGCAACCACTACTGAACGAGATGAAAAAATGAAAGTTCAATATACTGGCAGTGCAAAAAACTAATTTGCTTGGTAACGATGTCAATGACATGCAAACACACACTGTCTTCACAAGAGGCAAGTCTCTAGGCATTCAGGAATATGAAGTGGCACCTATGTTGACAATAGGTTCAAACAAATTATTAACGACTTCAGTCAGTTGATAAACGGATTTGTGTTATACACATGAAGACGAGAACCTTAGCATCTGGATGGTCAACCGCTGTGTTCTTACTGAAAATAGCGAAGAAAAAGCCATAGATTATTTTTACAATACCTTAGAGCATACCATGGATAGGGTGCCCTCACACGACATCCAAATTGTTCTAGGGGATTTTAACGCCCAAATTGGTCGGGAGTTGGCTCACAGAGGAACTACAGGAGGGCACAGCCCACACGCAGAGACCAGCTCTGACGCGTAGCGCCTAATAACCTTTGCAGAAACAACATAAGCTCCACCTGCTTCCCGCACCGTGACATACACAAAAAAACGCATAATCAAATAGACCACGTTCTCATAGAAAAACGAGATGCTAATAGCATTCTCGACACACGCTCATTTTATGGCGCACGCTGTGGATCAGACCATTACTTGTCTAAAATTAAATTATCATGTCAGATCTTCTAACACCAGAAACAAATAAAGCAACTTGATAACAAAATACAATCTACCTAAGTCAATTGATAAGGTGAAGTCCACATGTATGTCGTTGCTATAAGACACACTGAAAATCATCCCGCAAGCAAGTTAAAAGTGCAACGATATCCAAACGATGTGGTGAATGGTCAAAGATGTGAACATAGACACAGCGGAAAAGGTCTTAGGACATTGATCAAAAAATGATCGGTGTGACTGGTTTGACGAAGAATGTTAAGATGCGGTCAACAAAAAAATCAGGCATACAAACTGTACGTCCAAAGAGCAACTCGGGAGAAGCAATACATTAACCTTCGTCAACAAGCAAAAATGCTGTGCCGACAGAAGAAACGACGGGCTATCTACAGGAAGATAGAGAAAATTTACGAGTACATGCCGCTAAATGAACCCAAATTGGCATATGCGTCAATTAAACGGCGTTGAGGGGAATATAAACTACGCACGAGCCTCTGCAAAGATAGAAATATCGCACTATTAGGCAGCCCTATCAATATTAAAAGCAGATGGAAGCAATATTTCCAAAAACTACTCACATCACCCACTATATCCACCAAAACTGTGAGCATTCCAGCATGTCTTGGCAACACTACCAATAGTTCTACTGTTGGTACAAGTAAATACTCGTAGTCTCAAAAAGAACAAAACACCTAGAGTGTACGGTTTACCGACAGAACTGCTCTACGCCGGTGCAACACACCTATGCAACCTCCTGCGTCGGTTAATATGGACAGAGCAGCCGCTACCAGATGACTGGCGGAACAGTATAATATACCCCTTATTTAAAAACGGAGACAGGCTTCGCTGTGTAAATTATAGAGGGGTCACTCTATTGAGCACATTATATAAAGTTCTTTCTATCCATTGAACGAAAACTGAAGCCCTATTATGAAAATATTCTTGGAGAGTACCAAGATGGTTTTCAAAGTGGGCGGTCTACGATTGACCAGGTATTTTTAGTAAAATTGCTGCTTGAAAAGTGCTGGGAATATAATATCGATGTACACCAGCTCTTCGTAGATTTCAAGCAAGTACACGACACTGTTGGCAGAAATGTCTTGTACCAAATAATACTTTACTTTTGCGTCCCAACTAAATTCTTCCGCAGGGCATGTGGAGAGGACGGAAGAGCAAAGGCTCCCCAGAGGAACGTTGAAGGTTAGAGTGCAAGGGAAACGTCCAGTTGGGAAACCGAGAAAACGATGGGAAGATTCAATAAATGCTGACAGCTGATCCCTGCTTGGGATTTCCAATTGGCGAACGAGGCGATTACTACTGCAGACGAAGCTTCTAATCGGAGCTATGCTATGAATGATGTTAATAGAAACTTAAAAACTTACAATTCAAAGTAAAAGAAGGCATAAACAAGCAAATTAAGATCAAAATACTAAATGAATTTATGTTAAGAGCGGAGGGAAAATTCCAAAAACTAGAAGAAATAGTTCTGAGGCAACTTAACGTCCACACAAAAAAATGGATTGAGTCATCAACAAAAGATTAAGCTCTCCGAAGAAGTGGCACTACTCTGGAAATTTGAAAAAAACCTCGCAGTACCTACAACAAACCACAAATTGCCGTTGTTGAAAATGATAGCAGACAGAGAAGTTATATTTTAAACAATAGTCTAAGAAGAAAATAGGCAGATAGCAAGAGCACAATACTGCAACATTTTCAGCAATCACATAAGCAAAAAGCCAAACAACTAAGGCAAATTGCTTCCATAAATGTTTGAGGATATCACCAGATTCCTGAAGTCAAAGTAAAAAGAAATAGTTATCATTAGCGCGGAAAAGGACAAAATAACAATAATAGTAGACACAAACACTACGAAAACGAGATTATCACATTACTGAATGATATAATCATATACAGAGCAATTAGACCGGACCCAATATCTTTTTAACAGGCAAAAAATGAGTTGATGAAGTATCTCCATGAAAACAAACTTATCAACGACCAAATCCTCACCATTACCACAGCGCAACTCAAGAAAATACACGGTGTACCAAAGATCCACAAAGACTGACTTTTAAGACCGATAGTCTCCAACACCAATGCAGCAGCACAACAAATATCGAAATAAAAGGACATCTTGTTAAGCTGCCTTACAAGACAATCCGTCTATAATGTGAAGATTTTCACAGGCTTTAAAAAATAAAAATTTAACAAAACAAAAGCACGATGTCGTTTGATGCGGTCTCACTGTTCAGGAAAATCCCGATTCAACAAAGCTTAATAATAATGGAAAAAAACTGGGATTTAGTAAAGAACAACGCAGAGATAATAAAGAAAAAAATTATAGAAGTCCTAACGTTCTGCGTCGCCATCCATAAAATCATTAAGCACACTTGACAACAAAAGCATATGCCAAAAGAGTGGAGCCAATCAATTATATTCCCTATCGACAAAAAATGTGACGAGCTGCAGTGCGAAAACTATAGAGATACAGCGTACAAAATATTTTCAAAGATCTTAGAAAATAAAATCGAATCAAACGCCAACAGTATTATTGGGGAGAATCAAGGTGGCTTTACAGCAGGTAGATCGACGAGAGACCAATTGTTTACAGTCAAGCAGGTACTTGACAAATGCTTGGAGTTCAACATAGACGTACACCAAATTTTCGTTGAGCAAGATCTGATATTCCAACTTACCGATGCCTTTGACACAAATGTCGAACTAAGGCAGGGAAATGGGCTGGCCCCATTGCTATTCAATTAGGTTCTTGAGAATGTCACCAGAAAGCTACCTGTCGATGCAAGAGGTACGTTATTATACAAGTCAAGACAAGTGGTAGCTTATGTGGACGACATCAATATTATGTCACGGTCATTAACAACCGCCAAAAAAGTTTTCAAGAAACCCGACAGCAAAGCAAAATTAGTAGGGCTACAAACCGATGAGAATAAAACAAAGCTCATGACGCATTCGAGGAAATATATCTCAAATACCCAAAATATCATACTTGACGAATACAATATCCGGTAATGAATGAAACGAAATACGCCGAAGAATACAGCTCGGAAATAAAATATTTTATTCAGTTTTGACGATCTTGAAAACCAGCTGCATACATAGGAAAACAAAACTCCAAGCAACTGCAAACATGTTGAACGCTTTTGAGCGACGGGTCTTGAGGCAAATAACCGGAGGAAAGCTAGACGGGAACCAATGGCGAATTTGATACTTGGCATCAGCCTTAATTCAACCAGCAATAACATCCGAAACGTCTAAGCGTAATCATCCGACTTCACAATTTTTCGCTTGTTCATTTTGGGGTAAATCCACATATATAGTGGATTTAATAAAATTCACAAAACAAAACGTTCACTTTCTGGAATGTCTATGAAATTTCTTTTTTTTTCTTTCGCCAAGAGCAACAATTTGGACTTTTAGCTCAACTCCAAAAATTATCTTCTGGGGGGTAGAGATATTTTTTCTTTGGCGGGAATATTGAAACGTTTCAATCAGGGCATTTAGCTCCGTCAAATTAAAAAGATTGATGTGAAATTATGAAAACTTTTTCGCGATCAGAAACTTCCTTCCCTCCTTGAAAAATTGACTCCCGGAATTAAAAATTAACACACTTTTTCCGACAGCGGCAAAAGCAATCTATCTTATTTTAAAGTCAAATACTGACTCCTCCCTAATCAAGAACTTTACTCACTCAATCCCGCAATCCTTTCATTTCCAATTACAGCTGCCGCATCTAGGTAACGTAATTGAAGTTCAATACACTTCGATTCTCTTACCCACACTTCTTTTCCATATTGACAAACGCAACGATTTCCATTTTGCATATATGGCGATTTGGATAATAATTGCGGTCGAGAAACTACGACGCTACCACGAAAGTCACCTTCTGTTGATCTACCGTCATCCGATTACGAGTAGCAACTTCAATTGGGAACGTTTCTTAATGGGCATTGAGATGAAATTTGTTAGTGGAGAAGCGTGAATGAATTTTGATAGTATAACAATTAAAATTTGTTAGTGGGAGCTAATGAATAAAATTAGTTAGTATGAAGGAAAGAATTAGGTTTTTTAGGGAAAAGGCATCGAATGAAATTTTGTTAATGGGAAGTAATGAATGGAGTGTTGTTAGTGGGAAATTTCAGATTATTATTTTTTTTTTTTTGAAATTAAAGATAGGGTAAGAGGGTAGAATTGAGATGAAATAAAAATTATAGGGAAATGGTTAAATGTTAATGAAAAATAAATAAATATACCGAGGAAAAGGTATATGTGCTCAAAACAAGGTGGAGATGTTACGGCGGCAATTCGAAGTTGCGAGTGGGAAATGCTGGTACGCCGGAATTTGCAACATTATGTAATATGTAACTAGGTCCAACTAAAGTAAGTGGGTTGAGTAAATACCATGCAACAATTTTAAAGGTATTTTTGCATTGCAAGTTTAATTTTTACACATAAATTATGAACACGGCTAGATAAATCAACTAAATTTATGTCTAACTGCAATATACTTCAGTTGCTTCACTCGCCTTCCCCGCCTACAAAAGTAATTGGAAATCACAATTTTGCATTCTAATTAATGTGTGTCCAACAACCATATTCATTTACAACCATAGGTTGGATTGGAATCGAACCCGCATCTCACGGAACATGGGGCAGATACATTACCATTGAGCCATGACACTACTTACTTTACCCTAAGGATGAAGATCAGAAAAATCTAAAAGCTTATTAAATGAGAAATTAAGACATAAATAGGAGGAGACATGCTGGAATGGTAAAGATGATTTGAAAACCAAATCAAGATAAATGGAATGCTTTTTTAATTCTATGTGCTATATGAAAATCAAGCTTATGTTTGCTAACGAAAAATACACCAAGCTCCATAAAACATCTTGCACTGTTAAAAGAGTTGCCTACAATTAGCGTTTCGTCAACGGGTATAGACGTGCAGAGGTTGGTGCTTGGTAATGTCTAGTGATAAGTCAGTCAATGTTAGAGAGATAGTGGAGTTTGCTAGGTTGTGGCAGTTCTTTTATGTAAAGGGTGGTCCAACCATAATGCACGATGTTAATTGTGAGTCACACGTTAACATCAACTTTTTCGCATAGCTTAATTTGACATTTCTTTGTTTCAGTGTTTGACAAATTTAACCATGGAGAGGTACACAATTGAGCAGCGCGTTACGATTGTTGAAGCCTTTTACAAAAATGGGCGTTCAAATCAAAATGCATTTCTGCACTTCGTGATTTTTTGGTCAGCATAATCGACCAAATGTGTCCAAAATCGGGAGAATTGTGTGCAAATTTCAGCAAACCAGATCTGCAGGAAATGTGAAATCACCTGTGCATGCTCGTCCAGTTCGTTCTGCGGAAAACATTGCTGTTGTTCGCGATAGTGTGGCAGAAGAGCCGTCAACTTCGACTCGTTGTCATGACCAACAATTGAACATCTCACGAACATCACTGATGTGAATTTGGAATAAAGATTTGAATTTACACGCTTACAAGGTTCAATTGACTCAAGGGCTGCAGCCTACTGACCATTTCAAGCGTCGGCAATACGCCGAATGGTTGGTTAAACAGATAGAAGGGAATGGTGACTTAACAAAGAAAATCATCTTCAGCGACGAGGAACACTTTCACCTCAGCGGATTCCTTAACAAGCAGAATTGCCGCATTTGGGCAAATGAGAATTGTTGAAAAGCCAATGTATCCACAAAGAGTGACTGTTTGGTGCAGTTTATGGGCTGGCGGCGTCATCGGGCCGTACTTCTTCGAAAATGATGACGGCCAAGCCGTTACCGTGAATGGTGTTCGCTATTGTGAGATGATAACGAACTTCTTGAGACCAGGAATTGAGGTTATGGACCTGGACGATATGTGGTTCCAACAGGATGGTACCACTTGCCACAAGAAGGATTGTACCTTGCCAAAAGAAAAACTTTCATTCAATAATAGCCGACGATTTATAGATCAACTACTCAATCTCATAAAGACCAAAATCAAGCAGAACTATCAATAATCAATAATACCACATATATTGCCTAGGCTGGTTTAGTTGTGGGACATCCAATATTCTCAATAATGTTAGAAATATTCTTACATTCTCTGGAAGAAGTCTTTTTACTCAAAATTGTCAAAATATTCAATGCGGTATTTTACAAACGATATCATTGACTCACAAGAAAATAGACAAGATGAATTATTTACCTATATAAATGAAATGCACCAATATAAATTTCACCATAGAAAAAGAAACAAACAGACGATTCAATTATATGGACTTAACTGTGACACGGCAACAATCATGGTTGGATTACAAAACATATGTACAGAAAACCAACCATAACTGACCATACCATACACGTTACATCTAACCATCTCGCATAACATAAACTAGCAGCATACAGATCAATGATGCAGATACTCCACTTCATCCCCATGATCCCTACTAACTACTCCAATCAACTAAATAACGTTTACAGATTGGCCAGTAATAGCAGGTACAAACAAAGTAAAATTGATAATTTTATTACACAGTACAAACAAAAACAGGAACGCCAACTGACTGAAATGAAAAGGAACAGTGGATTTCATTAAAAATCGTAGGTAAAGAGACATACAAATTTTTAAACTTCCTTAAGAAATATAAACTGCAAACTGCACTCAAAACAAACAAACTGAAAACAAAACTCAATGAAACATCAATATACAAGAACAGCGACATTACAAACTGACATGTAAAGACTGCGACATGGTATACATTGGAAGGACAACCCGGAAACGATTGACAAGATTCAAAGCGCATTTAGGGTTATTCCGGGTGAGATACCGCGTCGGGATGGATGTCGCATTCAACAAAACTCATACATCTAGTCATCCACGCAAAAAAATGTATGTTGCTTTTTCTTCGTAAGGTATTCAACTAAAAACGTAGGACAAAGAAATTGGTTGCAGACGACATATAACGGGATTTTTTATGTTTGTTTTCTCACTGTGGAAATTTTTCAGTTTGTTACAATAAGTCAATGCGGAGACAAATTATCGTATGTTTTTTCAACGGTAAGTATTTTATATGATAAATAAGTGTTATAAGAATACGTGGGTGTACTTTCTTTTTGTTTCATTTTTTTCTTAAGTTTTGAAGTGTGGTGCGGCATCTTTGCCTCACTTCGGGGAGAGATGCCGCAATTTTTTTGAGAAGATGCCGCATGTTAAATTTGTGTGTGTTTTTTTTAAGCGAATATTAGCATTGTTATGCCCCGTAGATATATCTGCAAGACGACAAGGGGTAGTTGGACTAAGGAGGCGCTAGAAGAGGCCCGAAAAAATAATGACGCTGGGATGTCTCTGCGAAAAGCAGAAAAACTATTTGGCGTACCAGCCAGAACACTTTCGAGACGATTAAAAGAAGGGAATTTAGTAAAGAAACCTCTTGGCTTTATGGGTGAATAATTGTTCAGTTAATTTGTTGTGATATTATGTGAAAAGTATCTTTATTATTTTTTCTATTATGATTTTTGTATTGCTGAACTGATTTTTTGATTATACGAAAGGTACAATATGATTTATTATTTTCAAGGTGTTTTTGGAATAGAAAAGGAAAGAAAGCTAGCTGGGCACATTAGCGTCTGTCGGATTTTCCGTTGACAGAGAAGGTAATCGGAGCTTGACGTTTGAACTGGCGGAGAAATTGAATGTAAAAATAAATTTAACATGGTAACAAAAAAGCAGGCTATGCATGGTTAGCGTCTTTTTTTGGAAAGGAATAAAGACATTTCATTGAGACAATTTGAAGGACTTTCTCTTTCCCGAGGCCAAGGTATGAATCGATCGGCAGCCGGTGGGTTTTTTGAAATTCTTCAGAATATTTGACAGATAACAATTTAATGGACGAACCCGGAAACATATTTAATATGGACGAAAGCGGTTTGAAACTGAATAATAAACCCGGGTTGACGCAAAAAGGTGTTAAAGACGTCCATGTGGTTACTGTTAAGGAGAAGGGAGAAAATGTTACTTTTGTAGCTTGAACTACGCGGAGGGTAACTTTTACCCACCTGTTCTGATAATGAAAGGAGTAAAAAAAAAAGCAGAATTCGTCGATGGGTTACCAAGTGGCTATGAGGTTTATATGAGGAGAACGTCATCCTACATCAATGCTGAACTGTTTTTAACTGGTTAAAAGAACATTTCACGCAACGCAAACCTGTAGGCAAGACACTTTTAATTTTGGATGGTCACACTTTTCACAGTAATGCTTTTGAGATGCTAGAATTTGCTGAAAACAACAACATCATTTTACTTTGCTTACCAAGTCACACTACCCAAGCGTTGCAACTTTTGGGCCGAAGTTTCTTCAAGCCATTAAAATCGTATTTCCATAACGAAGCCAAGGTTTGGATGAATCATCATAAAAACAGATACTTGACAAGATATCAAGCCTCGCATTTAATTGGGAATGCATGGGAGAATGTAGTGTCCAGTGGAAATGGAGCTTCAGGATTCAGGACCTCAGGAATCTACCCCTTTAATCCTCCAGCTATTCCAGACCACTTTTTCACCATATCGGAGTCACCTCAAATTGAAGTTCAACAATCAACAGCTCTCTCTTCTGAAACTACCGTTTCATGTCCTGAAACAATCTTGGAACCGGTAGTTCCAACCACCGTTTCATGTTCTGAAATAATCTTGGAACCGGTAATTCCAACCACTAGCAATAGATCGCATACCTGCAATCATTCCGAAAGTGAAACACATACTTCATCATGTTTCGAAAACCCAACGCCAACAAAACTACTTCAAGCAATTTCTCCACTACCAAAAATTCCAGTGCCAATTTTTTCAAGACGCAGGCAGTTACTAGAGGCTTTAGCTTCTCCTAGTTCCATTGAAAAAAAAAAAGAAAATCTCCAAGTCTCCTAAAGAAAAAAAATCTACTAAAAGGAAGGTTGAGCCGACTGAAGATCCTAATATTTGTGCCGAACGTTGGGAAAATTATTTTGAAACAAAAAAAAGAAGACTAGATCTAATGACAAAATGTCAAAAATGGCTACATGAAATCTGTACATGGTACAAATCACTGCTATCTACACTTTGCACCAACGCAAGAAACATGTTTCACTGTCAAATTAGTTCCTTAAATTCAATGAATTTATCATGCGGCATCTCTCCCACACATGCAGGGAGAGATAATACACTTGATATATTTTTCTTTTTTGTCATTTTTTATGAAAATTGTTATTTTTTTAATTTTTTTTTTACGGTAGAATATAAATCCATTGTTAAGTTTTTTCCATAAATAAAGCTTATTTTACTTAAATAAAAAAATTACATTGATTTTTAAAAAAGCGCAGCATCTCTACTACAATTACCTTACGATTTTTCTTACACAACAAGGTAGAATCCAACTGCGCGACGCACCTACAGAGCCAGACACGCGAGCCTGAAGCTATGACAAACTTTATGACATTGTAACATAAACACAGCAAAGGATCCAGGCTTGGCATCCAAGAAAGTCTTGAAATATATATACATAGAAAGAGAGAGCACGACAAAAACAGAAGCGAGACGAACTAGAACAAATGCACATCCAACAACTGTAATGAATCATTCGACGCCGCTGGCGACCACTACCAATACACCCTGCTGCTATGTGGCTTTCCATCTCATGTTTGTTGTGACGGCTTCACATCCCACGTCAGTTTTGTCGTGGGATGTCAAAGTCAAATGACAGCCACATGGTAGCAGAGAGTGGGAGTAGTAAGTGACATTGGATGAAAAGTGGAAGGGTTAGTGCAAGATTTAGTGAGTGTGCAATGATTTTCCCTTTGATTCCGTCTCACAGTGCTTTGACCAAGAAATCAAAACCGCGTCACAATTCTTGTCGTTGCAATTTGTAAATCTCTTCCGCGCTACTGTCACAATTGAAAGTTCCTCCAAGAATCTCAACGACACAACGGCTGACAACTGCAGAAATTTCCATCACCCGCTACCCGGGTAAGGGAGTTCGCATTCCAATTGCATCATAACTTGTATCTGCACTTAACAGCAGCCCTCATTTTCCAATTAGATCATCTCATCGTGCAATACATATGCGGTGACTGGGGGCCTATTTCAGTGAAGCCAACAAAGATACTATGAACGTGTCTATCATCAACATCCAGGGAAAAAAATAAAGTGTTCACTGTGAAATGCCCGACTCGATGACACGACCATATCATAAACTTTACTGGTGAATTGTGTCATGTTGGAACGTCGACCACTGTTTGGATTGGTAATTGCATTAACATTATGCGTATCGATATGTAGAATATCATTGCAGGACTCGGCAATCACAGCGACGGAAGTCAGTCAACAGAGCACTTACTACCACTATCGTGTCTACCCACAGTCGGAAGTGCAAACGCAACAGCTGAAAAGTTGGCCGGGGACCGGTTGTAAGAACAAGAGACCCGGGTAATGCACTTGAGGAAAAATTCAAGTCTGATTGTAAGTAGCAATTGTATTCGTGTACGGCAAAAAGTTGGTTAGCATGGCGGATGTACAGCAAGTCTGATACTCGTACAAATTAAATAAGTTCTTATCAAAGAATGAAAGATACGGAGACCGAAATACCTATATCGTCGAATTATTTATTTTCTACAAGAATCAGTATATGTAAATATATAACAATATGAGTTACATAATATCTGAAACAATAAGCTAATGGATTATTTTAAATGAAAAGATGGAAATAAGAATACAAATCATTGTAAAGGTGTGGTGAAGGAAACGAACTGTAGAACTATCGAAAAGCATAGCATGTAAATTGCTAGAAGACGAGACTGGCAAACAGACAGTTCTTTTTCCACGTGGTTTTTGAAAAAGCTTTTGGGGACATTGTTTTGAATAGGGGATTTGAATCAATGCAGGACATTTATTAATACAAATGGAAATATAAGAAAACTTTACTAACTGAAGTATGCAACGGTTACGAACACTAAAATAATTAGCTAATTCTCGGAATTAAAACATGTGTTACTTTGATGTGAGGAGTATAATATATTATATATGTATTGTTAATCGTTCAGTAGAAAAACAATTATGTTTGGTAGTTGGAAAAGAATTAACTTCAAACAAAAAGAAAAATATAATTTAAAAAAGCAACGCTATTTATTTGTTTTCCGGCAAATATATATTTCGGGAGTAAATGTTCTCCCTTCTTCAGTATCTAATTTTTTCTGAAGAGAAACCCTCAAGATGTACAATATATATGCTAAAGCTAATTAGTTACTTAACAAAAGGATGCATTTCAATGAAATAACAGGTCATAAAAGTATATTTAAAATGTGGGTCAAATGAATTTTAGTGGAACTATTAATTTATTTTAAATTATTTTAAAAATTTGTAACCTGAACTTAATTATTTAGAAATAATTTTAAAAGAGGTGAATCTCCATTGCCAACATCATCATTTAATCGTTTTTCCATAGGTTGCCGCATAATCCAAAGTGTCTCGTACGCGTCCAGTTTCCTCAAATTTCGTATTTCTTTGATAACTTCCAACTGCTACCAATTGACGTTGTGTCTTTCGCAAATGTGACGGGCTACCGATGATCGCACGTCTTTTACTTTATTTTTCGTTAGTGCTGATTGTGCTTCTCGAACATGCTCGTTGAACCGGACTTTCACGCTGCGTTTTGTCTGCCCAATATATACTTTTTCGCATTGCTGGCAGTTAATCTTGTAGATCCCTCGCTTTTCATGTTTGCCCCTTTATGTATTTGATTCGCGCTACGTTGGTTTTAAGCTGAAACGGTGAGCTTCTGGTCACCATTTGGATACCGTTTTTCCTCATCATTCTATTAAGGGCACTGCTAACCTCCGACATGATCATTACTGCTCTTTGCGTTGGTTCGTCCTTGAGTGTGCTTAGTTTTGTGAGCTTGCGTCTTTGTACTCTTTTTTCCATTTTTTCCCCATTCGTTTTACTAACATGGGGTCGTATCCATTTTTGACAGCTGTGTCCATGATGTAATCTTCCTCTTTTTTCCGGTTTTCTTGGCTTAAGGGGACGGCAATCATTCGATGTAGCCAAGTCCGGAAAGATGCCATTTTTTTCAAAAAGCTGTGATTTGACGTAGCTGGTACCGTTCTTTGTGTGCTGGTGCTTTTTCGGTGTATATCAAACTCAAAACTGCCTGTTGTCCTTGTTATTTTCAGATCTAGAAATGGGATAGTGCCAAGTTCAAGTTTTTATGTACGGAGTTGAGTTTTTTTAATATTTTTTTGGGCTTCATTTCATTCTATAACGGCAATCACATCATCCACATAACGATACCAAATCCTGGGCATACAACCAGACTCTTCAATTTTGCTCTCCACCCATTCTAAAAATACTTCGCTAAGTAAAGGTGACAACGGGTTGCCCATAGGTGCGCCGGTTTTTTGCTTGAAAACCCGACCCCTAAAGGTAAAATAATTTTCTGCAATGCAGACTGTTGCTAATTTTCTAATGGCTCTAGCTTTCTTTTTCCCGTTGATTGAAGGGTCTTTTCTTGCCAGCGAGTCTTCTAAAAGGGCCAACGCTTGCTTCACAGGAACACTAGGGAAAAAAGACTTCACGTCAAATCACACCAATTGTTCTCCTTCGTTTATCTTCTGACTGTCTGTTACTCTTCTTACTAAATCTTGCTCGAAACTACACCTAGTTTTCCACATTCCTCCAGTACCCATCTGGCAATTTTCGTTGTCGGAGCGTCTGTAGACGTTATTATTTCTCGTAGTTCATTGCCTTCTTTATGGACTATCGGAAGGCATTTGATTCTCAACAAAACAGGGTTGGGAACTCGTAGTTTACTGACGTCCTCAATTCTTCCTTTGCACTCCTTTAACGTTTTCTCGACCCTTTTTACTGAGTCTGGGAGTGGTTCATTCCTTAATTCGAAGAAGTCCCCACTCGTGAGTTTTTCGAACACTAAATCATCGTAGCGGTCCTTGTCCATGATGACTACTTTATTTCCTTTGTCCGCCTTTAAAAAATATACAGATTTTTCTTTCAATTCTTTCAGGAGCTTGATTTCGTTTCTGCCGTGGTGGGTAATTTTACTTTCCCTTGATTCGATGATTTTCCTTGTTTCTTCTCTAATGTGGTGTTTTTTCTCAATGGGCATATATTTTATGGCCGCTTCTACATCCATCACAATATCCTCTGTGGGCAGTTTGTCACATTTGATCGCATAATTTAAGCCCATGTTTAGTTAGTGTAACTGGGATTCGGTGAAGGTTTCTGACGATCTGTTTACGACTAAATCTGGAATTTCTGCTACTTTATTCTTAACGATGGTTTCACCTTCAATTTTTTCCTCAAAATTTGTCGCTTCCGATCTTTTTCGCATTCGAAGGCCCTTTCTACTTTGTTCAAAGCTTCCGTCATCCATCCTTTTCTGCTATGGAAGTCATAGCATATTTTCAAATGCAAATGATAAGCTCGTATTGTGATGTCATCTAGCTTCGCGTAAAGTCGGTTGATGCTGTCCTTGATGAGGTTCCTTTCCATTTCTACCTTACGTTTTTCCGCCTCTGGTAACGAAATCCTTATTTTTATGCAATGGCTCCTTGGAACTACTTTAAATGACAGGCAAAGTTTTAAAAACTTGATGTCTTTGCTGATTCTACCTTGAGCTCTTTTCAGCTTCAGGAAATGGTAACTTCAGTTAAACAAAAGCAGCAGAAGAAAACAAAATTAAAGTACTAATAGTGATAATGCAACAATAATTTAAATAACAGAAATAACGCTAGAATAATATTCTCTTTTGTATATTATATTATTTAATTATATTTATTTGCGTTAGTTAAATTAGGACAGGGCCTATGCTATCATGTCTTACTGAAATGACGGCCCAATACATAAAAAAAAAAATTCAGGACGAACGAAATAAATAAATCATTGTACCAAACTGAACGGAAGTAGAGGAATTGAATGTAATGGAAATCTGTTTAAATATTTGACAGAAGTAAAATTAAAGCTGAAGTCGGGTGAGAACTTCCTCTCCCCGCCCTTTTTTCCCAAAGTTTCAAATATTCCTTTCCCCGCTTCCTTTTTTTTTATCTCGTGGTAATTAGCGAAGGATTTGATCTTTAGTCATATTTCTATTATATACGTATATTATATCTCATTTTAATATTGATGTTATTTATTAATTAATGTTAAACGCATGAAAAATAATTATAACAAGGAAAAATAATCGGGTCGCCATCAAATTCTTGGAGATGTCAAGCCGATTATGAGCTGTTTTTTTTGTAATTATTCGAATGAAAAAAAAAAGAAAAAACTGAAAAGTCTTAAGGCGTAATTGCAAAACGAATATTTAAGATTAGGTTTCAAGAGTAAAGGGAATAAATTAAATTTAAACTTTAAATGAAATCAGCTTTGATAGGATTCAATAAAAAACCATGAATTGCTAAAATTAACAACGACTTTCCTTTCCAGTGGTCTTTCTTTTCCAGAGGCAGTGAGAGTGCAGGGTAAGTATGCCGGGGAGAGGGTAGGGTTTGAAAAAATCCGCTGAAGTCGGTTTCGCGTCGCGCGCAGTACGCGGTACCTTTGTTGGATTGCCTTTTTATTTAGCGTAGCTTTCGTCGGCTTCAAGTTAACGTAGTTTTTTTTTTCGGTACTGCGGAATGGAAATTAGATTTTTGTACTTTGACTGGATTAATGAAGTAATACGGAGTAACGTAAAGTAGGTTTCTTCTCCGTATGATTGTGGTTTCGACGCGTTTGAAACGGGCGTTTGATGGTGGCTGAAAAATGTCATTGAGCGTAATCCATTTTAAGACCCGCGACCGATCTAGCTGGCCGACAAGCAGCCACAGCGAAAATAGATTATGGTGCACGGATTGGTTGACTGGTTGGTACCATTCGTTGGCACGACTCAGACTTAACGTCTAGAACCGATGAGAGGTTGGTTCCGACTTCGTTCGTGAGTTTAGACGGTAAATCATTACACAACCCAAAACACAAAAGCTTAATATCCCTCTATCTGGCCTAACCTAGGGCCTATCAGCTTAACCCATCCTGCACCTATATAAAGTCATTTCCTCCCTCGCATCCTTTAGACACTGAAGATGACTCAAGTGACTTGAAACGCGTCTGCTCACTCTCAAAATAAGTAAGGCCCGGCGGCTTTTCAAGAAAAAAAAAGAGAATTAGCCTGCGAACATCAACTAAACAAAATAATTGAATTGAATATTGTTTTTTTTTATCTTTTATTGTATGTATGTTGAATTGAAGTTATAAATACTCGTATACTCGTATGTCTGAAATTCGCTTTGTTGTGTGAATTTTTATGAATAATTTCAATATAGCAAATTAATAACACAAACTAAATCCATAGATTGTACAGAATTTCATGCAAGAAATCGAAAAATCATTATTGAAAAATGGTTACAAATGCACTTTAATTTGCAATCAATTTAAGAAATTAAACTGTCGAAAACTAAATGAGATTTTAACTTTTAGTCACAAAATTAAAAAGAAATACGATCCCATATGAGTAGGCGTAAATATAGTAATTGTTAGTTAACTAAAACAGTGCCTAAAGGTCAATGGTACGGAAATAAAAAAGGAAATTGGGAACGTCTGCATAATATTATCGCCCACCGCAATGTTTTGGAAAATGTAATATGAATTGGTTCACCACATTTTCAATGCAATGCATGGCCATTTGTATGCTTTATTTATGTATTGTATATTACGAGTAAGTTTGCGATTTCGCTATCAAATTTATAAAATACGTGCGATAAATAAAAATGTGGCTTAATAGCTTGCAGTGAAATAGTTTATTAGCTGACAAAATTGCTCTCAGCGACAACTTAAATGTTTTGAAATATGTTAAGTGATTTCATTTTAAAAGTCTGAAATCGATTATTTGAAATTGTAGTCATAATTGAAATGCAACTAAAAATGCGTCAATTCGTTATCGACAAAGCAATTTTTTTCAAGTAGTCCAACAGATATTTGCTCTCATGAATATAATTTATATGAAAATTCATTAACTACAAAACATGCGAGCAGAAACGTGATTTAGCATAAGCTTTGTAGTAAATATTTACTCGCACACTTTACTGATTAAGTTCAAGGTGAAAAGTACTTAAATATGAAAACTTTATGAGCAACCAGATCTAAAATATGTTTTATAGCCAGATGTACTTGTAATGTTCGCCTTTAATTATGCAGATAAAATTCCAAGCAAGCACAAATTTTGTTTACAATCAGGCTACTAATTAGCTTTAAGCGTTCTCTTCTATTTTTCTGCTTTAAAAGGAAAGCCATAAGTATATTTCTTCTATAAATCTTACATGGGTAGACGTTTGTACGTGAAACGTGATGCATTACAAACTGCAATCTCGCACATGATTGTCTATAAAATGCACTCTAGAAGGCTCAATTTACCAAGGTGGGATGAACTATTTAATAACAACTGTAGGATGTTAAAACAGATAAAAGAATAAGAAAATCTAAGGAGTTTGTTCGATAATCTAGAAAAGGAATATAAACATTTGCCAAAGGAAATGTTATATCGACCCACAAATAATGGTTTGGTGCAGCAATTTTAATTCAAAATGTACGTGACGGGATACAATTTACAATCGTCTGGCAGCTTCACGTTCTAGTGTCGCGCAGACAATACATGAACATGTACGAGTATGGAAATAAACACACAGCTGAAGATGATTTTTATAGTTATTGTTATTATTATTCAAGACAATACTTTTGAATAAATTCAAGATGTTATCGGACATAGCATCATCAAATCTGCAAACGCACTAGTGGATGAAGTGAAAATGTATGTTTAAGTGGCAATGATGAGCTCTTAGTGAAGTGCGTCCCAAGACAATTATTGTTAAATTGGACTGAATTTACCGGAAGCTGGCAATTTTAATTTTTTCGGGCATTTTTTGGTTGAACAACTTGAGCTTTTTTTCAAGTGAAGAAAGAGGTAAGCAAACAATAATAACTAATTTACTTCCGACTTTTGTTACTTTAATTTGACAAAGGTAATTTGCTGATCTTTATTTAGAGATTATACTACGACAACAGCTACATAATCTGAAGCTTGGAAAAAAATTGGCAACCGTATCTTTTCAGTATACTTACAAAATATTTAAATCAAAAGATCAATCTGATTAATACTTCAAAACCAGTTGTGAATAATTTGCCTTTCAAAGTTAATTTTTAAGATATTTTTTCTGTATTCTGTAATGTGCGCCCTATGAGGGAATCGAATTAATTCCGATTCTTAAAGAATATTCACTCATACTAACAGGTTGTGTGCCGGCTTGCACCTAACGAAGGCCTTGCAAATCCACTTGTTGTTTGTCGACTCGCACACAACGAAATTGCGAAACGAAGAATATTCTAAGACAGGGAAATGTCAAAAGAGAAAGAAAAAACAAAGGAAGTTTTTTGGGGGTTCGGTTCGAACAATTGGGAGTGCAACACCGCATCAGCGCTCGTGTTCCGTAGAGAAATTTGTTTACAAGTGTCGGGGTTCACAATGTACGATAATTACACGGAAAATCTTTGTTTGGCGACATATCGCCTTGAAACAAGCCAAACTTAGGTTGAAAGCACCGAAGCAAATGAGTAGCAGCCGGGAAAGTGAATCGTACAAGCGAACATTCGACTGTGCACATCCGCGAGCAAATCAACGTGGGACGTGAGAAAAATTGCATTGACAAGGTCGGAAAAGCGTGAATTCTGCTGATTGTCGCAAAGAGGAAGAACAGTACCTACCCAAGGAATAGACAATAATTCACTTTTCATGCACGCAGCCACATCAATTGTTGACGGAACTGTCGTTTATGTGCCCCCCTTAAAAGAAGAGTTTGCTTGCTCGCTTGTCTGCTTGCTTGCGATTTTGTGTGTTTTACATGCTTTGTATCGCGCGGATCCAGCTGTACGCAGCGACTGCAAGGAAACTAGAGGAAACCAAAGAATTCGAGGAAAATGGCCGTGTACCGAGGAGGAATATATAACATCCTAAAATTTCAACTTAAATCGGTGGAGCAAAAAGGAGGCGTTCTCTGCAACCAAATAAGGTGCGTGTTGCGTCTGTAACAGTTTTGTGTTGAGAATTTTTCTTAAAGTTAAAGAAGATATATATAACTATCCTAAGTATAGTCAAATAAGTGAATTAGCGGTGAGGTCTGTCGTTATCCTCTGCATTAGCAATAAAAACAAAAAACGGGAAATATTGGTCAACGCTGACGTGCCAAAATTAGGAAGTTCTGTCTAGAAAAAAGTAATAATTCTTACGAATAATTCAGTTTCATTGGATAAATGGAAAAACTACTTACAACTTAGAAGTAACCTGACAATTTTTGGATTTTTAATATCTATTCAAGTAACTGATTAAAAATTATTTTCAGTTTTGAGATTATTCAAAATAACTTCCTGATAATAATTATCATAATCATATTTGACAGTTTAAGAACTAAGGAATTCAATTTTTTTTCCATTTCAAATACCTGCATCAAGCATTGTTTATTACATGATAATTGTTTCGCAAATTTTTTTAGAGTTCTTAATTATTTGAAGTTTTTGAATGTTGATGAATTATTTATAAACAAAAATTGCTCAATCGCTTATTAAGTTTGGGTGAAGAATTAATTTCCTATTGAGGGAACGCATCAGTCAGTCAATGTTGAAAAGATTGCAGGACTAATAACCAATGAAAAGTATAGGCCTACATAAACCAAGTTCAATCCAATCGACTTTACAAAGAAATTAAGCTAGAATTCCAAATTACGAAAGTATCCAGATTATTTATTTCAGAGCACTATTTTTTTTTTTGGTAAAATTTCTGCTGCTGAATTTTTAAAATAATTTTTAATTTTCAGACACTAAGTCAACGTTTTTTCTCTAAAGCTAACACGGTTATAGTGATAGTTGTTAAAACAAGTTGAGTAAGCAGGAGAGTGCTCCTACCAGAAGGTCTTTGTAAACATCCTAGGGTTAGAAACAAGTTTTCTAATGGCGTGAATCGACAACTTGAATTATTCATCCAATACTTAGATATGAAATCGTTCAAATTTATACAAAAGATGCGCAGTTTCTTTCATAAGCACAGTGCAGCCGCCATTTTAATCTAGCTTAAATGATTTTTCTGAATGCTCGGCCGATTGAACATGCTCAAATTAAAGACTATTCCTTAAATTTTCATGAAAATTGAAAGAAAATAAAAGTGCCTAAGTCAATTTTAAATATATATAGGGTTTTCCAATAAGAGGTGTTATTTTGAATCGATCTTCTGATTTAACACCTTGCGACTTCTTCCTTTGGAGCCACGTGATAGAGAAGGCCTATGCCAATAGCCCAGCGTCGATTCAAGATCTCAAAGATGAAATTCGTGAGGCTATTGAGGACATACGGCAACCACTTTGCGATTTGGTTATGGAAAATTTCATGAAGAGGATATGGTCCTGTAAGCGTGTCGTAGTGGTTATTTGCTCAATGCTAAATATTGCTATTAACGGCATATTTTCTTCTTTATAATGAAATAAACACTCGATCATTTGTATTAAAAATGGCATTTTTCTTTTAATATTAAAATAACACCTCTTATTGGAAAACCCTATATCAACCATAAACACGTGTTATTGTCGGTGTAATTCCATATAATTGAAATGGCTATAACTCACTTGATTATGATTCGATCTCAATTAAATTTTGTGAACATATATATCTTATGTTAGTCTATATAATTGCGAAATTTCAAGAAGTTTAAAGGTACCGTTTTGATTTTATGGGCAAAAATGTAAAATCTACAAATCATACTATTATTAACAAAGTTGAGCGAATTTCGATTTCAAAGGTATTTGTTGCCCTTGAACTCATAAAGGTCCACGTTTGTGATAATTTTCAGATTTTTCGGTGTCCAATCGCGAGGGGCGTACACAAATTTTGGGTACATTTTGCATTCCCGTGGACCCCCTAACTCATAAAATGATTTTTTTATTTCAGATTCTAAAAGTTCTAATCAAGACCTTTCATTTGATACCCCACTCGACTACCTTTGATGAAAAAAAAATTTTAAGGGCCAATTCGTTATTAGGGGGGACCCCCCTTAAACATTTTTTAAATTTTTGTTAAGGCCTTAACCATCACTTTTGACCTTTTCACAAAGTTTGAGCATTCTAGCTTCTATAGTTTCTGAGCAAATCAGCTGTGACGCACGGACAGCGGACAGACGGACGGGCGGACAGACGGACGGACAGACAGGTCGCGAAACTAGTAGGTCTTTGTAAAAAAAATTTTTACAAAGACCTAAAAAGGGATGAATGTGTACTTACACAGACTTGTTAGGATAACAAACATTTAGGAAAGTACAGGACTAGGAGTAGTTGTGGTTGATAAATGTATATCAGCGATGAGACGGTAAAGAAATAGATAAGAATCGATAGGAACTGCCGAACAAAGTATTTTACACAGTAAAAAAAAGGTTGGTGTTCATAGTTGCATTTTTGAAGGAAGGTTATGCCTGATGAAAATGTAAAATTAAAAGGGATTAAACCCGAATACGATTTTTTTTAAACACTCATATTTCATGTCTGAGTATTAATTTAATGTCATATCTTCCTTTCACGTGAAAACTGTTTCCTCAGAATAACTTTTCATTGTAAATTACATTAAAAAATCAAAAGTCTTATTTCGACCAGAAGAATGTTCAAGAAGTAAAAACTATTTTTCCATGTAATGAATAAAATTATAATGAATTGTTAAAAAAACCACGATCTTTCCTTCCAGTAGTTAGTTCCTTCCTTTGCACAGGTAGGTGACAACAACGGTAGGTATGTCGTCGAGCAGGGTAGGGCCGTAAGTGACCTTCCGTAAGGTTCACTCATGGTTCTCTGAACATCATCTTTTCCCGGTTCGGTTTCGGTACGCGGTACCATGTTTTGTTTTTTTTCTTTATTAGAGTAGGATATTTTGGAGTTTGCATTAGAGCAGTACCGCGTCGGTTAAAAAGCAAAAAAAGAAAAAAATGGGAACACGCAGCCGCCGCGAAATAGATTACGAGTGCACGGACTGGTTGATCGATTGAGTACCAATCGTTGGCACGACTCAGACTTCACGTCTAAATAACCGATAAGGGGTCGGTTTAGATTTCCTTGGGGAATCACAAAAGTTTAGCTTTTTTTTCATTTAAAACTTTTTTGAAAAATTCATTATGTAGTACTTGAATATGGCGCCACGAAACACTTGATGATCGGTTATTTAACCGCATCTTTAGTAATTTATGAGCATAGACTTCAGAATTTAATTTTGAATACCTAGCCTAGTATATACAGGTATATTATGCTGACTTTTCATTTATATTGTTTGAGCCAATCTTGTAATTGGAATTTAGTCTATAAGTTGGTCGAAATAAATAAATAACACCCGGAACAGCTCGGGAGTCGGGACATAATTTTCTGCTCCTCTATTGCTCGGGGCATCCCCGTGTTTCATTTTGTTCGTCAACTCTTGCCACCTTGAAATTATTTTGCTTGCAATATGAGTTACAAAGTCGTTACTGTCTTTCAATTTTATTGAATATTACGTTTTAATAGTATTTAAAGTATTGAGAGAGCTGGAAAAGTGAAAAAAAACTGTGTGATACTAAAAATTATTTCTGACTGTTTTTGCGCAACAAAACAAGATTTACGAAATGAGTTCGTTTATCGTAATGCCGGTAGCAAAATTGGGTCCGGTAATTTAAAAAGGAGCTATCAAAAGAAAGCAGGCTCAAGAAAATCTAAGTGGATCTTTACATAAATATATAAAAAGTGATTATCAAGAAACCTCTACAAAACATTTATTGACTGAAAGTTACTCTAATCCTGATCCAGCTGAAAACATTCCTTCCACATCATCATGGGTGCCGCCGCCGTTATCAAGTAAAAACAGCGAGGATGCCGATGAATTAACTACATCCATCGTCTCTCAGGTCACCGTTGCTGCCGTCATCGCTATCCAGTCAAGAACATGAATCTGAGCCCGAGTCGATGTCTATATCCATGAATTCTCAAAATGACCCCGGTTTGTAGCCCATACCAATTACTGATGTAGACCGAACTGAGATTGTATTGAAAGGTCCAATCCGGGTTAAAGTTGATCTATTTTCCGTAAATGATAATTGACGGCGATTCAGCGAATATCACTATAATAAGATATTAGTTAACGGTGAAAAGTTTGACAGGCGCTGGATGATTTATTCACAAACAAATGATGCCGTTTACTGCTTTCCGTGCTGAATATTCGGGCTACAAAATGAAAAGATTGGATCAAGTGTAGGAGTCTGTCATTGGAAACACTTTAGGTAATCTAAAGTCTCACGAATCTACTCGATAGCACAAAGATTGTATGTTGAAATGGATTAATTTAGAGAATGGTTTCACTATTGACTCCTTAGCCCAGTCACAAATTGAACAAGAAAGGCAACGTTGAAGAGATATTTTAGAACGATTGCTCGCAATTGTAAATTTTTTAGCATCTCACAATTTGGCCTTCAGGGGTCATAGAGAGGAGTTAACATCTGACACAGATTCGAGTGAGACAAGCGGCAACTTTATAGATTTGATAAAATCAATAGCCCGATTTGATCCCGTGCTGAGACTTCACCTAAATCAAGTAAATGATAAGACGATTAATGACCACTATATCGGAAAAAATATGCAAAATGAGCTCATACAATTAATGGTAAGTCACTTGAAGACTCACATTGTTGAAAAAATAATAAATCATAAATATTACTCGATTATTCTTGATAATACTCGCGACGTTTATCGTGTTGAGAAACTTTCAATTATTATAGGTTTTTTTAATACAAATGCAGCTGAAATTGAAGAACATTTCATTGGTTTCTTAGGTGTCGAAAAAATGACAGCTGAGAGTTTGACTAGTTATATAATCACAGAATTAGAACAGTTAGGTATATCATTGCAAAACTGCAAAGGCTAAGGATATGATAATGGTGCCAATATGCGTGGTGAAAAAAGTGGTGTCCAAAAACATATTCTTGAAATTAATCCACTTCCTTATGTTTTATCTTGTAGGAGTCATAGCTGGAATTTGATCCTAGGAGATGCAGCATCGTCTTGTGTCCAAGCAAAATCTTTTTTGGTTTGCTTCAAAGGTTTTACACTCGGTTTGTCGGCTCAAGTCAGAGGTGGGCTATTTTAAATGCTCATGTAAAATCGGTATCGCTAAAACCACTTCTGAAACTAGATGGGAGTGCATAGGTGAAGGCCGTTAAATACCAACTAAGCGGTATATATGATGCTTTAAAGGATTTAGCAGAAAATACAACAGATTGTCAGTTGGTCAGTGAATGTCATTCTATAGAAAAGGAAATCACTAGCTACGAATTTGTAGTTTCTCTTGTCATATGGTATGACATTCTTACAAAGATGAATGTTATAAGTAAAATGTGGCAAAGCGAAAACATGCACTTATATGTGGCTATACAACACCTAGACGCATTCACAAATTAGATCAATAATTATCGAGAAAATGGTTTTCAGTCATCCCTTGTAACAGTGAGTCAAATAGGCGTGGAAAATGATATTGACAGACAGTTCAAAGAAGTCAGAAGACGACGTAAAAAAAAGGCAGTTTGATTATAAAGGGGAAGATGAAGCTCATAAATTGAGTGCGGAAGAGACTTTCAAAATAATCTATTTTTATATCATTGTCGACAATGTGCGCGCAAGCTGCCATCCTAGGTTTGAGGCACTTAAACATCATGAGAGCATATTTGGTTTCATGTATTATATAAAAAGATTAAAGGAAATTAGTGACAGTGAACTTTTGAAGCAATACAGCGACTTGCAAATGTCTATGACAGTAGGAGAATCATGTGATATTTATGGAGATGAATTGTACGAAGAAGTGAATGTGTTCATCCGTGTGTATGAAGGAAACGACGACATTATCTCGGTGCTGAAATACATAATAGAAAAAAAATTAACTGAAGTTTATCCAACTATCGAAATAGTCCTGAGAATTATTGCCACCACACCTTTTACAGTTGCGTCTGCTGAAAGGAGTTTTTCGTGGCTTAAAATTATTAAAACATATTTGAGGAATCCGATGACACAAGATCGGCTTTCAGCCCTTGCTATTCTTTCAATCGAAAATGACGTAGCTCATTCGTTAGATTATTGTGCTTTAATTAAAGATTTTAGTCTTAGGAAAAGCCGCAAACATCAATTTTAAAATTTATCATCATCATTGTTAATTTTGTAAATCTTTCAATGTAAAATATTTTAAACTTAAATTTTATTTATTTGTATAACTTTAGCATTTCTCGTCAAACATGACAAATACCTAAACCAAAAAACCAGACCAATACGCTTCACATACTTTTCACGAAGGACAAAGGGCTTCGCAAAGACCTGCCGCTTGGAGCCTCGCAATGGGTAAGGCCGCCGCTGCTTATGAGCTTTGTAGATTTTATGAATTGGGTGTTTTGCACTTCAACCTTCACAAGTTCATAGTAACCTTTCCTCATTGAAGTACCTAGAACTCCCCGATCGATCGCACCTCTCTTACAAGCGAATGATCATGGCTGGTGCCAAATATTGAAGATGCTTCTCAGCGAGGCAATAATTTTCCAGACTGTCTCTCCTGCTGTGGACAGAGTGTAATGTGATGCCTACGCCCGGGAATCGAAGTGATTCCGATCCCGAACCCTTGCACTCGGCCAGATGGGTATGACCTCGAGGTGCAAGCGGACTTCATCTTTCGTGCGGATAGCGTTGCACAGAAAATATTTTTTTTTCTTTCCAAATATTTAGATCTGTGGATATAAATATTTGAAACATTATATTAATCAAAACCCCGACACATTTCGAGGCATATCCATCTGGGAATGCCCCCCTCCACCGTTGCCATCAAAACACTATGCCACTGGCGACAAATAAAAAATGCACATTGCCGCCATGTGGTGTTCCATTCCGCACATCTGTTTTGTCGGAGGTTGTCGGATTGACAGTCCGACGCCACGAGGGAGAGAAAACGCGGGAAAGAAGTGATGTGTTTTACGGTGTCCTCCCACAATCTTAACCTTCAAACAAAAGACGGAAAATAGGAGCTAACAGTGGGTAATGAGTAATTGCATTGTTTTTCATTTGCTGTATAATAATTTTCTTATTAACAGAAAAAGAGAGATTGGCAGTCGGTCGTAACGGAGTCAAAAGAAGACGAGCCAACAGATAATAATAATCAAGAGAAATTTCCAGTGAAGGAGGAAAATAAATCCGCCGCCACCGATGCCGAAGTGACGACGAACAACTCGACAGTAAATTTAATAAATGATAAGCACAAAATCAGCAGCAATAATAATACCGGAAACGTAAATGGTCGTGATGATGCAGAAGACACAGTGGTAGTAGTGAAGAGGGAGAATCATTGCCAGCGCAAGAACAACACGATAACACCACCTGACCCGGTTAAGTTGAAGCTTAATGGGACTGCTAACTCAGCTTCCGGCCCAGTGATACCACTTTCATCCCCAAAGAGTAGTAGTTCCTCCCCTACCACCGCAACCATTGTAAACAATCATTCGAACGATGTCGATCGAATACCGAAAATTGTTGGGAAATTGGGAAACATGGAGGCAAATGCAAACTACAAACAGCTGTCAGGTATGTTTAGGTTATTAGAAGCGGTGCTTTTGAACGAGTATTTCAGTGCGGCTGATCATTGTTATTCATCCGGTTAATCAAGTTTATGAAACAACCTAATTGAGTATTAATGTTGGTTGATAGAAATGGAATCTTGTGAAATCTCTAACGAATCTTGAATTATTCGTTGCATTCATATATTATATTGCCTATATTTGATCATGGAAAATCGACACACAAGATCATCTATTTATACAGATTGATATCCTGCACAAGACGTGAATCCGTTCACTAAGATGAGGCAGGTTGAAAATCATAAGTAGTAGAAACCTAACCATAGTAATCGTACGAGTTATATTTCCGTAGATTGGAAAGATTTATATACCAATCGAGTAGATAACTCGGAAACAGAAGGACGGCTTTTGGTCATTGTTACAAGGAAATAACATTTATAGCTGAAAAAAGTTTATCCTAAATGTCTAATATAAAATGTGAACAATTAATGTAGGAGAAGCTCCCATCACAGATTGTTTGGAATATAAAATTTTAAGATTAAAATTCAGATGGTAATTGGACTAATTGAAATAGATCCTGGAGTGTCAAAGTCAAAGAGAGTCAGAAGGTTCAGGGTTAATGAATATTAGTATTTTTGTAGTAGTAAAGGTGTTGAGGATGAGGATTGAGGTATTAAAGATGATCGTGCTACTAATTAGACCAATCAACTAAAGCTAAACCTTAAATGTCACGGGAGTGAAGATCATTTTCAACTAATGACTAATGTACCATTTGATTCAATTTTACATTGGTTTGATTAGGGGAAGTTGTGGTTTCATTGTTGGTTTGTCTTATTTGTTGGCATTTTTTTTTATGTATTTCTTGTGTGTGCAATCACTGGACTATTAGTCCATTTATATGTAGAATTGATAATTGTAGTGTCTATAACAAATAGTGTCAAAACTATAATAAAAACAAGGGAGTAATATACCATCGATAATGTATAGTTATTGATCCAGTTTTGTTTTTTTTTTGTTGTTTCAAAGATAATTTATGTTAAAAAAAGGATGCTTTTAATCTAAAGAAATAGAAACTGAATTGCCAGAAGTAGTTATAGACACAATTAGAGCAAGGTAGAGTAGTAACATAGTAAAAAAATAAATATCATCGAGCTATGCTACTCACCCGAAAATACTATATACGCAGATATTTTTGAATACAATGAAATTCGTCTCGATACCAAGGATAAAAATTTGTAAAAAAAAAATGTAGCTCTAAGTCAATTCAGTACATATTTTGAGCTCTGCAAATCAACTGAATACGGGAAAAGTTATAATTCAATATATCAGGCACTGCAAATTAAATCGATAATAAAAAATATAAATACATTGTAAAAAGTTAAGTTCTACATGATAATTTAAATAGCAATAATATATGAATATTTTTATAAAAGGAGCTTTTAAATTTTGCTAAATTTTCTTTAAAACCTCGTGCTCTACTAGTAAAAATGAAAATATGGTTAACAAATAAATATGCATAAACCCTTAAGCTCCTGGACAATCAAAGGAATTTATGTCTGTTAGATCAAAAAAAAACATCATTTAAAGTCTATAATTAAAACGAGCATAATTTTAAGAAGAAAATATAATCAGGTAAATATAGAATTACAACTAAATACATATATATTGTTAACCACCGTTATAAATACCTGAACTATAGAACCTACAACTGTACTTAAAAGCAAAACATAAAACATTTTAAGAAACAATTAAAACGCATAAGACTTTAAATTTTAGATTACAAAATAAATACTTTCGATAAGTCAAAATAGAAACAAGAAAAAGCAAAACTTTAAACTTCATATCTTTGAAGTTACATACACTTAATTTGCTAACTGTCAGAGAGAACAAATTGTAAATGAATAAGAATCCAAAAAAAAAAAAGTAAATAAAGCACGTACTTATAAAATTTTAGCCAACTAGGGTAATGTACTTTAATGAATTCATATACTTTTCAATTAAAATAATATAATGAAAATAAAATAACTATGAATTGCTAATTGATCAAAGACTTTCCTTTTCAGTGGTTCTTCTTGTTTCAGCGGGAAAGTGAGTGCAGGGTAGGTATGCCGTCGCGAGGGTAGGGTTTCGACAAATCCGCTGAGGTCGGTTTCGCATCGCGCGCGGTACGCGGTACCCTTGTTGTTTCGTCATTTCATTAGAGTAGTTTTCGTCGGTTTAATTTAGAGTAGCATACTTTTCGGTACCGCGTCGGAAATTCAGGAACGCGAAATAAAAATTAGATTTTGTATTCTTGACTGGTTAATGAAGAAATACGGAGTAACGTAGAATAGGTTTCTTCTCCGTATGGTTTTGTTTGATAACGCGTTTTGAAAACGGGCATGTTCAGGTGGCTGAAAATATTGTAATTGAGCGTAACCCATTCGGAGACCCGCGACCGAAATCCTCTCCGAACTAGCTGGCCGACAAGCAGCCACCGCGTGAATGGGTTACGGTGCACGGATTGGTTGACCTGTTGGTACCATCCGTTGGCACTACTTAGACTTAACGTCTAGAACCGATGAGAGGTCGGTTCCGTGTTCGAACTTAAAATGTTGAAAATCATTACAAGAGCCCGTAGAAGATGAGAATGTGTTCTGAAGTTTCATCCGCGAGCCTGCAGCCGCCAATCTTCTTGCAGCGCATTTTCTTAAGATATCCTTCAAGTTTGCAATGTTCCATGAGAAACCCTGTAAGGATCATAAGTTGATTCTTTCCTAGTTCGATGCACGATTTAGATAGTTTTCATCATAGGCAGTAAAGAATGCTTGCGATATTTTAAGCCCTGGATAACCTCTCCAGAGTTTGTTACGTTTTCTTGCTTCGATTTCTGTGTCTCCGAAAAATGTGCTTTTCAACCGTACTTAAAGATTTAAAGCCAACGAATGCCGCCCTTAATCTTCCCCTCTTTGAGTTCGCTACCAACCGCTACGGCGCGCTCGGGCACCAAGTGCAGAGTAAACCTTCTTCTTTTCCTTTTTTTTAAACAAACATTTTCGATGTTGTTGTTGATAATTCTAAGGTTTTATTAGCTACTTGGATGCCAGATAATATGGTTCTGATTTTGTTCTTGTAACCCTGTGTGTATGCAATGTTACGAACTTAGTGCCATTGCACATTGACCACCAAAAAGAGGCCTAGTATCATTCGCCATGATTCGTAGTGCTTACTTCCAGGGTCAAAAACTCCAATACCTACAGCCACTGGTCTATCACTATAGCTAAAACTGGGCTATAGGGAGGATGAGGTGGCATCTCTTCTTAAACTACATTTTGATGATTTCTTAGGTCAACTGCGTGGTGTGATCGTGTTGCATACCACACTTTTTAATTATTTTTAATTGTATATTTTCCCTCTTTCTGCACCTCCTGATGCTAATGATGCTGTTTTAAGACCTCCTCTAACCCCGCCGTAGACGGTGTCAAGCCCGTTTGAGAAAAGAGAAGGGACCCCTTATTTCTCCAACCCACAGCTTCCATGATTCCTCATCCCAAACCCCCTAATTAAATGGTAGTAAATGCTCTCGGGGTCGCACATTGAGTTGACTGTATATACATGTACAGCTCTATTACTAAATCCTACTTACACCTTCTTTCTGGGGACGTAAGAGGGTGGAGGCGGGTCTTCCGCGTCCGATAACGGAATCAATGTAATAACCATGCCTACGGAATGGAGATTAGGCAACGGGCTAGTGCCTCATCCCTGGAAAACCAAACCATGTTTTAAAATCTGCAGAAGAGCCTCGAAATGGATTGTACTTACGGCAAAGACGTCGCAAATGGGAAGGGGACTATGGCATTAGATCCTGGAATGTCAGATCACTCAATTACCCTGGCGCTGTTAAGGAACTGGATTGGAAATGATATTCAAGGCATGAGATCGCGCACAATATTCTAAAGTGGGAAGTCTACTGGAAAACGAGAATTCGGAGTGGCCTTAATTGTGTCTAGGGAGTTTAAATTGAACGTTATTGATTTTAAGGCAGTTAATGAACGGTTGTGTGTGATCCGTGTAAAAGTGAAATTCTTCAAAATCGAACTGATTAATGTACACGCCGCGACCGAAGAAAAGGGCGAAGAAACGCAGGAAATGTCCTTAAAACACCTGGAAAGACTAGTTAACTCATTGCCTACAAACGACACAAAAATAATTCTTGGTGATCTCAACGCTAAAGTTTGCAATGAGATATCTCACCGAGGAACGACTGGAGGATATAGCCTCCACGATGAAACAAATGACAACGGCCGACACCTGATTGACTTTGCATGTAGCAGAAATCTAGTCATACGGTCGACTTGCTTCCCAAATCGACGCATCTATAAAAGGACCTGGGTATCACCGTATGGCAACACACAAAACCAGATTGACCATGTTCTGATCCAACAACGTTGGGCCTCGAGCATTCTTCGCGTGCGTACATACCGAGGAGCTAATTGCAACTCAGATCATTACTTGATCAAATCAACCTATCGATGTTGTATTTCAAAAATATATTCGGCGAAGACCAGCCCGCAACAAAAATTTCACATCGGAACGCTCCAAACGGCGTCTGTGGCCAAAATTTTTACGGAGACCCTCGACAACCAGCTGGCTCCCATCTAATCAGACGCATCGATGAAAACAGGCAACGAGCTCTGGACGGAAGTGAAAGCGGCTATTAAGACCGTGGCAGAACACACAATCGGACATCAAGCCCGGCGCAAGAGATATGATTGGTTCGATGATGATGCCAGAATGCATTAGACAAAAAGAATCAGGCGTACAAAGAATACACAGGCAGGAAAGCCAGGACGAAGGGAGAATACTATGAAAATCTCAGAAGAGTAGCGAATAACATAATTAGAATTAAGAAAAGAACATGGTGACCAATTGAGAAGTATAGATGTAAGTCTAGCGAGCAAGAACACAAGACAAGCATACAAAGCAGTTAAAAGCCTGAAACGTCGTTAACAGCCCAAAACCACGCTCTGTCGTGATGACATCGGCAATATCATAGCTGAAAAAATCAAGATCAAGGAAGGATGGGCATCATATTTCAAGGACCTCCTTAATCCTCCGCACAGCTCCAGAAAATCGGAGCATAGGTATGTTTCCGGAGAGCTTCCATTGGCCCCACCAGCTCTGGATAAAGTTTACGCTACCATCAAAACCGAAAAGAATAATAAAGCGCCGGGCATCAATGCGATTCCAGTGGAGCTCATCAAATACGTTGGTAGTAGTGTTCATAAAGCTATTCAAAAAGTCATCCAGCACATTTGGCAACAAGAACACATGCCGAACGAGTTGAGCCAATCAATTATATTCCTTGTCCACAAAAAAGGTGACAAGCTACAGTCCGAAAATTATACAGGCATATCACTACTTTGTACGGCGTACAAAATATTTTCAAAGATCTTCGGAAATAAAATCAGATCATATGCCAACAGTATTAGTGGGGAGTATCAAGGTGGTTTTAGAGCAGATAGATCGAGGATAGGCCAATTGTTTACAGTCAAGCAGGTACCTGAAAAGTGCTGGGAGTTTAATATAGATGTACACCAAATCTTCGTTGGCTTTAAGCAAATATACGACATTATTGATCGTAACATACTGTACCAAATAATGCTTTGCTTTGGAATCCCAGCCAAATTAGTCCGTCTTACCAAAATGACAATGACGTCGACAACCTCCCATGTCCGCATCAATAACCAACTCACCGATGCCTTTGACACAAATATCAGAGTAAAGCAGGGAGATGGGCTGGCCCCATTACTATATATTCAATTAAGCTCTAGAGTACGTCATACGGAAGCTACCTGTCAATACGCGAGGTACATTACTATACAAGTCGAGCCAAGTAGTAGCCTATGCGGACGACATCAACATTCTGTCACGGTCATTAACAACTGCCAAAGAACTCTTCCTGAAACTCGACAGCGAAGCAAAACTGGTAGGGCTACAAATCAATGAAAATAAAACGAAGTGCATGACGCATTCGGTGGAAAATACCTCAAATACAAAAAATTTCACACTTGCTGAATACAGTATCGAGAATGTTAGCGAATTTGTGTATTTAGGCGCCAAAATAACGAAAATGGACAATGAAAGAGACGAAATACGCCGAAGAATACAGGTCGCAAATAAAATATTTTATTCAGTTTTGACGATCTTGAAGACCAGCTGCATGCACAGGAAAACAAAGCTCCAAGTATATAAATCTGTAATAAGACCTGTGTTATGCTGTGGGTGTGAAACATGGACCCTAACTCAAGCATATATTGAAGGCCTTAGAGCTTTGGGTCCTGAGACGAAAAGTCGGAGTGAAGCTAGACGGGGAACAATGGCGAATTCGATACAATCATGCGCTGTATGAAATTTTTGACGAGCCGGAGGTAGGTTGACAGTAAGACTGCGGAAGCTGCAATGGGCTGGACACATGAATTGTATGGACGAACAACGGATACCCAAGAAGGTATTCGTTGGGAGAACTGAAGGCGGGAGACAAGTGGGGAAACCGAGGAAACGCTGGTCAGATTCGGTCGATGAAGACAGTTCATCACTGCTCGGATTTCAAAATTGGAGGACCCGGTCAATGAACCGAGACAGTTGAAGGCGCCATTTGCAGAAAGCGAAGGCTCGAGAGGGGCTGTCGAGCTACGAAGAAGAAGTCCCTAGAACAGTTTTTTTTATTTTAAATGCTCTGGCCAGTCATCTCATTTCACTAATGGTGTCCGGACTTGTTAACCTGATGGGTAAGGTCTGTTGACACGGTCCCAGACTTCACGTCTGCAACCGATGAGAGGTCGGTTTAGATTTCCTTCGGGAATCTCGAACGAGAACGAGACGAACTAAATTCATTACAGAGCGCTTTCAGAAGATGGATCACAAGGCGTATAATTGGAGCGAAGCTAGATGGGGATCAAAGGTAAATTCGATACAACCATGAGCTGTATGAAATTTTCAGGGAGCCAGAGCCCTCAACGATTGTAAGACTTCGAAAGCTGCAATGGGTTGGCCACATGAATCGTATCGATGAACAACGGATACCCAAAAAGGTATTCGGTGGGAAAACTGAAGGGCGGAGCCCAGTGGGGAAACCCCGGAAGCGTGGGTCAGACTCGGTCGACGAAGACAGTTCATCGCTGCTCAGATTTCGAAATTGGAGGACGTGGTGAATGGGACGAGACAGTTGGAGGAGCTTTTTGCAGGTAGCGAAGGCCCGAGAGGAGCTGTAGTGTTACGGAAAAGAAGAATCCGGGAAATAGAAAAGATACAATTTGGGGTCAGCTTATAGTATAAAATCCTCCAAAAAATGGCTTGTAATCTTAGAAAACATTCAATATTGAAGAAGGGAGCAACATACTCCCAAAATATATAGGTTGAAAAAAAAATAAATTATAGCGCTTTATTGGAACAGATTATCAAGGATTGTTTTGAAGCGCTGAACATGGGAAAATTCGTGTAGGAGGTTTTTGCTTAAGGAGTAGATCCTGACTATAAAGATAATGATAAATTCTCGTCAGATTGCGGTTGTTGGGGTCGTTTAAATATTGTCGTTTGAATATAAAGTAGACGTAGACATCTTTGAAGTAGATTTAAATTTTTGAATTAGGATGTGCTACTGATGCATAGAAGTTTTCATTTTTGATTTGACTTAAAAATCGATCATTTATTAAAATAGATTACAAGTAAAAAAAATCTTTTGTATGAAATAACTATTGCTTGGAGCTTGTTAAATTGGGCCCTGTTTTACGTGTAAATTCAGCCCTTTTTTGGCCAAGGCCTAAGTTCGATTTAGTTTAGGCCTTTTGCTTTAGGCCGGGGCTTCTCCAAATAAGCCGTGTTTTATCCTTGTAGGACACTCGCAGCTCAAATTTGGGCCATGAATTTAATATGTGAGATGCTTATTTTCGTGTGATCAACTGTTGTCAATAAGATAAATGGACATTCGAAATTTCTCTGAAAATGTAATTCAATGTATCTACCTATATCTGTATAAATCTGATACCATTTCTGCAGAATTAAAAAAAAACTGAGTATTATACTTACGATTTAAACGGTGTCTATTTTTTGAGTCAAAGATAAATCAAAGAACTAATTAAATGAAATGTGTACAGCTTCCTTTGTTATGGAACAAAAGAGTTAGAATTTGAACAAATCTACTGAATTTGGTAATTTAATACTAAGAACATGAAAATATTTAGAACAATGATAGGGTTTAAAAACGAATGAAATGAGGTTTTTATTTTTATTTGTTAAGAAACAATATCATGCAACAGGAAGAAGTCTCTACATCTACTAACAAGGCACTCAAATCTATGAACGTAATTTGGATGAGAACATTGATGAAAAATGTTGTTTTTGAATTTTATCTATGAACATATTTACCATAAATTTACTCTTTCTATCCATTATGTATTTAAAAAATAACTCCACGGATTAATTGAACCTTGTTTGAAATCGCACTTAAAGCTTCCACTTTCAAGTTAATTTTCACGCATCGAAGTATTTCTTAATCGATTGATAAATATCTTTATCAGCAATCACGACTGATTCACATTATCAAAGATAAAAACGTACAGTTACGCCGAAGTATATTTTTAATTCATTGATCACAAAAAGTAAAAACTAAACTCAGTGCAAACACGATAACTAGACTTTCTATTTGTTTTTATTTCAGTCGAAAACAAAAATGCAATTTCTAAATAATATTTATTATTTATATCACAGCATTATGAAGATGACACATTTTTTTCATTAAAAAAAATACTTTCCTTGTAGTACACGTAATTTATCTCTACAAGCTCTACACAAACACACTTTAACATTAAATGAGATACGTTATACTCGTAATATAGCACTGAATGTAAATAATTCGCGTTGATTATTACATATGGGTATACATTGTATTACTGCGACTTTTAAACCGCGTAAATACGAAAATATCACTCGATTATCAATATTAGATATTGCATAAATGCACAAAAAGCTTATTATCAGCGCAATCAAGCGGAATGAAACGCAACACCTGATTTCCTTAGATTACTTACAGATAAGATATTAAACATCGATAATAGTTACACACTTGTGAGTCATATTCGCGAAAATTATATCAAAATCGCGTAAATTGCATAGGGTAGTAGCGGAATAGCCCAACGGAGGTCACACACTAGTGGATTTCGTTGATAATCTGGTCAATGTTGGGTTCAGGCGGCTGATCCTTCAGCAATTCACTTATCGAATAGGACGAAAGGCTTCGCGAGAATCGTTGCTCCACAAGGATGTCCTCGACCGTTTCGACGTGGCCCGCCTTGTGTTTGCGTCTAATCACTTCGAACTGGAGAGTTGGCGTTGTCGATTTCGGCGGACTATCAAGTTCTTCGCAATTATCGGAGTTATTACTCGATAAATGTCCATTCAAAGAATTATCACCGTTCGGTATCTTTTCCGTAGGCAGGTCCGACATGGAATTTGATAGTGGTTGATGAGTTTCTTTGATACTTCCATTAGGACTTGTGTCGTCGTTGCTGGTGGCGGCGGGTGTGTGTGCGGGGCTGCTACGAGTATTTAATTGGAAGGAAGTTTGTTGGGATTGTGTTTCTACTCGGACTTCAGGTATTTTGAAACCCTCAAAAAAACTCATGGTGTGGCGTTTTCGTAGTGCGTCCGAAGAAGCCACATGAATTTTTTGTTTTTGCGCCTTACGTTCATACTCATTTGCGATTTTCGCCACGGAGTACGTCCCCCGAAAGTCCTCGTCCACTTGCTCACGATAGTCGTCTTCACCTGTTTGACTGTGTCCATTACTAACTATTGAACTTCGATTGAGGGTTGTTGGCTTAGTAACCCCTAATGTGCTGTGGCTGATAGTATCTATTGTCTTTCGTCTTACCACTGTGCTGGAGTCAAATCGCCTCCTCACTTTTATGGCCTCCTCGGACTTGGGCGGCCAGGACCTCCTTCGTTTGTGCTCGTTTTCAAGTTCGCGGCGTGCATGCTCTTTAATCCTTCGCCAACTTTGCGGGATCAAAGTCAGGACAGAGTACACGCAGAAGGCGTACTTGAGATAGTGGAGCCAGGCGTCGTAGGGCTCGGGAATCATGATGCTGAGAACAATGATCGAACCGGATCCGAAACGAGATGACTCAGGCGCGATTACAAAGGCGGAACGGGTAAAAGTAGATGCGAGATACTACTATAGTATGCAATAATTCACGTTTGGACCATTTACACGGGAACAACACTATTTTCACAATTAAAACTATGTCAGAGTCGTTTCGGCTTGGCGACGTTTAGTCATGCTTTTATGCACTTGCACGGTTTGCTAATCGCGTCAACGTTCTATAAGCTCATACTCCGGAGTGCTTTGCTTCGGTGACCGGTCTATGGCGCGCTCTCTACAGTTTCTTCTTCGGCTCCACTATTATAAATAATTGAGTCTTGGGGCCAGCAGTATTGTGCCACTCCACGATATTCATACGAGTCTACTTGCCAGCTGGAGCCGCGGTGCACTTATAATTTAGCCGCGGAACGAGCGAGCGGTGCTGGTCGCAGCACTACAGTACTATTTATCTTATCAGAGATGACGAGTGTCAGCACGAGAACGAGCAGTGGCAATTCTGGGTATTTGCGAAGTAACAACACTCGAGTGACTCCTCCAGCGAGGCCCCGCTAGACTTCAGCGCAGACAATAACTCACTCAATACGGCCAAGCTCTTAAATCAATTTACTTAAAAACTGGCAAATATCTGAAGAATCTGAGGAGTCATTGCTTTTCGAAACACGACTGTGGTTGTGGACCGTTGCCACTCTGTTTCCTTGCGCTTGAGCTCCAAGAAAAAAATCACTAGATAAAAACGACGACTGCGGGCTCACCTTTTCAGTTGCTTACTTGTACTTAGCGAACAGCTTCGAAGGGGGGTGAGGAGCCGCACGAGCAACGGCTCAAGAAGGCGACGAAACAATCTGATATTTACTTGAGTCATCGAAATTTTTCCCATTAAAGATGATACTCTTTATTTATACAACACACATAAGTCGCGTTCGATTCGATGATATTGTAGTTATAATAAATTTGTACCATCCTACACCTACAATTAACGCCGTATAAGGAGCAAACACCTTTTCTTTGCGAGCCACACTCGCAGCGGTCAACATTCCATCATTAGAGTGATCTACAAGCTTAAAAAGCTTCGCAACATCAAATAAACCCTCCTACAAAATGGCCTAATCGGCAAATAATAACTACAGGTAACCTTTCGGCGGGTTAAACGAAACGTACTGATGAGATTGATTACGATTTATGGGCAACAGTGACGGCATGAGAAATTTGAACAGGTCATATGTGCTGCTGTGATTTTCCGCTGCACGGAAAACTAACTCTGCGTTACACATGCTGAACATCCAAAGAGTCGAACAACTCGCGGCGAGTATTGAACAAATTATATAATTACTGGCAGTAATTTACAATGACTTAATTAATCATTACGAAAGCCATTAGCGATGGAAAATAAAAATTTTTACATTTCTTTACAAATCAAAAAATTCAGTGAAAGCGAATATTAAATGCATAGCAAATGCTCGTAAACCAGGGAATTGTTAACTTTGTAAGAAATTTGTTGAAGATTTACTCCTTCCATAAAACTGACTTAGTATTAAGCCATTATGATTGAGATGAAGATTAAAACGATATTATTCATTCAATTATTTGATATTAAAGTCAAGAAAAGTGTGAGAGGTCCATGGAAATGAGTGAGATGATATCGGCTCAATGAGCTTGTGAGTGAACGGGGCTCTCTACGTTTAGGGGTCGGCTTCTGTCTTATTTTTCCCATAGCCATTTCCCACTCACAGACTTTTCATCTTGGAAGGAGTTTTAGATTCAAGATCTTTTTTTGGTGATCTTTTACAAATTTTCACATATATACAATTCATAAATAAATGCCAAATATATTCGCACGGGTTGTGCTTTGTCCGAAGTTCAATAATCATTTACTTTACTTAGTTTACAATATTAATTTTTTCGGTGAAACATAACTTTAAAATGTTGACACCCACAACATTATCAAACATGAATAGATTATAAAAAGAAATTTGGTTTAAAATTCATTAGCTTTAACAAATGCAGTTTTAACAAGTTGAGTAAGTAGGCGAGTGCTCCTACCAGAAGGTCTTTGTAACCACCCTAGAATTCAAAAAAAAAAATTTCTACTAGTGTAAATCGGTGACTTGAATTATTCATCGAGTACTTGGGTAAGAAATCGTTTAAATTTATGCAAAAGATGCAAAGTTTCATTCATAAGCATGTTGCATCTGCTATTTTGTTCCAGCTTAGATAATTTTTCCGAATGCTCGGCTCATTGAACGTATTCAAACTAAACACTATTCCTGCAATTTTCATGAAAATTGGAAGAAAATAAAAATGCCTGAGTCAATTTGAAGTATGTATCACCCATCAACACGTATTACTGGTGTTGTAATACCATACAATTGAAATGGCTATAACTAAAATGATTATGATTGAATTTCCATTAAATTTTATGAGCATAAATTACTTGTATTAATCTTTATAATTGCTAAATTTCAAGAATTTTAAAGGTACCGTTTTGATTTTATGGGTGAAACTGTTAAATCTACACATATGTAGTGAACGGTAGGTATAAATGTCCGTAAAGGACTGCAGCGATGGTCTGCTGCCTCGGCGGAAGAAGGTGTTAATATCCGCCGAGAATGCCCTTGTCTGGGGACGCGTGAATGCGCTGGCAGGCTAGCGTTGCGGTGTCTTGGGGCAGGTTCATTCTCCCAGCACAAGGACCCACTACAAAAGAATTTCGTATTCACGAATTCTTGGGTCTCAAAACCGGTCGACTGAAGTCGAAAAATGTAGGGAACTACAAAGTGGAAAGAATTGCTTATTCAAAGAACAAGCTGAAACAAGCCAAAACAGATGGACTTAGGTGAACCTCGTCGTTACCCGACGATTCTCATGACCCACAAATAAGAGTGGGGCAACCGGATGATGGTGGTGCCTCCTCGCACCCGCCCAACCGGATCAAGATCCAAAAACGTTGCAGCGGCAACATACCTGTATTTCCCTTCTGAGTGGAAAACACATACAAACAAACCCCGCATGAGGCTTCTCATCAGAAAAGAAATATACCGGTAGCTAATTTATGTCATACAGTTATGCAATCGGATCACATAACCCTTTGCTATAAAAAGGCACCTTGACTGAAGGCCACTCAACCCGCAAGAGTCCCTGAAACTAAAAGAAAGTTGGAGCGCGCCCGATGGCTAGCTCATTTTTTGGGTGTTAAAAGCCTTCCACCGTACCGGGTCCTGTACTCGGTCAGAAAGAGCCCAAATGAAAAGACCGACGTTGTTCATTTAGCAATTCATGGTTTTTATTATATTACCAATCCAATTTTTTTCATAAATTTACAAAAAAAAAATGCTCGCTTTCAAGAACGGACTAAACTATATGAATTCAAAGTAGAGTTTTCAAAACTGGACCAATCGGTATGCTCATTTAAATATCCGGTGTCGAAAACTAACTGCTGCAGAAAAAAAATTCTAAAGTACGAAATACATGTAAGTTCAAGAACAAAAATTATTAAATACAGGCGTTTTCCCTAGATGCACAACGTAATAAATATACAAATGGAAACATGCAAATTAATTGCTCTGAAGTTTTCAGGCAGATTCATACAAATTAATCGTGCGATAACAAGGTTCTATACGGGATTGACTACATTATGGTGCTATAAGTTTCATCCGAACTCTATCCTAAATTATATATACAGTAAATCTGGCATATCAAATATAGGGAGGAAAAATTGTTGCAACACTTTTTTTCCTTACTGTCCTGCAAATATTAATTGTGGTTGTACAACGCGGCTATAAATGTCTGGCTAAGCTCTGACTACTATAAAACCTTTTCTTTTGAAAATACAATATCATTTATCAACGCTTAACTAAGACACCGGATGAAAGCGTAGGAATTGCCTGCCTATTTTGACTTGAGATATGACCTACGCATGAAGGTAAGCGAAAACAATGTGCTCGTTAAAAATAGAAAAGCCTAGCGAGCAAATAACAATAAATTCCATTTAAAAGCTTATTCTAGATTAGAGTTTACTCTGGTTAAAAAATTTACATTCACAAAGGAATAATTATGATGATAATGATTTAAATTTGTAATTCCGGGGTCTCATCAATTGTTCCTAAAATCACCGAGTTTTTCGTAGCCAATGCTAAACTATCTGGATACGCTTCTGCATTTAGCGAACACATGTGATTCACCTCTTTAAGGTTTACATTGAAAAAAACAAGCTTATGGTTCGAAGAATATATTACCGTCGGACGGTCAGAACAAGCAAAAACATTGGTTGTAGAAAACGATTTAAATGTTTACAGTATAGTTGGTTGCGTTCCAAGGATTACTTTCTTCTTATCTGAGAGTGGCTCATCCGATTTATTCAAATTGAAATAAAACATGGAGCCATCCCCAAGGGGACATAACAAGTAATTGATTCCTTCAAAACTCGTCATCAATATTGACCGAGGAATGATTCTCCCTCCTAATTTCTCCGTATATATATAGTTCCTAAGTCTGGTAAAGTAATCACAACTGCGGAAATGACTGTCCATAAGCCAACGACAACTAACTCCGACTTTGATTTGGTCTCATCTAGCGGTGTAATGTCTAGGCAAGCCACTTCATATTCTAAAGATTTGTGGTTTTTTTCCCCACTAATTGCCTATCTTGAATCCCGATGTAAAATAAATCACACGCAGGTGCATATACTAATTGTATAGGATTGCAACCAACAACGCCTATTCTTTTATTGCCAGGTGGTTTCTATTCACTCACTACTTGCTACAGAATCTTCGCAAACCCCACTCTGTTCATTTCAATCGAGATCAATTTACTCCGACCCTACACGCACTGGTATCTAATCTCGCAAATATCCACCGTGTATTTGCTAGTATTAATTATTTGAAGAGAACCGTCACTCCGAATGTTATTTTAGTTTTTGAATTTATTACTTTGCGAACTAAATTTCTTTCGAAACGCATAAATACCGCTTCAATATCTTATAACTAACCTCAACTGTTGCGTGGCGCGGCGGGCAGTCAAACCCGCAAAAACGGTGTCGTATAACAGGACAAATACCTTTGAACGTTGGTTATTCCATGATTGACCCTTGAACTGTCTCGACAAGAATCGCAAGATTCGATGCCCCAAGGTGACATTTGGTTCATCCAAACTGTTATCCAACTCAGCGCTAAAGCACCACAACACTTCTTCTGCATTCCACCATTTTTCTTCCTTCTCAACAATTTCCGGCGATCAACGTGGAACGCCCGCACGATTCCCTCCAATCTCGAAACGTTTGATCAACACCCTCCAACCAACTTTCGATCCACGCGGACTCTCACCTCACGCCGTCACCACCAAAAACTCCCTGCCCTCTTCTTTTGTCCTTGTTCTAGCTCTTCAAGCAGCCGAAAATTTCTTTCGTTGGTGGCGGGTTCTTGATCGTTAAAACACCATCAGATGATAACGTCGAGATAACTTCTTTTGGATCATTTCCCTTAGGAAGCGCGTATTTCCTTACAAAGTGTCTGGAAATGAATCCATGTTCGTCGTGACGCTCCTCGTGCTTGCTTTCAATCACCACCGCTTTGTCACTAACTGTACCTCTCAATTCCAAAATAAATCAGTCACCAACAGAAACTTCAAAGTACAAAACTTCAAGAAAATGTTCAGTGCTTGCGTGTATTATTGGGACGAATTGACCATTCACATCAAATATACACTTCCTTACACTGGACTTATTTCTTAAAACCGTAAACTTCCCGGGTAGAATTTGGACACCGGCATTCTGATTGTGCACTCGATGGCCAATGTGACAACTGTCTGCAAACCAATTGTGCTAGTTGCTCCGTCGTGGGTTGCTATGAACTGCAATTTTGATAGGAGAAAGGAGGGTTTTCGAGCAGTTTGATATTGTGACTGCTCGAAAACAAAATTAACCGCAGTAAAAGAAAAATGAAAAAGATTTCAAATAGTAGTAGGGTAAGTTTAAATTTGATCTAAAGGAAAATTGAGATAAAATTACGTTTAATAATAGCAAGAAAACAAATTAAAGGGAAATGTTGAAATTTGATACAAAGGAAAATTGATATAAAATTACGTTCAATAATAATAAGACAAAAAAATTTTTATAAATTATAATTATGAATGGAAGAAATGAAATCTTCCTTTTTTTCTTTTGGTCGAACTCTGCAATTAATTTCGGTTAAGGGTTGAGAAGCTTTTCCAGCAGTCTGCTTGTGTGACTGCTCGATTACTACACATACTATTATTAACAAAGATGAGTGAGTTTCGGTTTCTGAGGTGTTTGTTGCCCTTGTTCTCATAGAGACCTACCTTCGTGATTTTTTTCAGATTTTTCGGCTCACAGGTGTCCAATTGCGAGGGGGAGAGGGGGTACACAAAATGTTGGTACATTTTACCTCCCCCTAGACGCACTGATGCACAAAATAATTTATTAAATTAAGATTCTAAAGTTCTAATCAAGATCTTTCATTCGGCATCCTACTCGACTACCTTTGATTAAAATAAATTTTTAAGGGCCACTTAGTTATAAGGGGGTACCCCCCTTGAAAAATTTTGAAATGTTTGGTAAGACCTAAGCTTTTGAGAGACTACCACTTCTGACCTTTTCACAAAGTTTGGGCTTTCTAGGATTTATAGAATAGTTTCTGAGAAAACTTGCAGTGATGCACGGACAGACGGACGGATAGATAGGTCGCGAAACTAGTACTCGTATGTCTTTGTAAAAAAATTTTCCCAAAGACATGAACATTGACTTTTTTAAAACCAAGTACCGGGTGGTTAATATAGTAGTTCCTTTTAATTCATATGTTATTTTGACACTGACAGCTGCTTCCCGCTCAAAATTATGTCAGTGAGTCAATATTAACCTTCCGCAGAAAGAAATGATTCGATTTACGCTTGAACGTTGGAAAGTATTGAAATCGAAGTGGATGCGGATTTTTCTGAAAAAAATCATCTTTTCTGATAAGGCACATTTTCATCTCGGTGAGTGTATGAACAAACAAAACTGCCGCATCTGGGGCTCGGAAAACCCACATGTGATTATCGAGTAGCCAATGCATCCTCAGCGAGTGACAGTGTGGTGTGGATTCTGGAGTGGTGGCATAATTGGACCGTTTTTCTTTAAAAATGAGGCTGGAAATGCTGTTTCGACCAAGGGAGAGCGCTACAGAGGCATGATAACTGATTTTTTGTGGCCGGAGATTGAGGATTCCGACTTGACTGACCTTTGGTTTTCACTGGATGGTGCACTATGCCATACGGCTCATCAAACAATCAATCTTTTGCGTACGAAATTCGGAAATCATGTAATCAGCCGCCTTGGCGCTGTCAATTGACCGCCTCGAAAATGCGATTTGACCCCGTTGGATTAATTTTTATGGGGTGCTGTGAAAGATCGACGTTATTCAGGCAATCCACAAACGATTCAAGCACTGAAATTGAATATTCAACAAACTATTGCTCAGATGGGGCCCGAAACCATCAATAATGTCTTGGAAAAATAGGCTGGGAGGACGGCGTACTGTCCAGCCAGCCGTGGCAGCCATATGAATGAAATTGTATTTAACAACAAACAAAGGTTTTTTCTTGCGAATAAAGCCAAAATATAATTCATTTTATTACATTTTTAAACAGAAACCTGTTTGGCCCACCCCATTACGTTCTTAACCTCTTCACACCCTGGCTACACATATGTGTACCTGCCTTGACTGTGGCTTTGTAGCCGCCTTAATTCCCGTGAAATAAGACGTGCACAATGCAATCATCAAACTCACTTAATGTGGTAAATAACAATTTATTGCAAAAATTTAAATATATCACAGTTCGTTAAATAAAACTAAACTTGTCTGCTTCGCGGCCAAAAGCCAGGGAGAGCAGCTGATGAAAAGTCTTCTTGTTGCTAGCTGATTGATTGCTAGATGTGTAAAGTCAAACTTCCTCGAGATGATGTCAGCGCCACTCAGTGGTGGAAATATTTTTTATGATTCCCACAGCTTTTCTCTTGCTAAAGCCATCCATTGCGAAAAAGAAACAATAAGTGAATATCATTAGGATAGCATTCGAATTGAATGTTCAGTTGTTTTTGACCGTGGGTGACGAGCGGACGTTTATTTTAAGCGAAAAAGGCAGGAAAGCGTTAAAGTTCTAATATTTTTGGTGTTTTGAAGACGGATAGGACAAAAGTTTACAAAACCGGTAGAAAAGTTTAGTTTCGGTAAGTTTTTCGTTAGTATATCACGTGCCTTTTGTAAGGTACAAACTTGTGTACCTCGGGATTAAACTACCGTTTTTGTTAATATGGCAGATTTTCTATTTTTCCGGAGAAATCATGTCGCGTTTCTTAACAAATGAAGAGATAGTGGAGCTCTTAAATTATAGTAATGATGATCTTTCCGATACCGATGATAGAGATTTAGTGCCGATCGAGGATGCTATTGAAACCGCCATCTTGAAATCAGTGGAGGAACAGGACAATGTAATGCAACAACCTGAGGGTAGCAATCCAAGAATGTTCTGGCTGTCAAAGCAAATGGCTCCTCGTGGTCTGGACATTTCAAATGACAAACTGCAATGTGAAGGAGCTTCAGAGATTAGTTGTCTATACTCTTTTTTTGAGTATTCGGACCTCGAGTTTTGGAAGTTGGTGTCAGATCAAACAAATTTATATTTGGCGCAGCAAAGAGACCTTCGATGGGTTAAAACAAGTCAAGTAGAAATTATTAAATTCACTGGCGTAAAAATCATGATGGGCATGCCAAATTACCCCCAACCGAGATCGTATTGGAGAAGAGACCTTGCTCTAGCCGTCAAAAGCGAAACTATGACGCGCGACCGCTTCTTTGAATTCCGAACCCACATTCATTTCGCTGACAACACTATAAAAAACCAAGATGGAGCCAAACTCTGGAAAATCAGGCCGTTGTTATCTAAAATCCTTCAAAAGTGCCACAGTCTGCCTCGGTCAACACACATGTCCATCGACGAGCAGATGATACCATTTTCAGGAAGATGTGGATTTCGTCAATATGTGCTGTCGAAACCTAATCTTTTAGGGTTGAAAAATTTTGTTGTAGCTGCGAGGGACGGTCTTGCATTGAACTTTGTCATTTACATTAGCTCTAACATGGTACGTTCACAGGACATGACCAAACTTGGCTTAGGTGGAAGCATCGTCAAACTGCTGTCCCGGACCATTGGTCAAGATTCTGTTTTGTACACGGACAGATTTTCTACAAGTCTGAGACTTACAGACTATTTGAATGCAAACAAACAGAACGTGTTCATCATAGGGACAGTTATGAGTAACCGGTTTGGCGAAGTTTCCAAAAAATTGAAAAATGACAGGCAGCTCAAAAGTGGCGATTAGTGTGAGAAGGTGAGAAGCAATAGGAATGTCTGTTTTGAAATGCAAAGACAGTGAAGCCATTACTATGCTATCCTCATGCGTAGGAAGTACACCAGCTAGGACCTGTAAACGATGGTGCAAGCAGACAAAGCATAAAATAGATGTGGCACAGCTAGCCGTGGTTAGAAATTACAATAAATGTATGGGCGAAATTGATCTAAGTGATAGGCTGATCGCTCATTATCGCACTGCCATGCGAACTATTAGGAGGTGGAGAGTTTGCGCTTTTAGCCATTTTATAGATTTATGCATCATCAACTGCTGGATAATGTATATACGGTGTTGCGACGAAGAAGGAGTACCTGCCAAGAACAGATTAGGTCTGATGGACTACAGGCTGGATGTTGCAACAGCCATGATCAAATATGAGGGTGGCACTGTTGATCCACTTTTTCTGCAACCAGGCACGAGCAGAGAAGCTACCGAAAAACAGGCAAAATCGAACCACAAAAAACATCGGGCCTTCGTACAACAGCCAAATCCAGAAGTACGCCTTGATGGAATCAAACACCTGCCGCGATTCATGGAAGACAAGTACGCTTCAAAAATGCAAGGATACAACATGTTCGTCCCGTTTCCGAACAATTTGCATCAAATGCAACGTATACTTATGCATTTAAAAAAAATAATTGCTTTGAAATGTATCACACGGAAAAATGAGAAATATTGAAAATTTTCCACACAGATAAAACTGAGGTGCACATTTGTGTACCTTCGTATTACAAAAGAAAAATTATACAATTTATACAAATAAACTGATTCGTTTTTCATTTGGACCATTTTCTAAAGGAGGAAAACTGTAAATACTTTTACTCACATCGGTTCTGGGTCTCAAGAGGTTAAGACTACTTTAAAACTACTCGTTTGCGGCATCTATTTAAGGGTTATTCGTCGCTCTCCTGGCTACTACCGCCTTGTGTTCTCTGGCTCTCCTGATTCCTGATTCTACCAGCTTTTCCGCATACAACATGATTGACTCCATTGCTGCCTCCTGGTACAGCGCCTTGTTGGGAATATCAAGCAGCCCTTTGGACTGTTCTTTTGATAAGCGAATCGTGTCAGCGATAGTCATACCCCGACAATGAAAAGTAATGTTGAGGATTTCTTAATGGAGATCTTTGAGATGACACTATCCAGGGTTGAATTTATACATGCGACTCCCTCATCGATTTTAGGAATAGAAAGATTTTTCGATCTATTGATCGAAATTCCCTACACTTTTCCGCTAAAGTCGGCACTAACTGCTGCCCAGTAGATTTGCTTATATGGAATACAAAGTTGAGGATCTGCAAGCTCAAGTTACACACCCTTTTTCATTCTTAAGGTCAGCTCAACCAAAAAATGGTCGGACCCGGCGTCAAGAACTCTACATTCGAAATTCCCCCAACTGTGGGAGAGATTCGCCAGATTGGTAGACATGATGAAGAGCTTTCTCACCAGGATTAGTGAATTTTTTACAGTGGGGGATGAAAGAGTTCTCTTTTCGAATGAGTGTGAACAATTCACACCCAAAATATTATTCGCAGTCAGTACTCAAAACCTTATTTCGGTCATTCTGCGACTGCTGTCGTTGCCGTATTGGCAGAGGTGTAAGCTGCTTCTTTACGCCTTGCAAAAGGCTAGAGTATGAGATTCCTTCTTGTACAGTATGTTCTACAGAGGCCGTGATAAAATCCCTCCTTTCCTCTTTTTTCTTCTAGAGATTTTTTCTCCTCTCCTCAACTTCTTTTGCTTTAGAACATCCTCTGAAACTCACAGGATACCTCTTAGCATTGCAGTTCACACAGAAGATCTCTTTTTTTACGCATTTACGAGGTGGCCAAATCTTTGGCAATTGAAGCACTGGGAAGTGCAACTTTTCTGTAGAGGTTCCCATTGTATCTTCTGATACAGTAAGAACTTTATGTCCATCGCTTTCTTCACTTCAAAGTCCGGTTTAGACTAGACTAAGAAAAAGGAAAGCGTTCGAACCTTTTTTTTGGTAAAAGGATATCTTCTCCGAGATGTTCCTTCAGCTCAGCCGCGATATCGTACTCGTCGTATGAGCTCTGCACGCTGTTGAGAAAGAGAGTCAATTTTCTCTCTGTTGGAAGAGTGTCATTTTTGTAAGACGGACTAATTTGGCTGAAATACCAAAGCAGAGCATTATTTGGTAGAGTACGTTACGTTCAATACTATCCTATGCGTACTTAGAGTACACGAAAATTTGGTGTACGTTTATGTTGAACGCTCAGCATTTCTCAAGTATTTACTTGACTGTGAACAATTGGTATATAGTCGATCTACCTGCTCTAAAGTCACCTTGGAATTCCCCAATAGTACTGTATGCGTATGATCTAACTTTATGTTCTAAGCTTTTTGAAAATATTTTGTACAAAGTAGTGATATGTCTCGATATTTTTCACAATAGGGATAGGGAAAGTAATTGATTGGCTCCACTCATTCTACATATGTTCTTGTGATGATTTTGTAGATGGCTTTATGAATACCGCTGCCCCCCCTATTTAATGAGCTTTACTGGAATCTCGTTGATGCCGGGCGCTTCATTATTTTTTTGGGCTTTGATGGAACAAACTTCATCCAAAGTCGGTGGGGCCAGTGCCTATAGCAATATCTATAGGCTCCGATGTTCTGGCGCTGTGTGAAGGATTTAAGAGGCTCTTGAAATATGATGCCCATCTTTCTTTAATACTGTTTTCAGCAGCGATCATGTTGCCGATGTCATCACGACAGGGCGTGGTTTTGGGCTGATAACTAAGTTGTAGGCTTTTCATTACTTCGTATGTTTGTCTTGTGTTGTTCCTGGCTAGACTTACATCGATGCTTCTCAATTGGTCATCACAGCATTTTACCAGTGGAACTCCATATCGCAATACTTTCGCGCGATATTGTAGTCAACTCAAGATAAAAATCATATATTCAAAATGAAAACAGAAGCATAACAACAATAACAATCACGAAATAAAGGCTAAGATGTTTCAGCTGTACACGAAATGTTCAATTGAATTCAAGAGTGAACAGAAAGAAAGAGGGATCCTGTTGATGAGGATGATTAAGTGGCCCAACTGTGTTCCCCATAACAGTCATCAAGTCTTCTCCTACAGATATAGATAGTCTAATCTGCAGAGCCGTACTTAAGCCATCCACTAGCTATGACGCTAAAGATGACGCTGAGGATGACGATGATGACAATGATTGTTTTGCAAACGTACTCATATGTGGTGCTCGTTATATTTGCATGTTTCCTCACCATACCATACGGAATCGTATTGTACGACCTTCTTCATATGTATTCCACCTATAAACAAAATGCAAATAATATGCTTTGTCGATTGTCGTTGCTTGGAGCTAAAGATACATTAACACACAACTCGCACGAGAGTTGACTCAAGTTTTTCAGGCTCATATGTATAGTAGGACTATGAGCAACAAGTTGTAGCTTTTATTGTTGATCAACAACACAAAAAAGCTTTGGTAGTCATGTTTAATTATATACTATAATTTATTTTCGTGTCGTAGCTCGTCCAACCGGTTCCGTACTGTTAATATGCATTTAAAAAATCTTAAATATATTTTTTTCCGGCTTAGATTCTCCGATTCACAAGTTGAGCTTTGTACCGCTAAACAGGTGATCAGATTAATTTTGTTCGAGTTTTACGCTACGATTTAATGATTTCCTGAATTATGGTACAGGTGACATTTATTACGCGATTAGATATCAACGCGAGGAATCAAATTACATTGCGGTGATTTCTTACATGCCGCCGACTCGAGCGATTGGTTGATGCTGCTGAGTGGATGAATCATTCATGTCTTTCTTCATTGCATTAATAAATAATTCGTGCGAAGAGAGTTACTTATTCACTCTGGAATTTTCACATTTGAATATCTTTTCTTGCGTATGTGGTTTTGGTGATAATGAAATGACTAATTCATATACTCGTATGAATTTATTTTTGTAGGCAAAGTAGGGTGAGAAATATCTTGTAATTTTAACATTTAGCGAAGTTTCGTATTCTTGGGGTCATCATAACAACAATTGTGTTGATATAAACACATAAATCACAAAGAAGATTGTTACAAATAATAAGAGAAAGAGAGAACAACTTATCTTTTAGCCCAAACTTGATAAAAATTTGAACTAATTAACTTATCGATAAATGAAGTGGTGGCGGCTTTCGGGCTAGTATATAAGAAAAACCGATAGCAAAAGAAGGAGAAAGTAAAATTCTGCCTATTGCTAGATAGCACTTATTAAACAAAGGAATTCAATCAAGCAATTTATCTTTTTGGCAACAAACAAGTTTGTGTCGAGTGATCCTTTAGACGTTCTGTGAGCCCTGCTCAGCCCTAGTCGGTACTGAAATCATCATAATCATCAAACCGGGCCTTGGCCTCCAGGATTAATCTCTTCCAATTCTTACGCTACCGCGACCTTGTCCGCCAGTTGTGCACTTCCAACAAGCATCTGCTGTCAGCTTTTATCGTGTCATCACATCGAGTTCCCAATCTCACCCGCTGGGTGTCTACCTTGTGCTTCAATCTTTAATGTTCTTTTTGGAAGCTGGTTTTCTTCTACTCATTCTACATTGCCCGCCCATTGCAATTTACGTAACTTTACGCAAGAGGAAACAGGTGAATCGTCAAATAGTTTATACAACTCATCGTTGCAACGAAGTCTCCACTCTGTTCCTTGTTTCACTGGGCTGTAGATTTTCCGGAGCACTTTGTGTTCAAAAACGTCCACTGCCTTTTTGGATTCGGTCGTCAGAGTCCATGTTTCACATGCATATAACAGTACAGATTTGACTGGTGTTTTGTAAATGCGGAGCTTATTTTGCCGGTGCACAACTCTGGCTCTTAGAATGGGATATACGGAGTAATAGGCTGTTGCAATCAGTAAGTGTCGCATGTTGGGAATTTATTTTATCATTAGCAATCAAGGGTTAAAAATTCAAACACTGTTACCCTCCACGTTGAGGATCCTTTGACTTGGCAGTTCGGATCCGGTTTGCTAGTCGGAGACGGTGGTGGAGGTGTCACTCGCTTGTTCCTTGGTCCCACTTAGCCGCCAAGCGAGAAACGCGGCCGCCGAAACACCCCTCACAAAGCTGAAATAAGTTCCTTTGTTTACTAACCCAGCGGAGCTTCCCCGATAGGAATTACCCGCCCCGCTCTCACTGTTTCTTTGATCCTATACAAAACTACTATTTTATTAAACATAACTACTATCTCACTAAACAGAACTATTATTTCACTTAACAGAACTACTATCTCACTGAATCTCGCGAGAAATTTCACGTTAAATACCCCTGTAATCCTTCCGTGACAGCTAAGGGTAACATAACTTTCCCAGTATGCAAGGACGGACCGACCACTTCGCACTCTTTACCGTGTATATTTCACCCGACGAAAAATGAATTAAAAACCCCCTGAAAGTTTACTCAGGACACTGAAACACGCCTGAGCCAAGTGTACAATCCACAAATAGAATAATCACGCTCAAATGCACAAGGTTGTGTTTTAAAAAAACAAATCGCAAAATATAACTCACTGTTTCGTCATAATACAATCGAACAATAAATCCACTATATCTTTCTTAACTTCTATTCTCCTGATTGGGTGCCCCCTAAAGTAACAAGCGTCGCGAAGTTATCTGCTCCAGCGCACTACTTTTCAAACTTCCAGATCCAATATTCTACATGGTTGGGGCATGATGAAATTCCACACTACAATTCCTCCGTTGAGCTGCTAGTTATAATACTCGTCCTTGATACTTTGCTTCGTTGTACTGTAGATCTCCGCTGTAGATCTTCGTCCAACAAACAAAAGACCCGCCCTTTGCCCGCAGGTTCCTCGTCAGCTCCGGTTCAAACCGGCGAGCCTTTGATTTTCCTCCTCGAGGAAATTCAACTTTAAACCAGCACGTATCATAACTGAACAGGCTTATAGTCCGTCCAAAGAACCACTCGGAACTAAATCTCATTGACGCCAACGAGACTTGAACCAGAGACCTTCGGCTTACGGGCTTAGTGCTCTAACCACTAAGCCACGCGGACTATTCTTTATTGAGAATAGGGAGTTCAAATCGCACGTTATTGATTTCAAGGCAATAAACGAGCGGTTGTGTGCGATCCGTATAAAAGTGAAACTCTTCAAAATCTGGCTGATCAATGTTCACGCTCCGACCGAAGAAAAGGACGAAGAAACCCAGGAAACATTCTACAATCACCTGGAAAGACTAATCGACTCATTGCCTACGAACGACTCAAAAATAATTTTGGGTGGTTTCAACGCTAAGGTTTGCAATGAGATATCTTATCGGGGAACGACTGGAGGATATAGCCTCCACAATAGAACAAAGGACAACGGCCAGCACCTGATCGACTTTGCATGTAGCAGGAATCTAGTCATACGTTCGACTTGCTTCCCATATCGACGCATTCATAAAATGATCTGGGTATCACCGGATGGCAACACACAAAACCAGATCGATCATGTTCTGATCCAACAACGTTGGGCCTCGAGCATACTTGACGTCCGTACATACTGAGGAGCCAATTATAACTCAAATCGACCTATCGACGTCGTATGTCAAAGGCATCTTCGACGAAGACCAGCCCGCTCCAAAAATTTGACATCGAAGGCTCCAAACGGCATCAGTGGCCAAAAATTTCACGGAGACCCTCGACAACCAGCTGGCTCACATCTTAGCAGACGTATCGTTAACGACAAGGCACGAGCTTTGGATGGAAGTGAAAGCGGTTATTAAGACCGTGGCAGAACAGACAATCGGACATCAAGCCCAGCGCAAGAGAAATGATTTGTTTGATGATGAGTGTAAAAGTGCGTTAGACAAAAAGAATCAGTCGTACAAAGATTACGTAGATAGGAAAACCAGGACGAAGAGAGAACACTATGAACATCTCAGAAGAGTAGCGAATAAGATAATTAGAATTAAGAAAAGAGAATACTATGATGAACAATTGGGAAGTATAGATGTAAGTTTAGCGAGCAACAACACAAGGCAAGCATACAAAGTAGTAAAAGCCTAAAACGTGGTTATCAGCCCAAACCACGCTCTGTCGTGATAGCATCGGAAATACCATCGCTAATGAAACCAAGATTAAGGAAAGATGGGCATTATATTCCAAGAACCTCCTCAATCCTCCACACAGCTCCAGGACATCGGAGTTTATAGATGTTTGCGGAGAGCCTCCATTGGTCCCACCAACTCTGGATGAAGTTAGTTCCATCATCAACGCCCAAAAGAATAATAAAGCGCCGGGCATCGATGGGATTCCAGTGGAGCTGATCAAATATGGTGGCAGTAGTGTTCATCAAGTTATTCACAAAGTCATCCAGCACATTTGGCAACGAGAACATATGCCGAAAGAGTGGAGCCAATCAATTATATTCCCTATCCACAAAAAAAGTGACAAGGTACAGTACGAAAATTATAGAGGCATATTACTACTTTGAATGTCGTACAAAATATTTTCTAAAATCTTAGAAAATAAAATTATTATTAGGGAGTATCAAGCTGGTTTTAGAGCAGGTAGATCGACAATAGACCTATTGTTCACTGTAAAGCAGGTACTTGAAAAATGCTGGGAGCTCAACATAGATGTCCACCAAATTTTCGTCGATTTCAAGCAAGCACACGACAGTATTGATCGTAACGTACTGTACCAAATAATGGTTTGCTTTAGCATCCCAGCCAAATTAGTTGATCTTACCAAAATGACAATGCCGTTGACGACCTCCAAAGTCCGCATCAATAACCAACTCACCGTTGCCTTTGACACAATATCGGACTAAACCAGGGAGATGGGCTGGCCCCATTGCTATTCAATTTGGCTCTGGAGTACGTCATAAGAAAGCTACCTGTCGATACGCGAGGTACATTACTATTCAAGTCGACCCAAGTAGTAGCCTATGCAGACGACATCAACATTTCGTCACGGTCATTAACAGCTGATAAAGAACTGTTCCTGAAACTCGACAGCGAAGCAAAATAAAACAAAGCTCATGACGCAGTCAAGGAAAAATACCTCAAATACACAAAATTTCACACTTGGCGAATACAATATCGAAAATGTGGGCAAATTTGTGTATCTAGGCGTCAAAAAAACGAAAACGGGTAATGAAAGAGACGAAATACGCCGAAGAATACAGCTCGCAAATAAAGTATTTTACCATTACTTTATCAAATCCACGTATCGATGTCTTATGTCAAAGACGTATTCAGCGAAGATCAGTCCTCTATAGAAATTCTACATCGACAGGCTCCAAAAGGCGTCTTTGGCAAAAACCTTCACTCCTCAACAACCAACTGGCTTAGTAGTTAATAAGAAGCTGTTGTTAGAAGTAGGTAATTAAGACCATGACAAAACTGACGCATTGATATCAAGCGCAGCGCAAATGGAATGAATGGTTTGATGATGGACACCAGGATGCATTGGATGAAAAGAGTCAAGTGCCGGAGATATTACTATGAAAATTTCAGATGAGTAACGAATCAGATAATCCGAATTAAGGAGTGAAAATACTAAGATGACCAATTGAGAAGCGTCGGGATAAGGCTAGTGAGCAACAATTCAAGATAAGCATATAAAGTAGTGATAAGCCTGAAACGATGCTATCAGTCCAAGACCACGTTCTGCCGAATTGATATCGGCAACGTCATCGCTGATGAAAACAGGATCAAGGAAAGATGGGAATCATAGTTCAAGAACCTCCTTAATCCTCCCCAAACTCCAGGATACCGAAGTCTGTAGATATTTTGCAAAAGCTACAATTCGCCCTACCAACTTTGGATAGTTTCTTCCACCATCAAGGCCTAGAATAATAAAGCGCCGGGCATAGATGAGATTCCAGTGGAGCTTATTAAATGTGGTAGCAGCGGTGTTCAGAAAGCCATCCACAAAGTCATCAAGCATATTTGGAAGCAACAACAAATGCCCAGCGAGTGGCACCAAATAATTATATGCCCTGCAGTGCGAAAACTATAGAGGCATTTTACTTCTTTGAGCGAACTACATCATATGTTCAGAGATCATAGAAAATTAAATCAGATCATACGGCGTCAGTATTATTGGGGAGTAACAAGATGGCTTTAGAACAGGTGGACTGCCGATAGACCAATCGTTTTCAATCAAACATGTACTTGAGAAATGCTGGGAGTTCAGCATAGACGTACACCAAATTTTCGTTGACTTTAAGCACGCATACTACAGTATTGATCGAAATGTATGTAGTAATCGAGCAGTCGCCTAAGCAAACTGCTCGTAAACCGGCATAACACTGATCCCAGTTTAAATTGCAGATTTGAAAAATTTAATTATTCCAATTTATAGTTTTACAAATTAATAAAAATATATTTTTTTTATAAATTTTATATTATCTTTGTTCGCTAGATTAAATTTAAATTTTTCTTTATATTTATATTCTTTGTGATATTTATCTTTTTATTATTATTTAAACCTTTCTACATTATTATCTTTTATTAATTTAATAATTTAAACCTGCAATTAAAATTTGGACATGGCAGAACCTTTTCCCGCTGCACATTCGCAATTAAAATTTGGACATGGCAGAACCTTTTCCCGCGGCACATTCGCATATTGCTTTGGCGAAGACAATCTATGCAGCCGAATCAACGGTTGCTCGTGAATTGCCGGTGCGACAGATACTGCAAGGGACGACTGACAACCAAAGGGGAGTCGGTTCGAGCAAAACAAGGCAGATGGAACGAGCGGGTGAGATCATGAAAAGTTGAATTGAATGTAAAACGCGAAGAATTCCTTCATTTCGTACGCGACGGTTTGAATTCCATCAGAACGCGACGCTTTACTAGTTTTTCGATTTCAGTCCCGTTCGTTTGTGTTGCAAGCGAAAAGTGTTTACTTGTTTTTCCCAACTTTGGCGTGTGCGCGTTTTTTGCCATAATTCCCTCGATCTGTTGCCGTTTCGCCGTTGTTCCGTTTTTACAGTGTCCTGCTGCCAAATGAACGCACGGTGGCGCGTGGAAAAATTGCGGAAATTCTGACGCTCGAACTGAGCGGTTGATGGATACATTGGCAATCTGATGAGTTTCCTGGATGTGTGATATATAGGCTCCTACACTGCGGATGATGTTGATCTAAACTTATTAGAAAGTGCGGAAGGATACAGTGTTTTAAATGAACAAGAACTTTATAAGAACATCAGATTTTACATTGTGATCCCAATGCATATTCTTGCGATATACGTGATAAGTCATTTAGTGATTCACGGGCATTAAAAAAACATACCAATATACACTTGGACGGTTTATATAAATGTGAAATTTGCTACAAACCGTATATGAACAGACCTGATTTGACAAGACATACGCTTATTTATTCGGACAACAACTTATATGAGTGCCGGAAGCGCGGCAAATCATTTACTAGGGCGACGGTTTGAGAAGACATCAAGTATTATATACAGATAAACATAAATGTGAGATATGCGGCAGGACATTTTGTCGGGCAAAGCAATTGCATTGTCATAAGGCTTTGCACTCGAATCCTGCTCTATTCAAAAGCAATGATTGCGCGTTGAATGAGCATGCAATGAATGTGGGAAATCATTTTCAAGAATAAAGTATTTGATAGAAGACCAACTCCTACATACTGAAGCACTCAAGTGTGAGTGCAATGATTGTGGCAGATATTATAAAACATCAAACAGTTTAAAGAAACATCGTATCGTCCATACCGATCCTAGTAGGTTCAAGTACAACTTCTGCGGTAAATCATATGAAGATGCCCACAATACAAAGAGACATGAAAAATTACGTACGAAACCAGTTTTGTATAAATGCGATGAAGGGGGAAAATGTTCTTTTAAAGAAAACGAAAACATAAATGCTGTAGATCATTAGGTGATTTTCACGAAGTGAAACAACATGAAAACATTTATGTAACTGATTTGAATTCAATGGAGCTCTGAAAAAAAAACATCAAATTAATGATTCCAACTGGCTAACGTGCATATACTGGTATGTTTGTGCTTAAATTTAATCATTTTTAGTGTACATAACGTTATACATTCTATGAAAAATTGCAAACATCATCCACATTTTCAGTAAGCGCTCGGCGAGGATGTAGGGTGAGTACCCTTTTGGCTTTTTTTGCATATCATTTTTTTATGTACATTTTTTCTAGTTGCTTTGCTTATGAATTTTTGCGTATATTAGAAAAAAATATGCGAAAAAAAAGGAAAAAAAAATAGATGTGAGGTCAAACGGTTCATGTATTAGTTGCTGGATTGTTTGTTTTATCTCCCTTAAATCGCTAGGTAATATCAATACGTCAAACAAGATACAATTTCGTAAACAAATATAGAGCACTAAAATTTAATCATCTCTATTTTCGACCGGGCAAAGGCAAAAAAATCGTGCAAGTACATTATGTTACTTATAGCGAAAAATATTACGACTTAAAATGAAATCAATGACATGTAAGAAGTAAAAATTAAAAAAATGAATTGTTAAATTTGAAACTCGGTCTTTCCTTTCATCAAACCTGACCGGATATGGGACCCGCTACGTCGGCTGGCCCTTCCACTATAATGAGCTAGCCATCGGCTGAGCCCACCCCTTTCTATGTGTTCACAGGTGCTCTTGCAGAGTAAGGTGGCCTTCCGCTCGCATGCCTATTTATGGCGTAGGGTTATGTAGTTCCCTCACATGACATAAATTTGCCACGTTTATATTTTTTATTTAAAGGAAAAATTCATTCAAATTATGTTTGTATAAGTTTTTCTGTGTGGCCTAGTGGTTGGAGCATGAACGCATAAGCCGAGGGTCCCAGGATCAAATCTCGTTGGGAGCAGCGTGATTTAGTTCAGGGAATTTTTCGGACAGACAACGAGTGTTCACTCAGTGGTGATATGAACTGATTTAATCAGATCATATCATAGCCGAGAAGGCACACTGGAGCATGGTACTGACCAAACCAAATTCCTAATAAATCAATACGGTCATGAAAATGAGATACTTTAACTATCTCTAAGCGAAGGCCCGAGAGGGGCGGTAGTGCTATAAAGAAGAAGAAGTTTTTCACTTAAATGGTAAATATATGGCCACGCGTACATTTGGATTTTGATCTAGCTGGGGGGTGCGAAGAGGCATCGCTTCCACCTGTATGCCTCATTCTTATTAGAGGGCCATATATATCGTCGGTAACGACAAAGTCCTCTTAAGTCCATCTGTTTTCTGCAGGCCCGGTTTGTCCTCTGAGTTAGCAATTTTTGGCTCTCAGTAGGTTACCTCATTCTCGACTTCGCTCGATATTCGTTTGAATCTCGAAACTCGTGGATGCGAAATTTCTTTTGTAGTGGGCCCTTGTGCTGGGGAAAGGAACCCGCCCCGCGACACTGCAATGCTAGCCTTCCAGCGCATTCACGCGTCTTCAGACAAGGCTGATCTCGGCAAATCCCACCAACCTCTTTCGCCGGGGCAGCAGACCTTCGCTGCAGTCCTTTACAGACATTTAATCGACGTATTTCTCTATACATACTTTACCAAATAATGCTTTGCTTTGGCCTACCATCCACAACATTCCATCTTACCAAAATGCCAAGTGAACATAAATAACTAACTCAACCATGCCTTTGATACAAATATCGGATTAAAGTTGGGAGATAAGCTGGTCCCATTGCTATTCAAGATACAATTGGTGTGAGCCAAGTGGTACTCTATGCGGACGACATCAACCTTTTTTTCACGGTCGTTAACATCCGCAAAAGAACTTTTTTTGAAACTCGACAGGGAAGCAAAACTAGTAGGGCTACAAATCAATAAAATGAAGCAAAACTCAAGACACAATTGGGGAAAAATATCTGAAATACCCAACATATCACATTTGACGAATACAGTATGGAATATGGGGGAATTCGTGTATTTAGTCGCAATAACGAGAATCGACAATGAAAGAGATGAAATACGCCGAAAAATACAGCTGATCAATAAAATATTTTATTCAGTTTTGACGATCTTGTAGACCAGCTGCATACACAGGACAACAAATCTCCAAGTATACAAATCTGTGATAAGGCATGTGCTATGCTATGGTTGTGAAATCGCTTGAAAAACACCTTCGAGAGAGAGAGGTCTTGAGGCGAATAATCGAAGCAAAACTGGACGGGCACGTTGGGCGGATTTGATACAACCATGATCTGTATGAAATTTTTGACGAGCCGGAGGTCTCAACGATTGTAAGACTGCAGAAGCTGCAATGGGCTAGCCACGTGAATCATATGGACTAGCAACGGATTCCCAAAAAGGTATTCTTTGGAAGAACTGAAGGGCGGAGACCAATAGAAGCCGGAGAAAACACTGGTCTGACTCAGACGATGATTTCAAAACTGGAGGAAGCGATCGATGGAGTGAGATAGTTGGAGGTACTTTTTCTAGGAAGTAAAGGACCAAGACGAGCTGTAAGTGGTACGAAGAAGAAAATTGATAACCATGAACCCTCTCTTCTGCAAAAATTTTAATGAGTCGTCGCACGAAAATTCATTCATAAGATAAAATTTAACGCAAGTTTATTGGTCAAAAGTATCCATGGTAAAAATGGCAAAGCCATCTTGAGATAGACTAACATAAGCAACCATTGTCAACAGATTGAAAGACAGATTCTGCTAAAATCCTGCGTAAAAAGACATCATACTCGACAGGAACCGTTTCCAATTTATGACACTAAGCGAACCGAATCTCCAATTAGGTATAAGCATCCTCAATCCTTAAGGGTTAGAAAGACTATGTGATGTTTAAAAAAATTAAGCATCTTAAATGCTTTGAAAGAAAACACAGACATTTTAAATGAATTTTAAAGATGTAAGTGCTTTGGAACAACACACTAGGACTTTATATGAGCCTGTTGCAAATTCTAAAGTATTTACTTGGGATTGGTAGTTTTCGAGGCCAAAAAGAGTATTTAAAACTTTGATTGTATGGAAGTATTCGATAAAGGTGATTGTTCTTGATAGAAGAAGCTGTGAGAGCTATTTAAATTTAAGATTTGTTGAATGTTTAGAAATTTAATACATTGAATAAGTAACTTCAAGAATTTGATACCTAAAACTTTTAAGAGGCTGCGATTTAAATTTTTTGTAAAAATAATTGAATATATTCAGTTAAAAATGTTTTTTTCAAGGAGTTTTTATACAAACTTCATTTTAAAAAATTATTCCAATATCACACCAACCACAAACTTTTTCTTTGTTTATACTTTTCCCTTTCTTAAATAAAAATTGTATTTTTCAATTTGCATAATTTGCCAGTCTGTTGATTCGTTCTTCTTCTACGTCCACCAGTACAGCAGAAGATCTGATAGCCTTCATCTACCAAGAAATTCTTTATCCATCCAAGACCATAATTTAATTAAGTATATCCGCGTGCGATGCAAAAAGTGAAATTGCAAAATGTAATATAACAAACAAAGTAGAGCCTTAATCCCATTTTCATTTTCTATGGAGCACTCAACCAGAAGCCCGAGCAATTGCAAATTATGCTACTGTTGCGGTTCAAAGGGGTCCGAACTCATCTTCATCGCGGTCAATTTTTCCCATTAAATTGCTCGATTCAAGTCAATTATTTAACCAAAGACACTTATCAGATACATTACACAATAGATAGTATGAACAGACGCGCAGACCAAGAAAATGTTGAATGAATACCAAATATGCAAGAGTGCATTCATTGAAAGGAAAAGTTTTACATTTTCATTTGGCTTGAATTGCAGATGCATGGTAAGTTTGAACCAAATCCACGGAGTTTATCCATACTTGCTAGATTGAGCGAAGAATGGAAGCATGCAAATGATTGTAATTTACTTGACGATCTAGCATCTTTAGATGCAATTTTGCAGTTTAAGATAAATATTAGCTTTAAGGCGAGTTTTGCATATGCAGATGCATTTGCCGACTGTAAACGGTTACGTATGGAGATTGGTAATAAAGTTCAATATTCAACTTTATTTTTTGTAGAGGACTTCCGAAGCAGTGAATCGTGAAGGAGATTATTTGAAGACAATGCTGCGTAGAGGTTGGGATAGTTTGCCAAGTATGAGATAAGAGCAATGACGTGCAAAAGGTTTTAAAATAAACTGAATTAATATGAAGTCGAAGTAGCCGAGGAGTACCCCTTTTCACCTAAATATTTTTCAACGCTCGATCCTGCAAGTTCTCGTGAAGACCTTTGATATCCATGTCGACTATCCTTGGTATAAACAACTTTTTAGGGGTCACTTCTTTATATGAGGGGCCCTTCAGAACCTTTATAAATATTTTTTTTACCAATGTTTTGGAGAGGTAATCACTTTTGATCTACGACCACTGTTCCATAACTGTATCTTCTTTAGTTTCCGAAAAAAATTGTTTGGACGCACGGACGACTAGACGCGCGAATCGACAGGCTGATAAAAGATATTTTACAAAACCCTAAAAGGGAAGCCTGAATATTTTTTCTTCTTGAAAATAAATAATGAACAAAATTATTGACTACAAGCCTGAATATGTTCAGACGCAAGGCACTCAGAAGAATCTTCGCCCTTGTAGAAAGTGCTTTTTGGGCCCTCACAAAATAAAGCCCATGAAATAAACTCCAAATGTTTCCCGCCCAGCCATTAATTTAAATTTGAAACGTCTATCTGGCAATAACCAAATTTGGTAAAAAATGCACTCACGAAACACACCCGAATGTGATGTGTCGGTGGGCTGGAAACGCACTCGATGCGGAGATTTTAACAGCGCGGCCATCCTTATCTTCTGTATGTGATTAATTTCGCCACATCGTCGTCGTTCTTTTACTGGGTTATTAGTCCGTAGAGAACATTGGTTTAACGACAGCAAGTAGAAGAATTTGCCAATCGACTTATCTAAGGAAATTTCCACTTAGGACAATATTTTCGCGGCTTTAGAGTAGTAACGGAGTTGTTTCGGAGATTTGAAGGTAATAATGATAATTTTATCCTTTACTTAAAAAATAAAAATAGAGAGAAGAAACCAGCTCGCAGTTCTGCTGGTCCTTCTCAAAAAGGTTATTAAAAATACAGAGAAAGTTCCGACAATTAACTTGTCGGGTGAAAGAGGAAAGGATATGGTTCCGCTATTGGCAGCCGAAACTAAGTTAACAAATTTCGAAATTAAAAGAGTTAATCCCAAAAAATTAACAATCAGAATGAAATCACTGGTTGATTTCAAATCTGCTTAAAATACACTGAATTCTGGGGAGGTTCCGCACTTCACCTATACCCCAAAAAGTGAGAAGAACCAGACCTTTTTGTTGAAGGGCTTGAACTGCAGAGAAGATACCGGCGACCTTTTTCAGGTGCTCAAGGAAGCAGCAGCAAATAATGAATTTATTTCCGTTAAAACCTTCGTGACAAGAAGATCGACGGTAGGAAAATAAAATAAATTTACCACTTTATTTGGTGCAGATTTCAAATAAGAGCAGTCCAAGTGCTCTTCAACAAATAAGATACTTGAACTTTTGAGTGGTGAGATTAGAACGTCTGCAGAAAAGAGAAGTGAATCAGCGTTATCGGTGTCAAAGATTTGGAAATTCGGCTGCCAACTGCGCCATGCAATATCGATCCGTCAAATGCAAGGACATTCTTGCTCCCGGTGAGTGCAAATTTGCTCAGGCAGGGTCAAAAGAGAAATTATACTGTATTAACTGCTGTGTTTTTGGTCACCCGGCATCATATCGAGGATGCTCCCGATATCAAGATGCCAGAGTAAAATGACCAAAAGCAAACAACTACACCGCAGTGTTTTAGCTCCGAACTTTGTCAAGCCCGGATTATCATTTGGACTCGCCGCTAGACCCCAGCAGAAAATGCGGTAAATTATGTAAATAATGTAAGTGGCAATAATGAGCTGCTTCTCAAAATTTACCAGCAACTAAATTCTTTATCTGAGGGAATCAATAAACAAGATACGAAAATTAATTTTGTTTTTCAGCGTTTAGGGCTTTCAAATGCCTCAAAATAACTTGTCATCCAGTTACATTCCCATGGATAGGATTTGTCTCATCTCGATCAACGTCAACTCCATTGTTACTATACATCGGCGTGATTTTCTCCTTGAATTCATTGTTAAGCAAAAGCCTGACATCATTCTTCTCACTGAAACCCACCTCAGTTCATGGCACTCCATGACATTCAAGGATTTTGAATTCGTAAGAAACGATAGGGTAATAGGTGATGGGGGACGTGGCACCGGGATATTGGTTCGAAGACCCTATTGTTTCCAAAATATTGAAAAAGTCGAATTCAAAAGCTTGTTATCAAAGCTTGTTATCAAAATCTCACAGCCAGGTGGGGATAACCTCTTCCTTATCTCTGCCTATGCAACTGGTCGAAATGTTCTCAAGTTCAAGGAGGAGCTCTATTCCATGTTTGAAATACTCGAATTGAACATGCTGCATAATTATTATATTCTTGCTGGTGACCAGAACGCCAAGCATGCATTATGGCTGAACGCCACCAATAGTTTCAGGAAGTATATTCCTGGAATCGCGAATAACAGAGAACCAAATTGAATACAGGTGCAATCTATACGGGTCGAAGTTCCCACCATGCTCTAGGATAAATTCATATTTGGACCACTTGAATTCAGCTTTAATAGACCTCAACGGAAAATGCAGGTGCTTTCTTATGATAGCGATCATAACGCAATCGTAATAGAAATCAATCATCAAAGGGATGATGTCTTCCTCATTCCAGTTTAACATGAAAATTATTGGTTGAATTTCAAAAAAACATACTGGGGAAAGTTTCAAAAGAAGTTTAATCAAGAGTACTAGAAGCAATATCATCCTTCTGATGATGGCAACTCTTGCTCAATGGTTCCTAATGACAGGAGTCTAACTAACGATGAAATAGATCTTTATTTGTCGAAGTTAGAGAAGCTGACGTTGGAAACGATTGAGAAAGTAGTTCCCAAGATTAAACATCGTAACAATATGGAGGGATATGCAACACCAACGATTGTAAGGTTGAAAAGATTGAAAAGATTTCTTCTCACACGCGTCAACAATATTTATCGGCGATTTTTTGGGCTAAAACCATTCCCCGTTAGCTTTGTTGAAATTACACCTGAAGAATGTCCGGAACTTGATCCGTCCATACTTCAGGAGTGAGGTCGGCAATCAATGGGCGGAAAAATTGAAGGGCATTAGCCCACAGGGCCCAGATAGCGTTTTCGCAAAAGTGAATAGCATATTCCGTAAGAAGTCTCGAGTGAAGGTATCGAATCCCCAAGTCGCGAGTACTTAGATAAATCTTTTTGATAGGGCTTGTATCGAAATTGATAGTACGACTACACATAGAAATGAAAATAGGATTATATGTGAGGGATTGCGTAAACTTTCCCTGATTGGAACATATTTTGAATTGGTTCATCTACCAAACCCTGAGAGAGGGAATGAAATATTTTCAGAGGTCGTTGAAGCAAAAGTTTCCGATTTCAAATCAAGCCTGAACGGTGAGTCAATTCTTCATTTCAATGAAACATTAACATCTGACCTCATACCGAGCTTGAATCTTATTGATAATTTTGTCAGCTATAAAAACTTGTGTTTCATACATTGGTGTTATGTCCATCGTTTTCTAATATATAAAATATAAAATGAAAAGATTTCTTTAAACATTCGATTATTAATTTTTATTTTCGTAAAACGTTTTCGACCACTATTTTTGATCTTCTTCAGTACAATGAACTAGTACATTCTGAAAACATGCTTCTATACTAACAACCTTAAACTTAATTATCCTTGCTTTTAATTACCATTAGCAACTTTGAATCGCAATTGCCTTCATCCGTATTGATCCTAATCCCTGCAGATACCTGTCGTATATATATATATTGACTCAAGGCAATCTAGTTTATTGGGGCAATCTACACTTTTTATTATCTCCAGGCCATTAATATCTATTTTATGATTTTCGGTGATTACATGTTTTGCGATTGACGACTTGATTTGAGTACCTGGTTGCTTCGCTGCTATGGTCGCTTCTCGAAGATGCTCACGAAATCTTATTGGTACCAGTCTTTTAGTCTGCCCTATGTCAATTTTAGGGCAATCGTTGTAGCTAACTCTGTAGATACCGCTCCTTTCTTCCATGGTTCTAGGATCCTTTCCCATTCCTACATGTATTTGAATCGTATGGTGGCGGTTTGCTGTTACTATTTGTATAAGCCGCAGATCTATCTAGAATTCAGCAACGCTAATCAAGCAATTGGAGGATATCGAAAGCGTGAAAATAGACCAGTTTATAGTTTCATTCGATGTCAAAGCTCTGTTCCCGAGTGTACCAGTGAAAGAGGCATTGTATCTTTTTGAAATATGGTTAAACATTGAAAATACTGCTGAATGGAAAGCGAAAGTGAAGTGTTATGTGAAGCTAGCACGGTTGTGTATGAAGGAGAATTATTTCACGTTCCGAAATAAATTCTTTAAAACAACATCAGCAACGGCAATGGGAAACCCGCTATCACCAGTGATCAGGGAGATCTTCATGGCTTATATTGAAGGCACCGTCAAAAAGGAAGGCTTGATGCCAAGATTCTGGGCAAGATATTGTTACATGTACAAATAATTCTACGAGCTACTGTCGCAATTGTTTTCACAACCATTAAGAACATCAACAAACGAGTGTACTCGAAAACCCGCCAAGTGTGATCAACATCTGAAAGTGCTGCCCATTCATTAAGCTGCTCGAATATTCCAGGCAGTTCGCTAATGTACGAGAAATGAATTGAATGACTAGTGACCCTACATAAAGGCGAGCTGAATGAATGGGGGAATATTTCAACCGCGATATAGTAAACTACGATAGTGTGGAGTGCGAATTAAGGCCAATATTGGTTGTGAAGTGATAAAGAGTTGAAATAAAAATTAATAGACAAGTTGTGAAATAGTTAAATTATTATTTTCGGTGATTATATGTTTTGCGATTGACGACTTGATTTGAGTACCTGGTTGCTTCGCTGCTATGATCGCTTCTCGAAGATGCTCATGAAATCTTACTGGTACCAGCATTTTTTTCTGCCCCTATGTCAATTTTAGGAGCTAACTCTGTAGATACCACTCCTTTCTTCCATGGTTCTAGGATCCTTTCCCATTCCTAAATGTGTTTGAATCTTATGGTGGCGGTTTGCTGTCACTATTTTTATCTGGTGTTTCTTGAATGCTTTTTTGATTTCCTTCAGATATTTCGTGTTGTTTCACTGATTCGCATGCACTCGCTTGCGTATTTGTAGCTTATTCTTCTTTTTCCGGATTATGTTTTCGATTGTGTTACTATCGAACCCATTTAATTTTGCTGTGTCAATAATCCATTGTTTTTCTCGAGTATAGCGTTCGTCATTTAGCGGTGTTGTCAGCAGCTGGTGTAGCATCGAGTGGTACGCCGCCATTTTGGGCGCGTATGAGTGAAGCGAATCGCTGGTTATTGTACGCCGAGTGTAGCTTTGTTTCCGATGAATGTTGAATTTGATTTTACCATTATTCCTGATAGTCCTCATATCTAGGAACGGAATTGCGTCATGTTGTTCCGTTTCCATGGTGAACTTGATTTTTGGATGGATACAATTTATGCATTGGAAGGTAATTTCTAGTTCGTGTCTAGGAAGTATGGCCAATATGTCATCCACATATCTTGCCCAGAATCTTGGCATCAAGCCTTTCTTTTCGATGGTGTCTTCAATATAAGCCATAAAGATCTCGCGGGTTTCTCATTTCCGTTGCTGATGTTGAACGTGAAATAATTCTCGTTCATACACAACCGTGATAGCTTCGCATAACACTTCACTTTCGCTTTCCATTCGGCTGTATTTTCAATGTTTAATAACCAGCTTTCAAAAAAATACAATGCCTCCTTCACTGGTACACTCGGAAACAGAGATTTCATATCGAATCAAACTATAACCTCGTCTGTTTTTGCGCTTTCGATATCCTCCATTTGCTTGATTAGTGCTGCTAAATTTTGGATAGATCTACATGCGATTAAATTTTTTTTCGGGGGTCACTCCCTTATATGGGGAGACCCCCCTAAACACCTTATGAATTTCTTTTCCCGGTGAAACTTTGAAGAAGGTGTCACTTTGCACCGACCTACAAAACCTTATATTCCTAGCTTATGTAGTTTGCGAGAAAAAATGGCGTGATACACAGACGGACGGACAGACAGGACGGGATTTCAGTAGCTAGCCAGCAAGCGCATACACACGTCCCTGCACCAAGTCACTTTCAGTGAAACCGAACACCTGTTACACTGAGGCAGCCAAACATCGCTACAAGTCCTTCACGGACATCTAATCCAATAATAATGAAGAAAGACACAGAGTAGACATTTCGTTACAAAGAGGAGTCTAATAATATGTATCACGATACACCTTTGTTCGAATGCGGTAAAACCACCTAAATCAGAGTGGACTGAATATGTGGAAAAGACAAGTATTCGTAAGTCTAAAAAGTATTGAGCCTTTTTTGTTATTTTTCGATCGAATATTTCTTTTATTTAAAATGGATTTTATTTGAGTACGTATTGTCCATATAACCTTTGGCCATTTTTTGGATAGAGCCATTATTGCATCTGTGTAGAACTTCTGTGGTTTATCGGCGAAAAACTTGGCCAAGTAATTTTCACAGTTCCTTTTTGAAGTGAATTTCTTTTCATTAAGGAAGTTTTGCAGAGACCAAAGCAAATGGTAGTCTGATGGTGCAAGGACTGGACTATACGGTGGGTGCATTAATACTTTCCACCCAAGCTCTGTCAATTTTTGCCGGGTCATCAAAAATGTGTGTGGTCTGGCATTGTCATGATGGAAGACAACGCCCTTTCTATTGATCAATTCTAGCCGGTTTTTTTTTGAATTGCTTGTTGCAATCTGGTGCATTGCGGACAGTACAGAGCCGAATTGAGTGCTTGGTCAGGCTCTAGCACCTCATGATAAACAATTCCCTTCTAATCCCACCATACACACAGCATAACCTTATTTGGTGTCAATCCTGGCTTTAAAGGCGTTTCGTAATGATTTGCTTCATAAATGGCTCGATTTCGTTGCGTTTTATAAGTATTTCGCAAATGGAAATTCGGCCGATCCGATTTCTTGTTAATTCATGCACCCAAACATGGAGCTTCTTTGTGTATCCAGCCTTACGAAAATGGTTCAAAACTGTTTGGTGATGGATATTCAGTTCCTTAGCAATGTCATGGCTGCTTAGAGTCGGTCTTTTTCAATTGTTTGTAAGCTTTCATCGACTTTTTCAGTGATTGGTCAACCTGAGCGAGGTGCATCTTTGACATCAAAATTTCCAGAACGAAAGCGAGCGAACCATCTCTTGGCTATGGCTTTTGACAAAGTATCTTGACCGTAGACACCATAATTTTTTTCACAAGCCTGCGATGCATTCTCACCTTTATCGTAGTTATATTGTAAAAAATAACGAATTTTTCCAGAAATTTCACTCATTTTTAAATGAATACAACTTTTGACACGAATCACGAAATACAAAACTGTCCGTATAAAAATTGTAGACTGGAATGTCACCTTTCAAACGCATGTCAGTTTGACTCAATCTGATTAGTATTGCCCTATATATGGCAACGAACATCATCTAGTGACAAAAAAGGATCAATACTTCTTAGACTGTCCAATATATGTTCAGACGTTCGTTATATGACAGAGCACAGTAGGTAAACCGAGGTACAGATAGGAAGAGACAGTTGTAGCAGACGTACGATCACTTCCAGTGGCAAAAGCCCAAGCTGGGCTGTCACACCATAAATCATGATACTCATAATATGTTAAATCCATAATTACCATATTAGTCGATCATTATGACTATAAAATAGCCATAATCTAAGCTCAATTATGAAAATCAAATTAATAGACTCTAAAATCATCCTAGCCAATCCACTTTCAATAAAATAAATGCATACAATTTAAAGCGCGCCAAAATACCATCTATTAAACATAAAACATTTTTTACAATATATTTTAGCATGTAAACAGTAAATTAACCTAATTTCACTCTCGAAAACAGACGAGAAACGATTCGAAATTAACTTTAAATTTTTTTTTTGTGTCACTAAGCTTCAGCTAAATAGTAAATCTAAGCTAATTAATTCACCGACCGTTGCATTTAAGCTGCTCTCCTGGTTGAATTCACAAATTAATGACACATAGAATGATTTGCATAGAAATTACCTATTGTGTTGTAAATCGGAATTGGGAACCAATGATGATGCTTTGCGGTAAAGTGAGTAAAGAATAGAAAATAGACGATTCAAAAATATTCGGAAGATAAAGTGGTGGAGAAAGATATTTGATAGTCGCGATGAAAAGAACCGACATATGAGTAAATTTTAAATTTTTATCGGCTGAATTGCTGACAGTTTTCTAACTTGTTAAAAAATGCATACTTCATATGAGATGAATGCACACACTTATGGAGTATATGAGAATGAAAATTGTTAAATTCTGTTCGAATGTAAAGAAGTGCGATTCATTAATCATCATGGAAAATTAACACTTGGTACGTGCTAACAATGTTCCAAACTAATGGTGAGTCTGTACGATAGTTTAAATATTAAAGAACATCACCAAAAGTAAGTATTATGTACCGAAGCACATACCAGTATGTAAAGTTTTCTTTTGAAATAAAAAACAGATGGAACGAATGATTACCTCATCTTTGAACTCTATTTCTTCGTGAGCTTCTTTGTTAGTCTGATAAATGAAGAGAAATTAAATTAACCCAAATTATCCTTGGACGAATTTATTTAAACAGAAATGCCTTAACGATTATCAACAATAAATTGTGCAGTTTCAATTAAAGTGAATTCAATTAACGTCGATTATTTTTGAATTGAGGAAAGACGTTAAACTATAATAAAACATCAGCTAAGCAATATTGGTAATCTTTCATTGCAGGGTCAATATGAGAAATTATATCCTACACTACTTGCAATCAAACAATGATTGCTTTCTCGTTATCTTCCATATTTCAAACCATTTCTTTGATTTCGATTATTTCTTCAATAAGCGATTGCTATATATGAGAAGAAAGTATAAGATTAACTCTTGATGATAAATACTTCATAAGGCCTTTCCTGTCAAAATTGCAGATTATATTTTTTTTTGGTAAACTGAAGCTAATTGTAAGTGCAGTCTTACAAGATTTGAGTGAATTTTATTCATATGAAAATAATCTGTCGATTTTCAAGGATTTTTGTATTTTGCAAAGCATACCTTTAGTCCGTCAAAGTTTTACTTTACCCTGCCTGAAACCCAGGCGCTACGATTGACTAATTGAATACAAGGGCAAATCTGGAAGCATGCGGATCTTATGTCATAATGGCCGAAAAAACACATTGAGGATCACATACATTTAGTAACGAAGGGCGACGAGACAAGGAGAGACAATATTATCTCAATGATTGGCAGCAGTCCTGAGTGAACAGCAGAAAGAGATGGTGGACTGCCTCATCCCTGATCTAAGACCGCGGCTCAATCGAACGCACGGTGAGACTGAATTCTACCTTCCCAGCTCTTGAGAGGGCATGGGTGTTACTTACTTACACAAGATTGGCAAGTCGCGGTCCCCCAACTGTAGGTTTTGCGTAGGAGAGGAATACGATGTCTGCCATACATATTTTGCATGCAAAAGATGGGATAGGGGCCGTTACAAGTAAGCACGAGATCTTTCTCCGTATAGGCTAATTGGGAAGATGCTTGGACCGTTTGAAAAATAGAACCATGTGGAAAATTATTTTCGGGCAGTCCTAGTAGATAAACAGGGGTCACAGCAGCCGGGGACGTCAGAGTTTGGGGGATTACCTTTCGAGCAATCCCTTTTCCTCAATACCTTCCCACTAGAGGAGGGATCCCCAGCTTGAAGGCACCTCACGGCGTAGCATAACTAGGCTTATCCTAAAGTAATGTATCGAACGGTTCCAGGCTAGATTCTCAGGTAAGTAAGGCAGATACAATATTTAGTGATTAGTCCAAAGTTTTTGCTCGTTAGGGAGCCCCACACTTAGGGATCGAATTTCGAAATTGGAGGACGCGGTCAATAGACCGAGGCAGTCTGAGGCGCTTGTTGCAGGAGGCGACGATCCGAGAGGGGTTCAAGTGCTAAGAAGAAGTAGAAGATTTCATCAACGCATTTAGCTCGCTGAACCAGTGCATTCAAAATTCTTCAACTATCTATATGAAATCTTTACTTTGTCGATATATTTTGTAGTTTTTACGGTTCCGTACATCCAAATGCAGAAACGGAACCCTTATAAGTTTACTCATTTGTTTTTCTATCACAGTGAATTTTTTCCGAAACGACTTTACCGATTAAGGTCAAAATTGGTACACATATGAATTCCTGCGATCCAAACACTAGTGTGTAAGTCAAATAAATGGATTTTTAAAATGGGAACACTTTTTGAGGATAAGAAGGGGGATAAAAAATAATGTTTAGCAAAGTGTACCATCTGAGATATCAAATTGTTGGGAGAGTCTCTTATATATTTTCTTCATAATTTTGAAGTGCAAAGTTTTCAAGTTATTTAAAAAAATCGACGAAAATTGACCATCTTCCCTTATCACCGAAACTTCTGAGCCTAATTAAAAAAAAAATACAGGGAATAGTTCTTTACTTGTACATTTCGGAAAAACTGATTAGAAGCCTAGGTTCGTAGCATAACCTTGTAAATTTTTAAATGCTGTGGTAAAATTTCATTTGTTCGTCGTTCTTAGTCACTTATAAATCTCTAAAATTTTTTATGAATATAGTATCTGCATATACTCGGGCCTTCGGTTCCTGCAAAAAGCGCCTCCAACTGTCTCGATCCACCGACCGTGTTCTTTAATTTTCAAATCTAAGCAGCGATGAACTGTCCTCGTCGACTGAGTCTGATCACCGTTTGCTCGTTTTCCTCACTGGTCGCCGCCTTACAGTTCACCAAATGAACACCCTTTCGGGTATCCGTTGTTCATCTATACGATTCATGTGGCCAGCCTATTGCAGCTCCCGCTGTCTTACAATTGTTGAAACCATAGTATACTCACATAGTATCCACACTCAATCTAGCCTCCCCAAAAAAACGAAGAGCGAACCATAAATCTTCGGCTGCAGATAGGTAAGTAAATGCTGATGCGAGGATTGCCGATAATATAAACATGTGCTTCGATGAGAGATTTCAGGATTACCAGATCTCAAAAAATTAATAAATTTGCACAAAAACGAATTCATTCTATGCAATCTTTTAGTTTTTTATTAGAATCTAGCAATACTCCCATGTTCTGAAATGCGTAAAAGAACACGTGCGTCGGAAGTTTTATTTGCTCCATATTTTCTTTTTTGAATACGAGAGGCCTCGGCTTAGCTGACGTGCAACGGCTAAGCTGACCGGCCCCTGGGAAAATTCAGAAAGTGTGCAACACAGGGTAAATGGAAGGTGTGGATACTATGTAAATGCACTAGGGTTGAGATCTCCGGCTCATCAATAAATGCATAAGCTCCTGCTTGCATTGGTCCCCATCTAGCTTCACTCCGATTATTCGCCACAGAACCCGTCTCTCAAAGGCACTCAATGTGTTTACAGATGCTCGGGTTAGGGTCCATGTTTCACGCCCATAGCATAGCACAGGTCTAATCACCGATTTTTAGGCATGAAGTTTTGCTTTCCTGTATATGCAGCTGGTCTTCTGCGGCGTATTTCGTCTCTTCCATGAGTTACTTTGGCATTTAAATACACGAATTCGCTCAAATGTTCGATGTTGTATTCGCTAAGTGTGATATTTTGGATATATTCCTCGAATGCGTCATGAGTTTTGCTTTATTTTGATTGATTTGTAGCCCTACTAGTTTTGTTTCGCTGTCGAATTTTAGGAATAGTTCTTTAACGGTCCTTAGCGACCGTAGCAAAATGCTGATGTTATCCGCACAGGCTACCACTTGGCTCGACTTGTATAGTAACGAACGTCTTGTATCGACAGGTAGCTTTCTTATGACGTATCCCAGAGCCAACTTGAATGGCAATAGGGCTAGCCTTTCCCCCTGCTTCAGTACAATATTTGTGTCAAGGGCATAGGAGAGTTGGTTATTGATGATGACTTGGGAGGTTGTCGACCTTTTGGTCATTTTGGTAAGACGGACTAATTTGGTTGGGATGCCAAGCATTACTTGATACAGTACGTTACAATCAATACTGTCGCATGCTTAGTTAAAGTTAACGAAAATTTGGTGTACGTTCATGTTGAACTCCAATCATTTTTAAGTACCTGCTTGACTGTAGACAATTGGTCTACTGCCGATCTATCTGCTCTAACCTTGACACTCCCCAATAATATTGTTGGCGTACGATCTGATCTTATTGTCTAAGATCTTTGAAAATATTTTGTACGCTGTACAAAGTAGTGATATTCCTCTATAATTTTCACACTGCAGCTTGTCACCTTCTTTGTGGATAGAAAATATAATTGATTGGCTCCACTCTTTCTCATATGTTCTTGCTGCCAAATGTGCTGGATGACTTTGTGAAAAGCTTTATGAATACCGCTGCCACCATATTTGATGAGCTCTACTGGAATCTCATCGGTGCCCGGCGCTTCATTATTCTTTTGGGCCTTGATAAAACTTCATCCAGGTGGGGCCAATGGAAGCTCTCCAGGAATATCGATAGGCTCCGATCCCCATGATTTGATCAAATAATGATCTGAGTTACAACTAAGTCCTCGGTATGTGCGGACGTCAAGTATGCTTGAGGCCCATCTTTGTTGGATCAGAACACGGTCGATGTGATTTTGTGTTTTGCTATCCGGTGATACCCAGGTCATTTTATGTTATGTATGCGTAGATGTGGGAAGCAACTCGAACATATGACTAGATTTATGCTACATGCAAAGCCAATCAGGCGCTGGCCATTGTCATTTGTATCGTCGTAGAGGCGATACCTTTTAGTCGTGCCCGATGAAATAGTTCATTGCCAACGTTAGTGCTGAAATCACCCAGAATTATTTTCATATTATTTGTAGGCAACGAATATTATATTTTTTCCAGGTGATTGTTGAACGCTCTAAAATACCTAGAACGTTATATTTACTTACGTAAACTTTCATAATGTATCTTTGATATTGATTTTAGTGGGTGTGTAGTAGAGAGTATTTCGGAGGTTCGTTGTTACTCGAAAATCTCTCATTGAATAGAGTTTCTGCGAATCCATTTTACAGATCGAAACTGCTTCCGAATCTTGTTCTGAAGGAGACTCGTGCACCCGAATTTGCTTCTGGCTCGAATCTACTTCCGAATCACCTATTGTTTTTTGGAATTTTATGAGCTACTAACACTGCATGAATTCTGACAGTTCACCTATTTGCGAACTTTTTTGAGGGTATTGGGCCTGACCTCTAACTAGCTAGGGCCGCCGGGACGCGAAAATCATTAAAATATCACATAAACAAGTTCAAGTGGATTTCAGAAATCGCCGAGTAAACTTGTCATGATAGTCAAATCCAATAGATAAAGAAAAGAAACCCCAAAGTAAAAGCATCTGCGTCAAAAGTTAAGTATCTGGGCCATCTGAGACATTTGAAGTTGAGATGCTCCGAGCGAATGGGACAATGACTTTAGAGGCTGCAGTGGGTGGGTGGGTATGTTAGCTCTCAGTGTGCTTTTGGATAAAGTAGGGGACTCACTAAAAAGGTAATTTTTGATATATGCGATTATACTTTCATCTCAACAAGGCGCAGGAACGAAAACGGTTGGAATTGACGCAGAAACGTTGCGTTGTTCTACATACCGGACGGTCTCTAAATCGACGGTGTTAGTGATTGCAGAAGTGATACTTAGCATACCTCCTTGCTAGAGAGTGCAGAAATATCTACTTACGCAGACATGAAGGCGATAGGGAGGTTATCACTCACGCCGGCTGGCAAGAATAATAGGATAACGAGCCGCATGGTAGATGGACTGTGCGTCTCATAGAAGCTTTGAGACAAGTTTCAACCAAAATATGTTGAAACTGGTTGCTGCCTAATTCTGTTTTGGAGTGGGCATACAAATTTTTTATTTCACCCGCCCATGATTGGTAAGTCACGGATCTCTGATTGTATGTTTTGCACTGGAGAAAGGGACGACGCTAATCACACAGCTTTTTCATGTAAGAGATGGATCACACAGCACCATAACCTCCTTAAAGAATGTAAAGAGGACTCTTCATTCGAGAAATACTCAGATCGGTTGACAAATGGCACCAGGTGGGCTACTACGTTCAGTCTGTCCTGACAATAAAGAAAGGCATCTTAAATCGCCTGATTTTAGACGGTGGAAGAGTCCTTTTTCTAGCAATTCCCCTTCCCCTTCCTCAACCCACTTGAAAAAGAGTCTCTACAATCCAATGACGTAATAATGAATAGGAAAACAAGGCCTATCAGGTTGACCGGGGTACTTCTACTATTACGCTGCACTCTGGGTGTGAATAATCCGCTTCTCACTACCATTAAAAAAAATCACTAGAATGGAGCTGTGTTTTGTTAAAAATAAACAGAATAGTATAAAAAAATTATAATAATATCCTAAGTTAGCAATTTTAGTGTCTTACTCTGTTGATTGAAAATGGAACAGTAGTTTTTTCGCCTAAAAAATGTAATGTCATGACGATTATTAGTTCGGTAGTTTTTTCTTTGTCGTTATATTGTGAATACATAGCATGTTTGGTGCCTTTCTATTTCCTTAAATTTTGATTACACTGATGAACAATATTCTTTAGAAACGGCTATTGATTTTGATCCTCCTAACAAACAATCAAATAAACTTTGGTTTATATTAAAGACTGTCTTGCGATTAAACACAATCTGCAGTCTTTTCAAGCAATGAAATGTCGCGTAAATTCAAATGCGAAGTTTAGTGAAGGAATGGCAAGAATGAATTCTTTTGGCTGATAAATTATTTTGCAAATAAATAATAATACTAGATACGATTTCAGCTTCAAAAAGTAAAGGCGCTCCCTATAGTATCGATAGCTTAAATATTATCATTCTCGTTTGCAATTAACATAATTTTTTTTGAGAATTATAATTCATTCAATTAAACTTTATGTTTATTATCAAAAATTTAAATAATGTGTGAAAATTGTACGAAATAAAATAATAAATAACATGCTTTTTGGATACAATTATGAAGCTTCTTATAAATAAAATAATAAATTGCTACAGGAATATTTTTTGTGGTAGGGATATGAAGGCTATTTATGCGCTGAATGTAGGGGTCCTAAACGCATAAACTTTCTGGACTACCCATTAAAAACATCCCCTTTTAGCCTGAAAATCTAAACAGGAACCGTTAAGAACACTTTAGACTAGGTCTTATTTCTTAAGCCTAGAGGCGCCTTTGGGTCACAATGGGAGGAAAGGAGGAAGGAAGGGAGAAAGGAAGGAAGGAAGGGGAGGAGATTGCTAGAAAAAAGATCCCTCCACTCTCGGTACTTAAGTATGCTTTTTTATCCTTCAGGATAGCCCAAATATAACGTTCTACACGGTCTTATCTGTCAACAAGTTAAGGGAGCTTATAGCAATAAAATGAAAAAGCTTTCGCCAGCCAACTGAGAGTTGCGGCGAATATGGAGGCGAAAGTTTTTCCTTGCTCATATGCAAGATATTTCCCCTAAGTTGGCTACGACAATATCGTAAATATCGTAGAATGACTCTAATCATCAACAAACTAATAAGGCGTAGCGGGGAGGAGAAGTTCCTGGTAAATGAGAACACGCGTTCTCGTCGCCTCAGCGATTTTAGCGGCGAAGTATAACAAAAGCTCTAGTTGAGTTAATATTTAAAGTTGTGGAGGAACTGTTGAGAAGCAGTCTGTGTTTGAGTCCAAAAGGGAGCATGCTGCTACCAATTCTTTAAATGTACGAGTAATTACGCGATTGAAGTTTACAATGGAATTACAGTAATAGTGATCAACGAAAAAGTGAGGGATGAGGTGTTGGCTTGAGGCGCGATCCTCAATCGGCCTTTTGGCGTTCTACGCCGTGTGGCCACCCCGACCCATTAGCTTGTCTAGCTGATCCCCTCTATAAACTGGCGCCTACCTGTGAAGTGCGACAAGTCAAGGGAAAAACGCTCCACTCAAGATTGATATAGGTTTTCGATAATATAATACGTGTAACTTATAAATGTTTCAAAAATGTGAACAGTAAAATAAAATAATCAATAAAGTTAACTCTCGCCTTCGGTGTTCTAGTTTAGATGGATAGAGTAGCAGGTAAGTGTCATATACGGAGATCTCTTCCCGGGAGCCTTGATGGTGTATATAGGATACACATCAAATCGAGCTCCTAGTTCATACCAGTATACATAGGGTATACTGATTATGTAGCAAAAATGGCGCAGCCGGTAGGTAGATGTAGTCATCTTTCTAATTATATTCTTCGGAGAGAGCTCACCAATTTCACTGAAGAGGTCACTAAGCTGTCTGTCCTATATTCTGCAGGCAAATAACATGTGGCCAGTGTCGTCCACCTCTCCTACGCAAAATGTGTAGTCAAGAGACCGTGACTTGCCGATCTCGTACAAGTAAGATCGAACCATTTATGCCCATTCAAGAGCTGTGTTAAGTAGAAGTACATCTCACCATGCCTTCGATTAAGCCACTTCCCCAGGTCAGGAATCTTGCATGCAGTCCATATTCCCTTTGAATTGCTCCCCGAAGACTGGTGCCAATCTCTAAGACAGTGTTGCCTCTTCTCTTTAGCGAATACCCGCTCTCTATTAAGCGGTTTACCCGGGGAATTTTCATTCTATTCGCAGCGCTCCTTATCTTAGCACCTGTGCCAACCGCTTTCAATGTAGCTCCTTGCTGAGAGAGTCGCCCTAAAGTTGTGGTCCATAGAGTACTACAAACTGCAAGACGCTCATTAGGTCTCTCATCTGGGTCGTTCTACGGTGGCCACCAGTCGAGTGAGTGCTGTTATACTCGCTGCTGCCTTACCAGTTGTTACCCTGATTTGATGAAAAAACTCATATTCGAGTCTAATACCTCCCACTATTTCATTGCTGGTTTCGATTCGATCAGCATCTTCCCGGCACTGATAGCTCTAACTCAGAAACCTTGCTATTCAATGTATGTGATTCACGGTCCGCGAAATTGCGTTTTTTCTTCAAAGGACGGAAATTTCCAGTATCTCCAGATAAAATCGCATACTCAGGGCTAAGAAAGAAATTGATTAAAATAGTACTCCAATAGACCATCGTGAATGTAGGAATATTCTCGTTACAAAATGAATTTAAACATTCTAGGATATGCAGAGAACTTTTAAATATGTTGTGTGATAAGATCTATTGTCTTCTGTAGGATTCCATGAGCATCAAAGGCTTTGGGGCGAACCAAGTTCACTAGTACATTAACCGCAGCTGTGACTGATTGCAAGTTTTATTAAACGTACCGCCATGAAATTCTAGGAGTGGGATCCACTGCAATTTTGTAAATTCTTTTCAATTACTGTATGACTTTGTACAAAGTCTCTGAGAATCGAGGGATGAAGGTTCTATTTTGAAGCCCTTTTCGAATATTTAATGTGTTAACGAGTATGTTGTTTGATTTAACAGCGTATTTTTTGGTTGTGTGAATTTCCCAAGTCCATTAACGGGAAATAAAGGACAGTAAATTAATATCCTCACCAGATATTTCACCCCGAAGAAGAATCTAGCCGATCGGCTGAAAGCTGACATACGATCAAAGACAAATGAGCATACTCTTTAAAATTTTAATGTTATAGGTCGTCTACTTAGATTGTCATGAAAATATTTAATTAAAAATGAGAAATATACAATGTATAAAAAATGATGCTTCTCCTTCTTGGTAAATTTTCAATATTTGTGAATTGTTAACAAGATATAAATAAAAAATCGAAACAAAATAAAAAAGATTGGAATTGCGGATATTTTATGGGGAGGAACTTGGTAAAAAGCAAGTGAGTACTAGGGATGGGAAAAGCCGCATCGATTTAACCAAAAACCGGTTTTTTGGTTCGAAAACCCGGTTTTTTCGTGAGGTTTTTCCCCAGTTTGAACCGGTTATTTTATTTCAAATTCAAGAGCCACGAGAAAAAACTGGACACAAAGATGAGTATGATATCATTGAGACTAGATTGCGACAACCTAGACATCACCAATGGTCTAGAAACCCAATTTACAAATGTGGAACTAAGGAAAAAAAATTCAATCAATAAATTCCAATATAGGACAGCGGGATAAAATGAAACTCGTACATGCTAGGCGAACAAAAAGTGGAAAGTGGTATTATGGATATTTTGTGAAGGAAGACTTTAACGTAACGAGGTGTTTTAAATGTCAAAAATACAACCATCAAAATGTCAAGGGGAGCAAATTTGTGTGGAATGTGGAGGAAAGCATGAGCTAAAGGACTGCAAAAACACGCTTAAGAAGTGCTGCAACTGCATTGGAAACAATAAGAATGCTGATCATTCTCACACAGCTGACACGATAGAGTGTCCGGAATTTTAACGTAGAATTTTGATCGCCAAGAGAAGCACCGACTACAACTTCGATGATTGTTAATCATACAAATCAATCACGTGGAACCAACTTGACACTTGTATACGCTAATATAAGAAGCTTAAGAGACAAGCTGACCGGTTGGCCAATAAAACATAATAATTAAAGTATGCCATAGTGGTCGACACAGACACTGATGTAATAACAGAATCTCCAGAATCAAGGATTTACAAAGATACTTTAGAAACTAATGGAGTGTTTGTCATAAACAACAACAAAATTATTCGTCTAGTTTCGAATACCTGTCTGGATCATATAATAACCAATGATCAAAAAGTGGCTGAAAACATGACATACACATTTGAGAACTGGCCGGAGCTGGATCATCGTGTCTTAAAATGAGTTATGCAAGACCAAACCTTGAACAAACAGAAGCCGGCATAAAAAACGTTTAGATGTCTAGATAAGGAGCTCTTTAAATCAAACCTGCAACAATTACTGTAGAAGAGGAAACCAGATAACCTTATTGAATTCAAAAATATGATCACAGTTTCTAAACAAAGCTCTACTAGTGCGAAAAAATCAGATGTCGACAGCGTACTTGGATAACAAAAAAACTAATTGAGGCAAGTATTAAAAAATGGAAGGCATACATGGGCTACAGGAAGAACAATGGAAACCAAGCCCTCAAGTATGTATATATGCAAGCGAAAATAGAATCGAAACTACTTGGGAAAGAGGCTAAATTCTCGTATTTCTCGAGAAGAATGGAAACAGCGGCTGACAACTCCTATGAAATATGGAAAATATTAAATGAGGTAAAGGATAACTCCTCACCCCGGACTATATTGCCAAACCTACAACTGAATCTTGATGGACCCACTAATATATCGTACCCATGTGACGCATTAATTTCATTAAATAACAACAATTGGAGGAAGAATCACAAAAGAAATCGGTGCCAGTTCAAAAAGCAATTTTAAAAAAAACAAATATCACCATAAAACCCATTTTTTAAATTCATCAAACAAATTAAATGGAATTCTTAAATGTAATCCACGACTTGCAACATAATACAGCGCCAGGCATCGATAGCATCACGATGAATGCAATTAGTATGATTAAGGAGGACATAGCCGAGCTTATGGCAAATTTTACAAACGAACATATAAGGAATGGGTCATTTCCGGAAGAAGAAAAATTTCGAAAATAGTTCCAGTATTTAAGGGTCGTGATCATCTTGACCCGAATAACTATCGCCCGGTTGCGCTTCTGACGGGATTCAGTAAGATATTTGCAAAAATATTAAACAACCGTCGATCATCATTCTCACTCGAAAACTCTATCTTAAACCAACATCAGTTTGGATTTCAAAAATGGGTGTGCTAATTTCTGTCACCCGTTTGATTAATGTAGGACTTGACAGAGGTGATTATACTATCACGATTTTTGTGGATTTGAAAAAGCATTTGATACAGTTGGTCACGACTTTATACTTCGTAAACTTGAATCGAATGGTATTCAAGGTAGGCCTAACTAACTGTTTATAAGTTACTTGGAGGGAAGATCGCAGAGAACTTTAATCAACAATGTCCTGATTGAGCACCTACGAAAACAGGAGTTCTCCAAGGCTTAAACTTGGCCCAACTTTGTTCTTGATATACACAAATAATCTAAATACATGTGGGCTGACGGGATATCACACATTATATGCTGATGACACAGTTCTACTTTATTCAGGACGAGACAAAACTGCCATTGAGAGAACTATCAACAAGTATTTAGGAAAATTCCATCCTCGTATTTCATTACAAAGAAGAAGGTATGCCGTTAATAGTGGAAAATAACATCAGGCAAATGACCACCACGATCACGCTTACAGGACCATATCCTTTTCATGAAATTTTCCATAACCAAATCGCAAAGTGACTGCCCTATGTCCTCGATAGCCTCACGAATTCCATCGTTGAGGTCTTGAATCGACGCTGGGCTGTTGGCGTAAACCTTCTCTTTCACGTGGCCCCAAAGGAAGATGTCGCAAAGTGTTAAATCACAAGATCTCGGTGGCCAATTGTGATCACCTTTTCGAGAGATAACACGGTCCGGAAACTTTTTCTGTAAAAGAACAATGGTTTCGTTGCTTGTGTGGCACGTAGCGCCGTCTTGTTGAAAGTAAACGTTGTCCAGATCAGTACCATCCAATTCCGGCCATAAAAAATCATTAATCATCTCTCGATAGCGCAATCCATTCACCGTAACTGTTGCTGCAGCCTCATTTTCGAAAAAGTAAGGTCCAATGACTCCGCCGGACCCCAGATGCGACAATTTTGCTTGTTGGCGAAGCCACTGAGGTGGAAATGGGCCTCATCACTCAAGATGATTTTTCAATGAAATTCCGGATCATTTTCATGCATTTCAAGGACCCAATCAGCAAAGACACGACGTTGTTGATGATCGACCGGCTTGAGTTCTTGTGTAACTGAACTTTATAAGTCTTATGACCCAAATCTTTATGCAAAATACGGTGTAATGACGTTTGTGGAATGCCTAATTCCAAAGAACGATGAGGAATGGACAAACCTGGGTTTTCTTCAACACTTTCGGCTGCAGCAGCCATACTCTCGGCTGTTCTTGAGTGACGTGCACGGGTTTTACTCTTCACATCACTAAGGTGTCCCAACAGTTCGAATTTTTCCACCAATATCTGTATTGCGGTCCGACAAGGTGCTTCACGACGGCCCAAAAATGTTGGAGTTTTACGAATCGTCTCTGCCAAATTTTCACCATTTTTATAGTGAATTTTAATAATTTCAATGCGTTGTTGAAGCCTGTATCGTTTCATTTTTATTAATGGCGTAGTTTCTACTTGTCAAATGTCAAAAAAAGACAGCTTAAAAAGTGACATCTACCGAAATAGCGGGCTATTCAAAATAACACCTCTTATTGGAAAACCCTTTAGATGTCGACGGCGACAAATTGCAAAGAGTGCTAGAAATGAAATATCTTGGTCTTACCATAGCCCGTCGTATGACCTGATTGCCATACATAAATAGCTTAAGGGGGGCAATTAGCCCCAATAATAGGCTTGTTAAGAAGATATGAGATTTTTCCAATGCACATCAAGAAACTTGTTTTAAATGCATTTGTGCTGACGAAATTACATTATGGAGTAGTTATGTGGAGTCAATCGGCAATGCAACATCTTAATACTTGTATTACATCCTGACCAAAGCGCAGGAAATGTTCTAAATTTTCAAATGCTCACTTAAACTGGATTGGTTTACTAATCAGCAAAATCCGTTAGTGAAACCATTATAATGGAGACAGCTAAATTTATCTACAAATATTTAAAAACTAATGGATCGAACCGAACACCATTAATTATAGCATCGCAAATCAATCCATACAATCAAGGGTGGTCCAACGATAATGAACGATGTTAATTGTGAGTCACATCTTAGCGTTTAGTTTTTCGCCCAACAATAAAACATTTCTTTGTTTAAGTGTTTGACAAATTCAACCATGAAGAGGTACACAATTGACCAGCGTGTTAAGGTTGTTGAAAGGCTTGAAAATGGGCGTTCAAATCATAATGCATTTCTGCACTTCGTTATTTTTTTTTTGATCAGCATAATCGACCAAATGTGCCCACTATCGGGAGAAATTTGCCCAAATTTCAGCAAACCGGGTCTGCAGGAAATGTGAAATCACCTGTCCACGCTCGCCCAGTTCTTTCTGCGGAAAGCATTGCTGTTATTCGCGATAGTGTGGCAGAAGAGCCGTCAACCTCGTCGTCGTGCCCAACAATAGAACATCTCACGAACATCACTGATGCGAATTCTGAATAAACATTTCAAATTTACACGCTTACAAGGTTCAATTGGCTCAAGAGCTGAAGCCTACTGACCACTTCAAGCGTCGGTAATACTGTGAATGGTTGATTGAACGGACAGAAGGGAATGGTGACTTTGCAAAGAAAATCATCTTCAGCGACGAGGCACACTTTCACGTCAGTGGATTCGTTAACAAGCAGAATTGTCGAATTTGCGCAAATGAGAATCTATGAGTGATTGTTGAAAAGCTGATGTATCCACAAAGAGTGAATGTTTGGTGCGGTTTATGGGCTGGCGGCGTCATCGGGCCGTAATTCTTCGAAAATGAGGACGGCCAAGCAGTTACCGTGAATGGTGTTCACTATTGCGAGATGATAACGGACTTCTTGTAACCAGAAATTGAGGTTATGAACCTGGACGATATATGGTTCCAACAGGATGATGCCACACAGCCAACGAAACAATGGCTCTTTTGCGCGAGAAATTCAATGGCCGTGTTATCTAACGTTGTGGCGATGTTAATTGGCCGCCACGACCATGTGATTTGACACCGTTGGATTTCTTTCTCCAGGGGCATTTAAAAGAAAAAGCGTCAATAAGCCAAGAACAATTCAAGAGCTAAAGGATGAGATAATTCGGCCCTTAGACGACATTGAACCTCAATTATGTCTCAGAGCCATTGAAAATATGGACCATCGGATAGAAGTATGCCACCGTAGCCATGGCGAGCACTTGGGCGATATTTTGTTTCACGCATAATTGTCATAGATCCTTCTATTATAATATAAAATAATAACATAATTCTCTGAAAACATTTTGCCTTATTTACAATTAACATCGTGCGTTTTAGTTGGACCACCCTTTACGAGGAATGCAAATCAATCGTAATACCTTTGCCAGAACGGATCGTCTAAAGAACGATGCCACGAATGAAGCTCCGCGTATGTATAAATGGTTAAGAAAGCAAACTCACTTTTAGTAACTAAGAAAAGACTTAGGGATCATTTAATGAAAATGAATTGAAGCGTGTACCTGAAGATTTTTTCCAGCTCAGTATCTTAGGGCATTTTTGGCCCTATCGGCAAGATACTTGAAGAGACAGTTAGTTCGAGTTTTTTTTAATGCGTCGTATTATTTGAATTTTTTATCTCTGAGAGCTGAAAATGAATTGGACTAAATATTCATGACAGGATTAATTCAAATTATTTTGAGTGCCCCATATACCGATGTATTGAACACTGTCTGAGTTGCACACTTGACAAAGCGACGAAATGTGAATGCAGATCGCACGAGCGTTGTGCGGCGAAAAAAGAGTGATGGAGAGAGTGGTAGGAAACGGAGGTATTTAAAAAAAATCCTCGCTAAAACCCCACAACTGAGATTATTTTTTATTACGACGAAACCCCTTGAAGAACAAGACTTTGCTAATGACTCAGTTATCGAAGAAGATGACAATAGGACAAATATTCAAGGTGTGGAATCGGTAGTAAAACCAGAATCGATAATTGAAGAACATGTCATTCCTACATCAACCAAAATTAATGGTTTCGCGGCAATGATATTGGACCCTGGCCAGATATACCCACGACACGATACCTTTTTGTGCCAATAAAGGTTTCAGTAGTATTCAGAATTGTGACAAACAATTCTTTGAAGAACCGTCAGAATTTCAGAAGAAAACTGGTTCTAGTTCCACACGAAAATGCTCAAAATATCTGTTTCTCTGGAAAAATAAGAATAATGCGACCTTAAATGGTTTTTGGCTTTGGCTTTTTTCAACCAAGTGAAAATTTGCAATTAACCTTGTAAATTAGTGGCGACTCAGAGAATACAACTTAGTGGAGATGGATTTAATTACTGGAGAAATGCATCTGAATGTATTTCTGAACATGAAAAGTCAAAAAATCATTTAGAAGCTATTAAGGTTTTGGCAACTTATAAGCCAATTATTCATGTTGTCTGAATTTTTTGAAAATCATGTAATACTTATAAAATATTTCTTCCTTCAAGACAGTTTAAACTTACATTTACTAAATTCTCTCGTTTAACATCGTCAACTTCATCACGTTTGGATATTCGTTTGCGCCATTCATCTTCGCCACTTTTTTGTAAAGCTGCCAAACGTTCAGCAATTGAGCCAGTTTTGGCAATAGTATTCTGATCGGGCCTCATGACCTAGAAAATAAAATTTAAAATTGTCCTTAGATTCAATTTTTTATTACATACCTGAGTGAAACTTTTCCTTAGTCCGCCTCTTAAAAAGTTAGGAAGTGTTGTTTCAACACTTAGTTCCTGCTTATCGTCCAAATGTCCTCTAGCAGCCGTCGTCGTCGTCGCAGTCGGCTTGAGCCTGAGAACATCATCTGATGATTCCTTTAGCGCATTTCGCAAAGCTACGAAACCTCCTCCACTATTTATTTTCGGAGGTGTTACTTGTGGTGCTTGCTCTGCTATTGACGAATGACTCTTGCTTTTGGCGATTAAACTATTTGTTTGACTAAAATGAGATAATTAAAATGGAAAGTGTAAGTGGATTGTTCAAATGAAAATAAAACTAAAAACGTAATGAATTAAAAGCCAATGTACGAACATCGCTCGTATAATGTAATGAATGTAACCTAATACTACACTAGATTATGTGCTCTTGTAAGATTGATATTCTTCAAAGGCATTTTTGCATTGGACGACATAATCTTAAAAGTTCAGAGAAAGTATGAAAATCGGAGATGGCAGACAATTATCTTTTAACCCGTTGATGTAAACTATATATTGTAATTATAAATTGCTCTGAAATAAATATTAGAACATTGCTTGGGAATTAGCTTATTGTTCATGTTTCTATTAAGTTTTTTTGTTAATTTTTACAAAACTCATCAGCCAAACATTGATGTACTTATAGATCAACATGTACGAGTACAAGTATATAGTATTTGTCTGAATTTTTTTTTTGGAAAATCGTGCAATATTTACTAAATGCTTCTTCCCTCAAGACAGTTAAAACTTAAATTTACTAAATTCACATCAAAAGAACTTGATACATGCCATAGCTGCTTCTGTCTTTAAGTCCACTTATATTGTTGATTAAGTAGATTATAGCAGCACTTTGTTGTTCGAAAAATTGGAGTATTTTTCAAACGAAAAGAGTATTGAGTTCAAACTAAGTTATTGGTATTTCTTTTCAGAAAACCCATTCCTTACTTTTAAAGAGATGAAGTCGTACCCAGTTATAAACGAGAAAGGATTATGGCAAGTTTGGCTTAGTAACTTATTATTTTAATAAAGTTAACAATAAGTAACTAAATTATAATTTATTTTTTAAGGATCATTAGTTCTGCTTAACAATTGAAAACATTAATTGGATTAATTTAATTTTTATTGAAAATAATCAAGAACAAAATGTTCTTTACTAATTTTTTTATTTCCCGAATCGACGTTTTATTATAATTAATACACTGAATTATTGCACAGTGGAAAATGAACAAAGTGAAAGGAATTTCAAATACCGTTGCTGTTGGGATGTATTCTCTATAGACTAAAAACTGTGGAATAAAGAGTAAGCTACGATTAAATAAAGCGCTTTTGATTTAGAACTGATTTATTAATACAGATGAACAGGAATGAATGGGAATGTATAAGAGTAACATATAAATATGGCAATACTGAAAATACATAAGATATGATAATACTAAAACAGATTCATTTATATGTATCATCGCCATCCAACACCCCTGCTCGATTATAACTTCAATATTTTAGTCTAATCTGGTCAACAAAATGTTGAATTTTTCACCCGTCCAATACTTTGATAAGAATATCGGCAATCATGTCTCTTGCCTTACAATAGATCGCTGCAATTTTCCTCGAAAAAATAAGATCCTGCTCGAACTTATATTTCATGTCGATGTGTCTGCTAAGTTTATTCCCCTTCTGGTTGTGTAATAGCTTAATACATCCTTGGTTGTCTTCAAAAGCTTTTATGGGACTGGTTGATTGAGATCTTTAAGAATTTTCTCAATCCATAGCAGCTCTCTCGTCGCTTCAGAAAAAGCAACAAATTCCGCTTCGCATCACGAATGTGCACTGCAAGTTTGCTTTTAAATCGCCCATCTCCGATCAACGATCCGTTAAAAAAAAAAATCGGGGGTGGATTTTCGATCAGTGACGTCGCTTCTCCAATCTGCGTTGACGTAGCAAATAAAGTCGTTATCTGTGTATACGTTGTTTTTGCCAAGCCTCAATTTCAATGACCTTGTTGACTTTAGGTACTTGAACACCCGCTTCACCTCAATCCAGTCGAATCTTCTTGGTGCAGAAACATGCCTTGCTAGAATTGAAGTTGCCACTGCAATATCAGGTCTTGTATTGGTCGATAAGTAAAGCAACGAACCAATAGCACTTCGATACACAGCGTTGTTGTCGAATGGCTCCATACCAACTGGCTGGGTTATATAGGCCAGATCTAATGGATATTTTGAATAAAACGCATTGGCCAAATTGAATTCATGTGGCTTATTCGCTATATACTTGCTTTGGTGTATACAGAAAATGCTGTTCTCGCCTCGTTCAAATTGAATCCCCAGGCAAAACTGCAATTCTCCGAGATTCTTGACCGTGAATCCCTGGTTCATCTGCGGTTCAAACTCATCCAATAGCTGGTCGATGGTCGCGGCTACGACGATGTCATCCAGGTGATTCGAAGTATAAATCACTAGCCTTTGAGTTGCCTCATATAACATCATGCGACAAATCGCCATTCAAATATGCTGTCTGGATATCATAATGACAAACTGGCATTTTTCTAGCACCAGCCACTGTCAACAAAATTTTCAAAGTGGTCGGATTGGCAACAGGCGCGATTAACTCATAGTAGTCCAGTTCGGACTTGTACGAGAATCCCTGTGTAACCAATCTAGCCTTGAATTTCACTGGATTTCCGGTCTAATCAGTCTTTGTCTTAAATACTTACTTACTCCCAATAGCTTTAGATCCAGGTGGTAAATTAGTAATTTCCCAGGTGCTGAAATTCTTCAATGAATTGATTACTTCGTTCATGGCTGCTTTTCATTCGGCTTCTCTGGAACTATTCAAAGCCTCTTCGTAAGTAAATGGATCAATAGTACTTACATTTTCATTCGGGACCTTGTTTACGTCCCTATCACCATACGAGTTCCAATCTGGCTTTACTCTAAAATTAGGTCTCATTGAGCGTATCGGTTGTTGGTAATTCACCTGCTCTTCGATCTCGTTCTGTTGATCTTCGATATCTTCATCGCCGTAGTCATTTTTGCTGTCAATCGCCACCATCTCGTCCTCGTGCGGCTCATTTATTTGTTTCTCCAGCTGATGCTTGGAATCTGGTAAAATTTCTGGAATTCCACCAGCCTCATTCGTAAAAACAACGTCTCGACTGATCCTTATTCCGATTTCATAGCCGACAAAAATCAGCTTCTCCGATGTTTGATCCAGCTTCTTCCTTAGATCTTTCGGAATATGAGCATACACTTCAGCTCCGAATTGATGAAAATATCCGAAATCCGGTTTTCGTTCATGCCACAGCTCAAATGGAGTGGCTGATCTATTCTTCACCGGCAAACGGTTCAAAATATGATTTTGCGTTCAGCACAGCCATCCTGTTGAGGTGTTTTCGGAACTACAATTTGGGTACGCATTCTATTGACTTTAATAAATTTCTGCGATCTCTCATCTATATACTCACCACCGCGATCCGATCTAATAACCCTTGGTGTCTTCCCGTATTGCGTTTGCATCAACTGAACGAATTCAATCAATTTCTCAGTCACATCTGATTTCAGCTTCAGCAAACAAATACATGTAAATTCGCTGTAATCGTCAATCAGGGTTAGCATGTATTCACCTCCTCATGATGTAAGTAACTGGAGCTTGCTACAAACGTCCGTATGTATTAGATGGAATCTCTCCTTTGCGACTGTAGATGAATGCTGCGGGAATGGTTTTCTAGTTGATTTATTTTTGAAACAAATATCGCAAACATTGGTGTGCTGATATTTCTTGTTGATAATTCCAGTAGCCAAACACTGCATTTTTCGTATGTCGCGCAGATGTCTGTGGCCGAGGATTTTATGCCACTCATGAATACACTTGAATTTGCGAGAATCAGCGACAGCGAATGCATTGTTTTCCAATTTCATTTTATAAAAATCACCGCAACCCTTTATTGTGAATAGCATCCGCCCATCCAGTTTGACTTCGCACACGTCTGCATTGAAAGAAAATTGGCAAACCTTCTTCACAAATTTGCTCACCGAAATAAGATAACATTGCAAATCCGGAACTGTATTTGGTGCACGCCGCTGCTGCTGATATCGTTTGCCCGAATTTTAATTGTTCCTATGCCTTTAACATCCAAACGGCAGCCATCTACTACAGTGATCAAACACTCGTCCAAACATCTTAAATCCGAAAAATGTTCGATATTTCCGCAGTAATGCGATGAGGCACCACTGTCGATTATAAATTCTGAATGTGTCGACTGTACTGTATTTAAACAAACCAAACTTATGTTTTCGTTCATCTCAGATTTCTCCATACTTAATTTTTCTGAATGTTTTTCGACTGCGTTCGCCTGTTGGCCCCCGCCATCTTTCCCTACCCAAGCCGAATATTTATGGCAACCTTACTTCAAATGCCCTGGCTTCTCACAAAAGAAACACAAAATTCTCTCCTTCTTGATATTTTTTCCCGATACTTTGAATGCGGCCTCTCCGCCACTTGACTTTTCACTGGTCATTTCATTACGTTGCCTGTATTCGTCGATTAATTTCCGTTTGACGAGGTTGTGAGTAAGATCACCTTCAGGCCTTGTTTCAAGCGCTGTTATGAGAGTTCCATAACTCTCCGGCTAACTGCTCAAATAGAATGACACAGCAAGCTCATTTGCAAGGTTGGCATCCATCGTAGTTAATTCGTCCGTAATTTGTTCCATTTCGATCAAATGCATCTCCTTATCACCCCCTTCTGACAGTGTAAGCCGGCATAATTAGCGCAACAGACTAACCTTATTCGATAATGTAGACTTTTCATGATACGATTTTAACCTTCGGCATACAACGTGAGAAAAACTCCTCACCCATACAACGTGGGGTTAGATTTACCTCATAAAATATTGTTTCTGTTCTGTGCATGTATTGAATAGAACGTGCTCAACCATGGTTTTTTTGTTCTCAGTGTGTAAAAATACTCAAAAATATGCTTTTAATCAACATTAATTGAAAAAAAATACAAAACTTTCAAAACTCTTGCAAAAAATCAACTTGATGTTCTTGTGTCGGAAAAATCAAATATATTTTTTTTTATGTAAGAATATATTATTTTCATTTCTTTAAATAAAATTACACATATTTGGCTTTATTGAAAAAAGTACAACCAGATCTTTACGTCAATAAAACTAAGACAACTCGCTCCTTAAATCAATACAATTTTCGCACAACAGTTTCGCATGTTCTTTACATATAGGAGCATTACAGCTGAAGCAGCCATTGACAGTCTTCCTGTCTTTGCTCCTTGGACAGAATGAACATCTTTGTGATGTTCTTGGTTGCTTTGGTGCTGGTCCTGGGACTTCTTCATTCAAAATTTCATGCACGCGTCTTCTTATATCACGTGGCATATGGGGATTGTCTTTCCTTTTCCTGATATGGTCTTCAAGCAATGAAAGTCCCAAGCGCTTGATAAATTCCCTTCTAAGGTTGGTCTTATTCTGCTCAATACCGTTGTTTATTTGATATACGATGAAGGAGTTTATACCAGCATGGTTTAACATTGAGAAAAACTGAATGATTTCACAGGATCCATAACTTTTTATATTGTAGGCTTTTTCTTATCCCCTAAACATTTCTTCAGAAACATTAAAAACTACAAAATACTTTATCTGTTATAATCCTGGGTACTATGAAGTAATTAGTGTAGCCTTTAGCACAGATCCCTGCAGGACCTTTGAGATACAAACAACCTCATAAAGCAATAAAAAAGGATATCACATTGCTTTATACATAAAAACCTTCTTGAAAAATACAAAGCAATATAAAAAGGATAATAGATGTACCGAGGGTCAAGAATCTAAGCAATTTAATTGCCTCAGTATCCGACTCTAATGATACTTTTTTGCCACGTACCGTACAACGTGGGGTCAAAAATACCCACAACCTCATTGTTGCGAGTGCCTGCACCGCAACATTGCTAGCAGCACTTATTTAGCACTGTCAATTGATGCACCAACATTCAACCGCCAGCTAATGTAAAATTCAATACATTTGGTTGTGTTTTACATAAGATTTGACGCATTTCAAAAGTCTTGGGGTTAAAATAACCCCACGTTGTATGCCGAAGGTTAATGCCGTCCACATTTCTTTAGCGGTTTTATTGCGTTTGATATGGATTAGCTGATTATCCTCCACTAGTAATTCAATACGTGCCCTCTCATCCATCGTTCTCCATGAGTCATTCATAGGAGTCGGCACATTTTTGATATTACCGACCACAGTTGCTCTTTCATCAGCAGCATTTCATTCCTGAATTTTCACGTCTGATAATTACTGTTGGTCAGCTTTGGAATGTTTACTCTCGAAACGTTCGCCATGTTCGGAGTTACGAGTTGTGACGAAATTAACTCAAAACTTTATGTTCCGTAAAACGATTGGATTTTTCCCGAATTACTGTACTTTATTACTTTAGTAGCGAACCGTTGGTCTAGATGTTTGTAAAAAATAAACAGCAACCACCTAGAAAACCCGCAGCGGTCAATTGACCCTAGTACTTACATTTTTGTGAACACTGCCGTAGGTAGTTGAACCAAAACGTATTGTTATCAGGTTTTGTTCCTTTGTTCATAGCAAACTAAAGTTGTATTACAGTTCTCTATAGTTTTGCCTTATCAAGCCTAGGAACCAATCAAACTGTGATCTGACTGAAAAAGAGAGACACATTTTGCATTTAGAATCGGAAAGTGAAAAAAAGTGTTGAACAAGAAAGTGATTCTTCTAGTGATAACTCATCAACTCATAGTGGTTTTGATGGTAGGCGTACATTTTGCTTACTCGCGTGATGTGTTCACATTTTCAAATAAAAGTTTCTTTTTCAATATTCAGTGAAAAAGAAAACTTATTTTACATTTATTTGATTGTTTCAGATTCAGTAGCTCTCTTTGCTTTGCGTAGCGCAAATGAAAATCTAAGAAGAGTTCAAGGCCGAGAACACCGTGGTCGTGACTCAAGAGTTCGTATTGAAGCTATATATCAGAGTACTGATGTTGGGGTATCTCCAAACGGAATACATTGGAGCCCTGGAAATTTGTCAAATATGGATATTCCTGGTCATAGTCCCCGATAAATTTATTTGACAAAAAAAGCTGGATCCACTTCTTTTTCAAAAAGGTGTTTCAAAGGAAGTATTTTATCAGCGTGGAAACTTATTATAAATGACTATTGCGGTATATTCAGGCGTGTACTGAAACCGAAGCCCATCGTCATCTAGGAAATAACACTTGGTCACTCTCATTGAATGAAGTAGGTATTTTTATAGCAATCATCTGTGCTTGAGGTGCATATGGAGCTAAAAATATCGCTATGAACGACCTATGGGACAAAAATTGGGGCATTCAATTATGTTCGCAAAATATGGCACCGAATCGAAATAATGCAGTTCTTACGTTTTGATGTGCGAACAGACAGGGCGGAGCGTCATCAAATAGACAAATTTGCAATGATTTCTGAAGCATGGAATATGAATAAGATCATTCATAACTGTATTTCATGTTACAGGCCCGATGAAAACCTCACTGTTGTTTCCTACAAAAGTAAGGTGTAGATTTTTACAATTTATGGGTAACAAAGCAGACAAGTTAGGCATCAAATTTTGGCTTTGCGCCGATTTGATTCCAAATACTTGTGTAATGGTTTCCCATATTTAGGAAGAGATGAAACTCGCCCACAAAATCAAAGTTTAAGCGAGTAGGTTGTATTACGGCTAATAGATCTGTACTTGAATACCGATCGGAATATAACAACCGATACTTTTTTCACTAGTGTAAGCTTGGCTAAACAGCTAGTTGAAAAACGCAGAACAATAGTTGGTGCCTTAAACAAAACACGTCGAGATGTACCGGCTATCATAAAGTCTGCTCCGATTAGTTTATAAGAAACACGCTTATATAATTCTGAAGCCTACACACTTACCGTCTACTAGGTAAGCTTTTAAAATTAGTTCACTTCATGCCAACGTATTTGTCAACACGGAAGAAGTAAAAAAGTAGAAAATACTGTCAAATTTCATAATTCTACAAGATTTGGTGTCGGCTTTATCGATCAAGTGACTTAAAGAATAAAGTGTCATAAAACTTTCTCGTCGATGGCCTGTGCAAGTTCTTATAACATTTTAGGTTTGGCAGCTATCAATACCTGGATTTAGTACAAAAAATTGACCGGAAAAGCAACCAGTATAAAAACATTTATTCTTGACTTGGCAAGAGAGTTAGTTGGCCAAGACGTAAGTACTCATGGGCTGCTGACAGCATCGACCTCACAACAAGCTAACGATATACCTCCACAGCTTGAGATAGAACAAAGCAGAAAGAGACGACAGTGTTTGGTGTAAAAGTGTAGAAACAAAACAATTAAAAACTGGGGCACATGTAAAAAACATTTATGCTGTTCTTGCAATGTCAATAAAATATTCAAATGTCAATATTGAGCTTGAAATTTTGCTGTTCAGTACTATAAATAAATGATTTAAAGTTGTTTTTGTATTAAATATTAGAATTATTTATTCTTCGCATACTCGTATATTACTTCAATTTACCAAAAACAAAACATTTTTTTTAATAATACAATATGTCTTTCTAGGTAGTTCGAATTTTCGGTCTACCTAGTGTTAATAATACAAAAATAATTCTGGGTGAATTCAACCCTGAGGTTAACAATGAGCTATTTCATCGGGGAACGATTGGAGTATCTAGTTTCCAGACCGAAACAAATGTCAATGACCAGCGCTCGATTGACTTTGAATATATGTAGCAGAAATCTAGTCATACGTTCGACTTGCTTCCCACATCGACGCATACATAAAATGACCTGGGGCTTGGGTATGATCTAATCCAACATAGATAACATTCGAAACGACCGTACAGATCAAAGAGTCAATTGTAAGTCAACTAACTTGATCAAATCAACCCATCGATGTTGCATATAAAAGTCATACTTGGCAAAGACCAGCTATTTCGACATCGATAGGCTCCAATGGCGTCTGTGGCAAATGTCTCACGGACTCCTTCGAGGATCAGTTAGCTCCCATTCTATCAGATACATCACTGAAAACAAGCTACGAGCTATGGGTGAAAGTGAAAGCGGCATTTAAAACCGTTACAAAACAAACGATCGGACTGCAAGCAATATTTAGCTAGAAAAACCAGGACGAAAAGAGAACATTTTGAGAATCTCAGAAGAGTAGCGAATAAGATAATTGGAATTAAGAAAAGTAAATGCTATCTTGGCGCCATAATAACGAGAACCAGTAATGAAAGAGATGAAATACGCCGAAAAATACAGCTCGCAAATAAAATATTTTATTCAGTTTTGACGATCTTGAAGACCAGCTGCATACACCAGGTATACAAATCTGTGTTAAGACCTGTGTTATGCTATGGGTGTGAAACATGGACCCTAACCCAAGCATCCGCAAATAAATTAAACGCCTTTGAGGGACGGATCCTAAGGCGAAAAATCCGAGCGAATCTAGACGGGGACCAATGGTGAATTCGATACGATCATGAACTGTATGAAATCTTTGACAAACCGGAGGTTACAACGCTTGTAAGACTGGGGAAGCGGCAATGGACTGGGCACATAAATCGTATGGACGAACAACGGATACCCAAAAAGGTATTCGTTGGGAGAACTGAAGGCTGGGGGCCAGTAGGGAAACCGAGGAAAGGCTGGTCTGACTCGGTCGACCAAGAAAGTTCATCGCTGCTCGGATTTCGAAATTGGAGGACGCGGTCAATGGACCGAGAAAGTTGGAGGCGGTATTTGCAGGAAGCGAAAGCCCGAGAGGGGCTGGTGTGCTACGAAGAAAAAGAAATGCTATGACGACCAATTGAGAAGCATCGATGTAAGTTTAGCGAGGAAGAGGACAAGACAAGTCTGAAGATAATGAAAACCCTGAAACGAGGTAAATGCTAAAGCCACACTCTGGCATGATAAGAACGATAACATCCTCTCTGACAAAAAAGATTAAGGATAGATTGGCATCATATTTCAAAAAGGGTTAACTTCGTATTGCCTCTACAAACAGTGGGTGAAGTTTGTTTGATTTTCCAGCCCCAAAAAAATAATAAAGGCATCGATGAGGTTCCAGTGTATTTTATCAAACATGGTGGCAGCGATATTTAGAAAGCCATCCATGAAGTTATCCAGTATACTTTTTGTGATTGAGACATGAAGGCTATTTACGCCCTAAATGTGAGAATCCTAAGCGCACCAAAACAATTGGACTTCCCACTAAACATCTATCGTGTCAGCTCAGAACCTAACCTAGAACCGGTTAGCGCATTACTTCAGGCTAGGCGATAAGATGATAAGGGCAGCCATCGGAACCAATCATACCTAAGAAAACCCAAGGGTCAACATTGTTGAAGCTGAAAATCCAATACTGCAGTTATATCACGAGAGATAGGGGCACTAAGACAAGCAAATTGTACGAGAACTGATCAAGAGAGAGTCGGGCATAACTGTCAAGTTGGTAAGAAAGAGTGGAAGCTACGAGACTCGAAGAACTTTTTCAACTGACGTTATTGATCCGTTTTGTGAATCTTTCACCAAGAAGCGTTTTCAGGTCGTTTTCAAAGATAGTTACATGAAGTTTCACTATGGTTTTGTGATAAAACAGAAATCTGACGTCAAGCTCGTGTTGAAATAATTTTTGGCACACGCAAACAAAACAATTTTGGCACACGCAAACAAAACAGGATGAGAATTTGACTATACAGAGGTTGACAAAATTCTTGCAGAAAGTATAATCACGCAGAGATTGATAGCGCCATATATATATATATATATATATATATATATATATATATATATATATATATATATATATATATATATCAACAAAACGGCGGCCGTTAACGTGAAAATCACACAATCATCGAGAAGGCAAGAATCTTCAAGTATTCAAGTCGTGAAGTTGAATTTTCGAATGCAATATGGGCAGAGCTAGAGATGAGAGTGACTTACGAACTGGAAAATCCCCGAAAGAAATCAAGAAATAAATATCTGAGCATCGTTGGATCTTACTGCTATATCCACATACGAGTACAAGATAAAAGAGAAAGAAGATGGACAAGAACCTGGTGAACGGTTTTCTCGTAAGATCTGACGGAGATGAGTGTTAAAGAATTTACATTCAAGAAAGCCATAATGTAATTTTATCAAGGGGTGTTCAATTTCAAGAAAAGATCAAGGAATGTGGTCAAGCTTCCAATGGAGGATGTCTAGGATAAAAATCAAGATAAGTCCGAAGAAGAAAAAAAAATTCAGAGGTCGACACTGAAGAAAAGTCAGAGTTCAACCCTCAATTCGAAGAACAACTCAGAAGATGAACGAGGACCAGAAAAAACATCAAAAAGCGATGAAGAATGCAACACTGGACGTGAGTCAGACCCTGGTCAGGACGGAGTTCTAAGCAACAATCAAGAACAGTTTTGAGGGGCAAGAGGGAGTTCCAAGCAATAATCGAGAAGAGTTTTGAAAAATCGATCAACCATCAGAAAGCCCGAACGGTTTAAAAATTGGGTCAGATGAAGGATGACCCTGAAACTTTCGAAGATTCAAAAGAATTGAAAATAGCCATGGATCGTGAAATTGCCTCATTGAACGAAAATCAAACTTGGATTTTGACGGACTTTCCACTAGGTGCAAGGGTGACACCGGGTAGATGGGTCTTTCGACTGAAAAAAATCCAGATGGCTGCATAGACAAGCATAAAGCGCGGATCATGTTCAAGGGGTTCAGCCAGCAACACGGCATTAACTACAGCGAAACTTTCAGTCCAGTGGCAAATATGGAAGCGATTCGATCAGTTTTGAGTACCGCAGCAAGTGAGAAAACGCACCTACATTTTTTTTGTACGGAGAGTTTGGAGAAACCATTTTCACGAAACAACCACAAGGGTATGAAGACGGAACCAACAATGTTTGTCAATGACGAAAACAAGCACCCTGATGTTGGAATAAACGACTCGGACATTTTTTTTAAAGGACGTGGATTGAAGGGAAGCGACGCTGATCCATGCTTTATTGTTCGATAAAGATATGGTAAACAGCTCATTTTTGTTATCTAGTTGGATGATGCTCTTCTTGCAGCGACGGATCCATAAGATATAGAAGTTTTCATTGGAGAGTTGAAATCAGAGGTCAAGATTCTTTCAATCAAGGCAGATTATTTTCGGACCTTGAAATTGAACAAGAAGAAAATTTCATCAAAATCAATCAAAAGACATATGCAAAGCAAATTTTAGAACACTTCAATTTTTCAGACTGCAAATCCGTTTCAACTCCAATGATTAAAGCAACAGAAATTTCTAAACCAGGGTAAGCAGAAATTTCTTCGCCAAGGAAAGACGAACAAACAACAAAGTTCCAATACCGACCGGTTATTGAAGCTCCGACGAAGAAACTGATGCTTGGTACGAGACCAGATTTGGCGTGGGGCGTGGGATTTATATCAACGACATGTTTGAAGATCCTGTGTGTGTATGAAGACTGGACTGGTGTAATTCAACTGTAATTAACAAGGGAAAGTATTGCAATCAAAGTTCGTTCTGAATAACTATGTTGAATAAAAGTTAAATTCTATTTAGAGATTAATCGTGGATGGCACGTGTATGTTAATTTTTAAATTTTTCTAGTTTCGAACTATTTCTCATATTACGTGTAAAAACTAACTGCCAAGACTTTAGTCTTTTATAAAAAATCAAATTAATAAGTGACACAGACTTATTTCTATTTCAACAGGGCAAACATATTGAACGCCTTCGAAAGACGGGTCCTTGAGGTGGATAATCGGAGGGAAGTTAGACGGGGACCAGTGGCGAGTTTGACGCAACCGTGAGCCGTATGAAATTGTTGACAAGCCGGGGAGCCCTCAACGGTTGTAAAACCGCAGAAGCTGTAATGGCTGGTCACGTGAATCGTATGAACGAATAACCGACAACCAAAAAGGTATTCGTTAGGAGAACTGAAGGGCGGAGGCCATTGGGGAAACCAAGAGAATGCTGGTCTCCCTCGGTCGACGAAGACACTTCACCGCTGCTCAGATTTTGAAATTAGAGGACGTGATCGGTGGATCGAGACTGTTGGAGACAGTTGTTGCAGGAAGCGAAAGCTCGAGAGGTGATGTAGTGATATAGAGAATTATTCATTACGGACTGCTACTTTGCGCTCCTATTTGCCGGGGTTGAAAAAATTGATTTTATCGGTGGGCAAGGGAGCTGAAACTGGAAGAATGATTTTTTCTTTTCAAGGAACTGATTACGCAAGATAGTCTATTATTTTGAAGAAGGCAGATCGTTGTCAGATTACTATTGAAAAAAGTTTCTATCAGGGCGTTATATTGGGTAAGGTAGTCATCAGCCCACTGTTAGGAGAGATAACTGGTTACGCCACTTTTAGTTAAGATTTTCATCAGGCTAGTCCTTAACAATGCAGCCATTAGTCCCTTCTTTGGCATGATGGCCATAAGTTCTTTCATGAGTTCCCAGAACTAGATAATCCATAGTACTTAAGAGTTCCACATTCACACACACTGCGAAACCACAACTTATCATTTTTAATTATTTTTGGCAAATACACATGCGCATCCAGAGGCTCAGCTAGAATCGGACTAGCAACATTGGGTAATACAACAGATATTGTTAATATTGAGTCATCGGACGCCCTGGTAAGGTAGTACTTTCAAAGAACTTTTATTCACAAAGGCTCATTTTTCTTTAAGTAGTACAAGTATGTACCTTCTTAATCCTCCGCACAGCTCCATAACATCGGGAGCCTTTAGATATCGGCGAAGAGCTTCCATTGGCCCAACCGACTCTGGATGGATCTAAACCCAAAGGAATAATAAAGCGCCGGGTATCGATGAGATTCCAGTGGAGCTCATCAAATATGGTGGCAGCAATGTTCATAAAGCTATTCACAAAGTCATCCAGTACATTTGGCAACAAGAACATAAGCCGAACGAGTGGAGCCAATTAATTATATTCCCTATCCACAAAAAAGGTGACAAGTTACAGTGCGAAAACTATAGAGGCATATCACTACCTTGTACAACGCATAAAATATTTTCAAAGATCTTAGAAAATAAAATTGGATCATATACTAACAATATTATTGGCGAGTATCAAGGTGGTTTTAGAGCAGGGAGATCGACAATAGACTAATTGTTCACAGTCAAGCAGGTACTTTAAAGCATCAATAACCAACACTGATGCCTTTGATACAAATATCGGACTAAAACAGGGAGATGCGCTGGCCCCATTGCTATTCAATTTGGCTTTGGAGTCGATACACGAGGTACACTACTATATAGGTCGAGCCAAGTTGTAGCCTATGCGGGCGACATCAAAATTTTGTCACGGTCATTAACAACTGCCAAAGAACTGTTCCTGAAACTCGACAGCGAAACAAAACTAGTTGGGCTTCAAATAAATGAAAATAAAACAAAGCTCATACTTAGTCGAGGGAAAATACCTCAAGCATACAAAATATCACACTTGGCGAATACAGTATCGAAAATGTGAACGAATTTTTGTATTTAACGCGCCATGTCGTGAAATAGGTATATGAATGTCCGTTTAGGACTGCAGCGATGGTCTGCTGCCTCAGCGGAAGAGGATGTTGAGATCCGCCGAGATTAGCCTTGTCTGGGGACGCGTGAACGCGCTGATAGGCTAGCGTTGCGGTGTCGTGGGACGGGTTCTCCCCCCTAGCACAAGGACCAACTACAAAAAAATTTCGCATTCACAATTTTAAACATGGAAAAATGCCGATCGACTGGTATCGAGGCCGAGGTAATCTATTAAGGGTTGCAATGTTTGTTCGAGGAACAAATTGGGTCGTGCAAAAACGGATAGACTGGCGGAGATTTCGTCGTTACCGACGATCCTTATGGCCTACAAATAAGAGTAGGGCATCCAGATGGTAGCGGTGCCCCCTTGCATCCTCCCAACCGGATCAAGATCCAAATGTGAGTGTAACCATATTCTTCATTTAAGTGAAAAACTCATACAAACATAATTTGAATGAATCTTTCCTTTAAATGAAAAATATAAACGTCGCAAATTTATGTCATAGTATTATGTGGGGGAATCACATAACAACATGCCATAAATAGGCACGCGAGCAGAAGGCCACCTTACCCGGCTAGAGCCCCTGTTAAGCAGGAGAAAGAAAGCGCATGCATGATGGCTAGCTCACATTAGAGGAGGAGCCTACCATCGATGCGGGACCTACACCCGGTCAGGTTAAGTGAAAGGGAAAGACCGAGTTTTAAATTTTATCAATTCATTTATTTTAAATATACCGACGTTCAATAATAATACATAATTGCGTGTTTTAAAACAAAGGTTAATAGGAAATTTCTCGTAAAAGCTTTATTTTCGACGAATTACAATTAGTCTCATAAGGCAAAGTTTGCTTGTATGCGTAAAACTTGGGAAAAAAATCTAGCAATTAAGGTTTCAACATTCGAAATGACATCAAAATTAAAACGATTTGATTTCTATATAATTGAACATTTAACTCCTTCGATCCTCTCATGCCGTGATAGACAAACAGAAAACCAAAATACAATTTGAATGTTTAATTAGCGATGCACTGCCTGAGAGTTAACAATCTGTCGTCTTAACGCCACTAAGTTTCGTTTCAAAATAATCTATTCGGGGAACGTCACATATACGCAAATACACGTTTTCGGTATCTGACGACTGAGCAACCACGCATTACCGAAATCACAATGGGTTTTTTAATAAAAATTGAAGGCTAGTTATAATTATGAACTCCAGCAAATGCTTCGCTCTAATACATGTACTTGGTAAGGTTATACAAGTATGTTTGACTACTCCCTTCTCACTAATTGCGTTGCTGTGCCATGCTTGATTTTGAGAAGACCCTATCCTCAGCCAAAACAACAATTCGAACCATCCATCGCAATGCAAGAAACTGAAGCGAGTTTGGGCTGCGGAAGTGAAAAATCTACGATACGTTGGTATCGATTTATTTCCTTAGTCAAGCGCACCAATCCAATCACGTTGATATTGATAAAATGCAGTTCACTTCCGAATTGACGATTTCGAATTTGAAAGTTTTCGTCCAAGGACATCTTTCAATGATATCATACGGCAAAATCGAATTAAAAGCGATCACTGAACACTTCTCGTTGATTCGGAACAAATACTTTGATTTTAAGCTGTTCTGGCCGGGACAAAGTGTAGTAATTGAGCACGTTCTCGAAAAAGAAAACAGAGCCCCGGATGGTTGGTATCGTGTGATGCACTTTATTTTTAAATATCCTTTTCATCAATAATGGATTTAGAACTATTAACTAATAAGCTGAAGGGAGGTTGCGCTGTAAATTTAAAATATCAGAGTAGAGTAGCAAAAGAACTTTAACTTAATTCTACTGGTGATTATCCAATGCAAGTTATTTAACATAACAAGGCAAATATAAAAAGGAAAAATAAACTACGAAGGAATCAAGGTCTGTAACTAGTTTGATGGCAACATGACATGATTTAAAATTTCAAAACTAAGTTTCATATAGACCTTTCCTTAAATAAGATTTGTTTCATTTTCTTCAGCATTGAACAAAGGACGTATGAGTAGTGTCCACAAGAACTCATACGGCGAAAACTCGTCTCCAACCTGGGATACGGACTTTGAAGGCAATTGGGAAATGGGAACAGACCTTATCAAGGAATTTCTAATGTCACAAACGAATCGCAATCGCAGTATATCGGAAAGTGATGCCACAAATTTTGTTTATGAGAAAAATTCGGAAAAGCGTATGAAGCCTACAAACCAAGAGAATAATATGAAGTCCTCAGATCATCTACATCAACTGGCAGCTGTTGCAAATAATAGTAAAGTTCTTTCAAATATGGCGTATGCTACAAATAATTTGAATAAGTTATCTAACAAACATGGAGTGCCAAATAATTCAATTGCAAAGGAGGATATAAATATAAGAACAAGCAACGGATACGTATGATGAGAAGGAAATTCCCAATAAATTCAATATCTCCAAATGGTCTGAATGCTCATTCGAAACACCATTTATCCCAACTTCAGCGGTACTAAATGCACCCACGAGCGTAGGTTTGGCTGGCCAAGGAAAACATTTGTATGGCGGAGGTTTCAAGCATGCAGTAGCTGGTACAACGACCAATAAGACTGTAGGCCCGAATAACCTATTCCATCAAACATCTCAACTTCATGCGCACCATCAACTTTCCCAACCGGTATCATTACCAGATTATTTCGGCTCATCATTATACTGTTTTACAAGCGAAAATAATCACAAGATCACATCAGCAATAATTCCGCCACAGTTACAACAAGCAATCGCCGCCCCTACCACTTCCTCCATCACTACCACCGCCACGGCACGCACCGTAAGTCTTACTAATCACTCACAAACTAGTGGATTTATAGAGTATTCCATTGTGAAATCTTCGTCGTCACTTTTCCAATTTAATCAAATCCCTAAATTTGATCGAAAAACGATTGCAAATAACCAAAATCGAGCTGCAATGCCATTAACAGCTTCAGCAAGTTCTCTTGCCCCACCTGGGCTTGTAGATTGCCAAGGTGTTTCGTTGCAGTCATTAGTAAATAATTCCTCTGCCTCCTCCTCGTCTCCTCTGGATGATGATGACAATTTACTCACTTCATATCGCACCCATTTTCGGCCAATTAAGCAGAACTATGCGGACGGCGATCAGTTCGATATATCAGGGAGTTTAGATGATGTTGAATTCGAAAGGTCAGAATCGGGTAGTTTGTATGTAGAATCAGAGAAATATTTCGAATACACCCGCGTTGATACTTTCTTATCAGATGAAGATTCGTGAGCATCTTCGATTTGCTCGCTAAGCGATGATAGCAAGTTCAGGGATATAGACGGGGTTAGTGGCTTGAAGGAGTTATATCGACAAAAGTTCCGCGTGAAGCAGTCTGATAAAGAGTGCGAGACGGAAGATTCACTTCAGATGTCCGTTTTGCCACAATCCAATCAGCTAATTGCTACAAAAAAACGTAACAGTGAAAATTATCAGAGAATAGATCAGCTAGAACTTTTCGGTGGGGAGGTTGACTGTTGGAGAGACAGCGACGGTTGTCGAAAGAGGAGTCTGCGATACACCTTGACGGCGGTCACGTCGCGACGCGAGAAGAAGGAGGCTCGACGGGAGATCGGGAAGAACCAAGGAGAAATCGTGGAGTTTTGGTTGAATTGGATCGGTGTCGTGTGAAGTTATTAACATCGCATCTTAGTTAATGCTTGTTGGGAAGTTTTTCAGAATTATTTAAAAGTTGAAGTTGCATAAAGGCAACTGCTGTGTAGTGAATGTGTGCTCGATATGGAAAACGGGTGTACTCGTAAATGAAGGCAATTAACGGGAATTTGTTGTGGCTTCATCCGCTTGCCGATTGGACTTTGGAACCTGCGAGAATCCACAAATCATAATTGAACAGGGATTTCGAGAATGGGGTCACTATATTGTCGTCATAATAAGCATAAATGAATGCATGAAAACACTATAAGAAACTGAAGCTCATTTAGTGCGTTTGTTTAAAAGAAATTAAATGTAAAAACTTTGTAGACTGCCCAAAAGTGCTGATTTAAAGGAAACATCTAATTTCGCTATTTCAAATTCTAAGTGTTTACTAAGAAAATAGAATTTAGCCATAATATAGACACAAACGCATCAAATTCAGTGTTTTAAATATGAGCAAAGATTTTGCACTTGCAGCTCAGGTGGTAATGAGTTATAGACTTCCGCGAAAAGTTTAACTAGATCAGGTTGCATTCTGTTTGTAACGGTAATGTGGCTGACGGTGATTTAATGTTTTACGAGGTGGGCTTCAGCAATGGAAGAGAGAAGCCAACTAACACAGCGAGCGTAACGAGTTGGATGGCAATTGTGATACGCAAAGTGAATTATCGATACCTTGTATGTGTGGGAATAAGTTTAAACGAAAGGAACAGAAGATTTCACTAGAAAAATGATGAGAGTATATAGAAACAATCTTAGTGTGATGATTGGCGATTCCTTATTCCTAACATTGGACAAATTTATACAATACGGAAGATTAGGACAGGATTCCATCTTAATCAATCAGTACTTTAATACCTCCATTGTGGGGCTTCAAAGTTATGTTCAATAAGTTGAAGGTGGACACAAATTCAAGCAGTGTGATTCTTGCCGAACTGATAGGACCTTTTTAAGTGCTATTAATTTCATTTCATGTTTTCATTAACGATACTCGAAGTTTTCATTAATAATAATAATTGTAACTTTTTCTGAATGTAAATATCTATCGTTATTACCATGAATAATCTCCAACCAGATGAAGGCAACACCGTATAACCTATCTCCTCGAGCGCTCGCGGACATGTAGGTGAGTACGCCCTTTGTTTTGAATTAATTTCATTTTTCTTTTATATATTAGTATTTAAATGTTATTAAACACATGTTGTTCGTTTTTTACTAAACGGCCTAAATTTCAATTGGTCTCTTGCGCTAAGCAAATGAAAAAGCACATAAAATTCGGTATGTAATAATCCCATTTGTACGATAAGGTTCTATTATAAATTATTATTTTTGAAAAAAAAAAAAGGAAATTTGAATTCATGTTAGAGTAAATAAATCTTACACAAGAGAACGACGCAATTATTTAACTGCGACGTATGCTAAACACTGAAATTATTAAAGTAAAGATGGAATAACAATGAAGGATTTGTTTATCGTCGAGTTATGTTTATAGAATTTTTGATTATATAGAAATAATAATGTTTGAGTAAATTCCAATTTTGGTCTTTCCTTTTCGATAACTCTGACCGGGTATAGGACTCGGTACGGTGGCAGGCTGCCCCCTAAAACCATGAGCCAGCCGCCGGGTGCAATTTAATCCTTTTTTCTTTGTTTCAGGTGACATCGCGGGTTGAGTGGCCCAAGCAGAGTGCCTCTTTATGGCATAGAGTTATGCAATCGAATTGTATAATTCTATGGCATAAATTGGTCACCGGGGTACTCCCCTTCTGATGGGAAAGTTTATACAAGTCAAGTTGTATGAGTTTTCCACTCAGAAGAGGAATACCTGGCCACTGCAACAAAATATGGATTTAAATCCGGTTGGGTGGGTGCGAAGGGGCTCCATCACCACCCGGTAGCCCTTCTTTCATTTGTGGGCCATGAGCTTCGTCGGGTAACGACGAGGTTACCCCAAGTCCGCCTTTTTTTTCAGGTTCCACTTGTTCTCGGAACAAGTACTTTCTCTCTCGGTGTAGTTATCTACACTTTTTGCGACTTCGGTCGCCTCTTGATCGACTGACCACCAAATTCGTGAGTGTGAAATTTTTTTGTAGTGGGTCCTCGTGCTGGGGAAATGAACCCGCCTCACGACACCGCAATGCTAGCCTGCCAGCGCATTCACGCGTCCCCAGACGAGGGCATTCTCGGCAGATATTTTCATCTTCTTCTGCCGAGGCAGCAGAACATCGCTGCAGTCCTTCACGGACTTTTGAAACTCTCATAATTCACTACAAAAGCATCATATCTTTGAAAAACAAGCACTGCCACGTCACAGCTCTTTAGGTGTTATTGCAATTTCGAATTGCTTAATATTGTCAATCTAAAAAAAATATAGCCATTTCACTCAGAGCGTATGTACTTCTATCAATTGCAATTTAAATACTTCTTTAATCTCACTGTTTAATTTTCTTGCGTCTCTGCCAATTCCATCGTCGATCAATTGAAATTTTCTCTCCAAATACAAACATTTGCCAATTGCCACGGCTGGTTGACTGTGCCGGCTGTGGCGGTCTGCGGCAGCGAATGGGCGATGCGAATCCCAAAGGCTCCACTGCAGTGGGTGCGTTTGCTGGTCGAGTCTCCGGTCCGAGTATCCAACGGATCGCAATCTGCGAGGATGTCGTGGTTGCGGTACAGGTGGCCTTTGCGTGCAAACCTGCTGGCCAGCCTGACGTCTAGGTTAACTGTCTGCCGTATCACTCTTGGTCACTGATAATCCACAGAGAAACGACCAACGGTCATCATCACTGCACATCTGGTTCGATTTTCATCGCGCAACCCATGCCAGACTTCACTGGGAAACGATTTTCAGGCGGTTGCGGCACGTCATTCACTTTCCAGCTGTCACGATGCCTTTTACTACGAATGCCGTGCAAACTCTTTCCCGAATTAATTCCAACACGAAATCACAGCGTTGCGAATGGCCAACGAATAAGACGAAACAACTTTCGAGACGAACGGCAGTTAGACACGGTCACCGTCAAAGATGTTGTTCCCATCTTACGCAAATGTAATTTTCCTTTGGAGCACATTTCCGCAGGGGGATGGTAATGTATTGGAGTTAAAAGGGTGAATGGTTGGAAATTGTTTTTAATTAAAACTTTTGAATTTACCACCCGATTTTAAATGATTTTGAAGGCATTTTTACGAACATTTTTCATACCGAACGTATGTTGCACGGCGGCCATGTGGTCCTCCTTTTCCCGGTGGCGGTCGTAAGTCGACTTCTCGATCCATCCAGTTCTCTTCTTTTTCTTTCCTCGCGTCGCTACGGTAAATCGAATCAGCTGAGTTCGATTGCATTCGGTAATGCAATACCCCGTTAGAATGCACTAAATCAGTGTTCCCATATCCGAAATTTTAATATGCAGATTTAAAATTTTTAAAGAAATTATAGAAGTAAAGTAAAATGAAAAAGATTTTAAATAATAATAAAAGTTAAATATCATGAAGAATATAATTAAGGGGAAACGTTTAAATTTAATACAAAGACAAATGATATAAAATTATATTTAATAATAATAATAAGAAAGAAAAAAAATATTTTATAAATTACAACTATGAATGGAGATAATGAAATCTTTTTTCTAAATCTGGAATTAAAATTTCGCATAGGGTTTAGAAGGTTTTCGAGCAGTTTGCTTGTGTGACTGCTTTATTACTACAGCCTAATTGACGAAAACGGGTAATGAAAGAGAAGAAATACGCCGAAAAATACAACTCGCAAATAAAATATTTTATTCAGTTTTGACGACCTTGAAAACCAGCTGCATACACAGGAAAACAAAGCTCCAAGTACACAAATCTGTGATAAGACCTGTGTTATGCTATGGGTGTGAAACATGGATCCTAACCCAAGCATCCGCAAATATATGGAACGGCTTTGAGCGACGGGTCCTGAGGCGCATAATCGGAGCGAAGCTAGATGGGGACCAATGGCGAATTCGATACAACCATGAGCTGTATGACATTTTTGACGAACCGGAGGTCTCAACGACTGTACGACTGCGGGAGCTGCAATGAGCTGGACACATGAATCGTATGGACAAACAACGGATACCCAAAAAGGTATTGGGTTGGGAGAACTGAAGGCCGGAGGCCAATGGGGAAACCGAGGAAACGCTGGTCTGACTCCGTCGACGAAGATAGGTTATCGCTGCTTGGACTTCGATACGAGAGGACGCGGTCAATAGACCGAGACAGTTTGAGGCGCTGTTTGCAGGAAGCGAAGGCCCGAAAGGGGCTGACGTGATAAGAAGAAGGTGAAGCACAAGTCTGTTTCATTCATTCAAAAAAGTAGTGAAATAGTAATAAGCCACTAGTTTGAAGATGCATGCTCGGGACTTTTTGAATTAGTGAAAGATAACAGAATTAGTTATAGTAAGAAGAAATTAATTAATTTTTGCTAGTCTACTTTCAGAGAATATCCACTCAATAGGAAAAATTCTGGACCATGCCAAGATGTAACGAGATCAGGAGCAGCAACAGCTGAACAAAGTTAAGGGAAGGTAATAGGTACTCATTACGATGTTAAGGGAGAAGAGAATAGAATATTCATAGCCGCTTTAAAAGTGAATATAAATGCATTATTAGGATAAAGATTGAAATGCAGTAGGAAAAAATTCAAAATTATGAATGAGGACAAATTACTTCTGGGAAATAGAGCGAAGACCAAATTAGCATGCACATATAGCAAGAGATTCCAAGCCAAATTCCTGTCTGAGAAAATCATCTTGCCATTAAATCTTTAAATTGCCATCTATGAGAAATTCATAATGCAATAAACATGCTTGTAAATGTATAACAAACAAGGTGTAGATTTTTTCATAAGCAAATTATGGTAATTTGTCTTTACACACTGCTTTGATTACGTTACATCCAGAAGATATTACCACATTATTAGTGTGGGTGAAGTAATTTAATGAATTTGCAGATGTTTCAGTAACAATAACGAAGATGTTTTCGGTGGATGCTCATGCAACTTTTCACCATGGCCTTAATTGTTGGCTATTGTTCTCAGCAAGAAATTACAATACGCTGCGTTTCGGATAAGACTATTGTGCAGAAATACATGATGAGGTGCTGCTGTGACCCACTTCATAATTTAAGTGTGAATTTAGAGATGTTATTTGATTTGTATTTATTCTTAATCTTTATTTTTAACTGGAAATAATACGTTCCAAGAATTCGAAACAATTTATATCCTATTAGTCTAAGTATCTCGATCTTATAAAAAGGGTTAAAGCTTCACACTCCTCTTAACTGCCATCATAAAACAATCTCAATTTCCATACTTTCTAGAGCATCTAAACGATTTGAACGAGTGACTCCCCTGTGAAAATCGACACCAAGATCCACCGCAATATGACTTTTACTTGGCCTCCACGTGCAGTTACCGCGATATCTTTAACTTTACAAGTGAAACCTTGAAGAACTTCACTAGCGCAAAAGTTATTTGCGGTTATCTTCTTGAATTTCTCATGAGGTGATGTAATAGATTGTATGTTGTTATAGGATTATATATTAAAATAGTACGTTTAGAGTACTGGCTTTTCTTTTGTCGTCTATAAAACGCAAAAGGGAGACGACACCGCAGTTAATGGTTTCGTGAATCATATTTAAGTACATGCATGGAAGATATGTAGCAGGAAAAATGCCGTTAAAATTGAAATGACGGTCAATTTGATGACGAACAATAGCGAGCATAATTACGGGAAAGAAAATTGTCTTTAAAGATGGTTATGATATGGGATGTGGGAATGATAACAGAAATTTGAAGAAATGGAATTGGAATGTTGCAGATGTGTAAATTTTTGATAAGAAAAATATGAAATATTGTCGGAAGTATGAGTGTTTCCGTTTTAAATTTTCATTAAGGTGTAGTGGTATAGCAGAATATACTTAAAATACTTTGAGGAAAGGATATAACGCTTAATACACACTATCATAAGCCCATCAAACCTAAATTTCCATGCATCAAAACAAACTGTTAATTTAACCTTCTTTTATGTATCGCCAGAAAAGCTGTTTCATTATCAATACAGTCCTTTTGAATAAACTATAAAAAAGTTCTCCACTCCCTTATGACTTGTTTCGTCATATCCTCGTTAAATATAAATTGAAAGTATACATTAGAGCTCCTTTCATGCACTCTGACCTATAAAAAACAGCCAACAATATTTCTCTCATGAACATTATCTCGACTTAACGACACAGTGCAGTAGGGAGGACTCGTCGTCGGCACACCTTTATTTTAGTAGCCGAGTTGAAACATGTCAGCCTGCTAGCGTCATATCCTTCCTCTTTCGGTACCTGTTCATATCATATTCTATCATATTTTTGCCATATAATATTTATCGCTTGGCCATTTAACAAGTTATCTAGGACAGAATTTCCTGGACGCTTTCCAAAAAGAAGGAAGAACAATTTTAAATGAAAACTTAATTTATTTTTCCAGGTGGGAAAATCGTGGTTTGCGGAGAATATCGTTAATGTGATGTGATGTGGCAGGAGGCATGGAGGATAAGATGACTATTTAACACCGTTCGAGCCTTGAGGGGAAAATTTATGAATTAAAATTTAATGTTGGCTTTTATGGGAATTCATTCAATGAATTGAAGATAACTCATAATTATTGTTGTAATCGATTCATACAGTTGTGGAAAAAGCTTTGGCATCCTGTCGTTTTGTTATAATTAGTTGCTGGGTTGTGGAGCGTGATTTGGATACCAACGGGGAGATTTCATGTACGACTGATAGATGTTGCCATGAAATCTCTCGGTTGAAGTCTGCCACGTTTCCTATTCCACTTTTTTTTCTTCAAATGGGGCCGTTTTTTAACGATTTTATCCTTTAAACGATCCAATAATGCTATATAATAATCGCTGTTGATGGTCTGGCTCTTTTGGAGGTAATCAATGAATATTATACCTTGCGCATCCCAGAATACTGATGCCATAACCTTGCTAGCTGACAGTTTTGTTTTTCCTCGGTTTGGATTCGGTTCATCGTGTGCAGTACATTCACCTGACTGTTGATTGGACTCCGGAATGAAATGATGGAGCCATGTTTCATCCATTGTCACACATCGACGCAAAAATTCAGCTTCAAACACTGCTCAGAATCATTAACACGTTGTTGTTTTTGATCGATTGTGAGCTCGCGCGGCACCCATTTTGCACACAGCTTTCTTATGTACAAATATTCGCGAATGATATGATGTGCACGATCAGATAATATCTTCACAATGTCTACTACCTCGATCAACTTCACTTTACGGTTATTCAAAATTATTTTGTGAACTTTTTTGATGTTTTCATCGGTGACAGCCTCTGCCTTCGCCGTCTTCGGTGCTCGTTTCACCACGTTTAAACTAAGCATACCAATCAATGATGGTTGATTTTCCGGGTGCAGACCCCGAAAACTCTTCATCAAATCAATATTTTGCATCAACTGTATTCTTTCCCTTCAAAAAGCAATATTTTATCAGCACACGAAATTTCTTTTTTTTTCATCTTTTTTCAAATAACCGAGGTAGCTACACTCACAACGCAATATCTCACAAACTAATGGTCGGACTGCTGTCAAATTTTGACACGTATCGTTTGAAGGTTGGTACTAACTAAAAATCATATGGATTTAATACTAGCACCGCAATCTGTGTATTCGACCAGGGACTTTTCAATTGGCCTTATATGTTAACTTTTTAATGCTGTCCTCTTCTTATCGACTACTTTCTTGCCCGCAAAATTGTAGAAAAAATCTTGATGTCATGCAAAGTATGCTACAGCTGTTTGTCAACAACTTTCAATACCTTTGCGGTAAAAATAAGATAAGCTATAATGTACACAATCTTCTACATTTAACAAAATGTGTGCACCTACATGGAAATATCGATAAATTTTCCGCATATAAATTTGAGAATTTCCTCCAAATTTTGAAGAAAGATTGTCTTAAACCAAATAGAATCTTGCAGCAATTAATCAATCGGACATGCGAAAGATTTCAGTTACAGAATACAGCTGTCAACGATTCAAAAACAGTGATGTCTGCGTTGTCGAATTATAGGAGCTAAACGATCATTGTTACATTAAACCCTTGAAACCATTCAAAGTGATGGGTTTCAAACGAAATGCTGATGGCAAGGAAATGTTCTATGGAAAAGTGTATAGGACAAGTTCACGATTTTTGAACGAGCTTGTTTGTTCTATGGATGCTTTGAGATTTTGCCTCGCAGAGACTCTTTCATCAAAAGTGGAAGAATATGCAATAGAGCAGGGTGCTCAAACTTGAACTACTGGCGATCTACCTCAATATTTTTAGACTACTTACGATCGACTCTGAGAGACTGCAAGTGTGTGTGATGCAGGGTTGTCGTACATACACGATACACCCTACCTACCTAGGTAGGGCGTACCGTAGCATATATAGATATTAGCTTTCTGCACAATATAGGTACATTATTTTAGTCAAGGTTTGGGTTAGGTTTAGTTAGGTTCTTCTCTACAATATCAATGAAAAAACTCATATTTATTCAAAATTGCGAGTTTATTGGTTGTTACAAAACAAAAGAGTTACATATGGTGTTAAACTTAACTAAAGAGTGGCTTTGGATGTTGAAGCGTGGCACTGCATGTCCTCAGCATACTTTTCATAAGATGGTACGTAACCACTGAGTGCTAATCGCAAGCATGATGACATATGATCGTCAGTTAGTTGATTGCGATATTTTGACTTAATTATCTTCATTTCAGAAAATGCAGACTCGCACAAGTAAGTTGACCCAAAAAATGCCGTCAGTTGAAGAGCGATTTGCCTTACATTCGGATATTTATCTTCAGATATAAAACACCATGAGTTCATATTAAACTGACTTGCTATTTCAGTAGCTAATTCCTCAATGTTTCTACATGAAATAGGATAACTCATTAATGATGCTATATTTTCCAATTTACTGCAATCATAAAAACGCATTTCGAATTGTCCCAAAATATTTGATAATTCAGCCTCATACGTATCATAATTCAACTGAGGAATCCTTGCTTTCAAAGACGGAAAACGTTTCAGATCCTTTCTTTTCAGTTGACCTATCATAAGTTGCTATTTACTTTTGAAGTCGTTTACTGCGCTAATCATCTCAATAATAGTTTTTCCTTTACCTTGAAGCTCCAAGTTAACGGTGTTTAATTGCATTGTAATGTCAGTCAAAAATGCCAAATCATTTAGCCATTTTTTGTTTTTCAAAATCTGAGTGTCATCACCTCTTTCGTCTAGAAAAGCTGTTATTGCGGGCAATAATTCTTGAAACCTTTCTAGGAATTTTCCGCGACTCAACCACCTGACGTCCGTGTGAAGAACTAAATCAGTGTGTTCAGCTGACTCCCTATCTTCCAACTGCAACTGAAAGAGCCGCCGTTGCAAGCTACGTGCACGGATGGAATTCACAATTTTTGTTGCAATGCCCATAATTTCCTCCGTGTTTAAAACTTTTGAACACAAAACGTGTTGATGTATAATGCAATGGAATGAAAAAAATGAAGGGAATTCTTCATTAGCTCGACACAATGCCACAAAATCGTTTTTGTTTCCAGTCATTGCTGGTGCTCCATCGGTTGTAATGCACACTAATTTATATATTGGTAGCTCGTAGTTTTTTACAAAATTGAAGAAAACGTCATATATATCTTCGCCACCGGTCTTCCCCTACAGAGGAATGATTGTCAAAAATTCTTCCTTAGCCAACATGTCATTGAATACCATCCGAATAAAAATACACAGCTGGGCAGTGTCTGTCATATCGGTGGATTCGTCGAACTGTAAAGAAAAGTATGTACATTCCATGATATCATGTTTTAGTTTATCTGCGATGTCCTGACTCATGACTTCAATACGCCTTGTGGCAGTCGGACGAGATAACTGAAGTTCTCTAATAGCAGACATGATTTCTGTTTTATTTTTAAAATCTCCAAATAAAGTCTCACCCGCTTCAATAAATGCTTCCTTCACCACCGATCCATCTTCGAATGGTTTCTTGTGTTTCGCCAATATATGAGATATTTTAAATGACGCAATCGTAGCAGCTTTTGATTGTTTGGCTGGTCTTGTGAACATGGATTGTTCTTTTTTCAAACAAGATATCAAATCACTTACTTTTCGTTTTCCTAATTCACTCTGTCGCGGAAAATTCTTTTCATAGTTTTTATGAACCGTTTTATGATGCCTCTCTAAGTTACCACGCTTAGGTATTGCAACTGTGGCACGACAAATAAAACAAATGCACTTATCCTTCACCATACAAAAGAAAAATTCTTCCTCCCAATCCTTGTTAAAATGATACGTTTTAGATTTCTTCACTGCACTCATTTTCCATTATTCAATAATAAACTTTGTATCGTCGTAGGATCGCCATCAAGTTACAATTGAGAATGAGTCCAATTCCTGCAGGCGCAACATTTATATCGGCGTGAACGAAAGTCTCGAATGTTCCCGTCAAACGCGCCGCCCGAAACTAGACTGTACTGTCTCTCGTTGTTTCTAGACTAGACTGTACTGTGTACTGTCTAGTCTAGAAACAACACGGCTTTCCTTTGAAAAGTGCCGCGCGTTCCTTTGATAAAGCCACCTTTTGCCGCAAGCAGTGTTATTTTATTACGTAATACATTTTTGTAGTTTAGTTACCTACTTACTTATTAAAATTTTTTTTCTTCTCGAGATCTACCCAAAAAGCACTCGCGATCGACCGTTTGAGCACCCCTGCAATAGAGGATATATTACGTAAACTTGTATGTCTTTAATATGAATCTGGATTTATTTTGATTCCTGTGTTGCACGATTGCTTATGAAAGTCAGGTTTGTTGTGAAATATTTTTCGCTTAATAATATAATTAATTCTCAGATCATAATGGAAGATATGGACAAACACTTTGAAGCAACACCAGTGTTCCGGCAAAATGCCACACTAGGCTTGAAAAGCATTGAAAATTTAGGTAAGCCTTTTTAGGGTTTTGTAAAATAATTTTACAAAACCCTACTAAAATCGCGTCCTGTCTGTCCGTCTGTCTGTCCGTCCGTCCGTCCGTCCGTGTGTCACAGCAGTTTTTTTCGGAAACTACTTAAGCTAGAAACATCAAATTTTGTATGTAGGTGTAAAGTGGTGTTCTCTTCAAAGTTCAACTACAAATTTTTTTTTTAAGGTTTTCAAGGGGGGTCTCCCCATATAGGGAAGTGACCCCCCCGAAAAAAAAAATTTCATTGAAGGTAGCCGATATGCGTATAAAATGAAAGGTATTGATGAGAACTTTTCAAAACAGGTCTTAGTTTGGTAAAGTTTGCTTCGAGGGGCGCACGGGGTGGGGAAATACACGAAAAATTTGTGTCCCCCCCCCTCGCGATTGGACACCTGTCAAGAATTTAGCCCTTGATGAGTACAACAACAACAAATACGTGAGAAGTCGCAATTCACTCAACTTTGTTAGTAATAGTATGATTTATCGATTTTATGTTTTCTTGAATAAAACATTAACGGTACCCTTAGATTCAATGAAATTTATAAGATTGATTAACTCTGCAAGTTTCATAAAGATTGCATCATATTTGGCGAAGTTATAGCGGTTTGAATTTTCCTGTATTACTATGGAACAATATGCGCTGCATGTATTACTATGGCAACATATGGCTATGGAACAACATGCGCTTTTTACCGACTCAGACACTACAGTTTTGCTAGGATTTGCATGAAAATTTCAGGAATGATAGGTGTCATGAATAACTTTGAGAATCAGTTCAGCTAGTGGTATCAGTAATCGTAAAACAAAGTAGTGGCTGTTTTAAATGCGAAGATTGAATAATTTTGAGTTATTTTTTCCCAACTTCAACGTTTAAGGTGCATGCTTTGAACACTTGATTCAATTGAATGAATGACTGAAGCTGAGTACTTACAATTAATACTCATAAGTGAAACAAGTCAAGGAGGCGGGAGGGAGCTTCTAACAAAAGGGCTTTGTAACAACTCTAGGATTCGAAAAAATTGGCTATTAATCGATGATAACAGTACAGGAGAATGGCCCCTGAAAAAAAATTCATCAAACGTAGCCGATATGAGTATGAAATGAAAGTTTTCATGGGTTCTTAAACTGTCAGTTTTTGCTTCAGTGGGGGCACAGGGGGGAAATACATGAAAAATGTGTTTCCTCCCTCGCGAATGGACATCTGAAATAATTATCAAGGGAGATATTTATGAGTATAACAATAACAAAAACCTCAGAAGTTGAAATTCGTTCAACTTTGTTAATAATAGTATGATCTTCGAATTTCATAGTTTCTCCAATAAAATCGTCATTGACATGCTTCTTGACTTTATTCAATCTGGTGACTGCATTTTGAAAATTGACTACAAAACCCTTCTGACATGAGCGTAGGTCTGTTTAAACTAAAAATAATGAACGCTAAATAGTTTCACGGAGTGCTTTCTCGGTCTTGAGCAGCGAGCAATAGCCCCGTTATCATCTACTGTGCCGCTACAAACAGAAGAATTGCACAAGAACGTGCAATCGAAAATTCCAGAGGGCTTCGACCATATTGTTTCAGTTATACATTGCACCGCAATTCTGGGAAGACATGAAGTGTATGATATTTACAACGATGTAGTAACGAAACCCAAAAAGGAGTCACAATTTCCTGTCAATATAGGAAAATCGAAAAGAGATTGGTGAAGAACATTTTTAACCAGCTGGGTTTCAAAGATGCAATATCAAAATTTTGCCCAAACCAATTGTAGTGTTCATATGTCTGTGAAGGACTGCAGCAATTGACTGTTGCCTCAGCAAACAAAGATATTGATGCTCGTCGGAATTGGTCTTGTCTGAGGATGCGTGAATGCGCTTACTGGCTAGAGTCGTGTCGCCGTGGGGCGGGTTTCTTTTTCCCCAGCACAAAAGCTCACTACAAAAAATTTTCGCATTCACGAATTGGACGTTAGAAATAAAACGCTTAGACGGTGCCGAGGCCGAGGTATCCTACCAAAGGGATGAACTAATGAAATCGACGCTGATGCTCGATTAACGCGCGCGGGACGCGAGACGATGTCGTTCTTACTCCGAGCACTAACGATACTCAAATAAGAGTGAAGCATCAAGGTGGAAGCGGTGTTTTTCATTTTCAAACGAAATGAATAATGACGAAAGGCTATCAAGACGTTTCTTACTCTAGTTTAGTTTTGGGCGTGGGTAGCAATTTGATGTCTTTTCTGATTTCAACGATCAAATTAATAGGAAATTGAGGATATGGTAGTAGTATTGAAATGCAGACAAGATAGTTATTCTATTAAAATTTGCCTACATAATTATACTACTTTGATTCATAAGATTCATAAGACGTTAGATAAGCTTCAAATGTAGAGCAAATTTGTCGTATGGATTTACATTAAGTTGATGTGAAAAGGGTGAAATGATCCAATTAAAAAGCTTAGCTAATCTAAAAGTATGTCTATAATGAAAACTAAAGCCAAAGTTTCGTTATTCGAATTCAAACGCAACTCAAAGCGAAAGTATATGGAAAAATTTAAGTTATTATATAGTGGCATTACAATAGGAGTGAAATATCATAGACAATGGGTTCAAATCAATAAATACCAGATTTAAAGCAATCAATGAACAGAATCGTGCGATAGGTATCAAGGCAGGGGTTGTCAGCGTCTAGTTGATAAGGCTTCTTTGCATACCGATAGAATACAAACGCTGCTTCCCAATACGCATCAATCATTGTTCTTCTTCGCGGACAGTAGTTTAATTTTAAGCCGATGCACTTTCAATAGGGCCACCTATGTGATATCGTACGATTGACTACATAACCATCTGTTGGTATGGCATATTCCGCCTTTTGTGGCACATAACATGGTGTTGGACCTGGTTCGCCTTTTCCTGTCTGGGGTGACTGCGAGCCTGGAGGAGGCTGCTGATGCAAGTTAACCGCTGAAGGATTCTGTTGTAAGATATGATATGGCTTTGGTTGTTGGTCTGAAGGTGATTGGGATGGAGTGTATGAAGCTTGCAGCGATGGTGGCTGTGTTGGCTACATTTATTCAGATTTGATTATGACAGATCGAATTGAACATCATACTTCGTATTCGCGCACACACTCCCTCCGGCAGCACGGGGTTAACACCAATTTCACACGATTGAGAAACGTGTTGCCAAGCCGTATGGGATATCGTAATAAGCATACTAACAACATACATATATTTTTCGTTATCAATGCAGATGTAACAATGGTTTCGCCAAAAAAATTTCCTTCGATTTTTTGCTTTCTACCAACTGTCACCAGCACTTTGCGCTGTACCGACCGCTGTTTCTTCGAAAGTCCACTAACTTTACATGACCGGTAACCTAAAAAAATTTTTAACACCGTATCACTTTTGGAAATCACATTTTTCGTGGCAATGCTAGCTTTTATAAAATCAGAGTTTTTTTTTACTGCGTCGTATTCTATTTTTTTTATGTCTGAGAACTGTTCACGAATTGAACTGACTAGCAAGAAAGGAGTACTTCATAGCATTTTAGGTGTCACGTTATACCGATTTTTTAACATTGTCTGGGAGGCACACGTAGGAATCGACGACGTGTGAAATGCAGATCGCAAGAGCGTTGTACGACGATGAAAGAGTGGTTGGGAATGGTGGTATTTAAAAAAAAGTACAAGTTCCTAATGCACAACGACTAGTCCTTTAACAAACACATTCTAAGGTTAATTTTCCCGGAAGCCAGTAAGAATCATTCGAGGAATGAAACGTGCATATCGAACATCGTTACTACGACGGCTGACGTATACTCGTGCACTCAACGATCAGTAAGATGTCCTCAGAAGTACCCCAATTGAACCAAAAATCAATTTCCGAGCGCATGCAATGAACAGTATCCGACTACCAGAATCTCTTTTCCCTTGAATTTAGGTATAATATTCGCATGTTAGATGACAATATTTTTAGCCAGAAATTGAGCCGACATCCCCAGCTATTTTGATATGAAATTTTCGTACACTCACCGGATCAACCCTTCCGTGTATGCTTTAAATGACACTTGAGAAGCGCAATCGAAACTTCCAACCAAAATGGATTCTGCTCCTTTTCAAAGGATATCACTTTACTATGACACTTATCCAATAATTAAGTCTGCAAATGACGATAGGGAAAAATTCACTTAACTCCACCTATGGCACTATACCCACGAACCACCTGTCTGAGATCAATATTACAAGCCGTATTTGCGGCTCAATCCTGAAATCCAACCGCCACACTACCGACGTCAAGTGGTGGTTCAGTGGCAGAGGTTTACTCACCACTCTGCCGACGTCAAGTGGTGATTAAGTAGCAAATATATATCATCCACCACGTGCCAGCTGATCGGAATGGTGCAGGGATGACCGATATCTACCGGGCATCGCTCCGCGGATTATGACGAATGTTTGCGGCATTATATTGCAGGCTAAATACGCATATGCGTCGCTGATGCATTTGTGGGTACAGTGGCTGATTTTTCGAGTAGGGGGCGAACTGCTCGATTAATATACAATGCCTAACCATTCTGTTACTCGCATGTGTGGAGTACATCAATTTTGATTTTATTGTAGTTGCATAAGATAGAGAAATTTCTTTAAGAGAAATAATTGATAAAAGACATGCAAAAAAAAAAAAAAAAAAAATTAATTAGAATAACAAGAGCAACTCTAATGACGTAAAGCTTTAAAACAAAAAAAAAAAAAAGAATTGGAAGGCAAAGGAAAGTTAACTGCAAATTCTTATCGATCATCTAAGTAAATATTACGAACTAGCTATTCGCAGAAATAAAGACTCGATTGAAAAAGGACATTTGGGCTACTTTATATCATAAGCTTTCCGCCGACGAGAGTCCACAGCATGACGATCGTTCGTCCGGTGCAGACTTGGTGTACATGGTTAAAGTGAAGGCTACGAATACTCTCGCATCTCACACGCATAAAGCTCCAATGAAACTTGAAGTTCTTGAAGCTATTAACCCCGTCTATCGTATGGCAGCTGGCACCCAAGACCACTTCGAGCGGCAAAAAAGTATTGGATATAGCAGCTGATAACGCTTTATGTACTTTCAATGATGGTCTCAGCAGCATGATGGACATAATGAAACTTTGGGAGAAAAATATTATAATTTTTGCCTAGAAGTCAATGCACTCCGCGTGGATCTGGCTGATGCGTCCATCACAGAAGCGGCAAGAGATGCGCGCTCGAGCTCAAAATCTTCGAGAAGGACAGAAGAGGAAAAAATTCGTGCTGCAGAAGGACAATTATATAGAGCTGGCATCGCGGACTAATGGAAAATTTTTTTTTCAGCATTTTGCAACTATAACAAAGAAAAAATTGAATGTAAAACTTTAACGCGTTTTTCTCAAAACAGTATATTTCAAATCGGCCGGACAAATACGAGTAACGCGAACAATTTCCATCCGATCGAAATAAAATTTTAACCACATATTTATAATTGCATTTCGCGAAAAAGTACCTGAGATTTTTTTATAGATAAAAAAACTTTCGATTTTATGACAATTTTTAAAGATTTTTTTCGAAAAAAGAGTTATCACTTCAAATGTTTTTATTTTCCGGAAAATCAATATTTCTAAATTCCCTCAGGTACTTCTCTAGGTATTGTGATGTAGTTTAACGGAAAATTTGGAGTGAAACTTCTTTACTGGGGGGTAAAAATTTTCAGATGTAACGAAAAAGCAGAACCGTTTACACACCGGGCGGACAGCAACCCGACTTTTGCGCGACAATCTGTTTTCAGTAGTAGTTTACTCATGCTGCGATCTAAATTTCCGACTAAATTATCGCATTCCGCCCGAGCCCTTATTGGAAATAGTAAGGAAGTTTGTTGGGTTGGTTGGTGGTTACCTGGTATGCATGTTTGGTGGCGGCGGATGGTGGCCATACGATGGATTATTATGAAATGGTGACGATGGATGCTCGTTGGTGGTTATTTGGGGATCATGGTCGAATGCATGATTGTTTGGTTGTAGCCATACTTGGTCCTAGCACCGATGTTTAATATATTGAAGTCGCGACGAGTGATGGTTATTGATGGGAGTTTGGGAACTATGGGCGAATCCATGGTGGTTCGGCGGTAGCCATGCTTGCTCCTAGGACCAATCCCACTGATGCACAATGCATTGAACTGGCGACGATGGGTGATGGTTGGTTGGTCGTTGGTGAAAGAATGGTGAATCCACGGTAGACGTCTTTGGTCTTAGCACTGATGCCTCCGGTGGGCAGCACATTGAATGAGCAAATGCATGATGGTTCGGTGGTAGCCGTGCTTGCTCCGAGCACTAATGCTGCTGATGTGCAATGTATTAAAATGGCGACGACGGATGACCGTTTGTGGATTTTTAGAGATCATGGGTGAATATATGATAGTTTGGCGGAAGCCGTCCTTGGTGCTAGCGCCGATGCTGCCAATGTGCAATTTATTGAAGTGGTGACGACGAATGGTCGTTGGTGGCTGTTTGGGGATCACGGGCGAATGTATGGTGGTACGACCGTAGCCGTGCTTGATTCTAGCATCAATGCCTCCGATATGCATGTGGCAACGATGGATGGTCATTGGAGGGAATTCGAGGATCATAGAATGATTATAAGGCGGTTCGGTAATAGCGGTGCTGGGTCCTAGCACCGATGTGGGCATTTGGGGATCATGGGAGCATGCATGGTCGTTCGCCGGTAGCCGTGCCTGGTCCTAGCATCGATGCCGCCAATGTACGAGATATTGAAGTGGTCGTTGTTGGGTATTTGGGAATGATGGGCGAATGCATGGTGGTTTGTTGGTAGCTGCACTTGATCTTAGCACCGATTTGCATGTGGCGATGATGGATGATCATTGCTGGGTATTTGGAGCCATGGGCGAAAGCATGGTGGTACGACGGTAGCCACGCTTGGTCCTAGCACCAATGCCGCAAATGTGCATGTGGCGACGGCGGATGGTCATTACTGGGAATTCAGGGATTATAGGTGATTATATGTTGATGCGGTGATAATCGTGCTTGGTCCCAGCACCGATGCCGCCGATGTATGAAGTGGTGACGGAGGATGATCTTTGCTGGGTATTTGGGGATCAGGGGGCAAATTCATGGTGGTTGGGCAGTAGCCATGCTTGGTCCAAGCGCCGGCGTGCAATATATAATGCATTGAAGTGGCGAAAAAATTTTCAAGTCAACGAAAAAATAGATACGAGTATGTTCACGGCATATAGTTCGATATATGTTACGGAAACCAGCAGATGTGAGAAGTTTGCTACCTAGAATGCTATCTGTAGAGCTGAATATAGTTTTGACAGAATTGATAATAATTGATTGAAAATAGATTAAATATAATAAGAGCAGAGATAGAATTTGTGACATGCTATCGTGATAGCATGATATCATAGAAGTGTCTAACAAAGTGAAAGTATGATGATATTCTTCACAGAAGATAATAAAATTTAAAAAATAGCGCAAAAGCACCGTTAACGGTGAATAGTTAAGTAGCTGAGAGTTTTGAAGTGAAACTTCTGTACTGAGGGGTAAAAATGTTCAGATGTAACGAAAAAGCAGAACCGTTTACACTCCGGGCGGACTGCAAAATGACATTCGCGCGACAATCTATTTTCAGTAGAAGTTTAAACATGCATGGGCAGATGCATGGAGGTTTGGCGGACACCATGTTTGTCTTTATCACCAATGCCACTAATTTACAATGTATAGAAGTGAAGATGACGGATGATGGTTGGTTGGTCGTTGGTAAACATCGGCGAATTTATCGTTGTTCTGAGTACTTTGTGCTAGCACCGATGCCGCCGATGTACAATGGATTGAAGTGGCGATGATGGATGAGAGTTTGAGGATGTTTGATGATCATAAGCGAATGCATGATGGTCTGATGGTAGCCGTTGCTGGTCCTCATACTGATTCCAGCGACATCCAATCAATTGAAGTGGAGACGGCAGATGATGTTTCGTAGGTGGTTAATGATTACGAAAACTAGGTAGGTATGTGGTGAGTAAAGTGGTAGAGGTGGAGAGTACGTTGCAAAGGATGTCGCATAAGATAATCTAATTAGAATAGAGGTGGAGAGTACGTTGCAAAGGATGTCGCATAAGATAATCTAATTAGAATTGATGCGATAATAGCCTCATAATTCCGATCGAATTGATTATATGAGCATATTATATTAATATTTAATAAATTGATTTGGGTGGGATTAGATGTATCATATCAGATCTTATTTGAGTAAATATAAGCTATTAATCACTGTGATAGAGCGTCATGAGTATTCTGAGCATAATAAATACAACTGTAAAAACATATATATATATATATATATATATATATATATATATATATATATATATATATATTATTCCAAAACAAACGAGACTGAGGTAAAATAGAAACTACAGGAGCTTTGTTCTGATAAATACGAATTTATTTATTCAAAATAGTCTCTTCCGGCCTCGATACACTGTTTTGCGCGATCCAAAAGCATTTCGAAAGAGTGCTTCAGGTCACTGACCGGAATGTCCTTCAGGATGTCGGTACAAATGATCGGTTGAAATGCGATAAATCGATGTGAACTCCGATTCCACGAGTTTTAACGGTGACTTCGGCTCATTTTTGATGATTTTACGCACAATTTCGATGGAATTTTCGGTGGTCACAGATTTTGGACATATGTTCATCGTCATTTATGTCCTCACGACCATCTCTGAAACGTGTAACCCAATCATGAGCTCTGACACGAGATAGACAATCAGCGCCATAAACTTTTTTCATCAATTCAAATGTTATGGTAAATGTTTTACCGATTTTAAAACGAAATTCGATATTAGCTCTTTTTTCGAAACTCATTTTTGTACCGATGACACAAACATACTGTCATTTTAGATGCAATAACTTCGCTTCCACTGAGCCGAACGTCATCAAACTTTCACTGAAAGTCAGGGAGGAATGTAACTTTCCAAAGCACTATCTGATACACATATGGCACCACCAAAAAAATGTTATGACAAAAGTCTCGTTTATTTTGGAACACTCCTTATATATACATATATACCTAACAGGAAGACGTTTCATTACTGTCGGCCGTGTATTCCACACACATTTTATTTTTTTTTTTGTTTTGTTCTAGGTTCAAAATTGTGGCTGCTAGCACCTCGGAATGGAGCTATGAAAAGTCGGCCATTTTGTTGGATAAAAGCGTTTATAAAATTTTTTTTTTCCGATATTGTAGTTTTAGGTACTTTAATTATTTTAATAAATAAAATTTCCATATAAAAAAAATTAAAAATCAAAACATGATTCTGCACCTGCTACAGTGGTCATATCCCTTAAAAGTCAACAATGTAAAGCGACTACGTTAGGACATGAGTACTGAGCTTCACTTATTTTTTTGAAGAGCGGATGTTACTCGTTAGAAAAATTAAATTAATTTTTTAAAAACGTTAGTCCGAAGTTAATTTTTATCGGAAAAAATCTTATATTGTCGAAGTAATCGACTCAAGAAATTTCTATCGAATATTTTTACTTCGATTGATAACGAAAAACAAATTCACAAAGAAAATTTCGCCGCTGGTATGGAGGAGCCCGACGGCTTCCCACCGTTGGGGCAACCTGAGGAAACGACGAATACAAAACTGGCGACAATCACCAAAAGAAAACATAACGAAGACAACTCCGTAGATGGAGGGTGCAAGCTGCAAATAATAGCGGACAATCAACAAATGGCCAAATTGCAGAAAGAAAATGATGAACTAAGGCAAGAGATACAGTCTCTCAAGGATCTTTTCAAGAAAGGGATGAAGCCTCAAAAGACGCAGCCGCAAAATCAATGGCAACAGGTAACAAAGCCGAAGAAAAGTGCAAAGCAAGTAAATCCAGAGGAAGTTCTAAGTGCTGGTGGCACCAACGAGAGCCAAAATTATTTTGCAGCGCTGGAGGGATTAACCGAAGATATGGAAATCGAAGAAAACATCGGAGGTAATTTTAATCAAGATAATGACGTTAATTTTATTCAATATTTAAAGAACAAAAATAAGGAGAAAAAACCAGCCCGCAGTTCTGCTGGTTCCTCTGAAAAAGCTTCCAACAAGACAGGAAAAGTTCCGCCAATCAACGTGTTCGGCCAAACCGGGAAAGATATGGTTCGGCTATTGGCAGCCGAAAATAAACTGGCCAATTTCGAAATCAAAAGAGTTAATGCCGAAAAATTAACTATAAGGATGAAATCACTGGTTGATTTCAAGTCAGCAAAAGATGCGCTGATTTCTGGGGAGGTTCCACACTTCACCTATACCCCAAAAAGTGAAAAAAGACCTTCTTGTTGAAGGGTTTGGACAGCGGAGAAGATACGGTCGATCTTCTTCAGGTGCTTAAGGACGCTGCACCAGATATTGATTTTGTTTCAGTCAAAGCCTTTGCGACAAGAAGGTCGACCGTAGAAAGGAAGAATTTACCACTTTACCTGGTACAAATTGCAAATAAGAGCAGTCCAAGTGCCCTTCAACAAATAAGGTACTTGAATTTCAGAGTGGTGAGGTGGGAACGCCTCCAGCAAAGAGAAGTCGACCAGTGTTACCGGTGTCAAAGATTTGGACATTCGGCTGCCAATTGTGCCATGCACTATCGTTGCGTTAAATGCAAAGACGTTCATGCTCCCGGTGAGTGCAAATTGGCTCAGACGGAGCCTAAAGAAAAATTATACTGCGTTAACTGCGGTGTTTTTGGTCACCCAGCATCATATCGAGGATGCTCCCGATATCAAGATGCAAAAGTTAAATTTGCTCCAAAGCAAACACAAGTACACCGTAATATCATACCTTCCAACTTCGTCAAGCCCGGAGTATCATTTGCACTCGCCGCTAGAGGACCAGCAGAAAATGCTGGAAATAATGTAAATAATGTAAGTGGCAATAATGAGCTGCTTCTCAAAATTTACCAGCAACTTAATTCTTTATCGGAGAGAATCGACAAACAAGATTCAAAAATTAACTTTGCTTTTCAGCGTTTAGGTCTTTCAAATGCCTAATAATAACTTGTCATTCAGTCATATTCCCATGGATAGGCTTCACCTCATATCGATCAACGTCAACTCTATTGTTGCTATACATCGACGTGATTATCTCCTTGAATTTGTTGTTAAGCAAAAGCCTGACATCATACTTCTCACTGAAACCCACCTCAATTCATGGCATTCCATGGAATTCAAAGATTTTGCATTCGTAAGAAACGATAGGGTAATAGGTGATGGGGGAGGTGGCACCGGGATATTGGTTAGAAGACCCTGTTGTTTCCAAAATATTGAAAAAGTCGAATTCAAAAGCTTTGAATTTCTTGAAGTGTCCGTCATCAAAATTTCACTGCCAGGTGGGGATAACCTCTTCGTTATCTCTGCCTATTCAACTGGTCAAAATGTTCTCAAGTTCAAGGAGGAACTCAATTCCTTGTTTGAAATACTCGAATTGAACAGGCTGCATAGTTATTATATTTTTGCCGGTGACCTGAATGCCAAGCATACATCATGGCTAAACGCCACCAGTAATCCAAGAGGTGTATTCCTGAAATCATGGATAACGGAGAACCAAATTGAATACAGGTGCAACCTATATGGGTCGGAGTTCCCAACATACCCTAGGACAAATTCATATTTGGAACTCTGCATTGCTGACGCAAGACTTGAATTCAGCTTTAATAGTCCTCAACGGAAACTGCAGGTGCTTCCTTACGATAGCGACCATAACGCAATCGTAATGGAAATCAATCATCAAAGGGATGATTTCTTCCTCATTCCAGTTCAACATGAAAACCATCGGTTGAATTCCAAAAAAACAGACTGGGGAAAGTTTCAAAAGAAGTTTAATCGCGAGTACCAGAAGCAATGTCCTCCTTCTGATGATGGCAACGCTTGCTCAATGGTTCCTAATAACAGAAATCTAACTGACGATGAAATAGATCTGTATTTGTCGAAGTTAGAGAAGCTGACGTTGGAAACGATTGAGAAAGTTGTTCCCAAGATTAAACATCGAAACAATATGGAAGGATATGAAACACCAACCATCGCAAGGTTGAAAAGATTGAAAAGCCTTCTTCTCACCCGCGTCAACAATATTTATCGACGATTTTTGGACTACAACCATCCCTCGTTGGCTTTGTTGAAATTACACCTGAAGAATGTTCGGAACATAATCCGTTCATACTTCAGGAGTGAGGTCAGCAATCAATGGGCGGAAAAACTGAGGGGTATTAGCCTACAGGACCCAGATGGCGTTTTCGCGAAAGTGAATAGCTTATTCCGCAGGAAGTCTCGAGTGAAGGTATCGAATCTTGAAGTCGCTAGGATGAGATAAATCTTCTCGATAGAGCTGGTATCGAAATTGATAGTACGACTCCGGATAGAAATGGAAACAGGATTATATGTGATGGATTGCAGAAACTTGCCCTGATTGGAACACATTTTGAATTGGTCCATCTGCCAAACCCAGAGAGAAGGAATGAAATATTTTCGGAGGTCGTTGAAGCAAAAGTTTCCGACTTCAAATCAAGCCTGAACGGCCAATCAATTCTTCATTTCGATGAAACATTAACATCTGACCTCATACCGAGCTTGAATCTTATTGATTATTTTGTCAGCTATGAAGACTTGTGTTTCATATTTCGCAGAATAAACAACAAAAAATCATGTGGTACTGACGGTATTCCAAATATAGTTTTCCGACATTTGCCTGAGGTTGCTATTAGGAATTATTGCATATTGTTCAACAACATGTTGAACAATTCATATTTCCCAAATGAGTGGAAAAAGGCTAAGGTATTTCCGATCCTGAAGAAAGGAAAAGAATCTTCATGCCCCAAAAGCTATCGCCCAATCAGCTTGCTGCCTAACATCAGCAAGGTGTTTGAAGTGATACTCAACAGAGCATTAAACGCCCACATTGAGAAATATGAGTTGATGCCGAATTGCCAATTTGGTTTTCGTGCCAGGCATTCGACCATACATGCAATAACGAAAGTAACCTCAGACATCTGTTGGAAACTAAGCAACAAAGAATGTGTTGGAGCATGTCTCATTGATATGGAGAAAGCCTTCGATACGGTGTGGTTAGATGGACTAGTTTTCAAACTTCTTCAGGACAGGTTCCCCAGACACCTTGTCGCCATGATGTCTAATATGTTATACGGGAAATCATTTGTTGTAACTGATGGAAATCTGACAACAATGCGCGAATTTAAGGTCTTGAATGGTCTACAGCAGGGAACAGTTACTGCGCCCCTGCTTTTCTCAATATTCATTCGCAAGCTACTGAACAGCTTTGATTTTAACGTCTCGCCAACGCGATCATTGGTAGCGTTTGCTGATGATCTGATCATCTATACGGCAGACCGAAAAGCTACAATAGTTCAGAGCAATCTTCAAAAAATGTTTAATGATGTGCAGCTTTACATCGACAATTGGCGAATGAAAATCAATGCGCAGAAGTGCGAAACAATTTTGTTTCGGACAACGCTGCAGGGGGCCAGTCAAGACCTGAAACGTAATTGGAAGGATTTCCCCATTATGGCTGGTGAGGGTAGTTCAGAACGGGTTCCACATAAATCCTGTGTTCGATACCTCGGTGTTCATTTCGGTCAGTATCTGTACTATACTGAACATGTCAATCAATGCGCAGAAGTGCGAAACAATTTTATTTCGGACAACGCTGCAGGGGGCCAGTCAAGACCTGAAACGTAATTGGAAGGATTTCCACATTATGGCTGGTGAGGGTAGTTCAGAACGGGTTCCACATAAATCCTGTGTTCGATACCTCGGTGTTCATCTCGATCAGTATCTGTACTATACTGAACATGTCAAAATCATGCTCAATAAAGCACTAAAAGTAGTCATGGCTCTTCGGCGACTCTTTCATTCCAGATACATTGATCAAAAAGTCAAAGTTATTTGTTACAAGACCCTGATTAGGCCAGTTTTGACATACGGATGCCAGATCTGGTACAACCAGAGTGCTAGTACAATGGAAAGATTAAGAGTTTTCGAAAGGAAATGTCTCCGTGCATGTACTGGTTTGTACAGAAAGCCTGAGACGGATTGGAAGCACTATATATCGAATAGAAAAATTTATCAAACCGCTCAAGTTACAAGAGTCGATATCTTCATATTGAAACTTCTTCGGAATCATATCGCAAGATCTGTAACTGTGAGTGAAAACCCTTGGATTTCACAGCCGTTCCACCCTACAGACGGATATATTGTGACTTGCCTCACTACTGGCTTCGTTCCTCCAGAAGCATTCGTGTATTTGGACATGAATCGATATGTTTTTGATTCTGACGGCGTCCCAATCATATATCACATATACCGACGGGCCACCGATAAGAAGATAAAATATCCTCCGAATCTGAGTTCAAGAGACCAACAATTCCAATGGAGATACTCATTTGCTAGATTCGTTGAGGCTGGTCGAGCTGAGATGGAGCAATCTAGGTATTGGTGGCTGAATGACAATGTCTAAATTATTCGTGTTTATTTTCTGTTTTTGTGCTTTTTCTCGTTACTTAGTTTTTCAGATTCATCTCATTATTGCTACATCTAGTATTGTTGTTTATTTATATTATAAATTAGGTATAGGTTTCAATATCAGTTGATGTTTTTTTTTTGATTGAACTTATTTAGAATTAGGGTGTAACATATTAGGTATAGGATATAAGTTCATTGTTGTGTTAGTAGAATAAGTAATTTTTGAATAATTCTGATTGGTTTTTTCTCCTTTTTCCAATTGAATCAAAAAATATCTAATAATATTAATTAATTTAAATTTACAAGTGTATTTTTTTCATTAAATGTGTTTAACTGTTAACGTATAAATTTAGAGAGCCATTCGGGCCATTAAGTTTTTTATAGTTTTATTGTTTGGAATTTGCTTTATGTTCTTTTAAAAATTTATAACGATTGGTATAAAATAAAGCGCTTTTGACTTTGACTTTGATGTTACTCGTTACGTGCACCAACAAACACACGTATAAAGTTGCACCCGCTAAGTAGCCTTTAGTATTATTATCACGGAAGTCTAAAAATAAAAGTTCAGCCTATTTTTACCCAGCTATTCCAAAATTTACAATTACCACGCACGACGCTAACAATTAAAACCCAAACAGGATTCATCAAATCAATGCAATTATCTTGATGAAAAAAGTTATCGATCTCAATTACTGTCTCTCGCTAACTCCTTTTAGTTTATCGTAATCAAAGCAAAAGCCAAATCGTGTCGATTGAATTTAAACGATAAAACTTTCCTACTCGATTGCACGCACGCCATCTTCGTGCTTAAAAAGTATCTAATGAATTCCAGATACATTTTTCCTCTGCTCAATTGCAAATGCGAACCTTCCTTATCATCGATCGCAAATACGATTTTCTTCTAAGGAGCAAATAATTAGTAAGCATCGTTCGCTCGCGAACAACTGCACTCACATCGACTATAGTAAATTCGATTTTGTTTTCATTCTGCTTTGTATGGCAACTGTTGTAATTGGCCGCGGGGTTACATAATTAAAAATATTCTCAGTAAATACATTTAACGATAATTTACATCATGTTGAAGATGTTTTGCCTCGCGGCAAATGTATTTGCGGCAGTCAAGGCGCGGTTTTTGCAAGATACTATCGTGCAGATGTTGTGTGCTAACTTGTAGCTGGTTGGATGCTAGCTGGTGAGCTAGTACGTGAGATGTAAGTCGCGGAATAGATGGAAATGCGGGGCTTTGGCGGACCTGCTAGCTTGTGGCTGGTTGCGAAATGAATGATGATGTAATGAAGGTGATAGAATCATTTTATGCATTATCGATTGTAAGCAAGTACGTGATTATAAATTCGCTAAATGTTTGCATTGCGGATTAAGATTGCAAATGGGGATTTCATGACCTCTATGCAAGCAGTACACGATCTTTAAGTGCTTGGTGCCGGAGGTGAAGCATGTTTGCGGCCGAAAATATCAACGTATCTACAAATATACGCTCAAGGCGGCGATGTTTCAGAAGAAATGTGTCAAAAATACAAGATTTGCGTTTCCAAGCCACTATCTTTTGAATTGATCGTGACTGGATAACAGGTTTCCATTCGATTTTCAAATGCCAAAAGCTATAACATAATAAAATCTTTAGAATACCTCTTTATGTGAATTAATTCTTTTTTTAGAAAGACTATTCAAGAAATTCATTGACAAAAAAACGATAGGAGTTTCGTTTTCATACAAATGTTACTAAAGCGTTTATAATCAATTCGATGATTATTATAATGATGCATGCTACTAGACAACTTCCTGATAATTAAAATTAATGCCTCACCTACTTTACTACCTTATGGTGATGCATGTTCGGCCATTGCTGCATTAGTTCTCATAATGCACGGGAGGAAAGTTAGTTAATGTACACTATCCATAAGCATTAGCTCTACCAACAAGAGTGTGAAAAGGCGATAATGAACATTTACTTCCTTCAAGTCAATTACCGTGCTAATGTGTTTTCATGCTGTTGGGAGATATTACACGATCATTATTTACATGGAGAGCTCCTCCACATGCATTTTCATCTATTTTATCTTACGTAATCATATTTTATACATGTTTTCATTTTTTGCCATAAATTCGTTTTTCTTTTTATGATTATGGGTATATAGTACAGTAAATATAGCACGAAAAAATACGTTTGGTCTAAGAAATGACCTACCGGGATTTGACTTGATAAATCGATAGGGGGGCATAAAAAATCTTGACTTCAGATTTCCGAAGTGATCCCCCCCCTGCTTTTGAGAAAATCCAAAAACATTTTGAAACGCGTTTTTCTCGGAATCTATGGATTTTAGAGAAAAGTTTATTTAACGAAAAATGTTCAGGACACTGTTATCTACATTTTATCTCATTGGAGCAAAGTCGTCCGACTTAAAATACAAAAAGTAGGTGGCGCTAAAGTATCAAAAAAGTGTTTTTTGGCATTTTCAATAAAAAAAATTATTTTTTTATAATAATGTAAATGGGAAACTTGTTCGTCATAAAATTATCTACAATTTTTGTTGAAACAATTTTTTGTAAAACTTACCGTTAACGAGCTGGAGCTTGCCAAAGTGTAAAAGTCGTACATTTATGTGCCGCGCCGATGCGTGTATTCCATTCATTTTATCGAAACATTATTTTTCGATTACTTTACTTAATATTCTCATTTTTAACAATAATTTTGATAAACAATTAATAATAGTAACCTTTTAGTACTGCTTGTTGTAAACGGTCAACATTGAATTAAAACAAATGTAACTGAAGGTAGTAGTAAAAGATTCACACAAAATGTGAAGACTAATTTTTTTTTTAATTTAAAATTCGTAACTATTTATTTATTAATTTCAAGCATTAAACTTTACATTGTGTGATTTTATTATGACAGAAATTTAACTTTCGTCGGTTTGGCATTCAATTCAATTTGTATTTTGCATATTTTACGATAAAACAATTTTACCTTTGTTGATTTTGCGTTCAATGCAATGTTCATTTTGAGTCAAATTTATGTAAATCTTTGAAGAAAATGCAAAATTGGATTATTGCAAACTTAATGTAACTTCTTGGTGAACAGTTTTGTAATTGTAATTGGTTCTTTCTGTGACTCAAAGTAATGATTTTAATTAATTACATATAATACAATTGAATTTTCTTTGAAGTTATGTAAATTTTTCAAGTCAATGCAAAATTATATTATTGCAAACTTAATTTAACTATTTCTTTAAGTTGTAGTAAACATTTTTGCAACATTTTTGCATCTTGTTATGACTCAAAGGAACGAGTTTAATTAATTACATGTGATAAAATTAAATTTCTTTTTGAAGTAAGAAAATTCTGGGTTATGTAAAGAAAAAAGATGCTATACATTTCATTTCTATATGTTTTATTAAACAATTATATTTTATTATCAATTATAATTAAGGTTCTAAATTATTTTGTACTGCGCCGGGCCCTCTTTACCCTTGGTTCGGCTGGAGAATTGCTTTCTTCTTCTGTACATGTTATATTCAGCGATTCTGCGTCTTTTTTTTCCGTTGTCATCAATGTTGCTGCTTGTCATCAGTCGCCAGTGAACGACTTGAGAGGGAAAATCCAAGTCATCTTCTTCAAAGGGAATTGCATCTTCTTCAATGGGTGGTGTGTTGCTACAACTTTCTCCGCTGCAATGTTTGCAAGTAATCGAGCAGTGGAGACCTGCCTTTCTTCACCCACAAGCTGATCCACAGTTGCTGGTATCACAACCACAGGAGATGAGCTTCATGAGTTCTTCTGGTGCTGGCTCTTGTAACATCCTTATTGGATCCAATCCTCGAGCAGTTTCTTTCCACCCCCAGATCGTTGGTTCATAATAATTTTCCAATCACGATTGTACTTGAAAGTAAACTCGTCGTAAATTCACTTTTGTTTTCGTCCCAGACTGAGTGAATTTCTGGAAGCGAAGTAATGAAAGTTCTTTTACCTGGCTGCCGTCCAAAAATTGTTCATCTGTGGTACTTGAATGTCGACTTTTTTCAGTTTTCTTGGTTGTTTCCGGATTTGACACCACTGTATACAGCTGTAAACATCTCTTGTCCTGCCGCTTCGATAATGTTGGTGCTGCAATATGGTTAGTTGAAAACCTTGACAGAACCTTGCAGAACTTTGTTATTTTTCAGAACGGAGATAAATTTTTGTTTTCCCAGCAAGTATGGAGCAGAAGTAGTGTCACATCCACTGAAGGCATGAATGAACAGTACAAGAGAACTTAATTCCGGATGGTTGAAGGATGTGTATGAGTAGGCGCGTTCGGGAGTGCTTCCATGTTGTGGTTTTTTAAAGAACACATTCTCTTCGTTTTCGCGCAACGCGACGAGCAAAACTAGAAGGTCAATGTCTTCTCCAATGATTGTAGCAGAGTCGTAATTGGCGGACTCTTTGAAAGCTGTAGTAACTATCAAACGATCTGCATCTTCATAGTCTTGTTCCCTCTCAATACCAACAGCTTGGAGTTCTCCTTTAAAAATACGAATAAGACGATCCTTGTTGTTGTCGTTCGACAAAAACACTTTCTGCGAAACTGTGATAACGGTTGTTTTGTCAAACTCAATTGAAGGAGAGGTGTATCTGTTAGATCGTCCTAAGCGTTCAGCAGACTTTGTGCCAGGCGAATATCCATCGAAGATCACTTTAGTTTTTCCACGAGCAGAATACTTCTGGAGGTACGTCACGTACTTGGCACAGATGTCTTTGATTTTCATGTTCTTGTCCCACGTCACTGCAACAAATATCCACCATCAAAGACAAAAAGAGGATTATCTCCGAAGTTTGGTTTCGATACAGCTGTGAATTCCTTGTAAAAAGTCGATTTGGTTCCTTTTCGCATGCCATTTTCGTCGAACAGAGATAATAGGTAAGGCGAAAGCTCGAACGTTAAAAATCTCTTCAATTCATCTGGTGAAGCCTGGCAAATTGCCATACGTTAGAAAAGTAGCATTGGATCGATGGCGACAACAGTATCATCCACTTTAACTTTTGCTGTCATGATTGCCAACGGTTTCACTGCCTTTTTTCGTTCAAACTTCAGTTCGCCAAAGTTTCCAGTCATGTTCTGCACCATTTTAATGCCCTCTTCTTCAGCTAGATGACAGTTGATAGTTTCATCACCTACTACGCCTGTGCTGATTGAAACTTTTTCTGGAATATTTGGAAACGGGTCATGGCTGGCGAACCAGGAGTCCAACTTTCCAACATCTTCGTTGTCTCTTTCCATTCGCTTACATCGTAACTCAACGTGTTGCTCAGATGATTGGCTGTGAACACCGGCAAACAACTCGAACTGCTCACAAATGTTTATTAAGCTGTACATGCTTAAAATCCATTTTGCCGTTTCATTTTCCGTGATCCCTCTACCTGGTGCTGTCAAACCTCCTCGAGTCTTTGCTAACCGCATCGTTGTCTGTTCAATTGTTTGATCTGGAGATATCCCTGAGAAAAATTTGTCGCTTCTCCTAATTGTGCAAAACCCACGTTCAGTGAAGTCTTCCAATTCCTCAGGTGTCATCTTTTCCTTCAACGTAGCCATGTCTTGCAAATAAAGGTGTGCAGATTTAGCATAGTTGAAATGTCCACTTGAATGAAAGAACGGCAACATCTTCCTGATTGTAGTTACGTGCAATGTCCAGTGTTAGTCACAGATTAACTGCCTGTCCAGTGTTAATCACAGATTAACAAATTGACAAAAGAATAGAAAATTATGTAGCGTTTTTTTCAAATTAAAAGTTTGCAACATGGGCTTCAATGCGCTTTAGTTTTGAATCAAAGTAGTTTTTAACAATTTATTGATTGCTTTATGCATTTGTTTGTCAAGTAAAATTTATAAAAGTTAGCCGGAATGTAACTGTCTATTATGTCTATTATTTATCAAATTAGAATAATTAAATTGCAATAAAATTTAAATACGTCTTTGTTTATTATAAGTACAGTTTTTGCGAAATTTAAAGTTTTTAAGGGGTTTTGTACTAAAATACAAAACCCTATTGTAATCGATTTTGTCTGTCCGTCCCTCTCATTCATTTTACAAATTAAGTTATCGTTATCGTTATCGTATTGGTAAATATTTATACTGTTATTTTTATTAAGTTTTGATAAGAATTTATATTGCATATAAATACCTTCTCCACTCTTGCCGAGCAGCTGCAGCTGCAGCACAACGTGAATCTGAGTAACGCTTATGGCAATGGATGTGGACCACGACCGCGTTGCTTTCATTTTCAAGAAATTTTTGGATGTCAGAATCACCTCTGATTTTGCTTGCTCTTATCAGCGTCTTTCGAGCTTTTGGCCCCACGGTGCTCTTATCATTCACATCAACACTTTTCTCACAAACGAAACACACTTCCATTTTGAGAGAGCAAAGTTGAGATGCCTTTACTCTTCAAAACGCACATGGCAACTGAAAAATGTGCGCCAGTGAGGGTTTAGGCAGATGCTAGAAACCGGTCCTTTGTCCAAACTATGCCGACCGGCCCGGCGAAAGTGAAAGGAACCGTTAATTATGCTGCACTGCATCTTTTCGCCTACAGCTCGTTAACGCTAAGTTTTACAAAAAATTGTTTAAACAAAAATTGTAGATAATTTTATGACGAACAACTTTCCCATTTACATTATTATAAAAAAATAATTTTTTTTTATTGAAAATGCCAAAAAACCACTTTTTTGATACTTTATCACCACCTACTTTTTGTATTTTAAATCGGACGACTTTGCTCCAATGAGATAAAATGTAGATAACAGTGTCCTGAACATTTTTTGCTAAATAAACTTTTCTCTAAAACCCATAGATTCTGAGAAAAACGCGTTTCAAAATGTTTTTGGATTTTCTCAAAAGCAGGGGGGGGGGGGGGATCACTTCGGAAATCTGAAGTTAAGTTTTTTTTATGCCCCCCTATCGATTTATCAAGTCAAATCCCAGTAGGTCATTTCTTAGACCGTAAATGCTATATTTACTATACTAATATGTACGTTGACTGCATTTTCTGAAATTATTTATTTTTTGCTATTTAAGATCTTGACGTCATTGCTTAGCTTGTTTTCCTTAATTATTATCCTACAATTAGTATTGCTTAAAATAATGTCCCACATCATAACATGTAGAACATGTAACGAAAAGAGCAGATTGTTCCTGGTCGAAAAAAGTATAGTAAGAGCTATAAAAATCAAAAGTTGTGAATAATTTTAGGCAAATCACGTGAGGGTTCACTAAGTCAAGTGTACATAAAAGTGTACAAATACATATACTATGAAATTCAAGCCATCAAGTTGATGTACACAGTTCGCACTGTAGCTTGTCACTTTTTGTGGATAGGGAATATAATTGATTGGCTCCACTCTTTCGGCATATGTTCTTGTTGCCAAATGTGCTGGATGACTTTGTGAATAGCTTTATGAACACTACTGCCATCATATTTGATGAGCTCTACTGGAATCTCATCGATGCCCGACGCTTTATTATTCTGTTGGGCTTTGATGATGGAACAAACTTGATCCAGGGTTGGTGGGGCCAATGGAAGCTTTCCGCAGACATCTATAGGCCCCAATGTTCTGGAGCTGTGCGGAGGATTAAGGAGATTCTTGAAATATGATGCTACAGTGCGAAAATTATAGAGGCATATCACTACTTTGTACGGCGGATCATACGCCAACAGTATTATTGGGGAGTATCAAGATGGTTTTGGAGTAGGTAGATCGACAATAGACCAATTGTTCACGGTTAAGCAGGTGCTTAAAAAATGCTGGGAGTTCAACATAGACGTATGTAGTAATCGAGCAGTCACACAAGCAAACTGCTCGAAAACCTTCGTAACCCTTACCCGAAATTTTAATTGCAGATTTAGAAAAAAATAAAGATTTCGTTACTTCCAGTCATAGTTGCAATTTATAAAATATTTTTTTTCCTTATTATTATTATCATTAAATGTAATATCAATTTTCCTTTGTATTAAATCTAAACGTTTCCCTTTTATTATATTCTTCATGAGATTTAACTTTAATTACTATTTAAAATCTTTTTTCATTTTTCTTTCCTCCGTTTATTTTTTTTTTTTTGAAAAATTTTAAATCATGGGACATGGGAACACTGATTTAGTGCATCCCAACGGTGTGTTGCATTACCGAATCCAATTAAACTCAGCTGACTCGATTTACCGTGGCGTCACGGGAAAAGAAAAAGAAGAGATCTGAGCGGATCGAGAAGTCCACTTACGACTGGAGCCCGGGAAGTACGCACGAGAACGGCCCTCGTGAGTGGAGTGCGAGCGAAACTAGTTTATTCGGTGTTCGTTCTTTCACTTTGTGCGTTTAGGGAAATTTGTGAAAACTGTCGCAATGGATATTTCCATTTGAAAACTTCTATGGATTATTGTGAGAGAGTGCAAAGACGGAAACATTCCTTGACAATTATTAGTTGTAGGGTGCAATGGGCCGTGGTGGAAACAGTTTGTGTGGGTTTGGCTAGGACGTGAGTGGCTGCTTGGTGCCGATACTGCCGTCAAGAGTACTCGCGCTTGATCACGAAGATACTGAAAAACTCCGTTGGTCACGGTTTGAATTTGCGCAGTGTCACGGGCAAATTCCTACCAGACCTCAGCACTTGCCTATGCAACAAGTTTACCAGAATCACCCGAGCCAAGTACTATCGGAAACTTTGTAAATAGAAATATGTTGTCATCATTATTAATACTAAGAGTAAAATAGTATGCAAGCTAGGAAGATAGAGAATGGTTCTGCGAAAGTTTGCCTCCAAAGACAAACCGTTGAAAAATGCACGTATCGTTGGCGGTACACATATCAATGCACATACGGCAGTTTTAATCGAGACCTTAGTTGAATTAGATGCAACGATTTGTTGGGCGGCCTTTAATGTATACTCGACACAGAATGAAGTTGCTGCGGCATTGGCTGAAGCAGATTATCCGATATTCGCATGGCGTGGTGAGACCGAAGGAGATTTTTGGTGGTGCAATGATAATTGTGTAAATGCTGAAAATTGGCTACCAAATATGAGTTAATGTTGAAGAAATATTCAGCCATGTTTAAAATGGTTAAAGACATGGTAGAGGGAAGCATCACTGGGATACATATACTGTACCAGCTATCAGAATCTGAGAACTTAATAGTCCCAGTAATGAATGTATTGGGTTCCGTCACTAAAACAAAATTTAATAGTTTGTATAGCTGCAAAGAGTCTATTATTGATAGGGGAAAGCGTTCAACAGAAGTTATGTTTGGCGGGAAGCAAATAGTCATTTGCGGATATGGTGAAGTTGGAAAAGGATGCGCACAAGTATTGGAAGGATTGGAATGTACCGTATATTTTTCTGAAATTGACCCTACCTGCGCTCATCAGGCCAGCATGGATGGTTTCCGTGCGGTGGAATTTAATGAAGTTACTCGAAATGTAGACATTGTTGTGACCGCCACCGGTAATCAAAATGTTGTAATTTGTGACCATATGGACAAATGAAGAATGAGCGTACAGTCCGCAACATGGGGCACTCGAATACCAAAATCAATGAGAATAGTTTATGGACTCCAGTTCGATCGCAAACAGACCAAATTTGGTGAATTTATCGTGCTCAAGTATCCCATCGTTCGTTGTTTCGGGAACATCTACTACACTGGCTCTGGCATTGATCGATCATTCCATGGATAGAATTATTCAATGGATGGACGTTTACGTAGCAAGCTTACATCTTCCCACACCCAATATCATCTATTGCTGGAGAAAATAAACTTAAACAACCGGAAGACACTTGAAGTCGCAATCAGGCACGGCCACCAACATCGAAAGTAAGCAAAACTAATTTAAAAATCATAGGGAAAAAAAGCCACGGATATCTGGAGCTCCAAAGGGTCAGTGATAGTACTAGAATCCATGAGTCTAAGAAGTCGCGGCCAACTTCACCGAAGGGTATTTCAACGGGGCGAAAAAAATCCCATCCAAGGCAATGACGGACCAAATCGTGAGCGAAGGGCCGTTTTTTTCGTTTTGGACTCCGTGTGGGACGATCACACCATCGAGCGAAGGAGGTCATCCCAGATAGGGATTCTCGAGTTGGTGGCTGGATTATTTTTTGGAACCTTCCATCAAAACGAGAACTCCAGGAATTCTTCCACGAAGGAGACGACAAACAAAAATATCGGGCCGCAAAGGACACGCCTCGAGGAATCAGTATATATTTTCGTCAGAATACACGTGGCTAGCGTGCAACGGGACACGAGCGAAGCGGAAAATTTACTGGGGGCCCCCGTCGTCGAGATATTCGAGTTTAGGTCAATATAGTCTTAGAATTAAGGCAAAATTTCTTTGAGAATGATTTACAATGGTTGCGTTTGTTTCAAAATAAGTAGCATAACTTGTTAAATAATAATGAAAAGCGAATTTTCAGTGAATCGCATGTACTTTTATTTCTTTTCTCTGTGATACTTGATTCGGCAGTGATTAAGAAAATTTCAAGGCGCCCATTTTCCGCCCCAATAATCCACAAGTGCTGGGGTATATATGGGTCTTTGTTTGGTGCGAACTTAATTCCACGTAAACTAGGATTTAGGACAGGTACATTCCAGAATTGTCGCGGGAGTAGTTACGTGTGTTGTCCTCCTTTTCTAGGCTAGTGCACCGATAAAAGCAGTGATTTCCTTTCTTCCCTAAAAGTGAAAATTCCGGCTCGAGGCTTGGGGGGACAACTTTCCGGGTAGACGAGTGGCGCCCACGCCCTTCTCCGACGGAGCGACCCGGGACCCAAAACGCCCCCGGCCGGAGTCAGAAGGTATGGTTGAATCATCTTCGCGAGAAAGTTTTATCGCGTAATAGCAGTCAACAAATCTGCAGCAGCAATTGAACTTTTTAAGCAAATCGTGTTCTGCCACGGGGAAACTGGCGAAGTTTTGTTCGAAAAACCCTTTTGGATTCGATAAGTTTTGTCAGTTCAAAATGTCTGCGCGTATTTTGTACAATAATTGAGTAGAAAGTTTTATTTTCCATCGACAACGATAGCGACAAGGTGAGAATCTCGCAAATTAAATCAAATACGATAGGAACGATCTTCATAACTGATAGACAAAAAGCATATGGTAGTGGTGCATGCGGTGATATTTATATTCGACGATTCCAATAAAACTTGATTGTCTACATGGTAAACGAATTTATGGAGTCCATGGGAGATCGTGAAGAACCATAGATAAATTGGCAAATTTTCGTTCGATAATACCCTTTTTGTGATTCGATAAGTTTTGTCGTCATTGGGTTCGGTGCCGTGTGAAGTTATTAACATCGCGTCTTGGTTAATACTTTTTGGGAAGTTTTACGAATTATTTAAAAGTTGAGGTTCCATAAAGGGAACCGCAATGCATTGAATCGTACGGTTTCAAGACACAACAAACGAAAACGTTTCTCGGCCGCCTTCTATGCGAGTGTGTGTAAAGTTTGACTTTCGTGCCGTCAGCATTACTTGGAATTGTTGAATTTGTTCCCACGGGCAGTTAATTAACACAACAAATCGAAGCTAATTTCTTAGCATGGCGGATTAAGCTGGTAAAATATTGTTGAGAAACAACGCGAACAAGCTCGTAATTCAAGTTAAAGAGTTAAAAACTGGTGTTTCAATGGTTCGGTACTTGGTTGACAACTTCGTGTAGGTCATTTACGTTCAGTGTGATTAGTCAGTAACTGCAGTGTAAAGCGATAAGGCAGTTATTGATGACGCGTTTAGTGTCTTGATTATTCTTTCTGACAAGTTCTTGAACGATAAAAGCTTACGCATTTGAGAATTTAGTGCCCGAATAAAGTGATCTAATCCGCATATTGGTCAACATTGAACGTATTGAGCAAGTGCGTTATAGGGAGTACAGTGTATGTCAAAAATATTGCCCGGGTTTTCGTGTTCGAAAATGAGGTACGAAATCGCGACACGTTGATGAATATTAATGCATGCGTCAGTGATGAGAAAGAGAAAACACGAATTTAACTCGCTGAGTTAACGAAAAGTGTGCCAGCACGACCTTATCGGCGCCAAATCAAAAAAAAGTTATGTACACAAACAGCTTAAATAGACATTCCTATTCGTTTAACCCTAGCGTGCAGAGCACTAAGTTGATATGAATGTAAATAATTTACCTCAATTTGAACAAATTCGCTGAGAATTTTAAATTAACAACTAGTGCAAGCAGCATACAAACAAAGTCTTCTGAGGAAAATCAAGTTTAAAGTACGAAGTGGACATTGAAATACGGTTGGCATTTCAAGAACGGTAAATATTGCAAATTATATCTTTTCTGAAGACTGGAACTTATTTGAGTATTAGTGCAGGTGTCACTTTTCGTATAGAAGCGTATAGCGGTGTTTCCTTTTCAATTTAATGAACGGAGTGCTTGAGAATTTATCTAAAGATAAACAGCGAGTTAAAAACTGACAGTTTAGCATCGATTCGGGTCGTCTCGTAGAGCACGCGTTGGTAGTATACGCGTATGCGTATTGATTTAGGTGTCATGTAAGAATACTTTATTTATATTTTAATTAACTTTAAAGATGAAGATTCTTTATGTTGCCACACTCGTAAAATTTACGCCACAGATGTGATATTGAACCGATATAAAATTGGCGGAAATGATACATGACCGACAATCCTTTTGACGCGTAAGTGGAAATCACGTGAAACCGTTTCGCCACGATGATTATGTTTGCGGCACATGCTTACATTTAAACTATGTTTTCCCTTCAATCAACCTCCACTAAGTAGCGCTGCAACTTCGGACCACCCAACTGAGTGGCGTGACAGTACATCAACTCCATGCGAACACAAATTCAAAAAGAAATTGATGCGTCATTTGCGTACTGGTCCATGGGAGCTTATTTCTCGCCTGGTACCGTTAACCGTTCAGGTTTTGCGGAAACTTTCTTCAAGGCTCCCAGTGAAGAGCGTGAGCATGCTCGACCTTTAGTTGAATATCTGTCGAGGCGTGGTCAACTAACTAATTCGGTTACAAATTTAATAACAGTGCCCACAGTTGAAAAGCATGAATGGAAGGATGGTGTGCAAGCACTCACTGATGCGTTACACCTTGAAGCTCAAGTCACTAAGAGCATCCGTGATGTTATAGGCAAATGTAAAAGTGCAAAAGTTAACGATCATCATCTCGTGGACTATTGAATTCTTAAAGAAAAAAAAGGTAAAAAGGAGGAAATTTTATTTTTCTCGATTTTTGTATTGTTTTACTATTATCGATTTTAGTTATCTTCATGATAATAAAAGTTTCATACATTGCAAACTTTTAACTTCCCTTTATTTCAAAGCCAATGATTATTTAAACATTACAGATATCTTCTTCAAAACACAGTGAGGTTTGCTTTAGGTGATAATCTGTTACACTTTATATGTTAAGTAAGAAAAACGTTTTTTTTTTATCGTACATAATCGCGATATATTTCACATTCACATAAGTGATAATTTTATGAGTATTTAAAAAAAAAGAAAGAGCACAAAGAAAATCACGGAATTATGTATTATTGTTTAACATCGGTCTCTAAAGAAATAATAATGGATTGTTTAAAATTAAAACTCGGTCTTTTCCTTTCGTTCAACCTGACCGGGCATAGAACCCGAATCGATGGCAGGCTCCTCCGCTCAAATGGGCTAGCTATCGGGCGCGCTCTTTCCTTTCTTTCGTTAACAGGGGCTCTTACTGGGTAAGGTGGCCCTCCGCTTGCGTCCCTATTTATGGCATAGTGTTATGTGATTTACTCACATAATGCTATGACATAAATTTGCCACGTTTATATTTTTCATTTAAAGGAAAAATTCCTTCAAATTATGCATGAGTTTTTCACTTAAATTAAAAATATGGCCACGCTTACGTTTGGATCTTGATCCGGTTGGGAGGGTGCGAGGGGGCATCGCTATCATTTGGATGCCCCACTTTTATTTGTGGGCCATAAATCTCATCGGTAACGACGAAGTCATCTCAAGTCCGTCCGTTTTCTACAGGCCCAGTTTGCCATCTGAGTCAGCAATATTCTCTGACCCTTAGTAGGTTACCTCCTTCTCGACTTTGGTCGATATTTCTTTGACACTAGAAATTCGTAGATGCGAAATTCTTTTGTAGTGGGTCCTTGTGCTGGGGAAAAGAGCCCACGCCACGACACCGCAACGCTAGCCGGTCAGCGCATTCACGAGTCCCCAGACAAGGTCAATCTCGGCGGACCTTAACATCCTCTTTCGCCGAGACAGCGGACTATCGCTGCAATCCTGAAGGGACATTTAATCTACTTAATTTCACTACACGTACACCAAATTTTCGTTGACTTTAAACTAGCATATGACAGTATTGATCGTAACGTACTTACCGAATAATGCTTTGTTTCGATATACCAGCCAAATTAGTCCGTCTTACCAAAATGACAATGACGTTGACGACTTCACAAGTCCGATTCAATAACCAACTCACCGATGCCTTTTACACAAATATCGGACTAAAGCAGGAAGATGGGTTGGCCCCATTGCTATTCAATTTGGCTCTGGAGTACGTCTTAAGGAATCTACCAGTCGCTAGGCGAGGTACATTACTATACAAGTCGAGCCAAGTAGAAGCCTATGCGGACGACATCAACATTTTGTCACGGTCATTAACAACCACCAAAGAACTCTTCCTGAAACTCGACAGCGAAGCAAAACTAGTAGGGCTACAAATCAATAAAAATAAAAAAAAGCTCATGACGCAGTCGAGGAAGAATACCTCAAATACATAAAATATCACACTTGGCGTATACAGTATCGAAAATGTTAGTGAATTTGTGTATTTAGGCGCAAAAATAACGAAAACGGTCAATGAAAGAGACGAAATACGCCGAAGAATACAGCTCGCAAATAAAATATTCTATTCAGTATTGACGATCTTGAAGACTAGCTACATACACAGGAAAACAAAGCTCGAAGTATACAAATCTATAAGAGGACTTGTGTTATGCTATGTGCGAAACTTGGACCCTAACCCAAGCATCCGCAAATATATTGAACGCCTTTAAGAGACGGGTCCTGAGGCGAATAATCGGAGCAAAGCTAGACGGGGACCAATGGCGGATTCAATGCAACCATAAGTTTTAAGAAATTTTTGACGAACCGGAGGTCTCAACGATTATAAGACTTCGGAAGCTGCAATGGACTGGCCACATGAATCGTATGGACGAACAACTGATAACCAAAAAGGTATTCGTAGGGAGAACTGAAGGCCGGGGACCAGTGGGGAAACCGAGGAAACACTGGCCTGACTCGGTCAACGAAGACAGTTCATCGCTGCTCGGATTTAGAAATTGGAGGACGCGGCCAATGGACCGAGACAGTTGGAGGCGCTATTTGCAGGAAGCGAAGGCCCGAGAAGGGCTGTAGTGATAAGAAGAAGAAGCCTACTAGAGAGAGTAACTATCCTCGCTGTAGATATGTTTTTGGATCGAAGGTTAAAAAAATGCTCTTCACGGACTGGTTTACTTACTTTTCAGCTGCCGCAAAGGTAAAAGAGTTACTGAAAATAAATGCCTAAAACAACGAATCTTTAGCATCTGATTCTACGGACCATTCTCTTCACAAAATAGTGCATAAGAGCCAGAAAACTACTAAATCTTGCGATGCGTTCCGTGGCGAACTATCTGTTTACTTGCACAGTCCACGAGGAAAGCTTAATGAAAACCCCTTAGAAATATAACATTAAGCGTCAGTTTCTTAAGCTCTACACTATCGCTTTCAACCATTTGACCATACCAATTCCTTCTGGACGTTCGTTTTAAAAGGCTGCTCAGATTGTGAATAACCAACCAAATCTATTGAAAGGAAAACGTTTGAATAAAGTTCGATTCGTTTTAAAGCCTTCCTAAAGAGCATTGGGAATAGAATTTGAATGGAATGTTAAAAATGAACAATAACTTTTAGAGATTAGAGATAGTTTTGTCTTATATTCTTGACCATAAAAAAAAAAAAATATTCTAAATCACGGCTTTTAGTTTTGTTTAATATGGGAATATGAGATTATTTGAAAAATATCGATGTAGACTTTACATACATTGCATTTTTGTTTGTTTTTTTTTTTGGTTGAGAGGTGAATATCATTTACGCACAGCGTGTGGGACTCCCATGCTCGCAAGAAGGCACCTAGGCTACCCCTTTAACACATCCAAACACCCAGCCTGGAACCATTTGACACATTACTTCGGGCCAGCTCTCATTTTGTTACGCCGTGAAGGACCTTCAAGCTGGGGGATCCCTCTTCTAGCAGAAGGGGAGAGGGAAAGAGGAAGTGCCAGACATGCGATCCCCCAGCCCCAACTCCCCCGGCTGCTTTGAGTCCCTTTTATCTTTCAGGACTGCCCGAACAGAATGCGCCACTTGGTTTCATTAGTCAACCGGTTCGAGCATCACCGCGACTATATTATCCGGGCGGGGTAAGCTCTCCCGTCTCCCGGTACGGGTCTCTTCGTAGCCTGTCTCTTTTTGTGCAAGCAAAAAATGTGTGGCAGGCATTGTCTTCCTATCCTGGGGAAACCGAAAATTGGGGGCCCGAGGCTTACCAATCATGCATTGGATTGGGAAGAACACCAATGTATTTTCTAACTCGACACCTCTGCTCTGAGTTGTCGGTGGTGCTCATCACTCTCCTTGCTAGAGAGCGTCATAAAATTTATTTGCCCTGCACCGAAAGTGAAAGAGAGACATTTGCATCTAAGGAGAGACAACGCTCACTCAACGATAGATAATAATCCTGGGTGAACGACACAAAAGGTAGCTGGACCGCGTTGCTCATTCTTGACTTGAGGCCGAGGCTCAATCGTGGACTTCGCGAAATTGACTTCTATCAAGATTGACTTCTATCTTAGCTTGCTCTTGAGAGAGCATGGATATTTCCAATGTTAGCTGCACAAGATTTGCGAATCACAGTCTCCCGATTGTGTGTTCTCCGCTGAAGAAGTCGATGATGCCTGTCATACATTTTTTGCAGGCAAAGAATGAGACAGACTGCGCGGTGAACTCGCCAAGCAAGTTTTCCAGATAATCTAATTAGAGAGATCCTAACATCAGTTGACAATGGACTGTTCTAATTGCAAACGAGGAGCGCATAAAGGCGTTGAGGGTATAGGGGTCTATTTCTACCACTTCGCTCCACTAGGAAAGAGATCCGTGCAACCCGATGACGCTTTTAGGTATATAAAGTAAGTGCTAGCCCGAAGCAATGTGTCAAACGGTTCCAGGCTAGGTTTTCAGCTAAGTTGTTTAGTGGGTAGTCCTGGGGACTTCTGGGAGCTCAAGGCGTAAATGGACTTTACATACAGGGTGCGTCAGCAAAATCCCGAGAAACTTCACATTAATATGTCGCTGTAGTGAATCTCAACGACAGCAGTCACTTCATGTTATTTCAACTGAGTAGACGTGTGTGCATTTGCGCGTGCACTCTAAATGGTGGAGTAAGTGTAACTGAGCGCAGAATACAATCGAATAATGGCGGTTATTGAAAATCTTCGCGCTGGACGGTTGCCAACAGAAACTATAAGGTTTTTCGAGTATCCGAAATCCACAGCTTACGATATTGCTCAGAAGTACAGCCGCGAAAAATTGTGAGGAAGGTTCTAGTTCAGCAAGGGAAACTAATGCGAAAAAGAAGACGGCAAGGACTCTGGAAGATGTTCGAAGGGCGCAAAACCTCATTTCGGAGGATCCTGGCAGCTCGCTCAGAAAAAGGCGGGCATCTTGGGTGTAAGTGAGGCTTCCATGCGTCGAATCACCGAAGAGGAACTGAGGTACACGTCCTACGTAATAAAGGTGCGATAGATGCTGTTCTGGTTCGGGTTCTGTACGGGTTCTAATGACGAAAGTGAAGCAAAAGATTGAAACAGTGACCGACAGAAGGCCGTACATATTACAGCAGGACGGCGCTCCAGCTCACACGAGCCATTTTGTGCAAAATTGGCTCCCAGATAATCTGGACATGATTGGGCCTAAGAATTCTGGCCTCCCAACAACCTAGATTTAAACACCCTGGACTATTACGTGTGTAATGTTATTGAGCGGGTTACTTACAAGTCCAGTCGTCATAATGTGGCATCCTTACAGGCCGCTGTTGAAGTAGCATTCATCAATTTACAACGAGAGCAGTTAAACAAGGCGTGCTCGCGATTCAGGCGGAGGATTAAAGCGGTGATTGAAGCAAGCGGGGTTACATTGAGTTATAAATTTAAGGAAAATACATAGAACTAAGATGTAATAACTTTTGTGGTAAATGTTAGTTTATAAGGAATGAATAATTATTACTAGGAGCTACGTATCCTTTCCGGATTTTGCTGACGCACCCTGTATATCGTAGACTAAAAAAATAAACATTTGTTGGGAATACTAAAATTTGCAAATTCAAATTGCATGAAAAAATTAAATTAAATAAAAGTTCAATTCGCTATGGCTTTTATTTTCACAATTAATAACTACTTGTGAAAAATACATTCCATATATTATTAGATACAAGATATTGACCCACTTTAAGCTTATCTTACGGATCTGCACCACTTGGATTGTGTAGTGATTATGCAAATTTAAACAGTTGTTATAAAGAATTATCCAAGAAGTCATATTGGTATTAGATATTGAAAGCTAAGTCTCCTCTGAAACTAGGTTGATTTGACGCCAGCATCCATACATGAACACACATCAAGTGTGATTATTTGCAAGATTACTTTTTTCGCGTGTTGCAAAAGATAACAAGTGGGCACTAACATGCCATTGCATCGTTAGCTAGTTTGTTGTGTCCTTTGCAATGAATGTTGGTGTTACCTGATTAATTGATCCCGGGTGAGCTCGCATGCGACTGCGAGGTTGAGTTGAATGCACTTTGCATGTTTCATGCAGTTTTAATGCAAATTGGATGTCGATACGTAATAATTATCTAATGATATATGGGTTGCTGTTTATGCGATCGAGAACGAATCCGATTTTGCAGTTTAACTGTACTTTTTAGCAGTATTCATGAAATTTGTTTTAAATTTCGGCAGATAAAAAAGTAAGTCACTGAACCTAAGACTATGATTTTGCTGATCCAAGCAAAATCATAACATCAAATTCTGCTTAACGAGCGGAATCAATAAAAAATCACTCTAAGCACATGTGCAACGCCTTCAGGTATCCCCCCAAGTTTGAGCATGTGACTAAATTTTCGCTCGTAGGCTTTTCAATTTACGAACAGGTTGTTGTATCTACTACTCCCATGTATGTAGTATGTTTATGCCAAAGGCTTATGGTGGCGTAAAGAGTTCAAAGCCAGACATCGCTTTTGATTCTAACTATGGAAACGTGAATTCAATAGACGCTGCGTTGGCGATTTGGCCTGAATTGGTCATACATATGTGGAGTGTGTGTTTGCCTCTCGTGGCGATTTAGATAATGGTTGAATATTATTTTGTAATATGTACCTGAATATTATGGTCAGTGTGAAATTTATTGCATACATAACCATCAAATTGTTGTGGTAAATAGAAAAACTGAAATTGATTGGATACGAGGTGGTTGTTTGGAATTTAAACCACTTGGGGCAAGTTGATGGAGAATTGAATTATTTACGAGTATTGGATCAGTTCAAAATTAGGCGGCAAAACTTATCTTGAGTTTAGCCGGCGAGATTTGACGGGCAGCTAGCCATGAATGTTTGTTTTGTTTCGGTTAGGCTTGTTAGAGATAAATGGTAATCGTGATTTCAATTTAGGGCAAAGAAAATTCATCAGCTGTGAGTGGGAGTATTGTTTCAAGGTTTAAAGTAGATAATATTTCCTTGAAAGTTATATTCACCATTTTTTAAACACGCTTATGGGCTTTTTAGGGCCAAACAATTTCAGTACCGAAACTGAAGCACGTGCAAAATTGGTTTCAGCACTATTTACACTTACAAAACCTTTGTCAATTCAGTTAAACTCTAAATCTACTTACAAAAATTGTTATATCGATTTCATGAATCACAAAAGAAATCAAACCCCAACAATTACTGAAAATTGTTTGCTAATAGATATAATTATTATTAGACTGACTGGAAATCAATAATTAATTAGTGCCAATAAAAGTGTAACGCAAAAGAATACAAATTGTTATTACTTACGTTATACTAGTGTACTATCAGAAGGTACTTATAGATGTGTTTCAGAAGACTTTTGAAACTTACCTGAAAAAATTTAATTTAAAAAAAGTTTAATAATTGAATCAACATTGAAATAAGTAAATTAAAGCTTAATAAACATTTTGATTCTTGTAAAACAATTTTATCATTTTTTACGGAATAACCAGCAAATACGTAATTTTATGTATGGACTGGGTATTTTTTTAGAGGTATAGAACTTTAAAATGAAATAAAATACAGATAAATTGTTTTGATTGTCATGGAATTGGTTTTATTGGAAAGATAATTCTTTGCCATTTCTATTTAAATATGATCTCGGGCATGCGAGCGTCACGACTGGGGCGGAGAAAGTCCAAACGAGAGGTCCAATTTTCGACTACTCTAACCAATAATTGGGGCCGTATCTCACTTATAACGTGTTGAATGTTGTCTTCCATTCCATCCTATTCATGATAAAATGGCAAACCAAACAAAACATGAATCACATGACAGCTGTCACACCATTTATAGCACTGAAAAGTGTTGCCAACCTAAAGTTCTATACCTCTAAAAGAAACACCCTTTACTTCAACTTGTTGAAATTAGCAAACGATGAATTTGCATTCCACCTTGCAAGGAGAACAAAGTATGTATTAGACCAGTTTAACATGAGTTTGGGTTTTAATACTAGCCAACATAGCCAACTTAAGCCCCGACGACACTAACACTGCCATTAAAGCAGTACGACCAACACGGTCGGGCCACATACTGGTCGAATTTGGAGCGGAGGCTGAGAATAGGGAAGCATTCTTCGACGCAGTAAAGAAAGTCCTCGGCAAAAGCACAGCTATAGCCTCGCTCGAGCCGATTGCAACGATCGAAATAAGAGACATTGACTGCGTCACAGATCTCGCCGAGGTAGAAGAGGCCATCAAAAGGGAGTTCCCTAGTGCGGGCAGGATCAAAGAAGACTGACACCAGAAAACCATAGAGAACAACGCATGGCCAGAATTAACTTGACCAAAAAGGACGCCGAACAATTTCTGAACAAGGGCAAAATACGTATAGGGTGGGTTGTCTGTAGGATACAGCGAAGAGCAACGCCTCTTCAATGTTTCAAACGCCTTGGCTAGGGTTACACCGCACAAGTATGCAAAGGATCCAATCGGAGTTCCCCATGTTACAAATGCGGTTAAATGGGAAAGAGTGTACGTAGGAGGCACACTGTATTCTTTGCAAAGATGCTGATCCAAGACATGATTTTGGACACGTCTTGGGGTCAGGAAAATGCCGGCTTTTCAAGGAAGCCCTAGCGAAAGAAAAATCAGAACTTAAATGACCCGCATCCTGCAGCTTAACCTACACCGCAGTGCTGAGTGAGCAACACCGCGATAAAAGTTCAACATCATGGTATTCTGATGAAACTGGTACTGTTGCCATCTGGGTTCGAAATAATGATTTCCAGGCGGAGAGCTGTGGACGTGGGGATGGTTTTGTCTGGGTTCAGTGCTCAGGGACCACCTTCTTTAGTGTGTAGCTAACGCCGAACGAATCGATATCAGCTTTCCAAACCAAGCTTAAGGCTTTGGAGGGCGCTATCTCGAACGCAGACGGCAACGTGCTCATTGGGGAAGACTTCAACGTGAAAGCAAACGAATGGGGCATGCCTCAAACAGATCCGCGGGAAAATGAATTCTAGAAATGGCGGCCAGGACGGCGCTCGCCGTAGTAAACAGCGGCAATACGCCGATTTCCCATCACATTGGCTGTAAAGGAACCATACTGGACGTGACATTCGCCTCGGAGTCCTTAGTACGGAGGACACACAATTGAAAAGTATTAGGGGACTACTCAGCCAGTGGTCATCAGTGCATTCTTCTTGAGATCAGTGATGTTGTCTCCCGACGTCCGAGCTCTCGACTTTCTACAATTTGATGGAACATCGAAAGGATGGACGTGGAGAGGTTCGTCGAGGTACTCACAGCAGGTGCACCGCTGCAGGGAGCTTCAGAGGGGATGGAGGAACTGGCAGCTCAAGACGTGGTGAACGCAACTATGAGCATCATTACGACTGCTGGCAAAGCTCCTATGCCCCGTCGAAAACCCTGACACGGCAAGCCCCTAGTGTACTGGTGGTCAACTGAAATCGCTGAAAAACCAAGAAAGTGTCACAGACTCAACGGGCACGGAACCGTGACGAGGCAAGCAGCATAAAAGTCGGCCAGGAAATGCGTTCGCAAATTGATCAACAACAGCAAGGCTCGCTGGTGGCAAGATCTAGTGGACAATGTGAACACAGATCCGTGGGGCCTTGTCTTCAAGCTAGTTCTGCGGAGGCTTAGTGCCCTACGGAAACCTTGTATACATGATGGAGAAAAGATGGACGAGATAGTGCTGGCACTCTTCCACGCCCATCCCGTCCATGTTGACGCTGTTCCTGGTGAAACAGCAGTCGAGTTATAAGTGGTCGATATATTCCACTTATTTATTTAATATAAGTGGTTGATATATTTTACTTATTTATTTGATACAAGTGGTTGATATATTCCACTTATTTATTTAATCAGAACTAAATCATATTCATTATATTCAATTATAATTAGATTCACTGACTGACTGACTTCACTTCAAAAATTACACGCTATTTATACTAAAAACAAGTCAAACTAAGTATATCGAAACGACATTTATTTTTTTTTTAACTGAGTGTTTTTTGTAGTGTGAATAATAAATCTAAAGCTACAGAGTGTCCATTCTTCACACAGCCGGAACTGGAAGAGGCAGTCCCTTCGCAGAAAGCGAGGAAGGCTCAGACGTTGTTCCGGCTGAGGTGTTGCAGCTTGTATATCACCATTGTCCTGACTTGCTGCTCAGCACATTCAACGCTTGCCTATGGGACGGGGTTTTCCCGGTACGATGGAAGGTGGCGAGACTCGTGCTGACCAGCAAGGGGAAGGGACATCTGGAATCGGCGTCTGCATACCGCCCGTTATGCATGCTAGACACGGCTGGGAAAGTGCTAGAGAAACTCATCAAGGGAAGACCCACTGAGGCGACTCGTGCCGCTGGGGATGTGTTTCCTCGGCGGTACGGCTTTAGAGTCGGACGTTCTACCGTTGATGCGATTGCAGCGGCGGTGAGCGCGGTCCGGAAGGCAGAGGCATATAGTCGCACTAAGCGACAGATCGTCCTGTTGGTGACACTCGACGTCAGGAACGCCTTCAACTCCGCTAGATGGGTGGATGTTCTGGATAAGCTGGAAAACTCTTTTCAAGGTCCAGCATATCTGATGCGGCTTTTGAGGAACTACCTAAAGGACCGAAGCCTGCTCTATGACACGACACAGGGCCAAGGAAAGAATCAAATTACATCGGGTGTTCTCCAGGGATCCATCCTTGGTCCGGACCTGTGGAACGTGTCTTACGACGGGCTACTGAGACTTGAGATGAGTCGCGCTTGGTCGGCTATGCGGATGATGTTGCGGCTCTGGTCGCCGGACGCACCGTTGAACAAGCGCAACTTAGGCTAGGTATGCTAATGCGCCGAGTGAGGGACTGGATGACTGCTCGCGGGCTCAGTTTAGCACTGGAGAAAACCGAAGTGGTCATCTTGACAAAAAAAGAATCCTTAGAGTAAAGGTGACCAGGCTCTAAGTCGACTTATGGCCAACGTAGGAGGATCCAGCCCATCAAGAGGACGCCTCTTGATAAGTGCTGTAGAGTCAGTGCTACTGTACGAAGCAGAGGTATGGGGCGACGCTCTCAGTAAGGAGGTTTACCGAAAACGCCTGGCACAGGTACAGACAAGAGAAGCACTGAGGATTGCATCTTCGTATCTGAAGTCTCTGATTCGGCGGTGAGAGTAATTGCAAGCGTGATATCTGTCGCCCTCCTCGCTAGAGAGCGTCGCACTGTTTACCTGCACCGAAACGAGGATGCGAGGGAGATGGTTGTTCGCGAGAAGAGACAGCGCTCGCTCAACGATTGGCAGCAGTCTTGGGTGAATTGCAGCAGGAAAGGTGACCTGCACGCCTCTTCTCGGATGTGAGACCGTGGCTAAATCCAAGGCATGGTGAGACTGACTTCTATCTGACCCAGCTTTCGAGTGGACATTGGTGTTTTCAGCTTACCTGTACAAGATTGGTATGTTATGTTCCCCCGATTGTCGGTTTTGCGTAGGGGAAGAAGTCAATGCCTGCCACACATTTTCTGCGTGTGCAAAATGGGTCAGGCTGCGAAGGAACCTCAACAGGGAGACGGGAGGGCTCACCTCGGATAATATGGTCACGGTGATGCTCGAATCGGTTGACACATGGAACCAGGTGGCACATTATGCTCGGGCAGTCCTAAAATATAAAAGGGACTCACAGCAGCCAGGGGCGTTGAGGCTGGGGGATCGCTTTTCTGGCACTTCCTCTTCCCTTCCGCTACAAGAGGGATCTCCCAGCTTGAAGGCGCCTCACACGGAGTAACAAAACGAGGCTTGGACCGAAGTAATGTGTCAAACGGTTCCAGGCTTGGTTCTCAGCTTGACAGACAGGTGTTTAGCGGGTAGTCTAGCCGCCTTCTTGCAAGCATGGGAGTTCCACATTCGGTGCATAAATGGGCATTTACCTCCCTACCAAAAAAAAAAAATTCTATTAAGATTAATACCACCGACACTCTAAGAGATATCCAGCTCCATCCACAACATAGGTACGAATTCCCGGACGAAAGCTACTTCCAACTATGTTGCGAATTCCAGCGTACCGGCATTCTCCCATTCGCAACTTCAAATTGCCGCCGTAACATTTCCACCTTCCTTTGGACACTTATACCTTTTCCTGTGTATATTTATTTATTTTTAATTAACATTTTTACCAATTTCCCTATAATTTTTATTTCCCCATCATATCAATCCTACCCTCTTACCCTATTTTTAATTACAACAAAAAGTAATATAATAATAACCTTAATTTTCCCACTAACAACACATTACAACATTACTTCCCATTAATAAAATTTCATTCGATACCTTTTCCCTAACAAAACCTTATTCCTTCCTTCATACTAACTAATTTTATTCATTAGCTCCCACTAACAAAATTTTATTTGTTATACAAACAAATTTCACCCACGCTTCCCTACTAACAAATTTCATTTCCATGCCCATTAAGAAAGGTACATAGTTGAAGTTACTAATTCGATGAATGGGACATCAACAGAAGGTGGTCCGTTGGTAGCGTCATGGATTCTCGACCGAGGGTCTGCTGGGACCCTGGGTTCAAGTTCCCCCGAGCGCAGGAAAACACTCTTTTTGGGATACTAGCAGAAGCAATTGTTTCCGTATATATATGACGATTTGAATCTAACCAAACCCTATCATGGTAGGATGGATCGTAGCAGTCCTTGGCTATAGACGTCTTTTAAATCGCTTGTATCAAAACTTTTCAAAAAATAATTTAATTAAAAAAAAACCTCAGTCCAAAGTTAATTTTTATCGGAAAAAGCTTATATTGTCGAAGTAATCGTCTCAGGAAATTTCTATCGAATATTATTTTACTTCGATTGGTAAACAAAAGCAAAGAACCAATGAAAACTTCAGAGCCGCTGGTATGGACGAGCCCACCGTTGGGCCAACCTGGGCAAACGACGAATACGAAGCTGGCGATAATCACAAAGAGAAAACATAACGAAGAAAACTCCGCAGATGGATGATGCAAGCTGCAAATAATAGCGGACAATCAACAAATGGTCAAATTGCAAAAAGAAAATGATGAATTAAGGCCAGAGATACAGTCCCTCAAGGACCTATTCAAGAAAAGGATAAAGCCTCAAAAGACGCAACCGCAAAATCAATGGCAACAGGTAACAAAGGCGAAGAAAAGTACAAAACAAGCAAATCCAGAAGAAGTGCTGGTGGCACCAACGAGAGTCAAAACTATTTGGCAGCGCTGAAGGGATTAACCGAAGAAATGGAAATTGAAGAAAACATCGAAGGTAATTCTAATCAAGATAATGACTTAAATTTTATTCAGTATTGAAAAAATTAAAATAAGGAGAAAAAACCAGCCCGCAGTTCTGCTGGTTCCTCTGAAAAAGCTTCCAACAAGACAGAAAAAGTTCCGCCAATCAACGTGTTCGGACAAACCGGGAAAGATATGGTTCGGCTATTGGCAGCCGAAAATTAACTAGCCAATTTCGAGATCAAAAGAGTTAATGCAGAAAAATTAACTATGAGGACGAAATCACTGATTGATTTCAAATCAGCGAAAGATGTGCTAAATTTTGGGGAGGTTCCACACTTCATCTATACCCTAAAAAGTGAGAAGATTCAGACCTTCTTGTTGAAGGGTTTGGACTGCGGAGAGGATACGGTCGATCTTCTTCAGGTGCTCAAAGAAGCCGCACCAGATATTGAATTTATTTCCGTCAAAGCCTTTGCGACAAGAAAGTCGACCGTAGAAAGGAAGAATTTACCACTTTACCTGGTACAAACTGCAAATAAGAGCAGTCCATGTGCCCTTTAACAAATAAGGTACTTCAATTTCAGAGTGATGAGGTCGAAATGCTTTCAGAAAAGAGAAGTCAACCAGTGTTACCCGTGTCAAAGATTTGGCCATTCGGCTGCCAGTTATGCCATGCATTATCGAAGTGTCAAATGCAAAGACCTTCATACTCCCGGTGAGTGCAAATTGGCTCAGATGGAGCCTAAATAAAATTATACTGCATTAGCTGCGGTGTTTTTGGTCACCCGGCATCATATCGAGGATGCTTCCGATATCAAAATGCAAAATTTAAATTTGCTCCAAAGCAAACACAAGTTAGCTCCGGACTTCGTCAAGCCCGGAGTATCATCTGCACTCGCCGCTAGAGGACCAGCAGCAGATGTTGAAAATAATGTACATAATGTAAGTGGCAATAATGAGCTGCTTCTCAAAATTTACCAGCAACTTAATTCTTCATCGGAGAGAATCTACAAACAAGATTCAAAAATTAACTTTGCTTTTCAGCGTTTAGGTCTTTCAAATGCCTCATAATAACTTGTCCTCCAGTGACATTCCCATGGATAGACTTCGCCTCATATCGATCAACGTCAACTCTATCGTTGCACCTCAATTCATGGCACTCCATGGAATTCAAAGGTTTTGAAATCGTAAGAAACGATAGGGTAAACGACCCTAATGTTTCCAAAATATTGAAAAAGTCGAGTTCAAAAACTCTGAATTTCTTGAAGTGTCCGTCATCAAAATTTCACTATCAGGTGGGGATAACCTCTTCGTTATCTCTGCTTATGCAACTGATCAAAATGTTTTCAAGTTCAAGGAGGAGCTCAATTCCTTGTTTGAAATACTCGAATTGAACAGGCTGCATAGTTATTATATTTTTGCTGGTGACCTGAATGCCAAGCATACATCATGGCTGAACGCCATAATCCAAGAGGTGTATTCCTGAAATCGTGGTAAACAGAGAACCAAATTAAATACAGGTGCAACCTATATGGGTCGCAGTTCCCAACATACCCTAGGACAAATTCATATTTGGACCTCTGCATCGCTGACGCAAGATTCGAATTCAGCCTTAATAGTTCTCAACGGAAACTGCAAGTGCTTCCTTACAAAAGCGACCATAACGCAATCGTAATGAAAATCAATCATCAAAGGGATGATGTCTTCCTCGTTCCAGTTCAACATGAAAATGATCGGTTGAATTTCAAAAAAACAGACTGGGGAAAGTTTCAAAAGAAATTTAATCGAAAATACCGGAAGCAATGCCCTCCTGATGATGGCGACGCTTGGCCAATGGTTCCTAATGACAGGAATCTAACTGACGATGAAATAGATCTCTATTTGTCGAAGTTAGAGAAGCTGACGTTGGAAACGATTGAGAAAATAGTTCCCAAGATTCAACATCGAAACAATATGGAAGAATATGAAATACCAACCATCGTCAGGAGGAAAAGATTGAAAAGCCTTCTTCTCACATGCGTCCCTCGATAAATTTGCTGAAATTACACCTAAAAAAGTCCGGAAGTTAATCCGTTCATACTTCAGGAGTGAGGTCAACAATCAATGGGCGGAAAAATTGAGGGGTATAAAGCCCACAGGACCCAGATGGCGTTTACGCGAAAGTGAATAACTTATTCCGTAAGAAGTCGCGAGTGAAGGTATCAAATCATGGAGTCGCTAGTGATGAGATAAATATTCTCGATAGGGGTGGTATCGAAATTGAAAGTACGACTCCGGATAGAAATGGAAACAGGATTATATGTGATGGATTGCAGAAACTTGCCCTGATTGGAACACATTTTGAATTGGTACATCTACCAACCCCAGGGAGAGGGAATGAAATATTTTCAGAGGTCGTTGAAGCAAAAGTTTTCGACTTCAAATCAAGCCTGAATGGTTTCATTTCAATGAAACATTAACATCTGACCTCATACCAAGCTTGAATTTATTGATTATTTTGTCAACTATGAAGACTTGTGTCTCATATTTGGCAGGATGAACAACAAGAAATCGTGTGGTACTGACTGTATTCCAAATATAGCTCTCCGACATTTGCCTGAGGCTGCTATTGGGAACTATTGCATATTGTTCAACAACATGTTGAACAATTCATATTTCCCAAATCAGTCGAAAAAGGCTAAGGTATTTCCAATCTTGAAGAAAGGAAAAGAATCTTGCAGCCCTAAAAGCTATCGCCCAATCAGCTTGCTGCCTAACATCAGCAAGGTATTTGAAGTGATACTAAGCAATGCATTAAACGCCCGCATTGAGAAATATGAGTTGATGCTGAATTGCCAATTTGGTTTTCGTGCCAGGCATTCCACCATACATGCAATAACGAAAGTAACCTCAGACATCTGTTGGAAACTAAACAACAATGAATGTGTTGGAGTACGTCTCATTGATATGGAGAAAGCCTTCGATAAGGTGTGATTAGATGGACTAGTTTTTAAACTCCTTCAGGACAGTTTCCCCAGACACCTTCTCGCCATGATAACCAATATTTTATACGGGAAATCATTTGTTGTAACAGATGGAAATCTGACAACAATGCGCGAATTCAAGGTCTTGAATGGTCTACAGCTGGGAACAGTTACTGCGCCCCTGCTTTTCCCAATATCCATTCGAAAGCTTTGAACGGCTTTGATTGTAACGTCTCGTCAACACGAGCATTGGTAGCGTTTGCTGATGATCTGATCATCTATACGGCAGACCGAAAAGCTACAATAGTTCAGAGCAATCTTCAAAAAATATTCAATGATGTGCAGCTGTACACCGACAATTGGCGAATGAAAATCAATGCGCAGAAGTGCGAAACAATTTTGTTTCGGACAAGGCTGCAGGGGACCAGTCAAGACCTGAAAAGTAATTGGAAGGGTGTCCATATTATCGCTGGTGAGGGTGAGTTCAGAACGCGTGTCACATAAATCCTGTCTGATATCTCGGTGTTCATCTCGATCAGTTTCTGTACCATACTGAACATGTCAAAATCATGCTTAGTAAAGCACAGAAAGTAATCATGGCCCTTCGACGACTCTTTCATTCTAGATACATTGATCAAAAGGTCAAAGTTATTTGTTACAAGACCCTGGTTAGACCAGTTTCGACATATGGATGTCAGATCTGGAGTAACCAGAGTGCTAGTACAATGGAAAGATTAAGAGTTTTCGAAAGGAAATGTCCGTGCATGTACTGGTTTGTACAGAAAGCCTGAGACGGATTGGAAGCATTATATATCCAATAGAAAAATTTATCAAACTTAAGTGAGAGGGGTCAATATCTTCTTACTGAAACTTCTTGGGAATCATATCGCAAGATCTGTAACTGTGAGTGAAAACCTCTGGATTTTACAGCCGTTCCACCCTACAGACGGGTATATTGTGACTTGCCTCACTACTGGCTTCGTTCCTCCAGAAGCATTAGTGTATTTGGGCATGAATCGATATGTTTCTGATTCTGACTGAATCTTTGATTCACATATATAGACAGGCTACCAAGAAGAAGACAAAATATCTTCCGTGTTTGAGTTCACAAGACCAACAATTCTAATGCAGATAATTTGTTGCTAGATTCGTTGAGGTTCGTCGAGCTGAGACGGAGCAGTCTAGGTATTGGTGGCTGAATGACAATGTCTAAATTATTCGTGCTTATTTTCAGTTTTGGTGTTTTTCGTTACTTAGTTTTTGAGTTTCAGCTCATTATCGTTACATTCAGGGTTGTTTTTAATTTGTGTTAAAAATAAGATATGGGTTAGGTATATGTTTTGTTTATTTTATTAGGTTAGAGATAAGATTAAACGCTTAAGTTAGGAATATTGTGATAGCATTTTTTAGTATAAGATAAAGTTTTTGATAGAATTTTTATTAGAATTAGGTTATAACATATTAGGTGTGGGATGAAAGTTCACTGTTGTGTTTGAATTATAAATAATTTTGGAATAGAGTAGGTTGGGTTTTTCTCCTTTTTCCAATCAAGTCGTAAAAAATATGTAATAATCTTAATTAATTTGAATTTGCTATAGTGTTTTTGCTAAAATGTGTTTAATGATAACGTATGAATTTAGAGAGTCATTTGGGCCATTAAGTTTTGGTATTTTTATTTTTTGGAATTTGCTTTATGTTGTTTTTAAAATTCATACCGATTGGTATGGAATAAAGCGCTTTAGAATTTGACTTTGAAACGCTATTATGGTTATGCAAATCGCCATATATACAAAATGGAAATTGTTGCGTTGTCGATATGGAAAATAAAGCGGAATCGAAGTGTATTGAACTTCGATTACGTTACCCAGATGCGGCAGCGGTAATTGGGAATGAAAGGATTGCGGGATTAAGGAGTGAAATTCTTGATTTGGAAATGCAGTCCGTATTTGAATGGAAAAGAAGGGGGATTGCTTTTGGCGGTGTTTGAATGGTTAAATCGGGGAGAAGAGTTTCGGTTTTTAGTTTTGAAAAGGGGAAGAAATTCTTTGACGGTGTGAAAAAGATTTTTTGATTTAGAAATTAGAAGTGAATTTCAACTTGAATTTTGGGGAAAAGATTTTTAATTTGGGTGTTAGTGGATAAAGTTTTAGTTTAAGAAAGTTTGTGTACGATGATAATTTTAACTTGGAGGCATAATCATAATTCAAAGTGTGTCGTGAGAAGATTTTGGCTTAGATATTAATGAAATAAACGAAACCTGTAAATAAAAAAGAATTAAAAAGGAGTGAGAAAAAAAAAGCCATGAATACCAAGATAAATCGCACAACGTAAAGTGAAGAGGGATGAAGGTACAGTGCCAGAAAATAAAAGTTGAAGTTCGACAGTTTAGACAAGTCAGTGTTGGAGTTACGAAAGTGGAAAAAAACGAAAGAAACGGATAGACAGCGGATGGTGCTTATGAAAGTGGCCGCTTTACATTCTTTTTAGGGTTTTGTAAAATAATTTTACAAAACCCTTCTGAAATCGCGTCCTGTCTGTCCGTCTGTCCGTCCGTCCGTCCGTCCGTGTGTCACAGCAGTTTTTCTCGGGAACTACTTAAGCTAGAAACATCAAATTTTGTATGTAGGTGTAAAGTGGTGCTCTCCTTAAAGTTCAACTACAAAAAAAATTTATAAGGTATTTAAGGGGGGTCTCCCCATATAGGAGAGTGACCCCCCAAATAAAAATTTAACTTAAGGTAGCCGATATGGGTATCAAATGAAAGGTCTTGATGAGAACTTTTCAAAACAAGTCTTAGTTTGGCAAAGTTTGCTTCGAGGGGCGCACAGGGACGGGAAATACACGAAAAATTTGTGTCCCCCCCCCCCCCTCGCGATTGGACACCTGTGATTTGAAAAATCTGAAAAAAATCATCAAAGTAGGCCTTGATTAGTACAACAACAACAAATACGTTAGAAGTCAAAATTCACTCAACTTTGTTAGTAATAGTATGGTTTATCGACTTTATGTTTTCTTGAATGAAATCTTAACGGTACCCTTAAATTCAGTGAATGACAATTTATAAGATGGATCTATCCTGAAAGTTTCATAAAGATTGAATCATATTTAGCGATGTTATAGCGGTTTGAATTTTCATGTATTACTATGGAACAATATGCGCTGCATGTATTACTATGGCAACATATGGCTATCGAACAACATGCGCTTTTTACCGACTCAGACAATACAGTTTTGCTAGGATTTGCATTAAAATTTCAGGAATGATAGGTATCATGAATATCTTTGAGAATCAGTTCAGCTAGTGGTATCAGTAATCGTAAAATAAAATAGTGGCTGTTTTAAATGCGAAGATTGAATAATTTTGAGTTATGTTTCCCCAACTTCAACCTTTAAGGTGCATGCTTTGAACACTTGATTCCATTTAATGAATGACTGAAGATGAGTACTCACAATTAATACTCATAAGTGAAACAAGTCAAGGAGGCGGGAGAGAGCTCCTAGCAAAAGGGCTTTGTAACCATTCTAGGATTCGAAAAAATTGGCCATTAATCGATGACAACAGTACATGAGAGGAGCCCCTAAAAAAAAAATTCATCAAACGTAGCCGATATGAGTATGAAATGAAAGTTTTCATGGGAGCTTTTCAAAACAGTACTTAAACTGTTAGTTTTTGCTTCAGTGGGGGCACAGGGGGGAAATACATTTACAATGTTTTTCCTTCCTCGCGAATGGACATCTGAAATAATTATCAAGGAAGATATTTATGAGTATAACAATAACAAAAACCTCAGAAGTCGAAATTCGTTCAACTTTGTTAATAATAGTATGATTTTTAATTTCATATTTTCTCCAATAAAATTGTCTTTGACATGTTTCTTGATTTAATTCGATCTGGTGACTGTATTTTGTAAATTCAATACGAAACCCTTCCGACATGAGCGTAGGTCTGTTTAGCCAACTTGTTTTGGTTTTTTTACGCTACAGAAATTTCCGTCTTAATTTACAGTTCCTTTATTTTTTTGCCTTTCTCTGAGCGCTCGGAGTTCGGCCGTAAAGGGAGTGAGTATAAATTTGACTTTTTCTCTATTTTATTTTTTTCATTACATCAAATTACGTTATTTTCATTCATATAGTATATTTAGTTAACATTTGTTTAGTTCATATTTCATTATACGAGGTGTGTTCAAAAAGTATCACGAATTTTGAATTTTCGCGGGTTACGTATATTCGAATTTCGATTTTTTTTGTGGCGTTATGTTGGTACTCATGTCTGTCACTTATGCCGACAAGCTCGGCTATTTTGAATGTTCACTTAATTGGTGATAGCTGCTTTACTTGCACGTGTTTTCAATCGTCTTCGATTTTTACTTATTCAAAAAAATGGATCAAAGAACGTGTATCAAATTTTGTGTGAAAAACGAAATTAAGTGCGCGGATGCATTTCGAATGTTGACTGTGGCATACGGAGAAGCTACCTTGGACCGAAGCAACGTTTATCGGTGGTGCAAAATGTTTTTAGAAGGCCGAGAAGATGTGAACGACGAAGAGCGTGCCGGACGCCCGAGCACTTCAACAACAGACGAAAAAATTAATGAAGTGGAGAAAATGGTATTGGCCAAGTTGCTGAGGACCTAAACATATCGATTGGCTCGTGACATTCGATTTTTATCAGCGATTTGGGCATGAGACGGGTCGCCGCGAAATTCGTACCAAAATTGCTCAATTGCGACCAAAAACAGCAACGCATGAACATTGCTAATGAGATGTTAAACTCTGTCCGCGACGAACCAAATTTGCTCCAGAGGGTCATAAGTGGTGACGAATCGTGGGTTTATGGTTATGACGCGGAAACCAAAGCTCAATCATCTCAATGGAAGCTGCCGCATGAACCAAGACCGAAAAAAGCGCGCCAAGTTCGGTCGAATGTGAAAGTTTTGCTGACAGTTTTCATCGATTGCAGGGGCGTGGTGCATCATGAGTTCTTGCCACAGGGAAGAACGGTCAATAAGGAATATTACCTGCAAGTTATGCGCAATTTGCGCGAAGCAATCCGCCAGAAACGCCCGGATTTGTGGGAGAACAAAAATTGGCTTTTGCACCACGATAACGCCCCTGCTCACACATCGTTGCTTGTGCGCGACTTTTTGGCCAAAAACAACACACTAATGATGCCGCAGCCACCGTATTCCCCAGATCTGGCCCCCTGTGACTTTTTCTTGTTTCCTGAACTGAAGAGGCCCATGAAAGAACGACGTTACGCTACGCTTGACGAGATAAAGACGGCATCGAAGGAGGAGCTGAACAAGATTAAAAAAAATGATTTTTTGAAGTGCTTCGAAGATTGAAAAAACCGTTGGCACAAGTGTATAATATCTCATGGGGATTACTTTGAAGGGGACAAAATAGATATTCATGAATAAATAAATAATTTTTGAAAAAAAAAAAACAAAATTCGCGATATTTTTCGAACACACCTCGTATGTATTAGATTTTGAAGGGGGCAGATTTGCTTTTGGTGTTTATATTAATTTCTTTCGTAAAATTTGCGAATTGTTTTTTATAAATTTTGTGTTTTGTTAAATAAAACGGCCATGTCTGTGTAAGGAAAAAAAAATATTTCATTTCTTAAAATTACCTCCCCCTTTCCCGTCCTTATCCCTTCGTGTTAGTTTTTATGTGTAGGGTGGCTCAGCACGAGCAGAGGGTGTCCCGGAAGTCCCACGACACGACTGAGCGCTAGCGGGCCTTAGTATGCCACCCCGGAAAACTCATTCCTCAGCTGAAACATAATGTCTGCAACTGCGGTGACTTTCGCGGTTGTAACAACTATTAGAAATTCCCAGCTATGTATAGAATTGCGTTTTCCGTCACAATCAGCAGCACATACTTATTCTGCAAAAGGAAAAATCATGACCAGCACCGAGACCCGGGTCCTGCTCCAGCTGAACCAAAGTTCACCTAGCTGTCGCTCTTTTAGGAAGGAGGAGTTACGTCATCAATATCAATATCGTACCATCATCAATTTCATGCAACCAAAGGCAATCACCTATGAACATGCTGCACCATCACCAGCAATAATTTCACTGCAAATCGCACAACCTAGAAATTAGCTCAACATTGCAAGACACAGTTCTTAATAAATTGCAACTTCCAAAATAAGCACATTTTTAGGTCTTTGTAAAAAATTTTTACAAAGACCTACTAGTTTCGCGACCTGTCTGTCCGTCTGTCCGTCCGTCCGTCTGTCCGTGCGTCACAGCTAATTTCCTCAGAAACTATAGAAGCTAGAATGCTCAAACTTTGTGAAAGGGTCAGAAGTGATGTTCTCTCAAAAGTTAGGGCCTTAACACAAATTTAAAAATTTTTTAAGGGGGGTCGCCCCTAATAACGAATTGGCCCTTAAAAATTTTTTTTAATCAAAGGTAGTCGAGTGGGGGTATCAAACTAAAGGTCTTGATTAGAACTTTTAGAATCTGAAATAAAAAAATCATTTTATGAATTAGGGGGTCCAGGGGAAGGGAAAACGTACCCAAAATTTGTGTCCCCCCCCCCCCCTCGCGATTGGACACCTTTCAGCCGAAAAATCTGAAAATTATCACGGACGTGGACCTTCATGAGTACAAGGGCAACAAATACCTCAGAAATCGAAATTCACTCAACTTTGTTAATAATAGTATGACTTGTAGATTTTACATTTTTGCCAATAAAATCAAAACGGTACCTGTAAACTTCTTGAAATTTCGCAATTATATAGACTGACATAACATATATATGTTCACAAAATTTGATTGAGATCGAATTGTAATCAAGTGAGTTACAGCCATTTAAATTATATGGAATTACAACAACAATAACACGAGTTTATGGTTGATATAGGATTTTCCAATAAGAGGTGTTATTTTGATATTCAAAGAAAAATGTCATTTTTTAATATAAATGATCGGATGTTTATTTCAATATAAAGAAGAAGATATGCTGTTAATAGCAAAAACTAAAATCAGGCAAATAACAACTACGACACGCTTACAGGACCATATCCTCTTCATGAAATTTTCCATAACCAAATCGCAAAGTGGCTGCCCTATGTCCTCGATAGCCTCACGAATTTCATCTTTGAGATCTTGAATTGACGCTGGGCTATTGGCATAGGCCTTCTCTATCACGTGGCTCCAAAGGAAGAAGTCGCAAGGTGTTAAATCACAAGATCTATTCAAAATAACACCTTTCATTGGAAAACCCTATATATATTTAAAATTAACTTAGGCACTTTTATTTCCTGTCAATTTTCATGAAAATTTAAGGAATAGTGTTTAACTTGAACATGTTCAATCGGCCGAGAATTCAGAAAAATCATTTAAGGTAGATTAAAATAGAGGCTGCACTGTGCTTATGAAAGAAACTGTGCATCTTTTGTATACATTTGAACGATTTCATATCTAAGTATTGGATGAATAATTCAAGTTATCGATTCACGCCATTAGAAAACTTGTTTCTAACCCTAGGATATTTACAAAGACCTTCTGGCAGGAGCACTTTCCTGCTTACTCAACTTGTTCATATTATAAATACGAGTAAGAATGTATTGTCTTCATGTCATTATAGTTAATCAATAAAGATAGATTTATGTCCCGGAATTCTGTTTTTTTTTTAACCTGGAACAATTGAGAATACATAATTCACGCGATATTTACCTAATGTTGTGTTTAACACTAAACGTGTTTCTAGCATACTGGTTCAAATCACTCAAAATTTGATATTTATACAATACATATGACGATGTAAATGGGAACATTTAGTACAATTTAAAGGATGAATAAAATAATATACGTACTTTAATTAATAACAAGTAATAAGTTTAGAAAATAATTCTTGTAAACAGGTCATAGTGCCATTATAAAATATTGGAATTGGTCAAGATAAAGTCGTTCTGGTTTTAAGTCAGTGGATCCGCGCCTGATTTTGGCATTGTATAGCTTATGAAAAAATACTCAACACTCCGACAAAATCATAATATCGTAATACCTTTTACCGAATCGTCTTAAACTATATCATTGAACTTGTGTCTAAGCAGGCTTATTTTTAGTTTGCATATTAAAAATTTTATCAAGCAATACAAAGTACTGAAATCGCAACAAACAATTTGGTCATTTCGATTCCTAGTGCTTCTTTTCGTGAAGATCCTCGAGCCGTTTGCCTAGGCGGACTGCTCGATTACTACAGACTTTAAGACTTTTCATCAAGAAGTCCCATCAAAGCCTATGATTTGGTAACTTATTTGACTATCTGCAGTTAATAAATTTTTAAGAGATCACCATTCTCACATATAAAACACTTAGAGAATCTTATCGATTACAAACCTTTAATTAGACCGTTGCTTCTGAGCTTTCACAAATTTTGATAATTCTAGCTTCTATAGTTCCCAAGAAGGCTTGCTGCATCACACGAACTGGTATCAATGCACATAGGATATTATAAATAAAAATTCTACAAAACTTTAAAACGAGGTTCTCACAAGATGTACAAGTGCAAGATGCGTCCGAAAATAAACGAGACTTTTGTCATAAAATTTTTTTTGGTGGCGCCTTCTGTGAATGAAAGTTACATTCAGCCTTGACTTCCAGTGAAAATTTGGTGAGATTCGATTCAGTGGAAGCGAAGTTATTGCGTTTCAAGTGACAGTACTCGTATGTTTGTGTCATCGGTACAAAAATGTGTTTCGAACAAAGCGCTAATATCATATTTTGTTTTAAATCGGCAAAACGTTTATCGAAACATTTGAATTGATGAAAGAAGTTTATGGCGATGATTGTCTATGTCGTGCCAGAGTGCATGAGTGGATTACACGTTTCAGAGATGTTCGTGGGGACATAAATGACGATGAACATACGGGCCGCCCAAAATCAGTCATCACCAAAACTCCATCGAAATTGTGCGTGAATTTATCAAAAGTGACCCGAAATCATCGTTGGAATTCATGGAATCAGAGGTTATTATCTCCAAAACATCGATTTATCGCATTTTAACCGATCATTTGGTCTTACGAAAGGTCTGTGCACGTTTTGTTTCACAAGAAGCGAGACTTTTGTCATAAAAATCCACTCTTGTGACTTATTTTTTGACTAGAAATCGCATTTCAATCATCAATCACTCACCGTATTCGCCTGATATGGCTCCCTGTGACTTCTACCTATTCGGAAAATTGCATTTGGCTATGAAAAGAAAACGCTTTGCGTCCGTAGAAGGCATCCAAAAGGTTTGTACCGACATCCTGAAGGACATTCCGGTCAATGACCTAAAACACTTTTTCGAAAAGCTTTTGGATCGCGCAAAACAGTGTATCGAGGCCGGAGGAGACTATTTTGAATTAATAAACTCGAATTTATCAGAACAAAGCTCCTGTCGTTCCTATTTTAGCTCAGTCTCGTTTATTTTGGAACCCCCCTTGTATATCCCTCCCCACAACTTAGTGTTCAAAAACAGGAAGAAGCAGATCGATTCATATTTTATTTTTCGTTATGATTTGGTTTCAAATGTTAAGGTTATGGCATTAGAATGCATTTATTTCCACTATTGTGTATTCAAGTGAACAAAATTATCCAAATAACACAAACATAAATTCATATTTGAGTTTTCTTCGCATATCAAAAAAGAATTTCCGGAAAATCGATCATCGTGCTCAAAAAGGGGATTAAAAATGTTCCCACGCCCAGTGAAATTTTTTGGAATATTAACAAAAGAATAACAGTAAAATAAACATAGATTTTACATCTAATTATCAATTGAAGATTGACACTGATTTAGAAAGTTTCACCTGGAAACGTACTTCAAGTTAAGCCACAATTTAATGATTTTTGTGAACTATCTACATATATCAGCTAATGCAACTCAGAAACATACAAATAATATGCCGTTAAATTCAACATAATCAACAAAGATCGCGAACTAATTTTATTGTATTTTACTTTCATCCGATATGCTCGGAATCAAAGAATGTATTAATGATGAGTGGGGAACAATAGAAAAGTGAATATTGCTTCATTGTTGCATTACAATAGTAACACAACACCTTTGTACTACGAGCCATGGTGGATGCTGATGATGATGATTCATGGAAGAATAATAGATTGGATTGGATTATGCATGGAGCGTAAAGTGTTATAAAATACGAATATGTTTGTTGAAACGATTAAAAGCAACATTTCCGTTGATCTTTCTGCTACAGTGAGAATATTAACGCTTCGACTGCGGCCTGCTAATAATGGAGCAGATAAGTGGCGTTGAGATCAAATTACATTCAAATGAAAGAGCTCTTTTGTTCCCCAAACCAAATCAAAAGTTCAATGAAAGTACTAAATGTGGAGTTGCCTAATCCGAAGTATCGCTTGCAATAATTATATGTAGTAATCAACTCCAAACAACAACAGTGCAAATTATCTTTTAATGTATATTTATTGCAATATCTGCGGTGATTGCTCCAAATTTACTATAAACTTCAAATTAAGATCCAAAACTATTCAATAAAAAAACCACAAACTAAATTAAATAATATCTTGTGGCGCAAGGAAGTGTTTGCGTTGATATTTGTTCTAATTAAGGCCAACTATGATGCAAGACAAAAGAAAAACAAAACTTCAGAAAGCTGTCTAAATAATAATGCACACTTATCGGGACTTGATGAAGAAAATCATTTGATATAAAAAAAAATGGAACTGGTTTTCTTGTATCTTTCAGCACAGCTAGTCAGCCAGTCTGCAAGCCTACCTTCACATATCCAACTACCTTTTACCACATGCAAAGACAAAGATAATATGATCATTAAAATTGACGATAGTAGACTGGAGAGTAAAAAAACAAAACAATCCGCCAAAATTTGCTAAGCACAAAACCAGCTTTTTGATTTTGACCGTGAATTTTTTTCGGCGCTTTTATACCGCATTGTAAAATTACGCGGTAAATCTCATCATCATGTGTGTCTGAGAAACTAACGTTTGGTTTTTTACTGGTCAAAAAGACATTTCATGTGCTAGAGGTTACGGGCATGAAAATTTTGCAATTATGCCCGTAAATTGTTAAGCGAGTTGTAATGCCTCATTACCAATTCTATTGTCTTTTCGCTTAGTTTTACTGGCGAAACTGAAAAAAAACATGCTTTAGTTTATGACATTCAAAATTAAAATTTGCGGATACGTAGGTACGAAGTGAAGTTAATAGCGAGGCTCTGCAATGAAATAATTATTGATGCATGCATTATGTAGGAAGTATTGAGTACTAAGCAAAGAAAGGTCACAGCGATTAAAGAGTTCATCGTGTATCGTAAAAATAACTCTTAAGTGGTTTTACCAAAGGCCTTCGTGTCAAGAGGACTACATATATGGTAAGCTTTGATTTACGATTATTGGGCAAGAATCCGTTTTACTTATGCATTGGTACAATTGTATCTATAAACGAAATTAAATGGGGTTAATCGATATATAAAACTAGTGTAAGAGTAGATGAGCCGTTTGTGATTATTGCGAATTTTCGTTTTCATACACGAATAACCATTAGAGACTAAAGTTAGTATAAATTTTCTCGCATTATTTACTACTTCAAATACTTTCAGAACAGCTTTTGGAGTTTGAGGCGATTTTTTTGGAACATCTCTTGCAAATAATTACTTTAAAGGTAATTTTCCTTTATATAATGTTTCAGTTTGGAATCACAGTAAAACTAGGCAAACCGACGAAAATGACTCTGTCGTCAACAACTTGTAGTGTTCGCACGTTAATTAAAAGACGACCGATCTTAATGAGTTCAGTTTATTGACTGACTTCTTTCTTAACACTATGTGTTACATTACGAATAATGTGTATGTATATACTATGGGATAGAGCGGGACAGAACGATACTCCACATCTCCCCCGTAAATTATTAATGTTAACATAACTTTAATTCATTTATTTTCTTTCCTCATAGTATAAAGATCAATATAGAGTTATAATGTATTCATGGTATGTATATAAAAAGATGAAAATAATATTATATTTTGGTTTGAAACAATTACATAGCTACATATTAATTCATAAGTAATTTTTGATTAGTAACGGTCGGGTTGTCTTGATTTTCTTCTTGACCTTGTCGTGTAGTGGCCTGTAGATGTTGTAGGTTGACATGTTGTTGGGATCCTTTTTGATTCACTTCGAATATTCACCTTCATCTCCCCCTTCGAAGGTTTTGAACTTGAAGTTCCGAGCTCTCCTTCAGTTACTTCTTCGGGAATATATGGCACGTTCTTCCTGTGAGCGTTGTCAAGATGAAACACATTTTTTCGGTAAACCCCAGAATTGGTTTTTATATAGAAAGAACGGGAGGTATCGGCTTTGGCTGCAATGCGACCCCACTGATGTATTACTCTAATCCAGACAACGTCACCGATTTTAAAGTTTCTTCCGCTGCATACACCATGGCGTCCTATCGTAGTTATTTGTTTGTTGTTGTCTTCGTTGTTCCTCAGCCATTGTTATTTTGTCCATATTGAGAGAATTTGGCTCATATCGTTCACTCGTCATCGGGATGATTGATCGAATTTTCCGACCCATTAAAAGTTCTGCTGGACTGTAACCGTTATTAAGTGGTGTGGCTCGGTACTTCAATAGCGCTAATTCAGGATTTTCTTTATTTTTATTTAAAAGCGTTTTAACAATTTTAACCGCCGTCTCAATGAATCCATTGCTTTGAGGGAAACGAGGGCTGGATGTAATGTGCTTAAATCGCCAGGAGTGTGCAAATTGTCGAAACTCTGATGTGTGGACCGTTGCAAACTGGGGCCCGTTATCAGTTCTAACAATTTCCGGAATGCCAAATCTCGCAAAAATCGATTTTAAGTGTTTGATGACGCATCTGGCAGTCTGTGATTCCAAATGTACTATCTCCGGGAACCTGGAAAAGTAGTCACTTATAACAAAAAACGTCTTACCATGACATACGCAGAGGTCCATTGCAATGGTGTGCCAAGGGCGCTCTGGCATTTCAGAGCTGATGAGCGTATCATGTCTTGGAACTAAAAACTGTATACAGCTAGTACATCGCCGAATATATTCTTCCATCTGTTTTGACGAGCCAGGCCACCAGACAGACTGGCGATTCCTGCTTTTGCACTTTACAATTCCCAAATGCCCGGTATGCATCGTTTCTAATATCCCGTGTTGTAAGGCCGTTGGGATGACAAGTCTCTTACCGTGCATCAAAAATTGGCCATTAATTGAAAGATATTGGCGATCGTTATAGAATAACCTTGCGTCTTGTGATAGTTTTGAACGATGTGGCCATCCGTCTTGGCAATACTCCTTTACTTCTCTGATGATGGGATCATCTTGCTGGGCTTTCCGAATAGTGTTTAGTTTGTCGGTTGATGCTGGTAGCTCTTCGATAATGCTGTTGATGAATGTTTCGATTTCATCGTCATCGTCCGGTCCTGTTCCTTGGATAGGAAGGCGAGATAGTGTATCAGCTGCTATAAGATCTTTTCCCGGAGTATAGATTATGCTAAAAGTAAGACCCATCATTTTCATACGGAATCGTTGGATCCTTAACGTCAAGTCATCGAGGTTTTTCGTAGTAAAAATTGGAATCAACGGCTTGTGATCCGTCTCAATTGTAAAATGGATGCCAGCGATGTAGTCCCGGAATTTTTCACATGCCCATTTGATGCCTAAAGCTTCCTTTTCTATCTGCGCATACTTCTTTTCGCTGTCAGCGTCGTTCGCAAAGCGTATGCTACGGGCTTCCGGATACCGTCCACATCTGTCTGAAGGAGCACCGCTCCCAATCCGAAAGAAGATGCATCAGACGACACAAGGGTTCTATGTGTAGGATCGTATGTCTTCAATACCGGCGCCGTTGTTAGTGCTCGTTTCAGTTTTAAGAAAGCCTCCTCCTGAACTGGCGTCCATAGAAAATCAGCCTGGGATTTTAAAAACTCATTAAGGGGATAGCTTACTGAAGAGAGATATGGAACTTACTTACCCAGGTAATCTACTAATCCCAGAAACTGGCGCAGTTCCCTTACATTTTGCGGATGGGGAAATTCATCAATTGCCTTGATTTTTGATGGGCAAGGGTGTATACCCTCCTCGTCAATTTTGTGTCCCAAAAATGTAATGGATTTGATACCTATCTGACACATAGATTTATTTAAGGTTACTCCATTCTCTTCTAGCTTTTTAAGTACAGCACGCAAATTTAGATCCTGCTCTTGTATGTCCTTCCCTTTCACCAATATGTCATCCATTTGGCAGAACAACTCTGGGGCCGTGCAAATACCAAAAGGCAGCCTTTGGAAGCAGAATCATCCAAATGGAGTTAGAAAAGTTGTAAAAAGCTGTGATTTTGGAGATAGCTTTATCTGCCAAAATCCATACTTCGCGTCTAACTTGGTGAAGTACTTTGCACCTTCCAATTGCGCCAGTGAATGGTCAGCAGCTGGCATTGGGTGTATACCTCATTGAATGGCTAAGTTGAGTTTCGCGAGGTCAACGCAAGGACGAATATCACCGTCAGGTTTGTTAACGATTACCATCGGAGCGCACCAATCTGTTGGCTCATCTACACGTCTGATTACACCCAACTGAAGCATTTCATCAAGTTTCGCCTTGAGCTTTTCCTTTAATGGAATCGGGACTCGTCGAGCTGTTGCAATTGCAAAAGGTTTCGTGTTTGGTTGCAATTTGATTTCGTAATCCTCCTTAAGACAACCGAGTTTGTTAAATAATTTTGGATAATCCGTCTCGATATTTACCAACGATTTTTGAATTGTTTCGACACTCGGATTATCAAAGGTGTTAATTCGTTATATAATTTCCAAATTTTGGCAAGATTTTAAACTCAAAAGTGGTGATTTTAAATTGTTCACAATGTAAAGTTCAGATTTACAGAATATGTTTCTATATTTAAGCACGCAGTTCATTATTCCCGTAACGTCGAGACGTTCACCAGAAGGGCCACATAATTTTTTATTCGATTTATTAACTTTCACGTTAGGGAAATTTATTTTAAATTCTTTAAATGGTAGGACATCTACCGGAGCTCTCGTATCTAGCATAAAATGAATTTGCTTTTCGTTGACCGTTATTTTAGCGGTCCACCGTTCATCGTTATTGTTTTCGTCTGTCATCGTGCCTATGAAGAGTGTCTCGTCTTCTTCTTCGACATGAAATATCTTGTTGTTGTTGATTTTATTTTGTTTTGACAAGCCTTACTAAAGTGGTTCCACTTCTTACAGAAACGGCATTGTTTGCCTCTAGCGGGACAGTTATGTTTGTTGTGCTGCTCTTTCGCACCGCATCATGGGCATTGACATTCTCTAGTCTTTGCAGTCTCTCGTACGCTTCGTCTGAAGTTGTGTGAAGGTGATGATGATGACGTCTTTGGTTTATGAGAACGCAAACTATTAACGGTTGTTGCATTTGCACTAAAAGGTGTTGTTGCCAAATCTACTTGCTGCCGTCTCACTGCCTTGTGTTGCCTTACCGTTTGTACCGCTTTTTCAAGCGTTAGGTCTGCTTCTAGTTGCCACCTTTCTGACAACCTTCTGTCTCGTACACCTACCACCAACCGATCCCGTATCATCTCTTCACGCAAGCTTGAGTATGAACAGTTCTCAGAAAGCAAATATAATGATGTTATAAAGTCCTCAATGCTTTCTCCTTCTAATTGGCATCTAGAATTGAACTTTGCCCGCTCGTAAATCACGTTGTGTTTCAACACGAAAAAATTCTCGATTTTACTTATGACGGAATTGTATTTCTTTTGGTCGGGAGGAGAATGATTGAATGACAGAAATATATCATCTGCCTGATCACCCATTAGGTAGACTAAGGTGTTAACCTGCTCATCTTCATTCCTTTTGTTTAGCTCGGAAGCAATTCTAAAACGACCAAACCGCCGTTTCTAACGTGGCCAATCCGAAGGGTTAAATGTAAAATCTTCCGGCGCTTGAACAGTAAAGTTATTACCCGATAATCCCGCCGCCGCAGGCTGTTGTTCCGAATCGTTTACCATTTTATTGATTTAAATATTCAGCGAACGAACTAATTTTTCTTTTCTCTACTTTCCGACACCGCTGCCACCATGTAGTGTTCGCACGTTAATTAAAAGACGACCGGTCTTAATGAGTTCAGTTTATTGACTGACTTCTTTCTTAACATTACGAATAATGTGTATGTATATACTATAGGATAGAGCGGGATAGAACGATACTCCACACAACTGACAAAAATCAGAATTAATAACGAACTGACAAACGCCTTTGACACATAGGCCAGGCTCCTCGTAAAACATAATGATGGGCTGGACCCGCTGCTATTTAATCTAGCTTAAGAGTACATAATACGGAAACTACTTGTTGATATGTGTTCATTTTGTTCAATCACTAACTAAAACAAGGAACTTTGATCTTTAATTAAACCACTTTTAAGCACACAATTGATTTATTTTACCAGAAAAATTCTCACAATTTGATCATAGCTTAGCCTCATTATTTTTTGAGTAACAAGTTGGTGGCGAGTTCTTAAAGGCGCACATTGCCTAGTATGTGATGGCTAAAGCGTTATGCGTAAACAGCTCACTACACAGTTTTCGTTCGTCCATAACCGCCCACCACTTGTCCTTCATATACACAAAATGATCATAGCTTTTCAATTTTATAAACTCAAATAAATGTACTATTGTAAGAACCAAAATTAAAAGATTTTAACATTATAAAAAGTAACTTAAAAAATCCCCGTTGGCAGCACCAGCGGGACAGGTAAAATTCTCGTATGTAGCGTAAGATTTTGGAAAAGAATTTGGCTTGCGTACTACTAAACTTCTTACTGCAATTTTCGTTGCAGCACATGGGTATTTTTTGACATGAAAAGAATCTGCCGACGTTCGTATTTAAAGACCCTTTATTGAGGCGCAAATGTTTTGCTCATTCAATTGAGTTGCACATTTATGGATCACATATTGAAAATCGGCAGAGAATAAATTGTTATAAACATATAAATATAGGTGTTGTCCTTCTCACATTTGCTGCTTATACATTTCACAGTGGTTACAACACAAAGGTGACAACTTGTCGGCTTAAATAGCTCAAATCGATAATTTCAAAAGATTGAGAAACTTGGCTGCTAGAGGGCTAAAGAATTAAAAAAAAATTTAAGTCACCCCCCTGTATAGGGAGGAGCCCCCCTTAAAGACTTTAAAATATTTTCTTGCACTGCAAATCGCGAGAGGCACCACTTTTGACCTACGTAGAAAATTTCCTCATTCTAGCTCATGTGGTTTGGAAGGAAACTTACTGTGACGCATGAACAAACGGACGGATGGACGGACGGACAGACAAGTCACGATTTCATAATTTTTTAAGGGTATTGTAAAAATATTTTAACAATATCCTAAAAACGGTCTGCTATATAAATACTTAAGTAATTTAAAATGTTTCCATAAAGAATATTCATTATTTCAGTTGCTACTAAAATAGGGAATTGCGCTTGCCTTCTGACCCTTGGGGGCCACCATTTTGAATTCATGCATTTGATTTTTGATTATTTGAAATCTTTGTATGCTAGGACCTCATCAATCAATGTGCCAAATCTCGTTCCAATCAGAGTTTCACTCCAGACAGGGCAAAATTATTCAAATTTTAGTGAAAATGGCAGCTAAAAATTTGAGGTTTTAAAATTTCGACTTTTTTATTTTTCATTCGATTTAAAAAAAATTCTGTATACTACAAGAACTTAGTACAAAGATCCATAATCTCAAGTTTCATCAAAATCCAAGGTGCTCACGGCAGGTGCTCCGCTGCGGGGAGATTCGCAGGGGACAGAAGAACTTGCAACTCGAGACGCGGCGAACTTTACTATGAGAATCATCACGAATGCTTGCAGCGCTTCAATGCCCCATCGGAAACCCCAACACGGAAAGCCTCCAGTGTACTGGTGATCGACTGAAATCGCTGAAAAGCGAAGAGAGTGTCATAAGCTTCGCCTGAGGCTCAACGGGCAGGAAACCTTGACAAAGCATGCAGCCAGATAGCAGCATGCGAGTCGAATGGGAAATGCCCTCGCAAATTGATTGACAACTACAAGGCTCGCTGCTTGCAAGATCTAGTGGACAATGTGCACACGGTGCCGTGGGGCCTTGGCTACAAGCTAGTTATGCGGAAGCTTGGCGCCCTACGGACGCCTTGCATACACGATGCGGGCACTTTCTCCGCCCACCCAGTCGGTGCTGACGCTGCCCACGGTGAAACAGCAATTGAATGCCCAATCTTCACACAGCCAGAACTAGACTAAGCAGTCCAATCATTGGTGTTGCAAGTTGTCTATCACCATTGTCCTGGCTTGCTGCTCAGCAAATTTAACGTTTGCCCACGAGACAGGGTTTTCTCGGTACGATAGAAGATGGCGATGGTCGTGCTGATTAGTAAGTGGAAGGGAAATTCGGGATCGCCGTCTGCATACCGCCTGCTATGAAACCCTAGACTCCGCTGGGAAAGTGCTAGAGAAGCTGATCAAGGGAAGGCTCACTGATGCGATTCATGCTGCTGGGGACCTATTTCCTCGTCAGTACGGTCTTAGAGCAGGACGCTCTACCATTGATGCAATTGCAAAGGTGGTGAGCGGAGTCCAAAAGGCAGAGGCAAATAGCCGCACCAAGCCACGAATCGTTCTGTTGGTGACACTCGACATTAGGGATGCCTTCAATTCCGCTAGACGGGATGGCAGTTACATCAGGTGTAGCTTAGGGATCTATCCTTGGGCCAGACCTGTGGAACGTGTCTTACGAAGGGCAACTGGGATTGGAGATACCAGTTGAGTCGCGCTTGACCGGCTCTGCAGATGCAGTTGCGGCTCTAGTTGCTGGATGCAGCGTTGAATAAGCGCAACTTAAGATAGATATGCTAATGTGCCGAGCGAGAGACTGGATGACTGCTCATGGATTCAGTCTAGTACTTGTTGCCCTATGTACTAGAGGGCACCGCGCTGTTTACCTGCTTCGAAAGGGGAAAACGAGGGCAAAAATCGCCCGCGAGGAGAGACAGTGCTCACTCGACGATTAGCAGCGGCTTTGGGTGAATTGCACAAAGGGAAGGTGGACTGCATGGCTCATCCTGGATGTGAGACTGTGGCTAAATCGAAAGCATGGTAAGGCTGACTACTATTTAGCACAACTTTTGAGTAGGCATGCATGTTTTCAGTCTTACCTGCAGAAGATTGGTAAGTCACGGTCTTCTGACTGCAGATTTCGCCTAAGAGAGGAAAACGATGCCTACCACACATATTTGCATGCGACGGGATCCCTACAAGAAAACAGGAGAGCTCACACCACATAGTGTGGTCGCGGTGATGTTTGGATCAGTTGATAAATGGAACCATTTGGTACTATATATTTGGGCAGTTCTAAAAGTCAAAAAGGACACACAGCAGTCGGGATGGTGGGGCTGGGGAATCACTTATCCAGCCATTTCGCTTCCTCCCTCCACTCCTATTGGAGGAGATATCCTCCAGATTGAAGGCGCCTTACAGCGTAGCAAAACGAGACCTGGTCCGAGGTAATGTGTTAAACGGTTCCAGGCTAGACTCTCAGGTTGAGAAAGGAAGTGTTTAGTAGGGAGTCCATTCACCCACGAGTATGAGAGTCTCACACTTAGTGCGTAAATGGCATTCACCTTCCAACCCCTAAGTGGATGACTTGAATATTTATTCGAGATCCGTTCCATCCGTGAAAGAAGTCTGACACAAGCTGGACCAAAAAGCAAAGCAGGTGGGGTTACAATCCAATAAGCCCGCAATGAAAACCATGGTGCAAACCACGAAAAACATCAAGACAAAATGTAACAATCAGTGAATTGAACTTGAAAATATTGACGTATTTTTTATCTGTGGTCATGTTGGTAAGGAATGGTAAACGAAACATTCTAATCAGTTTTGGGTACCCAGAAGGCCAGTCCCGTAGGCAGGAAAACAAAAATCTAAACATATACAAATCCGTAATAAGACCTGTATGGATCTAAGACATGAATTCTCAGTCAAGCTTCTGCAAATCTTTTGAAAGATTTCGAAAAGTGGGGTGTTGAGGCGCATTTTCGGTACCAAACAAGAAGAGTCAATGTGCGAATGCGGTACAACCACGAGTTGTATGAATTATTCGATGACCTAGAGATCTTTACTGTGATAAATCAGAGAAAGCTGCAATGGGTTGGACATGTACAACGAATAGACGAAGGGCGAGTACCTAAAAAGGTACTCGGCGACTATGTTGAGAGACAAAGTCCAATTAGCAAGCCCATGTAGCGCTGGTCAGACAGAGTAAATTGCTACTTGGATTTCCAAATTGGATGACGCGGCTGATGGAGTGAGGCAGCTGGAGGCGATTTCTACTTAGAGGGTTTAAATTTATAATCCAATAATTTAACACGTATTGAAATTTACTTTTACGGCCTTCTCATTTGCCACAAAAATCAAAAAGATTGTTAACTAAATAGCCAAGCACTCATGATTGTCCTTCTCGAATGCTGCAGCGAGGCTGGCTCTGTTGGGTGTCTTGCCACAATGTGCTCTTTCAGGGGAGAGATGGTAAGCCAAGTGATGGCTACATCAGCAAGTTTAACGATTACTTAACTGGTAGAGCACATTGTGGCAGGACCGCCAGCAAAGACGGCATCGCTATAGCACTCGAGAATGTTTGTGTTGTACAGCAGTTTCATTTCAGAACGTTGCATTTAACCTTTTCCGCTCATACCACATCTTCATCGGTGGAATTCTCGACTAAACTCGACAGAACCCTCACACTGAAGGCGATGTCAAAGAGAATGCCATGGACTAAATAGAGTAACGAGGTGGAAAATCGGGCACTTTCCCCGGCGCTTGGGCACTGAGCTTTCCCATTGGAGTGCAAGCCAGTTTACATCATTCCATAATGAAGCGGCTAAGGATTTTCTTAATGTAGGGCGATTGACCAGCCATAGTATGATCAACGCATTGAGAAATTTTAAGTCAAAAACATGGGACACTAATTGTCGATGAACAAGTTCATTTCAACCTGACTAGTTGCCACCAATTGTTCATCATAGAGATAGAGCGTAACTATGATTTTCCCTGCCATTGCGGCAATCATGAAGTCATCGAACGTTTTGTTTCAGCAGCGAGGAGCCTGCTTTAGGCCATATAAGCTCCGTTTTAGACGACAAACAATACTTGTCCCGTTAGCATTCCCCTATAGCAGCTTCATGAAGTTTTGTTCCTCCACGTAACTTACAGGAAAGCTGTAGAGACATCAAATCGCTGCAGAATTATCTTTTCAGTAACTGCAATTGAACACAGTGACCAAATTACTTGAATACACGCAACTGGACAGAAGGTGTTGTCTTAATCGATACCAAATTGTTAAGAACATTTTTTAATGATCAATCTCGTGCGATACTTGTCAATACTTCCGTGAAGATTGCGATTGATACGATAGACCTACTTATATTTGGTTGTCTTCCTTCCAGGGCATGATTTCGGCATTCACAGCTGATTTCCATTTATTAATATTCTCGCTTTGTATAGCTTTGTTGAAGGTCTTTGGCTCATCTTCCGTGAAAAAGGCGTCTGCGAAGTTGACTAAGTCTTTTAGCCAGCCAGGAGGTTTTCTTTCCCAATTCAACCGCCTTCAGTCCCGCGTTTTGATTCTCAATCGTCGTCAGAAACTGTTGGCACCCATTTTAGAGTCAGATCTAGATTAGATGACAGCTTTCCCTTTGTCCATCAGCTTCTGCTCTCTTAATATGCCATACTATGTCATCATTACAGTTTCCAACTTTCTAGTGAAAGATTACATCCTGTGAAACTACAATATCTTCCTTTTTTAGAATGTAGATTCGATAACACTCAACGAAATCATAACCAACCGCTGCCTTTTGCGTCTCTTCTGTACAGGAACATGAACGCAGCGATTTGAACTCACAACACAAAGACGTTTCATCCTCGGTTCCTGATTAAACCAGAGTACGGTGATTGAAACCAGTATAACATGGTTATCAGTCACGTTTGGTTGAATGCTCTTCTGGCCATCTCTACCACCCCCCAAATTCGGTTTAGGGATTTTGATCGATCCAGTAGCACGCGCTGGATATGGAGACTTGCCATCAGCTCTCCACTTATTACATTGATGAATCTAGTAACCTTTCGTGTTACAGTAATGATACCTATTAGTGCGTTCTGGTTTCTTCTTCTGGCCACTACTGTTTGTAACACTGAGAACATCATATAATTTAGATGCTGGTACTATCTTACATTCATGCAGACCTAGTGCTGATGAAGTATCTTCGAACCTTTTAGCTTTGTTTGCGTTCATGAGTAAGTAGCGCGACTTTGAATGACTCAAAACGCTTAGGTTAGATGTGCAAAACTTTTGAAAGGAAAAGGAACTCGAGTAAGTCATCGACTGTTTTTATCTTACAACCTGTATTTGCAGCCTGTGCCAGAAATCGACGTCAAGCCAGTAACGGCTGGTAGACCAAGTTATCAGATGAATAGAAAAATAATCTTGGGCGTATACATACGTTTGATATTATAAGTATCAAAAAATAAATCGGAAATACCGACAACCTGTGAAGATGATTCCATTCGTCGAGCCTTATTAGGAACATATCGCGCGGTGTTTAGCTAACAAAAAGCCATTGAAAACGCTGGCAATATTTCGCCTGAGCTTACCTTTGCCAAAGTTGCTACTCAACTTCCTTAATCCAAACGCCAATCTCTTTTTGTTTTCGATGCTTTTAACGTTCACTTAAAGAATAGATATAAACGGAACAATTTTCTTCCGCTTTTTGTTTCATAAACTTTACTGCTTTCCATAATTCAATGGATGACTGTTTTCACTAGGGATGGGAAAAGCTGCAACAGATAAATGAAATCCAGTTTATGTGGTTGAAACCTCCGTTTTTCCTGCAAGTTTTATTTATAAACCGGTTTTTTCTTTCAAATTCAAGAACAGGATAAAAAATCGTTCTCGAAGAAATACAAAAATACTGGAGACAAAAAACTGGAAAACGGTTCCTTTTTGTTTCTGTCCTAAGCCCGCCATTCCTACAAAAGATGCATTAATGACCACAGACACCAGAGCAAAGCAGATTTTGATGTTTGATTGGTTCTTGGCATTAGTTGTTCATGTTACGTTTCGATGCGTATGACTTAAGGTCCAGTACGAAGTGAAGCTGGCGCACGGAAAATGGTAAATGCTAAATGTTTGCGTACTGATCTAAAGGATCGTTGATCTTTATACTGTAAATGAATGACTTAGCTAAGCCGTAAGCTGGCGGCTTGGATTCCAATACGTTAATATCTTGTTTTCAAAATAAAGATGAAGTTCATTTTGATTCGAATAATCTTGTAAGTATAAACCGAGAAACCGGTTATTCCTAAAGTTAATTAATGGGTCTTAAAAATATACATTTACTTTTGATTAGATATTTTTATTTAAATAATTCGCAAAGAGACAAATCTCAAGACCAGTTTTTACAAAACTCGGGTTTTTTAGTTTTGACGGTTAAAATCTGTCCGCTGAAGGTGAAAAAACCGGAAACAGAAGAACCGGTTTTTTAAGTTAAACCGCCATCCCTGTCTTCCACCTCGTGTCTTTAGACTTTAGATTTCATTACGAAATCAACTCAAGGAGAAATTTACGTTTGGAATATTCCGAAGAAAATATTCGTATGCACACAACACGTATGAGAATTGAATTTAAATCTCTTTTGCAGAAAAGCTGGGTAACCGGCCGCCGGAAGACACAACATTTTCGTACATTTCCCCTTCTCAAAGCAAAACTGTTCATTTTAAGGCCTACTTTCAAAAGTTCTCATCAAGACCTTTCATTTGATACCCATATTGCCTACATGCGATGAAATTTTTTTTCAGAGTCTACTCCCCTATATGGGGGGGAACCCCCCCTAAAACAACTTATAAATTTCTTTTTGTGGTGAAACTTTGAAGAGGGCGTCACTTTACACCTACTCACAAAATCTTATGTTTCTAGCCTAAGTGGTTTGCGAGAAAAAGTGGTGTGACACACGGACGGACAGACGGGATGCGATTTTAGTAGGGTTATGTAAAATTATTTTACAAAACACTTAAAATATCCATCGCAATTAGGCAATGAAAAAGATTCCTATGTATATGAGTCAACTGCTGGATTTTGTACTAGGCACACTTTTCACTCGTCTCGAATTCGATCTTAAGTTCGATGGCATATTTAGAAAAACGATCAACAGATGGACTTTCCGTTATGACCAAAAAATTAGTGCATAGTTACTCGGTAGGAAGCATTCCCTCCTGCGCGAAACAGAGAGTCACCCTTCTAACTATCTCCATAACTTATCTCCTTCTAAATTTTTAAGTAACTGTACAAATCATACTCGCAAGTCAAGACCGCCACTGAATCTGTATTTTCTATAAAGTGCCGGGTAAACTACCGAGGATGGGAACGTCGCAAGCAATGTCTGCCCAACCACACTACCATTGCCGAAAAGCCGCAATGGTAAACGGCGGAAAACCACATTCCTTATCTTCTTTATGTTCTGCACTAATCCGCTTGTAGTCACCAACCTTCCGCTACTGTCGATTCCGTTGCCCGCGGACAATAAACACATAAAAATTGTCTATCTCCTCCGGATTGCCGAGCAGGTAAGTTCACAGTGGAGGCTCTTTCATGGCCGTCATTTCTACCCCAAGTATTCTAACACACTTTTCTGTATGATCGCCACTTTTTGCACTTCCCGTCCGATCTCAAGATATTCTTTACTGCTTTCCCGGTGCTAATATATTTATTTTGAGTGAAAATCCATGCATATTTTTTCCACTATTAGGATTACTGGTCGCATCCACTCAATTTTACATTCACCACCGGATATAACGGTTTTCTCATAGTATACTCAAATAGTAGCCACACCTTTCATCTACCCTGTGTTGCAAACCTTTTTGAATTTTCCCAGGGGCATTACAGCTGATCCATTTTTGGCGCGCTCAAGAAACAAAGCAAAATGCAGATAAAATTTCCGACGCACGTGTTCTTTTACGCATTTCAGAACATAGGAGTGCTGCCAGATCCTAATAAAAAAACTAAAAGATTGCATGGAACGAATTTGTTTTTCTGCAATGTTATTGATTTTTTAGCTCTGGTAGCCCTGAAATCTCTCATCGAAGCATATGTTTATATTCGCGCCATTCCTCGCATCAGCGTTTACCATCTACCTGCTACCGAAGATTTATGGCTTGCTGTTCGGATTTTTCCGGAGGGTTGATGGAGTGTGGTTACTATTTGAGTATACTATGGTTTTCTAAGGCACCCACCACAGAAAATTTCACCTACTAATTCTTTCGTATGTCACTCGCGCCCCACCTGTACAATGTTCTTATCAACGCACGATATGTGCCTTTTGCCTCAAAAAGAACAAATATCAATATTTCAAATTAGAAAATGATTTCGAAAATGCAGGTTTTGATTAATCTCGGTTAACATGTGGATAGTCGAACGATCAACACGACCTTCTTCCACACAGCAAACGATTCTATTTCTCTGTCTGTGTGCGTCGGAAATTCAACCTGGACTGCTCTGTTGCCCTACAAAGAGCTTTTGTAGGGTTGCTACCTTGCATTTCACACTGAAAGACATTTTGGAGTTTTTAATTTAAACTGCGAAATCACATTTCTCTGATGCAGTCCTAACACCCTGCGTTCCGTAAGAAACGCAAGCGTGGTTATAACAAAGTTAAAAATCAAAGCGCCTAATTATCTGGTATATTTGGCGTTTTTGAGCGACCACCTTTATTTGCTTTAACTCAGAGGAAAGAGTGTTTCTGCCTTTATTTTTACATTAAAAAGAAAAATCCACAATACATTCTGTCTGACAAGATTTCCCAGGAATTTTGCATGAGAAAATCATCAAATTTTTGGAAGTTTTCAGAAACAATAGCCCAATAAAAGTCTTGCAGTCCCAAAAATGTTAAAGGATTTTAAGTGGATGTCCCATATAATGATGTCATCCCCTAAAAAAAATTCACGGAGGATAGGGTAGGGTAACAATTACAAAGTTTTGGTAAGAATATCAAATCGTAAAACTGCGTTATCGATAACGAGGTGGGCATGAGAGAGGAATGCACATGTGAAAATTGTGTACTGATAAGTAATCTGTCTATTTTACATTGTCCTGAAGAATAATATGAGTACTCTTTATTTAGATAGTTATGTCAAAGTTTATTATATTTTGTGGGTTACAAAAGACTGGATTTAGTATAAGAGTGCGATATATGTACACACCGATCCAGATCGTACGTATTTGTTGGGATTCTAGGGAGACTGAAGGAGGCGACATACCATAAATATCTTAAAGCATGTATTAAATCATGGATCTCAGTAACGCCATAAAGAAATGGTGATGAGTTTAGAAAGCTTATGGTAAACTATATGTTATTTCATCTAAATTAAAGCATTTAATATATATATATATAAATGGTGTAACTGTCTGAGTTTATCCATGAATGGCTTAAGATAAGTCTAAATTGGTGAGATAAAAACCATTATGGTAGGAGCATAGTCCTATCTGTTCATATTGTTAAAAATAATTTTTAAAGGCTATTCTGTTGCAAAGACTATTTTCGCATGGAAATAATTTGACTCAAATACAAAATAGTTGGAAGGTAGGAGTATTATTTTGCGAAAAATGTCTTAGATATTTTTCTGTTGGAAGTATATTCCAAAACGCTACTTGCCAAAAAAATTTGAAGATATGCAAAATTGAAAAACCAAAATTAATTTATTCTATTAATTCAGCAAACCGAAAATCAAACTAATGAATGAACAATAAAAGCTAAAATCACGTAAGATTATTCCGTTGGTTTAAATTTAATTAAATTCTTTTCAACTCTCTAGTGAATAGCTCATATCTCACCAACGTCCTTCATAACAATCATAACGTACTATCTACCCTACAATACCTCACATATTTCAAACTACCTGTCACCTTCGCTTACAGTTAATCAAACTAACTTGGAGTTCCACTTGAGCTAAGATGCTTGTTCGCGTTACCGCGATCGCGACCTTGCAAGAAATAATTGAGCGGAATTTTAATAACACACCACACACGGTGGTGGTACTTGCACACTGTATCCACGGTTAGTAAACTCCTTAACCGGCCACGCGCTTCCAACAACTCACAACACACTTCTTGTGATTGCATATTGCGTTACCGCATCATTACATTTACCACATTCTAAGAAGGCTAATTGTATCAAGAATACAAACTCTTGAGTATAAACCCACATGCCACATTGTCGTCTTAAAATATAGAAGCAGTCTTTTTGTTGCTTTCATTACCCATAAGGTATCCATCCACCATCCATCTATCTGTAGTTCTAAGCTGCATGTTCATCTCGCGTATATGGGTATCGTTACAGTATGGGTATAGTATGTAATTGCGCGGTGAAGTATTTAAGTACTTAGTTATTAACATAAAGTCTTGGCACCTTTAACGTTTGCGGTGGCATTTATTTGAGCATGTGTGACAGACACGCAACACTTGTGGATAAAGTTTTCTGCGTTCATTAAGTAAATTGTTTATGTTAACATAAATTAAAAACTAATGGGTGAAGGTAAACTGTTTCCAGAACGTTGATTTTTATTTTGGGTGGGACATTAAGTACGCCATTACATCTTTATTGTTGAGTTTATAAATACGTTGTCAGTATTAAGACAAGAATTATATATTAATTTGTCAAATTAAGGTGCCTCCCTATATTAATCCTTTCTTCCTCGACTAATTTCATAGCATCGAGCAAGTAAATAAAGTTTTTGTCGTTTAACTGGTTATTATTTTGAGAAAATTTATTGTTTAAGTCGGCAAATGTTTTACTTACTGATTAACTTTGGTCCAAATTAAATTAAACTTACCTGAAATAAAGAAAGAATTAAATCATTAATAAGATACAAAAAGAGAGAGGTTAAAATGGAAAAGATTTACTGTGAACGGTTGAATTTTACTTATATTTGATAAATCAGATCAAATTACTAAAACCTTAGTAGCACAGAATATATACATAAAGAAGGTACGTCTCGTACCTTCTCAAATTCAACCACGTGGCTTCGGCTGCGAACAATTCGCCTACTTTGATTGCCTAGTTTTCGTTCGAAGAATATTTTTGTATGGAAGGTCCTTCGTACTCAAGATCTCCAAGCAATTAGCATAAATTTGTTGCAGTCTTTCGTTCTGAGTAAATAAGTTAATTAAACAAGTCTTTTACGGCCTTAAAAAAATATCGCAAGACGGGTGTCTTGCGTCTTTATTCCTTTGATTCCAGAATTACAATGAATAAAATGAATTACTTAAATTTAAATACAAAGTATACAATCTAATTTTTCAGCACTTTTCGATCGTGGGATCGTCTGGACAGTTGAATTCGCCCGCATGTGGGAGCCGCTTGCCATGCCAGCGCTCCACCTGGCCACTAACCTCACTTTTGTACTGTGGGATTTGGAATATCCTAATCTGGAGCTCATCCTCCTTCATAGACATTAGTGTGTACCTAACGCCGAACGAATCGATATCATCTTTCCAAGCCAAGCTTAATGCTTTGGAGGGCGCTGTTTCGAACGCAGACAGGGACGTGCTCGTTGCGGGGAGAATTCAACGCGAAAGCAATAGGATGGGGCATGCCTCAAACAGATCCGCGGGGAAAACGAGTCCTAGAAATGGCGGCCAGGACGGCGCTCGTCGTACGAAACACCGGCTTCCACCGTATTGGCTGTGAAGGAACCATACCGGACGTGACATTCGCCTCGGAGTCCTTAGTACGGAGAATACACAACTGGAGAGTATTAGAGAACTACTCAGCCAGCGACCATCAGTACATTCTGCTTGAGATGAGCGATGTTGTCTCCCGACGGCCGAGCTCTCGACTTTCTACAATTGGATGGAACACTGGGAGGATGCACGTCGAGAGGTTCGTCGAGGTTCTCACAGCAGGTGTACCGCAGAAGGGGACTTCGGAGGGAACGGAAGAACTGGCAGCTCAAGACGTGGTGAACTCAACTATGAGCATCATCACTACTGCTTGCAAAGCTTCTATGCCCCGTCGAAAACCCCGGCACGCAAGCCCCCAATGTACTGGTGGTCAACTGAAATCGCTGAAAAACGAAGGGAGTGTCACAAGCTCCGGCGTGAGGCGCAACGGGCACCGAGCCGGGACGAAGCAAGCAACTGCGCAGCAACATATAAGTCGACCAGGAAACGCCTTCACAAATTGATCAATAACAGCAAGGCTCGCTGCTGGCAAGATCTAGTGGACAATGTGAACAAGGATCCGTGGGCCCTTGGCTACAAGCTAGTTATGCGGAAGCTTGGTGCCCTACGGAAGCCTTGTATACATCATGCGGAAAAGATGGACGAGATAGTGTGGGCACTCTTCCCCGCCCATCCCGTCTGTGTTGACGCTGCCCATGGTGAAACAGCAGTCGAGTGCCCACTCTTCACACAGCCGGAACTGCAAGAAGCAGTCCTTTCATTGAAAGCGAGGAAGGCTCCAGGTCCAAATGGTGTTCCAGCTGAGGTGTTGCGGCTCGTCTATCACCATTGTCCTGACTTGCTGCTCAGCACATTTAACGCTTGCCTTCGGGACGGGGTTTCCCCGATACGATGGAAGTTGGCGAGGCTCGTGCTGATCAGCAAGGGGAAGGGAAATCCCGAATCGCCGTGTGCATACCGCCCGTTATGCATGCTAGACACGGCTGGGAAAGTGCTGGAGAAACTCATCAAGGGAAGACTCACTGACGTGATTCGTGCTGCTGGGGACCTATCTCCCCGACAGTACGCCCTTAGAGCAGGACGCTCTACAATTGATGCGATTGCAGAAGTGATGAGCGCGGTCCAAAAGCCAGAGGCATATAGTTGCACCAAGCGACGGATCGTCCTGTTGATGACATTCAATGTTAGGAACGCCTTCAACTCCGCTAGATGGGTGGATATTCTGGACACGCTGAAAAACCCTTTTCGAGTTCCAGAATATCTAATGCGGCTAGTCCCTCAACTACCTATAGGACCGAAGCCTGCTCTACGATACGACATAGGGCCAACGAAGGATGGAAATTACATCGGGTGTTGCCCACGGGTCTATTCTTGGTCCCGACCTATGGAACGTGTCTTACGACGGGCTACTGAGACTTGAGACGCCAGATGAGTCGTGCATGGTCGACTATGCGGATGATGTTGCGGCTCTGGACGCTGGACGCACCGTTGAACAGGCGCAACTTAGGCTAGGTATGCTAATACGCCAAGTAAGGGACATGATGACTGCTTGCGGGTTCAGTTTAGCACTGGAGAAAACCGAGGTGGTCATCTTGACAAAAAAGAGAGTCCCTAGAGTAGAGATGATCAGTATTGGAGTCATACTAATCGAATCGAAACCAGCGGTGAGGTACCTGGGGCTACTGATCGACTCGAAGATAAGTTTCTCTGAGCAAATTAGGGCACGGGCTGAGAAGGCTGCTTCGGGAAATCGGCTCTGAGTCGACTTATGGCCAACGTAGGGGGACTTAGCCCATCAAGAAGACGCCTCTTGATGAGTGCTGTAGGGTCAGTGCTACTGTAAGGAGCAGAAGTATGGGGCGATGCTCTCAGCAAGGAGGTACAGAGAAGAGGAGCACTGAGGATTGCATCTTCGTACCCGACAGTCTCTGATTCGGCGGTGAGAGTTATTGCAGGCGTGATACCTGTCACCCTCCTTGCTAGAGAGCGCGGCGCTATTTACCTGCGTCGAAACGAGGATGCGAGTGAGACGGTTGTCCGAGAGGAGAGACGGCGCTCGCTCAACGATTGGCAGCAGTCTTGGGTGAATTGCATGAAGGAAAGGTGGACTGCGCGCCTCATCCTGGATTTGAGACCGTGGCTAAATCGAAGGCATGGTGAGACTTACTTCTATCTGACCCAGTTTTTGAGCGGGCATGGGTGTTTTCAGTCTTACCTGCAGAAGATCGGTAAGTCACGGTCCCCCGATTGTCAGTTTTGCCCAGGAGAGGAGGACAATGCCTGCCACACATTTTTTACGTGCGAAAATGGGTCAGGCTGCGAAGGAACCTCCACAGGGAGACAGGAGAGCTCACCCCGGATAATATAGTCGCGGTGATGCTCGAATCGGTTGACAATTGGAACCAGATGGCACATTATGCTCGGGCCGTCCTAAGAGATAAAAGGGGCTCACAGCAGCCGGGTGCGTTAGGGGCTGGGGAATCGCTTGTCCGGCACTTCCTTCTCCCCTCCCGCTAGGAAAGGGATCTCCCAGCTTGAAGGTGCCTCACGGTGAGACCTGGCCAGAAGTAATGTGTCAAACGGTTCCAGGCTGGGTTCTCATATTGACAGGGGAGGTGTTTAGTGGGTAGTCCAGTCGCCTTCTTGTGAGCATGGGAGTCCCACACTCTGGGCATATATGACATTCGCCTCCCTACCACCAAAAAAAAAAAGTGGGTGACCTTGAAGCTCCTTCTTTATCGATCACCACATTTTCTAAAATGCAGAAATAAAACAAAATGTCCCGAAGGAGGTTTTTCACATCCTCTACGGATTTCGATGCAATTCGCTTTACGAGAGCAATTTTAGGCTGTTAGGACTCGATACTTCTCTATTGCAAACAGGTCGATATGTATTGTGTGCCCTGGATAGTTAGGGATGGGGGTTGCACCTATGAACGATTTGTTTGGATGGCGATCATATGCATCTCTTCATCAACCGTTTAATCTTAGCTGGCATCTTTTGGAAATAAAAGTTATTTAATAATTGGAGGCGGTTTTCATCTGCATTCCTAAATGCTCTTTTATGCACTTGCAGAATCCGTTCCTCCAGTTCAATTTCATTACAGACATCCTCAACTATTTTCCTGATGAATTTAATTTGATAGTTTTTAAAGTGATTAGGATAGATTGTTTGGATTAATCCAAATGTGTTTTCGTCAGTAAGTAATCCGTTGAATGAAGTAGGATTTAGGTACCTTTTAAAACTATGTATTATGTCCTGCGCCGTATAGTTTTGTTTTATGATGATGTGCCGTGTATAGTTGGGGAATGGATTTTGGATTTGATAGCCATCCTCCTCACCTAGTTTGAGGATGAGCTGATTTCGAAAGGCATTAATTGGGGTATCCACAATTGGGATAAAATCATTTGCGGAGCTTTCGGCGCCATGTTGAGTTGGAGTCATGGATTTATTTTCGGATGTCTGAGGAGGTCTTGAAAGTGAATCTGCAACGATATTGGCTTTTCCAGGCTTGTACTTTATTTCATGGTCATATTCCTCGAGGATGGTCTTCCAACGCTTCATTTTCGATTTGGTATTTGATTTGTATAAATTTTCACCTTTTTAGAACCGTAAAGCTAGTTTCTCAAAGAGTTGAGTGCCCATATAATTGCAAGCATTTCCTTCTCATTAGCCGCATAATTTTCTTCGGTTTTAGAGAGCGTGCGAGACAAGAGGGAAATGGGCTTATCGTCTTGAGACAAGACGCCACCTATCGTAAAGTTGGAAGAATCCGTAGTGAGTTCAAACGGCTTAGAGAAGTTTGGATAGGACAAAACTACTTCTTGTGAAGTGAGGGATTTCTTGAGTTTTTGGAAGGCTTCCATAGCTTCTTTTTCTAAATTAACAGGCCTGTTCTTAGATACATTTTTGGACACATGTGCATCCTCCCCTTTTAAAAGAGATGTCAGGGGCTTGGCGAGTCGAGCGTAGTCTCGACTAAATCGCCTATAGTAGCCTGACATACCGAGAAATGACCGCAGTTCCTTAAGCGTCCTTGGAAGTGGGAGAGAAGCAATTGCTTCAACTTTCTTGGGATTGCTTTTGATCCCATTGACGCTAACAATAAATTCCAGGTATTTAACTTCCTGTTTCAGGAATTCGCACTTATCTAGTTTGACTCTCATGTGTGCTTTTTCCAAAGTTTTCAAAACTACTTCTAGGTAGGTTGATGAAATGTTCCTCTTCGCTTCATCCAAAAACGATGATATCGTCTATATAGATGTAACATTGGGTGTCAATGTGCTCCCTCAATATATTATCCAATGCCCTTTAAAATATAGGAAGCCCATTTCTGAGCCCAAAAGGCAATCGGACGAACTCTTACTTTCCGTTGTTTATTGGAAAAGCTGTTTTTTCTATATCACGCTCTCTAAGAGGAATTTGATGGAAGCCACTTTGGAGGTCAATTGTTGAAAAGTATTGATTGTTACCTAAATTTCCCAGAACTTCGTTTATTTCGGGAATTGGGTATGAGTCTGTAATGGTGATTGAGTTCAGCTTTCTATAACCGAAATTTCTTTAGTCCTGATGCATTATCTTTTTTTTCCACCTCCCAAACAGGGGAATTATATGGGGATCTCGATGGTCGTATTATACCATCTTTGGGTAGCTTTTTAGGGGTTTTGTAAAATAATTTTACAAAAGCCTACTAAAATCGCGACCTGTCTGTCCGTCCATCCGTGTGTCACAGCAGTTTTTGTCGCAAACTACTTAAGCTAGAAACACCAAATTTTACATGTAGGTGTAAAGTGGTGCTCTCTTGAAAGTTCAATTACAAAAAAAAATTTATGAGATATTTAAGGGGGGTCTCCCCATAGAGGGGAGTGGCCACCGAAAAAAAAATTTCATTGAAGGTTTATATATAAAATGAAAAAAATCATAGAGGTAAATGTATATGAGTACAACAACAACAAATACCTTAAAAGTCGAAATTTGCTCAACTTTGTTAATAATAGTATGATATTCGAGTTTCACATTTTCCCCAATAAAATCGTATAGGTAACCTTAAACTGAACGAAATTTGATATTTAAGTAGTCCTACAAAAGGTCCTTAAACTTTGTAAGTTTGATGAAAATCGAATGATATACACGGAAGTTATAGCCATTTGAAATTTCTGCAATTACAACACACGGTTTTGGTATTTTATGGATTCCCATCGGTTCAGACACTGCAATTTTGATTTCATCTTCATAAAATTTCCAGATAAGATTTATAACAATACAATCTTTCTGAAACTCATGATTTAAGTGACTTTTGTTAGTTTCGAACAAACTGGGGACCGTTGAAAATGGAGAAACAAAGGATTTTCTTTTAAACATGCACATCCCTTTGACATGTTTCTTGACTTTATTTGTTGCTGGTGACCGTATTTCGGAGAGGTGGGGTACAAAACCCTTCTGACATGAGCGTAGGTCTGACTACTCAACTTGTTTATCTCTGCCTCAACGATGCTTTTTAAGGAGCGGGGATAAGGATACGTTTTGGAATAGACGGGGTCGTCTGTAGAGGTTCTAATTTGTCCTGTCACAGAAGTTGTGTTAGGCTGGCTAGGATTAGTGGCAGCAAAGACGTTGGAGCATTCGTTCAGAATGTTCTTCAATTTACTCGCTAGACGGAAGTCATGTAGTTGGTCCTTATTTCTATATGATTTACCCGCGCTAGATATCTGCTGCTTAAGAGGGATATGAAATACGGTTTTAATTGTCATATGGTCAGAATTTGTGTGTATATTTGCGCGTGAATTTTTCAATGTGTCATTTCCAATGATTCCTGCAAAACTTCGAAGGTTTGGCAATATGAAGAATTTTAATTTGGTGGTGGGTAACACTTACTGTGCCACCCACAGAATTTACAACAAACGGTTTTTCGTTCGAAATGGGTTTGAAAATAAATAACGTTTGGATATAATTTTTGTTTGACCCCGTGTCGATCAAAAACTTTAAATTTTTTCGCTCTTCGCCGTGAATTCAAAATATCAAAGATCTAAAAAAATTAACGGTTTCATTTTCCTCTGCATTTCCTTCCTGATCATTCAGGGACATGGAGTCGATATACTCCTCCAGCGAGATATCCTCTTCTAAAGGTGCTTCCTCTGGCTCTTCAGGTTGTGGTTCCAGCGTAAATAGCAGTTGCTGTTTATTTGGGGCATTCCCTTGAACTTGATTATACTCTTGTGGTCTTTTAGTTGAAAATACGGTCCTTCTGATGGGTGGACGGTTTTGATAGTTCACAGCGCTAGTTCTCGGGGAAGGGGCTCATAAATGCGGGGTTTTAGAGGCAGGGCGAGATAGTTTGAATTCGCATTCTGGTATTGTACTTGTCTATTGAATTGTGGTCTTTGTGGTACTCTAGGGTTATGGAAAGGTTCTGGATGGAAATTATTTTTACCTATATGTCCTGTAATAGGCATTTACTAATTTTAAGCATAAAGATAGTGCTTGTGGGAGATCCACAGGCTCTCTTATGCTTAAAAGTCGAAGTAGATCACCCTTCAATCCTCTTACAAATGTATCTAACGCATTTTCACGATAATATTGAGTCAAGCTGCTAAGTGAGTCTTGGCTCAGTTCCATCGCAGAGAGTTTATTTAAAATTAATGAAAGATGGTGATGAACAAAGTTCATTAACAGTGCTAGAATCTTGAACAAGAGTGGTAAGTAGATATTCAAGCGTACCCAAGTCATGCTTACCGTTGTAATGCAGTGTTAGGCATTTGGCTATTTTTGGCCAAGTCAAGGGAGTGATATAAGATTCCAAGGCAATATGAGCATGCCCAACAATCTTATTGCGAATAACGGACAATATTCCGTAGTATTTGGGTGTCCCTTTTAGGTGGTCATATATGTGGAGGATTCGCTCTACACTTTTCCTCCATGAATTGTATTCGCTTGGATCTCCGGCAAAAGTTCTCAGACTCTTGACCACATCCGGAATTTTATCCACATCCCCTAGATTGCGGTCGTTACCCGGGTTGATTGGTACATCCAATTCATTTGAATTGTCAGCAGCAAGGTTCATTTTTGAAGTAAATAATTGCCGAATTTCTGTCTGTAAGGTCTGTGAAACAATTCGAGTAATTATTTCTATTAACTGGTTATTTCCATTTACTGGGGATCACGCCCGAAGTCGACGCATGCGAACGATTGGCTAATTTAGTGCGGGCATGTAGTGGACCGCATTTTCAATACATCCGAGATGTGACGGATATTTTACCAGACTTCAACCCGTCGTCCGAATCCGGCATGTTGGCAGCGCAGTTCGTTGATCGCGTCACGAAGTTTGCCGAGGCATATCAGCGGAACGATAGAGTTTTGGTGTTCACGGTGCAAGCCTCGCTAAAGGGGCCTGCTAAAATTTGGAGCGATGGTTCTGCACAGGTTCCTGGAAGCTGGCTTTAGCTGGCCGAATCATTGAGGCAAGATTTCCCTAGTCATGAAAGTGAGGCCGATGTTCATATAAAAATGATGAATCGCACCAGGGAGCCGAGCGAGACTACATAAAGTTACGTCTATAATATGCTAGCATTGGGAAGACGAGGTAACTTGTGCGATCACGCTATAACCCGTTACATACGGAACGGGCTACGGCATCCATATTTGCAAAATGCGACCGCGAGCTCAATTTTCGACACCGTCAACGATCTTTTAGCCGCGATAAAGAATTTCGAAACGAATTCCGTTCGAATTTCGGAGCCACGAATGGAGTTGAGACGATATTTTGGACCACCGATACAGTCAGGTATTATGTCATCAAATGCGCGAGCGCAGCCGACGTCGAGCAATTCGGGATCCCGTCGTGTTCGATGTTCGATCTTGAGGTGGGGCATATTCCGCTGAACTGTCCGAAACCGCTACGGGAACAAAGACCAACCGATGTACAGAAAATGAAATTGCGACTGCCGTCACTAACGTTTATTACATAAATTCAACAGAAAGAATTAATCCGCTTGTTAAGGAGGTTCTTCTCAACGGAAACAAAATTAAGTCCTTCATCGACCCCGGCAGCGAAAGAACACTCATTCAACGAACGATCGCAATGTCGATGGGAGGCGTGAAGCAGTGTTCACCGATCATCCTACGAGGATTTGGAGGAGCTTCAGTAACGTACAACCTGATACTCGAGGCTGAAATTCAGTTGGATGGTAAGAATCTAAATGCTAAGATTTTTCCGGTGGACGACGACTTGATCTCGATGCTATCTTTATTGAGGTCAGATTTACTCCGCACATCGGGCAAACGGCTGATCATTGAACCAGGAGCTTGTCGATTGGAAAACACTTTCCAGAACGCTTCAACTTTTGAGCCAACACTATCCGTCAAAGAAAAGGACCAACTGTATCAGCTCATCAGTGAGCATAGAGAATACTTTTCTGAATCGTTTGCTTAGTTAGGTCAATGCAACTCGGTACGCATGACGATAAGGTTAACGACATTAAAGCCTGTCCAACGCCAGCCATACCGGATACCGTTCGTAAAGTGTGAGCGCGTTCAAGAAAGAGTAAACGAACTGCTCGAAAATGATATCATACGTCCATTATCATCAGAATATTCGTCACCAATTGTCCTCGTTCGCAAACAAAATAGTGAGGACCGTCTCTGTGTTGATTTCCGTGAGCTCAATGCTATTACTGAAAAGCGCCCTGTTCTCATGCCAACTGTTGACGAGCAGCTATCATCGATCGCTGGTAATTTATTTTACACGACTCTCGATTTAATGTCCGGCTATTATCAAATACCAATCCTAGAAGAGTGCAGGAAATACACTGCATTTGTCACTCATGCAGGCCAATACGATTTCAACCGCATGCCTTTCGGCCTGTGCAATGCACCGAGTTATTTTCATGAGGTCATTACCAAGTTGGTACGACAATTGGGAAATCGACCAGTTAGCTACGTAGATGAAGTAATTCTTCCCACCAAAATCAAATTCGTGAATTCCTGGTTATACTTCGAGATGCCGGTATGACGAATCGGCCCTCTAAGTGTACGTTTTTTTCTAATTAAATCACGTTTTCGGGTCATAGAGTCGATGAGGACGGAATAAAACCAGGAGCTGAAAAGGCTAATGCAATTCAAGGGTTTCCAGAGCCAACCGACGTTATAGAAGTTCGAAGATTTCTGGGATTGAGCGGATTTTTCCGCAAATTCATGCGCGATTATTCTCTAATATCGAAGCCGCTTACACTTTTGTTGAAGCAGAAGGACAATCCACAATTTTGTTGGTCGACCAAATAACGAGACGCATTCGAAAAATTGAAATCAGCACTGTGCTGCGATCCAGTGCTCAGTGCATACGATCCGACGAAGGAATATCAAGTTCACACTGACGCGAGCACATTGGGTCTTGTCGGAATCCTCATGCAACGAGACGACGGTGGCAATTTCAGACCGGTTTTCTACTACAGCCGCCAGTGTAGCGAACCCGAAAGCACATACCATAGTCATGAGCTTGAAGTTTTGGCTATCGTCGAGTCGTTAGAAAGATTCCGCATTTATTTGCTCGGTAAGCATTTCGAGATAATTACCGATTGCGCCGCAATTAGCACCACAAGAACGTCTAAGCCATTGCTACCGCACATCGGTCGGTGGTTCCTGAAGCTACAGGAGTACGATCTCCGCATCATAAATCGATCGGCTGAACGCATGAGTCACGCAGATGCTCTAAACAGGACTTCAAACGATCCACCGAGATAGCATCGGGGAACATAATGCGAGTGGAAGCAAACGAAGACTGGCTTGTGCTCCTGCAACGACAAGACGTGAAGTTGAAGGAGTTAATCGAAGTTCTGAGAGGCGATATTGCGGCCGCTCAATCCAAACAGATCAAATTAGATTATCAGCTCAAAAACGGTCGTTATATAGTAAGATCGACCAAGATCTCAAATTCGTCATTCTGTCTTCAGTCAGGAGGAAAATCATCCGCACGTACCACGATGACATGGGCCACTTTAGTCTTGAGAAGACCATAAATCGAGTTCGGCAAGATTTTTGATTCAACAATCTCCGAAAATACATCAAGTCGTACATCGCAGCATGCTTAGAGTGCTGCTATAATAAAGAAATCACAGGCAAACCAGAGGGTCAACTCTATTCGGATGAGGTGACACCTATTCCGTTCTGGGCACGTTGATCACCTGGGACCTTCTCCACGCAGTCGTCGAGGTAATTTGCACATCATTGGAATATCTGATTCGTTCAGTAAGTATTTAATTTTGAGAGCTGTCCAAACTACGAAATCGAAGCCCGTCATCGACGCATTCAAGGATCTAACGTTGTACTTCGGTCTACCTAAGCGTATAATTAGCGATCGAGGCACTGCTTTTACATCACGAGAATTGAATGAATGAGATTCAATATATTAAGGTTGCCGTCAGAACACCTCGAGCGAATGTCCAAATCGAACGTGCAAATCAGTCCATCTTATCATTTCTAAGAACTGCACCAACTGATCATAATGATTGGGATTTACAATTGCGCAATCTTCAGTGGTCTCTAAATTCACAATGTCACTCTGTAACTCAGTTTAGTCCGATTGAGTTGATATTCGATTATCGCCTTCGAGACGTCATCGCGTATCGGCTAGTTATGGCTCTAACATCAGATGAAGCGACTGCTGATCCAACGGAATGCGATATGGTTAACCGAAGACAATTGGCGGCAGAGCGAATTAGCACCGAACGAGAGAAATAGAGATTTATCTACAAGGAAGGGGATTTCAGAGAACAAGGAAGGGGATTTCAGAGAACGTGCCTGCTGCTACGGCAGAATCTCGAAAGTTATAGCCCAAATATCGTGGGGCCTACATCATTTCGAGAGTTTTACGAAACGAAAGAAATCTCGTCGAGGACGTGGGAATCGCACGCAATTCTGAGCGAAAAGTTGAAACCGTGGATCAGTGTGAGTCCCGAACTCGATATTTTTGATGATGCTGCGGACTCAGACACGGAGTAATGAATCGAGGTGATTCAATGTCAAGATGGTCGAGTGGCATGGCAACACCAATTGAAGAGCACCGTCTACGGAAGAAATCGAGGGGTCAGTCGCATCCGAACCATCAATCGAGTCATTGTATTTTGAACACAATAAATTGATTATTAACAAACGGTACCGTTAGTTATTGTTTTTCCTCTCCAATTATCCTGTTCCCAAGGTCCACCCCTGATACACGTGTCCACTGCACCATAACTGTTAACTTTAGTGAGCTTATAGTGTGTTGTGAACGCGCAAATGCCAAAATGCCAAAAACTATGAGCGGCGAAGGAGAAGAAAAGGAAAAAGACAGCAGCTCGCGAGAAAGCTTGGCGAAACTCCAGAGGGAAGAATGGCACAGAAGAAGTAAAAGAAAGCTCGCGAGCGAGCAAGTCGAAAGCTGCAATAAGCTCAAAAGCTCTCCTCGGTCTGTCGCAAGTCTGTTTCCCTTAGGAGAATATCGTTTGTTGGCTCTCTTAATTTACATACAAACGAGACAAGACAGGGAGGAAGAGGTTTCATGGAATGGGAGCTCATGTATTCGCATATTTGGCAAATTTCGGCAAAATTTCGAGCAAAAGCTCGATCTGCGACAGGATATGAACACTTGGTAGAGTCCTGGCGGTTTAGTTTGTGTTCCGAGTCTTGGAGGGAGTTTGTCGCTACCCAATCAGTACCAGAAATTAACGAGCGATTAGTACGCGATATCCACGATTTAAGTTTTAGACGGAGGTGTTGTTTGATGACCAACTAAATGGTGAAGGGTAAGGTATTGGCTTGAGCCGTCAACCTTAATCAGCCATGTGGACAACCCGATCCAAAAGCTCGTATACCTGGTTCCCTCTATACGCTAAGGCTCACACAGGAAGCGCAATAAGTCCCACCGACATCATGGAATTCCAAATGCGGCCGAAATCCCTCTCCCAACTGGCTAGCTTGCCACCAGCCACCTCGGAGTAGACTAAGGATGTCCGGATTTGATGACCTATTGGGTACAGTCCGTTGACATATTCCAAGACTTCACGTCTACAACCGATGGGAGGTCGGCTTAGATTTCCTTCGGGAAATTTCGAAGCGTACGGACGAGAGTTTCAAACCATTACAGCTTGAGCTCAATTCACGCTCATCTATGCGAAATTCGTTCATCAAGCCGACAGAAAAATTGTTATTCGGCGTCTACCAACAAACTTGGTTTTTTTTTTTTGCTTATTGCGCTGAAGAGGATAGAATGCCGTATTATGATTAGTCAGCACTTTCGACCGATTGGAATTATCGCTAGAGCCACCTGTACTGCTTGTTTTTAAAGTGATGAGAGCATACTATATGTTTTGGTGAATGTCTAGCTATTTTATAGGCAAGAATAAGAAGTAGATAGCGCTGATTAAAAGGCACAAGTTTAAACCAAGCTCCTGAGTTTTTTTTCCACACAAAGAGATTGTATTAACCTGGGAAAGGTGAGTACAATGGACAAGTTTGGCTGAGTGCTCGAAGTCTTCTGACAACGGCCCTTTAAAAACAACACAACAACAACACGTATGGAGGAAACATATAGGAGTATTAATTGGAAAAATCGGTAATAATCACACGGTCATGGTAATAATACCCTTTTATTGTACCGTTACGACCAAGGAATAAATTCGTCTAACAAAACCCAACGCTTGGGTTCTATTATGGTGATCCTATAGAGGACATTATTTGTAATATTTAATATGGCCATTGTAGAGACAATTAAGAAGCGTTCCAGACTACATCTGATGGAGTAAAATAAACTTAATGAGAAACAGAAATATTGACATCATAGAAACGTCTAGTTGTTCATGTCCTTGACTTTTTAAACAAACGTGTTTATTAAACCCTCGAGACAATACACTTATTCTGCTTTATTATGACCTTTTGTAGCATTCATTATCATCAATCCTCTGCCGTTTCCCAACAGAAGTACATATGTAGATATGAATACGTATCTGCCACTGCACTGTCACCATGTATATATTCAACATCTTATGGAAAGGGACAATACTCAACACAGGTGCCGCTTGGTCTCAATATGAAAAGAATTCCTTTACAATTGTCAACAGATTTTCATATAAAATTATAAAGAATGCAAAACAAAAGCTATAGGTACATACTTTTGTAGGAGGTTTACCTCTGTGTATATACATAATACTGAAATATTTCTAGGACATACTCGTATGAACGAGTGCACATTGTTGCTTGAATTGAAATAACAGGATGTGTTGATGCGGTGAGAGTTTGACATTTTAAACAATGTAACTTTTACGACATGTTATGTTTCCATGTTGAAGTTGGGAACTGTTGAATTGAATTAGAATTCGTTCAAGTAGGATAACAGTTCCTTTCTAGTGTGCGGCAACATTTATTTCAAATGAAATAAATTCAAATAATCAAAGCACTTCTTGCGCTAACGTGCAGAAATATAGGTTTACTGTCGACCAGGAACCCTTTGTATTTGGTTTCACTGAAGTTCTAAGCTATTTGCCAGTTCAACTTGATTCTGGCATAGAAGATGACGTTTGTGAAAATTTTTGAATGCAATCAACTTGCTTTTGTTTCTGTTTACTTTGAATTCTCTATGTCGAATTAGTAAGCAGTTAGATATCCAAAGTATCTGACAATGTGTACTATAAATTTTGCTCAGGTGGATCCACCGTTAATTTATACCCAACGATTCATTTGGATGTGAAGCTTTAATTTGTCTCTAGAGCCTATAATGTCAGATATGAATATGTTTGAAAGAAATCAGAAAAAAAAGAGCCTTACAGGATCACTGATCCTTTTTTTGTGATTTGGAGGTGAAGGGTATTTACACCTGAGTGTGGTACTCTCAGACATGCAAAACATCTGGACTAACCACGAAATACCTCCACTGTCAATCTAAGAACGTAGTCTTGAACCGTTTGACACATTATTTCGGACTAAGCCTCGTTTTGGGAACGGCTCCAATTCAACTATCATACCGTCTCTGTCCCGGTAAAACCTTGGCAGGCCTCGGAGTACGTTCGAAGTTCGCAACATTGGGTTGGTCGTGTAGGTTCAGTTGAGACGGATATTCGATTAGCGCTGGTCTGGCTCTGAGCACTTGTCCCCATAAGGGCTTGTACCAACCCTCGCATGGCCTCCTTGCACCATGGGACCATAAAGGCGACTACAAACAGGAACGGAGATAGCAGCTGCAAGGGGGGGACCCAATAAAACTGGAGCAACCAAAAACACTTAAAAAAGATCAAAAAACCCTAAAAAAGCAATAAAAAATAATAATAACGACGACGCAACCAGCGGTTATAGTCGCGATGTTAACAGTACATCGAGAGCGATACTAACGATGACAAAAACGACGATTAATACAATGACAGTAAAGACGGACGAACAACGGAGATTAGCAGACAGTCTGGTCCAGACTGAGATTCCTGCGGCGTTCGGGCGCAGCAAAGAATGATGTGAACGCCAGAGCGTCCTATTAAGGAAAAGAGGGAAACTCTGCAGGACGCTTCAGGTGTTCGAGCGGTGGAGGAAAATATGAAGAGCATCGGGAATTCGATGGTCACTGCTGCGATCGTTACCGAAGCGACCGATGCCAGGGTCGTAAGTCCCGACATAATAAAGAACCATTCGGAAGTCAACGAAGAGATTACGGCAGGAAAAGAAACGAGTGACCAGGCAAATAAAGCGACGTTGTGTGATTGTCGAAAATGTGGCGGAAATACTGTGTTAGGAAACGGAAAGCGGTCACCTCTTCCAAGGATGGTCGCAAAGTACAATTGCCCCCCAGTGACATGCAGAAGAAAAGCTTTCCGTAAAGCAGGAAATGTTCTAAAAAGAATGCAATCTGCATACGACTCCCCAAAAATCAGCAAAGCAGTAAAGGTTGGGCTCCTTGAACTAGAGGAGCTCCTAGACCGCATAGGGCATTATCAGAGGAGCTAGTTAAAGGCCGAAGACGAGCAGAAGGCTAAAGATGCGCTGGGGACGAAATTTAAAGGTCACGTGCAGATAGCCCCACCATCAAAAATCAATGATAGAATGGCGTCTAGCCAAATCGAAGGAGATCGGGACAAAAGAAGGAAGGCAGAGGCACTTGATGGGCGTGGAGCACCAGATCAGGGGTGCCAGACAGTGCTTACAAAAGGAGCGAAAAAAGCCGCAAAGAAACTACTTCCAAAAGCGCCAGAAAGTAAAGTTCACACGGATGCCCAACAAGAAAAAGACCTGATTCAAAACAGGAGAGACAGATGTCCCGACGAAGACCCCGGCAGCAGGCACTGCTAGTAAAATCTCAAGATGGCCGATCCTACGCAGAGGTGCTGGGGGCATCAGGGAAAACGTAAGGCCCGAAGACACTAACACTGCCATTAAAGCAGTACGCCCAACGCGGTCGGGCCACATACTGGTCGACTTCGGCGCAAAGGCCAACAATAACGAAGCGACGCAGTAAAGAAAGTCCTCGGCAAAAGCGCAGCTATAGCCTCGCTTGAACCGATGGCAACGATCGAAATAAGAAAAATTGACTGCGTCACAGATCTGGCCGAGGTGAAAGAGGCCATCAAAAGGGAGTTCCCTAGCGTGGAAAATATCAAAGCGAGGCTGACACCAGAAAACAATAGGGGACAACGCATGGCCACAGTTGACCTGACCGAAAAGGACGCCGAACAATTTCTGAACAAGGGCAAAGTACGAACAGGGTGGGTTGTCTGTAGGCTACGGCGAAGAGCAACACCTCTTCAATGTTTCAAATGTCTTGGCTATGGACAAACCACACAAGCATGCAAAGGACCCGATGAAAGCCGACTTCTTGCTGCTGAGTGAACAACACCATGATAAAAGTTCTGCATTATGGTATCCTGACGAAATTGGTACTGCCGCCAGTTGGCTTCGGAACAGTGATTTTCAAGCGGAGAGTTGTAGACGGGGGGATAGTTTCGTGTGGGTTCTGTGTTCAGGGACCATCTTCTTTAGTGCGTACCTAACGCCGAACGAACCGATATCATCTTTCCAAGAAAAGCTTAATGCTTTGGAGGGCGCGGGGAAAACGAATCTTGGAAATTGCGGCCAGGACGGCGCTCATCGTACTAAACACAGGAAATACGCCGACTTTCCGCCTATTTGCTGTAAGGGAATCATACCGGTTGTGACATTCGCCTCTGAGTCCTTAGTACGGAGGAAACACAATTGGAAAGTATTAGAGGACTACTTAGCCAGTGGTCATCAGTGCATTCTTCTTGAAATAAGCGATGTTGTCTCCCAACGCCCGTGCTCTCGGCTTTCTACAACTGGATGGAACATCGGAAGGATGGACGTCGAGAGGTTCGTCGAGGTTCTCACAGCAGGTGAGCCGCAGCAGGGACCTTCGGAGGGGAGCAAAGAATTGGCAGCTCAAGATGTGTACTCAACTATGAGCATCATCACTACTGCTTGCAAAGCTTCTATGCCTCGTCGAAAACCTCGACACGGCAAGCCCCCAGTGTACTGGTGGTCAACTGAAATCGCTTCAAAGCGAAGGAGGTGTCACAAGCTTCGACGATAGGCTCAACGGGCGCGGAACCATGACATGTAACCGGGTGGCAGCATATTAAGTCGACCAGGAAATGCCTTTTCAAATTGATTAATAATAGCAAGGGTCGCTGCTGGCAAGACCTAGTGGAAAATGTGAACAAGGATCCGTGGGGCCTTGGCTACAAGCTAGTTATGCGGAAGCTTGGCGCCCTACGGAAGCCTTGCATACATGATGCGGAAAAGATGGACGAGATAGTGCGGGTACTCTTCCACGCCCATCCTGTCCGTGTTGACGCTGTCCATGATGAAACAACAGTCGAGTGTCCACTTTTCACACAGCCAGAACTGGGGGAGGCTGTCATTTCATTGAAAGTGAGGGAGGCTCCAGGTCCAAATGGTATTCCAGCTGAGTTGATGCGGCCTGACTATCACCATTGCCCTGACTTGCTACTCAACACATTCAACGATTGCCTGCGGGACGAGGTTGTCCCGGTACGATGGAAGGTGGGGAGGCTCCTGTTGATCAGCAAGGGGAAAGGAAACTACGGATCGCCGTATGCATACCGCCCGTTATGCATGCTAGACACTGCTGGGAAAGTGCTAGAGAAACTCATCAAGACGAGTTACTGATGCGATTCGTGCTACTGGGGACCTATCTCCTCGGCAGACCGGCTTTAAGGCAGGACGTTCTACCATCGATGCGATTGCAGAGGTGGTGAGCATGGTCCAAAAGAGACAGGCATATAGTCGCACCAAGCGACGGATCGTCCTATTGGTGACACTCGATGTCAGGAACGCCTTCAACGGCGCTAGATGGGTGGATATTCTGGTTACGCTGGAAAACCCTTTTCAAGTTCCAGAATATCTAATGCGGCTTTTAAGGGACTACCTTAAAACACCGAAGCCAGCTCTACTACGCGACACAGAGCCAACGAAAGATGGCGGTTACATCGGGTGTTGCCCAGGGATCTATCCTTGGTCCAGACCTGTGGAATGTGTCTTACGACGGGCTACTGAGATTGGAGATGCCAGATGAGTCGCGCTTGATCGGCTATGCGGATGATATTGCGGCTCTGGTCGCTGGACGGACCGTTGAACACGCGCAACTTAGGCTTGGTATGCTAATGCGCCGAGTGAGGGACTGGATGACTGCTCACGGGCTCAGTTTAGCACTGCAGAAAACCGAAGTGGTCATCTTGACAAAAAACAGAATCCCTAGAGTAGGGATGATCAGTATTGGAGACATACAAGTCGAATCGAAGGCAGCGGCTAAGTACCTGGGGCTACTGATAGACTCGAAGATGAGTTTCTCTAAGCAAATCAGGGCAACGGCTGAGAAGGCTGCATCGGGAGTATCGGCTCTGAGTCGACTTATGGCCAACGTAGTGGACTTATCCCATCAAGAAGACGCCTCTTGATGAGTGCTGTAGGGTCAGTGCTACTGTACGGACCCGAGGTATTGGGCGGCGCTCTTAATAAGGAGGTATACCGAAAACGTTTGGCACAGGTACAGAGAAGAGGAGCGCTAAGGATTGCATCTTCGTATCCGACAGACTCTGATTCGGCGGTGAAATTTATTGCAGGCGTGATACCTGTCGGCCTCCTTGCTAGAGAGCGCCTTGCTACTTATCTGCGTCGTAACGAGGATGCGAGGGAGATGGTTGTCCGCGAAGAGAGACAGCGCTTACTCAACTATTGGCAGTAGACTTGGGGGAATTGCACGGAGAGGTGGACTGCACGCCTCATCCCGGATGTGAGACGGTGGCTAAATCAAAGGCATGGTGAGACTGACTTCTATCTGACGCAGCTTTTGAGCGGGCACGGGTGTTTTCAATCTTACCTGCACAAGATTGGCAAGTCACGGTCCCCCGATTGTCGGTATTGCCCAGGAGAGACGGACAATGTCTGCCACACATTTTTTGCTGGCATAAAATGGGAAAGGCTGCGAAGGAACCTCTACAGGGAGACGGGAGAGCTTACCCCGGATAATAAAGTCGCGGTGATGCTCGAATCAGCTGACAAATGGAACCAGGTGGCACATTATGTTCGGGCAGTCCTAAAAGATAAAAAGGACTCACAGCTGCCGGGGGTGTTGGGGCTGGGGGATCGCTTGTCTGACACTTCTTCTTCCCCTCTCCCCTCCCGCTAGAAGAGGGATCCCTCAGCTTGAAGGCGCCTCACGGCGTAACAAAACGAGACCTGGCCCGAAGTAATGTTCCAAACGGTTCCAGGTTAGATTCTCAGGTTGACAGGGGAGGTGTTTAGTGGGTAGTCCAGTCGCCTTTTTGCGAACATGGGAGTCCCACACTCTGTGCGTAAATGGGAATTCACCTCCCTACCACAAAAAAACTACTGAAGTAGTTTTTCATTGCAGTCTTTAGTTATTTTTTTGCTACAAAATGCAGATCACAAAAAAGGACTCTGGATTCTTGAGTATCACAATGCTTGAAACGGCGGTGTGCTTTACTTTTAGCATTCAAGACACAAAGTACTTGCTTGATTAGCCATGGTTTCTGCTTTACATTGCGAAGAGCTTGAAAAGGTGTGACATGTTTAATCAACTCATAGAGGTAATTATAAAACTTACTCAGAGCTTCCTCACACTGCAAGTTATCAAAAAACTCCAGCCAATAAACCGAGTTCAGTTCAGAGGCCAGAGCTTCGTAGTTTGCTTTGAAGAAGTTAAATTTTGAAGGAGCAAAAGTATGATGAGTCAAAGGTGCGACTGGAAGATCGAGCAATAATGGCGGATGATGACTATCAATATGGACAAGAAGATTCAATGCTAGGGAAGCAGGTAGACAGTAAAGTGGAAAGTTAGAACAAGGTCAAGTACCCGACCATTAGTATTAGGGATATTATGAAATTGCGTCTGCGAACAGCGTGATAGAAACGAGGAAAGAGATGAAGAAGATGCATCGGTTAATTAAACAGATAAAGGAAGGTTCTTCGTCCATAGCACTGTACCCCGATTAAAATCACTGCATATTAAAATTAAAGACTGCGGATGATGCAAGAAAACATAAGAGGAAATCTCGTCAAAGAATGTCTCGTACACATACAAAAGAGTGTTACTAGGTATGTATACAGAAGTAATACGATTATAACTCATAAAGATGTATTGTTAGGAGGGAAGATCTTAACAATTACACAATCCACAGCACGAGAACAGCAAAAATCAGCACAAAGAGAGCCACCAACATCTTTTTTATTTGCAGAGGCCAAATCCCGGTCACAACGGTAAATATCCAAATTATATATCATCAACATATCTTAGCGAGATTGCTAGGAATAAGGCGACTTACTTTTGTTTAGAGGAACCAGGCAGGTACCAAGCATTTGTTGAAGAATGCAACAAACTCTTGGCTTCAAAATGTGAGATCCCTGCACAAGGATCACAACAGAAGAAGTGAGTCAAACACAACTAATCCCAAGATGAGAGCGTTAGGGCAAAGTAGCTCATTAAGGTTGCTTAAAGGCATAGAGTATCTGGAAGCCGGGCGACTCCAGAGCACTTGTCGTTCTTTTAAGTTGCAAAGCGGGCAAATTGATTCTACAACCAAAATACTGGAAGGTTTAGAAATAATATGTTTTTTCATTTAAATAACTTTTAATCCAACCCAAATCTTGACCCCAGGATTCTGGCTAAAACACCTAGCAGTTATCCGTTGTTGGCTCCTCTGAATATTTGACATTGGTTCCTCTATTTTCCCCACTAGATGTTCGCTGAGCCCTTTAACATTGGCCTGATTATTGGTGCTGTTCCATTCATAGTAGCGAGTAAACTACTTCCTTCGCTAGTTCTTTAATCGTTTGCGTATTATTCTTAGAACTGTATTCAGTCCTTCAGCACAAAGTTACTGACTCTGATATATTATTAATTAAAGAGGGTACTTTTCTTGCATAATCTGAACTACGCACATATATGAGAATAACATGCATGCATGCACATGTGTGTAAAATGCAAAAAAGTGAATGAGTTACTCAGTAAGTTCAATGTAATTCTCAAGTGCTATGTCGTGTTGCCTAGTGGAGCACGACACCAACCACTTCTCTAACATTGTTGATTAATTTTTCGCTCGAATTTGTTCTTTTGCTAACGGTGTTGTAACCGTATGTATTATGTTGTGAAATGAAGGAAAAGGTTACCAATGAAGATGAATCGAAGTTTGGCGACAATTTCCTTTGAATGATGTTGATTTCTCTAGAAATCGCTCTTTGGAATAGTTGGAACATATCCTGCCAGCTATACTAAAGTCAAATAGCAATTTGAAATGTTGTAAAACTTTCTGAAACTTTTTCACCTAGGAAATTTCAAGAAACATTCATTCTGAAAGCAAAACATATTCCTTTGCTACACACCTGCTTTCATGTGATTCACTTCCCACTTCCATAAACTCTACCGCGTCGTGTAAGGAGAACTTCTTCCGTGGTAATTGGCTCAAAGTAATAGCCAGTTTAAAACTCATTCAAGACTTTCTTAAAACCACGAACCGGTTAAATGAGGAAAGATGCACTCTTACCTTTCATATATTGTATATCACAGGTACATTATACGCCGCGATTATAACAAACCTCACATGCATCACTGGTGCAATCCAAGTCACGTTTTGCCTTTTTGCTTGCAAACCCATGCGCGCCCTTGCATCGCTTCAAAGAAATATCTTTGTATCTATCGATTCCTAGCAAAGTATCTATTGATGACTATACTCGTATGGTTTGGTTATTGCTATGCAACTTACTTTGCACATTGTTTTACGAGTAATCGGCGAAAACTCGATTTTCATACAATGAACGCTTCAAAGCTACAAGAATGTTTCGCCGGCATTGCTATTTATGTGTGTAATAATAGTTGTCGAAACAGGTAGATGTTGTGCAGCATGCAAGTTGGTAATGCATGCTTGCATGCATGCATGCAGACATGCCAAAGCCCAAGTGCAGCTGAAAAGCAGGCAGACATGGATTCAATGGAAGTAACGAATGCTGGTAGTTTGGTACCGTTCTTCTTTGAAGTTACAATAATTCTATTGATGTTTTATTTATAGATGAGTGAGTACCAGGTGGTAGGTATCTTTTGGTTGGGCAATAACACCTTCAAGTTTGCATAACCCGAGAACAACGGTTACAAGCAGTGCACTGTGATTGCTTAGGAGTCACGGTTATAGTGGAATTAGGAGTTAAGCAGGCACGGGAGAACTGCTTTTCACCTTGAGATTGTATATTCGGTATGTAGTTCGAAACATATTTTGACTTAACTGTTGCATTCTACAGAATCTCGGTAATTTAATTCGCAGCCATGATTTATGCAGGATTTGATTTCAGATACGTGTATATAATAGCTACAGTCATTAAGTTTACAAAAGAATAGAACGATACCCTCTTGAAAGGTCTGGGGTAAAAAACTAGACACGTTTACCCAAAAAATCAGATTATATAGAAGACAGCAAATTCCTTAGAACTCAATATTAGTTAAATTTGTTTAATGAAAGCATGATTTGTCAATTGAAAACGTTCACTCTTCGCAGGAAAACTTCTCAACTTGTTTGCTTTTCAACCTCTTAACACAACACAACTATTATTTGAATTCTAAAAACAATGAATACATTTTCGTATATGACCTAAAAGCTGCGATATTATACTATATGTATGTATATACATGAAGTTAAGCTTCTTACTTTCTCCCATTGTAAACGAACTCGTTCATATTGAGAAGAAACGCTACCCAATTAAAGCCTTATGGCTTTAATATAAGTTTTCCATATTGTTTTCTTTCTTGAAGACACAGAGATGGAGCATTGCAAAGATATCGGTGCACAAACATAACTGCCTATGTACTTGCAGCGGAAACAGAAATTAATGATTTTTCTTTTTCTTAGGGAGGTTTACGCCCTGAGAAAGGGGCTCCCTAACTACCTATATGGGCTACTTACTAAAAAGCTTTTCTGTCAACCTGAGAACTTAGCCTGGAAACGTGTCACATTACTTTGGGCAGGCTCCGTTTTTCTATGTCTCATGATACCATTGAGTTGAAGGCACTCCTCTTAAAGCGGAAGGGGAGAGGGATTGCCAGTAAAGACCCCTCCACCTTCAACGTCTCCAAGCGCTTCTTTTCTGCGATTAGCACTTCCCGAACGTAAGATTCCACATGATTCCATTTTTCAACAGATCTGGGCATCTCTCCGACTAGAATATCTGTAGAGAGATTTATTTTTTTCTTTCATGTGGTGGCCTCGTCTCTATCGTGCAGGAAATATCTGGCAGGTGTCGTCAACCTCTCTAGCATAGATCACACAATCGAGAGACCGTGAATCATCAATCTAGTGCAGATGCCAGACGCCTTATGTCTTCGGGAGTCCCAAGCTCAGGGCGTAAACAGTCTTCGCCTGCCTACCACAAAAACACTATACCTGACTTCCATCCTTCGCTGACCTTCTTTCGTTTTATAGTGCATACTTCGGTCCATCAAACAAGCCTACGAATTTACATAAGATATTCTGGAGCTTGCAAAGGGTTGTCCCATGTAACGGAATCGAACGTATATTCTAAAGCAATATCAAGGGTCACGAGCAAAGCATCTCGTCATATCGGTCAGACCGGCTTTAAGCTCTGCCCGTTGGACCTCACTCGCCATCTCTGTAATCACATCAATGATGGAGCGCGTTACTCAAAAGTAATACTACCGCAGAAATCGGTCCCCAGTATTACATATTGTGTCAGCGAGTCTTCTCTTGATGGGTTTTTCGAGCACTTTCCAATAGTGTCTAGCAAAAATAATTCAATCAATCAAAAAGTCTGTGTGTTCAGTATCGGACCCAGCTTTATCAATACAGGCAAAATCAACCAATGTCTAGCCTCAAGGAGAAATGCCCGTCTGGTCCTTTAGCAACAGCTTAAACGTGCCTGCTTAACAGGATAGCAGCAGCAAACAGCATTCGTAATGCAGCCAAATTGCCCCAATCATGCAGAAATAATTTAACGTGGCCTCTCAACAGTTACTAGGAGTAAGTCGTTGTTGAAGCCACTAACCATTATTCAGCAACCAGCGGTTTCAGAATCTGTCTGGTACCTCATCAACTGCACAATAAGACATGCAGCAATAGGCAACGTTCGTAATGCAGCCAGATTGTTGCAATTATGCACAAACAGTTGAACCTAGTCAATCAATGGTGACTAGGAACAACTCACTGTTGAAGCGGTTTTCGATTAATTTCTTGAAATCTGATTAAATTATCATCTGCCTACTGATTGCATCATCCAACAGCTGGAGAGCGATTCCAAAGAAAATACCTACTCGAATTCCATGTCAGGGATCGAGTGACCACATTCCCTCAGCAGATTTGGATTCTCCAGTTTTTCGTGCTTCTATGCCTTTGAACCATGTCTTCATCACTAGCGTGGCGTACGAAACTTCTGTTGAAGACCTAAAACGTTTCGTCACCAAAAGGTTTCGATCATCATCAGGACAAATTGACGAACAAAGTAGTTACCTCATATATTTTGGTGATTTCTGCAAGTACTGATATTGTCCTGAATTCCGATTATTGGCCTGCTGTTGTACTTGTTAGGCCATTAGTAACGAGCAGAAGATTTTTTTGCCTAGCTCTAGTCACATGCAATGCTAATGAATATTCTTACAATCATAATATTTATCGCACTGTATCCTCTTTAAACCACGATGAATCTTCTACAAACCTTAATAATGTTCAACTGAGCTTCGCTTTCATTAATAATCAGTATTTTTTCCTAAAATGTACGAAGGTTGAAGACTAAGCTTGAGGAACTCTTTGATTCCTACCAGCTTAGTAAATTAGTTCACAATTAGCTATCTCATCGGGGAACGACTGGAGGATATAGCATCCACGATGAAACAAATGACAACAACCAGCGCCTGATTGACTTTGCATGTAGCAGAAATCTAGCCATACGCTCGACATGCTTCTCACATCGACAGACTCATAAAATAACCTGCATATTACCGGATGGGAACACACGAAAACCAAATCGACCATGTTCTGATCCAACAATGTTGGGCCTCGAGCATACTTGACGTCCGCACATACCGAGGAGCCAATTACTTGATCAAGTTAACCGATCGATGTCGTATTTCAAAGGTCCCGAAGACCAGCCCGCAACAAAATTTGACATCGAAAGGCTCCACACGGCGTCTCTGGCAAAAAATTTTAGGCAGACCCTCGACAACCAGCTGGCTCCCATCTTATCAGAGGCATCAGTGAAAACAAGCAAGGAACTCTGGATGGAAGTGAAAGCGGCTCGGCTATTAAGACCGTGGCAGAACACAAAAACAGACATCAAGAACGACGCAAGAGAAATGATTGGTTCGATGATGAGTGCCAGAATGTGTTAGACAATAAGAATTAGGCGTAGATTACGTAGGTAGAAACACCAAAACAAAGAGACCCTAACCCAAATATCCGCTAATATATTGAACGCCTTTGAACAACGCATCCTGAGGCAAATAATCGGAGCGAAGCTAGACGGGGATCAATGGCGAAGTCGATACAACCGTGAGCTGTATGAAATTTCGACGAGCCGGAGGTTTCAACGATTGTAAGACTGCGGAAGCTGCGATGGGCTGGCCACATGAATAGTATGGACGAACAACAGATACCCAAAAAGGTATTCATTGGGAGAACTGAAGGCCGGAGACTAGTGGGGAGACCGAGGAAACGTTGGTTTGATTCGGTCAACGAAGCCAGTTCATCGCTGCTCGGATTTCCAAGTTGGAGGACGCGGTTAATGGACCGAGACAGTTGGAGGCGCTATTCGTACGAAGCGAAGGCCCAAAAGGGGCTGTAGTGCTACGAAGAAGAAGAAGAAGAAAAAGAATCAGCGTACGAGAATGCGTAGGTAGGAAAACCAGGACGAAGAGAGAACCCTTTGAAAATCTGAGAAGAGTAGCAAATAAGGTGATTCGAATTAATGACGACCAGTTGAGAAGCATCGGTGTGACTCTAGCGAGCAACAATACAAGACAAGCATACAAAGTAGTGAAAGGCTGGAACGAGGTTATCAGCCCAAGACCACGCTCTACCGTGATGACATTGGCAGCATAATCGCCGATGAAAACAGGATCAAGGCAAGATGGGCATCATATTTCAAGAACCGCCTCAATCCTCCACACATCTCCAGAGCCTATACATATCCCCGGAGTTCATCGATTGGCTCCGCCAATTTTGGATGAAGTTTGTTTCAATATCAAAGTCCAAATGAATATAAAGCGCCGGGCATCGATGAGATTTCAGTGGAGCTCATTAAATATGGTGGCAGCAGTGTTCTGAAAGCCATCCATAAAGTAATCCAGCACATTTGGAAAGAAGAACATATGCCGAATGAGTGAAGGCAATCAATTATATTCCCTGTCCACAAGCAATTGACAAGTTACAGTTCGAAAACTATAGAGGCATATCACCACTTTGCACGGCGTGCAAAATATTTTCAAAGACCAAAGCAAATAAAATCAGATCACATGCCAACACTATTATTGGGGAGTATCAAGGTGGCTTTAGAGTAGGTAGATCGACGATAGACAACTGTTTACAGTCAAACAGGTACTTGAGAAATGCTGGGAGTTCAACATAGACGTACACCAAGGTTTACGCCCAAACATACGCCTGTATTGCTCATAACGTACTGTACCAAATAATTCTTTGCTTTGGTATCCCAGCCAAATTAGTCGGTCTTACCAAAATAACAATGACTTCGACAACCTTGCAAGACTGCATCAATAACCACCTCACTACTGCCTTTGACACAAATATCGGACTAAAATAGGAGGATGGGCTGGTCCCATTGCTATTCAATTCGGCTCTGGAGTATATCATAAGAAAACTACCTTTCGATACGAGAGGCACAAAAGTTTACAAGTCGGGCCAAGTGGTAGCCTTTGTGGACGACATCAATATTTTGTCACGATCGTTAACAACCGCCAAAGAACTTTTCCTGAAACTCGACAGTGAAGCTATACTAGTCGGGCAACAAATCAATGAAAATAAATCAAAGCTCATGACGCAGGAGAGGAAATATATATCAAATTGTAATGTGACGACTACGCCCAGGAATCGAAGTGATTCCGATCCCGAACCCTTGTAACCTGCCAGATGGATATGTCCTCGAAGTGCCAGCGGACTTCATCTGTTGTGCGGATATCGTTGTGCAGAAAATATTTTTTTTTCTGTCCAAATATTTAGATCCGTGGATATAAATATTCGGAATATAGAATTAATCCAACCCCGGCACATTTCGAGACATAGCCATCTGGAAATGCCCCTCCACCGTGGCCATCGAGAAAACTATGCCACTGGCGACATCTGAAGAAGCACATTTCCGCCATATGAAGTGCCATTCCACGCACATATGTTTTGTCCGAGGTGACAACCGGAAATTTTGACAGCCACATGGAGGCGCGAAACGTCATCGTAAAGTTCTTCATGAGAATATCGAAGGTATTACAAAACCAGCTATACGTCGTTTGGCGCGACGTGGTGGAGTGAAACGTATTCCCGGTTTAATCTATGAAGAAACGCGTGGTGTGCGTAAAGAGTTTTTGGAAAACGTTATTCGTGAGGCAGTGACATTCACCGGAGCAGAACATTAGGAAAGAGGTTAGTTTAGTTAATAACTAAAAAGAAAGTTAGAATTGACTCACAATCATGTGCCCTACAGCCGCCGCCGCCGTCGTCCAATTCGAAATACGGCCGCCGCTCTCTCCTCGTTGCTGCCGCGCGCTAAATAAATTTGAAAATAAAAATTCCATCTGAGAAATAAAAATTCAAAATAAATTTGATGAAACAGAGAATTGGGAACGCGGCGTAGAAAATGCATAAATAATTGTAGGAACGCGCGATTGAGGACTTGACTGGAGAGACTTGAAAGACCAAAGAAAAGGGTGAGCGTGGTGGAACGTGGAAAACAGTGCCTGTAGTCGCAAGGAGAAGCGAATCAGGGAAAATCTCGAGTGGATTGTGTAACTTTATGTTAGCCCAACGCAACACCAGCACCAGCAGCCATTGCCATCAAACTATTTTCGGATTACTTCCATCGCTGACATCGTGCAAGGGACACAAGCAAGCAAGCAAACACGGCGACGAACCGAGTGCCTAGAAAAATGCCAAAAAGGACAACATCATCAAACTGGTGACTTTCCATTGCCAGCCGGTTGGGATATTGCCCGCGATTACGACGGCAAAGTCTACTACATTAACCACAATAACAAGGAGACAACGTGGTTGGATCCTAGAGACAGGTGCGTGCCTTTGTCGTCAACCATGCCACAGATTCCATGAATTTTACAATGATTAGGAATTTATGAAAAAAAAAACCAAAATAAATTACTAACAAATTATAAAAGACAAAAATGTATTAACCGGACTAAAACTGTTCGATTTTCTTGATATAATTTTTAAACATGTATTATTAGATGAAAATCGGGGGCATGTCAAAAGATGGTATAACATGAATGTCAACTAAACACTATTCTTTAAATCCAATGAAATCTTTTAAAACTTTAATCAATGATTTCAAATGACAACTGATATGCGATAATTGAATGAGCTTTCTTGGAATAATTATAAGAAGTAAAATTAAAAATCAACACTTCAAACGTAAACAAGCTTCATATGAAGAAAACGTCAAGCTAACATAACTTGAACATAAACTAAATAAACTAAAAATCTCAATGATTAGTGAATCGAGTACTAAATTCAGAAAAAAAATACTAAACTTAAATGAAACAATTAAATGTTAGAATAAATGAATGAATGTCTTACAAAAAAAAATGATAACTGAATATATTCAATGAGATATCGGAAATTATACCATTTAAAATACACAACGTAAGCACTAATTTTTCTAGTTTTCACAATAAGTAAAATATCAAAAATCATATTATAGACAGATACATTTCACTATTGATAAATCCCGGTTTTCCGCACAATTTAAGTTTTCTGAGAAAAAGTAATAGACACAAAAGTAGTCTTTATAGTGTTCAACAACCCATACAATACTTTTCTTTCGCAATTTCAATATTTATATGACACCATAATTTTCTTTAATGTATCCCAACTTTGAACGTTATTTTCGTATAATTTACTTCGGATTCAAATTAACTTTGTATTTATTGTCATATGTAGGACATTCGAACCTATTTTGTTTTCAATCGAATCAAGACATTGGTGTGTCAGTCTCAGAAAGTTTAGCTTATATTCAGGAACAAGGTATCCCTGAAAGATAGGAACACAGAATACGATAATATTAAACAATGCCATTGATTTATTTGTTCAACGAGGCCTAGCCCAACGTAATGTGTCAAATGGTTCCAAGCTTGGTTCTTAGTCCGATAGAAGAGGCGTGTGTTAGATAGTCCAGAAGTTCTGCGCTCCGGGAGGTCTCACGCTCAGGGCGTAAATAGTATTCAACTCACTACTACAAAAATATTATTTGTTTTAACTCTGTTTCCTTTGAGTGATTTTCATGTTACTGATTTAAATCATTTGTTTCGTCCGTATTTTGAGTCCTAGCTTTTCACGGTTTCTTCGAAAAAAAATATATTTTAAATACTGAGCTTCAGTAACGCATTTTAGTCTAGTGAAAGTCGAGAGATTTTATATCGAATCGCAAATGTTGGGAGATTTATATTCATGACTTGATTGCCGATAGATGTAAAACAGCTAATAAAATGACTTTCCAAGCCCAACGGAGTATTCAACAGTTCAAAACCATTTTTGCTTTGTTCATTCGTTTTCCATATCGTATCTGTTAAATCAAAACAATTTATCATATGTTTTACACACACATAAACCCATGTTAGCTTACTCGAAAGAAAGAACAAAATTCAAATCGTAAATCTGCAACTGATACTCTCTCCTTAAGTTATTAGATTTTTGGGTTCATCTTTGAAGAGAAATTCCTGTGTATAGCTTAAACTAGGAAGCTGATGTTTCTGCATTATTTTCCACTTTTTAACTTACGTCGCTAGTACATAGCTTAATTTGATTAGTTGATTGCAATATCTCGTTGAACTTAGTCGCTAAACAAAAGATATGATATGCAAAAAAGTTTCGAAGAAATGAGAATAAAAAGTGCTAACTATAATATTAGATGCTAGATGTTAGCTGTTATGAAGATAATCAGAAAACCAAGTTCCACAAGTTGCTGCCCCTGATTTCATTTCTTTACTGCACAATCTCTAATTCACTTATATTTACTTTAGCTATTTTACCTCTTATTTATCCCGGAATCGTATCCATATAGTTTTTTTCTTAGTTTGTAAATAATATCGGTATAACCTTATTCACAACATGTTTGGGGAAGTTCTTTGTGTTTTTTTCTGATAATATTAGGATATATTTTTAAATCTTTTTAATTACCGCGAATGACTTATGTATAATGTTTCCATGTTCAGACATTAATCAAAACGCACTTCTTTTGCATTCGGCTGTCTTCCTCATAAAGAAAAGAACTATATTTACATAATATCGCCGTCTTTTAAATGAAAATTGTTTGCCATGTTTCTTATTTTTTTATTGAATTTTTAAGGTTTATTTAATGAGAAAAATAAAAAAATATGGAACAAAAAAATCAATGAATTATATACTGGGATATCATGTACGATAAAATAAGTAAAGAAAAGACAGTTCTTTTGATATTAGCTTTTCGCATATATATACAATATTTTCATTTTTCTGTTTGTTTTTCTTTTCAAAATACACTTATACACACATAATAAATATATTTTAAATTAAGTAAAAATAATATTTGATATGAGGGTAAATATCATAATTTGATTTTGTTCAGCTCTTATGTCCCCTCTCATTGTCATTATTCAACATAGATTGCCCAGGATATATAAGAATATATGATATGTAAGAATTGAATAAACTAAGAATGAATTGCTAATTTAACCACGACTTTCCTTTTCAGTGACTCTTCTTTTTCAGTGGGAACAGAGAGTGTAGGGTAAGTATGCCGTCGCGAGGGTAGGGTTTCTGCAAATCCGCTGAAGTCGGTTTCGCGTCGCGCGCGGTACGCGGTACCTTTGCTTGTTTCGCCATTTCTTTAGAGTAGTTTTCTTCGGTTTAAGTTCGAGTAGTATTTTTTTCGGTACCGCGTCGGTGAATCGGTAACGCGCCTGTGGATTTTTGTAGCGTTTTTGATTTGAGATCTGTGGATAGATCCCATCCAGAACTAACGTAATGTAGGTTTCTCGTTCTGGATGAGTGAATGTTGACGCGTTTAGAAAACGGGCAATTTCAGGTGACTGAAATATTGTAGTTGAGCGTAATCCATTCGGAGACCCGCGACCGAAATCCTCTCCGAACTAGCTGGCCGACAAGCAGTCACCGCGTGAATGGATTACGGTGCACGGATTGGTTGACCTGTTGGTACCATCCGTTGGCACTACTCAGACTTAACGTCTAGAACCGATGAGAGGTCGGTTCCGCGTTCGAGTTGAAGAGAGAAAATCATTACAAATGGCGCCCAACGTGGGGCCCAAAAACATCCTAAGGGGGAAAGAACTTCGCGTCTTCTGACGAGTTGGTCCTTTACGGAGGATGTAAGGTACTTTGGTACTCGAGTCCCACTATCAGGAGCAGTGGAATTGTGTGATACACATTAGAGGTCGCTTCACGTGAGTTGTAGCTTCCGCTCTCCTTTGTTTGATTTTTTTTTTTCGCGACAGAATCCTTCCGATGTGTTGTCCCAGGTTAACCCCTGTAAGGACCTTCTATTTTCTTGATGGAACTGCCAGTCTGATGGGTTTACCTATCAGCATGGACTCTCAAGAAAATAGAAGGCTACCTTGCCTTTATGTCGCGGAAGGATTCTAACTATTTCTTATGCGTGTTAGACGAGTGGTATCGGTTCAACGTTCGATGGCGTATGCTGGAGTTGCGAAGCCCGGAATGCTTCCACGCGTCGGGAATTTTGACCGCGTACAAAGTCGTTACGGTAGCTCTACCACTTGTCTCGTCGAGTCACTTTAACGTAGTTTAGAGACGGTTTTTTTTTTGTAATGTATGAGGGTATGGGGTTAAATTTCGTAAATCGACCAAAAGCACCCTTTCTTCGGCAGATTACCACGCACTCTCTTTTCCCGTTGAAGGAGTCGACCACTGGAAAGGAAAGTATATACTAATTAAATTTTTTTTTCCTTTTTACGTAAATAGCTCGCCACTATCGGCCACTAAAGTATTTTTAAGCCTTTAGTCATATTATATAATTACATTTTTTCTTTTTTTTCGTCACTAAGACATAGCACCCACCCAAAACCAGCAAAAATCAAAGATGGCAACGAAGCGGACCCCAGACAAGCGTTGGACCAGATCCAAAACGGTCCAACCAGCTAACTGCGGGATCTGCTTCGAAGACGTAGTGGAGGGCGTACACAGCGTGCGATTGGATTGTGGACATTTATTCCATCGTGCCTGTGTACAACAGCTCCTCCTCACGTCAGAGCTGTGTCCCTTATGCCGGCGACCCATAGATCGGTCTGCCCTAGACGCCCCCTCGGAACGCCCCTACCAACGCGTGGAGCAGTGGCGAAAGGAGCTCCAGAAGCCGAATCGTCACAACCACTCTTAGACCTGCAAGGAGCAGTAGGCGGTGAAGTTCCGGCTGCAAGTGTCGTGTCCGAGGTGACAACCATGCCTTCCGCCCACTCCATTGACACCCTCGTGGCGTTGATGAGGGATATGTCGGAGAGGATTGGCAACCTGGAGGGAAAGATCCAGAATCTCCCGTTGAGCCAACCCCCCAGCCGCGTGAGAACTCCGCTTGGCTGGGAGCCAAATCCCAGTGTGGCGATGCCCCCCTCCCGACAATCCGAGCAATGGGTCCCACCCCCAAGGAACTCGGGAATGGATCCCAGAGCTCCCGAATACAGACCGCGACACAGTACCGGACCTCCGTTGGTACCTCCAGCCCCCGAGGCAGTTCAGTACAACAGGTCAATCGAGGATGTGATTCCCCCCGGGAACGCATTGGCACCTTTTCGAGACCCGACGCCTCGTATCATGGAGAGTTGGCGCCTGAACTTTACAGGGTTCAACGATATGATATCGGCGGACCGGTTCCTTTTCCGGATTCAGGCGTTGGTGTCCAGCACCCTGGGAGGTGATTCCTCGGCCTTCCTCCGGCATGCCCATCTTTTGTTCAGCGGCGACGCTGCCGACTGGTACTGGAGCTTTAAAGAGTCAACGCCACGTCCCACTTGGCACTCTTTCAGTGCAGCCTTCCGCAATCGATTTGAGGATGGCTTCACTGAGAGAGAGCTAAGAGAGCAAATAAAGAAACGGAAACAAGGCGCTCACGAACCGTTCGACCAGTACTACACAAGTATAGTGAGATTGAGCACTCGCCTGCGAAATACCATGCCCGAGGACGAATTAGTAGAAATTATCAGAGAGAACATGCGCTGGGATCTCCAGAACAGCCTGCTACATTTTCCCATCAACACCATACAGGGATTGCGCCTCCATGCGCGTAGACAAGAACACTTGGATGAGCGACGAGGTACCTTCCGCCCACAACCTCGCATAACGGGACCAAATCCCCGAAATCATCACACCGCGGAGTTGATGGCAGCAGACCACCTGCTTGCTGATCCAGTACCAGTACCGAGGAGCGGAGCACCACCGGAGCTTGAGGACCCAGCATTGATTGATCGACCCTCCCTTGAAGCACTTACAAGCCCGACGGTCTGTTGGAACTGCCGACAACCGGGACATCGGTTCTACGCATGTCCAGCGGAGCCGACGCTTTTCTGCTACCGCTGCGGGAAGGCCGACACATACGCACCTGACTGTGCAAATTGCAAAGGGCGAAAAAACTTGCCACCGAGTGCCGCGACCACCCGTCGGCACTCCTAGACCCCGGACGAACCAATCCAGACCCCATCACCAGCTATGACCCAGCTCCCAACATGACTCCAACTCTGCTGACTCGCACCGCTAAACACAGTTCTCCCGAAGTTCCACAACCGACGCCGTCCTTCGCCGAGGCCAATGCGCAGGGAAATGATAGCGAGACGAAGGCTCCTTGGCATGTAAAACCTTTTCATGTCAGGTTGCGGAATTATTTGGCTACTCGACAGCGCATCTTCCATGAGGAATTGGCCACAACTGTCCCACCGCGAAGCAAGCGAGCCACGCGTCGGATGCGGAGCTTCTGGAGAAAAGTCAGGCAGTCGAGACAAAGGTTGAAGGACATATACTTAGACGAATTATTGAGGGATGATGTTCGGCCATATGCGTCAGTACACCTCCTGCAAAAACGAGTATCAGGCTTAGTCGATACGGGAGCCAGTGTGAATTGCATATCTGCCGAGTTTGCAGGGGAGGTACTGGCAAAGCACGCGGACCAAATCCGTCATTTCACCTCCTGGTTAAGCACGGCGGACGGAACTCGTCACTCTGTAGTGGGAAAAATTATGACGGATGTCACCTTTAAAGGGGTAACTAAACCTATGGAATTTTTCATCATACCTCAGTTAACCCAGAATCTTTATTTAGGAGTGGATTTCGTTCGAAAATTTAACTTGGCCCCGGCACTATTTTCCAGTTCGACCCTGGAGTCCGTCACCACCGTTCCTGACCAATCTCAACCCACTAACTTATTACGGCATACACTGGATGTAACTCAGCAACTGCGTCTCGACTCGGCTATATCGGCTTTTCCCTCGCACGAGAAGGAAGGTCTCGGGCGGACTGCCCTGGTGTTCCACACTATAGATGTGGGGGATGCTAAACCCATAAAACAGAGACATTTCGCCATATCTCCGGCGAAGGAAAAATCGTTATATGCCGAAGTGGATCGAATGCTAGCATTAGGCGTAATCGAAGAATCACAGAGCGCGTGGGCTTCCCCAGTCACCTTAGTGGTCAAGCCGAACAAGGTCCGGTTATGCTTAGATGCCAGACGCTTGAACGCCGTCACAATCAAGGACGCATATCCTCTACCGTTGATCGAAGGCATTTTGAGTCGATTGCCTAAAGCCCATTTCATCACGAGCTTAGACCTCAAGGACGCCTTCTGGCAAATTCCTTTAGACCCCGGTTCAAAGGAGAAAACAGCCTTCACAGTCCCAGGCCGGCCCTTATATCAATTCGTGACCATGCCATTCGGATTGTGTAATGCCCCCCAAACAATGACGCGCCTTATGGACAAGGTGATACCACCTCATTTGCGGCACCAAGTTTTCGTTTACTTGGACGATCTGTTGCTTATAACCGAGACCTTTGACGAACACATCGACCTGCTTCAGGAGGTGGCTCTACACATCCGGAGGGCAAGATTAACCATCAACATAAGGAAGAGCCAGTTCGTGATGACGGAGGTGAAGTATTTAGGTCACATCATTGGGCATGGGCATATCAAGACCGATCCGGAAAAGACTCAAGCGATTGACGTTTTTCCACTACCCAAGACTACCAAACAGTTACGCCGATTCTTAGGGTTATGCGGATGGTACCAGCGTTTTGTACGTGACTATGCCACCATTACCACTCCTTTGACCGACATGCTGCGTAAGGGACGTAAATTCGTCTGGGAAGAGCCCAGCTTGCGAGCCTTTGAAGAGCTAAAGAAGAGTCTGACTACGGCCCCCGTACTGCACAGCCCGGACTTTGACAAACCGTTCTCAATCCATTGTGACGCGAGTCAACATGGGGTGGGAGCAGTCTTAGTCCAGGTTGCACAAGACGGCGAGGAGAGACCTATAGCCTTCATGTCTCACAAGCTGAACCCAGCCCAGCGAAATTACACGGTCTCCGAGCAAGAATGTTTAGCCGCGGTGTTGGCAGTGAAACGCTTCCGAGCCTATGTGGAGGGACACACCTTTGAAATCGTTACGGATCACGCTTCTCTGAAATGGTTAATGAGCCAGACTGATCTCAACGGCAGATTGGCCAGGTGGGCACTGAAACTACAGGCATTTGACTTCACAATTCGCCACCGAAAAGGAAGCCAGCATGTAGTCCCCGACACCCTATCCAGAATGTTCGCCCCTGAAGGAGCCGAGTTGGTCCAAGAGGACGACAGCCCCCAATTGATCGATTTGGACCATCCTGCCTTCAAGTCAGCCAGCTACACCCAACTGATTCACACTATCCAGAATCAACTGTCCCAGCTTCCTGAACTGCGGTTGACGGATGGATTTATTTATAAGCGGATGGGACACGCATCCGGAGACCCCATACAAGAAGAAGAACAGTGGAAGTTGTGGGTGCCCGAAGAATTAACCACTGATCTTATCAGACGGGCTCATGACCACCCATCAAGTGCGCACGGCGGATACGGTCGTACACTTAGGCGGTTGAAAACCTGTTTCTTTTGGCCTAAGATGGCCCAACAGATAAAAGCGTACGTAGCCTCTTGTGAGCTATGCAAGTGCACTAAAGCGCCCAACACCATCCTTCGGCCACCCATGGGTAAGGTTGAGGTCCCCGAACGCGTGTTCCAGCGCTTGTACATTGATCTTATCGGTCCTTACCCTCGATCTGCTTCTGGTCACACGGGAGCTGTCGTGGTCCTGGACCAGCTCTCCAAATTCCCTATCATAGAGCCACTACGTAACATGCACACTGGACCAATAACCAGCTTTTTGGAGAACCGAGTCTTTCACATGTTTGGAGTTCCGGAGAAACTTGTCTCCGACAATGGGGTCCAGTTCACCTCCAGCAAGTTCCGAGACCTAAAGTCCAAATACGGCATCATCCACCAACGAACTGCCGTCTATTCACCACAAGCCAACGCATCCGAACGACTGAATCGTACGCTCATAGCGGCCATTCGCGCCTATGTCCACCCGAATCAGAGGGACTGGGATCGCAAATTGTCCGCCATCACTAGTGCGCTGCGCTCGTCGTACCACGCCACGACCGGCATTTCGCCGTATTTTGCAGTGTTCGGCCAGTACATGATCGGTCATGGGAGCGCTTACCGGCTATTGCGGCAGCTGAAATCGCTAGAGGACCCAATCGTGGTTCTAGAACCGCACGAAAAGCTCCAACTTCTGCGAGATCAACTGCGGGAGAAGATTGAAGAAAGTAGACGGATGGGAGAGGAGCGGTACAACTTGCGATCTCATCCTTCTGGCTTTAAGGCCGGCGACGAAATATATCGTCGAAACTTCCGACAGAGCGATGCCACCCGCCATTACAATGCCAAACTAGACAAGAAATTCGTGAAGTGTCGAGTCATGCAAGTCATAAGCCCCACCCGGTACCTCATCGCGGACATGACTGGTAAGACCCTGGGAATTTACCACGCAAAAGACCTTAGACGATGAAGTGCAACTAATTCCCACGAGAAACCTTGGCTTATCCCAAATCTCTGCCTAGACGAAGGCCTCCGAATAACACCTGACTTCCTACTATATAGTCACTGTCGAGTCTTCACGAACAGGGTTGTAGCCTATCCTTCGAAACGGATCTTCGACCCGCCACGTCCCTAACCAAGACCTTTTACAAAGGAGACGGGATCGTAATTACTTCGATTTTGGGGGGGGGAATGTGTAATGTGACGACTACGCCCAGGAATCGAAGTGATTCCGATCCCGAACCCTTGTAACCTGCCAGATGGATATGTCCTCGAAGTGCCAGCGGACTTCATCTGTTGTGCGGATATCGTTGTGCAGAAAATATTTTTTTTTCTGTCCAAATATTTAGATCCGTGGATATAAATATTCGGAATATAGAATTAATCCAACCCCGGCACATTTCGAGACATAGCCATCTGGAAATGCCCCTCCACCGTGGCCATCGAGAAAACTATGCCACTGGCGACATCTGAAGAAGCACATTTCCGCCATATGAAGTGCCATTCCACGCACATATGTTTTGTCCGAGGTGACAACCGGAAATTTTGACAGCCACATGGAGGCGCGAAACGTCATCGTAAAGTTCTTCATGAGAATATCGAAGGTATTACAAAACCAGCTATACGTCGTTTGGCGCGACGTGGTGGAGTGAAACGTATTCCCGGTTTAATCTATGAAGAAACGCGTGGTGTGCGTAAAGAGTTTTTGGAAAACGTTATTCGTGAGGCAGTGACATTCACCGGAGCAGAACATTAGGAAAGAGGTTAGTTTAGTTAATAACTAAAAAGAAAGTTAGAATTGACTCACAATCATGTGCCCTACAGCCGCCGCCGCCGTCGTCCAATTCGAAATACGGCCGCCGCTCTCTCCTCGTTGCTGCCGCGCGCTAAATAAATTTGAAAATAAAAATTCCATCTGAGAAATAAAAATTCAAAATAAATTTGATGAAACAGAGAATTGGGAACGCGGCGTAGAAAATGCATAAATAATTGTAGGAACGCGCGATTGAGGACTTGACTGGAGAGACTTGAAAGACCAAAGAAAAGGGTGAGCGTGGTGGAACGTGGAAAACAGTGCCTGTAGTCGCAAGGAGAAGCGAATCAGGGAAAATCTCGAGTGGATTGTGTAACTTTATGTTAGCCCAACGCAACACCAGCACCAGCAGCCATTGCCATCAAACTATTTTCGGATTACTTCCATCGCTGACATCGTGCAAGGGACACAAGCAAGCAAGCAAACACGGCGACGAACCGAGTGCCTAGAAAAATGCCAAAAAGGACAACATCATCAAACTGGTGACTTTCCATTGCCAGCCGGTTGGGATATTGCCCGCGATTACGACGGCAAAGTCTACTACATTAACCACAATAACAAGGAGACAACGTGGTTGGATCCTAGAGACAGGTGCGTGCCTTTGTCGTCAACCATGCCACAGATTCCATGAATTTTACAATGATTAGGAATTTATGAAAAAAAAAACCAAAATAAATTACTAACAAATTATAAAAGACAAAAATGTATTAACCGGACTAAAACTGTTCGATTTTCTTGATATAATTTTTAAACATGTATTATTAGATGAAAATCGGGGGCATGTCAAAAGATGGTATAACATGAATGTCAACTAAACACTATTCTTTAAATCCAATGAAATCTTTTAAAACTTTAATCAATGATTTCAAATGACAACTGATATGCGATAATTGAATGAGCTTTCTTGGAATAATTATAAGAAGTAAAATTAAAAATCAACACTTCAAACGTAAACAAGCTTCATATGAAGAAAACGTCAAGCTAACATAACTTGAACATAAACTAAATAAACTAAAAATCTCAATGATTAGTGAATCGAGTACTAAATTCAGAAAAAAAATACTAAACTTAAATGAAACAATTAAATGTTAGAATAAATGAATGAATGTCTTACAAAAAAAAATGATAACTGAATATATTCAATGAGATATCGGAAATTATACCATTTAAAATACACAACGTAAGCACTAATTTTTCTAGTTTTCACAATAAGTAAAATATCAAAAATCATATTATAGACAGATACATTTCACTATTGATAAATCCCGGTTTTCCGCACAATTTAAGTTTTCTGAGAAAAAGTAATAGACACAAAAGTAGTCTTTATAGTGTTCAACAACCCATACAATACTTTTCTTTCGCAATTTCAATATTTATATGACACCATAATTTTCTTTAATGTATCCCAACTTTGAACGTTATTTTCGTATAATTTACTTCGGATTCAAATTAACTTTGTATTTATTGTCATATGTAGGACATTCGAACCTATTTTGTTTTCAATCGAATCAAGACATTGGTGTGTCAGTCTCAGAAAGTTTAGCTTATATTCAGGAACAAGGTATCCCTGAAAGATAGGAACACAGAATACGATAATATTAAACAATGCCATTGATTTATTTGTTCAACGAGGCCTAGCCCAACGTAATGTGTCAAATGGTTCCAAGCTTGGTTCTTAGTCCGATAGAAGAGGCGTGTGTTAGATAGTCCAGAAGTTCTGCGCTCCGGGAGGTCTCACGCTCAGGGCGTAAATAGTATTCAACTCACTACTACAAAAATATTATTTGTTTTAACTCTGTTTCCTTTGAGTGATTTTCATGTTACTGATTTAAATCATTTGTTTCGTCCGTATTTTGAGTCCTAGCTTTTCACGGTTTCTTCGAAAAAAAATATATTTTAAATACTGAGCTTCAGTAACGCATTTTAGTCTAGTGAAAGTCGAGAGATTTTATATCGAATCGCAAATGTTGGGAGATTTATATTCATGACTTGATTGCCGATAGATGTAAAACAGCTAATAAAATGACTTTCCAAGCCCAACGGAGTATTCAACAGTTCAAAACCATTTTTGCTTTGTTCATTCGTTTTCCATATCGTATCTGTTAAATCAAAACAATTTATCATATGTTTTACACACACATAAACCCATGTTAGCTTACTCGAAAGAAAGAACAAAATTCAAATCGTAAATCTGCAACTGATACTCTCTCCTTAAGTTATTAGATTTTTGGGTTCATCTTTGAAGAGAAATTCCTGTGTATAGCTTAAACTAGGAAGCTGATGTTTCTGCATTATTTTCCACTTTTTAACTTACGTCGCTAGTACATAGCTTAATTTGATTAGTTGATTGCAATATCTCGTTGAACTTAGTCGCTAAACAAAAGATATGATATGCAAAAAAGTTTCGAAGAAATGAGAATAAAAAGTGCTAACTATAATATTAGATGCTAGATGTTAGCTGTTATGAAGATAATCAGAAAACCAAGTTCCACAAGTTGCTGCCCCTGATTTCATTTCTTTACTGCACAATCTCTAATTCACTTATATTTACTTTAGCTATTTTACCTCTTATTTATCCCGGAATCGTATCCATATAGTTTTTTTCTTAGTTTGTAAATAATATCGGTATAACCTTATTCACAACATGTTTGGGGAAGTTCTTTGTGTTTTTTTCTGATAATATTAGGATATATTTTTAAATCTTTTTAATTACCGCGAATGACTTATGTATAATGTTTCCATGTTCAGACATTAATCAAAACGCACTTCTTTTGCATTCGGCTGTCTTCCTCATAAAGAAAAGAACTATATTTACATAATATCGCCGTCTTTTAAATGAAAATTGTTTGCCATGTTTCTTATTTTTTTATTGAATTTTTAAGGTTTATTTAATGAGAAAAATAAAAAAATATGGAACAAAAAAATCAATGAATTATATACTGGGATATCATGTACGATAAAATAAGTAAAGAAAAGACAGTTCTTTTGATATTAGCTTTTCGCATATATATACAATATTTTCATTTTTCTGTTTGTTTTTCTTTTCAAAATACACTTATACACACATAATAAATATATTTTAAATTAAGTAAAAATAATATTTGATATGAGGGTAAATATCATAATTTGATTTTGTTCAGCTCTTATGTCCCCTCTCATTGTCATTATTCAACATAGATTGCCCAGGATATATAAGAATATATGATATGTAAGAATTGAATAAACTAAGAATGAATTGCTAATTTAACCACGACTTTCCTTTTCAGTGACTCTTCTTTTTCAGTGGGAACAGAGAGTGTAGGGTAAGTATGCCGTCGCGAGGGTAGGGTTTCTGCAAATCCGCTGAAGTCGGTTTCGCGTCGCGCGCGGTACGCGGTACCTTTGCTTGTTTCGCCATTTCTTTAGAGTAGTTTTCTTCGGTTTAAGTTCGAGTAGTATTTTTTTCGGTACCGCGTCGGTGAATCGGTAACGCGCCTGTGGATTTTTGTAGCGTTTTTGATTTGAGATCTGTGGATAGATCCCATCCAGAACTAACGTAATGTAGGTTTCTCGTTCTGGATGAGTGAATGTTGACGCGTTTAGAAAACGGGCAATTTCAGGTGACTGAAATATTGTAGTTGAGCGTAATCCATTCGGAGACCCGCGACCGAAATCCTCTCCGAACTAGCTGGCCGACAAGCAGTCACCGCGTGAATGGATTACGGTGCACGGATTGGTTGACCTGTTGGTACCATCCGTTGGCACTACTCAGACTTAACGTCTAGAACCGATGAGAGGTCGGTTCCGCGTTCGAGTTGAAGAGAGAAAATCATTACAAAATACACAAAATATCACACATTCCGAGTATATTGTCAAAAATGTTTGCGAATTTGTGTACCTAGGCACCAAAAGAACCAGAACCGGTGATGAAAGGGACGAAATACGCCCAAGAACACAGTTAAAAATGAGTGAAATTTCTGAAAAAAATTATTATGTTTTACAACATCATTACGATCAAGGTGAGAATGCATCGCAGGCTCGTGAAAAAATTTTAGGTGTCAACGGTCATGATACTTTATCAAAAGCTACTGCCAAGAGATGGTTCGCTCGCCTTTGTTCTGGAAATTTTGGTATCATGGATGCACGTCGCTCAGGTCGATCAATCACTGAAAAAGTTGATGAAATCTTACAAAAAATTGAAGAAGACCGACACATAAGCAGCCACGATATTGCTAAGGAACTCAATATCCATCACCAAATAGTTTTGAACCATTTGCGTAAGGCTGGATACCCAAAGAAGCTCGACGTTTGGGTGCCGCATGAATTAACATAACAAAATTTGGTCGGCCGAATTTTCATTTTCGAAATATTAATAAAACGCAACGAAATCGAGCCGTTTTTGAAGCAAATCATTACGGGCGATGAAAAATGGGTAAGATACGAGAATGTCGTTCGAAAAAGATCATGGTAAAAATAAAGGTGAATCATCACAAACGACTTCAAAGCCAGGATTGACACCAAATAAGGTCATGCTGTCTGTATGGTGGGATCGGAAGGGAATTGTTTATCATGAGGTGCTAGAACCTAACCAAACACTCAATTTGGCTCTGTACTGTCAGCAATTAACCAGATTGCAACAAGCAATTCAAAGAACCGGTCAGAATTGATGAATAGAAAGGGCATTGTCTTCAATCATGACAATGCCAGATCACACACATCTTTGATGACCTGGCATAAATTGACAGAGCTTGGCTGGGAAGTTTTGATGCATCTACCGTATAGTCCGGACCTTACACCATCAGACTACCATTCATTTCGGTCTCTGCAAAATATCCTTAATGAAAAGAAATTCACTTCAAAAAGGGACTATGAAAATCACTTGGCCAAGTTTTTCGCCGATAAACCACAGAAGTTCTACACAGATGGAATAACGGCTCTACCCAAAAAATGGCAAAAGATCATAGATAATAATAGAAAATATGTACTTAAATAAAATCCATTTTAAATAAAAGAAATATTGAATCGAAAAATGACAAAAAAAGGCTTTATACTTTTTAGAACATTTTATTCAGTTTTGACGATCTTGAAGACCAACTGCAAACAAAGGAAAACAAACCTCCAAGTAAAAAATCTATCATTAGACGTCTGCTATGCTATGGGTGTGTAACATGGACTTTAACCCAAGCATCTGCAAACATATTGGACGTTTTCGGAAGACGGGTCTTGAGGCAAGAAATCAGAAGCTAAATGGGGAGCAATGACGAATTTGATGCAAGCATAAGTTGGGTGAAATTTTCAACGAGCCGGAGGTTTCAACGATTGTAAGACTGCGGAAGCTATAATGGGCTGGCTTTTGGGGTTGTATGGCCGAATAATGGATATCCAAAATGGTATTCATTGTTAGAGCTGCAGGTTGGAGATCAGTGGGGAAACCCAGGAAATACTGGGTTCACTCGGTTGATGTAGATAATTTATCGCTGTTCGGAGTTTAAAATTGAAAGATTTGGTTGATGAAGCGAGGCAGTTTGAGCTGCGTTTTGTGGGAAGCAAAGGCCCCAGAAGGACGATAGTGTTACGAAGAAGAAGAAGAATCAATATCCTCTTGAATATCTTCCACTTCATCACTATCCAACAGGGCGACTTCAGGGCGCATTACAGGACTCATAACAAGCGGCAAATATCGTTCAAATTGTTGGCCCGAAATCTTGCATATATGTGTCTGGGCTGAAATCAAATATGTTGTTTGTGGATCATCGTTCGGCAAGTCACCTTGTGCATATCGCTTCAGAAGCAGACTCATCGCTTCATTTTCAATACGCGGAGCACCAATGCGATGACATACTCCTTCACCCGCTTGTGGGCCATCGGAGTAGCATTTTCTAACAACGAACCCATTACTTCCAAAACCAAAGGCTGCTATCCATAGTCAATTTCAGTGCAAGCAAACACTTTTGTGCACATTGCAAAAATCACTTTACTTTGTGGTCGCAAAAATTTCGGAAAACTTTCCGTCTTATCGATGAATAATTGTAATATGCTCTGACCATCTTGCTCTTCAATACTTTCTGCTGTCATCAACACTCAAATGTCATCACTTCAACACTCCTTGATCCTTCTTGTGTAGGAAAATTGATGCACTAACAGCTTGCATACCAACAATTTTTCGTCAAGTCTAGATATTGAGCTTCTTGATTGCCGAAAATGCCCATCGCCGAGGTAAAGATTATCAATGCAGACTCCACAGCGCAGTGGGAGCGTTTTCATATAAGAAGAGAAATGTCAAGAAGTCTGACCATTAATTGTTTCCATCTCCATCGATTCGGCCACTACTTCACACATTTTGCGTCGCAAATTTGTTGTGACATCTTGTTGAACGCCCAGTAGGACCTTTTGAAATAGTTAGCCTTTTGCTTCTTAAGTTAGCTCCATATAAAACTCCAAAAACTAGGATGTGAAGACACGCCCTTGGACAATAGCGTCCATAAGGCACGCTTCGTCCGTAATCTAGACATTGTGACATCGCGCGGTAAATTGTTGTATAAATTCTCAGCCTTCTGTCGAACTTCATTAACCGTTGATAATAGAAAATTTAGCAGCTGTCGGAATTAACTTGTTTGGCGGCTATTGGCTCGTTGTTCAAAAAACATTTCAAAAGTAAAGAACTGGTGTTCTGGAACGGAACGCCCTGTCCAGGCTTCACTAGAACCGGATGACGTTCTGTAGCAGCACTTGCACATGCGGGCGTATCGAAGACGCCCTTCGTCGAGCCTAACTATCTTAATTTAGATTACCTTAACGTAAGTTACCAAAAATCTACTTTACATTCGCTTTCTTCTTTCATATCTGATTATCATTCTGGTACTATCTCGTACTTAACTTTGCAAAAAGTGGACAATACACTGTAAAGTTCCCTAATCAAGTTTGGCTGAAAGAGGCACTATTCATACCACGCTACTCTGATCAAACGTCACTGGTGGTATTTGGAACGGCTGATCTAAGCTATTTCTCGATGGCCTGTAATAGTATGCCTCTATTTTCATAGATAGCTTGACCTTTACGATCTTCAAAGAAGTAATGGTCTATTATTTCTTTTGCAGACATCTTGGCCCAAGCAATAGCATCATGAACCAGTCATTCATATTTCTATTGCGGGTTTTAAGATAACCAGTAGCAAACATTCTGCTTATTTGTATGGTCATTCAAGTAAGAATTTGCTGGGTAAATGAATTAACTGTTGTCAAAATTATTAAGTCACGTTGTGTAATCACATGCAGAGACGATTTTTCGAGGCTCAAATTTGACGTCTTTTACAAATTGCAGACAAGGCTGCGAATATGAATCATATAAGCGAATAGCTGGAATAGCTATCTGTTCCAGGACTATCGGTCTAACTCTAAATAACATCTCCGAGGGTGGACAATAAAGACCCTGTAGCGCTACGTCTTACACGACCTTTTGAATTAGCACTACCAAGACTCAGCGGATTAATGGGCCCAATGTCACCAGAATACCGGCTCAAAGTAAGGGTTCTACCTTCACACCTACGTCAGTGAAGTAATGAGTTATTTCGACCGACATACTTATGAACATATAGACCCAAAGTACGGCTCAATACCCTGGTACACATGAGATTTCCCGCCAACTCAACAACCAGAAAGTTGTCGTACCGAAAGCTCTATTTACCAGGATGCCCCAGTGCCACTTTTACCCAGCACCGAACGTGAATGTCCAACGTGCTCTATTGCGCTATCTACGGTGACACCAATAATATCCAGTGGGAAGTCAGTGTTATGGGGCCAAGACGACCCAGCGGCCATAGGTGCATTCCTACAAAAGGCGGGAAATATGGCTTCCATAAACGTAGGAGGAGAAATGCGACCAGTTGATTGATATGCCCAAACGCTGTGTACCGGAAGAGCTCTGCGATGGTTCTGGCGTTTTGTTGACACTTCTTCAGGGCATGACTGGGAGACAGTGAGACAAGCCGCACTACGCGAATTTACACCCATAGAGAGCGATGCCATATCAAAACAGAGGTTGCGAAGTAGACGTCAACTGACTCACGAGACAGTGGACGACCAGCTTTTTGTTTCTTATTACAGCGCTCAATTAGCCCCATTCCTGATACAAAGTTCCTTGGTCTTTTGTGGGAGGAAATCAGGCCGGAGTTTCACGAAAAGTTGGTCTCCGCTCAACGCCATAACGTACATGTACTCCATGCTTCAACAAAGGAGTTAGAAGCCGTGCAATATTTTCAGCGAATAACACCTTAGAGTGAATACCTCAATCGAAGGGAGCAACCGGAACGACGGAACGTGCTGGAACTTTAACACAACTTACCCGCATTACCTGCGCCATCCTACCTCACATCATCCACAATATACGATGCGTCTGAGACCGTTCTTCCATAACATACTGAGCTGAAAGACCCCCATCAAACAGAAGTTCACGAACTGATGCCAAAGACACGGCCTGCTTCCTGTTGGGACTGTCGGCAGATAGGACATCGTTTTGCAGCCTGTCAGGCGGAGGCTATAATATTCTGTTTTCTCTGTGACAAACCCGACACCTATGCCCTAAATTGCACTAATTGCAGGAGATCTAAAAGCGACTGCCCAAACCGGTCAACAGCAATCGAAACTGACCCAGTAACGGACCATATTTCAATTCCATTTACTGACAATTCTGCTACGACCAGCTCGTCATCGGATGGAAACATAGCACCAGGCACTTCAATTCACTTGCTGAATCAAATGACAGAGGACGCCACACCTTACTCAAGAGGTCTCCGCAAAGACTACGACCCTCCGAGGTTCCGACCTAAACCGTTAAAGCTGTGCACCGACTTCAAACACCTTATCACGTCAGACTTCGTGATTATAATGACGACCGAGCGCGGATTTTTGCCACTGAAGAGATTGTTGAACGCCTACATAGAATAAAAGGCTCAAGTCAACGTTGGAGGGAGTTCTGGAGGAGAGTGCGCGTCCGATGCAAAACCTTAACCGTGTGCTATATTTGTGAAGTCACTTGTCAAGCTGATGGTCGAGTTCGTTATCGGCTTAATCGACACAGGCACAAACATTAGTTATCTTGCTTCTGGCTTCGGTGCCATCCAAGCAACAGTCGCTGCAGGCAGTGATACCAACTTATCCATCGTATGCACGAGAAGGCCTGGGACGCAGTAGCCATCGATGTTGAAAATAACAAGCCAATAAAACAGCGTCACTCTCCAGTATCGCAGGCGGTGGAAAAGCTGCTTTATGCTGAGATTGACCGAATGTTACAACTAGGTGTCATCGAAAAATCGCTAAGTGCTTGGTCATCTCACATCATCAAGCCAAATAAAGTTCGATTGTGCGTAGACACTCGAAAAATGAATGCGGTCATCATCAAGAATGCCTACCCGTTACCGCTCATAGACGGTATCAATCAATTGCCTAAGGCCCACTACATCTCCAGCCTCGACCTTAAAGACTGTCTCTGGAAAAAACGGCATTCATCGTACCAAGAAGGCCGGTCTAACGATTTGAGACGTTGCCTTTCGGCTTATACAATGCACTCCAGAAGAAGTGCTGTTTGATGGACAAGGTAGTACTACCGAACTTTAGACACCAGGTCTTTGTATATCTTGATGATCTGTTGATTACCGAAACTTTCACTGAACACGTCACCTTATTGCACGAAGTCGCTTTACACATTCGTAAAACAGGTCTCCCCATAAATGTGGAGAAAAGCCTGTTTGTCATGAAAGAAGTCCGTTATTAAGGACACGTTATCGGGAAAGATACCATCAAGACCGATCCGGACAAGACTTGCGCTATAAATGATTTCCCTCAACCTAAGACGGTCAAGCAGCTTGGGAGTATGTGAATGGTATCAGCGTGTCGTTCGAAATCATCCTACGCTCTCTTCTCCTCTGTCTGACATGTTGCAGAAATGTAAATTTACCTGGATCGAAGACAGCTTTAAAACATTTGAAAAGCTCAAACAAGCGCTGACGTCTATGCCAGTATTACACAGCCCTGATTTCAGAAGCCCTTTTCTATTCATTGTGACGCAAGTCAATATGAAATTGGTGCAGTTCCAAGGCAATTAACAGCCGAAGGAGAAGAAGCTCCTTAAGCCTCTATGTCAAGCATCCTGAACTTGGCCCAGAGAAAAAAACTACATTGAATCCGAGCATGAATGTCTGGCAGTGATGATGGCCGTCAAGGAGATTCGGGCGTAGGTTAAAGGCCATCCATTCGAAATCATTACAGACCACACTTTGCTACGATGGTTAACGAACCAGGTGGACTTACACAGTCGTGTCGTTGGATTTAGGGGCTTTAACTCTAAGGAATGATAGGCCTCTGAAGATGGGCCTAGTCATCTGGACTTCGTTCCGGGTGGAAGGGTGCGTGGGGATACCAAATCCACTAGCTTGTCCATTTTCTAATACTAGCTAGCTTCCCTGGTGTCATCAGTAGATTAGGCAGGTAAATACAAGACCCCTTTCGGTTTCCGTCAGGCGGCGTTATCTCTAAAATCGTACCCGTGAAAATTAATGATGTAGTGTGGACTTTGCACTGGCGAAAAGAACACACCAATTTTTCATACATTTTGTCTCTTTCTGGACCCCGTGATGCACAAAATGACTTGATACCCCACTCGATTACCTTTGATTCAAAAAAAAAATTGCTGAGGGCGTTTTGCAATGTTTGATATGACCTAAAGTCTTGAGAGACCACCATTTCTGACCTTCTTAAAAAGTTTGAGCTTTATGGCTTCTAGGCTTTTGAGGAAACTTGCTATGACGCACGGATAGTCAGGGCGCCAAACTAGTAGGTCTTTGTTTGTTTTTCTGAAGAATCGCCTACAAAATCCCACTTCTAAGAGTGTTCTGCTACCTGCCCACCTCGTTCACAACGAAATTGATCGCGGGAGGTACTAATATTTTAATTTAATGATACAAATGCGATGGAATACTTCTTTTAATTAAAATAGCCGATTTTCAAGTTATTGCTTTATTTGTGAGCGGACTTCCTTTGGTAGCCTAATAAACGGATCAGGTGAAAACTTGTCGGCCTACTTTCAACAATTTGAACGTAACATGTAATGCATGTGCACTTGCAAAACGCATTCGCACACTTAGCCTGGTTACATACAAACGCATGTACGAGTAACTTATTGCATGCAGGCTCCTATACGCAACGAATGTTGATATGTGCAAGTTAAATCGCCGTTAAAATCGATTGAGCTAAATTTACCGCGCGATCGGTTCTCAATGGTGATTGTGGTGGATTATCAAGTTAGTCGCGAGGATTTCTACCACACATGAATGTTTTCATGCTTCTACTCGCATTTAAGTGGATAATGATAAGCTGTTAATCAAGCAATTTGCACGAAATTGACGAGCATTGAAAGACACTTGAATGGACTGGTTTCGGTGAAATTAGAAAATTGCGGATAGTGTAGAGTATTTTAATGATAGTAGTTCTACAAGAAAAATAAATAAGACGATTAAGTGCTACTTTTCGCCATTGATAGAAAGATTGAAATAAGAATTAAAAAATCAATTAGTTCCTTTCTCAAGTTGAATTTATGTTTTCCCCTAAATCAGACAGCTGTTTCAGGGCTTATCTAGCCTCTTCCTCAGTGATGTATCTAATCGCTGAGGAAGAGGTTTGATGAGCTGTCTGATTCAGGGAAAAAAATAATTTAACCTGAGATAGGAACTAATTGATTTCTTATTTCTGCAAAACTATATAAGACGATCATGATATTTAGAAAGGTTGCCAACATTCGAAACTTACAATTAAAGAACGGTAGTGATTCCTTGAAATCAAAATAGCCCAGGTCATCAAGCAATATTAAGAACAAAAACGGTCTCGACTCATTAACTGATGGTAGTAATAATTTCTTACAATAATTTATCAAATTTTGCGCATAAATTTACTAAATTTCAACCCGTACTAAATTATGACTGTTTACTTCACATAACACAGAAATCTAATTATTTTTCTAAAATGTGATAATGGCATGTAAACAATGACTTAATACTGAGTTATAAAATTTATATTTCGTAATAGGTGAAAAAGTTAAGAAACAAAGCAAAAAACAACCAAAACAATCTTATAACTAAAATATGTTGAGTACGACTAAATATCTGGTTGATTTTCGTTTTTATATTTGCTGAAGTGAAAATGATAGTAAATATTTTACCACCTTTGCTTACTCGGTCAAGCATACGTAAATGGGCATGCAGTGAAAATTCATACTCAAATACGTGTAATAAATCTAAGCGTAATGACTTCATCTCGTCGAACATTAAATTGATAAATCGCTTACCTGAAATGAAAAAGAAATAGATAATTACTCATATGCCTAAAGCAATTAATACATTTCATAGAAAGAATGATAATGTCCATGCGAAAAAACGAGGTTGATGTTTTAAAAGTGAAGCCAATGATTTTTCCATTAAGTAGAATAAATCGGTTTATTGATAAGTTAAAATAATTTTAGCTTAATTACTAAAAGCTTGGTATTTGTCACTTTAGAATATTTATTTTTGTTTAAAATAAATTTTGCTAAGCTACCACGGAACTTTATTCGGTTCTTAACTTCCCAAGTTTGGCCATTCTGTAGTATATACTCTCTCGGCCAACTTTGTTGAGTTAAAAGAAGCGGAATTTTACTTAAGAGGAGTTAGAGGTTCAAATAAGAAGCAGTAATATTGTAAAGTATCATAATAAGTTTGAATAGGAGTAAATTCCATGAAAAGAGGTTCAGTATCTCAGCTCTGAGAGGAGGTAGAGGCACAAATAAGAAGCTGTAGTATTGAAAAGTCCCATAATAGGTGTTTAAAGTAAGTACCATGATAAAAGGAGTATGTCGACTCGGGATAGTTAAATGTTTTTTTGCATCCACTTGATACTGAAACTGAACTTTCTAAGTTGAATTTGAAATTTCAAGTCTACTTTAATGATTTTTGCACCTAACTAATACAGAGATGAGACTTTCTAATCTATATTCATCCTTGAATTGCGCACAATGAGTTGTTACGAGGCCGTTTAATTTGCACAGGGGACACTTGCACAACCACCGCCGCGAGTAATGAATTGCAAACCGACGACGCGTTGAATTATACAACCGAAACATCGTAGTCACCACCAACTGCAAAAGCCACGACGAAAATTCAATTTGATTAAAAGTAATGATTTAAACGGATTTGATTGTAAATTAAGTATTGAATATATTAGCGCAATAATAGAAATCAGTCAAGTTAGTAATTCTCTTTGGAACGTCAATAAGCTCTATGTCATCAGCCGCAGGGTCGCCAGATAACTACAGCAGTCTTAAACCAATGGTAGTCTCCCGATGTAACTACCATCGCGACTATAAGCCGACGAGAATATTGGCCGAATTGACAAATTCGCGAAGAAAACTTCGTAAGTTCATATCGGTATTAGAACAAATTTTCAAGGAAATCGACGTTTCCCATGTGGGCGATTCGAAAACATTATCATCTATGATGATAGCGAACCAACACCCTCTCAATCACCAGCCAAACAATCAACTCCAGCCCCTCAACTTCAATCAGAAACAATCAATACACCCACATCAACGACGGCCACAACAACAACACCGCCACGTACACGAATCTTAAATCAAAGAAGTAGATATAAGCTAGAATCGGAAAACCAAGAGGGACGAATCAAAACCTACTAATCAATTGGTTTTGCAAACACAAAAATAACAGCACCAGTAGCCCACATTAGCATTACAAAGACAAAAGCGTCCTGCACAACGGAGTATGTAACCACCCATAGTATACTCACATAGTATCCACCATAGTATACTCAACTAGTAACCACACTCCATCAACCCTCCGGAAAAATTCGAACACAACCCGAACAGCGAGCCATAAATCTTCGGTAGCAGGTAGGTAGGTAAATGCTGATGCGAGGATTGGCGCGAATATAAACATATGCTTCGATGAGATATTTCAGGATAACCATATCTCAAAAAATCAATAACCTTGCAGAAAAACAAATTCGTTCCATGCAATCTTTTAGTTTCTTATCAGGATCTGGCAGCACTCCTATGTTCTGAAATGCGTAAAAGAACAAGTGCGTCGGAAATTTTATTTGCATTTTGCTTTGTTTCTTGAGCGCGCCAAGCATGGGATCAGCTGTAATGCCCCGGATCAGCTGACGTGCCCCTGGGAAAACTCAAAAAGTGTGCAGCACAGGGTAAATGAAAGGTGTGGGTACTAGTTGAGTATACTATGGTATCCACACTCAATCTAGCCTTCGGAAAAAACCGAACACATGCCGAAGAGCGAATCATTAACCTTCCGCAGCGAGGTTTGGCGCGAATATAAACACGTGCTTCGATGAGAGATTTCAGGATTACCAGATCTTAAAAAATTAATTATTTTGCAGAAAAACAAATTCGTTCTATGCAATCTTTTAGTTTTTTATTAGGATCTGGCAATACTCCCATCTTCTGAAATGCGTAAAAGAACACATGCGCCGGAAATTTTATTTGCTTCTTATTTTGTTTTTTGAATACGACAGGCCTCTGCTCAACGGACATGCCCCGGCTGAGCTGACTGGCTCCTGGGAAAATTCAGAAAGTGTACAATACCGGGTAAATGGAAGGTGTGGTACTATGTGAATGTACTATGCTACCACCTACACGAGCGGGCAAGTTCCGGCTGGAGTCTAAGGACACGGGAAGCTTGTACTGAGACGGGCGCAGGCGACAACCGCTTTGCTTATGGACCCTGACTGAGCCGCCAATCGAAAACGCGACTCGTCAGAATTCAAGCAAAATACATATATTTTTTCAGAACACACGAACGCTGCAAAGCAACCAAAAGGGATTAACTCCGTTTGGAACTCTGATTGCCTGGAATCACCACCCGAACCAAGGTTCACAACAAGGTTGCCGAAGCAACGCGAACACTTTTCGAATAATTCTCCAGTAGCTAAACACAATTTTTAATTCGCTTAACTTTTCATTGGCAAAGTCTTTTCACTAATCAAATGCAAATTCACAATATGAAAAATAAGCTTACTAAAAGGAAAGGCAGGCCTTCGAGGCTGCCGGATATTGTCCATTCCTCACACCACGACTCCTGCTCCAAGCGAGTCATGTATCCGGTAATTGAAAACCTTAAAAAAATAACATTTCTGTTGAAGATTTACTGCAAACGTTGCATTTACCTCATTCAGGAAAATGCAACGTGATGATTTCGGAAACGACACATGTCTGACCGCAGACATAGCGTCAGCAAAAATCATCTATTTAAACTTCTCGCATACATGACGTCGCCCCCAGTCAATCTATGTAATTTCCGTAAACGACGGTAACGCGAGTGAAATAATAAAGTAATAATTGTTTTCCTGTTAAAAGTGTGTTTCATTCAACTTCTGTGGAATTAATTATTTTTTTTTTATGCTCGCCCACGCCTCGCTACGAAACTGGCGCAGTTGGGAAACGCGATTACGAAAAGATCTGTTATAGTGATTGAAAGTAATCGAAATAAGTGAAAATCAGGGTATTGCAAAGCCCTAGGCAGAATCTTAAAAAGATTTGCCTCTGACCTCAATTGTGAGTCAGCTAATAATTATTATTAGCACGAAAGTTCCAAATCGTGAAATAATATAATAATTTTCTTTGGGGGATCAATTAAGCCTAAAACGATCCTTAAACCAATGAGTGAGGCTGCTCATGTTCCCAAAACCAAACCTAAATAATCAAAACTGAAATGAAAACAAGTGTTGAAAATAAAAACAATAAGTGACGATAAACAGAACAGAATCTAAACTAAGTGCAAAAGAAGTGAAAAATAATAAAAAAAAAAAAAATAAGAAGTGACTTGAGTGAATGAACAATAAGAAAAGATTTCTGGTTTTCTGTGATCGACGTAACATCAAGATAGACGACATGGAAGAACAAGTGCAACAATTGCAACACGAAATCCATACACGAGATAATTAAATCGCCCAACTAGCGGAGGCCTTGAGACGATTACAACTAGAAAAAGAAGCGGCAGACACAAAACTACGTGAAAATATAATAAAGGAAATCCGATACATGGCAAATTTCACTGGCACATCCGACGTTACAATAAATAGTTTTATCGCCAGCACAGAATATTACCTCGGAGGAATAGCTAATGAGGAAGCGAAAAAAGCAGCCACACGGATAATCTTCTATGAAAAAATTCAGGGCGAAGCAAAGGAAGGAATAATTAACATGGAAGGAACGGACAATTGGGAGGAAATTAAACAAGCCTTAAAGCAGTTATATCGACCAGACACGGAGCCTGCAGAGATCTACAGGAGGATTTGCAATCTTAAAGTCAATAATGTAAGTGATCTTGTTTACAATATACAAAAAATTAAAATCAAAGCAGATGAATTAAAATTATATCATAAAAATTCTTTACATGTTGATTTGAGTAGCGTCAATTCCTTGCTAGTAAATACAGTAAAGGAGATGACGCAAGGAATACTTTATGAAAAAATTTATGAGCATCAAAACATTAATAAGCCATTAGATATAATGAAAGAAAGGAGATTCGAAGATTCCTGCATTAGGCCAGAATTTCGAATTAAATATTATAAAGATAGACAAAAATTTTCCAAATATGATCCTAATTTGCCTCTTCTTAATTCGAATGATCGCATGAACCACCGACATAATTCCGACGAAGAAATTAACAATAAACCACTACCTGACAATACAAATAATTTTCAGAAACAACAACAAACAAAAACTCATTTCCAAGAACAACACAAAAATTACAATCGAAATTTTGAAAGTTTCAGCGGTCAACCTAAAGTAGTGAATCATTTTGATAGTAATTACCAAAATTCTGGTAGACGAAATTTTAAAAATCAAGCAGCTGCCTCCGATAATTATAAACCACAAAATTATTCATCTGGAAGTGGACGAAATTCTCGCTCACAAAAACAACCTTATGTCGAACCCATGGAGGCAGAAAACATTCAGGGTTCTCAAAAATTTACCGGGGGAGAAAATCATAATGAAAATATAAAAGGTGACTTTAACGAGAGCCCAGAGGTTAATTATATGGGAAAAAATGAAGCATTTTTTCTCAACTAGCCTCGGAAAATTTACCCTTAATAAAAATTAGTATTAATAACCACCAATTTACACCCTTAGTGGACACAGGATCCTCGTTTAGTCTTATCGATGAGTCCATAAAAATTTTTCCTAAAACAAAAATCAAACCAATCCCGTTTTTCACAGTCACGGGAAAAGACCTTTTTTGAATTTGAAGTTCACACCCCACCACCATCTGAGTTTAAAGCTCCAAACAATGCTTTGATTAGATGGAAAGTGAAATCTTTAAATCGGAGAAAATATGAATTTATCATTGGAATTGACCTCCTGTCTCTTTTCATGAAATTTCTTATCTGGAAACAATACAACCAGATTTCCTTAATCGATTAAAATTAGATCACCTAAATGCTGAAGAAAGCAGAGAACTATTTAAGGTTCTTAAAAAGTTTGAGGGCATATTTTTCAAGGATGGCGACAAATTAACGAGTACCCCTACAATTGAACACCAAATTAAGACAAGTACGGACCAGCAAATCAACGCGAAGTTGTACCGATACCCTCCTAAACATGAATATGAGGTCCGCAAACAAATTGCGGAAATGGAAGAACAAGGTATCATCCAGAGAAGCAACTCTAGGTACTCCAGCCCATTGATTGTTGTTCCTAAAAAATTAGATAATTCTGGTGTGAAAAAATATCGATTAGTCGTAGACTACAGAAGATTAAATGAAATAACAGTTGACGACAAGTTTCCCTTGCCTAATATCGAATCAATTTTAGATAAATTAGGTAGGGCCCAGTATTTTTCAACCATTGACCTAGCCAAGGGATATCACCCAATACTGGTGAGTAAAGAAGACCGCCACAAAACAGCATTTGTAACCCCTCACGGCTTATATGAATTTGTAAGGATGCCGTTTGGTTTGAAAAATGCCCCGGCAACTTTTCAGCGACTGATGAACGACGTCCTCCGTGACTTCATCAATAAAAGTTGCGTAGTGTATCTTGATGATGTACTCATATTTAGCACATCTCTTCAAGAACACATTAAATCATTAACTCAAATATTTAAAACTGTAGAAAAACACCAATTAAAGGTTCAAGTCGACAAATGCTCTTTTATGCAAAAAGAGACATCATTCTTGGGCCATATTATTACTCCTGACGGCGTTAAACCAAACCCTGAAAAAGTACGTACAATTCAAAATTTACATCTCCCAAAGTCAGAAAAGGAGCTAAAAAGTTTCTTGGGAGCAACTGGATATTATCGAAAATTTATCAGAGACTATGCAAAAGTTGCACAGCCTCTAACGAAATACCTCAAGAAGGATGTTAGAATCAACACTAAAGACCCCAATTATATTGAAGCCTTCGAAAAACTGAAGACTTTAATCAGCTCGAACCCTGTGCTTCGGTTTCCCGAGTTTGACAAACAATTCCAGCTAACAACAGATGCGTCCCAATACGCAATAGGTGCGGTCCTATCGCAGAATGGACACCCGGTTTGTTTTGCTTCACGTACCTTAAACTGCCATGAACAAAACTACTCAGCGATTGATAAGGAATTTTTAGCTATCATGTGGTCCGTGAATTACTTCAGACCTTACTTATATGGGAACAAATTCGTCATCTTCACAGACCATCAGCCTATAAAATATTTACAAACTTAATATAAAGGGAAGGATTTATCCCCACGCCATCAGCGATGGCTACTAAAATTGGGTGAATATCAATTTAACATAAAACATTTAAAATGAAAAGAAAACAGAGTTGCTGATTTCTTAAGTAGGATTAAATACCCTGAAACTGATGAGGTCGATTCACAAAAAGACAGTAACGAAGTTCATTCATATTCTGACAGGAATATTTAATATGGATAATGGTGAAAGTTCAGATTTGACTACAATTCACTCTGCCGAAGAAGAACTTTTGGATCATATTCCTATAAAGGACGAGATCGTAAATAAATATAAAACACAATTTATTCTAACAAATAATAAAACGGTCGAGCTGGAAACTATTCATGGTAAAAGAATAATATACATATCTGAACACGATTTCGAAAATTTAAGTAATATCTTCAAATCATATGTGAAGAAGGGTAAAATAGGCATTTACACTGAGTTGGATGATCATAAATATAACTTTGTCCAACAAAAGATTCGAGAACTTTTCTCCAATGACAGCCAAATAAGATTTTTTAGATGTTCCTTGCGGGCAAAAGACATTGCCACAGAAACTGAAGCTATTAAATAAGTATCATTCTATCATGTAAGAGAAAGCCTTCACTCCGGAATACAAGAGTCCCTTAAGAAAAAAATTTATTTTCCAAAACTACTCGAAATAATAACCATCGTAATCAGCCAGTGCGAAATATGCCAACGGGTGAAGTACGACAGACATCCTATTAAACCTAAATTCAAACTCACTGAGACTCCATCAAACATTAATGAGCTTGTACATATGGATATATTTATAATAATGAAAAATAGCTTCTTGACAATTATTGATAAATTTTCTAAATTTGCGGCAGCCTATCACATCCCAGATAGAAATCATGTCACAATCATAGAAAAATTGGAAGATCACTTTGCAAAAATTGGAAAGCCGAAAAAAATAATAGCTGGAAATGAATTCAGTGGAGTCCTAGTAAAAGACTTCTTACAATCTGAAGACATTACCTTGCATTTAACGAAGCCTAATAGCCGTACGGGAATTGCTGATGCTGAAAGGCTACGCAAAAGTCTTTTAGAAAAATTTAGAACTCTAACGATCGACAAAACAAAAATTTCTCTCAAGAATACCATTCAACGAACAATAAGAAATTATAACGAGAAATACCATTCAACTATAAAATGCACACCAAAAGAAGTACAGTTTGGACAGGTTAATGTGGAGAAAGTAAAAAAATATCGAAGAAACGAAAAACAAATATTTAGATAAATTAAATGAAACAAGAGAAGATTATGAGGAAATTCGTTCGACAGGATTTATAAAAAATTATAAAGCTGCAAGACTTAAACATCTCCCTAAATACAGGAAAACAAAGTTAGACAACATTCACCCAACAAATATTAAAAAGGAGCTAAAGTATTCGGATAAAAGTAAAGATATAGATTTTGATTGTAAACCTGCAGCCATAAAAAAATCAAATAATACTGAAAAGGGTCAAAGTTTCAATGAAGGCCAGAAATTAGTCCTAGAAAACGCAATTCAGAAAGGACCTAAAAATGAAGTTCTAGTTTCCAAATTCAATTTAAATATAACACGAGACGACATCCAAACACTGAAAGATTTAAACTGGTTAAACGATAATTTATAAAAGAACATGTAAAGAATATTCCAAAACAAACTAACGGAAGTGACTGTGGAGTGTTTAGTTGTATGTTCGCTGAGTATATTAGTAGAAACTAAGAATTTAACTTTTCGCAGGAAAAAATGCCTTATTTTAGACAGAAAATGATACTAGAAATAGTACAAGCAAAACTTCTTTAAATAAATTACAGATCCTAATCGCGGTATTCATCTGTATTTTTGCATTTGTTCAGTCAACCACTGGGACACTTTTACTGAATCCATTAGTGACAAAAAACGGATACACAACGATAAATTTAGGACAAACTGAATTAATAATGACGACGAAGACTATTTTACATATCATCAACATTGACGAGATTAAATCGACAATAAACACAGTTGAAGATAACTTGAAAAAACTAGGAATCATTAACGACCCTTTCATTCAAAATGAAATAGAAAACCTACATGCAAAATTATCTGCTATAAATCCCACGAATAGACAAAGAAGAGGACTTATTAACTTAGTGGGGACAGCACAAAAATTTCTTTTCGGCACAATGAATGATGAAGATCGTCAAGTCATATTTGATCATTTAGAAACAATTAAAGGAAACCAGAAAGAAGAAATTACAAATTCAAACAAACAAATTGAAATAAATTCTTTTCTTAATGATTCCATTACAACTTTAAAGCATATTATTGAATCAGATAGAAATAGGATAATTAAAACGTACCAAGAGACGACTGAAAATGAAAAGAATATTATTAAACATCAGGTAAAATTGGACCAAATTTTCAAAATTGAAATGTTAAAGGATAAATTAAATCAATTGATAGACAATGTAGGACTGATCAGACATGGCTTTATCCATCCTAGCTTATTGACTGCAAACGAAATTAAAGAAACAAAACTCGACTTTTACAAACTAAAACACGTACGAACTGGACTCTTGAAACATGACGATGATACGATTATTCTTGCGATGTAAATTCCAGACCCTTATAAACTTATTGATTATAAAGTAATTATAGCAATGCCTAATGAAGACAATCTCGAAATCGTCCTTAAAGACCAATTTGTTATTGAAATGAATCCAACTAGATACCATTATGATGGAGAAACTTTGTATTTAGATGAACTTAAACCCTTAAATAATTGTATTACGAATAACAATTGTAAATTGACCAAGAATATAGAAACGGAAATAAGAAAAATAGACGAAAATACAATAATATGTAAAAACTTAAAAAGTGAAGTAATTATCAACTATTGCGATGATAGAAAAATAACATTAAATGGAAATTACTTGGTAGTCATAAATAATTGTACTGTAAAAATTTTAAACAAAACGTTCAGTAACAATAATGAAAAATTTGTAGATAGATACTTTTACATGGATGATGAAACCTATAATTTTACAAAAAAAAAAAAAGCTTTGAAGACATAGTTTTGAAAAATATAGAAAATGTAAAACACATAAACCATTTGAAAATACATACAAACATAAATTATATCACTTTTGCAATCATTTCTATCATTTTAATAAATTTGGCTTTATGGATGTTTGTGAATTTCAAAAGAAACAGAAGCATGTTAAAATCATTTAAAAATGTAAAAGAAAAAATTGAAAACATTTATAGAATTCAGGAGAGTTCTCATTCAAAGGGGGGAGAAGTCATGTATCCGGTAATTGAAAACCCTATAAAAAATAACATTTCTGTTGAAGATTTACTGCAAACGTTGCATTTACCTCATTCAGGAAAATGCAACGTGAAGATTTCGGAAACGACACATGTCTGACCGCAGACATAGCGTCAGCAAAAATCATCTATTTAAACTTCTCGCATACATGACGTCGCCCCCAGTCAATCTATGTAATTTACGTAAACGACGGTAACGCGAGTGAAGTAATAAAGTAATAATTGTTTTCCTGTTAAAAGTGTGTTTCATTCAACTTCTGTGGAATTAATTATTTATTTTTATGCTCACCCACGCCTCGCTACGAAACTGGCTCTTGTTACGTTATCTCAACAACAGTCAACGAGTTCTTCTGTGTATCTTCTCGCTGTGCCTTGAAATCGACTAATTACCTAGTATCTTTAATTAATTCACCGCTAAAGTTCTTTCGTTGTAGTGCGTGAGTTTGTGCCTGTGGTAAGTTCTAACTTTTTAATTGCATTATGTCTATCTGCATGGCTACTACTTGCCTAGATAGGCCGAATAAAACTAAAATAGTAAAATGTTCTGGCCTTTTTGGATTAACTTTCCACACTTAATGCGTGAACTTAACTGGCCCAGTGGCTGATAATCTTATCAGAAGCGGTTCTGGGATATACTGATACTGCGCTAGGTGCCGCAAATATAACATTTCATCATTCGTAGACCGGCTTCGGTCAGCTAATGCTACAGTGGAGTCCCTATCAACTTCATTTTCGAAAATGCAGGAGAAACATGAAGCGACTAAAACTTCTTTAGCGTCTCTTGTTTCAATTGCGCAGTCGGAATTATCGTTGACTAGTCGGATCAACCAGCAACTGGAACAGGGTGTTAATGTCCTTCCACCTTAAAATGAGCATGTTTTACAACAACACCAACCTGAGCTTGCTTTACAACAACAGCAACCTGAGCATGCTTTACAACAACAGCAGCTTCAGCAATTGACACCTCAAAATCTTCTGCTGTCACCGCAGTTACTTTCGCCCAGTGTGTATGATGAGCTGGTATCGTCACGCCGTCACTGCATTATACAAAATTCTACCGTGTCACCTCTTGGGCAGCAGCGGCCTCTTACGCGAAATGTGATTGCGCAACAACAACAAGCATGTAGTCAGGAGTCAATTCCGGCTCCAATTAATAAAGCTACGGTCCTGCAACAAAAAAAATCGCATGCAGCAGTCTATCTTGCCTATTCAACAGCACCAAAAAATTCAGCCTCAATCTGAGCTGTGCCTTACACAATCAATGAATAATAATCTTCAGCAAAATATCGTTATGTCTTCAGCACCACAAAACTTTATAGATAGTGTGTTAACTGATAGCGGAGTATTGCGAGCAGTCTCCCCTTCTCTCCAGTTGCTCATATCAATGCTCGCATACAACACAACCAAGGATACACTTACCAACTACGTAACATCGAAGCTTGATTACACGCCTAGTATTTTCAGGTGCGTAAAGTTAACAAAAGACAACCTACCTGACCAGGTTATAAGTTCTTTCAAGCTGACAGTTCCAGCTGAATTTTCTAGCCTACTTAATTCCGACTTTTGGCCAAAGGGAACACTCGTTAAAACATTCGATACAAGGCAACCTAAGCGGCGGTTTCGTCCCGAAAAAGGTTCCAAACTGCCTCAACAACTTTCAAGGATCATCTAACACTGAAAGAAATTCTTCTCTTCCTAATCGTTCATCTATTTCTATTTACTATCAGAATGTTCGTAGCTTGAGAACCAAACTTGAGGACTTACTGCACGTGTCCCAATTAACTCATGATTCAGTTATCTGTTTAACTGAAACGTGGTTAAATGAGAATATTTCAAATGCGGAAATATTACCTGACAATTTAGTTTACCGATGCGACCGTGTCCGTAACATCACAAATAAATCTGATGGTGGGGGAGTCTTGGTTGCAGTCTGCAAAACCCTTAATAGTTCACTTTGTGCTGACTTCAAATTTGCTCGTGCTGTTGAGTGTGTAATTGTGAAACTCCCTCTTCCTCATAACTCCTCATTATTAATTTCCTCTGTGTATATTCCCTGTAATTCTCCCTTAACTTTGTACGAAACCTTCTTCGATGAACTCTCTGCCTATCTTCTCGCTCGTCATCCACATTCCAAAATTATAATTTGTGGGGACTTCAAACTACCGGCAGTGGAATGGGACCACTTAACAACACCTGGCATTTCCTTAACAAATAATCCTTCTTTGTTACTTTCTTCCTTTCTTTCCCTTTGTTCTTTTTCACAGTTTAATCATATTCGTAACCCTAATGGTCGTCTTCTGGACCTTGTCATGTCAAATTTTCAAACTGGGTGCCTATCTATAGCTCCCGCTTTACATCCTTATGTTCAACCTGATCTCCATCGTCCACCTATGTCTCTAGCACTAACCGTTGATACCCTAAAACCCCAGAGAACTTCCTCAGTTTATCGTTACAATTTCTTTAAAGCAAATTATGAGGCAATTAAAACCAATCTGGACTCGGTCAACTGGTGTACCTTCTTCATTCGTCTTGACTGCGATAGTTCCTTAAACAAATTCTACGATTACCTTAATAATCTGATTGCTCTTTATACTCCACTCCAAGCTCCTCGCAAAGCGGAAATGAAGCCTTGGCTTACTCGAAGAGTTCTTCGTGCCTTAAGAGCCAAAGATAAGGGGCATAGGCACTATAAATTGACCGGAAATGATGATCCTAAACAGAATTTTTGTAGACTTCGCTCTTTGGCTAAAAAAGAGCTTAAAACGGCCATGAAAAACTACTTTAGCAGCTTAGAGAGTTCCCTCCTGACAAATAGCCCTAAAGCCTTTTGGTCATACATCCGATCCTTTAAATCTTCCTCTTCCATCCCGCATACTGTCAAATGGAATAACACTGAAGCCTCCTCCTCTCAGGATATTTCTAACCTTTTTGCCGAATATTTATCCTCTACTTTTTCCTCTTCTGACATACTACACTCCCCTATAAATTCAATTCAAACTCATCCAGCATCAAATACATCCTATTCCACTGATCCTTCTGATGTTGAACCCCTTATCAACTTGCTCGATCCGAATGTTAGCCCTGGTGCCGATGGATTTCCTAATATATTTGTAAAGTCACTTTGTTCCTCTTTGTGTTTTCCTCCATCCCTTATTTTCAATCTCAGTCTTGGCACTGGCACATTACACTTCGTATCCACCGGGAATCACTTTAATGGCCATTCCCGGGGGAATTGAACTTTGCGTTGCGTCGTATATTGCACGTGTAACGATCAGTGGTTCTTTAAACGTATATATTTATCTTTGCCTCAAACCTGTGGGTGGTACTGGTGTTTGGTGCATTTTCACGCAATTATTCCACTTTCGAGGACTTCTCGTTTCTCTTACCCTCGTCGGACGTCATCACGGAACAATTTTAAACTTTTGGTTTAACACCGCCCGCGGTTCTTTGTCAATAATCCGCGGATAGCGTTGTCGCTGTGACGCGTGTGTACAAATAAGTGTAAGTTATTGAGCTGTAGTGGAAAGGTGATCAGTGAACTTTCTCGGATGTATCAGGAAAGCAGGCAAATCATTTATTTATCAAACCTAACAAGGTGTTCACACAAAAATAAATACAAATACATTTCCTTATGAATAAAATATAACATATAGTATGTCTTAATAGTTTCTTAAAAATATATAACTATCATAACATCACATTTTTATTGCTTTAACGTTACGAAAAAGGATAGGGACGAGTAGGAATTAGGACGAAATTAACGTGGAAACGGCTGTTTTAAATTGGGATCTTGAGATGGTTTGAGAATAAAGGTGACCTACACTGTTCAAAATTTTGCAACATCTATTTATTGGCTCGTTCTCACCATAGATCGTGGAATGTTTGGTTTCCACCAGTAAACGAGAATGTCGTGTAAATCTTGCTTGTTCGTTCAAGATTATCCTGTCGGCGAGGTACTGAACTTTAACAGTACCCCTGAGGACGTCAAATGCAAAGCAAGAGCCTATCATAGTCCTACGGGAGGCAAGTGAATTCATATTAAGAATAGATAGCCGATTTTCATATGATGGCAAATTATGAAAATTTTGTGGGTCGTACAGGGATCTCAAAGCAAATAGCAAGAACTGTTTTTGAACGGACTCCAATCTCGCTGTATGAATGGATTCCAAACGACATTAGCGTATTCGAGAATGGGGCGCACTAGTGATGTGCATACAGTTTTTGTCACCCACAGATTTTTAAATTCTTTAGCACGCCGTTTGATGAAGCCTAGAACTTTATTAGCCCTGCTCTGAACTTCATCGTAATGTAAACAAGTTGGGTAGACAGACCTATGCTCATGTCAGAAGGGTTTTGTACTCAACTTACAAAATGCAGTAACCAGCAACGAATAAAATCAAGAAACATGTCAAAGACGATTTAATTGGAGAAAATGTGACATTTGAGGATCATACTCTTATTAACAAAGTTGAACGAATTTTGACTTCTGAGATATTTGTTATAGTTATACCCATAAATATCTCCTTTGATAGTTTTTTCAGATTTTTTAGATCACGGGTGTCTATTCGCGAGGGAGGAAACACATTTTTCATGTATTTCCCCCCCTGTGCTCCCACTGAAGCAAAAACTGTCAGTTTAAGAACTGTTTTGAAAAGCTCTCATAGAGAACTTTCAGTTGATACTCATATTGGCTACCTGTCATGAAATTTTTTTTCAGGGGCCACTCCTCTGTACTGTAATCATCGATTCATAGCCTATTTTTTCAAATCCTAGAATGGTTACAAAGCCCTTTTGCTAGGAGCTCTCTCCTGCCTCTTCGACTTGTTTCAATTGTATGTACTCATCTTCATGATACCTATCACTCCTGAAATTTTCATGCAAATTCTAGCAAAGCTGTAGTATCTAAGTCGGTAAAAAGCGCATATGGCTCCATAGCAATATGTTTCCATAGTAATACAGGACATATTGCTCCATAGTAATACACGAAAATTCAAATCGCTATAACTTCGGTAAATACTATTCGATCTTTATGAAGGATCAATCTTGTAAATAGTCATCTCTTTGCTAAATTTTGTTGAGTTGAGAAACACAAAATCGATAAATCATACTATTACTAACAAAGTTGAGTGAATTTCGACTTCTCATGTATTTGTTGTTGTTGTACTCATTAAGGCCTACATTCATGATTTTTTAAGATTTTTCGGATGGAAGGTGTCCAATCGCGAGGGGGGGGTACGCGAAAAGTTCGTACATTTCCCCTTCCCCTGCCCCCCTCGGTTGAAAAGATCTCACTGAGACCTTTCCAATGACACCCTACTCGACTACCAATGGTGTAAATTTTTTTTTGAGGGCTCACCCCCCTATATGGGGAGACCCCCTTAAACGCCTTTGAAAAAATTTTCCACCCTTGAACTTTCAAGAGGTCACCACTTCTGACCTTTCTGCAAAGTTTCATGGCTGTAGCCCCTATAGTTTCCGAGAAAAAGTGCTGTGACATACAGACGGACGGACGGACGGACAGACGGACACAGGTCGTGATTGCAATAGGGTTTTATATTTTAGTACAAAACCCTAATTAAAGCGGAGTTTCTTATCTAAGAGGACACCAAGATCTACTATACTCTCAACTCTGGCAAGCTTTATATTGTTGAGGTGATCATCATTGACCAAAATTATATTTTTCCGAGAAAAACTAATCACCTGGCATTTCTCAAGGTTCAGATATAGACAGTTATTATTAGACCACTCCAGGAGGGAATTCATTTTATCTTGTAAGGACAGTGAACCCTTTTGGGATGCTATAACGTGGTATAATTTTAGATCATCCGCATAAAATAAATGTGGTATGTCAGATAACACTTCAGACAGGTCCGATATAAATATGTTAAAAAGAAGCGGACCTAGATGAGGTACACCGGAATAGACTTGAATTTCGTTGGATAAATATCCCTGAAATTTAACGTTTTGAGTTCGATTTGATAGATAGGAATCTAGCCAATCAAGCAGGGGGCTGGTGATTCCAAATTTACGTAGTTTAAGTGATAAAATCGTATGATTGACACGGTCAAACGCTTTACTAAAGTCAGTGTAAATTGCGTCGACTTGGTGTCCGTTTTCCATTGCACAGAGGATATAAGATACCATAATTGTGAGGTTTGTGATTGTGGATCGATTTTTTCTGAACCCATGTTGTTGGTCATTGAGACGTTGCTCAATAATGGGGGATATTTTAGAACACACTATTTTTTCAAATAATTTTGGGGTTGCTGATAATATGGCAATTCCTCTGTAATTTTCAACTGCCCGTTTACTTTTGTTTTTATATATAGGGGTCAAATGAGAAGATTTCCAGTATGCTGGAAACACGCCGCTCAATAGGGATTTCTTAAAAAGTATATGGAGAGGTGAAGCTAAATGATCTTTACATTGAAACAGAAAGGATGGTGGAAGTAAATCAGGGCCAGGACCATGGTTCAAGTCAAGTGTTTCAATTGCTTTAAATATATCTTCTTCTGAAACTGAAACTTCTTGAAGCAATGTTGTAAAATTTGGTTTAGGTCATGTCGATGAGCTGGAGTGTTTGGCAAACAATACACAGATTGAAAGTGATCTGCAAAATACTTACAAATTTCTTCAGGGAGAGAGGAACAGCAGTCTTTATAAGTCATTTCCTTGGGATAGCCGTGAGCTTTGCGCTTTATATTCACAAAGTCGAAGAATTTTTTAGGGTTGGCAATTATGTTCTCGCCAATTACGTTAACATAAGTTTCATATGCCTCGGACGACTTTAATTTGAATTCTTTTGCCAACTCATCATATTCTCTTTTAGTATCATCGCTCACTTTAGACCTATTATTCATAGCTTTATACAATTTATTCCTTCTGTTTCTTAACTTACGAAGATTACTATTCAGCCAAGGCTCAGATAATTTGTCCTTTTTCTTAATTTTAGGTACATGGCTTTCAACGGCGTCAAGAATAATTTGGTAAAATAAATTTACTGCATCATCTACGAGTATATCTAACGCTGAAAGCCTACCAGTCCAGTCAATACTAGAAATGTAATTCTTAATGCTTTCGTAGTCAGCATTGCGAAAATCATATACAATGGAGTTATTGTACGAAAGATGATTGTGAGCTTCAGCAGTGGAAAATTCAACCGAAAGCGCGGAATGGTGAAGACTATTTGAGAAAAGGTTATCCGCATCACTAGTTGGATTAACCACCACTTCGTCATATGCATTAGTGAAAATGAGATCTAACCAGTTACCATTTTGATTTGGCGTCGGAACTACTTGTTGCAAATCATTGCAATAAAAGGTGGATACCAGTGAAAGGGCATGACTTAGCGTCCAAAAAGAGTTTAATTAGTTTGCCTCTCATACCACCACAGTTGTGGTAGAACATTTTTAGGCAATTAGAGGAATTAGTGTTATTATTGTGGACGAAAAAACTTATGATGCTGCTCCCGTGACTTTTGAAGTGAAGATATGTAATTAGAGCTTACATATGAGGCGTAAGTTTCAAGGTCTTTTTTTTGCTTGTTCGGAAGTTACTCCCAGTTGCTCGTGATAGCTGAGATATAGTTTGTGTAGGGCATCTAGATCTATTGGAAGACCTTCTCTTTGAATTAAAACTTTCAAATGGGTCTTCTTTTTACCCTCGATTCATGTTGTTTCAGGTGCTTCATGCATGTAGGATAGATAGAGTTGAACAACCTCATACAGCTTATGCTCCCGTAGTCGTGATAAGAGATATCTACTCTCAATATCACTAGTAGAGTTAATTGTAGCTTTTACAACTGGAGGTAAAAGAGGGTCTAAGTAAGATTCCTTTTCTATCATGGAGTTTTTTGGTGAACACGGTAATTGAATTGTACATTGTCCAGATGAAACCTGAACCCCATTTCTAACGAAATTTGGGTATTTGAAGGGACGTTTCAAGTTCTCAGGTTCATCAGTGGAGATATGGTCTATCTGAATAAAACTATCATTATTTTCTCTTGAATCACCATCTAAACAGGATTCTTTTTCGGTCAAAGAGTTTTTGGATGAGCACGGTAGTTGAATTGAGCCTTCTTTTGATGGAACCTGAACTCCATTACTTGCGAAATTTTGGTGTTTAGAGGGACTTGACATGTTCTCAGGTTCAAGAGTGGAGGTCTGGTCTTTCTGTTTGATACTATTAATGTTTGTTGGTAGATTACCATCTGAAGGATTTACTGGGTTTACAATATTATTAGTATTTAAAGGAAGAATGTTGTCAGTAGTATTAGTATTGATAGTATTGAGATTTTTATTAGTTGTGAGAGCTTTTATTATATTATTTTTATATTTACTCGATACATCCTTACTGAAAACGGCTTTACTTGATTTCCACTTCTTGAAGCTCATCCCATTCCAAAAAACACTACCATTCTTTGACTGATGGTTTGAAAATAGCCAGGCATACTTTTGCGGGATAAAAACTTTAAAAGAGCGGCTGCGCTTATTTCCTTGTGAAAGGTCCTGAACTCTGCAACCTTGAAGCAATAAGTCGTTTTCCAAGAATTTTTGCACTATAGTTGCATTGGTATTTTTCGGTGATTTTTTTAGAAAAAATATGCTATAGTCTTCGTCTTCGCTATGGCGATTGCTTATGACATTTGCGGCCTTCAACTTCCTGAGCCTACCATTCCACTCATCCTCTGACCAAAACGTGCCTAATTTGAAGATGGGTCTTAAGACTTCTGGGCCTAGCTTTGAAGCTGTTTGATTTGAAGACGTTGGAGAAATTTCTGATGAATCCAGATTAACTGTATTATATTGATCGGAAGAAGCACATTGTGTACAATACTGCTGGAGTAGTCTCTGCTCCAATGAATCGCATTTATTTTCGATGCACTGCAATTTTCTTAACGCTTCCGGTTGTTGCTGTTGTTGAAGCAAGTCATTTCGGTCTAACAGCGTTTTAGTGATGTTTCTAACCATATCACATATTTTTTCCTCACTAAAGTCTTCCCTTACAGATGGTGGCTGGATGTTGGATATCTGCTCATTCATTGAAATTAAACCAGTATTAAAAATTTCGAAGGCCTTATATATTTTTTTATCAATATTTGATAGGCTCGTTCTCTTCCATACTTTCTGAAATGTGCTATATTTGCTGACCGAAAGCATCTTTTCTCACATTATTTATTTCATAAGGCCATTCTAATTCGATATTTTTGGTGACGTGTGAACAAACTTTGATTTTTCTCGGGTTCTGAAGCTTCATATCTGCTGTTGGGTTAATCACTTGGTTGAACTTTCGACTGGTCGGGGGCTGATCCTGGAAAATCCAGTCGAATTTGAAACGGCTCATCCGAACAAAAGCGTTCGGAGTATCAAAATTGTCGAGCGCGAAATTCTCTCAGAGCACGTTTTCAACTTAAAAAATGAACTTTTACTAGCGAGATGGTAATTCACATTGAATCGCAATTTGGGGCAATTTATTTTTGTATCCTTCTTCAAAATTTGGGTTGGCCGCCGCTGATATTTGTTCTCTGCTGCCCCCGCTATTATTAGTTTGTACAGTCGGAGCTTGTGCTGCCTTCGGCTCATGAAAAGTTGGACATCCGAATAAGACTCCATTAGAATCACTATTTGTCCTGGAAAATACGTTTTGCACCGAATTTAATTTGAATTGATTAAAAACGTAATGATTTTTTGCCGCAATAATTGTGTCAATTTGCTTCTTAACATCTTGCAATTAAGGAAGCTTTTGTTGCTGTTGGTAACGATTCTGCATAAATGCTTCAAGTGATATTCATCTCTGTTTAACTGGAGGTTCTTGTGTGACAAGGCTGTGGCGATTAACTGGTGGAATCGGCGGCATTGGCTGCATAAGAGGATTACGAATTCGCGTTACCTTTTGATTTCATTCAGGTACTTCCGTGTTGAAACAACCTTCGTTATCAGCACTTTACCTTCACGTTTGGTATTGTTTTAGGTCGCTTCAGATAAAAATTTACATTGTGATCATGGATTTGCATTTATTTTGAAGACATCATACAACTTGACTACTAGGGGATGATCTCCAGTTGTGTGTACATTGCATTCTTGCGAAGTATGTTAGAAGTAATTAGCTTTCTTATTTTCTTTCCGATCCTTAATTAGCTGATGCACTTTACACGTTGCACATCGTTGTTCTTTCGAGTCAAACATTTTGTGAACTTCCGATAAGACTATTTTTCTGAGTAGCATAAATAGCAAATTTCGATCATTCACCACAGGGTGATTGTGGAATCGTGGCTTGTCCTGTGAAAGTCTTCGTGCCTTAGCGTTGACCGGCGTTGCCTTAGTTAGAATGTGATGCGTGATTGAGCACTTGGTGTTTGGTTATTGCTTGTTCTCCGAGAGGTTAACATAGTCCAACAGCAGTGGTCGCAGCTCGTTACTGGCATCATCGGGAACAAGTCCACATTGCGCGGCTGTTTGTCGATGAGCGCTATAATCGTTTTGAGGCGTGCGCGTTAAATAAGTCGTCTTTCCATCATGTCGATGAGGAGGCCATAGTGTTCGATGGTCGGCCCCGATGATTGGAGAACTTACTTATTTGAACGTTATGCGTCGTTTGCGTAACGCTATCCGCCTAAAAAGGCCGGAATTATGGAAAGACAATTCTTGGTTTTTACACCACGATAATTCACCATCCCATAATGCACTCGTAAATCGTGATCATTTCGCCAAAAACTCAACCCATATCGTTCCGCAACCACCGTATTCACCTGATCTGGGGCGGTGCAACTTCTGGCTGTTCAGCAAGCTCAAAAGACTGCTTCGGGGGCACCGTTTTGATAAGATAGAGGAGATTCAAGCCGCAGCGAAGATGGGACTGAAGGCCATCCCGGAAACGACGTGTATCTCAAACACTAATGAATATTTGACATGTAAATTTGACATAGATGTCACTGACAGTACTACTCACCTCTCTACCACAAAAAAAGTACTACCAACCTAAAAAAAAAATAATAATTCTCCAAACCTTTCGACGTGCGCAGTTTAAATTCAAATGTCACCTTATTTTTTCGTCAAAGTATTGCATCGGCAATTGTGAAGATCCACGTGAACGGCGTTGAAAATCCCAAGTTCGGTTTTACTGATCTTTTGCCGAATGTTTGAATCCGTGAACCACCGATTTGGAGGAGGCGTCGGGGGAACTAAGGTATCGGATGGTTGGTGGTAAGGTCTCGGATGGTTGGTCGATAAGAAAAGCGCTTTTGTTTATGTTGTCGGGGATCTTCAAACGCTCGATTGTGCGGTGGGGGTCGCTACGTGTGGACGGCCGGTGCACAGTTTTTTGAATGGGAGCAGAGTTGTCGGTAGTTTTTTGCGCTCGGTGCATAATGCTTGATGGTACCAACAAAGCTGATCATGCGATTCTCTGGTGCGGCGTGCTGGTGATGCATGCTGCTGCGTAGGCCGCGTGCAATGTGCTTCGTGTCGCGAAGTTGATCGCTGTCAGTTACTCAGAGCTTGAAGTGCGTTTTCTAGTTTCGTCATCCGGTGGCTGCTCCTCAATGTGACGTCGAGGCGGTTGAGCCACATCTGTTGGAGCAGGGTGTCTGATACATTTCCGTTGGCGAGCGTGCGCATCTGGTCGAGGAGCTGTGGCGGGGGCTGGAGTCCTAGCTCACTCCCAGACAGTAATTTTTGAATACGCTGTTGGGCTGAGTCAGGGCCGTAGCCAGAAATTTCGTTCGGGGGGGGGCCCGTGATATAATTATAAATTAGTAGTTAGTAAGGTGTGTTCGGGGGGGATTATACGGATATATCTTTCATTAAAGTAAAAATAATAACGAAAACATACAGTATTAGCTTTTTATTGCAAATTATACCCGCAATAATTTTTAAGTTTGAATTACGTATATACATATTTAATGTCAAGCAGATGACGTTTATTAGGGTCACAAATTCAAAATTTCAATTTTCGAGATTTTTTTGCTGCCATTATATTGAGAACCTCATTCGGGTAGACACCTAAGCCCCCATGTATTGACAGTACGGCGAGCGCACTGAGTCTTTCGTTGCCAGTCGAGTTACGTACATAAGTTTTAATTCTCTTCAATGTCGAGAATGATCTCTCCACACTCGCTGTTGTAACCGGAAGAGTCGCCAAAACTGTTGAAAGATACTTGATTGTTGGAAGTCTGTTTGTGTCACAAAAATCCAAAACTTCCAAAACCCCGGCATCTTTCTTCAGTCCTGATAATTTCTCACACCACAATTTATACTCCGCTCTCACTGCGGATTCTGAGACTCGATCATCAAAGTATGGCGGAAGATTATCCAAGTCATCTACTTTTTCAAAAGAGGCAAATTCTGGTAAAAGTATCTGTAGGCTCGACAGGATTCCCTCATTTTCGTTGAGGAGCTTGTCTGACAAATTCTGAATCAGCGTATCGACACAAGGAATGAACACAGCACAACGAAAGAAGGATTCAACAGAGTCTGTTTGATGGTTTGAACGAGTTGTTTGCTTTACTGTGAGTCTCGGAATTTTGATTTCAATATCAAACGCCTCTTTCGCAAGCTTTTCAGTTGCTCGGAAAATTCCGTTGAACGATACTTCTGCATTTTTTCGTTCTTCTTGAAGAATATCAATAATTTCGTGAACATGCTTCACTGCTGAATCCAAATCACGCGATTTTTCTTGTAGTCGAACTGACAAAGGTAGCGTAAAACTGAAAAATTTGTCACAAACAAAGAGACTGACGATAAACTCGCTTTTCTGGATTGCCGCAAGTAAGCAAACCGCTGTTTTTGAAATTATCCAAGAGTTTTCAGAAATTTTTTCTAATGCCATGTGGATGATCTTGAATAGTTCGACAAAGGATAGTATGCTGTCAGGTCGTTCAATGAACCTTGTTTCACAAAGACGAATAAGCCTCTTCTTCTTGCTCAGCAATGCATTTGCAGAGACTTTGTTAACTGCAAATTGGGTAAAAACGGAAATCTTTGCTGTATATATTTAAGAGCATTTCCTATTGTTCTTCGCGCCAGAAATTTTAAAATTTAAGACGGTCTGAGAAATCTCTAAGATAATTTATTGTTAATATTAAAGCTGCTGCAACCGGAAATAAGAAGATGGCACAATGCATTAGGCACACATAAACGGAACATTTCCATTATCCCTCAGGTTGCAAATTTCGTTTTAAAATCTTTTCTTTCGGTTATATACGCCAACAAAAATTCAAAAATATTGGCAGTATAATCACTCGGACAAGGTTTACCATATCTCTTAAAAAAATTATGCCATATGAAATCAGAATTTTTATTTCACAAAACCCAAAAAAGTTAATATGAAAACTGTCTTAAACTTGGCACTGTTTCAATTTCTATCCGGGTAAATTTTTCTATACTTTTCCCGCCCTACACTATTCTGCCTCCCCTATTCCGAAAACAGGTAAAATAAATTTTTTTTTCTCAGAGAGTAAATCTTAACGGTTATTTCCCAGGGATTCGAGCCTAAAGATCAAATGAAATTACATTTTCTGGATTTCATTTACGGCATTTTATTTAGTTTCTTTGAAATTGAAAATACCGGGCACAAAAGTCGAAAGTCGACGCGAATAGTCGATTCGTGTCGAAGTCGATCACCAAAAGTTGACTAAAAAAAATCGACTTTTAACGAGCAAAAGTCGACTTTCGACTAAATTCGAAGTCGACTTGACAATCCCTAATTTCACTTCACTTTAGATGGCATTTGCAATTAAACATATGTAGAAACTAAACCAATTTTTACACCACAAGGGGTGGTACTATCAATATGTTCTCCGCAGCCTGTCTGGATTTCAACCTTGAAATCCATCTCGATCCTGTCCAAAACGTTGAATTTTTTTGGCCTTTTCCACGATTCTCTTTGTATTTTCATACATTTACTTTCTACTGTTGTTTGGCTTTTTCTAGTTCTAGTAATATATGGACGAGTATATGCTTTGAAGTGTGAAATAAACGCATAATTATGTCCTCGTCTTGAAGAAACAGCAAATTGTCGATTGACATCTGTTCAATACATAATTTATGTCTATAGGAAAATTGTTGAATTCGCAGAGGTGGGGGGGACTACGGCTGGCTACGGTCCTGGGCGTAGACGGCCAACAGGGCCTTTTCCAGGGCTTGTGAAACGAGCGTTGGCGTTGCAGTCGCGGGTGAAACCATTTTAGGCGTTGGTCCAAGCTGCGCGACGCTTCACGCCGTGGACGTGACTTCGGTACAATTTGTAGCTGAGGCAGATGGAATTGATAATCAGCACTAGCACTGACAGCGACCCTATTTTGGAGCTCTGGATTTGCAGCTCTGAATTCACCACTAGCGTATTCGTAACGTCTCCCTATATCGCCAATATTGATGGTTGCCGTGTGGAACAAAGAACACGTGACAATTTCTACAAATAAATTTATTGAGATAAGAAATACAAAAGAAAAAATGGGTAACGTCGTCTCGAATTCGACATTAAAATTTACGTGGACATACATGAAAGACTGACTGACTAAGCGAATAGATGAATGAATGAACGAATGAATGTTTGATACTTGGGTTATCCAGTTTTATTCATTGATAACGCTGATGACACACCGTGAACGATACTTCTCTTGGTCGCACATCAGCCAGCACATTTGATGCATCATGAACTCTGTTTCTGTTGTTTCCAATTAAAATATGCTAACACGCGTTTGATACGTCGTCGTGTAGATATTGAATCCACGCGAAGGCGTGCCGTCAGCGGTATTTGGGCACAACATAGTTGCGCGTGTTTGCTTCGGCAACAAAGTTGCGGGTCCCCACTATGTCGTCAGTACATATGCATGCAAACGGTTGCATGGCCCAAGGCGCACAAGCATGCATGTTGGAAAGATGGTTGGTGCGCCACAGAGCATTGGGTGGTATTATTATTCTGCCTCTTCTTTGTTTGACTTTGATGAGATTGAAGTCGTATAAGAGTTTAAAAAAAAGCTCCTAAATAAAAAAAATACAACTAAGTTAAATATTTGTAGCCCGCGTAGTGTAGTGGTTAGAGCGCTCGCTGTGTAAGTCAAAGCTCCCTGGTTCAAATCCCACTGGTGGCAACGAGATTTGCTTATGAAAATTCTTTATGTGTGGCTACATAATTGAGTTGCTTTCAAATAATTTTTCTGAAAAATTATTAGAGAAGAAACATGTTAGAAGAAGGTGGTTTCGATAAGTGTTCTATTTTTCTCAGGCCATCACTCTTATTAGATAATGGCGACGAACATGCTTAGAGGTGAGAGAATTATTTTTAATTTTCCTACTTATGCGAACTCAATTTGTTTTTGTAATTGCGAATCATCTGTATGTATTGTCTACCTAATAAGAGTGATGTCCTAAGGGGATATAGTACACGAGTTGAAACCACCTTCTTCTAACATTTTTCTTCTCTTATAGTTTTTTCAGAAAAATTATTAAAAAGCATTATGTAGCTACACACAAAGAATTTTCATAAGTAATTTCAAGCTATCGGAGCTATCTGAAAAATGATATCGAAACCTGCACGAAGCAATAAAGCTCATTGTAGAGCAAAAAAATTATCGCATAGATTTACATTAAGTTGATGTAGAAAGGGTGAAATGATCAACTTAAAGTTAAAACAAAACAAAATTTATTTCGAGTGATTCTTTGGAAGGACTATAAGTCTTCTCGGTTATGATACGCATTGGTTTAACATCAGAATGTAGCGAAGCTGGGCAGATAGACACACGATCAAAGCGTGGTACTGACCATATCACCTTTCCGAGTGCCGATAAATACGATAATGAGAAACTCTAACTTTCTCTAAGCGAAGACCCGAAAGGGCTTGGTGCCAAAGCAAAAAAAAATTAAATATTATTTCCTCGTAAATTTCAAGGTATCCCAAGAATTTTGCTCCGTTTAAAAATAATAACCAGTAGACCACTACCTTCCGATAGAGTTTTTTACTCTTCATCAAGCTACGTTTAATTTCCAATAACAGACAAATGAAACTGAGAAATTAAAATTTTACCATAATTTGTTTCGCATATGATCTCTCCAATTTATCGACCAAAAAATAAAATAAAAATCAAACGCACTATTTCACTTTCCTCTCAAACCAATAATCCATCAATAATTTGATGCCAGTTATTTTGTTTGATTTCGAATTTTTGTTTCAAATCCACATTAAATCGATCTTATTGTACTTTTCAAATTTTGTCGGTTCTCTAACAAACGCTTTACATGTGTATTATTATAAAGTAGAAATTCGAAAGGCATATGTGTAAGATTGTGATAGAAATAAAATTGTGTTTAATAAACTTTCGCGTTATTAAATACCTTTTACGGCAGGGCTTGCTGGATTAATGTTTTTCAATATAAGAGACAACATCCGGCTTTTGATATAACAAATTTAAACTGTGTTTAATTTTTAAGACAATCAAATTTTAGGTACTTTGTAGTATAATTTATGCATTTATGATGATATCAAGAAGTAAAATACTTTCAAAAGAAATAATAATTTCAGCTTAACTTCGATAATCACTGATTGGTTTAAATTTTAAATCAAATGCCATAATTACATTAATTAAGCCATATGAACAATTAATTTACATACTATCAGTATGAATGTGAAACTTGAAATCCCAATGTATTTGCAATGAACTCTCAAATGAGATAATATTGTATATATTTTTTTCTCTCTTATATGTTGATGACATACTGCCTGACTACCATCAGAAGTCTCATTAAAAACTATTTAAATTAACTGAAAAATGTATATGTTCGTTCTGTCTGCACTTTACCCGAGAGCCCACTTGAACAACTGCAAATCAGTAAGTTAGTCAGTCAGTCAGACAATCCAGTCGATGCATCTGCATTTTTTATAGCGTAGTTAACAGAGTGCGGAAATGTATCCATCTAAAAAGGTAGCAGCAGAAGCATAATCATAGTGGGTATAAGGCAATCTTTCAGAGTGTCTGAACTCTGTAATTTTGACGAGTAGGCCGCGACCGATGCACCATCAGACAGACTGAGACTTCCAAGCAAATAATTCTGCACAACGAGATGCATACAATAAGGATATATTACTCGTACTTACTGCAAGTCATAAAATCCGTTGGGATACTGTAGGCTGTATTAAAATGAATAGTGTTTCATCTTTTATCTCTTGAAGCGAAACTATTTTTTTTTTCTGATGATAGTATGCGCCTACATGCAGAATAATTTCAGCAGGAGTCGTACTGCAAGAGTAGAATATTTTATAACAAGCCAGCGATGCAATCGGCGGTCGCAATGAAAAGTGGTTAGTGCTATGAATTGTAAATGAATGCATTACAAATTTTATTGCTTATGTTTCCCTTTCGAAGAAATTGGTTTTTAAGGGCAATGGCATATATGTACATACAAAATTCATATCTAAGTACGAGACTAAAATGACAAAACCTAATACCAAATTAACGTTTGGATTCGGAAGAAGTGAAGTCCTATCGAGTTGAATTTTCGAACGTCTTTTCATGAACCTATCATGATACTTTTCAATACCACAGCCTCTTATCTGAACCTCTATTTCCTCGTCAATATTGGACCTAAATCTTGACGCTGATCAGCTGAGCATAAAGTACCCAGATTGTATTCCAGGCTATAAATTTCAGTATATGTGAAGTAAGCTTTTTAATCATTTACCCAATAGCCTGCAGTTAAGCTCTTGGTGTGTGCTTCTGACGATTTGTTCGTTGAATTTTCTGCAGCTTGACGTAATAATAGCACAAGATAAGCAACGTCAAAGGCATATTCGGCGAAGACCAGCCCACTACAAAAATTTGACATCGAATGACTCCAAAAGGCGTCTGTGCCCAAAAATTTCACGGAGACCCTTTTCAACCAGCGGGGTTCCATTTTATCAGACACATCGTTGATAACAGGCAATGAGCTCTGAAGGGAAGTGAACGCGAATATTAAGATCGTGGCAGAACAGACGATCAGATATCAAGCCCGGCGCAAGAGAGATTATTGGTTCGATGATGAGTGCCAGGATGCGTTAGACAAAAAGAATCAGCCGAATAAGTAGGTAGGAAAACCAGGACGAAGAGAGAACACTATGAAAATCTCAGAAGAGTGGCGAATAGAAAAGAAAAGAAAATACTATGGCGACCAATTAAGAAGCATCGATGTAAGTCTAGCGAGCAACAACACAAGACAAGCATACACAGTAGTGAAAAGTCTGAAACGCTGTTATCAGCCCAAAAACCACGCTCTGTCGTGATGACATCGGCAATATCATCGCTCATGAAAACAAGATTAAGGAAAAATGCGCATCATATTTCAAGAATCTCTTTAATTCTCCACATAGCTCCACAACATCGGAGCTTATAGATGTCTGCAGAGAGTCTCCATTGGCCTCACCAACTCTGGATGAAGTGTGTTCCATCATCAAAGCCCAAAAGAATAAAGCGCCGAGCATCGATGTGATTCCAGACAATTAGAATTAGGAAAAGAAAATACTATGACGACCAATAGAGAATCATCGATGTAGGTCCAACGAGCAACAACACATGACAAGCAAACAAAGAAGTGAAAAGCTTGAAACGTTGTTATCAGCTCAAGACCACGCTCTGCTGTGATGACATCAGCAAGATCATCGCTGATAAAAACAAGATTAGGGAAAGATGGGCATCATATTCCTAGAACTTCCTAAATCCGCACAGCTCCAGAACTTCTAAGCCATCGATATTCTTGGAGAGCTTGCATTGGCCCCACCAACTCTGGATGAAGTTTCATCAAGGCCCAAAAGAATAATGAAGCGCCAGGCATCGACAAGATTCCATTAGAGCTCATCAAATATGGTGGCCGCAGTGTTCATAAAGCTATTCACAATGTCATCCAGCACATTTGGCAACCAGAACGTATGCCGAACGAGTGGAGCCAATCAATTATATTCCCTATCCACAAAAAAGGTGACAAGCTACAGGGCGAAAACTATAGAGGTATATCATTACTTTGTATGGCGTACAAAATATTTTCTAAAATCCAAGAAAATAAAATCGGATCATACGCCAACAGGAGGAGTATCAAGGTGGTTTTAGAGCCGGTAGATCGACAATAGATCAATTGTTTGCTGTTAAGCAGGTATTTGAGGAATGCTTGCAGTTCAACATAGACGTACACCAAATTTTCGTTGACTTCAACCAAGCATACGACAGAATTGATCGTTACGTACTGTACCAAATAATACTTTGCTCTGGTATCCCAGCTAAATTAATCCGTCTTTCCAAAATGACAATGACGTCGAAGACCTCCCAAATCCGCATCAATAATCAACTCACCGATGGCTTTGACACAAATATCGAACTAAAGCAGGGCGATGGACTGGCCCCATCGCTATTCAATTTGGCTCTAGAGTACGTCATTGGTGTTATAACCTGCCTCCGTTGTACTCCTGGCCTCTTCTAGTGGTACCCTGGACTCCACTTTACGTTACAAAACCAAGTCCTTTAACCCCCACCTTTCGGAATGAAACACCAATTGTATGCAACGGTTCTACAATGTATTTCACAAGGTATCAAACGATTTCACAATGTTATTACAATTATGTTATTATCCCAATTTCCTAGCTGCCCCACCATTTTATTGGGGCTACTCCGGCTGAGGCTTCAAAGACCCAAAGTAATTCACCCGAAGACGGGCAAGGGCGTCACTCGTTCGATTCTCCGAGCCTTTCAAGGGGTCGTCCGAATGAAAAGACGACTGTCCGGAGCGAAATTGATACTTATACATTTTGGGGCTCGCCGCCACCTAGCTGCGAAGATTACTTTCAAAAAGAAACCCTACCACGCAGAACGAGTTGGAATGTTTCACCGCCACACAAAACTCGTAGTTTCCCACACCAGGGCAACCGAAATCAATTGAAACGACACTAACGTTCACTGCACCCGCCGAACACTACCACCTCACTTAACTTTTCCAGGTCTTCCTGTCTGGTCAACGTCCCGGGAAAAGAATTCCCGAGCCACGCCTTTCACAGCTGAAAAGGCACGTACGAGTATTTATGATGCATGGTAGTGAGGAAAGAAAATAATCTAAAATTATCTTTACTCAACTTTGATTAATATTCTATATTTTCTTACAAATTTGGCCAATATAAAATAAAATTTAAGCCACTTACATTTATTCAATCCCTACTCTAGTGAGGAGCCCCTTTCTTCCGTTTTCTGAATGTCGCCACCGCACAGTTGTCTCGTCCCAATTTATTGTTCGTCTCCAATTCGTAGTGAATGTTGTCTTTGAGTATGGCTCTGTTTATTCCTCCGCCGGTTACTCGAAAGCTTCCAAAACAAAGAGAAAGAGCACCAACCTTCCCGGGCTTAAATAACCTCCGGATTAACTTTTTTCTTGCCGTCCACCGGGAAAAATATGTTTTTGGAGTGATTTTTTTCCGTTTGTTGGAGTAGTTTCCCTCGCTTTGATTTCATTCACAACAAGTTCCACTCGATGGTAATCCTGGTGAGAATTAAGTGCATTACGCGCTGAATGCATTTGACTGACAGTTTGAACTGCCAGTGATGTTTATTTACGTCACGTCGCGAGATGAGGATTTCGACAATAATCGTCGCATTTCCCTTTTTCTTGAACCGGCGCTAATATTTCCTAATTTTTCTCCTCCCTGCCGGTAGTTCAATCACCGTGTGAACGCATGGAGTGTCGTGTGTTTATATATATCCACCAGTTTCAACTGATTTCGGTCGTCGAATCTCTCCTCGGGAATGTCGCGATTTTCTTCATTTAAATTTCCGTGGTGGATTTCAGTGAATTTGGTGCGAATAAAGTGAATGGTGCGCTTCAGGACGATGTCGTTAGCCAGTTAGGGGAGGAGGTAAGATATTCAAAATTTGTGTCCGTGTATCTTTCTTGCAGCTTAGCAGATTTATCAGCTTCCTCTTGTTTGAGCTTGTCTTAATCGGTGGTCATTTATTGGTGTGCCAAAGTGAGCTTTTAGTTGATATCTTTAAGCTCATTCATAGCCTCTTGTTTGGCTGAGAACTCATCACGAAGCTCTACAAGTTGTTTTGTGTGGGCGTCACGTAGTTCATCCATTTGACTATCGGAAATTGTGCGTAACGCTTCAGCCTTTTATTTTTCTTCAGCATTAATTGTTGAAACATGCTCAGCTACTTTCAGTTTCGCATATTCTTCCTGAAGACCATCGATTTGTTCTTCAAGAGTTCGCTTTTTGTTCACGGACTCTCGCATTGATTCCTGCAATGACTTCATTCTGGCTTCATGTTGTGAGCTCAACAAACGGCATTCGCCTAAAATCCTTTTCGTATTCAGCAACCTTTTTATTCGAATCTGTTTGTAACGCTTCCAAATTCTGACATTTTTGTGCGATTTTCAGCTTCCGATTTCATTTTACTAATATATAGTCGAGGCACTATGAATTCCTTTTCAACCTTCCCATTTGAATCAGGTCTATTCATTTTCATATCTCTTGTACTATCCGTTCATAAGGCTAGTCCAACTTCCGACAGATCACGCAAAAGATTTGGGAGCATTTCATAAATTCGTTTCTTTTGATGCACTGACATCTCTTTCAATTGTTGCAATTCCGATGTAACGACATTCAATTTAGCCTGTTTCTATTGCAATTCCTCGTTCATAGTATCAATATCTTTGTTTTTGGTCTCGATTTTTTTGTGATTTTTAACCGTAGTTAATAGCCAATTCTTCTAGAGCTTGAAGTACTTCTTTCACCTCCTCTTTAGCACTTTCGTTTTCTTGTTGCTGCTACTTTTAATTTACGTTCCGCCTCGAGTTCACGCTTTACTCGTCCTTTGCTTGCCACTTATGAAGTGTTAAATTCGTGCCATTGCTGCCTGAGAAACATCTGTGGCTTCGTTAAGCGACTCGTTCTTCTTTGGTGGTTTGTATGCATCTCTGCTGGATCTGCGTGAGTGTGATGTTTGCGGCGGTGGATCATTAAGTTTGTGACTTTGGCCGAAAGCTCATGGGCAGCACATCTGCTAGAAATGTCAGCTTTAACGACAGCCTTACGTTTAGATCCGCACTCAAAATCGTTTTCTTGTAAATTTCGACAGCATTCAGACTCGAATTCAAATTAGTCGAATTATATACTGTATCAAAATTCATTGGGAGTCTATGTCGGAAAGTAGAATCAATGAAAACACAGGCAGTATGAAACCTTGATTTGAGGAAATGATGTAAATGCCCGCAAATTATCGCACATATCATGAACACCTCTTGTCGCATGGCGGGGGCAACGATTCAAATTCCGATTTCCTCCCAACGTTGCATGTTATTTTGTTTGCGACGCAATTCCGATTGCTTCGAGGGGTTATATTATTTTATGCTGCCGTATATGTTGATTGGATGACGAAAGTTTCCGCTATCGTGTGACCTAGTCTTAATGCTGGGAATTTGCGGTTCGTTTCGAGCTCGCGTTGGTTTTTGATGCTTTCGGCGCTTGTTACTGCTCGCGCAGTCCATAATGTGGCATGTAAATCGGAAGCGACCTAGCTACTTAAGTTTAATTACATGACGTTAAAAGGCAAAAAATATTTTGTGGCTTGCTTTCCGTAATCTAAGAAGTAGTTATTTTATGAATGAAAATTTAAATTACTTCCTGCGGGTTACGTTATCAGGTTATCAAAAAAAGTTAATAAAGTGCGGCTCGGTATTGCGTAGGTTTAAATTTTACTATATCGCATATGGTAGTGTTCGGGGTGAGCAACACTATGAAATCTCAATGTTCACCCGTAACAATGTTTCTACTCGTTTATTCTCAACGCCAGCAGCCGTGTACCTTTTGCAGCGTATCCGGAGAGCCTTCACCTTGACCTCCCACTTGAACTGCCGTTCGATACGCGGGTCTCTTCCCTGCCCTGTGCGCCGGGGTAGCTGTGCGCTTGTTGACCATCGTGCGTACTGTGCGTGGAGTCCTTGGGGCGCGATTGGGTGTGCGCGGGTGTGCGAATACGTGTCCCCGGCTCAATGCCTAGTCACACCGGCGCGTAGAAAAATCTGCAACGGAGGATCACGCCGAAACTAAATAATCGCTGTGTCCTCGGCTCAATGCCTAGTGACACCGAAGCGTATAAAAGACTCGCAGAAAATAGTATATACGCAGAAATAGTTCTTAACCGAAAAAGCAACGTGGGGCCGAGCGTTGTCATGATGGAAAATTATTGCCTCGTGTCTGGTCGCATATTCCGGGCGTTTTTCGGCTACTGCTCTCTTCAAACGGATTAATTGTGTTCGGTAGCGTGCTCCATTGATGGTTTCACCTGGTTTTAGCAGCTCATAACACAGCACACCCTTCTGATCCCACCAAATACAGAGCATTACCTTCGCGCCATGGATATTCGGCTTTGCTGTTGATTTGGCTGGTTGGCCGGATTTCACATATGATTTTTGCGCTTGGGGTTGTCGTAATGGATCTATTTTTCATCACCAGTAACAACCCGATGCAAAAATGACTTCCTTTTGTTGCGTTCCAGCAGCATTTCGGACATGCGAAACCGCCTTGCGACGTCTTACGGCTTGAGTTCATGTGGAACCCAATTTCCTTGCTTTTGAATATATCCAGCTGCTTTTAAACGTTTTGAAATGGCTGCTTGAGTGACATCCAAAGATTCTGCGAGCTCTTCTTGTGTTTGGCAACAATCTTCATCGAGTAATGCTTCCAGTTCTTCATCTTCAAACTTTTTTTAATGCCCAGGACGTTCATTGTCTTCCAAGCTAAAATCACCACTTTTAAATCGTGCAAACCACTTTTGGCAGGTTCGCTCAGCTAGAGCATGTTCACCCTAAACTTCCACCAAAATACGATGACTTTCGGCAGCAGTTTTCTTCATATTAAAGTAATAAAGAAGAATTCCCCGCAAAAGCACTTTTTCAGGAACAAAGCTCGACATATTTGAGTGAAAAAAAATTATTGTTGTTAACGCTTCAAATGAATGGCATACACTGAAAAGACGTACAATGACAGTAGCTTTCCAACGCAGGTTCGGAATATTGGAACGATGCAATATTACACAAGTTACGCCATCGCTTAGCAAGCCGCACGAATTAATTTATAGACCCAATATGTTTCCTATGTCATTTTCATGCGGTGCGTATTAACTTATTTAATTTTTTGGTTTTTTTTGCATGTTCGGTTGGTGGACGCTTTCTGTCAGATATTATTTTTCTTAGTCAAGCGGTTTGTTTTGGTTTTTATACGTAATGTTTGATATTTTGTTTAGTCACACGGTATGTTGTTACATCTGAAAGTTTTACTTTCAAGCGGTGCATCGTGACGAGTCCCTAACATAAAGAAGCTTCCTGTAGTTACACAAGGTACATTACTATACAAGCCGAGCCAAGTAGTAGCCTATGCGGACATCAACATTTTGTCACGGTCATAAAAACTCCCAAAGAACTTTTTTTGAAACTCAACAGCGAAGCCAAACTAGTAGGGCTACAAATCAATGAGAATAAAACAAAACTCATGACGCAGTCGAGGGAAGGTACCCGAAATGCACAAAATATCACACTTGACAAATACAATATCGAAAATGTGAGTGAATTTGTAATAGGGGTACCGGTTAATTCATGCGGTTTTTTTTCGAAAATTGAAGCTTTATTGTGAAACAATGCTTTTAGACGATCGGAAATGGTTTGTTGAGCGACGCCAAGTGATTCTGCAAGTTCTTTTTGTGTTTGGGATGAATCTTGGTCGAGCAATGTCTCCAATTCGTTCATCGTCCTTCAAGTCAAAATTGCCACTTTTAAACCGTGCAAACCACTTCCGGCACGTACGCTCAGCTAGAGCATGCAACATACACTTGCACCAAAATACGATGACTTTCGGCAGCCTTTTTCTTCATATTGAAGTAATGAAGAAGAAGTCCCCGCAAAAACACTTTATTCGGCACAAAATTCAACATTTTCAGAGTAAAAAAAAGTATTGTTGTTTACGCTTCAGCTAAATGACACATACTGATTCTGAAACTATATGACAGTAACTTTCCCACACATATTCGGAAAGGTGAATCACTGGAATAAAAATCAAGTTACGCCATCTGTTAGAAAACCACACGAATTAACCGGTACCCCTATTATTTTAAGCCGACAAAATAACGAGAACCGGTAATGAAAGAGACGCAATACGACAAAGAATACAACTCACAAATAAAATATTTTTACAGTGTTGACGATATTGAAGACCAGCTGCATACACAAGAAAACAAAGCTCCAAGTATACAAATATGTGAAAAGCCCGGTGTTATGCTATGGGTGTGAAACATGGGCCCTAACCCAAGCATCCCCAAATATATTGAACACATTCGAGTGACAGATGCTGAGGCGAATAATCGGAGCGAAGCTAGATGGGGACCAATGGTGAATTCGATACAACCATGAATTGTATGAAATATTTGACGAGCCGGAGGCCTAAACGATTGTAAGACTGCAGAAGCAGTAATGGGCTGGCCACATGAATCATATGGATAAATAACGGATACCCAAAAAGGTATTCGTTGGGAGAATTGAAGAGCGGAGACCAGTCGGGAAACCGAGGAAATACTGGTCTGACTCGGTCGACGAAGACAGTTCATGGCTGCTCCAGTTTCGAAATTGGAGACAAGTGGAGGCGTTATTTGCAGGAAGCGAAGGTCCGATAGGGGCTGTAGTGCTACGACGAAGAAGAAGATTGCAAAATTTCAGCTGATGTTTGCAAATTAAAAAAAAAAAAAATATATATATATATATATATATATATATATATATATATATATATATATATATATACATATATATATATATATATATATATATATATATATATATATATTTATATATATATATATATATATATATATAAAATATATAATATATATATATATATATATATATTATATATATAATATATGTATATTATATATATATATATATATATATATATATATAGAATATATATATATATATATATATATATATATATATATATATATATATATATATATATATATATGTATATATGTATATATAATTTATAATTTTTCTTTATTAGAATGTATGCGGTACTGAGGCCTTATAATATAGTTGGTATTCTGGCAAAGTCATTTTACCATCGTTTGAACATTACTTAAAACTATGTGTAGTATCGTATTTCTATGTGAATATTACAATTAGCTAGAGGAAAAATTCGGCAAAAACCTCTACTGAACTTATTACTAGCTTAACATAACTTAACTATCTACTAATAACTAGCTAAAATCTATGAGGCTAGGTTGCGGCCAAAGAGATAGGTGGTAGCAACTGCTGGTTTTCAGTTCGCCAGGGCACGAATTAGCGGATTGGGCGAGTCATTTGCTTTCGCGATTAATTTGTCACGGCGCGATGTAGTGAGCTTATAAATTGGACTAACGCCACCAAGGCTGTATAGTTTTTCAGAAGAGATGTAAAACGGTTTATTAAGTACCACTTTCAGGTATCTATTGTGGCTGATCTGAAGCTTTGTTACTAGATATTTAGCATATTGGATTCAGGTAGGTGAACCCTATAGTATGATCGGTTGGATGGCCATTTTGACGATGAAGACTTTGTTTCTGGTGTTGAGACGCGAATTACAATTAAAAGGTGGTAAAGCGAGAGCATGGCCTGAAACGCTTTGGAACTAATATGCTCAATATGACTTCTGAAGGTTATTTTTTTGTCGAATATAAGTCCAAGATAAATGAGATCCTCACTCCAGGGAACAGTTTGCCCTCAAAATTTATTGGTCGCTTGGGTAGATGAGCAGGCTTACGATTCCTGGTGAAGAATATTGACTTCGTTTTTGCAACATTTATTTTAATTTCCGATCTATGATAGTATTGGTAAGTAAGTTCTAACGCCGTTTCAAGGCTGGTAATTATGGAATTTGGATCTGCGCCAATGCTTTATATGCCAATGTCGTCTGCGAAAGCTGCAACTTGACAGTTTGATAAGGAAGGGAAGTCAAAAACAAAAACAAAAAATTTAACGTTGGTAATTTCAAACTAAACCTTATTTTTTTGTTGAGTGAGGGTGTTAGAGAAAAACTCTTTCGCATTACTAATTGAACTTGATATCTACTACGACAATTGTCGTTTGTTTGTCTAACTTTCAGTCGACAATAAAGCTGTTTGATATAGACATTCCGTCTTTGATTTTTCAAACAACCTTATCTATATCTATTTTCTCAACGTTTCCATGAACACATCTTCTTCTTCTTCTTCTTAGCACTACAGCCCCTTTGGGGCAAACAGCGCCTCCAACTGCCTCGGCCCGTTGACCGCGTCTTCCAATTCCGAAATCCGAGCAGCGATGAACTGTCTTCGTCGACCAAGTCAGACCAATGTTTCCTCTGTTTCCTCACTGAACACTTCAGCTTCTCATTAATATGCGAAAGTTCAATGGCTTAAATTACACTGACGCTGGCTGACACCAGTGAGTACTAAGTTGGATAAACAGAACTACAAATGAATATATTCTCATTTAATCGAGATCCTTTGATTCCGTAAAAGCTCGCATGAAAAAATATTTCCTAAAGCTCCTTTTTATCTAGATACACCTAGCCCCACCGCGTATGTAAATATTGTTTCTAAAATCTACTTTATGCACATACAAAACACAGACGAGATATTATTATACACTGACATTCAATTCTTCGGACCGACTATAAGCCCGTTCAGTTATAATGTGCCCTGATTTAAAATCTGAACGTGTCGCAACTGCGTTGACAGACACACGGCCAAAGCGCGGAACTGATCATGTCATCTTCTTGAGTACCGATAACTTCGATAATAAGATACTCTAACTATGGCGAAACGAATGTCCCAAAGAGGCCGTAGTGCCAAAGCAAAAAAAAAATAAATAAAAAATTATCAGCCTTTAACAGCACTGTTGGCTGGAGGAGAATATTGAGAAGAAGCTTGTTACCAATTCCCTTACCGCCCCACCAAATATATTGGGCTACTTCTGCTGAGGCTCCACCGGCCCTACTAATTCACCCGAAGACGAGCGTGAGCGCCACTCGTTCGGTTCACCGAGCCTCCAAAAGGTCACCAAAACGAGAAAACGACCGTCTGGAGCGAAATTATCATCTGGAAACACGCAGTACGAGTTAGAATATTACACACAGAACTCGCAGTTTCCCGCACGAATTATCTCCTGAAAATATTTTGGCACTAGCCGCGGAGGTCACTTTCCAACTCCCTACCACGCAGTACGATTCAAAATATTACACAGTCGCACAAAATTCGCAGTTTACCACACCAGGGCAACCGAAATTAACGCCCTCCTTATCTCTTAACACCGACAACTTGAGATACGACTGAAACCACACTATCGTTCACCCCACGTGCCGAACACTATTACCTTAATTAGTTTTCCCGGGTCTTTCTGCCTGGTCACCGTCCAGAGAAAAGAATTCCTGAGCCACACTTTTTACAAGCTGAAAATAAATGTAATTATGTGATAGCAAGAAAAGAACATCTAATGTTAACTCTACTCGAATTCCGTGTAATATCTGGTATTTCTTTGCTTACCAAAAAATCTTCCAACATAAATTTCTTCTGATGACAAAAAAAAATAAAATTAATCGAGCCACTTACATATGTTTATTTCCTACTCTAGCTAGGGACCCCTTTCTTCCGCTTTTTGATATAGCCACCGTCGGATCTCAGTTGCCTCGTACTAATCCCTTGCTTAATTCTAGGCTTCTTTTCCAATTTGAAGAAAACGCTCTCGCCGAACACCCCTTCCTTTTATTTTTCCGCCAGTTGATGGAAAACTCTCAAAAAGAGAAAGCGCACCAACCTTCCCGGGCTTAAATAACCTCCGGTTAACGTTTTCCCCCTGTCCGCCGGGAAAATCATGTTTAAGGAGTGTTTTTTTACGATCGTCGGAGTAGTTCCCCTGGCTTCGATTTCACTCACAACGAATTCCACTCGACGGCGATTCTAGTGGGAATAAACTGCATTACGCGCTGAATGCATTTGACTGACAGTTCGAACTGTCAGTAATGTTTATTTACATTTCAACGCGAAATGAGGATTCCGTCGATAATCCGCGCGTTTCCCCTTTTTTCGGGCCGAGACGCTAGCATTTCTCAGTTTTCCACGTCCCCACCGGTAGTTGTACCAACGCGTGGTGTGTCGTGCGTGTCATTTATTCACCAGTTCTACGTAATTTCAATCGTCGAATCTCTCCTCGGGAATGCCGTGATTTTGTTCATTTAGATTTCCGTGGTGGATAATAGCGAATTTGTGCGGAGAAAGTGAATGGTGTGCTTCGGCACGATGTCGCTAGCCAGGAGAGGAGGTAAGATATTCAGAAGTTGTATCCGTGTCTCGTCACGATAGAAAATCGTTTGGTCCTCGTAGAATGATCGACGACAAAGTCCTCACCTGCGGACGCTTAACTAAGAAAGATTCTCATCCTAAATCATTCCTGCCTTCATAAAATTCCGTCACTGATTGATTGACAACGTAAATATACGCCTTGATATGCTAGGTGTTTATTTTTTGATGGATTGGGTTCTTTAGGCTCAACGTTTCTCGCTGCTGCTTCTTTTAATTTACGTTTCGCCTGGAGTTCGCGCTTTACTTGTGCTTTAATTGCTGCCAATAAAGTGTTAAATTCGCGAGTGTTTTCCTCTTGTACGCGTGCTATTGCGACCTCGAGTTCGCGCTTTACTTGTGCTTTAATTGCTACCAATGAAGTATTGTATTCACGAGTGTCTTCCTTCTGTATGCGTGCCATAGCTGCCTCAGCAGCAGCTCTGGCTTCGTTACTCAGCCGGACAGAAATGAATACAAAAAAACCGAAAAACAGTTTTTTTTGCTATCCCTACCTAGGTAGCATTAATGACTGCAGTCAGCAGAGCAAAGCAAATTTCCATGTTTGATCGGCTCCTGGTATTAGTTGTTTGCTTCGTTTCAATGCGGGAGTGTGCTCGGAGTGGGAAGTGAAAGTAGTACACGATACACAATAAATGCAAAATGTTTGAGGATCGAGCATTCTTATACTGTAAATGAATTACACACACGTATCTTAACAGTAAGCTTTCGCCTTGGTTTTCAATACGTTAGCCTCTTATTTATAATACAAAGATGAAATATTCTTCAGTTCATTTTGATTTAAACAATTCTGTGAGTAAAATATCGAAAAACCATTTATACCTAAAGTCAATCAATTGACATAAAAATAAACGCCGGATTAAACCGATGATGAAAAAACGCGAAAGCCGAAGAACCGGTTTTTTACCGAAAGCCGCTATCCCTGGAGTGCATTGAACACCAACTCATATACTGAACGGTGGAACAACCGAACATCACAAGGCGAAGTGGCAGACTCTAAACGGTCCTATTATATGAAGTTTTTTGAGCAGGTTGTAAGAAGACAAGGCACTACGAAGTACTAATCAAGGAACTTGCAGTCAAGATGCACTTAGTAACTTTTTGGAGTTGAATCAAGATTCATTAGGAATTTCAATGAAGATCCACTTTAGCCGCAATCATTAATGAGGAAAGCTCAACTGACGTGTTGCAACGCCAGGTGGGTTAGGAGAAAAATTACACTGGAACCCAGCAGAACGGGTGGTTGTATCGAATAGAATCCAACAAAGGCACGCTTAACTTCTTCGTAAAATTTGAATCCCAAGTTTTGGATTGTATCGTTCCTGGCAGGATCAAGGTTAAAATCTAAGAATTCAATGCTTTGTCTGAGAAAGATTTTAACATCAAGCTTAACGCTAGCATATACACTCACATCATAGCAAATAGGCAGATTTATCTATCTCGAAACCCAGAGAAGATCAAGAATCTGCATCTAGAAGCGTCCGTCCTATTAATCTTACCTCTTATTTGCTTAAGGTACTGGAAAAAGCTTGTAAACCAGCACATAAGATGTAGACATGGAGATGGAACCGTCTTTGCATCATACAGTGCGCATATTAACTTGGAAAATCCTGCAAAATTTCCTTTGAACCCCCCTGTGGCCCAAATTGCTGAGGTGGTGGAAGAGAATGGATATTCATCGATATTGCGGGAATCTTTGATCCCGGGGCGTACATCTATTCACACGAAGCAGTAAGAGCTCGTGGAGTTAATTCTGCCAATATTAGTTGGGCAAAATGCTCAAGCAAAGATTGCTCTGCATAACAAAAAATTGTAACCAACGAGTTTTTGCCAAGAAATGCTTTTGATCGCTGCTATGGAGCGGATAGGAGGAGCATGACGTCTAATCGCAAACAAATGCGTGTTTGCTGCGGAAAGCACTTATGGGATTTTGAAGAGATATTTAAATATGCTGTAGACCCTGCAATCTGTCCTGGGATTTAAGTTAGAAGAATAGACATGAAGATTCTCTAGACAACTGTCACGGCTGACAAGGATCTCTAGCACTCCGGCGTCAACGTCAAGGACATATGACACCTCTTCATAGACCACTCCACGAGGTGAAGAGCTGGTAATGATTTTTTTTTTAATTTTATTTCTTTATTTTTCCTTCTTAAAAATGTATTAAACTTAAAATAGTAAGAATAGTAAGTAAGTAAAGTAAAATTTTGCTCGAAGACAGAGTTAAGTAACACCAGGAAGCCTGGACAGGAAACAGCCGATACCTCGCTACTGGAATGCATCATCGGATAACACTTATCTAACCGGTATCGCCGCCGCGGCTTTATTCGACACTGTTTTCCGATTTCGGCGTTAAAAAGTGCGCTTTATCAGCTTTAGCAGCTTTATCATCCCCACAGGAGATTTTTGGTTGAATATTGGTTGCGGACTGGAAAGAACGACGAAAGGGACCCACGTAATTTGGCCGGCCTCACCTGAACGTGAAATGGAAAATCGAAGAACCAATGATACATTCGATACACGGACAAGATCGAGCAATGACCCATAAAAGTAATTTTGAATGATCTTTTAAGGCTCCAACTATCAGTTGGTGTGTTTCACATAATCAAATATGATTGTGCTGGACGTTGGTCCCAGGTAGTGGATGAAATCAGTATATTTTTACAACATTCAGAGGTAAATGATTGGAATGGAGCTTTCGTAGCAATGTACCAATTCGTTAAGATTTACGAATACAAAAAGTCTGAAGAATGAACACAATTAATTGACACAATGAGTCTTCTTTTACCACTTATTTCTAATTTACCGATGAGCTTCTGTTGCAAAAAAAAAAAATTCTGATATTTTACTTTGTCTCTATACAGCACTCACTCCCTCTAGAGTCAACAATAAAAGAAATGTTTTCCAAATGGATCGAAATTTGTTGCAAAATTACTCATCGTGAAGTGCCCGAACTCATTCATCTAATATCAAACGCTCGACTTAACGATGCTAATCTACTTGTGAACTTGGAGGTGGCGATAGCCTTACAAATATTCCTATCCTCTCAGGGTAAAGCTTCTACATATGTTGAAACACAAATTCGGGAGATTGCTGAAGAGCCACTGGAAATTATTCGTGAAACTGAAAGGGAAGATTTAACGACCGTTATGTAAGAAGATAATTTGCGCATTTCCTGTTCCATTACTACCAACTGTAGTTAATACTTATCAACTGACGAGGCAAACAAACCAAAACAAACTTAACATTGTTTTCATTTTGAAGCTTCTGTGCGAAAACATATGGCCGTTGAATGTTGGGTTGTGTCATTACTAAGGCTGAAGATTCACCAGCAGTGACGATGGTAACTTAATCTTGAACATAATCTTCACCGTTGAAGAAGAGCAGTTGCAGCAAAAATTCTATAAGGGCGTGCGACGGTGGAAGCGGCTCTTTTTTTGGTTTCCGAGTTAGTAGAAGCGAAGGAAAATGCAGGGTATGAGAGGGTAATATCAACGCCAGGATTGGAAAAATTATTGTGCGTGTGTGGATCGATATATGGCCAGCGACTGGAACAATTATTGTGCGTGTGAAACGTGGGAGGATCAATATATCGCCAGCGATTGGAGTAAATATTATAACAGCGAGTCGTACTGATTTTCCGTCGGAAGGGGGCCCCCACTTCGCAATTGTATTTATTGTTGTAAGTAACGTTAAAATTCTAATATACTGATTTGCATTTTAAGAATTGGTATTTCTTTAAGATTTCTGGATGATGAATAATATTTTTTTGGTTGAATAAATTTTTCAGAGTGTCAGCCGGTGTAATCACTCTTGGAGTGGTCGTGCCGACTTCGTTTCTTTCTTATTTTATGGGTAAAATACCTTGGATTCCTTTGTGCAACACGGTGGTGTTGGATTCCGTTTTCTCTTTTATGCCAGGGGAAATTTAGGTTCCGTGCGCGTTTATGTATTACGTCCCGGGGAGCCCAAGCTCGTCAGCGGCTCCGGGGGTAAATTAAGGGTTGACGAATGGCGCCGAACCTATCCCATCTCCACAAGTTAGCCGGGACCCCAAAGCCCCCATCGCAATGCCCAATTCAAGTCCAGCAATCATCGCAATTGTATCCGAGTACAACTGTAATAATTGCACAATTGGGAATTGAAATCGTCACGAAATCCGACGATTGCATGTATTAATTGTAATACAACATCATAGGCTCTTCAAGTTGCTTTTGGAACATACAAGGGAAGTTTAGGTAGAAAGTCTTTATATAAACAAGAACCTCCGAGTCTAGGCCGACTCCATAATCTTCATAGTTTTTAAGATACCCTCATCAGTGGGCTGTACTAATATGGGTAAGATATTGAAATGAACGAACCTTAGCATCATCATATATGCCAAAGCTTTGATTCGGGCCTTCGCATCCAGGAGTAGTCATCTCCATCGACCCCATTTGCCAATGGAAACTCCAAGCAGGGATCTGCTGTTAGCGTCAATTGAAACTTCCCATCGTTTGTTTGGTTTTCCTACCGGACGTTTCCTTTGCACTCTGCCCTTCAACGTTCATCTGGGGAGCGTGTGCTTTCCCATTCTCTTCAAATGCCTTGCCCATTGCAGTTTGCATCGCTTTAGGCATGCAGATACAGGTGGGTGGTCATAAAGATTATAAAACTCATTGTTGTAATGCAAACTCCACGCTGCTCCATACTTTACTCGGTCATATAGGAAACATTTGTTAAAGTCTAGGTTTCACATCTATACAGCAGCACAGGTCTTATAATTAACTTGGTGGCTTGTATAAGCGAATCTTATGATTCCTGTGAAAATCTTTGGATCTTAGTTTAGGCAGTACTGAAAGTAGGATTTGTTTGCTGCGTTTATCATTTTTTATACTTCGTTCTTGCCTGTGCCCTTTCTATCAACTCTCTCTCTTTAATATGAGAAGCTAGCCACAGTTTCCACATTGAAGACTACTGTCAGATTTTGTCAGACTGGCATGTCTTTTCTTGTCTGGATTATGAATTCAGTATAAGTTTCATTGACTACGAGGCCCACTATATCCGCTCTAACTCCAGCCGAATGAACGCTTCTTTCGCATCTGGACTCAATTTGGACATAATCTTAACGTCGTCGATACGAGTATAATACGCCCGTGATGTCTGCTGACGATACTGAATATACGTTCCAGAGCAATATTCGCAAAGGTTGGGGTAAGCCCATCCCTCCGTTTTAGGCCTGAGTACGTTGTGAAGCTTTCAGTCGAATCTTCGCTAACTTTGACCTGGCACTCGGTGTTTGGCATTGTAACCGTGGTCATGTGGACGAGTTTAGTTGGGACATCAAGGTCAAGCATTATTTTATACAGGACATTTCTGTCAACACTGTCATATGCTTTCTTGAAGTCTACGAAGAGCTGATGTATAGCGATATTATATTCCTAGCGAATTCGTCGATATTGCGAGGCGGTAAAATTAATTCAGCAATTTACTAAACTTAAAAATAAGTTGTAAATCACTCAAGATATGTAATTATTTTCAGAGCAAATAGATTTTTAATAATGTGAAAAAGTTCTAAATCGTAAAAAGCTATGAACTAAGGATTATAAAGGTGGATTGATTGAAGTAAATATTCAAAGAAATTAGTACCATAATTTAATAGTTATAAATAACTTACAGCTTGACTCAGTTTGAATGTGCAAATAATAATTTGAAACTCACCTGAAAAAAGAAAGAAAAAATATTAAAAATGATATTATTACATACGAGTATATATTAAAACAAGATAAATTTCTAATTGTGATATAGTGTGGCATTGAAAAATCAACTAATCCATTTCTTTCTTGAAACGTTATCTTTTTTAAATGGAAATTTGACATGTCTTTCAGAGCGAGGAAGAAGCTTCGATGCAAACATGTAAAATTATTTTGATATTAAAAGAAAAATGCCATTTTTTAATATAGATGATCGGATGTTTATTTCATTATAAAGAGGAAGGTATGCCGTTAATAGTGGAAAACACCATCAGGCAAATGACCACCACAACCACGCTTACAGGACCATATCCTTTTCATGAAATTTTCCATTACCAAATCGCAAAGTGGCTGCCCTATGTTCTCGATAGCATCACGAATTCCATCTTTGAGATCTTGACTTGATGCTGGGCTGTTGGCGTAAACCTTCTCTTTCACGTGGCCCCAAAGGAAGAAGTCGCAAGGTGTTAAATCACAAGATCTCGGTGGGAAATTGTGAGCACCTCTTGGAGAGATAACACGGTCCGGAAACTTTTCCCGTAAAAGATGAATGGTTTCGTTGCTTGTGTGAAACGTTGCACCGTCTTGTTGAAAGTTAACGTTGTCCAGATCAATACCATCAAATTCCGGCCATAAAAAATCATTAATCATCTCTCGATAGCGCAATCCATTCACCGTAACTGTTGCTCCAGCCTCATTTTCGAAAAAGTAAGGTCCAATGACTCCGCCGGACCATAAACCGCACCAAACAGTCACACGTTGAGGAAAGAGAGGCTTTTCAACAATAACTCTTGGGTTTTCCGAGCCCCAGATGCGCCAATTTTGCTTGTTGACGAAGCCACCGAGGTGGAAACGGGCCTCATCACTCAAGATGATTTTTCGATGGCATTCCGGATCATTTTCATGCATTTCAAGGACCAAATCAGCAAAAACACGTCGTTGTTGATGATCGGCCGGCTTGAGTTCTTGTGTTAACTGAACTTTATAAGCCTTAGGGCCCAAATTTTTATGCAAACTACGGTGTGATTACGTTTGTGGAATGCCTAATTCCAAAGAACGACGAGGAATGGACAAACCTGGGTTTCCTTCAACACTTTCGGATACAGCAGCAATATTCTCGGCTGTTCTTGAGTGACTTGCACGGGTTTTATTCTTCACATCACTAAGTTGTCCCAACAGATCGAATTTTTCCACCAATTTCTTCGACCCAAAAATGTTCCGAGCTTTACGAACCACCTCTGCCAAATCTTCATCATTTATTGTGAATTTTAAAAATTTCAATGCGCTGTTGAAGCGTGTATCGTTCCATTTTGATTAATGGAGTAGTTTCTACTTGTAAAATGTCAAAAAATGACAGCTTCAAAAGTGACATCTACCAAAACAGCGAGCTATTCAAAATAACACCTCTTGTTAATAATAAAAAAATTCTTCATTTTTGAATTCAGGGCAAACTTTTAGCAGCGGATAATATGCTGCATTTTATAAATAACAATTTTAGGTTGCTTAAAACAGTTTTAACAAACAGGGATTTTACAAGGCATTACTAAGCCAATTTTTCTCACTATTTTTTTAAGGGTTTCGTACTAGTTACAAACCCCTGTTGAAATTGGTTCCATCAGAGCAGTTTATCTCCGAAACCATTACAGCTACGAATAACAAACTTGCTAGGTAGATCAGAAACGATGACCCCTTGAAAGTTTGGGTATCATAACATTTTTCAAAGGGTTTTAAGAGAGGGCGTCTCCCGATACTGGGACGGACCCTTAAGATTTGTTTTTACCGACTTAGTCGTGTAGGGGATCATATGAAAGGTCTTCATAAAGGCTTTTCAAAAATTAATTTTTGCAGTTTCGTGGAGTGGAGTATGAAAAATGTGTGTCCTCCCTCATTAATTGACACTTTTGATCCGAAAATTCAGAAAAAGTAGTGGAGATAGGTATATATGAATAAAATAACGATAAATAACTTTGAAGTCGATAGTCTGTGTGGTCTAATGGTTAGAGCATGAGACGCATAAGCCGAAGGTCCCAAGTTCAAATCTCGTTATTTAGTTCAGGGGATTTTTCGGACAGACTACGAGTATTCACTCAGTGGTGATATGTTCAGTACATAATCAGATCATATTCTATCTGAGGAAGCACACGGGAGCATGGTACTGACCAAACCAGCTTCCGAAAAAATCAATACGATCATGAAAATGAGATACTCTAACTATCTCTAAGCGAAGGCCCGAGAGGGGCTGTAGTGCAAAAAAAAAGAAGAAGAAGAACTTAGAAGTCGGAATTCATTCATTTATTAATATTTTTTCTGACTTAAAAACCGCCAAGCCTTGTTTTTTTGTGCGAGTAGACGAGCTTCGACTCCTTTGAGTCATCTTCGGTGTCTAAAGGATGTATTAAAGAGAATGGCTTTATATAGTCGTAGGATGGGTTCAGCAGGTAGTAATAAAATAGGGCAGGTACTAAATTAGGTCAGGCGGAGGGAAATTAGGTTTTTGTTTTTTTGATTGTTGGATGTCCGTATGCTCTGTTTCATCTCGTTTCTTTTCTTGTCTGTGAGTGTGGTCTATTACTGAGAAAATGGCTTGTAACAGGTTGTTCGTTGATAACATTGCCGTCTGTTTTTCTATGTTTATATATTTCAAGCCTTTCTAGGATGTCAAGTCTCGGTCCTTTGCTTTGTTTGTGTAGCAATGTCATAGAGTTTGTCATAGCGTCAGGCTTGTGTGCTTGGTTTTGTAGATGCGTCGCATAATTGGAGTCTGCCTGGTTGTGTAAGAAAAATCGTAAGTGCTCTTTGTATCTTGTCGTTAGTTTCCGTGTTGTCCTTCGTATGCAAACCATGTCGCAGTCTTTGCATGTCAGTTTTTATACGCCGCTGTTCTCAAATATTGATGTGTTATTCAGTTTTGGCTTCAATTTCTTTCCAATGTTGTTGTTAGTTATGATTGCAGTTTGCATTTCCTAAGGAAAATTGATAGTTTGTATGTCTCTTTGCCTACGTATGATAATGAAATCCACTGTTGGTCGTTCTTATGAGTTTCAGTCAGTTGACGCGCCTGTTTTTATTTGTACTGTGTAACAGTTTTGTCATTGTCACGATGTTTGTATCTGTTATTACTAGCTATTAAGTAAATAATGTTTAGTTCGTTGAAGTTGTTAGTAGGAGTCATGGGGATGGAGTGGAGTCTTTGCACGATTGATCTGTAGGCTGCTAGCTTATGTTGTGCGGGATGATTAGATGTTACATGTATGGTTTGATCAGTTGTGGTTGGTTTTCTGTATATTTTGTAGTCTAATCGTGTTTGTTCGTGTGTCACGGTTAGGTTCATATAGTTGAGTTTTCCGTTTGTTTCTTTTTCTATAGAGAAATATATATTCGGGTGTGTATTATTCACATAGCTAATTAGTTTGTCTTGCTTATTTGCTTGTCAGTCAATAACGATGAAACAGTCATCCACATATCGTCTGTAAATCATCTAATTGAATCTTTTGACAATTTGGAGTATGAAAACTTCTTTCAAAGATTGTAAAAATATTTCTGACATTATTGACGACAGGTCTAGGTATGTTGCATCCAACGCACCAAATAAACCAAATAATTGACTACTTTATTAATAATAGTATGATTTTCAAATCGAACATTTCCCCCAATAAAATCGTACGGGTATCGTTAAATCCAAGGAACTTCATTATTTCACCTTATATTCTGTAAGTTTCAAAAAAATTGGGCTGATTCGTCATATTCCAAGTATGTGCAACATTTTAAGAATGCTTTGCATGAAATTTGGTAATAAAATATTGAAATATAAGGAAACGACAGCAGATCTTCGGGGACTCCCCGAAAAAAAGGTAGCTTAGCTCGATTATCTGGTTGCAAAAAATCAAAAAAATTTCATTCTTTCTTTAGTTTTTCAAGGCAACAGTGTAAAGTGTTTTATTTTTAAATTTTTTTCATGTTTAAATGTAAAAAACCAATTATTTAAATTTTTGGATAAAAAATCAGGGATTTTTTCGCTACAAAATAAATCCTAAAAATAAAAAATCTAGACGTTGTTACCTTGGCATTTACGTAGGACATTAGTGTGAGAAATTTGGGAAAGATCGGATAATTAGATTATGAGCTAGACTACTTTGAAAAACTAATTTGCGGAAAAAGGCGTTTTATAAATAAAATCATTGGTAACTGAGTGTATTTTTGAATACTCACATAGATTTAAAGTTCTGCATCTCCATTAGTTTTGCATCAATCAACGTAAATTTTAAAGTCGAGATTCTAGATGAGATGAACTATCGAAAAAAGTTATGAAAATAAAATGGAGAAAAAAGAACGGAAATACCCTAGCTCGGTCAGGAAGTTATAGCCATTTGAATTTTTTTTATTACAAGAGCAACATAACACTGGCTCTTCTTTTATGCATGTACATTTCGTTGTAGTGTTTCTTCGGTTTATTCATTGTTGGCGTCTGCGTATCGTAGGTTGGGTGCAAAACCCCTCTAGTAGGAGCATACTTCTGTCTTTTAATTACTTCTTCTTTTTCTTAGCATTACAGCCCCTCTCGAGCCTTCGCTTCCTGCAAAAAGTGCCTCCAACTGTCTCGGTCCGTTGACCGCGTCCTCCATTTTCGAAACCCGAGCAACGATGAACTGTCTTCGTCGACCGAGTCAGACCAGCGTTTCCTCGTTTTCCCCACTGGTCTCCGCCCTTTAGTTCTCTCAACAAATGCCTTCTTGGGTATCCCTTGTTCGTCCATACGATTCATGTAGTCAGCCAATTGCAGCTTCCGCAGTCTTACAATCGTTGAGACCTCCGGCTCGTCAAAAATTTCATACAATTCATGGTTGTATCGAATTCGCCATTGCTCCCCGTCTAACTTTGCTCCAATTATTCGCCTCAGAACCCGTCGCTCAAAGGCGTTCAGTATATTTGCGGATGCTTGGGTTAGGGTCCATGTTTCACACCCATGGCTTAACACAAGTCTTATCACAGATTTGTATACTTGGAGCTTGGAGCAATTTCATTACATAAGAAATAATATTTCAATTCGTTTCAGCCTGCATTGCGTTAGCGCAACTTTATATTTTACCACGAACCCATTATAAAGCCAAACCATTCAAACTCAAATTGGATACTCTAGTAGAAAGTCTCAATTGAACGGATGACTGCAATTTTCCCGTTGCGATACGCAATCAACAGGAATCAAGCAATTTAACGGGTGATCATCCTCTAAAATAAAGATCCAATGTTTATTGGCCACGGTTGATTAAATCAAGACAAAGTATCAAATTCCAATTTCCAATTAACAAATTTAAAACGCAGCAATAATTTCAAAACGTTCACACATCCAGCGAAAAGCCGTAAATTCACATTCGTTTTCAATGAAAATACTGTTCGTTATTCCAATCAAACTGAAAACTTTCCCTGCATGAATTTATCAGCAATTATTTCTTATTTTATTGAATTATCAAATCATTATTTTAATTTCCTTGGTAAATTGTTCCTCTAAATAAGCGCGACCAGTTTAGCATGAAGTTCATACTTCTAAGCAAGAGCAGTATCTGCAATCGTTCGCGATTCTTGCACACATTGCAACAGCTTTGCTCAATCATCTTCATTGCCGTCGTGCACGGAGAATGCAACATGCGAATGGAAAAACATTTTTGATTTATGCCTTAAAAAGCATTTAATAATAAATTTCATTACCTAATACCGTGTCATGATGAACACGTTGCAATTCATGTCCATCAATCTCAATCGCCATCTTCCAATGCTTTTGCCATTCAAAGAGATATTTATGAGTACTTGTATGTGCGAGTATCTGAAAGATACATAACATGAGTGAAGTGAAAAGTTAAGAACTTGATGCACTCGGTCGACTGCAATATTGCAATCTGTGGAAACCAGGAAATAATGCTTGTATGATGATATTATGAAACCTGTCCATAAACAGAAAATCTTCTTCGGCGTGAGGAAATGTCTTTACGAGTACAAGGCAGCATGGGAAAATGTGAAAAGTGCTGGTGAGGCACGAACAACTTAACAGTGTGCAGAAGTATGAAAATAGTTTAATGTACAAATGAAACGGTTTTGTAATGACATGGTTTTGAGACTCATTCAAGAAACTGCTTTTCACGATTCACATTTATCGTACTGTTTTGAGTGGCACTTGGAAGTTAATAAGATTTATTTTTCCGGGTGTTTTGAAGATGGTAAGGGCTTGAATGAGATTTAATCTTAAGTAAGCAGATGCTGAAGAGTTGCAGATATATAAACTCATGTTTATTAGCTTTTTTGTTTTGTTGTGGTTTTGCTATTTTTAAAATTAATGTTTATAACGCTGCAATACGATTGCATTTAAAGATTATATATTAGAAGAATAAATATTGGGAGCGCAAATTAAAAATGCGGGAGTTTTTCAAAATTTTGAGAATTTATTTCAAAAAAAATTGTAACAGACTCATCAATCGAAGTATTGTCCATCGCTAGCCACTACTTTTTCCCATCTTTCTGGCAACATACGGATACCGCGACGAAAAAACGACTCGTCTTTTGACTCAATCCACGAACCGACCCAATTTTTGGCTTCCTCATAAGAACGAAAATGCTGATCAGCCAGGTCATGCGTCATCGATCGGAACAAGTGGTAATCAGAAGGAGCAATGTCTGGGCTATACGGCGGGTGGGGTAGGACTTCCCATTTGAGTGTTTCCAAATAAGTTTTTACGGGTCTTGCAACATGTGGCCGAGCGTTATCGTGCTGCAAAATCACTTTGTCGTGCCTTTCCAAATATTGTGGCCGTTTATCACGCAATGCTCGGCTCAAACGCATCAATTGAGTTCGATACAATGTTCCTGTGATCGTTTCACTCGGTTGCAGCAGCTCATAGTATACGACACCCAGCTGGTCCCACCAAATACACAGCATAAGCTTCTTTCCATGGATATTCGGCTTTGCCGTCGATGTTGAGGCATGACCGGGGTAACCATATGATTTTTTTCGCTTGGGATTGTCGTAGTGGATCCACTTCTCATCACCAGTAACGATGCGATGCAGAAAACCTTTCCTTTGTTGCCTTTGAAGCAGCTGTTCGCAAGTGAAAAACCGCCTTTCGACGTCTCTCGGCTTTAACTCGTACGGTATCCAATGTCCTTGCTTTTGAATCATTCCCAATAGTTTCAATCGATGGGAAATGGCTTGGCGTGTAACTCCGAACGATTTGGCAAGTTCTTCTTGCATTTGACATGAGTCCTCATCGAGTAATGCCTCCAATTCAGTATCTTCAAACTTCTTCGGCTGTCCTGGACGTTCTTTGTCTTCCACATCAAAATCACCACTTCTGAAACGCACAAACCACCTCTCGAACGTTGAAATCGAAAGAGCACACTCCGGATAAGCTTCGGAGAGTAATCGATGCGATTCAGCTGCACTTTTCTCCAAATTAAAGAAGTAGATCAAAACTTCCCGCAAATGCTGCTTTGTGGGCACAAAACTTGACATATTGAGAGCCAAAAGAACTATGTTGTTTACACTCCGGGCAAATGACACATACTGAAAATGAAAGCTATGGAATGAGGTTATGACATGAATATAGTTTCAGCATTGTCTGATGGGTACATCCCAAACTACGCCATCTGTTGTCAATCCCGCATTACTAATTTGCGCTCCCAATACTAAACCTTTGATCAGTATGGAATGCAAATCAGACATAATTCTATCATATTTAATTTTTAGAAGATAAAGCCACAGGAGCTTTTTAGGGCTTTGTTTGGAAAAAAATCTTTACAATACCCTATTTAAATCGGTTCTTGTTTGCCCGTCCGTCAGTGCGTTCACAGCAAATTTTTTCAGGAACTAGAGGCATAGAGTTATCAAACCTTGAGAACTGCTCATAATTTGTTCGTTAATGAAAGTTTAGTAGTCGAAAATGCAAAATTTATCGGACTTTAAGGGGGCTATACATATAAGAATCTGACCCCTTAAACGGTTTTTTTTTCGCTAAAGATACTCGAGTTGGATATCAAATCAAAGATCTTCAGGAGATCATATAATATGAGTTGTTTAAATTCCAATATCGATAACGGGGTGTGCAGGAGAAACAGAAAAACACGAAAAAAGTGTGTCCCCCCTCACGATTGGTCACATGTAGACCGAAACATCTGAAAGAAATTAAGTAGGTAGTTCTTTATAAGTACAATAACATCGAATACTTGAGAAGTCAAAATTCTTTCAACTTAGTTAATACTAACAGGATTTATAAGTTTCACATTTTCGCCAATAAATTTGGAAAGATACGCTCTAATTCAATGAAATACCGTATCTAGGTAATTCAATGCAAGATTGCCAGAGCTTGTAAGTTTTATCAGAATCCAACCGTATTTAATGGGGTGATGCTATTTGAATTTTTTATATTTCACAGCGACAACAATGCGCAGTTTTCCTACTAAATAGGCTTTTGATCTAACCAGATGCACATTCACTCCGCCGTAGAGGGTCTCAAACCCCTTTGAGAAAGGGGAAGGAACTCCTTGTTTCCCCAACCCAAAGCTTCCATGATTCCTCATTCCAAACCCCCCAATTAAATGGTAGCAAATGCTCTCGGGGTCGCACATTGGGTTTACTGGTTCCCCAATAATGGGACATTGAATGCCGAGAAATGCTAATAACTGTAAATACGTCTACAGCTCTGCTACTAAATCCTACTTACACTTCCTTTGTGGGGACGTAAGAGGGTGAAGGACAATCATCCGCGCTTGATAACGGAATCGAAGTAATAACCACGCCGACGGAATGGAGGTTGGACGACAGGCTAACTCCCCATCCCTGGAAAACCTTGAAATGTTTCGAAACCTGCATATAGGCCTCGGAATGGATTGCACTCACGGCTACGACCTCGCAAACGAAAAAAGGACTATGGCATTGGATCCTGGAATGTCAGATCACTCAATTACGCTGGCGATGTTAAGGACCTTTTACAACAGGCTAGTCATTATAAATTAAAAATACTGGCAATCCAGGAAACGAACTGGACTGGAAACGACATTCAAGATATGAGATCGTACACAATATTCAAAAGTGGGAAGCCTGATGGAAAACGAGAATTCGGAGTGGTCTGAGTGGATGGGGAGTCCAAATCGTACGTTATTGATTTTAAGGCAGTCAATGAACGGTTGTGTGGGATCCGTATAAAAGCGTAAGTCTTCAAAATCTGGCTGATTAATGTTCACGCCCCGACCGAAGAAAAGGACGAAGAAACGAAGGAAACTTTTTAAAATCACCTGGAAAGACTAGTCGACTCATTGCCTACAAATGATACAAAACTTATTCTGGGTGATTTCAACGCTAAGGTTGGCAATGAGTTATCTCATCGGGGAACGACTGGAGGATGTAGCCTCCACGATGAAACAAATGACAACGGCCAGCGCCTGACTGACTTTGCATGCAGCAGAAATCTAGTCATACGCTCGACTTGCTTCCAACATAGACGCATTCATAAAATGACCTAGGTATCACCGGATGGTAACACACAACACCAGGCCGACCATGTTCTGATTCAACAACGTTGCGCCTCGAGCATACTTGACGTCCGTACATACCGAGGAGCCAATTGTAACTCAGATCGTTACTTGAGCAAATTAACCTATCGATGTCGTATGTCGAAGGAATATTCGGCGAAGACCAGCCCGCTACAAAAATTTGACACCGAAATGCTCCAAACGGCGTCTGTGGCCGAAAATTTCACGGCGATCCTCGACAACCAGCTGGCTCCCATCTTACCAGACGCATCATTAAAGACAAATAACGAGCTGTGGATAGAAGTGGAAGCGGCTATTTAGACTGTCGTAGAACAGACGGTCGAACATCAAGCCCAGCGCAAGATGCGCTAGATAAAAAGAATCAGGCGTACAAAGAATTCGTAGGTAGGAAAACCAGGACGAAGAGAGAACACTCTGAAAATCTCAGAAGAGTAGCGAATAAGATAATTAGGATTAAGAAAAGAACATACTATGACGACCAATTGAGAAGTACAGATGTAAGTTTAGCGACCAATAACACAAAACAAGCATACAAAGTAGTGAAAAGCCTGAAACGTGGTTATCAGCCAAAAACCACGCTCTTTCGTGATGACATCGGCAATATCATCACTGATGAAACCAAAATTAAGAAAAGATTGGCATTATATTTCAAGAGCCTCCTTAATCCTCCGCACAGCTCCAGATCATCGGAGCTTATAGATGTCTAGGCAGAGCTTCCATTGGCCCCACCAACTCTGAATGAAGTTTGTTCCATCATCAAAGCCCAAAAGAATAATAAAGCGCCGAGCATCGATGAGATTCCAGTGGAGCTCATCAAATATGGTGGCAGCAGCGTTCATAAAGCTATTCACAAAGTCGTTCAGCACATTTGGCAACAAGAACCTATGCCGAAAGAGTGGAGCCAATTAATTATATTCCCTATCCACAAAAAAGGCGACAAGCTACAGTGCGAAAATTATACAAAATATTTTCAAAGACCTTAGAAAATAAAATCGGATCATATGCCAACAGTATTATTGGGGAGTATCAAGGTGGTTTTAGAGCATGGAGAACGACAATAGACCAATTGTTCACAGTCAAGCAGGTATTTGAAAAATGCTGGAAGTTCAACATAGACGTTCACCAAATTTTCGTTGATTTTAAGCAAGCATACGACAGAATTGCTCGTAACGTACTGTACCAACTAATGCTTTGCTTTGGCATCCCTGCCAAATTAGTCAGTCTTAGCAAAACGACAATGACGTCGACAACCTCCCAAGTCCGCATCAATAACTAACTCACCGATGCCTTTGACACAAATATCGGACTAAAGCAGGGAGATGGACTAGCTCCATTGCTATTCAATTTGGCTCTGGAGTACGTCATAACGAAGCTACCTGTCGATACGCGAGGTTTATTACTATACAAGTCGAGCCAAGCAGTTGCCTATGCGGAAGACATCGGTATTTTGTCACGTTCATTAACAACTGCTAAAAAACTTTTCCTGAAACTCAACAGCGAAGCAAAACTAGTAGGGCTACAAATCAATGAAAATAAAACAAAGCTCATGACGCAGTCAAGGGAAAATACCTCAAATACGCAAAATATCACACTTGGCGAGTACACTTTCGAAAATGTTGGCGAATTCGTGTATTTAGGCGTCAATATAACGAAAACGGGTAATGAAAGAGACGAAAACACCGACGAATATAGTTCGCAAATATAATATGTTATTCAGTTTTGACGATCTTGAAGACCAGCTTCACACACAGGAAAACAAAGCTCCAAGTATACAAATATGTGATAAGACTTGTGTTATGCTATGGGTGTGAAACATGGGCCCTCACCCAAGCATCCGCAAATATATTGAACGCCTTTGAGCGACGGGTCCTGAGGCGAATGATCGGAGAGAAGCTTGACGGGGACAAATAGCGAATTCGATACAACGATGAGCTGTATGAAATTTTTGTCGAGCCGTAGGTCTCAACGATTATAAGACTGCAGAAGCTGCAATGGGCTGGCCATATGAATCGTATGGAGGAACAACGGATACCCAAAAAGGTATTCGTTGGGAGAACTCAAGGCCGGAGACTAGTGGAAAAACCGAGGAAACGCTGGTCTGACTCGGTCGACGAAGACAGCTCATCGCTGCTCAGATTTCGAAATTTGAGGACGCGGTCTATTGACCGAGACAGTTGGAGGCGCTATTTGCAGGAAGCGAAGGCCCGAGAGGGGCTGTAGCGAGGGAATTTGTGTATTTAGGCCGTCCAAAGAATCACTCGAAACAAATCTCATTATCACCAATGGGGTTTGAATTAGAAATCGTCAGCTTACGAGATGAGCACTCTAACCGCCACACTACGCCGACTACATGCATATAATAGGAGCAGCTTTTGTATATTACGTACGTAACGTGAATGACTGAATTTTTCCCATCTTCTATTAACAGCGATAGGCGAAATGAGTGCTTTAAGGATAATATCCATGATGAAAGCACCCACTAGATGCTATACGTGCGGGATTTTCGGCCTCCCATTGGAGAAGCTCTCAGGTGGCGGATAGATGACCGCCCTTAACGGCTAACCGATTAGTGGATGCGAAATAAAATACTTTTCGGGGATTAAAAACCGACAGAGTCAAGGCGCTGATAACGCTCCGCTCAGTACTCTCTTTTACTGCTGCTGTATAGCGCTGGGAGGATTTTTAAAAAATATAGAAATTGTAGTACAGGAAGTGAAGCTCAAAAATGGCTAAACCTCGCAATTTTTCATCCAGCTTGCTTAAACATTTAGGATTAAGCTCACCCTCTAGTTCATTTTCTACTTGGAGCCGTTGCGCGCTTTTTGTTTTTTAAGGGTGAAAACTACCCTTAATTGTAAAAAATTATAAAATAACATTGCAAACCTTAATACGGGTAACATTTGGTTTGGATTGGTTAAATAATGATTGTTTTATGCTTCAGGATATAATATCCTAATATTTCAACCCTTCAAAATCAACCCTTGTTAGAGCTTAATAAAAAAAATAAATTTTTTTCCCCCAAAAACAGATTAATTATCATAGTGATTTAATTTAAGAATTCTGTTGTTTAAAATATATACTAAGTTAATTTTGCAACTTTTCAACCCTTAAAACCCACCTTCAAAACATTGCAATTTTTATAAGCTAATTTGATAGATTTAAATAGAAAAAAAGTAGAATTACATATACAAAAAATTTATTAATACAAAAAAAAACCGCATATTCACATACATTTACGTACACAGGCGACTAAATTTACAAATACAGATACAAATACCAGTACGTTTTTAAATGTCTGTCACATTGATTCAATCTTCATCGTGGTCGATGCCATCTTCGCCTTCTTCGATCACTGGTGGGCGTTTATTACAGACTTCATCGGAGCGACCAGAACAAATGAAATTACGAGGGCGGTTCAAATATGATCGAGACAAATTCACAAAAATTTACAGCTTTTCTAGGTACTCCCTCTTACAAGTTATGCATTTTGTCCACCTTTCCGGAAGCTTTTTGATGCCGGTATCGAAGAATTACTTGGGCAACTCAGACAGGCATGTGTGCACGAACTTCTCTACCTCGTCGTCGGTGTTGAATCTTTGACCTCCAAGGGCTTCTTTCAGTGGTCAAAGCATGTGGCAGTCGCAGGGTGATAAATCTGGATTATAGGGGGGGTGTTCCAGTACCTTCCACCCCAATTCGAAATTGTATCGAGCGTGAGACGCGTGTTATGAGGGCGCGCGTTATCCTGGAGAAGAATCGCTCTTCGTGCTGGAATTCTCCTCCGTTTCGAGCGTTATTTTGCGATATTGAAGGTGTTCGTGGATGATAGAACCTACACTACCAAAACTGATGCCAAGTTTAGCCGAAATGTCTCGAACATTCATCCTACGGTCCTCCAAAATGAGTTGTTCTAAGCGGCAAATGTTGTCTGGTGTGTTGTTCGCGATCGACGATCATGCAGCTCATTCTTGAAGGTTTCGCGACCATCATTGAACGCTTTGGCCCATTTAAATACAGCAGCCCTACTCAGGCCCTCACTACCGAACTGATTTCGCAGACGCAGAGACTCACACTAAAAAACGAATGAATGAAAACATTGCGCAACGGCGGTCGGCACTTGGTGTTCACTCATGGTAGTAGCACGCGCGTGAAACATGCAATCTCGATTAAAACTATGCCACACTGTCCGTAAGGGACCCAGCTATCACATACTCAAGCCACGACCTTCAAAACATCACGCACACCATCTACAGCGTTTGTCTCCATTATATTCGAACCACCCTCGTGCAATATAACCCAACTTTTCGCCACTCGCATAAAACCCCGCACCCTTTTTTGTATTGACAAAACATCATTTTTAAATGTTCATCCGGTGCAGGCGGTTCGTTCATGCGCACGGGGTGTAATGTACCTTCTTTTAAGTACTATCCCTAATCTGTTGCTGTTTTCATTTCCAAGCCACTGTTGATTTCGATAGTAGCATCTTTTTGTGTGCTCGTCTAAGGCATCAACAGTGGGCAGGAGTGAAGATAGTTTCACCGGACTGCTTTTTGTTGTGGCTATGATGAAATATTCACATCGGATCTGCTCAAGAAAAGCTTTCAAATCTTTAATTTTTTTCAACAGATGTTTCTTCTTCTCAGTATTTCGATTTGAATGGAAAAAGTTTTGAACGTGTAACGCACTACTGCCAAATACACCGGTTATGTAGATTATTATGCTCCAAAGTAGGCTATCCAGATTTTTCGAAAAAAATTGATTGATTTTTTAAACATACCTCCTTCATTTTTAAGTGAAAGAAAGCTTTTTTAAAAACGATTTTTTAGGGTTTTTAAGAGCTATAAGACTATGTGAATTAAATTTATTAAGATCCTTTAGTTTTTAAATGGGGTGAGTTTAAAGGGCTCGAATAAGGTGGTGTTCGCTCGTAAATACAGGGTTTAAACGACTACATCTCGCCAAATATTCACTGTACACAAAATCTACGTACTGAGAAATTTTTGTCAGTAAACAAGTTACAATTTGGTACTCTAGCATTTTTTTTCGTACATCCAGGATTTTCGGAGATATTCTGAAGGAAAGTATGAAAACAATGAAATTGCGTAAAATTGCTTTCTCTTTAAACTCCAATTTTTCTAAAATTAGGCATTTTAAATTGTTCAAACTTCTTGAAGTTATTGATAATACATATATAAAGAGAATCACAGAACGATGAAGATCAATTTTAATTAGCGGGTTGTTCTTCTTCTTCCCACTACAGCCCCTCGCGGGCCTTCGCCTCCTGCAAATAGCGCCTCCAACTGTCTCGGTCCAGTGACCGTATCCTCCGATTTCGAAATCCGAGCAGCGATGAACTGTCTTCGTCCACCGAGTCAGACCAGGGTTTCTTCGGTTTCCCCACTGGTCTACGATCTTCAGTTCTCCAACGAATACCTTTTTGGGTATCCGTTGTTTGTCCATACGATTCATATGACCAGCCCATTGCATCTTCCGCAGTCTTACAATCGTTGAGACCTCCGACTCATCAAAAATTTCATACAGCTCATGGTTTTATCGAATTCACCATTGGTCCCCATCTAGCTTCGCTCCGATTATTTGCCTCAGAGCCCGTCGCTCAAAGGCGTTCAATATATTTGCGGATGCTTGGGTTAGGGTCCATGTTTCACACCCATAGCATAACACAGGTCTTATCACAGATCTGTATACTTGGAACTTTGTTTTCCTGTGTATGCAGCTGGTCTTCAAGATCGCCAAAACTGAATAAAATATTTCATTTGAGAGCTGTATTCTTCGGTGTATTTTGTCTCTTTCATTACTGGTTCTCGTTATTTTGGTGCCTAAATAGACAAATTCCCTCACATTTTCGATACTGTATGCGCCAAGTGTGATATTTTGTGTATTTAAGGTATTTTTCCTCGACTGCGTCATGAGCTTTGTTTTATTTTCATTGATTTGTAGCCCTATTAGTTTTGCTTCACTGTCGAGTTTCAGGAAAAGTTCTCTGGCAGTTGTTAATGGCAGTGACAAAATGTTGATGTCTTCCGCATAGGCTACGACTTGGCTCGACTTGTATAGTAATGTGCCTCGTGTATCGACAGGTAGCTTTCATATGACGTACTCCAGAGCCAAATTGTAGTTAGGGGGTTGTTTTCACTGATTTTTTGTAGAAAGAAGTAGATGCCGACCTTATTTTAACCATATGAAGCTCAATTTTCATGCTAGAGAATTTTTTTCCATAAAAAGAAAGGTCTAATTATATACTTGAAAAAAGATTCTAATCTCGTTATTTGGCTTTGAATCTTTAAAATTTAGCATTTGACGAAAAAGCTAACCATTAACATGCCGTATCTCAGTTCATATTAGTCGTAGAAAAATTAAAGATAAAAGTTTTTTTTTTTGTTTTAAAAGCTAAATTTCGCTTCCAACAATTTTTTTGATAGAATGCATATTTTTCGAGTTATTCGCGAAAAACCCATCAAAAACTTCGATTTTTCCGTCGAACAATTGTTAATTTCAACCGCATATAGCTCGAAAAACATTAGTTTAACGAAAAAAATATAGAACCATTTTTACTTAGAATTACCTTTTCCAACGATTCTTGTGGTTAAAATGTAATAAAAAATTTCCACCTACAAGCTGGGGTGGCAACCATCCCCAAGGTTTTAACGTACAGCGGCATAATATAGAAAATGATCCTTGGGCTATTCCCTACCTTCTGTGAAAATTTCAAGTAAATCCATACTGGGTGAAAAAATTGCGAGGTAAAATGCTGCATTTTCTGTTCTATTGAAGAAGAAGAAGGCGAAGGTAATTCTGGTAATATTTAAAAAATGGAAACAAAGAGAAAAAATATACTCGTGGTTCTGCTGGTTCCTCCGGTAAAGCCAGCAACCAATCAGAAGAAGTTCCGCCAATCAATGTATCCGGAAAAAGAAGAAGAGATATGGTTCAGCTGTTGACAGCCGAAAATAAATTAAGCGATTTCGAAATCAAAAGAATGAATGCAAAGAAATTAACAATTTGAAATCACTGGATAACTTCTAGTCGGCCAAAGATACACCAAATTCTGAGGAGGTTCCGCACTTCACCTACGCCCCAATACGCGAAAAATCCAGACCTTTTTGTTGAAGGCTTTCGACTGTGGAGATGACAATGTCGATCTCTCAAAGCTCAAAGAAGCTGCAGCAGAAATTAAATTAATTTTACTTCAAATTTTTGCAACAAGGAGAACAACAGTCGAAAAAAAATTTACCATTATATTTAGTACGAGTTCCTAATAAAAGCGGTTCAAGTGCCCTTCAACAGATAAGATACTTGAACTTCAGAACGGTGAGGTGGGAACGCCTGCAGAAAAGAGAAGTCAATCAGCGTTACCACTGTCAACGAATTGGCCATTCGGCTGCCAACTATGCCGTGCGCTACTGGTGAGTTAAATGCAAAGAAATTCATGCTCCCAGTGAATGTTAAATGGCTAAGATGGTGCCAAAAAAAAATTTACTGCGTGAACTACGGTGTATTCGGTCATCCAGCATGATATTGAGGATGCCCCCGATATCAAGATTCACAAGATAAATTTATTCCAAAACAAACCCAAGTACACCACAGTGTGGTGCCTGTAAGCTCCATCAAACCCGGCGTATCAATTTAATTCGCCGCTAGAGGACCTGCAGACAATACTGTAAATAATGTAAGTAGCAACAATGAGGCTTCTTAAAATCTGCCATCAACTTAATTCTATCTCGGGAGGGATCAACGGTGGCGGTTGCACCGGCATACTATTTAGGAGGCCCTATCTTTTAAACCTTATTGATTAATTCAAATTCAATAACTTTGACTTCTTGAAGTGTCCAAGATCAAAATTTCACTGCACGTCGTTATCTCGGCCTATGCAACAGATCGACAAGTTATCAAATTCAACGAGGAGCTCGATTCCTTGTTTGAAATACTAGAATTGAACAAGCTGTATAGTTATTATATTCTTGCCGGCGATCTTAATTCTCGGCATACATCATGGTTGAACGCCAACAATAATCCAAAATGTGTAACATATTCATGAAATCTGTTAGCTTTAAGAACTGTTGTTATGAATTATAACGTTTATTGAAAAGTACTACCCAAGTCTTTCCTTTTATCTTGCACTAAGTAACTGGTATTCGTCTAACTACCTCTGTCTTAATGTTGGCAAATGCTATAACATGACTTTTAATCTAAATCATTCTCCGCTGACTTTCACCTATATGTTGAATGAAGTCCCACTCGCTGCTGTGAGCTCTGCTAAGGATCTTGGCGTTACTTTTGATCCTAAGCTCAATTTTGATGCACACACTCTAATCGTGACTACTAGGGCCTCGAAAATATTGGGACTTATTTTCAGGCATGCTCATAAATTTAACAATATATCTACGCCCGTCTGAATGTTTATCTGTCTTGTCCGTCCTATCCTCGAATATTGCTCTGTAGTTTGGTTTTTCCGACACTCCTACCTCGTCAACTCGTTAAAGAATGTCCAGCGTAAATTTACTCGTGCCTTGTTTTACAAATTTAAAGTCCCATACCAACCCTATGACTGTCGTTTATCCTTCTTACGTTTGCCTACTCTGTCATCCCGTTACATTTATCTAGATCAGTGTTTTCTGTATCAACTCTGCCACAATAAAATTTCATTAACATTGTTTGCAGACTTACGTTTTCGTCAATCATCGCGTTCTTCTCGGGCAAACAATTATTTCGTGCCACCGGATGCCCGTACAAATTTATATTTTCATTCTCCCATTATACGAATGGTAAGGAATCATGATAAGCTTGAGCTTGGCCCTTTTTCCGACTCATACCTAGTTTTTAAAATTGATATTAAGAAGCCTGATTCTTAAAACTCAACTGGAGTAAATATTAGTCTTAATTTTTTTTTGTGCTTTAATTTAATTTTACATGCATATTTATTATTGTTAGTACCATTGAATTTCTTTTTACATTATCTTTAACACTTAATTCTAATTTTCATTAATTTTCTTTTCTGTTCGCTTTGTTCCATTTTGTAATTGGATTATGTTTTATCTGTTAAATGGAATTTAAATAAATAAATAAATAAATTTTCTCTGGTTTGGTATTTGCACTCTTCTGGTGTTTACAGCAACAAGTGACTAGCCGATACTCTGGGCTCTGGGTGTTACATTGGCGCAGCCGGTAGCGTTACACCGATACAACTTAACAAGCGATCCCATAACTTACCGTTCATAGGAAAGTAAAGTGCTTACAGTGCACTTCCCAAGAATTCTTACAATTCTGGAAATTGCACGTTGCATCCAGACACTAACGTAAGCATATTCTAGATATTAGAAAACTTAGATGTAATTAGAAATAAGTTATTATCTTAAGTTCAATTGTAGTTATCGTCCAGTGTGGACATAAATAAATATTTTTTTAAACGACTTTCGCGGTAGTTAATTAACTGGCGCCCAACGTGGGGCTGTTTTCGGTCGTGTGCAGTGATCTAATAATTTTGGATAGACAAAATCAAGCCTTAAAGTCGAACCTTTGCAGAGGCTCGCAAAGGGTCCAATTATTTCTTTTAAAAGTTTTCAGAAAAACTAAGAGGAAGCTGCAGATGCTCCAAAATTGGGAACAATCGACAGCTGCACTAATATCAAAGGAACCGTAGATCGAAATCAAAAGCTGTAGATCTGAAGTTGATTGGTAACAACTACAACGGAGAAAAGCTACGACGATCCTGGGACGCTGAAACGGAAGATCCAATCGTCAAAGGAAACGAAATTGCACACATCGATCAACTGGAGGCCTAAGTAGTTCAAGCCTACAACGTAAGAACAAAAAGGAAGATCCTCCGGAACCAACACCGAGCAGCTCAGAACCCATCAATTGAACTCACGAACGCCGGAGAGTCGAAAAACAACATGAAACGATTATATTAATGTAAGTTAATATCCTTTGCTACCAATTTTTATTCACAATAATACAAAAAGTGAAATACGAAAAAAATTAGTGAATACTATTACAGTGGATATTAAATTAAGATTATTAGTGAATATCAAATAATTAAATAATTGAAAGAAAACCATTTCTCAAAGAGTGAAACAATATATTATGAAAAAGCAAAATACTGAAATTATTTAGAATAAACTTGAATTATTAAATTTATTTCCATATATAAATCGAAACAAATATCATTTTTATCTATACTGATTCACCGAATCAAACTATTATCAACAAATTATTATCAAGAGTTATCAAATTATTATCAACAGTTATCAAATTATCGAAATCGTCTAATAATGAAAAAGTGAAAAGTGCATTATTTTTTCGAGTTGATTTTGTGCAGGGATTGTCACCATTGGTTATTTCTGGTCTATATTTTTATTTTTCAAATCTTTTCATCGAATTATTATCAACATTGCCCAATGGTTGCACGGTGGAAAGTGAGTTATTCCCTAAATTGATTATGTGCAAGAATTGTCACCGTTGGTTATCTTTAATTTCTTTTGCTAATTTCATACCATTCATTGTCCTCATATTTGATTGCGTAAAAATTTGGTCGTTGGTTGTTTTTGTTTAAACTTAATCACTTACCTTTACCAAAACGCGGACCTAGACTGTCTTTCAAAAAATCGCTCAGAAAGTTGGTGAATAAACGTTTGAAACTAGAATTGTTCAGCTGTTCAGCTACTTAAGCGTCTGAAAAGTGTTTACGATATATTGTTTTATTTAGCAATTTTAATCTACCAGAGTGCGGTGATCGCTGGATTTACGCGATGTCCAATCCAAGCAACCTAATAAGGCCAGCTCGTTTAGCACGTCCAAATGGGAACCCGCCTGTGGCTCCTGACGCCCCTCAAAAAAATCCTTCTCCCAATAACGCCTTTAATTACGATAGAGCGGAGATGGTACAAATGATCTCACACCTCGTGTCCGAAACGTTGCGAATTCAAGGAAGGCAGTTATTCAACATCTTCATGAATCCCGCTTCTGACATTAACAACGATTGCGACGTACCAATCAATATTGGTAATGAGGTCAACCTGGCAGACATGGACAAAATACCCGACGTGGTAAAAAGTCTAAGAACATTTTCTGGGGAACCTGGAGAATTCAGCTTTTGGAAGAAAAGCGTGAAAAGAATTCTTAAAATATACGAACATCTCCGAGGGACTCCCAAGTACTATGGGATCTTTTCCGTTATACGGAACAAAATAGTTGGCCACGCGGATATCGCTTTGGAGTCGTACAATACTCCACTTAATTGGGAGAAAATTTGGTACCCTTGAGGACCAACTTACAACACTGGTGCAAGGATCAAAAACTGTGCCAGAATTCTATCAAGCTATATATTAGCATTTGTCCTTAATTCTGAACAAACTTTCCTCTATGGTGCTGAGTCAGGACTCCTCAAATATTATGACCCAATCTTACCGCGACAATGCTTTGGACACGTTTGTACAAGGACTACATGGCGATCTGCCAAGGCTGCTTAGCATTCGCGAGCCGGCAGATCTCCCTCAGGCATTACATCTTTTCCTGAAACTTCAAAATATAGATTATAGAATGCACCATGCAAACAATTCTCAGGGGAATATTCGAAAGGCCTATCAGCAGGCTCCACCCCCTATTCCACCAAGAAGAACCACTTTAATCCCTCAAAGGCCTGCACCTATCCCAGCTCCGCGGCAACAGTTCTTCCCAGAACTGGTTTACTTAACTCGACCGCCACAAGCTCCACATTTCCAACACCAAACGAGGTTCCCACATTATCGGGAACTCCCTCCAAAATATCAGCCAAGACCCGAACCTATGGATATTGACCAATCTCTCCAGAGAAACGCTGTAAATTACCAAATTCGACCTCCACCTATTCCTATCAAACGAAATAAAAACCAATACGCTCACGCTCTCAACAAATTACAACGCGTTCACTACATCGAACCTGACCAAGCTGACGACGTAACTGTCGAAGAATACGAGCAGATAGTAGATAGGGAGGACCAACAACACGACCAAACTATAACCGACTATACAGACTCAGCCGAAAACCCAACTCTAGAACACCCGGACTTCGGAAACCCTGAAGAATTAGACGATATCTATTTTTTAGATTAAAGCGCTCTTCACTCCCTTACTTTGAATACATTTCAAGGAGTGGAGAGACTCTATAATTTCTGATTGATACAGGATCAAGCAAAAACTATGTCCAACCAAGCCATATACGAAACCCTATTCCGAACGCACAAAACTTTTACGCCAACTCCGTTGGAGGAAATATCCTTATAACCAATCACGCAAACTTTAACCTTTTTGCCCCTGAAAAGGAAAAATTAAAATTTTTCATACTCCCGAGCCTTATCTCCTTCGATGGTATTATTGGAAATGACACTTTAAAAGAATTAGGAGCCGTAATTCACACGAAAGATAGTTACATGACCATTTACTCTAACCTGCATATTCCTTTAAAGCAACACGCTTCCGAAACCGTCAATGATCTTAATTAGATCTTAATTAGAATTGACCATCTTAATAAAGAGTAACAATCAAAGCTCAACAACCTAATTAAAAACCATTCGAATCTGCTCTGCGAACCCAATGAAAAATTAACATATACTACTAATATCAAGGGAGAAATTCGTACAACAACGAAAGAACCGGTTTATTCACGATCTTATCCCTACCCTATGGCTCTGAAAACAGAAGTCATAAAGCAGATTAACAAGCTGCTTGAAGACGAAATCATTCGACCTTCGAAATCTCTATACAATTCTCCTGTCTGGTCTGCTCCAAAAAACCAGACGTATCAGGAGAAAAGAAATACCGGATGGTTGTTGACTACAGAAAATTGAATTCTGTAACCATCCCTGATATGTACCCGATCTCAGAAATCAACGAGGTCCTCGCAAATCTCGGAGAAAATAAGTGGTTCTCGATGATAGACTTAAAGAGTGGCTTTCATCAAATCCCCCTAAAAGAAGCTGGTATCGAGAAAACAGCTTTTTCAGTTAATAGCGGAAAATTTGAGTTTGTCCGTTTGCAATTCGGACTTAAAAACGCTCCCTCGATATTTCAAAGAGCACTTGATGACATCCTCCGAGACCACATCGGAAAACGATGTTACGTATACATCGATGACATTGTAATCTTCGGTAAAACTGAAAAAGAACACTTTCGGAATCTCGCATGTATTCTCGAAACATCACTCCTCCGAGGGGATGATGGACGCGTTTCAAAGAATATTTCAAAAAACAAACCCATTGCCCTGAATAAAGAAGCCATTGAAGCATTTGATAAACTCAAAAACTCCCTTATTTCCCAAGATGTAACTCTGTCACACCCTTGTTTCAAGAAAGAGTTCGAGCTGACTACTAACGCGTCCGATTATGCGATTGGCGCAGTGCTTTCCCAAGATCAGAGACAAATAACATTTCTTTCAAGAACGCTGTCCAAAACAGAAGAGCACTACGCCAAAAACGAGAAGGAAATGTTGTCCATCATATGGGCACTTAATACGATATACGATACGATAGTACGATAGACATCCCGAGAAACCTCACATAAATCCGACCCCGATTCCTAACTACTCAGGCCACACTGTACACATTGACCTGTTCCTCACAGAAGGACATCGTGTTCTAACAGCAATAGATAAATTCACGAAATTTGCCCAAGCCAAAGTGATTCCATCAAAGTTCATCGTCCAGCCGTTGCTGGATATCCTCTTCTTTTTCTGCTTGCCGGAAAATGTTGTCATAGACAACGAGGGTGCACTTAGATCAGCTTCCCTATCCTCCCTAATGGAAGATGAACTAAAGATTAAAGTTTTTAGGACACCACCATACAAAAGCGTGGTAAACGGTCAAGTCGAACGTTGGCACTCTACCCTTATCGAGATCATGAGATGCCTCAAAAAGGAGGGTCCAGCGCGTCCTTTTGAAGAATTGTTGCAACGTGCCGTTAACGAATATAATCATTCAATTCATTCAACAACTGGTAGGAAGCCCATAGAACTTTACTTTGGTCGTATCCCTAATACAACCGCAGAAGATATAGAAAATATTAGACTTTCAAATATTGAGAAACTAAAACAGAAACAGGAATTGGATATAAAATTTCATAACAAAAAGAGACGCCCTTTCAAAAATTACACTATTGGAGAAGTTGTCTACGTAAAAATAAACAAAAGAGTAGGGTCTAAACTTACACCTCGCTACAAACAAGAAATCGTTAGGGAAAATCGAAATTCAACCATTCTTACCGAATCGAATAAAATAGTCCACAAAAGTAATATCAAATATTACCCCTCCATTTCAGGCTCGTTTTCGACATCATTCTGACCAATATCCAAATCTTAGATTATTCAAGTTCACAAATTGTCGCTTTCCATATGGGACAGGCGAAAATCCAAAATGGAAATTACAAAATAATCCATGTAATTGAACTTGAAAAATATTAGGAAGTCGCAAATCAAATAGAACCAATCTTCAACACTCCTGCAATCCAACACAGTTTACTTACCCTGTTCCTTGTCCACGGATTACAACAAATGAGAAACCTAATCCACAATTTAAAGCCACGCAAAGTCAAGCGATCATTAAACTTCATAGGTAGCGCATGGAAATGGTTGGCGGGAAATCCTGACCATGAAGATTATGTGACAATAACCGACAAAATAAATAACGTTCTACGCAACACAAATAAACACGTAATAATAAATCAACTTTACAACGATAGGATTAATAACATAACTAAGATAACCAACGATCAAAGCTTGATGAAAGAAAATAACCAAATTAACACTGATAGGATTCTAGATGTACAAGCTAGACTAGCTATGCTAAAATCTGAACTTGAAAACATTAATCACGCGATACATTGGGCAAAGGTTGTAGTAGTGAGTTCATTGATATTATCAAAATCCGAAGTAAAATTTGCTACAAAAATACTCGATTCCGAGATGTTACCATACAGCACAATAGAAGAGGCTTTAGAGTTCGCCACTATCAAAATTATAACTAACAGTGTATCAATCCTTTATATAATAAACATTCCTTTAACTTCAAACAAAATTTATGATATGTTATTATTAAAACCTGTAAAACAAAATAAGATTGTCAACGAAATTCCCTTTGACCAAATATTAAGGAACAATGCAGAAATGTATGATATCAAAAATAGTTGTAATAAGATTATTTCTCTTTCAATATGTAAATCGATTAATTGAATAGAGATAAGTAACACAACATGTATCCCAAATCTAATGAAAAGTCTGTATGCAACCTGCACAAAAATTGATAGCAAAAATATACCAACAATTGACGAAATTTCTAACGGTAAAGTCCTCTTAAACCAATTTCAAGGCTCGCATGCAGAAGGAAATACTTCACATATCCTAAATGGAACATACCTAATCAAGTTCGAAAACAGTTCAATCTCCTTAAACGGGAAAATCTTTATATCGCAAGAATCTTACTCAATTCAACCACTCCCTGCAACGTTACAACCATCTCCTAAGCAAAATTCATTAGATAAAATACTATCCCTAGAATTGTTGAAGGATCTTAACATAAATAATACTCGCCAAATTAAACTTTTAGAATCCGAAAGAAACATCCATAGAATCACAATTTAAAGTCTTCTCTCAATCCTTCCTATACTGCTCATAATTATTGGCTACAAAATATTTACTAACAAAAAGAACGGAAATAAAATCATTATTCAGGCACAAAAAAATCCACAGGATTCGAAAACACCCCAAACTTTACCTTTTGCCCGAAATGAGTCCTCCCACTCAATAAAGTTCAGTGACCTTCCCTATTACTAGCGATAGAGGACTATCGCATTTAAGGAGGTGTTGTTCTGGTTCGCAGCAAGTGGAATTTAAATAGGCTATTACAAGGAGCGATGAATAAAACACGTCTGGTTGTGGCGATGGACTGTAGAAGAAGAAAAACTAAGCAAGTTTATTCTCGTGTCAAAAGTTTTAGAACAATTTTGGTACATTAGTTTATTAGTACATTGAGGTGGGTTTCATATTTCAACACCCCAACTCATTCGGACAAAAGACAATTTGATTCAATAGATAAAAATAAATGCAAACTGATTCTACGTTAATTCAAGTAATCAACTCCATTCTACGTTATCTCAAATGATCAAATTGACAAATTACTTCAAACGATAATCAACATTGATTTTACAATAGTTCATTCTTCATCATTTCATCTCTTGTTTTGTCTGGATACCCATTCCATGAACACCCACGTTCAAAATCGGTCCGACGACGGCCTTCGTCAAACAATCTGCAATGTTGTTCTTTGATGGTACGTATTTTACATCGATGATTCCAGCCTTCACCTTCTCACGGACGTGATGGAATCTTACATCGATGTGTTTGCTACGCTTTCGGAACGCATCGACCTCGGCAATCGTTATTGCACTCATGTTGTCACATCTGATCACCACAGGATCTTCCGTTCTCTTGAATTCATTGCGAAACATTTGCAACCATATGGCCTCACAAGTAGCAAACGATAAGGCCATATACTCAGATTCAGCTGTTGAAAGAGCCACGGTATTCTGAAGCTTACTGGCCCATGAGATTGCTCCTCCAGCCAACATAAACACGTATCCAGAGCAGGAACGTCGCTTATCGATGTCGACACCCCAATCAGCATCAGAGTAACCATGAAGTGGTTGGTTACCCGCACGATACACAATACGATAATGCATAGTACCCTTCAAGTACCGCAACATGCGCTTCACGGCGGTCCAATGAATCCGCCCATAGCATGAGTTGAATCTGCTCACGTAGTTGACAGCAAATGCAATGTCTGGTCTCGTTCCTTGAACCAAATATAACAACGAACCGACCGCTTGTTGATATGGAATGTTATCCGTTGATTCATCCTCCTTCGTCATATCTGTTGACAATCTTTGACTTGGATCACTTGGAGTAACCGCTGGCTTGCAGTCACTCGTTCCAAAACGCTCGAGAATGGTTTCGATATAATAACGCTGATGTTTAGCGATTCCATTCTTGACGTACTCGATGGAAATGCCAATTATACTGTTCGCTCTACCAAGGTCTTTCATCTTAAACTCGGTACTAAGAGCCTTCTTCAGTGCCTCCATCTTGTCGCGTTGCTTCCAAATAATCACAACATCATCCACATACACTGCCAGAATCACTTCCAGCGATGGCAAGAGGTAGATACACGGATCAAGCTTTAATTTGGTTAGCCCAATCCCGATGAGAGCTGCATCTAACTTTAGGTTCCATAGACGGCCCGCTTGCTTCAAGCCATACATCGCACGATTCAACCTGCAGACCCGTCCGGTCCCGTCATTGAATCCCTCGGGTTGGTCGGTGAAGATCTCCTCGTCGAGATCCCCTTGAGGGAATGCGGTCACCGCATCCATTTGGTCAACATTGTAACCCTCTTGAGCGGCCATGGCCAGCAGATAGCGAATTGACCCATAGCGTACAACGGGCGAGAAAGTTTCCTCATAATCTATGCCGGCCTTTTGGGAGCAACACTTTGCCACCAACCTCGCTTTATGGCGAACAACTTCACCAGCTTGATTACGCTTCAACTTGAAGACCCATTTGGTCTTGATTGTTTTTCGGTTGACTGGTAGCTCAACCAAAGTCCATGTTCGGTTCTCTTCGTGTGACGCCAATTCTTCCGCCATCGCCTTCTCCCAATGTTGACACCTGTTGCCTTTGACAGCTTCACGATATGATTCGGGCTCATCGATTTCCGCTACAAAAACGAAATTCGCCTCCACATTCCTTGATTTCGGGGGACGCGTTGAACGCCTTACATCCCCAACTGGAACTTGTAGTGTACTGGGTGGGACATAGGCCTCGTCCGACCCATATTCAGACTGCGATTCAGCTAGTGTTTCGTCGAACCCGTAGGACAAATCATTTTTGACATTCGTTGTTGATTCATCGCCATCGCCCACAATAGACTCATTCCGGGAAGTTGGTGAGCGAATTATTGATGCAGCATCGACAGCTGACTCTGTCATGGGAGACTCGACTTCATGATTTTCAAGCCCTCTGGTCGACTTTTGCTCTTCGACTTCCCCTAGAATGAAATCATCGAGAAGATTAATTTGAACGTCATCATTTACCTTCAGTTCTGGTGCACTTTTGAAGACGACATCCCGACTCGTATGAACTATTCGAGTCTCAGGATCAAAACAACGCAAACCTTTTTGCGTATCGGTGTATCCAACGAAAAACATCCTTTTCGATTTCGCATCCAACTTTTGCCGCTTCTCCTTTGTGACATGCACCATCACCAGCGATCCGAATAATTGCATCGACGAAAGATCGATGGCTCCTTCTCTCCAGACTTGCTCCGGGACCTTGTTCCCGAGCGTGCGATTCGGTGAACGATTTGTAACGTACGCATCCATATTAACCGCTTCAGCCCAAAGCGGCTTCTCCAAGCCCGCATCGAACAGCATGCACTTTGCACGTTCTATGAGCGTTCTGTTCATACGCTCGGCCACGCCGTTTTGTTGTGGTGTGTACACACAACTGGTCTGATGCACGATTCCACTGCGCTTGCATTCGGTTTCGAACTCGCCGAGATACTCTCTGCCATTATCGGAACGGAACATTTTAATTTGTAGTCCGGTTTGCCTCTCCACAAGCATCTTGAACTCAACGAAAATCCTCCCGATCTGACTCTTCTGTTTGGCAAAATACACGAAGACCTTTCGCGAAAAATCATCGATAAATGCTACAAAGCATTTTGCGCCCCCAACTGAAGGCGTATCCATCGGGCCGCAAACGTCGCTGTGAACTAATTCCAGTATTTGACTTGTCTTGATTTTGGCACCTTCTTTCTTGAATGGACGTCGGCTTTGTTTGCCTTGCGAACACGGAATACATTTCGCCAACGCTTGTTTATCGCCGTCAACTTTGATTCCATTCACAATTCCACTCAGTTTGATCAGCTCACCATGCGACAAATGACCCAATCTCCGATGCCACGTCATCAGATTGTCTTCGGTTTTGCCTGCTAACAGCCCACTAGCCTTCGACGAATTCGTGATCTTGTATGTACCATTTTTGGATGGTGTATTCAGTAACACATCACCCGCACCGCTTCGAATGACACAACCACTGCTGTCGAAATGCACACTGTTCCCAGCTTTCACAATGCTCGATACTGACAACAAATTTGCCGCTATTCCAGGGACTAGCAATACGTTATTCACTGGAATTATGTGCTCCCCAACATTTAGCTCGACGGAACCGGTGCCAACAACTTTCAAGCGGGTGTTGTCAGCCGTTGCTATGTCAGCGAATTCATTGCTACTGGTGAATTGCTTGAACATCTTCTTGCCCGATGTGAGATGAGAACTCGCACCCGAGTCAATGAACCACGCGTCCGTTGAACCAGTTGCCGTCATAGCATAGAAGGCTGGTTTGGCGCTTCCGCCTTTGCCTTCATCATTTTGTGTGTTGGTTTTGCACTGGAGGCTCTTGTGCCCTTTCTTACCACATGTGAAGCACTTGATCGAGCCGCTTCCCTTCTTCTTCTTCTTGCTTTTCGACTCACTCGTAGCTGGTTTGGATGCAGCTTTGAATGCGCCTGTGGCATTCCCTTCGCTGTTCAACACGCCTTTCGAATTCGCATGCTCCAACAGACTTCTCTTTAGCGTTGCTGATGTTAATCGATGTCCACTTGAACCGTCACTTGTGAGGACATTGCTACCATCAAGTCCACCGATGAATGCTTCATATTCAGGCGTTAGACCATAAATTATAAGCCCGCACATTATTTCGTCATCGATCACAAAACCGGCTTCTTGTAAACGACACATCGCGGCTGTATGTTCGCGCAGAAATGTCTCCATTGAGTCAAAGTTTGATAACCGCAACGATGTGAAGTCCCCGAGAACCTTTGCTTTGTTAAGCCAATTGTTATTACGGTACAATTCCGAACACTTTTTCCACAGATCCGCTGCCGTATTACGTTCACCAATTTCATCGTGTAGTTTTGGATCTATTAGCATCATTAATCTTGCTTTAGCTTGTTTGGATTTCTTCACACGGTCACTTACTGAAATCGCATCACGAATGATTGCCGCATTTTCTGCATATCGCGCACTTTTAACCGCTGCTTGCAGTGTGGCATTGTCCAAATCAGCCGCCAATGCGGCCACTGCAACATCCACCGCCGCCGTTGCAGCGGGTGCCGTTAATTTGCTGTCCGTCGCGTTTTCTTCCAGGAATCCATCGAGATCGTGCCACTCCAAAACAAGCCTGGCGTTCCGACGCCACGATAAATAATTATCTGAGCCTGTCAGCTTCGCCACTTTCGTGAAATCACCTTTTTCGCTTTCCATAATGATGACCGAAAAAACTCGTAATTTACGACGACAACAAATGTCGGTTTATTGCACTTTTTCTGGGCCACGGAAATTTTATCTTTTAAAATGTAGGCCGCACCTTACTCTATTTATTCCGCAAACCTGGGCCCATAACCTGTTGTTCTGGTTCGCAGCAAGTGGAATTTAAATAGGCTATTACAAGGAGCGATGAATAAAACACGTCTGGTTGTGGCGATGGACTGTAGAAGAAGAAAAACTAAGCAAGTTTATTCTCGTGTCAAAAGTTTTAGAACAATTTTGGTACATTAGTTTATTAGTACATTGAGGTGGGTTTCATATTTCAACAGGAGGGAAGACTTAACAAGCGATCCCATAACTTACCGTTCATAGGAAAGTAAAGTGCTTACAGTGCACTTCCCACGAATTCTTACAATTCTGGAAATTGCAGGTTGTATCCAGACACTAACGTAAGCATATTCTAGATATTAGGAAACTTAGATGTAATTAGAAATAAGTAATTATCTTCAGTTCAATTGTAGGTATCGTCCAGTGTGGACACAAATAAATATTTTTTTAAACGACTCTCGCGGTAGTTAATTAACTTACATTCGATCAAGATCATGAAATACTCTATCTCCAAGTGAAAGCCCGAAAGGGGATGTAGTACAAAGGCAAAAAAAACATAAGTTTTCATTATTGTAGAAAAATAAAATATTAATAAGAGATTTACTCATTTACTGATTACATTGGTTTTACGTCTATTTTCTACATTTCAACAGCTAATTGAATCTCTGCAACCCTTAATTATAGTACAACAGTCACTCGATGCGGAAATAATAAACAAGTTGGGTAGACAGACCTATGCTCATGTCAGAAGGGTTTTGTACTTAACTTACAAAATGCAGTAACCAGCAACGAATAAAATCATGAAACATGTCAAAGACGATATTATTCGAGAAAATGTGAAATTCGAGGTTCATACTATTATTAACAAAGTTCAACGCATTTTGACTTCTGAGGTATTTGTTATAGTTAGACCCATAAATATCTCCTTTGATAATTTTTTCAGATTTTTTAAGATCACGGGTGTCCATTCGCGAGGGAGGAAACACATTTTTCATGTATTTCCCCCCTGTGCCCCAACTGAAGCAAAAACGGTCAGTTTAAGAACTGTTTTGAAAAGCTCTCATAGAGAACTTTCAATTGATACTGATATCGGCTACCTTTCATGAAATTTTTTTTCAGGGGCCACTCTTCTGTACTGTAATCATCGATTCATGGCCTTTTTTTCGAATCCTAGAATGGTTACAAAGCCCTTTTGCTAGGAGCTCTGTCCTGCCTCTTCGACTTGTTTCAATTGTATGTACTCATCTTCATGATATCTATCACTCCTGATATTTTCATGCAAATTCTAGCAAAGCTGTAGTGTCTAAGTCGGTAAAAAGCGCATATGGCTCCATAGCCATATGTTTCCATAGTAATACAGGGCATATTGCTCCATAGTAATACAGGAAAATTCAAATCGCTATAACTTCGGTAAATACCATTCGATCTTTATGAAACTTTCAGAAAAGATCAATCTTATAAATAGTCATCTGTTTTATTGAATTTAAGGGTACCATTTATATTTTATTCAAGAAAACATAAAATCGATAAATCATACTATTACTAACAAAGTTGAGTGAATTTCGACTTATCATGTATTTGTTGTTGTTGTACTCATTAAGGCCTACATTCATGTTTTTTTTCAGATTTTTCGGATGGAAGGTGTCCAATCGCGAGGGGGGGGGGGGGGTACGCGAAAAGTTCGTACATTTCCCCTTCCCCTGCCCCCCTTGGTACTTATAAGGCAATTTTAAAACTTGTTTGGAAAAGATCTCATTGAGACCTTTCCAACGACACCCTACTCGACTACCAATGGTGAAATTTTTTTTTGAGGGGTCACCTCCCTAAATGGGGAGACCCCCCTTAAAAACCTTTGAAAAATTTTTCCACCCTTGAACTTTCAAGAGGTCACCACTTCTGACCTTTCTACAAAGTTTCATGGCTGTAGCCTCTATAGTTTCGGAGAAAAAGTGCTGTGACATACAGACGGACGGACACAGGTCGTGATTGCAATAGGGTTTTGTATTTTAGTACAAAACCCTAAAAAACAATTGATTCAAGGCCATGTTAAAGTAAAACAAACAAATACGCAACACATATTGTGGTAACTTTTCTACACTTTACAATGAATCCAATTAGAGGTGGTGGATTAGGGAGAAATTAGAAGAATGACATAAAGTTTATCGGCTGACATACTTGAATGGCTTAATCTGATTTTTTATAGCTTTTCCTACAATTCCTCATTCTCTTTTAATTGAACCATATCAAGTATTATCGATTAGCATTGGAATTGACCTTTCATCATCAGAATCAAGAAAGCACAGAACTATGTAGATATGTAGAAGTGAATCATTGTAACAATGAAATGTTAACATACATTTTTTTCTTCTTTACATTAAGATATCAGAACAACGACCGCAAGCATAACATGAGATAATAGTAATTAGTGAAGAGAAATATTTGCTAACGTAGTGTAAATAAAAGCCAGTCAACTAGAAAGACAGATAAGGAGTCTAATCCAAAATTAAAATACAATCAGATGTAGATACCATAATGGAAGTTATGAAGTTGCTGCTTGATTTTTGGTTTAGTTGGGATTTGTTATTTATTTCTCATTCCCATCATTCATAACTTTAGTTTTACTCGTAAATGATTGAGGAAATGTTAATTTGGCTTATTTAACTACCATAACGTAGATAAGCGATTTTTGCTGCAATCCAGCGCTATTATTGCAAATGGACCTATCTCTGAATTAACCGATAGTTTCCCTTTAAACCAAAATCTGATTTAAAAATTATATCTTTCTACCCGCCAATCAATCTTAAAAATTAACTTTGATTGATATCATCGCTCACCAATTTATCTGCTAATTCGATTCGTCTCTTAAAATTGATCGCCATATAATTTACGTTCTCACAAATTAATCAAGTAGGAAATGAATTTAACATTTTCCTTTCTTACCATCCCTCCCGATACAACAACTATTATCGCGATCGTTTTAAAATCTAACAACATGTTACGATCATTTGTTAAAAAAATAATAAAAAAAATAACAAAATTGCAAAGAGTTCATTGCTCACCATTATCATGGCCATCTTTTCGTCTTCTGCATCCACGAACAATTGAAGGCGAGTGGGAAAGGAGGAAGCTACTTGGAATTATGTTAGATAATAAATAGTTGAAATAACAAAATGTACAAGTTATTAGATCTTGAAGATGAATTTCTTTTGTTTGCACGGCACCATATTGCGGAGATAAATTTGCCTCGGGTAAAAACTAGTCACGCTTTTCAAATTTACTAACTTTAAGAATTTTTATGTTATGTAAGTAATGATTGGAATGGAATTGGGAGAAATACTTTTTTTACTGTTTTGTTTGGAGATAGGATCGATGTTATAAGAATGGTTTTATTTGATCAACGACGACCTGTTTTTAGATAAATGTGGAAAACCTTTGAAAATTGTGGACATTTCATATAACTAAATAAAATAGAAAAAGAAATTGTTAAGCATTGAGTATGGAAACGCCAAATTTTGATTGATTTATTGTAGATAAAAACCATGCAGTATTGTTTCCCCTGAAGATCTTTTTCCTTATCTGTATTTGGGTGTATAACTTAAAAACCGGAATTCGACGCTAGATGTCCGTACTAATAAATATCGTGAAAGCTCGAACTTTATATATATATGTCATTTTGAAGGTACATTTGATAGCTATCAAAATCAGTTAACAAAACAATTTTGTCTTGTGTGCATCATTATTATTTTTCACGATTAATAACTTTGAAAATTGGAGAAAAAGACAGCATTTGCGGGAGGTTCTGTTGGGTCATTTTTTGCAAAGAAAAGTCATCGTTTGCTTGTAGAAGTTTATGGCGAAGATGCTTTAGCGAAAACACAGTGTTTTGAATGGTTTCAACGCTTCAAAAGTGCCGATTTTGACATCAAAGACAAAGAACGCCCAGGACAGCCAAAAAAGTTTGAAGACGAAGAATTGGAGACGCTACTCGATGAGGATTCGTGTCAAATGCAAGACGAAGTTGCCAAATCGTTGGGAGTGACTCAGCAAGCCATTCCGAAACGTTTGAAAGCCGCCGGACACATTCAGAAGCAAGGTAATTGGGTCCCCAATGAGTTCAAGCCGAGAGACGTTGAACGGCGCTTCTGTATGTCTGAAATGCTGCTTGAGCGCCATAAAAAGAAATCATTTTTGCATCGGATCCTGACTGGGGATGAAAAATAGATCCATTAAGACAATTCTCATACGTCATACGTGAAGCCGACCAACCAGCCAAATCAACGGCGAAGCCAAATATCCATGGCGCCAAGGTTATGCTGTATATTTGGTGGGATCAGAAGGGGCCGTTATATTATGAGTTGTTGAAATCGGGCCAGACAATCACAGGTTACCTGTATCGAACACAATTAATACTAGCTAAACTTTTTAATTGGATCATTTCACCCTTTTCACATCAACTTAATGTAAATCTATACGACAAATTTGCTCTACATTTGAAGCTTATCTAACGTCGCGCGGATATCGATCACTCTTTCGGATAGCTCCGATAGCTTTTTAAATTACTTTTTATGGAATTGTTTGCAGCTACATATAAATGAGTTGCATATTTTGAATAATAATTTTTCTGAAAAATTATTAGAGAAGAAAAATGTTAGAAGAAGGTGGTTTCGACGTATGCACTAATTCTCCTCAGGCCATCACTGATGTGAAAAGGGTGAAATGATCCAATTAAAAAGTTTAGCTAATACAAGTACTTACAAGAGAAATTTACCTTGAATATAACTTGCAGATACAAAAACATATTGAGTTTGCATAAGTAGAAAAATTAAAAATTAACTCCCTCACCTCTGAGCATGGTGGTCGCCATCACCGGTGTGTATCTAAGAGTGATGGCCTGAGGAGAATTAGTGCACACGTCGAAACCACCTTCTTCTAACATTTTTCTTCTCTAATAATTTTTCAGAAAAATTATTATTCAAAATATGCAACTCATTTATATGTAGCTGCAAACAATTCCATAAAAAGTAATTTACAATTTATACGTTTGGAGCGTGCCATCATCGAAAAATCGTGAAAAACTATTTGGAAAATAGTGCATGGGAAGTTTTGGCCCACACGCCTTATAGTCCGGACCTTGCTCCGTCTGACTTTCATTTATTTCGCTCGATGCAAAACGCCCTCACCGGAATACGCTTCACTTCAGAGCAAGGCATCCGAAATTGGATAGATTGGTTTTTGGCCGCCAAGCCGGCGCAATTTTTTTGGGATGGAATTCATAAATCGCCTGAAAGATGAGGAAATGGTGTAGCTTCCGATGGACAATACTTTGAATAAAATATATTGTAAGATTTTTCCACAATGAAGCATCAAATTTCGCTAAAAAATTCCGGTTATGTTACGAACTTGGGGAGCGGGTTTGAACGAAATTTTTCCTAGTAGTAGTTTTTCATGTGGATATACTAGTCACAAAATATTTCCATCCAATGACTAGTAGTAGCGGAGAAAAGCACACCTAAAGTTCATCCTGTACTTTATACTTATACAATATGTTAGGATGAATTCCGATTTTTTTTTTTGGTTTTTTTTTATTGTAAATGAACTCTAATTTCATTGTTATTTTCTACTTGTTTTGTTTCCAATGTGGAAATGAACAAAGTTTCTACTTTTCATAAGGTCCATAAGAGTAAGTGAAAAACACTATGCCCATGACCAAACTCTACATAAGTAGCTGTCTCTCATCTTTCGGGCGGCGCATTATCCGGCCTTTTCGATTCTCCTCCAGAGCTGGTAGATAGTCTGCGTTATATTCGACAGTTTGGAGTAGATTTTAAAGATATATTGGATAGTCTAAAAAGTATTGAGTCTTTGTTGTCACTAGATGGTGTTCGTTGTCATATATCGGGCAATACTAATCAGATTGAGTCAAACTGACATACGTTTGAAAGGTGACATTCCAAAACTTGTATTCATTTAAAAATGAGTGAAATTTCTGAAAAAATTCGTTATATTTTACAATATCTACGATCAAGGTGAGAATGGATAACAGGCTAATGAAAAAACTTTGTGGTGTCTACGGTCAAGATACTTTATCAAAAGCCACAGCCAAGAGATGGTTCGCTCGCTTTCGTTCTTGAAATTTTGATGTCAAAGAAGCACCTCGCTCAACTCGACCAATCACTGAAAAATTAGATGAAATCTTAAAAAAATTGAAGAAGACCGACACATAAGCAGCCATGACATCAGCAGAAGGGGTCAAAACAGGCCCTGAGAAAATTGAAGCCGTGAAAAGCTGGCCAACACCAAACACCAACTAAGAAGTGTGGCGACCTACTATCGAAGATTCGTCAAAGACTTTGCCAAAATAGCTAAGTGTCTCCATCAGTTAACCGAGAAAAATCGTCTGTATATCTGGAATGAACAATATCAGGCAGCCATTGAGATCTTGAAGGAGAAGTTGTGTGAATCATCTGTGCTGGCATATCCAAAATCCGGAAAAATGTTTGTAGTTGACACCGATGCGGGCAACGGTGGGATTGGGGCCGTACTCTCCCAGCAGATCGATGGCGAAGAAAGAGTCCTCTCGTAGTACAGTCGAGTTCTCTCAAAAAGTGAGAGGAACAACTGCGTGACCAGGAAGGAGCTATTGGCTATACAAGAGGCAACCAAGCAGTTTCACAAGTACCTATATGGCCAGGAATTTGTTCTTCGAACGGACCATGCATCGCTGAGATGGCTGCTCAACTTCAAAACCCCGAGGAACAAGTTGCAAGATGCATCGAAAGATTGCAGTTATACGACTACAAAATTGTTCATCGGAAGAGCGGAGTTCATGGAAATGCTGACGCCCTATCTCGTCATCCATGTCCAGCTAACTGCAAGCATTGCCGACGGATTGAGGAAAAGGAACCGCCCGTTGATCTGCAAGTGATAACGGCCGAATTCGATGAAGGTTTGTCATTGGAGGAGATTCGAAACGCCCAGCTAGCCGATGAAGACATCGGACCAGAGCTCATATGTACGGAGACAACTGAGCGACCTGAGTGGAAGAACGTTTCGATGCATGGCGCCACCCTGAAAAGCTATTGGGCACAATGGAACTCCCTTCAGTTGGAGGGTGGCGTACTTAAGCGAAGGTGGACAACGGCGGATGGCATCTCCTATAGGATGCAAACTATACTCCCCAAAAGTCGAATCAACGATGTGGTTAAGGAAATGCATGAAGGATCCTCGGGAGGCTAGCTTGGTGTTAACAAGACCTCAGCGTAATCGCGGGAAAGGTTTTACTGGCTCCACGCTCGAGAAGACGTAGAGGACTGGTGTCGCCGATACACGATTTGTGCTCCGAAGCGACGACTGAGAGGACAAACGCAAACCTACAACGTGGGTGTACCGTTTGAAAGGATTGCTGTTGAAATCGCAGGACCCTTTCCTGAATCCGAATGGAGAAATCGATACACGCTGGTTGCGGCCGATTATTTCAGAACCCAACCAGGAAGCAACTACTGTCGCCGAACAGCTAGTGTTGAATTTGGTCAGTATTTTCGGCGTATCTTGTGAACTATATTCGGATCAAGACCGAAACTTTGAGTCATTAGTTTTCGGTGAAATGTGCGAGCTGCTGGGAATACGGAAAACGAGGACAACACCGTTGCATCCCCAATCTGATGGAATGGTCGAACGTTTCAACGGCACACTTAATAAACACCTGGCCAAAATGGTTGACGAGAACCAAAGTGACTGGGATCGGCACATCCCATTATTCTTGATGGCGTATACAGCTGCCTAACACGCATTGGCGGGCCAAGCCTCAGCCAAAGTCATTTTTGGAAAGACTATTTGTCTACCGGCTGATATAAAGTTCGAAGCACCCCCTAAGAAACCCTAAACGATCTCGGAGTACGCAAGCGAGCTTAGGCAACGGTTGAACCTGAAACGTCGGACAGTGCGAAAACACCTCGAATCAGCTGCTGACCGCATGAAGACCAGGTATGATCTGCAGGCAAATCTTACTGGTTTCCTGTAAGATGACTTGGTGTGGCTATACAACACACAATAGCGGAGGGGTAGGTCTCCTAAGTTGCAGCATAATTGGGAGGGACCATACCGGGTTACAAAGCGAATCAACGACGTCGTATATCGCATACAGGAACATCGTAAGCCGAGAGCCAAACTGCGCCATACTACATATAGGGAGGCTTGACTACAACTGGTGACACATCTTTTCGGGGCGAAAAGAACTGAGGTGGGGGCAGTGTTACATGTCCAAACCATTCTGCAAGCTACTGTCGCAATTGTTGTCGCAACTATTAATAACATCATGATCAGTAAACGAATGTACTCGAAAGCACAAGAATGGACCAAGTAGATCCATGATCAATATATGAAAGTGACGTCACAGCGGGTATTCAGAATTGCTCAAATATTCCAGGTGATTCCCGTCAGAACGAGAAATGGATTGAATGACTAGAGACCCCATATAAAGCCAAGCTGAATGAATGGGAAACGGTGATAGTAAAAACGCGAAACTGCGATAGTGTCGAGCGCGAATTAAAGGCGATATTGATTGATAGTGAAGTGATTTTCGTGATATAGACAGTTGGAATATAAATTGATAGACAAGTAAAAATAATAAAATTTTAATTATTTGTAAAATAGTGAAATTAATGATTGAGCACTCATTTAACTGAATTTGAAAGACGGTGCGTTTTCACTTTCCCGGAGCATTAAAATTATCGGCCGGGAATTATAACACGCGCGACAAGATATATATATATATGTACGTATATATATGTAGATATATATATATATATATATATATATATATATATATATATATATATATATATATATATATATATATGTACGTATATATATGTAGAGATATATATATATATATATATATATATATATATATATATATATATATATATATGTCTATATATACATATATATATACGTACACATTATATTTATACATACTATATATATATATATATATATATATATATATATATATATATATATATATTATATATATATATATATATATATATATATATATATATATATATATATATATATATATATATATATATATTTACATAATACATAATTCACAACAATAAAAGGAGAACAAAAAAGAAAGAAATATAAAAAGAGAAGAAAAAAAAATAATTCAAAATTACTCACCCTCTGTACGACTCATTCTTTCAGAAAAGAAAACTAATAAGTATTTTTCCACCTTAATTACACCCCACAATCTCACTTTTTAATAACTATCTTTTCCACTTTAATATCACTCCACAATCTCACTTTCTAAAATCTGCTTTTAGCGGCCCGCCAAAACCTCTTCCCAGTTTTCAATCTTAACAATTCTCATGTCCCGACCAGACAAGAATTTTTTCTCCCACCGAAAAACCAATCCCGCAATGAATTTAAAATCGTCCACTAAAACTCTGTCCCCGAAACCCAAATTAAAAATCTGATCCCCAAATTCCCAATCAAGATTCACTCCGGGATCCCACTTTTCTATTTTCGTCTTGCCGTCACTCAATTTTCCTTCACAAAGTCAAGATTTTTTTCCCCGAATTCAAACCAAAACTTTTTCCCCGAATTCAAATCAAAACTCTTTCCCGACACTGCCAAAGAACTTAATCTTATTTTCCATCCAAGTACCAAATGCACAACTCAAAAAATCCATCCCGCAATCCTTTCTTTTCCCAATTCCCGCTGCCGTACCGAGGTAACATATTTAAAGTTCAATACACTTCGATTCCGTTACCCACACACCTTTTCCATATCGACAAATGCAACAATTTCCATTTTGCATACATGGTGATTTGCATAACCATGATAGCGTTTGGTTATATGCAAAACGTCATACACACGGAAATAATTGCTTTTCCCGATGTCCCAAAAAGAGTGTTTTCCTGCGCTCGGGAGATTTTCGAGAGAGCCAGCTTCCGTTGATCCCCCATTTATCCAATTAGCAACTTCAATTGTGAACCTTGCTTAATGGGCATGGAAATGAAATTTGTTAGTAGGGAAGCGCGAATCAATTTTTGGTAGTATAACAAATAAAATTTGTCAGTGGGAGATAATGAATAAAATTAGTTAGTATGAACGAAGGAATTTAGTTTTGTTAGTGAAAAGGTCGCGAATGAAATTTTGTTAATGGGGAGTAATGAATGGAATGTTGTTAGTGGGAAGGGTAAGATTATTATTATTATTATATATATATATATATATATATATATATATATATATATATATATATATATATATATAATTTTTACTATATATATATATATATATATATATATATAATTTTTAATATATATTATTAATATATATTATTATATATATATATATATATAATTTTTAATATATATATATATATATATATATATATATATATATATATATATATATATAATTTTTAATATATATATATAATTTTTAATATATATATATATATATATATATATATATATATATATATATATATATATAATTTTTTTTGTTTTAATTAAAAATAGGGTAAGAGGGTAGAATTGCGATGGTAAGGAATTAAAAATTATAGGGAAATTGTTAAGTGGAAAAAAATATAAATAAATGAACAGCTAAAAAGATATATGTGCCAAAAGAAGGTAGAGATGTTACGGAGGCAATTTGAAGTTGCGAATTGTATTATTAGCGGTATTATTAGTTATGAAGGGAAGTTAATTCAACCTGCAAAAAATTATACAAATCGAAAGACTTGTTTGTCCGCTGTTTGACCGCTCGTGATATGGTTTTCAAATCTTTTAATATTTATGAATTGTTAACAAGATATAAAAAAAATCAAAACAAAATAAAACAAGTTGGGTAAACAGACCTACACTCATGTCAGAAGGGTTTTGTACCCAACTTCTCAGAAATGCAGTCACCAGCAATGAATAACATCAAGAAATATGTCAAAGAGATGTGTACGTTTAGAAGAAAATCTATTGTTTTTCTACTTTCAACGGTCGCCATTTTGGTGCAAACCAACAAAAATCACTCAAACCATGAATTCTCAAAAATATTAATGTTATTGATCTTACTGGAAAATTTCAAGAACATCAAGTCAATACTGCGTGACTGATTCGATGGAAAGTCCATAAAATACCAAAATCATGTGTTATTGTTGTTGTAATTGGAGAAATTTCAAACGGCTTTAACTTCCGTGTATATCATTAAACTTACAAAGCTTAAGGACCCTTAGTAGGACTACGTAAATATCGAATTTCGTTCAGTGTAAGGGTAACGATGCGATTTTATTGGGGAAAATTTGAAATTCGAATATCATACTATTATTAACAAAGTTGAGCGAATTTTGACTTCTGACGTATTTGCTGTTGTTGTACTCATGAACATCTACCTCAATAATTTTTTTCAGATTTTTCGTATCACAGGTGTCCGATCGCGAGGGGGGACACAAATTTTTCGTGTATTTCCCCTCCCTGCGTGCCCCTTGAAGAAAAGGTGTAAAGTTAAGACCTGCTTTGAAAAGTTCTCAACAAGACCTTTCATTTGATACCCATATCGGCTACCGTTGATGAATTTTTTGGGGGCCGCTCCCCCATATGGGGAGACCCCCCCTTAAATACCTTATAACATTTTTTTCTAGTTGAACTTTGAAGAGAGCACCACTTTACACCAGCATACAAAATTTGATGTTTCTAGCTTAGGTAATTTGCGAGAAAAAGTGCTGTGACACACGAACGGACGGACGGACAGACAGGTCGCGATTTTAGTAGGGTAAAATAATTTTACAAAACCCTAAAAAGAAGAATTATATATTTATAACAATTTATTATCCGCAGATTTTCAATTGGTAATCAATAAGTGTGCAACTCAATTTTGTTAGCAAAATGTTTAAGCCTCTACAAAGGGTCTCTAAATACGAACGTCGGCAGATTCTTTTTATGTTAATAAATACGGATGTGGTGCTACAAAAATTGCAGTAAGAACTGTAGTAGCAGGCAAGCCAAATTCTTCATCGAAATCTTACGCTACATACGAGAAATTTACCTTTCCGGCTGGTGCTGCCAACGGGGATTTTTTTGGAAACCTTCGGCTGGAGAAACATAAGTTGCGCTTTATCCCGGATGTGAGCCCATGGCTGAACCGAAGGCATGGTGAGACTGACTGCGATCTGATCCAGCTTTTGAGCGGGCATGGATGTTTTGAGAGACTCTTAGGTATGAAGATGCAATCCTCAGTGCTCCTCGAAACACTTCCTTACTGAAAGCGTGAGCTACTCCGTACAGTACGAGTAGCACTGACCCTACAGCACTCATCAAGAGGCGTCTTCTTGATGGGTTTGAACCCCGCACGTTGGCTATAAGTCAGCTGTTGCCCTGATTCACTCAGGTAAACTCATCTTCGAGTCGATCAGTAGCCCCAAGTACTTCACCGATGGCTTCGATTTGATTAGTATGTCTCCAATACTGATCCTTACTCTATGGATTCTATTTTTTGTCAAGGTGACCACTTCGGTTTTCTCCAGTGCTAGACTGAACCCGCGAGCAGTTATCCAGCCTCTTACTCGGCGCATTAGCATACCTAGCCTAAGTTGCGTTTGTTGAACGGTGCATCAGTGCATCACCAACAGGACGATCCGTCGCTAAGTGCAGCTATGTGCCTGCGCCTTTTGGACCGGGCTCACCACCTCTGCAATGTGTCAATCGTCGGGTGTCCGGCCCTAATGCCATACTGCCGAGGAGATAGGTCCCCAGTAAAACGAATCACGTCAGTGAATCGGGCGGGCGGTATGCAGATGGCGATCCGGAATTTCGCTTCCTCTTGCTAATCAGCACAAGCCACGTCACCTTCCATCGTCCTGGAAAACGTTGTTGAGCAAACCAGGACAATTGTGATAGATAAGTTGCAGCACCTCAGTTGGAACACCTTGCTCTCAATAATAGGACTGCAGCAGGGAAGAGTGCGGGCACTCTATCTCGTCTGTGTTTTCCTCTTCATGTCTGCAAGCCGTCCGTAGGGCACCAAGCTTCCGCGTAACTAGCTTCTAACTAAGGCCCCACGGATCCTTGTTTACAGTAACCACTAGATCGTGCCAGCAGCAATCTTTGCTGTTTTTAATCAATTTGCGAAGGCATTTCCTGACCGACTTATATGCTACTACCCGGTTGCATGCCTCGTCACGATTTCGTGACCGTTGAGTCTAACGTCGAAGCTTGTGACACTCGCTTCGCTTTTTAGCGATTTCAGACGACCACTAGTTCACTGGGGGCTTGCCGTGCCGGGCTTTTCGACGGGGTATAGAAACGCTGCAAGCAGTCGTGATGATGGTCGTAGTTGAGTTCACCACGTCTTGAGCTGCCAGTTCTTCCGTCCCCTCCGAAGCTCCCTGTAGCAGCTCACCTGCTGTGAGCACCTCGACGAACCTCTCGACATCCATCCTTCCGATGTTCCATACAGTTGTAGAAGGCCGAGAGCACGGACGTCGGGAGACCACTACAGTCGACCACTAGTTTACTGGGGGGGGGGTCCCCCTGCGACACACCCCATAGCGTAGCACCTGCTGTGAGCACCTCGACGAACCTCCCGACGTCCCTCTTTTCTTCCGATGTTCCACTCAATTGTAGAAGGTCTACAGCATGGACGTCGGGAGACAGGATCGCGTATGTACTGACGACTACTGGCTGAGTAATCGTTAAATACTTTCCAATTGAGTATCCTCCGTACTAAGGACTCCCGAGGGGAATTTCACGCCTGGTAGATTCCTTCACAGCCAATATGGCGAAAGGTCGGCGTATTGCTGGTGTTTAGCCAGACAAGCGCCATCCTGGCCGCCATTTCTAGGATTGTTTTCCCCGCGGATCTGTTGAAGCATGCCCCATTAGATTGCTTTAGCGTTGAAGTCCCCCCCCCCAACAAGCACGTTGCCGTCTGCGTTCGAGGCAGCGAAGGAGGTAGTGTTTGTTGTTATATTGGCCCCAGATGAAGGCCTCCAGCTGTAGATGATGGTCTAGATGGGCTTACGGTTCTTATAGTCAATTCAGCATCAGTATTACTTTGAGTTACACATCTTGTAGTAGAGGCCTCAGGCGGGCTTGAACATTCGATTCCAACTGTACATTGCGGTGAAATGGAAGCAACCTGCAGAAGTTGATGTTACTACTGATTATAATTTATTTGCAGATGCTTCAGTTGTGCTCGTTGCTGTTCTTGGTGTAAACAATCAAGTAGTCGATTTGGTTTACGTGGGTTCCTTCCAAGAACAGACCTAATCCCACGGTCACCAATAGATAGCGATTGGTGTAGACGCCAATCATCGCCCCCAAGATCGATTCCAGTTTACATTGAGGGAACTGTCAACTTTCATACTCCTAGATACGAGACCCAGCTGTGTCTGACGCTATAAGATCAACGCCAACCTTTGTTTTTAACCACAACCACCAAGATACTCTCCAAAGGCCCGCAACCAATTAGCTGACCATCCGAAGATGGAGGCTCATCAGCTGCCCGTGGTACCTGAATATACCCCCAGGGTTGAGGTTCGAAGCTATGAGTTGATCCAGTTATCGAACAATCACATAGCCATTATGATTCGGAACAAGTTCCTGTCCTAGTATTTTTGCTAAATTATTCGGGTACCCCGGAACGCCAGTCCCGTCAGTTAGCTCTGGGGAACGAGGCAACAGCACTTTCTTGGAGTGTTAATTTGGCGGGCGGCTTTCATACCTACCTGGAAGCTTACGCCGCCAGGACTTACGTAGATCCTTTTGTTATGCTTTGCGGCTATCAGGTTTCAGATCGACTGATCTGCAGATTTGCAATGATAATTCGTCTGAGAAACAACGGGGCAGATATCACAGTACGAGGTGGAGCCTTGGACGTGAAGCTGAGTTGACCACTTCGTTGAAGTGTTGATTTATCTATCGAACGGCCTTCAAATCTACTTTGAGGCATACGTTGCCAAGAAATAAACGTAAGAATATACCTAAAAGGACAGCGAAGTATCCTTACAATTTTGGCTGAGAATTAGTTGGGTTAGAGTCCCAGATAGGACTTTATCCACACAAATGGCTCAAAGACTATAGTTTAAAAGCCAGTGGCTGGCATAAACAACATATTTTACTAAACCTGAAATTTAACGCAGTCATCGTTTCACGCCTTATCTCCGAAGATACTAAGCCTCAAATTTAGGGAAGAGCATGAAAAATAGTTATTTACCTGACAGGAATATTAATCAGAAGTCTATGCGCATAAGAAAACTTCGTGAATTTGTCAATAATGTGGATAAAAGCTTGTAATTTGAACTATTTGGCGCTCCATATCTAACCATCTCTCAAATTCCTTCCGAAAATTGCATTCGAATGTATTAAGAGCCCTATTAGTGCTAACATATCAAAAAATAAAAGATCAGAGTACTTTCTAACAAGCAGTCTTAGTCTACATATACTATCAGAAGGAATTCAACAATAGGTAAACATATTCAGCTATTTCTCTCTGAAATCTGATACTAGACATACTTCCTGGATTCACCACACAAAATTTGAGTTGGTTAAAAAACTGCTACATTAAAAATTGATCCTACGGAACCCTCTCCATGCGAGTTCAACTCGCATTTGCCCGTGTTTTTTTTAGTAAAAGTAAAATAACTAAGCAAAAAATACTGAAAAATCAAATTTAAAATATACAGAAAGATAACAGCTAATTTAAATTATCATAAAGAAATAAGTTATCATTTCTAGCTGCTACAACGACTCGTGTGATGGCCATGAATATTCCTTATTTTGTTATAATCATATAATGTTATGTAAAATTAACAACGAAAGGTAACTTACTTTCGACTATTTTTGTTTGCGTAAATTTTCGATTTTTTGTATGATCTATACCCTTTGACTATGAACATTTCTTTTTGTTTTTTATTCATTGTGTTAGCGGTTTTCAATGGAATATTACTAATTTTTATTTGCTATTTTTTGTGTTTACATAAAAATAGCATGAGTACAAAATTTGACTCATTCTCATTTCTTAACATGTTCTTCTCTAAACCTCTCCAACGTTTGTGCTTGGTATTTGTTTATGTAGGTGGCCCAGCACGGGCAGAACTGCCATCTTCAAAAAATCCTACATCTGCTGTACTAGTTGGTCAAAGGTTGTTGAAAAGCTTTACGAACGAGTTGTGAAACTTTCGCAGTTAACTTTTAATTGCGAAGTAGACGTTAGTAGGTTGCTTTGAATTTATCTTTACATTTTGTAATTTTAAAAGATGTCAATTATTTTTTTTTTTTTTTTTTTACTTTGCTGTTTGGGAAATCTTTAATGGAAATCAAGTAGCATTTTCATAATGTTCTCGACAAATGAAGTTCGATGAGTATCTGGATTCATTGAAATCTAAAAAAGGATTTAAATTAAACAACATAAAACTCAAACTGTTAGCTTATGTTCAAGTCGTGAAATTTTTTCCAAAATTTACAATCAACTAAAAAGTGTATAAACTCCACCAAACTGCCAACCGCAAACATTTCCAAATAGGCGCAAAGAATCATAAATCACGAACAATTTTCGAGCATGGTTCGAAATCACGAAACGGCTCCACCCTTTATCTGTACTCGAAATGAACACCGTACCAACGACAACAATTTTCCAACCCTTTTAATAAATCTAATTAGGCGGCTGCAGATAGACAACATGAAAATGGATTTTCATCTTGCCAGCGTGTAAACATTCCTCTCAGTTATAGTTAAATGCAATTAACCCTATGCCGAAGTTCTGCATGGTACAGCGTAAACTGCCGTTGCCATGATAAAGTCCTTACTAAAAGCCGCTAGCAAAGATCCCAAGGGAAGATTTCATGTTGTTATCCATCCTGTACGAAAATAACGATGTTGTGGATCATCGTCATCGTGTATCTTTCCGGAGTCGAATTACTGCAACGTCCAATCTGATATCCGTTCAAATTTCACTGAGCGCCGAAAGGAAGAAGACCATTAATGTGACTAAATTTAAGGACAAATATCAGACCACCTACAAGCTATTATTTAATGGCATTACGTATGGATTCTGGAACTGTAGAGGATATCAACATCTAAGGATTTGATTAGTCACAGCGAGCTATACCAAAAGTACCCTTCAGTTTTCAGCAGTTTTCACCCCCCTTGAATTTTTTTCGTTCTTCAACGCTATGCCAGCTCCCTTGCAGAAATAATTGGCACTCCTCAGCTGTAAGAGCTTCAAACAACGAGCAAAACGTAAATAATTTGCAAATAAAAACATTATCGCCTACAGCCGTAAACCATTCAACAGACAAATGTATATAAACATGTAAATCTAAGGCACACGCTCATCCTATTGTGTCAAGTGGATAGCAAACAGTGCAGCAACGAACCCTCTTTGTTCAATCTCCCTCCTCCAGAAATAGCCGTCGATGTATTAGCCCCAAGGATAAAGCAATGCACGAGAATATGAAACGAATTTTCAGCGAGCTTTGTTGTAACTGCTCCCAAATTCAAATATTGCCTTAAAGTCTTAAAAGACACCAAAACACAGAGTCCACCCTTCCATGTTAAAAGTGGCTGCAAAGAAGTGAAGGACGAAATCAACAATTCTTTCAAGATTTAAATACACATTCAACCTGTAAAGAATGGGAATATATTCCAACGTCCCTACGTGTGTATGTTATATGTTCATGGCTTGTTATATTATACCAATCCAGTGCAGTGAATGGACCCCACCCTTTAGACAAAAGAATTCTTCATAAAAGGCTCTGCAGGATATTTCCATCTGTAGCTTACGAAGCGATTCTGTGGTCCACCTGAGCATGAGCTATCGCCATTTAAAGTGCTATGAATAGAAATGGACACTCTAACCATAATGGCATGGTTAATCTGCAGAGGCTTGAGTGCAAGGAGGAGAAGGATTTTATTATTTCGGAGTTATTCCGAGCACTGAATATGGCCGCCATAAATTTCAATAATCGCTCAGGAATGACTTTTTTCTCGAGTGAGAATGAAATAGATTGGACAGCTTTGCAATGATATTTCGCTTCAAATGGGCAGATTAACGATAGAATTGTCTGCTCAGTAGCTTTGTTGTCGCCTCAGGATTTGAGATAATAGAGGAAAAATGAGCCATAATATCAACGAATGGGAGCATTTCATGTCTTGGAATTTTTTATCACTGCTTGATAACAACCAAATATTTTTGTCAATTACCTTTTGGATTGCTTGAAAAGAGATCATCTTCAAGCAAGGACACTTTATGTTCATATTCAATAGATATGTTTTTGAATCATAAGCACTTGCTAGTCTTCAACTCACCCCCGTAATGTTCCAAATCTTCTCATCTTCATCATGTCATATGCGTTCAAAAACCTCCAACTGGGAGCGACTAAGACCTTTGAGATGACTCTACAAATTGTTCAGATAACCTTTTTGTGTATGAATGAATTCAACGGAGGAATTGCTTTTGCATAGAATGAATAGTTTTAATGGTTGCAGAATATCCCATCAACTTATGAACACGACATGCATGTAACGAGTTGTGATTTGGTGAAAAGAATTATACTCTGGCTACATTGCAAAATAGCTCGCTTGACCTGAATCGAATAGCTTGCATCTGTCGAAGTGGATCTTATCTTGAATGGAAATAAATGAGAAAAATAATAAAAAGAAATGGGTTTCCTTCTTCTTCATTATTGTATTATAACTATTGCCTATAATGCAATTTGTTGTTATTGAAGTCATCAGACACTGCCTATTCAATTCAATTGAATGAGCTTGAATTGGATTTTGTATCTTTTCAATTGAAATGGATGCTTGAAAGCAGAATGAATGACCTTTATGCAAATTGAAAGTTACAAGTTTTCTTTCAAAAATTTAGTGCCACTAAGAATTGGAATTCCATTTTCAGAGTAAATTTCAGAAATTTTTAGAACTAAATGCAGACCCACAATTCTAATAAATCAAGCGCGGTCATCCTCCATCATGAACTCATGATATAAGTTCAGCATATCGTTAAATCCGAAAACAGTTTCGGTTGCTGTGATGGAGGATCGAACTCATTTCATGAGAAACAAAAAAGGAGGCATCATTCATTTCGATAAAATGTGGTGAACTTTCCTTTCAAACCATTTTCTACCCATTTACGAGGGTGGTTCAAATATGATGGAGACAAATGCTGAAGACGGCGCACATGTACGTTTTGAAGGTTGTGGCTTGGGTATGTGGTAGCTGGGTCCCTTGCGAACAGTGTGGCATAGTTTTCGTCGTGAGTGCATGTTTCGCGCTCGTGCTACGACCATGAGTGATGTCAAGTGCCGACCGCCGTTGCGCAACGTATTGTCTTTCGTTTTTTAGTGTGGGAAGGCGTTAAAAACACGGACATTTTTCTGCGTTTGCAAAATCAGTTCGGTAGTGAGTGCCTGAGTAAACGGGCCAAAGCATTCAAGGATGGTCGCGAAACCGTCGAAAATGAGCCGCCTGATTCGTCGACCGCGAACAAACATCACACCAAACAACATTTGCCGCGTAGAACAACTCATTTTGGAGGACCGTAGGAAGAGTGTTCGAGACATTTCGGCTGAACTCGGCATCAGTATTGGTAGTGTAGAGTCTATCATCCACGAACACTTTCAATATTGCAAAATAACGCTTTAAACGGAAGAGCATTCCAGCACGAAGTACGATTCTTCTCCAGGATAACGCAAGCCCTCATACTGCGCGTCTCACGCCAGATACAATATCGGAATTGGGGTGGGAGGTACTGGAATACCCTCCTACAGTCCAGATTTACCACCGTACGACTACCACATGTTTGGACCACTGAAAGAAGCCCTCGGAAGTCAAAGATGAGTTGGTGTGCAAATGGCTGTCCGAGTTGCCCAAGGAATTCTTCGGTACCGGCATCAAAAAGCTTCTGGAAAGGTGGACAAAATGCGTAACTTGTAAGGGAGAGTATCTAGAGAAAATTGTAATTTTTTTCGATACTAAATAAATGTGTCAGAGCCTTTGTCTCGATCATATTTTAAGTTTCAATGCATATTTGAAAAATTTAGTTACTCAATTTTAACATTTTTGGTAAATTATAAAAATTTAAATTTTATTATAAATATAAATTTATATTGTTGCTTTTATTACATTAAAGGTAAATTTCTTCTTTGCATTGATATTCGTTATATTTATCTTTTATTATGATTACATTTTCAATCTATTATTCATTTTATTAACTTGATTACGCAAATCTGCAAATTGAAATTTCGGACATGGGAACACTGATTTAGTGCATCATATCCATGCATTGCATTGGCGAATGTAATTTAACTCAGCTGAGCTAGCAGCGGATTTGGATTTACAGGTGCGGCTGAAAAATCAGGCGAATTTTTGGACGGATCAAGGCCTGGTTTGAGATCGCTAACAAACACGTCGGATGAATACGCGGGCTGTGTGTGCGAGTCACGCGCCGTGAACAATAAAGGAGTGAGATGAAAGCTTGCGAGATTCGTCGAAGTGATATTGTAGTTCGTTAGCGGAAAATTAGCAAACTCGCGCGATAGTCTCGATACTATTGCAAAGTGCAGTGCAGATATCTTTTCTCATGATATTTCCGTTGTTCCGGGGTTTTTTGGCGGCGATTTTAAATAGCATACTTGATTGTTATTAGTACCGTGATCAATTTGGTACTAGTATGGCCTAGAAAGTGGACAAATTGCGTCTCTACCTCGTGCGTGGATGAACCACATTAGACCCACTTAAGGGGCCTATTTCTGAACAAACGGCGATTTGCTTCAAATTTGGTTGGTCGATCGTCGTCAAATCGTTATCCTTTCTCACGGAGCAAATTGAGCCAACAAAAATTTTTCTGCGTCTGGTTTCAGCAAAAAGCGTTATCAGCATAAGATAAGTCGAGCCACAGAAACAAAACCGTCCGCAGCACATGATAAAAAATCATAACAATCTCATTATAAGCAAGATCTGCGTACAAGCACTCCTTTTCTGAGAAGCAGACACAGGCGCGCCATCTAAAGTATTAGCTCCCGGTTCAGTTTTTGGAGGCATTATCTACATGACGTTTGATTACAACTAAATCAAAGAACTGACGCAAAGGCATCGCCGCGCGATCATATTGGTCGCGATTAGCCACATAAGTGACGATCGCGTTTATCTAGCAGTCAAAAAGTAATGCGCCGTAGAATGGCACATTGGCAATTGTGTAAGCTATGAACAACGTGGAGCTCTAAAGCACTGTTTCAGCTTGACAACAAAACATTAATTCACCAGTAGTTCATATGTAGCCCGAAGCATTCATTTAATTCCTTGAATTAGGGTAACAACTGCTTGATTTCGACGCAATAAGCCGAAAAGGTATTGAACCCGCAACGATGGCAGGCTCCTACACCAGAATGAGCTAGCCATCGGGCGAGCTCTTCCCTTTTAATGCGTTATAGGGGCTCTTGCCCGGGTAGAGTGGCCGTACGCTCGCGTGCCCTTTTATGGTTTCCATCACATCATTCTATAACATAAATTGGCCACGTTTATTTTTCTCATTTGATGGAAAAATTCATGCAAATTGTATTTGGGTGCAGCCAAAAAATTGTGTAAACGCCAAAGCATCCTAAAAAGGAAGAGCCGGAAACTCTGCAGGACGCGCCAGATTTTCGAGCAATGGAGGAAAATATAAAGAAAATGAGAATTCTATGGTCACTGCTGCGATCGCTACCGAAGCGACCGAAGCAAGGGTCGTAAATCCCGAAATAATAACGAACGATCCTGAAGTCCACAAAGAAATAGCGGTGCGAAAATACAGGGGTAACCAGAAAAATAAAGCACCGTTGTGTGATTTCCTCGCCACCGTCGAAAAGGGGGCGAAAGTAATGTACTCAGAAACGGAAGCCGATAACTTCTCCTAAGAAAGGTGGTCGCAAAGTACATCTGCTGCCCAGCGACATGAAGAAGAAAGGCTAATCCGAAATACAGGAGATATTCAATCTGCATGCGACTCGCCAAAAATAAGAAGAGGAGTAAAAATTGGGCTCCTTTAATTAAAGGAGCTCCTAAACCGCATAGGGCATTATCGGAGGAGCTGGTTAAAGGCCGAAGAGCACCAGAAGGCCGAAGAAGAGTAGAAAACTAAAGAAGCGCTGAGGGCTAAGTCAAAAGGTTACCCAAAGACAGCTCCACCATCAAACATCAACAAAAGAATGTCGCTTAGCCCAATCGAAGGAGATCGGGATAAAAGAAGAAAGAATGAGGCACTTGATGCGGGCGGAATACCAGGTCAGGAGTTCCAGATAGTGCTGACAACAGGAGCGACGAAAGCCGCAAAGAAACTCTTTCAAAAAAGCTAGAAAATAAAGTTCGTACGGACGCTCAACAAGAAAAAAGACCTGAGACGAAACAGGAGAGAAAGTAGCCCCGACGAAGATTCCCGATAGGAGTTCCCTGTGTTATAAATACGGTGAAATGGGACATACTATAAATGAAAAGAGTGTATAGAGGAGGCACACTGTATTCTTTGTAAGTGCGGTGAAATGAGACATAAAAGAAAAGAGTGTACAAAGGAGGCACACTGTATTCTTTGCAAGGATGCTGATCCAAGACTGGATTTTGGACACGTCCTGGGATCAGGAAAATGCCGAGTTTTCCAGGAAGCCTTAGCCAAGGCAAAATCAAAAAACAAACGTACTTACAGCAGGTGCCTCGCTGCAGGGAGATTCGTAGGGGATGGAAGAACTGGCAGCTCAAGACGTGGTGAACAAAACTATGAGCATCATCACGACTGCTTGCAACGCTTCTATGCCCCATCGAAAACCCCTGCATGACAAGCCCTCAGGTGGTCGACTGAAATCGATGAAAAGCGAAGGGAGTGTCACAAGCTTCGGCATGAGGCTCAATGCGCATGGAACCTGACGAAATATGCAGCCGGGTAGCAGCATATAAGCCGGCCAGTTATGCCTTTGCGGATTAATTAACAACAGTAAGGCTCGCTGCTGGCAAGATCAAGTGGATAGTGTGAACGAGGATTCGTGGGGCCTTGGCTACAGCCCAGTTATGCGGAAGCTTGGTGCCCTACAGAAACCTTGCATACGTGATGCGGAAAAGATGGACAAGATAGCGCGGGCACGCTGTCCATGGTGAAACAGCAGTCGAGTGTCCACTTTTCACACAGCCGGAACTGGAAGAACCAGTCCTTTCAATGAAAGCGAGAAAGGCTCTAGGTCCAGATAGTGTTCCAGCTGAGGTGTTGCAACTTGTCTATCACCATTCTCCTGACTTGCTGCTCAGCACTTCAACGCTAACCTATGGGACAGGGGTTTCCCGGTACGACGGAAGATAGCGAGAATCGCGCTGACCACCAAGGGGAAGGGAAGTCCCAGATCGCCGTCTGCATACCGCTCGTTATGCATGCTAGACCCTGCTGGTAAAGTGCTAGAGAAACTCATCAAGGGAAGACTCACTGACACGATTCATGCTGCTGGAGACCTATCTCCTCAGCAGTATGGCTTTAGACCAAGATGCTCCACCATTGATGCGATTGCAGAGGTGGTCAGCGCGGTCCAAAAGGCAGAGGCATGTAGACGCACCAAGCGACAGATCGTCCTGTTATTGATACTTGACGTTAGGGTTCTGGATACGCTGGAAAACCCTTTTCAAGTTCCAGAATAGCTAATGCAGCTTCTGAGGGACTACCTGAAGGACCGAAGCCAGCTTTACGACAAAACACAGGGCTAACCAAAGATGGAAGTTACATCGGGTGTTACCCAGGGATCTTTCCTTGGTCCGGACCTATGGAACGTGTCTTAAAACGGGCTACTGAGACTTGAGATGCCAGATGAGTCGCGCTGGATCAGCTACGCGGATGATGTTGCGGCTCTGGTCGCTAAACGCACCATTAAACAAGCGCAAATTAGGCTAGGAATGCTAATACGCCGAGTGAGGGACATGATGACTGCTCGCGGGGTCAGTTTAGCACTGGAGACAACCGGAGTGGTCATCTTGACAAAACAGAGAGTCCCTAGAGTAGAGATGATCAGTATTGGAGTCATACTAATCGTTTCTATGAGGATATCAGGGCAACGGCTGAGAAGGCTGCTTCAGGAGTATCGGCTCTGAGTCGACTTATGGCCAACGGAGGGGTGACCCAGCCCATCAAGAAGACGCCTCTTGATGAGTGCTGTCGGACAGTCGGACAGTCTTAAAAGATAAAATGGACTCATAGCACTCAGGGCCATTCGGGCTGGGGGATCGCTCATCTTGTAATTCCTCTTCCCCTCTCCCCTCCGGCTAGAAGAGGGATCCCCCAGTTTGAAGGCCCCTCACGGCGTAACAGAATGAGACCTGGTCCGAAATAATGTGTCAAACGGTTCCAAGCTGGGTTCTCGGGTTGACAGGGGAGGTGGTTAGTGGGTAGCCCAGTCGTCTTCATGGGAGCCGCACACTCTGTGTATAAATGACATTCACCTCCCAAACACAAAAAAAAACACTGGCATTCAGTTGGGCTTTCCTCACCATAAACTTCACACAATTTGTTGTGAGGTTGCACCGCATGTTCGCCCTTTCGGAAGTAAAACAATAAAATATGCCGATAATGCTCTCTTTGATTATCCATTTTCAAGTTTATTTTTAACCAACTTGTTGCTTACTAGTGACGCTCAGTTTTTGACTGAAGATAGTCTAAAGTCTAAGCTTTAAAATAGTACATAATTATATAAGCCACGCAATCACGACTACATGAAAAATGCATTCCACATGATATATGAGAAAAAAGTACATGAATTATCGAACAACCCCATAATGTCGTTAGATATATTGATATCATTTTTCGCGTTAGCATTACAGCCCTTTCCTCGGAGATAGTTAGAGTATCTCATCTTGATCGAATGTGTTGGCACTAGAGAAGGTGATACAGTCAGCACTTTTCACACCATGATTTTCACCGCCGAAAAATCAATCGGTCGTCAGTCAATCATCCTTCGGTGAATAAAATGAGTTCTGGAACCCTACTCTGGCCTTGAAATACCAGCTTCGTTTCCTGTACTGGTAAGATAGTACTATCCGAGTAGAATAGGGTATTTCGCTTTTTCTTTTGATTAAACTGCTCTTGTTGGCTGACCTTAATCGTCCACTTTCACAAGCAATATGAATTCCCTTCCAGGGTTCATTCCTTTGAATGCTCAATCATGAAAAAAGAATTAGATTATTTTTTAGTGTAAAATATATTCAATAACTTTGTTTATTTGATATCCGCAGGCCAATCCTCTTTTTTTTTCTTTAAAAGCCGTCGGGCCTTGCTTAGTTGTGTGAGCAGACGCGTTTCGACTACTTTGAGTCATCTTCAGTGTCTAAAGGATGTGTTGAAGGGAGCGACTTTATATAGTCGTAGGATGGGTAATTAGCGAATAGGTAATTAGCGGATGGGTAATTAGCGGATGGGTAATTAGCGGATGGGTAATTAGTGGATGGGTAATGAGGTCAGGAAGTAAATTACTCAATTATACCAGGTAGGGGGATATTATGTTTTTGTTTTTATTACTTGTTGGCTGTCCGTTTGTTTGAGCAGGAACGAGCAACTGAACTGATTCTTGCTCTAAGAGGCCCAGCTGCCGAGCTGTTGCAGACGATCCCCGTTGAATTACACTCAAACCCGAATGCTATAATGAATGCGCTCGACATGCGTTATGGAGACGATCATCTAAAGCAGATTTATCGGTCGCAGCTAAGGCATCGGGTGCAGAAGTCTGGTGAAACCCTACAGCAGCTAGCCCAACACATTGAGCGACTAGCACTTTTGGCTTACCCAGCCTACGACCCAGAACATCGAGATGATGCAGCGACAGAAGCATTCATCAGCGCACTAAAGGACCCGGAATTGCAAAAAGCCGTGCGTTTAGCTCAAAAGCAAACAGTTAAGGACGCATTGGCTTACAGTCTGAACTTTGAGGCAGCGAAAAATGTGACTCGTACCACTGCCCGGGTTCGTGAGGTAGTGACAGACGAGTGCAGGTGTGAGCGCGTGGAAATTGAGCGAAACCCGCATGTAAATGGTGCGCCTAGATGCTGGAATCGCGGAGAGAAGGGGCACCTGCAAAGAGACTGCAAGAAGCGATGAAAACCGAGCTATTGTCCAGGGTGTGCAGCTAGGAGGAGATCTAGACCGAGTCAGGAGCCCAGAATGGAAGCCCTTCAAACAGAGGGGTCGGGAAACATGTAAGAGCCAACTTCGTGGGGCAGAGGTTGGCTAGGAGGATCGACGTCCCCAGCACCACCATCACCGTGTCAAGACTACATCGTGGAGAAGCGGACTTATGCCTTCCGGGTCAAGTTGACGGAGAACACTGCACCATAACAATCGACACTGGTGCAACCCGATCGATTATCCGACCAGACCTAATTAGACAGCAACAACTTCACAACGGCAGAGTTTTCTCACTACGGACAGCTCGGGAGAAACTGCACCTGTTCATGGAGAGGTCAACCTCCAGATACAGTTGGGAGACCTTGTGTTCCGACATAATTTTCTGGTCGCGAACATTATGGATGACTGCATTCTCGGAATGGATTTTCTGCGACCACATGGAATCACGTTGGATTTGGGCAAACGTGTATTGAAATGGCAGAATGTCGAAATACTAATGGAGGATCCCAGCGTCCAAATTCCCAAGATGAATGTAGTGGTATGTACCGACACTGATGTTCCGAAATCTTCCGATAGCATTGTATGGGCCAAGCTTGATGGTGATTCTGGAGACCATCGATCTTATCTGATAGAGCCAACGAAGGCGTCCGCATTGCGCAGTTTGATTGTAGGACGAAGCCTTGTAAGATCTTTAAGGAACGGATATGTGCCGGTTAGAGTCCTTAACACCGCAGACTCAACCACGAGCATCAAAGCGGGAGAAGTCATCGGCAGGTGCCAGCCTGTTTCCACCATCACCTCTTTGGAAGCTACCCACGACCATCATTGGAAAAGGAGGCAAGACGCAGACAAAGCCCGGGAATCGACGTCTGCAATATTGAAGCAAGTCAAATTGCCAGTGCAGCTATTCAAACGAGCCTCTGATCTGGTCACCAAGTACAGTGACATCTTCTCAACAAGCCCGGATGACCAAGGCCGAACGAGTCTGGTAGCTCACGTCATAGATACACAGGGAGCCAAGCCGATTCGACAAGCACCGAGACAAGGAGAAGTGAGCGCGCTGATCTCGGACATGGAAAAACAAGGCGTTATTGAACCTTCTGTCAGTCCATGGGCCGCGCCTGTAGTTCTAGTAAAGAAAAAGGATGGTAGCACTCGCTTTTGTGTCGACTATAGGCAGCTTAACGACGTCACTAAGAAAGATAGTTACCCACTCCCACGCATCGATGACATCATGGACACTTTAGCCGACGCAAAATGGTTTTCTACACTCGATCTCAAGAGTGGCTACTGGCAGGTAGAAATTGACAAGAAGGACCGAGAGAAGACCGCATTTTCAGTTGGGACCGGATTATGGCAATTTGTGGTGATGCCGTTTGGGCTTTGCAATGCTCCAGCCACTTTCGAGCGCTTGATGGAATACGTGCTACGTGGTCTAACCTGGAAAACCTGCTTGGTGTATCTAGATGACATCATTGTCATCGGTAGAACGTTCGAAGAGCATGTGCGGAATTAGAAGAGGTTTTCTCCCGACTGCGACTGGCAAATTTGAAACTTAGTCCCGACAAGTGTACCCTTTTCGCAGCTGAAGTAAAATACCTGGGACACGTCGTATCAGCAGAAGGGGTCAAAACAGACCCTGAGAAAATTGAAGCCGTGAAAAGCTGGCCAACACCAAACAACAAGCGCCAACGACGAAGTTTTCTGGGTCTGGCAACCTACTATCGAAGATTCGTCAAAGACTTTGCCACAATAGCTAAGTGTCTCCATCAGCTAACCGAGAAAAATCGTCCGTATGTCTGGAATGAACAATGCCAGATAGCCTTTGAGACCCTGAAGGAAAAGCTGTGTGAATCACCCGTGCTGGCGTATCCGAAACCCGGAAAAATGTTTGTAGTTGACACCGATGCGAGCAACGGCGGTATTGGAGCTGTACTCTCCCAGCAGATCGATGGCAAAGAAGGAGTCCTCTCGTATTACAGTCGAGTTCTTTCAAAAAGTGAGAGGAACTACTGCTTGACCAGGAAGGAGCTATTGGCTATAATAGAGGCCACCAAGCAGTTCCACAAGTACCTATATGGCCAGGAATTTGTTCTTCGAACGGACCATGCATCACTGAGATGGCTGCTCAACTTCAAAAGCCCCGAGGGACAAGTTGCGAGATGGATCGAAAGATTACAGTCATACGACTATGAAATTGTTCATCGGAAGGGTGGAGTTCATGGAAATGCTGACGCCCTATCTCGTCGTCCATGTCCACCGAACTGCAAACATTGCCGACGGATTGAGGAAAAGGAACCGCTCGTTGATCTGCGATTGATAACGGCCGAATTCGATGAAGGTTGGTCATCGGAGGAGATTCGAAACGCCCAGTTAGCCGATGAAGACATCGGACCATTCCTCGTATGGAAGGAGACGACTGGGCGACCGAAGTGGAAAGACGTTTCAACGCATAGCGCAACCCTGAAAAGCTATTGGGCACAATGGAACTCCTTTCAGGTGGAGGGTGGCGTACTCAAGTGGAAATGGGAAACGGCGGATGGTAGCTCCTATAGGATGCAAATTATATTTCCCAAAAGCCGAATTCACGATGTGATTAAGGAAATGCATGAAGGATCCTCGGGAGGCCACCTTGGTGTTAACAAGACCTTAGCGAAATCGCGGGAAAGGTTCTACTGGCTCCACGCGCGAGAAGACGTAGAGGACTGGTGTCGCAGATGCCCAATTTGCGCTTCCGTCAAAGGCCCAAAGCGACGACTGAGAGGACAAATGCAAACCTATAACGTAGGCGTGCCATTCGAAAGAATTGCTGTTGACATCGCAGGACCCTTTCCTGAATCCGATTGGGGAAATCGATACACACTGGTTGTAGCCGATTATTTCAGCAAGTGGCCCGAGGTCTACCCCATTCCCAACCAGGAAGCAACTACCGTAGCTGAACAGCTAGTGTTAAATTGGGTCAGTAGGTACGGCGTACCTTGCGAATTACATTCAGATCAAGGCCGAAACTTTGAGTCACTAGTTTTTGGCGAAATGTGTGAACTACTGGGAATACGGAAAACGAGGACAACACTGCTGCATCCCCAATCCGATGGAATGGTCGAACGGTTCAACGGCACGCTCAATAAACATCTGGCCAAGATGGTTGACGAGAACCAAAGGGACTGGGACCGACATATCCCACTATTTTTGATGGGGTACAGAGCTGCCGAACACGCATCGACGGGCCAAGCCCCAGCCAGAGTCATTTTTGGAAAGACTATTCATCTGCCAGCCGATATAAAATTCGGAACACCCCCTGAGAAACCCCAAACGATCTCGGAGTACGCAAGTGAGCTAAGGCAACGGTTGAACCAGATACATCGGACAGTGCGAAATCATCTCGAATCGGCTACTGACCGCATGAAGACCAGGTATGATCTCAAGGCAAACTCTACTGGCTTCCAGCAAGACGACTTGTTATGGCTATATAACCCGCAACGGCGAAAGGGTAGGTCTCCAAAGTTGCAACATAATTGGGAGGGACCATACCGAGTTGCAAAGCGAATCAACGACGTCGTATATCGAATACAGGAACATCGTAAGCCAAGAGCCAAAATTAAAATCGTGCACCTGGACCCTCTTGCCCCATATTACATCTAGGGAGAATCGACTACAACTAGCGACACATCTTTTCGGGGCGAAAAGAACTGAAGTGGGGGAGTGTTACATGTACAAATAATTCTGCGAGCTACTGTCGCAATTGTTTTCACAACAATTAAGAACATCAAAAATTTACTCGAAATCACGAGAACCCACCAAGCATCAACATCTGAAAGTGAGTCACTGCTCCATTCATTTGCAGTCGCTCGAATGTTCCCGCGAATTCGCCAATGTACGAGAACTGGGTTGAATGACTACAGACCCTATATAAAGGCGAGCTGAATGAATGTGGGATCATCATTCATTACAACCGCGATAGAAAACTGCGATACGCGAAGTACAGGCGATATTGATTGTTTGAGTGTGAAGTGATTTTAAGTAGACAATTGCGATAGAAATTTATGGACAAGTAGAAGGTTTAATTATAATAGTGAAAATTAAAGTTGTTAAATTGTTAGTGAAGTGATTGTGCATTTTTGACAAATTAAATAAACTCTTTTAATTTAATTTATAAGACATGGCATTTTCACTTTCCCGGAACATTAAATTATTGGCCGCGAACCAAAAACACGCGACAATACTTTCAGTATCATTAGTAACACAATCTATTCTTTTTGTGCTACATTCAAACACGAATCTCGTCAAATAAAATTATTCATTTAGTACAGGCATAAAACGAGTTCAGAAACAAAGCATCAAATTCGCTATGGTCCATCTGAAAAATACCCCAACAGAATATCTAATTAAAATCGGACATGATCCAGTGGTGTCGCTATCAACGAGCGTATCCATTCCGTTCAAATTACACCTATTACCACGTCTAATCAGGTGGGCAGTATAAATTTCCCCATAAAGTGAGCCAACTGGGCTCATTGGCATTCACATGATGCGGCGGCAATTTTGCAGCGGTTTTTGTTTACATACCCATCTTCGTCTCGTCCGCGACACATAGTAAATTAATTTCCAACAAGGATCCGGTGATGAAGACAACTTTGCGTCGACACGGATGACTTTCTCGGACAATATCTTGCATCTGGTGCATACATGAGATGAATCTTTGATCAGATTCTGATGCCCTGCATACTATAATATGGGACGCATGCAGAAGTGAAAGTTTAGAGTGGTAAACAGAGAAGAGATTGATGATGACGAAGTTTCGGATAAAATTCTGATTTGGACTATTTCACGTCATCAATGCACGCTGAAGGTGGTCAGGTAAAATGCTTTGTTTGGAAGTTTGATGGGAATTGGGGAAGTGTATCAGTGAAAACATGACTAGAATGCAGTTTCTATGAATTTTGAGTTTGGTTTTGGTGTTTTCAATTTGAGTATAAATGTCTCGATTGCACTATCTTGAATACAAACTAACTTCGGACTCAATAAAATACCAAGCAGTTATCGTAAGCTGGTTCAATCGAATCTTTTTTCAATTTGAACAAATATGTTCCCTTTTTCTAAATCTACTTCAATACCTACTAGCTTAGCACGTGTTCTCTACGCCAGACAAAACAGTTCAGACAATCCAATTTAATTATTCCCAAAATGCTCATATTCATTGATTGAATTAACTCCCTGGCCTCGAAAAGATACACATTGTGCACTCATCTGTGGACTGCAGATGCCGTTCAAAGTGACGATAATGATGGCAATTGGTAATCTTTCGGTAGCTGGCTAAAGCCTGGCATTATCGATTATATTTACTCTGCTCTGCTGCTCTATACAATTAACCCCAATGAGAATGACTTCCTCTTTTTGGTCCAGCCGGATTTTGCCGGCTTGTCGCAACGTATCTGCTTTATCTGATGAAATTTTCCGTTTTAATTGTAATTTACGAGGACGTTAGTTTGAACTGTTTTCAATTTTCAATCGATTGTAGATGTTTCTATAAATGGGGAAAAAATTATTATGGTGTAGGGTGATTATGACTTGTATATGTGGCAGATAAAATTTTAGAACATAAGCATAGTAGCTTGAAATTTTTGGTACCCATTGATTAAGTTTAAAATTGTCAAACGTTTTTATTTCATGACGCGACAAGAAACATTGTGGTGAATCTCTAGGAAGATAAATTTGCAGTCTAGTTAGCTTTGCATTGGGAGGGAGAGTGCGATGTGATATACTCTTCCCACAAACTCGATGAACATCATCCCAATCATCAAATATCAGCTAATATTTCAATACGGCCGACTCTTGTGATTTTCGTTCTAGCAATTATAGCATCTGGTAATGCCTTTTTAATAAGCAATATGTTTTTAAGTATAGCTTGTAAGCAATTACTTTATATTAGTTCTTATGTGTATATACGAGGGACATTCAACAAGTACTTAGCCTCCCCGCCCGATGGCGCTGCTATTACAAAAGAGTTTTACCATTGCGCAGTACATTCTTTTAGTAGTCTACTTTCAAACTTTCAGTCAATCCCCTCCATTCGTTTTGTTTTGATAGCCTTTGGAAGCGAGCGTGTGGTCGGTTGTACAAAAATGGAAAAAGAACAATATCGTTCAGTGATTAGATTCTTGTTTTTGGAAGGGAAAACGCGCAGCGAAATCAAAGATCGCTTGGATGCTGTGCACGGTGGCTCTTCTGCTTCGATGGCGACCGTCAAAAATTGGTTCAACGAGTTTGTTCGTGGCCGCACGTCGGTTTTTGATGAACCACGCCCAGGTGCTCCGAAAACGGCTGCTACAGAGGAAAACGTTAAAAAAATCCACGATCTCGTGTTGGCAGACCGTCAGGTGCGCGAGATAGCTGAGACTGTAGGCATCGCAGAAGAAACGGTGCATCATATTCTACACGAAGAACTGGGCATGAGAAAGGTGTCGGCGCGATGGGTGCCGCGTTTGCTCACACCGGAAAACAAGCGCAACCGTGAGACCACATTGGCGACGTGTTTCAGCGCAATCCGGCGGAGTTCTTGCGTCGTTTCGTGACCGTCAAGGAAACATCGATTCACTGGTACACGCCAGAGACCAAGAAACAGTCGAAACAGTGAATTTCCCCCGGGGAACGTGCTCCGAAGAAGGCGAAGACTGTTCGATCGGCCGGAAAGGTGATGGCCACCGTTTTCTGGGATTCACAAGGTGTGATCCACATCGGTTACCTCGAGAATGGTATCGAGCTTGAAAGAGATTATGTGGAAAATTGTTATTAATATGGCAATGTTTATTTGAAAATGGTTAAGTTGGCAACAATACAAATATTATATATTGTTCAAATGTCTATGTTGGTATAAGATTTTCTTTGTAACACTTCCGTTCTACTCTTCTAAAAATCAAAACGTTGTATCAGTGAATTAAAGAAAAGACTAGTGTGTTCATCACAAAATGGCTTTCTTTTTATTTCAAATTTTAAAAACCCACCTTTCCTAAATTTTCGTTTTTCTTCTGTAGGCTCAGTACTTGTTGAGTGACTCTCGTACAGTTAAGTTAAAATAGCATTGACGTGTAAGTGATTAGAGTATAATGGAAGTTCGTTGCAAGTAGGCTGGTCGCTTTATTTGACTTAAGGCGTACGTTCTACGAGTATGCCCATTGTGGGGGCGTATTCCCGCGTACATGGGAAGGAGTATTAAAGAGTATAAATTTTTGCAAGCTTATATTGAAAGGCGGATGATGCTAGTTTCACATCTTTTATTTTAACAAGAAGGAACGAAACTTAATATAACATAAATTTAAGCTAAGCATTAATTATCTACAGGAAGCTAAGGCCCGGGATGGGCTGTAGCACTACGAAGAAGAAGATTAATTCCTGTAGAACTAGAAGGCGCATTAAACTTGTGTTTCAACTCCACTCCCATCAATATAAAACGAATTAAATTATAAGTGCCGAAAAACTTTGAAAATGTATGGCTATCTAACAACTTTATTACACGGCGATCCTACCACTTACACTTTATGACAACGAAAATTGGTGGTAAATTTAAGACAGAAGCACTGGTATGTAAATAAAAGGCTTCCGATAAAGATTCAGCACAAATCTTTTCCAGAGTTTTGTACTACGTTGCAAAACCATATTGAAATCCCGACCTATCTTTCCGTTCATCTGTCTGTGTGACACAACATTTTTTCTCAGAAACCTTAGACGCTACAGCCACCAGGTTTGGTAGGTATATTAGAAGTTATGCCTTCAGAGAGTCTGGGTAGGTACTAAACAAATTTTCAAAGGTTCTTAATGGATGGCCTCTCCAAATAGGAAGTGAAACCTTAAATCGAGGGTGCAGAGGGAACTCTTCTATTTACTTCGCTTGGATTTTGCCCGATTACAACAACAGCATCCAGTTTTTCTACTATACGGGTTTGTCATCGAACCAGACGCTACAAGTTTGATATCGGATAAAATGGGTAACGAAACAAGAAGAATGAAAACAGCGGCTGACAAATTCCATGAAATATGGAAAATAATAATTGAGGTAAAGGATAACTCTTCACTCCGGGCTCGCAACACTACCAACTGAATCTTGATGGGACCTCTAATACATCGTGTCCACGTGATGCGGCGAACTTATTAAATAAGTTTTTTTTCAACAATTGGTGGAAGATCACTAAATCAATAAATTCCATCCTTCACATTCATCAAACAAATAAACGGGAAGTCTTAAATTTAATCAATGGATTGAAGAAGAATACGGTGCCAGGCATCGATTGCATCACGATGAATGAGGTAAGTATAGTCCAGGAGGACATAGCCGAGTTTATGGCAGATCTTATAAACGTGCATATTAGGAATGGGTCATTTCCGGAAGAAGAAAAACTTGCAAAAATAGTTCCTATATTTAAAGGTGGTGATCATCTTGACCCGAATAATTCTCACTCGGTTGCGCTGCTGACGGGATTTAGAAAAATATTTGAGAAAATACTAAACAATCTTCTTAGTTGAAAACTCTATTTGAAGCCAACATCTGTTTGGATTTCAAAAGAACAAGAACTTCGGATAAGCTATTTTCTGTCACACGTTTCATCAATGTAGGACTTGACAGAGGTGATTATGTCATCGCAATTTTTATGGATCTGAAAAAGAATTTGACACAGTTGATCGCGACCTCTTGCTTCGTAAACTTGAATCGTATGGTATTCAAAGTAATCATAAGCAGTTGTTTAAATTTACTTGGAGGGAGGAACGCAGATAACTTTAATCAACAATGTCTTGAGCGACCGAGCACTTACGAAAACAGGAGTTCCCCAAGCCTCACTACTTGGCCCAACTTTGTTCCCACTATACATACATAAATAATCTAAATACAAGTGGACTTAGGGAATATGATACATTATATGCTGATGAAACAGTTCCATTTCATTCAGGACGAGACAAAACTGCCATTGAGAACACTATCAAAGAGGATATAGGAAAATTCCATCAATGGTTAATCGAAAGCAAACTAGTATCGAACACTGCAAAGACAAAATATATTGTTTTTAAACAAAACAACAAGGGAGACATGAAAGTAAAGAAAAATTGCAGAGTGCTAGAAATGAAATATCTTGGTCTTATCATAGATCTTCGTATGATCTGGTTGCCATACATAAATAGCTTAAGGAGGCAATTAGCCCCAATAATAGGCTTGTTAAGAAGATATGAGGTTTTTCCAATGCACATCAAGAAACTTGTTCTAAATGCATTTGTGCTGACGAAATTACATTATGGATTACTTATTTCGAGTCAATCGGCAAAGCAACATCTTCTTTCAATGCCAGACCTATTGAATGGGGTATATTTTAATCTGATTGCAGAGGAAAGCAAGTCATAGAAATGGCGGCCAGGACAGCATTTGTTATCCTAAACATTGGGAACACCCCTACTTTCCGCCACTGGGGTTGTGCAAGAACCATACTCGGTGTGACATTCGCACCGGAGTACCCGGTGCCAAGAGTACACAACTGGCGAGTACTATAGGGCAACTCGACCAGCGATCACCAGTATACATAGCGGCTGAGATCCGCAGCGGTGCGCCTCGCAGTACATATGCCCAGACTCCAGCTTTTAGATGGAAAACTGGGAAGATGGACGTTCAGAGGTTCGCTGACGTCCTTGCGGCAAGCTAATCGCTGCAGAGGCTCACCCGGGGAGCGGAAGGCTTCCTGCTAAAGACGTGCTGAAGTCAACTATGAGCATCATCATGTCTGCATGCGAATGTTCTATGTCCCGTCGGAGATCCCGTCCCGGCAAACCTCCACTATACTCAGGGTAAAGCCGAGCAGAAGCAAACGCGAGATTAGGCAGGCACAAGGCTAGCAGCATACAGATCGGCCAGGAAATCTATTCGCCAGCTAATTAATAACAGTAACGCCCGATACTGACAAAACCTTGCAGAGCCGTGGAGCCTGGAATACATGCTGTTCACGCGGTGGCCCGGCGCTCAAAGGAGGTCCTGCTTACATGAAGCAGAAAATATGGACGAGATTATACCGGCTCTGCTCCCTACACATTTCATCCGTGCCAATGCGGCCCACGATAGATCATCAGTGAAAGCCCCAACTTTCACGAGGATGGAACTGGAAGAGACACTTCTAGCGATGAAAGCAAGGAAGGCACCACGGACAGATAGCCTTCTTGCTGAAGTATTGCAGCTTGCCTACAATCTTCGCCCTGAGTTGCTTCTCAGTATGTTCAACGTTTGCCTGCGCGAAAGGATTCTCCAGGAATGATGCAAGGTAGCGAGCCCCATGCTGATCAGCAAGGGGAAGGGGAATCTCGATTCAGTATATGCATACCGCTCGTTGTGCATGCTAGACAGGGCCGGGAAAGTTCTCGAAAAACTCATCAAAGGAAGGCTCACTGACACGATTCGTGCTGCTGAGGATCTACCACTTCGGCAGTACAGCCTTAGAGCAGGACACTCCACCATTGAAGCGATTGCAAAGGTGATAAGAGCGGTCCAAAGAACGGAGGCTCACAGCCAGCCCATAACCGGGTTATATTGCTGGTAACGGTTTGTGACAAATTGCTTTCAATTTTACTAGATGGAGAGATATCCTGGAAGCACTGAAAATCCTTTTTCAAGTTTCAGAGTAGTTGATGCGTATTCTGAGGGATTTCCTGACGGGTCAAAGCCTGTTCTTTGCCACGAAGGAGGATTGGCGAAGGAAGGAGGTTTTATTGGGTGTTACGCAAGACCCCATCCTTGCGCCAGATATGTGGAACATCACATACGATGGGTTACTGAGGCTTGAGCTGCCGAATGTGTCACGCTTGATCGGCTATGCGGATGATGTTGTGGGACTTATCGCGGGACGCACAGTTGAACAAGCGTAACTTAGGCTTCGCATGCTTATATGCTGAGTGAAGGACTGCAGAAAACCCAAGTACTCATCCTGACAAAGGATAAAAATTCTAGAGTAAGGACAATCATCATTGGGGAAGTGCACGCTGATTTAATTCTGGCTGCGAAGTACGCGGACATTCTGATCGACACAAAGATGAGCTTCTCTGAGCGAATCAGGGAAACGGAGGATAAGGCTACAGTGGGTCTGTTGGCACTCAATTGACTGATGGCCAACTTAAAGGGGACCTACTTCATCAAGAAGGCTACTTCTGATGATTGGAAATATGAAGCAGCGCTCTCAGTAAGGAGCTGTATCGGAAATGCCTGCCAAAAGCGCAGCGACGAGGCGCGCTGAGGATAGCATCTGCATATTGGACAGTCTCTGCATCGAAGGTGCTGGTGATTGCAAGCATTATTTCTATCACTTTACCTAGGAGAGAGCGCCGTAAAACTTACTTGCACAGGCACGAAGGCGACAGCGAGGCAGCTGCGCACGAAGAGAGATAATGCTCACTCAGCGATCGGCAACAATCTTGGACGAATGACACTAAGGGGAGATAGACCACGCAGGACATTCCTGAACTGAGGTCATGGTGTAATTGTGTATCGGTAAGACTGACTAATATCTGGCCCAGATCTTGAGCGGGCATGGATGTTTTCAATTTCACCTACACAGGATTGCCAAGTCGAAGTCTGCTGATTGTATCTTCTACGCTAGAGTGGTCGATGACGCATGCCAACACGTTTGCTGCTTACAAAGGGTGGGACAGACTGCGCGGTGACCTCGTTAAGAAATCACGAGAGCTCTCTCCAGATAGTCAGATCCGTTGACAAAAAGAACCAAGTGGCATATTGCGTTTGGGCTGCTCTAGTTACTAAAAGGGTGGAGGGGTCTCTTTTCTAGCATTTCCTGCCCTTTTCTCCCCTCGTTATGGGTGAACACTGAGGTTTCTTAGTTTTGCTCGCTCCGAACACTACTATACGCTATTTTGTAGAATTTAAACCTACGCAATACCGAGCCGCACTTGATTGAATTTGGTGATAATGTAAGAATTTAGCCAAAAGTAAGAAATTTTAATTTTCATTCAGAAAACGACTAATTGTAAGATTATTAAAAGCAAGCCAGCTAATATAATTAAGCTTAAGTAGCTAGGTCGCTTCCGATTCACATGCCACATTATGGACAACGCAAGCGCCGAAAGCACTACGGACCAACGCGAGGTCGAAACAAAACGCAAAATTCCCGGCACTACGACTAGATCACAAGGAAGCGGAAACTATCAACACCCATTCAACGTATGCACCCAAACACCCAAACATTGCAACGATGTGTTCTATCGTTATCGGTCTCTGAACTCGCTTAACCGCAAGCAGATTGGTTTATAAATTTAGACCTGATTCTCGCAACATAGATAATTGATTGGAGCTATTCTGGCACTAAATTTTGAAGTATCCTGATTTGCGGTTACAATCCAAAAACGCAATGGGTCTGTTCAATGAATACTGGAATACGGCTATCAATTTTATACAACAATACATCGATTTGGATTACTCGTTGCGGATTTGGAGATTTTTAACGCCACTGATTGTCACATTCTTATTACCATGTATTATTACTTTGTACGTTTACAAGTTGCACAGACACGTCATCCTTCATTCACTCATCAGCGAGCTAACATTTTTGTGATTTTGCTCCTACACTTGTAGCTCCAGTATTGGACGCTCATGGGAGAACTTATCATGGCTACGAATTAGTTGGCATGGAGAACCTACCAATAGATGGTCCAGCATTCATTGTCTTCTTCCACGGAGCTATTCCAATTTACGTGTACTACTTTATTGCACGCGTCTACTTACAACTTAAACACCTAATTCACAACGTTAGTGATCGGTTTCTCAGGAAGGTGCCATGTTGGGGATTAATAAGCGATGCAATAAAAATTAGCTCTGGAACCGTACAAGCGTGTTCCAATATCTTGAAGGAGGGTCATATATTAGCTATATCGCCAGGAAGTGGATATGTAACGCAGTTTGGTAATCATTATTATGAATTATTCTGGCGAATTCGTGTTGGATTTGCGAAAGTGGCGGTAGGAGCCAAAGAGCCGATCATACCATTTTTTCACTACAGAATGTACGAGAAGGATTTCGATAAGTTGGATTTTTCAATAGGTTATTTGTGAAGATCTATAATGCAACTAGAATTCCGGTGAGACCGATTAAGGGTGGATTCCCGGTGAAATTTCATACTTACTATTGTGACCAAAAAATAAGGTGACATTTGAATTTAAACTGCGCGCATCGAAGGATTAGGAGAAATATTTTTTTTTTCATGTTGGTAGTACTGTCAGTGACATCTACGTCAAATTCACATGTCAAAATAATCATTAGTGTTTGAGATACGCGTCGTTTCCGGGATGGCCTTCAGTTCCGTCTTCGCTGCGGCTTGAGTCTCCTCTATCGTATCAAAACGGTGTCCCTGGAGCGGTCTTTTGAGCTTGCTGAACAGCCAGAAGTCGCACGGCGCCAGATCAGGTGAATACGGTGGTTCCGGAACGATATGGGTTGAGTTTTTGGCGAAATGATCACGAATAACGAGTGCAGTATGGGATGGTGCATTATCGTGGTGTAAAAACCAAGAATTGTGTTTCCACAATTCTGGCTTTTTTAGGCGGATAGCGTTACGCAAACGGCGCATAACGTTCAAATAATACTCCTCGTTGACTGCTTGGCCTGGCGGAAGGAATTCATAATACACAACACCACGATAATCGAAGAAGAAAAGAGGTTGATGGTCGCCCAGGACGCTCTTCGTCTTTGACACGTTCTCGGCCGGCTTGGAACTCACTATACCACTTGAAAACATTTTTTTTAGACATAGCCTCATCACCAAAGGCTTTCTGCATCATCCTCAACGTATCCGCAGCAGAAAATTGATTCCGCAAACAAAATTTAATACAAATTTAACAAATTTCGACATCGCAAAAAACGAAAAACGCACTTTTAGCAGCTCACAAAACGACGCGTATCTCAAACACTAATGAATATTTTGACATGTAAATTTGACATAGATGTCACTGACAGTACTACGAACCTAAAAAAACTAATTCTCCAAATCCTTCGACGCTCGCAGTTTAAATTCAAATGTCACTTTATTTTTTGGACATAGTAGTACTTGGGAAAACCAATTGATTATGATGGAAAAAATAACGCCGGAATAATTGTCCAAAAAGATTACTGTTTGCTTGGAAAAATTCATCAATGAACATCAACGAATACCAGGAAGCATCAGACTTGCTCTGCTGGACAGATTTCCTTTCTTGCAAACGACCCAGCGGCTAGATAATAAAATATTTTGAGCAAACTCAAGCACAATGCACAACGGAACATCTACCACTCCGAGAGACCGAATTAAGCGGAAGTAACAATTTGCTCCGCTTGGCGGATTTTTTTCGTCGGAAACCTTCAACGAAATCCTTAACCGCGTCAACAAGTAAATAAACATTACTAACAGTTCAAACTGTCAGCCGAATGCATTCAGCGCTTAATTTACCTTGTTCCCACCAGGGTCGCCATCGACTGGAACTTATTGTGAGTAGAACCAAAACGAGGGGAACTAATCCCACGAACGGGACAAACCACTCCTGGAGGGTGGTGAACCCTTAACCGAGATTTTCCCGGTTGACGGGAAGTAGCCGTTAACCGAGGGTATTTAAGTCCGGGAAGGTTGGCGCGCTATCTTTTTTTCGAGTTTTTGATTATTAGCGGAGAGATAACAGGGCGCTGAACAATAACAAAACCGATCCCCGGAGTGGAAGGTGCAAGTTTAGTGCGAATACACTGAATATAAGGGACCGCACCAGTGTCCCGACAGTAGGAAACTGACATCGGAGAAATTGAACGAGTCCCTGCAGGAAGAAACAATTGACGGTGGCTACATTAAGGAGTAGAAGAAAGGCGCCTCTTGTTAGTGTAGAAAGTAAACCACTGTAAGTGGTTTTGCATTTGATTTTAATCAATTTTATGTTTGAAAAATTTGGTGGAAACATGCAAGTGATAAACAATTCTTGATAACGTAAAATCTAGATATTCTTTTCTCGCTATATTTTATTCACTCCTGATTCAGCGTGTGAAAAGCGTGGTTCGGGAATTCTTCTCCCGGTACGGAAAGCCTGGAAAGTTAATTGTTGTGGTAGTGTTCCGCGAGTGGAGTGTACGGTAAGGTGGTCTAAGTATCTTTCTCTTGTTGCCGGTAACAATTCGTAAGGGTGCCGGAAATTCTTGTTTTTTCGGTGAGAAAATCTATAGGTTTTTGTGTGTTGGTGGAACTACGTGCTAGGGCGCAGGTCTTTGGAAGGTGGCCTTTGCGATTAGGTGGCTGCGAGCACCAAACGATTTAGGTGTAATAATATCGCTCCGGTCGGTTGTTTTCTCGTTTAGTTGACCTCTTGTGGACCAAACGAGTGGCATTCACGCCCGACTTCGGGTGAGTTGGTCGGGTCTGTGGAGCCTCAATAAAACAGTGGGGGGTGGCAACGGAGTAGGTAATACCCTACCACTTGGAGGGACCCCAGCAACCCGATAACGCCTTGACGCATAAAAAGCGAACCTTGACTTGTATTTTTTCCCTTGAAACTTTATTTTTTTTTGATTTTCTTTGACACATATATTTCAGGAGTAAGTTATAATTGACACTGAAGAAGAGAAGTATATATATATATATATATATATATATATATATATATATATATATATATATATATATATATATATATATATGTATATATATATATATATATATATATATGTATATATATATATATATATATATATATATATATATATATATATATGTATATATATATATATATATATATATATATATATATATATATATATATATATATATATATTCGTAGCACTATATCCCCTTCGGACCTTCGCTTAGAGATAGTTAGAGTATCTCATTGTATATGATCATTATCACGGTTTGGCCATGTGTCCGTCCACCCAGCCGCGATACGTTCTGATTTTAAGCCAGCACGTATCACAACTGAACGTCCGAAGAATCACTCGAACTAAATCTCGTTGACGCCAACGAGAGGAAATATATATGTCAAAGAAAAACAAAAAGTGTTTCAATGGAAAAAATACAAATTAAGGATAGTTTAGAAATTAGGTTGACAGAAGACGTGTTTGGAGAGACGCTCTGTGAGCCCCACACCAAGGGCGCAAATGGCCTTCTGCTCACAACCACAAACAAAATTAAATTAAGTCGACAATTGTGGCTTTTTAAGCGCCCAAGGCAATTCATCTTTTTTATGGTATTAACAAATTATTTGGGAAGAGAAAGATTCCTGAAGATTAAGAGAGGCATATTGAAAGAGAAAATAGATTAAAGTTTCATTTTAACCCCCTTCCCTGTCTATTCGTGAATAAATGATCTCGCCTTAGAGACAGTTGGAGTAACTTATTATCTTGATCGAATATATAAAGCACTCGATAAGGTGATATGGTCAATACTATTCTTTGGTCGAGCGTCCGGCAACTTAGCTGCGATACGTTCTGACGTATTAAAAGTGAACGGGCTTGTATTGCGTTCGAAGGATCATTCGAAACAAATTTCGTTGTCGCCAACGGGATTTGAACTAGGGTCATTCGGTTTACGCAGCGCGTACTCTAACCACTACACCACGCGAACTTCTGCCTCGCACATATCGCCACATTTTAAAGTTATCGTTGGAGGGACACAATCCGTGTCATATGTTTTTTAACCCTAAAGCACAAAGAATTCAAAAAAGTGCCGTAAATTTTGATAGCGCGGTCGCGTCCATTGCATTAGTTGGCCCGTTCTCCTGGCGACCGACGGTAGTATTTTTTGTGTAGGAGGCTTGTGGGTGCCGGTCCAGCGACCATGACTCTTCGCATCGACGAAGGTTAATAATAACGATATGTTTTGTACTATTTTGTTTCTAATATTTTAAGTTAATTTTTATAGTTTTCATAACATAAAAGTGATGTATATTGTTTTTTACTTTAGATATCGATCAACTGTTATTAGCAGATAATAGTGACGAAGGATGAGAGTGAGAAGGAAGACTACATCAAGGTTGATCCGGCTTATAGATCAGATAGTGAGGATGAATCAAGACGTTCAGGTAAATAACCATGCATCTCCATCAATTGAAGATCAGATACCAGGTGCTTCGGCAAAGGGGCCTAACGAATTAATTATTATACCATCGCGTACTACACTTAGGCACAAATGATCATCGCTAAAGACTAGGTTAGGAAGCAGAACAGGCGTAAGAAACATTGTGCACATTGGACCTGCAGCTACACGCATCTGCAAAAATGAATTAAATCCTTTGTGTTGCTTTTCATCTTTTATAATAGATGATTTAGTAAATCTAATTGCTGAAATTGCAATAAAATCTCAAAAATACAAGAATGTATCTGCCACAATGAGATCATGCTTGTGAGGTTAGAGCTTTTATCGGGATTCTTACGTTGACTGCAGCAGTGAAGGATAACCATTTGCCATCAAAGGAAATATTTGATACTACTTTTTGCGGAAATAGTTAACGTAGTACAATGTCAAATGAAAGATTTTACTGTTTAATAAGCTGCCGTGGATTTGACGATAAGTCTATGCGCTAACAACGTTGACAGGCTGATGTCTATGCTACATTTCGTGATCGATGGCATATTTTTATAACTCCCTGTCAAGAAAACTACAAACCTGATTCTTACCTTACAATTGATGAACAGTTATTGGGCTTCAGGGGAAGATGTCCATTTCGAATTTTTATTCCTAATAAGCCAAATAAATATGGCATTAACATTGTTATGCTAGTAGATAATTCTACAAAATATATGGGAGACGCAGAGCCTTATCTGGGTGCTTTTACTAAAACAGACGACACGTACTATTCATGGCACTAATAGAAACGTAACTATGGGCAATTGGTTCACCTCGGTGTCATTAGCTACAAGCTTACTGAAAGAATCATACAAGCTGACTTTGGTTGGGACTCTAAAAGCAGACAAAAGAGAAATACCAACAGAGTTACAAAACGAGCGCACACGTAGATTTGGCACTGCTATTTTCTGCTATGACAATGAAGTCACATTGTTTTCGTACAAGTCTAAACCCCAAAAAGTAATATTTTTTATTTTCAACCTGCGGTGAAGAAGCAACTATGAACGAGACTTCTAAAAAGCCAACAATGGTTGAGTTTTATAACCAAACCAAAGGCGGAGTAGATACCTTGGACAAAATGTGCTCCCTTGCTTCTTGCAGCCGAAAAACTCAACGCTGGCCTTTATGCAATTTTTACGGAATGTTCAATATAGCATTGATAAATAGTTACATTCTATACATAACAGCAATATGGAGGCAAATAATAAGTTTGCATCACAAATTAGTCAAGCCACTTATACAAAAATGAATACTTATGCCCACACTTCAAACTGGCCTGCGCAATTCGATAAGACAAATTTTGAATATGCCAGGAAGTGGTAGATCGAGTTTGACATTTGAGACTGAAGAAACAAAAGCTACAAGTCGTCCTATCGCAAAAAAAAAGAAAAATTTGTGCCATATGCCCCTTGTTACAACAATCATTAGCATATGCGAATACTAATTGCTCGGAATTCCATAACAGTTAATAACGCCCCCATGCCTCGCTTACGACACGTTACGACAGCAATCATTAGCATATGCGAATACTAATTGCTCGGCAATCCATAACAGATAATCACGCCCCCATGCCTCGCTCATGACACGTTCCGACAACAATCATTAGCGTATGCGAATACTGATTGCTCGGAAATTCATAACAGTTATTCACGATCCCAATCATTCATCGCACGAGCCAACAAGCAATATATGCTTTACCGCCCATACTTAGGGAACGGCGACACCCTAAACATAGTACATAATCGCAGTTTAATGTATATAAGATCTTATATCTTACGCTTCATTGGTCAAGTCACTAAATTTTCTCTACGGCGAATTCCATACGCATACATGGTAGTCCATACAATTGCCATATTGAGAGCACACAGGGAACATGTCCACAATTGACTGTGTGTACTATGCGCAATCCGCTCAACTGAGTATCAATTCGCCGCGACAACCAACTCAGAAATCATATGAGGAGAAGTCGTCGAATATTCAGATATATGAATACTGAAGACGCACAGAGCAAAAGCATGAGATTGGAGCTAGCGTTCCTTTTCATGCAACAAGACTGTCCCCGGGGAACAAGAGAGGAATGAATTCGTAAAGCAGGTTAAGGGGAACTAGTACACTTACAAACTCGGCGTTTTGCGGATTAACTGGATCGAAGGTCTACGACTCCCACAAGCAATGCAATCAATTTGTTTGTATTTAAGCTACTGGCGAATTGGACGAGGGAGCTAGTATCAACGCAAGTCTCGAGGGGAGACAGCCGAAGACGACTTATCAGCCAAAGACGATTCGCATCTAGAAATTTGCCGCAAAGAAGCGCCATTTTCCACCATCAAATAGATCTGAAGGCATCCACGGGAGACGAAGTGCTCGGAGTTTTTTTAGGCCCAAGCCGGTGAAGCATTGGTTCCAGCATTCATCCACGAGCACCATTGTATGCAAACTATGATACGAGGGTCGCCATCAACAGTAATGGTCATCAAACGCACTCGCCATCAACAGTTCATCAACTGGGATACTTTTAAAGTAGAGATTGTCGAGAATTAATGTCTTTGGATTGAATCTTTTAAAATAATGGAAACTTGCATTTGTGCGTGCAAAACAACGTATTGCTAAAGAAGAATAAAGATTTGTTATAGTACAACGAAAAATAAAAAGGTTCTTCTTATTTCTAAAGGACAGCCCTTTCCCCTTCTAGGTATCAAGGTTTGTGTAGAGTGTGATGAGCAAAGTACACTCAACTAGTAACCACACTCCATCAATCCTCCGGAAAAATTCGAACACAAGCCGAACAGAGAGCCATAAATCTTCGGTAGCAGGCAGGTAGGTAAATGCTGATGCGAGGATTGGCGCGAATGTAAACATATGCTTCGATGAGAAATTTCAGGATTACCATATCTCAAAAAATCAATAACTTTGCGGAAAAACAAATTCGTTCCATGCAATCTTTTAGTTTTTTATTAGGATGTGGCAGCACTCCCATGTTCTGAAATGCGTAAAAGAACACGTGCGTCGGAAATTTTCCTTACATTTTGCTTTGTTTCTTGAGCGCGCCAAACATGGAATCAGCTCTCATGCCCCGTATCAGCTGACGTGCCCCTGAGAAAATTCAAAAAGTGTGCAACACTGGGTAAATGAAGGATGTGAGTACTAGTTGAGTATACTATGGTGATGAGGTGCGATCACCACGCCAACACAGGCAGGGTGGTTGCATATATGTAACAATTGGCGCAACCGGTTTTTGATTCCGACCAGCTCCAGTACAACGAAAGTGTTGTGAAGCACCCAGTTATTGAATAGAATAATTGGTGTTTCAGACGGAATTAGAACCTTTCCTTACCACTCTTGAGGTTATAACACTCATTCAAACGATTTGATACCTGGGAGGTCGTCCTTTAGATTAGGATTGTACCTGGGAAGTCATCCTTGAAATATCCGAGTCTTGAAGGAGGATGTAGGTGCAGTAAAAAAATAGCAAGCAAAAAAAAGAGGAATTCGTTAGTTACTTGAACGAATGAATGACGAACGTCAGAGAACTAGGGAGGTACCTCAATCAACTCCGGAAAAAAACAGCCGGCTCGTGCTCCGAAGTGGAGGAAGTCGTTGTTGAAGCCGCTATCTATTAACCAACAACCAACGGTTTCGGAAGCTGACAATTTAAATGTACCTGATACATCACTAGCTGCTCAAAAAGATATGCAGATACAGCCAGCGTTCGTACTACAGCCGGATTGCTGCAACTATGCGGAAAGAGCGGAATCTGGTCAATCTGGTCAATCAATCGTCACTAAGAACAACTCGCTGTTGAGGCCGCTTTCTCTTAATCAACAATCTGGTTTACTTATCATCAGCCCACCTGGTTCTTCATCCAACAGTCGGGGAGCGATTCCAAAGAAAATACCACCTCCAATTCAACATCAGAAATCGAGTGACCTCGTTCCCTCAACAGATCTCGATTCTCCTGTCATTCGTGCTTCTATACCTTTGAAGAATATCTTCATATCTAGAGTGGCGTACGAAACTTCAGTTGAGGACCTAAAGCGTTATGTCAACAAAAAGTTTGGATCATCCGTTAAAGTCTTTAGTTGTCATAAATTGACTAAGGAAAATTTAACGGACAAAGTGGTTGCCTCATTCAAATTGGTGATTACTGCGAATACTGGTATTGTCCTGAATCCAAATTACTGGCCTGCTGGTGTACTTGTTAAGCCGTTTGAATCAAGACGAAGAAATTTTCGTCGGGCAATAAACAAAATCCCAAAGCTCTAGTCACAAGTAATCTTGATGAATATTCTGATAATCATAATGTTTTTTCTACTGTATCCTCTTTAAACGTCAATGAATCTCTTTCAAACCTTAATACTCTTCAATGTAACTTCTCTTCTCCTAATAAAATGCGTTTATCTATTTTTTACCAAAATGTACGAGGATTAAGGACCAAGCTTGAGGAACTCTTTATCTCTTATCAAGTTAGTAATGATTCTATTATCTGCTTCTCCGAGACCTGGCTGAATGGAAACATTTTGAGCAGTGAAATGTTTCCTGATCATATTGTATATAGATGTGACCGTGACCTGATTGCCACTAATAAGGCTGATGGTGGTGGAGTTTTAGTTGCAGTTAGCGAAGCTCTACCTAGTTCTCCTTGTTCTGATTTCTGTTTTTCTCCTACTTTAGAATGTGTTATTATCAAAATTTCTCTCCCTCATAATACAGAGTTCTTGATTTTGTCTATTTATATTCCTTGCAATTCACCGTTAACTGTTTATGAGATGTTTTTTGATGATCTATCCTCTTATCTAGTTTTGCGACATCCTCACGCCAAAATATTAGTTTGCGGGGATTTTAACTTACCATACATAGAGTGGAAAAATTATACTACTCCTTCAATCTCGTCAGTTGACCCTTTTTCTATAACCCTGTCATCTTTCCTATCTCATTGCTCCTTCTCTCAATTTAACCATATTCGCAATCCTAATGGTCGTCTCCTTGACCTTGTTCTATCAAATGTTCCAGTTGGCTACTTATCTGTATCTCAAGCCTTACATCCGTATGTTCCTCCTGATCGGCACCATCCTCCTTTATCTATAGATCTTATAGTCGATGAAATTAAATTTAAGAATCCTCATCCTGCTCCAAAACTTAACTTTTTTAAAGCTAACTATGAAGCCATTAATACAGAATTACTTTCAGTCAACTGGCTAGATTTCTTTAGAGGCTTAAACTGTGAGGCCGCTTTGGATAAATTTTACATATATATTTATAATCTTATTCGCTGTTATACGCCTCTTCAGACATTCCGTAAAGCAAACCATAAGCCTTGGCTTACAAAGCGAGTGCTTAGTGCCCTACGAGCAAAAGATAAGGCACATCGTGTCTTTAAAACACTTGGCACTATTAAAGCAAGATGTAATTTTAGCAGGCTGCGTGCTATTGCCAAAAAAGAGATCAGATATGCTCTGAAGGCTTATTTCAGCAGTCTGGATAGCTCTCTTGTGGCTAATAATACAAAGCCTTTTCGGTCTTATATAAGGTCGCTGAAATCCTCTTCTTCCATTCCTAGTAAGGTCCGTTGGAATGGTGCAGAGGTTTGTTCTCCTCAAGAAGTTACTGACTCATTTGCCCAATTTTTCTCTTCAACTTTCTCTTCTCCCGCTGCAGCTGTGCATCCTGTTGTCTTACCTAATCATCTTCCCTTTCCAATTTCCTTTATTTGTACAGATGCATCTGAAGTCGAAGCTTTGATCAATGCTCTTGATCCTAATATTAGCCCTGGGCCGGATGGTTTGCCAAACATATTTGTAAAGTCGTTAGCCTCATCGCTTAGTTTTCCTTTATCTCTTCTCTTCAATCTAAGTTTGAGTACTGGTACATTCCCAAACCCTTGGAAAACAGCTAATATTGTGCCTATTTTTAAAAGTGGTGATCCTACGTCAGTTTCCAATTATCGGCCTATTTCTTTACTGTCCTGCTTTCCAAAGTTACTTGAACGGTTGGTTCATAATCGACTCTCAAACTCATTAGCTCCTATTATTGCTCCAGAGCAGCATGGCTTTCTCAAAGGATACTCCACTACCTCTAATTTAATGGAGTTCACAAACAGTATTGCAAGAGCTTTGGATAACCAACTGCAAGTTGATGTGATCTACACAGATTTCTCCAAGGCCTTTGACACTGTGAATCATTCACTTCTTTGTCGTAAGCTTGAAGCTCTTGGCATCTCGGGTGCTCTTCTATCTTGGATGTCATCTTATCTATCGTGTCGTCCCTGTCGAGTAAGTCTCTCTGGTATTACGTCTAGTCCTTTTTGTCCTTCATCTGGCGTTCCACAAGGTTCAATTCTTGGGCCTCTTCTCTTCCTGTTGTTCATAAATGATCTTCCCTTTGTAATTAATTCCCTCGTGCCTTTTGTATGCAGATGACTTCAAAGTATTTCGAGCAGTCAAATCCTATTTGGACTGTCAGCTCCTCCAAAATGATTTGAATGCTCTAAATGAATGGTGTGCTTCAAACTATTTATGTCTTAACACTACTAAATGTCATAAAATGACTTTTTCTCTTAAGGACTCTCCTATTAACTTTAATTATATATTAAATGATGCTTTGCTCTCTGAAGTGTTCAGTCATAAAGACCTTGGAGTAACTTTTGATCCAAAACTCAAATTTAATGCACATATTTTAAATGTGATTACTAAAGCGTCTAGAGTTTCCGGGTTTATCCTTAGACATGTACATAAATTCAATAGCATATCTTCTTCTGTCCGCCTATTTGTTTGTCTTGTTCGCCCTTTGCTTGAATACTGTTCTGTTATCTGGTCCCCCCGATATTCCTATCTCGTGACTTCTTTAGAAACTGTCCAAAGAAAGTTCACGCGTTTTCTTTTCCTTAAGTTTAATTTGCCGTATCAGCCTTATGAAAGTCGTTTATCTTTCCTATCTCTTCCATCCCTAATATCCCGACGAACCTATTTAGACCAATGTTTTTTGTACAAACTCTGCTACCATCAAGTCCCGTTAAATATTTTCTCTGAGCTGCGTTTCCGACAAACATCTCGTTCATCTCGGACGAATTCTTATTTCGTTATACCATATGCTAGAACTGATTTATATTTCTATTCACCAATCTTAAGAATCGTACGAAATCATAATAATCTCGAGCTTGGACCTTTCCCCTCTTCTTACATAGCATTTAAGAAAAAACTAAGAGACTTACTACTAGTTTAACTTTTAATTATCGACGTTTTAGTATTCTTTTTCATTTAAATTTTGCTGTAATTGTTCTTTGCGTTCCATTTTGTGATTGGATTGTTTTGTCTGTGAGATGGAATAAATAAATAAATAAAAAAATAAACTCGTTTTATCCCTAAAAATAAATCGGAAACTTTTCCTTCTGATTTAGACTCACAGGTTAAGCGAGAACCTGCATCTACGAGCATAGAGTCAGTTCTTGAATTCACTGACACTGTTGATCAGTTTTAAAGCCGTTTGGAGCAGATCAATCAATTCTGTGAACAGACAGCGCAGTTTAGGGAAGAGATCAAACATTTTAGTGCGAGTGCGTTTGGCCATACCAGTTTATTGGATTTTTCACAGTCTTTAAAAACTTTGACTACGTCACACGACTGGAAACTGACATTGGGAGCGAGCTCGTCTTCAAGTGTGTCCGTGGATTCGACTGTTGACCAGAAATCATCTCCAATGACGGATAAGGAAGCCGAAGTTAAGGATTTCACGAGCACTATGGCAGATAATAGGAAGGTTGCAAAGTTAATGGGACAGATGATTCCCTTGTTTTCTGGGGCACCCAGTCCCACCATGGTGCTTGATCTGCAAACATTCATTGGTTGCAGTAAGCAGGTATGGAAATGCCTTAGCAATCAGGAGCGCGTTGCGGTTATGCAGATTTTCCCTACCCGTTTGCAAGGTGAAGCTCGAAGGATGATGAAAAGTAGTTGCTACAAGTACAATGAATCATTTCGTGGCGAACACAAACTTGTTATGTGTCACAAATGTCTTAATTTATAGTTTTTTACCATAATGTTAACTTTTTTTATTGATTCTGAGTGTCAATTTTGATTATTAAAGTTTTTTTAAAGCATTTTGTTTTAGTTTATAATAGGTAAACACTTAAAAAAAATAATATATTTAATTAGAGCGAAAAATATGGTCTCAATAAAAAGGCCGATTATGTAATAAATATGTGATTGAATTAAAGAAGAATGTTATATTTGTTTAATAAATAATTGTAATAAAAAAATCATTGAATAGAAATGAGTATTTTATTCAATAAAACCGTAAAAGCCTACTTTTTTGACAGCGTAGTCGGAACGACGAAGGTTAGCAATAAGCATTGAAAAATACGGTTAGTGTTCTAGGGTTAAGAGTAACGGGAGAAGAAAAACTGATTGGGCACCGGTTCAATGAAATTTATTTCGTCATTTTTAGATCATTTTATCTTGTTCTCTTTGTTTTTTCCTGAAAGCATTTTATTCTAATTTTACTATAAAATTTGTATGAACAAAATTTGAAATATGAGCGTTAATAGAATTAGATTCGTGTTGCATTAACATATAGCGGTAATCTTCGTATCCCCTTTCAGGGAAAAGAAATTTAAAATGCAAAACATGAATGCAAGGTTCTCAATTTCGCCCTCAAACTTTTGTCGTATTTTGCAGTTAATCATAATAACAATGCACTACAAATTTACATTTTCGTTCCAAATGTTGAACATGATGCAAAATATAGTCGTGACTTTCTCCGTTCGACAGAACATCATATATATCATACAATAATAACGCAAGCCCGTTTTCAAAAATTAGATTTTACCAGAAAGAACATATTTGTTTCGTTTTCATATGGAACCAGTTTATATAGAAAGTGATATCAAAGTTATTAAAGTAAAAGTCGATGCTCATAAATGGAAATTCATTTTGATATATTTAAACTGATTTTGAGATACATTCTGAATATTAATGAGACAAAACAAAAATCAAACAGACAAAAGAGCTTACCATAAACGTTAATGAATTTTAAATGAAAACGAGAAGAAACGCTTCCTTACCTGAAAAGAAAAGAAAACAATAGTTAGTGGTTTGATGCTTGATTTGTGTTACATTAATAATTTGCATTCTGTGTGTGAAGAACTGATTTAGTTATCAAAGTAATTTATTCAGGGTAATATCTACAACATTTAAATTCTGAAAACAGATTTCTGTAAAATCATTCTCTAAGGAAATTTAAGACTTCTTCCTCTGAACTCAACAAGAAATTAAACGCTGATCCTACTTAATCAAATCCTTCTAGTCTTAATCAGCTTTGCGCAAAAATTAGAACCAATTCTACTGTGCGCGACTCTATGGACCTTCCAACTACTCATCTAGAGTAGTTCAAAAAAATTTTGCAAGTCGTCCTATTTAAGTCCTCTTCAAACCACTAATCAAATATTTACGTGTCGTAATTTATTTTAGATTTCCACTTAAAAATTAATGAACCAAATGATGGGGAGCATCGAGCGGAGCAAAAAAAAATTATCTAGTAATTGCTGCAAGCCCCGTGGCACAACATGTTTCGAATTTGTAAGGCGGGGTCGTGAGTGTTCTCTCAATCTCAATCATCCGTAACGTAACATTACGTACGCGGAGTTCATTTGAAATGTACTTTAATTGTGCATCAAACACTCCCCGAAATATTAAATGGTAGTAATCGATCAACTTTGGAGCGGCACGGCATGAAGTTTATGCGGCTAGAAGTGTGTCTAGGGCTACAAGAATTAGAAGAATGCTTTTGTAAGATCATTGACATCATTGAAAAGTTCAATTCAAAACATAGAAGGCAGCAGGGTTTTTTTTGGAATATTTTATAGAATGGAATTTTGTAAGACAAAATACTGCTTGTAATTCATTGGGAAGCGTTAGAAAAGATTTTGATATCTAGATTTATAAATGCATTTTATTGCATTAAAAAGCCACGTGTGGCATAACTTATTTTTTTAGAATTGTTAATTAAGTGGTTTTTTTTTGTAAGAAATTCAAATAAAGCAGCAGCAAATTGATAACTCTGACTATTGTGAAAGAATCTGAGATAAAGCGCACGATACATTCCATTCCATTTTTGAGATCGGTTTATTTCGATACGTTTCCGAATACCAGCAAAGAATGTTAATTTATTTGTTTATTTGGTATCCATAGGCCGAATCTCTTGTTTCTTTAAAAGCCACGGGGTCTTGCTTTGACGTTGTTTTTTAAACACTTTTTGTTAAACCATATATTTGCTATGGTTCGATGAAGTCTTAGGGAAAGCAAGGCTTTTAAAGAAAACAAAAATGTTACTTTTTTTTACACATTCTTAGTCAATTTTCAGTATTTGGATCAAACTCAAAATTTTTTTTAAGGTAATAGAGCCTTATTACACTTCTTCTTCTTCTTAGCACTATTGTCCCTCTCGGGCCTTTCCTTCCTGCAAATAGCGCCTCCAACTGCCTCAGTCCATTAACCGCGTCCTCCAATTTCGAAATCCGAGCAGCGATTCTGTCTTCGTCGACCGAGTCAGACCAGCGCTTCCTCGGTTTCTCCACTGGTCTCCGGCCTTCAGTTCTCCCAACGAATGCCTTTTATGGTATCCGTTGTTCGTCCATACGATTCATGTGGCCAGCCCATTGCAGCTTCCGCAGTCTTACAATCCTTGAGACCTCCGGTTCGTCAAAAATTTAATACAGCTCATGGTTGTATCGAATTCGCCATTGGTCCCCGTCTAGCTTCGCTCCGATTATTCGCCTCAGGACCCGTCGCTCAAAGGCATTCAATATATTTGCGGATGCTTGGGTTAGGCTCCATGTTTCACACCCATAGCATAACACAGGTCTTATCACAGATTTTTATACTTGGCGCTTTGTTATCCTGTGTATGCAGCTGGTCTTCAAAATCGTCAAAACTGAATAAAATATTTTATTTGCGAGCTGTATTTTTCGGCGTATTTTGTAGTAATCTAGCATTCACACCAGCAGACTGCTCGAAAACCTTCCCAAGGCTTAACCGAAATTAATGGCAGAGTTGACAAAAGGGAAAATAGAAAGATTTCATTTCTTCCATTCATAATGATAATTTAGAAATTTTTTTCGCCTTATTATCGTTAAACGTGATTTTATATCAATTTTTTTTTTTGTCAGATTTAAACATGTCCCTTTAATTTTTTTATTACTATTCAACGTAATTTTACCTCAATTTTCTTTTATATCAAATTAAAACGATACTCTTTAATTATGTTAGTCATGAAATTTAAATTTTTTACCACTATTTGAAATCTTTCTCATTTTTTCTTTTGCTGCGGTTAATTTGTTTTCTAGCAGTCACAAAATCAAACTGCTCTAAAACCCTCCTATCTCCTATAAAAATTGGTTTAAGGCAACTAGCACCAATGGGTTGCTGACAGGTGGGAGTTGGTTGTGGGGATTGTGACTGAACAGACGTCACAAGAAGTTATAGTTTGGCAGAATCCACCGCTATTTTCAAGAATTTCACCGGCTACTAACTGCACAGCCACTAGTCTTGCCGCATATTAGTTCGCGATCGGGAGCGCTCAGTTTAGTTCGCAGCTCCTTCGCGAACTAGTTCGCTCTTTTAGTTCACCAGCTCCCGTCTGGAACTAGAGATTGGGAAATCGTTCGCTTGCTCTAGTACTGAACGCGTTCTATTATTTTTAAAACATTGTACTCGTAGTATTTTAAGTAGTTACTAGTACAATAAATGAATAAAAACAAAATGTTACTTATAAAATATTCTATTTTTTTTTTTGTTCCTAATTTGTTAAAAAACTTTAAAAAAAGAAAACCGACTTCAAAATGCACTAAAAAGAGTGAAATTAATTTATAGAATCTGTGCCAAATCAGTTTTTCTCCATTTAAGTTACAATTGGTAAATAAGTGGTTCCCAGTAGCTTTCTCAAAATGAAGGAACTGACTTGGCTCCGATTCTATCAACTCATTTCATTGTTTTTAGTGGAATTTTGGCGTTGGTATTCTTTTTTGCAATTTTTTTTTATTTCATGATTTTTAAAAGGCAATATTAACTTCCAATAAAATATCTACCCAGATTCATGCTAAATGTACCGTCTCGAAAATTCGCATCTTCTAACGGTAATTATCTTTCATCGTTATTCAATGAACAAGTCCTTTACATGGAAATGACTCTGGAGTAAATCCAACAGTTTGCTGGAAACTGAATTCAACTCTCTGTACTCGTTCAAAAGTTACCAGTGGTTTAATGTATGATTTCATAAAATGCGATTTTTCGACCATTTTATCATACATTAGTGTTAATATCTGCATAACCCGCTATGGAATTTCCACTAAAAATTATTAAATCATGCTACAATATGTTGCCTTTCCTTTGCACCCTGAATAAATGAAATCTATACTCAGCTCCTTTCCTGATGACGAGAAAATGGTGTCCAAGTCGAAAAATTAAATTTTAACTAACGAGATACATCCTTTACCTTCTCTCGATTTACAGTTTCTTTCAAAATGGATCTAAGTTGAAGTAAGACCAAGACTTTGGTGGAAACAGAATCCTTTTCTTTGTCCTTGTTCAAAAGTTATGCTGGAACATACATAAAAAAAGTAAAAAAAAAAATATACGTATGAAACTGATAACCTTCTCTCCTATAGATGTCGGTTAAAAAGTAGCTTTAGTTTGTAGATTGTGTGAATAATAGTGTATTTGGTTCAATAAATATACTTTCTATTTCGGTAAATAGTTAAAACTTTTTATTTATTTTAGTATCAAATGTAGTGAAGTAGTTTATGGTGCAAACAGAATAAAAATAATTAACTTATTATTTTTCATAAATTTTTTTAGATTAATTTACAGAAGTTCTTTCCATATAGGTACTGGTGAAGTGCCACATGGCACGCTACGATATTCGATATAATTAAGAAAATTAAAATTAGCACTTCAAATTTGTTTCCTAACAATTGAGCATGGAAAAATAACCATTACTCGTTTTTTGTGAGATCATATGCTAAAGCATAATTCTTGTAGTGTCATTAGTTTCATATGTTAATCAGTCTTCGAATTATCAAGCGAATAATGAAAAGGATTACATATTACTGTGTAAAAATATTAATTTGGAAATTTTGTTAGTTGATAATTGTATTCTACGTTCGTTCAAAATTTGTCCCGTCGCCGAAAAAATACGTTCGCAGGGTACTGATGCTGTCACGATGCAAAATCTCTCTAACATGTATGTGTAAACATGAGGGTATAGCTGACGACGCTCATGCCACCATTGAAGTGGATCTTCCTTGCGATCTAAATACTCTTCGCTGAGGTTTTTATCGAGTTCGCGAATACCAGCAGCAAGTTGATTATTTGGTTTCGTTATTTCTCGAATTTCCTGATCATATTCGTCCCATATGCTGTCCCTTTTATTTTCATTGTTGTTACTTGTAGCACTAGACGGCGATGAATCGCTATGAGTAGGAAAAGTATATGAAGTATCCCTTTGTTGAAATAATTGGACTCTACCGATTTTATTTCTGAGGCCTTGTACTGCAATTTCACAAGCTTCTTTGTTTTTAAAACCTCTCGTTCTAAATCGGGGGTCCAAGATCGTACACTCAGCGTATATTATTATTTTCTATTTCTTTGAAACGGTCTTCCATGCCTCTCTTCAGCACTAATTGTACAGCAACTATTTTGTCATTTTGAGCCTCATATTTTTGCAGAAAACTTTTAAGCAGGTTGCAAAAAACAATAACTTTTGATAAAGTCACATTTTTTTCAGCACTTATTTCTGCTGTTATCTCATAGAAAGGACTAAGTAGAGGCAAAACTCCCTCTATTACCTCCCAGTCCTTATTATTTAAAGATAAGTCTGAGCGTAAAAGTGGAACTGTAGAAATCACTGCATCCTTCATCCGTACTATTCGCTGAAGCATGTCGAAAGTAGAATTCCAGCGGGTTTGGACGTCCTGTTTGAGCTTTAGCACTGGCAAATTCATTTGTTGTTGTGTAGCAATCAATTTTTTCTTTCCTTGCGTGCTGCGATTACAAAATACGACAATGTTTTAACTCTCGCTAAAACTTCAGTAATCTCCCTCGTAGCTTCTTGTACAACAAGATTTAGAGAGTGAGCGAAACATGAAATGACCGCCACTTACCAAGTCTGACAGCAGATAAAGTATTTGCAGCATTATCGCTAACGATAGCAACAACTTTGTGTGGAATTTGCCATTCTGTCATAACACCTTTCATGTCATCGCATAAATTTTGGCTCGTATGTCGCTCAGCATAATTTATGCAGCCAAGTAATGCCGACTGAAGCTTAGTCTCATTATCTATAAAATGAGCTACAATAACTATATAGCTTTCATTATTTCTGGACGTCCAACTATCAGTACTGAGAGACAATGCTGATACAGCTTGCACTTTCTTCTTCACTTCGTCTGTTAGTTCATTATAAACGCTTGACATTAGGTTCTCTGAAAGTGTTTTTCTTGATGGAAGTTTATAGCCTGGACATTGTGAAACTAATTCAATAAGTTTCTGGAATTCTGTTTCTTCCACGATTCGTAGAGCGTGATGCCCTTTAGCAACCATCTTGACAACCTGTCTGTCTATTCGTTTAACCTTTTGGACTGGTGGTGGTCTACGAATATATTGATTCAATGATTGTTGAGATCCTGCTGAATTTGACGATGCCAGAACAATATTGCTTTGAATTACTTGCTGTGAATTGAAATTCGATGTTATGGATGGTTGTCTCTCAATTATTAATGGAATCAAAGCATGTTTTGTCTTCATATGCCTAGTTAAATTTCCATTTGAGCCTCCTGTAATGCTTATGAATGTTGAACAGTAGTTACATTTTGCTCTTTTTTCATCTTTATTTTCAGTGAAATGTGTCCACAGAGAACTATGTTTCCTTTTTGATGACATCCTAAGAAATACCCTAAAACAAAACACAATTCACCCTTTGCATAAGCTGATAATAAACTACTTCAAATCATTGCGTTGTTGTATTCAAATAATATTTCAATTGTCATTTTGAATTGTAAAAACAAGTTACCTGTTAGCAATGTATTATTCTAAACCAAAACTTGTAGCGCCCGTGCTAACACTTTAAAATCCTGCCACCAACCAAAGGTATACACTTCACTGCCCGAACAAATGAACGAACATGCGCTGCATATGCATGTGCAGTGATCAAGTGAGCGGTTAGGAGCGTGACTGGACTGGCTCGGCAGCGCTGCGCTTTCGCTCACTATCGCTATTACAAGTTGATCTTATTGAACGAAAACGAACTAATGAACTAAAGAGCGAAAGAACTTGGAACCAGTTCGTATAGTTCACATGTGGGAGCGGTCTTACGAACTAGTTCATTCGCGAATTACACAAGCCTAACAGCCACCACGAAAACTACAAAGAAATCCGAACAGAAGACCGAACGGCCCTTCCCTCAAAGTTTTCGCGAGTTCAATCGATTCCAATTTCGGGATAGTCAGTGATTGCTTGTGAGTGACTTGAGGTGCAATTGGTCGTTCGTTTACGCGACAAGGTGGCAGTGATTTTAAATTTAATTACATCGCGATCGCTGGCAATAACGGTAAGTGGTCAATAGAAGGTTTTTCTAGCGTAACGTTATGAGTAGATTTACGGCTTCAGGGAAAAGCGTACAAGTGGAGGGATGCGGGGAGCGCGTATTCCCGTTAGTTGTTAACCCTGCAACGTACTGTGGTTTGCAGAAGTATTGGTGTCATTGTGTTTGTGCAATGGGGAAAAGTTGACGGGATTTGTGATGGATTAGGCTGTATAGCGCTCATGCTAGGTATTGCGCTCTTCCTCAAAAACAATCCACCACGCCGTGGGTACACCTAATTGCAAGCGATCCTTCCCACGTCCGAATCGAAGAACTCCGACTCGGGAGTGATATACACAGTCAAGCTGACGACCAAGAAAGTTGCCCGCAAGGTTCTGTGCTTCTCTGGTTGTTGAGTTCCACAGCATGGAAGGAATGATGTGACACCTGTCCAATTTTACCGACAAATTGCGTCTCAAAATCGAATTGGTTTTCTATGTAACGTAGATCTGGCGTGTTTTAATGTGCATGCACTTTTGCATGGTGTTCTATTGATCATATTCTGTGACAAACTATGGGATTTTCTATGTCACATACAATATAGTGGCTATGTCATATTATTAGTTTGTACTTGCGCGACTGAAAGGCACGTGCTGGAAGTACAGAATTTTATATTTAATTCATTAACTGGTAACAACACATCGTTGTGGTGACTTACCGCAATATAACTGTTAGGCGTGAATCCTATTTTAAAAACGGGAGAGCAGGGAAAAGCAGGTGCTCATAGTATTTTTCTTCCTTCTCTCTAGGTAAGGAGAAATGTCGGTTTTGGGTAAAATCGGCTTTCTTGAAGTTTTATGCAGTTAAATGCTTCGGTTTTATGATTGCAATCATAAACAAGTTGAGTAAGCAGGAGGGTGCTCCTACCAGAAGGTCTTTGTAAACATCCTAGGGTTAGAAACAAGTTTTCTAATGGCGTGAATCGATAACTTGAATTATTCATCCAATACTTAGAAATGAAATCGTTCAAATTTATACAAAAGATGCACAGTTTCTTTCATAAGCACAGTGCAGCCGCCATTCTAATCTAGCTTAAATGATTTTTCTGAATGCTCGGCCGATTGAACATGTTCAAGTTAAACACTATTCCTTAAATTTTCATGAAAATTGAAAGAAAATAAAAGTGCCTAAGTCAATTTTAAATATATAGGGTTTTCCAATAAGAGGTGTTATTTTGAATAGATCTTCTGATTTAACACCTTGCGACTTCTTCCTTTGGAGCCACGTGATAGAGAAGGCCTATGCCAATAGCCCAGCGTCGATTCAAGATCTCAAAGATGAAATTCGTGAGGCTATTGAGGACATAGGGTAACCACTTTGCGATTTGGTTATGGAAAATTTCATGAAGAGGATATGGTCCTGTAAGCGTGTCGTAGAGGTTATTTGCTCAATGTTAATTATTGCTATTAACGGCATATCTTCTTCTTTACAATGAAATAAACATTCGATCATTTGTATTAAAAGTGGCATATTTCTTTTAATATCAAAATAACACCTCTTATTGGAAAACCCTATATCAACCATAAGCACGTGTTATTGTTGGTGTAATTCCATATAATTGAAATGGCTATAATTCACTTGATTATGATTCGATCTCAATTAAATTTTGTGAACGTATATATCTTATGTTAGTATATATCTTATGTTAGTCTATATAATAATAATTTCAAGAAGTTTAAAGGTACCGTTTTGATTTTATGGGCAAAAATGTAAAATCTACAAATCATACTATTATTAACAAAGTTGAGTGAATTTCGATTTCTAAGGTATTTGTTGCCCTTGTGCTCATAAAGGTCCAGGTTCGTGATAATTTTCAGATTTTTCGGCTGAAAGGTGTCCAATCGCGAGGGGGGGGGGGGGGACAAATTTTGGGTACATTTTGCCTTCCCCTGGACCCCCTAATTCATAAAATGATTTTTTTATTTCAGATTCTAAAAGTTCCAATCAAGACCTTTCATTTGATATCCCACTCGACTACCTTTGATGAAAAAAATTTTTAAGGGCCAATTCGTTATTAGGGGGGACCCCCCTTAAAAATTTTTTAAATTTTTTTTAAGGCCTTAACTTTTGAGAGATCATCATTTCTGACCTTTCCACAAAGTTTGAGCATTCTAGCTTCTACAGTTTCTGAGGAAATCAGCTGTGACGCACGGACAGACGGACAGACGGACAGACAGACAGACGGACGGACGGACAGACGGAGAGACAGGTCGCGAAACTAGTAGGTCTTTGTAAAAAAAATTTTTACAAAGACCTTAAAAAACATTTTAGCAATTGTTTTACTGTTTACTTTGTTGGGTCGGGTACTTTTGAGACCGCCCTCGTAACATGGTCAAGCTAGGAAGTTTCAGTTCTGAACTCCGCTCACAAGATAACACCACTAAACGTGGTCCCCCGTCGTGACAAACCTCGTCTAACAAGCTGTTGGATCTGAAATGGTGTTCAGCAAAAGTGCAGAGCCCAGACAATCTAAGGATGTGCGGATATTAACTTTCTCAAAGTCTTCAGAAATCCTATGACAGGGAGCGGCCTCAATGAAATATGGCGAGAAAGCGGATTAATAAGTTAAGACACTTCTTCCAGTGTTTTTGACGGCAAGACATGGAAAGGGATGAGGGCTCAAAAGGTTGCATTTCAAGCTATATTGCTGATTTTAGCTTTTCAGATCACGTCTTACTTTACTGATATAAACAATATTTGAACACTGAAATGATCATTTTCTTATCTTCCTTGCTTAAGTTCGAGCAACAAAATTTTGGCGGCAATTAAGGACGCCATCTTGTAACCTATGCACTTTCAATTTAAGCAAGTTTTAGGCATTGTACAAGAAAATCTTGAAGCCAACGGACAAGGAAGATATAAGCTAACACAATTTTCGCTGCACTTTCGGACGCTGGGTTTCTAGTCGAAATTTAATGTTGGCAACAGGGAGATTTATATTCTACGAGATTGAAATACTCTTAGAATAATGTTTATCCAATTTATACACGAAATGATTTTTGCATTAATCTTTTTTGAAAATATGGCTGATCTACATGGAACGCACAGTAAACCAGTTTTGTGCTATAAAACCGCTACCTTAATCCTACCGAAGGATCCAAAAAGGCTCTAAATATTTTAGAATGCACAGCGTCAACGAAAAAGTTAGCATAGCACAGAACAGGGTTCCAAATTAACCAGGCATATTCCAGGATAGGACGCACCAGTGATGTATACAATGATTTTGTTGCCCAAATATTCATAAATTCTTTGCCTCTCCTTTTGATAAAGCAAGGATCAGATGGACACTCAGTTTGAGCAAGGTGTTGGGCCATAATGCAATGATCGACCAGTGTCCGCATATACAAAAGGACGAAAATTGCAATGAGCCAGCTATTTGGAAGTGACCGAAGAGCACCGCCTACCCGGAAAATGGTTGGCAGAAGAGTACAAGACAGGTGTCCCGTGGGAACCCCGAGTCAACACTGGGCAGAGTTATCAGGTAGCAAAAGAAGTGGCAGAATTGCGTTTATTTGGGGCAACTATTCCTGCAGATAAATGCCTTTTCGGAGCTGCTTCGCTATAAGTGATGATAGAACGCTTTCGATGTCATCCTATAGAAACCTAAAAGCTAGCATGATGAATATAGGCAAAATCGTTGTTCAATTAACAGAAAATGTATCAAATATGATAAATTACAAGCTCATTAAGTATTTCATTTCATAAATCAAATCAAATATTTTCAAACGAATTCACTTCTAGTTCATGAAATGCCAGACATGCTTCTAATTTAACCACCAAATGCCATCATGCTGCTGAATCGGATTAGATAATTTAGCAGCCGCAATGCAATTGCATTGCGCTGCTCTGATAGATACAATAATTCCATGTGGGCTCTAGTCGGGATTAGCTCCAACAAAACCATCATGGTAGGCATGCATGTTGTATGTATAAGCGGCAGTCGTCCACTCTCTCCATGGAAAATCTCTGGTTGTTCCGTACAATAAGGAAACGTAGGAAAATCTATAATTTATTGGAGTCGTTGTCTGCACTTAAGATATATTGGAGCACGTGCTGGCATTTCATTAGTTCGCAAACAAATGATGGAACCTAAGCCCTCCAAGAATTACCATTAAGATTTGGATCCGTGTGTGTGTTTCTATCGTTTGTTAGATTTTCCGGAGCTAGTCTACCTTTGAAGGAAATTAAATTGTGGGCCCTATATTGCTTTCGTCTGCCACTATAGATTTCCCGACTGCATCCAGTTCTTAACTGCAGTCGGAAACCATTACTTTTGATTGCTGGCTAATTACCTTTCAAAGGCTTTATCAAGACTTGTTAAGATTGCACTACTGTATAATTTTGGTAGTGTAAGATGCAAGATAAGGAATCATTTAAGATATACAAGAGCTTTTGGAATCATATTTCGAAACCAAAAGGAACTCATTCCCGAATTCATTCCATCAGGTCATTTTCAAGATGAAAGACAATTGAAGCATTTAAATAGACAAGTACAACATAAACTTTAAGTAACTCCCAGCCACTTATTGCAACCCACATTTTATTACCATGCAACTTTTAGTGAACTTCTGAAGTTATCTTAAAGCCCCAGGGGAACACGCACAACATCCATTAAAGATCTTCATCTTGAGAAACAACTAAATTGTCTTATTCGATTTAAGTGGCTATTAAAATGTTCATCATCTATTGTTTGTCCGGTGGGTTCGTTGGTCCTCTCTGTTGGAGCGCAAAAGTTTGGGATCTTTATGTTTTGAAATGCAAGTAAAGCACGAATCTTGAATGAATTAGGTAGAGGTGTTCTACGTTCCGGAACGAATTATGTGCGAGAGCTTCAGCTTATATTTATGTACGAGTGTATATCCACATATGGGAAAATCTGTGGGGGAGCACCGATAAAAGTGTACCGTGGGATGTTCATTTGGAATTTGTAGCGTTTATCTGAAAAGAAATCTATTTAAAGTAAGAAGTTTTGTCTGGACAGTTTTATGGAAAATTGGATGGTTATAGCTTTGGGCGGACGATTCGGATATTTAAGTGTCATAGTGTAACAGTAATTCGTTTGAAATGGGCAAAAACTAGTCTAGCCTTGGTATAATTTTTAGTAGCTTTGATATAATAAAATTGGATTTTTCATCTGCTTGAAAAAGAGAATTCAAAAATCTTGAATTCTTAGTTTTGTCACTTACGTTTCAAATAATATCTTAAATAGAAATCGCCTTAAAAGTAAAGCATCTGATGGGCATAACCAGCCCTGCACTTTCGTTTTACGTGCGAACAATCAACAAATAAGGTAATAACACGGGCCAGCAACATACATATACTCGTATATAGAAACGATTCTAAAAGGGTAGATAAGTAGGTATAATTTACACAATTGAGTATTTTGGACTCTTCAAAATTAATAACTATTTTGGAAGCAGAATTTGTCCCACAGGTTCTCAATTGGTTGGCCTCAGCTAAGCATGTATACTTAAAGGACGCTGACAAGTCTTGAGCAAAAGATACTTCCTGTGTAGCATCTAGACATTTGATATCGACAGCACAAAGGAACCAGTTATATTGACTAAGAAATCCATTCAGATTGCGATCGTATTCCTGAGAGGATATTACTGGGCCAGTAGGGATGCGATGTACAATGACTTGCAAGTGTTGCAGACGTGAGGAGGAAGAAAAAACAGCCCACTTTCTCCTGTGGGAATGTGCGGGCATCAGTAGAAGACGGATATCCTGTTTCAGCTTTTATTTCTTCTCTAAACTAACTGACTTAGCATGGCACAGGTATATATTGTAGAACAAGGCCATTCATAAAGACCAATATCCATGATTCTTTTTCAGATTTTTCGGCTCAAAGATGTCCACTAGCGAGGAGGGGGGAGCTCCCCTTAAGACCACCACCACTCTTTAGATACTTGATTCTGAAAGTTCCTGCCAAGATATTTCATTTGATATCCATGTCGGCTACCTTTCGTTAAAAAGTTGTTACGAGGTCATTTGCACATATGAGGAAAAAAACCGACTTCAGATTGCCCTAAAAATGGTGAAATTAATTCTTCCTTGTTTCAACAATCTTCACCACTTGGTAATTTTTGTTTTGAAGCGGGAATTTTGACTTGGTACCGATTCCATGAAATTTATTTCACTGTTCACTTTGAGGTTTGTCTTTTTTTTCCTAAAAGTTTTTTCTTCATTTACTAGCAAGAAAATGGGTCTTTTGGTAGATTTCCTTTTGTACTGGTCTCATTTTTTTTGTTTTTTTTTTTATAGCACTACATCCCCTTTCAGGCCATCGCTTAGAGGTAGTTAGAGAATCTCATTATCACGATCGAATGTATCGGCACTCCTTAAGGTGATATGGTCAGTATCACGCTTTGGCCGTGCATCTGTCCACCCAGCTGCGATACGTTCGAATTTTAAACCACACGTATCATACTGAACGGGCTTATAGTCCGTCCGAAGAATTACTCGAAGCAAATCTGTTGTCGCCAAAGAAACTCAAACCGGGGACCTTCAGCTTACAGGGTGAGTGCTCTAACCACTATACCCCACGGAAATTGTTATTGTACATTGGTGTATAAGAGGAGAGAAACAAAAAATTATATGAACGACATCGATTTCCATACTACCCCAAGTGGCAGCCAATCGGAGATTGGAAATTCATCCGCTACGGCAGTAGGGACACGGATTCTGGAGGTCCCAACATTATATCTCCCAGAGAATTTCTTAGAGGATCTCGACTTGCGATCCAACTCATCAGTGTGCACTCAAACACTGAGTATATAAATGGATAAATATTTTGCTGGCGGATAATGATGGAGGACATCCTGAATCTTTCTTGCAAGGAGAGGGAACGCCCTGTCTTTCGGATGCAATCAAAATACCAACTGGCGAAAAGCTGAGGAGGAAGTTTACGAAACAGCAATCTCTCGTAAGAGAGGAAAGCAGTAAAGTAAATACGTTCGTTACTACTACTTAATCGAGCCTTGGGTCAGGGATTGGAAAACTCGTTACCGACCACATGAATGAGAAACAAATCTTGCAAGTATTTTTGCTGCCTCATAGGGCGCATGCACAGGAGCATCTTGCGATGAAGAAACAGGGTTAGCCAATTCTCCTAAGGTGCCAGCTGGGTGTAATGGCTCTTCCTCATCAGGCTCTAAGCTGCTAACGCAAGAACGCTCGCCGCAGAGAAATGCGTAAGCTGGAGCTGGCTGGTGAAAGGTCGGACGAAATTGTCCCGGGTGCAAAAGCAGGTCTAGTGAGGACTCATCTAAGCTAAAACGCTCTTTGTCGGTAACCCCAAGTAGCCGCAAAGCGTCGATAAATAAGAAGAGGAGAACATCTCGCGAAAAACAATCGGGAATGCCAGATGGTCACCATGAACCAGGACTCTCAAGGTCCCGAGGTTTAGCATAACGGACTCACTCTAAAACCTTAATCTCGACGTGAAGTAACTACGCAGAAGCTGTCCTATTGACGATGAGTACCAGAGAGCACTCTTTGTCCACTCATTTAAAATCTTGGCAATGGGAATGGTCTGTCTGTCAGCGGAGGCAGCTTGCAAACTAAACGCTTAGACGAACAGACAAAGGGATGGTTTGCCAAAGTGGTAGTCGGCTCTAGCTTATAAGAGCGCTAAGTTCACACTTTTGACTGAATACACCTTCACTTAGTGGATCAGGGATGTGATATGGATCCCAACCACAGTCAAGGATCCTCTGGACAATATGGTTCGTCATAGGATGCAGAACTTAAAAGTATGTACTCGAGGCTGGGAGGTCATTTCTTGTAAGCAAAGCGGCAGTGCAAAGGCTAATAACTGGAAGACCGCCCTAGTGGTCGGGGTGGGTCAGGCCAGTACGGATCTTTTGAGGTTTGCCCTGGGGTCACGTCTCTATCTGCTTTCATGGAAACTAAAGGTTACTCTTGCTAAATGAGAACGGATAAAGAGAGAACATTGAGTAGGATTCTGAATTGATTCTTTATCCAAATTAATTTACCACGCCATTGCCCCCTTATCTTTTGTATGTAGGCAACACGCTGTGCTGCAGACAAAATCATCACATCACAATTGATCAAGAGCCATGGGTGAAAAACAAACGTATCTATGGACTGAACATACGTGGTACGAGAATCTTCTGTAATATTGGATCTGACCGTCCGCGGGCATACTATGTAGTCCCTACAAATGTGGAAGCGCCTCTTTTGAGGCAATTCACTAACCAAGACATGGTCGCGGTGAAGGTATTGTATAAAGAAGAGATAGGTTGGCATGACATTATTATTGTATCAGCCTACCTTCCTAATAACACAAATCTACATCCTGCCAGCAGAATGCTGAGGGAGGTGGTAGATTACGCTAAATCCAAAGGCTTTGACCTGATATTGGGTTGCGATGCCAATGCACAACACCATATGTATGGCAGTAGCAACTGCAATCGTCGAGGCGAACAGTTGTTCGATTTTATAACGTCTAGTGGAATGACAACTTTGAACATAGGCTCCAAGCCTAATTGTATCACGTCCAATAGACAGGAAGTAATAGAAATCACTCTTGCCATGCCGAGGATAGCACAAGCAACTCAAGGCTGGAAGATCTCGAATGAAATTACACTTTCTGATCATAGATATCTTGAATTTCGTATCAGAACATATATACATAGAGGTACCGCAGCCATTCAGGAACTTTCGAAAAAGCGACTGGAAGTCGTATGAGTTGAACGTGGAAGCGAAATGATATGTATCATCTGAGTTGAAAATTAGTCGGAGAAATTCAACGCAACCCTAAGCTGCTGTTTTGAAGCCATGTGTCCGCTAAATTGAAGCTTAAGTGGAGCAAGAGTTTCGTGGTGAAATCACGAACTGCAAAAGCTTCGAAAATCTGCTAGAAAAATACTGAAGACAACACTGCAGAAGAAGTTACAGGCTGTCTGGTGGAACTACAGGACCTAGCTAGACGAATATAAGATGAAAGTGAGAGACTCTAACCTGGCTTCTAATATGAAGTTTTGTGAGGAGACTTTGGGGATGCAAGAGATTACAAAACTTTATAAACTCCTTAATAAGGACCTTACTGTTAAGCAAGACATTTTTTTTTAAAAATCTATTGCTATCTTTTTAACTGGAATTTGAACCCACTAGAAGTTCCCACTTTGGGTATAATCAGGTCATCCATCAGGAACCTTCAAGTGACTTGCTCATGTCTCCGCAAGGAGGAAAAGCAAGAAAGAGAAGTTGGAATTTATCAAGTGGTTGCACTGAATGGACGCCGACCTGCGCAGAATCTTTCGATAAATTCAAATCACCGGCATCAATCGTATTGTTCCTACTATCAAGATGAAATCCAACAAGTTGATCCTCTGAGGAAGATCTTAACACAGAGCATAGCACTAACATTTTTACACACATCTTGGCAGATAGTCAGAGTTACGTTTATACCAAAGCCCGGAAAAAGTGACTACCTAAAAGCGCCTCTCCTATCAGTCTTACTTCTTTTTCGCCAAAAGAAAAAGCTTCTAGACCAACACCTGAAACGTACGACACTGAAAAGGAATTTTTCTGCATTACATAACACGAATATCAACGGGCAAAATCCTGCAAAATAGCTCTTCATTGTCTTGTGACGAAAATTGAGGAGGTGATGGATTGGGAACGATATGCGCCAGAAGTTTTTATTGAGGGAGCCTTCGATAGTGCACCGTACAACTCCTTGAATGAACCAGCAAGAGCTCATGGGGCTGAACCAGAGATTGAGCTACTCGTAAATTAGCAACTTGCTCGAACACAGACTGCACTCCGCAATGACAAGGGGTGGAAGGAATACCCCCAGGGTGGTGTCCATTTGTCACTACTATGGAGCATATTGGTCAACACTCTCTTACTTAGACTGGAAGAGCATGAAATCTTTTCGCCAGCATATGCGGATGAAATAGTCTGCAAGAGTCGTGTCAGACAATTCATTTAATCTGCGCAAAACTAATGTAGTTCTCTTCACGGGGAGATGGAAAACTGATGGTCTAACTCTTCTCAGACTGGATGGTGTCGCTACCCAGCTACGATCAGAAGTCAAAGATGTTGGGGTCACCTTAGATAGAAAACTTCTTGCTTTGGACAAAGCAAAAGCTGTTGACAAGTGAGGCTTGATGCCCAAGCCGACGTTATGGCTGTAGACATGGATTATGAGGCCACTGATTTGCTATGTATCTGTGGTCTGGTGGCATAAAGTAGATCGCTCTTGGGCGTCGTTTTGCTTGGCCAAATTGCAAATGTGTTCGGGAATTACTTGAGGCGTTTAACACAGCACCTGGTAAGGCATTAAACGCCATCCCCTCGAACTGTTCATAAAAGAAGAGGCCCTGAAATCTGCCCTAAGACTTGCAATAGCAGGATACCTAGGAAGATCTTCAGGAGGTCATAACAGCATCTTCATGCTGTTGACGGAATATCTCCCTTAGACAGTATTGCCAACTGACAGGATGAGTGCTGTTACGAACTTTTATAGAGGGTTTCATGTCAGAGCTATTCGGTAAGGCAGACATGACTTTATACAAGGTTGGCTCTAGGATCAAACACGATCTGGAGCAGGATGGTTCTTAAATCAAGACATTCAGAAATCGATATCACTAGGGATGCTGAATTATGTGTTTTGGGCAGAAGGGTTTGCTATGCTAGACGAGGTGTCATGAGACAAAGACAATAGATGGAAAGGGAGGCAAATCAACATTTGCGATGGTAGTCAAGCGACACTGCTTGCCCTCTCGGGAGGGAAATTAACACCGAAACATTTCCAAGAATGTTTGAATGAACTAACCACTGTTAGGAGACATAATTTGCTCAAGCTTTTCTGGGTTCCGAGGGTATTGAGAAATCTGGCGATTCAACGAAGGAGGGCTCTAAAACTTTGTTCTATAGCCCAAAACCCTATATCTCATATCATTCACAAGATAAACTGCTGCCTGAAGACTCAGTCAGCAAAGTCTTGGTGGTGATGTGACGGCTGTAGACCTAGTAGATCCTTAGTAAAAAGCCAAGCAGAGGTTAACGGATTTTCTACTTAAGTCACAGTGGCATGTGACGACTGTAGACCCAGTAAATTCTTAGTAAAAAGGCAAATAGAGGTTAACAGACTTCCTACTTAAATTCAGTAGAAAAGAGTGTAGAACTCCCGTTGCATAGTTACAGAGCATAATTTTCTGAGTGCTTATCTGCGAAGAAAAGGTATTGCTGAAAACCCTATTTGCCAACGGTGCTAGGAAGAGGATGAGATAACCATGCACTATGTTTGTGAATGAACGGCCTCTACGTATACCAGGCTGCAGATATTTGGTGTCACAGAAATGAGCTGGAATATGCTCAAGGATGAAAATCTAGTGGCAGTAGGGTCTGATAGATGGGGTTGTCAAGTACAATGGACCAAGATCTGAGCGCTAAAGAGGGACTGAAACAACCATTTGCCTCGACATAAAACAAGCAAGTAAAAGGCAACAGGAGGAAGAATTAGTTCAATATTTAAAGGAAATGGAAGCGAGGTTTGATGGTTTGACTTTCCTTGAACTGAGATCCCAGAAGGAAATCAAATAGCTCATAATCTTAAGAAAGATACACGTCTAGCAGTACTTGACTGACATTTTATGAAAAGTTATTAGCTACAGGAAACCGGAACCCGCCTTCGCAGCTAGAGCCATAGTTTTAATACAGTAGCTGTCGGTAAATTTTATGAGCTTTTGGACGAGGTTTATGACAAACATATACTATCAACACAGCAGTTATTCAATGTGGTTGAAAGAGGTTTTCTACGGTCACTAGCCACTGCAATATTCTTGCTTCCAACGGAAAACGGCAAGTTGGTACTTTAACTTCTGCAGAAAGAGGAAAAGTGCAGTCGGTAATTATACGCCAACAATGTTTATCTTTCCTAGAAAGCAAATGAAGCCGGAATCGCTTGATAGGGCACCATTTGGCTCAGGGGGAGAATGCCATGAATCTGGTTGGATTCAGAACTACCTATTCGTTCTTTGGCCCAAGAGGTGCTTACAATAGTCGTATGCTTGTAAGGTGATCCAGTGCGTTTGTTGCTTGATGGGCCTGCACCTCATGTAAAATCAATAGAGGTAACCGATGAAGCACGTGAAAATGGAGTGATCTTATTGTGTTTCCCACCTCACTGCACGCATCGTCTCCAGCCACTAGGCGTTGGATTTATAAAGCCAAATTGACAACGAAAAGCTTCAGATGACAGGCATTAATACCCATAATGATCAGTATGTTGCTATATTACCTGGTTTCCAGATATCACCATCGACAGAGAGCTCAACAAATTTAACAAACCCAGAAAAGGTGAAAAATACGTCAAGTTATCTACAAGCTGGGTGTTCTTGGATGCCTAATAGGCCTTGTTCGTCGGCATTATTACTACTATTCCAGAAAGAATAATACCGCTGCCTAAGGAAGACAGAACAAAGCAAAGGGCTACCAAGCGAAAGGGAAAGGCGGCAATTATTACGGCATCACCCTACAAAAATTAGTTTATCGCTTAAAAAGTTGCTAAGAAGAACGAAGTGAATGTACGTAGAAGAAAGGTTGCACAAAAATATTATATTTGAGCTTGGGTCTGTAAAAGGGGAAATAGTCATTAAAAAAGGAAAAGGACGGACAATAAAAATGAAAAATGCTGTAATGAAATCTTAAGAAAAACAGAAGAAAAAAAGAATGGTTAACAAAGAAAATACAATTCCAAGCACGTCCTCAGACGATGAAGATGCTTCATGCCTTTACTGAGGATAAAGTGCATTAAGTACGATTTGTGGACGCACTGCTCTTGCGCAGGGGAAGATGATGAGGATGACGAGGCGACTCATACATGTACTAAATGTTTTCAAAATCGTTTTTTTTTCTTTTTTTACTAAAGCATTAAATTTTGCTATGTGTTCTGAACTGATAACACGACTAATTTTTATTAATAAAGCTTTAAATTTATAAAAATCTTTTCTTTTGCATTATTATTCATTTATACCCCACTTCGCCCAATATAGCATACCACTTTGCCTTATATACTGTTCCTGTAATCGAAATTTATAAAAATAAAACTAAAGTTTATACGTAAAATTTAATGAATTCTAGATTAGATGGAATGTGTAGACCGTCTATGTCCGGATTTAAGGATCTCTTAACTTTTAAGACCCTACTATTAATACCCACTCGGCCAGCAGCGCGAATTTTAATTTAGGATAAATTTTAATTTCGTTGATTCATTTAATCAATGTGGCTCTAACTTAATTATGTAAATTTGGGCATTCAGTTCAAACATCGGTAAATTTCGATGTACAATTAATTTTGTCACCTTATGTGACTCTAAAACTTCTGGAAGCCACTGTATGCTAAGTTGAAATTTCTTAGCTGACGCGCACGAGTCAGCAAAATAAAGTTCAAGCATTTTATCAGCACACATTGTAAATTAGATTCGGATCATTTTGCTGACGCGCAAGAGTCGGCAAAATGTATTCGGATCTTATCTTGTGTATCAGAGATCATGCAATATGAATCTCCACATTCTTTCCCGTATCAGGCGCGAGCGTCAGCGGTTTCCATGTGAGGGACGCTTATGAACGCTCAAGGTCAGCGTTTTCTTGCACAGGAACTCCTGACGCTTGTCAGAAGATAAACGCTAATGTATTCAGTTTTAATGAAACTCGAAGATTATCTGACGCATAAAATGTATTCAATTAGAGAGTCAGGATTTAACGTTTGATAGGAACGGAAGTGTTTTGAAATTCTTAAAGGGCTAAGGAAAGTGGAAGGCAACAACGACGACTTTATATGCTAATTTTTTGTAATATTTAATAAATAACCAAGAAAAATACTAAAGTAGTATTCAAGTGGAAACGATAAAAAGTGAGAAATATTTCATGTTTTTTTTAATACATCGAGTGGAAGTTTTATCAAGCTTTTGCATTTAAAACCGGTTTATTCGCATTTTCATAAATTTACGGCAACAGAAGAGAGGCCAAGACAAAGGAGTCCTGACGCAAACATTTTGGAGGCCCTGGCGGGATTTATTTGGAATTCCAGTGGTTCACTTTATTTGATTAATAGTGTTTCAAGTGGTGTGTTGGAGTCGTGCTTGTGAAAGTGCTTTTCAGGCATAAAATGGTCGAATCGGAATCCGCGCAGAAAAATGCCATTTTTACAAGCAAGTTACGACGTTTTCGGGCCTCGACGAATTCGCTGAGAAGAACGATGGCTTGCCTAGAACCACCAGAGGACACAAGGACTTGGTGTAAGGCTAGAGCGGAGGCGGTGCGGCAGGGCTGGCAACAGTTGGACGAACTTCATCAGCAATTCTATGAATCCTGTGAGGATTCTGAAGCGCAGGGTTTCAGTTTTGAGGAACACATCCGGTTGGAGGAGGACGCGCAGGATTGCATTGGTTGCTTGCAAACAAAAGTCGACGCCATAACCGAAATACCACCTTCGCCTGTTCCGCCCGCTTGTTGCTCCCAAAAACTGCCTTGCCCACCTTCAAAGGAGATTACCTGCACTGGCGACAATTCCGGAATTTGTTTATGCAAATGGTGCATAATCAGTCGATGTCCGGGTGCCAGAAGCTTTGGTACCTGAAGGTTAACCTCACAGGAGAGGCTGGGTCCTTGATCAGAAACTTTGCGTTGTCGGACGAAAATTATCTAGATGCCTGGAAGACACTTAATGAGAGATTTGACAATCGACGACTCTTGGTGTCGGCCCTCATCGAAAAATTGATGGAACAACCATCTCAGGCCGGTGAAAAACCGTCAGTGGTAGCCATGCATGACACCACACAAGAGTGTCTCAGTGGCCTAGAAAACCTGAAAATATCCACAAGGGATTGGGATCCATTTCTACTACGCATTTTGCTACGAAAGTTGGATTCGACAACGCATACTCTCTACCAGCAATCTTTGGCTAACCCTGCGCGAGCTGCCACCTTTGAAGGGTTTACTGGATTTCCTACAAGTTCGATTCCAGGCACTCGAAGCGCTCGGCGGTACAACTAAGGACCTAGACCGCAACCACAAGAAGGTTACCAAGGCTGCCGTGGCCGCCGTGGCTACGTTGCGATGCCCAAGGTACTCGCTGGATCACCCGCTGTACTACTGCCCGGAGTTTTTCCAGGACAACGTTGCGAAGAGGCTAAGCTTTGTACGTTCAAGGAAGCTGTGTATAAATTGCTTGCGAGAAGGTCATCAGACTTCCGTCTGCGCGGCAAGAAGCTGCAAGGAATGCGCCAAGAAACATAATACCCCGTTGCATATGACGGGAGACAGAAATTTCAAGCAGATCAGGACCACAACGCCTGGCTCCGTAGTCAGGAAGCCGGATGTTCAACCGCCACCTGCGCCGCCTGCCCTCACTCTGACGACTCTTATGCAACCTGGATCCAGGAAAAATGTTCTGCTGAGCCTAGCCGGGAGAGTGACCGACTGCCGAGCAGTGTTGGAATCTGGCTCGCAAATCAACTTGGTAACCGAGCGGATTATCAAGAAACTGGGTCTAGCGTCTTCATCGCAACTTGCACTGATTAAGGGGGTGGGTGCAAGCATTGAGAACGCGCATCGTAAGGTGGATCTCGGCCTACAATCCAGAGTGTCTGGATATGCCGCGCAGTTGGAGCTCAACGTCCTGAATCAAATCATATCTCCTCAACCTTCTCAGAGTCTCGACACTTCGAATATAAAGCTGGCGGATCCTGAATTCCACCGAATGGAGCGAATTGACATGCTGCTGAGTGCGGAGCATTTCTACGAAGTCCTTGCCATCGGGCAAATCCAGTTGGGCTCTGAACTCTCTGTGCTCCAGAGCACGCTCCTCGGTTGGATTGTCGCCGGAAGGGTAGTTACACCTCAAACGCTTCCAGTAACATGTGGAGTTCTCACCAAAGGGACTCAGCTGACTCAGGCTATCAAGCGATTCTGGGAGGTTGAGGAGGTACCGGATCCACAGCACAATTTCACAGCGAATGAAAGAGCCTGCGAAGTACAATTCACCCAGACGACTCATAGTGAGTCCGATGGCCGGTTCTTGGTGCGGCTTCCCCTCACAGCAGATCCCGAAAAGCTGGGCGACTCGCCGGACATTGCCATACGAAGATTCATGGCGATCGAGTGCAGACTGGAGAAGAATCCCGATCTAAGACGGCAGTATTTCGAGTTCATGAACGAGTACGAACAACTGGGGCATATGGAGCAGATCACATGGTCAGCGAGTAAGGAAGCACATTACTTTCTGCCGCTCCACTCCGTCCTGAAGCCAAGTAGTAGCACCACTAAATTGAGCGTGGTTTTCGACGCGTCCAGTAAAACATCAACGAACGTTTCTCTGAATGACATCCTACATACCGGACCCACGATTCAGGATGATCTGTTTGAGATTTTGACCGTAGCCAGATCTATGAAATACTACTTCGTATCTTATAGTGTTTACCTAAAACGTTAAAGATTATTTTTGATGGCAAATTTGACCTTCATATAGAAATGAATCTTGAATATGTGTTAAATATTGCAATAAAAATTACAATTATATCATGGTAGATATAAGTTTTATTGAATTAGACAAAGAACTTGGTTCTGAAGGTCAAGTTGACAATAATCTTCCAAGAAATGATAACTCTCTCTCAAAACAAGTACAAAGCTTTATAAACGGGCGAGAAAGCTTTTATGTTTTTTTTCCAACTGCAAATATTTCCCCGTAACAATCTTTAAAAAAATATTTATCTTCCCAATAATCCACATAATATAATGACTCATGCTGTTATAATCACTTCATGCTAAGGTACATACATATATCATCAGATACCTCATAAAGATTTAGCGAAAAGACAAAAGCATTGAGAAATCGCTACGTACCATATTTGGGTGCAGATTATGTCGTTGTTCTTCGTTTTTTATTCCAACCATGATAAATAATTACAGTTGTACAAATTATGAGTAAAACAAATGTTACCAAGAACATCTTCCAACCTTGACAACAAAAACCCCGCGGCTACAAAATAGATACGGATACACTCACGTTTTACTATCCTTCTATAGATGGGTACTAGTAGATCCCACCAAGCCTATCTTCGTGGTTAACTAGTTACGGAAATAGAATTTTCTTAGTTTGGCTCTTGGCACGCCGTGTATCGTTGTTACTTCATCAACAATTGCCTCGGCCTTAATTAAAGCAGAAATGATTTAGAAATGGATAAATTGTTGGAGTTTACCGTAAAATCGCAAGTTGGGAAATGGGAAGGAAGAACGCGAGTATCTAATCTTGCACGAAATATCTGTAATGGTTCATGGCGATACTTAACGCTCGCGAGTTTAGTTCACTTCAATAGAGCAATTAGTAATCTAACTAGATTGGATTAGAAGCGCATTAGTGACTTGGGAGCGTTTGGATCTGGAAGTAATTGCTGTTTGATCGATATCAAAACCATCCTTCTGGTGCTATGTTGGTGCTGATTTTGGGAAAGAACGCAATATACTAAAGCTGATTTGAGAAATCAGCAAAGTACTATATACTAAATCCTATCAAAAAAGCATAATTATGTTTGCTCATTTATTATCCTTCACCACCTTTCCCAGTTTTCTTACTTTCCAATTATTCTATGCAAACAAACAAACAAGTTGACTCCCAACTTAGTTTGTAGTCATACTCCATTATTATTAACACTGTGACAAAATCACATCTGAAACTTTTTCAGTGTACCTCAAATATTAGCTTGTAATCCTGCAACTCGAGACGAGAGCCAGTAGATATGAGTATACAAGTACTTCCTTCTTGACAAAACTTACGAAATGCTCCCTAACAAGCAACTTGGTCTTTCGACGTGGTTGTTTGTTTGGCGAACTATAGTGGAGAATTGAAGTAGTAAATTAGACGGTGTTAGTAGTTCTGGAGGTTGTAGGGACTCACATTAGACTGTGTGGAGATGTAAGACAGAAGTTAGGAAAACAACTAACAAGTGTATATAAAAGAATGAGGAAGAGACAGAGACGAAGAAGTGAGGTATTGACTAACTGAAGTTTTTATGGACTGAAGCTGCTGTGGACATATTTATACGGCGCTTAAGTTGAGACAATGGTTCATTTTCACTAATGAATTTGCTTTAGACACACTTTCGTATAAAATAGGGAAAACTGATAAAAGAATGTAAAATAGAGCATTTCAACTTTATTTATTTTGAAAAATTACTTTGATGGATGCTTAAGACAATAATTTCATGAGAAAGTTAGTTATATAAGTTTTTAAATTGATATTAACTGCTTGAAAAGTCTCCTCACATTTTTTTCTGCCGACATATTTCTTAACAACGCCACATATAAATAAAATTTATGTCAAAAAGTATTCCTAAATATATTCAACTATTTAATTTTTAGATGTTGTCAAGATAAAAAACAAATCGACTGTTTGGACAATGAAGAATGCCTTTGGCAATCTATTAGGCGGGGAGCCGGTAACACTGAAAGTCCCGTCATAGCGGAATCAAAAAATTTTTATTTAAATAAATAGAACGTAAGTATAGGAATAGATTAAGCTCGGTATGCGTGGATTCCTATTGTCGAAACAATGTGAAAAAAAAATTATTAAAAAAATAGAAAAATGTTTTACCGTCATCGCGGATATTAATTTTTTTTTGTATTCGACAGTAAATTTTATTGGCTTTTAGAAAAAAATCACGCAAACCACTTTTTCTTGGCGGAAGGGTCTGGCATACCCACTTGAAGTGTGTGATGAGGGCTAAAATTTCTCCACCATGCCGGAAACCTTTTTTTTTTATTTTATTCATTTTTATGTAATTTTTAAATATGCGCGCTCAAAAACTGCCGGAAAAATCCCGCATACCATCTTGAAGTGCATAAACTATATTAGCATCTACTCCAAAATGTACGATGTTCAATATATTTATTTTGGAGTAAATGCTTTTTGTCGAATTACCGTTGTTACATAATTATTATGATCTTTATTTTGAAATTTTTTGCAAGCACCAGTGACAAAGAAGAATTTTACAAAGCTCTTATAAATTTCAATTCTAGCAATATTCCTCCATGCTGGAAAACTCTGTCACACTGAGCCAATTTGTATTTTATTTGAACCAACAGAATGTGGATGGCAACTGAATCAAGAAAATAAGTTGGAACCATTGTGGTATAAAGGCCCAGCAGCACCTTCAAAAGTTGAAGAAATTCTTAGTAGCCAATTAAATGAAGAAGAAAGTGAAGAATCAGAAAATGAAAACTGTTACGATATAGATGAAATTGATTTCGATGATTATCAATAAATATTCTAAGTTTAAGGATAAACTCCTGTCAATTTTTTCAATACTATTTTATTGTTTCAATTTTATAAAATAAAAATTCTCCTATTATTCCTTAAATCATATTAATCCTCATATTCTTTTAAACCTAAGCAGAGAAAAAGACATCTTATTCGACAAAAAGCATTTACTCCAAAATAAATATATTGAACATCGTACATTTTGGAGTAGATGCTAATATAGTTTATGCACTTCAAGATGGTATGCGGGATTTTTCCGGCAGTTTTTGAGCGCGCATATTTAAAAATTACATAAAAATGAATAAAATAAAAAAAAAAAAGGTTTCCGGCATGGTGGAGAAATTTTAGCCCTCATCACACACTTCAAGTGGGTATGCCAGACCCTTCCGCCAAGAAAAAGTGGTTTGCGTGATTTTTTTCTAAAAGCCAATAAAATTTACTGTCGAATACAAAAAAAAAATTAATATCCGCGATGACGGTAAAACATTTTTCTATTTTTCTAATAATTTTTTTTTTCACATTGTTTCGGCAATAGGAATCCACGCATACCGAGCTTAATCTATTCCTATACTTACGTTCTATTTATTTAAATAAAAAATTTTTGATTCCGCTATGACGGGACTTTCAGTGTTACCGGCTCCTGGACTATATGGGGCTTGATACTAAAGCAGACTTTCCAGTTATATACAATATAGAGATTATCAGACCATTAACTTGTTATGCATTTGCGTTTTGACGGTACAAAACCTACCGATTGGGTAACCTCTAGCTTGGCCAGGCTGCAGAGAATGGAGTCTGGGTTAATACCAGAGATTTTTTTAGTGCATTGCCGTCGAATTAAGTGTTCATGAAGGCAGGTGGAGGTCGAGGGCCGCTATGAGACTGGCGGTGACAGGATACGTAAAAAAATGGCAGTTCATAAAAGCTCCTTTTTTACAATTTTAAAAATTCCTTTATTGAATTCCGTAAATATTTACAAAGGCTCTTAGTTTAATTTTACTTTAACGGACAGTATTCCTTATCTAAAGTAACTTAATAATATGATAATATACTTTACATTTCACCTTAGTAGTTAAATTTTTTAGTTAATTAATGGTGCCCGGATGAAGGTGCCGCGGTCCATGGTTTTTATTGTGTTAGTAGTTGGGCAGAGATGGCCATAGCCTCTTGGACGAGGGGGTTTGTTGAGGTTAGGGACTTTTCGAAAAATCTTTAAAGGTTGGTTGTGGCAAACAGATCCATCCTTGGCATTTTGGTTGTGTCGTATGGACTCTGATTTGGGATAAAGTGCCTCGAGTCTGGAGATTTGCGAAGGGTGGAGCACTGTCTAAGGAATCGTCTCTCGGTCCTGCGGAGTTCCTCCATGAGTGACGGAGAAAGATCACACCGGTAATACTTGTACAAGAATTAGGCGGATAAGTGTCATATAGACTAATGATTTATTTGGTATTGGTTGAGTTGAAGTGGATGATTAGGTGGAGTGCATTCTAGGCTTTAGTTGCTTTTGCAATAGCCGATTGTACCTGAGTTGTAGGGGAAAGATGCCAAAATAGGTGACCTTTTCTTTTATGGGTATTATCGTGTCCTTAATACTCAGAGGGAAGCTGCTGTTACACCCACTTTTTACCTCGCGAGAGCCACTATGGCCCTCAGGGAAGCTGGAGTGCTCCGGCGGGGCTTATGGACCCGGTTAGCTCGTCCGAAGACGGGCGTGGGGCGCCACTCGCTTTTCCCTCAAAGCCCCAAATAGCCGCCAAGCGAGAATGCGACTAACCGGATTAAACGCGACGTTATTCGGCCGAAACCCTAGCTACTAACCACCCTTTGATCTTCACTACAATACTTCACCTACACCACTGTACACCTCTACTTCTTAATCACACTAATCTTCGCGTGGGCCACAATACCACCCCCGAACACTCAGACTCCCGATATCACGGGTTTCATTTAATTCCACGACACTTCCACTTTGACTTGTCCTTCCAAGCCGCACTCGTCACAATCCGTAATCTGAAAACAAAGATTTCTCTAATCTTGTCCTAAAGACAAAAATTTCTTCCTCCAAGCATTAATTTATCACAAAGAAACTTCGATTATTTAAAATTTTCCAACACTTGTACTCCAAATCGAAATAATTTATAATTTCAACATATGATACACTATATCATAAAAAAGAAACTTACTTCTATTATATACCTACAAAGGGGCCCCTTCGACGATCGTATTCGCGGATGTATTCTGTAGCCTTTCCTCCAATGTCGGAGCTTGCTCGTCGCTTTGATACGAATTTTTCCTTCGCTTGGATCTCACTTTGCTGATTCCGCTGTCCTCCACTTTAAGATTGCCGCTGCGCTTCGAATTATGTTCTCCCTGGTTGCTCTCGTTTCGCTGCTTCGTCGCCCACGATAAAAAAGATCAAAGAGGAGGCGCGTCATTCTTCGCGTGCTTTTATAGCCTCCTCCTAACGGCTATGGTTCCGCTCGTCGGTCATCCACCTCTTCAGCGGGGTAATTCCTTTCTGCCGCCACTTGGTCCCCGCTCCCCTCTAGTGGCGAGCACTCCAAATGCGGCTGAATCAGCTGAACATAATTCACTGACAGTTTGGCCTGTCAGTGATGTTTGTTTACTTTCCAAGTCGTTTATGTCCATTTGAATCTTTTGATAGAACAGCTTTTTGACACTTTTGCATTTATGATGCGCTAGCAATTCTTTTAAATGTCCATCGTATGAGCAACTTAATGGATTTCCAGGCAAATCTTTGTAACTTTGGCATTTGGAAAACTGTGTCTTATTTGGATCCGAGTCGATTTTCTTTGCGACAGCTGAAGCCATTTGCTTATAAGTGTGCCTTTGCGGAAGGACCAAGGAAAATCCTGTGTCGTTCGGGCGACTCTTGTCTATGAATGTCACTTCCATTTTGAAGAGAAGACTGGTAAAATATTCATCACATGTCGGTAAGTTCAGTTTTTCATCCAAAATTTTTTCTCAAAAATCAATATGTAACCTTGGTTTTCAACCCCAGAAATACATAAGCTGTATTCAAGGGAATCATTGGTCTTTGTAAATTTATTGAGACTGTTCGGTCCTAGTTCCTCGTAAATGTTCAATTCAACATTTTCAGCCAGGCCCAACATGTTTTTAACTACATTTGCAACGTCGCTAAGTCTGGTGTCTAAAGTAAATTGGCTACAGCCCAAACAATTCAAGATATTCCGTACGGGATCAAAGTACTTCAGAAATATTAAAATGTGTTGGCTGGGATTGAAGTGGTTAATCGTTTGATCATTATCAGCGTGCAAAGTTTCTAAATAAATTGTCCATGTTGGGGCTGTATCCACTATATACGCTAAAGTCGTCTCCATCTCGCTATTGATATCAAAATACACCATTCGAGTTGTTAAGCGGCGATAAAGCAATGGCCAAATTCGCATTCTTGTGATAGGGATACGAAAGTAGTAACACATTGCACCCAACACGGATCCGATCGTTTCCGATTTCTTTGCTCGAAATAATGTGTATTGGACAGTGTTCGGATCGAAGTACCCAGCAGCGTCATGTGTTTCAAAACAATCCTCCATGACTATTTGTATTGTAACAAATATTGCCTGATCAGTTTTCAGCTTTATGGATCATCTCGATCCTGGTCTCCTCTTCCAATCCTTCTATTAATTCTGACGGTATATCTGCTTCAACTATTGTCTGAAGTACCCTAGGGATTTCCGACAATCTGATATACACGAGCATGTAGGCATTGCTATTCGGCTTATCATTTAAGGTTATTTCATTATCTGAACCACCGTAATTATGCTCAAGGGCTTCAAATTTCGTACAGCATGAAACGACGTCATCATCGAACTTACACCGATTTTCCTCCAACAGCGGATTTATGTAAGCAACGTAGTGTCCGTTTTGATTGTCTCCTGAATGGACTAACACCGCATGAAGGCGATAAACAGCATCAGTTTGTTCTTTCTCTGCTAAGAATGGATCCAAAACAATTCGTCATCAAACTCAAATCGATCGTTAAATTTCAAGGAACAGTCAGTTACAGGATCGTATTGAAATCTCATTGAATGCAGCTGCAAAACTGGCGCGAACGAAATAAAAATCACTCCTTTTTCTGTACTCTTCACCAGCATCGTATTTGTTGTCACCATCCAGCGTTTCTGTAGCAATGTAACTCTTGAACGATTCGTAAACCGGACAATTATTCTAAATTTAGAGATGCGTTTCCATCGACAATATCATGTGAACCGATGTTTTCTAAATGTACTCGTTGCTCCCGGAGAAACTGTAGCGTTTTACCGACATTTTCAAGACAGTGAATTCTCATCATCTGAATCCTCCTTGGCAACATCTGGCTCGACCTTGTTAGGTTTTGATTTTACCGAAATATCTGGGGAACATTCCAACTTCAAACATGCGGTGATTCTGACCTTCGCTCGATGACAATTATGTTTGCTTAAAACTACCAATAATCGTATTTAAACTACTAATATGATTACAATTTGGACTGGCAAACAAACCCTAGTCGAGTGCGGCTTAGCTTTCTGACTATACATAGTCACGCGAATGTTACGATAGTGTTCGGGGTGAGGTAATCCTGGTGCCCTTCGGTTTTATCCGTAACACGGCGTTCACTGGCGCACATATTTTCGGTGAGGCGTCTTTTGCTTTTAATGGTAATGCACCCGCACTTTGAGGGATTGGGAAGGAGCCGCCAGTTATGGAGGAAAGTGTCAATTATATCAAGATATAAATTAGGCCGAGATTGAATTGATAGGAAATTATGGGAAGAAGCAAGCAAGATGATATCATCTGCATATTGAAGAAGTTTGATCGGTAGGGGATTTTCGGGAGGACGTAAGGTAAGCGGTATATGCAGAGAAGAGGATCGCCGATGAAACAGATCCTTGAGGAATGGCTGCATCGTTTGCGACTGGCAGAGATAGTTTATCATTTGCCTTGACTTGTGAGGAGCGGTTGGAGACGAAACTATGCAGTATTTTACAAAGATGGGGATGATAATTTTTTTAAATACCTCCATTCCCTACCACTCTCTCCATCATTCTTTCTCCGTCGCACAACGCTCGTGCGATCTGTATTCACAATCACGTCGCTTCGTTCTTTGCGCCACGCAGACAATGCTTAATACATCGGTATAAGGGGGCATACATCGCATTCAAAACAAAACTCTGAGTGACTGCCATTTCAGTATCTCGCCGATAGGGTCAAAAATGCCATATATATACGTTTAGTAGTTTTCTTGATGTCAAGCAGGACAGTAACCATTGGCATTCTACCGAACTGAAAAGGAGGAATTATATTCCTGACAGAGAGGTGTTCGTGAATAAACTTTTTGAGCCCAAGCTCGAAAATCGTTCCCGGTCGTAGAAAGGAGCGAAATACTGCGGTAGCTATTTGGAAGGAGGGGGCTTTCATTTTTCTATGATTGCTCTCTTCCATGCACTTGGAAAATACGCATTTAGGAGGGAGTGGTTGAACAGCCTTGAAAGAAAGGGGGAATTTGATTTGAGCGGGTATTGCGAACGACAGACTGTATTGGCGAGGGAGATTCGAGGGATTGAGAGAACAACTTAGGGGAATGTATATTTTCTAGGGCATAAGACGGTTGCCTGTATAAATTTGAGATGTAAGTGTTTACTAGATTTTCAAAAAGGGCACAGAGAGGTTCCTTGTAGTGGAGTGAGCAGAATCAAAGTGTGTGGCAAGGCGATTGGCTTTCTCCGCTATGGATTAGTTTTGTTGTAGGAAACGTGCAGAGCTAGATGAAGACTTCCCCAGGCTCAGACTTTCCGGAGGTCTCGGAAAGTTTCTGAACCTGGATTTCCCGGTTTCAGAGCAAGATGCTCTTGAATGAGCGCATTGATCTCTAAATGGATCTTTGCGCTCAGGTCGTAAATTTCGTTACTTAGAAACTCGAACCTCGCATCGTATTGGTGCCTTAGAAGGCCTCTTCTGAAGAATTTTTTGCGCTGTATGTCGCGGATGATTTCTGGTGGAAGGGAAATTATGTTTTTATATCCCAGCTCTTGCTTTGAAATACACGAATCGACATCCTCCTGAATTAACTCAGAGTAGGCGTTAGATACCTGAAGGCTGTTAGGAAGAATGGGGGGGGGGGGGGGGGGGCGAGAGAAGAGCTTAGAGAGTTGTTCGTCTGTTACCAATCAACTTTGTTGAAGTCGGGTAAGTGGATATAATTTGAGCGGATTGCACGTTCTGAAGAATCAATATCTAAAAGGATGGCGTCATGCTCTCTGATCCCTGAAACCGTTTCTGAATAAGGGTGGATGTTGGGGTTGTATTTTACTTTAGGACTGTCAATCACAATGAAAATATCAAGGTACGAGCGTATAGAGTATTTACGGAAAGTAGGTAGAGCAGGGCTAAGGATGGTTGATCTTCATTCTGAAGCCAGTTGAAGAGTTTGACTCCATTTGGGTTGGTGTTGGCATCTAGAAATTGGGGATACCTGGCATAAAGTCGCCTCCAAAAATAATATGGAGTTTTTTGTTTGAAGATGTACATCTAATCAATGACATCAACTGTTGTAGATCAGTGGTGTCTAGTTCTTGTTTTGGGCAGTAGATGGCTGCACAGCCGCTTGCCCATTTATGGCAGGATGGCATGAGGCTGAAAGCTTATGAACGATTCCATTCATTTTCAGAAATAGTTTTAATTCATAAAATGTAAATTTTGTCCCGTTGTCTCTAACGAATACCGACGGGATTCAAAACGTGGAAAAGATTTGGCGAAATTTTTGAATTGTAGTTTCTGTTGTGATATCGGGAACGATAAAAGCGCTGAGCCATTTCGTGTAAGGATCAACAAGTATTAAAAATTATTTACCCATAAAAGATCCAGCAAAATCTGCATGGAAACGTTGAAATGAGCCAGATGGTCTTTCCCATACGTAAGGGATGCTTTGCTTGGATTACTTTTCGTGTCCTGACACTGTTGGCGGTTTTGTACAATTGCCTCGATATCTTTATCAATATTGGGCCACGAACAGAAATTACGTGCCAGTGCCTTTATACGTGAGAAATGTACGGAGTGAAGCTCCTGCAGTACTTGTCTGTGCAAGGTCCTGGGAATATCAACTCTAATTTCTCGCATTAAACATTACCCTTGTAGGTTAAATTCGGACTGCTCGACACCAAAGTGGTCCTTAGCATTGAAATCCCGTCCATGCATCAACCCACTGATTGGAGTTTTCAACTCAGGTTCAGCTTTGGTTACCTTCCCAATTTCCCTCGCTGACAATGGTAAAACCTCAATAGAGTTAGAACTCGACAATATCGCTTTCTTCAATGGCTGCATGTGTCTCTTCCAATGGCAAGCGTGAGAATGCATCTGCGTTAGTATGTTGTTGTGATGAACGATATTATTATTACGAAAACTATGCAATTGGAATATTTTATTCCAGTTTAGGTTAAGTTCGTAGATCCATTCCCGGTCGAGCAGTGAATACCTTTGCGATTCGACGTTGAATAGCTGAAGTGTTCTGGATAGTCCCATGGACTTGTAGTAATCTAAGAACTATGGCTCTAAAAGCAGCGCTGACACAGGCACACAGCACGAACGCAATTTAATAAGGATTCAGTCGATTCAGTCACCTTCCCCATCGCAACACTCGTTTTTTTTTTTCGCAGGAATAATAAGTGGAAAAATTTCCTTTGTACTTAACACCCGGGAAACAAAATTCTAAAAATGTTTAAAAAAATTTCTAATGTGTAGTATCTTATTACAATATCTTTTGAAGATAATTTAACGAATTGCGGTGTAACGCGGTATGCAAATGCTTAGAACGAAACGGTTAACCCCTTTTAATTATGAATGCTAAAATCATGGTATCATTTAACCTGTTAATTATGAATGCTAAAATCATTGTATCATTTAACCTGTTAATTATGAATGCTAAAATCATTGTATCATTTAACCTGTTAATTATATGAACGCTAAAATCATTGTATCATTTAAACCCCTTAAAATTTGTCTAATTCTTCCGATTTTCCCACCTAATTACGCCTAATTATCATAAACGACAAATTGCCTTCAATTGATAACTTAATTGAACCTACAAAAGACAGTGAAAAGGGAAATTGCAAATACCGCCGTCATAAACTACAACTGATAAGGAAAAAGTACATTTGATAGCAACAAAAAAACCTTCAATTGTGTGATTTCCCCCTTTCTGAATGGGTTCGTATTGTTCTACTTGCCCATAAAGTGTCGTAGTTGCTTGAGTGTGGAGAATATTAAATTGTGCTTGCGAAATTTGCATGCTATTGCGTCGTAAATCATGAAAATGGGTGATAACTACATAACAACATTGGAATTATCGGGGAGAGTGGCGCCGGCAAGTCGAGTCTTATGCTTCGTCTCACAAACGAGGAATTGGATGGAGATGGGGAGTGTTTCGCTCGTTTTCGATTGAATACGAGTTCCGAATTACGTTGGACGGTGAAGTGATTTGTTCTGATTGATTTTATTTTGCGTTGCATGCTTGAGTTTTTCATCCAAGCCATCGCCAATATCGTTCGGGATCTTGCATTTGTATTAGCAGTATTGTGTGACGAAAAACGAAATATGCACATAGACATAACGTCATCTCAGTTACGCTTACTCCGGCGTGTCATCGCTCCATCGCATGCTCCGGAGTTACATCTTGGTGTTGTTTTGTAATAATCCCTTTAAAGCGGTTTGAGTAGCGATCCCGCTATAGAAAGTGCATTTCGAAAAGTCAAGTGGAATTACGGGGATTGTAGGGAGTCGGTTATGGATTTTCACGGCGGTCACGTCGGATGCGGAAAGAAACTTATCATGTCGTAGGGTGTTAATATCGAAATTACCAAATACGCGTTAATGATTGCCTATTCGAATGCATATGTTAGGAAATCGGAAAGTTATCGTGGGTGAAAATAGTACAAGAGCGGTGGTGTTCATTACGGTTTCCAAGAAAAAGTGCTCGGGAATTTGGCATTTGGATGCAATAAGTGGAAGAAGATAAAATTGTTGTGGGGTTTGCGTTGGTTGAATGACGGAAAGACCGTAAATGTTTTTGGAACGGGAAAATTGATTTGAATGTGAATAAATGAGTGTCAAGTGAAAAAGAAAAATCCGCAATTGATTTATGCTTTGAAAATGGAGAGTTTTCTTTGCGGTTCTTCGTGCTGCTTCTGCGAGGTGTTGGCGATCGCGGAAAAGTTGGTGGTGCGTTGCTGCTGAAGCGTGTGCGCGACAAAGAAAAGCGTGTTTGCATCTTCCGTACAACAAAAACGAACGTTGTTGTTCAGCAGCGGAAAAAGAAAAACTTGGCGCTCGTTGTGCGCAAGTGACGTACGAAAGTAAAATTGGAGATTGCTAGTCGGCCTTGGGTTTTCCTGCTCGCGCGGAAAACTGCTCAAGTGCAAGATAGTGTTGTGTGCGCCGGGAAAGCAGGAAATTCGCGTGGATCATTTCTCGTGAATATCACGGACTGTCTTGTGGAAACACGTCATCGCGGACGAAACTCTGGGAATAATTTTATTACCGGAAAAACTAACGAGGATTAGTTATTTCTATCCGTTTTAGTTATTTATTTCCACCCGACAAATAGTGCTCAGTGCAAGATTGCGGGACGTGAAATTTTAGTTTGTTTGATCTCAACTGTTACAAATTTTCGGTCGTCAGCAGACAACAAAGGGAAGTTATTCGTCAAGATAACGGGAAAGCCAAAACGAAAACAGTTTCAGTTTTGCCTGCTCGTGGAAGTAAATTTGTTGGGACTGTGCTGCAAGAGAGGGGGAAAATATTCTAGCGAAGAAACTCAAAGCCCGGATTTAAACATTTTTTTTATCGCGCGTCACTTGTACTGATCCATGCGCGCCAGAAAGTTTTAATGTGTTTCGTGCTGAATTTTTCACGAATTCAACCAAGAAGCCGAAAAGGAAATTCTAAAGAAAAACGTTTTAATTTGCATGAATCTCGTTATCACGTGTGCGTTTTAGCATTTACCAAAAGAAAAAAAAAGAAGAAGAAAAGTTGACAACGAAAATATTCCAGAAATATCGCGAGTGCTTTTAACTAATTTGCTATGCAGTATTATAACTTTACAGGACTTACTCACCTCGTCAACGAGCGCTCGTCGTCGGAAAAGGTTGGGTAAGTTCCCCTATTGTTTCATTTTTACATATATACCAATTGTTTCATTTTTACATATATACCAATTGTTTCATTTTTTATATATACCAATTGTTTCATTTTTTTTTATATATACCAATTGTTTCTTTTTATTCAATTTATTCAATTAAGTGGGGTAATCTTTAATATATACTGCAAATACTAATTATATCAATATTAAAAAAATGTTTTAATATATACACTGAATAATTTTTGTTGAACTATTTTGATTTCTTTGCTTTGTATTTACGAGAAATCAATGAAATTAAATAAAATGATGAATTAAACGGTAAAAATCGGTCTTTCCCTTCCGGTCTTTTCCAATCGGGTATAGGACCCGGTACGGTGGCAGGCTTCCACCCCAAAATATGAGCCAGCCACCGGGTACTAAAAAAATTTTTCTGTTTCAGGAGACTTAATGGGTTGAGTGGCCCAAGCCAAGTGCCTTTTTATGGCATAGAGTTATGCAATTCAATTGTATAATTCTATGACATAAATTGGTCACCGGGGTACTCCCCTTCTGATGGGAAAGCTCATATAATTCAAGTTGTATGAGTTTTCCACTCAGAAGAGGAATACCTGGCCACTTCAACGATTTAACATTGGATTTATTCCGGTTGGGTGGGCATGAAGGGGCTCCACCACCACCCGGTTGCCCCTCTTTCATTTGTGGGCCCTGAATGTATTTGGGTAAGGACGAGGTCACCCCCAAATTAGTCTTTCTTGTCAGGTTGCACTTGTTCTCGCAACAAGTCGTAATTCCTTCGTGGAGGTTATCTACTGATTTGCGACTTCGGTCGTCCTCTCGAACTCTGCAAGCAATTCGTGAATGCGAAATGTTTTGTAGTGAGTCCTCGTGCCGGGGAAACGAACCCGCCCCACGACACCGCAATGCTAGCCTGCCAGCGCATTCACGCGTCTCCGGACGAGGGCATTCTCGGCAGGAATCAACACCTTCCTCTGCCGAGGCAGCAGAACATCGCTGCGGTCCTTCACGGACATATGAAAATCTATTATTCACTACAAATGGCGCCCAACGTGGGGCCCGAAAAGCCCGGCTGTATCATCAGTCGTGAGCACGAGACAGTCCATCGTCTCTAGGTGTCCCCACAAGGTGTTAGAAATTTTGGCGGGTAGATAACTCCCGAGGGTTTTTGCACTAATCGTGCCCCAGCAGCCGAGTAACTTCCGAACGTGTGTTGTCTTCGGACATCAATATCGTTTGGTCCTTCTTTTGATTTATACCTTGGTGGTTTACCACCATTGTATAACTAGTAAGGCCAAATTATATTAGAGTCCCTTTTTGTGTTCGGAGGTTATTATCCCAACATCTATTTTGCGGAGGATTCTGATCCGCTCCCCAAACCAGCGGTGCCTAAGTGTCTTAAATTACATGGATTTTGATTTCATGTGATTGGCTGATTAGCTAATCCATGACTATCCATGACAAGACACGCGCTGCTTGTGGATTAGAATCCCACCCTGGGCTGACAAGCTGTAACTTGAGAAGTTTGCTAATGAGGGATCACTTCGGAACCCTGATTTTCATGGTGCCACAAGAGAGTGTCCCTGAAACGTTTTAGAAGGATTGTGCCATGGTGTCCATACTTGGGAGGAAGGACGGAAAGGAAAGACCGATTATTTTTTTTTGATAACTTAAAACTTTTTTTTTGAAACTTTATCATACATTCTTTTTGTGAGGTTCGACTATAGTTCGCCACTGACGGCCACTTACAAATTATAAATTTTGCATCATTTTTTTCACATTTTCATTATTTATATATATATATTTATTTAGGTTTTTAGTTAGCAATTTAAATTTCTTTTAGCATGCCCACCAAAAGAACTCCCGAAAGGAGAAAGTTGCGGTCGGATGCCGGACCAGCTCTATTGTGTTCCATCTGTCACGAGGACATGGACGAAACTACAAGCCAGAGGTTGCAGTGCGGACACAGGCTACATCAGCTGTGTTTGGCACAACTGCGGCAAACTTCATCCACGTGCCCGCTCTGTCGACAGCCTTTGGAAATCGCACAGCCAGCAACAGAACGACCTCAGTCCTCCAGTACAAGTGGAGCTGTCCCCAAAAGCGGACCCCTTCCATCCACTACAAGGAGTGCACGAGACGATGACTACAGGGCTGAAGCAGTTCCGCCTGCAGAAGAAGCGAGTCCACCGGTGGCTGTGGAAGCCACAGTTCTACGAGATCTAATGGCGCTCGTACAGGACATGTCCACCCGGCTCGCCTCTCTAGAGAGCCAGAGAGAGAACCCCGCACCATCCCGGCCAAGAACTCCTCCTATGTGGGATTCGGACCCAAATCCGTGGGACTTCCCAGTAGACTCGCGGCGTGATCCCGAACGGATCCGGCCAGGTACAGCCATGAATCCGTTGGCTCCAGTTTACCGGCCCCGATTGAGCCAAGCACCGCCACCAAATCAGGCTCCCGTGATTCCGCCGGACCAACGCTTCCATCCACACGACATGTATCGGCTGAAGCCGACACAGATCCCCAGCATCATCCAGGGATGGAATCTACATTTCAGTGGGGAACCCAATACGATAACGGTGGAGGTTTTCATAAGTCGGGTGGAGTCACTGATTGAGCAGATGCTAGCAGGAGACCGCACAGCGCTCGCAGGATACCTGCCAATGCTGCTTAGGGGAGCAGCCCTGGAGACATATTGGAGGATACATTCAGCTCCACCATCCATACGCTGGTCACGGCTGAAGGAGGTACTCCGCATGGAATACCCTACGGTCGACATGGACGAATTAGTCCTGGATAAGATGAATGCTAGATGGCAGCGTCCGGACGAGTCCTTCCATAAATATCGAGCCGATATCCTTCGGTTGAATGACCAGCTGTCAGAGCCATTGTCTTCTACCCAAATTCTTCGCCTGCTAAAGCGCAATCTAAGACCGGAGATTCGTCGGCATATCGTGAACTCCGATCCACAGAGTATGGAGGCCCTGCTGAGAAATGTGCGTCGTATAGAAGGGTTTGAGGAAGACCTACGGGACCGGCCATACTTACTAACCAGGACGGGTCCTCGACGAGGAATCGCGGAATTGGCCCCAGATTATACCACCCTAGATCTGGAGGATGATTTGGACCCAGACCAGCTTGCTGTAGCGGCAGTGGGAAGTCTTACGACCTGCTGGAATTGTCACCAAACCGGACACCGGTTCATTTCATGCCGCGCAGAACGTAAGGTTTTCTGCTACGGTTGCGGCAAGCCGGACACTTACTTCCCGGACTGTTCTGAATGTGCCGCACGAAAAAACGGCCAAAAGAGTACCCGACCACCTCAGCGGTACTCGAAACCCCAGCAGTAGCTCCTCAGTCAGCGGCTCACCCCAACCAACCTGACGTTAACCCACCAGCCATAACCATTACGACTGCGGATGTTCACTCTCTTCCGGAGACCTCACCAACGACAATATTAAAACGACCATCGCAGTCACTGCCAGAAGAACCGCGGCAGCCTCAAGTACGCACGCTAAAACCTTATCATGTTAGACTGCAGGAATATCGGGTGGCTCGAGAGCGAATATTTGCTTCCGAAGTCGTCACTTCCCGTTCGTGCACGACAAAATGGTCAACCCGTCGTTGGCGGAATTTCCGCAAGAGAGTGCGCACCTGCCGTCAAACCGTAAACTCTTGTAACATCTCGGAGGTTGCTGAGAATGAGATCAGACCTTATCATCCAATTAAAGTGTTGGGCGAGACCGTGTTTGCATTGATCGACACGGGTGCCAGTATCAGTTGTCTTGCCTCGAGCTTTGGCTCGAAAGTGCTCCAAGAATACCCGAACTTGATTAAATCCTGGCGCACTGAAATCAGTACAGCTGATGGCACCAAACACCCTATACGAGGTAAACTAACAACACCCGTGACGTTCAGGGGTCAGACGAAGGATATTACCTTCTACATTATCCCGTCTTTGACTCAGAACGTATACCTTGGTGTCGATTTCGTCCTTCGCTTTGGACTGGCCTCCGATTTATTCACCGATTTGTCTTTAAAAACCAGAAATGTCAACGAAATCACTTCTACTCCCGATAGGCATGACCTGACGTCTAACCAACGGCAACGCCTGGAAGCATCCATTGCTGCTTTCCCATCTTACGCTACCCAAGGCCTTGGCCGCACCACCCTAGTCTCACACGCCATCGACGTTGGCGATAGTAAACCGATTAAACAGAGACACTACGCCATCTCGCCAGCCATGGAGAAATTGGTGTATGCGGAATTAGATAGGATGCTCGAGTTGGGGGTCATAGAAGAGTCCCAAAGTGCCTGGTCCTCACCGGTAACCTTGGTTGTAAAGCCAGGTAAAGTCCGCCTCTGTCTTGATGCCCGTAAGGTAAATGCGGTTACCATCAAGGACGCGTACCCTCTTCCACTCATCGATGGAATACTAGGGAGACTGCCGAAAGCCAATTATATCACCAGTCTCGACCTAAAAGACGCCTTCTGGCAAATTCCACTCGATGAGGGCTCGAGGGACAAGACCGCCTTCACAGTGCCTGGACGACCATTATATCAGTTCGTCACAATGCCCTTTGGCCTGTGTAACGCGCCGCAAACGATGACTCGGTTGATGGACAAGGTCATCCCACCTCACCTAAAACACCAAGTGTTCGTGTACCTCGATGATCTTTTACTCATCACGGAAACGTTCGATCAACACCTCCTACTTCTACAAGAAGTAGCCCTGCACATCAGTAAGGCGGGACTCACCATCAACGTACAGAAAAGTAAGTTTGTCATGAAAGAAGTCCGATACTTAGGCCATGTCATAGGACATGGCACTATCAAAACGGATCCAGACAAAACTCGTGCGATTGATGAGTTCCCCTTACCAAAAACTGTGAAGCAGCTACGACGTTTCCTTGGTGTGTGCGGTTGGTACCGAAGGTTTGTTCGGAATTATGCAACAGTTTCAGCGCCCCTGTCAGACATGTTGCGGAAAGGGAAGTTCGTTTGGACCGAACTCAGCCGAAAGGCATTTGAAGAGCTTAAACAAGCCCTCACATCAGCTCCTGTCTTGCACAGCCCCGACTTCACGAAGCCCTTCTCCATTCATTGTGACGCAAGTCAACATGGAGTAGGAGCCGTGCTGGTGCAATTGACCGATGAAGGAGAGGAAGCTCCCATCGCCTTCATGTCCAATAAGCTGAATTCGGCCCAAAGGAACTATACTGTTTCCGAGCAAGAATGTTTGGCAGCGGTAATGGCTGTGAAGAAATTCCGAGCTTATATCGAGGGCCACCAATTCGAGATCATCACGGACCACGCGTCACTACAATGGTTGATGAACCAGGCAGATTTAAGTGGACGCCTAGCCAGATGGGCTCTTAAACTGCAAGGGTTCAAGTTCTCCATCAAACATCGGAAAGGAACCCAGAACATCGTACCCGACACTCTCTCACGGATGTTTTCCCCAGAGGGAGCCGAAATAACAATAAATGACGAGGACCCCATCGAAATAGATTTGGACAGCCCACATTTCGAATCAGATAGCTACAAAGAGTTGAGGCAAACCATAGCGACCCAACAGACACAGCTGCCTGACTTGAAGGTAATAGACGGCTATGTGTATAGACGAAACGAATACGCCACTGGTGATCCATGGCAGGAAGAAGAGTCTTGGAAACTCTGGGTACCGGAGGAAATGACACAACAGCTGATCCTCCGCGCACATGATCATCCGTTAAGTGCCCACGGAGGTTACGGTCGAACACTACGGCGACTAAAAAAATACTTCTTTTGGCCTAAAATGGCATCCCAGGTCAAAGACTACGTGAGCGCCTGTGAGACCTGTAAAGGCACCAAAGCGCCCAACCAGCCTCTTCGACCTCCTATGGGTCAACTCAACGTCCCAGAACGCGTGTTCCAGCGTCTATACATCGATCTACTCGGTCCATATCCTCGGTCTTCCATGGGACACATCGGAGCTATAGTCGTTCTAGATCAGCTCTCAAAATTCCCAATGGTGGAACCTATCCGTAAATTCACAACTCCATCGATCGTGAAATTCTTAGAGAACCGGGTATTCCATGTGTTCGGAGTTCCAGAGAGTGTGTACTCAGATAATGGAGTACAGTTCCGGTCTCGGCAGTTTAAGAGCCTACTTGAGCAGTATGGCATCGAACACCAACTGACGCCCATATACTCTCCTCAGTCCAACGCGTCAGAACGGTTGAACCGCACCCTATTGGCCGCGATCCGTTCCTACGTCCACCCATCTCAAAAGGATTGGGATCGGCGATTGTCTGCCATCACATGCGCCCTGCGATCCTCGTATCATTCCGTCACCGGTGTCGCCCCTTACTTTGCCGCCTTTGGACAGCACATGATTTGCCACGGTAAATCATACCGACTGTTACGGCAATTAAAGTGTTTGGGAGACCCGGTCGTTGCGCTGGAGCCCCACGAACGTTTAGGAGACCTCCGCCAACAGATCGGACGGAAGATTAAGGCCGCAGGTAGTGCAAATGAAGCGCAGTACAATCTCCGGTCACGATCTGCTAATTTCAAAGAAGGAGATGAAGTTTTCCGGCGAAATTTCCGCCAAAGTGACGCCGCGGGGCATTACAACGCCAAGCTGGATAGGCGATTCCTGAAAAGCCGCATAAAGAAGGTAATGGGACCTAACCGTTACTTGATAACGGATCCATCGGGAAAAGAAGTGGGGATATACCACGCGAAAGACCTGCGCCGATAGATAATTGGGCACGTCTGTTTGTCCGTCCGCATATATTTTCAAAAACGCGCAAAGATTGTATACTTCCAGGCAAACATAGACATAAGTCAGTCCGTCCGTCTGTTAATTGTGTTCTTTTATTGTTAGTCATCTCTAGTCCCGACGCCGAAGGCAACCCGTGAGACACAGAAAGATCCTTCAGCTCCTTTTTCGTAATCCGCATTGCCTTGGGATCACGAGAAAATTAGCTGCCCTGTAGTAATCTAAGAACTATGGCTCTAAAAGCAGCGCTGACACAGGCACACAGCACGAACGCAATTTAATAAGGATTCAGTCGATTCAGTCACCTTCCCCATCGCAACACTCGTTTTTTTTTTCGCAGGAATAATAAGTGGAAAAATTTCCTTTGTACTTAACACCCGGGAAACAAAATTCTAAAAATGTTTAAAAAAATTTCTAATGTGTAGTATCTTATTACAATATCTTTTGAAGATAATTTAACGAATTGCGGTGTAACGCGGTATGCAAATGCTTAGAACGAAACGGTTAACCCCTTTTAATTATGAATGCTAAAATCATGGTATCATTTAACCTGTTAATTATGAATGCTAAAATCATTGTATCATTTAACCTGTTAATTATGAATGCTAAAATCATTGTATCATTTAACCTGTTAATTATATGAACGCTAAAATCATTGTATCATTTAAACCCCTTAAAATTTGTCTAATTCTTCCGATTTTCCCACCTAATTACGCCTAATTATCATAAACGACAAATTGCCTTCAATTGATAACTTAATTGAACCTACAAAAGACAGTGAAAAGGGAAATTGCAAATACCGCCGTCATAAACTACAACTGATAAGGAAAAAGTACATTTGATAGCAACAAAAAAACCTTCAATTGTGTGATTTCCCCCTTTCTGAATGGGTTCGTATTGTTCTACTTGCCCATAAAGTGTCGTAGTTGCTTGAGTGTGGAGAATATTAAATTGTGCTTGCGAAATTTGCATGCTATTGCGTCGTAAATCATGAAAATGGGTGATAACTACATAACAACATTGGAATTATCGGGGAGAGTGGCGCCGGCAAGTCGAGTCTTATGCTTCGTCTCACAAACGAGGAATTGGATGGAGATGGGGAGTGTTTCGCTCGTTTTCGATTGAATACGAGTTCCGAATTACGTTGGACGGTGAAGTGATTTGTTCTGATTGATTTTATTTTGCGTTGCATGCTTGAGTTTTTCATCCAAGCCATCGCCAATATCGTTCGGGATCTTGCATTTGTATTAGCAGTATTGTGTGACGAAAAACGAAATATGCACATAGACATAACGTCATCTCAGTTACGCTTACTCCGGCGTGTCATCGCTCCATCGCATGCTCCGGAGTTACATCTTGGTGTTGTTTTGTAATAATCCCTTTAAAGCGGTTTGAGTAGCGATCCCGCTATAGAAAGTGCATTTCGAAAAGTCAAGTGGAATTACGGGGATTGTAGGGAGTCGGTTATGGATTTTCACGGCGGTCACGTCGGATGCGGAAAGAAACTTATCATGTCGTAGGGTGTTAATATCGAAATTACCAAATACGCGTTAATGATTGCCTATTCGAATGCATATGTTAGGAAATCGGAAAGTTATCGTGGGTGAAAATAGTACAAGAGCGGTGGTGTTCATTACGGTTTCCAAGAAAAAGTGCTCGGGAATTTGGCATTTGGATGCAATAAGTGGAAGAAGATAAAATTGTTGTGGGGTTTGCGTTGGTTGAATGACGGAAAGACCGTAAATGTTTTTGGAACGGGAAAATTGATTTGAATGTGAATAAATGAGTGTCAAGTGAAAAAGAAAAATCCGCAATTGATTTATGCTTTGAAAATGGAGAGTTTTCTTTGCGGTTCTTCGTGCTGCTTCTGCGAGGTGTTGGCGATCGCGGAAAAGTTGGTGGTGCGTTGCTGCTGAAGCGTGTGCGCGACAAAGAAAAGCGTGTTTGCATCTTCCGTACAACAAAAACGAACGTTGTTGTTCAGCAGCGGAAAAAGAAAAACTTGGCGCTCGTTGTGCGCAAGTGACGTACGAAAGTAAAATTGGAGATTGCTAGTCGGCCTTGGGTTTTCCTGCTCGCGCGGAAAACTGCTCAAGTGCAAGATAGTGTTGTGTGCGCCGGGAAAGCAGGAAATTTGCGTGGATCATTTCTCGTGAATATCACGGACTGTCTTGTGGAAACACGTCATCGCGGACGAAACTCTGGGAATAATTTTATTACCGGAAAAACTAACGAGGATTAGTTATTTCTATCCGTTTTAGTTATTTATTTCCACCCGACAAATAGTGCTCAGTGCAAGATTGCGGGACGTGAAATTTTAGTTTGTTTGATCTCAACTGTTACAAATTTTCGGTCGTCAGCAGACAACAAAGGGAAGTTATTCGTCAAGATAACGGGAAAGCCAAAACGAAAACAGTTTCAGTTTTGCCTGCTCGTGGAAGTAAATTTGTTGGGACTGTGCTGCAAGAGAGGGGGAAAATATTCTAGCGAAGAAACTCAAAGCCCGGATTTAAACATTTTTTTTATCGCGCGTCACTTGTACTGATCCATGCGCGCCAGAAAGTTTTAATGTGTTTCGTGCTGAATTTTTCACGAATTCAACCAAGAAGCCGAAAAGGAAATTCTAAAGAAAAACGTTTTAATTTGCATGAATCTCGTTATCACGTGTGCGTTTTAGCATTTACCAAAAGAAAAAAAAAGAAGAAGAAAAGTTGACAACGAAAATATTCCAGAAATATCGCGAGTGCTTTTAACTAATTTGCTATGCAGTATTATAACTTTACAGGACTTACTCACCTCGTCAACGAGCGCTCGTCGTCGGAAAAGGTTGGGTAAGTTCCCCTATTGTTTCATTTTTACATATATACCAATTGTTTCATTTTTACATATATACCAATTGTTTCATTTTTTATATATACCAATTGTTTCATTTTTTTTTATATATACCAATTGTTTCTTTTTATTCAATTTATTCAATTAAGTGGGGTAATCTTTAATATATACTGCAAATACTAATTATATCAATATTAAAAAAATGTTTTAATATATACACTGAATAATTTTTGTTGAACTATTTTGATTTCTTTGCTTTGTATTTACGAGAAATCAATGAAATTAAATAAAATGATGAATTAAACGGTAAAAATCGGTCTTTCCCTTCCGGTCTTTTCCAATCGGGTATAGGACCCGGTACGGTGGCAGGCTTCCACCCCAAAATATGAGCCAGCCACCGGGTACTAAAAAAATTTTTCTGTTTCAGGAGACTTAATGGGTTGAGTGGCCCAAGCCAAGTGCCTTTTTATGGCATAGAGTTATGCAATTCAATTGTATAATTCTATGACATAAATTGGTCACCGGGGTACTCCCCTTCTGATGGGAAAGCTCATATAATTCAAGTTGTATGAGTTTTCCACTCAGAAGAGGAATACCTGGCCACTTCAACGATTTAACATTGGATTTATTCCGGTTGGGTGGGCATGAAGGGGCTCCACCACCACCCGGTTGCCCCTCTTTCATTTGTGGGCCCTGAATGTATTTGGGTAAAGACGAGCTCAACCCCAAATTAGTCTTTCTTGTCAGGTTGCACTTGTTCTCGCAACAAGTCGTAATTCCTTCGTGGAGGTTATTTACTGATTTGCGACTTCGGTCGTCCTCTCGAACTCTGCAAGCAATTCGTGAATGCGAAATGTTTTGTAGTGAGTCCTCGTGCCGGGGAAACGAACCCGCCCCACGACACCGCAATGCTAGCCTGCCAGCGCATTCACGCGTCGCCGGACGAGGGCATTCTCGGCAGGAACCAACATCTTCCTCTGCCGAGGCAGCAGAACATCGCTGCGGTCCTTCACGGACATATGAAAATCTTATATTCACTACAGACTCTAACGATGACGCTTCCAAAAATGAAACCGAGATCAGAAATTTCATTATCACAATAACTCATCAATTTCATTTGAGATCTTCGTATTTCGATCAATTGGAAGTGTTTATTTTTATCAATTACATTCATGATGCTTACCGGTGATCCACTGTCAACCTCGAAGTTTAACAATGCATTATTTAGGGTAAGTTTTGTAGCGACCTTGGCGCGAGCATATGAGCTATTAACAGTGTTTACCATATGGCAGACTTCTGGATGGTTACTACGAATTTCTGTCAAATTTGCTTGATTTTGGCGTTTAACTGTATTCTTTGGATCTTTATTATCTCATATTTTTCCTTCCTCCCATTTGGCAGCGAGACACACACTCTTCAAATGCCCAACTTTCGAGCAAAAATTACACTCAGAATTTATGTGTTAGCTAGAGCTTGCAATGTGTGTCTCGCTACCACATCGATAACACTTACAACTTTTGGTATAAGAATTATTATTATTACCTTGATGCAGCTGTTTGCCTGTGTGTCTGACGTTATGGTAGACATATAGTAATTCTTCGGGATTCCTGTGAATTTCCATTCCTTCCCGCTCTGAAAGTTCCATAGCTAGCACCGCTTTTTTAGGGTTAAGTTATCAATTTCGAGTAAGCGATTCAAAATCTTATGACATCGCACTCCAAAGACAAATTGGTTGTGTAATGCTGTATCAAAGTATGCACCGAAATTGCAACCGATGGATAGTTCCCGAAGCGCCACAAAGAAGTCTTCGATGGATTCACCATCATCTGGCTTGCGTAGGTGAAACCGATAATTTTCGACGGTTTCGAGCGGATTGGGCTCGTAATGTTCCTTAAGAAGCATTAGGCTTTATGTTGCGGTTTATGCGACGTAAGTTCGCAAACGATATTGTAGGCCTCCTGGTCAATGTAATGTAGAAATGCTTGGTGAAGTCCCAAAAATTGCAAAAATGCCCTCGAGCTGGTCCATCCAGCGTGACCGCGATGAAATATTTTTATTGAATGGTTCGATGTTAAACCTTGAAAAGTAGGGTTAACCGAATTAACCACATTGATGGTACCACGGCTGCCGGGGGGCACGTCTTCTAAGTTCTCCGAAGTGTTTGACATATTGTACGAGGTGTGTTCAAAAAGTATCACGAATTTTGAATTTTCGCGGGTTACGTATATTCGAATTTCGATTTTTTTGTGGCGTTATGTTGGTACTCATGTCTGCCACCTATGCCGACAAGCTCGGCCATTTTGAATGTTCACTTAATTGGTGATAGCTGCTTTACTTGCACGTGTTTTCAATCGTCTTCGATTTTTACTTATTCAAAAAAATGGATCAAAGAACGTGTATCAAATTTTGTGTGAAAAACGAAATTAAGTACGCGGATGCATTCCGAATGTTGACTGTGGCATACGGAGAAGCTACCTTGGACCAAAGCAACGTTTATCGGTGGTACAAAATGTTTTTAGAAGGCCGAGAAGATGTGAACGACGAAGAGCGTGCCGGACGCCCGAGCACTTCAACAACAGACGAAAAAATTAATGAAGTGGAGAAAATGGTATTGGCCAATCGTCGAATCACCGTTAGAGACGTTGCTGAGGACCTAAACATATCGATTGGCTCGTGCCATTCGATTTTTATCAACGATTTGGGCATGAGACGGGTCGCCGCGAAATTCGTACCAAAATTGCTCCATTGCGACCAAAAACAGCAACGCATGAACATTGCTGATGAGATGTTAAACTCTGTCCGCGACGAACCAAATTTGCTCCAGAGGGTCATAACTGATGACGAATCGTGGGTTTATGGTTATGACGTGGAAACCAAAGCTCAATCATCTCAATGGAAGCTGCCGCATGAACCAAGACCGAAAAAAGCGCGCCAAGTTCGGTCGAATGTGAAAGTTTTGCTGACAGTTTTCTTCGATTGCAGGGGCGTGGTGCATCATGAGTTCTTGCCACAGGGAAGAACGGTCAATAAGTAATATTACCTGCAAGTTATGCGCAATTTGCGCGAAGCAATCCGCCAGAAACGCCCGGATTTGTTGGAGAACAAAAATTGGCTTTTGCACCACGATAACGCCCCTGCTCACTTTTTGGCCAAAAACAACACACTAATGATGCCGCAGCCACCGTATTCCCCAGATCTGGCCCCCTGTGACTTTTTCTTGTTTCCTAAACTGAAGAGGCCCATTAAAGGACGACGTTACGCTACGCTTGACGAGATAAAGACGGCATCGAAGGAGGAGCTGAACAAGATTAAAAAAAATGATTTTTTGAAGTGCTTCGAAGATTGAAAAAACCGTTGGCACAAGTGTATAATATCTCATGGGGATTACTTTGAAGGAGACAAAATAGATCTTCATGAATAAATAAATAATTTTTGAAAAAAAACAAAATTCGCGATATTTTTTGAACACACCTCGTATATGCTTCAAAGTAGGTAAGTATTTATGTGCACCTAACAACTATGAAAATCAACAAAGGTGACAAATGCGTAAAATTGCACTTAGATGGCTTTGTCGTATCACCAACGATATATTTATGCGTTAATATGATTATGGGCCGCTATTTACATTTTTTTAGTGCATACAGTTCTTTTTAAACTAATCATTATTTGCATTTACATTCTTTTATTTTATACCGCCCGTTGAATAATATATACTGGTATTTGAAACTTTGTACTCGTTACTTATACAATTTTTTAAATACAACTCTTTTAATTTTATGGAACTGCCCCTACACTTTGAAATATTTTTGGCTGATGTTGTTAGACACCGTTCATTAAATTTTGTAAATGCATTCTTTTCTCATTCTCTTTATATATTTTTCTGTCAAATGAATATAGTTTCGTGTACGGTTTTATACACTTTAATACCAAATAACATTTCCGTATGCCGTGTATCACAACGAGAAATAGACAATAAAATGAATTGTTAAGTAAACTCGAAAGGGGTAAGAAACTGCCGCGTGGGTGCAAACGTCTTCTTATGTAGACCTCACAGGGTTGCCCTCTTTCCAAGTTTGGTTTAGAGGCTTTTACGCAAAGGGATCATAGACCCATGAAGATAGGCCTGGTCATCAGGACTTCGTCCGGTTAAGAGGGTGCGTAGGGGCACCAACTCCACTCGGTTCTGCATTTTGTATATTAGCCAACTTCCCCGTTGAAAATTGAAGGATGTGTTGTGTCATCAGTAGGTTAGGCAGGAAGTAATAAGACCCCTTTCAGTTTCCGTCAAGCCGGTTTTTCTTTGAAATCGTGCGCTTGAAAATAATTTTGTATTGTAGACTTTGCGCTGGCGGAAAGAACTCGCCCCATGACACCACAGAAAGCTAACTGCCAGCACGCGTATGCGTTGTCGGGCAAGGTCATTCCAACGCAGCTCATAATCTTAGTTCACTGAGGCAGTCAATATCGCTGCTGTCCCCCACGGGCTCCTAAGACATTTAAATTCCACTACAATTTCACGCTTCTAGTCTATGTATGTAGTTTGCCAGAAAACTTGCTGTGACATACGGACGGCCATGCAGGACACGATATTAGGATAGGACGGTATTGTAAAATTGTTTTACAATACCCTATATCTCGAGTTCTGCTATAGATATTGACCTCAAATTAAAAACAAAGATTTTTGAGACTTGAACCATTTTATTTATAAAAATCCAAGTTTTCCAGCCCAAACCTTAGGAAATTCATTAACACTAGAGTTGTCATCATTTTGATATGATTGCAGTTCCTCCAGAATTTCGGTGTCCAATTTGAAATCAGAACAAAAACCAATTTTTAAGGAAATAAATTCGTTCTTTTATCTCACCAAACATTTTTCAGAATCTTATCATGTTCCATTTCATCTAACCAAAACGACCACCCGTTTCAAAGAGTGAACCTCTTTGTTTTAAATTTATGTCTTCCGCAATCATTGCTCAACATTCTCTCTTCTATTTATTATTCCACATGCATGTCTACGCATTCTAAAAAATTTATCTGAGGCATGGATTTTCCTTGCTTGCCTCAGAAATGAAGAAACGACACATGAAACGTCGTCAAGCACAAGCTACTTTGCATAGAAACCCTCCACCTTCACCCATTATGTCACAGCAACAGCGCCCGCGCCCACACCCACATTCGCCTCCCAATCTATGCTGGGGGAATGAATTCCGTTGAATTTCCTATCGTTACCTTTCATTCATCATCGTGTGGCACGTGAACGGGTTGTTATACAATAATAATTTGTTAGAGGCCAGGGACGACTAAGGCACTTGCTCGAGGTTCCTCCTGTTGGGGTAAGAGGACATAAGACGCCATGCCGGCTGCCCATACCTTTGTTGGATGCCGGCATTCAGCTACAGCTGCGACTAACTGCACGTTCGTGTGTCATTAGAACAAACCTCACGTAATCAATATTTAATTCCAAACGACGGCTAATCATTGCTTTATAATCGCTCTTAGATCGATTGCAAGGAATAATCCCATGGTGTCGGATGTAATCTTAAACGGTGGATTATTCAACTCAGGTTGAAGGCGGAAGAAAGTATTGAGACAGAGAAAATACTAAAACCTTAACAAACCATTGTAGGATTAAACCCTGGTAATGACTTTTGAAGAGTTCGTTTAAAAATTTTTATTTTGCACATGAGCTTGTATATGTTTCTATACATATATTAACTGTCTTCCCAACATAATCGTGTAAGACCAGTTATATGAGCCTCCTCAAACCTTCCCCAAACTCAAACTTCTTCAACACAGCAATTGAAGGCTATTGTCCTCTTTGAATTCGAATCGGAGCATGATGTTCCTTTGCAGAGTAATAATGGAGCCATTATTATTAATTCATTCTTTGTATCGGTCATTGAATTCATGTCCGTCCGATGAAGAATCAATCTGGTTGGAAAAGCCGATTATGCTTTCTGGCATTCGAACGTGCAAATGGTAACAATGACTGGGAAATCTTTGGTTTGCAAATGACTCTCAAGTTTTCAGTTGAATTTTGAAGGTAAAATGATTTATGCAATACTTTTCAGCTGTGTAATGCTAAGTCGATGCGATTATCATTGTAGAGTGTGAATTTATAATGGAATGGCCGAGAAGATTCAAGAGTAATTATATATGAAATTATAAAAAGTAATTTAGAAAATTGTTCAATGCCATACATATATGCAAATCTATTATGCTTTTCAATAACAAGAAAGATTTAATTCAACTTAAAAGCAATGAAGACCATGAAACAGAAATCGACGCTAAATAAGTCTGTTCGTTTTATTTAGATTTTGTTGAAATAATGCAAGACATTAATTATAAAAACAAAAAGAAATATATGTTTCCAAAACTACTTTTAAGCAATAGTATTATTCTGATTCAAGTTGCGTTTTCCTTGAAGGCACCAACAATGGAGTTTTGCATATTCATAGAATATAGTTTGCATATTGAGGTGAAATTTCAACTTTATGTCTATCTTTTAGGTCGTCACAATCAATTCGTTTTGGGATATTGTGATTGTAGATTAAAATGAAACCGAAAAGGGCCTGAAACCGGAGGTAAACTAGAGTAAAATCACCTAAGTTGACTTGTGTAAATTTCGTTTCTTAGGCAAAATACTATATAACTTCAGGCAAATCATACGAGATGAACTTAGGCCAAATTAACAAGAAAATTGTGTAAATTATATATACGAGGTGTGTTCAAAAAGTATCGCGAATTTTGAATTACGTATATTCGAATTTCGATTTTTTTGTGGCGTTGTGTTGGTACTCAAGTCTGTCACTTATGCCGACAAGCTCAGCCATTTTGAATGTTCACTTAATTGGTGATAGCTGCTTTACTTGCACGTGTTTTCAATCGTCTTCGATTTTTACTTATTCAAAAAAATGGATCAAAGAACGTGTATCAAATTTTGTGTGAAAAACGAAATTAAGTGCGCAGATGCATTCCGAATGTTGACTGTGGCATACGGAGAAGCTACCTTGGACCAAAGCAACGTTTATCGGTGGTACAAAATGTTTTTTGAAGGCCGAGAAGATGTGAACGACGAAGAGCGTGCCGGACGCCCGAGCACTTCAACAACAGACGAAAAAATTAATGTAGTGGAGAAAATGGTATTGGCCAATCGTCGAATCACCGTTAGAGAAGTTGCTGAGGACCTAAACATATCGATTGGCTCGTGCCATTCGATTTTTATCAACGATTTGGGCATGAGACGGGTCGCCGCGAAATTCGTACCAAAATTGCTCAATTGCGACCAAAAACAGCAACGCATGAACATTGCTAATGAGATGTTAAACTCTGTCCGCGACGAACCAAATTTGCTCCAGAGGGTCATAAGTGGTGACGAATCGTGGGTTTATGGTTATGACGCGGAAACCAAAGCTCAATCATCTCAATGGAAGCTGCCGTATGAACCAAGACCGAAAAAAGCGCGCCAAGTTCGGTCGAATGTGAAAGTTTTGCTGACAGTTTTCTTCGATTGCAGGGGCGTGGTGCATCATGAGGAATATTACCTGCAAGTTATGCGCAATTTGCGCGAAGCAATCCGCCAGAAACGCCCGGATTTGTGGGAGAACAAAAATTGACTTTTGCACCACGATAACGCCCCTGCTCACACATCGTTGCTTGTGCGCGACTTTTTGGCCAAAAACAACACACTAATGATGCCGCAACCACCGTATTCCCCAGGTCTGGCCCCCTGTGACTTTTTCTTGTTTCCTAAACTGAAGAGGCCCATGAAAGGACGACGTTACGCTACGCTTGACGAGATAAAGACGGCATCGTAGGAGGAGCTGAACAAGATTTAAAAAAATGATTTTTTGAAGTGCTTCGAAGATCGGAAAAACCGTTGGCACAAGTGTATAATATCTCATGGGGATTACTTTGAAGGGGACAAAATAGATATTCATGAATAAATAAATAATTTTTGAAAAAAAACAAAATTCGCGATATTTTTTGAACACACCTCGTATGTATTATAGATGAGTGAAATTTTTAAGTGGTCATTTATTTCTATTAGTATGCACAAACAATTCACGCTCTACGTGGAATCCTTGCTGAAAATAAACATAAATATGTACGATCCGGAAATCTCAGATCTTCTTTCGAAATACCTCCGGTATTATTTGAAAAGCTGATGTTTGAGAACTAACTTAAACTGGAATTGAAAGGATGCCAGATCAAGGCAAACTGCGAACTAACGGACAGGTTCATGATAGAATCAGGCTTAAAACAAGGGGATGAGCTGGCCCCAATGCTCTATAATTTAGCGCTAGAACACGTCATCATGAAGATGTCAGCTGAAACCTCTGGTGCACTAATGTTCACGTTCACAGAATTAGTAGCATGTGCTGATGATGTCGATATTATGGCACGATCAATCTCAGATACCAAAGGAGCGTTTCTGAGTCCAGAATATGAAGCAAACCAAATTGGCCTATGAGTTAAGGAAATAAAAACTAAATTCATGATTGAAACGAGGAAGATCACCGTAGTCCGACAAAACCTAACTATTAGAGACTAAAACCTTGAAAGTGAGGATAACATCTTCTACCGTGGAGCCAACCTGAATAGAAAAGGCGCCGAAAAGGACGAGATTAGACACCGCATAAACGCCTCAAAGCATATTAAACCGTACTCGCATTCTAAGGTCCAGAGTTATGCACAGGCAGAATAAGCTTTGTAGGGTAAACGCGGGAGAGTTGCCGCATGTTTTCAAAATTACAAGCTTGAATGTGCGTAGATTATAAATATAAAACAATAAATATCTTTTGTGTGGTCTAAACATGAAAAAAAATTATTTTCAATTTCAATACAAAGCGGCCTTTCTACTCGACCCCCAGTATAGACGCCGCATCAAAATGGTGGAGACACCGCATCTATTTCTTTGAGGATTCTCTTCGCTTTTCGAAGTATTCTTTCCTTTGGCATGTGTTACACTTGCTGTCGTACATCGTACACGTTGAATGTAGCCAATTTTTTCATTTTACGCAGCACAGCCAATCAGCACGTTTGGTTGTCGATGAGTACCGTTCGTAGCACTCTACACAAAGACAATCGCCACCGTTTTCTTTATTGTTTAAGACTAAAGATTGATCAGCACTATCGCTCCAGTTTTCCTCACTTGATTGTACAACCGTTTTCTTATGTTTTGCCGTTTTTTATCCAGCGCATCATTTTTGTCCCTTCCTTGATGATTTCTTTCTTATTTTTTATTATTTGAGGCGAATTCAAGACAGTAGCTCCTTGCTTCGATCTTTTCTATAAGGGTGTCGGCATAATGGGAATGGGTTATACTTCATGCAAATATTTAGTGGGATCTCTGACTGCAGTGCGTGAGTTCTCTTTGAATTCTCATTTATCTCATTGCTTGCACATATGTTAAATATTCTGGCTCTGCAACAAGAACAAGCTGCACTGGAGTAATCGAGCGTACGGAAGCTGGTACTGCAGAAACAACATCTCCATCTGTTGAGACAACACCTCCAGCTTGCAACAATGTTGTTTCAACAGTTCCAGATTTCAACGTTGAGAAAAAATGACCTGGTATCGCATTCGGGTCAAATGGGTTAATACCCGTTGCTCGGTATCTACTCTCAGCATTCCCAAAGCAAGCGGCTTTAAGCCACGCTTTGCCAATGACTTCACCAACTTGGTATCTAGTAAAATTTCGGCTACTATGATTCCGCATCTACGTTTGCGCTTCCTGATTAAAGTAGGCTTTAAGTGGCCGAAAAAAACTCTTTATCTAAAGGCTGAAGAGCATGTGTGCAATGGCTAAGTAGAATAATGTCATTATCGTCAGCAACTTGGGAGCATTACTACGTCGGAGCAATGAGAGGTCTAAGATTAGTAAACACTTTCCGATTGTTTTATGCGGTGTGAACTCAACCAACGTAGAAAAAGGTCCGAATTAATTAATGATGATTTTTTTTTCATATATGCGTTGGACATGCTGGTAGACCATCAGAAAGTTCCGGCTTTCTGTTGACACCTTTAAAAATCAACACAGTTGAAATCAAGCTACCTTTTGCGGTACAGCACGCAACTACGGTGTCAATCGCCCCTCGTTTTTCGTAGTAAGTAAATCAACGTCCTTATTTCCTGTTGACATTATAACTTTTCCAGGTTTATTTCATACATATTAAATATACGGGAGGGCCTTTCCAAGAGAGCATTTCTTTTGGCTCTAGAGAGCGAAAGTCCTTCCGCCTGCCGAAGTGATAGTTCAGGATTCCTCTCTTAAAAAAGACTACAACCAGGCCATTGCTGTACGTTCACAAAACTTGTGTCGAATATTTAGCTTTTCGGCGAATTTGTAGGCAATGGCTCTGACAGTTTTCCTGTCTGGAGTAAATCCAGAGGCTGATAGCCGTTCAATATGTTCCACAAATCGTTTTTTATTTGCTTTTGAAATTAAGATAAGTTGGAAATTCACAAAAAAAAGGTTTTATATCAATTCAATAAAAACAGTTAAACTTGCCTTGAGGCCTAAGACTATCTTTCTCCATTTTGCCTGATATGATTCTACGGTTTAATATTCGAGCTCATACATGAAAGCGGCGTTGAGCTTCTTTTTTGCTAATTTCACCCGATTTAACTTTAAGGACCGTCTCACGGAGTTGGTCTTCGGTCCAAATTGCTCTGGTTATTGCGGTTGATGACCTTTTATATAGACGGTGCATTCTTTTGAATGAGTCAGACTTAATACCTCTGAACAAAACGATAAAAAATTATTGGTTCATACTTAAATATGGTCCGTCCAATTTGAAGGGAGAGACGCCTCATGTGCGGCATCTATAACAAAATATGAAACGCCATCCATCCTTTTTAGTTGGTACAGATGCCATATGGTTTTTCAAAAAACAAAAAAATATGTAATACAGGGTTTTCCAATGAGAGGTGTTATTTTGTTATTAAAAGAAAAATGCCATTTTTTAATATAAATGATCGAATGTTTTTTTCATTATAAAGAAGAAGGTATGCTGTTAATAGTGGAAAATAACATCAGGCAAATTACCACCACGACCACGCTTACAGGAGCATATCCTTTACATGACATTTTCCATAACCAAATCGAAAAGCAGTTGCCCTATGTCCTCGCTAGCCTCACGAATCCCATCTTTGAGGTCTTAAATCCACGCTGGGCTATTGGCGTAGCCCTTTTCTTTCACGTGGCCCCAAAGGAAGAAGTCGCAAGGTGTTAAATCACAAGATCTCGGTGGCCAATTGTGGTCACCTCTTCAAGAGATAACACGGTCCTGAAACTTTTCCCTAAAAGATCAATGGTTTCGTTGCTTATGTGGCACGTAGCGCCGTCTTGTTGAAAGCAAACGTTGTCCAGATCAATACCATTCAATCCCGGCCATAAAAAAACATTAATCATCTCTCGATAGCGCAATCCATTCACCGTAACTGTTGCTCCAGCCTCATTTTCGAAAAAGTAAGGTCCAATGACTTCGCCGGACCATAAACCGCACCAAACAGTCACACGTCGAGGACAGAGAGGCTTTTCAACAATTACTCTTGGGTTTTCCGAGCCCCAGATGCGACAATTTTGCTTGCTGACGAAGCCACCGAGGTGGGAATGGGCCTCATCACTCAAGATGATTTTTCAATGGAATTCCGGATGATTTTCGCGCATTTCAAGTACTCAACTAGCAAAGACACGACGTTGTTGATGATCAATCGGTTTGATTTCTTGTGTTAACTGAGCTTTATAAGCCTCAAGACCCAAATCTTCATGCAAAATACGGTGTAAAGACGTTTGTAGAATGCCTAATTTTAACGAATGACGAGGAATGGACAAACCTTGGTTTTCTTCAACACTTTCGGCTGCAGCAGCAATATTCTGGGTTGTTCTTGAGTTACGTGCACGGGTTTTATTCTTCACATCACTAAGTTGTCCCAACAGCTCGAATTTTTCCACCAATTTCTGTATTGCGGTCCGTCAAGGTGCTTCACGACGACCCAAAAATGTTCGAGTTTTACGAACCGTCTCTGCCAAATTTTCACCATTTTTAGAGTGAATTTTAAAATTTTCAATGCGTTGTTGGAGCATGTATCGTTCCATTTTTATTAAGGGCGTAGTTTTTACTAGTCGAATGTCAAAAAATGACATCTACCGAAATAGCGGGCTATTCAGAATAACACCTCTTATTGGAAACCCCTTTAGATTCAGATCTAACCTTATATGTTCACAACAGCGCCAAATTATTCCTAAAAGCAGTAACTGCACAAAAAACTTCTGCGAACGGTGCAAATTCGCAAAGAAAACAGACGCATTAAGAAACTTTCAAGGGCAAATTTCAGATACGCAGAACTAGAATAGCATTTTCCGATTCACCGATTGCACTGGCTAAATGGTTAACACACGACTTCACTAAGATGGTGACGTTTGCATACTATTTGGAGTTAATGGCGCTGAATATGGTTTTGGTGAGATTTCAGAGCACGTGCCGCATCTCTCCAGGCATGGCATCTCACCCTCATTTACCCTATTTATCAAACCTGTCTTGTTATATGGAAGTGAAACATGGACCTAGACGAGCGAATCCGAAAAGGCAGTGGAAATCTTTGAACGCAAAGTGCTCCGGAAAATCTACGGCCTAGTGAAACAAGGAACACAGTGGAGACTACGTTACAACGATGAGTTGTATGAACTGTTTGACGAACCACCTGTATCTGCCTGCGTAATAATAATAATAATAATAATAATAATAATCCATCGCACAACAGTCCAAATCCGAACCTTGGCGTTGAGATTTATTGTTAGGGTATCTCATTCCATGACCGTAACGGAATTCGATGTGATATGGTCAATATCACGCTGCGTCTGTGTAAAGTTACGCAAATCGCAATGGGCGGGCCATGTAGAAAGAATGGCAGAAAACCGGCTACCAAAAGAACATTCAAGGGTAGAGCACGAAGTGGACGTCTAGCAGAAAGACCGATTACTGGATGAGAAGACACGATAGAAGCTGACAGCAGTTTTTTGCTGCAAGTGATCAATGGACGAACGAGGTCGCGGAACCGTGATGATTAGAGGAAATTAATCCTGGAAGCCGCCAAGGCCTAGATGGGCTTTCGCGCCCTAGATGATGATGAACCACGCTGAAATTCTTATTCTCTCGCTAAAACTCGTCAATTGGTATCATCAATCGATGCGCCCATAAGTTGACGTCTAATAAGAATATGGACACTTATTTTTGTTTCAATGCAGTTCACTTCCAATTTGAATTAGTTTTCAAATACATAGCTAAGACCGATGATCGAAAATAAAAGCGCTTTAAGCTTATGAATTATATATTCAATGAATTTTCTCTGGACTGATTTGAATGACGTATTTTAGCTATGCAAAATTCGGCAATCGTCATCTTTACCGATGTAAATAAATTAATGGAAAAAATTTAATGAAAAGATTAATAGAAGGTGACCCTGAAGAGAACCTTTTGAAACTCAAAAAAAAATATACCAACAACATGAAGACCTGCGCAATATTAACTTGACGCGCGGTCAAAACGAAATACGAAAAGTGAAATTGGAAGGGAAGAACTGCATCATGTCTTGAGCGATAGAGTAAGAGTAGCACAGATATCGACTCGGAGTGTAGAACTAATTGAAATATATTTATAAAAACTGAAAAGAATAAATATACGCCGAGAGTTTGTTGCGTCAGATGGATCCCCCACCTTGAGAACATTAGTAAATACAATTAAGCAACTTTACCACTCTCAAGATTTACGAGTACATTCTGAGGAATCTGCGTCTGCCCATGTGCTTTTGTAGCCATCAGCCTCTCAACATCTTGAAAGGTCCACTGTTGTACTTGGTTGGCATTTGCTTCTTGCCCAAAGGCTTCTTAAATCTAGTCTCCAAAAATGTAGCTTTAGCGCTGATTTTGGATGTTTCCAACAAACTGAATCTCCTTGAGATAATGTCTTCAAGGTCTTTTTGCATTTGTTTGCCTATTGCTGTTATGGGGTTTATGTTGTTGAGGGCGTGTTGGAGACTGGGAATTAAAAGAATGATCATAGATATTGTTATGTATGTTTCACCGGATAACTCAGTCGTCAGTTTTTCCATAGGAATGAGTATAGTTACACATTCTTGAAGCACGGTCCAGTCATCAGACAACAAAAGAGGAAGTGTACCTGATAGATTAGATATAGCTGCCGATAAACGAAGCTTAATCTCTTGCAATCTTTCCATCATTAAAAGACAAGAGTTTCATCCAGATGGAACTTTTTGCTTAACTTTCAGTAAAGGGAGGTTCATTTGTTGCTGCATTCTTGCCAATTTATCCGGCGCTGTTGTTCTCCGTTTCAAGTGAGCCACGATAGTTTAACATTTCTCGACCAATTCCTGGTTGCTTCTTTCGCCGTCCTTTTCCTTACCAACCTTTAGTAAGTCTATGACACTCAGATTGAGCGTATATGCCACACAGGGGACATGATGCTTTTTAAAGGGGTCGGAACTGCATTTTTCATATTGGAAGTGTTATCGGTGACAACAGTGACTACTCTGTCGAATAAGCCCCAATTTTCGAAAATTTCACATAGTGGTCTGGCCAAATTTCCCCCTGAATGTCGATCAACTAGTTGTTTGTTTCCCAACGACATGCTTTTCATTTCACAACCTTTTATGTAATGGCCGCTAACAGCTAAAAATGACTTAGTGGAACAGGACGGCCATATGTCTGTTGTTATCGCCAAATGCGCAGATTCGGTTAACTTATCATGACCTTTTGCCAACATGGTATGGCACATGGTTGGGGTTAAGGAATTCATAATTTTTCGCCGGCTCAGGGGTTTGTAAAGCGGGTTTAATTTTTTTGAGTATTTTAAGAATCCTTTGTTCTCAACTATAGATATTGGCTGAAAATCACTTACTATCCTTTCCATTAAAATTTCATCAATCTCAGCATATTCTGATTCAGTAATACTGCTATCTTTTGTACTTCCATACAGTTTAAGCTGGCGTTTTCGTTTTATTGCCGGTTTTGTTTCTACAGGAGCACAAGCATTATTTCTGGCAGATGACGTAGATGCTGATGGCAATGATACAGACACATGATTTGCTTCACGTGGACAATCAGCATCATTGTATGGTACGGTGTGGCTTTCGTGAAGCTCTGAAGGTTTTATCAACAAAGTAGGATGCAATCTTTTCAGAAGCTCACCAAGATTGCTTGTGTTGCCAAAAAATTTTAAAATTTTCTGACACTTACTGCATATAACTGTGCCATCGTCTCTTTTTTGAAAAAAACCCCAAACTAAAGACCGTTTTACACCGTGCTTTGAAATTGCAAAATCGAACACAATTCAACAGTCAGAATAGCCTACACAATGCGGTATTGTAATAGCTAACACGAACTGTGACTGAGACCTACACGACAAACTTTCAAAGATAAAACGGAAATGACTGACTTCTAGTGAAAAAAACGACAACCATGTGTAGGGTAGTCTCGTCCAAGAGTACGCACTTGGCATACCTTGTTCAATAAAACGGTGGAATGGGTTTGAATTTGTTTTATTTTTAAATTTTTAATAAGTTTATACTTAAGTATAACAGTAAAAAAAAAAAAACTTACTGGTCCATATAACAAAACATTGCTCCACATAGCCTTTATCAGCGCTTCTATAAAGGAATATCTCTCAATCAAACAGAAAACAGGAATATGATTGCAATAGAGAAGTAGAAGAAATCGACGCGGTCGAATGATCATTCAATTGTCATATCATTCGATTATTACAATCTCTCGATTACTAATTCGATAATCAAAATCTCTCGATTGTGCCCATCCCTAATTAGCATACAAATTGGCCAAGAAATACCTGCAAAGACTTTAACAGCAGTAAGGCCAGCTGTTAGTAAGATCTGGTGGATGACGTGAACAGAGTTCCATAGGATTTGGCCTTTAAGCAATTTACGAGGAAGCTTTGTGCTCACTTGATATCATATTAATTTGAAGCAGAAGACGGATGAGACAGTGTTGTTTCTTCACCTTCAGCAACCTTTACGTATTGATGCCGTCTAACATACGATGAAACATCAGTGGAATGCCCACTTTCACAACGCTGCTCAGTACATTCAACACTTACCAGCATGAAGCGATTTTTTTGGAATACTGGAAGATATTGAAGCTCGTGGTGTTTAGCAACGGACAGAGAAGTCTCTTGTTTCACTTTCTGCATACCGTTATGACTGCTAGACGCGGTTGGGAACGTGCTCGATGCATTAGCTGTATAGCTTCAGAGTAGGTTGCTCTACCATCGATGCGATTGTGGAAATAGTGAGTGCGGTCTGATGGGCGAAGACACACTGCAGTTTACCCGAGAGATACCTTCAGCTCCGCTAGATGGGCAGATATCCTGGAAACGATAGGAAACCTTTTTTAAATTCTCGAATATCTGATGCGGATTCTGAAGGGCTAACTGAAGAACCGGAGCTTGCTGTACGACAGGAAGAAAGATCGGTGGGGGATGAAAGTTACACCGGGTATTGCTCTAGGCTCTATACTTGGTCCCGACATTTGAAACATCTCGTGCAATGGGCTACTGAGACTTGAGTTGCCGGATGAGTCGCGATTAATAGGCTGTGGATGAAACGCTATCGACGAAGACAGTGCATCAGTACTCGGTTTCAAAAGTTGGAGCACCTGGTCGATGGGCCGAGATAAATGGAGGCATTGTCTGCGGGAAGCCAAGCCATGTGAGAGAATGTAGCGATAAAACGACGACAATGACTCAGTAACGAGCTACACTAGAAGCTGCTGCTCGCGGGGAGAGACAATGATCACTCAACGATTGGCAACAACCCGTGGCCAGTGACAGGTAAAGGTAGACCGGCGCTTTAACTTTGATCTGAGGCGATGGCTGATTCAAGGGCATGGTGAGTGATTTCAAACTGACCCAGATCTTGAGCAGGCATGGATGTTTTCGGTCTTACTGACACAAGATTGGGAACATAAGTCACGATCTTCCGATCGCGTGATTTTTGTTTTTCTGTCTACTCAACAAAGAGTCAGATAGTCTAATAGCCAGGTCATGGATGCACACGCCAACGAAGCTAACGATTAAGCCCTTTAAGGGCCTTAGAGTAGTGACACTTATGTTAAAATTCACGGCATAACTAAGCATCATCTTGTGAATCTTTTCTTAGGTCATCTGAGTATTTCTAATAGTTACTTGTTTATATAACAGGCCAATTGAAAAGTCCTCGGTCAAATGAGGCCGTTTTTAACGATTTGATCCTTCAAACCATCCAATAACGCTATATAATAATCGCTGTTGATGGTCTGGCCATTTTGGAGGTAATACTGGTCTACATCAAAATTGCCTTTTACATGAAAATATACTATATTGATTGTATTTCACTCGCTGCACATAAATATACAAATTAAAATTCATAGTTAGCTCTTATTGTGCATTTATGCCATATAAATATAATAGCGGGTAGCGCGACAGATTTATCACATTAATAATGATAGCTCAAAATATTTATTGGTTACCCGCGGAAATTTTATTATTTCACATTTGTTTGTTGCGTTTAACGCTGACTGTGTTTTGTTCAACAGTTAAAACGTGAAATTGTTACCGTTTTTTGACATTTTTAGTGAAAAATTTACAGTTTTCGTTATGTCGCGTAAATGTGTTAATAGTGCAGACAATTTATGGTACATTTGTGGTAAGGTTACCCTTACTAACCAAAGATGCTCAATAACACAACGTTTAGAAACTGCTTACTTCCATTATTTTGGAATTAAAATTAAAAACCACGACAAATCGTGGGTACAACATTTTAGTTGCACAACTTGCTCCACAAATCTGATTAAGTGGCCAAACAAAAAAAAACTTTCATTGCCTTTTGGTGTACCAATGATGTGGAGGAAACCTACCAATCATGCGAATGACTGTTACTTTTGCTTGACTCCACCCATCCAGCACGGTATATCACGAAAAAAGAAACGAAGCGTAGTATACCCTGACGTAGCCTCTGTATCGCGACCTGTACCACGCGGAATCGATTTACCTGTTCCTCGACCTCGCGAAGAATACCAGCAAGATTCTGAAGAAGCGATTAATTCAATGGAAGTTGACTACAATGAGCCTACAACTTCACAATCGTCACAGTTTGTAGGTGATAATATTGTTTGTGACGCACCTCATAGAATTTCGCAAGATCAACTCAGCGACCTTATACGAGATTTAAATTTGCCAAAAGATAAAGCGAAATCACTAGGATCGAGACTTAAGCAATGGAATTTGCTGCAACCGGATGTCAAAATCAGTTTATACAGATATCGTCAGAAGAACTTGATACCCTATTTCAAATCCGAAAACCAGCTTGCATTCTGTAATAACGTAAATGGCTTGATGAACGCTTTGAACATTGAATACTATCCACAGGAATGGCGGCTGTTTATAGACTCCTCAAAATTGAGTTTAAAAGCTGTTCTTCTCCATACTGGTAACACACAACCATCGATTCCGTTATGCCAAGCTGTGCATACTAAAGAAACATACGAAAATATGAAATTAATTTTAGATGCAATATCATACTCAGAGCTCGAATTTGTGGTGATCTAAAAGTCATAGCAATGGTGTTGGGTTTACAAATGGGCTATACCAAGTATTGTTGTTTTTTGTGTGAGTGGGATAGTCGGGCTAGATCTTTACATTACATTAAAAAAAGATTGGAATCCTAGACTAAGCCTGAATCCTGGAGAAAAGAACGTCAAGCACCTTCCTCTAGTTGATTCCCAAAAAATTCTTCTACCACCTTTACATATCAAATTGAGACTAATGAAAAACTTTGTGAAGGCTCATCAACAAAGATGGACCAGCATTCAAATACCTGCGAAGTAAATTTCCACGTACAAGCGACGCCAAAATTAAAGAAGGAATCTTTATCGGACCTCAAATAAGAGACATTCTAAAGGACCAAAACTTTGATTCAGTTTTACAGGGCTTTGAAAAAGAAGCATGGGAATCTTTTAGAGCAGTCGTTCATGGTTTTTTGGGCAATAAGAGAAATGAAAATTATGTTGAACTTGTGAACAATCTCCTTCAAAAGTATCAACAGTTGGGTTGCAATATGTCCCTAAAAATTCATTTTCTTCACTCTCATCTTGATTTTTTCCCTTCTAACCGCGAAGATGTAAGTGACGAACATGGTAAACGATTCCACCAAGATATCTCGACAATGGAAAAGAGATACAAGGGCCGATGGGATGCGTTAATGTTAGCGGACTACTGCTGGAATTTGAAAAGAGATACCCCTAACAATGATTACAAAAGACAAACGAAAAAGAAGAGAAAATCTTAATTAAATACGTTATTTTTTTTTTAATTGTAATATTTTCAATTTCATATAAGTAAAAAGCAAAAAATAATAGTAAATAATTATTATAGCTTTTTATAAAATGTTTTGTACTTTATCCTGTTACTAAAAGCCAAATTTTGTATATTAGGTATATTTCCCAAATAAGAGCTAATTAAAAAAAAACATATTCATGTTTTCCTATTCAGTAATCTCAAAGCAATATAAAAATAAAGTATTCAATTGAAAGGCACACAAAAATTTACATTTTGTAGACCAGTGTAATCAATGAATATTATACGTTGCGCATCCCAGAATACTGATGCCATCACCTTGCCAGCTGATTGTTGTGCTTTTTCTCGTTTTGGATTCGGTTCATCGTGTGTAGTCCACTCAGCTGACTGTCGATTGGACTCCGGAGTGAAATGAAGGAGCCATGTTTCATACATTGTCACATATCGACGCAAAAATTCAGATTTATTGCGCTTAAACACTGCTCAGAATCATTAACACTTTGTTGCTTTTGGTCGATTGTGAGCTCGCGCGGCACCCATTTTGCACACAGCTTTCTCATGTACAAATATTCGTGATTGATATGATGTACACGTTCAGATGATATCTTCACAATGTTTGCTATCTCGATCAACCACTTTACGGTCATTCAAAATTATTTTGTGAACTTTTTTGACGTTTTCGTCGGTGGCAGCCTCTTTTGGGCGTCCACTGCGTTTGCCGTCTTCGGTACTCATTTCACCACATTTAAACTTAGCATACCAATCAATGATGGTTGATTTTCCTAGTGCAGACCGCGGAAACTCTTCATCAAGCCAAGATTTTGCTTCAACTGTATTTTTTCCGACGAATTTTTTTTCCATCTTTTTTCAAATAACAAAAGTAGCTGCACTCACAACGCAATATCTCACAAACTGATGATCGGACTGCTGTCAAACTTTGACACGTATCGTTTGAAGGTTGGTACTAACTAAAAATCATATGGATTTAATACTAGCACCGCCATCTGTGTATCACACCGGGGACTTTTCAATTGGCCTATTATATTAAAAAGTAAGTTGAACCGATTTATCAACGAATAATATTGCGCCACCAAAAAATATCAGCTACGTAACAGGTTATAATTTCGATGGATTATTTACGAGTATTTTAAAAAATTAAAAAATCTTCAAATTTGGTAGCAAGTTTTATTTCTTTTGAGGCTTGTACAAATGTTTCATTTGCTGTCTTTCGTCATTCCTCAAAATGACTAATAACACACATTAATATCCTAGCAAAGCAACATTCATTCATTATCCTTCAACCGCTCAACCAACCCACAATGTTCAAGGCTACTCACTGAAATACATCAAAATCAATAATCTCTCCCTTATTTCAAAACAACAGACGACAGCTTTTGTGCAACATGGAAACAACACAATGCACATCATCGCCGCTATCCTTGGGAGTAATAATGCAGAACAGACTCTGAATGTCATTCTATCCTCCCGGCATCACCAGCATAAAAATGAAGAAAATTAAAAACACTGAAAAACATTGAATAACTCCTCCGAGTTCAGTGTCAGGATCGTCAAGTATATACTCGTACACTCCACCACTCTGGATCGTGTCATTTGTGCTGTCTGTGAACAGGAATAAGAAGTTTATGGGTGGCTGACGATGCGCTTGGCAAAAAAGAAATTTATACTCGAGTATATGGGAAAAACCAAGGATTCATCACACCCAACGACAGTTCTTTTACTACTCCCTCTGTCGCTCACTTCCGAACGTTCCTTACAAACGACTTGGAAAAAGTGTTTAAATCCCGAAGGGGGAAAACTCATAAAATCATTCCTGGTATGCATGCATTGCCGGGTGAACCACCCAGACAGTTGCGACGGGTCGATAATCCCTAGTTGTATATTTTTCGGTGTCCTTGTTAAACACAAACGGAACTGTGTGTGGTTGAAGGGATATCAGATGTGCAGATCAAAATTGGAGCTAACCAAACTCCTGTAACTACATTTTACCTAGGAATCCCGGCATCATGCAGTTCAATGCCTTGCAGATTCGATTGTGGGTGGAGCACGTTTAGGATGCTCGGAATTACCCATTAATATCAAACACTTCATCTCCCGGGTGAAAGGAAATCTGTGCTTAATGGAGACAGATCGACGAGGAGACTGCTGCTGTTTTCGACAATCGACAACAGAATCTGATTGTGACTAAGCATAATGGGGAATTCCCCTAATTTTAATTTTGCCAGCAAACACTTTGTGAAAACTTACAACATTCTTAACACAAGGGTAACAGTTTGAACAAAGGGAAAAAGAAAGGATGAATAGGGAAGAGGGTAAAGTCATGTTGGGAAGCAAATGGGGAGCACTTCCTTTCAAGAAACATCTGTAAAAGAATTACGACCGTCTGGCTGAGAAAATGGGAAACCCAATGCATTACATCGTCTGTACAGTTTTTGGTGTGCTTGGCAAATGAATAAAATATGAATTTACCACGGTTTTCGGTACGTTACAACGAAGATGAGAATTGGTAGGAGAATGATTCCGTTGTGTGTATGGTTGATTTGATAACGGATGGACTTAATGGAGCGAAATTATGAATATTCGTCCTGGTTTTATGTTGACTTTTTAATGTTTTTACTTTGATGGCAAGGAGGCATCGTGTAGCTGATATTTAAATTAGGGGATGAAAATAAACCCCCTAATTTCAGTACCTGCAACACATTGATGCCTTTGTCAGTGAATCATGTTGTGCTATGCTAAATAAGTTTTCAGTGGAACTAATTGTAGAGGGAAGAAATAATGGAGTGAAATGTAGTTATAAAAATATGCTTCAATAAAAAATAAATATGATAAGAAGGAATAAAAATGGTTTTTGGAAAGTCATACAAGAGTCATGTATTATTTATTGATTGAACATTTTATCATATTCTGCCTTTTTTCTTAAAACCTCATACTAAACAATATAGACAGGAAAAAAATGTATAACAACTTCGATTGGAATTCTTGTTGTCACGCGATTATTTGATTGCTATTACGAAACCTTGACATTTATTTTGAATGCTTTTGCCTTGTGCCTTTAAGGAATCTCAGGCAAAAAATGGCATTTAATGTAAAGGACAATTTTTCATATTTTATGAAGGTAATCATAATCAAAAAAAAACTTCAACGTGAGGGACACGTGCACAGCCTACCATAAATGAGAAGGAATGTTTTCAACTTCAAGAACTTTTGAAATTTTTAAATGTTAAATATGTATACAAGACATAAGAAGATTTATAGATGGATCGGATATTGTTTGAAAACGTGGATAAATTTACCTGCGTACATTGCACGCCTTGATTGCATAACAGCTCAAAGTTTTCAGCACGAAAAGAATAATCCAGAACCTTTTTGTGGACAAACAGCAGATAAAGAGTCCACGATGAGTATTCCTGAACCAGATGCACCTGTTAATAATTTTGGGATTTTGATATTTCCTTCAAGAAAGGATTGATTCAGGTAATTTTTATGTTCGAGTTACCTTTAAGAACTACCCAAGCAGATTATAGAGATTATCGCGGTAAGAAAATTTTGAAAGCAATATATTCAAAAAAAAACTTTCTGGGCTGGAAGCATATAGCAGCAAGTAGCCAAAGAGGAGGATGGAAGGCTAGTTTACAATTTTGTAGCAACTGATAAATTATGTGGAATATTCAAGATAATAACTAGATAACATAATATATTCAAGACAATATCTAGATAACATATGTATGTTAAGTTTCATTTTGACTAAAGAAAGTTTCTTCTTCGGGAGCTAAAACTTGATATTTAAGACAATCATTTTCGGTTCAAAATCGAACTTGCGATATAAAAAGCACTTTTAGAAAATACAAAACTGGCTTCAATTTGCTCTAGGGAGGATAAAATAAAATTTAAGGAAACTGTGCCAAATCAGTTGTTCTCCATTTCATTCACGGTGGTTGTCGTGTTTTTAACTTTATTTTATTTCCTTAAACTTTATTTTTATTTGTGTTTTATATTTCACGATTCTTAGAAGCAGAATATTGGGTATAATTGATAAGAAAAGATTGTTTTCTATTTGTGATATTGGATTCAATCTCGAAAGTGACCTTTCCCATACTAACTAAGTCAATTAATGAAATGACAGCTTTAGATTCTTGATTAAAATTTTATAGCGTTAAAAACAACAATCCTTTCAATGATAATCATTTAAAAGCCTAGTTAAGTAGTCATCTCAGGAAAACTATAATCGCTTTAAGCTAGACTATCCTTTCCTGGTTATGATTAGTTTATTCATTCAATTTTGTTTCTACCACAAACCAGATATTTCAAAAAGCTTATATTCCTGCATTACTGTTCTTAACCTCAAAGCATCAGCCTCAAGAAAAGCTCACTGAGAGGCCACACATATTAAAAATCTATCCATTTAAACATATCCCCAATTTAATAATATCTTTCAATTACAGACATTCAATGTTTGCGAAGCATTTCTAATATAAGACTCTTTTCTTCTATTTCTTCACTGCGTTTATTCGTATCTTCATTGCTTAAGGACAAATTTTTAAAAGAAAATAATTCTTTCAGTTTTCACGACAGATGCATCCCTTATTTATCATGTAGTATGCAATGTAAGTTGATATATAGCGAATCATTAATTCACCGGATTTTTCCCTAACAACGATTGATCTAAATATACCGTCAGTCTTAAATATTGAGGAACTGATTGTGTAAATCATCTATCAATCTTACGCAATAAAGCCCCCAAAGATAGAAAACTTTTGAGTTTATTTCATATAAAATTTAGTATTTTTCAATTTTTGAGCAGTAGTGAACCAAATGTTACTGTTAATGTCTCCAGAGTCCGTTAATGGCTGACGATTCTACTCCGAGCCAGTTTCTTCCAATATTTTGTCTATCATATGCCACTCTAAAGATTGAAACCAGGATGTGCATCGATCAGATATGCCAATAAACCGACGCGAAAGCTGAAAAGTTTCTCTTTTAACCGTAAGTATACTTTACCGTTATCAAATTTTCATGTCTTTCTAATCGAACCTAAAACAAACCAAACTAGTTTATCGAAAATAAAACTCATCTACCTACCGCCATTCAAAAGTTATCATCATCATCTATAGCACGATAGTCCAAGCTAGCCCTTGGCCTCCAGGATTAATCTCCACCAATCATCACAGTTCCGCGATCTTATCCCAACAAGGCTCTGCTGTCAGCTTCGATCGTGTCTTCTCATCGAGTCCTCAATCTTCCCGCTCGATATCTACCTTGTGCTCTACCTGTCTATGTTCTTTTGGGTAGCCGGTATTCTTCCATTCTTTCTATATTTAACCCCATTGCAATTTATGTAACTTTACGCAAGAGGAAACAAGTGGATTGTCAACTATTTCAAACAACTCATCGTTGTAACATGGTCTCTACTCTGTTCCTTGTTTCACTGGGCCGTAGATTTTTCGAAGCACTTTGTGTTCAAATACGTTCACTGCCTTTTCGGATTCGCACGTCAGAGTCCATGTTTCACATCCATATATTAGCACAGGTTTGACTAGTGTTTTGTAAAAGCGGAGTTTATTTTGCCTATGCACCACTCTGGATCTTAGAACGGGAAGTACGGAATAATATGCTTAATTTGCGGCGTGTATGTGGCGTGTATGCGGCGTCCAACCTCATCCTTTTCGGCGCCTCTTCTATTCAGGTTGCCTCCAAGGTAGATAAAGTTATCCACACTCTCAAGGCTGTAGTCGCCAACGGTCAGGTTTTTGTCGAACTGGAGTTTCTACCTCGTTTAAGTCATGAATTTAGTTTTAATTTCATTAGCTCGTAGGCCAATTCGGTTTGCTTCAGATTTTAGGCTCAAAAATGCTCCGCCGTCAGCATATGCTACAAACTGGATGGAGTTGAACATTAGTGTAGCCGAAGTTTCAGCTGATGTCGTGTTGATGACATGTTCCAGCGCTATATTAAAGATCATTGGGGCAAGTCCATCCCCTTGTTTTGGGCCTGATTTCTTTGTAAAGCTGACCGTTAGTTCACCGTTTATCTTGACCTGGGAACCTTTGTTTAGCATCGTAACCTTTACCATGTGGACTAGTTTTTTCGGGACGCCAAAGTCAAGCATTATTTTGTACAACGCACTGTCGTCTGCCTGCTTGAAGTCTACAAAGAGTTGGTGAACATCGATATTACATTCTCAGCACTTTTTGAGTACCTGCTTTACTAAGAATATTTGGCATATTGTAGACCGTTTACCTCGAAAGCCTCCCTGATAGCGCGGCTTTAATTTTCTTTCTATGAGCACTTTATAAGACATGCATAGCGGAGTGATGCCTCTATAATTTTCACACTTTAATTTGCCCCCATTTTGTGTACAGGATATATTATACCTTTTCCCCAGTCCTCTGGTAACTGCTCCTTTGCCCATATTCCGCATATTAGTCGATGCAGTAGGTTATTGCCATCTATTCTAGGAGCCTTATTTTTTCTGAGGCCACGTACTATTTCCTGTACTTCGGCTCTAGTTGGTGATGAGACCGGGAGCTCTCGGACCGGGAACTTTGGAACGTTGTGAAAGGCTTCTGGAAATATTGCAGCCATCTGTTTATAATTTCGACTGGTTTGCCTATGATTGCTCCTTATGCACTTTTGCAAAGAATTGTTTGTGGATTGAAGCCGTCATCTCTAATACGCCGAGAAACTATGCCAAAAACCATTCGCATCCCCCCTTTTTTGTTGGACTAATTGCAATACTGCAAGTACTATTCACTCTCATCCATGTGTGCTAATGCACAACTATTATTCCTTCAAACCAGCATTCGAAGGTCAATAAGAATGATTTAAGGAATAAAACGTGTGTGTCGAAATAACGCCATTACGATGACCGACGTATAAACACACTTCCGATGATCTCGATCCAAAATGTACTGCAACGCCAAGTTCGTTGATTTTCGCCTCGAATTTCTGCGCGACGTCGTGTCCTTCGGTCGGCCAACAACCTCACGTTTCACATGCACGCAAATTAGAACCTTATTTTGCGCGATATAACTTATTAGCTCACTACAATGCACTGTCTTCGTCGACAGAGCCGAACCAGCATTTCCTCAGATTTCCCACCAGTCTCCATCCCCAAATTTTTACAAGGAATACGATTGTAGGCAACCATTGCTCTTCCATTCATATGTCTCCAGCCTATTGTAACTTTCGTAATTTTACTATTGTGGAGACTTTTTTTACTATTATTAATGCTTTTATTGACTCTATTAAAAGTAATTCGTCAGCGACGATGGGGCAGCTGACTTGGTTAGAGCTCAACCAAATTGCAGAACTATGCTATCAATGTCTACAATTTAAAGTGATAATTTGCAAGTCTAAACATTTATTGCTACTCTTAGCATAATTAGTATTTGGCCTAAACCATTGTTGCGAATCCGGCCTTGACGGCATTCTTTCGTTCAAAAATTTAAACTTCCATCTTCTTTCGGGCACTCCTACTTTTTATCTTTCTACTTATTTTATAAAAATACTTAATCATTTACCTATTCTTTTACTCCCCATCTTCGTTAATATTTTATTTCCTAACCAATTGTTTTTTAAATACAAAAAATTTAATACCTTTACCTTCCCCATCAACAAAATTTCATTTTTTGCTATACTAACAAATATTCATTCTTCCCTTGCTACTAACAAAATTGTATACCATTGCCCATTACGATAACATTAATGCACGATTAATATTAATGCAAACGTTCAAATGTCCTGCACAATTGAACTTGCCTGTTTGATGAATGAAAGATTTTCGGAAGTTGACTTAGATGATAGCGCGGCGGACCCTCAATCTGGGAGTCTACTGGGATTGAGGGTTCCAGTTCCCCCGGGCGGATGAAATCTTTTTTGTTTCGTCAAATGCAATTGCTTCAGTATGTGTGACGATTTTCATATAACTAAGCGTTATCATGGTTATATGCAAATCACCATACATGCAATTGGGATTGTTGCATTTGGCGAAAGTCAAAAGATGAAAGGAGGAAACGGGATTGAAGTGTATTGAACTTCAATCACGTTACCCCTGTACGGCAGCGGGGAGTTGTAAAAAGGGTTGCGGCATTGGCAGTCAATTTTTTGTGGCGACGGTTAGTTGACGAGGTTCGGGGCGGAAGTTTAGTGCGGTAAAGCGAAACATAAAAGGTACAATTGATGCTGAAATAATTAAAATTTTACTTGTGAATCCATGAATAAATGTCAGTTTTTTGGCGGTCGCTTAGTGAGGGATGAGCAAAAGTAAGTGGCAGAAGAAGAACCAAAACATGCTTGTGAAATGAAAGCAGTGAAATGAGGAAAAATAAAGTACAAATTCACGACGGTTTAAATATGCTTGTAAAAGCTAACCATCAACATTGTGTTGAAAGTAAAATCAAGTGTTGGATAAAAAAATATAATATATAGATAATCAAGTGCCTGGATTACTAAATTATGGAAAACTGAAGAGTGAATTATGAAAATTGAATTAGCGAAAATTTGTCATTTTAAGACTTTATTGGATTGTTAAGAAAGCAAAGTGTTGAATTTTCATCTATTAGCCAGAAGAGACTGGCTAATAGATGAAATGTTAGACAGCGGATGTTGTTAATGAAAGTGATCGTTTCTCGTTCTTTTGATTTGTTTTATATTACATTACATTTCAACATTAATTTTCAGAGGCCCCACGCTTCTATTTTTGTCTTACGCCGAGCGCTCGGAGTTGAGCAAGAAAGGGAGTGAGTATACATTTGAATTTCTTCCTCTATTTTATTTTTTGCCTTTTTGTTTTCGATTATATAAAAACCCCGGGTTAAGCCCCCCTCTGCTAAAAACTGATATCTGGTCCATAGTGCAACATCATCTGGTATATTGCATTCATCTCGCTGTGGCGTTAGTGGGTGAGAAGACAGTAATAGATGCTACTGGTGTTCTGTTTCCAGGCTACAATACATTCAATGACATTGTTCCCCAGGTTGTAGATTGACCTGGGTGCCCTTGACGTTAATTTTTGTTAGTATATGTTGATCAGCGTTATAGTTTGTTGCACGACAACGAGAATATCTAAGCTCAAGTAAATGGTAAAAGAAATTTGGACATAAATGGAGCTTTTACGTCCAAAACGATGAGAATATTTTAAATTTCGATTAAGTACTTTTTACGCAAATCAGATAACAAAGGAGACATACTAGATCAAGTTTGGCTTTAAAAATTAGTCGTGATTACTGATGTTGGAGTGCGGAATACTCCAAAATGCATTCGTGTCAAAAAAAAAAATAAAAAAATTTAGATAATACATTCATTATGCAACAAATTACAAGTAATCCTGGTTGCTTAAAGTAGGGAACTCAATATTTACAATATATGATGTTGGACCGTTTGCTGTTCAAAAAATGAATAACTTGATCACTTGTACTTACGAGTATCATAGCTTCTTGAAAATACATAAATAGCTTACCTGAAAAAAAAGGAAACATATGAGTATATTTAAAATTAAGCATATTTGAAAAAAAAATCAGATAATATATTTGTTATGTATACATATATATATATATATATATATATATATATATATATATATATATATATATATATATATATATATACATTTCCGATTTCAGGTATATTTGGTCAGCAAATACCCGCGGAAAGTTGTAAGAACGATTAAGTAAAGCCTAAAAAATTAATGCCATCTATGAACCCCCACACCCTTCACTTTTACATGCTTAATGTGAAATCGCAATTTTTGATTTCATTTAATTTGGATAAATATGCATTCAAATTCAATCAACATATTTCTTAAATTCATATATCTTGAGACGTAGACTGGAATCGATCTGACATTTACGTATCATAAAACAGAAGTGCTCGTATTGACCTGCAAGATATCGTATCCAGCCCTAAAATAAATCACCTGCATGAAGCACATTCATGCTGTGGCGGTTGTTATGTTGAATGCGACCTCATGTGGCTTGCCTAAGGCTGTATATCGGGTGTGGTCCATAGCCTAACTTCAGTCACAAAGAGAGAAAATGGTAAGCTCGGGTCTAAACTCGAACAAATAAATGAAGTCGGCATCGCAAACTTTTCTGACAGTGTAGTGAAGTTCGGATAAGGGACTGCAGCGGTGTCATGCTACTTCAGCGAGCCAAGTATTGGTGCTTACTGGAAATAACCTGATCAAAGGACGCGTATATGCACTGGCAGGCTTGTGTCTGCGGCATCCTGGGGTGGGTTCTCGGCACACTACAAATTATTTCGCATGCAAGAATAAGGGGAGTGATTATACAGATGCAAAAGGCCTAGGCCTGAATTAAAGAATATTGCCTTTCTACCTACCTTTCCTATTCACCCGCACGCTATCAGTCACGCGACCTCGTCTTTGACAAGGTCGCACTTGGTGGGGTTCCTAGCTTATCGAAAAGAAACTACACACATAGTCTGCGGATTTTTACGTGGTGATATTCCTTCAATCATTGCACAATCATACGAGTCTAGATTAGAATTTTTTAAACGGAAAACTAAATATTTGAAAACTTGAATATAGTTATACTCCGCAAAATTGCCGGAGTTGAGTGACTTCCCTACTTTGCGCCTCAAACCCGTCTTAACAAACACTGCACCAACATAACATTCTGAGAAGATTAACCTCACTGTACATATTTCTTCGAACAGTTTTTTCATAATGACTACTGGGGCATTAAGTAGGTCATCTCGCAAGCGAACGAAAATTATGGAATTTTTTTCTTTTATCTTTTCCAAAGCAATTGTAGTTATTCCTCAAATATAATTGAGCATCATACATTCACATCGGCAAAACATTCCAATGTTTATTCAGGAGCTATCATGATGGTAGTCCACGTGGTGTGGTGGTTAGAGCACTCACCCCGTAAGCTGAAGATCCCTGGTTCAAGTCCCGTTGGCGACAGCGAGATTTTTTTCGAGTGATTCTTCGGACGGACTATAAGCTCACTCAGTTATGATACGCACTGATTCAAATTCAGAACGTTTTGCAGCTGGGTGGTTGGACACGCGAGCAAAGCGTGTACTGACTATATCACCTTCCCGAGTGCCAACACATTCGATCAAGATAATGAGATACTCTAATTGTCTCTAAGCGAAGGCCTGCAACGGGCTGTAGTGCTAAAATAAAAAAAAATCATGGGTGGCAACAACGTTGAGCAATAGAAATTTAGTTTTTTCCTTCGTGTTCGGCTCACAACAAAGTGCAGCACACTCACTCAGGTAGTGGTATCCAAACGATCATCATTGGACGAGGGTGTTGAACCCTCCTAGGTAAAATTTAGAATCCTTCTCGGTGAGAGTCGACTGCGAAAGCCCACTCTATTACAATCCTTGACTTAGAAGGACGTCTTCACACTGCCTGGACGACCCTTATATCAGTTCGACACTATACCTTTGAGTCTGTGCAACGCATTGCAAACAATGACTCGGCTGATGAACATGGTAATTCCACCTCAACTTAGGCACCAAGTGTTTGTCTGCTTGGATGATCCCCTCCTTATCTCTGGAACGTTTGGCCAACATATACTTTTACTGCAGGAAGTGGCCTTATATATACCCAAGGTGGGATGCACCATGAACATCCAGAAGAGCCGGTTTCCCTCACAAGAAGTCCGGTACTTAGGACACATCATCGTCCACGGTACCATTAGGACTGCGGGCTATCGATGAGTTCCCCTTGCCAAAGACGGTCAAGCAGTTGGGACCTTTCTTGGGAGTGAGTGGATGGTTTAGACGGTTCGTGAGAAACTATGTTACGGTGTCAACACCGCTGTCTGACATGCTGCGGAAGGGTAAGTTCGTCATGATCGAGCATAGCCGAAAAGCGTTCGAAGATCTCAATGGCGTTTGTAGTGAATAAGGAAGTATGAGAATGTCCGTAAAAGGACTGCAGCGGTATCATACTACCTCAGCGAGCCCAGTATTGGTGCTCACTGGAAACAACCTGATCTAGGGACGCATGGTAATGCTGGCACGCTAGTGTCTGCGGTGTCTTGGGGTGGATTCTTCCCCCTAGCATCAAGTGACATTACAAATTATTTAATATACACCAAATTGGGAAGTAACTATAAACGCGCAAAAAAGAACAGGATCGAACTAAAGACTATTCTCCTCCTATCTACATTTCCTATTCGCCTGCACACTATCAGTCGTGTGACCGTGTCTTTGAGGAGAAAGGTTGTGACGCACGACAAGAGGTGGGCATCCTAATGGGGTTGGTGCCCTCTCGCACCCCTCTCGCCAGAATGGAGAGTCCTCCCATGCGGGCTCGTACTATCCGGACCTTATGTTCAACTGAGAAGGGTGCATGGAAGCACCAACCCCATCAGGATGCCCTACCTACTGTCGTGGGTTACAATCTTCCTCGTCCAAGACGAGGTCGCATAATGATAGAACAATATTCTCTGGTTCGAGCCTAGGCTCTTTTGAGCAATTGTAATCACTCCTCAAATTTATGTATGAATAATTTGTAGTGTGACTAGACGCTAGGAGAAAGAATCCATCCCAGGACACAGCAGAAGCTAGCCTATTTTCAGTGAACACCAATATTTGGCTCGCTGAGAGAGCATGACACCACTGCCGATATTTATGGATATTTCCATAAAAGTTAATTCACTACAAAAGAACAAGCTACAAATCGACTCTCTCAGAAAAGAATAAAAGCACATCGGGGGAAACCTTTAGAGAGGCATTTTATCAGTCCTCAAAAAGAAATTGTTACTAAATATGTACCAATATTCAATGCTATCTTGCACTTGTTTAAATACGTTCTAAAGTGAATTTTCGCTGAGAATGATCTCTCATATATAACATTCAAAAATAAAAGAGTTAAAGAGTTCCTATGGAGGAAGTCTGCATTTTTAGTGAGTATCGTGGCTCACAGCAGCATCTTTTAAGCTAATTTGAAGTTGATCGCATCTCAAATAAGGTCCTAGGGGTGGAGTGGATTTCGACTCCCTTTAATTGTATAAATTGGATATCCCAATGAGGCTTGAGTTAGGACTCCCTTTAATTCTATAAATTGGATATCCCAACGAGGCTATTTGCGTTAGTATCTATTGTTTCCAAATCACAAATCACTAAAGCTGTTACTTTTAAATGAGATGCCACGTTCTGGATTCATTACAAATTTATTGTTACAGAAAGATAAGCTAACAATTCAATGGAGCCAATTGGCCGATAACGAAAACATTAAAAATCCATACTAATTTTCGTGTTACCGATAAAACAAAATTGAAATATTTAACTTTTTTAAAATTGAAAAGTTCAAACGTTTCTTGTTGAAAGATCAAATGAATTGATTTGAATCTAAAAAATCTTTAAATTCCTTTGAATTGAAGAATTCAAGTGTTATTGTAAAAAATTATAGGTCACTTTTTTAAATGTCATTTTTATTATAATGCAGTGGCTCAGTTTGTAGTTGATATTAAAGGTTTGTGTCCAGAATTAAAATCATTAAAAATGTAAAATGAAACTCTTGTAAGTGTAATTTAAATATTCGTTAAGAAGATGAAATCAATAATATTAATACAAAATGTAGGACTGAAATGTAAAACATTCAAATCGAAAACGCTAAAACAAATCAAAGCGAATAAAGATGAAATGGATTAATAAAGAAGATCGAATTAAAATTATTGACGCTTAAAATAATCAAGGACCATTCAGTTTGATCAAAAATGATTAGTGGCCGGACTTAGTTGTGTTCGCTCTATTCTCACACTCTCACTTTCACCCTTTCTCGCTCTATCTCTCTTACTCTCTGTCTTTTCCTCTCTCTCTCTCTCTCTTTCTCTCTTTCTCTCTTTCTCTCTCTCTCTCTCTCTCTCTCTCTTTGTTCATTCATGCATCACAGCGAGTTTACTCAGCAACTACAAAAGCTGCAATAATCACATTTAAAAGATACGTCAAAACCGGCTGTCCAACGAAAGTTTTGCCTTGTTAAAATTTACAAAGAAGGAAGTAGTTTATTGAGATGACCTCTAACTAAGGTCTAAGCAAGAACTTTTTGAATCTATAAATTAAAGATCGCCATGAAAAGTAAAAGATGAAAAATATGGGAATTGCTCCCTGATTTAACACCCTTTTGCCAAAACTTGGAAAAATTTATGAAGATAGTTTTTATCCCCCAGTTGGATAAATTCACTCAACTTTATTAGTAGAACTGTAGCTGTACTATTAAACTCATTGAAATTCCGTCAAAGTTTAATCTTAAATTATTCCCTAACTCTTATAGAAATCGTATCATAATCAAGCAAGGTACAGATATTTGAATTTTCTGAAATTTTATTAAAACGTGTTATTAGTTTGTATATGTTTCAAATCGACCTACACACTATAGTTTTCTTTTGAATGCCGTCAAAATTTCGAGCAAAGTTTATAATAGAAATATGCCAAATTAACCAATCCATTTCAGAGAAGCCGAAGGTTTGTGGCGATGAAAAAATGTTCTTTGTACTAACTGATTTTTTTATATAGATTTCATTTACGTCAAGTGGAAGCTTTTGCGAATTCCGGCCGTTGTCGGCATTCTCTTATGTATTAGAACCGAACTACAAACATATCAAGTTCTGAATTCCTTAAGCACACATTTCTTTTAAAATATTCAATTATTTTCCCTTCCCTAATCCCATGTTATCACTACTTGTAAATTTTGCCTTATTATTCGTCTTAACAAAAAACATAACTTTTCCTTTCCATTAAATGAATATCAATTTTTTTCCTGTTGGATTTTATCTCTTAACAAACAAAACTTAACTTTTCTCGCTTCAACAGTAAATTTAATTTCTCCTATAGTACTTGTAGTCCCTGTGGAGCAGTCGGTTAAGGCACACTCCGCTTGCGCAGCAGCTCCCAACTTCAAACCTCGGTCGTGGCATCGAGTTTGATCTTCTGATGCTGCTGTCGGACTATCAGCCCACCCAGCTCTGATAGATACGAATTGAAAATTTAGTAATAATCACATGGTTGAGCGTGACCATATCACCTCGAATCCCGTTACGGTCATGGAATGAGATACCCTTAACAATAATAAAATCTCAACGCCGATGTTCGGATTTGGACAGTTGTGCGATGGATTATAGTTATTTTCACTTGTTGCTTCCATACATTATTGCAATGGGACAGCAATCGTAGCGTAATTATATTTTCGAATCCCTTTATGATGACACTTGTACCACATCAAAGGTATAATTTGATCGTTCAATCTCTGATGGGCGAAGGGAATGTCAGCAAATGGTGCGAATATTCACCTTCTCAATATCAACGATTGCATTATGTGGGCCTCTACTAGGACCATGGGTTCAAATTCTCTCAGGGGTAAAAATCTTCTAACTTTCGTTAAATGTAAATATTTCTGAGTAGATGATGATTTGCATATAGCTGTGCCGCTGCTTGGTGCTATCATAGTTATATGCAGATCACCATATATGCAATTGAAAATATTCCATTTGGCGCAAGATTGAAAGATTAACAGAGGGAACGGAACTGAAGCATAACGAGCTTCAATGAGCTTTTGGGACAACAAAAGTTTGAGGGATCGGTCGAGTGGGAAGGGGAGTCTGGCGAAGACATCAAGTTGAAACGGTGGATTGGATTTGGTAACAAAAACGTTTGTTAGTTTTGGAAGATAAGCGCATCCGTATTTAGTCGACTGGAGCCATATTGAGTTTCGATGTCATGATTCAGAATTAAAGTATCGTGCGCCGGGTCGAACTAAAATGAGACTTTTGGTATAATCGTTTACAAAACAATGAATTAATTGACATTTATGTTTATGTGACAAAAGTATGGTCATCAATATTATAAAGTGTGATATCCAATTGCTTATCAACAGTTAAGGTACTCTAGATTAAAGTGTAAATCAATACCCTTTTTGAATAGCTTCATACACGTATAATGAAACAGTTGTATTCACAGAATTACATCTGTGTTTAATCACAAATTCCATAAATAATAAAACAGTGTTCACAAAAGTCACAACTTATTATCATAATTTGCACCATCAATCCAGCACACACACCAACCTGGAGTTTGGATTAAAATTAAAACAGAAAGGGAAATTAAAGGAAGTGAAGTTAATATTAAAGACGGCTTGAATACACCTGTTAAAATCTAGCACTGACATTATGATGAAAATATAACTAGTGCTGTTGTTATGATTTTTTTTTAAATCCGTGTCAGCGAGTTATTAACATGACCGAGCTCAGCTAACTAGCTTCGCTTAATGATCGCGTACGGGTACTTGTCGACTAGCTATTTGCGGGATCACATGAGGCGGGTTCTTGTGGAGCCACGAAGCTACACTACAAAATATTTTTCACTCGTACTCTACTCTACAAGATATCCCAATCAATTTTTATTATCGTTAGAAGTGTTCTATGATGTGTCAATTAAGCTACTCTACAGTAATTTATATTCTGTTTTGGTCTCGTTAAAGTCGGTGGATACGGAGGCTTGGGACAAACGCAAACATTGTACAAAAAGCAATCGTTACTTTCTCCGAAGAAGGTCCCTGCATTAACGTAAAGATGTTAAAGTGGCTGAAATGAACCACTCATCTCTACTTAAAGGATGGAAACTTGACGGATGTAGATAACTTTAACCTAGTAAAACAACAAACTAAGCAGTTTCGACGGGATGACCGCCTTCTCTCTTCACGAGCAGCCACTCTTGATCACAACGGGGCTGCTCGACTGCTTACTGTAAAAAGTGTATGACTGTTAAAATCGATGCAAAATAAATTCACAGTTAACAATTAGTAAAAAAAAGACAAATAAATCGAATGTTTAGTACACCAGCGAATGTTCAGAACAAAGATATATCAATATTTAATCAATCGAGTGCCGGAGTTCCTAAAATATTAAAACGTGAAAAAAGTGAGCTAATATTCGTTTTTCGATGGATTATTTGGTTTTTTTTTAATATCGAATTACTGTTAAAACAAGTTCGGTAGACAGAAATACACTCGTTTCAAAAGGGTTTTATACTTAACATACGATATGCAGCCATACGAGTATAGAATTATTTAAATCAAGAAATTCTTTAATGACATGTACAACAAATGTATTTTTGCTTTAATAGAAAAACCAGTGCTATTCCATTTCAACTGGCCAACATTTTGTTGCAATATTGCTAAAATCATTGACTAAGCCAAATCTTTAATGTCTTTTTGTTATATTATATATTTGGAGACAATACAATCAAAAGTGTAATATCTGGTTTGATGGAAATCCCATGTAGTAACCGTATTTGCAATAACTTCTGTACAATAACTTCTGTACATTCTATTAAAACTTATAGATTATAAGGACCTTTTAAAGGATACCTAAATTTTTAATTTCATCCAATTTAATCATACTAATGCAGTTTTTACAGATTCTACTATTAAAAATTGAAAGTATTTCAACCATTAAGTTATTTTTTATTGGATCTATCTACATAATTTTTTCTGCATTTATTTTTAGCTGCTCATTTTTAGCTATTCATAAATAAATTCAATCCAGTGTTAATAGCATGTACCTTAAATGTTGAAGTTCGCGAAAAATAACACAATTATGCAATATTCTTATTTAAAACTGCCGCCATTTTGTTTTACGATTACGGATGCCACCCGTTGAACAAATTCTCAAAGATATTCATCATGAATATAATTCCAGAAACTTTCATGCAAATCCTAGCAAGCCGGTAGCGGCTGAGTTGATTAGAAGTGCATATTGCCCCATAACCATGTATAGTTGCTGTTGTAATACAAACGAATTTAAACCTCCATAGCTCTTTTAAATACGATTCAATCTTTCTGAAATTTTTAATACTGGTTGAAATTGTAAATTGAAATTTACACATTAAATTTCATTGAATTTGAGGGCGCCCTTACGATTTTATTCAGTGTAAAATTAATAAATCATACTATTACCAACAAAAGTGAGTGAATTTCGTTTTTGGCGTATTTGTTGTTGTAGTGCTCATAAAGGTCTATGCTCATGATTTTTTTCAGATATTTCGGATGAAAGGTTTCCAATCGCGAGGGGGGGGGGGGTGGTTCGCCTACATTTCGTGCGTTTCCCCTTCTTCTGCCTCTCTCGATACTGGTAAAGTAGTTTTAGGACCTGTTTTGAAAAGATCTCGTTGAGAGCTTTCATATTATCGGCAATAGCCTTAATTTGCTGCTCAAGTAGATTCTCCTCTCCACGGCTGAAGTTCATCAGCTCTTCGGCAGACTTGATGAGAACTGTTCCCTTCGTCTCGGTCTGAATAATGTCCACAGGACACGAGAAAATAGCAATCTTTGCCTTCTCGGCAGAAGTGACATCACCTTCAACGTCTCGTTTGAAAACCATTCCTCGTAACACTTCAGAACGATTCAATCCACTTCCGAAAATCTTGCACACCCTGGACAATAGCTCGGTTTTCTTCGCTTCTTGCAGTCTCTTTGCAGGTGCCCCTTCTCTCCGCAATTCCAGCATCTAGGCGCACCATTTACATGCGGATCTCGCTCAATTTCCACGCGCTCACACCTGCACTCGTCTGTCACTACCTCACGAGCCCGGGCAGTGGTACGAGTCACATTTTTCGCTGCCTCAAAGTTCAGACTATAAGCCAGTGCGTCCTTAACCGTTTGCTTTTGAGCTAAACGCACGGCTTGTTGCAATTCCGGGTCCTTTAGTGCGCTGATGAATGCTTCTGTCGCTGCATCATCTCGATGTTCTGGGTCGTAGGCTGGATAAGCCAGAAGTGCCAGTCGCTCAATGTCTTGGGCTAGCTGCTGTAGGGTTTCACCAGACTTCTGCATTCGATGCCTTAGCTGTGACCGATAAATCTGCTTCAGATGATCGTCTCCATAACGCATGTCGAGCGCATTCATTATAGCATTCGGGTTTGAGTGCAATTCAACGGGGATCGTCTGCAACAGCTCGGCAGCTGGGCCTCTTAGAGCAAGAATCAATGCAGTTGCTCGTTCCTGCTCATTCCAGTGATTTATGCGAGCGGCTGCTTCGAACTGGGTTTTGTAAATAGTCCAGACCGTTTGCCCATTGAATATTGGTGCTTGCACATTTCTAGATGAGCTTTGCGCTGCGGTTAGGAGTGGGGCTGGTGAGGCGGTTACTACTGCCTTCGCTGCTTCCAAGTCCTTTTTCACTTTTTCCATCTCACGGTTTACCTGGCTGTTCTCAAGGTTGATTCTCTCCTCGACCTGGTATACCTTCTCCTCGACGCATTTAATTTGGCTGTTGAGACTACTTAGCTCCGCTTTTATTTCGGTTGACTGTTTTTCCAGCTTCTGTGCGATGTCTGCCTTGATTTCGATCGCTTGTTGGTCCATTTTTGCTGATTGTTCATTGAGCTTCGCAGTTAAATTGGATGCGTCGAGGAGAAGGTATACCAGGTCGAGGAGAGAATCAACCTTGAGATCAGCCAGGTAAGCCGTGAGATGGAAAAAGTGAAAAAGGACTTGGAAGCAGCGAAGGCAGTAGTAACCGCCTCACCAGCCCCACTCCTAACCGCAGCGCAAAGCTCATCTAGAAATGTGCAAGCACCAATATTCGATGGGCAAACGGTCTGGACTATTTACAAAACCCAGTTCGAAGCAGCCGCTCGCATAAAAAAACCAGCGAAATAAGGCTATTGCCGATACAATATGATACCTCACTTGACTACCTTTGACGAAATTTTTTTTTTCGAGGGTTCCCCCAAAACTGTCTAGAAATCATAACTTCCGACCTTTCCACAAAGTTTCATGGCAGTAGCTTTTATAGTTTCGGAGAAAAACTGCTGTGACATACAGACGGACGGACGGACAGACGGATACAGAGCCCGATTTTAATAGGGTTTTGTACTTAGTATTTAATAGGGTTTTGTATTTTGTACAAAACTCTTAAAAAAACAAAATTAATGTTTCAGTGCTTCCAGTTGCAGAACACTCAGCAGCATCAAAAGGGGTCAAGAAATTTTACTTGTTTTTATAAAATAAAGAAAAATTTAAATTTTATTAACTAGTTAGCATTTTTTTTCAGCTGGTTTCCATTGATTTTTGGGTAATTGCTTTTAATGTATTTTACTGACAAGGGTGCTTTAAATTGGTTAGTTAAATTATTGGATTTTCATATTTCGTTCAATTGTTTTTTTTTTTTTAATTAAATAAAAATGGTCATTAAGTTGTGAAAGAAGTAATGTTTTTTTCATTATGGCCCCTCCCTTCCCTTTATGTGATAGTTTTCATTCGTAAATATCAGGTGGCCCAGCATGGGCAGAGGATTTTCCGGAAGACTCACGACACAACTGAGCGATAGCTGGCCTCAGTATGCCACCCCGGGATAGGTAAACTTCTGCCAAATGTTAATGTCTGCAACTGCGGTGACTTCCGTGGTTACAACAAAATCATTGACGGCATCAATTAATTTCATCAGAGTAATTGCGTCCCTTCTGGTAGGACACTTTTTGATCGTTGTACTTCCAAAGATAAAGGAATTTCAAAAATGCTTTTAAACAGTAGACAAGTAAAATCTTACTCATACAAAAGCCAAGCATACTTAATTCCATCCACCACTATCCGGAAACTTAAAATTATTGTTGACAAACTTCTTTCTATACTAACTTATCCACAAGCAATATGTGATCTGATACTAACCCAAACCCCATTCTAACAAGTCAGCCTTCATAGGTGCTTCGCCCTTTTAAGATCAACAACGAAATCTTGGGTGCATTAACATAAGAATAGCTCCTAACATGTCAATGACGTGGGGACATAGGGAGCGAGCGAGTTTCTATCAAGTCGTAAAAGAACGGGAATACTACATATATGTGACGATCGTAACGTGATAACTCATTTCAGACAAAAGCACGAGTTCTCTCAATGAAAAGGCCAATGACTCACCTAACAACTTCTTGGCGTCGTAGACTCATAGTGGTCGCAGATGATGGGATCATGTGTGGCCACATATGCAAAAAAAAAACAAAAAATAAAGAAAACACTCGTCCTAAGCTATAATCAAAGTAGAACATGATACTGCGATCAAGATAAAGATCTTGGGACGAAGACGTTGATCGTCTCAGAGAAGTAGCTGATGGTATTCCAAGGAAATTTTTTATTTACTCAAATTATCCATTTCAATTAGAGTTCACTTGCCGACATTTGTGTGGTAGATTATTATTGAACATTTGGCAATTGCGATCAGCTTACTCTGCAGAATAAGTTCGCAATTAACGCTTCCAACCACACGTCCGGCTTTCATCGGTTAATCGCTTGCGATACGGAAACGGGCGTATGAAGAGGCACTGCGTGAATTAATGGCACAGGTGCTACAGGTGGAGCTCAATGACGATGGATAATGTTGTGAAAAAAAGAACGCAATTAAAAGTTGTTTGGGAAGTTTGTATATCTACTCGTATTAGGATGAATCGACATTGCAAATTTTTGTAAATTATTTTAAGATCGCACAAAGCAAATCATAAAAGCCATGACCTTACCTTCAAGATATTCTGATAGAATTGTAACCTTCGAAGTTATTCGATCATTGTGTATGGTGCTAACTTCCTTTAAGACTTGTAAGTATTATTCTATGAAACCGTAACCCTGGTTGAACTTTGACTATATCACAAATTACATTATTTCAATACTACAGATGCACCTAGGTCAAATTAAAATGTTTCCATTTTTCATAGAATCTGCAATGCAACGTTTAAAGAATGGCAAAATCTGTCATTGATTTGGAGGTTTCATAAATTGGAAAGGAGTTGCAAATGATTGGTCTCACAAGCGCACATCGTTATGATCATCATCAATCTCTGCTGCTGTTAGATGAGCACAATAAAGAAGAATTTTTCACAATTCTATCAACTTGCTCAAATGTTTTTTTTTTCATTTTTTCCACACTTGAAAGCATCGCAATTAGAATGATTTGCACATTTTAAAATTCAATGGCTTACGACGCACAAAATTGATACGTGTATAGTAAATGCATTTACTTCAAGTTTTTTACAATATAACATTTCAACTTCAATATTTTATGCTTGAAGAATATTATTGATGATCTTTTGAAGGAAACTATAGTGTCATGGCTTTTTCTTCGTATCTTTGATGCCACATTTCTTTTTAAACATTTATCGAACGCAATAAAAAACTTCTTCCGCAATTCTCATAAGCGATAGCGAAAAGCTGATTGTAAAGAAATTTCGTACTATAGTACTCCAGATAAACTTAACTTGGGTTCTAGTTCTGCAACCAGAACATTTTTCATGTTAAATTAAAGAAATTAGAATTGCAAAATTAACATCTTAGAGCCGTAACTTAAAAAGTTTCAATCATGAAGTTTTATAAATAGCCCAAAAATTATCATTGCTTTTAAGTTTTAGTACAATGAAAAATGCTATAAAGTTTTAAAGATAATTCATGCCATGCGTCGCTTACATTATTATATACTATTCTAACGCAGGGGGAATGCCGGTCGACAAGAGCACTCTTGGAGGCTAGCATTCTTTGGGGAGTTCCGCCCCCACGTACCCGAGGTAACGCAGGGGGAACGCCGGTCGACAAGAGCACTCTTGGAGGCTAGCATTCTTTGGGGAGTTCCGCCCCCACGTACCCGAGGAAACTCCGCAGGGGGAATGCCGGTCGACAAGACCACTCTTGGAGGCTAGCATTCTTTGGGGAGTTCCGCCCCCACGTACCCGAGGAAATTCCCGCAGGGAGAAAGCCGGTCGACAAGAACATTCTTGGAGGCTAGCATTCTTTGGGGAGTGCCGCCCCCACGGACCCGAGGATATGGGGGGTGCCGTGAGGTTCCCTCCTGGGATGACAGGTAACGACTCTTATTGTATCTGGACTGCGCTTTGGACAACGAACTGGAATTGACGCTTTGGGCTGGCGGATGCGATGGTTTGGACCTAGTTGCTATGCACAGTAGCGCCGAGGTGAAACTCGTGTATGAACGGCTCCAATTCAACTATCATACCGTCTCCGTCCCGGTAAAACCTTGGCAGGCCTCGGAGTACGTTCGAAGTTCGCACCATTGGGTTGATGGTGTAGGTTCGGTTGAGACGGACTCCCGACTAGCGCTGGTCTGGCTCTGAGCACTTGTCCCCATTAGGGCTTGTGCCAACCCTCGCATGGCCTCCCTGCTCTGCAAAGATAACCATGGGACCAAAAAGGCGACTACACACACGAATGGAGATAGCGGCTCCGAGGGGGGACCCAATAAAATGGAGCAAACAAAATCAACAGATCAAAAACATCCAACAAATGAAACCAAAAATAATAACGACGACGCAACCAGCGGTTGCAGCCACGTTGCCAACAGTACATCGAGAGCTGTACTAACCACGAAAAAAACGAAGACTAACACGACGACAGTGACGGTAGACGAAAAACGGAGAACAGCAGACAGTCTGGTGCAGACTGAGATTCCTGCGGCGTTTGGGCGCAGCAAAAAATTATGCGAACGCCCGAGCGTCCTGTTAAGGAGAAGCGGGAGACTCAGCAAGATGCTTCAGGTGTTCGAGCAGTGGAAGATAACGTAAAGAGCACCGAAAATTCGATTGTCACGGCTGCGATCGTTACTAAAGCGACCGATGCAAGGGTCACAAATCCCGACATTGCAACGAAAAATCCAGAAGCAAACGAGGAGATTACGGTACTAAAGGCAAAGAGTGACCAGACACCGCGTGATTGTACCGCCACCGTTGAAAATGTGGCGGAAGTACTGCACTCGGAAACGGAACGCGAAAACCTCTCCCAAGGATGGTTGCAAGGTACAATTGCGGCCCAGCGATACGAAGAGGAAAGACTACTTCGAAAAGCGGAAGATGTTCTGAAAAGAATACAAGCTGCATGCGACTCCCCAAAAATTAGCAAAGTAGCAAAGGAAGGGCTCCTTGAACTAGAGGAGCTCCTAGATCGCATAGGGCACTATCGGAGGAGCTGGTTAAGGGCCGAAGATGAACAGAAGGCTAAAGGGGCGCTTGGGGCGAAATCTAAAGGCGACATGCAGATAGCTCCATCATTCAAAGTCAATAAAAGAATGGCGTCTAGCCCAATCGAAGGAGATCGGGATAAAAGAAGGAAGGAAGAGGCACCAGATCGGGGGTTCCAGACAGTGCTTACAAAAGGAGCGAAGAAAGCCGCAAAGAAACTCCTTCAAAAAAAAGCCAGAAAATAAAATTCGCACGGACGCCCAATTAGAAAAAGGACCTGATGCAAAACAGGAGAGGCAGAAGCCCCGACGAAGACCCCGGCAGCAGGCACTGCTTGTAAAGCCCCAAGATGGCCGATCCTACGCGGAGGTGCTGCGGGACATCAGGGGAAACGTAAGGCCCGAAGACACCAATACTACCATTAAAATAGTACGACCAACGCGGTCGGGCCACATACTGGTCGAATTCGGAGCAGAGGCCGGCAATAAAGAAGCATTCTGTGACGCAGTAAAGAAAGTCCTCGGCAAAAGCGCAACTATAGCCCCGCTCGAGCCGATGGCAACGATCGAAATACGGGACATTGACTGCGTGACGGATCTGGCCGAGGTAGAAGAGGCCATCAAAAGGGAGTTCCCTAGCGTGGGAAGGATCAAAGCGAGACTGACACCAGAAAACACCAGGGGACAACGCATGGCCATAGTTGACTTGACCGAAAAGGACGCCGAACAATTCCTGAACAAGGGCAAAGTACGAATAGGGTGGGTTGTCTGTAGGATACGGCGAAGAGCAACGCCTCTTCAATGTTTCAAATGCCTTGGTTATGGTCACACCACACAAGTATGCAAAGGACCCGATAGGAGTTCCCTATGTTACAAATGCGGTGAAATAGGACGTAAAAGAAAAGAGTGTACGAAGGAGGCACACTGTATTCTTTGCAAGGATGCTGGTCCAAAACCTGATTTTGGACACGTCTTGGGATCAGGAAAATGCCGGGTGTTCCAGGAAGCCCTAGCCAAGGCAAAATCAGAGCTTCGATTACCCGCATCCTGCAGCTAAACCTACACCGCAGTTCAACCGCCCGAAATCTGCTTGAGCAGTTTGCGAGGGACAGGAAAGCCGACTTCTTGCTGCTGAGTGAGCAACACCATAATAAAAGTCCTGCATTATGGTACTCTGATGAAACTGGTACTGCCGCCATCTGGGTTCGAAACAGTGATTTTCAAGCGGAGAGTTGTGGACGGGGGGATGGTTTTGTGTCGGTTCGGTGCTCAGGGATCACCTTCTTTAGTGTCTACCTAACGCCTAACGAGCCGATATCATCTTTCCAAGTCAAGCTTAATGCTCTGGAGGGCGCTGTCTCGAACGCAGAGGGTAAAGTGCTCGTTGGGGGCGACTTCAATGCTAAAGCAATCGAATGGGGCATGCCTCGGACGGATCCGCGGGGAAAACGAATCCTGGAAATGGCGGCCAGGACGGCCCGCGTCGTACTAAACTCCGGAAATACGCCGACTTTCCGCCGTATTGGCTGTGAGGGAACCATACCGGACGTGACATTCGCCTCGGAGTCCTTAGTACGGAGGATACACAACTGGAAAGTATTAGAGGACTACTCAGCCAGTGATCACCAGTGCATTCTGCTTGAGATAAGTGATGCTATCTCCCGACGTCCGTGCTCTCGGCCTTCTACAACTGGATGGAACATTGGAAGAATGGACGTCGAGAGGTTCGTCAAGGTTCTCACAGCAGGTGAGCCGCTGCAGGGAGCTCCGGAGGGGACGGAAGAACTGGCAGCTCAAGACGTGGTGAACTCTACCATGAGCATAATCACGACTGCTTGCTGCGCTCCTATGCCCCGCCGAAGACCGAAGAAGGTGGATATTCTGGACACGCTGGAAAACTCTTTTCAAGTTCCAGAATATCTAATGCGGCTTTTGAGGAACTACCTAAAGGACCGAAGCCTGCTCTACGACACGACACAGGGCCAACAAAGGATGGAAATTACATCGGGTGTTGCCCAGGGATCTATCCTTGGTCCGGACCTGTGGAACGTGTCTTACGACGGGCTACTGAGACTTGAGATGCCAGATGAGTCGCGCTTGGTCGGCTATGCGGGTGATGTTGCGGCTCTGGTCGCTGGACGCACCGTTGAACAAGCGCAACTTAGGCTAGCTATGCTAATGCGCCGAGTGAGGGACTGGATGACTGCTCGCGGGCTCAGTTTAGCACTGGAGAAAACCGAAGTGGTCATCTTGACAAAAAAGAGAATCCCTAGAGTAAGGATGATCAGTATTGGAGGTATACAAATCGAATCGAAGCCAGCGGTGAAGTACCTGGGGCTACTAATAGACTCGAAGATGAGTTTCTCTGAGCAAATCAGGGCAACGGCTGAGAAGGCTGCTTCGGGAATATCGGCCCTGAGTCGACTTATGGCCAACGTAGGGGGACCCAGCCCATCAAGAAGACGCCTCTTGATGAGTGCTGTAGGGTCAGTGCTACTGTACGGAGCAGAGGTATGGGGCGACGCTCTCAGCAAGGAGGTATACCGAAAACGATTGGCACAGGTACAGAGAAGAGGAGCACTGAGAATTGCATCTTCGTATCCAACAGTCTCCGACTCGGCGGTGAGAGTGATTGCAGGCGTGATACCTGTCGCCCTCCTTGCTAGAGAGCGCCGCGCTATCTACCTGCGCCGAAACGAGGATGCGAGGGAGATGGTTGTCTGCGAGGAGAGACAACGCTCGCTCAACGATTGGCAGCAGTCTTGGGTCAATTGCACGAAGGGAAGGTGGACTGCGCGCCTCATCCCGGACGTGAGACCGTGGCTAAATCGAAGGTATGGTGAGACTGACTTCTATCTGACCCAGCTTTTGAGCGGGCACGGGTGTTTTCAGTCTTACCTGCACAAGATCGGTAAGTCACGGTCTCCCGATTGTCGGTTTTGCCCAGGAGAGGAGGACAATGCCTGTCACACATTTTTTGCGTGTACAAAATGGGTCAGGCTGCGAAGGGAACTCTACAGGGAGACGGGAGAGCTCACCCCGGATAATATAGTTGCGGTGATGCTCGAATCGGTTGACAAATGGAACCAGGTGGCACATTATGCTCGGGCAGTCCTGAAATATAAAAGGGACTCACAGCAGCCGGAGGCGCTGGGGCTGGGGGATCGCTCCTCTGGCATTTCCTCTTCCCCTCTCCCCTCCCGCTAGGAAAGGGACTCCCCAGCTTGAAGGCGCCACACGGCGTAACAAAACGAGACCTGGCCCGAAGTAATGTGTCAAACGGTTCCAGGCTAGGTTCTCAGATTGACAGGGGAGGTGTTTAGTGGGTAGTCCAAGGGTATCCTCCATGGGAGTCCCACACTGCCAGACTCGGCGGGCGTAAATGCCTTCAGCTCCCTACTACAAAAAAAAAACTATTCTAATGATTATACCTTAGACTATCTTCAGTCAAAAACTGAGCGTCGTTAGTAAACAACAAGTTGGTTAAAAATAAACTTAACAAGTTGGGTAGACAGACCTATGCTCATGTTAGAAGGGTTTTGTACTCTACTTACAAAATTCAGTAACGAGTAACGAATAAAATCAAGAAACATGTCATGTTCGAGGATCATACTATTATTAGCAAAGTTGAAAGAATTTTGACTTCTGATTTATTTGTTATAGTTATACCAAAAAATATCTCCCTTGATAATTTTTTCCGATTTTGCAGATCACGGGTGTCCATCCGCGAGGGAGGAAACACATTTTTCATGTATCCCCCCCCCCCCCCTGTGCCCCACTGAAGCAAAAACTGTCGGTTTAAGAACTGTTTTGAAAAGCTCTCATGAAGAACTTTCAGTTGATACTCATATCGGCTACTTTTCATGCAATTTTTTTTCAGGGGCCACTCCTCTGTACTGTAATCATCGATTCATGGCCTGTTTTTTCGAACCTTAGAATGGTTACAAAGCCCTTTTGCTAGGAGCTCTCTCCTGCCTCTTTGACTTGTTTCAATTGAATGTACTCATCTTCATGATACCTATCATTCCTGGAATTTTCATGCAAATCCTAGTGTCTAAGTCGGTAAAAAGCGCATCTGGCTCCATAGCCATATGTTTCCATAGTAATACAGGGCATATTGTTCCATAGTAATACAGGAAAATTCAAATCGCTATAACTTCGTTAAATACTATTAGATCTTTATGAAACTTTCAGAAAAGATCAATCTTATAAAGAGTGTTTGCTAAATTTTATTGAATTTAAGGGTACCGTTTAGATTTCATTCAAGAAAACATAAAATCGATAAATCATACTATTACTAACAAAGTTGAGTGAATTTCGACTTTTCATGTATTTGTTGTTGTTGTACTCATCAAGGTCTACATTCATGGGTTTTTTCAGATCTTTCGGATGGAAGGTGTCCAATCGCGAGGGGGGGGGGGTACGCTTTTCGCGTACCCCCCCCCCCCCTGCCCCCCTCGGCACTCATAAGGCAATTTTGAGACTTGTTTTGAAAAGATCTCATTGAGACCTTTCCAATGACACCCTACTCGACTACCAATGGTGAAAATTTTTTTTGAGGGGTCACCTCCCTATATGGGGAGACCCCCCTTAAACTCCTTTGAAAAATGTTTCCACCCTTGAACTTTCAAGAAGTCACCACTTCTGACCTTTTCACAAAGTTTCATGGCTGTAGCCTCTACAGTTTCGGAAAAAAAGTGCTGTGACATACAGACGGACGGACGGACGGACAGACGGACACAGGTCGTGATTGCAATAGGGTTTTGTATTTTAGTACAAAACCCTAAAAATGGACAATCAAAGAGAGCATGTTCGGCATATTTAATTGTTTTACTTCCGAACGGGCAAAATGCGGTGCAAGCTCGAAAAAAACTGTGTGGAGTTTATAATGAGGATTGCCTTACTGAACACCAGTGTGAGCGTTGGTTTGCTCGCTTCCGTTCTAGAAATTTTAATGTGCCAGGTCCAACCACTACTGATGACGACAAAATAAAGGCGTTAATCAAAACTAACCGGCCTATGACAAATCGACAGATAGCAGAGACACTCGACATATCGAATTCAACCGTTTACTTGCACTTAGAACAGCTTGGTTACGTTATCAAACTGGATTTTTAGGTTCCTCAAGAATTAAAGGACTTTGAGCTGCTTCCAAGACACCAAACCATTGATTCGAATGTCTGCTGCCGTCAACTATCGAAATTGAATGAAGAAATCAAGAAAAAACGCCCTCAACTGGCCATCGCAAAGGCGTGATGTTTCATCATGGTAACGCCAAACCCCGCGCCTGTTTTTGATTTTGATTAATTAATGGAGCTCAATTGGGAGCTGATGCTTCATCCACCCTCTAGCACCATCATTTGTTTCACTCCCTTCAAAACCATTTGAGTGGTAAAACTTTCGATTTCGATCAGACTATTAAAAATGAGTTGTAAAACCAAAGGCTTCTTCGAGCGTGGATATTTTCAACTTACCGAAAGATGAATAAAGGACATCCAAAAAAATGGTCAACATATTGATAAATGTTTGTTATTAATATAAATAAATTTGCTTTGAAAAACATGAAAAAAAAAACACATTAAATTTCGAACAACCCAATATTATACTCGTATCTAAGCAGCCCTTAATTTTTTCTCATGGTAGCCGATATAGAAATTCAATAAAATCCTTGATAAGTATCCAGATTAAATGTTAAAAATACGGTGATAAAGCTGCGAGGAGCGGAGGAAAACAATATATATGAAATCAGTTTGCCCTCATGAAAACCGAACAATATACGCAAAAAATTCGATTCAACACAAACTGAAACTTGTAATAACCACCGATATTTCGGAGCGATTCTCGACACAAATCTGTCATCCTTGCACAATTTGCTATACAGTTGACAAGAGTCAGATGACAGAGCTTTGGCTGTCACCGGCCACGAGACTTCAAGTGTTTACCTTAATTAAATTGTAAGTTCAATGAGGGTTTATCTTAGGTATTCGCTCACTGTACTTGAAGTTCAGAGTGGTGAGGTGGGAACGCCTCTAGAAAAGAGAAGTCAACCAGTGTTATCGGTGTCAAAGATTTGGACATTCGGCTGCCAACTGTGCCATGCACTATCGGTGCGTCAAATGCAAAGACTTCACACTCCCGATGAGTGCAAATTAGCTCAGACGGAGCCAAAAGAAAAATTATATCGTGTTAACTGCGGTATTTTTGGTCATCCAGCATCATATCGAGGATGCTCCCGATATCAAGATGCGAAAGTAAAATTTGTTCCAAAGCAAATACCAGTACATCCCAGTGGCTTACTTCCCAACTTCGTTAAACCTAGAGTATCATTTGCACTCGCCGCTAGATGACCAGCAGAAAAAGCTACAAATGATGTAAATAATGTAAGTGGAAATATGAGCTGCTTCTCAAAATTTACCAGCAACTTAATTCTTTATCAGAGAATCGATATACAGTAGAACTCCAATTATCCGAACTCCGACTATCCGAATCGCCGACTATCCGAATCACAAAAAATTGTCCAAAAAAAGTCTAAGTGCGCTATTATTCTTCCCCCCGCGAAGCCAGTGTTTGCGCGTTAAGTCTTGACTTGACTTGTCTTAACTTGCCGTTGTGCCTACACTGACTTCCCCCCGCGTGTGTAGGCACAACGGCAAGTTAAGACAAGTTCCGGCGCATTGCAGTCACGGCGCACCTGTCATTGTTTGTTTTGATTAGCCAGTGTGCTATTGACCTTGCTCGAGGACGCTACTCTTTCGCTACGGCTTACTTTTGTTTGTGCGTGTACAATACTGTATTGTTTTTATACCATGGCTTCGAAAAGAAAACGTGGTGTGCTATCGTTAGCGGACAAACTGAAAATTATAGAGCAACTCGATAAAGGTGTAACGGGTAAGAAGTTGTCTGAGATTTATGGTGTTGGACAAGCAACAATTTCTGACATTAAAAACAGTAAGTCAACACTTTTAAACTTTGTTTCGGTGTTTGAAAATGAAGATGGAAGTTCCTCCAGGAAAACAATGAAGACAGCAACCAACAAACATTTGGAAGATGCCGTGTTTAAATGGTTTTTGCAGCAACGTTCTATGGGAAATCCGATTTCAGGTCCAATCCTTTGTGAAAAAGCCAAAATCTTAGCAGAAAAGCTTGGTTATTCATCTTTTAAGGCTAGTAACGGCTGGCTAAGGAATTTTAAATTCAGGCATGGTGTACGCGAGTTAGATTTGGCTGGTGAGAAGCTTTCAGCAGACTCTGCAGCTGCTGAAAATTTTATTGAAAAATTTAAAACTGCATCAGAATCCTATGATCCGGAGTTTGTTTATAATGCCGATGAAACTGGCCTTGTTTGGAAAGCATTACCAAAAACCAAAAAAACCAAACTAAAAGGGAATCTAGTGCCCCTGGACATAAGGTCAGTAAAGAACGTGTTACAGTGCTTAACTGTGCCAACTCCACTGGAAATCATAAACTGCCACTTCTTTTGATAGGAAAATCAAGAAATCCAAGAGCATTTAAAAACGTAAAAAAACTTCCACTCTTCTACAAAAGTCAACCCAAGGCCTGGATGACTGCAGCTTTGTTTACCGAATGGTATGATGAAGTGTTTATTCCTGAAGTGAAAAAGCACCAAAAATCGGTGGGAAAAGAAGGCAGTAAGGTGCTTTTAATTGTTGATAACGCACCCACTCATCCTACAGCAGAACTGTTGGAAAGAGAGAATGGGCAGTTTAAAACGACGTTTTTGCCTCCCAATGTTACAAGTTTGCTGCAACCCATGGACCAGTCTGTTATTGAAACAATGAAGCGCCATTACAGAAGGCAACTGCTGAGAAAACTGCTGATCGAAGGTGCTGAAGATGAATTGGTTTTGGCAAATCATAGCAAAATAAATTTAAAGGACTGCTGTTACATGGTAGCGGAAGCTTGGAGTTTGGTTACGGCAGTGACGCTAAGACGTGCGTGGAATAAACTGAAAGGCCTACCGTCTGAGAAGAACAAAAAAAAAAGAATCTGAAGAAAATGAGAAACAAGAATATGGAGAGGATGATGATGATGAAGATGCGTTGTCACTAGAGGAAATAAGAAAAATGATTGTAAAAATTCCTGGTTGTACAGAAGTAAGTGCTGAAGATGTAGGAGAGTGGATGGCTTGTGACACGTCTGACCCTGGTTTTCAAATTCTCAATGACGATGAAATTGTTGTAAGTGTGAGAGAAGATGTTGAAGTGGAAGTGGAAGAAGAACTTTCTGCTGATGTTGAAGTAGACGCTGGACCATCAGCTAGTGAAGCATTTGCCGGCCTCGAGACTGCTTTGAAGTGGATGGAGCGTCAGCCCGAGTGTGACCACTTGCAACTGCTCACCGTCAAGTGAATGCGTGACCTGGCTGCCCGAAAACGGTTGAAGACCGCAAAACAGCTTACATTGACGGAGATGTTTAAAAAACAATGATTTTTATTTCTAAACTTGTACATAAGTACATTTTATTTATATTTAAAACATGTGAAAATTTCATGTTTCTTTCATTTAATTCAATAAAAAAATAGTGCAATATCAAAACGTAGCTTTTATTCTCTCCAATGGCAATTTTTTTTAAAAAAATCCGATTATCCGAATGGGTCCCGGTCCCCATTAATTCGGATAATTGGAGTTCTACTGTACATGACACAAAAATTAACTTTGTTTTCAGCGTTTCTTCATCTTCTTCGTAGCCCTACAGCCCCTCTCGGGCCATCGCTTCCTGCAAATAGCGTCTCCAACTGTCTTGATTCATTGACCGCACCCTCCAATTTCGAAAGCCGAGCACCAATGAACTGTCTTCGTCGACCGAGTCAGACCAGCGTTTCCTCGGTTCCCCCACTGGTCTCCGGCCTTCAGTTCTCCCAACGAATACCTTTTTGGATATGCGTTCTTCGTCCATACGATTCATATGTCCAGCCCATTGCAGCTTAAGCAGTATGACAATTGTTGAGACTTCATGCTCGTTAAAATTTCATACAGCTCATGGTTGTATCGAATTCGCCATTGATCCCCGTCTATTTTCGCTCCGATCATTCGCCTCAGGACCCGTCGCTCAAAGGCGTTCAATATATTTGCGGATGATTCCATGTTTCACACCCATAGCATAACACAGGTCTTATCACAGATTTGTACACTTGGACCTTTGTTTTCCTGTATATACAGCTGGTCTTCAAGATCGTCAATACTGAATTAAATATTTTATTTGCAAGCTGTATTCTTTGGCGTATTTCGTCTCTTTCATTACCGGGTCTCGTCGTTTTGGCACCTAGATACACAAATTCGCTCACATTTTCGATACTGTATTCGCCGAGTGTCATATTTTGTGTGCTTGGGGTATTTTTCCTCAGCTGCGTCATGAGCTTTTATTTTATTTTCATTGATTTGTAGCCCTACTAATTTTGCTTCGCTGTCAAGATTCAGGAAGAGTTCTTGGGCAGTTGTTAATGACCGTGACTAAATGTTGATGTCGTCTGCATAGGTTACTGCTTGGCTCAACTTATATAGTAGTGTACCTCGTTTATTGATAGGTAGCTTCTTTATGACGTACTCCAGGGCCAAGTCTAATAGCAATGGGGCCAGCCCATCTAACTGCTATAGCCCGATATTTGTGTCAAAGGCATCGGTGAGTTGGTTATTGATGCAGACTTGGGAGGTCGTCGACGTCATAGTCATTTTCGTAAGATGGACTAATTTGGCTGGAATGCCAAAACAAAGCATTATTTAGGAAAGTACGTAACGATCAATACTGTCGTATGCTTGCTTAAAGTCAATGAAAATTTGTTGCACGTCTATTTTCAAGTCCTTGTTTGAATGTGAACAATTGTTCCCTGCTCTAAAACCACCTTGATACTCCCCAATAATATTGTGGGCGTATGATCCGATTTTATTTTCTAAGATCTTTGAAAATATTTTGTACGCCGTACAAAGTAGTGATATGCCTCTATAATTTTCGCACTGTAGCTTGTCACCTTTTTTGTGGATAGGGAATATAATTGATTGGCTGCACTCCATCGGCATGTGATCTTGTTGCCAAATATGCTGAATGACTTTGTGAATAGCTTTATGAACACTACGGCCACCATGTTTGATGAGCTCTACTGGAATCTCATCGATGCCCGGCGCTTTATTATTCTTTTGGGCTTTGATGATGCAAAAAACTTCATCCAGAGTTGGTGGGGCCAATGGAGGCTCTCCGCAGACATTCGATGTGCTGGAGCTGCGCGGAGGATTAAGGAGATTCTTGGAATATGATGACCATCTTTCTTAAATCTTGGTTTCATCAGCGATGATATTGCCGATGTCATCACAACAGAGCGTGGTTTTAGGCTGATAACCAGGTTTCAGGCTTTTCACTACTTTGTATGCTTGTCTTGTATTTTTGCTCGCTAAACTTACATCTATACTTTTCAATTGGTTGTCACAGTATTTTATTTTCTTAATTCTAATTATCTTATTCGCTACTCTTCTGAGATTTTCATAGTGTTCTCTCTTCGTCCTGGTTTTCCTACCAAGGTATCCTCTGCACGCCTGATTCTTTTTGTCTAACGCATTCTGGCACACATCATCGAACCAATCATTTCTCTTGCGCCGGTCTTGATGTCGATCGTCTGTAAATAGCCGCTTTCACTTACATCCAGAGCTCGTTGCTTGTCTTTAACGAGGCGTCGGATAAGATGGGAAGCAGCTGGTTGTCGAGGGCCTCCGTGAAATTTTTAGCCACAGACGCCGTTTGGACCCTTTCGATGTCAAATTTTTGTTGCGCGCTGGTCTTTCCCGAATATGCCTTTGACATACGACATCGATATTCACAGTTATCAGCATTTCTCGGTATTTTGTCTCAGTATTGGGGAACCAGTAAACCCAATGTGCGACCCCGAGAGCATTTACTACCATTTAATTGGGGGGTTTAGGATGAGGAATCATGGAAGTTGTCGGTTGAGGAAACAAAAGGCTGCCTCCTCGTTTCTCAAACGGACTTGGGACCGGCTACGGTGGAGTTTAAAGCCAAGTACACCCGTCCAGTTTCACTTTAACATCTTTAGGTTTTGACATTTTCCTAGCAATGCATCGAGCTTATTCAGAAAAAAACGGTTGCTGTTTGTACAATGTTAGCGTTTGCTGAGTGAACAACACTACGATAAAAGTTCTACATCATGGTATCCCGACGAAACTGGTACTTCCGCCATCTGTGTTGGGAGCAGTGATTTTCGGGGGGAGGGCTGTGGGCGCAGGGATGTTTTTTTGTGGGTTCGGTGCTCAGGGACTACCTTCTTTAGTGTGTACCTAACGCCGAACGAACCGGTGTCATCTTTCCAAGCCAAGCTTGATGCTTTGGACGGCGCTGTCTTGACCGCTGATGGCAATTGAATGGGGCATGCCTTTAGCAGATCCCCGGGGAAAACGAATACTAGAAATGGCAGTCAGGACGGCGGTCGTCCTACTGAACACCAGAAATATAGCGACTTTCCATCATATTGGCTGAGAAGGAACCATACCGGACGTAACATTTGCCTCGGAATCCTTGATACACCATTGGAGAGAATTAGGGGACTATAATCAGATAATCTGTACATTATCCGTGAGATCCGTAATATGTCCCGACGTCTGCGATTTCGACCAATTGGGTGAAACATTAGAAAGATGGACGTCGGGAGGTTCGTCGATGTGCTCACAACAGATGCTTTGTTGCAGGATGATTCTCAGGGGACGGAAGAACTGGCAGCGCAAGACGTGGTGAATTCAACTATGAGCGTCGAAATCCCGGCACGGCAAGCCCCCCAAGTGTAATGGTGGTCGACTGAAATCGCCGAAAAGTGAAGGAACTGTCATAAGCTTCGGCGTGAGGCACAACGGGCACAGAATCGTGACGACCGAGTAGCTGCATTGAAGTCGGCCAAGAAATGCCTTCGCAAATTGATTAACAAAACATGGCTTGATGCTGGAAAATCGAATCGACAATGTGAACAAGCAACCGTGGGGTTTTGGCTACAAGGTAGTTGGGCGGAAGCTTGGTGCCCTACGGACGCCTTTCCCGCCCATCCTGTCCGAGTTAAGGCTGCCCATGGTGAAACAGCAATTGAATGCCCACTCTTCACACAGCCGGAACTAGAAGAGGCAGTACCATCATTGAAAGCAAGGAAACTTTCAGGCCCAGATCGTGTTCCAGGTGAGGTGTTGCAACTTGTCTATCGCCATTGTCCTAACTTGCTGCTCAGCACATTTAACGCTTGCCTACGGGACGGGGTTTCCCGGTGCGATGGAAGATGATAAGGGTCGTGCTGATCAGCAAGGAGAAACGAAATCCCGAATCGCTGTTTGCTTACCGCCCGTTATGTATACTAGACATGGCTGGGAAAGTGCTAGAGAAACTTATCAAGGGAAAACCCACTGACGCTCCAGCATTGAAGCGAGTGCAGAGGTGGTGATCGCGGTCGAATAGGCAGAGGCACATAGCCACACCAGGCGACGGATCTTTCTGTTGGTGACACACGACGGCGTTAGGAACGTTTTCAGCTCCGCTAGATAAGTGGATATTCTGGATACCTTGGAAACCCCTTTCAAGTTCTAGAGTAGCTGATGCGGCTGCGAAGGGACTACCTGAAGGACCGAAGCCTGCTCTACGACACGACACAGTGCCAATGGAGGATTGAAGTTATGTTGGGTGTTGCCCTGGGATCTATATTTGGTCCAGACCTGTGGAACGTGTCGAGCAATGGGCTACTGAGACTAGAGATTCCAGATGTGTCTCGCTTGATCGGCAATGCGGATGATATTGCGGCTCTAGTCGCTGGACGCAACTTAGGCTATGTATGCTATTGCACCGCGTGAAAGACTCGGTGACTGCTCGTGGATCAGTCTAGCACTTGAGAAGACCATCTTGATAAAAAAAAGAATCTCTAGTATTAGAAACATGCTAATCGAATCGAAGTCAGCGGTGGAGTACTTGAGGCTAATGAATGACTCGAAGATGAGTTTCTGTGAGCAAATCAGGGCAACGACTGAGAAGCCTGCTTCGGGCGTATCAGCTTCGAGTCGGCTTATTGCCAACGTAGTGGGACCCAACCTATCAAGAAGGCACCCCTTGATGAGCGCCATATGGTCATTGTTGCTGTGCGGAGCAGAAATATGGGACGACGCTCTCAGTAAGGAGACGTACCGAAAACGCTTGGCACACACGCAGAGAAGAGAAGCATTGAGGATTGCATCTTCAAATCAAATTCAATGGTGAATAATTGCAAACGTGAGGCCTTTTACATTTCCTGCTAGAGAGCGTCGTGCTATTTATCTGTGTCGAAGCGAGGACACAAGAGAGACAGTTATCCGCGAGGAGAGACAGAGTTCCTTCATTGATTTGCAGTAGTCTTGGGTGAATTACATAAAGGGAAGATGGACAGCGGCTCATCTCGGGCCTAAGACCGTTGCTAAATCGAAGGCATCGTGAAACTGACTTCTATCTGCCCCAGCTTTTGAGCGGGTATGGGTGTTTTCAGTCTTACCTGCACAAGATTGGTAAGCCAAGGTCCCTCGATCGACGGTTTTGCCCAGAAAAGGCAGACGATGCCTGCTACATAAATTTTGTGCGCAAAAAATGAGACAGGCTGCGACGAAACCTCAACACGGAGACTTGAGAGCTGACTCCGGACTGTATAGTCGCGGTGATGTTTGGATCGGTTGACAAATCGAACCATCTGGCACATTATATTCAGGCAGTCCTAAAAGATAAAAGAACTCACATCAGCTGGGGACCTCAGGGCTAGAGGATCACTTGTCTGGCAATCCCTTTTCCTCTTGAAGGCACCTCACGGCGTAGAACAACGAAACCTGACCCGAAGTATTGTGGCAAATGGCTTCAAACTAGGTTCTGAGGTTAACAAAGTGTTTAGTGGGTAGTCCAGTAGCTCGCAAGCATGGGAACTCTACACTCAGTGTGTAAATAGCACTCACCTCCCAACGACAAAACAAGTTGGGTAAACAGACCTACGCTCATGTCAGAAGGGTTTTGTATCCAACTTTTCAGAAATGCAGTCACCAGCAATGAATAACGCCAAGAAATATGTCAAAGAGATGTGCACGTTCAAAGGAAAATCCACTGTTTTTCTACTTTCAACGGTCGACATTTTGTTTCAAACCGACAAAAATCACACAAATCATGAATTCTCTAAAATATTAATGTTCTTGACCTTATTGGAAAATTTCAAGAAGATCAAGTCAAAACTGCAGTCACTGATTGGATGGAAAGTCTATAAAATACCAAAATCATGTGTTATTCTTGTTGTAATTGGAGAAATTTCAAACGACTATAACTTCTGTGTATATCATTCGATTTTCATCAAACATACAAACTTTAAGAACCCTTAGTAGGACTACGTAAATATCGAATTTGGTTCAGTTTAAGGGTACCGATGCGATTTTATTAGGGAAAATGTGAAATTCGAATACCATACTATTATTGAGCGAATTTCGACTTCTAAGGTATTTGTTGTTGTTGTACTTATAAACACCTCCACTCCTAATTTTTTCAGTTTTTTCGGATCACAGGCGTCCAATCGCGAGGGGGGGGGGGGGGACACACAATTTTTCCGTGTATTTTCGCTCCCTGCGCGTCAATCGAAGCAAAAAGTATCCAATTAAGACCTGTTTTGAAAAGCTCTCATCAAGACCTTTCATTTGATACCCATATCGGCTACCCTTGATGAAGTTTTCTTTTCGGTGGCCACTCCCCTATATGGGGAGCCCCCCCTTAAATACCTTATAAAATTTTTTGTAGTTGAACTTTGAAGAGAGCACCACTTTACACCTGCGTACAAAATTTGATGTTTCTAGCTTAAGTAGTTTGCGAGAAAAAGTGCTGTGACACACGGACGGACGGACAGACGGACCGACAGGTCGCGAAACTAGTAGGGTTTTGTAAAATTATTTTACAAAACCCTAAAATGGCTGCTAAAAGTCCAAATTTTAATTTTTTTTTTTTGATTACGTTAGGGTGTGATCATATCTAAAGAATCTATTATTTTTGTGATTATCAATGTTCCAAATTCAAAATCGCGGCAGTTCAAATATATAAGTTTTTTTCGAGTATCTTAGCCCTCTAGCGGCCAGATTTTTCAACGTTTTTTGATTAAAAATTAAATTACACATTTCTGTAAAGTGTTTTTTATCCTGCCTATGGAAATTAGATGATTAATAAAAATGTCGAAAATTTAAAACTTAATATTTTTAGCTGCCATATTCAATATTTTCTGCTCAGAGTAAAACTCCAATTTGCACGAGATTGGGCAAAGTGGTTGATGAGACTCTGAACCAGGTATCTTTTGAAATGATTAAAAATTAAACGTTTAAATTCAAAATGCGGCTCTCAAGCGTCAGAAAGTAAGCAAAATTCATTATTTTAGTATCAATTGAAATGTTGAATATATTTCCATAGAAACGTTTGAAATGGCTTAGGTTGGAAGTATTTCTACAACGGAACATTTTCCTTAAATAATCTTCGACTTTCGAAATGGCGGCAAATCAAATTAGTATCCGCTTTTAAAAATAAGGGTACCTACGAAAAATTTTCCCTTCCGGCACATGGTGCCCCAGGGATTTTTTGTTATGCATTGATTAGACTTGGAGAATGCGGGACTGCAACCGCTATTACTGGACGGCCCCGCAAAATTTGGAACGATTGGCGGCCTTAATCTTAATTCCTAAATTAAGCAAATTAAGCCTGTAAGTTGAGAAGAAACCAATGCGATGTTAAAACTTTATATCATCTGATAACAAATGGTCATCCAACCACCAGCTGCTAAATTTCCAGCTTTAAAATTTATTATAATATCACTCTTAGCGATTGTAGTTTATTATATATTCAACATAAGGCTTCATCGTGTGACTACTACTCGATTTTTATTCAGTACCCATTACATCTGGGTGGCTCTTAGTCCGTTTGAAGAATCTATAAAAATAAATCTCATTCCCGCCAACGAGAATTGAACCTGTGTCCTTCAGCTCAAGCCGCTCGGACTCTAACCACTCGGGCTATATTATACAAAATAAACGATCCTTTATTTTAGAGCAGAAAGAGAAAAGATCTAAAGTGACCAAGGCAAAATATTTTATGGGCATTGGGATACATTTAAAACTTTTTTGGAAAATTCAGGCTATTACCGTCAATACAGTAAAATAACGACACCATCAATTACAAATTCGATTGAGTGCTTTATATCCATCAGAAACTGTTTCAGCGGATTTTATTGACTTTCTTCCGTGATCGCTAACAATGAGCATTTTCCGCTGTACAACAGCCAAATGTGTTGTGCATCCAATCAACCGGCTCCAACGATCAAACCAGCAATCACTTTGATCATGGAGCGATCTCAGAAAAAACTCCAAAACAGGTAAATATCGTGGCAAGTTGCTGTCGGTCGGTCGACATTGAAAGCAGACTTTGTTTACTGTTTGCCTTCCTATTAAACCATCACGCCACGATTCCCATAAACGTCGAGCGCACAATTTGCATTTCTATTTTTAAATGCAGATATGTCGTGGCGTTTCAGTTGCACATTGCAAACAAGTGCTCTTCCGAAAAAGGGCCTTATGCTAAGAATAGCAGCGAGAATTTACCTTTGAAATGGACTTATATGTCGCGTTGTTTACGGCTCCAGCTCAGGTCGCAGACTTGCTGTGTTGATGCTCGTTATCTTCGCTATGTGATAAACACGAAAGGAGAGACCACCCAAAGTGCTTTGAACGACAGTTTTTCTACTCGATCTCAATCACTATCAACAACACTTTGTTTGGATGAGATTTCACTGAACAGAAAATACTTCTGATTCAAACACACAACACTAGACTTCAGTTGAAATAATTCCCGAACAATTTGAAACACTTTTTAATTCACAAAACGTTCCAAAATGCACTTCGGCCCAAAACACTTGAGTTTAACAGATTTCGTCCGGGATTTGTAATCACTGCCGCGAAGAAACGCACACACGTACGACCTCAACAAACGCTCCGACAGAAATGTCAGCCAAGCACCTAAAGAAATGCACAACAGCCGTAAACAACCATGTGCGCCCCACTATACCAAAACGACTTCCAGAGACATGGAATGGCAACACATTTACTCTGTGGAATCCATTCGTATACGAGAATTCTGCGATTTCATGATAACTCATCTCATCTTTTTCCCGCGCACAGTCGGCAAATTAAAGTTCATTTGCGAGTATGGGAAGTTATTTGTTTGATTTGTGGAATGTGAATTCTCTGTAGTGCCTAAGGGAGAATGAGATAGCTTGCGATGGAGTCATTTCGTTGCGTTTATTTCTTGGGGGAATTCCTTGGCGATTTGTGACGTCACTTTTTGTTTACCACTGTATTCTACAGAGCTAGTGAACGATGTCTGAGAGTAACGTCAGTACCAGCTGATTTGTAGACAGCAATACGAGAAGGGTATGCCGGTAGAGCGTAAAGCGTTGCCACCATGGTGTAACTTTTTGAGAATTGGTTTGATTTACACTTTTTGTAAAATGAGTCAGCAATCGATGGGCTGGCTAAGCAATTTTTATTCGATGTTCAATAACCGCAGGAGTGATGTATGTATAATGTAGTTTATAGCCATATTGGTCGTAGACAAGACATCCTGGTTAATGCTCTGATCACTTCAGGATGTGGTTGAATGATGATGGTGGACTAGTGACATTTATGCAAATCGCAAATTAAAAACTATGTTCTCAATTTCATAGTAGCATAAACATTTAAAGAACTATCAAATTATCTTTGCAGTATGCAAATTTGCCAAGTTATCATTTATTATGTTATACCACTGACACGTGAAGATAAAATATTAATAGCTATAATCATTATTCTTCTCCAATAAGAATATAAAGTGGAGTTCAATTAGGGATGACGGTTTTTGGCGAAAAGCCGGGTTTCCAGTTTTTTCAGCGTCAGTTTAACCAGATGGTTTTTAGAAAGACTGGGTTTTCCTTATTTTCTTAAAAATTTATTTAAATAAAAATTAAATATTTATGAGGAATAACCGATTTTTCGGTTTTTAATTTACAATATTATTTAAATCGAAATGAACAGAGGGATACCTTTATGTTAAAAATAAGAGACTAACAAATTAAAAACCAAGCCGACAGCTGTGTTATATTATTATTTTTATGGCCCTATTATTCGAGCCATAAAGCCTTTTTCTTCACTCCAACACACACCTTTATCTACTTCCTCGAACTCTTCTTTGGACTTCAGTTAAAGATAGGGTATTTGTTACTTTAGTCATTTTTAATTAAATGTAATTTGTATTACGTTGACAAGAAGACAGCAGAAACGGGTCTAGGTGTTACAGTGAACCCACTTCCTCCAAAACTATTTTATCTTAACTCATCATAAATATCACATTTCAACTTTTATTTCAATCATAAATAAGTTCATTCGTTCATTCAACCTCATTGCAACAATGTCTTGCTGTAATGTGATATCCGCGCCCGCGAAGTTCTTGTCAGCGAAATCTAACGTCTACATAAATGTTGCTGCTGCAAGAATTAGCGAGAACTAATTCTTGCAACAGCTCAGCAATCTCAGCAAGTTTTCTCGCGATAAAAATTACCCGTTGTTTTCGAATCGGGGGCAGTTATTAACGAGCTCGCGTCTCATGTGTATGACACACATAATTAGGGAAGTAATCGATCCTGTAAAATTAGCAGCGAATAATAAATAACTTTCGTTTTTCTTTAAAAAACAAGTGTTTTCTTTCCGAAAGTAAAACTGGCGCAGTCGGTAGGATCGCTACGTAAAGTTACGTGATTTTTAAATCTTTATAGCGTGTCCGCGTCGCGAAAAATTAAAAAAAAAAAAAGTTGAAATTCCTCAAGAGAAGGAAATTGCCTTTTTACGCGACGCTGCCCGAACCGTGCGTGAACCAAAAGGAAGAAGCTTTTAGCTCAACGGCGGTCAAAAATTTTTTTTCCTTCCTCCCTTTTTCTTCGCTGAAGCTTCAAGTGAAGCAAAGAGAAGTGATAGATGGGAAGAAATTACCAAAGTTTCAAGTGAAACGACAAAGTGTGAAGCAGAGAGAAGTGCTAAACGAAAAGAAATTTGGAAGGTTTCAAGTGAAACGACGAATTTAAACTATCCAAGTGAATTAACGAATGCATGTTGAAGGTCGTGAACAACAATATAATTGAAACTAAACTTGTGAATATAATAAACTACCCAAGTGAACATAAACAGTGTTAAAATAAAATCAAATATTAATAAATGTAAATACAAACCCTATTTATACGGAAAAAGTGAACATTAATGAACATCACAATTAAAAGGGACACAAACCCCAAACAACAAAACAACTTAAATTTTGTGAAATTGTCAAAATCCGAAAACCCAGTGAATATCAGTTTCAACCAGTGGCCCTTGCGAAAACAGTACATTTATGAACAAAAAAAACAGTGTAAAGACAACGGTATTCCGTACTACACCAGAAAAACTTATAGAAGAAAACCCACAAAGGGTTAAAAGTATTGAAGCCATCAAAGCAAGTAGCCTAAGAAACTATATATGTATATTTTATCCCCATCTATGAGTATTTTATAATCAATTTACATTTTAATCAATTATATTTTAATCTATTTATATACATATAATTTTGCACATATTTTTCCCCTATTATTATTCCGACATTAACTATCTAACATTTTTGTATATATATATTGTAAGGGTGAGTCGGAATTAGGTACCTATTTATAATGGCACACGTTGCAGATGCAGGTCAAATCGCACAAGCTCCTTCTGTTCAAATAAATCCCCTCAAATATTTGAATAGCTTACCAGAGTTTGACGGGAAACCCGAAAATCTCCAAGGGTTTATCAATTTAGTTGAAAGAGTTGACCCCCTCCTCCGAACCTTTAATGAAGTGTCACAAACCCTTTTTTGCGATTTGATCAAAACCAAATTAAAAGGAAAAGCTAAAGAGACAATAGAAATAAATTGCCATGCTACACTCTGGCCAGATATTAAACAAATTTTACAAAACAATTTTGGAGACCGTTTGAGTATTGACGAGTTGTATGATAATTTAAGAGGAGTAAAATTTAGAACCACAACTCTCAATTTCTATAATGATGTAAAAAGTAAACTTAGACGCCTTAATTGTAAGACCTCGATAGTTATGGGTGCAACCAATGAAACTAACGAGTGTACCCGTAATAATATGAGAACTGCTCTCAATGTTTTTAAAAACAAACTTCCCGAACCTATGAAAACCATTCTTTTCTGCAGAAACCCCGATACCTTGGAGGCTGCCATGGACATCCTTTTTACAGCCAACTATGCTTATTATGGGCCAAACAGCCAACCAAATAAGCAAAAACCGACACAAACTCATAACAACCAAACTCAAAAGGATGAACAAAAAACTAATAAATCTGTAAATAATAGTGATAACAGTAAAATTAATAATAGCAATAATAATTACGATAGACAATCGAATAAATTTAGCAATAATTATAATGGACACGATAAAAACTGAAGACGAAACTTTAACCAGGAGCAAAGCTATAGACCTCACAACGAGGATAATAGAACACATCCTAACTCTTCAAACTATTTCGGGAACCCAAACCGAGAACCCAATAGGCAACCAACTCCAGAACCAATGGATGTTAACACCAATGAAACGATTGAAAATTTTCAGTCACCAGCCTCGGTAGAAACTTGCCATTTATAGTTATAAGAAGCAAACTTCGAAATTTGAAATTCATCCTTGATACTGGAGCCACTCATTCCTTAATAAACCCCGGCCTGTGTCACCCGAAGTGGAAAACCAGTGTACACAGTACAAATCTTAAAACACTACAACACACTATACAAATCCAGGAAAAAGTCTGTATACCCCTTTTTGAGGAATTGGGAGACACATCTCAAAAGATTGAGCTGTACGTTTGCCATTTCCATCATCAGTATGATGGAATACTCGGAAATAACGCTTTTAAACAACTAAACGCAATAATCGATTATAAAAATCAAATCTTGCTTACAAATGAAAGGAAGGTCCCAATTTTCTTCAAGGTCAACGATGACGACCAATATTGTCTGTTTAATAAAATGGGATGCTATGAAGTATCCATTCCAGTACAGCGAAGTGAAGGTCTGGTTCATTTCGCTGGAAGGACTTCTGAGGATGGAAAGGTCCATTTAAAAGAAGGAATTTACGACGTTCAAGATAATAGGATGCTCGCTTCAGTAAAAATACTCAGAGATCATACTAAAGTTCACTTTCATACCCAAAAAACCACCCTAGTAACTCATGAAAATTTTAATATTGTAGAAAGCAAGCAAACCAGCTCAGTCCCCTTATTAGATCAAATCAGAACCAATCATCTTAATACCGAAGAGAAACAATATTTGGTTCCCATCATAAGAATGTTTTCAGATGTTTTCTATAATGACAATTCTGATTTAACTTTCACGAATGCAATAAAACACGAAATCCGAACAGTAAACGACGTACCGATTACCGCTAAAACATATAGATACCCGTACATCCACAAGGAGGAAGTACAACGTCAGATTCAGGAAATGCTGGAGAAAATCATCATAAGACCAAGCCATTCGCCCTATTCAGCACCAGTTTGGATCGTTCCGAAGAAATTGGATGCAGGTGGCAAACCCAAATGGAGGCTTGTTATCGACTACCGTAAACTTAACGAAGTGACGGTCGACGACAAGTATCCGATCCCCAACATTGACGAAATTTTGGAAAAACTTGGCAGGTGCCAATATTTTACTACGCTTGACTTGGCTAAAGGGTTCTACCAGATCGAGATATTAGAAAAGGATATCCACAAAACAGCGTTTAGCGTGGAAGGCGGCCATTATGAATTCCTCCGAATGCCATTTGGCCTAAAAACAGAACCAGCCGCCTTCCAACGATTAATGAATAACATCCTTTCTGACTACATAAATCAAATTTGTCTGGTATATCTCGATGATATCATTATTTTCTCAACTTCTCTTCAGGAACACATCGATTCGCTTCGAAAAATACTCAAACGGCTTCGAGAATCTAATTTGAAGGTTCAACTAACCAAGTCAGAATTTCTTAAACGGGAAACCACATTCCTTGGCCACATAGTCACAGTCGAAGGCATAAAACCGGACCCCCAAAAGGTGGAATACGTGAAAAACTTTCCTATCCCTAAAACGACAAAGGAAATCAAACAGTTCCTGGGACTTACCGGATATTACCGGAAATTTATCCAGGACTACTCCCGAATATCCAAACCAATGACAAAGTATCTAAAGAAGGATGCAACTCTTCACATTTCAGATCCTGAATACATACAGGCTTTTGAGACCTTGAAAGCTTTGCTGATTAACTAACCAATTTTAGCATACCCGGACATAGGGAAAGCTTTCGTATTGACAACGGATGCCAGTAACTTTGCTGTTGGTGCCATACTTTCACAAGAAGGACGCCCAATCAGCTATGCAAGCCGTACACTGAATGACCACGAAATTAATTACAGTACGATCGAGAAGGAACTTCTGGCAATCGTGTGGGCCACGAAATATTTCCGTCCTTATCTCTTCGGTAGGAGATTCGTTATCGAGACTGACCACAGGCCACTATCATGGCTCTTTTCTATGAAAGAACCGAATTCGAAATTTATTAGATGGCGGGTAAAGCTTTCTGAATTTGACTTTACCATAAAGTACAAAGAAGGAGCAAAACACATTAACGCCGATACATTATCAAGGATTAAACCAGAAATAAATCTCACTCAATGAACTTCTAGTATCCCTAATAGTAACTCTAGCCTGAACGTTTTCCAAACCCAGATAGTAATAAAGAAACTGAATTCCGGATCGCTCAAAATTAGGAAACAAAAAGTCTTCGATAAAAGCAGGACAACAATTTATTTCAAACAAATGGATGAGCAAGACGCCATAACAGTTTTGAAGACCCATTTCAACCCTAACGGCCTAAACGCAGTTCTGATTGAGAATGAAGAGTACTTCCAAACACTTTGCACAGCATTTAACAACCACTTTTCGGAGAACCCAAAGTTCAGAATTTTAAGGTGCTCCATACTGTTGGAGGATATCACAGACGAAGAGATTTTGGCTCGTATAATCGAAAAGGAACATCTTCGAAACAACCACCGAGGAATCGAAGAGGTATCCAAAGAACTAAAACTAAAATACTATAGTCCGAAGCTTCTAGATAGAATAACTAAGTTTATTAATAATTGCGATGTCTGCAATTGCGAGAAATATGTCCGCAACCCACCTAAACCCTATTATAAAATTACCGAAACACCAGAAAGACCTGGCGAAATAATTCACGTTGATGTAATCTACACTTTGGAAAAATGCATCTTTTTAACAATCATTGATAAGTTCGGCAAACATGCTTGTGCAATCAAGCTACTTGGCCAAACTTGGATTGAGTTCAAGAGGGCCCTTGCGTATTATTTCAGCCAATTCGGCTCTGCCAAGAAAATTATTGTCGATAACGAGTTAGGTTTCAAAGCGATTCCCTTAAGAGAATTTTTAAAGAACGAAAACGTTGCAGTACATTTCACATCGAGTAGTAATTATACGTCTAACGCAGATGTGGAGCGATTACATAACTCCATTAATGAGCACATTCGCCTTTTAAAGCATGATGATGTAAATAATCAGGGCAACGTTGAAGAAAAGATTCTTAAAATAATAACATTCTATAACAACACCATTCACTCTACCACCAATAAAAAACCGATCGATTTCGTTAATGGGAAAGTTCATCAAGACGAATATAGTACCATTCGTGAGATGATATTACAGAAGAAACAGAAGACTGTTGATAGATTGAACCAAGGTCGGTCAAACCAAGATATTGAAACTGGACAAAACTTTATAAAAGAGACAAGAGGTGGAAAGAATCACTCAAAATATTGGAAAATAAACTCTGAAAAAATAGATGAAGACCATATAGTAGATACCTTGAACCAAAATAAATATTTTCGAAACCATATCAAAACTAAAAAGAAATACCAAGCCATAAATAACCCCACAATACCCTCCAAACCTAACAAGAAAAAAGGAATTAACACACAAACGCCATCATCCTCACAACAGCACGTTACTAATACATAATAGCTTTCGCAAAACCTTAACTTACAGTATCTTTTTCCAGACATGTTTCTGCCAGCGTTCTTGTCACTTTTTGCCTTTGCTGCAAGCCAAACTATGTCCATCGAAGATTTGAATGACAACCACGGATACGTGCCAATTAAAATGGAAGATCTCAAATTGGTCGATTGTTATACTAACGTCTTGCACATTATCAATACATCGGAATATGAACAGACAATAAGTCTTCTCAAAAGTCTACCGCGGAATCGAGAATAGTGCTTGAAACAGTTAAGAAAAACTTTGAGCATTTAAAAAACAAATTTAATAACCTTATACCCCATCCACGGCAAAAACGAGGACTGGTTAATTTTATTGGAAAGGGACTAAAGTACGTCGCTGGAACTATGGACAGCGAAGACAGAATTGATATTGAAACCGCAATCAAAACTATTTCTGAAAATGAACAAGTAACGTCAAACAAATTAAACGCAAACATATTAGCTAATAAATTTTTATCAAACCAAATCAAAAACATAACTAATCACATAAATACGCAGCAAATTATTCTGACCAATTACTTGAATAAATTTAAATCAATAAATCAAAACGGCATAGCCACACTACAGGACGAAATCAACTTTCTTGAGCAAATCTACCAGGTAGATAACGATATTTCCTTACTGAGGGATCATATCAGAGATATAGAACAAATAATACTTTCAAGTAAAATTGGGTTGCCTACAAAAGATATCTTAACTAAAACAGAACTTGATCTAATAGAAGACTTTGAAGAATATCAGAATATAAAAACTTCAGTATCACTGCATTCAAAAATCATTATAATAAATCTCTCAATTCCCAAATACTCCAAAGAAATTTTTACGAAAATACGATTAGAACCAATTCCGACCACCCAGAATAGGTCATTGTATCTCAATATTGACACAATCCTTGTAGGTTCCAACAATAAGACTTATTTCCTGAACAATAAAGATAATTTAAAGAATAATTTAGAGATAATCAAAGATAAATGTATCAACAGTATCATTCAACCAGGGGAAACGAAATGTAAAACCAAAGAATTTAATGAAGAAGAAACAATACAAGTTATTCCAGGAATCCTTATTTTCAAACATTTTCATAACATTATCGAACACAATTGTAACTCGGAAAAATTAAACATAAATGGAACCTTCATGATTAAATTCAGAAATTGTAACATAAAAATTGCCAACAAAACCTATTCGAATCACTATTTAAAAATTTACGAAAACATTATCCTATCTAAATTTTTGAAATCAATTAAAACCAATAATACAATGATCGATATCAAAATAGAAGATTTATATTTGAAACAATTGGAGAACCAAAATGAATTAGACTCTATTGTGTTTAGCACTAAAAACACTAATATCATAAGTTTTGGATTGGACTTTGTAATGATAATTATAATAGTATTTTTAGTATTACTTTACATGCACATGAGACGGTATCGCCATAAAATGAATATTTCATCGGAGCCTCAATTTAACGGTGGGGGTGTTACAGTGAACCCACTTCCTCCCAAACTATTTTATCTTAACTCATCATAAATATCACATTTCAACTTTTATTTCAATCATAAATAAGTTCATTCGTTCATTCAACCTCATTGCAACAATGTCTTGCTGTAATGTGATATCCGTGCCCGCAAAGTTCTTGTCAGCGAAATCTAACGTCTACATAAATGTTGCTGCTGCAAGAATTAGCGAGAACTAATTCTTGCAACAGCTCAGCAATCTCAGCAAGTTTTCTCGCGATAAAAATTACCCGTTGTTTTCGAATCGGGGGCAGTTATTAACGAGCTCGCGTCTCATGTGTATGACACACATAATTAGGGAAGTAATCAATCCTGTAAAATTAGCAGTGAATAATAAATAACTTTCGTTTTTCTTTAAAAAACAAGTGTTTTCTTTCCGAAAGTAAAACTTCTAGGCACTTAAGCCAACTCGAAAAATCCAGACACAAGGCCAACTGGTTTCCTCCAGGCGATCCTGCTAGGCAAAGCCAACCAGCAGAAAGGTTAGATGATATATATTCGTATCTAGGCGCAAAGCCAACTAGACTTAACCAGGTGCCAACCACACAAAATAACGAATGAGCATCGCTTAAATTTTCCTAGACTGCTTCGCTGTTTATATACATTATTTTTGTTTGCTCTGCAAAATTGTCTTTCCCTAAAGCGTGGGAAAGAATTAATTTGAACCTCTTTGCCGTTGCCAGTGACATCCATTCTTAATGTGCATTAACCTTATTTCAGTTCTGGTAGATGTCTTGGATATTTACGATCAATGTTTCGAAATAAGGTTGTTGTATTGGAACAATTGGTACGAGGTTGTTGTTTCTGCTGTTATATTTTCTATGAAAACTTTGTCATGCAAAGGCAATAGTTTTTGTTATAACGTTTACTTGCACCACATAAAAACACACAATAAAAATATACACAGGAAAATCTTTGTTTCGCAGTTGTGACGCTTCGATGCTTCACGTGAGTCTCTGTTCTCTCAACTGCTATCTTAACTCGAATGCCTGGCAGTGAACACAATAACTATCTGTCATATGGGAAACGCTAGACTGCTCCCTCTTGAGTGACATTCCCACTGTCACGATGACGGTTTGAAGGGGTTTCGTTACGGAGTCTGACGCAGCTTCGGTTTGCTGAGTAGTGGCGACGGTAATGAAGGCTGGCTTGAGTCGTTCGGTGGAGACGTTGATTTGTCTACCTTCGATGTCAATCGTAAACAGTACATCTGAAATTCGTTTGATCACTTTGTTTGGTCCTGAATACGGTTGACATAGCGATTTCCTTACGGCGTCAACTCTTAAGAAGACGTGTATACATAAATTTAATTGATGATGTACGAAGGTCGTTTGATCATTGCGGGGGTTCATTGGAACAGGTCGCAATTCACGCATCTGCTGTTTTAACATGGATCCAAAGGCGTGCGGATCGAACAGATTGTCATTGCTCACAAAGAATTCGCCCGGGAATGTTAAAGTTGTTGCGTAAGCGAGCTCCACGCAATTTGCGCCTAGATCTTCCTTGTATGAGTTTCGGAGTCCTAGGAGAACGGTTGGCCGGATGCGAGGCCAGTTGGAATTCTGCTCATGGCACATGATGGCGGCTTTCAATGTGCGATGCCATTGCTCTACCAATCCATTGGATGCTGGATGATACGGCGATGTTCGCGTACGTTTGCATCCCAAAAGTTTGGAAAGAGAAGAGAAAAGTGCGGACTCAAATTGAGTTCCTTGGTCAGTTGTAATTATGTGCGGCGCTCCAAATCTCAATACCCAGTTAGTTTAAAATGCTCATGCGACAGTTTCAGCTGTTTGGTCGTAAACAGGAACTGCTTCTGGCCAGCGTGTAAATCGGTCAACCATCTTTATGCAGTAGCGATAACCGTTGGCTGTTATCAGTGGTCCGATGGTATCAAGGTGCACTTGCTAGATCGTCCGGTATCGAAAACTTCTAGATATCTTTTCTTGTATGCCTTCCAATCTTTGATCTTTGACATGGTATAAAAAAGCGTGCGTAGGCTCGAATATCTTTCTTCATGTCAGGCCAAACAAACTTTCTTTGTACAGCTCGAATCATCGTGCGGGCTCCAGGGTGCGAGCACCTGTGGAAGGTGTTCATAACTCGATACCGTAGAATTGATGGTACGTATTGCCGAATATTGTTCATTGAGGCATGACTGACATATCCGCACCTGTGTCGATTAGAAACTTAAGTTGTGTTAGTTTGTCAGTGACAAAAAGACGGTTTGTTGCGGATCAACTGCGAGCCGTCACAACACGCTCCTAGGCGTTTTCCGATATTGATGAGGCCCGAAAGTTAGATGGCTTGATACGATGACGAGCGGCTGTTCCGAATTTTCGATGATAGAAGCAGATTTTTATTTCGTTTTCTCGATTGCGAGAACAGCTTCGACTTCTGAAGTGTCGTGGTGGTGTGAAGCGTCGAGCAGGTAGTATTCGTAATTGTTGAATTGATACTTTTAATTCTGCAATCTGTGTAACTAAATCTGCAGTATTGGTCGAAATTCCTTTTGATATTTGGCAATCTGAGACTTCACAAATTTCGTTAGGCCTTTTGACATCTAGAATTTTGTCAGCCAGTTTTGCGAGGCGGGCGAGATCCGTTGTTTCCGCGATGGCGAGAATCGATTGTGCATCCACAGGCAGCCGTTGTAGACAAAGTGATTTCATAAATAATTCACTTACCTTGCTTTTTGCAGCCAAACTCATGCACCGTAGCAAATGTGACGGCTTACTGTCACCTAATTCCACGCCGGTGAGAAAAGTTTGAGCTTGAGCCTCTTCGGACGGCGCGCTTCGTATTTGCCCATCTCCGACGGTTTCCCCACTATGTCCGCTATAGGGTCCAAGCAGGTACAATCAAGTTTGCTGACGATCTTGTCAAACATGGCGGCGTCTGAGCTTATTCTGCACCCTTACAATTGCGCCTCAACGCGAGCGAAACACAGCGTTGGTCGAGTTGTCCAAAATGGTGGTACGCGAACATTTGCGATGTCATTGTTGCTAACTGGTGGCTCCTGTATGATACTGGTGTCGGTTGCGGCTTCTGTGGTGAGCTCGGTTCCAGTAACAGTTTCAGCTTTAGTGGCTTTTGTATTTTTTGCCTCTGGGTTTTTAGTTGTATCACGTGCAAGTTTTCCTTTAGTAGACATCACGTAGGGGTCACCAATGCTATGCAATGGAAATAGTTTTGTAATAACGTTTACTTGCACTACATAAAAACACACAATAAAAATATACACAGGAAAATCTTTGTTTCGCAGTTGTGACACTTCGATGCTTCGCGTGTGTCCCAGTGCTCTCAACTGCTATCTTAACTCGAATGGATATCCTCATGTTACTTTTGTACAATCCAAGCCCTATCAGCTTCTCACGAAAGCCAAACTGTAGTAATCGAGTAGTCCGCCTAGGCATACTGCTCGAAGGACCTTCACAAAAAGAAGCCTGTGTAGAAATAAGTACAATTAGGTAGTTTAAGACGATTCGGTAAAACTTATTACGATACTATGATTTTGCTGGAGCGTTTAGTATTTTTCATGACACATATATGTAAGAAGTATATAATAAAATAAAATCACGCCATATTATCGTTACATGTCCACACAATTCTGCGGACTACTGTCGCAATTGTTGTCGCAACTGTTAATAACATCATGATATAGTATATTGATTGAAAAAAAGCAACCAAGGAAAGTAAACGAATGACGTCAAAAGCATGTACTCGAAAGCATAAGAATGCACCAACTAGATCCATGATCAATATCTGAAAGTAAGCAAGTGACGTCACTGCGGGTATTCAGGATTTCTCGAATATCCTAGGTAGTTCTCGTCAGAACATTCGCCATCATACGAGAAATGGATCGAACAACTAGAGACCCTATATAAAGCCGAGCTGAATGAATGGGGGATGTTGTAGTAGTAAACACTACGATAGTAAAACGACGATAAGAAACGAGCGCATCCTAAAGGCGATATTGATTGATATTGAAGTAAAAGATTTTCGTGATATATTTAAAGAAAGTTGAGATATAAATTGATGGACAAGTGAAAATTAAATTCTAATGCGATTTGTAAAATAGTGAAATTAATTGTTGCACATTCTTAGTAAATAAACTCTTTTAATCTAATTTAAAAGATCGTGCGTTTTCACTTTCCCGGGACATTAAACTTATTGGCCATGAACCATAACATGCGACAGTGGTGTCAGAAGATGAATTGCAAATTTTGAAAGCGAAAATTTTTAAAAATTTTTGAAGTACAAAATAATGAAATGTAACGTGAAAACTGGTGAAAAATAATAATGAAAATGCTACGAAGCTTACATTTACAACAATGAATTGACCATATCGGAGCTTAAGGAAGAGTTGGAACAATGAAATCTTGCTACGCAAGGTACAAAGGCCATACTGATTGCACGCTTATGTGACGTGATTGTATCGGACGTCGTGTATCTGGACTCGCGTGAGCCCTCAGATGCAGAAAAAGGCGCAGAAGATGGAGAAGCAGAAACACCAAAATCAAAGGAACCAGAAAATGCGCTGGCAAATAATGATGCTAATGGAGCAAGAGCAGCAACAGCAGTCATCCAGTTTAACTGCGAAGCTAAATGAACAGTCATCCTGTTTTACTGAGAGGCTAAATGATCAATCAGCAAAGCTAAATGAACAATCAGCGAAGTTAAATGAACAATCAGCAAACCTGGATCAACAAGCATTTGAAGTCAAGGAAGACATCACACAGAAGCTGGAGGAGTAATCAACGAAGCTAAACCAACAAGCAATCGTAATCAAGGCAGACTTGCAAAAACAGCCAACCGAAATAAAAGCGGAGCTCGGCAGTTGGAACAGCCTAATTAAATGCGTCGAGGAAAAGGTTTGCCAGGTCAAGGAGAAGGTCAGCCAGGTCGAGGAAAGAATCAACCAGGAGATGGGAAAAATGAAAAAGGAATTGGAAGCAGCGAAAGCAGTAGTAACCACCTCACCAGCCCCGCTGACAACCGCAGCGCAAAGTACATCCCAGAAATTTGAAAGCACTAATATTCGACGGACAAGTGGTCTGAAGTATCTACAAAATCCAGTTTAAAGCCACCGCTAGGACAAATCACTGGAATGAGCAGGAACGAGCGACTGCATTAATTCTTGCTCTAAAAGGCCCAGCTGCTGAGCTTTGCAAACTATCCCCGCTGAGTTGCACTCGGACTTGGTTGCTATAATGAATGCGCTTGACATGCATTATGGAGACGATCATCTGAAGCAGATTTATCGGTCCAGGGATTGCAACAAGCCGTGCGTTTAGCTCAAAAGCAAACGGTTAAGGATGCATTGACTTATAGTCTGAACTTTGAGGCAGCGAAAAATGCGAATCTGCCACTGCCCGGGTTCGCGAGGTGGTGGCAGACGAGTGCAGGTGTAGGCGTGTGAAAATTGAGCGAGAGCCGCAGGTAAATGGTGCGCCTAGATGCTGGATTTGCGGTGAGAAGGGGCACGTGCAAAGAGACTGTAAGAAACGACGAAAACCAAGCTATAGTCCAGGGTGTGCAGCTAGGAAGAGATCTAAACCGAGTCAGGAGCCCAGAATGGAAGCCCTTCAAACTGAGGGGACCTACTTCGTGGGGAAGAGGTTGGCTAGGAGGACCGACGCTTCTAGCACCACCATCACCACGTCAAGACTACATCGAGGAGAAGCGGACTTATGCCTTCCGGGTCAAGTTGACGGAGGACATTGCACCATAACAATCGACACTGGTGCAACCCGATCGATCATCCGACCAGACTATGTGAGGCAACAACTGCTTCGAAAGGGCAGGATTTTCTCACTACGGACAGCTACGGAAGAAACTGCACTTATTCATGGAGACGTCAATCTCCAGATACAGTTGGAAGACTTTGCGTTCCGACATAATTTTCAGGTCGCGAACATTATGGATGACTGCATACTCGGCATAGATTTTCTGTGTTGAATTTGGGCAAACGCATGTTGAAATGGCGGAATGTCGAAGTATTGATGGAGGATCCCTGCGTTCAAATTCCCAAGATGAATGTGGTACTATCTGCCGACACTGATGTACCGAAATCTTCCGAGAACATTGTATGGGCCAAGCTTGAAGGTTATTTTGGAGACCACCGATCTTATCTGATAGAGCCAAAGAAGACGTGGGCATTGCGCAGCTTGATTGTAAGACAAAACCTAAGATCTACAAGGAACGAATACATGCCAGTTAGAGACCTTAACACCGCAAAGTCAACCACAAGCATCAAAGCGGGAGGAGTCATCGGTAGCGGCCAGCCTGTTTCCACCATCATCTCTATGGAAGATACTCACGATCATCATTGGAAAAGCAGGCAAGACACAGATAAAGCCCGGGAATTCACGTCTGCAATATATTCAAATGAATTTTTTTCCGATACTTAGCAACATGCTCACTACGAGCAGCACCCAGGACTATAAATATTTAATATCAAATAGACCATTAAAATTTAATAGGAAATTTTCAGAATATTGTTTAATCGGGACTTTAAATTGATGGCCGATAAATTGTATTCGGATTTAGTCTGCTCTTGGAAGACTTGTGATCAAAATTCCTCTCCAAACTAGCTAGCTTGCCAGCAGCCACCTCAGAGCAGAGTAAGGATGCCCGGATCAGTTGATCTGTTAGGTACAGTCCATTGGCACATACAAGACTTCACGTTTACAACATAATCAATAAGAGGTGACATTATCTCGAATATCTCGATAAATTTCAAACGAACGGATGAAGAAAGGAAAATCCTTACAGGTTGTCCTAGAGAATGTTGGAAGCTCTGATCAATGTAGATTGCACCTGTATTATATTTGACTCTCTGATATCCATGATTTCAGGAAAGTCAAGGTCAAAAGCGCTTTATTCAATTTTGTCGTTATAAATTTTAAAAGAATATAAAGCAAATTCCAAACAATAAAAATACAAAAACCTAATGGCCCAAATGCCTCTCTAAATTTATACGTTATCTGTTAAACACATTTTATAAAAAAAAACACCATAGCAAACTCAAATTTATTAAAATTATTAAAAATTTTCTGATTCGATTGTAAAAATAGAAAAAAAGCAACCAACACTATTCCAAAATTATTTATAATTTTAATACAACAGTGAACTTTCATCCTACATCTAATATGTTACAACCTAATTCAAAAATGTTATCTTATATTGAAAAACTATCACAATATTCCTAACCTAAGCGTTTAACCTTATCTCTAAACCGAATAATAAATAAACATAACATATACATATATAACATATACCTAACCTAATTTTTAATACAAATAAACAACAACACTAAATATAGCAATTAGATGCTGAAGCTCGAAAACAGAGTAAAAAAAGGACAAGAATTGAAAATAAATACGGGTAATTTAGACGTTGTCATTCAGCCACCAATAGCTAGATTACTCCGTCTGAGCTTGACCAGCTTCAACGAATCTAGCAAATGAGTATCTCCATTGGAATTGTTGGTCTCGTGAATTTAAATTCGGAGGACATTTTATCTTCTTAGCGGTCGCCCGTCTATATATGTGATATACAGTCTGTTAAGTAAGAGCGTGTCCAGCATAGCTTGCGATCGGTAAGTATTATCTGTCTTTGGCCATTTGAAAAAAAATTTCAGTCGAAGTCAATCTTCCGTCGGGAAAATACTAAAATCGCGATGAGTGCCATTTACGCAAAGCGCTTCGAGGCTGTGTTTCTTTGCACACGCCCTAAAGGACCAAAAATGAACTATGTAGTGGCGGCTAAATACATTAAAAAGTATGTATCGTTTGCCAAAAAGTGGGTTCAACGATTTAAAGATTCAAAAACCGTCGATGACCTTCCAAATTGTTGTTCGGTAGGATAACTGACCAAAAAGGACAAAAAGCGAATGGTAGCTTTGTTTTTGCGCTTGTCCTTACGTCAAAGACAAGCGAAATTGAAGCAAAAAGGTCTCGAGTTATCACACGTTGCCATTTGGGAAGATCTGTGCGCAAATAATGTAAAATGGTGGAGTACCGATAATGATCCCAAACACCGGAGCCGGATGGAAACGGGAAAAATGCATTGTGACACTTGATTGGCCTTCGCAATTGCATGATGCAAATCGTATCAAAAACGTCTGGGCCTACAGCAAGCAAAAGCTCCGTGGGAAACGTGTTTGCACTTTGAAGTAGCTCTACCGACAAATTTGACTCATTTGGAAGGCGCTTCCCCTCAAATACGCCGAAAATTTAGTGGAAAGTATGCCTCGGAGATGCCAAGCAATAATTGATGCTGGTGGTAATTGGACGCACTATGAAACTGAAAGCGCGTTACCTCAGAATGTATTCAATGTATGTACAAGTCAAAAACTGTTGTTGAATAAACTATTTCAAAATTATGCTGGACATGCTCTTACTTAACAGACTGTATGATTGGGACGCCGTCAAAATCAAAAAAAATATATCGATTCATGTCCAAATACACGAATGCTTCTGGAGAAACGAAGCTAGTAGCGAGGCAAGTCGCAATACACCCATATGTAGGGTGGACCGGCTGTTAAACTCAAGGGATATGATTCCGAAGAAGTTTCAATATGAAGATATCGACTCTTGTCACTTTAGCGGTTTGATAGACTCTTCTATTCGATATATAATGCTTCCAATCCATCTCAAGCTTTTTGCACAAACCAGTACATACACGGCCATTTCCTTTCGTAAATTTGACATCCGTATGTCAAAACTGGTCTAACCAGGGTCTTGTAACAGATAATTTTGACCTTTTGATTAATGTTTCTGGAATGATAGAGTCATCGAAGGGACATGATTAATTTTTATGCTTTGCTGAGCATGATTTTGACATGTTCAGTATAATACAAATACTGATCGAGATGAACACTGAGGCACCGAATAGAGAATTTATGTGCAACCTGTTCTGAACTACCCTCACCAGCCATAATGTGGAAATCCTCCCAATTACGTTTCAGGTCTTGACTGACCCCCTGCAGCGTTGTCCAGAACTAAATTTTTTCGCACTTCTTCGCATTGATTTTCATTCGCCAATTGTCAGTGTAGAGCTGCACATCATTGAACATTTTTTGAAGATAGCTCTAAAGTATTATAGCTTTTTGGTTTGCCGTATAGATGATCAGATCATCAGTAAACGCTACCAATGATCGCATTGACGAGACGTTAAAATCAAAGCCGTTCAATAGCTTGCGAATGAATATTAAGAAAAGCAGAGGCGCAGTAACTATTCTCTGCTGTAGACCTTGATTTTGCGCATTGTTGTCAGATTTTCATCAGTAATAGCAAATGATTTTCCGTATAACATATTGCATATCATAGTGACAAGGTGTCTGGGGAGCTTGTCCTGAAGGAGTTTAAAAACTAGTCCATCTAACCACACCGTATCAAAGGCAATCTCCATATCAATGAGACATGCTCCAACACATTCTCTATCATTGAGTTTCAAACAGATGTCTTTCGTTATTGCATATGTGGTCAAATGCCTGACACGAAAACCAAATTGGCAGTTCGGCATCAACTCATATTCCTCAATGTGGGCGTTTAATGCTCTGTTGAGTATCACTTCAAACACCTTGCTGATATTAGGCAGCAAGCTGGTTGGGCGATAGCTTTTAGGGCATGAAGATTCTTTTCCTTCCTTCAAGATCGGGAATACCTTAGCCTTTTCCACTCATTTGGGAAATATGAATTGCTTAACATGTTGTTGAACAATATGCAATAATTCCTAATAGCAACCTCAGGCAAATGTCGGAGAACTATATTTGGAATACCGTCAGTACCACATGATTTCTTGTTGTTGATCCTGCGAAATATGAAATACAAGTCTTCATAGCTGACAAAATAATCAATAAGGTTCAAGCTCGGTATGAGGTCAGATGTTAATGTTTCATTGAAATGAAAAATTGATTGGCCATTCAGGCTTGATTTAAAGTCGGAAACTTTTGCTTCAACGACCTCTGAAAATATTTCGTTCCCTCTCTCAGGGTTTGGTAGATAAACCAATTCAAAATGTGTTCCAATCAGGGGCAAGCTTATGCAATCCCTCACATATAATCCTGCTTCCATTTCTATCCGGAGTCGTACTATCAATTTCGATACCAGCCCTTTCGAGAAGATTTTTCTCATCACTAGCTATTCAATTTCGCGAAAACGCCATCTGGGTCCTGTAGGCTAATACCCCTCAATTTTTCCGCCCATTGATTGCTGACCTCACTCCTGAACCATGACCAGATTAAGTTCCGGACATTCTTCAGGTGTAATTTCAACAAAGCCAATGCGGGATGGTTGTAGTCCAAAAATCGTCGATAAATATTAGTTGACGCGTGTGAGAAGAAGGCTTTTCAATCTTTTCAACCTTGCGATGGTTGGTGTTTCATATCCTTCCATATTGTTTCGATGTTTAATCTTTGGAACGACTTTCTCAATCGTTTCCAACGTCAGCTTCTCTAACTTCGGCAAATAGAGATCTATTTCATGGTTAGTTAGATTCCTGTCATTCGGAACCATTGAACAAGAGTTGCCACCATCAAAAGGGGGACATTGCTTCTGGCACTCTCGATTAAACTTCTTTTGAAACTTTCCCCAGTCTATTTTTTTGAAATTCAACCAAAGATTTTCATGTTGAATTGGAATGAGGCAAAATCATTCCTTTGATGATGTATTTCCATTACGATTGCGTTATGGTCGCTATCATAAGGAAGCACCTGCATTTTCCGTTGCGGACTATCAAAGCTGAATTTAAGTCTCGCGTCAGCAATGCAGAGGTCCAAATATGAGTTTGTCTTAGGGTATGTTGGGAACTCCGACCCATATAGATTGCACCTGTATTCAATTTGGTTCTCTGTTATCCACGATTTCAGGAATACACCTCTTGGATTATTAGTGACGTTCAGGCATGATGTATGCTTAGCGTTCAAGTCACCAACAAGAATAGTGAGCGCACTGACCTTGCACATGGAAAAACAAGTTGTTATCGAGCGTCCTGTCAGCCCATGGGCCACGCCAGTAGTTCTAGTAAAGAAAAAGGATGGTAGCACTCATTTTCGTGTCAATTATAGGCAGCTTGACGAAATTTCAATCTGAAGACATCGACTCTCGTCACTTTAGCAGTTTGATAGACTCTTCTTTTTGATATATAATGCTTACAATCCATCTCAGGCTTTCTGTACAAACCAGTACATGCACGGACATTTCCTTCCGAAAATTCTTAATTTTTCGATAGTACTAGCACTCTGCTTGTACCAGGTTTGACATCGGTATGTCAAAACTGGTCTAACCAGGGTCTTGTAACAGATAATTTTGGCCTTTTGATCAATGTATCTGGAATGAAAGAGACATCGAAGGGACAAGACTACTTTTTGTGCTTTGCCGAGCTGATTTTGACATGTTCAGTATAATACAAATACTGATCGAGACGAACACCGAGGTATCGAACACAGGATTTATGTGGAACCCGTTCTGAGCTACCCTCACCAGCCATAATGTGGAAATCCTTCCAATTACGTCCCCAGCAGTGTTGCCCGAAACAAGATTGTTTCGCACTTCTACGCATTGATTTTTATTCGCCAGTTGTCAGTGTAGAGCTGCACATCATTGAACAATTTTTTGAAGATTGCTCTGAGCTATTGTAACTTTTCGGTCTGTGGTATAGATGATCAGGTGATCAGCAAACACTGCCAATGATCGACGTTAACATCAAAGCCGTTCAATAGCTTGCGAATGAATATTGAGAAGAGCAGAGGTGCAGTAACTGTTCCCTGCTGTAGACCATTCAAGACCTTGTGTTCGTGCATTGTCGTCAGATTTCCATCAGTAACAATAAATGATTTCTCATATAAAATATTGTACATCATGGCGGCAAGATCTCTGGGGAACCTGTCCTAAAGGAGTTTAAAAATCAGTCCATCTAACCACACCGTATCGAAAAATCTTTGCCGTTGTTATCTTCATTATCTTCTTCCATTTAAGTATCGTCCGTCGTTGCTCGCAGCACTGCAAAAAAGGTTCTGCTCTCATTAGCGCCAACAGCACTTAAAATATCTTCTGCGGTCGTTTGCTTCACGCTTTTATTTTTGATTTCTTCGATTTTTCACTTTCGTTTCTTGTTTATCTTGTTTAAAATGTTTTGGTTTTTGATTTTTTGTCCCTTTCTTTATCATTTCCTCGAGGAATAAGATACCCAACTTCATGTTCCTTCTTGATTTTTTCTAACTCGTCATTGCTGATCATTATCTTCATATTTCCTCCACCATCTGCGGAGCCCTCCTGAGTTTTTTCTTCAGGATGACAACCGACTGATTGCTATTGATAGTTTCTTCAAGGTCCTCCAACGATGGGAAGCCATGCCACCGGCCCCGAGGTTTTCTTTAGGCTCCTTGCTTTGACTTTCAATTACCGAAGTAAAATTTGACATTCGATATGAATTTTTCGAATAGATTGTTCCAACGACGTAATCGTTAATTTACAAAATTTAGTTTCTATTTGATGCTTGAAAATTATTTAATTTATAAAAATTAATGACAGGAGCGATGAAAAAACACGTATATTTGCAATGAATGCTAGACCTGTGTCTTCCCAATTGTGCTCTCCGTTCTGTATAAAACTAAAAGCTATTTTCCTGGATTTATTTATCTGAATATAGGTCTGCCTTTCATGTCGTCAAGATACACGACGTTCCATTTATCATCAAAGAACACACAACTGCACTTTGAAAGTATCCTGTAAAGTTATTTCAAACTTGCACATCCTCCGCTTCTAACAAAGGAATCCGTCCTTGACGTGACATCAAACTCCCTTTCCTATCTTTTCATATCATCTCGCATACATTTCAAATGATAGGAAAACAGACTACATCTCTGAGAAAATGTCTCCACAGATCCAAATCAACGATGTCCTCTTTAACTTCCGCATCTTCGTCATCTCGACACCATTCAACAGTAAATAGAATTTCATTTTCATTTGCGGAAGAAAATGAAAAGCAGTGAAATGAAAATTCCGAAGTCATTGAATGTGGCGCGTCTGTAATCTCTACGGCAAAGTAAGTGAAGCCTGCAAAGCTGGCAAGGTTGGGCAAGAAGCATGAATGGATGATATTTGATGCGATTCCACATGCCAAAGACGAACTCCGGTTGGGATTGTTCACTGCATCGAAAGATTCTTGCGTGTGCCCAGCGTGGGTGTCTCGGGTTACGCGACTTGAATAGGGAAGAGACTTCATTATACCTTGAATGGAAGTTAACTGGAAAAGATATGTCACGTGGCCATCAAACGTTTGGTTTTGCTATTTCTGTGGGCCAAGGGGAGATTTTGACGTGTGAAATTTTATCAACGGGGAGCAGAATCATTGAATTTGTCAAGTGGTTGCGGATGAAGTTGCAAGAAACTGACTTACCTCTGGGATATTGTCAACATCTTCCCTTGAGACGTTTGAAATTCTACCTATAGGTTGGGGCAATGCTACAGTTAAAGTGGGAAAGCACACACGAATAAAATATAACAAATACAATAGAATACAAATAAAATGATATCGGAAAATTTCATTGACAACGCTATCAATTTGGTGAGTCTAATTATGCCTGAATGCTACTGGGAGTTTGACGTGTGGAGACATTCAATTCAGGTGATTTTCATTTTTGATTGACGGGTTGGATCAAATGAAACCGAAAGAGAATGTTTGTTTCATGGTTCATTTATTTGATATTGATTTAATGAGTAGGTATTTGTTTGTTGCATTATTTAGATGGAGTGAGGTGTTTAGGAAAGGATCTTGTAAGGTTAAACTACTATATAATCCCATACTACTATTTCCTCAAAACATACCCAGAAATTCCTAATAGATATGCAGATAATCTTTATTGAGAATTTTTGCATACATGACAAATAGTTACTACCATGACAATTTTTAATTTGACAGCAACATTTGGCTAAAATAAATAAATCCTGGATTAAAATTCGGCCTTGGCTAATACATGAATCGTTATATTAAATATAAGGAAGAGATTTTTTTACCATATGCTCATATGATTTGAAAACTTGTGACTTTACTTACATTGATGAAAAAAACAAGTTACCAAAATTCAAGTCCATATGCAATCGATAAGTTTTAATAAATTAATTTAGATTAATTATGAAAATTTTTTCTATACAGCTGCTTAATTGAATTGCATTAACAACTTTTTCTGAAAAATGTTAGATGAAGGTGATTTCAACGTGTGAACAAAGTCCCATCAGGCCATCACACTTCAGACACACACGGGTAATGGCGGTTTGGCTATTGGCAGCCGAAAATAAATTAAATAATTTCGAAATCAAAAGAACTAATGCAAAATATTATGTATTAAAATGGAATTACTTAAAGATGCGCTTAATTCTGGGGAGGTTCACTTCACCTATATCCCAAAATGTGAAAAAAATCAGACCTTTTTGTTGAAGGGTCTGGACTGCGGAGAATATACGGTCAATCTTCTTCAGGTGCTCAAGGAAGCTGCACCAGAAATCGAATTTATTTTCATCAAAACCTTTGCGACAAGAAGATCGATTGTAGAAAGGAAGAATTTAACACTTTACTTGGTACGAATTTCAAATAAAAGAAGCCTAAGTGCTCCTTAACAAATAAGGTACTTGGATTTCAGAGTAGTGAGGTGAGAACGCCTCCAGAAGAGAGAAGTCAACCGGTATCACCAGTTTCATAGATTCGCTAATTGCGCCATGCACTATTGTTGCGTCAAATGCAAAGACGTTCATGCTCCCAGTGAGTGCAAATTGGCTCAGACGGAGCCTAAAGAAAAATTATACTGCGTTAACTGCGGTGTTTTTGGCCATACAGTATCATATCGAGTATGCTCCCGATATCAAGATGCGAAAGTAGCATTTATTCCAAAGCAGTGTCATACCTTCCAGCTTGGTCAAGATTTATGCTATAATCCTTTTCATAGCTCATCATAAACAATTCGATAAGTGCGATCCTGTTCACACTTCATCATAAATGATAAGATAAGTTTTATGACTGAAAATATCCACGTTTACGTTTTACAACCGAAGTAATCCTTTCCATGGACCGTTGCGAAGATTAGTTTTATGATATGCCATTAGTTACCATATGTCCGAAAAAGGGATATTAGTTATGTAAGTATGTACTATGGAATGAGTTTTAAATTAGGCAGTCGTTAACAAAATATCGAACAAGAAGATGTGTTTTCCCTTTTCTTTAACTCAAGCCCGGAGTATCATTTGCACTCGTAGCTAGAGGACCAGCAGAAAATGCTGCAAATAATGTAAATAATATAAATAACAATAATGGGCTGCTTCTTAAAGTTGACCAGGAACTTAATTCTTTATCGGAGAGAATGAATAAACAAGATTCAAAAACCCAATTTGTTTCCAGTGTTTAGGTCTTTCAAATGACTCAAAATAACTTGTTATCCAGTCACATTCCCATGGATAGGATTCGTCTCATCTCGATCAACGTCAACTCCATTGTTACTATATATCGACGCGACTTTCCCCTTGAATAAATCGCTGAAACCTACCTCAATTCATGGCACTCCATGACATTCAAAGATTTTGAAACCACAAGAAACGATAGGGTAATAGGTCATGGGGGAGGTGGTACCGGTATATTGGTTAGAAGACCCTATTGTTTCCAAACTAGTGACAAAGTCAAATTCAAAAGCCTTGAATCACTTGAAGAGTCCGTTATCAAAATTTCACTGCCTCTTCGTTCTCTCTGCCTATGCAACTGGTCGATATGTTTTCAAGTTCAAGGAGGAGCTCAATTCCTTGTTTGAAATACTCTAATTGAACAGGCTGCATAATTATTATATTCTTGCCGGTGACCTGAACGCCAAGCATATATCATGGCTGAATGCCACTTATAATCCAAGAGGTGTATTCCTGAAATCGTGGATACAGAGAACCAAATTTAATGCAGGTGCAATCTATATGGGTCGGAGTTCCCAACATACCCTGGAACAAATTCATATTTGGACCTCTGCATTGCTGACGCAAGACTTGAATTCAGCTTTGAAAGTCCTCAACCGAAACTGCAGGTGCTTCTTTACGAAACCAACTATAACGCAATCGTAATGGAAATCAATCATCAAAGGGATGTCTTCCTCATTCCAGTTCAACAGATAAATCATCGGTTGAATTTCAAGAAAACGGATTGGGGAATGTTTCAAAAGAAGTTTAATCGGGATTACCAGGAGCAATGTCCAAAATTAAAAGGAAAGTTACACTAATCATTAACATTGAGAGCACTCCGTACTGCAGATTTAAAAATTCGCAAAGAATGCGGCGGAGGACCAAGCTGAAGATTATTGTATATTCTTCAAGATCGCACCAAAGGCGAGTGTAGATAAGTGTCGGTTTTTTGCAAATGGGATGATAAATTGATCGGACGACCGTGTACTCAATGGCGGACGTGTATGTAATGCATTATATAGGTCCGTTGCTAAGAGGCCTTTGGAGAGCTTAAAAAGGAAGCACAAATCTAAAAATTGTCCCCTGAGATCGCGAGGTGGGATATGAAGAAAATTTAGACACCAACTGTAGGAGCGATAGGAACATCCATATAAAAGAGTGTGTATTAACTTGCGCTGGATTGATTCAACAGCTTCCGATAGATAAATGAATCGGGTGACCATTCTTGACAGGCATACTCGAGAATGATGCGAGCCAACAGGATGAAAAGGTGAACACAGGTATGAATACTGAATGTTCTATGAGAGCATTGTAGTACAAAACAAGCGATTCGCGATGCTCTAGAGGTTATGTCAGCTATATGTACCCCAACTTTTAAATTTGTATCCAGGATAACACTTAGGTCTTTATAATGATCCGCCGTAGATAGCAGCGATCTATTAATTGAATACGTATTGACAAAAGGCGTACCCTTATTGGTGAAACACATATGCAGAAATTTGGACACGTCGAGAGGAAGACGATTCATAGAGCACCATCAAAAGAAGAAGTCTGTCAGATTGAAGGTCACTACAGTCAATTTGTGAATAGACAACTTTAAAGATTTTTAAATCATCTGCATAGAGCAAACAATCAGACGTCAACACAGTTGGTAGATCATTTATGAAAATATTGAATAAAAGAAGGCTGAGGATCGGACCTTGAGGTACTCCAGAAGAAGGATAGAAAACATACGATGAGAAACCACATCAAGTAACCGATGAAGAACGATTTGTCAGTAAGGACCATACAAGAAGAGGGCCAGAGAGGCCAAAAACTTCAAGTTTTTTCAGTAATAGACTAAGGTCTACCATATTAAAGGCTTTGGCGAAGTCCGTGTAAATCACGTCCATTTGCTGACCTTTATCAAGTGATAGGGCAATTGTATTGGTAAATTCTACCAAATTGCTTACCGTTGACCGTCCCTTAACGAAACCATGCTGCCGTCTAGCGAAATCATTGTGTGAATTGGGAAGATGTTGGCTCTTTTCCAAATTAGTGGGAATGTTCCTACCGTCTGGTTGGTATTAAATAAAATTGACAGGGATAAACTTAGCGATGAGGACAGCGCTTTCACAAAAAATTTCGGGACTCCACCTGGGCCCGAACTCACGTTAAAATCAATGGAGTTGATTATACTTTCTACTTCGGAAGGTCTTGTCAAAGTGGTGCTCAAATGATAGGAAGGGTTGGTTGGGGTAATGAACGAAGATGATTGTAAAACAGAACAAAAATGGTCTGCAAATATATCGCATATGGCCTGACTATCAGACGCTTGTTTTGCACGTGACGAAGATGATTGGATGAACATGGTTGGAAACCAGAAGCAAAATGGTCTGCAAATATATCGCATATGGTCTGAGCTAGGTATATTTGAAGTGGATTTGAGTGAGTTTACGTATGTCCAGAAAGATTTGGGATTGTACGATTGTAAAGAGGCCTCAATGGTGTTAAAATATGAATGCATTGCGCGCTTGATGACCATTTTGGCATTCTTACGTTGATGTTTATAAAACGAAAGATACGTCTCTGAACCGAAACATTGCAACTTATTGCCAGCAATGTCGTTTAGCTTTAAAGCTTCTGAAACTTCTGCAGGTGAACCTATAAGCATTCTTTTTGCGAGGGGGATGACTACGGGGAAGAAAGGACATTATAATATTATTAAATTTATTATAGAAGGCCATGACAGCATCATTTATATCAGTAAAATGAAATAGAAAGTGCCAATCGATCTCGGAAAGCTCTAATTGAATAGCTTCATAATTTGCCTTGTAGAAGTTGTATCTAGAAATAGCTTTGCTATTCCTATGGCGTGAGATGCAAAGCGTTAGCTGCATTTCAAGTGGAGGATGGCAAGAACCTGGTTTGACATAAGCGGTTGGTGATTGAGAGACTGAGATAATACTCATGGGATTGTTGCTAAAAATGTGGTCCAGCAATCTATTGTTTAAGTTTGGGAAGTAGTTTAATTGCGTCAGCAAGCATAGAGACGAAAAGGATGACAAAAAAATTGATGTTTCATTATATGACACCATCATTCCAGAGCTTAGATCAAATTCAACTGTTGGCATGTTACAGTCACCACCGATCGCAAAGGACGTAGAGGGGTATGAAACGTTAATATATTTAGAAAGTTCAGAAAAGAAGAGATTATAGACTTGTAGGGGGGAGCTGCATGGCACATAGACACACAATAAATACTAGTAAGCTACACGGTAATCTCAAACTAACTGCGACGCATTCAATAGGAGGGGAGAAGGTGTTGTCTCGACAGAGCAAAATTTCAAAAGGTTTACGGACCGTAATCAAGACACCTGAGCCATGGAATTTACTGGATATAGCTCGGTCTCTATCTTCACGATATACATCAGTAGAAGCAAGAGTTCTTTATTTGCAATGCCCTTTGAAAGCCACATTTCGATTAAACATATTACGTCATCACCAATAAGGATGCTAAATTCATATCATTCAGCTTGGTTCTCTCACCATAAACATTTTGATAATACAAGTTAAGGTAATAAGTTGATGTGCGATTGTATTTTTCATTCAATTTCTGGTTCTTGCTCTGTTTGGCGATCGAAAACTTTTGTACTGCCTTCTCTCCACATGTTTAACAAGTATACCAGTTGGCCAAAAGTCTGGTTTAGAAAGTTCCTGTAATTCCATTGGAACTGTGAGTTCAAAAGACGCTAAGATTCTATTTATGTTCTCTTTCTTTGTTAGTTTAACACAATCTAGCACAGAAGGCGTAAAGCCAAGATTAGAAACAACGTATTCCTTAATGTCCTCCTGCGGTGTATCAATTGATAGGCGAGATATAAATAAAGCTTTTTCTATATATCATTATGAATACGGAACATTCTCTTTGATGGGACTCTAAGAAGGGATTCATTCAGATCCTCTAACTCAACTCAATTGGCTCAGGCTGACTGGTTATGTGATCCGAATAATTTTCTACATTTGATATAAGCTATACAAAACAGTCTTTATTTTGGCAATTTACATAGAGGCATGGCTAAAACACTCGCGATTCACCACTCACTACTCAACCGACTGAATGAGATAGTTCTTCACTATAGTCTAGATCGAACACGTTCGTACTCTACACAATGATACAGTCTAGGTTGAATATGATCATACATTTCACTATAGCCTCTCACACTTATTTTTGGGAACTGGACACATGTCGAAGACATAGTTACTAAGATATGCAGGCATGCGTTGGTTTCTGATAGACCTGGGTGCTGGAGTAGCAGGCAGACTAGGCTGAATAAGTGGACCATGTGTGTCGAACTGTGCATCTGGACGGTTTTCATATATCGCAGTTGGTACTGGTGGCGACTGCCAGTCTGCTGATATCCCTGCAGTTTCTGTTGGGGATGGCACACTCATTCTGTGTTGCGGAATTGAAAGAGCGAAGAAAACTTGCTTCTTCGAAACCAAGATGGTGACCAACTGATTAATGTGGCGTTTCAGAGCGCCGCTGGTGTCCAAATCAACCATATAATGGTACTGGTCAAGTTTCCTCCTGACCTTGTTTTCCCAAGTGAATTTTTGCTAGCACTCTCCCTCCTACTTGGTGAATACAAACCAGTAAGGCGGTAGGTGCTGTTGTAGGGATGGCGGTTTTTGGTAAAAACTAACCAGTTCTTCGGTTTTCCGGTTTTTTATCTTCGATTTAACCGGGCGGTTTGTGCGGTTTTTGGAAGAATCGGTTTTTCGGTTTATTTCTTATCAAATTTTTTAAATAAAAAAAAACTCGAATCAAAATGAAACGTAAATTTTTTTATGCCCATTGATTAACTTTAGGTATAAATGGTCTTTCGATTTGTTGCTCACAAACTTATTTAAATCAAAATGAACTAAAGGATATTTCATCTTTGTGTTAAAAATAAGAGATTAACTTATTGAAATCGAACCCGACAGCTTACTGTTAAGCTGTCATTCATTTACAGTGGAAGAATGAAAGATCGTTCAGTTCAGTCTCCAAACATTTTGCATTTGTTGTGTATCACTTCGCACTTCGAGTGAAGTCCTCTGCATTGAAACGAAACAAAAACCAATACCACGAATCAATCAAACTTTGAAATTTTCTTTGCTTTGATGACTGCTTCCATTAATCTTGAAACTGTTTTCCGGTTTTTTGTATCTGGTTTTTTTAATCTGATTCTTGAATTTGAAAGAAAAACCTGGTTTGAACCGGAAAGAAAAAACCTCCAGAAGACCCGTTTTTCGAACAAAAAAAAACAGTTTTCGGTGAAACCAGTCTGATTTTTCCTATCCCTATACTGTTGGAGCAAAATAGCTTTGCAGTCAGCAGCAGGATGTCGAGACGAGTGCGGATCCTCCTCTTCAGGTACAGCTCTGAAGGAGACAGACCTGATTTTAAAGGTGTCGCTCTATACCGGAACATTATATCCTGCAGCTTGATAGAGAAGGGAGTAGGATCATCAGCAGCAGCCTTGTGCCCTTCTCTCCAATGTCTGCATGCTGCGTTCTGTGAGACCATTCGTGGCTGGATGATTCGGAGCACTGAACTTCTGGAATATCCCACGCTCTTTGCAATATCTTTGGAATCCTTCAAAAATGGTAGCGTTGTCCTAAACTGTCACATAGGGGGAACCATGCATTGAAATGATGCCTTCAAGCACAGAGATTGTTGAAATAGAGAATGGAGCATCACGGGTTATGCGAACTTCTGCCCACTTCAACTTTGCATCCATGTACATAAAAGGGAAATGTCAATGTAAGGGGACCGCATAATCGATGTGCACTCTCTCCCAATTTCCATCAGGCCATTCCAATTGATGAATTGGCGCTTTTTGAGAACAGTGGTGAACTTTGGCACAGGGCTCACAGCTCTTCACAAGACGCTCTATATTCTTGTCGAAACCTTCCCAATAAACGTATCTCCTGGCAAGTTGCTTCATTTTATGATTCCCACATGCATTGCCTGAAGACTTTGGGATTACTGCTCATTCGGAACGGAATAGCATGTTTTCAGAGACGGTGTACAAGCTATCCTTGTAGCTGGCCTTGAGCTCCTGTAGTAATGCTTGCAAGTTCCGGTCTTTCGCATTTTCCTCGGCGACTGTCTCTGTGGTGATAGACAAACTGGAGTTCTGAAGCAGTGTTTGAACATACAGTGCGTTGACTTCTTGATCAATTAAAATCTTTGGTGACTCACTAGTTATAGAGACTGGTGCACGGGACATACAGTCGACATTTTCGTTTACTTTTCCCTTCTTGCATTGAACTGTGTAGTCGAGACCACTGAGGAAACGCGAAGCGGTCATCTACGGTACCTATGGTGGGCGAAACGTTTGCCGAATAAGTAGTTGAAAAAGACCGTCGCTGCGTATACGATAGCCAGCGCTTCTTTGTCAAGCTGACTGTAATTTGACTCAACGTGCGTCAGAACTCACGAGGCGTAATCGTTTGGATGCTCGTCACCATCACTTTCGTGGCTAAGTACAAACGGAATGAACACTCTATCTGAGTATAGTTCTGTCTTGAGACTCACGAAGGAGGCCTCAGTAGCTGCAGACCAAAAGAAACGTTCACCCGTCCTGAGTAAGCGGCGTAGTGGGTAGGTCTTTGAAGAAAAGTCTGGAATTAATTTTGCATAATATGTGACTAGGCCAAGGTATCTCGTCAATTCATCCACATTTTCCGAGAAACTGCTTGAACCTTAGCAGGGCACTTCTAAATCTGATTGTGTGACACTACATTACCGAGGTAGTATATGCTTTCCTTGAAAAATGAGCATTTAGCACGATTGCCTTGCTCGTCTCTATTGCACAGCCCTGATGAAATAAAATTTCGTAACCGTTGTCGACGATTTTTGCGATTGAAATTAAACAAGCGCGGGATTCAGGAACGTAAAGCGTATCTTGAAGCTTTAAATTTCGAGATTTCTCGCCGTCTGTCGTAGAGATTATGACGTTTTCATGTGCTTTTGCTTGAGCTGTAGCATTGCTACCCAACCTAATTCCACTGTTGACCATTTTCACATTTGTAAACATTGACTTGTTGTTGCATATGTGTGTCGTGCAACCGCTATCTAAACACCATTTGGTTGTGGATGCGTGTTTGGCATTCTTGTCGGTGTGTGTATTTTGGTTCTTCCGTGTTCCTCTTGTTCTTGAACCAGCATGATGAAGTGGTGTGTCCTTTCTTTTCACATGTCCGCACTTGGCTTTGGAGCGCCGCTCTGAGTCTTGTTTGTGTTGTTGAGTGTTTCCTTTTCTCACATTTTTTTTTGCTGTGGTTCCGTGGTGCTTTATGAACATAGCTTCTTCAATTATTTTAATTTTCAGAGATTCGCTATCTAGGAGACTATTTCGAGTCTCGATCGCACATCGGAGATTTTTTATGCTATTCGGCATGCTATATAGCAACATTATTGTGAGCAGGTCGCCATTGGTTTTCACCTCCATTGACTACAATTTGTCCACAATGTCAATAAACTTTGCGAGGTGCTGTTGCGAATTCCTGCGTACCAACTTTCTCCCATTCGCAACTTCAAATGGCCGTCGTAACATCTCCACCTTCCTTTGGTTATTTATTAAATTTTATTAATTTTTTCCAATTTCCCTATAATTTTAATTTCCACATCACCACAATTCTTCCCTTTTCCCTTGTTTCCAATTACAACAAACTAGTAATATAATAATAATTTTAATTTTCCCACTAACAACACTCCCTACATTAACTTCCATTAACAAAATTTCATTCTATACATTTTTCCTAACAAAACCTAATTCCTTCCTTCATACTAACTAATTCTATTCACTAGTTCCCACTAATAAATTTTATTTTTTTATACTAACGAAAATTCATTCACGTTTCTCTACTAACAAAATTCATTCCAATACCCAGATGCATCGCTGAAGTTGCTTATTAGATGGGTAATCAATAGAACATGGCTCCATTGATTGCACCGCGAATTCTTGAGCGGGGGTCTGCTCGATCTCTGGGTTCAAGTTCCCCGAGCGCAGGGAAGCACTCTTTTTGAGGTATCGGCAAAATCAATAGTTTCCGTATATGTATATGTGACACTTTGCATCTAATCAAGCGCTTCTTGGATTATCCAAATTGCCATATATACAAAACAATGGATATTATTGCGTTCATCGATACGGAAAAAAGATGTGTGGGCAACGGAATCGAAGTGTAATGAACTTCGATTACGTTACCCAGATGCGGCAGCGGCAGTTGAAAATGAAAAGGATTGCGGGATCGGATTTGCTGGAGGTGAAATGCTGGATTGGGTTCTGGAATTTGGAGAGTCGATATTGGAGTTGGCGAATAAGAGGGAGTTTTTTAATTTTCGGTGTCGAGGTAATTTTTAGAGTTTGAATTCGGAGAATAACAGTGTTGACTTTGGGGAGGAATTTTGCCTTTACTTTTGCGATAGTGTGTGGTGTGACACGGAACATATGTTAATATTTGGATAGTGTGATACACCAGCTAACGGGGATTGATTTGAAGATTCGCTTGTGAATGGTGATTAGTGGAATAAAACAAAAGCAATTTGTTTATAGCAATTAGACGTGTAATTGCAGTTTGGTGGGAAATGAAATACTTGGGGAAGATGAAGTTAGTGCGAATTTGTGTCGAACTTATTAAATGATTTAATAAAAAATATGTGCAGAGATTAATTATTCAGAAAAAAAAACACAAAAAAACTAAATTTGTCGGTTTGTGGAGAGGACCAGGTGCCTTACAGTGAATTTTTCTGCGATTACGCTTGTACGACGGATCGGAGAGTTGAAAGTGGCCGTTGCGTTTTTGGTTTTTTTGTTATCTTAACCCTCCGAGTACACATGGGGTCATTTTGACCCCAGATGCTACTTTGACCGATTGCAGCGCCTAGGCCTGCGGGAGAGTGGGGGTATTATGGGCTTCTAAGTATATTTTAGTGCCTTGACTATAAGTTTACATAGTTTGTTTACCTTTCGAAGACGTTAGTTATTGTTGAGAAACCTTTGAAATCAGCCTGGGGTTAATTTGACCCCATTGTGTACTCAACGTCAATTTTGAGGTAAAAATTGAATTTTTTTTTTTACTTTATAAATGGATAGATTAATTCAAAAAGACAAAAAAAAAGTTTGAAAGTATTTTTTTTTTTTTTTTTTGAGCAATATGGAATATAATCTTCGATCTAGTGTGCGTAATCGTTTGTTGGCTGAAGACAGCGGTGATGATTTTGGCGGCAGTGGTTCCTCCGAAGACAACCTCATCTCTGAGCAATCAGTATCTGATTATGAACTTTCTGAATGTTCTGAAAAGGATGATGTGGAGAATGCAATTCTCAGTGAACGCCTTTTACAACAGCGTGAAAATTCAGCCGCATGAGGAAGACCAACATGAACATAAATCAGTAAAAATAAGACAAAGTGGAAAATGGGAGCTCGTGAAAGATTATCAGGTTGGAATACATAAATTTGCAAAATAAATACTTTCTTTTTAAGGGACACAATAGGGCTCATTTTTCCTTTATTCTGTTATGTCTTGAGAGTTTCCACGTAGATTTTTAACCAAAAATATTATAAATTGATAAAGTTACGATTTTTTATGTAAAAATGTTATTTTTCGTTTTTTCAGGTTGTTCGCGAATTTTTTTAGGTAGGCTAAGAACATTTAAGGCCTCTCTGATGTATGCGAATTACTAAAAGAGCTTTCAAACTATTTCTGAAAATTTTTTCAAACTAATATTTGCAGTGGGGGCGATACTGCATACGTTCAAAGAAGGGGTCAATTTGACCCCATATGTACTCGATGATCGAAAAAATAGGTGTGTACACGGAGGGTTAACTTTAAAATCTGATTTTCAGTGGCCCCACGCTTATTTTTTTGTATGTTACCGGGCGCTCGGAGGTCTGCAAGGACAGAAGTAAGTACCAATCTGGTATTTTGTTTCAATTATTTTACAGAAGCTTGTTTTATTGTATTTTTTTAAATGTTATATTGAATTAGTTTATTGTGTTATATTTTAGTTTATATTCTTTTGTTTGGATCTCGAAAGGGGCTTTTAGTCGTTTTTGACATCTTTATCTTGCAAAGTTTTTGGTTGTGATTAGAATTGCTGAATTAAATTAAACGGCCCTGTCATATTAAAACCATCATCTTTCATTTCTCAAGATGACCTCCCCTTTCCCGTCCTAATCCTTCCGTGGTAGTGTTTTTATGTAAGGTGGCTCAGCACGAGCAGAGGGTGTCCCGGAAGACCCACGACACGACTGAGCGCTAGCCGGCCTCAGTATGCCACCCCGGGCTACAGACCCCTCTGCTGAAACTCAATGTCTGCAACTGCGGTGACTTCCGTGGTTGCAACAGTGCTTCTTCACATCTCCCCCATCCGCCATTTTATGCTGCGTGAGTTGTTTCAACAATGTTGCTGTGCGAGCCGGGCCTTTTGAGGCGTAAATTGACTCGAGTTTGTCCCAAACATCTTTTGATGTGCCACAGCAACGAATTTGTTTTAACTCCGAAGGAGAAAAAGTGAAGATGATGTCCGATTTCGCTTTTCTATCTTGCGCGAGCCAGACCGCATGTGCTTTTTGCGACGCTATTAATTCACTGCCGGTGCCTTGTATTGGTTGTTCAGGGGTTTCACCACTTACGTAGCCCCAGGTGTCGTTTTTCACCAGAATCGCCTCTGTCTGGATTTTCCAGGTATTGTAGTTATCACGAGATAGCAGACGAAATTTTGCGCTATTTCGAAGAAATCACCTCAACGCGACAGAATTACAAATCTACTACCGCGGTTGAATATTCTTTATACTATTTCCACGCGCAGGCATTTGTTGTGCCTGAGCTCATAACCTGTTAATGCAGGAGCCCAAAAAATTAAGGCGAGAATAAACGACCCAAGCTAAAAAATTAGAGAAGCAAAACTATACACGTCCGATGCGTTTAAATTCAGGTTTACTAGTGTGAATAAGTTAATAAAAAAAAGAGAACAATTCATGTATTTGAGCAGTGAATGAAAAGATTTGAGCGGAGTGAAAGAGTTGAATATATGTTTTAACAGCTGCCGATTCTTAAGATTTTATTTCATCCTTTTAAGGGCTATTTGAAGTCGATTTTCATTCCCTAAAAAAATTTTAGAATACTGTTTGCGCGCAGGGTGAACATCAGTCCGAATCAATTTTGATACTTTTAGCTCTGTAAAATCAGATGTCTCACTTGCAGTCCTTTTTTCAACTGCTCTATAAACATGTTTAATTCGCTTCGTACGGATCATCATTTTCTAAGAAAGGGACCCAATAGTGATTGCAACACTTCTAGCGTAAATTGTAATACCGAATTGATAAATTTTTTCTAGATCAAGTCACTCAAAAATATGTATTCCTCCTGTTTTCTGCCTTCTAAATATGACCCAACACCAATAATGGCATGAATATAGATGAAAACCTAGTCGTAAGCAAAGAAATTGACTTTCACCAAGCGGTCTATCTATAATTATGCTTAAAGCTCCCAAATGCTTTTTTGTTTTTAAAACTAAAGTTAACAAACTTAAATGGAATAAAACACCAAATTTTGTTTTGTTCTTCACCATCATAAAAAATTAAGTACGTTTTCGTTTTTATTTTTTCGCTTTTTGTTTCGAAGTGGAAGAAATCTTCAGTTTTGTTAACATATTTCCCATTCATTACAATCAGCAAAAATGAAACAACACGTTAGTCATAATTATCTGTAAAATTTGTTAGTTTAATTATTTAAATGTTTAAAACTTAATGCAAAACTGCTGCAACTTTGAATGTTTCACAGCATTGAAATTTGTCTAAAAATTATAAAAAGACTGTGATGAAAACCATGTTATCAATAGGTTTGAGAAATGTTATAATTTTAAATTTGGTTTATCAACAGTTTTTTTTTCTTTTTAATTTTGTGCAAATTGTAACATTCATTTTGCAAGCCTTAGTAGAGAAAAAATTATTTTATTAGGAAAGCAGTAAAAATTTGATTTTCTTTTTTGAATTTATAAATTCGTTCTTTCATGATAAATTGTAAATAATTTATTTAGCTTCGATGAAAACGTTTCAAAATAAAACAATTGGTTTTAAAAATGATTTTTCGAAAGATACAAATCAAGTTTTATTGAATTTTGATGCAAGCTACCAAATACAATTTTGAAATAATTTAGATTTTAGGGACAAAACAAAAAGTATTGATTTATTTTTACAAAACAGATAGGAAAGTGGTTAAACAAAACAAACTGCGATTAAAAGCATTCATACAAGAAACATCTTAATCTAATTAATTTTTTTTCACTTTTATAAATAAATGTCAAGTTGATGATACAATTTTGGATTCAATTTATTTTTGCGGAAAATAATTACAAAGCCCAATTGGAATAGTTCGTATAAATGGTCCCTTATGAAAATGTTTTGTTTTATTTTTTGGCAAATTTGTGATATGAATAAATGATGAATAAAATACCAAATTTAGACATTCAGACATGATGCGATTTTCAATTCATTAACAATTAATAAGATATCTACGATTTAATTTAATTTAGTTTTTTTTTGAATTTCAGAACGTATCAAAACACAGATATAATGATTATTCCGTTTCCTTTTTCAAGCCAAAATTTTTTACAAATCCAATCGCTATATCACAAAAAAGACCACACTTACAATTTATATTCACAAACAATAATAAATAAGACGCATTCTTTGATGTTAGTGTCAGTCATTGGAAAAATTAAATAGGAACAAATATTCACAAACCAACATGTTATTAAAATCTTAAATTAATCAGTTTCAAGAGAAGACTTAAAAAGCGAACGTTAGCAAATGTTAGTACTTGCTTGAACCCTTAATTTTCTTTTGTTGACTAAAGATTGGTTTCGATTTATCTATTTATCTTATAGAATATTTTAATTTTTCGTATTTTTTCTCTGCATTTACGCGATTTAAAAAAATATTCAAAGATCGAATTGTGTTAACAATATTATTAGAAGTGTTCAATTGTGAGTATGCCATCTATAAGGAGTTAGTTATGCAATTACAAAAGAAAGCTTCGTTTGGAAGGCGCATCAAATGTCTTTATACATGTTCATGATCTATTTTTTTTTTTTAATTCGTTAATATCTAGTTTAGTGATTATTAAAATTTTTTTACAGACGCATAAAAATGAGATTTTAATTATTCTTAGCCGACGATGACACTGGCAAGCAGCAGTCTTTGAGGAATGACTTTATAAGACGATTATTAAGCTTCATAGAAAATGTTATCTGTTAGTGTGTCCTAGTTAATTTGCTGCTAGCAAGTACAAATGAGAAGAGTAACAATTACAATAATGTTCAAGGCAGGAAACAGTTTCGACTCTACTTAGCTTCAAGGAATTTTCTTTCACTCTACCTTTCAGAGGCAACAATTACTTTCATTACTATCTTCGCTTTCTATTCATTTAACTGTTATTTGATAAGCTTAGACTAAATTCGTTAAAGTGTCCTGTAGTTTGTTAAAATCTTCGTTTGCACTTCTCGTCCATTTTCAAACAAACTTCCGACTCAGCGAAGGCTTCGAAGAATTTCTTTATGTGTTCATGTCCCCTTAAAGTACTAGACAAGCATCAATTCACTCACCCTTCGTTCAGTTTACGACGTCTCGCCACTGCACCATTTTTGATGATCGATGAAATCTCGCGACCACCGGAACTTTCACCTTCAGAAGTGGACATCACACCAGCGGCAGCTTCAACACTTTCTTTCGGTTCATCTACCGTTGAACCTTTCTTTTCTAAACTGGCTAAATTTCGGACTAGATTTATTGCATCGCCATGAGTGGGGTCGATCGCAGACGGGCCACTACTTTCTGGAACTGTTTTTCTAGGCAGCGGTTGTGGAGCTTTAGATGAAGTCTTATTCATGTTCTCCTTAGACACGCTTCGCAAAATTTTTGCAAGATTCTTTTGAGGATCCACTCCATCGTCACTTTCAGACTCGGAAGCACTTTCGCCAGAAATTTTCTTCGACAGAATGTCAGCCGAGAGGCGAGGTATTGGTTGTTCGCTAGTAGCGGATTTCTTCAAGTTCGAAACCGTAGCGTGCGTTGATTTTTTCAGTCTATTTTTGAGTTCAGAGCTTAGATCTGTTGGGAACATCCCTACACATCCTGATTTTGATTTGAGGATGCCTTTGCGCGGCTCAAACGCGCTGCCTGGTGAAGATAGTAGAGGCGGTTGTGGTGGTTTGGCAGACGTTGTTGAAGACTGTGTCATTTCTGAAATACAAAATTAGAACACGAAGTTATTATATGTTGAGGGTTGGAAAATAAAATCATTCTTTTTGATACTTATTAACTAATTCAGAAAGTTAACGAGTTTAAGCATTATTTTAACTAGTTTTCATATAATCGCAGATAAATTTATCTTACCTTTTCAGATTCCTACCTTTTACAATAAGTATCAGAGCCTCGTGAGAACACGACGAGAAAATATGAGCATTTTATTATTAACGGTGCGAACAGCAAATGCTGTTGGTAATCACACAATTCACACCGTTTCATACTTGCATGTACACATACACATACCCACAACCCTTTCATTTTTGTTCTTTTTCTCTTTACATTCTTTTCTACAATAAACTCTAACTGTTAATGTATGCGTTCTCTACTCTCTCTCTGATCTATTTTCTGTTTGAATTCTATAACGTAGTCATCTCATGTTCTTCAGTTCAGTACACAATAAACTAGTCTGTTTTTGACCGTCAACGAGTAGACACGTTTTTTTTATTCTTTGTCGTAACGCTGTTTCGTTTCCTTTGTTTTCTTGATCATTCCTGCGCAACAGGTTATGGGCCCAGTTCTAGTGCAAAAATCGAAAGTTGAATAAGTGTAAAATCGGGATCGTATTTTACGGACATAGTGACATTTGTATTTCATTGTGGTTTCTTTTGTGTTAGACTTTTTTTTGAAATTTGATAATGGCTGGACAAGAAGAAAAGATTTCTGTTCCGAAACTCAGCAAGGCGACATACGAAGAGTGGCTTTTCGAAGTCAACGCGTCTTTGGAAATGTGTGGTGTTGACGAGGTTGCTAATGGCGTCGTAATTAAGCCTCAAGTAGCTGCTGATCTCCGAGCATGGAAGATGTGGGATGCAAAAGCGAGACGCATATTATCAGCAGGCCTGAACGCGAATGATCACGCGGTTATTCGTGAGTGTACGACATCAAGAGAAATGTTCGTAAAAATCAAATCGCTGTACGAAGCGAAAACCGAAACAAATAAATATTTGTTGGCTCAGGCATTTATGGGCGAGAAATTCGGAGAAGGCCAAAGTGTCGGTGCCTTTTGCTCTGAATTGTCCGTTTTGAAACAAAGGCTACATACAGCTGGCGATGAAATAACCGACGGACACATGGTAGCCAAAGTTATCAACGAATTACCTGCAAAATTCACCACTTTCAAGCAGACGTACATGATTTCGGCCGCATTAGGAGTTTCGTTATCCTTTGACAAGTTGCGTGAACAATTAGAGATAATCGAAAACCAACTGCAACCAGGTGCAGGTACCAACAACGTCGAACCAAACGAAGCATTGTATTCAAGTAAGCCTGAACGTAAAGCAATAAAATGCTTTGAATGTGGCAAACTTGGCCACATGGCTAAAAATTGTTATCGCCGAAAGAACAAGAAGAATACTAACGGCGCGGATGCGAAATGTGCAATCACTGAAGATGTTGTATTCAATGCATCTAACACACACAACAACAACTCTAAATGGCTATTAGACAGCGGAGCGTCAGACAACATGACAAACGATTGCTCGAACATGTTCAACTATGTGCCGCTATGCAGAGACGAGAAACCTATCGCAGTAGCAAACGATCATATAATTTATGCAGTTGGCAAGGGATCGCTACAATTCGTATCTAAGTCGGCTGGTATCGTAACGATCAGAGAGGTATATCATGTACCGCACTTAAAAGGAAAACTTCTGTCGTTAGGTTCGTTCATGTTCATGCATGTGTCGCGTCTGTAAGTGTTCGACAACTTCATGAAAGATTGGGTCATCCGAATTATCGCGCGGTTCGTGAAATGTTGAAACGAAATTTGTTCGGAAACATTAAAGTTGAAGGGCAAGAAGACAGTTAAAAATGATAATTCTACCTGCAATGCGAACGAAAACACATTTTGTGAGTCATGCATATTAGGTAAAATGCATCGCCTACCATATGTAAAAAATGAGAAGCGAGCAACAAAGTGCGCAGAACTTATCCATTTCGATATTATCGGTCCGATGAAAGTGCCGTCTTGGGGAGGAAATCGTTTCGCGGTCTTATTTACTGATGATTATAGTGGAAGTGTTTTTGCCGAACCTTTAAAAACAAAAGACAGAGTAGTCGACGCGCTTGAACGACTGATCATAAATTCTAAATCTGTCGGACATGATATTCGCCGGGTCAGATGCGACAACGCGAGTGAATTTACGGGGAAACCAATGCGTGATTTACTTTTACGGCATTTGATCAAAATGGAAAACTCAGTGCCATATTGTCCACAGATGAATGGTCGTGCAGAACGGCAAAATCGAACTTGTTTAGAATCGACACGCACAATGTTGTGTAATGGCTTGCCATACGAAGCTTGGGCTGAAGTTTTATCAACTGCAGCTGACTTACGCTGCGTGATACCGCTCAATCGTCTTCGCGGTCTTACACCATTTGAAGTATGGTACGGACGAAAACCAGAGCTTACAAAATTACGAACAGTTGGTTGCAAGGCATACGCTCTGATTGATGAATCGAAGCGGCCGAAACTAGAACCAAAAGCGGAAATTTTGCGTTTAGTTGGGTATGCGCCTGCAGGCTATCGATTGTGGCGTCCTGGTGCTAACAAAGTAGTTACCTGTCGTGACGTCGTATTTGTAGAAGAAGATACTCATTTACGGAAAACTCAATATGTGACGAGCGAAAATGCGGAAACTGTTGCGAAGCGAACTACGCCAGAAACCGTTGATATTATCAACGAACCAATCAGAGTCAGTGATGGCTCAAACATTGATGATGCGATTGACGATGACAATAATCTACCGAATATTTCACCAATTCGAACGAGAAGTCGATCTATTGAGGAAGCTCCGATTTCAAAAAGGACAAGATCCCATGTTCGTTCCGTAAATATGGCAGAACTGCTAAATGCCGGTTGTGCTTTCATTGCAGATACTGTCATTCCTAACAGCGTATCAGAGGCTCGGTCTTGTGCCGATGCTAACAAGTGGGAGCTTTGTATGAAAGACGAGATGAAATCATTAAGCGATCATGGTGTTCTTGGGCAATTGGTCGAATTGCCTAGTGGTAAGAAAGCTATCTCAACACGGTGGGTGTATCGTATCAAAACATACCCTGATGGAACTGTTGATCGCTTCAAAGCACGCTTAGTTGTGCGTGGTTGCGGTCAGCGTAAGGGAATCGACTACGATGATACGTTTTCACCGGTGGCACGGTTTGAATCAGTTCGTACTTTGTTAGCAGTTGCTGCAGCCAAAAAGTATCGAGTATTCCAAATCGATGTCAAAACAGCGTTCTTGTATGGCGAACTAGCAGAAGAAATATATGTGAAGCAGATTGATGGTTTTGACGATGGAACAGGCAAAGTTCATCTTTTACGGAAGGCCTTGTATGGCTTAAAGCAAGCTCCTCGACAATGGCATATCAAATTCGATCATTTTATGAAGCAATCTGGGTTGATGCAGTCATCTGCTGACCCATGTGTATACATTGGCAAAGGTGGCGATTTGTTGGTGGTGCTGTATGTCGACGACGGACTTGTATGTGGTCGACTCGAGTCTGACGTTGAAGATCTGCTGCTAAAAATGAGCAATACATTCGAAATTAAAAGCAATATTGCAAGCTGCTGTCTGGGTATTGAGATAATCCAAAAGGAGACCGATTTTATTATTCGAATATCTCAGTCAGCATATGCCAAACTTATCTTGGAACGATTTGGCATGTCCGTCTGCAAGACGATCTCAACACCATTCGAAAGCAATGCGAAACTTGTGGCAAATACCGGAGAAGTCGCAAATGTACCCTATCGACAACTAATTGGTGCATTGATGTACTTATCTGTTGGTACACGCCCCGATATTACATTGCTGTTTCCACGTTATCAAAATTCTTAGAACGACCATCAATGGAGCATTGGCAAGCAGCAAAACGTGTCCTACGGTATTTACGAGGTACTTTGGACATCGGACTGTCATTTAGGGGCAACGATGTATGCAGACTGGATGCATATGGTGATGCTGATTATGCAGCATGCCTAGACACTAGGAAAAGTGTCAGTGGTGTAGTTTTAACGGTTAATGGCAGCCCCGTGATATGGTCTTCACGGAAGCAAACAATAGTAGCGACATCGACAACTGAAGCCGAGTACGTAGCTATTCACGATGCGGCAAAGGAAGTAATTTGGGCTAGATTACTTCTAGAATCTATAGGCTGTAAGCAACAACAGCCAACTATCTTGTATACTGACAACGTAGCAGCGAAGAAATTAATAGAGAATCCAGTATTTCACCGTCGCACGAAACACATAGAAGTCAAATTTCACTATTCGAGGCAATTGGTTGTTGAAAACAAAATCAAGATTAAGCAGATTGGTAATTCAGACCAATTTGCAGATCTATTCACCAAAGGACTTAATCGTGAAACCTTTATGAAGCTACGTAATACTTTAAATATAAAATAATTTGTATTCTTTTGAGAGATAAGGAACGAGTGGGAGTGTTAATGTATGCGTTCTCTACTCTCTCTGATCTATTTTCTTTGTTTGAATTCTATAACGTAGTCATCTCATGTTCTTCAGTTCAGTACACAATAAACTAGTCTGTTTTTGACCGTCAACGAGAAGACACGTTTTTTTTTTATTCTTTGTCGTAACGCTGTTTCGTTTCCTTTGTTTTCTTGATCATTCCTGCGCAACACTAACCAGTGTTTTTTTTACTTTTCAATCACTCTGCGCTTCCCAAAAACTCAAAAACTCTTAACAGGTTATGGGCCCAGCCGTGCAAAAATTGTAAAATTCAAAGTGAGGTGAAAGTACCTCCGTGCTTGTTCGCGAATTAAACAAAAAAAAAATAGGAATAATGAGGTATTCAAGTGGAAAAACCCTACCCGAGCATAAATGCTTACGCGTATCAACTACGATATTTTGCGTATCCAAGCAGAAGCCATTCTAATTGTTAAAATCATAATTTGAATTTCGCGCCTTTATTCAACTCTGTCTTGACTTTTTCTGAGCTTGACCGCTCCCTATCAACTTTAACTCTCTACGTTCTGTGACTTTGACATGCAAGTGTTAATCGCGCCTTAATACTGAAAATAGCAAAGTAGAAATATATTTTCAATTATTATATCAGGTTATAGGCCCAGCAAAGCCCAGAAATAGAATCAGTGCAAAAACTTTCAGTGGAATAAACATTACAGCGAAAAATAGTGAACACAACCTAAAACGCAAAAACGTGACTTCTAATTTAACAATTGCAAAGTGTTTTCTCTGTTTTCTCGTGATAACTGGACTAAGAGTTCTTAAAAATGGCAGCAAATAATCAATTGGCATTAATTGAAAAGTTAACCGGTCGAAATAATGATGCAACCTGGCGATTTGCTGTAAAAACATATCTACAGCATGAGGAGCTGTGGGACTGCATAGAACCCGCCACAGGTGTCGAAGAGGACACAAAACGAGATACAAGGGCAAAAACTAAGATAATTCTACTACTAAGATAATTCTACTTAGTTATGTGCACATACAAGAGGCTAGCACTGCACAGCAAGTATGGGACAAGTTATCGAAAGTATTCGATGACTCTGGGCTGACACGCCGTGTTGGGCTACTGCGTGATCTCTGTAATACCTCGCTTACTGCATGTCAAAATGTAGAGGAATATGTGAGCAAAATTATGTGCACTGCTCACAAGCTCAGAAACATTGGTTTCCAAGTAGACGACGAATGGCTGGGTACACTGCCGCTCTCTGGTCTACTAGAATCCTATCAACCAATGATAATTGCTATTGAAAGCTCAGGCATGAAGATAACCTCAGACTCTGTGAAATCAAAACTATTGCAAGACGTTAGACAAACAGAAAGTGACTCAACAGTGTTCTCAGTCACTAAGAAATTTAAAAACAATCATAAGAAGCAAACTAAGGGTCCGAGGTGCTACTCTTGTAGCAAGTATGGCCATAAAAGCTCTGAATGCAAATCCATGACGAAGGATATTCAACGAAAAACAAGCAGTTCTTCCTATGCTGCTGTATTTGTGGCAACATCCAGCCAAGATGACGCCTGGTACGTGGATTCTGGTGCATCCTCACACATGACAAGATATAAGAATATGCTTGAAAATGTGACGGCTCCTGCCATACAGAAAATTAGAGTCGCAGACAACAAAGTACTACCCGTGCAATGCTCAGGAGAAGTGGGCTTAGATTTTTATGACGACGAAGGTCAAAACAAGAAGGTGCATTTTACAAAAGTATTATGTGTTCCCGAACTCGCAACAAATTTATTGCCCGTAAGTCAAATTATTCGCAGTGGTGGCCAAGTTAAGTTTGACAGAACCGGCTGTGTTATTATGAACAGAAGAAATGAAATAGTAGCAACAGCAAGTGTCATCAACAACATGCACCGGCTGAATATGCCAGGAAAAGGCTATGCATGCATGTCTGATGTTGAAGAACCAGACTTTTACCTGTGGCACCAACGAATGGGACACCTGAATTTTAATAGTCTACGGAAGATGACAGAAAACACTGACCATGTCGTTTTCTCAACAAAAGAACCTGCAATAACATGTGTAACATGTATAGAAGGCAAGCAAACAAGACTACCTTCCAAAAGTGAAGGCTCCAAGGCTAGAAATCTTCTTGAAGCGGTTCACTCCGACGTATGTGGGCCAATGGAAACGCAGACTATGGGCGGTGCCCGATATTTTATAACATTTCTTGACGACTATTCAAAGAAGGTGTTCGTGTAATTTCTCCGAAAAAAGTCTGACGCTCTGAAGAAGTTCAAGGAATTCATAAATGAAGTCGAAAACCAGCTGGGTGCTCGTATAAAAATCGTTCGGACAGATAAGGGCTTGGAATACGTCAACAAGGAATTCTCAGATTATTTAAAAGGCGCTGGCATCGTACATCAAACAACCACACCGTATACACCTGAACAAAATGGGGCAGCAGAACGCATGAACAGAACTCTAGTAGAGAGAGCAAAGTGTATGCTCCTAAATGCCAATCTACCCAAGATGTACTGGGCTGATGCCATACATACCGCGGCACATGCAATCAATCGTTCTCCAACGAAGTCCTTATCTTTTAAAACGCCAGAAGAAATGTGGCCAAAGGTGAACCATATGCGTATATTCGGAAGTGAAGCTATGGTACACTTGCCCAAAGAGAAACGCAAGAAATGGGATCCAAAAGCACAAAAGATGATCTTTATTGGATACTGCGATCATACCAAAGGCTACCGATTCACAATACCAAATACAAGAAAAGTGGTAAACAGTCGAGATGCTACATTCCTTGAATCTACCGTGAAGAGGGACTATGTTCCTGTAGAAATATCTGCGAGATCAGAGATGGATTCAACTACAAGTGCTAATGGCACTGTACGCAAAAACCCGTCTACTTCAGACAGTGAATACATTCCGGACACCAGCATTGATCTTGATAGTCCTCCAGTCAGCAAAATCACCCTGAGACCAAGAAAGAAAAATAAGGAAAAGACTAATCTAGATGATTCCGTAGAAAATACTTACCTGTGCCATCACGAAGAGGTACTGTCAGATGTGCCTACGACTTACATCGAAACTATAAAATCGGTAAACAAAGAAAAATGGAGGAAATCTATCACTGAAGAACTGGATGCTCTACAGAAGAACAACACATGGACATTGGTAGAAAAACCCCCAAATGCCAAAGCAATTGGATGCAAATGGGTATTCCGTATAAAAGAAGAACCAACTGGTCTACGTTATAAATTACGTCTATGTGCAAAAGGATATGCACAAACTGTAGGTATTGATTACCAAGAAACTTTTGCTTCAACAGTCAGGTATGATTCAATGCGATTGTTACTATCTGTAGCTGTACAAAATAATCTCAAAATCATGCAACTAGACGTCAAGACAGCTTTCTTATATGGGGAACTTGAAGAGACCATATTTATGACTCCACCAGAAGGGTTGGACAATGGTGAAAATATGGTATGTAAACTGAACAAGTCACTATACGTGTTAAAACAAGCCCCTCGCTGCTGGAATGCCAAATTTGACTCTACACTGCAAAAGATTTGGTTTTGTAAATAGTAAAGTCGACCAATGTGTGTACATTGGTCAAGTCAATAAGAAGAAATGCTGTCTGTGTCTCTATGTTGATGATGGTCTCCTATTCTCAAGTGATGAATCAGCATTGAATGAATTTATAAGAGAACTGAAAAACATATTTGAGATAAAAATATTGGAAACTCCAAGTAATTTTGTGGGAATGCAAATAGAAAGATTTAGTAAGTGCATATTCATACATCAGACTAAACACATAGAACAAATATTAAACAGATTTGAAATGAATAATGCTAATCCTAATACTGTTCCAGTCGACCCTCACATGAAGCTACAGAAAGGAGATGGAGAGTACGAGAAGAACGTTCCACACAGAGAAGCTGTGGGCGCTCTTATGCATCTGGCTACAGTGAGTCGGCCCAAGATAATGTTCGCAGTCAGTTTGGTGAGCAGATTCCTCAATTGCTACAAACGGAGTCACTGGAACACAGTCAAACAGATCTTTAAATATTTAAAAGATTCTAAAAAGTATGGACTATGTTACTCACATACACCAGAAGCTTCTGAAGTCATTGGCTACAGCGATTCTGACTATGCAAACGATCTGGACACACGTCCTTCCGTCACTGGCTATGTTTTCTTCAAGAACGGTGCAGCCGTGACTTAGTCGAGTCAAAGACAACAAACTGTGGCTCTGTCGACAACTGAAGCTGAATTCATGGCAGCTTGTGCCGCCACTAAAGAAGCAATGTGGATAAAACAATTGCTAAGTGATATTGGTGAATATACACAGGACTCAATATGTCTTCGTTTAGACAATCAAAGTGCCATCAGTGTTATTAAAAATATAAACTTTCACAAGAGGTGCAAACACATTGACATGAAATATCACTTCATTAAGGAAAAATATTTTTTAAAAATAATCGTATTAAAGTTTGTAAGCAGTGACTCTCAGTTTGCCGATCTATTCACAAAAGGATTGTCAAAAGATAAATTTCATTTTATAAGGTCTAAACTTGGCATGTACTTGCATAACTCATTGTTATAAATAATCATTAATCTATATCATGTATGTTATTATGTAATTAATGAAATAAGGCTTGAATTCAGGGAGAATGTTAAAATCATAATTTGAATTTCGCGCCTTTATTCAAATCTGTCTTGACTTTTTCTGAGCTTGACCGCTCCCTATCAACTTCAACTCTCTACGTTCTGTGACTTTTTGACATGCAAGTGTTAATCGCGCCTTAATACTGAAATAAAAGACTTTTCCTTGCAAAGTAGAAATATATTATCAATTATTTCATCACTAATAAAATCCGACCTTTGGGGCTATGTAAATGGCAGCATCCCGAAGTCAAAAGTGGCCAGCAAAGGTCCGTATCGTGAACGGGATCAGCCTGCTCAAACTGCTTAGCGAGTTCAAGATCAAAAAGCTAAAGCAGATTCGGGTTCATCTATCAGTCTTCTAGAATTAAAGCAAATTCGAGGATGCCATACTATTACCCGCGAAATTGTTCTGCACCTAAAGGCGGATGGTTCTGGCGAGGCTTCCCGGTACCGGTGTTATTCGTCGGAGACGGGCATGGAATGCCACTTGCTCCCTTTGAAGCCCCGTGAGCTGTTGAGCGAGACTACGACTCGCCAGAACCCAATTCACCAAAGCAAACTATGCAATTCAGTTTTGCATACACATTTAATTTATATAGTGAATACGTAGTGTTTATTATTCCGAATTTCACAGTTACTTTTTCTTTATTGAATGCGTTCTTTTGGTGGTAATTCAAGTTTCATATTGAGTTCTTGTGCATTGGAAATCTCGAACCTTGCTGAAATCAGGAAAAGAAGCCGTGACAAGTTTAAAATGGCGCGAACTCCCGCATCCAGTTCATGGAACTCCAATAGATTCTTACCATTAGCTGACCTTCCGAATAGCAATGAAAGTGATCAACAACCCAACACTGAAGTAAAAACTAAGGTGAGAGTCCCTCCAATAACATTTACGGATTCACGATAGACGCCATTCTTAAAGAATTGAATATAACAAACTTTCCAATTAAAATAATGTCAATTGGTATGAGGCTTTTCTTTACCAATCTGGAAGATAACGAGACCATGGAAAGGCATTTAAAAACTTAGAAAACGAATTATTTCACATTCCAGTGGGGAGATTTACGACCCGTTACAGATGAAGTAGAGGGGCATCAAAATTACCTCACCCCGAACACTATCATAGCATTCGCGTGACTCGTTAAATTAAGCAAGCCTAAGCCGCGCTCGACTAGGGTTTTGGTTGACTCTCCTAATTGTACTCACAACAGTAAGTTAAGTACGAATACTTGTAGTTTTGAGTTTTAAAGAATGAAAAAAATGGATAAATACAACCCATACTGGGAGATAGGCAGGTTGCGGCGAAAGTATATGCCACTTCGGGTCCGGAAGAAATGCCTAGAACCACTGATCAACAACATTCACATCCTGAACGAGAAGGTTCAACGCCGTTTAAAGACCGGAAGTGCCTAGCGAGACGAGTTGTGGAAATGCACTGACCGACATCTATATTGGGTATTATGACAAAGAATTGCCTGCAGCCAAAGTCAAGTCAACATCCGAAGTTTCAAGTCGCACAATATCGGACAACTCTGTCAGAGGAGAACACGAAAAGCGACAATATACAAAAAAAACACCTCCTAACCCGCTCAACAACCGTGTAGCATAATGGTGAACATTAGGTGAAATTATGGAAAGTCGACGCGAGATTTACGACATTTGGAAAAAAATAACACGGAATTCCTAGGAAATGTGTGGGGCCGTGATGCGAAAGACATTGAATTGGCACCGGTCAAAAGTGTACTGCGAATCCATGATAAAAACAAACATCATCATCAAGAATGAAAACAATCATCAGAATCAATTGCGCATGCAATCGCAAGATTCTCCGCGTTCTTATACCGCCTTCCGCCATGTATTGCCACTAATGACATTCTACATGGTCATTTCATGGAAAATTACGCGGGAACCTAAATTAATCGAATTGTTGCGGTCTTCCATAATACTTACTTACTTACTTCCAACTTTCTGGGGAGGAAACACGATTCGCGGCAATGCCGACCTGAGAAGAACCCACACAACTCACGACACTTTAGTGACGACGATCGATTTCACTTCATTAACGCGGATGATATTTAACATTTCACTTCTGTTTACACGGTAACTCATTTCACTTTTATTTACAAACTGATCTGACAGTACAAACTGTCAGACAAGATGTTCAGCCAATTCAGCCGTACTTGAAGTTATCGCTACCAGAGTGATTGAAGGTGGAGTGGAAATCACGCTGCGTCTGAGTGAAACCACTCCTCGAGAATATAAAGAACCACTCCGATGAGGTGGCTGACCCGAGACAAAGGAACTCGGTCGGAGAGCGGGACATTGGCCGTTAGGAGGAGATGATAAAAGCGCGCGATGAATGACGCCCCTCCTCTTTTTCTTCTTGAGTTTGGCGGGGTAGATTAAACAGCGAAGCGACAAGCGTTGGTGGTGATAACAACTGGTGACGGACAGAAGACGTGGAAAAGCGACGAGTCGGAAGTTTATTCAACCAGTGGCGATTGAACGTGGACAGAACAAAACGACGAGGCAAGATTGTGTGCAACAAGTGGCGACTATGAGGATGAACACCAACAGAGGCAGCAGAGAAGGGGCCCCTTTAGGAACGCGCAGTCAGTAAGTTTTCATTCTTAAAAAAAAACTTCTTCTTTGGTGTGATCAAGATAGATATTTTGAAGTAGTTAAAGATTTTGTGCAATTTAATTGATTAATGATTTTGTTTATTGGAAATTTAAGCCGTGTTATTAAACTTAAAATTCCAGGAAAAGAAAAAAGGTAAATTTTATTTAAAGAATTGAATTGAAGTTATGTTTCAGGTTGTGACGGGTGCGGCTTGAGTGGTAAATCGCGTAAAAAGATAGGAATATCGGAAGGTAGTGACAGTGTTTGGGGGTGGAGTGTAAATATAGATAACAGGTCGGAAGTTTTGTGTCAGTGTTCGTGGGTGGCGTATATAGGGTGGTAATTTCGAGGGGTAGCATTTTTGCACACCCCGTGATTGGAATAAAGGAAAGAAAAGGGCGAGTGAAGGGGTTTCCCTTATAAACGTAGGAGGCCCTGATAGGGTGAAAAATAGTGTTTGTTGCGTATTTAGAAGGTTCCGAGAAAGTGTATTACGAGTAGCAACTAGCTTTTGCTCGACCGTTAGGGAGTCGGAAGAAAGTGGAGTAGTGACGCTGGTTGGTCCGTGGTGTGAGAATAAGAAACCAGCAAGCCGTATTCTCGCTTGGCGGCTTATTGGGGCCTTGGTGGACAAGCGAGTGGCGCCCCACGCCCGTCTCCGGACGAGCTGAACCGGGTCCGTAAGCCCTGCCGGAGCACTCTTATTTCTTTTGGTTGCAATAGTGGCTCCCGTGAAATATCTGGGGGTGTAAACGACCACTAAAAGTGGTTTTAACAGGGTTGCATAAAATTTCCCCAGAAGAACTAAAAAAGCTTCTCAAAACGACATAATATTAAAGCTATTGATGTTAAATTATTCGATCCCAAATTAAAAAAGATCGCGAAACCACTTACTATCTCTTATATCTACAAAGGGGTGCAATAATGACCGAGTTAAACAAAATCAAAACGATCATGCACACCATAGTACATTCACATAGTATCCGCACATTCCATTTACGCTGTGTTGCACACTTTCTGAATTTTCGCGGTCAGCTGAGCCGGGGCACTCACACAAGCAAACTGCTCGAAAACCTTCCTAACCTTTATCCGAAATTTTAATTGTAGATTTAAACAAAAAAAAGAAAGATTTCATTACTTTTAGTTGTAATTTATACAATTTTTTTTCTTATTATTAAATGTTATTTTATATCATTTTTCTTTATCTTAAATTTAAATGTTTCTCTTTAATTATATTATTCATGAGATTTAATTTTTATTACTATTTAAAATCTTTTTCATTTTTAATTTAATTTTTTTTTTAAATTTTAAATCTGCAAATAAAAATTTCGGACATGGGAGCACTGATTTAGCGCATCCCAACGGTGTATTGCATTACCGAATGCAATCGAGCTCGGCTGAGCGAGCAGCTGATTCGATTTACCGTGGCGACACGGTTGAGAGAAAGAAAAGCTTTGGACAGAGGGAGGGTCTACGGAAGATCGTGAAGAACCAGGACCAATTGGCGAATTTTCGTTCGATGTTTTGTCGCCATTTGGATCGGCGCCCTGTGAAGCTATTAACATCGCGTGTTAGTTAATGCTCGCTGGGAAGTTGTCGAATTATTTAAAAGTTGAGGTTCGATAAAGGCAGCGGCAATGCAATGAATCATACGGTTTCGGGACACAACCAAATACAAACGTTTCTCGACCGCCCTTTGTACGAGTGTGCGTACGGATTGACGGTCATGCCGTTAGTTTTGATTGGATTTGTTGAATTTGCTCGGTGAGCACGGGCAGTGAATTGACAAAACAAACCGAAGTCGGTTTCTGATCATTTACTTTGTCTTTTCCGCTTCCGGGAGTCTCCCATAAATGTTTGTGAAATTAAAAATAGCGCACGAAATCAGTACACCGACATCCTACGGACACCCATCCACCCCATCGCCGTGTACTGTCGCTCTTGCTAGCGGATTTATTTGTAATCGAAAGTGCTCAGGTCTATGTGGATCTTCGAGTCTTAAGAGATAATCGAGTTGCGCTTGTAGAACAAGGTGATCCAAATTCATTTTCTTTGATCGACTTCTACTTCACAATCCACGGTGACGAAACCGATTACAACGATCATTTCAATGCCAAATTAATGACCGATGCAACGACTGAATGATATGCCTGCACCGGTTAAACAGGATTCTTACGTTGTACGGAATGCTCTCAATCCGTTTCAATTTATTCATTAATTAAATTTTTAAAATTAGTCTAATCGTCATAAGATTAAAATCTTCCATAATTTTAAGAAATTTTAAGTGAACAATTAGGGATATTTATCTCTATCATTCGCAATATTGTGTGTCTGTGGAATCGTTCATTTGAAATCTAACTTTATATGAGAAATTAAAGCCATAATATGAAAGTAATACTAACTTAATATTAATGCGGTAATATAATAATTAACGAAAAAATAAACCAATATGTAAATACAAAAACAGAAATGTTATATAAAAATTATTATTATTGAAACGTCACAACACTAACACAAAACATCAATACAATGGATTGTTAAAACTCGGTCTTTCCATTTCGCTCGACCTGACCGGGTATAGGACCCGCAACGGTGGCAGGCTCCTCCTCTAGAATGGGCTAGCTTTCGGGTGCGCTCTTCCTTTTTTTTTGCTTAACAGGGGCTCTTGCCGGGTAAGGTAACCTTCCGCTCGCGTTCCTATTTATGGCATAGTGTTATGTTATTCCCTCACATAATACTATGACATAAATTTGCCACGATTATATTTTTCATTTAAAGGAAAAAATCATTCATTATGTTTGTATGAGTTTTTCAATTAAATGAAAAATATGGCCACGATTACATTTGAATCTTGATCCGGTTGGGAGGGTGCGAGGGGGCAACGCTACCATCTGGATGCCCCACTCCTATTTGTGGGCCATAACTATCGTCGGTAACGACGAAGTCATCCTAAGTCCGTCTGTTTTTTCCATGCCCAGTTTGTCCTTTGAGTCAGCAATTTTCTTTGACTCTTAGTAGGTTACCTCCTTCGGTCGATATTTCTTTGACCCTCGAAACTATATACAGCTGAAACAAAAGTTCGGGGTAAAAATTCGAAAACTTCCCCAATCCCTGCTCAGAGAACTACAAGCAGCTTCAATTTTACAAGCACAAATTTCCCTTTGCTGACAAAAGTTCCAACAGATACGCCAACCCTTAGCAGAGACAGCAGCGATGCAACATTGATGGGACAAAAGTCGGGAAATTTAGCTAAGTCGACAACCACTCCACATATGTCCTACAGTATGGCTATCAAGCAAAACCCACAATCAACAAATAGTTCTTGCGACAACCTCTTTTCACCTGAATCTCTTAATGTTATTATAGAGCTATTTATGAAATTATAGAGCTATTCATAACATTTTTAAATGGTTAAACTATTAAATGTGTTAGTTTGGAACGCACAAAGCATTAAAAATAAACATATTGAAGCGTTCGATTTCACTATAAAAATAATATAGACATATTTTTTATAAAGGACACTTGGTTAAGGCCAAATGATAGTTTAGTAGCATTAATAAAGCTGGCGGAGGCGTAGCCATAGCCGTTAATAGAAAAATTAAACATTCTGTATTGCCTAAAAATCCAACACCGGTAATTGAAAACATTGGCATTATCATCGAAGAACTAAATATAAAATTCTACGGTGTTTACTTTCCTGGGACAAAATCAAACAAGGAAAAAAATCGAATATTTCAGAAGAGACCTGAAATGGTTTAGCAAGGCTAACCAAAGGTATCTACTTTTTTGAGACCTGAACGCTAGACATTGGCACTCGAATTGCATACGAAGCAACGAAATGGGGCACATGTTATTTAATCTCACTAGAAAGGTAAACATCTACGTGCATTTGTCTAAAGAATCCATGTTCTACTCTCCCCGTGGAGTTGGTTCCACTCTGGATCTGGTTCTTAGCGACCAACATATTTCTCCATCTGAGTTGAGTGTCTTGCAAATCCTCTCATCCCCTCATCTACCTGTAATATTTTCCTAAGAAACGACGAGAGGTAATAGTAATGTACCAAAAACATACTACTGTTATAAACAAGTGAAAGTAGCAGGAGAGTGCGCCTGCCAGAAGGGTTTTGTTTTACACTTCGTAAATCAAACAATATATTCTGCATATCAAAACTTGACTAATATGCAGATTCATTAAATTGAGTTCGAAAACTTATTATGGTTATTATGTTTTTAAACTCACTGCCATTTTGTTTCAAGTATTTTGACGACTTCGCTTAATTAGTCATGATAACATATCAATATTACAAAACATTTCTAAAATGTTTATCAAAATTCCTACATAACACATCGTTCAATAAGTCCCGAGACTAACAACGAAAACAACATTTTTTTTTTCAAAAATCATTTTAATTCATCAATATAATCTCCTTTTAGGGTGATACAATCTTTCAGACGACTTTCCAACATTTCTATAACATGTTTATAGAAGGGTTTATCCTTTGCTTCAAAATAGGCTTCAGTTTCGGCAATGACCTCCTCATTCGAGCCAAATTTTTTTCCCTGGAGCATTTTTTTGAGATCAGCAAAGAGCCAGTAGCCGCTGGGGGTAAATCTGGCAAATACGGGGGGTGCGGAAGCAAATCAAAGCCCAATTCGTTCGATTTTGCCATTGTCGACTCGTTGCTGTTTTTGTTCCACTGAAAGCAATCGTGGCACCGACTTGGAAAAAAGTTTTTTCATGTTCAATTTTTCATGAAGGATTGTAAATACGCTTTCAGATGATATCTATGTCATTTTTGCAATTTCACGGACCTTCACTTTTCGATTTTTCGTTACAATTGTTAACACTTCACTCACATTTTCCTGTGTAACGGCTTCCAATGGCCTACCCGAATGTTCCGCATCGTTTGTGTCCGTACGACCACGTTTAAACTCAGCATACCAACGACAAATCGTTGGTTTCGATGGAGAGGAGTCCGAGTAATGTTTTTCAAGAATTTGCTGGGCTTCTACGGTGTTTTTACCCATTAAAAAACAATGTTTTATCAACGCGCGAAACTCGCTTTTTCCATTTTTCACACAAATTACAAAGTGACTTTACTCTAACCTCGATAACTCTGCCGTCTGTGATCCGATCGACGTGAAATTTTTTACACGTTTCATGTAAAGGTTTGGACTCTATGGAAACGTGGCCAGTTTGGTACTAATAGCACCATTTCTGGGTTAGTCTCGAGACTTATTGAACAATGTGATATTTGTAGTATCTAGGTCCGTTGCCAACGTGTATCTCCCTAGTATCATGTGTTAATGATCTTGTAATTGTTAAATTTTCAATCGGCTGTAACTAAGCTGTTTATTGTTCAGTTATCAGAATACATACAATTGCTTTCAAAAAACTTAAATTGTAGCTTTTCGAAATTTAGGGGTCCCATTTAATATTTTATAGGCAAAAATGTAAAATTTATAAAATGTACTATTATTAACAAAATTGATCGAATTTCAACTTCTGAGGTATTTGTTGCCCTTGTACTTCTAAAGACTCACTTCTGTGATTCTTTTGATCGTATCTATTTTATTTATGTTTGTTCTTCAAAGGAAAAAGGGAATTTTAAGAGACCAATCAATTAATACTATAACTGCAGTCCCCAGGCGTAATTGCCTTAGGGTGCTAATACTCGGGTTGATGCCTTGAGTACGCAGTTATATTTATGAATCAATTAATTAATAATCCAACTGCTGGCCCCGGGCGCAAAGCCTTGGAACGCTGACACTCGGGCTAACACCTTGAGTATGCAGTCAGTTGATAAATCAATCAATTATTCGTTCAACTGCAGGCCCCGGGCGTAACTGCCTTCGGGTGCTAATACTCAGACTGATGCCTTGAGAACACAGTTGAACTTATCCTTATTCGCTTATCCCGGGCGAAGTGCCTTGGGATAAATTAAGCTCAGCCAACGAATGGAGAGATACTTCTGGATTTTCCTGTTTGTTGAATTTTTTTAAAGCGTAATTATGCTGGCTTAATTGCTTACCAACCAAAATAATGAAGACAATTTAAATTAGTTCATGATCAAAGTTCAGCTATTATTTTTTACCGCCATCTCTTTATATCTGGCGCAACAATAAAGCTCAAGCTTTCGCTCGATTTGCCTACGGTCGATAGCAAAGCCCTGTATTATATGTTTTAATTCTTAATATGAGTATGGATACACATCCACTTCTGCTAATGCTTAATATGAGTATGGATATACATGCACTTCTGCTAATGCATAATACGATTACCGTGCTCATAGATGCAGCTTTTTGCATAGGTTGCCATTCACTGTACAAAGAGATGAACGATTGAACGTGGAACGAGTCATAATTGTACTACGACTCCCGTAACATGGCGTTGGCATTATTGCGTGGATAATGCAGCTAACTTCAAGCTGTCAGCAATGAAAGGTTGTGTTGTTTATTTTGTAGACGGTTGCATTTGCATATGAAAGTTTGTTGAATCGATACGAACGGAAGATCAATTGAGTTAGGGGATCGGGATAAACAATGCTTTCAACGATTAATATCTTTACGTTGTTCAAATTCAGTGATACAGTACCAGGTAAACACACAAGTTTTAGCAGTAACTGCTCTGTAGATATGGCTACATAGTGTAAACTATTTGACAAGCGATCGCGAAAATCCATAAATTCTTGCATTTTTGAAAATAATCCAAATTTGCAAGCTGTAGCAATACAAGTATATTCCAAACGTTTCTTGTGAATCGTTGTGAAGGAATTTAGTGTGCTATCATACACCGATTTAGCTACATATACAAGCCCTAAGTTCGGCAGCAATGGACAATGCAGATATCTCATTCAGTCGAGTTGCACATGCTTCAAGTCCAATGCTTCATACATTTGTATGCTACACTTCCACATCGAAGTGGAGCTGGACCGTCTTGCCCCATATTACATCCAGGGAGACTTAACTACAACTGGCGACACAGCTTTTCCGGACGAAAAGAACTGAGGTGGGGGCAATGTTACATGTCCACAATTCTGCGAACTACTGTCGCAACTTTTAATAACATCTTGATCAACATTGACTGAAAAGAAGCAACCAAGAAAAGTAAACAAGTGTCGTCACTGCGTGTATTCAGTATTTCTCGAATATCCCAGGTAGTTCTCGTTGGATAATTCGCCAATATACGAATAATGGATTGAATGACTAGATGCCCTATATAAAGCCGAGCTGAATGAATGGGGGACATAGTAAAACTGCGATAAGACTAGAGCGCGAATTAAAGTGTGATTTGCAAAATAGTGAAATTAAGTATTGTGCATTCTTAGTAAATAAACTCTTTTAACCTTATTTAAAAGACAGTGCGTTTTCACTTTCCCGGGACATTAAACTGACCGGCCACAAACCGAAACACGCGACAGTATCTTTATATCCGACAGTATCTGACTCGGCAGTGCTACTCATCATTAGTTGACGTGATACCTATCTCCTTTCTAGCTAGAGAGGACCGTACTTTCTGCAGCGACAGCGCTCACTCAACTATTGACAGTAGCCTTAGGTGAATTGCATGAAGGCAAGATGAACTGCGTGCCTTATCCCGGTTCTGAGAGCGTGGCTAAATTGAAGGCATAGTGAGACTGACTTCTATCTGATGCAGATTTTGAGCGGGCACGTATGTTCTTAGTCTTAACTACACAGGATTGGTAAGCCACAGTCCCCCGACTTTTTTTTGCCTAGGATAGGCATTCGCTGCCTGCCATACATTTCTGCGTGCAAGAAATGGAACAGGCTGCGAAGGGACCTCTACAGAGAAGCTCACCACGGACAGTATAGTCGCAGTGGTACTTGGATCAGTTGACAAATGGAACAATGTGACGTATTATGTTTGGCTAGTCCTAAAAGATAAAGGGGACTCAAAGCAGCTGGGGACGTCAGGGCTGGGTGATGACTTTTCTGGCAATTCCTCTTCCTACTTCTCCTCCGGCTGGAGGAGGGATCCAACAGTTTGAATGCGCCTCACGGTGTAGCAAAGCGAGACCTAGCCCAAAGTAATGTGCCAAACATTCCAGGATGGGTTTTAGATTGACAGGAGAGGTGTTTAGTGGGATCCTAACTACGTAGACTAAAAAATAAATTGCGGGAAACCATTAAGGAAAAAAAACGAAGCCAATTGGGAGCTGGTTGCTATTTCACCACACTAAACGGAATGCTTGAAAAGCTATCGCTTTCCCCGACTTAACGAGAAACTTAGGAGCAATAAATTCAAAGACAATAGTGAAGTGATGGCCGCTGTAGAAGCATTTTGGTAAAGTCAAGATGTCGGCAAGAAACATACTAAAACTTTCACATATAGCTATGCCATTTTAAATTAACTGATGCCCTCAGCCAAAGCTAGATCGCAGATACTTTTGAAAAGGTTTTAGCTGTGTTTCATAGATTTATAAACTTTCAAAATAAAGTCTGACCAGAAAGAGTTGAGAAAAACAAGGAGCACCGATTTCTACTAAGTGAACTGGGTCTTCAAATCATTACATTTTTTCCAAATTTGTAATGAGCATGCACACGTTCGAGCTAAGCCAGGTATTTCAAGCTGCAGGAAGTATTTATTACTTACAAGTTAGGTTCCCGCTGAAATTAATAGTATTTTTGTTTTTCCTTTAGCACTACAGCTCCTTTTGGGCCTTCGCTTGGAAATAGGGAGTATCTCATTATCTTGACCAAACGTGTCGGCACTCGAGAAGATGCTATGGTCAGTACCACGCTTCGGCTATCGATCTATAAAAAACATAAGCAGTCGAGCAGCCCGTGGTGATTAGGAGTGACTGCTCATGAGGAGAGAAGGTGGTCACTCCGTCGAAACTGCTTAGTTTGTTTTATTTGATTAAAGTTAACTACATCCGTCAAGTTTCCATCCTTTTGCAGAGATGAGTGGTTCACTTTAGCCACTTTTACATCTTTAAGTTTGTCATTCACCTTGTAATGCAATGACTTTCTTCGGAGAAAGTAACGGTCGCTTTTTGTAAAGGGTTTTCCATTATAGACATAACAATTATATCTATTAATAGAACACAGAAATATTTGAAATATTGAATTCAAATTCATTGTGGATGCAGTGCAAAGTCATGAATGTTATGAATGAAATTCGATTTTGGTCATATGCCAACCGGGAGCCCGTTTACAGTGGTTGATTCTTTGGGCCCAATTTTCCACGCCTCTGGTACACATTTCGACCAGAACGCTGCGATTTCACGTTGGATGTTGTCTTTGAGATCGTCTACAGTTTCTGGCTTATTGGCATAGACCAGTGAGTCGATATAGCCCCATAAAAAGAAATCAAATGGCGCTAGATCGCATGAACAAAGTGGCCATTCGATCGGACCATTTCTCGAGATAACACGTTCACCAAATTTGCCTTTCAATAAATCGATTGTGAAGCATGCTGTGAGGCTAGTAGCACCCTCTTGCTGAAACCACATATCGTTGATGTCTTGTTCCTCCAATTCTAGCCACAAATAATCTTTCAACATAACACGATAGCGCTCTCCATTGACGGCAACATGGAGGTCGTTTTCATCCACGAAAAAATACGGCCCAATCATACCTCCAGCACCAAACAAGAATTTTTTGCGGATGCAACGGTATCTCAAAAAGCACAGGTGGGTTTGTTGCTGACGAATAACGCGTATTTTATTTATTAACAAAGCCATTGAGTCAGAAATTAGCTTCATCGCTGGAGATGATTTTTCGATGAAATTCTTCATTTTCTTCAAGCTTTGCCAGAGCCCAATCGGAGAAGTTTCGGCGTTTCAAATGGTCAAGTGGCTTTAGTTCTAGAGTAAATTTGATCTTGTAACCATGTAGGCCAAGATCTTTTTAAATCGATGCACTTACGGCTGAAACATTTCCTTCGCTTCGAGCGGTACGTGTTTTTGGAACCGAAAGTCTAAAAGTGAATATTTGGACTCGAACTTATCCACTATACCACGCACAACCTGTCGGGTGGGAAGATTATGATGGCCGAAAATTTGAATAAGCGCTCTTAAAGCTTCGATAGTAATTATTAATAATTTCAAAACGTTGCTGGTTCGTGAAATTCACCATAATGAAAATGTTGACTTTAACTAACGTTTTGACATTGACAGTTCATTCAAAAAAATTAAAGATATGTTCATATAAAGATAAGAGATTGTTATGTCTCTAATGGAAAACCCCAAACAATGTTTGCGTTTGTCTCCAGCCTCTGTGTCCTCTCACTTTAACGATACAAAAAATTTTTTTGAATTACTGTAAATTACCTTAATTGACACATAATACGAGTATAACATTTCTGATGATAATAAAAATTAATCGGTACGTTTCGTAGAGTAGAGTACGCGTGATAAGTATTTTGTAGTGTAGCTTCGTGGCTCGTCATGAACCCACTCATATAATCCCACAAATAGCTAATCGACAAGCATGCGTACGCAGTCGTTAAGCGAAGCTAGTTAGCTTCGGTCTTGTTGGTAGCTCGCTGACATTTATGCCAAACGATCGGCACCAGTATCCTACAAATTGAGTAAGCAGGAGAGTGCTCCTACCAGAAGGTCTTTGTAAACATCCTAGGGTTAGAAACAAGTTTTCTACTAGCGTAAATCGATACCTTGAATTGTTCATCCAATACTTGGATATGAAACCGTTCAAATTTATGCAAAAGATGCACAGTTTCTTTCATAAGCACAGTGCAGCCGCCATTTTGATCGAGCTTAAATGATTTTTCTAAATGCTCGGCCGATTGAACATATTCATGTTAAACACTATTCCTTTAATTTTCCCGAAAATTGAAAGAAAATAAAAGTGCCTAGGTCAATTTTAAATATGTATCAACCATAAACACGTGTTATTGTTGTTGTAATCCCATACAATTGAAATGGCTATAACTCACTTGATTATGATTCGATGTCGCTTAAATTTTGTGAAGGTACATATTGTCACGTGTTCTGGTTCGCGCCCAATAATTTTAATGTTCCGGGAAAGTGAAAACGCACTGTCTTTTAAATTAAGTTAAAAAAATTTATTTACTAAGAATGCACAATCATGAATTTCACTATTTTACAATTTTACTTTTCACTTGTCTATCAATTTATACAACAACTGTCTGTATCACGAAAATCACTCTACTATCAATCAATATCGCCTCTACTTCGTGCTCCACTTTTACTATCGCGGGTTTACCATTGTTTCCCATTCATTTAGCTTGGCTTTATATAGGGTCTCTAGTCATTCAATCCATTTCTCGTATATTGGCGAATTTTCTGGCGATAACTACAAGGAATATTGGAGCAATTCTGAATACCCCGCAGTGACGTCACTTTCAGATATTGATCATGCTTGGATTGTTGTACTTTCGAGTATATTCGTTTATTGATCATGATGTTATTAATAGTTGCGATAACAATTACAACAGTAGCTCACAGAAATGTTTGGACATGTAAGACTGCCCCCACCTCAGTTCTTTTCGCCCCGAAAAGATGTGTCGCCAGTTGTAGTTAAGTCTCCCTGGATGTAATATGGGGCAAGACGGTCCAGGCGCACGATATTCATTTTGGCTCTCGGCTTACGGTGTTCCTGTATGCGATATACGACGTCATTTATTTGATTTTTAACTCGGTATGGTCCCTCCCAATTATGCTGCAACATTGGATACCTACCCTTCCCCCGTTGTGGGTTATAGAGCCACACTAAGTCATCTTGCTGGAAGCCAGTAGAATTTGCCTTTAGATCATACCTGGTCTTCATGCGGTCAGCAGCCAATTTGAGGTGTTTTCGCACTGTCCGATGTATCTGGTTCAATCGTTACCTTAGCTCACTTGCGTACTCCGCGATCGTTTGGGATTTCTCGGGGGGTGCTCCAAACTTCATATCAGCCGGCAGACGAATAGTCTTTCCAAAAATGACTTTGGCTGGGGGCTTGGCCCGTCGATGCACGTTCCGCAGCTCTATACGCCATCAAGAATAATGGGATGTGCCGGTCCCAGTTCCTTATCTTGGCCAGGTGTTTATTGTGCGTGCCGTTGAAACGTTCGACCATTCCATCGGATTGGGGATGCAACGGTGTTGAGCTCGTTTTCTGTATTCTTAGCAGCTCGCACATTTCGCCAAAAACTAGTGCTTCCTAGTTGGGAATAAGGTAGCTGAAACAATCGGCCACAACCAGCGTGTATCGATTTCTCCATTCGGATTCAGGAAAGGGTCCTGCGATATCAACAGCAATACTTTCAAACGGTACCCCCACGTTATAGGTTTACATTTGTCCTCTCAGTCGTCGCTTTGGACCTTTGACGGAAGCGCAAATAGTGCATCTACGACACCAGTCCCCTACGTCTTCTCCAGCGTGGAGCCAGTAAAGCCTTTCCCGCAATTTCTCTAAGGTCTTGTTAACAAAGAGGTGGCTTCCCGAGGATCCTTCATGCATTTCCTTAACCACCTCGTGGATTCAACTTTTGGGAAGTATAGTTTGCACCCTATAGGAGCTCTCATCCGCCGTTTCCCATTTCCGCTTGAGTACGCCACCCTCCACCTGAAGGGAGTTCCATTGTGTCCAATAGCTTTCCAGGGTTGCGCCATGCTTCGAAACGTCCTTCCACTCCGGTCGCCCAGTTGTCTCCTTCCAAACGAGCAATGGTCCGATGTCTTCATCGGCTAGCTGGGCGTTTCGAATCTCCTCCAATGACCAGCCTTCATCGAATTCGGCCGTTATCACAAGCAAATCAACGCTCGGCTCCTTTTCCTCAATCCGCCGGCAAAGCTTGCAGTTCCGATGAACAATTTTGTATTCGTATGACTAAAATCTTTCGATCCATCTCGCAACTTGTCCCTCAGGGTTTTTGAAGTTAAGCATCCATCTCAGCGATGCATAGTCTGTGCGAAGAACAAATTTCTGGCCATATCGGTACTTGTGGAACTGCTTTGTGGCCTCGATTATAGCCAATAGCTCTTCCTGGTCACGCAGTAGTTTCTCTCTCTTTTTGAGAGAACTCGACTGTAATACGAGAGAACTCTTTCTTCGCCATCGATCTGCTGAGAGAGTACAGCTCCAATCCTGCCGTTGCTCGCATCGGTGTCAACTACAAACATTTTTCCGGGGTTTGGATATGCCAGTACGGGTGATTCACACAGCTTCTCCTTCAAGGCCTCAAAGGCTGCCTGGCATTGTTCATTCCAGAAATACGGACGATTTTTCTCGGTTAGCTGATTGAGACACTTAGCTATTTTAGCAAAGTCTTTGACGAATCTTCGTTAGTACGTCGCCAGACCCAGAAAACTTCGTAGTTCGCGCTTGTTGAATTGCTACACTGGCAATTTGGTCTGCTTCAATATTGCAGATATGAATTTCCTGGCTTTGTCTATGTCTTGCCTTATTTTCCAATGATGGTCGTAAGTAGCTTCCAAAGAGGTGATGGTGGAAACGGGCTGGCACCTGCCGATGACTTCTCCCGCTTTGATGCTCGTGGTTGAATTTACGGTGTTAAGGACTCTAACCGGAACGTATCCGTTCCTTATATATCTTACAAAGCTTCGTCCTACAATCAAACTGCGCAATGCCGATGTTTTCGTTGGCTCTATCAGATAAGATCGGCGGTTTCCAGAATCACCATCAAGCTTGGCCCATACAATGCTCTCGGAAGATTTCGGTACATCAGTGTCAGCACATACTACCCCATTCATCTTTGGAATTTGGACGCTTGGATCCTCCATCAATACTTCGACATTTCGCCATTTCAATACCCGTTTGCCCAAATCCAACGTGATTCCATGTAGTCGCAGAAAATTCATTCCGAGGATGCAATCATCCATAATGTTCGCGACCAGAAAATTATGTCGGAACGCAAGGTCTCCCGACTGTATTTGGAGGTTGGCCTCTCCATGGACAGGTGCAGTTTCTCCCGTAGCTGTCCGTACTGAGTGAATCCTGCCCTTGTGAAGTAGTTGTTGCCTCACTAGGTCCGGTCGGATAATCGATCGGATTGCACCAGTGTCGATTGTTATGGTGCAATGCTCTCCGTCAACTTGACCCGGGAGGCATAAGTCTGCTTCTCCACGATGTAGTCTTGACACGGTGATGGTGGTGCTGGAGACGTCGATCCTCCTAGCCAACCTCTGCCCCACGAAGTTGGTTCTTATATTTTCCCCGACCCCTCAGTTTGAAGGGCTTGGCTCCTGACTCGGTCTGAATCTCCTCCAAGCTGCACACCCTGGACAATAGCTCGATTTTCTTCGCTTCTTGCAATCTCTTTGCAGGTGCCCTTTCCCTCCGCAATTCCAGCATCCATTTTTGATACATTTTGCCTTTCCCTTGACCCCCTAAATCATGAAATGATTTTTTTATTTCAGATTCTAAAAGTTCTAATCGAGACTTTTCATTTGATACCCCACTCGACTACCTTTGATTTAAAAAAAATTTAAAGGGCTAATTCGTTATAAGGAGGGACCTCCCTTAAAAAATTTTTAAATTTTTGGTAAGACCTTAACTTTTGAGAGACCATCACTCCTGACTTCACAAAGTTTGAGCATTCTAGCTTCTATAGTTTCTGAGGAAATTAGCTATGACGCACGGACAGACGGACAGACAGGTCGCGAAACTAGTAAAAATTTTTTTTACAAAGACCTAAAAATGCATTACAATGGCGCTAAACGTGGGACCCAAAGTGGAAAACAACACCACTCTTCTTCAAGTTCTTACAATTTTAATTTTGATGTCGGCAGACGAACCGATTCAATTGTTATTGTTGCCCGCCATTTGAAATTAACGTAGCATACCTTGGAGGGTTCCGTAAAGTCAAGATAGAGTCACCGAGAAACTTTCTTCGGGTGTTGTGTTGTTTGTCTTCTGGATAGTAAGGTCTATAGCATCTTCCGCTAGAACATGCCGATGACGTTATAGAGTATTATATTCCTGAATGTTGCCAGAAGAAATGTTTGCACGTTTTTATACAGTTTGAAGTCGGAAAAATGCTGGTGCCTAGGATTTTCAATTACACTACTTGGAATTGCATCATCAATTAGTCTTGACCAACACCCGCTTTGTTTTTATGAATGGTTAGCGGTTTTTATTAGCATACTTTCAAAGAAGACAGGGACTTGTATTTAGGGTGAGGGACCTAAAATTACAACAGCCATCTCTCCAATGCGGAAACAATTGTTTCTTCAGTAGTGAAGAGCGAAATCCTTCAGTCTCTCCATGCCTGGATTGGCATCGAAGAGACTGCCCTGTAATAAACATAAGCAGTCGAGCAGCCCCGTGCTGATCAAGAGTGACTGCTCTTGAAGAGAGAAGATGGTCGCCCCGTCGAAACTGCTTAGTTTGTTGTTTTACTTGATTAAAGTGAATTACATCCGTCAAGTTTCCATCCTTTAGGCAGAGATGAGTGGTTCACTTTAGCCACTTCAACATGTTTAGGTTTGACATTCCCCTTGTAATGCAACGACCTTCTCCGGAGAAAGTAACGGTTGCTTTTTGTACAATGTTTACGTTTGTCTCCAGCCTCCATGTCCGCTAACTTTCACGAGACAAAAAAATGTTGAATTACTGTAATGTAGTTTAATTGACACATAATAGAACATTTCTGAAGATAGTAAAAATTTATCGGTACGTCTCGTAGAGTAGAGTACGCGTGAAAAATATTTTGTAGTGTAACTTCGTGGCTCGACAAGAATCCGCCTCATATGGTTCCGTAAATAGCTAGTCGACAAGCACGCGTACGCGGTCGTTAAGCCACGCTAGTCAGCTGAGCTCGGTCTTGCTTATAACTCGCTGGCACTTGTGCCAATCGGCAAAAAAAATTCATTACAGATCGTCCATCCAGCTGCGATACGTTCTGATTTTAAGCCAGTACATATCATAACTGAAACACTCACTCAAAACAAATCTCCTTGTCACCAACGGGATTCGAACCAGGGACCTTCGGCTTATGCAGCGAGCACTTTAACCAATAGTCCACGCGGACTGTCTGATAATTAAAAATGATTTTGGTATGGATGCAAGGGTGTGTATGTGTTAGGTTTATGCCACCGCATTAATCGAATGTTACCTTACAACAAAGAAATCCTGAAATTATTATTGTAAATTTACTTACCTTTCACTCTCCACTTTGCTTTAAGCTCAGCTCTTTCCAAAGAAGTATCTTTTAATAGTCACAATCAAAAACAGTAAACAAATGCAAGAATAATTACATGCTAAAGTGAGTCTTGTGAGGAAGCACCCTTCCCCTTGCAGAAAAACGAAACAGAACAGCCACATGCAGTATTAGATTAGAACAATCAGCAAAAGTACTCGTATTTTTAATGTAGGAAACGTGCAGATTCAAGCCACCAGCACCAGTATTAATGTCGAGGAAATTTTCAAATTGGTGAGACCTACATAGATCCAACTTCTAATTCCTAACATGAAACAATAATTTTTAAAAGTTTAACAGCATTTTTTATTATTTTTTTATAACAAATTTGTCTACATAATTGTGTTTTTTGTATGTGCTTAAGAATAATATTATATGAATTAGGTTTGCTTGTGTTGAGGCATGTTGTTTTGGCTTTGAATAATATTACATTTCCCCAATATTCGTGAAACTACAGTATTACAATAAATAATAAACAAACAATGATTAAAAAAGCGACAAATAGTTCACACAAAATTATAAAAGCAGTTCTACAAAAGCGTAAGCGTGTTTTTTAAAACTAAAATCGATTGTCTTGTACTACAATTTGTTTAATTTATTTATTCTAAATGTTCGGAAGAATGAATTAATTTAAATAAAAGATTTAGAGACTATTTTGAAAATGGACTCGAATGCGCCCACAATGTATTTCTTGGCAATGTTCATAATAATTACAATAGTGCATGTTCAATGGAAAGAAAACAAAAGTAAAGGAATGATCTGTTCGCATCCGTCTTTCAAGCACCCAAAATATGATGGAATGATGGCAAAAGTAAAAAATTTTGTTTTTTATTTTTTCATACCGCACCTAAGAATATCTGTTCAAATTCCTTTGCAGCCGTAAGTAAGTCTTCTTTGGTTACGTGCAGGTCCTCGTAGCGAGTTATCATATTTTGTGGATTGAGCAGAGAGAGAGGTCTTCCATTTGTAACGGTCATGGCACGGTTTCGCAACGACTTCCTTTTAGGAGTTTTGTCGGGCGTGTTATTTACAATTGTAGTCATGGCACGGTTGCGGCGCGATCCAAAACTCCTTCGTTTCATTGCAGAGGTTTCTTCATGGGCCTCAGAGCGTAAAATGGTATCTAGGATTGGAGTGTGGGGTTCGGTAGGTGTTTGAGGCTGTGATATAAACTGTTTAGGCGTTTGCCTCTTCAACACTTCCAGAATGACTCCACTGTTACTTCGCCTCATTTCATTCGGTGTAGAATTCTTTTGGCGGATAATACTATCGGGTACATCCTTGCTCGTTTTCGTTACTCCAAAATATTTGGCAAGCTTCTCATCGACTATGGATGCGTTCACAGAGCCATTTTCTTCTTTGGAAATGCTTCTATGCAACTTTCTGCTTATATCAGAATGATTAGAATCATAATTTTCTTTTCCTGAGTCAAAATTCAATTCGGTTATAACTTGCGTAGGGGTCGGAGTTTTTACTTTCATCGAGTTAGAATCAATAGTTGAGTTATTGTTAATATTTTCCAAAAATGGTGATTTGATTTTCCCAATTTTTCGCGGATAGTATTCGTCGGTCTTTTCGTTCGAACTGCACGAAGTATCGTTATTGTTAGCGTCAAAGAAGGTGGGAAGGGTTATTTTCCCAACAGTTCGAAGCCGTAGACGTTTTGGTGCGGATGACTTGGGAGTTGTTGCTAAAGGATCTGGTTCAACAGGAATATCTAGTTGTTTGGCTACTTCTTGCACTTCATTAATTGCGTTGGAAGACTCTTTGAGTTTATCCACGCTGCTGGTCGTGTGTGAACGAGCGATTGGTGTTGTTCTACTGTTGTTGCTCTGCAATACTGGACGTTCACCTGAGAATATCTTCAAACGCTCGGAAAGTGGTAAAGTTGAAGGTTCTGTAATGTTGCATTGGGATTTTGGGGAATTTATTCACATTTAATAGTGGGAATAAAACATTCAAATTGGCTTTACAATGAGATTAGACATTACTCAATTACTCTTTGAATTACTGTAGCGCATGTGTTTTTTTTTTGGTTGATTTATATCCTGGCTTAGTAGGATATTTAACTGATTGTTACGTTCTAAATAAATTAAACAAAGTCGTTGTTTTGTTTTTGTTAAATCGTAAAATACTTTTGCTTCACGAATTGAGAACTAAAAGATTGCCGATCACCTTTGAAGTATTTTAACTCTGTTCTAATTACCCTATTTATCAATTATGTAGCTAGAAAATATTAAAAAGTGCTGTTTCTAAATCTTGGACGATGAAGATTATTTTGTGAGCAGAATTTTTATTCAAAATATTAGTTTACATTTTTTATAAAAATTTGATTTGCTCGAGTTCTGACTGTATCGAGTATAAAAATCAAATTAATAGTTTTATTTTAAATATCTCTTTTCACTTTTTTCAAATCAACTTTCACAAATTAATCTTCACAAGGATTATTGGGTATTGTGCGAACATCTATTCCATTATATTCAAATTATTATGATAATTTAAAATGATTGCAGCTCAGCTCTTGTTAACTAAAAATTATGTTTCGATTTCACTTGTGCATTGATTATTTCTTCCAGATCTTGGATGTCTTATTTCCAAAATGAAAAGTACTTAGAATGAACAACAAGAACTTTAATTTTTATAGTTTCATAAAGTTTTTATCATAAATATGTAGCATTACGTCTCATGGGTTTCATTGATTCAATCAAATGCTTAACATTTAATCAGAAATTGCAACCTTAAAATTTAATAATAAACTATGTTAACGATTCAATTTCCCACAGTTACAATTCGTTATTGATAGTTTTTTTGTGTTAGCACTACAGCCCCTTTCTGGCCGTCGCTTAGATATAGTTTCTCAATATTTTGATCGAATGCTTCAGCACTCGGGAAGGTGATATGGTCATTACCAAGCTTTGGCCGTGTGTCCGTACACCCAGCTGTGATTCGTGATGTTTTTAAAACCAGTACGTATCATACCTGAACGGGTGTATAGTACGTCCGAAGAATTGATCGAAACAAATCTCGTTGTCGCCAACGAGACTCGAACCAGGCACTTCCGGCTTACGGGGTGAGTGTTCTAATCACTACACCACGCGGATAGCTTAAATAACCAAAATATAAACCACTTAAAAGTGCCCGATGGATATCCAAACTACGGCGGAATTGGCGAGCTTGGGATGGCATATTACTGCATGCCTCACGTGGCATTACCTAATTGCTACGGAACCTGAAGCTTGCCCTCGGAATAAATGGCAACGAAACTTGCAACGAAAACTGTTTTATGCCATCACGGAATCTTAGATTGCCTTATAAGCCCGGCAGACTGCAACAGAGTCTACGGCAAATAGGAGTATACAAAATCAACATTCTAGCAGCATAAGAAACGAGATAGCATGGCATCGAAACCTACGGACAGTTTTTCTACATTACTTAAGGGTGGCTTTTATCGAAGACAGAAATATTAAGCTAATGTCACTCAGTGCAAGATAAATGAGCGATACGGATTAAAATAAAATTTTTCTACATCTGGTTGGTCAGGAGGAAATCAAAAACCACTTCTAACACTCCCCTGGAGCGGACTTTGTTCTGGGAGATTTTAATGTGAAAATTGGCGGAGAGACGGTTCATCGAGGAGCAACTAGGGGCGCAGCCTTCACCCAGTAATCAGCAAAAAAAGCGCATGATCCACTTCGCTGCTAGCTGAGGTCCCATTATAAGCTCAATCATTTTTTTCATAATCCACAACGGATGCAGGCTTCTCCTGATGGTCACACATCATATCGATCACGTTTTTCTATATAAAAACGAGGTACCACGAGTATTCTCGACGTGTGTTCATTCCATCGAACTCGTGCATACCTCCATTCGAAGAGAGATAAAATAAAAAGAAGTATGAAGATCTGAGACAAAAGGCCAGCATAAAAAAAACGACTAGTAATCAACAACAAATTAATGAATATTAATGACCCTGTAATATGAAATAAGCTTCGCATGTACAAATCACTCATCAAACTTGTATTAATGTATGGATTTGTAGCCTGGACCCTAACGACCGATTCTGAAAAGGCTGTCGACGGGTTCGAATGTAATGTACTCAGAAAAATCTTCGGCCCGATGAACGAAGGAATGGAGTAGAGACTTCGTTACAACAATGAGTTGTATGACTCGTATGATGACCCATTTCTTTTTTCATATCCGTAAATTTACGCAAGTTACAATGGGTGGGCCATGCACAACGAATAGAAGAGCATCGGCAAACCAAAAGAACGTTACAGGGAAAACTACAAGGGAAGCATCCAGTCTGAAAGTCGAGGAAGCGATGGGAGGACTCGATTGATTCTGATAGCCGCGCAATACTAGGAATAGCAAACTAGCGAATGAGGCCACAGAGCCGCGATGAATAAAGAACTGCACTACTTGTGGCCAAGGCTTGGACACGTCGAGCCATAGGTAACAGGTACTGAGCATATAACACTAAACATAGCTAGATCGGCATATGCCTCCATTAAAGGAATATGGGAGGGCTACAAACTACGCACAAGTCTTAGCAAGAACGCTCAAAGAACAATAATTGGCAATCCAATGGAAGTAAACAATAGGTAGCTTCAAAACTTTCAACCCTCTTACGAAAATATAATAGGCAATTACCATGAACCGAGAAGAGCGAGATCATGCAGGGTTTCACTGCGGCAAACAAAGACTGCTTCTAAAAAAAAAGCTATTTCCGGTAAAGAAACAGAATCAACCAATCCTCAACAGGTGACAACTGGGTCTAGTAGCTCTTGGGGTTCTAAAGCACTAATCAAAACTCAATGCAGGGGTGCTCACCGCAGAACCATACATAAGCTGAAGCTGGCTGATCGAAGGAAGGACCAGATAAGCTTTGGTGCACAGCTACAGAAGAGGAGCAGATCTGGTGAGGACTCGTCTTAACCAGAAAAATGCACGGCGGTAACAACACCTACCAGCCGAAAAGTGTGGATTAAAAAGAGGACATTGAGCCTAAAACAATCGGGGATTCTAGATGATCACCAATAACCAGGACTCTCATGGTACCGTGTAATGTATTAACTTTGATATGTGGCAACCACACAGAAGCTGCTATAAAGTTACTGGTTGTTCACCACACTGGAATGAGTAATGGAGATCCGGTCAATATTGTGTCCGGAAGAGTATTCTTCAATCATTTCTTCGAAATCTCGACGAATAACACTGTCTCATACAGAATTAATGGACTCTTCGTCAGCAGAGGGAACTTGCATGCAAAATGCTTGAATGAACGCCCCAAGGAATGATTCACGAAAATAGTGGTACCCAAGGGGTGAGAAGTTTACTCTTGTGAAAGAAAGCACTCTCATTAAGCCGGTTAGGGCTATAATTTGGATCCCAACCCAGAAGTGTTTACGCGAAGATGGAAGATCATTTCTTGCAAGCAAAGCAGGAGTGTACGGGCCAATAACTTGGTGGTCGGAATGGATCAGGTCAGTGCAGATGTTTTCCTCGTAGGTCTGACTTTAGGGTCGTGCCTTTATCTACTACTTTGAAGACTTAAAGTTACCTTTTCCAAATGAGAACGGATGAAGAGAGAATATCGGATAAGATTCTAAATTTATCTTTTACCCAGATTTACTTGCAGCACCGTTTTGGCGCCTCATCTTTAATATGTAAGTGGCATGCAAGCAAAATTATCACAAAACATCACATGAGAATCTTCTCTAGTGGAACATCTGACCATCTGCGGATCTGCTTGATGGCCCCTACGAATTTGGAATCGATTTTTTTTTAAGACAATTCACTAACCACGGTTGCGGTGAAGATATCATATAAAGAAGACAAGCGATGCCCTAGCAGAATGCTAAAAGACGTAGTCGATTACGCTGGGTCCATTGACGCCATCTGATATTGGGTTGTAATGCCAATGCACACCACTATCTGTGGGGTAGCAGCAACTGCAATTGTTGCGGTGAATAGCTTTTGAACTTTATAACGTCTGGTGGACTCACAATTTTAAACATAGGCTCAGAACTTACTTTAGTCGCGTTCAATAGACAGGAAGGGATAGCACAAGCGATTCAAGGCTGGAAGGTCTCGAGAGAAACTATACTTTTCCGATCCTCGATATCTTGAATTCAACATACAGATAAATGTGGAGCGACCATTCAGGAACTTTAGAAAAGCAGACTAGATGATGTATGAGTTGAAAGTGGAAGCGGATCTCAAACTTAGAGAAAAGGATGAAAGGAGTGTTGAGAAATTCAATGCAACTGTAAACTACTGCTTAGAAGCTACTTGTCCGCTAAATTTAAATTTAACAGAGCAAGAGTTCCGTCACGGAGCCACGAACTGCAAAAGCTTCCGAAATCTACAAGAAGGCTGCTGAGAAGAGCACTGTAGATGAACTCAGATGCTGACTAGCAGAGCTACAGAGCTTCAAAAAGCAAATATTGTAAAAGAGGAAGTGGATAGACTTTAATAGGCCTCTTATATAAAGTTCTATGGGGAGACTGTGGGGATGCAAGAGGCTGTATAGCTTACACAGTTCTCAGTAAGAACGGTACTGTTAAGCAAGCGTCAATTAAGATACCTGATGGCACTTTTACAGAGTTGAATCTAGATTCATTAGAAAATTTGATGAAGGCCTACTTTGGATGTGATCAGATCATCAATTAAGAACGCAGAGCCGACTTACTCATGCCACCGCAAGGAACAAGAGTAGAATGGAGAAACTGGATCTTAGCAATGCAGGTGGTGACATTGAATTGGCTCCATAACATCGATAAATCCAAATCACCGGGCTTTGATAGTATTGTTTCTTCTATGAGCAAGGTAAAAACCAACAAATTGATCTGGTGTCTGAGGAGGATCCTAACATCAAGCCCAGCACTAGCATCATACCCACAACTTAGCAAATAGTAAAGATAACTTTATTCATAAGCCCGGAAGATATTACCACTATGCGCCTGAAAGCTTCCATCCTATCAGATTTGCTTTCATTTCGCTTAAGGCACTGAAAAAGCATATAGACTAAAACATAAGATGTACAAATTGAGAAGGCATTTTCTCTGCATTACGGAACATGCATACTCGTATCAACGGCGAAATGTTCTTCATTCTTTACAGGCAAAAATGGAGGAGGGGTTGGAAAGGAGCGGATATGTGGAGTGTTTATCGACGATGAAGAAGCCTTTGATTACGCACCGTACTACTCCTGAAGCAGCAAGAGCTCATGGGGTTGAACCAGAGATTGTGAGCTGGATCAGCAATATACTCAAACACAGGCTGCTCTCCGCAACAACAGAGGATTGCACTATGTTGTAGCTAAAGCGGAGAATGGATGTCCACAAGGCAGAGTTCTTTTACCAATGCTGTGAAGCATATTGGTCGACATTCTGAACTTGAACAGGAGGAATATGAAGTCTATTAGCAAGCATATGCGGATGATATAGTCATGCTTGCTATAGGCAATTATCTTAGGGCTATTTGCAGAAATAGGAAAAGTGATCTAGACACGCTCCAGCAATGATGTCAGTGCAATGAATGGGCTATCAGTTAATTCGTATAAAACCATTGTAGTTCGCCTCATGAGGAAAATGAAAGCTGATGGTCTAATTCTACTCGAACTGGCTTGTGTCAGTATCCAGGTGCAATTAGGAGCCAAAATACCTTGGGATCACCCATAGAAATTCGCATATTCTTGCAAGCAGGCAAGCACACTGTTTGAACACTGCAGGAATGCTTTTGGTAAATCGTGGGACTTGATACGGAAACACCTGTATTCACAAATATCTCTTGAGCTCTTAGCGTTGTGATGCTTGGCCAGGCTGCATGGAGTATCTGGGAATAACCGGGGCATTTAGCACAATACCAGGTAGAGCCTTGAACGCCTTTATTTGTTCATAAAGAGAGAGGCCCTGAAATCCACCTTGAGCAGCGTCTTCAAGTTATTGGCGGAATATTTCATTGTGACAGTTATGCCAACTAACAGGGTGAGTGCTGTTCTGAGCTTTTACAGAAGATTTCATGTCACAATCCCAGACAGGACCAAGCGGTCATATTCGGAGTCATTATTCGGTGAGTCAGATATATCCTTCTACACAGATGGCTTTAGGACCAAAGAGAAAACTGGAGCAAGATGGTTCTCAAATTAAGAAATCGATACAACTACGAATACTGACATTTGTGTTTCAGACGGAAGTGTTTCCTATACTAGACATGATGTCATGTATCAAGGACAATGAATGTAGAGGAAGCCAAATTAACATCTGCAGCAACAGCCAGGCGGCGCTACTTACCCTCTCCGGATGAACTGTAACATTGAAACCGAAAGTTGTCTATGAATGGCTAAACAAACTAAACACGTGAGAACAACTTGCAACTTGCTCAGGCTTTTCTGGGTTCCAGGGCACAGCGATACGAGGGCAATCAGAAATCTGACGCTTTAGCGCTGAAAGACTCAAGAGCCCTTTTCCTACCACTCGGGATCCTGCATAGGTATCCCCTGCTCTCATATCATTCACTAGATAAAATGCTAGTTGAAGACCCAGTCGGCAGAATCTTGGCGAGTATGTGACGGATGTAGATTTAGCAAATTCCTAGTAAAAGAACCAAATCAAAAATTGATCGATTTTCTACGTAAATTAAGTAGGAAAGAGTGTAGAGCTTTGGTTGTAATATTTATAGGGCCCAATCCATTCGTGTTCATTTGCACAGAATATAGTGCCAAATTGCTATGAATGCTTTGTAGAGGATAAGACAACTAACTATGCACTATATAAATGAATGCCCGGCCTCCGCCTATGCCAGGCTGAAGATATTTGGTGTCAAGATATTTGGTGTGCTTACGACCAGAAAACTGGCGGACCTACTTCATTAATCGAAGGTGAAGCATTGACTCTAACAAATGATTCCAAAAAGACCTTGAACGTGTTAAAACGCGAAGCGTTTAGAAGGATTTTCAGTCCTGTGAAGCATGGAACGGAATGGAGACTTTGTTAAAAATAAGAGTTGTACGAACTATTTGACGATTTGTGACACTAAGAAAGCTGAGGATGAATAACAACCTGCTTGAAAAAGTTTAGGGACCGCAATTATTGGTCTCTAATCATTGCGGTCCCTAGACTACTGCAGAGGGCTAAGACCCGAATCGCGCTGATGAAAAGTTGATTTTGAAAATATTTTGTTAAGTAATACACGATCAGGTCATAAACTATTAATTTTAAGAATATAAATGTAGACACAGATCACATTTACTTTAGAAGAACATGTCGAAGTACCAGGAGAGTCCTTCTGCCTGAAGGGGTTTGTAAAAAAAATCAGAAAAAAAAACCCAGTTACGAGTAGTCAGAGATTGTCTTCTGAATTTCAACAACTTGCCACATGCATAAATTCCATACATTGGGAAAGAAAAATCAAATGTGGTTGAATTCACGCATGTTGACGTCATTATTTTAGTAATCATAATAACATATTAACCTTACATACTATTCCTGAAATTTTCTTGCAAATCCATTAACATTTGCAGTATCTAGGTCATCTAGAAACGTATATCTCCCCAAAATTCGCGCTGTCGTTGTTGTTGAAATTACAAAATTTTTAATCGGCTGCAACTTTACTATTTATCACTCGATTATTATGCAATTTTTAAGGGTACATACACTTACTACTAGAGATATGAGTTTTTTTACAAATTCCAAGGGGCCCATTTGATTTTATAAGGAAAACTTGACAAAATATATTAAATTGTACTATTATTAGCGAAGTTGAATGAATTTTGACTTGGCGTTGTACTCATACAGGTCTACATTCATTATTTTTTCTAATTTTCCAGCCCAAAGATATCCAATCGCGAAGGGGATACACAAATTTTAGACATATTTCGACTTCCCTCGTGCCCCTCGCCTCTGCCACCACAGTTTTAATATTTGATTTTAAAAGCTCTTTTCAAGACCTTTAATTTGATACCCATTTCAGCTCTCCTTAAGGGTTACTTCCATGTATGAGGAGACCTCCCCCTACGCCAAATTAATTTTCCTGTAGCGTATACATTTACGCATAGATTGAATGTTGGCAACCCAACACCTGGAGCCGGAGCCATGAATGACAATTAAAGGGGGCATGAATGACAATTAAAGGATTCTGTCCCTCGTTTTCATATGGAAATCATATTGTTACGACGTGTTGTGCGTGTGTCGGGTTGCGCAAGCTACAAAAAATGGTCGAGGTTTTGAGGGCGTCGATGTTAAGATAAATAATCTCAAGTCAAGGAGCCATGGGAATATATATTTCGAGCTCGATAAAACCACCCGGAATCAGGCTGAATTCCATAGCATGCCATGTATGGAAACGAAAGCTGAATTCCGGCAAAGAACTCTATGTGTACCCTTTCTGAGGAGTCAAAGTGGACAATTGATGTCTGACGTACGATACCGGACCTTAGCAAGAGGATTTCTAAAGGGGTTGCCGTGAAATTACATGGACCCGCGGAAGCTGTTGCCGCTTGAGAATTGAATGACTGGAAAGCTAAATCAGGCCGAATTTCGCGGCTCCGAATCAAGGCCAACTAAACACTATGCGTCTTTGCAAAAAAAAAAAATTGGGAGAAATTGCACAGTGCCTATGAATCAAAAGGTGGAGTCCGAAAAGCGACACTCATGAAATCGCTCATTTTAGTTAAAACAAAAACCGGGTTACATACGGGGCAAGTTGAAAATTTCTTTGACGTGATTGACAAATTGCAAGAAATGGAGCTGGAAATTGTGGATGAGGTGGTTGCCATTTTTTTTACAGTACACTATACCCGACGAATACAAACCCTGGATTGCTATCCAAACCCAAGAAAAACTGCCATCATCACAAATACTGAAAATCAAAATCCTGGAAGAATACGTGGCTCGCAAACGAAACGATGGAGGCAGTGTTCCAGACGCCATGATACTAGGCGAAACGTCAAGAAACCTTGTTTGTCCCTCACCTCCGATCGAATCTGTTATTTGTGGAAAAAAGGTTCGAACGAGGATACGGAACATTTGCAAGAAGAATGACCATCGCCAGAAAACCCGAAACGGAAGACACTGTTATGACGGCTCTTCGAAAATGTGTATTGTATTTTTTTAACCGGATCTGCTAAAAAATGCAGAACCGCCCAGGCTCCAAACATGACTTTCAATTCTACACACGCCACAAAACAATGCAGCTAAAAGTAAAAATCGCACGTAGGCCGAGATGGCTCGGTACATGATGATCCAGTCCGGACTCTTCTCGTTTTTTAGCCGAAGTAATCCTTACGGCGAACCACATTCGAAATCGCTGCCTATCAAGAAGTCTCGACGGCGAAGTACCGCATATTAAATTTGGACCGGAAGAACTCTTACTATGAACTACTTTCAACAATTTGGCACAATGGCTTACGTACTCGACAAAAAAAATGGAAAAGGAAAATTCGATTCCAGATCGAAAAATGCGTTTTTGTTGGATATTCAATCATCCAAGGTTGATGGGATCCAGAGTCAGAAAAATCAATAAATTTTCCTGTAATCTACGGGCAAAGAACTTATTTCTATACTTTTTTCCAATTTTATGCTCCATAGTTTCGGAAATAACGGGTGGGGGATGAGGAATTTGCATTGATTTTCTTAAATAACTTGAAAACTTGACTTGAAAATTATAAACAAATAGATTTGACACCCACACAATAATATCTTGCTTTTGATATATCACACGGTACATTTTGCAAAATTTTGTTCATCTCTCTCCCGTTCCCCGAAAATTGACTCCATTTTTAAAATTCGTTTGCTCAAGTCCCCCGTGTTTGTTTGTGTCAGAGACATTTATACGTGTACCAAATCGGTTCGGACAGATGGACACACGAGTGATCCTATAAGGGTTACATTTTTGAATTTGGACTTACGGAACCCTAAAAATTAGATGGGTCACATATCAATAATTTTTCTGGACAACTAGAGAATACCTAGCAACAAAGATATATGAAAAAAGATCTACCTTCAAGCAAAACCTATAAGTAAAGAAATGTAGGCTCGCCAAAAATTTTTAGAAAACGTTGAATGTGTCCAACAATCAGAGAAACGGCATAAGAAGCGCAGTAGTCGGATTTGTAGCAGATAAGTTTTTTAGATTCTACAAAGCCAAACTTCCTTTTAAAGTTTAAAATAAATTATCTTGCTTCAAAGATTATCCATCACGAATGTGATCGAACGTATAAGACATTATACAATTCTTGGAATTTTTATTTCATAAACCAGAGCTGACTGCAGTCATTTTTTTTTGTTTCTAGTCCATCTATATTTTTTAACGTTTCAACCTAATTAAATTAACTTACATTGCTACATTCTTCTAGGATTAAGGAAATATTTACAATTCATCCAAAAATATTACAGCTTAACCAACAATTTTTGAGACAGCGTTAAAGACTAATAATGCATTTTGGTTTAACGAATAAAAGTATAAAGTAGACATCTCTAGGAGATATTTATGTTCACTGCAGAGAAATCGTAAAAGTCTACTCTTAAATCTACTTTGAACAGCAATTAAAGTTGTAGCATATTTTAGCAAATTTTTATAACTAATATCTTATAATTTAAGTAAATACCAGTTTTATTCTTTAAACTGTGTTTACGGGTCCATTTTCAACCAGGTCTATACATATTCAAGATTACTGTGATATCAAATAATCTATAAATTTATTTAAAAATTACGTTTTGCAGTATAAAGTGTAAGTTAAAAGCAAATAAACTCAATGAAACCTTTGTATTAAGTACTGAGTTTAGAGACAAATATCAAAATATAAAAACAAAAATTGATTGCTTTGGCCTATAAATTTCAAAAGCATATTTTCCGATTTTTCAAAATTAATCTGTATTTTTCTAAGCAACAAATATCTATATACAGTATAAGCAAGCTATTTTCAGCTGTCCTTTCTTTCCAAAATTCTGCAATTTATATAAATGTTTACAGAAGGCACAAAAGTAATGTTAATAAAAACACGGAAGCATACGCATAACTTGAAAATTAAATTTGAATCAAAAAGCGAACTATACGTACAAATAACTGCAAATAATTCAGAACACATCAATATTTTGTCAAACCAAAATGCATAAAACAAAATCATTAAAAAAACGTTAGTTAGACGCAGCAATACATAAATCTGTTGACCATTCAATTAAAATTCATTTAGAATAACATCATCACAAAAATTGTTCGCAAAATAACAAAAGCAGTATAATTTGTGTAGAATAAAATAAAGACTCTAAATTATAATAAAGGAATAGAGAAAACACTTCAAAAATTATTTGCTTTATATCAAATATGCAAAATAGGGAAAAATCACATGCGTTTAGAACAGATTTGTTGGATAGTCTTATGAATAAAGTATTGATCATTGATTAAATAAGAAAATGAAAACTAATCACATTATGCTATTTCTTTGGGATAATTTAGGAAAATATTTCATAAGACATCAGGCACACAAAAAATTAATTGGGATTTGTAAATTATAGCTACTCACCAAATTCATTGTCCGATTCGTCTGAGCCAGTTTTTGCCGCTTCAGTTGTAGTTAATTTAACTGGAGTCGTTTCGCTGGCAACGGGCGTTGTTGGAACTAAAAATAAAAAGTAATTTATTACAGATAAATTTGGCCTAGTAGAATAATTGGATTTAAAGTAATCATTTATGTTAATTTTGAAGGTGACAATCAATTTATTTGGCTTAACCCTTGCAAATATCCAAATGTAATCTAAATTATGAACCACAGAATCCGCATTACTTTCCACCATAGGCGCCGGCTCTGATAAATAATTTGCAATTTGCAATATGATCCTGAACTTTTTCGTTTCGACCCAAGCTAACAACTATGTTAAGCTCTTTTGGATTTGAACCATAAAAATCGTTACTCAACAAACGCAACGCAAGTGTTTATTTGCTTTCTGCAACACTCGGTTGTATCCTCTTTTTTCAAGAATGTGATAAAAATATTTTTTCCAAGACTCGGTCAAACCAATGGAAAATGTCACGAAAGTAAGCTAACGGAGATCCAAATAGAACGGTGTATTCTGAATGAACAAACCCCTTGATTTCACAGCCGTTCCGGTACATTCCGAATATATTGAGACTTGTCTCACCACTGATTTCCTTCATGAATCGGAATGTTTTTGACCCTGACGGTGTTCCCGTTAAAGGCGATATACGTGTAAATAGGAGAACCACCGTCAAGAAAATGAAATATCCTCTGAATTTGTGCTCCTAATATCAACAATTTCAATGGAGATACTCATTTGTAAGGTTCGTTGAGGCTGGTATAGCTGCAACGGAGTAATCTGGGTATTGGTGGGTGAATGAAAACAGCTAGATTACCCGTAGCGTTTTTCCCCCTCTTTTATTTTTAGCTCATTATTGCTACTTTCAATGTTATTATTGTTTAATTATGTTAACTAGCTGTTATTTAAAAATTAGAGATAAGTTTTAATATTTAGGTTAGGTATTATATTGTGATATGATTATATTAGGATTTGATAAAGTTTTTCATTAAAATTTACTAGAATTAAGCTAGGACATATTAGATAAAAGCTAAAAGTTCACAATATTATATATAATCTTCGAAGAGTTGATTGGTTTTCTCCTCGATGATAAGATTCTTGTTTTTGGAAGGGAAATCACGCAGCAAAATCAAAGAGCGCTTGGATGCTGTGTTCGGTGACTCTGCTCCTATGATGGCGACCGGAGAAAATTGGTTTAACGAGTTTCAACGTGATCGCACGTCGAAAACGACTACCATGGAGGATAAAGTGACAAAAATCCACGAGCTCATATCGGCAGACCGCCGATTGGAGGTGCGCGAGAAAGCTGCAACAGTAGGCATCTCAAAGTACCGCGTGGATCATATCCGGCATGAAATTGTGGGCATGAGAAAGCTGTCGACGCGACTGGTGCCGCGCTTGCTAACATCGGACAACAAACGCAACCGTGAGACCACTTCAGAGCAGTGTTCAACACTGTTTAAGCGCAATCCCAAGGAGTTTCTGCGTCGTTTCGTGACCTTCGACGAAACATGGCTCCACCAGAGACCAAGGAGCAGTCGAAACAGTGGACTTCACCCGGCGAACGTGCTCCGAAGAAGACGAAGACTGCCCTATTGGCCGGAAAGGTGATGATCACCGTTTTCTGGGATGCACACGGTGTGATCTGCATCGACTGCCTGGAGAAGGGCCAAATGATCACAGGCCTCTTCTATGCCGAATTATTGGGCCGATTCGATGCTGAATTCCAAAAAATGCCCCATTTGGCCAAGAAATAAGTGCTGTTCCACCATGGCAACGCACCGGCTCACACCCCCGCCGTCGCCACGGCCAAATTGGTTAAATTGCTACCCCATTCACTGTATTCTTCAGATTTGGCCCCGTGTGACTTCTTTTTGTTTCCAAACTTAAAAAGTCACTCGCCGGGCAGAGATTTGTGTCGAGTAAGAAGATCGTCGCCGCTACGGAGGCCTACTTCGCAGACTTCGAGAAAACGTATTTTTTAGAAAGGTTGAAAAAGTTGGAACATCGCTAATTTTTCAAATTTTTCGTTTTTCTTTTGTAGGCTAAGTACTTATCGGACCGCGTTCGTATTCTGTCGAGTATACCTGAGATAGGATCAATATAGAAAAATGTTGAAGACATTATCGCTGCCATATTTGGATGAGGTCGGCTTTTGGATACCTTAATTCACCTTTATTCAAGATGGCGGGCGCCCTATGTCGCACCGCGAAATCTATAGTCATTTCCGAAAAAAATATTCTTTTGCTACCATGGCGTGGAAATTCACCAGATGTGAACCCATTTGAAAATGTCCGACATTAACTAGAGACTAGTTTATGAAGAAAACAACACTAATCGTCAGATTTTTATCGAAAATATTAAAGAAATATGGCATAGGGCGCCTGAGATAAAAGAATGTTTCAAAGCTTGTATAGAGGGTATGCCAAGAAGAATCAAGGCAGTGAAATTAGCAAAGGTTGGTAAACTGAAATATTAATTAATATTGTTATAATTATTTATACGACTATCTATTTCTAATATGTTATTTTTGATGTTATACATGCATCATTCATAAATATATAAGCTTTTATATTGGAAAATAGACTTAAATAAAAAAAATTGTAATTGTAATTGTTTTGGTCAGGGACTACAATATGAGCTATTCCACATAGGGGATTGGACAGGGCATTGGCAACTTATCCCTTTCAAAACTTTAATTGTTGCAAAACTAGAACATACTGGGCTTATTTAAACAGGTGGCTGCAATATTTTCAAGAACTACTGGCATCAGTCATAACAGCAACTGAAACTGTAAACTTTTTTGGTTCTGAATAGGATTTCCGCGTCTCCCCACGAACAGTAGATGAAATACAGCTAACCGCACGCATCTTTAGTAAGAGTAAGACCTATCGAGTAGTTGTAGACCTACTCCAAAAAAGGAAATGCATCTTCATAACCTTCTTATTGGTTGATATGTAAAATAAGGTAAAACGAACAGTAGCTAAATGATTAGAATCTCATATAATTTTATGTCTGTGCTTTATATTAATATCTACAAAATGATATTTTTTCTTTATCACCCATAAGGTAGCAGAATGTTTAAAAGCGAAATCCAAATGGCATTACCGGAATTATACCTCAATTTATATAAAAACTAGATTAGAAAGATAGCGACACAATTGAAAATTTCGATTATAAATAGACTCTAATTCAACGATAATGTAGATTAGAGTCGTACACTACCATGGCGTACTTAACCGATAACAAACTTATATTGAACAGAACATAAACTTATTACTTATTGCGTGATATGCAGAAGATTATTCAAATTATAAAGTGTAAAAGATTTTTTCATACCTTTTCTCACTTTTGGCGGCAAAGGCTTGTCATCCGTACTAGAATTGTGTTTCATCCGCTCTTCGAGCTGTTGGAACATACTAGCTCGGGCTCGAACACTATTATTTCGTGCTAGTCCAGTAGCACCTCCAGTCGGTGATGATTCCGATTTATCTTTATCCATTTCACCGCTATTATCTTCGTCTTTGGCAAATTCTTTATCTTCTAAACTGTCGTATTTAGTAAGAGAATCATCTTCGGTTGTATCATCCTTCACAATACCGCCGCCTGCTGTCGATAGGCTTGATTCGGACGCCAACGATTTGGTAGTCGGTGTTGCACTCGCGACTGACGATGTTGAAATATTGTCACCGTATCCAGACATTTCAGATACTTTGCCTGTTTGCAAACCGCTATCGCTACTTAAAGATAAACAATTCAATTCAGCCGATACCGAATTCGGTGAATTTTGATCGGTTATTGGACGCGATGAAATCGATGATGGTGAATAGGATGATGCGCTACGTGGTGAAGTTTTAAGCGAGCCCGTGAGAAATTCTAATGATCCTGGCTTGAATAAATCCACTGAAGTTGTGTGTAAACTAAAAATAGAAAAAATAATGTAAAGTAAGTATGCATGGTTTAGAGGAATCTTTGAATATGTAATAAGGTAAGTTATTTGGACACAACTTCGTCCTTTGCCAAGCTGATAATATTTTAGAGGTGCAAAGATATGATGGGCAGTATATGATCCTTACAGAGAAAAATAAAATGGCTAGATGGCAACTTGAGAGCAGCTTGAACTCTTAGTAAGAGCTTTGAGATTACTTCTACAAGATGATCGAGTCCATGCCAGATCATTTGCGTAGCCGTTAAGTTTTGACTGTATCTGAAAAGAGCCAGCTGAATAAATTAGTGAAGAACGTGTTTGTGAAAATGAAGGAAGGACTCGATTTCATTACTTTAGTGCAACACAGTATTACGATGGATTCAGCACCGAAAAAATGCGTACCCTGTTCCATGTATTTCAGCAACTCTGGACAAACCAGATACCGCGAAATATCTTTTGGCACTAGACATAAAAAGGGCATGTATCCGGCAGTCTCGGCAGTATGCAGCTATCAGTACTTAGATGCAATCACTTTTTTAATTCTTAAGACTTTTGGACTATCGGATTTCTCAGTTTTATGAGCTAAGAGGGTCAAGTAGTCCAGGCTTAAGATTGTTGAGGATGAACATTTCTATTTTCAATCTACGTAGGTCGCTAGGGAGGACAACCAACGTTCGCTCAACGATTGGCAACAGTACTGGGAGAGTTACATAAAGGGATGACCTCTTCAGTAAAATCTGATAGCTTTCCATGGAAACCATTATCGGAGAGAGGCTTACATCGGTTGCAAATGAAACCGCATGGCACATTATGCTCAGGTAGTCCTGGCAGTTGAAAAAGCAATATTGGAGCGTCGGGAAGCGTCAAGGGTGGAGGGGTTTCTTTTCTAGGGATCCCTTCCCCTCCTTTTCTTCCCATTAGCGAAGGGATTCTTCTAAGTTGAAGGCGCCTCTGGGCATAGAAATACCGGGATTAGCCTGAAGTTATATGTCAAACGTTTAAAGGCTAGGTTCTTAGATTGAAAGGGAAGAGAGGGGTTTGGGAGTCCCACGCTCAGGGCGTAAACTGCCTTCACATGCCTACCGCAAATAAATGTACCTTGCGCAAAAATAAGAATTCTAATAGATTCGAGACTAACGTGCCCAGATCTTAGCCATTCTTTCAATGTTGAGGGGCATGTGGCCGAGGAAGTCAAAGCTTTCGGGAGGGCGAAACGATAATCTTTTACCTAAGTCATTTGCAGATCATGGCAGAGGGAAAGAGAGTCTGGCATCGCTTTTCGGACGTAAATCGAGGTTATCTAGATTAAGATTATCTTGGATTACAACTCTCAGTTTTGGATCAATAACTTGAAAAATCGAAGTAGTAAGCTAGTATGTTGCATATGATTTTTTAAGGATACATAAGCCGTTTGATTCATTTGGAAATGAACACAACGAAAAGATGCACGGGTAGAAAAAATGAAATAAGGGATCGGATTTTCAAGTTTTAGTATTTTGGCTCAAAGGTTTCCTATCACGAGGTTTTTTTTTGTGGTTGGGAGGTGAATGCCATTCACGCACAGAGTGTGGGACTCCCATGCTCGCAGAAAGTCGACTGGACCACCCACTAAACCCCTCGCCTGTCAACCTGAGAACCTAGCCTGGGACCATTTGACACATTACTTCGGGTCAGGTCCCGTTTTGTTACGCCGTGAGGCGCCTTCAAGCTGGGGGATCCCTCTTCTAGCGGGAGGGGAAGAGGAAGTGCCAGACAAGCGACTCCACAGCTCCAACGCCCCCGGCTGCTGTGAGTCCCTTTATCGCGAGGCATTGACCGAGTGTATGTAGCGCAACTCCTTGGTAAATTAATCTCTACCTGCGAATTCGACAACCTTTCGTGAAACTGGATGCTCAAGCTCCCTGCCAGCCAAGCATCGAAGTTAGACGATAATTTTCAACACAGCTACTCGACCCGGTCCTTGTCTTAACTGCGACGACTGTTGATTTATTGAAATTTATCACTATAACTCGCGTGGTTTAGTGTAAGTCAACATCAGCTGGTTAAGTAATGAGCTATTTTTTCAGTCAACTTTGAAGGTAACTAAACAATCAGTTTTATTCCCCTTTGTTTACTACCTTGATGTAGTATTGAGGGATCTACGAGGTTGCAAGCTTTCCAGTTTACCCTATAAGGGGATTCAACCCAGTACAGGAAGCCTACTATGGAAAGTAACAAGGCAAAGAGATTTGAGTGGGAGGAGTGAGGAAATTTACATTGAAACGTGTAAGGGAGCTTTGACTTTATGCGGGTTCCACTCTAGGAATTTAGCTGACTGTATAGATGATGAAGCACATAATTACAATCAACAAGCCAACAAAGGCAGACAATAAACCGATGGTCAACCTGTAATGTATGTTACGCAACTAATGTACAAACTCAAGGAACAATTCTATGATTTGTATGTTAAATCATAGGTTCAAAGCAAATTATATTTTATTCCAATTTAAGCGGACGCCATTTTGTTGTAGAACAGCATCACATAGATATTAAAGTTCTTAATCTTTCCTAAAGTTTACAAGAAGATCCGATCAATAACGTAGTATCTGGTTTGGTCAAAAGCCCATAGAGTAGGAAAACTGCGCATTGTTGTTGTTATGATAATAATAATCCATCGCACAATAGTCCAATCTGAATCTTGGCGTTGAGATTTTTTGTTAGAGTAGCTCATTCCATGACTGTAACGGAATTCGAGGTGATATGGTCAATATCACGCACAACCATATGATTATTACCTAATTTTTTTGGGTCAGCGTCCTGGCAAAGGACAGAGTGTGCCCCTTCCGTGTATCTCTTTTTTTAATGCCCAGTCTTGCCACAACTGCAGCACAAGGAGCTCCTATCGATCCTCTTACAGCCTATGCAGTTTACGCTTAAGCAAGGAAAATTTCGTATTAAGACGTCTTCTATTTCGGGCAAATCCATAACGCAGTCAATGTACCTAATTTCGAGAGTGGCTACAGGCTCGATTGAACTATCGTTGCTTTTCCTCCAAAAATTTTTTTGACTGTGTCACGCAATGCATCTTTTTTGTTGCCTCTAGCCCGAATTCTACCAGTAGGTCACGTGAAATAGTCAGCCGTACAGCTTTGGTTGAAGGTTGTACGTTCTACGGTTTTACTGGTCTCGTAGGATATCCGGGTAAGGTCGACCATCGGTCAGTTTGACTAGTAGTGCCCACAGGGAGGATTCTAGTCGACAGGAATATCCTTGGAGGCTAGCATTCTTTGGGGAGTGTTGAGTTTGTGGTCTAGGTTCGGTTGAGATGGATTTCCGATTAGCGACAGTCTGGCTCTGAGCATCTTTTCCCATAAGGGCTTGTGGAAACTCTTGCATGGCCTCCCTGCTTCGCAATGATAGCTATGGGCCCGAAATGGCGACTACATACACGAACGGTGATAGCGGCTACGAACAGGACCCAATCAATGTGGACTTGACTCTCCTAAAAATAACAACGATAGTAGCACCAATGAAAAAAACAACGACCACCAAGACATTGAAGACAATAACAACGACGGTAATGGATGGAATAAAACAAACCTCATGATGCAGTCGAGAAAAGATACATCAAATGCATAAAATATCACACTTGGCGAATACGATATCGAAAATGTGGGCGAATTTGTCTATTTAGACACTAAAATAACGAGAACTGGTAATGAAAGAGACGAAGTACGCGGAAGAATACAGCTTTGACGATTTTGAAGACCAGCTGCATACAAACCAAAACAAAGCTCTAAGTATACAAATCTGTTATAAGACCTGTGCTATGCTATGGGGGTGAAACCTGGACCCTAACCCAAGCATCCGCAAACACTTTCGGAAGACGGGTCCTGAGGGGAATAATAGGAAGAAAGCTAGGCGGGTATCAATGGTGAATTCGATACAACCATTGACGAGATGGGGGTCTCAACGATTGTAAGACTACGGAACCTGCAATGGGCTGGCCACATGAATCGTACGGACAGACAACGGACACCCAAAAAGCTATTCGTGGGAAAACTGAAGGCCGGAGACCAGTGGAGAAGCCGAGGAAATGCTAGTCTGACTCGGTCGACGAAGACAGTTCGTCACTGCTCGGACTTCGAAATTGAAGGACACGGTCAATGGACTGAGAGAGTAGGCGGCGCTTGTTGCAGGAAGCGAAGGCCTGAGAGGGCTACGAAGAAAAAGAGGAAGAGCGGATGGAAAACGGTCGAACGAACGGAGAACAGTGGACAAGCTTATCCAAACGGAAATTTTAGCGGTTTTCGGGTGCAGTAAAAAAGCAGCCAGAGCATCATGCAAAAGAGGGACATAGACTCCTGCAGATTGTGATAGAAGAGCATATGGTAGAAGAAAGCGAAAGAATCCAGAAACCCACAATTGCTTCGAGCACTACCGAACCGACTCCTGGATTGCTCAGAAGAAGAGTGGTTCATCGCAGAAGGAAATCGCTTCTGAAACGCTTCATTGCTACCTGCGATGTAGAAGAAAAACTTTGCAAAAAATGGGGTTTCGGAGCTGGAAGATCACGTAGCCCAAATAAGTCACTACCGGCGCAGGCGGCTCAAGATAGAGTAGGAGCAAAAACTTAAGCCTTTTGACAGCGTGGTAGTCTTCTCGACGTCTACTAACAGCAAAAATGGGCTTGCAGCCCAATCAAAGGGGATGGGGAGAAACGAAAATAGGACGAGGACGAATCATCAAAGGATCACGCTTCTCTGGGGAAAGGATTTCAGGTGGCGCTATCTAAGGCAGCTTAAAAAGCAGTTAAAAAGCTGCCGCAAAGGCGAAAAACAATAAATCTACCCAAGAACTGAAACACAAAGGATCATCAGATGCGATCCAATAAAGTAAGAATAAGAAGGGGCGCAAATTTATTGGAGAAGCGATAGTGAAGAAATTTTAATTGTTCCTGATTCAAACTATATGAAATTGGAATTGAAGAGCTCGTTGCTTTGACTTAAGTTGAAGCACCACTCAACTCCAGGCAATGAAAACCGCTTACAAAAAATCCTGAGGATCTATCTTACTATGCTCAGTTTATTGAATAGGTAAAACACTTGTAATTTATCGAGAACTATCTGTCCCAGGGGTATCACAACGTTGAATCCTTAGATAGCGACTGGAATACTTTTGATCAAGAATCGATTTACGAGTTATTTACATTTCTGTCTTAAAGCGGTATTGCTTCTTTTATCAACTTATGGCGATCGATTCGGTCTTCTCACAATTTTTTTTAGTTTCCAAACAAATTTATTTTTATGTTAAAAAGCTCGTTAAATCTGAAGCTTATAGTGATTGTATTGCATTACCGGAAGTGTTCAGTGAACTTTGGTTTAGTAAATGTAAATTTATTGAATCAAATACTTCCTGCCGCAAGGTGGTGGCTAGAATTGCGTTTTTTTTTTAACTCCCACGAATTGATGAATAAATTACAGTTCTTATATTCAAAAAGTTCACAGTTTTCTATAGACCTTTGAGCTAAGCAGACGTTCGATTTACAAAGTGACTACGTAGTGTTTATTATTCCGAGTTTCACAGTAACTTTTCTGGATTGGATACGCTCTTCTGGTGCTAATTCAAATTCCATTTTGAGTTCTTGTGCATCGGAAATCTCCTACCCTGCTCAGAGCAGGAAAAGAAGCCGGAAATCTTCCCCGGCTAGTAATTTTCTCCGTGACAAGTTTGAAATGGCGCGAATTCCCATATCTAGCTCATCGAACTCCAACAGATTCTTGCCATTAGCTGACCTTCCGAATAGCAATGAAAGCGATCAACAACCCAACGCTGAAGTAAAAACTAAGGTGAGAGTCCCTCCAATTACATTTACGGATTTGCCTCGCGTCACGATAGACGCCATTCATAAAGAACTGAATATAACGAATTTTTCAATTAAAATAATGTCAATTGGTATGAGGCTTTTTCTTACCAATCTGGAAGATTACGAGACCATGGAAAGACATTGTAAAGCTAAGAAAGTGAATTATTTCACATTCTAATGGGCAGATTTACGACCGCTAAAAGTAGTTTTAAGAGGGTTGCATAAAATTTCCCCAGAAGAGCTATAAAAAGCTTCTCAAAACAGAACATATTATCAATGCTTTTGATATTCAATCCAAAATTAAGAGATCGCGAAACCACTTACTATCTATTATCTCTAGAAAAGGGTACGAAAATGACTGAGTTAAACAAAATCAAGACGATCATGCACATTATTGTGCGATGGAGCTTCTACACAAGCAGCCGAAAAGGCACTACACAATGTAGGAAGTGTCTGCGCTTTGGGCATGGGACATGTTGCTGTCATCTTCCCATAAGATGCACTATATGTAATGGTGAGCATGATTATAGCAAATGTACGCTAAAAGAAGAGCAACGTAATGAAATTTGTTGTAGCAATTGCAAAGAAGCACACTTCGCCAATTCACTTGAATGGACTATATACAGCTAAAACAAAAGTTGAAAAGTCCCTCAGTATGTGAAAAGCAAATTGAAGAATTCGCAAACACTATCTGGCAAGCTATTGAGTATAGCGTCCCAAAACGATCAAAAGCTTCTTATAATAGAATTTGGCGAAGAAACCTACGATCTAATAAGAAAATGAAATTCTTTACGGCGTAAATGGCACAAAACCCGCATTAGGTTTCTCAAAATTGGTGTTAATAGCCTCACTCTAGCAATTAGGAACAAAATTAAGGAGCTCCGGAATCTCCGATGGAACGACTACAATTCGAGGAAAGTCTGGTTTTTAAATAGAATTTTTAAACGAAAGTATCATATGTTACCATATTTGATAATAAATAACAACGAAGAGCATATGTACTCCAAGCAGATATACTTGCAGATAAATTTAATCAGTTCCATAATATTTCTAATAGGTTCTGCAACAATATAGCAGAAATGATGGTAGCTAAAGCTTTGGAACAACAAGCGAACCAAACATCTTTACCTGCTAGTGCATTGACAAAAACAAGAGAGTTAATAGGTTTACTTAAAAAAAGTTAAAAATGGCAAAGCTTCAAGTGTCGATAGCCTGCCGAATATAGTACTTAAAAATTCCCCCAAAAAAGGAATAGTCTTCATATGCCTCCTATTCAATGTTTGCCTTAGGCTCTCTTTCTTTCCATCCATCTGGAAATAAGCTCTAGCTATACCTATCCTGAAGCCTAGAGGAGATCCGCACTCTTCCGATAACTATAGGCCCATTAGCTTACTACAAGGTTTAGGTAAGCTCTTTGAAAGAGTAATCCTAAAAAGATTAAATAATTTATTGACTAACAATAATATCCTATCTGATTTCCAATTCGGCTTCAAAAACAGATATTTGACAGAGCAACAGCTTTTCCGGGTTACGAAGGACGTCAAAGCAGCGATATACAATAAATTGTCTGTAGGTTTGGTGACGCTGGACATAGAAAAAGCCTTCGATACAGTCTGGCATGATGCTCTTGTCTATAAACTTCAGAAATATAACACACCCCCATACTTGTTCAACCTTTTACAAGCATTTTTAACTGCCAGGAAGTTCAAGGGCAAAGCACTTCCCCAGTGAAAAGTATTACTACCGGTGTTCCGTAAGGCTCCTGCCTAAGCCCATCACTATATAACATCTATACGTCTGGCTTCTCTCCCTTACCAAACTGCCAAGTTGCAGCTTTCGCGGACGACATTTGCATATACAGCATAGGTGCAGAATCAAATTTCATTATTGCCAGCCTTAGAACGGCGTTAGAACTTACAAATCAATACTACCATAGATGGAAAGTTAAAATTAATGTTGCAAAAACGAAGTCAATATTCTTCACCAGGAAGCGTAATCCTGCTCACCTACCCAAGCGACCAATAAATTTTTTAGGGCAAATTATTCCCTGGAGTGAAGATCTCAATTATCTTGGGCTTATATTCGACAAAAAACTAACCTTCAGAAGTCATATTGAGCATATTAGCTCCAAAGCGTTTAAGGCCGTGCTCTCGCTTTACCCAAAAAAGTATTCGCTGAGAGAACTGAAAGGCAGATACCAGTATGACACGGTCGACGAAGACAGTTCACCACTGCTCGGACTTCGAAATTGGAAGACGCGGTCAATCGACTGAGACAGTAGGAGGCGCTTGTTGTAGGAGGCGCATGTTGCAGGAGGCGAAGGCCTGAGAGGGGCTGTAGCGGTACAAAGAAGAAGAATAATGGATCAAAAACGGTCGAACAAACGAAGAACAGTGGACAAGCTTGTCCAAATAGAAATTTTAGCGGCTTTCCGGCGCAGTAAAGAGGCAATGCAAACGCGAGAGCATGCAAAAGAGGGACATAGACTCCTGCAGATCGTGACAGGAAAGTATATGGTAGAAGAAAGCGACAGAATCGAGAATTGCTTCGATCACTTCCAAAGCGGTTGAAGCACGGAGATACTCCCTCCAGAGTAGCCGCTAATCAATTGAATCCTCCTGGATTGCTCAGAAGAAGAGTGGTCCTACCGCAGAGGGAAATCGGTTCTGAAACGCTTCATTGCCACCTGCGATGCAGAAGAAAACCTTTGTATAGAGGTCAAAAATGGGGTTTCGGAGCTGTAAGATCGAGCTCGTAGCCCAAACAAGTCACTACAGGCGCAGATGGCTCAAGATAGAGGAGGAGCAAAAATATAAGCCCTTTAAAAGCGTGGTAGTCTTTTCAACGCTTACTAACAGCAAAAAATGGGCTTCCAGCCCAATCAAAGGGAATGGGGAGAAACGAAAATAGGACGAGGACGAATCATCAAAGGATCACGCTTCTCTGGGGAAAGGATTTCAGGTGGCGCTATCTAAGGCAGCTGAAAATAGCAGTTAAAAAGTTCGTAAAACATTAAACTTCCCCAAGAACTGAAACACAAAGGAATATTCAGGTGCGACCCAATAAAGTAAGAATAAGAAGGGGCGCAAATTTATTGGGGAAACGATAGTGAAGAAAACCTAGTTGCACATAATACAAACTATATGAAATTGGAATTGAAGAGCTCGTTACTTTGACACCACTCAACTCCAGGCAATCAGAACCGCTTACAAAAATTCTGGGGATATATCTTTCTATGCTTAGATTTAGAGATGTGCAATTTGATTACTTTTGTGTAACGAATGATTACCGATTACTTCGACTTGAGTATTCGGTACCAAGTATTCGATACTTAGTAATCGGTTGAAGAGTGTGATTTCATACGACTGGCAAATAAAAGTGAAAGCCTTTTGAATTTTGAAATTAAAACACGGAACCCAGTTAAGATCCTCTCGGAAATATTATTGAGTTTCAAGATTAGATCTTTATTTCTGTCGTTTCAAAAGGGACATAGGTCTGCTATATCCCACCTACTTATAATTGTTACTATTACTCAGTAATTACTGCTATAAACTGAATACTTACGAGCATATTGCGTTAGAAATTATTATTTATATTGATATTAAACCGTTTTCTTCTTTTTTGTGGAAAAACGCATAAAATCGCTCGATTTATCTTTTTTCATATTCAATATCTTAATCAAACGACAAATATTGGAGAATCAGGAACTTATATTTATCTCAGATCTAATGGTGTTTAATCTTAATCATATTGCTACATTTATCTTAGGTGCTAACTATAATTCAAATAATTAAAAAAAAAATTCATAGCAATGCATTAAACAAATTGTTTCCGTATGATGTTGAACACCGAATAGGCAGTTATGTTGACGCAAGGTTGTAGTTTGAATTTAAAAATAAAATTTTTCGCACATTCTTAGCCTTTAAGCGATTTCGTTTTTCTGAAACCACGAGTCCAGCTTTAGAAAAAATTCTCTCACAGGGCACTGACGTAGCTATTATTCCAAGGTATTCTCGTGCTAGTTGAGCAAGGTTTGGATATATTATTTCTCTACTCTTCCACCACTCTAGAGCATCTTCTTGTCGAGATATACGTTTCTCTTCCGAATATTGCCTAATTTCTAATAACCCATCTGATACTGGTGACGAGTTTTCAATTTCAGCATCGTTATCAAAGTCCCCCCAAAGAATATGCGGCTCCATTGTTTCATTCAAAGATGGACTGATTCCTGCAGTAGCAACGATGTTTTCAGATCTCGATCTTCCTCTAATTAATTCCGAAACTTCAACGTGAAGAGTTTCTTGGATTTTGCTTAGAGCATCTGCATCATCGAAACCTTTTTGTTTAAAGCGGGGATCTAGATATGTGGCTTTCGCATATACTTCATTATATTGTATGAGCTCAAAGCGATTGTACAAACCTTGCAACAACGAATCTTTTAGTTTGATTCCTTCTTCAGAAACTACAATAGTTTTTATAAGTGCTTTCCTTAAAACTGTTATCAATGGAATCACCTTTGATATGGTAATTGCTTTTTCGGCACTTAGCTCTGTTGTACATAGTTCGAAGGGTTTTAAAACAAGACAGCATTCTTTCGATATTCTCCATTCCTCCGCTTTCAAAAGTTTCAACAGGACTATGCAAAACACCTAGAGCAGCTTCTATTGACTCCTGAATAGTGATGAATCGCTCGAACATAAAATAGGTTGAGTTCCATCGTGTGATCACCTCATTAATTAGTTTTAATGGTTGCCTACTGTTACCAATTTGTTGTTGGAACGATTGGAGTTTCTCAGTGGCTGGAAAACTTCGGTGGAAAAACTCAACTATCCTGTTGACTTTTTTGTGGATTGCATCAATTGTTGAAAGAGCAGCTTGGACAACAAGATTCAATGTGTGTGCCAAGCATGGTAAATGTTTCCATCCTGATAACCTTACTGCAGCAACAGCATTAGCCGCATTATCGGTAACCATGACATTAATTTTTTCAAAAATATTATAGCTAGCTGCTACCGCAAGTAATTCATTGTTTATATTGATAGCCGTGTGCCGCTCAGGAAAATGAAAACAATCTAGAAGAACGGTAATAACTGCCCAGTTTTTGTCAACAAAATGAGCCGTGACAGCCATGAAGCTTTCTCTTGCACAAGACGTCCACGCGTCACTCGTCAGCGTTATTTTTTTGGCAATCTTCACTTTATTTTCGACAGCTTCTCTCAAATCAATATAGTGTTGCTCTAGCATATTTCTGCTAAAAGTTGTTCGGGATGGAATTTTGTATACTGGTTCGATTTCAGCCATGAGCTCTTTGAAACCTGCATCCTCAACCATCGAAAATGGATGCAGATCTTTAATTATCATTTTGAAAATACACTCAGTAATTTTTCGTTCACGAGTGATTGTAAGTGGACGAGAAGTGTACTTTGTTATTTTGGGTTGATTTTTTTGACCCATCAAATGTGATTTCAGGGTTACTACATTTTGTTCCCTTATTAAGGAGGCTGAAAAGTTTCCAGGATCGACATCCACTACCAGAGGAGCTGCCATCTCAACAGAGTGGTTTACACTTGAAACAGGGGTACTTGCAGCCCTTTCTATAATTTCAATAGTTGGATGCTTATTTTTTAAGTGCTTTATAAGATTTGAAGTAGCACCTCCTTTATAGGACAAAATTTGCTTGCAAGTATCACACTTTGCTTTTCTTTCTACATCCATAGAAAAATGCATCCAAATGCTACTACGTTTTCTTTTGAATTGTTCAACAGAAGCCATATCTTAACCTATTTAATTAAAAAAAATTATTCTAAAATATCAGTGAGAAATTTACACATACTCAAAAGTTCTCGAAGTCTTGTAGTTTTCGTAATTTTCTCCAAAAACAATCTATTAAAGGAGAAAAATTTCAATATATACCTTTACTAAAAGTGTGTATTCAAACACATTTCGATCAATATTTGGAATCACGCACTACACTTTCAAAAAAAAAAAGTTAATGTACAGTATTTGATTGAAAAGTCCTATTTGCGAATGATGCTTAGCATTTAAGGTTGTGATGATGAATATATAAATATTAGGGAGGCATATGCTACTCCAAAATTGGGTTTAAGAATAATCTACAGAAGGCAATTATTATGAAATAAGTTAATAGCATGTGATTCCCACTATCAATCAAATTAAAACTATTAAAATAACTTACAATTATTTTTCTGGCCTGTTTTTTATTCAGAAATCTACTTATTTTATTGAAAACTGTCCTTATTTGACTGTAAAGTTCAATAATGTCTTTGTCTTTATAAACACTTGAAATCACTCGAAAAAAAATTTTCCTCACGACCCGCACTTAAATTAAATTATTTTGTATGAACTACAATATTTGCTATGAAACTATATCTTAAGGTAATTAACTTATTGTAATTTAATCATTAAAGATTTACTTGTGTAAAATGATTAACACTTTTTACGCTTAACGAAATTTTAAACTCACATAATTTACGTGCACAAATTTATTTATATTCTACCTTTTACCAGCACATATTCATGCTATTAACGCCAATACAACGTAGAATATAAATAATCTATTGTATTTAATTTACCTTCAAATCTAATCAAAATCTAAGCAAAAAATCACGACACTCAAATCTGCATGCAATCTATTCATCAACTAATGGATGTCGCACAACAGAAAATCAAATTATCAAAAAGAAGTTAAAGAGAAAAGAAGCAAACACCCATAACCGCCCGATATCGCATTATTGCAAGATTGTGATAATACCAAAACTGACGATAGATACAAGCCATATGGCAGCAGCGCTTACTACCACACACATAACCATTAGTAGGCCGACTTTGCTGGCTAACTTACATGGCGTTATATGAAGAATTGTGGAGGTGCCAACGAAAATTCGAGGTTTTGTACGGTTTAGAGACGGATTTCTACAGTGAAATCCAGATAATCCGCGGAGAACACAATAGCGCTCCTAGTGAAGTGAAAATTATTTCAGTTCTTATACGCGTTTAGTTTTTATCGCCTTCGAAAGTGAATTTATAGGAGTTTGTTTACATCTCAACGCTGAGCTATCAGTCTAAGGTGCAAAACGTGTGCTTCATTTGCTCGTCTTGGAAAGTTTAGGAGCACAATGGGCTATACAAGGTGAATTTATAGCATGCACGGAATGCGTTTGGCACGTTTTTTATTCGGAAAATAGTATATATGACGAAATATAAGCATTTGCTAATGCCGCAGTTGGGTGACAGCTACCGGAAGCTTGTCCATAGTAGGCCGACTAATACATATGCAAATTGCTACCATATGGCTTGTATCTATCGTCAGTTTTGGATAATACACATGTTGCACGATAGCAAAAGAATCTCTTACAGAGATCTACTCTTGTCCAAATCGCGACAAAACATCAAATTTTCCGACCCAAATCGTCCCCACGGCATCAGCTCATACGAGTAACAAAGTAGAAAACCGTGTAAAAGAAAACCCGAAAAACCGAATGAGTGATCTACTTACTCGTACTCGCTGACTTGGATTGAATTCGATTCTTTGAGCGGCTCTATGAGTGAATGAGTAGTAATACTAAGTGAGAATGAGTAGCGAAACTCGATTCAAAGACTCTACTCAGAGTGATTTTGGATGAGTACCAATACCGAATACTTTCATGAATGAGTATTCGATACTTATATTCACTCAAAGTATTCGTTACTTTATATCGAATGAGTACTTTTTGCACATCTCTACTTAGATTGTTCAATAGGTAATACACTTGTAATTTATCGAGAAGTATCTGTCCCAGGGGTATCACAAAGTTGAATCTCTAGATAGCGACTGGAATACTTTTGATCAAAAATCGATTAACGAGTTATTTACAACTCTGTCTTAAAGCGGTATTGCTCCTTCCAGCAACTTATGGCGATCGATTCGATCTTCTCACAATTTTCTTTAGTTTCCAAACAAATTTATTTTTACTATATGTTTAAAACCTCGTTAAATCTGAGGATTATAGTAATTTTATTGCATTACCGGAAGTATCCAGTGGATTTTGGTTTAATAACTTTAAATTTATTGATTCAAATATGTCCTGCCGCAAGGTCGCAAGGTGGTGGTTAGCATTGCGTTTTTTTAACTCTCACGACTCGATGAATAAATCACAATTCTTATTTTAAAAAGTTCTCATGAAGACTTTTTATCTTTCTTCCATTGTTAGCTTTGAAGATGAAGTCTAGTTATACAGATGTTCATAGTTGGGATATTGTACTGCTCCGTAAAAATGTTTATACTCAGAACTCATTATAGATCACAACTTTCACCTTTCTACAAGTTTAAGGGACTTCGCTTTTATTGGCTTTAAGCAAAAAGGATATGCTCCTTGGATAAACGCACAAACAAAACCGGAGCTTCTAGTCCAATGTAAAAATTAGTTTACAGAGCCCTCAAATAAACTTAATCTCTCTACACTTTTCAAAATGCACCGGAACAAATCAATCTCTGGAATGCAAAGTTGGATGCACTTATTGATAACACCTGTTTCAGATATTTCAGACACTATCCAACAAATTTGTTACAAAATAAACAAAGATAGAACCTACATGAAAATTTTCTAATAATCATGCAACCATGTTTACTTCAATTTTTTATTATTTAGGGAAACATCAGATGTTTCAAGAGAACACTCTTTCAAGTGGTTAATGTTTAAGGTGAGGAAAGTTGTTTATACAGTCTGGAGCCAAATAAAGCAAAAGGAAATGATAATCATTGGTTCATGACTAACAACAGTTGGTGCATGCATTTTTTAAGACAGATAAATAAGACAGATAAATTCTTTTAAAATTATCTTATTAATAATTTTGCTTAACTTTCAAGGATGTTTGACTAACCTTGTAACGAAAATTTCCGATCTTAAACTAACATCGTAAACACAAATTCAAAGCAATAAATTTGTGATTGAATTTTAACACTTGTTTGTGGTGACACGGGCGATCAGTTCAGTTTTGTACGTTTCAACTCAGCACGCACTCATTGGCTAGAATCTAAAGATAGAACACACGCTCAACCACAACGGTCACATTCACTTTCACCAAATCAAAAAGGCAGGAATAGTGAAAATCACTAGAAACTTTCCAAAATCCTTACTAAACGATAAATTTGTCTTCACAAATTGAAAAGGTTATGATTTTCATAAAACAAAAGAAAACTGTGTTAAAAATAGACTTTTAAACGGATCGCGACGACCACGAGCACATTCAGATTCAGTCCATAGCTTGAATATACTCGCATAGACACGACAAACACAGATTCAAAATTGTTTTTAAATCGAACAAGAGGGAAAAGCGCAAGATTTTTCCGGAGAATTGTAAATGAAAAATAAGTTGTATCCGACAAACCACAAGAGTAATTTTTACAATGTTTATAAACTTCACTAAGCCGCAAAAGCGCAACGTTTTTCAATTGAACATATCGAATTAATCGCGTTAGGATTGCACGAGTATCTTTTAACTTACGGAATCAACAATCGTCAGTTGACTTGACACAATGAAAAACCGCGCAAAATATTCTAATATAGGTCCATTCTAGCCCCAACGGCTAAAGATAATCCTCAAACATCCAAAGACATTTTAGCAGGTTGCATATACATAGTGTGGCTAGTGGAAGTTCGATGGGGCTTAGTCACGAGAGTCGTCGTCTAGCAGAGAAATCTTGGGGAAAATTGATGGAAATATTGTAGCGCAAGTCAATTAGATAATATTTACGTTTTCCGAATGGAAACGGAATGGGAGCATGAATTTTTGAAAAGGAGCTGGAAAATCGCGGACTTGTTGGCGTTGCTATATTTACAGCGGCCGCGAGTGTGGTATGAATAGGAGGATATAGGCGAAACCGAACCTCATATGCCAGGGAAACTCACCAAAGCCTTAATTACACTGATTCGACGGTAGTTCAAATGGAATTGTATTAATGAGAACGCCAAAAGACCTTCTTCTTTGCAAATTGTATTCTGCTAGAAGCTGATATAAATGATGTCTTTGATGGCGTGAAATTACCAAGTTCTTTGTTTTCGCATATTGCAGAATAGGGTACTTTTTGTCAATATATTTCTAGATTGATGTAGCAGTCTTTTATTGCCTCGGTCTAATCTATTTTATATATTTTTAAGGGATATTTTATATTCCAGATACATTATAAAGTAGTTCTAATCTTCTGACCAATAATAAGCAACATTTAATTTTAATTGTTTGCAAAAATTGTTTGCGATATAAAATAATTATTTCTAAATCCCGCTGAGGTTAATTAAACTGAATCGGCGTTCTAAAAAAACCAACCGAGCCTCCGCTGAGACCAGCGCAGCGGATGTTGAAGTGAACGCCATTTTGGTCAAATTGCCACCCTTTTTGGCACAATAAACCAGCACTCTGGTTAACGTGCGCTGAAGCGTAGTTTCGTAGCGGGAAAATCAACTCAAAGTGGGACGTTTCGACAAAGTCGTGGCCAAATTGGACATGCCAATTCTATTGCATGTTGCTGATATCGAGGAAGATCCGCCCGAGACTGGTAAATACAAAGCCCTAAAACGAAGGTTACTACCTGTGTTTGGCGTTACGGACGAGAAAAGGACGCGCCAGGTGCTTTTTGAGCACAAAATGGAAGATCTACGCCCGTCCCAATTTTGGCGCCACCTGCAGTGCTCCACAGAGAAATCCATACCGGATAACTTGATCAAGTCATTATGGCTTCAGCGCCTGTTGTTGCAGTTGTTTCAGTTTCTCACTTGCATCCAAAGTCTGTCCCCATACAAGTTATTCGCAGCGAGTGAACTGTAATTAATACATCCGGTGAAAAAGTTCTCCGGGTTTTATGTGGCCTGCCACGAGTGCTCCGCTGGCATTTTTGTGTCACTAAAGTGCCGCGCCCCATCCTAGGCCCGATTTCCTCGGACGTTTCGGTCTACTCGTTGACCTGAGGAGCCGCAGGCTCTCGGACCCTAGGAATCGGGCGGCTATATCAGGCAACATCAGCAGGTCTGTAATGCAATGTATCTGAGTACGTTTTTTGGTGTAAGCGAGATAGAGTAGGTCGGACACGTTTTTAGCGAGAAGGGTATACGCACCCCGACATCTCGAGCAGATGCGATCCGGCATTTTTAAAGGCCCGTCATGGTAAAGGGTCTCCGGCGGTTCTTGGGGACGCTGAACTTTCATCGGCGCGACATTGCTGTGCTTCAAGCCCCCCTCAACAGGTTATGCGAAGGAAACAGGAAAGGAGACATGACGACAATTGAGTGGACCCCGGAAGCGGAGGAGGCATTCCTAAAGTCTACGAACAGCTTGGCAGAATCCGTATTACTTGTACATTTTCAGGCCAATAAACATCTCGGGCTGACTACTGAGCCGTAGGCGCCTGTTGCAGCAAGAGTAAAGTGGTCGGTGGTTCCCGTTGGCTGTTTTTAAAGCAAGCTTTTTACACCCGAGTCTAAGCAAAGTGTACATAACCACGAATTGCTCGCTATATATGCCGGCGTTCGTCATTTCGGGCACTACCTGGAAGGCTCTGCGTTTATCGTCCTGACGGATCACAAACCGCTCACGTACGTGTTCGCTCAATCGGCATGCGAAGCCTTACCACATTAGCTCAGGCACTTCAATTACGTATCCGAATTCACGATGGACTTCCATTTCTTATTCGGGGCCAGCAACGAGATCGAAAACGCAATCTCTCGTGTAAGCACGATCGAGATGCCGACTCGGTTCAGTGAGGGTGAGCTCACTCAAAAGCAGAGCCTCGACATGGAGCTCCAACAACTGCTCTGAAGTAACAACATCTCGCTGAAACATATCCATTATTCCTGCGGCTTGCATCAAAAGTTGGTTTACGACGAGTATCTAGGGCGGTCGAGACCTTTCGTCACCGTTTCGTTGCCCAAGAAAGTTACCGAGATTTTTCACTGACTGATACATCCCAGTGCTCGGTCTATCTACAAGGCCATCGCAGAAAAGTTTGTTTGGACAAACATGAGCAGGGACATCCGTGTTTGGGCCCGTTTATGTGTGCCGTGCCAGCGCTCGAAAGTGCCGACAGTCGGATCCAACACCTTCATTTGTCATCGTGGGGTCACTCACTCCTTCGCAAGGCCTTAGGTATTGCCTAACGATGATTGATCGTTTTTTCAGGTGCCAGAGGCCGTCCCCATTGCCGATCAGATAGTAGAAATCGTGGCAAGAGTGTTGTTCAGTAACTGGATCGCCCGTTTCGGTACACCTCGCCTCACCACAACATTTCAAAGTACCCAGTTCGAACCGTTGCTATTCAAGTCCCTCACCGCTTTCTCCGGAAATTCCAGAATTAGAACGGCATCTTATCACCCTGAATCCAACGGAATTATCGAGCGCTGGTACCGTACGTTAAAGGCCGCAATTATGTGACACGGCGGCGGCCTTTTCTGGCCGGATATTGTCCCTACTGTCTTATTGGGACTATGAACCAGCTACAAAGAGGATGTCAATGCATTGTGTGCAGAGCTGTTATACGGACCTACGTTGTCGATTCCAAGTTAATTCACCAGTCCCGGCAGCCCAATAGTCTGCCGGCGAGATTTTCCTGTCAATCTGCAAGAGCATATGTCAGGAGTCCGGCCAGTGCTGACGGCCCACCGAAATGATCGAGCGATCTATGTTAACAAGAGGCTCAGGAGCTGCAAACAAGTTTTCCTGCAGTGGATACAGTTCCTAAACCTCTGTCGCTAGGTTTCTCAGGACCACATCGAGTTCTCCAGCGGCTGTCCGAAGTATTGTACAAAATTGACGTAAATGGGCGCCAGGTCAATGTGTCGGCGCAACGACTTAAACCGGCATTCAAAGAACTTGTGTAATAATCGAGGAGCTATGGCTCTAAAAGCCAGCGCTGCCACAGGCACACAGCACAAACTCAATTTAACAATGAGTAACCATTCGGTCGTCTTCCCCATCGCATCACTCGCTCTTTTTTTTTCGCATGAAAAATAAGTCAAGAAAATTTCTTTTGTACTTAACTCCCGGGAAACAAAATTCTAAAACTGTTGAATATTTTTAATGTGTAGTGATTTTATTACAATATCTTTTGAAGATAATTTAACGAATTGCGGTATAACGCGGTATACAAATGCTTAGAGCGAAACGGTTAACCCCTTTAATTATATGAACGATAAAATCATTTAAACCCCTCAAAATTTGTCAAATTTTACCCATTCCAACCATAATATTAATTAAAAATTGTTTTGTTTGTCGGTAATTAAAGTGTGCCTGTCTAATTCTTCCGATTTTTCTTTTCCACTTAATTACGCCTAATCATTATAAACGAAAATTGCTTTCAATTGATAACTTAATCGAATCTACAAAAGACGACGGAAGTTTGAAAAACAACCGAAACGAGTGTGCGTCGAATTGTGCTACTGTGCGTGCCCTCCCAAATCTGTGTATTTTTCTCTGAGGCGACTCGGACTGATACCTTGTGCTCGATATCAGCTATCCGCCACCGAAGAGGGGTGAAGCTGTGGCCGCAACAGCGCGATGATAATTTGGGTTTTTTCGCGCGACGGGAGCAATTTGCGCGCACATGAGATCTCACGAGGAGTCTGCTTCGAATCGCGACAGCGATCACGCGGGGTCGCAACGAGAGTGCCGTACGCGATTATTAGCTGTGGATAATGATTTCTGCTTTCGTAGCTGTTTTCTGACTTACGCGGGAATAATTAACGCTTTCTAGTGGTGAAAAATTGAATAGTTCCTAATAAAGTGGAATAATTGCAAGTTTATAAGCAAGGAAAACAGAAAGCGATCAATTATATGAATGGTGTAAATAATTCATCGCGCGACCCACCAAGTGATACGCGATTTTTTTGTCCGAAACGAAGGCCGGAAAAGTAGTGCAGTGAAATGCATTTGTGAATCTTTTTCATTTCTTGTTTCCTTTCACAATTCCATCCCACTTCTTAACATTATATTTTGTAACTGCAAGCCAGGTGAAAGGAAAAATTGAGGTCGAGATAACATCTAGTGTTCGCAAGTTTAAAACAGACCTGAAAACTGTTATCAACGGGAAAGGTCAGTTTCCCTCTGTTCAAGGTCACTAGCAATATTCCGTGTCGCATGGGAAAACATCACACAACAACGCCTTTGGAAGTAGGCTCGGCAATCGAATTGCATTCAAGTGTTCGTTCAACGGGATTGGACATTTGAGATTATGAAAGTGTAGGCGAAAAATGCGAAAAAGAAGTGAGATTGTTGGCGTGTTCGTGCACGGATCTTGCATGGACACTCTCGGATTATGAAAAGAAATTAAATGGGATTAGCAAAGCACAATTTTGTTAAATAAACTTCAGGTAATTGCGCGGTGACTTCTCATTTTGCACGATCGAGGATATTAATGATAATGCCGGTGGAAGTTTAAGAATGCGTAAAGTTTTCGAAAAAGATTTCAAAGAACGCGAGAAATTTCTGACGTGTGAGTATTGAGTGCGAGTGCGAACGAGAATCATTGCAGATTCAGCTGATGGGAGTAGAGAAGGTTTTAAAACAATACAATCATAGGAAGTCTCGATAAACTGTGGAAACGTTTGTCTTAAATGTTAACCGAGTAAGACGGGCAGTGACGAGGAAATCGCATCGACGGGTTTTCGCATTGTGAGGTGTAGATCGTGATTGATTCGAAGTAACTAAATTACGATGTATTAATTTGGGGGCCCAATAAAGCACGGTGACTGCCGAGTTGAATCATGAAACGCGAAGGGTGGTGAATGAAAAAGAATTCGTTTGATTAGTGTGTTCCTTTGCAATTATATTGGAACAATTCTAGGCGGATAGTTTCAGTGATTCGATGAACTCTGCGTGTTTGTTATGGCCATTCAATTTTCATGTTGAAAACCTTTATAATCACTTCTAATCGTGCCGTTAGCTATTAATAAGATAATCAAACTGTATCAGAATCGGTACACGGAATTTGGATGTTAGTGTTGTTTATCCAAATTACGGTGTTGTAAGACGAGTAGGAACTAAAATCTGGAGCTGTTAAGAAATGTTCAACTTCTTATTAGGCGGGCTATTATTTATAATTTTAAGTCGACATGTGTACATAAAAGATCATCAGCACCAACAAATCGACCGTCATCACCAGATCTTCAGCGAGCGCTCGTTCAGGATACTGATGAGTACCTGTTTATTTTGATTTGTACATTTTTTCATTAAAAATATATTTGAACATTTTTGGTATAAGCGAAGTAAAATGCATTTTAAATAGACTCAATATTAAAATAAAATATCTATTTTTGCTACTTTTAACTGTAATAAATCTTCTTTTTTTTTTGCAATAAACACAACATTTTTAAATTAAATAGGCAAATTTAGAAATATTTCTATATTTTACCGTTATTCAATCGAAAATTTCTTGATAAGATTTGATTGGCAGAACCACGATTTAGGTACGAAATATCGGTCCGAGTAAATTTTTAAATAATGTTAAGTGTCCTTTTTGAAATGCAGGAAATTGTTTCAGCGTTTCATATTAACCCAACAATAGATTAGTTTGTGCAATAATCTCAAATACTTTATATCAACGTGCTTATCGATTCTTATAAAATTCTCTAAGTTATATGGTAAACTAAACTAAAATGTTTTCTATTGATAAGAATTGTGTAACTTGGTCTTACGGTGGAAAAATATTACTTACTTTATTGTACCACAATTGAATTTATAAATATGGGCAACATTTAGAATAATTGGCATATGATAAATTGCGATCAAAGGTTAAGGTTGTAAATGAATGAAATACTTATTACGTTATTTGAATTTATAAAGCACACATTTTCGAATTGATTCTAAGTCATTTTTATATTCTTCATAATTCGATATGGAATGCTTAAATAAAAGAATGGATTAATAATGTACTCGATGGTCTTTCCTTTCTTCAACTTCTGACCGGGTATAGGACCCGGTACGGTGGCAGGCTACCACCTCAAAACATGAGCCAGCCGCCGGGTACTTACTAATTCCTTCTTTTGTTTCAGGTGACGTTTTGGGTTGAGTAGCCCAAGCAGAGTGCCTTTTTATGGCATAGAGTTATGCAATCAAATTGTATAATCCTATGACATAAATTGGTCACCGGGGTACTCCCCTTCTGATGGGAAAGTTCATACAATTCAAGTTGTATGAGTTTTCCACTCAGAAGAGGAATACCTGGTCACTTCAACAAAGATATCTATGGACTTATTCCGGTTGGGTGGGTACGAAGGGGCTCCACCACCACCCGGTTGCCCCTCTTTCATTTGTGGGCCATGAATTTAGTTGGGTAATGACGAGGTCACCCCAAGTTCGCCTTTCTTTTCAGGTTCCACTTGTTCTAGTAACAAGTTCTATTCCCCTCTGTGAGGTTATATTCAATTTTTGCGACTTCGGTCGCCTTTTGAGCTGTAGTCCAATTCGTGAATGCGAAATTTTTTTGTAGTGGGTCCTCGTGCTGGGGAAATGAACCCGCCCCACGACACCGCAATGCTAGCCTGCCAGCGCATTCACGCGTCTCCAGACGAGGGCATTCTCGGCAGATACCGACACCTTCCTCTGCCGAGGCAGCAGAACATCGCTGCAGTCCTTTACGGACATATGAAAATCTCTATTCTCTACACTTGAGCGGGATTTGCATCAGCCCACTGACCCATCGGGTATCATTGGCACACCGAGAGGTGTTCATCTATCGAAAGTTTCCGCAGCATTCGGAGTGCCTAGTATAACTCCTCCTGAAGTGGATTATGTGAGCCCAGTGGACCTACATCATTTAAATAGCGGCTGACACCTTCTTCTTTCGACAAGTTATCCGCCATCATCAGTTACCGCCGCCGTGACTAACATGAAATTTAAATTTATAGTGCTTATCATGTTTATAGAAATAATTAAAGTTTATCTAGCAGGTTGTCATTACTCGCGCCAAAAATTTGTACAAGTAAACTTGTAAACAATAATTGGAAGATTTACATCGAGCAAAGATAAAATGTTAACTGATTTGGATGAAAGAGGTACAGTTTCCACTGGTATTAGCTTTCGAGCTACGGGTGGCATGCAAAGGGAACGTTTGTGCCTGTTAACAAAGGAGGAGCAGAAAAAGAAAATCTTGGAAAAAACGAACAGAGAAGTTAGAGTTCAGAAGTGAATGGTCAAGCAGTTCACCGCATGCTGAATAAGTTAAGGCAATATAGGGTCTTGACAGGACGACACCTAGTCAAGAATTATCTCATTTTATGAATAGATTCACTTTTAAGCAGCTAAATACATTTGGAAAAGGAAAAATTTGTTTACAAGATTTTAAATAATCTAGATGGAACTAATATTAGTAGAGTAATGAATAAGATAATTAAGATTAAGAAAAGAAAATACTATGACGACCAATTAAGAAGTATCGATGTACGTCTAGTGAGCAACAACACAAGACAAATATACATAGTAGTGAAAAGCTTGAAGCCAAATTATCAACCCAAGACAACACTCTGCCGTGATGACATCGGCAACATCATCACTGATAAAAACAGGATTAAGGAAAGATGGGTACCATATTTCAAGGACCTCCTGAATTTTCCGCATAGCTCCAGAACATTAGAGCCTATATATTTTGCCGGAGAGTTTCCATTGGCCCCACCAACTCTGGATGGAGTTTGTGACACCATCAAAGCCCAAAAGAATAATAAAGCGCCGGGCATCGATGAGATTCCAGTGGAGCTCATTAAATATGCTGGCAGCAGTATTCAGAAAGCCATCCACAATGTCAACCAGAATATTTGGCAACAAGAACAAATGCCGAACGAGTGGAGCCAATCAATTATATTCCCTATCCACAAAAAAGGTGACAAGCTACAGTTTGAAAACTATAGAGGTGTACGAAATATTTTCAAAGATCTTAGAAAATAAGATCAGATCATACGCCAACAGTATTATTGGGGAGTATCAAGGTGGCTTTAGATAAGGTAGATCGACAATAGACCAATTGTTTACAATCAAGCAGGTATTTGAGAAATACTGGGAGTTCAACATAGAGGTACACTAGATTTTCGTTGACTTTAAGCAAACATACGACAGTATAACGTACGTTGCTATTGGTATTCCAGCCAAATTAGTCCGTCTTACCAAAATGACAATAACGTAGACAACCTCCCAAGTCCGCATCAATAACCAACTCGCCGATGCCTTTGACACAAATATCGGACTAAAGCAGGGAGATGGGCTGGCCCATTGCTATGCAATTTCGCTCTGGAATACGTCCTCAGAACGCTACCTGTCGATAAAAGAGGTACGCTGTTATACAAGTCAAGCCAAGTGGTAGCCTATGCGGGTGACATCAACATTCTGTCACGGTCGCTAACAATCGCCAATGAACTTTTTCCGAAACTCAACACCGAAGCAAAACCAGTAGGGCTACAAATCAACGAAAATAAAACAAAGCTCATTAGGTGGTCGAGGAAAAATACAGCGAATACTGTATTGAATTTGTGTATTTAGGCGCAAAAATAACGAGAACTGGTAATGAATGACACGAAATACGCCGAAGAATACAGCTCGCAAATAAAATATTTTATTGAGTTTTGACGATTTTGAAGACCAGCTTCATACACAGGAAAACAGTATACAAATCTGTGAAAGTCCTGTGCTATGCTATACGTGTGAAAGATGCACCCCAACCCAAGTATCTGTAAACATATTAAACGCCTTCGAAAGACGGGCTCGGAAGCGAATAATTGGACCGAAACTAGACGGGAACTAAGGCCAAATTCGATATGATCATGAGCTCTATGAAATTTTTGACAAGCCGGAGGTCTCTACGATTGTAAAACTACGGGAGCTGCAATCGTTTGGTCACGTGAATCGTATGGGCGAACAACGGACACCCAAAACGGTATTCGGTGAGAGAACTGAAGGGCGGAGAACAGTGGGGAAACCGAGGAAACGCTAGTCTGACTCGGTCGATGAAGAGTTCATCACTGCACGGATTTAGAAATTGGAGGACGCGGTCAATGGACCAAGACAGTTGGAGGTGCTATTCGTCGGAAACGAACGCCTGAGAAAGGCTGTAGTGCTACGGAGGAGAAGAAGAATTCGTTATTCGGCTAGCTATATTGTTCACGTGACATCACAATAACGTGTGAAAGGTTGATAATTTTCTAATGTGATAAAAATTTAAAATGATGTCTTCTTGAAACACTGCACTTTTCAAAATAATCACAGACATAATCTGTATGGTATAATCGTTAATTTAATTGTATTTCAAATGCTTGGAAAGTACAATATATGTTGTATCTTATTTTGTCCCAAAAAATGATTAGAAGAATATTTCGTTATCGTTACTATGAAATGAATTATTAAAATATGGAATATTAAAAACTATCAAAAGCATAACTAAGTGCCGCAATTTCAATTGAATTTTTCCCTTGAATTTTATCAAGTGACTATTGAAATTGGGGCCATATACTATCCAGAACAAATTAGACCAAATAAATTGTTTATTCATTGATTTCCAATATCTTAATATAAGCACTTCTCGCAACTGGGCACATTCACATACAGATTTGATTCGTGAATTACTAAGGAAATGATTTTCTCAAATTAAGATTATCAGCTATTTTAGGTACATACGGTGCCAGCTGTCTACAACTGAAATTAATTTTGGCACCAGTTCAAATGAGATTTGTTTCCGTGGCAAATTTTAACATTATAGAGAATGGAGTTGTGATTGATAGAATTTAGTTTTTTTAGGATCATTTTGATATATTAAGGTGTTGATCGTTTCTATTCTGCTATCAAAGTAAATTTTTAAGCTTTTGGTTCCATACAATTTTTTTCAAATACTATTTTAAATTTGTAATTGACTGCTTTATCATAAAATACTGTATCAGAAGGGTTTTGTAACTCAATCCATGAAATGCACACACCTGTTACGTAATTATTGTACACACTCGAAAACCGATATGTGTGGTAAATTACGGGTTAACGGAAATAAACTTTTACTCCAATTTAACCGGCCGCCATTTTATTACATTATTCTTCCGCTTGTTTTGCTTGCCTCGTTATGGATATTGTAATTTTAAGATGCTAAAAGATCTCACCAATACCTTTTATTTGATACCCTACTCGACTGTCTTTGGTGAAAAAAATTGTAAGGGGTAACATCCTTATACGAGAGGACCGCAATTCTTAAAATCCTGTGCAAACTTTTTCGATCATAATATGTTCATTAACCAACAACTTTTGAGCTCTTCACATAGTTTTATGACTCCAGCTTCTCTATGTAGTGATTAGAGTCTTGATCCTGTCAGCCGAAGGCCCCTGGTTTAATCGCGTTGTTGACAACCAGATTTGTTTCAAGCGATTCTTCGGACGGACTATAGACTTGCTCAGTTATGATAGCTACTGGTTTAAAATCGGAACGTAGCGCAGCTGAGTGAATGGGTATACGACCATAGCGTGATACTGACCATATCACCTTCTCCAGTGCGAGACGTACGATCAAGATACTAAGATACTTTAACTATCGTTACACAAACGCCTGAAAAAGCAGTGGTGCAAAAAAAAACAAAAAACGAATCAACTGCACTAAGTACTTAAATAAAGGGTTTTCCTATAAGAGGTGTTATATCGAATAGCCCGCTATTTCGGTAGTTGGCCCTTTTGAAGCTGTCATTTTTTGACATTTGACAAGTAGAAACTACGATACAAGCTTCAACAACGCATTGAAATTATTAAAATTCACTATAAAAATGGTGAAAATTTGGCAGAGACGGTTCGTAAATCTCTAACATTTTTGGGTCGTCGTGAAGCACTTTTTCGGACCGCAATACAGAAATTGGTGGAAAAACTCAAGCTGTTGGGACAACTTAGTGATGTGAAGAATAAAACCCGTGTACGTCAATCAAGAACAGCCGAGAATATTGCTGCTGTAGCCAAAAGTGTTGAAGAAAACCCAGGTTTGTCCATTCCTCGTCGTTCTTTGAAATTAGGCATTCCACAAACGTCATTACACCGTATTTTGCTTTAAGACTAGGGTCTTAAGGCTTATAAAGTTCAGTTAACACAAGAACTCAAGCCGGCCGATCATCAACAACGTCGTGTCTTTGCTGATTGGGTCCTTGAAATGCATGAAAATGATCCGGAGTCCCACCGAAAAATCATCGAGTGATGAGGCCCATTTCCACCTCGTTGGCTTCGTCAACAAGCAAAATTGTCGCTTCTGCGGCTCGTAAAACCCAAGAGTTATTGTTGAAAAGCCTCTATATCCTCAACATGTGACTGTTTGGTGCGGTTTATGGTTCGGCGGAGTCACTGGACCTTACTTTTTCGAAAATGAGGCTGGAGCAACAGTTACGGTGAATGGATTGCGCTATCGAGAGATGATTAATGATTTTTTATGGCCGGAATTGGATGGTTTTGATCTGGACAAAGTTTACTTTCAACAAGACGGCGCTAGGTGCCACAAAAGCAGCGAAACGGGAAAAGTTTGCGGACCGTGTTATCTCTCGAAGAGGTAATCACAATTGGCCAAAGAGATCTTGTGATTTAACACCTTGCGACTTCTTCCTTTGGGGCTACTTGAAAGAGAAGGTCTACGCCAATAGCCCAGCCTCGATTTAAGACCTCAAAGATGAAATTCGTGAGGCTATCGAGGACATAGAGCAGCCACTTTGCGATTTGGTTATGGAAAATTTCATGAAAAGGATATGGTCCTGTAAGCGTAGTCGTGGTGGTCAATTGCCTGATGTTATTTTCCACTATTAACGGCATATCTTATTCTACATAATGAAATAAACATCCGACCATTTATATTGAAAAATGGCATTTTTCTTTTAATATCAAAATAACACCTCTTATTGTACAATTTATTTGACAAAGATATGAGCTGTCATACAAATTTCAAATCCTTGTTGATGACATGCTAAGCAAGTCGAATTAGCAGGAATGTACAGTCAGTGCTCTTCCTGGCGATCAAATTCCTCCGTTAAACCCTCGACACTTCATTGAGTCTGCTCTGTGAGAAGGATCAGCTTACCTGTATATTTCTAATGCAGTTGTAGCACTTCTCGTGTGTACTTTTGCAGTTCTTTCGTTCGTGCTTTACTCCACATTCGACATAAATTTGTTCCCGTTTACATTTTGATGCATTTTAGTTATACTTTTGGCACTTGAGCATAGTTATAGTCTTCATTCACAAATTATGACCCATAATCATTGTTGACTTATCTGGTTACTAGTCTTTTGTAAATTCTTACATTTACCTGAATGATGTGCAACCACTTTCCATTTTCTCTCCTCTATGTTGGGATTTAATGATTAATTTCATTCCTTAGCTCCTCATTTGTAAATTGATTTTCTAAACCATTGATGACGAGTCTCGGATGACACAATCTATTTTAATAATTGAATTAGAATGAACTTGGACAAGGTCCAGGCTATTTTTACAATTAATTGAAATACCAAGAATTTTCTCAGTACATGCATACTTTCTTTTTTTGTGGTTGGGAGGTGGATGCTATTTACGCACTGAGTGTGGGACCCCATGCTCGCGATCGACTAGACTACCCCCTAAACACCTCTACTATCAACCCAGCCTAGAACCGTTTGACACACTACTTCGGGGCAGGTCTCGTTTTGCTGCGCCGAGAGTTGCCTCCAAGTGGGGGATCTCTCCTCTGGCGGGAGGGAGGAAGAGAAATTGCCGGATATGCGATCCCCTAGCTCCGACGACCCCAGCTGCTGTGAGCCCGTTGTAGCTTTTAGGACTGTCCGAACATAATGTGTCACATGGTTCTATTTGTCAACCGATCCAAACATCACTGCGACTATATTACCCGGGTGAGCTCTCCCGATTTCCTATAGAGGTTCCGTTGCAGCCTGTTTTTTGCATGCGAATTGTCCGCGGAACCGTGATTTATCAATCTTGTGCAGGTAAAACTGAAAACACCAGTCCCTGCTTAAAAGCTGGGTCAGATAAAAGTCAATCTCACCAGGCCTGCGATTTTGCCACTATCTCAGATCTGGTATGACCTGCGTAGTCCACCTTCGCTTTGTGCAATTCACGCAAGACTGATGCCAATCGTCGAGTGAGCGCTGTCTCTCCTCCCGGGCAACCGTCTCTCTCGCGTCCTATCTTCGACGCAGGTAAATAGCGCGGCGCTCTCTAGCAAGGAGGGCGACAGGTATCACGCCTGCAATAACTCTCACCAGAGATTGTCGGGTATGAAGATGCTGTCCTCAGTGCTCCTCTTCCCTATACCTCTGACAAATTTTTTCGGTACACCTCCTTACTGAGAGCATCGCCCTACAGTAGAACTGATTCTGCTTCCTACAGTAGCACTGATCCCACGGCACTCATCAAGAGGCGTTTTCTGGACGGGTAGGGTCCCCTACATTGGCAATAAATCGACCCAGAACAGATCGGTCCAAAGCAGCCTTTTCTGCCATTGCCCTGATTCGCTCAGAAAAACTCATCTTCGAGTCGTTCAGTAGCCCCAGCTACTTACGTCTCCAATACTGATCATCCTTATTCTAGGGATTCTCTTTTTTGTCAAAATGACCACTTTGGTCTCCTTTAATGCTACATTGAACCCACGAGCAGTCATCCAGCCTTCCAACCGGCGCATTGGCATTCTTATGTTAGGTTGAACCGTTGAACAGTGCGTTAAGCGACTAACGCCACAACCTCATCCGCATAGCCGATCAAGCGCGACTCACTTAGCATCTCCAGTCTCAGTAGCCCATTTTAAGATACATTCCATAGGTCTGGACCAAGGATGGATCCCTGAGCAACACCCGATGTAACTACCATCTTTTGTTGATCCTATGGCGTGTCACAAAGTAGTCTTCGGTTTTTCAGGTAGTCCCTTAGAAGCCACATCAGATATTCTAGAGCTTGAAAAGGGGTTTCCAGCTTATCTAGAACATCCACCCATCTAGCGGAGTTGAAGGCGTTCCTAACATCGAGTGACACTAAAAGTACGATCTGTCACTTGGTGCGTCTATGCCTCTGCCTTTTGGACAACCCCCACCACCTTTGCAATCGCATTAATGGTGAAGCGATCTGTTCTAAAGCCGTATTGTCGAGGAGATAGGATCCAGCACTACGAAGTGGGTCAGTGAATCTTCCTTTGATGAGTTTCTCTAGCACTTCCCCAGCCGTGTCTAACATGCATAACGGGCGGTATGCAGACGGCGATCCAGGATTTCCTTTCCCCTTGCTGATCAACACGAGCCTCGCCGCCATCCGTCGTACCGGGAAAACCCCGTCCCCAAGGCAGGCGTTAAATTTGTTGCGCAGCAAGGCAGGACAATGGTGATAAACAAGTTGCAGCACCCCAGCTAGACGTGGACCCTTCCTTGATTTCAATGATAGGACTGCCTCTTCTAGTTCCGGCTGTATGAAGAGTGGACACTCGATTGCTGTTACAGCGTGGACAGCGTCAACACCGACCGGATGGGCGGGGAAGCCTGCGCGTACTTTCTGGTCAATTTTTTCCGCTTCATGTATGCAAAGCATCCGCAGGGCAGCAAGGTCCCACATAACTAGCTTGTATCCAAGGACCCACGGATCCTTGTTCAAATTGCCATATAGATCTCGCCAGTAGCGAGCCTTGTTGTTATTATTCAATTCACGATGGCAGTTTCAGGCCGATCTGTGTGCTGCTACTCGATTGTATGCCTCGGGACGGTTCCGTACCCTTTGAGCGTACGCCGCAGCCTTGACACACCCTTCGCTTTTCAGCGATTTCAAATCGACTCCCAGTACATAAGGGGCTTGCCGTCTCGGGGTTTTCGACGGGGCATAAAAGCGGTTTCGGTCAAGCCAATGATGGCCATGCGTTGTCTTCTATGGTTTTCAGGTATCAGCCTCGCTTTGATCCTGACCACGCTAAGAAGCTCCCTTTTGATGATGGCCTCTTCTACCTCGGCTAGGTCCATGCAATGTCTCATATTTCGATCGTTGCCATCGGCTTGGGCGAAGCTACAGTTGCGCTTCTGCCGAGGACTTTCTTTACTGCATCGCAGAATGCTTCGTTATTGTCGGCCTCTGCTCAGAATTTGACTAGCAATTGGCCCGAACGGGTTCATCGTACTGCCTTAATAGCAGTTTTGGTGTCTTTGGGCCTTACATTTTCCCTGCTATCCCATAACGATTCCGCGTAGGATCGGCCATCTTGGTGTTTTACGAGCAGTGCATGCTGTCGGGGTCTTCGTCGTGGTTTCTTTCTCTTCTGTTGTGCGTCAGGTCTTTTTTTGCTAGGCGTTCATGCGAACATTATATTCTGGCACTTTTTCAAAGAGTTTCGTTCCTTTTTTCAGCACTGTCTGGAGCCCCTGCTCTAGCATTCTACGCCCATCAAGCGCCTCTTCCTTCCTTCTTTCATCCTGATCTTCTTTGATTGGCCTAGATACCATACTGTTATTTATGTTTGATGGTGGAGCTATCTGCGCGTACTTTTTAGGCTATGTTTTCTGGCCCTCTTCGGTCTTTAACCAGCTCCTCCGATAATGCCCTATGCGGTCTTCTAATTCAAGGAACCCATTCTTTACACCTTTGCTGATTTTTGGCGAGTTGCATGCTGATGTTATTCTTTTTAGAATATCTACTGTATTTCGGATTAGCCTTTCTTCTTAATGTCGCTGGATGGCAATTGTACTTTGTGACCTCCTATCTTAGGAGAGGTTATCGTCTTCCGTTTTCGAGTATAGTACTTCAGCCACATTTTTAATGGTGGCAGTGAAACCATACAACGGCGCTTCGTTTGTCTGGTCACTCCTTTTTTTCTGTCGTGATCTCTTTGTGGACCCACGTACATAATAGAATGAAGTATAACTCCCAAATGTCTAGTATTGATATATTCTTCCTATTATATCCCATTTCTTAAATCCACAAGGCTTGGCATTAAAGATCTTGGAATCATTTGGTTAGAAATCATACGACTGACAGAATCAACAAACCGACAAATAAAACTGATACCCTACGCTTCTATGGAAGTCGATTAATAAAGTAATTAGTTGCACTTTCTGCCAGCTGAACAAAAGTGATTTTTGGGTTCCCTGCTATATGAGAAATATGAGTGAATTACAAAGAAATGTAAGTTGGCTAAATAGCAAATACGTATAAGATAAAATGCTTAAATTATCGAACACATTTGAATATAACCCCAACATCATATTTTTTGAAAATAAGAAATAAACACCGGATTCAATTCTGTAAGTACTATGTATTATAAGAATTAATGGATAATATAATTAAATGGCGGCAGTGGTGTTCACGGTCTGATCGATTTGTCCGAACTATACTTTTAGACTGCTTCGTATAAAATGAATTTATTGTGAAGAGAAAAGTTAATGAGAGAGCGAAATAGCAAACAGTTATAATACAAGAGAAAAATAGGCAAAATAGTTTCAACACCCTCCCGCCACCGAATTCGTAGAATAAAAATTTAAGAAATTTCGAACGGATACAAGTGCTGCATAGATCGCCTGGGGATTGTGCCATTATGCAGTCTAACAGCACAAGACCTTATTCGAAGATCTCGTCCAGGAAATGTTTCTTGTACAACAGCTAACTTCCAGAAAAGATGAGGAGTAGCAGGATTATGAACAATTACGACATCGCCTACTTTTAATTCACGTGAGCATTGTTTCGGAGTATGGTGCGCTGATCTAAACGATTGTACGTATTCGGTTCGGAAGCGTTTGAAGAATAATTTCCGCATCGAAGCCTTGACTGCCACTTAGCCTGTTGATCGGCTCCTCGTAAAGATGATGGAGATAAACTTGAACGAAAGGATCCGATTATAAAATGAACCGGTGATAGAGCCGATAGATTCTGAAGATCGTCACCTACATACGTCAAAGGACGAGCGTTGATAACAAATTCTGCTTCTATGGTGTAAGTATTTAGCTGATCAAACGTTAGCGTAGTTCGTTGAATCGAAACTCTAAGGATTTCCTTGACGCATTTTACTAATCGCTCATAAAAGCCGCCCTACCAGGCAACTCTTTCAACAATAAACTTCCATGAAATGTGCTCATTGGTCAAAAAGTTTCGTAAGCTTTCGGATTGTATGATAATTTCTTTCTCCTTGAATTCCTTCGCAGATCGCTTGAAGGTTTTGGCGTTATCAGAAATGATAATACGATGTACGCCGCGTCTACCAAAAAAATCGTCTAAGGGCCAAAATGCACGATTCCGTTGTGAGGTCGAGCACCTGTTCTAAATGAACTGCCTGAATTACTGCACATGTTGCGAAAAGAATATATACTTTTCGATTCTTTTGTTCATTTAATCCTAATCGAACGTATAAGGGACCAGCAAAATCGATCCTCACTGTTTCGAAGGGAAGTGTTGCAAGTAATCGCTCCTGGGTATTAGCGCAAAGGGCGGGTCCGCTGGTTTTCCTTTGAGCCGTCTGCAAACGACACATCGATTTAACATAAATTTCACCGCTTGACGAGCACTGATGATCCAAAATCGTTTTCGAAGAAAGACTAGAGTAACATTTGTTCCTCCATATAGTGCCTTTTCGTGCGCGTACATTATAAGCAAATTTGTTAAATGTGACCTTTTAGGCATTAAAACCGGATAAATTTCGTGAAAATTGAACCCTGATTCTCGAAGTCGGCTTCCAGCTCTTAAAACCCCATCCCTGTCGATAAAGGGGTTTAGCGATAATATTCGAGAACTTTTAGGGCAGGTTTGATTGCTAGACAATGCAGTCACGTCCCTCTTATATGCGTTAAACTGGCTAAGTTTCAACCAGTAGATTTCCGCTCGTCGAACTTCGGCAGCAGTTAAATATTTGGTGGGTAGAGGAATTAAACGAAGACGATCAATAAAACGATACATGTAAGCAGTTTATCGTAATAACCTTCGATGACTGCTAAATCCTCTACAAGTAGCAAACTTTCTTTATCAGGAATTTCGTTTCCTACCGCTGACAGAAAACAACAATTAAAAGGCTCTACGTCCAACATGTCGTCTCCACCCGGTGGTCAATCTTATTCGTTTAACAGCCAACTGGGTCCATTAAACCAATTCGTTGCCTTAAGGACTGCAGTAACGTTGATTCCTCGAGTTAGAAAGTCTGCTAGATTGACAGATCCTGGATTGTGCCGCCAATTGTTTACTTCCGTTGTTCGCTTTGTTTCTCGCACACGATTGTTAATGAAAACGTCGCCTTGAGGTTTTCCATTTCGAATCCCGTGCAAAGCTATCATGGAATCTGTGGAGAGATACTCCGCCTCGAACTTTATTTGAATATTACCCTTCAAATAGTTTAACAGTTTAGCCGATTCTGAAGCACCAGTAAGTGCAAGCCTCGGAAGAGCAATAGCCGTGGAGTTTCTACTTCTGAGAGGAGAAATTCGATTTTTGGCACATAGAAAAGAGACGAAAGTGTGCCCATCAGGATATACGAGTACGCACATACGCACTTGCGTCTGCGAAGATATGTAGTTGTCGTCTCACTGGTGACTCAGAGTCGAAGATATAGCGTTGAATTGATAGCTCTTGTAATAGGTGGAGATCGGTAGTGTGCTTACACCATTCGTTCTGCAATCAAGGAGAAAGATGTTGATCCCATGGTAACTTCAATCGCCAAGTCTCTTGAAAGATGATTTTCATTTTTAACACAAAGGGCGATAACAATCGCATGGGGTCGTAGATAGTTGCAAGTACTTGTAATACCTCTCGTTTAGTGACGTTGATCGTTAGTTAACTGCAGGTCTTCTCCAAATCGACCGCTAATTCATCCGTTTCCAAATACCACAAAAGGCCTAGTACCTTTTGTTTAGCGTTAACTTCAGGCTGTAAATTAAAGATTTCGTTCAATCGCCTGTCATTCGATCGTCATTTACGAATTTTCGCATGTTTCATAAAATAAGCGCATGGCATCCTCAAATTCTGTCAAACTGTCTATTAAGTCATCCATATAAAAGGCAGAAGAATGTGTCGCACAAAAATTTAAAAATTTATGGACTCTACACTTCTTCAACGTGGCACAAAGAGCAAACGGGCTGCACTTAACGCCAAAGGTCACCCGCATCAGCTCCAAGATAATAATTTTTTCCAAACAGCCTAACGTTTCGAACCACAAAAACCGTGAACTGAACGGTCTTCAGGGGCATGGTTAACCTGCCAGAAAGCCTATTCAATGTTTGGAATGATCGCATAATTTTCAACTCGGAAGTTCAGCTGCATAGTTAAAATTTCAAGCAGTAAGTTCGGCCCTGACCATAGTAAATCATTCAGTGAAGTATTATCGCCCATTATAGACGAAGCATCAAACACCATACGCGTTTTAGTCGTTTCTTTATCCTCGCGATATACTGGTCGATGAGGCATGAAATAGGAGCGAGATTCGAAATCGAGAAATAGGAGCGAGAGTCGTTATTTTCATCGCAGCGTCGTGCAATGCATGTAGAGACTAATGCCTGTATAATACCGTGGTATTCTTCTAAGCTCTCTTTCGGTTGACGACTAAAGCGATCCATTAGCTTTGTCAAACCTGCCAAGGCTCCCTGACGATTATCTTTCAGAACACAATCCTTATTTAACCATAATAAAGGGGCTTCATACCGAGTTTCCCCCTTTTGCAAATATGTTCATCGATCAGGCTGTCAAAATCGGTATGCATCTTCGTTTTACCAGAAAGAATATAATCCAGCTTTCAAAGGTTTTCGATTTGATCCGTCACATCTTGTAGATTGAGTGAGAGATTTGTAAGGGCTTCACAGGGAGCACCTGGATCAAAATTTGCCATTATTGGACCTTATAAGGTCCACCCGAATAAGGTGTTAATAGCGACCAATTTTTCGTTTATCCGTTTAAATTCATCGGTTAAGACGGGCCAATAAATATCGGCCCCTAGTAACATTCCGATGCTACCAAAAAGTTTCGCAGCGATCGAGTCATCATCCGCTAACACGAGATCTTTCAAGATTTCCGAATCAATACTAGCAGTGTCAATAAAAACATCAGGTCAAATGTCCGGTACCGCTACCACGAGAACGTCAATGAACCGTTCGTCATGTAAACTACGTAATGTTACTTTGACCCGATTAAATTTTCTCGCTTGGAAATGTTTTGCACCTCCGAATGAGAAAATTTTCAACTTTACCGTATTGTTTGTATTCAGGCTCAGGTCTCCAACGACTCTCTCTTTTATATAAGTTTGTTGCGACTTTTCTGTTTTTGCACTAATGCGTTATACGCGGAGTCGCACATTGAAGTTTCGTGGTTATTGTTACACGAAATGCACTTTAATCGCTTGTTATGACAGCTCTTCGCGTTGTGACCTCGCCTAGTACATTTAAAGCAACAACCAGAATACTTTGGACTAACCGTGTTCGTTGCTGGGCGAATTCTGGAGCTGCTTGCGCTTAAAAAGACGTTCTCCAAAGAATTCATTTCTCTTTTTAGAAATAATAAGATCTCTCTTAATTTGTCACAATGCACATAACGTAAGGAACAAGCTTTACTGTTAACGGCGGAGCTACTATTATCATTGTCTAGTTCATGATCGTCACTTATGTTATCGGGATGTTCTCGATTGCGAAGATTCCGTCGGTGGAACTCTAACAAGCTCACGAGGGAGAGATTTCAGAATTAAGCTCTTTAACATTATAGAGTATTGAGATAAAGGGACGTTTAAAGCTGTTAACGTAGCGTAGGTTCGTTAGGTTGCTACGAAAATGTGTGTGGAAGACACATAAATTGTTGCATAGTATGGTCGATCAGTCGAGAGGGATAACCATATTGCTCCAATAATAAAGAGACTGCCGAATTGTAGTTAGCGTTGGTAGGTCTGAAGCCGACAATAGATTCTGCAGTCTTTCCACTTAAATGGTTCGCAAGATAATTAAATTTGTCGGCGCCATTTATATCTGATCGATCATGAACAGCTGTCCGGAAGCATTCCCAAAAGGGAAGCCCGTCGCGAAGTTCGCCACTGAAAACCTTTAGGATTAATTTAGGAAGCTTCGCGAGATTTACAGCGCGTTTCGGCATAACGGAGGTCCGAAGGTGACCCGTCATCGACGACTAAAGTTCGCGAACACGCGTAAGCCGCAGTTTTAGTCGAGATAATATGCCGGCTGCTTTGTTTTCGTACTCGACTATGGACTCGTATTCCTTTTGCGCCACTTCAGGTTTTATTAAAGGCTTTAACTCGCTGTTTAAGAGTTTGAGATTATCACTCGCGACTGTTATCTGTTCGATATAGGAAACTAATTCCTCTTCGATCTCACTAAAAGCCTCATGGTCTTCACGTTTTGAGTCCGGATTCGATAAAAATTCACTAGCAACCTTTGATATCTACGTTAATTGGCCGCGATATGCCGCCCGCTCCGATCTATCCACTTTTTCTTCGTAAAGGTCCCGGGTTTCGGCACCAGTTTTGAAAATGAGAAATAAAGACCGGATTCAATTCTGTAAATACTATGTGTTATAAGAGTAAATGGATAATATAAGTAAATGGCGGAGGTGGTGTTTACGGTTCGATCGATCTGTCCGAACTCTACTTTTAGACTGCTTCGTATAAAATAAATTTATTGTGAAGAGAAGAGATAATGAGAGAGCAAAATAGCAAACAGTTATAATACAAGAGAAAAATAAGCAAAATAGTTCCAACAATACTTATTTCCCTAAAATTCGCACAAAGCAGGAAGAATTATAAAGAACAAGACATTCACTATGTAAATAAGCCCATGCACTAAGAAAGGCCGAAGAATTTTTTCTTATCTTGAACTTTCCAGACACAATCACGTTCGATATTTTCACTAGATTTATTCCTTATAGCTACTATAGTTTTTGATTGAAAATTGCTGTTAAATAAAAAAGAGCAACAGCAGCTGTTCCCCTAAAGGTCGCATTTTTTGGTCAGTTTTTCAATTCGCAGTTCGTTTGTAAAGGGGTTTCCAATAAGAGGTGTTATTTTGAATAGCCCACTATTTTGGTAGATGTCACTTTTGAAGCTGTTATTTTTTGACATCTGACAACTAGAAACTACGCCATTAATAAAAATATACGGTTCAACAACGCATTGAAATTATTAAAATTCACTATAAAAATGGTGAAAATTTGGCAGAGACGGTTCGTAAAACTCCAACATTTTTGGGTCGTCGTGAAGCACCTTGTCGGACCGCAATACAGAAATTGGTGGAAAAATTCGAGCTGTTGGAATAACGTGATGTGAAGAATAAAACCCGTGTACGTCACTCAAGAACAGCCGAGAATATTGCTGCTGTAGCCGAAAGTGTTGAAGAAAATCCAGGTTTGTCCATTCCTCGTCGTTCTTTGGAATTAGGCATTCTACAAACGTCATTATAACGTATTTTGCATAAAGACTAGGGTCTTAAGGCTTATAAAGTTCAGTTTACACAAGGACTCAAGCCCGCCGATCATCAACAACGTCGTGTCTTTGCTGGTTGGATCCTTGAAATGCATGAAAATGATCCAGAATTCCATCTTGAGTGATGAGGCCCATTTCCACCTCGGTGGCTTCGTCAACAAGCAAAATTGTCGCGTCTGGGGCACGGAAAACCCAAGAGTTATTGTTGAAAAGCCTCTATATCCTCAACGTGTGACTGTTTGGTGCGGTTTATGGTCCGGCGGAGTCATTGGACCTTACTTTTTCGAAAATGAGGCTGGAGCAACAGTAACGGTGAATGTATTGCGCTATCGAGAGATGATTAATTATTTTTTATGGCCGGGATTAGATGGTATTGATCTGGATAACGTTTACTTTCAACAAGACGGCGCTACGTGTCACACAAGCAACGAAACTATTGATCTTTTACGGGAAAAGTTTCCGGACTGTGTTATCTGTTGGAGAGGTGATCACAATTGGCCACCTTCTTTCTTTGGGGCCACGTGAAAAAGAAGGTCTACGCCAACAGCCCAGCGTCGATTCAAGACCTCAAAGATGGAATTCGTGAGGCTATCGAGGACATAGGGCACCCAATTTGCGATTTGGTTATGAACAATTTCATGAAAAGAATATGGCCCTGTAAGCGTGGTCGTGGTGGTCATTTGCCTGATGTTATATTTTCCACTATTAACGGCATACCTTCCTCTTTATAATGAAATAAACATTCGATCATTTATATTAAAAAATGGCATTTTTCTTTTAATCTCAAAATAACACCTGTTATTGGAAAGCCCTGTATGTTGAAGTAATTTTCTTTTGCATTTGGTACTTTTTTTTTAAAAACAAAACAAATCTTATTAATTATTAAAAATTTGCATTGTAATATTAACAATTCGTATTACATATATTAAATGGCGACCAAATTTTATTACAGGTTGTAGGGTAGCATAGGTTGCTGGTTGCCAACGAAGCAATTGAGTTTTGTGAAGTCTTCATTGAATTCAACATTCACAACTTTACTACAAACTTTTTTTCATGTTTTGAAGACATACATTCAAATCAGGATGGATATGAAGCCAGATGAAATAATGCTTCCGTAATTCATAATCAGCATGCCAAACATAAAAGATTCGATTGGAATTTGCGAAAGATTAATCTATGAAAGGGTTAGTAACATACTATTGAAGGCTTTCTGTTCTCACAAGAATCAAAATCCATTGTTAATAATATAGACATGAGTACGTATATCATCTTTAGTTGAAAAAGGCATTAGCAAGTCACGAATTTTGATCGCCTTATCATGGTCAAATTGATAGTGCCGCAAAGGAAAAAGGATATGGCTAAGCCGTTGGCCAATGCAGCCTGGTCCATATCTTTTACGAAACAGGACATTACCATTAACGTTTTTGCGTGAAATAAGCACAAGTTGTTTCTTGCATCGCGGCTTTCATTTAGAGACAATACCACAACTGAATAACCACACTTTTAATCAAATCGACGACTCGAAAGTAGTTTGAAATTAACAAAATATGCTAGGTTTTCGAGAAATCAGGCGCAGTTTTAAAATTTTTTTTGCCAAAACCCGGTTTCGATGCCTCATTACAAAAGCGCAAATCAGAGCGAAGTAAAAACGTAAGGTGAATAACGAGAGACATACAACATTCAAAACATTTAAACAAGGGATAATAAAGCACTCAGAACTTATGGGAACCCGGAGACATTTAACCATGACATAATAGAGACGAGCATAGTATCAACACCTCTTTAAATTTTCTCATATATATTGTAACCTTAACCAAACTTGCAAATATTTAACGATAACTCGTAAATAGATCTCTTTCAATGCCTCAATCAAATTACAGAATACTTCAATTACCAATAAAGCGTACACAACTTGAACTTGACATTTTTACATGGAGAATGAAATAAACTGGAAATGAACCGCTGGGGTTCGTTGTTGTACAGTATGTGAGACATTTCTTTCAACAATAAATCAATAAATGCTAAATCAAGCATATTAATCCAAATGCATCTGGTGCATAATTTAAACATAGCAAAGAGAGAATCTATAAATCTACTTACCAGCTTATTTCATCGACAGTTACAGGTTGCGTTCGGAATCGATTTTTATACATATCTCTCTTAATGTTTGACGTTCGTCCATGCTTGGGGACAGCACCACTGCTACCATCAATTATGAAACGCTCCATATTTTTAACCCTTTCTGCTACCGAGACAATTGGCTTCTCGGTTGCGACAACGCCAGATGATGTTCCCGGCGTTGGTTCCCAATGGTCCTCAGGATGTTCTAAACTTCGACTGCGATGCAAAACGATATTTGGCTCAATGCTATCTACCAGACTGCGACGCTTAGCCGGTGAATCAATTTTTAAAATTGGTCGAACCAATTCATCAGTATCTGATTCTTCTCGACTACTCTTACGTGAAGTTTTAAGTATGGGCCGAATTTCTTCCATATCTGCTGAATGTTTCTTTTTAAGTATCGGTTTCGGAACGCTGGGCATCACCTCGACCACGTCAGTTTTTAAAATTGGCTTAATATCGTAGTCGGAATCAGTCGTCACGCTATCCTTACATAATTCAGCGGCAGCCAGAATAACAGCTTGCGAAATTGAAACGTGTTTTGGCTGACTATCGGACGGTGTTGAAGTAGAATCCTTCTTCTTAAGTATGCCATGGTGTGGTTCTGCAGAAGGGCACCCATCGCTTTTGCTTTCATAGCTACGTTGCTTTAAAATGCCGTGATGGATTTCTTCAAGACTGTTCCTTCGAGGAGTTCTCACCAGGATGCTTTTCTCATCGGGCGAATGACTTCGACTGTAGCGACTTTCATCTAGACTAGATCGTTTCTTTAGGATTCCTTGCCGTTTTGAGCTACGGGTTGGCGTATCCATGACGCTTGACGAAAAGGTTACGGGCGAAGCATTGCTGGATGCCGAACTTGATTCTGGATGATCTTTCTTCTTTAGTATCGAAACAATATGACTTGGACCAGCTTGATCTTCAGAGCTCTTGCGACGAAAGACTGGGGATATTTTCAGTGTACCTAAAGCGCTTTGCGTCTCCTGACTTGCTTCACGGTCGTGGCTTCGAGTTGTCAACGTTTTACGTGGGGATGACTGGTGGTCACGAAGCAAGGCAGCGTCGTCTGGAGGTATTTCATCGAAGCTTATACGATCCTTTTTGGCAAACTTCCTATTTGAATTATTTGGATCGCTATCTACACCGTTTGATACTTGATAGTTGCTCGTAGACGCCACTCCACTAGCTGAAGCTATAGGTTCAGATGGAGCTAAAACAAAACAGACCAAAATATTAGAAGATATTATAATTAATTTGTAAACTGCCATACCTGCACACATACTAGCAGCCGCTCTAGCATTGATTTCACTAAACTGTTCCATCAATCTGTTGATTTCCGCCAAATCACTTTTCGGTCTTTCCCGCGCTGCGTCAACCCTACGCGTGACATCTGATAATTTCTTATTTTTCCTTAAGTAATCTGGTTCCTTATTGACACTACTACGGTTTAATGGCACTGATTCACTCTTGTCCGGAGATTTTCGAGTTACTTTCACGTCCACTTTGATTGCAGCACTAGGACTAGAGTTCGTTTTCGGACTAGCTGTGCTGGCACGTTGACGTTGGTGATCGGATGATCCAGAACGGACCTCCTTACGAGCATTGGCCATGTGAAAGGCAAGATCATTTCGTGGCGACGGTGTTGTTCCCGATGGAGAGGTTGAGTTCTTAACCGGAGAAATAGCATCACGAATAGCAGATGATGTATCATCGGTTGGAATCAATTGGCGAGCCATGCCAAGCTCACGCCTTCGACGGCGACGTAGAGCAGCATCATCTGAAACAGAGATAACAAAATTAGTCATTCAACTTTAAAGAGTATCAATTAGAATCAAATTAAAAAACTTACTAATGACTACTTTCAACGTATAGAGAGAAAATTTGAAGATATAAACCTTTGCTACCATTCTTGTTACGAAAGAACGCGAAAGAAAGGCCAGAACTAGTGGAAGCCTACGAACTTAACAAATCGAATTATGATTTGACATAGTGGCACTAAAAGTGCATACTCGTCTTTATTCTGTCCAGTTGTTACTGCACATTCGCATAATGTCTGTATCTGTGCAAATTGACGATTAATGCGAGCAAAACGACCTTACACTCGTACAAAGCGTTTCCGCACTTTGTTGTGAGAAATCCAAAATGATATAAGAATGCGAATTGCGGTTGAAGAATACGTAAATGAGAATACTATACAAATCATTATATCGAGTTATGTAGTATGTTCAGTAGAAATTATGATAAAATAAAAAATTGTAACCTACAAGGGGTAGAAATTGTTTATAATTAATTTGATAGCAAGTGTATGTAACAGCAATGGCTTGGACAAACGTTTTATAAAAAAAAAAATTGCAAGCGAATGATATTATCATTGGCGCGTGAAATGCCTTTTCCGCGTTTTTTCCGATTATTTTTCCCGGCCTAACCTCAAATAAAATTGTGTATTGCTTTCTATTGCGACAAAATACTTCAAAAGAAAATTTACTTTCATTTATAGAGGGAGGGTTTATATGAACATATTCAGAACATAGATAAGAAGCTTTGCAGCTCAAGTGTAATTGAGTGCAGTGCTTTGTAAGAATATTGGATTTGCATAGTTTTCGATAGTAATATTGAAACAATGGAGTGCACCCTGACTGCATAACAGATCTGGAAATAAATAGTACTAAAGACAGAATAATGTTAATAGTTTAGCAGACAGTCGGGCGACACCTTTGATTTTTAATTATGTTTCAGATTTCATACAGGTAAGGCTGCTTTTATTATACAACCATGTCAACAAATATTTGCGCACATATAACAGTACTAACAGTGAATAAGTTGGCAACTAAAAAACTACTTACTTGCGGGTGACGATTTTGAAAAATTCATATAAAGCAAGCAATTTTACTTAAATCTTGGGATTTCCAAATATTTTCAAGGTTTCAAGCAACTCGTTAAAAATCATTCGCTGGTTCTAAGAACGATATTTTATTGATTGAGAATTTTAAAATTAGCCTCCTCAAAATTTGGAGTTACCCACTTGTTCACTGTTGGTACAAACGGAGAAATATGTTAATTTTACAGCTCTGAAGAGGCATCTACACAAAACCGTGACAATGTTGTCCCAAGGTCACCCGGTGTTGATATGGCAAAATTCTCCAAGAAATAAATTCAATATCGATACGGAGTTGAGAGATATAGTTAAGAAAGCAATATGAGTGGCTGGAGTGACTGACGTTTATGCATGCTCTACAGCTCCTTTTGGGCCATCAATTAACAATAGTTCGAGTATCCTAGTATCTTGATCGAGTGTATCGGCACTTGAGAAAGTGATGTGGTCAGTATCACGATTTGGCCGTTGATCCGTTCACCCAGTTGCGATACGTTCTGATTTAAAACCAGTGCGTATGATAACTGAATGGGCTTATAACCCGTCCGAAGAATCATAATCATCTATGGCGCGATATTCCAAGCCAGGCCTTAGCCTCCAAGATTAGTCTCCTTCAACCATAAGAACCTGTGACCACGTCCACTAGCTGATCACTCCCGGAAAGAAACTGCTGTTCGCTTCTATCATGTCTTCCCATCAAATACTCGATCTTCTCACTGGACGTCTACATTGTGCCCTTTAATTTTTTTTGGGTAACCGGTTCTCTTCTACTCTTTCTATATGGCCTGGCTATTGCAATTTGCGTGATTTTACGCCAGCGGATGCAGGTCCGAAGAATCACTCTCATCGTTTCCAACTGCATCCAAACCAGGAATCTCAGTGTACACAGCGAATACCTTAACCACTAAGCCACGCGAAGATTATATTTCTGTATAAATTACATAGAACTCTGCCGAAGAAGATCCCAAGCCCAGTTTAGAAAGGAGGAGGGATCCTTGTTTCCCCAACCCACAGCTTCCGTGATTCCTCATCCTAAATCCCCCGATTGAATGGAAGTAAATGCTTTCGCGGTTGCACATTGGGTTTACTGGTTTCCCGATGATGCTTATTAAACACCGAGTAAGGCCAATAACTACAAATACATCTACAGCTCTGCTACCGAATCCTATTTACATCTCCTTTTTGGTGACGAAAGAAGATGAAGGCGAATCTTTCGCGCCTGATAACGCGATTGAATGTAGCCGCCGCCGGAATGGAGGTGGAAAAGTGGGCTAACTTTCTGTCCCTGAAAACCCCTACATTGTTTCGAAACCTGCAACAGAGCCTTGGAATGGATTGGGCCTCGCAAAAGAAAACAGGACTATGGCATTGGATCTTGGAATGTCAGAACACTGAACAGCCTTTGCGCTTTTAAGGACCTTTTACAACGGGCCAGTCAATACAAATTAAAAATACTGGTAATTCAGGAAACGGCCTGGACTGGAAGCAAAATTCAAATGGGAAGCCTGCTGGAAAGCGAGGATTCTGATTGGCCATTATTGTGGATAGGAAGTTTAAATCAAAAGTTATTGATTTTAAGGCTGTCAATGAGCAATTGCGTGCGATCTGTATAAACCTAATATTCTACAAAATTTGGCTGATGTACGTACATGTCCCGGCCGGAGAAAAGGACGAAGAAACGAAGGAAACACTCTAAAATCACATGGAAAGACTAGTCGACTCAAGCGTTAATGTTAAGGTTGGCAATCAGCTATTTCATCGGGGAACAACTCGAGGATATGGCCGCCACTATTAAACAAATGTCAACTGGCAACACTATAGCGTGAGGCGCGAGCAACAAGATGCGAGAGATAGTGAGTTGATTGTAATCGTTCAATGGGGACGCCTCGTAAATAATAAATAAGATTGAATAAGCAATTTCGGTGACGGTTTTATTGTTTTCGGCACCGTCTCTGACAATATTCAGAAGTGGGATATCACATTAAAGTGCGCAACGTTTATACGAGACTATGTATACAATTTGCGAATTTGATCGCGCGTTTCAGAAGAATATTAGACGCCGACGAAGTGGACGACAAATGTGAGGAAATGGAGGAAGAGGATTCTCCGTCCGAAACATCGAATCCAATAACACGTGAGGAGTTCGAGAAAATGAAAAACGACATGACGTCTATTACGTCATTGTTGAGGGAACTTGCAGGAAGGAACATGTTTCAAGCACCCTCCGCCGTTCAAACACACATGTATCAATTTGACCAATGCTACAGCTGCTCAGATCTACACCGAAAACAACGTGCAATCGTTTTCGCACACGCCGACCAATACATACGTACTAACGTCCCCGCCAACGCCGACTAATACGATGGCAGCAATACAAGCCGACATACAGCCGATCATGCCACCACTGCTGCCGTCAGCAACAAACGTCTCAATGTTGCCGCCGAAAACGTCCAGCGTCTCATACGTAGCGCAACCGCTCGTTGCCTTTCCATCGGGTGCTGCGCCGGCAACGCATCACAATACGGAAGAAAGAACACCGATATTGCCCACAACATGTATTAGTAGCCGCTCACTCACCGTTCGTGAAGTTGGTGAGAAGCTACCCGATTTTGATCCAAATCTGGATGATGTGATCATCCCCGCAAAAACTATACCCGAAGCCGTCGAAAAACTCGAAAAATTTTTTAACCTACTGAGACTAGTTGGACTTACGCTACGGATAAATAAATACCGATTTTTGCAAAGTGAGATAAATTTCTTGGGTCACCGTGTGAACGAAAACGGAATCTTTCCCGGCTGCGAGAAGACCGAAGCAATAAGAATGTTCATGCGTCCCTCGAATATCACAGAAGCCCGTCGATTTTTAGGGTTGACCGGATTCTTTCGGAAGTTCGTGGAAAACTACGCGGTTATTGCTCGTCAACTTACAAAGCTATTGAAGAAAGAGACGCCATTCTCTTGGGATCTGGAACATGAAGAAGCCTTTACGAAACTCAAAAACATATTATGCGAAGAACCTGCCCTTGCACTTTATAACGTAACTGTGGAACATTAAGTGCACACCGATGCCAGCAGCCATGGTATTGCTGCTGTGTTACTCAAATCCGAAAATGGTAGAAACTGGAAGCCCGTAATGTACTACAACGGACATTGTACCGAAGCCGAGAGCCTGTATAATAGTTACAAGCACGAAGTCCGTGCAGTCGTCGATGGGCTGGAGCGTTTTGATTTGCCTCCTAGGAAAACACTTTGAACTGGTGACGGACTGCAGGGCTATCGCCAAAGTTAAAAATTGCCGCAAGATGAAACCCCGAATTTCCCGATGGTGGATGCGACTTCTCGAATCCGACTTCAATATCGTTCATGGTTCCGAATCTGAGGTGGATCACGTCGACGCGCTCAGCCGAGCTTCGGTAGGACCAGAGAAGTATATGGAAACAGCGGGTTTCATACTTACTGTCTTGATCGTCAACAAGACTTCTAACGATGCAACTTCAGGACAAAACCCAGAAAAACATAATTGCCGTTCTAAAGGGACACAGCACGTCAGCGCAAGAAAAACAATTGAAGTTAGAGTATTGAATCAAGGATCACCGTCTTTATCGTGTCGTCGACAAGGAGCTACGTTTTTTCGTTCCAAAAGGAATACGTTGGAAGGTTGTACAGTCATGCTACGATGACGTAGGTCATTTCGCATTCGAAAAAACGATAAGCTGAATAAAAGAAAATTTCTGGTTTCCACGCATGCGAAAATATGTGAGGGATTACATCACAGCGTGCCTGGAATGCAACTACAATAAAGCCCGTGGCGGAAAGATTGAAGGATGCCTACATTTCGCCGAAATGGAGCCCGTTCCGTTCAAACGACTTCACTTGGATCATCTAGGACCATTTCTGCGAAGCCGCTCTGGTAATTCCTACTTTTTGGTAATCTCCGACGCTTTCACCAAATACATCGTCATAAAGCCATTAAAAATACGAAAACCGTTAAAGTATTACGATGTTTAAACGGAATGGCGACGTATTTTGGAACTCCTTCCTGCATCATCGCTGACCGGGGCTCTGCGTTTACAGCGAAGTAATTTGCTCGAACTTGTGCTGAAAACAATATTCAACACATCAAAAACGCAGTTCGTACCCCTCGAGCCAACGGGCAAGTGAAGCGAGCGCATCATATCGATACTCAATTATTTGTGCACTCGGATTGTAAACAATAATTGTTGGGACGTAGAAATGCGCGAACTTCAGTAGGTTGTTAACACCCAGAAAAATGATACCACTGAGTATAGCCCTAACGAGATTGTGTTCGATTTCCGGTTTAATGAAATTCTCCCGAATCGTCTGTTATCTGCACTACAATAAAATGTTGAAGATTCGATCGATACAAATATGACGGAAAGAAGAGACGCTGCTATGGCTAAAATTTCAAGGGAACGCGAAAAATGGAGAAGACGGTTTGATCAACGACATGCTGCCCCCATCGTATACCCTGTTGATAACTTGGTTCTGTTGGAACCCAAGCCGCCTGCAACAGGACATTCACGAAAATTAGAGCCGAAGTACAAAGGCCCATTTATTGTTCAAAAATGTCTCGGTAATGACCGATATTTAGTGGAGACATTGGTTGGATTGAAGAGCAACAGTCGACGACATTTTAATTCAGTGTTTCGTCGGAGAAAATGAAACCCTGGTGTAAATCGGAACCGGAGTTAGATAACATCAGCAAGGCCTCAACCAGCGACTCGAGTGAAAACGAAGATGAATACGGCGAAATCGAGGACGATTCCGAAACAGGAGTGGCCGAGCTGTCACCTGGCAACACTGTAGCGTGAGACGCGAGCAACAAGATGCAAGAGATAGTGAGTTGATTGCAATCGTTCAATGGGCACGCCTCGTACTTAATAAATAAGATTGTATAAGCAATTTCGGTGTCAACTTTAATTTTATTGTTTTCGGTACCGTCTCTGATCAAATGACAACGGCCAGCACCTGATTGACTTTGCGTGTTAAAGAAATCTAGTCATACATTCGAGTTGCTTCTCACATCGACGCATACATAAAATGACCTAAGTATAACTAGATAGCAAAGCACACAAAACCAAATCGACCATGTTTCTGATCCAACAACGTTAGGCCTCGTGCATTCTTGACGTTCTTACATATCGAGGAGTCAACTATAACTCGGATTATTACTTGTTCAAATTAACCTAATGATGTTGTATGTGAAAAGTGTATTCGGCGAAGACTAGCCCTCTACAGAGATTCGATATCGAAAGGCTTCAATTGGCGTCACGGAGACTCTCGACAACCAGCTGTCCCCCAATCTACCAGATACATCGCCGAAAACAAACAACGAGCTATGAGTGGAAGTGAAATCGGCGATCAAAACTGTGGCAGAACAAACGACCAGACATCAAGCCTGGCGCAAAAGAAATGATTGGGTAGATGATGAGTGCCAGAATGCGTTAGACCAAAAGAATTAGGCGCACAAACTGTATTTAGGTAGGAAAATCAGAACGAAAAGAGAACAAATCTCAGAAGAGTAGCGAATAAGATCATTCGAATTAAGAAAAGTAAATACTATGACGACTAATTGAGAGGTATTGATGAAAGTCTAACGAGCAGCAACACAAGACAAGCATACAAAGTAGTGGAAAGCCTGAAACGAGGTTAGACCACACTCTTTCGTGATGATATCGGCAATATCATCGCTGATGAAAAAAGGATTAAGGAAAGATGGGAATCATATTTCAAAAACCTCCAAAAATTTTCGCTCAGCTCCAGAACATTGGGACTTATACATATTCCCGGAGAGCTTCCATTGGTTGCACCTACTCTGGATGAAGTTTGTTCCACCATCAATGCCCGAAAGAATAATAAGGCGCCGGGCATCGACCAGCTTGAAGTGGAGCTCAATCAATATGGTGGCAAAGGTATTTAGAAAGCCATCTATAAGGTTATAAAGCACGTTGGCAACAAGAAAATATGCTGAGCAAGTGGAGTCAACTAATTATATCCCCTATCCACGAAACAGTTGACAAGCTACAGTTCAAAAACTATATAGGCATACATCACAGCTTTGTACGTCGTACAAAATATTTTCAAAGATTATAAAATAAAAATCTAGTAGGGCTACGAATCAATGAGAATACAAAACTCACAACGCAGTCGAGGAAAGATACATCAGATATAAAAAAAATGGACGCTTGGCGAATACAGTATCGAAAATTTGGGCGAATTTGTGTACTCGTATTTAGGCGCAAAAAACGAGATCCAGTAATGAAAGAGATGAAAAACGCCCAAGAATATAGCTCGCAAATAAAATATTTTATTCAGTTTTGACGATCTTGAAGACCAGCTGCATTCGCAGGAAAAGAAAGCTCCAAGTATATAAATCTGTCATAAGACCTGTGCTATGATATGGGTGTGAAACGCGGACCCTAACCCAAGCATCCAAAAACATATTGAACGCCGTGGAGAGACGGGTCCGAAAGCGAATAATTGGAGCGAAACTAGACGGGGATCAATGGCGAATTTGACGCAACCATGAGCTGTATTAAGTTTTTGACGAACCAGAGGTCTCAAACCATATAAGACAGCGGAAGCTGTAATGGGCTGGCCGCATATATCGCATGGAGGAACAACGGATACACAAAACGGTATTCGTTGAGAGATTTGAAGGGCGGAGACCAGTGGAGAAACCGAGGAAACGCTGGTCTGACTCGGTCGACGAAAACAGTTTATCACTGCTCGGATTTCAAAATTCGAGGGCAGTTGGAGGCACTTTTTGCCCGAAGTGAAAACCCGAGAGAGGCTGTAGTGCTACAAAGTAGAAGAAGAGGAATGTACGCATTTTTAAACTACTCCAAGCTAATCAAAAACGTTTTAATTAAATGTATTGAATTTCAGCTTATTCCAATATTTTCGCCGTATAATTGAATAATTTTTATGTGGTTCCCTTGGCTTCATATCGGTTAAGCATAACTGGTCATGCTACGGGCACAAGCGATTCATGTTTTAAATTTCAGTTAGCTCTCTTGTATAATTGTTTGGTCAAATTGCAGTGAATTTTTTTCTGGCATTTACGGTAAGAAGGGCTGAAGCACACTGGGTTATGAAGCAATGATCCTTTCTGGTATATATACTTTGAATAATGTTAACATACATCGAGAAGAGTTTACATATTTTGAAACCATTATTGTTTACTAGGATGTTTTGAGAAACATTTAAATCCTTTCAGAAAGTTGGGTACGTTTGTATTCTGTGTAGATGCTTTCAAGATAGAACTATGGTCTGGCTTTACTGACAAGTTCTTCCTGGCATTTCAAGATAATAAATTATTTATAGAAAACGTTATTTTTTAGGAGCCATTTCCTGTCTCCTATTGCATGTTAAACGTTTTTTTCTCCTTTACTTTCGCAATTACCTGATAAAATCCAAAATGGCATCTATAGTGCAGTCAAGAGAAAGCCCAATTCCAAACAAAATTTACAGTATTTCGATTTCAAATACGCCAGAGTTTACATCCAGCACATTAATATGAGTATATGATTAAATCGCGAATTCGAACATTTATGTTTCACTTCCTTTATTCACTCAAAAATGCATTTCGATTTTGCGTAAATATTTTCTTCCGAAAACCATTCGTTTAACCCGTTTGACCGGTACTACCCACAATCTTACAAAAAAGATTTCGTCACGCTATATCAAAGACAACAAACGGAAGACTGACCATATAAATAAGAACAATATTAATTCAAACATTCACCCTTAATAATGATGGGGACTCCGAAACAAAAGAAAGACATGTGCAAATTCTGAATACGAGTCATACCGTATGGCTAATGATAGGAACTCGGGTAATATTTTACTAGCACGTACACGCTCATAGCTTACTATTGATTTAAAATGAAATAATATTTTAATTGAATTTAAAATGAAATAATATTTTAATTGAATACAAACTCATTGCTACAAATTTGAAGGGGGAAGTATACTCATTTGTATCAAGGTGTAGAAACATTTTAAATTTTACTGTTTCTGTTGTAGGTAAATTTAAATGTAATTCTTTGTTTAGTTTAGGTAAATTTAAATGTAATTCTTTGTTTAGTTTAGCACTGCAGCCTCTATTGGGCATTCGCTTAGAGATAAAGTGTTTCATTATCTTGATCGAATTGGCACTCGAGAAGGTGACATGATCAGCACCACACATGGCCGTGTATTCATCCACCCAGCTGCGACACGTTCTGATTTTTAAAGCAGCACGAATCATAACTGAACGGGCGTAAAGTCCGTTCGAAGAATCACTCGAAACAAATGACGTTCTCACAAACGGAACTTGTATAAGGAACCTTCGGCTTACGGGGTGAGCCCTCTAAACACTACACCATGCAGACAATTCTTTAAAGCGTTAAAGATGATTGTTACGTATTTTGAAAGGTAGTTTTAGCAATCTTAGAAGAGAAACGATTAAGACAGCAACATTTGGTCAGAAGGATTAGATAATTTCGAAAAATTAGGGCCAACAATATTCAAGCGTTTGGCAATCACGGAGCAGATAATTAAAAACGAGGATTTCTGAAGAAATAAATAAAAAGGCAGTTGGGATCGAACAAAAGTGGGACTGACGTAACGTCATCCCAAATTATGACATCAATGAGAAAAATAGCATCGCTAATGAAATGAAGGAAGAGCTAGTAATTATGTAGTTCTCAGAAGACTGTCGCGGTTCTTCTCTATCAAATAAGGAAGCAGTATATTCTTGCAAAGAACAACCATCGAGACAAGTCAAGACTGCCTTCGATAAAATATGGGGTTTGATGCTCAAGCAGTCTTTATGGCTATAGATTGAGATTATTAGGCCTCTGATCTAGTATGCTTTAATTGTCTCAAAAATAAGCCAAACATTTAACACTCCTTGAACTGTTGATTAAGAGAAATCTAGCAACTTGCCCTGAGATTCGCAGTGACAAGAGTTCACAGGAATTACTTATATACAGAATTTAGAAACTGTTGGGAGGCATCGTCCTTGATATTGACAGGATGACTTTAACGGGATCACTGCGGCGATAAACATTTGTAGGTTTTATGCCAACATCTCGAACGGCTTGGTTCAGAGTTGCTGTTTGATTAGGATTATACTATCAAGGGACTTAAAAAAATCGTGAATACTCGTATGTGGGGTTTCCAATTTGGGAGATTATTCATCTTCCAGGAAGGCATTAATTAAACATATTGTTGTTAACATAGTATATACCAAGCTTCAACTTAATTTAGTTATTAACTTTGAGAATTTCAACAAGCAAGTAAAGTCAATCTAGAAGAAATTATCCACTATGGAGAAAATTGAATTTCGCGCCGTGATAAGGTTCCTAATCAAACAGGGAGAGACACCATTTTTCAAGGGTTGGTAGCTGCTTACAGGGACGCTGCGCCATTTAAAACTATGGCCTATAACTGGTACGTCCTTCTCAAGCAAGAAAGGGACTCAATTCAAGACGTTATGGACAGCCAGCTGAGAAGACCACGCCCGAGATCATAAAGAAAGTAGGAAAATTTGTATTCGAAGATGGCCGATTAAAGAAAAAACAGCTCATAGCATTGGTTAGAGTACCCGAAATAACAATTTTAAATATCCTATATTAATATCGAGAGATGACTAAAGATGGGTCCCAAGAATACTTATCCGACATCAAAAAAGCGATAGCGTCGAATTTTTGGGCCACGGGGGAGAGTAAAGGGGAAAAATTATGGCCCGAATCGGGGATGGAACCTAGATTCACCATTATGACCCTGAGTCAATGCAGTGGCTTAAAAAAGGCACACGATCTCCTAAAACGCCGGAAGGGTCATCGCGACTGTTTTTATGGGGTACAGAAGGTATCCTTTTGATTGATAATGATGAACGCGACGTTTCCGTAATGGAAATGTACTACCTTTCTTTACTAGCTCAATTAAATAAGGCTTTCAATGATAAAGCAAGAGAAATTTGCAAAAAGTGTGCTCTTTTTGCATCACTCGCGTGTACACAAGCACTGTTGCAATGGCTTCCATTCACCGATGCCATTTTGAAAAACTTCGCTGGGCATCCTACAGTCTAGGCACCGACTATTATTTATTTCCAAAGATGAAGAAATGCCTGTAGGGAAAAAATTTGCGTCAATGATGAAGTTAAGTCGGTAATTTTGGTCTGCATTGCCGCCCAACACAAATCATTTTTTCAACGGTTTTAACAAATTATACGAAAAATGTATTAAGATTAGTGTATTGAAAAAGAAAAATAGTTTAATGTTTCATTTCAACCCCTTCCCCTGTCAATCAAGGAACTTTTTGATCTCCCTCGTACCATCAACACGGATAGTTACAGACCAATAATGATACTGGAGCACCATGATTCTAAAACCAAACAAGTTGGGTAAACAGACCTACGCTCATGTCAGAAGGGTTTTATATTCAATTTACAAAATACAGTCACCAGATCGAATCAAATCAAGAAACATGTCAAAGACAATTTTATTGGAGAAAATATGAAATTCGAAGATCATACTATTATTAACAAAGTTGAACGAATTTCAACTTCTGAGGTTTTTGTTATTGTTATACTCATAAATATCTCCCTTGATAATTATCTCAGAAGTCCATTCGCGAGGGAGGAAACACACTTTTCATGTATTTCCCCCCTGTGAAGCAAAAACTGACAGTTTAACACTAGAAGGGTCACGTACCTTGACATACCTTCAAAGACCACGACCGTCAAATTGACGGCATACGATAATCGGATAGATAATATGGCTGTTTCTGAATCAAACGAATTTAATAATTTTAATTACAATGATTTATTATTTTGAGTGCTTACATAGAACGACATTTATAACAAATATTTTTTTTGTAGACTTGTTTTACGCATTTTCCACAAACAGCTTTTTGGCAAACAGTGCAAAGTACACAGGTTCGATTTTTTTACAATGCACATTAATTTGACATTGACATCTTTTATTGGTTGTGGACATAGAAGGCTGCTCTTCAGTAGTAGTTATATTATCTAAGCGTTGGGTGACATCTGAACTATTTCTTTTTTTCACGTACTCTGCTCGAAGTTCACTCACGAGTTGAAGAATGTAATTATGGGGCGAAATGTTTTCACCTGTAATTTTTCTGTATAAGACGCATGAATTTATTGCAGCCAAGTCTAAAATATTGTAGAAGACATGGACTGGCCATCTTCGAGTTCCAGCTCTTACGGTGTATTTTCTTGACATTTGATCAATTATGTCCACGCCTACTTTAGTTTTGTTATAAAACTGGACAGTCTCGGGAAGCTTTTTTGAGTCGTATCAATACAAATATTTTGATGTAGCGTACTCAAGATAATGACATTTTTTCCAGGTTTACCCTGATAAACAGTTAAGGTTGCGTTGGTCTCCGATTTCAAGATAAACGTTTCATATCCTTGTGTGTGGATATTTCTACAAATTGGCGGTACTTCTCGCCTTCCTCGTCGCATCGTTCCAACTATGCTCGTATTCTCAGATCCTAGCTTTTCCGCAAGTTTCAGTGATGTGAAAAAATTATCCGTTGTAATGTTTCGACCTTTCTTGAAGTAAGGTTGCATCAATTTCATAACTACATGTTCTGGTAATGGAACATTACTTAGGCGCTCGCCATCTTTTCCTAAATAAGGCAAGCCTCCACATAAATATTTGGTCTCCACGTCCACTAACAACCAAAACTTTATTCCAAATTTATCGGGTTTATTTGCAATGTATTGCAAAAAGGGACAACGTGTTTTGGATGGAAAGAACTGTTCGTCAACATCAAATATTCTCCAGGGATAAAACACATTTGGCAATTTTCTATAAATTTATTCCAAACATCAGAAATTATTGCAAATTTGTCAGTAGATAAACGTGTATGACGTGTGCTTCTCAAATCAAATTGTAAGTATTTCATTATTTCCTTGAATCTATGTTTACTCATTGTATTTTTGAAAACTGGAGGACCCCACTCTTGTGACCACAAAATGTCTAAGTCCAAGTGGCTCATATTGTAAGCCCCACGTGCGTAAATCAAGGCAATGAAGGCATCTAACTCTTCCAAAGAAATTTCCCAAGAATTATTTTGACATTTGTCACGAGCTTCCGTTTCAGTGCATAGTTTTATGCATCGTAGTATGTATTCGTGGATAAAAAGACGCCACGAGGAAACAATTTGTCCATTTTCTACATACCGTTTAGCATATGGAGTAGGTCCTGCAGCTTCTCTCATAACATTTTGCGGGCTTCGACGGCCCGCTACACCAGCACTCGAAATACACGTCCACTCAGTTCCGTCGATAGCTACTTGCCTCATATCCAGTTCTGGCAATGATAAACGTCCTGGTTGTTCTGATCTTCCGCCATGCCCAGGTCTGGTGGGATGAATTCTTCGTACACTATGCTCAAGATCGGAAACACTTGGAGTTGGAATATCCATTTCAGAACCCTCCGATGTTGAGCTTTCTGGCTCTAGCTGTGGCTGAAAGTCCGGGTCTTCAGTTTCACAAGGCTCATCGCTGTCATCACCTGAGGCATCTTCTTCTATTGAACAAAGTCGCAATAACTCTTGCTCTATTTCTGAACTTGTCAGCCGTCGGTTCGAATTCATTGTGAGATTATTCTCAGTTGAAACTGCAAGAAATATCAAGTATTACAAAATATCACTTTTTATTTGTAATTGCTCCAGTGTGAGGACGAAAATTATCTCTTCTGGGCACTTTACTTTCACGGAATTGCAAACACTCTCTTTGTTTTGGGATTCTTGTAAAGAACAATTTGGTGGAGAAAAAACTTCTAAGCGGTTAGAACGGCACTGCACTTCCAAACAATTTTTTTTTGTAGCCACAACTGTATCAACCACTAGCTCGAATTCAAATGACCGATCACAGTGGACTTCTAAAACTCAGTTGAAATTTCACGTAATGTCAAGTGGTATTTTTGAAACAAAACCCTTATTTATGTCTATGGGTATTTCTGAATGATAAACATTGTACGAGTATATCTGAGCATATTATAACGCAGTCTCAAGTAGTGTTATTGGAACAAAACCGTAGTTTATGTTTACGAGTACTTTTGTATTGTATACATTGAAATATCTATGTCTGTGCGTATAACTCAAATCTGTTTCATATGCCATCAATTTGACGGCGTCGGTCTTAATAGGTATGAATGAGCAATTCTTGCATACTGAATCAATATTTTTTTATTTTTATCAACTTAAAACATATATAACCATAAGTTAGGAAAAGTCAGGAAATATGAAAATGAACTGATAGTTACGTAAAAAACTATTAACGATCAAATTCGCGTTGCCGTCAAATTGACGGCTTTGACCCTTCTAGTGTTAAGAACTGTTTTGAAAAGCTCCCATGAAAAATTTCATTTCATACTCATATTGGCTACCTTTGATGAATTTTTTTTTTCAGGGGCCACTCTCCTGTACTGTTATCATCGATTAATGGCCAATTTTTTCGAATCCTAGAATGGTTACAAAGCCCTTTTGCTAGGAGCTCTCTCTCGCCTCTTTGACTTGTTTCACTTATGGTTATTAATTGTGGGTACTCATCTTCAGTCATTCATTAAATTGAATCAAGTGTTCAAAGCATGCACCTTAAACGTTGAAGTTGGGAAAAACTAACTCAAAATTATTCAACATTCGCATTTAAAACAGCCACTATTTTGTTTTAAGATTACTGATACCACTAGCTGAACCGATTCTCAAAGATATACATGATACTTATCATTCCTGAAAATTCATTCATGCAAATCCAAGCAAAACTGTAGTGTCTGAGTCGGTAAAAAGCGCATGTTGTTCCATAGCCATATGTTGCCATAGTAATTAATGCAGCGCATATTGTTCCACAGTACAAGAAAATTCAAACCGCTATAACTTCGCTAATTATGATTCAATCTTTATGAAACTTTCAGGATAGATCCATCTTATAAATTGTCATCTGTGTACTGAATTTAAGGGTACCATTAAGATTTTATTCAAGAAAACATAAAATCCATAAATCATACTATTACTAACAAAGTTGAGTGAATTGCGACTTCTCACGTATATGTTGTTGTTGTACTCATCAAGGTCTACTTTCTTGATTTTTTTCAGATTTTTCGGATCACAGGTGTCCAATCGACGCAAATTTTTCGTGTATTTCCCCTCCCTGTGCGCCCTTCGAAGCAAACTTTGCCAAACTAAGACTTGTTTTGAAAAGTTCTCATCAAGACCTTTCATTTGATACCCATACCTTAAATTAAATTTTTTTTTTCGGGGGTCACTCCTCTATATGGGGACACCCTCCTTAAATGCCTTATAAAATTTTTTTGTAAGATGATATTTGAAGAGAGCACCACTTTACACCTACATACAAAATTTGATGTTTCTAGCTTAAGTAGTTCCCGAGAAAAACTGCTGTGACAGACGAACAGACAGGACGCGATTTTAATGGGTTTTGTAAAATTATTTTACAAAACCCTAAAAAGGATTTTTCTAAGAAGGCTGACCTCCGTATTTCAGAAAGAAGATTTCGTAATACTAGCCGTGGGTCATGAACAATGGAGCGGAGCGGAGAAAAGCGCACATCAATATTTGCGGCGAAGGCTGCCTTGCTCTCACCGGACGAAATGCAATCTCAATTCATTCATTTATAATTATTCAAGCAATCTAAACGCTGTTGGCTGCGGTTCTTTTATCGGTTCAAACAGGGTCATGAGAAACCTGGTAGACTCGTCTTTTAGAGCAACGTTAGGCTTTGAATGTCATAACTTGATATTTCCAAGGAAAGATAGTATGCGCGTTTCTATTTAACCATGTTTAAGCTTTAAGGTGCAATTCTTCTGTGCGGCAAGATGTAGCGCTCGATGCGCTGCCAAGGAACCCCAACGCCATCATCCAATTTGGATGGTTTTGGGACCTATTATGTAATATGTGGAGTATTCTAGATAATTGGACATGCAAACGATGGGGTAAGGTGAACACTATCTTCTACAAAATTACAGTAATTAAATACACGAGCCAACCTTTTGAAAAAAAAAATACTTTTTGGATGTTGTCCTTATCCAGTTTTATAATTTTGCCTTCGACAGTTTTCAAGAAAAACTGCTGTGACAGACGGTAAGACGGAGGGACCGATGAAACAGTTTTCAAAAGAGTTTTGTAAGGTTATATAAAACCAAAAAATGTAAAAAAAAAGGACAATAGAATGAAGGATGGAAACGACTAAGAATGAGTTTTAAGAAAAAACGTCTGTAAATAAAATTATGATGTTCATAGAAATAACTTCAGTCATTCTCCTAATTGGTTTCTACTATATTTCACGGATTCCATAATGACATAGTAGCCTTATTTTTAGTTCTATGAAAAAGATTAGTTATAGTTCTCAAATGAAGGAATCTGATAAGATAATTCTGTTCTCTCTAATTGTGTGTGAGAGACCAGTAACCCCAACCGCTTCAATTGCTCCTCCTATCGTGCTTTTGCTGTAGAGGCCTGTTTTCCTGGCAACCAATTAGTACATTGCAACACATGTATGCATGTACTGATCTGAGATCATGGCTCAATCGAAACCACGTTGAGATTGATTTCTACCTGAATTGCCTCTTAAATGGGCACGGGTGTTTTCAGTTTTACCTACACAAGATTGGTAAGCCGCGGTGCCCCGACTGCAGGTTTTGCGCAGGAGAGGAAGACGATGCCTGCCACACATTTCAGCATACAGAAGATGAAACAGGTTGCGCCGGGACCACTACAAGGAAACAACAGAGCTCTGTTGGGATAGCCTAATCAGGGAGGTGCATTACATTTACCCTGTATTGCACACTTTCTGAACTTGCCCAGGGGCCGGCCAGTTGAGCCGGGACACGTCAGCGGAGCCGGGGCACGTCGGCGGAGCCGAGGCCTGTCGTATTCATAAAATAAAGTAAAAAGCAAATAAAATTTCCACGTGTTTTTTTAAGGATTTAAAAATATGGGAGTGCTCCCAGATCCAAATAAAAAACTAAAAGATTGTATAAAACCAATTTGTTTTTCTGCAAAGTCATTGATTTTTTGAGATCTGGTAATCCTGAAATCTCTCATCGAAGCACATATTTATATTCGCGTCAATCCCACTACCGATGAATATTACGTTCTACATTATCCCGTCACTGACTCAGAACGTGTACCTTGGCGTCGATTTCGTCCTTCAATTTGGTTTGGCCCCAGACTTATTCACAGATTTACCCTTAAATACTAGATATGTCAACGAACTCGCTTCTATACCCGACAGGCGCGAATTAACGCCTAACCAACGACAACGTCTGGAAGCATTCATCGCTGGTTTTCCATTTTACGCTACGCAAGGCCTTAGCCGCACCACACTGGTCTCTCATGTCATCAATGTTGGCGATAGTAAGCCAATTAAGCAGAGACACTATGCCATCCCACCGTCCATGGAAAAGTTAGTGTACGCAGAGTTGGATAGGATGCTCGAGTTGGGGGGTTATAGAGGAGTCCTAAAGTGCCTGGTCCTCACCGGTAACCTTGGTGGTGAAGCCGGGTAAAGTCCGTTTTTTTCTAGATGCCTGAAAAGTCAATGCAGTGACCATAAAAGACGCTTACCCTCTTCCGCACATCGATGGAATATTGGAGAGACTGCCGAAAGCAAATTACATTGCCCTAAAAGATGCATTCTGGCAAATTCCGCTCGATGAAGGGACGAGGGATAAGACTGCTTTCACAGTGCCCGGACGACTATTATACAAGTTCGTCACAATGCCTTTTGGCCTGTGTAATGCTCCGCAGACGATGACCCGGCTGATGGACAAAGTTATTCCGCCCCCTCTGAAACATCAAGTGTTCGTGTATCTGGATGGCCTTCTACTCATCACGGAAACGTTTGACCAACACTTTCTACTCGTGCATGAAGTAGCCCTGCATATCAGTGAGGCGGGGCTCACCATCAACCTCCAGAAAAGTAAGTTTGTTATGAACAAACTCCGATATCTAGGACATGTCATCGTACATGGCACTTTCAAAACGGATCCGGACAAAACTCGGGCGATTGATGAGTTTTCCTTACCGAAAACATTTAAGCAGCTACGACGTTTCCTGGGAGTGTGTGGTTGATACCTAAGGTTCGTTCAGAATTACGCAACAGTTTTAGCGCGCAACAGTTTTAGCGGAAAGAGAAGTTCATTTGGACCGAGCTCAGTTTAAAAGGCATTTGGAGAGCTCAGGCATTTGAAGAGCTCAAACAAGCCTTGACATCAGCTCCGGTCTTGCACAGCCCAACTTTACGAAGCCCTTCTCCATTCATTGTGACGCAAGTCAACATGGAGTGAGAGCCGCGCTTGTGCAATTGACCGAAGAGGGAGAGGAAGCTCCCATTGCCTTCATGTCCAATGAGCTAAACTCCGCCCAAAGGAACTATACCGTGTCCGGGCAAGAATTTTTGGCAACGGTGATGGCTGTAAAGAAATCCCGAGCCTATATCAAAGGCCATCAGTTTGAAATGATTGATGAACCAAGTGGACCTACACGGACGTCTGGCCCGATGGGCTCTTAAACTGCAAGCGTTCAAATTTTCCATCAAACACCGGAAAGGGACCCAGAACATCGTGCCCGATACTCTCTCGCGAATGTTTATACCCGAGGGAGCCTAATTGACAGTGAATGACGGGGACTCTATTGAGATAGATTTAGACAGCACAGATTTGAGTCAGACGGCTACAAAGAGTTGAGGCAAACCATTGTAACCCAACAAAACCAGGCAGCTGTACCTGATTTGAAAGTGATAGACGGCTACGTTTATCGACGAAATGAATACGCCACCGGTGATCCATAGCAGGAAGAAGAGTCTTGAAAACTCTGGGTACCGAAGGAAATGACTCACAATCTGATCCTCCGCGCACACGACCATCCTTTAAGTGCCCACGGTGGTTACGGTCGGACGCTTCGGCGACTTAAGAAGTACTTCTTCTGGCCTAAAATGTCATCCCAGGTCAAAGACTACGTGAGCGCCTGTGAGACCTGTAAAGGCATTAAAGCGCCCAACCAGCCTCTTCGACCTCCTATGGGTTAACTCAACGTTTCGGAGCGCGTATTCCAACGTCTGTATATATATCTACTCGGTCCATATCTTCGTTCTTCTATGGGACACATCGGAGCTATCGTTGTGTTAGACCAGCTCGCGAATTCCCACTAATGGAACCTATTCGCAAATTCACGACTCCATCTATCGTGAAATTTTTAGAGAGCCGAGTATTCCACGCGTTCGGGATAGCAGAAAGTGTGTACTCGGACAACGGAGTACAATTCAGATTTCGAACAGTACGGTGTCAAACATCAACTGACGCCTATATATACTCCTCAGTCTGACGCATCTGAACGTTTGAATCGCACATTCTTAGCCGCGATCCGTTCTTATGTCCATCCAACTCAGAAGGATTGGGAGCGCAGCTTGTCCGCCATCACTTGGGCTCTGCAGTCATCTTATCATTCCGTCACCGGTGTCTCGCCTTGCTTTGCCGCCTTCGGACAGCACATGATTTTCCATGGCAAATCATGCAGGCTACTACGGCAATTGAAGTGTTTGGGAGATCCCGTAGTTGCGCTGGAGCCCCACGAACGTTTAGGAGACCTGCGCAAACAAATCGAACGGAAGATAAAGGCCACAGGACGTGCGAATGAGATGCATTACAACTTCAGGTCTCGACCATCAGGTTTTAAAGAAGAAGATGAGGTTTTTCGTCGTAATATTCGCCAAAGCGACGTTTCCTAAAGAGCCGTGTACAGAAGGTCGTAGGACCCAACCGTTACCTGCTAACCGACCTATCGGGGAAAGAAGTTGGGGTTTATCACGCATAAGACCTGCGTTGGTAGTTACATATATACGTCTGTTTTGTCCGACCGTTAATGGTTTTCTTCAATTGTCCCACTCCGTGTTCCGACCCCGAAGACAATCGATTCTCTAACTGAAGATCCTTCAGCTCCTTTTTCGCCACCCTGGTCGCCTTGGGATCGCGAAAAAATTAGCTGCCCTGTATTAATCGAGCAATCACACAAGCAAACTGCTCGAAAACCCTCCTATCCCCTACTCAAAGTTTATGTCGCAGGTTTAAATAAAAAAAAATGTAATTATTTCTATTCGTAATCGTAATTTGTAAAATAATTTTTCCTTCTCATTATTATTACTATTAAATGTAATTTTATATCAATTTTCCTTTGTATTAAGTTTAAATGTTTCCTTTTAATTATATTCGTATGATATTTAACTTTTATTCCTATTCCCAATTCCCTTAATTTTTCTTTACTTCGGTCAAACTTAGTTTTTTAAGAACAATTCAAATCTACCACGTAAAATTTACAGTGTAGGAATCTTGATCTGGTACACTTTATCAATGTACTAAATTGCCGAATTAAATGGAATTGGGCGATGCGAGTGACGTCTACGTCAATTTGAGGGATCCGGTGGTTAGCGGACCGGGTGAATGATAAATTGGAACGAATACGTGCGTGAGAATAGTGCCCGGTCGTGTCTATGGACACAAATCCGAATGTAGATTCGAAGCGTTGCAGTCACAGTGACGCGGCCTCCTTTAATTGCTCAACCCTCGCCGTCGTGTACTACATTCTTGATTGCGTAAAACAGCTCCTGCTTGACGGTAAAACGTTCCCACGTCTTGCTTGTGCAAATCTTGGGAGGGTAATCAGCGCTAGATTAATTCCGGAGTCTGTGGTCGTCACGAATCAGACTAGTGGGATCCGCTTCACATCAGGCGCCACGGATCTAAGTATCGCACAGTTTCCGCATGTATTCTGTCAAAATAAGGTAAGTAGCTGTGTAGATTGCGTTTCCTAAACATTACATTGCCTGCATCTGCAGAATCCCTTCGATTGTGAATATGCCGCGTGGGCGAACTTTTAACGGTGAACTTTGGCCGCTTTCGAGCCCCCAATCGAACCATTGGAAATTAACCACTGCACGTAATCCTTGGATTCCTGGGACTCAAACCAGTGATCCGGGATCGTTCCGTCACGCGTCCCCAGACAAGGCCAATCTCAGCGGATCCCGACACGCTCTTCCACTGAGGCAGCAGACCATCGCGCAGTCCTTTGCGGATACTTAAACATACTCAAATCACTACAGCAGCTGCATTCAAAATTGGTGAAACTACAAAATATGCATGTGAAAGAACGTTTCCAAACTATTGGAAACATTACTTTTTATGGAATTGCTTGCAGCTACATATAAATGAGTTGCATATTTTGAATGATAATTTTTCTGAAAAATTAATAGAGAAGAAAAATGTTAGAAGAAGGTGGTTTCGACGTGTGCACTAATTCTCCTCAGGCCATCACTCTTAGATACACACCGATGATGGCGACCACCATGCTCAGAGGTGTGCTTACAAGAGAAATTTACCTTGAATATAACTTGCAGATACAAAAACATATTGAGTTTGCATAAGTAGAAAAATTAAAAATTAACTCCCTCACCTCTGAGCATGGTGGTCGCCATCACCGGTGTGTATCTAAGAGTGATGGCCTGAGGAGAATTAGTGCACACGTCGAAACCACCTTCTTCTAACATTCTTCTCTAATAATTTTTCAGAAAAATTATTATTCAAAATATGCAACTCATTTATATGTAGCTGCAAACAATTCCATAAAAAGTAATTTAAAAAGCTATCGGAGCCATCCGAAAGAGTGAACGATATCCGCGCGACGTTAGATAAGCTTCAAATGTAGAGCAAATTTGTCGTATGGATTTACATTAAGTTGATGTGAAAAGGGTGAAATGATCCAATTAAAAAGTTTAGCTAATATTGGAAACATGTATTTTTTGAGCCAGTGTACGCACGTGAGACCCTCATTTGTAGTACACTGAAAAGGTATCTGAATCCAAGCGTCATTAATGGCATCATGGCTACTGAAGATAAACTGAGATAGATTCAGGATATTTATGTTCTCTATTTTAGTAACTACAAAATAAGGTTCACGAAAAAATAAGTCGAAAACATCAGTGGTCAAACAGAGTAAGACGAAATTATAATGAAATTTCATAAATGGGCACATAGAAGTACAAAAGAAAACAGGAAACAAATTTTAGAAACATACTACTTTGCAAAAATGAATGACAAAATCAAGAAAATAGTAAAACAATGCGTCATATGCAAGGAAAATAAGTATGATAAGCATCCCCCTAATCATACAGGGTCTGTATAATAAGTAACCGAGCCTGCCCCGCGCCGTCAAAGCGTCTGCTAACCGGTACCTGGTGCTGTAGTGGTGGTGGGGTCTAGATAAAGGGAACCGGGCTGCAGCAGTTGCCTCCAAGCGCTTGGAGAGATAGCATCGAGAGAGAGCGGAGTGCGTGTTCAGTTACTTCGTCGGAGTGAAAATGGAGCGTACGATTGAGTAACCCAACCAGAGTTTTTTAACCACGTTATTACAGGAGACGAGATGTGAGTTTTCGAATACGATCCTGAGACGAAGCGGCAGAGTTCGAGTGGCACACACCAGCGTCACCACGACCGAAAAAAGCGCGCATGAGCAAATTGAAGGTGAAGTCGATGCTCATTGCTTTCTTTGACGTGAAAGGCATTGTTCACAAAGAGTTTGTGCCACCCGGCCAAATTTTAAACGGCCAGTACTACAGAGAGGTGCTCCGTCGGTTAACCGCTCGGGTTCACCGAGTCCGTCCGGAGATTGCCGATTCGTGGATCCTCCATCACGACAATGCTCCGTCGCACACCTGCCTTCTCGTCACCGAGCAGTTGGCCAAACATTCGAGGGCAACGTTGCCACAGCCTCCTTACAGCCCGGATATGGCACCAGCGGACTTCTTTCTGTTCCCCAAGATCAAGAGACACCTTAAGGCGACGCGGTTCGGGATCTGGAAAACGTTCAACGTGCTACGACGAGGGCTCTAGACAGCATCGAGGTTGCCGACTTCCAGGGAGCGTTCGGGGATTGGTAAATCCGGTATCAGCGTGTTATCGGCTCCAATGGGGACTACTTTGAAGATTTCTAAAGAAAAATTGTACATATTTTGCCAATAAAAAATTTCCTGAGGTCAGTCCGGTTACTTATTATTCTGACCCTGTATACAACAACAAAATCACATATAGTACTCACAGCCACTCACCCAAATTAAAATATTAAGATCCCGAGCTATAGAGAATGTTTGTCAGCCACCAAGACAACACCTTATATTCTTTAGTATCCTAGAAAGCGTGGTAATAAGTATAGAAGAATCTGTAAACTCTGCATCAATTGCCTTCATGATGCACGGTTAACTCGGCATCCAAATTTACCGCACACCGGCCTATGAAAGCGAGGTTACTGGGCAGATCGAAAGGTTGCATTCCACCTTAACAGAGATAATGCGATGCTTTTAAAAAAACCGGGACTCACAGATACTTTGAAGAACTTCTCGAAAGGTCAGTAGATGAGTACAATTGTAGTGTACACTCAGCTACCGGAAAATAACCAATTGAGGCCTTCTATGGAAGAATTGTTTCCACTGACACCAAAATGCTTGAGAAATCTCGTAAAGATAATCTTAAGCAACTTAAAAAGACACAAGAAAAGGATATCGCACATAATAACAAATCAAGACAGCTAATAAAAACTTACAAAGTAAGAGAGGTCATTTATGTTAAAAATAATAAACTCTTCCACCAAGGTACACAAAAGAAATTGTAAAGAGGACACGCCATCTTTTGTTGTAACTGATTCAGGAGGAGTAATCCACAAAAGTAACATAAAAATTGATTTTCACTTTCAAGTTCCTCACTGCAGTAGCATTCGCTAGCGTACAAATTACTGACTACTCACACACTCAATTTTTGGTGCTAAGAACCGGAACAGCCAAGGTCCAAGCGGAAAATCAAATTAATCCACATAATACCATTAGAACAATAGAAAAACAAAAAACAAAAAGTTTTATTCTTCCTGATAAGCGAAACCCGACTCAGTAATCCTTCTTATTCACTCCTTAATCACAAAATTAAACAGATAGAAAACTTAATCAGCTGTATTGATCAACAGAAAACCAAAAGATCGCTAAATTTTATTGGTTTGGCAATTGAATGGATCTCGTGGGAACTCGCATCACGATAATTATGTATTAACGAAAAGAAAAATCAACAACCAATAGAAAATACCAATAAACAGTTTCTCCTTAATCAAAAGAGCGATGATAGAATTTGAAGATTATTAAACATAAATACAAAATTTTAAACACTTAAAAAAAGGATATCATTTTCGAAGCACATTACCACCCCTTAAACAACTGGGAAGTAGCGATCAGGACATCGAAGAAATACTATCGCTAGAAATGCTAAAGGACAACAACACAAGGCAGTTGAACAGCATCAATTCTGAAAATAAAACCATTTCTTAGACTATTTACGGGAAATGGTTTCTTGGACTATTTACGGGATCTTGACAATCACAATCACCTCACTAACCTAGGAGGAAATCAAAACTTAACTTTGTACTAACAGGAGAAATTATAAATCAGAAAAGCTCATAACAGTTTCTTCACCTACTAATTCAGAATCGTCACAGGGTTTATCCTAAGGAAAAAACTTTAGCCCATCCCTTAATTTAAGAGGAGAGGACTTAACATTTGGCTTTGAATTTCCCACATTCATTTCATCATTTGACGCCCCAACAGTCCGTCCAACAACACAACATTCCAAATACCCAAACTTGACATCTGTCTGGGAACCTGACATTGTCAGCACCACGCACATTCAATACCTGTCTGGGAATCCGCCAGTCATGTTCTGCAAGCATCAACGAAACGAGGCAACATTAGTTTAATCAGTGTTTGACTTGTTTTCAAATAGAGCTTAATAAATTTCATTTTTTTAACAGAAAACCTAAAGATTTTTTTTTAGCTCGTACCAACTATAAAAAAAAATGTACTCAATCCACAATCTAGGCATGTAAAAATTGTGATGTTAGTAACTAGGTATTTAAACAAGAACTAAGATATTACTTCTACAAATATCGAGATTTACAACCTTTATTAGTCATTACGGCTCATTAAAACTCAAATATATATATTTTTTTTTACTCGGAAAAATATAAAAACAAAAAAAAAGGGTTTTGTACCCAAATTCTCAGAAATGCAGTCACCAGCAACGAATAAAGTCAAGAAACATGTCAAACAGATGTATACGTTTATAAGAAAATTCATTGTTTTTCTATTTTCAACGGTCGCCATTTTGCTGCAAACCAACAAAAATCACTCAAATCATGAATTCCAAAAAATATTCATGTTATTGACCTTATTTGACTGATTCGATGGATGGTCCATAAAATACCACAACATGTGTTATTGTTGTTGTAATTGGAGAAATTTTAAATGGCTATAACTTCCGTGTTTATCATTCGATTTTCATAAAACTTTACTTACAAAGTGTTAGCACCTTTTGTAAAACTACTTAAATATCAAATTTCGTTGAGTTTTATTGGGGAAAATGTGAAAACCGAATATCATACTATTATTACCAAAGTTGAGCGAATTTTGACTTCTAAGGTATTTGTTGTTATTGTGCTCATAAACACCTACCTCCATAATATTTTTCAGATTTTTCGGATCCCGGGTGTCCAATGCCGAGGGGGGGACACTTTTCATGTATTGCCCCTCCCTGTGCGCCCCTCGAAGCAAAAAGTTTCAAATTAAGACCTGTTTTAAAAAGTTCTCATTAAGACCTTTCATTTGATACCCATATCGGCTACCTTTGATAAAAATTTTTCTTAGGGGTAACCCCCCTATATGGGGAGACGCCCCTTAAATACCTTATACAATATTTTTGTAGTTGAACTTTGAAGCGCGGACGGACGGACAAACAGGTCGCGATTTTGGTAGGGTTTTGTAAAATTATTCTACAAAGCCCTAAAAAACATTTAGCAGCTTTTATAGATACCAGTCATATTGCTGGACCCGGAACGAATCAAAAGCCGGTATATCTTTTATTGTTAATCGATAATATTGCCTATCATTCATCAGGGCGCTACTTATTAAAATCTAAACTGTTTACTTAATCCTTTTGGTCTTCTTTGAAATTAACGTAAATGTAGAATACTAACTTTTAAATGGAATTGGTATTCAAAAAGTGATCTTAGATGAAACTCATATTCATTCATACTCCCAGTACTCATTCTTCTTTAAGCGATAAACAAATGGACTTACCTTCTTTAATGGATTCTTCGTTCAAAGCGCGATTTAAATTCGATTTGCGTTTCGATGATTTATCACGTTCGCTAGCACTTGGTGAAGTTGACGACTGCAATAAATCGGAAGAAGAATATAAATCACAATTGGAAAAGAAATATATTCCTCAATTAAAAGCTTACCGTGCGGCTAGATCTAGTAGGACTCAGACCGGATGTCCTTGTTGCGTTCGGAGCATTCAAAGACCGTTGTCCCACTTTCACAGTACACTCCGTTGGTGACACGATTTCGCTCGCCAGTGGAGCCGGCGAAACAGAATTCGATAAACTACGCGTCCCATCAATGGACAATTCATTGAGTGTTTGCTTCACGGACACGGAAATCGTTGGGAACAGTTTCTTTGAAGCACTTGTTGATGGCGCCATCGATGACGACGAGGCGGCCGTTAATGAAGAAGTCGAAGCTCCACCAATCGTCAGACCACTTGGGAGACCCGAGATTGTATTCGCTTTTCTTGTAGCTTGGACACCAATACGAATCCGATGCAACGGAGATGAAGACGCAGAACTTCCGACACTTGCCACAGCTCCCACCGCGGTTGGAGGCTCCGATCCACTCTTGGTAGCTGTATCCAATAAGCTTAGAGGAGCTTTTGGTGAATAGCGTGTTGCCGGTTCATCGCTTGAATCTTTTGATTTTTTATCTGCAAAGACGACACGCAAAAACGCCAAGGTTAATAGAAAGGAAATCCACTAACGATATGCAAATTAGCACAACTTCTTGTACTGAACGATATGACGCGAAAGGAAAATGACTGTTTGGTACTTAACGTGGCCAGTTCACTGCCGGAATGATGACTAGTAAGTACTTGGCGAAAAATGTGCGCTGTGGAAGAAGAAGACCTACCTAAAATTATTATCGCCAAATGCCTAGGTTTGGCTCGAGGCGAAGTACTATACACTTGGGCGCGTTCGAGTGGAATCACCGCAAACAATTGAGTTCATGGGTGTCAATGGCATCTGGGATTTAGAGTGGATTTGGATTGAAATAAATATTAAGTAAAAATCAATCCTGATGAACAAATGGAATGTTTAGTATTTTATTGCGATTTATTTCATGGCCCGCAAATAAACATAAAGATTTCTGACCTACTTTAATTTGTAGCTATTTACAGCATTTAGCGAAAGCACTTCAATTGTCTTTAGTGTGTACATGATTCATTGCTTACTGTTATCAGGTAAAACCAAGAATTTTCCTAAGAAAGCGGCCACCGCCGATAGTATCGTCTATCATATTTCCATGCGCGGATATTATCTGTTGACTGTTTTACATAAACGAACATACTGGCGACATGTTATTATGGCAACAAAGCAATTATCCCGTAATTACTCCTTTCAGAAAACAAAAATTTCCAAGATAAATTGTTGAGTGACTCCATGTAGGTCAACATACCATACCAAGGTGTTATTAAGGGTTGTAGTCATTATATGGCATCAAGTTGATATTCATATTCTGTGGGCTCTATTCGTGTTTTGTTTGTATTTTGATTTTAGGGTTGATTGGATTATATAAAGAATTGAGGTGCATTGTTAACTTGTTGGTTGGTAAGTAAGTTGTTATACTCGTATAACTTATATGCAGTTAAGTCCGAAAGTGAATTAATCCATGTAGACCGTTTAAAATGTTACGATGAAATTGCATACTGATTTTAATGAAAAGAATAAATTCGCTTCTTTGCATTGGGGTCGTAGTCAAACAATTTTTTTCATTTCAGACGCTCTTTGTGAGGAAAATTATTCAACATCACAGACCGATATTGAAATTTAAACAACTGGTGTTAAAATATTTCATTAACACCTTTAACTTTATACCCTACTCGACTACTTTCAGTTAAAAAATTTGAGGGATCACATCCACACGTGGAGAGATCCTCCTTAAAAATTTTTAAACTATGGAAATATCATTAACTAGAAATTTCTGAATTGTTCATAAGATTTGATGATTCCTCTAGTTCCTGAGAAAACTTACTGTGACAGACCAGTATCGATTTTAATAATGCATTGTAAAGCATTTTTTCACAGAACCCAAAAAGATATGTTTTTTTCATTGGTGTATTACCATCAGAGTTTTCATTAATCTTTGTAATGATAATTCTAAGAAGATTCAAATCTTTAAAACAACTTTTAGAAAAAAATAAATAAATTATATACAAAATAATTATTACACTCCATCTAGTATATAAAAATAATTATTTTATTATTTTTGATTTAAATAGGACCTTAGATATGGATGGGCAGTAATGGCTAGTAAATATATTGAAATCTCTAGAACATCTATTGATTGGCTCATTGTACCCATAACTCGTCTGGTGTCTGCTAATGGTAAGCATAGGAGAGTGCCTTGTTTTTCTAACAACCTCGTCTAAGCGGGTTTCATCGCAGATAACTTTAACATTAATAGTGCCTCTCAGGACATCAAAAGCCAGACATGAAGATAACGCGATTCTTCGTGAAGAGAGAGATGTTAGATTTATCATCTGGAGTCGAGTTTCATAGGCTGGTAAGTTATGGAAAAGTCTGGGCTTGTAAAAGGACCTCAAAGCGAAGAGTAAAAACTGCTTTTCGAAAGACTCCAGCCTATTGGCATGAACATCGAAAACCGGATTCCAGATTAAGCAGGCGTATTCAAGAAGAGAACGTACTAGTTGTAATAAACATAAGCAGTCGAGCAGCCCCGTGGTGATCAGGAGTGGCTGCTCCTGAAAAGATAAGGTGGTCATCCCGTCGAAACTGCTTAGTTTGTTGTTTTACTATTTTAAAGCAATCTTCATCTAGAAACCCCAGCGAGGACATGAATTTCCCTGGATAAGTGTCCTTGGAACTTGACTAATTCTGTACGGTCTTTAAGGTCAGAGTGAATCCAACCAAGCAGTGAACCGGTAACTGCCAAGTTGCATGATTCACACGATCAAACGCTATGCTAAAGTCGGTGTAAATAGCGTCGATCTGTTTGTAGTAGTGTACCTATTTTTCCGAAAACCATGTTGCTCTTCATTTAGATAGGAGTCGGCAATTGGAGATATTTTGTGGTAGATGATTTGTTGCTCTGTAATTTCTAACCGATATTTTGTCGCCTTTTTTATAGATCGGTATTATATAAGATGGCTTCCAGTACGAGGGGTAGCTACCACTCGAAAGAGACTTATTGAAAATAATAGATAGGTGCTGAATTAGTTCATGTTTGCATTTAGCTAGAAAAATAGGTGGAATTTGATCAGGGCTAGGTCACTTACTCAAATCAAAATCCTCAATTACTTGAAGAATATTGTCGCGTGTTATGGTTCGCCGCCGATAATTTTAATGTTCCGGGAAAGTGAAAACGCACAGCCTGTTTAATTAAGTTAAGAGTTTATTTACTGAGAATGCACAATCATTAATTTAACTATTTCACAAATCGCATTTAAGTTTAGTGTTTACTGTCTACCAACTTATATTCCAACTGTCCATATCACGAAAATCACTTCACTCACTTCACTATCAATCAATATCGCCTTTACTTCGCGCTCCAGTCTATCGCTGTTTTACTAAATCTCCCCATTCATTCAGCTCGGGTTTATATATGGTCTCTAGTCATTCAATCCATTTCTCGTATATCGGCGAATGTTTTGGCGAGAACTACCTGAAATATTCGAGCAATTCTGAATACCCTGCAGTGACGCCACTTTCAGATATTGATCATGTTTGGTCGATTTTTGTACTTTCGAGTACATTCGTTTATTGATCATAATGTTATTAAAACTTGCGACAACAATTGCGACGGTAGCTCGCAGAAATGTTTGTACAAAAGATGTGTCGCCAGTTGTAGTTGTACCCTGGATGTAATATGGGGCAAGACGGTCCAGGTGCACGATTTTCATTTTGGCTCTCGGCTTACGGTGTTCCTGTATGCGATAAACGACGTTATTGATTCGCTTTGTAACTCGGTATTGTCCCTCCTGCTGCAACTTCGGAGACCTACCCTTCTGCCGTTGTGGATTTTGTAGCCACACCAAAACATCTTGCTGGAACCAGTAGAATTTGCCTTTAGATCATACCTGGTCTTCATGCCGTCAGCAGCCGATTAGATGTGTTTTCGCACTGTCCGATGTATCTGGTTCAATCGTTACCTTAGCTCACTTGCGTACTCCGAGATCGTTTGGGGTTTCTCAGGGGGTGTTCCGAACTTTATATCAGTCGGCGGAAGAATAGTCTTTCCAAAAATGACTTTGACTGGGACTTCACCCGTCGAAGCATGTTCGGCAGCTTTATACGCCATTAAGAATAATGGCATGTGCCGGTCCCAGTCCCTTTGGTTCTCCTCAACCATCCGGCTAGGTGTTTATGGAGTGTGCCGTTGAAATGTTCGACTATTCCATCGGATTGACGATGCAGCGGTGTTGTCCTCGTTTTCCGTATTCCCAGCAGCTCGCACATTTCGCCAAAAACTAGTGACTCAAAGTTTCGGCCTTGATCCGTATGTAGTTCACAAGGTACGCCGTACATACTGACCCAATTTAACACTAGCTGTTCGGCTACAGTAGTTACTTCCTGGTTGGAAACGGGATAGACGTCGGATCGGCTACAGCCAGCGTGTATCGATTTCCCCATTCGGATTCAGGAAAGGGTACTGCGATGTCAACAGCAATCCGTTCAAACGGTACAACCACGTTATACGTTTGCATTCGTCCCCTCAGTCATCGCTTTGGACTCTTGACGGAAGCGCAAATTGTGCCGCTACGACACTGGTCCTCTACGTTTTCTCGACCGTGGAGCCAGTCAAACCTTACCCTCAATTTCGCTAAGGTCTTGTTAACACCAAGGTGGCCTCCCGAGGATCCTTCATGTATTTCCTTAACCACATCGTGGACTCGGCTTTTGGGAAGTATAGTTTGCTTCCTATAGGAGCTGCCATCCGCCGTTTCCCATTTCCGCTTGAGTACGCCACCCTCCGCCTGCAGGGAATTTAATTGTGGCTAATAAATTTTCAGGGTGGCACTATGCATCGAAACGTCTTTCCATTCAGATTGCTCTGTTGTCTCCTTCCATACGAGTAATGGTCCGATGTCTTCATCGGCTAGCTGGGCATTTCGAATCTTCTCTAATGACCAACCTTCATCGAGCTCGACCGTTATGACCGGCAGATATACGGTCGGCTTCTTTTCCTCAACCCGTCGGCAATGCTTACAGTTAGCTGGGACATGGACGTCGAGATGGGGCGTCAGCATTTCCATGAGCTCCGCCCTTCCGATGAACAATTTTGAAGTTGTATGACTCCAATCTTACGATCCATCTCGCAACTTGTCCCTTGGGGTTTTTGAAGTTAAGCAGCCATCTCAGCGATGCATGGTCTGTATAAAGAACAAATTTCTGGCCATATAATTACTTGTGGAACTGCTTGGTGGCCTCTATTATAGCCAATAGTTCCTTCCAGGTCACGCAGTAGTTCCTCTCATTTTTTTAAGAGAACTGGACTGTAGTATGAGAGGACTCTTTCTTCGCCATCGATCTGCTGGGAGATACAGCTCCAATGCCGCCGTTGCTCGCATTGGTGTCAACTACAAATATTTTTCCGGGTTTCGACATGCCAGCACGGGTGATTAGACCGCTTCTCCTTCAATGTCTCAAAGGCTGCCTGGCATTTTTCATTCCAGACATACGGACGATTTTTCTCGGTTAGCTGACGGTGACATTTAGCGATTTTGGCAAAGTCTTTGACGAATCTTCGATAGTAGGTCGCCAGAACCAGAAAACTTCGTAGTTGGCGCTTTTTGTTTGCTGTTGGCCAGCTTTTCACGGCTTCAATTTTCTCAGGGTCTGTTTTGACCCCTTCTGCTGATACAACGTGTCCCAGGTATTTTACTTCAACTGTAAAAAGGGTACACTTGTCGGGACTAAATTTCAGATTCACCAGTCGCAATCGGGAGAATACCTCATCTAGGTTCCATACATGCTCTTCGAACGAGCTCCCAATAACAATGATGTCATCTAGGTACACCAAGCAGGTCTCCCAGGTTAGGCCTCGTAGCACGTATTCCATCAGGCGTTCGAAGGTAGCTGAAGCATTGCAAAGCCCAAATGGCATCACCATAAATTGCCACGATCCGGTCCCAGCTGAAAATGCGGTTTTTTCTCGGTCCTTCTTGTCGATTTCTACCTGCCAGTAGCCACTCTTGAGATCGAGTGTAGAAAACCATGTTTCGTCGGCTAAAGGGTCCATGATGTCGTCGATGCATGGAAGCGGGTAACTTTATTTCTTAATGACGTTGTTAAGCTGCCTATAGTCGACACAAAAACGAGTGCTACCATCGTTTTTCTTTACTAGAACTACTGGCGCGGCCCGTGGACTGACAGAAGGTCCGATAACGCCTTGTTTTGTCATGTCCGAGATCAGTGCACTCACTTCTCCTTGTTTGGCTATAGGAAGACGTCTCGACGTTTGTTGAATCGACTTGCCTCCCTGTGTATCTTTGACGTGAGTTACCATACTCGTTCGGCCTTGGTCATCCGGGCTTGTTGAGAAGATGTCACTGTACTTGGTGACCAGATCAGAGGCTCGCTTGAATAGCTGCACTGGCAATTTGACCTGCTTCAGTATTGCAGACGTGGATTCCCGGGCTTTGTCTGGGTCTTGCCTCCTTTTATAATGGTCATGAGTAGCTTCCAAAGAGGTGATGGTGAAAACAGGCTGGCAGCTACCGATAACTTCTCCCGCTTTGATGCTCGTGGTTATGTCTGCGGTGTTAAGGACTCCAACTGGTACGTATCCTTTCCTTATAGATCTTACAAGACTTCGTCCTACAATCAAACTACGCAATGCAGACGTCTTCGTTCGCTTTATCAGATAATACCGGTGGTCTCAAGAATCACCATCAAGCTTGGCCCATACCATGCTCTCGGAAGATTTCGGTACATCAGTGTCGATGCATACTACCACATTCATCGTGGGAATTTGGACGCAGGATCCTCCATCAATGATTCGACATTCCACCATTTCAATATTCGTTTGCCCAAATACAGCCTGATTCCATGTGGTCGCAAAAAATCCATTCCGAGAATGCAGTCATCCATAATGTTCGCGACCAGAAACTTATGTCGGAACGTAAGGTCTCCCAACTGTATTTTGAGGTTCACCTCTCTACGGACAGGTGCTGTTTCTCCCGTAGCTGTCTGTAGTGAGCAAATCCTGCCCTTGTGAAGTAGTTGTTATCTCACTTGGTCTGGTCGGATAATCGATCGGGTTGCACCAGTGTCGATTGTTATGGTGCAATGTTCTCCGTCAACTTGACCCGGACGGCATAAGTCTGCTTCTCCAGGATGTAGTCTTGACACGGTGATGGTGGTGCTGGGGACGTCGATCTTTCTAGCCAACCTCTGCCCCACGAAGTTGGCTCTTACATGTTTCCCGACCCCTCAGTTTGAAGCGCTTCCATTCTGGGCTCCTGACTTGATCTGGATTTCCTCCTAGCTGCACACCCTGGACAATCGCTCGGTTTCATTCACTTCTTGCAGTCTCTTTGCAGGTGCCCCTTTTCTCCGCGATTCCAGCATCTAGGTGCACCATTTACCTGCGGGTCTCGCTCAATTTCCACGCGCTCCCAGCTGCACTCGTCTGTCGCTACCTCGCGAATTCGGGCAGTGGAACGGCTCACATTTTTCGCTGACTCAAAGTTCAGACTATAATCCACTGCGTCCTTAACCGCTTGCTTTTGAGCTAAACGCACGGCTGGTTGCAATTCCTGGTCCTTCAATGCGCTGATGAATGCTTCTGTTGCTCCGTCATCTCGATGTTCTGGGTCGTTCTGCCAGTCGCTGAATGCCTTGGGCTAGCTGCTGTAAAGTTTCGCAAGACTGCTGCATCCGATGCCGTTGCTGTGCCCGATAAATCTACTTCAGATGATCGCCTCCATAGTGCATGTCGAATGCATTCATTATAGCAGCCGGGTTTGAGTGCAACTCAACGGGGATCGTCTGCAAAAGCTCGGCAGCTGGACCTCTTAGAGCAGGAATTAATGCAGTTGCTCGTTGCTGCTCATTCCAGTGATTTGTCCTAGCGGCGGCGTCAAACTGTGTTTTGTGAATACTCCAGACCGTTTTCCCGTCGAATATTGGTGCTTTCACATTTCTGGATGTGCTTTGCGCTGTGGTTATAAGCGGGGCTGGTGAGGTGGTTACAACTGCCTTCGCTGCTTCCAACTTCTTTTTCACTTTTTCCATCTCATAGCTCATTCTCTTTTCGACCTGGCTGATCTCGTCGTTGATTCTCTCCTCAACTTGTTTGTTCAGACTACCGAGCTCCGCTTTTATTTCAGTTAACTGTTTTTCCACTTCCTTGATTTCGATCGCTTGTTGGTCCAGCTTTGCAGTTAAACGGGACTGTTCATTATTTTCGCATTAAAACTGGATGACTGTTGTCGCTGCTCTTGCTGCATCAGCATCAACATTTGCATCGGCGCATTTCCTGGTTCCTTTGATTGTGGGGTTTCAGCTTCTCCACCTTCTGCGCCTTTTTCTTCATCTGCGGGCTCACCCGAATCTAGATACGCGCCTTCCGATTCAATCGCGTCAATTAGCGTGGCCTTTGTACCTTGCGTAGCCAGCTTTCGCTGTTCCAACTCTTCCTTAAGCTCCGATATGGTCAATTCATTAATTTTTAAGTTTAGGCTTCGTGAAATTTTTTATTATTTTGACTTTTTTTCGGTTTCCAAGTTAAATTTCACTATTGTGCACTTTAATAATGTTCAAAAGTTTTCACTTTCGAAATTTTCTATCCCACTTCTGACACCACTGTCGTGTGTTACGGTTCGCGGCCGATAATTTTAATGTTCCGGGAAAGTGAAAACGCACTGTCTGTTAAATTAGGTTAAATGAGTTTATTTACTAAGAATGCACAATCATCAATTCAAGTATTTTACAAATCGCATTTAAATTAATTTTTACTGTCTATCAATTTATATTCCACTTCACTATCAACCAATATCGCCTTTACTTCGCACTCCACTCTATCGCCGTTTTACTATCGCGGTTTTACTGTAGCTCCCCATTCATTCAGCTCGGCTTTATATAGGGTCTCTAGTTATTCAATCCATTTCTCGTATATTGGAGAATGTTCTGGCGAGAACTACCTGGAATATTCGGGCAGTTCTGAATACCCCACAATGACGTCACTTTCAGATATTGACCATGTTTGGTCGATTCTTGTGCTTTCGAGTACATTCGTTTATTGATCATGTTATTAATAGTTGCGCCAAAAGCTTGCAGAAATGTTACCACATGTAACAATATCATCATCAGATATTGAAATATTGTCAATAAGAGGTTCTGAAGTTGATTCTATGAGTGCTTCATTTACTGAGGTTAAGGGATCTTGATAAACCTCTTGAAAATGGTCTACAGAAAATTTGCAGATTTGTTCTGAAGAAGCCGATATAGAGCCCTTATATGACATTTTTGAATAATAACGATGGATTTTACGTTTGACATTTACGAAATCAAAGAACTTCTTAGGATCGTGAATAATCTTTTCTCGGATATCACTGACATATGATTCATCCGCTGCTTGAGATTTGGACGTAAATTCCCTGGCAAGCTTCTCATATTTTCTTCTGATTTCGAGGCTATTATTATTCCATCTTTTCATAATTTTGTATGAATTGTTTCTTTGATTTCGTAAGGATCTGAGGTCCCCATCTAGCTACGGCTCGGAGTGTTGATTTCTTTTTCTGATTTGAAGTACGAATTTTTCAACTGTGCCAAGAATTAATTGCTAAAAAGTAGACAGAGCAGCATCTACATCTAACGTTGAAAGAGTACTAGTCCAATTGAAATTAGATAAAAGCTAATCGGCATTTCGAAAGTCAAATACAATTTTATTATTGTATGAGATGGGATTGAACGTATCAGTAGTAGAAAATTCAATAGAAAAAGCGGAGCAATGAAGCGTGTTAAAAAAGAGATGGTCGTTGTCATCAGTTGGATTAACCAGATCCAACCAATTTCCGTTTTGATTGGGTACAGGAGCAATTTGTTGTATCCATAAAACTTGCTCATAAGAGTAAAATCATTACAGTAACGAAGGTTAACTGGGAGAAGAAGATTGTCCTGATTATCGACCACAAAGCTTAAATTTGGCTGATCAAAGTCACTAGCAACAATTATTCTATCTTCTTCATAAACATTTGCAGTCATTTCAGTGAAAGCATCGCCGACTTCATTGTAGAAAGCTTCGAGAGAGTTCGGAGGGACGTAGAAAGAACCAATATATAAAGCATATTTTTCCAGCTTTATTTGCACCATCTTGTGTTGAAATGATTTCTTTGGTGTAGGGCTTACGACCTCGCTCAAAAGAGAATTGTGCACTGCGACCAGTACGCCACCTCCTCGTGTCTTTTCAGTGCTTCGAAAATCCCTGTCGTCTCTGAAGGTATTTCAATTACTGTCTAGAATTTCTTCATTTTTATGAGATTCGTTGAACCAGGTTTCTTTAAGGATGAGGATATTGAATTGGCAAGATTTTGCGTCAAGATATAATTGATTTAGTTTACTGCGGATTCCATCACAGTTATGGTAAAATAGTTTAAGGTTAACCTGAACGGGGTTTTTATTGGGGACGAAAAAATTTGTGGTGTTGTTCCCGGACACTTTGCAGGGAAGAGATGTAGTTGGAACTAATATGCGAGGCATATGTTCAAGATCTTTTTTGGCTTGATCTGGGGTAACACCTAGCTCCTCATGGTAGCGAAAATAAACAGCTCGAAGAGCATCAAGATCCATTGGGAGGCCTTCCCATTGTATGATAACTTTAAGGCTTGCCTTCGTTTTTTCGTCGATGCAAGTTGTGTCTGGAGCTTTATGCATATATGAAAGATAGAGGCGGACACATTTGTATATTTTGTGATCTCTGAGCCTGAAAATAAAATACCTATTCTCGAGATCATTAGTAGAGTTGATGGTGGCCTTAATAGTTGGTAGAAATAGGGGTCTTAAAAAGGATTGGCGTTTATTAAGAGAAGTTGGTGAATTTGGCAACTCTATTGACCAAGAAGGCAATGGCAGTTGGTCTTCACCACGTACAAAGTTATTGTATTTAGTTGAAGATACCGATATCATAGCCTTTGAAGAAGATTCCGTTTTCAAGTTGGGGGTACGAGTATGTGATGGTTTGTCAGTCACTAAGTCAATCGATGCTAGAGATTGTTCACTCACTTTACATGCAGACACTGTTGCTATTACATCATCCTCTTTCAAAAATTTAGTGGTGGAAGCTGTATGGAGAGGATTGAATTAAATGGAAGTTAGTTGAGTTTAAGGTATTCCAGACATTCTTAAGATCACCAATTTTTTTGCTCTTACTGGAACTTGTAGCGCCAATTTATTCTTTCCACAGTTTAAATACCATACCGTTCTAAGCATAACTACCATTGGTATTCTTTAAGTTTGAAAAAAGCCAGGCGTAACGTGATAGAACAAAAACTTAGAAGCTTGCTTTTCTGTTTTTGAGCAGAGGTAGTCCTTCAACTCTGCAACCCTGATGAGAAGGTTTTTTCGTATCATTTGTTGCACTGTTGCTGCATCCCAATTCCTTGGTGGCCTCTCATATAGAACATTTTTAAGCCTGCATCAGAGTTGATTTCGGCTCTTTCAGGGTGTTGATCAGCACAAGTGAGTTTATATTTTATTGCTGATTGAGTGTGCAGAAACAAAAAGATTTTATGGCTCCCCTTCATCCCCCCGAAAAAGCGGATAATGTGTCTTAAGCTAAATCAACCACCCCTTTATCTCAAGAACAAATGCAGATAGAGATATTTTTGAGATGGCATATTTTATTGCTGCTTTATTCCTGGTCATTAAGCAACAAGTAAGTTTCCGAAACCACCTCTTCAACACTTTATTAGAGAGCATTCATTATAGGTGCATATTTTGTTGCCTATTTATTGCGCATAAATTTTTTTTCTTGCTTCACTCCTCCGAAAAACCACCCCTACCGCGTATTTCATCTCTGGTAAATTGTCAAAAGTGGTAAAAAATTTTTGCACAGTAAATAAAGCCAACGGAAGTTATTGCAGAACTTTTACGCAGACCTCGATCTTATTCCTCCACCCCTTCTCCCCGGAAATGCGAGTAATGTGGCTTAAGACTTAAGCTACATCAGCCACCTGCGTATCTCAAGAATGAATGCAGATAGAGACTTTTCGAAGTGGCAGCTTTATTGCTGGTGATTTAGGCAATAAACGAGTCCCAAAAGTCTCCCTTTCAACCCGAACGCGTATCCCACCACTCCTCCATATTGAGTTTTATCATGCACTTTATTAGGGAGCATTCATTCTAGGTCTAAATTTTATTGCTAATTTATTACACTATAACAATTTCATCGCTTCACCCGTTCTCTAGGAAACCACCTCAACAATTCCTACCGCGTATTTCACAACTGGAAAATTGTCAAATATTTAAATTTTTTTTCCATACGAAATAAAGCTAGAGGAATTATTGCTGATCTTTGACGCAGAACTCGATCTAACTGCGCCACTCCTCCACCGGAAAAGCGGGTAATGTTAGTTCAAGACTTAAGCTGCATCAGCTTACCTCGTATCTAAAAACTAATGCAGAATTGCATAGGTTTATAGATGTCTCGAAACTGTTAGCTGTGGCGTGGGAACTGGCTTATTCCCGATCATCTGAAAGTCTTGCGAGCATGCGCAGGGATCGGTTGAATTGCCTCGACATTACTAGTTGCCGACTTTTAATTGTGCGATTTTTTATTGCTCATTTTTGAGCGCTATAGCTGCTCTGCTTTAAGGGTGCATTCCATTTAAGGGGTTTGTAGGGACATAAGACTTCGGAGAATGTATCAAAACGTACTGCAGCTGAGTGGACGGATCAACGGCCAAAGCGTGATACTAAATATATCACCTTCTCGAGTGTCGATACATTCGACCAAGATGATGAGATACTCTAATTGTTTATAAGCGAAGGCCCGAAAGCGGTTGTAGAGCTAAAGTAAAAACAGAAAAATTCGGTTTCGCCGTTGATTTGGCTGGTTGGCCGGGGTTCACGTATGACTTTTTGCACTTGGGATTGTCAAAATGGATCCATTTTTCATTCCCAGTCACGATTCGATGCAAAAATGATATGACGGGCAAGCAGCATTTCAGACATACAGAAGCGCTGTTCAACGTCTCTCGGCTTCAACTCATAGGGAACCCAATTACCTTGCTTCTGAATGTATCCAGCGGCTTTCAAACGTTTCGAAATAGCTTGTTGAGTCACTCCCAACGATTTGGCAAGTTCGTCTTGCGTTTGACACGAATCCTCATCGAGTAGCGTCTCCAATTCTTCGTCTTCAAACTTTTTTGGCTGTCCTGGGCGTTCTTTGTCTTTGATGTCAAAATCGCCGCTTTTGAAGCGTTGAAACCACTCAAAACGCTGTGTTTTCGCTAAAGCATCGTCGCCATAAACTTTTATAAGCAAACGATGACTTTCCGCAGCAGTTTTCTTTGCAAAAAAAATGACCCAACAGAACCTCCCGGCAATGCTGTCTTTTTCTCCAATTTTCGAAGTTATTCATCGTGAAAAATAATAATGATGCACACAAGATAAAATTGTTTTGTTGACTGATTTTGATAGCTGCCAAATGTACCTTCAAAATGACATATATTAAGTTCGAGCTTTGACGATCTTTGTTAGTACGGACATCTAGCGTCAAATTCCGGTTATTAAGTTGTACACCCAATATTTTTAATGTAATGGATGCCAATAAGCACAATGTTGCGCTATGTTTAGCTTCATCTTTCCATTGCAAGGATGCCAAACCGTTGACCGATCATTGCAGCAGGCATATATCAATAAGGTACACGTCAACACTTAAAGCACGAGATATCAACCAGTAGCGGTTAGCAGGAAACTACACTGACCGAATTCCAAACTAGCCAGCAGCAGTCAACAGGACACCTCACTGATCGAACATGAAACTCTCTTGAAAGCTGCAGCCCAGTCAAATGCGCTTGATACCACAATTTGAAAGCATTAAAGCGGATGGGGCTAAAACTGCCGGAACCCGAACGCAGGAATGCGCACACGACACGGGACATCATTCTCCAGTACATGCGGACCTCAAAACCGAACACTCGCGAGTATTCTTCAACCAACTTACTCAAATGCTTGGTAAAGAAGTACGAAACGAAGTAAGAAACAAAGTAGATTGTAATGAATCGGTCCTATGCCACTGCCGATTATTAGTCAGTCGTTATTGACGTCGACGAAATCGGAACGCACCCTCTAACCTCTCGCTGTTCCTGAACCGCTTTTGGTCAGTTGAGAAGAAGGTGATCATGTGTGTGAAAACTGACGTTGGATGAGAAGCCACATGGCAGCAGACTTCACTACCACACACATTACCATTACTAGGCGACTAATACATATGCAATGTGCCACCGTATGACTTCCAATCCTACTTCAGCTTTGTCTAGGAGTGTCACGTAATTATTTTTGCAACGCAGAAGAGTTCGCGCCTTCTCGAATTCTGTTGAAATTTCACTATCGGAAACGCATTGAATATATTAGGCGGTGTTACAGTTACGCGATTTTCATTTTTATAGCTAAGCGAAGGAGTTTGCTCATGGTGTTGCAAATAAGGATTAGAGAAGTTGTTCTCGAGTTCCCATCTTTAATTTAGCTTTATTGGAGTGCCTCTGCCCTGGTTTTGAATGCGCCACTGCTTTCCTTCTCATGGGACGAAAATTTACCAGCTTCAGTTTAGTTTTCGGCTTTCGATAAATTGGTTCGGTGAATCTACTGTGGGCCGGTTCCTTGTGGCCAAGACTTGTGTGTTTTTTAAATTTTTTTCCCGGTTTAGTCGCGTGTACAGTAAGTGCAACCCTATTTGATTATATTTTTAAATAACTGTATTTCCGAACAGGCGATTGCTGGTAAATTGGAGAGGAAGGAAACGAACCATTTTTCGCTTTTGCGGTGTGGCGCTGCTTCCCTTCAATGCAAACAAAAGGTTGCAGTCGGACGAATGCAGCGACAATTGTTTAGAGGCCAATGTTAGACTACTCGGTGCTTTTGTTACTGCTGAGGTTACGTGTTTAGATTTGGTAATAAATTTTTATCAAAGTAAGGAATGCTCGTTTTCCACGACAAGCCGAAGCATCATCGGTAGTGACACGGAAATCCCACTAACTACAGCTCTCCAACGGAATAGGCAGCGCAGCGGCTGCAGCCGGCATTGCACCGTCAGGACGGGCCTACAGCATCTTCATCTACAACTTGGCACCCGAAACGGTAGAAAGTACCTTTGTGGCAACTATTTAGTCTCTTTGGAGCTATGCAGAGTGCGAAAATCGATGACAGTCGCTTCGCATGAGGAAAAACAATTGGATGAAGAGAAAGACTTTTAAAGGTGAGCGAATAGATAAAAGTATAGAAGTGATTATAAAGCATCGAATTTAAATGTGTGGCCTTTTATTCTAATTTTTGCAAGAAAGTTCGTTGGGAGAAAAAAAGTACAACACAAAAAGCCCGAAATGCTTTAAATATGCATATTTCACACATACATCGGAATTGACTTAGTCCTTAAGATAATTTTTCCATTCATATTAAACTTTACCTTTTTCATACGTACATTTGATGAAAGTAACATTTCGCTGTGACTAAATATTTTTTGTTAATTTTTTTTACTTTATTCGATTACATTATCTCTCGATACTTTTAGCCGTTACATTAAAAGTTTATGCTAAACTTTCATACTGTATATGTAGCATGATTTATGCATTGATGGGTATCGTTCTGTGTGAATGGATATAACTTGCAAGTTGGAATCCTGATTGTGTACGTTTATGTGCATATGCAACCTATGATTATCGAAGATATTTTTTTTCTCAAAAGTGATGAATCGTTAAGAGAGCAAGAACTTAACCTGTTAATATAGTGATAACGATATAACGACCCGCCGGTTATAGACCAGAGCTATGTTTGTTTGTTTTCCTCCTCTTAATATTTTTAAAAAGAGAATTAAAAGTTGTGGGTTTAGAGTTAAGCCATACATATTGCTATTAACATCTTTATAATGTTGATCCGATGCTAAGATTGATTTGAGTGATAAAGGAAGAGAATTCATTGATTGACGAAATATAATTAGATATTTTTTTTGTAATTTTAAATTTAAAACAAAAAAAAACCCTACGAATTACAATAAAAATCCTAATAATTTCATTTATAAATAATATTGATTTCAATCGTTCAAAATTATTAGCAAACGAGATAAATGGTGAAGTTTATTTAAATTTGTGCCTAAAAAATTTAAATTTAGATAATAATTTTTGACTTTATAACTAATATTTTGTTTTTGGCAACAGTTTAACTGACCTTTCCAAAAGAAATTTTTGGATTTTTCTGATTTTATAAATTGTTCTAATAGCTTCCAATGTATGATAACAAACTTTGCAACATCTCTGGTAACCGACAATTTGATTAGATCTTACTTAGTTCAAGCAAATTCCCCAATATTATACACTTTTTCTCAAACAATTACAAAGAAAGCAAGAGAAGAATTCGAGAAAGCGGATCAGGAATCAAAAATTTCTTTTCCTTTATTTTCAAGGGATTTTTTTTATTGTCTTGGTTATAATTGTAAAAATCAATTGTTATGTATAAGAAACACTTCAGCTATACTTATCCTTTCCAATATATAACCGTCTGATACAGTGTACCAAAAAACTAAGATCCGTTTTACCTAGACGGTATAAAAAACATTGTCACGTAATTGAATAAAACAACATAAATTGCTAACCCAACAAAGACTTTCCTTTCCAGCATGCCCTTCTCTTCCAGCAGAAATGGTAGCGAACGGTAATTATGCCGTTACAAGGGTAGGGTTTTAGAAATCCGCGGAGGGCCGGTTTCGCATCGCGTTCGGTACATGGTACCATAATTTGTTTTGCGTTTTTATTAGAGTAGGTTGTTCCGATTTCCAGTTAGAGTAGGATATTTTTTGGTACCGCGTCGGTGATATTCGGGAACACGGAATTAGATCCGATTTTTGTTGTTGTCTGAAGGAATGAAAGAAATACGGAATAAAGTAGAGATAGGTTTCGTTTCCGTATGGTTGTGTTTTCGACGCGTTACTAAATCGGGCATGTGAACTGGTTGCTGAATTTTTGTATTCCGGACTTAGTCTGCTCGCGCAAGACCCGCGACCGAACTCCTCTCCGAACTAGCTAGCTAGCCAGCTGTCATCTCGGAGTAGACTAAGTGTATGCGGACTTGTTGACCTGTAGGGTACAGTCCGTTGTCACATCCCAAGACTTCACGTCTAGAGCCAATGAGAGGTCGGTTCCGATTTCGTTCAAGCGGTTCCATACGAAAATCATTACAAGATGACCAACGGCAGGACAGTCATGAGAAGTTAGCACTCGTAAATTTCTTTGGGAACAAACAAAATCGCGAATTGATGGAACCGCTCCAAAGCTCTCCATAGCTGCAAGTGCATTGGGCATGAACCCAAGCTTGAAGACAACCGCTACTTAATTAAAGTTCTTTACCCGCAATATTTGCATATAAAAACGGCAGCAACTAGTAGCCGATCATGAAATATCTAAAAGATAGTTGTCCCAAATGATTACAATGCGAAAAGAGTTGGAATGCGAAATGGAAGGAGGAGGATTTTCAACAATGTCGACTATGGAGTCCAAAATGGCACAGTCCAGTTCGCTGATAACTTTATTGAAGTTGGTTGCATCCGATCGAATTTTGTACACTCGAAACTTTGCATCGATGCACGCAAACCACAAGAATGGCAGAGCTTTCCACAACGACGCCATACGAATTTGCGCAATATTGTTGATAGTGCAAGCCTGCTGGTGCAGCATTTGTTTGTCCTCTACCATCCTCGAATTTCCCATCGCCGCCAGGTGCAACAGCCATTTTGAGGTTAAACTAGTGTGATATTTGCGGCCGACGGAGTCTTCAATGCGACAAATATTGAGGTTGCGTTAGCTTGGACCTCGCGAAAGCCAATGTTCTTGGCGTAACGTTTGTTTAGAATTGGTCCGGTTGTAGTTAAACATAAAGCTAACTTAACACTGTATTGCATTCAATATTTAACTCCGTCTTTCAAGAACAAACCAACTCGTTTGACAATTCGATCATGAAGGGAGATTTATCTTCTTCTTGTCGACCCTAGCGATCGCGTCATGGTTGTCAAATCTTCAAGTTATTAAGTCTGTGTTGCCACAAGTAGTCACATTCTTTTGGGTTTCGTGTGAGCCGCGAGATATTGTAGGTTGACGAAGCGGTGATCAGATTACGAAACCATACGTTGAGACTGACTGTTTCAAGTTGAAAGCGATTGTTTTTTTCTCTGGTAATTTGTTTTTTCTATTGTAAAGGGTTTTCCAATAGGAGGTGTTATTTTGAATATATCTTGTGATTTAACACCTTTTGGCTTCTTCCTTTGGGGCCACGTGAAAGAAAAGGTCTACGCCAACAGCCCAGCGTCGATTCAAGACCTCAAAGATGGAATTCATGAAGCTATCGAGGACATAGGGCAGCCACTTTGCGATTTGGTTATGAAAAATTTCATGAAAAGGATATGATCCTGTAAGCGTGGTCGTGGGGGCATTTGCCTGATGTGACTTTATAATGAAATAAACATCCGATCATTTATATTTAAAAATGGCATTTTTCTTTTATAACCAAAATAACACCTCTTATTGGAAAAAGCTATATTTACATTGCTTCAAAATAAAATTAAAATATTCACCCCCCACTGACTGTGATCCATGACATTGTTTATTGGTTCTGCCCCAAAAGTTACTTTATACTTTATACTGCACGCATTAACATTTTCTCTTCTTAGTGTCAAATCATATTTAATTCCGTTAAAAGCATATACTCGTCAATTTTTTATTTTTTGAAAAACAACCTGAATTCATATTAACCATTATTATTAAGACGTACAGAATCTATTATAATAAATGCAAAATTTTTCGTATCTTCTTTACATCGCTGACCTTCACATTTGCTGCTCTTTTCACACTTTAATGCATTTTTCAAGCTATTTAGCTTCCATATGTCCGTAATAAATCAAAATTAAACAAAAAACTCATGATTCACATATGGGCGCATTAAAATTCGTTGATTTTGCCAAAATAAAAGGCAAACAAAGCATAACGTATGTTTATTTATCTTTGGAACTAAATTTATAAAAATATCATGCATGAAGTCATATGGTAAGAGGTAAGACGGGAAATTGATATGTGTATAAATAAAAATGACCTTCCTCTGAGCCGGTTTGTGATTTGCGATGATTAGGAAGCCCAATTTTTTCGCAGATAGTTGTGTTGATATAGGTTTTTTGAACTTATATAAAAATTAAAAACAAATAGATTTTACTCACCAACTAAAGCTGCTCTCAATCTTGAAGCTTTTGTCGTTCGTATTGATTGAGATTGTGGTGCTGCTGCGGTGCTCGTGGTACTAGTCGACTGTAAACGACTTCCTGACGACACTGGACCGCTAACCGTTGAACGCGCTGAACTAGATAAACCTGTAACAGTAAGAATCTTTCATTTAAAATAAAGAATTACGACTTTTTTTCAATAATGGTGAATTAAATTGTATCAAAACATAAATATCTTTCCAGGATTAATTGGAATCAGTAGTGCGTTCCATTAATACATATTCGTTTATATGTATGTGAATTCAGAGGTAATCAATTTTGTCCATCGATAATGATAGGAGAGCAGTAATGAAGAAATATTCACGAAAACTTACCAGATGAATGCGTTGGTGATTGTGCTGCCGGAGACGTTCGTAGCGAGCTCGTTTTCATCGGTGAAGTAGTTGATCTCACTGTTCTCAAATGAACTGGTGAACTATTTCGCATACTTGATGATGTTGTAGATGTTAACAATCGGGAAGGCGATTTTAGTGGTGATTTTGCACTTCTCGTGGTATTAGCTAACAAGGCGTTAACGGGCGAGGATGACGAATCACTACTCACTGGAGTACGACTAGATCGAGTAATGTACCTGTAATCAAATATTAAAAATAAATAACTTTACATATCAATTTTTTAAAATGTATCATTAAGAAATATAAATACTGAGATAAGATTAATTTATCACACAATTTTTGCAATCTAGAAGGGTTTAAGCTTTAATATACGCAATTCTTTGTATACGCTATGACGCTTATATCTGTTCATTTCTGCTGTATTGATAGTGAAATCTTCCTTTTTAACTCTTTCCTCTTTTGCCTTTAGGACAATTTACTGCTAAAAATTTAAAGTCAACTTATGATTACTAACAGGAAAGGAGTTTACCAATAGTAAACTGCTATCTAATGAGTATACTTTTAACTTTACTAATATATGAAATCGAATACTGTAAAATATTATAAAGTTCACTTTGCAGTCAAGTTTTTACTACAGTATTAATCCTTAGAAGTAAACTGTAAGTTGACTTTGAAGTAAACTGAGTTTAAATCACCTTTCATTACGCCCGCTTGTAAAGCGGGCGTAGTCGCCAAACTACTTAAAGAGGAGGTAGTACTTATGTTGTAAATCATGTCAATGATTTTAGTTGTCCACGAATTCTAAACTCTCATCTCGGAAGTGTTTTGAAAAAGGAAGTCTTTCTTTATTTTTTTCTATGTTATCGTTTTTAAATTGTCCATAAAAAAATTAAAGTTAAGTCAGATACTTGCTGCCTTGGAGTCAGAGGCAATGTGATTTATCTTTATTTGAATAGTTAAAAACGAACATATTCCCAACATTAATATTTAGAATCGAGAATCTTTAAAGATTAGGATATGTAGTAATCGAGTAGTCGCCTAAGCAAACTGCTAGAAAACCGGCATAACCCTTATCCGAAATTTTAATTGCAGATTTAATAAATTCAATTTATAGTTATAAATCATAAAATATTTTTTTTTTATAAATATAAATTTTACATCATTTTTTTCTCTATATTAAATTTTTCTTTATAATTATATTCTTTATGATATTTGTCTTTTTCTATTATTATTTAAATTTTTCTATATTATTAATTTTCATTAATTCAAAATTTGAAATTAAAATTCGGACACGGCAACCCCTTTACAACGCAGCTTATTCACGAATCGCACTTCCGCATTGCAATCTAGAGTGGATGGAAGGCTCGTCAACTACCGGTGCGACTAGTCCCGCAAGTTGCGATTGAAAATGAGATGAGGAGATCTGCTTCGACCGATCGGGGAGTCTGTCATTGATCGTCACCGCCAACACGTCGCGAGAACAGCGCCAGCAGCAGTAGAAGCAACCGCAAGAGCTTCAGCAGCGACCCAGGCGGGAGTTTCTTCTTGCTCGTACTCGTATCTAAGTTTCGAGGTGAAATTGGAAGCTTTCGGTGCTGGTAGCAGTTTTAGCGGATCGTGGGTCTCGGTTCGCGTAAGCCCAAGTAGTATCCGACTTTCCTACTACTTTTCGAAATCGCTATCGGGTTCGAGGTGTTCTGTTTTATTGTTTTTGCCGTACGCCTTGAATAGTCCGCGAGCGGACATTCTACTTAAAGGCGCCACGTATGGGTCGGTCGGTGGTGTTGCATCAGGAATCCGTGTGTCGTCGTCGTTGGAGTTGTGTTTTGTTCGATTTGCTATTTCTACGCAAATAGTTTTTGCATGAAAACTCCTCTACCCGTGAAAATTAGAGAAAACTGTCTCCCGGCTAAACATTAGAATTCTTTAACTGTTCTCTTTTACCGTAAAGTTGCATCGAAGCGGTAGAAACTAATTTTGCACGTAGAGATTTAGGAGTTCAAGAAATGATTAAAATCTAAGATGATTGGTGCTAAAATCGCGTCCCTCACATTTAAATTTAAATTAAATTTCCATAGCCGCAAACATCTTGTTCCTACCTAAATTTTCCGTGAAATTACTCATTCGTGGACTGGGAGAACGTTCTAAGTGAGAAAACGAACATCGTGTGGAACTAGAAAAAATTTCTTGATTTTTCATTTGGAGGTTTTGTGGAGAGTGATGGGAGTCCATACAGCTTACATGAGCGAAAGCACACCGTTGTACATGTCCACCAAATTCTGAGAATGTTTCCCAAGACAGTAAACTGATGTCGGAGTCAATGAGGCAGGATAATCGAAAATATTAAATAGATTTGAGGGAGAACGCCCGGGGAAGATTTTTAAGAGTATCTCAAACTATCACACGCGGTGGGCCTAGATCACAAATTGCCATACCAGCTCAGGGCATGATAGAATTCCGAGACGATCTAACGGGTTTTTTTTTTTTGAAGAATTCGACATAAGTGAAGGCAAATTTTAAAGCGAGCTACCCGTAGAGCGTCATATGAAAGTCGATAATAAAAATTTCAACTCCGCCATAGACGGTCCCAAGCCCGTTTGAGAAAGGAGGAGGGAACCCCTTGTTTCCCTAACCCATAGCTTCCATGATTCCTCATCCCAAATACCCCCCCCCCATTGGCTGGCCCCTTCACTATAATGAGCTAGCTATCGGGCGAGCTGTCCCCTTTTTATGCGTTACAGGAGCTCTTGCCCGGATTAGATGACCTTCCGATCACGTGCGTATTTATGGCATTGTGTTATGTAATTTCCTCACATAAAACAATATTATGGCATAAATTACTTTTTATGGAATTGTTTGCAGCTACATATAAATGAGTTGCATATTTTGAATAATAATTTTTCTGAAAAATTATTAGAGAAGAAAAATGTTAGAAGAAGGTGGTTTCGACGTGTGCACTAATTCTCCTCAGGCCATCACACTTAGATACACACCGGTGATGGCGACCACCATGCTCAGAGGTGAGGGAGTTAATTTTTAATTTTTCTACTTATGCAAACTCAATATGTTTTTGTATCTGCAAGTTATATTCAAGGTAAATTTCTCTTGTAAGTACTTGTATTAGCTAAACTTTTTTTTAATTGGATCATTTCACCCTTTTCACATCAATTTAATGTAAATCTATACGACAAATTTGCTCTACATTTGAAGCTTTATCTAACGTCGCGCGGATATCGATCACTCTTTCGGATGGCTCCGATAGCTTTTTAAATTACTTTTTATGGAATTGTTTGCAGCTACATAAAGATAGATAAAGCTTCAAATGTAGAGCAAATTTGTCGTATAGATTTACATTAAATTGATGTGAAAAGGGTGAAATGATCCAATTAAAAAAAAGTTTAGCTAATACAAGTACTTACAAGAGAAATTTACCTTGAATATAACTTGCAGATACAAAAAACATATTGAGTTTGCATAAGTAGAAAAATTAAAAATTAACTCCCTCACCTCTGAGCATGGTGGTCGCCATCACCGGTGTGTATCTAAGTGTGATGGCCTGAGGAGAATTAGTGCACACGTCGAAACCACCTTCTTCTAACATTTTTCTTCTCTAATAATTTTTCAGAAAAATTATTATTCAAAATATGCAACTCATTTATATGTAGCTGCAAACAATTCCATAAAAAGTAATTTAAAAAGCTATCGGAGCCATCCGAAAGAGTGATCGATATCCGCGCGACGTTAGATAAAGCTTCAAATGTAGAGCAAATTTGTCGTATAGATTTACATTAAATTGATGTGAAAAGGGTGAAATGATCCAATTAAAAAAAAAAAGTTTAGCTAATTATGGCATAAATTTGCCACGCATATTTTTCATTTTAAGGAAAAATTCATTCAAATTATGTTTGTATGAGTTTTTCACTTAAATGGAAAACATATGCCAGCGCTTACATTTGGATCTTGATCCGGTTGGGAGAGTGCGAGGGGGCACCGCTTTCACCTGGCTGCCCAACTCTTATTTGCAGGCCATAAGTATCGTCAGTAACGACGAAGTCCTCTTAAGGCCGTCTGTTTTCTCAAGGCCGGCATGTCCTATATGTAAGCAATTTTTTTATCCTTAGTAGGTTACCTCATTCTCGACTTTGGTCAATATTCCTTTGACCCTCAAAATTCGTGGATGCGAGATTTTTTTTGCTGTGGGTCTTTGTGCTGGGGAAAAGAACCCGCCCCACGATACCGCAATGCTAACCTGCCAGTGCATTCTAGCGTCCTCAGGCAAGGACGATCTCAGCGGATTCCTTCATCCTCTTTCGTTTAGGCAGCATACCATCGCTGCAGTCCTTTACGGACCACCCATTTCACTACAGCCTCCATGATGAAACAAATAACAACAGGCAGCGCCTGATTGACTTTACATGTAGCAGAAATTTAGTCATACGTCCGACTAGCTTCCCACATTGACGCTTTCATAAAATGACCTGGGTATCATCGCATGGCAACACTCAAAACCAGATCGACCATGTTTTGATCCAACAACGATGGGCCCCAAGCATACTTGACGATCGTACACACCGAGGAGCCAATTGTAACTCAGATCATTATTTGATTAAATTAACATATCGATGTCGTATGTCGTATGTCAATAGCATATTCAGCGAAGACCAGCCCGCTACAAAAATTTCATATCGAAAGGCTCAAACAGCGTCTGTACCAAAGATTTCACGGAAACCCTTGACAACCAGCTGGTTCCCATCTTATCAGACGCATCGTTGAAGATAAGCAACGAACTCTGGATGGATGGTTCGATGATGAGTGCCAAAATGAGTTAGACAAAAAGAATCAGGCATTCAAAGATTACATATGTTAGGTAGGAAAACCAGGACGAAGAGAGAACACTATGAAAATCTCAGAAGATTAGCGAATAATATAATTAGAGCTAAGAAAAGTAAATACTGTGACGACCAATTGAGAAGTATCGATGTAAGTTTAGCGAGCAACAACACAAGACAAGTATACAAAGTAGTGAAAAGCCTGAAACGTGGTTATCAGCCCAAAACCACGCTCTATCGTGATAACATCGGCAATATCATCGCTGATGAAAACAAGATTAAGGAAAGATGGGACTCATATTTCAAGAACCTTTTAAATGCTCCACACACCTCGAGAACATCGGAGCCTATAGATATTCCCGGAGAACTTCCATTGCCTCCACCAACTCTGGATGAAGTTTGTTCCACCATCAAAGCTAAAAAGAATAATAAGGCGCCGGGCATCAATGAGATTCTAGAGGAGCTCATCAAATGTCGTGGCAGCGGTGTTCAGAAAGCTATCCGAAAAGTCATCCAGCACATTTGGCAACAAGAAAATATGCGGAAAGAGTGGAGCCGATCAATTATATTCCCAATCCACAAAAAAGGTGACAAGCTACAGTGCGAAAATTATACAAAATAAATTATTATTTTCTTAGAAAATACGCCAACAGTATTGGGGAGTATCAAGGTATACTAAATATTCGTTGACTTTAAGTAAGCATACGGCAGTATTGATCGTAACGTGCTGTACCAAATAATGCTTTGCTTTGGTATCCCAGACAAATGAGTCCGTCTTACCAAAATGAAAATGACATCAACAACCTCCCAAGTTCGCAGCAATAACCAACTCGCCGATGGCTCTGATACAAATATCAGACTGAAGCAGGGAGATGGGCTGGCCCCATTGCTATTCAATTTGGCTCTGGAACACGTCATAAGAAAGCTACTTGTCGATACAAGGTACATTATCGAGCTATCCATTTTACGATTGGGAAAGTAAAGCTAAAGAAAACACATAAAATATTCAGATGGAAATTATTCAATATAAAGATTGAACCTTGCAATTACACGTGAAACACAACATTATTCAAATGTCCTCCACGGGACCTCTTACAGGCCGCAATCTTTTTGAGGTAATTTTCAATGACTTTTCGGCACATTTCCGGCAATACCTCGGCCATAGCTTCACGAATATTGGGTTTCAATTCCTCAAGATTTTGAGGATTGTTCGCGTAAACACGATCTTTCGCATGGCCCCATGAAAAGATGTCCAAAGGTGTTAGGTCGCAGGATCTTGCGGACCAATTGCCATCACTCAATCTCGAAATTACGCGTCCTGGAAATACTCTTGCAAATGTGTCGATTAGCATGTGTTGTGTGGCTTGTGGCTCGGTCCTGTTAGAATCACATGTTCTCCAGATCATAATCTTCAATTTCTCTCCAAAAATAATCGGTTAACATCCGTCCATAGCGGTCAGAATTGACTGTAATGGCTCTTCCTTGACCGGTTTCAAAAAAATACGGGCCAATAACACCACCAGACCATAATGCATACCAAACGGTAATTTTTTCCGGATGCAAAGGCCTTTGTGCGATCACCTGAGGATTTTGAGAGCCCCATATGGGCATATTCTGTTTATTTACGTAACCACTGAGCGAAAAATGAGACCCATCACCAAAGAAAATTTTGTTCGAAACATCATTATCAATGGCTTGTTGTTCAATCACCCAATTCGCATACATTCTGCGTTGTGCATGGTCTTGAGGCTTTTCTTGAGTGAGTTGGATTTTGTATCGTAAGACAAGCAACAAAGTTGAGCACGTCGAGGAATCGACAAAATCGGGGCTTCCTCCACACTTTGAGCAACGACTTTAATGTTTTCACCAGAACGAATGTTGCGCTGATGCACAGGCCTTGTAATATCAATAACCGATCCAGTCTCTTTCTCACTGTGTTCGAAATTGTTTGCTGTGTAGGTCGATTATGTTAACCGTAATTGGCTCGTAAAGCCCTAAATGTTGATACAGCAGAATCACCATTATTATGATAAAATTTAATAATTTTAACGCGTTCTTCGACTACTAAACGGTCCAGACTTCTAAATGGCAAACATTCAACTAAAAAAACACGCTTTGGATGACATTTAATTTTGACAGATGTCAAATGGCAGGGTTATACTTTCCTACCACGAAATGGATAACCCTGTTCTATACACGTCGAGCCAACTTGTAGCCTATGCGGACGACATCAATATTTGGTCACAGTCATTAACAACTGCCAAAGAACACTTCCTGAAACTCGACAGCGAAGCAAAACTAGTAGGGCTACAAATCAATGAGAATATAACAAAGCTCATGACGCAGTCGAGAAAAAATACTTCAAAAACACAAAATTTCACGATTGGCGAATACAGTATCGAAAATGTGAGCGAATTCATGTATTTAGGCGCCGAAATAATGAGAAACGGCAATGAAAGAGACGAAATGCGCCGAAGAATGTAGCTCGCAAATAAAATATTTTATTCAATTTTGATGATCTTGAAGACCGGCTGCATACATAGGACAGCAAAGCTCCAAGTACACAAATCTGTGATAAGACCTGTGTTATGCTATGAGTGTGAAACATGCACCCTAAGTCAAGCATCCGCAAGCATGTTGAACGTCTTTGAGCCACGGGTCCTGAGGCGGATAATTGGAGCGAAGATAGACGGGGACCAATGGCCAATTCGATACAACCAAGAAATGTGTGAAATTTTTGATGAGCCTGAGGTCTTAACTGTATGACTGCGGAAGCTGCAATGGGCTGTAATGTAAATCGTATAGACGAATAGCGAATACCCAAAAGGGTATTCGTTGGGAGAACTGAAGGGCGGAAATCAGTGGAGAAACCGAGGAAACGCTGGTCTGACTCGATCGAAGAAGACGGTTCATCCCTGCTCGTATTTCGAAATCGGAGGAAACGGTCAATGGAACGAGACAGTTGGAGGCGTTATTTGCAGGAAGCGAAGGCCCGAGAGGGGCTGTAGTGCTACGAAGAAATAGAGGAATAAACTGCAACTGAAGTAAACAAATATAGAGTGAACACTGTAACCAAAACAACCGAATCTATAGACGTGTGGAAGACGAATTGATATAAAGCTGTTCATTGGAGGATTGCCAGACTCTGTCAGAATGTGGCGGGGCGTTTCCGAATTGAGAAGACGGTTCAGCGAGTGCAGAACCATTTCTGGTTCGCTATACGTAAGTACGTAAATGGATAAATATCTGCGTGTGTAAAATGCTGCTTTAATAAGTAAAAGAGTAACAAGCCTGAAGGGGAATTACATATCAGCCCGATAGTTTGGATACCTTTTAGGATCATTCTCACCGACCACCCAGGACCGTTCCTTAAAAGCAAGAAGAAAAATACGTATGCCGTTGCTATCAGCGATTCATTTTCAAAGCGTTTGGTCGTGAAGGTGGTTAAAAATACGAAGACACAGGGTATCTTGCAAGTATTGAACGAACTGTTGAGCTATTGTCGATTTCCCTTATAGATCTTAACAGACAGAGGGCCAGTCTCCGCGGCTAAAATTTTCGAACAATATTGCAATTAGAGCCACATACATCACATAAAAACAGCGATGCGAGCACCCCGTGCCAATGAGCAGGTGGAACAAGCCAATGGAAAGCATCCTAAATTTCCTGAAAACGACAACGATCTGAGACTACTATAATGGAGTGTGAACTCCCAGAGGAATGCGATAATAGAATGTTCTCCAAATGAACTCATTTTTGATTTTAATTTGTTAAACATAATTCAAAACTATATGTTGACTCGTGACGACTCAACTACTGATCAACCGATAGGAGAAAAGCGTACCAAGGCCCTGTAAAATATCGAAGTGCAACGGGAGAAGTGGAAGGACTGTTACGACAGTGAGCACCAAACGCCACGTAAGTACAATGTCGAAGACATTGTGGTACTGAAAAATGAAGCCACAGCTTTTGGAGAGTCACGCAAATTGGAGCCGCGTTAGATGGTAGCGAAGATGCTCGGAAATGATCGCTACCCCGTACAGGATATTGAAGGTTCACATGTGACTCAATAGAGGTTCTTATCGATATACTCTGCCGACAACATCAGGTTCAGCTCCACCCGAGTTGGACAGCAACAGCAGTGACAGTCCCGATACTTCTGAAGATGAGGAGGCCTACAAGGACATCGGGACAGTTGCAAAGCGTGGTATCAAAATACTACATAGAGATACTTATGTGAACTAAACTGTCAATGTCAAGTGCCCTTTTGTTATTTTTCTCAATATATAGTTAGTCGTTACCCTGCAACAAAGTGTTTTACTTATAGGTTATGGGCCCAGACGCATTTGAGATGTAAAAAATGTTTGATTGTAGTATTTATTCGTGTTGTGTAAGTTAAAAATGAGTTCCAGTTATTTCGCTAACGTGCCAAAGTTAAAAGGTCGCGAGAGCTTCGACGGCTTGGTGACATCAATAGCACGGATATGAACAAAATGAAGAAGTGTCGATTGGTAGAAGGACTTTATGCTGATGGGTTCATAACAAGCAAATCCAGTTGTCAAATATGCTGCAAAGGAAAGTAATCAAGAATTCAATTCAGGAATTACGGGTCACGTGCCACAGAGACTCCAGGTAATTCATTCAGATGTCTGCTGACCCATGGAGACTGTGTCAATAGTCGGTGCACGATATTTCTTAATATTCATTGATGACTACACCAGGATGACATTTATTTACTTTCTGAAGACGAAAAGTGAAGTATCATTTTAAAGGATTTAAATCTATGGCAGAGAATTTTCAGAATAAGAAAATAAAAATCTTGCGTACGCTGTGTGTATTGCAGCAATGATTATGAAGATTTCTTAAGGAAAAAGGGCATCATACATCAAAATACAAACCCGTACACAACTGAACAGTATGGATAGAGTAAGAGGTTAAGCCGAACCATAGTGGAGAAAGCGAGATGCTTACTTTTCGAAGCAGGTCTTGAAAAAATTTTTGGGTAGAAGCTGTAACACAGCTGTCTATTTGAAAAATAGAACAGCCGTTTCAGGTATTGAAAAGACTGCATATGAGGTTTGGACCAAGAAGAAACCAACAGCATATACGTATATTTGCAAGCCCTGTAATGGTGCACATACCTAAAGAAAAAGGAACCGTGGGATAAAATATCAAAGATGCATATACTGGTTGGTTTCAGTGAAAACGTCAAAGGTTTTAGAATTTATGATTCAGTTAAAATGAATGTAACTACGAGTATAGAGATGTTGTGATTGTGAAAAAGCTAAGAAGTATAGAAAGTGTAACTATTCCAGTAGAGACCAAAGATTTCAGTGGGGGAATTGTTGCAGGAATCTACGGTGAAGAAAACCCAGTGAATATGAATACTTGGACAGCCTACATGATTTTTTAAATAAACAAAAAGCACGTAATGTAGAAAAAGAGAGTGACAGGAAAGAGTAAGAAGATGAAGCAAGTAATGTGTCTCATATAAACTATGAAGAACCAAAGAAAAGGCAAAGAAAACAGCCACAAAGATATGGATTTGAAAATTTAAGTACGACATCTATAGAAGAAGATAAATCGACTTATGCAGAAGCTATCAGCGGTCCTGAGAAACAACAGTGCTTGCAGGCGGTTACAGAAGAGCTACAGTCATTCAGCGACAACCAAGCATGGGAGACTGTCGATGCTCCAGACAGTGCTAGTGTGGTACAGTGCAAGTGCGTCTAAAAGGGAAAATTGGTTGTGATAATAAAGTGAGACATCGTGCTAGACTGGTTGCAAAAGGCTTCACGCAGAAGGCCGGTGTGGATTATGAGGAAACTTTTTCACCGGTGATTAGGCACTCAACCTGTTTGCTTTGAGTGTGCAATTAGGTATGAATATTACTCACTTAGACGTCACAACAGTCCTTCTTCATGGTTATTTAAAAGAAAGCATCTTTATGCATTTGCCAGGAAGATTCTAATAAAGTACTAAAATTAAAAAAGGCTTCTTATGGTCTTAAACAATTATCCTTAGCTTGGTACCAAAGAGTAGATGAGACATTGTGTAATTTAGGGTACAGTAGATGTAAACTTGGTAGCCCGCGTGGCTTGGTGGTAGAGCACTAAGCCCGTAAGCTGAAGGTCTCTGTTCAAGTTTCGTTGGCGTCAACGAGATTTAGTTTGAGTGGTTCTTCGGACGGACTATAAGCCTGTTCAGTTATGATGCTTGCTGGTTTAAAATCAGAACGTATCGCAGCTGGGTGGACGGACACACGGTCAAAGCGTGATAATGATCATATCACCTTGTGGAGTGCCGATACATTAGATCATGGCAATGAGATACTCTAACTATCTTTAAGCGAAGGCCCGAAAGGGGCTGTAGGGCTACGAAGAAGAAGAAGAAGAAGATGTAAACTTGAACATTGGGTTTTTATTAAAGGTCATAATAACAATGAAAAAAACTATTGGTGGTATTTATGTCGATGATTTTCTAATTTTTTCGAATAAAAAATAGAAACCAAGTCTCTAATAGAAGCATTGAGCCAAAAATTTAAGATAAAAAAAAGTTAAACAATATTTGGACATGAAAATTAATATAAATGAAAATTTTATTACAATAGATCAGGAGAATTATATTGAACAATTGGCAAATAAGTTTAATATGACTGATGGTAATTTAGCAAACACACCCATAGAAAGTAAATTGAACGTAGAGAAATCCCATATGTGTGATAATGACTTACCTTTGCAGAGACTAATAGGTAGTTTGATGTATTTAGCAGTCTTTACACGACCAGATGTTGCATACGCAGTAAGTTATCTTAGCCAATTTAATAATTGTTATTTACAATTGCATTGGAATTATGCCAAAAGAATTTTAAAGTATTTGTTGAAAACAAAAAAAACAATTACTTAAGATATTCCAAAGAAGGAGTAGAACTGGTAGGTTTCGTGGATGCAGATTGGGCCAGTGATGCCATTGACAGACGTTCATATACAAGATTTTGTTTAATGAAATCTGTACCTGCTATCTTGGGAAAGTAAAAAGCAAAGAACTGTTGCTCTCAGTAGATCTGAGGCAGAGTACAAGGCTTTGTCAGAAGCAATCAGAGAAAGTTTATATTTAGAGAACTTATAATGTGAATTGATAGCTTGTTGAAATAATATTGTTTTATATAATCATAATCAGAGTGCATTAAGATGGCAAGAAACCATTATTCTCATAAACGTTCCAAACATATTGATATTAGATATAATTTCATCAGAGATGTAATTATAATCGTAACAGTAAAAGAATTGAAACGAAGTATCTGCCAACTTCTAGTATGCCTGCGGATCTGTTAACTAAAGGATTTTCAGGGATAAAACATTATGAGTTCATGCAAACACTTAGTATTGTTCAAAAGTAAATTGATTATTATTTAAAATGTATGAGTTTATTTGTGATTTTGATATAATGGGGGTGTTGCAAAGAATGATATCAAAATAGTACATAGAGACATCTGTTGATAATTATGTAAACTAAACTGCCAATGTCAAGTGCCCTTTTGTTCTTTTTCTCAATATATAGTTAGTCGTTACCCTGCAAAAACGTGTTTTACTTATAGGGACGATGCCTAGGCAGGAAGGGCTGAATTGTCAATAGAAAAACAGTACCATTGTACGACCTAGGCGAGACACAAGGACGTACGGACGAGAGAGTCGAACGCGAAACGCCGACGAGGACGGAACGAGTCTACAGGTATTGATGTTAATACAAACCCAAATATTAAACTAGCCCCCGACTTTTGTTAAAACTATTCCTGACTATTTAGTGACTCGGCATCCTTTCCATTTTATGACACAAGAGTGTTCTCAATAACCATTTCGCCCCGCTAAAAATTTAAACAAACAAGGTGGTTCATTAAGTAAGTAAACTTCGTGAAAATTCTATAAACAAGTTGGGTAAACAGACCTACGCTCATGTCAGAAGGGTTTTGTATTCAATTTACCAAATGCAGTCACCAGATCGAATCAAATCAAGAAACATGTCAAAAACGATTTTATTGGAGAAAATATGAAATACGAAGATCATACTATCATTAACAAAGTTGAACAAATTTCGACTTCCGAGGTTTTTGGTATTGTTATACTCATAAATATCTCCCTTGATAATTATTTCAGATGTCCACCCGCGACGGAGGCAACACATTTTTCATGTATTTCCCCCCTGTGCCCCACTGAAGCAAAAACTGACAGTGTAACAACTGTTTTGAAAAGATCCCATGAAAACTTTCATTTCATACTCATATCAGCTACGTTTGATGAATTTTTTTTCAGGGGCCACTCTCCTGTACTGTTATCATCGATTCATGGCCAATTTTTTCGAATCCTTGAATGGTTACAAAACCCTTTTGCAAGGAGCTCTCTCCCACCTCCTTGTCTTGTTTCACTTATGAGCATTTATTGTAGTTATTCATCTTCAGTCATTCATTAAATTGAATCAAGTGTTCAAAGCATGCATCTTAAACGTTGAAGTTGGGAACAAATAACTCATAATAATTCAATCTTTGCATTTAAAACAGCCACGATTTTGTTTTACGATTACTGATACCACTAGCTGAACCGATTCTCAAAGATATTCATGATACCTATCATTCCTGAAATTTTCATGCAAATCCTAGCAAAACTGTAGTGTCTGAGTCGGTTAAAAGCGCATGTTGTTCCATAGCCATATGTAGCCATAGTAATATATGCAGCGCATATTGTTCCATAGTAATACAGGAAAATTCAAACCGCTATAACTTCGCTAAATATGATTCAATCTTTATGAAAATTTCAGGATAGATCAATCTTATAAATAGACATCTACGTGCTGAATTTTATTGAAATTAAGGGTACCGTTAAGATTTTATTCAAGAAAACATAAAATCGATAAATCATACTATTACTAACAAAGTTGAGTGAGTTGCGACTTCTCACGTATTTGTTGTTGTTGTACTCACCAAGGCCTACATTCCTGATTTTTTTCAGATTTTTCGGATCACAGGTGTCCAATCGCGAGGGGGGGGACACAAATTTTTCATGTATTTCCCCTCCCTGTGCGCCCCTCGAAGCAAATTTTGCCAAACTAAGACCTGTTTTGAAAAGTTCTCATCAAGACCTTTTATTTGATACCCATATCGGCTACCTTCAATGAAATTTTTTTTTCGGGGGGTCACTCTCCTATATGGGGAGACCCCCCTTAAATACCTTATAAAAATTTTTTGCAGTTGAACTTTGAAGAGATCACCACTTTACACCTATATACAAAATTTGATGTTTCTAGCTTAAGTAGTTACCGAGAAAAACTGCTGTGACACACGGACGGACGGACGGACGGACGGACGGACGGACGGACAGACGGACAGACGGACAGACTGGTCGCGAAACTAGTAGGGTTTTGTAAAATTATTTTACAAAACCCTAAAAACGGCCCAAGCATAATGGTCCTTTCGAATATTATTCAGTTCCACTCTACAAAAAAAGTATCATTGGTTTTGGCGTATTTGAACCAAATTCTTTTGCAAGAGATTCCATTGATTTTAGTGTATTTCAAAGAGAAAAAAATTTTCAACACTTTTAAACTAATATTTTAAAGAAACCACCACATACCTTTTGCCCACGCCGGTGAGACTATCAGGTCGACAATTAATTGTTTTGCGTTCCGAATCAAGGTTTCCACCGCTAACACTATTATTTTGCTGATCACATTTATCACTATTATCACTGGCTAAGGCTGAAGAAGTTGCTCCTCCCGGTGCAGCTCCCGACGCACTCAATTGCTTCCTGCGCTCTTCCTTATATTTGGCGATCCTTTCACTTCGCCCACCATCACGATCTCGACTCGATCCTAATAAATTGTTACTAGCTAAGGTTGCATGTCCATTACTACTCGCTGTTGCGGCTGATCCACTAATTCTACTGTTTATGTTAATATTACTGTCATCGTTATTATTATTAATGTTAACGTTAATGCTATTATGATTCAATTCGCTAGCTAAGTTCAAGTTTCCCTTTGGCATCGGCATTTTAGACGGCGACGACTGTTGTCGATGAAGGGAATTCCCCTCGTTCGTCATTGCGGTTGGAAGTGAGGAAGAATTTGTTTCGGTTTGTTGTCCTGACGGTTTCGTTCTGTTGTCCTCTAAAAGGCTCATCATATCATTGAGTCGCTTAATTCGACCACCACTATCGTTGGTGTAAAGAGAATGGTGGTCAGCACTATCGTTTTTTGGATGCGTGAAATTCGCGGGTTTGAATAAATTGGCAGATGGCTGATACAACAAGGGCGCATCAGTGACATTCGCTCCATCAGACAATGAACCTTTCTCGGGCTTTTCACTTTTATCCTTTCCTTCCTTTGATATGGTAGCATCAGCGCTACTCATATTCAACTCAATTTCCTTCTCCTTGCATATTATATCGTAGAGAGTACTTCGCGGCCGTGACTCAGTGCGAAAGGAGTTTTTCTTCACGATATCGGCGGTATTACTGGTCGTTCTAGTTAAATTCGATTTGGTTGGTCTGAAATTCACGCAGGAAAACACTACAGGGCTGCGTTCAGATTCAACAGCTCTATCTGCTGGTGAAGCCGGGTTGGCTAAATTGAAGTCTGTACTAGCGGGATGTGGAAAATTCGAAGCAGGATGCGTTGAATGGGTTTCTTTCGACGGTTCACTATCAACGGGGAAGAATTTCTTACTATCATTGGTTATCAGCTGGGATGATGTGTTGTAGACGCTTTTGTAACTATCATTTAGGGGAGACGAGATATCAACTAGTTTCGACCGAGGATGCGATGGTTGCTGGCAGCTTTGTTTGGCAGTGGTTGATGAAGAAGTGGATGTGGACTGAAATAGTGGCTGGAACGATTGTGTGGAAGGTAATTTGTGAACTTCTCTTACAGTTGGCTGATAAGGTTTTGGAGCAATCGATTCTGCAAAAGAGAAATAAATAAGTGTTAATACATTAAATTATGAAATTCTTACAGATTCAAATCGATTTATTAAAAACTAAAAGAATTTATCGTATTACATTCACTTCTTTGAATATGAAAGTGGAATATAAGTACGTCTGACAACTTCGTAGAGTGATGATCAAAAACATAAAAAGTAGTTTGTTTGCCATAAGTCGACTTCAGTGTAAAGTAGAAAATGCAACCTTGAAGCAATGTATTGATTCATAAGAACATGGAGTGGTCGGTGGATTGCCTATGCGAAGTTATACAACTGGGTTAGAAAGAAGCACATTCCAGCTCTCAAGTAGAATAAGTTGCAGTCGCGAAAATATTAGCATGAAAGGATTGTAATCCAATTTTAAAGAGCATACCAGTTGTTCGTCATAGCAAAGGTCATATGCCAGGCTACTTCCAATAAAAACTTATCGACCCGCCAATCACTGTAAATAAATTTCAAGCTACAACGCTCTTTCTGTTGTGACATAAAATATTGCTCCACTCTAACCAACGAACAACTCCACTAGGGCGGCATAAAATTGTTAACCTACGATTTGTCAAGATAGCGTGAAAGGAAGAACAAAACCAAAACATGACCTATGATTGGAAACTTGCGGTTAGGACTCAATTTGTTGCAATACGTACTGTTGGTTTGCTTATTGAAATTTGAGAAGAGTTATGCAAGTATCCAAGCCAAATATTATGACCCAATGTTTGCGTACATTCACATGATGGTCTTAGATGGCGAATATGATTGGATTGAAAGTCAATTATGCCTACCGCATAAAGTGTAGGCCGATTTGCTTCTAACAAACAAGTCATTATGCCCAATAAACATAATGTAATTGCCTGCAAACGTATTTAAAATGAAAAACGATACATAAAAGCAAGCAACAAGTTTGTGTAACAATTTTTATTTTTGCAGAGGGTTGAGGAGTCGAATTAGATCCAATTTAGGAGATTCCGAGCAGTGGCGAATGTGGGATGTGTCTAGCGAAAATAGTTTGTGTGAGTGTAATTTTCATAACCAAACAAATAATCATCTAACGAAAGGTTTGTGATTTTGAAGTGCACTTAGCGCGTGGAGTGCATAAGTTTTCTAGTCCTAAATAAATACTTTAGTTAAATTTTAGAAACAAATAATCATCTATTGGGCGAATCATTTAAAATAGGCTTGTAATTTACTTAAATGCTTCCTCGGGTGGCTTGTACTCGGGGGGCCAAGTAATTCTCCAAAATAGATGATAATTACAGGTCATGCATATTCCCCGGCGAAAAAATTGTTGAATATGCATGAGGAAAGTTACATAAATTCGATAGTCAATTTCGAACATTCAGAGTACTTTCGCGGTAATTGTGGATAAACACCAAATAAGTGCTACAGGAAATATTTGACTCATTTAGTTCTTTTATATCGCGCTTTAAATTACATGAAATGCTTCAGTGAAAGTAGAAAGAGTTGTATGCATACGACTCGCGGAGAATCAGACAATCCTTTTATTTTAGATGAATGTATTGGAGTACATGTGGTGATAAATATGCGGAACAGTTATAGATAAATTTTGTACATGCCGAAAAAAGGTCTTAGTTTGATCTTTTTCAAAATTTAGTCGACCAGGCATTGCTATAGTGAATGAGAACTTCTTTAAACATGCACAGATGCTCTGTGTACAATTCTTTCAAATCTACTTTCGAATTTATGATTCGCTACTTGACGATATGAGGGAAAGGAAGTAAGAGCTAGGAACCTACATTATGCATAAACCTACATTATACATATTTTGTCCCTTTTTTGGACAATTTATACATATTCAATATCATGCTGCTATCGGACTATGAGCCCACCCAGCAGTGATGGGTGCTAATTGAAAAATTAAGGAATAATCGCGTTATATTGACCATATCACTTCAAATTTCGTTACAGTCATAGAATTAGATACCCTAACAATAAATCTCAACGCCTAGGTTCGGATTTGGACTGTTGTGCGATGGATTATTATTAGTAAAAAACCAATTGAGTTTGCATTAAAGAATTGATTCGATGGCATTCTCTTACCTTTCTGGTAATCGCACCAAGTATTGAGTCCATAGAATTGATGGCTGAACAGAATTATGGCTCGCCTTGAATACATCTTCTTTCATTTCAAATGCAACTCAATTTAAGCTTAAATTAAAATTACGAGTACATCAATGACATTCAAATTTTTTGAAAGGTATCCAACAGAAAGAAATTTTACTACGTTGCTTTGAAAATAGAAACTTAAATGATAAAGCTTATTACCCCTGGCTACTGGGGTGCTTCGGCAGCGGGGCCCTTGGGGTCTCGACTTTGCTCGCCGCAGACGGGTTAGGGCGCCAACTCGCTGCTTTGGCCTAGGCCCACACTTGACCGCCCAGCGGGTAAGGCGGTTTGCCGAATCTCGTTCCACAAACACTCCTCAAACAAGAACACACAAAACACTCACTACTTGGGATGGACCTTTTCTCCTCCCACCCGCGCTTCACCACTGAAACACCGTCGAGCATGCAAATTCACCAAACGTAGCCCGCGCGCGATATTTCCCCCAGCAAACCCGTTACACTTCCTGAAAAAATTATATGTTCCAAACAAATTGAATAAACACACTACAAGTTTTCTTTATGTGAATGGGACCAACCTACAGACCCAATGAGGCCTCTTCGTAGAACTTTCGACGTCGAGAGCACGGCGATTCTATACAATCTTCCCGGGTCAATTTTTCCGGGCAACTTTGCCTTTCTCCGGTGGTAAGTGAAGTACAAACAATTTTTAATAAGCTTATCCTTTTGATTTTTTTCCCATTTCTTTTTTAAAACTCCGTACTTTAAAAAAAACCCTATATTGCATTAGCCACTTCTTAACGATCAGACACCGAAAGATGATTTTCCTTTGTTCCTCGCCCTTTTATTACTTCGTTGTCAACGGAGCACCGCTAATCCCGGACTGAATCTTATAGTTCCCGTTTTCTTGCAAAAATTCTAATCCGGTTCGTGCGATCGGGCAATTCCATCGCGATTTTCAGCAAACTCAACTGGTGTTTCCGAAATTCGGAGTCGTAGATTTTTTTTCGGAATTGTCACTGTGACGGGCATTTGACGTGTTATAGTCGTCATGTTATTGTTTACGTTTGATACAATTTTGAGAGGGTGCTGGATATTTTCGAGGATTTTCAGTGGCTGGACCTCACTGAGCGACGGTATTATTAGATAAGTAGTGCTTTTATGTTTTATCCTTGGACAAGACGATTTGTGTGCTTTTTTTTTCTTCTTTTCTGGGTTTCTTTTTATTGTGGTAGGGACGTGAAGGCCCATTTATGCACAGAGTGATGGACTCTCATGTTCGCAAGAAGCCGACTGGACTATCCACTAAACACCTCCCCTGTCAACTTGAGAACCCAGCCTGGAACCGTTTGACACACTGTTTCGGGCCAGATCTCGTTTTGTTACGCCGTGAGGTGCTTTCCAGCTGGGGGATCTCTCTTCTATCGGGGACGAGAGGGGAAGAGAAAATGTCCGACAAGCGGCTGCTGTGAGTCCCTTTTGTCTTTTAAGACTGCCTGAACATAATGTGCTACCTGGTTCTATTCGTCAACCGATTCGAGCATCACGATATTATCCGGGGTGAGCTCTCTCGCCTCCTGGTAGAGGGCCCATCGTAGCCTGTCCCATTTTATGCACGGATAAATGGGTGGCAGACATTGTCTTCCTCTCCTGAGCAATACCGACAATCAAGGGACCGTGATTTACCAAATTTGTGCAAGTAAGACTGAAAACACCCATGCCCGCTCAAAAGCTAGGTCAGATAGAAGTCAGTCTCACCATGCCTTCGATTTAGCCACGGTCTCACATCCAGGATGAGGCGCGCAGTCCACCTTCCCTTTGTGCAATCCACCTAAGACTGCTGCCAATTGTTGAGTGAGCGCTGTCTCTCTAGCAAGGAGGGCGACAGGTATCACGCCTGCCATGAGTTTCACCGCCGAATCAGAGACTGTCGGATACGAAGATGCAATGCTCAGTGCTCCTCTTCTCTGTACCTGTGCCTGGCGTTTTCGGTAAACCTCCTTCCTCAAAGCGTCACCGTATACCTCTGCTCCGTACAGTAGCACTGACCTTATAGCACTCATCAAGAGGCGTCTTCTTGATGGGCTGGGTCCCCCTACGTCGGCCATAAGTCGACTCAGAGCCGATATTCACGAAGCAGCCTTCTCAGCCGTTGCCCTGATTTGCTCAGAGAAACTCATCTTCGAGTCGATCAGTAGCCCCAGGTACTTCACCGCTGGTTTCGATTCGAAACGCAAGTTTCCAATACTGATCATCCTTACTCTAGGGATTCTCTTTTTTGTCAAGATGACCACTTCGGTTTTCTCCAGTGCTAAACTGAGACCACGAGCAGCCATCCAGTACCTCACTCGTCACATTAGCATACTTAGCCTTTGCTGCGGTTATTCCGCATAGCCAACCAAGCGCGACTCATCTGGCATCTCAAGTCTCAGTAGCCTGTCGTAAGACACGTTCCACAAGTCTGGACCAAGGATAGATTCCTGGGCAACACCCGATATAACCGCCATCTTTCGTTGGCCCTGTGTCGAGTCGTAGAGAAGGCTTCGTTTCTTTAGGTAGTCCCTCAAAAGCCGCATTAAATATTCCTGAACTTGAAGAGGGTTTTCCAGCGTATCCAGAATATCCACCCAACTAGCGGAGTTGAAGGTGTTCCTGACGTCGTTTGGCGCGACTATATGCCTCTGCCTTTTGGACAGCGCTCACCACCTCTGCAATCGCATCAATGGTAGAACGTCCTACTATAAAGCCATACTGCCGAGGAAATAGGTCCACAGCAGCACGAATCGCGTCAGTGAATCTTCCCTTGATGAGTTTCTCTAGCACTTTCCTAGCCGTGTCTAGCATGCGTAACGGGTGATATGCAGACGGCGATTCAGGATTTCCATTCCCCTTGCTGATCAGCACGAGCCTCGCCACCTTCCATCGAACCGGGGGAACCCCGTCCCGTAGGCAAGCGTTGAATGTGTTGAGCAGCAAGTCAGGATAATGGTGATAGACAAGCCGTAACACCTCTTCCGAAACACCATCTGGACCTGGAACCTTCCTCGCTTTCAATGAAAGGACTGCCTCCTCCAGTTCCAGCTGTGTGAAGAGTGGACACTACTGCTGTTTCACCATGGACAGCGTCAACATGGACGGGATGGGCGGGAAAGAGTCCCCGCACTATCTCATTCATCTTTTCCGCATCATGTATGCAAGACTTCCGTAGGGCGCCAAGCTTTCGCATAACTAGCTTGTAGCCATGGCCCCACGGATCCTTGTTCACACTGTCCACCAGGTCTTGCCAGTAGCGAGCCTTGCTATTGTTAATCAATTTGCGAAGGCATTTCCTTGCCGACTTATATGCTGCCACCCGGTTATATGCCTCGTCTCGGTTCCGCGCCCGCTGAGCCTCACGTCGAAGCTTGTGACACTCCATTCGCTTTTCAGCGATTTCAGCTGAACACCAGTATACTGGGGGTTTGTCGTCCCGGGGGTTTCGACAGGACATAGAAGCGCAGCGAGTACGTAATGATGCTCATAGTTGAGTTCACCACGTCTTCAGCTGCCAATTCTTCCGTCCCATCCGAAGTTCCCTGTGAGCACCTCGACGTCCATTATTCCGATGTTGCATCCTGTTGTAGAAAGCCGACAGCACGGACGTCACGAGACAACATCACTGATCTCAAGCAGAATGCACTGATTATCACTGGCTGAGTAGTCCTCTAATACTTTCCAATTGTGTATCCTCCGTACTAAGGACTCCGAGGCGAATGTCACGTCCTGTATGCTTCTCTCACAGCCAATACGGCGGAAAGTCGGAGTTTAATACGACGAGGGCCGTCTTGGCCGCCATTTCGAGGATTCATTTTCCCCGCGGATCCGTCTGAGGCATGCCCCATTCGATTGCTTTAGCGTTGAAGTTCCCCCAACGAGCACTTTGCCCTCTGCGTTCGAGACAGCGCCCTCCTAAGCTTGGCTTGGAAAGATGATATCGATTCGTTAGGCGTTAGATACACACTAAAGAGGGTGGTCCCTAAGCACCGAACCCACACGAAACCATCCCCCCGTCCACAAGTCTCCGCTTGAAAGTCACTGTTCCGAACTCAGATGGCGGCATAATGCAGGACTTTTATTACGGTGTTGCTCACTCAGCAGCAAGAAGTCGGCGTTCATGTCCTTCGCAAACTGCTCAAGCTGATTTTGGGCGGTTGAACTGCGGTGTAGGTTTAGCTGCAGGATGCGTGTCATCAGAGTTCTGATTTTGCTTTGGCTAGGGCTTCCTGAAACACCCGGCATTTTCCTGATCCCAAGACGTGTCCAAAATCAGGTCTTTGATCAGTGTCCTTGCAAAGAATACAGTGTGCCTCCTTCGTACACTCTTTTCTTTTATGTCCTATTTCACCACACTTGTAACATAGGGAACTCCTATCGGGTCCTTTGCATACTTGCGTGGTGTGACCATAGCCAAGGCATTTGAAACATTGAAGAGGCGTTGCGCTTCGCTGTATCCTACAGACAACCCACCCTATTCGTACTTCGCCCTTGTTCAGGAATTGTTCGGCGTCCTTTTCGGTCGAGTCACCTATGGCCATGCGTTGTCCCCTATGGTTTTCTGGTGTCAGTCTCGCTTCGATCCTTCCCACGCTAGGGAACTCCTTTTTGATGGCCTCTTCTACCTCGGCCAGATCCATCACGCAGTCTATGTCTCGTATTTCGATCGTTGCCATCGGCTCGAGCGGGGCTATAGTTGCGCTTTTGCCGAGGATTTTCTTTACTGCGCCACAGAATGCATCTTTATTGCCGGCCTCTGCTCCGAATTCGACCAGTATGTGGCCCGACCGCGATGTTCGTACTACTTTAATGGTAGTATTGGTGTCTTCGGGCCTTACATTTCCCCTGATGTCCCGCAGCACCTCCGCGTAGGATCGGCCATCGCGGGGCTTTACAAGCAGTGCCTGCTGCCGGGGTCTTCGTCGGGGCTTCTGCCTTTCCTGTTTTGCATCAGGTCCTTTTTCTGATTGGGCGTCCGTGCGAACTTGACTTTCTGGCTTTTTTTGAAGGAGTTTCTTAGCGGCTTTCTTCGCTCCTTTTGTAAGCACTGTCTGGAACCCGTGATCTGGTGCTCCGCGCCCATCAAGTGCCTCTCCCTTCCTTCTTTTATCCCGATCTCCTTCGATTGGGCTAGACGCCACTCTTTTATTGACTTTTAATGGTGGAGCTATCTCCATGTTGCCTTTAGATTTCGCCCCAAGCGCCTCTTTAGCCTTCTGTTCGTCTTCGGCCCTTAAGCAGCTCCTCCGATAGTGCCCTATGCGATCTAGGATATCCTCTAGTTCAAGGAGCCCCACCATTACTGCTTTGCTGATTTTTGGGGAGTCGCATGCAGATTGTATTCTTTTCAGAACATCTCCCACTTTTCGGAGTAGCCTTTCTTCTTTGTACCGCTGGGCGGTAATTGTACCTTGCAACTATACTTGGGAGAGGTTTTCGCGTTCCGTTTCCGAATGCAGGACTTTCGCCGCATTTTCGGCGTTGGCGTTGCAATCACGCGGTGTCTGGTCATTCGTTGCTTTTCGTGCCGTAATCTCCTCGTTGGCTTCAGGATGTTTCTTTGCTATGTCGGGGTTTGCGACCCTTGCATCGGTCGCTTCGGTAACAATCGCAGCAGTGACAATCGAATTTTCGGTGCTCATTACATTACCTTCCACCGCTCGAACACCTGAAGCGTCCTGCAGAGTTTCCCGCTTTTCCTTAATAGGACGCTCTGGCGTTCGCATCATTTTTTTTTGCTGCGCCCGAACGCCGCAGGAATCTCAGTCTGAATCAGACTGTCTGCTATGCTCCGTTTTTCGTCTGCCTTCACTGTCATTGTGTTATTCTTCGTTTTTGGCGCGGTTATAACTGCTCTCGATGTACTGTTAACATCGTGGCTCCAACCGCTGGTTGCGTCGTCGTGGTTATTATATTTTGTTTCTTTGTTTTGGATTTTTTTTATCTTTTGATTTTGGTTGCGCCAGTTTTGTTGGGTCCCCTCGGAGCCGCTATCTCCGTTCATGTGTGTAGTCGCCTTTTTGGTCCCATGGTTATCTTTGCAGAGCAGGGAGGCCATGCGAGGGTTGGCACAGGCCCTTATGGGGACAAGCGCTCAGATCCAGACCAGCGCTAATCGGGAGTCCGTCTCAACCGAACCTACACCACCAACCCAATGGTGCGAACTTCGAAAGTAGTCCGAGGCCTGCCAAGGTTTTACCGGGACGGAGACGGTATGGTAAGTGAATTGGAGCCGTTCACACACGAGTTTCACCCTGAGCGCTACTGTGCAAAGCAACTAGGTCCAAACCATCACATCCGCCAACCCAAAGCATCAATTCCAGTTCGTTGTCCAAAGCGTAGTCCAGATCCAATCAGAGTCGTTACCTGTCATCCCAGGAAGGAACCTCACCGCGCCCCCCAGATCCTCGGGTCCGTGCGGCGGCGCTCCCCAAGGAATTCTAGCCTCCAAGGGTGCTCTTGTCGACCGGCATTCCCCCTGCGGGAAATTGGGCCATATTGAGGCGTTTGCATGTGAGCATCCATCGAAAACGACCGGGATTGTAGAAGGACGATTCATGGATTTTACACGATGATAGTACACCATCGCATCGAGCCACGATTGTGACCGAATTTAAAGCCAAAAATGCAATAAATACCATCGATCAACCACCGCATTCACCAGATTTTCTGCGTGTGATTTTTTGAAGTCAAACTTCTTTACTGGGGGGTAAACATTTTCAGATGTAACGAAAAAGCAGAACCGTTTACACTCTGGGCGGACAGCAAAACGACATTCGCGTGATAATCCGTTTTCAGTAAGATATAAATTTCCGACAAAATTATAAGCTGCGATATAAATTTCCGACAAAATTACGGATTCCGCGCGAACCCTTACTGGGAATAGTAAGGTAGAGTTTGTTGGGCTGGTTGTTTGTTGCCTAGTATGCATGTTTGTTGGCGATGGATGGTAGCTATGCAATGGATTGTGATGAGAAGAAATTGAATGAGCGTCTGGTAGGAGTTCACGTCATTTTTAGGTGCTAAAACTGATTCCGCCAATTTGCAATGAGTGCGATTGACGATAGCGATCCATTAATGAATGGTCACAACACCGGTGCTACCTATGTGATATGTATGGAAGTGGTAACGACGGATTGTCCTTAGTAGGTATCTGGGGACCATTGGCAAATGAATGATGCTACAGCAGTAACCGTGCTTGGTCCTAGCATCGATGCCGCCTATATGCATTGTATTGAAGTGGTGACGATGAACGATCTTTGGTTGGTAGCTGGGAATCATAGGCGAATGCATGATGGTTCGGCGGTAGCCATGCTTGGTCCTAGAACCGATATTGCTGATATGCAATATATTGAAATAATGATGACGGATGGTCGTTGGTGCATGATGGCTCGATGGTTGCCATGCTTGCTCCTAGGACCAATGCCACCGATGTGCACTGCATTGAAGTTCCGACGATGGGTGATGCTTGGTTGGTCGTTGGTAATGATTGGTGAATGCACGGTGGTTCCGCGGTAGACATCTTTGGTTCTAGCACTGATGCCTCCGGTGTGCAGTGCATTGAAGTTGCGACGACGGATGATAGTTGGTGGGTAATCATGAGCGAATACATGATGGTTTGGCGGCAGCCGTCCTTGGTCCTAGCACCGATGCCGCAAATGTGCAAAACATTGAAGTGGTAACGACGAATGGTCATTGGTGGGTATTTGGGGACCATGAGTGAATATATTATGGTACGTCGGTACCCGCGCTTAGTCCTAGCATCGATGCCACTGATGTGTGACGCATATAAGTGGTGATGACTGATGGCGTTTGTTGGGTATTTGGGGATCATGGGCGAATTCACTGTGGTTCCACGGTAGCCGTATTCCCTCCTAGCGCCGACGCTACCGATGCGCAATATATGTACTCAGGTGGCGATGACGAATCGTCGCTGATGTGTATGTGGGGATATGGGTGATTGCATGGTGGTTGCTCCTAGCATCGATACCACTCATATGCACTGAATTGAAGTAGCGACGACGGGTGATGGTGTGTGGGTTGTTGGGAATCAAGGGCCAATACATGATGGTTCGGCAGTAGCCATTCTTTGTGTTAGCTCTGATGCCACCGATGTGGAATAAATTGGAGTGGTGACGACGATTGATAGGTTGTTGATCAACATGAGCGAATGCATGACGGTTCAGTGGTAGCCATCCTTGGTCCAAGCACCGACCCGAATAAGAAACAACCCGATCTGAGTTTTTATCAACAAAGAAGAATATATTTATAGAAGCTCAAATATTGCTCCATCGTAAATTATAAATGTTGCTGTCAATTAGAACAGCGAAGAGAGTTCAAGAATATCCAGTAAGAAAGGGTTATACGAAGTCCATTAAGAATCCCAGCGACAGGCTATTGGATTACACACCGACATTATACTTTTTAACCTAATTGTATTGTAAGTTTACTCGAATACCATCAAGCCCACTTAATGAATCTTTCTAAACGTTCTTCATTAACTTCAACCCAAATAAGCTGCCTTTTTGTTTTACAACCCACATCATTAACACCACTCTCAGTGTTTCAATCTCATTTAGGCAAACACTCTATTGCGAACATTCTATTGATTTATTGACAACATACACCTAAGTACACTATGCAGGTCAAACCCCTGCACTGTCGCTCATGACCATGCAAATATTGTATCTCTAACGCTGCATCCATGTACATATCTACACGCTACTATCTATCCATCAATATTAAACTTCAGACATTAAGCTGATTTGAATGTCCCGTCAAAATCAGACAAAATAAATGACCTATCAAAAGCTCACCGTGATTGAAAGGCATATCGCCTCTGAATTGTAACGAAACAACAGAAACAGCAGCGAAAGGAACAAGGGGGTAGCTGAAATAGAGATAAAACCAAACAACAAATTTACGCCTCCTGTACTACGAGTATATCATTTTGTTGACAGATTCCAATGTTGCATCGCAATCATTAATCGAATATCTTGAACGGGCGACAATGAATTGTCCTACAATCATTGTTGATTTTTGCAGCGAAAATTTGCTGAAAGGTTGCAATTTGATTGCGTCGAGATTGCAAATTAGGTAAATGTGTTTAGAGATTGTGCGCGTGGGTAAAAAGAAAAGGTGAGTCGGTTTGTTTGTCCTTTGGTAATAAATTATTAATCGACACTATTTGAACGGAACATTAAACAAAAAGCTACAAGATAAAAAAAATTCGAATTTCTTGGAAACGGTTAACATTGCTAAACAGCATTAGTAAATATTGCCATATTTACTATTGCTGTTTTATGTTCCCATTCATCATGAAGCTACTAGCATGTATGTATGTAAACCCTCTATGCGTCTAGTAAAGCTTTGAATTGATGACTTGTTCGTGCTCTATTCACCGATACATAACTTTCCACAATCAACAAATGCATCACTAATGGATTAAACAATGAAGAATGGATCTAGATTAAAAATCGATTGAGATACTATTACGCGCTTTTGAAACATTTTCTAATGCTGTCTACATTTGATATTAAATGCATATTTTAACAGTTCAATGGTAGAGAACATTAAATTGTTTGAATTGAAAACGCACCTGCTAAAGTCTACTTATCTATTGATTAATAATAAATATTCATTTTCAAACCAATTTTATTGTCAGAAATTTTCATGGCCCAATTTCGACCTCAAATTATTTTCCAGAATATTATCTACGCCGTTAAATGTTTGCGGAATATCTACAAATTGTATAAATAGAAAATTTCTAAACATTGAATAGAATGATGTTCGTCCAAACACACAAATGTTTCATTGGCAATTGCTGACATAAAAACCGCATAAATAAACATTCCATTAAATTTTCCGGCGTTTTGCGATGTTGTGAATTCTCAGTAATTTTTGAGAAGCTAACTTTGTCTTCACCTTTTAATTTATGTAATAACAATGGACGTTTTATAGTGACCTTAATTGATTTTGCTATGTGCATTCCTCTATAGCCAAATGGGAATTTGTTTTGCATTTTTACAAGTGCAATATCAATTTATGAAGTAGCATTATCAACCTCAGTTTAGACCTGAACTGATACATTAGGTTGTAATCGAAAGAACCTTTTGTGATTCTAACTATTTACTCAAATATCATTTTTAGTGATAAGCATAGAACTGGTAGTATAAAATTTAGAGAAGCGTCGGCATGGATCTCGAGTGCTATGTACTGATCATCATTAGCTGAGTAGTAAACTCGTCTAGAACTCCTCCATTTTGTACCCTTGGTATTAAGGACTCGGGAGCGAATGTCACATTCGGTATATTTCCGACGCAGCTCTTTTGGTGGAAAGTAGAGATGTGGTCTGCCTTCAATGTGACGACCCCAACTCTAGCTGCTCCTGTCCTTGCCCTTAGAAATGAGCGCTGTTCCTAACTCAGTGGCGGCAGTACCAGATTCGTCAGCATGTGTGATGTTGCTCGCTCAGTAGAAGCATGTCAACTTGCTTGTTACTTGCAAACTATTCAAGTGGAGTTTGGGAGAGTATGCTCCCATTAATTTGTAGCTGCTCATTGCAGAAGTACTATACATTGTTTTTTTTTTTGCTTGGGAAGTGAATGTCATCTACACACAGAGTGTGTAACTCCCATGCTCGCGAGCGACTGGAATATGTACCCATTAAATACCCCTCGTCAACTTGAAAACCTAGCCTGGAACCATTTGACACATTACTTCTGGCCGTGAGGTACCTTCAAGCTGGCGGATCCCATTCTAGTTGGAGGGGAGAGGCGAAGAGGAATGCCAGACAAGCGATCCTCCAGCCCCAATGTTCCTGACTGCTGTGAGTCCCTGTTATCTTATAGGACTTCCCGAGCATAATGCGCTACATGGATATATTTGTCAACCGATTCAAGCATCACCTCTAGAGGTTCAGTCGAAGCCTGTCCCACCGTCTTCCTCTCCTGGACAAAACGGTGATCTAGCAATCTTGTGCAGACAAGACCGAAAAGAACCATTCCCGCTCAAAAACTGGATCGGATAGAAGTCAGTCTCACCATGCCTTCGGCTTAGCCATGGTCTCACATCCAGGATGAGGCGCCCAGTCCACCTTTCTTTCGTGCAATTCACCAAGTTTGCTTCCAATCGTTGAGTGAGCGCTGTCTCTCCTCGCGGCCAACCATCTTCCTCGCATCCTCAGTAGCACTGGCTCTACAACATTTATCAAGAGGCGTCTTCAAGATGGGCTGGGTCGCCCAATGTTGGCCAGAAGTCGATTGAGAGCAGATACTCCCGAAGCAGGCTTTTCAGCCGTTGCCCTGATTTGCTCAGAGAAACTAATCTTCGAGTAGATCCTTACTCTACAGATTGTCTTCTTGTCAAGATGATCGCTTCGGTTTTCTCCAGTGCTAAGCCGCTAGCAGTCATCCAATCCCTCACTCGGCGTATAAGCATACCTCGCCTAAATTGCACTTGTTAAACGGTGCGTCCAGCGACCAGAGCCGCAACATCATCCACACAGCCGAACAAGCGCGACTCATCTGGCTTCTCCAGTCTCAGTATTCCGTCGTAAGACACGTTCCACAAGTCTGGACCAAAGATAGATCCCCGGGCAACATCCAATGTAACTTCCATGCTTCGCTAGCCCTCTGTCGAGTCTTAGAGCAGGCATCGGTCCTTCAGATAGTCCCTCAAAAGCCGCATTAGATATTCTGGAACTTAAAAAGGGTTTTGCAGCGTAGCCAGAATATAGATCCATCTAGCGGAATTGAAGGTGTTCCTAACGTCAAGGGTCACCAACAGGACGTTCCGTCACATGGTGCGGCTATATGCCTCTGCCTTTAAGACCGCGCTCACCACCTCTGCAATCGCAACAATGGTTGAACGTCCTGCTCAAAAGCCGTATTGCCGAGGAGATAGGTCCCCAACAGCACGAATCGCGTCAGTGAGTCTTCCCTTGATGAGTTTCTCTAGAACTTTCCCAGACGGCAATTCGGAATTTCCGTTCCCCCTGCTGATCAGTACAAGCCTCGTTGCCTTCCATAATACCGGGAAAACCCCATCCCGTAGGCAAGCGTTGAATGTGCTGAGCAGCAAGTCAGAATAATGGTGATAGACAAGCCGCAACACCTTAGCTGGAACACCAACTGGACCTGGAGCATTCCTCGCTTTCAGTGAAAGAACTGCCTCTTTCCGTTGCAGCTGTGTAAAGAGTGGACACTCGACTGCTATTTGACCATGAACAGCGTCAACACGGACGGGATGGGTGTCTCGTCTATCCTTTCCGCATCATGTATGCAAGGCTTCCGCATAACTAGCTTGTAGCCAAGGCCCGACGGATCCTTGTTCACATTGTCCGCTAGATCTTGCCAGCAGCGAGCCTTGCTATTGTTAATCGATTTGCGACGGCATTAAGTGGCCGACTTTTATGATACCACCCAGTTGCATACCTCATCCCGATTCCGTGCCCGTTGAGCCTCAGGCCGAAGCTTGTAACACTCCATCCTTTTTTCAGCGACTTTAGTCGAACACCAGTACACTGGAGGATTGCAGTGCCGGGGTTTGCAATGGGGCATAGGAGCGTTGCAAGCAGTTGTGATGATGCTCATAGTAGAGTTCACCACATTTTGGGCTGTCAGTTCTTCCGTCCCCTCCGAAGCTCCCTGTTGCGGCTCACCTGCTGTGAGAACCTTGACAAACCTCTCGACGTCCATCCTTCCAATGTTCCATCCAGTCGTAGAAAGCCAAGAGCACGGACGTAGAAAGATAACATCACTAATCTCAAGCAGAATGTACTGATGATCACTGGCTGAGTACTCCTCTACTATTCTCCAATCCTGTATCCTCCGTACTAAGGAGTCCGAGGCGAATGTCACGTCCGTAATGGTTCCTTCACAGCCAATACGGCGGAAAGTCGGCGTATTTCCGCTGTTGAGTACGACGAGCGTCATCCTGGCCGCCATTTCCAGGATTCGTTTTCCCCGCGGATCTGTTTGAGGCATGCCCCATTCGATTGCTTTAGCGTTGAAGTACCCCCCAACGAACACGTCGCCGTCTGCATTCGAGACAGCAAGTCATTGTGCTTGGCTTGGAAAGATGATATCGATTCGTTCGGCGTTATGTAACTAAAAAAGGTGGTCTCTGGCCACCGAACCCACACAAAACCATACCCCCGTCCACAATTCTCCGTCTGGAAACCACTATTTCGAACGCAGATGGCGGCAGTACCAGTTTTATCAGGATACAATGATGCCGAATTTTTATCATGGAGCTGCTCACTCAGCAGCAAGAAGTCGGCTTTCATAACCCTCACAAACAGGTCAAGCAGGTTTTGTGCAGTTGAACTGCGACGCAGGTTTAGCTGCAGGATGCTGGTCATTTAAGTTCTGATCATCCCTTGCTTAAGTCTTCCTGGAAAACCCGGCATTTTCCTGATCCCAAGACGTGTCCAAAATCAGGTTTTGGATCAGCATCCTTGCAAAGAATACAGTGTGCCTCCTTCGTACACTCTTTTCTTTTATGTCCTATTTCACCGATTGGTAACATAGGGAACTTCTATCGGGTCCTTTGCATACTTGTGTGGTGTGACCATGGCCAAGGCATTTGAAACATTGAGGAGGCATTACTCTTCGCCGTATCCTACAGATAACCCACCCTATTCTTACTTTGCCAATGTTCAGAAATTGCTCGGCGTCCCTTTCGGTCAAGTCAATTATAGTCATGCTTTGTCCCCTATGGTTTTCTGGTGTCAGCCTTGCTTTAATCCTGCCCATGCTAGGGAACTCTCTTCGATAGCCTCATTCACCTCGGCCACATCGGTGACGCAGTCAATGTCCCTTATTTCGATCGTTGCCATCGGCTCCAGCGAGGTTATAGTTGCGCTTTTACCGAGGACTTTATTTACTGCGTTGCAGAATGCTTCCCTAGTCTCGGCCTCTGCTTCCAGTTCGACCAGTACGTGGCTCAACCACATTGGTCGTACTACTTTAATGGCAGTGTTGATGTCTTCGGGCCTTACGTTTCCCCTGATTTCCGACCATCTTCGGGTTACACAAGCAGTGCCTGCTGCCGAGGTCTTCGTCGGGGATTCTTTCTCTCCTGGTATGCATCAGATCTTTTTCTTGTTGGGCGTGCGTGCGAACTTTGTTTCCTGGCACTTTTTGAAGGAGTTTCTTGGCGACTTTCTTCGCTCCTTTTGTAAGCCCTGTCTGGAACGCCTGATCTGGCGTTCCGCGCTCATCAAGTTCTTTCCTTCTTCTGACCTGATGTCCTTCGATTGGGCTAGACGCCATTCTTTTATTGATGTTGGATGGTGGAGTTATCTGCGCGTGCCCTCTAGATTTCGTCCCCAGCGCTTCTTTAACGTTCTGCTCTTCTTCGGCCTTCTGGTCCTCTTCGGCCTTTAAACAACTCTTCCGATAATGCGTTATGAGGTCTAAAAGCTCCTCTAGTTCAAGGAGCCCAATCTTTACTGTTATGTTGATTTTTGGCGAGCCGCGTTCAGATTGTATTCTTTTCAGAACATCTCCCATGTTTCGGAATAGCCTTTCTTCTTCATGTCGCTGGGCGGCAATTGCACTTTGCGACCATTGTCCCTGGGAGAGGTTATCGGCTTCCGTTTCCGAGTAGATTACGTCCACCACATTTTCGACGTTGGCGATGAAATAACACACTGGCGCTTTATTTGTCTGATTACTCCTGTCTTTTCCAGCCGTAATCTCCCCGTGGACCTCAGAATAGCTTGTTATTATTTCGGAATTTACAGCCCTTGCTTCGGTCGCTCCGGTAGTGATCGCAGGAGTGACTATCGAATTCTCAATGTCCTTTATATTTTCCTTCACCGCTCGAACATCTGGCCCGTCCTGACTAGCTTGCCGCACTTCGGTTTTAGGACGCTCTGGCGTTCGCAACATTTTTTTTTCTGATACCGAACACCGCACGAATCTCAATCTGGACAAGACTGTGTGTTAATTTCATTTTATTGGTGAACGCCTTCCCCGGAAAAGAAATAATCTGGCTTTCTTTTTTTTGTGGTAGGGAGGTAAATGCCCATTAACGCACATTGTATGCGACTCTCATCCTCGGAAGAAGGCAACTGGACTACCCACTAAACACCTCCCCTGTCAACCTGAGCACCTTGCCTGTGACCGTTTGGCACATGACTTCGGGCCAGGTCTCGTTTTGTTACGCCGTGAGGAGCCTTCAAGCTGGGGGATCCTACGTCTATACCTAGGGAAGAGGGGAGGAGGAAGTGCCAGAAAAGCGATCCCCCAGCCTCAACGCCCCCGGCTGCTTTGAATCCCTTTTATCTTTTAGGACTGCCCGAACATAATGTGCCACCTGGTTCTATTTGCCAACCGATTCGAGCATCACCCCAACTACATTATCTGGGGTGAGCTCTCTGGACTCCCTGTAGAGGTCCCTTCGCAACCTGTCCCATTTTATGCACGCAAAAAATGTGTGGCAGCATTGTCTTCCTCTCCTAGCCAAAACCGACAGTCGGAGGACCGTGGCTTACCAATTTTGTGCAGGTAAGACTGAAAACACCCATGCCCGCTCAAAAGCTGGTTCAGATAGAAGTCAGTCTCACCATGCCTTCGATTAAGCTACGATCTCACATCCGAGATGAGGTGCAAAGTCCACCTTCCCTTCGTGCAATTCACCCAAGACTGCTGCCAATTATTGAGTGAGCGCTATTTCTTCTCGTGGACAACCATCTCCCTTGCATCCTCATTTTGAAGCAGATAAATAGAGCGGCACTATCTAGCAAGGAAGAATGACAGGTATCACGCCTGCAACGACTCTCACCGCCGAATCAAAGACTGTCGGATACGAAGATGCAATCCTCAGCGCTCCTCTTCTCTGTACCTGTGCCAGGTGTTTTCGGTAAACCTCCTTACTGAGAGCGTCGCTCCGTATTTCTGCTCCGTACAATAGCACTGATCCTATTGCACTCATCAAGAGGCGTCTTCTTGATGGGCTGGGTCCCCCTACGACTCGGAGCCGATACTCCCGAAGCAGCCTTCTCAGCCGATCTGATCTGCTCAGAGAAACTCATCTTCGAGTCGATCAGTAGCCCCAGGTACTTCACTGCTGGTTTCAATTCGATTAGTATGTCTCCAATACTGATCATCCTTACTCTAGGGATTCGCTTTGTTGTCAAGATGACATAGTACAGGGGCTGTATGATAAGTAACCGGACTGACCTCAGGAAATTTTTTATTGGCAAAATATGTACAATTTTTCTTCAGAAATCTTCAAAGTAGTCCCCATTGGAGTCGATAACACGCTGATATCGAATTTTCCAATCCCCGAACGCTCCCTGGAAGTCGGCAACCTCGATGCTGTCTAGAGCCTTGTTCGTAGCACATTGAACGTTTTCCAGAGTCCCGAACCGCGTCCCCTTAAGGTGTCTCTTGATCTTGGGGAACAGAAAGAAGCCCGCTGGTGCCATATCCGGGCTGTAAGGAGGCTGTGGCAACGTTGCCCTCGACTGTTTGGCCAACTGCTCGGTGACGAGCAGGAAGGTGTACGACGGAGCATTGTCGTGATGGGGGATCCACGAATCGGCAATCTCCGGACGTACTCGGCGAACCCGGGCGGTTAGTCCGAATGCTCAGACGACGATCACTGTTCAACACATCACGCACTTTTTGCACATTTGTGTCCGTGTGACTCGTTGATGGAGGGCCGACGCGCTGTTTGTCATGGACGTCATCGCGGCCCTCCCTGAAATTTCTGTGCCACTGAAACACTTATAGTCTGTGTGGTCTAGTGGTTCGAGCATGAGACGCATAAGCCGAAGGTCCCAGGTTCAAGTCTCGTTGGTGAACAACGTGATTTAGTTCAGGGGATTTTTCGGACAGACTACGAGTGTTCATTCAGTGGTGATATGTACTGATTTAATCAGATCATATCATCACTGAGCAGACACACGGGAGCATGGTACTGGCCAAACAAACTTCCGAAAAAATCAATACGGTCATGAAAATGAGATACTCGAACTATCTCTAAGCGAAGGCCCAAGGGGCTGTAGTGCTAAAAAAAAAAGAAACACGAGTTCTGGACAGAGCATCCTCACCGTAAGCCTCTTGAAACATTTGAAGAGTTTCCGTGGCCGTTTTCTTGAGTTTGACACAAGATTTGATGCTAACACGTTGCTCGATCGTACGCTCCATTTTCACTCCGACGACGTAACTGAACACGCACTCCGCTCTCCCTCGATGCTATCTCTCCAAGCGCTTGGAGGCAACTGCTGCAGCCCGGTTCCCTTTACCTAGACCCCCACCACCACTACAGCACCAGATACCGGTTAGCAGACGCTTTGACGGCGCGGGGCAGGCTCAGTCCTTACTTATTATTCTGACCCTGTACATCGTCCACGCCGGTATTTCAGGAACCAACGTAGATAGATACTTCCATAAGGCGGCGTATTTTCTTCTTTTTCTTGTTAGCAAAATAGCAACTCTCGGGCCTTCACTCCCTGCAAATAGCGCCTCCAACTGCCTCGGTCCATTGATCGCGTCCTCCAGTTTTGAAATCCACGCGGTGATGAACTATCTTCGTCGATCGGGTCAGACTAGCGTTTCCTCGGTTACTCCACTGGTCTCCGCTCTTCAGTACTGCCAAAAAATACCTTTAAGAATAACTACTTTGTTCATCCATACGATGCATCTAGCCAGCCCATTGCAGCTTCCGCAGTCTTGCAAGCGTTGAGACCTCCGGTTTTTAAAAAATTTTATACAGTTCATGGTTTTCTCGAATTCGCCACTGGTCCCAGTCTAGTTTCTCTCTAATTATCTACGTCAGGACACGTCCCTCAAAGGCGTTAAATATAGTTGCGGATCCTTAGGTTAGGGTCCATGTTTCACACACATAGCATAACACAGATCTTACTACAGATTTGTAAACTAGGAGCTTTGGTTTTTTGTGTATACAGCTAGTCTTCAAGATCGTCAAAACTGAATAAAATATTTTATTTGCGAGCTATATTCTTCGGCGTTTAATTTACAAATTCGCTAACATTTTCGATACTGTATTCGCCAAGTGTGATATTTTGCGTATTTGAGGTGTTTTTCCTCGACTGCGTCATTAGCTTTGTTTTAGTCTCATTGATTTATAGCCTTACTAGTTTTGCTTTCATTGTCGAGTTTTAGGAAGAATTCTTTGGCAGTTATTAATTACCGTGACAAAATGTTGATGTCATCCGCATAGACTACCAATAGGCTGGGCTAGTGTAGTAATGTACCCCGTGTATTGACAGGTAGCTTCCTTATGACGTGCTCCAGAGCCAAAATGAATGGCTCTCCCTGCTTTAGTCCGATATGTGTGTCAAAGGCATCGGAAATTAATGCGGACTTGGGAGGTCGTCGACGTCATTGTCATTTTGGTAAGACGGAAAAATTCGGCTGGGATGCCAAAGCAGAGCTTTATTTGGTACAGTTCGTTAGGATCAATAAAGTTAAAGAAAATTAGGTTTACGTCTATGTTGAGCTGTCAGCATTTTTGAAGTACCTGCTTGATTGCGAACAATTGGTCTATTGTCAATCTACCTCCTCTAAAACCATCTTGATACTCCCCAATAGTACTGTTATATCGCTTTTATTTTCCAAGATTTTTGAAAATAACTTGTACGCTATACAAAGTAGTGATATGCCTCTATAATTTTCGCACTTTAATTTGTCATATGATTGATTGGTTCCGACAGTGCGTGATTTTGGGCTGATAACCACGTTGTCCGACCGTCTGTTCTGCCACGGTCTGAATAGCCGTAATTACTTCCATCCACAGCTCGTTACTTGTTTTTAGTGATGCGTCTGATAAGATGGGGGGCCAGCTGGTTGTCCAGGGTCTCCGTGAATTTTCGACCACATACGATATTGGAGCCTTTCGATGTCAAATTTTTGTAGCGAACTGATCTTCGCCGTATATACTTTTGACATACGACATCGATTGGTTAATTTGATCAAGCAATGATCTGAGTTACAATTGGCTCCTCGGTATGTACGGAGGTCAAGTACCCTCGAGGCCTAACGATTTGTTGGATCAGAGCATGGTCAATCTGGTTTTGTGTGTTGCCATTCGTTGATACCCAAGTCATTTTATGAATGCGTCGATGTGGGAAGCAAGTCGAACTTATGACTGGATTTTTGCTACATGCAAAGTCAATCAGGGGCTGGCCTTTGTCATTTGTTTCATTGTGGAGGCTATATCGTCCAGTCGTACCCCGACGAGATAGTTCATAGCCTACTTTAAGCGTAGAAATCACCCAGAATTATTTTTGTGTCGTCTGTAGGCAATGAGTTGCCTGGTCTTTCCACGTCATTGTAGAACGTTTCCTTCGTTTCTTCGTCCTTTTCTTCGATCGAGGCGTGAACATTTATCAGCCAGAATTTGAACCCAGTTTTGTTTAGTGTAATAAAATAGAACATTGAAATGTAGACTAATCAGGTGCAATAAAATCATCTAAATAGCATTAGAATAGTTACAAGTCGCATGTATATATAGGAAAACTAAAACTAAAATTGTAAATTGTACTGAAGAAGACTAGAAATAGTAGACGAAAACGCGTTACATAGAAAATAAAGATTTAACCTTTGATTCCTTCCATTCCCCAGGCAAGGAGGGACCTTCTTTTTTCTGAATTAGTGTTCCATTAGAACATAGATAAAAAACTCTTACATGTTGAAACTGTAAAGAACTTACGCTTTGTTACGCAGTAATCTGACTGAATAACTATCGGAATGTATTCTGATATTTAATAGGTGTGGCCTTAAATGCACCTATGGTGGGGCAAATTAGATATAAAAACGGGAAATTATGAATCTACTAGAATTTTAATCATTTTTGTAGGTTAGTTTCAAATTCAAGGACTTGCGAACGCTCTGCACTCATAGGTGGTTGTAGAAGGAGTGTAGTGATGTGTCAAACGGTTCCAGGCTAGGTTCTCAGTTTGACAGGGGAGTAGCTTAGTGGCAAGTTCAGTCGCTCGCGAGCATGGGAGCCCCACACTCAGTGTTTAAATGGCATTTACCTCTCAACCAAAAAAAAAATCTCATGGAAAATATTTTGCATTTAACAGAACAATTCTTCTACGTGAATAAACAATGAAATATTACGATTTTATAATTTCGTTTGAAGAAAAGGCTAAAGGTAACAATGGCTTCAAGTAAAGAATAGCCAAATCGAAAATTCCTAGCTACAATGAACAAGTGACTTGATATACTAAGAATCCCTAGTTTTTCTTGAGCAACTGATCTCCTACAAAAAACAAGTTGAAGCACCAGGAGAGTACTCCTGCCGGAAGGGTTTTGTAAAACAATTAGTAAATCAAACAATAAATTCTGCATATCAAAACTTGACTAATATATAGATTCCATAAATTGAGTTCGAAAAATTAATATGATTATTATGATTTTAAACTCGCCACCATTTTGTTTCAAGTGTTTTGACCCCTTCGCTTGATTATTAATGATAACACCTCAACATTACAAACCATTTCTAAAATTTTTATCAAAATTCCTACATATTTGTAGTGTCTAGGTCCGTTGCAAACGCGTATCTCCCTAGTATCACGTGTTAATGTTGTTGTAATTGTTAAATATTCAATCGGCGGTAACTTAGCTGTTTATTGTTCAATTGTTGTGAAATTTTCGGGACACATACAATTAGTTTAAAAAACTTAAACTGTAGGTTTCTGGAAATCTAACGGTTCCATCTTGATTTTATAGACAAAAATGTAAAATTTTTAAAATGTACTATTATTAACAAAGTTGATCGAATTTCGGCTTCTGAGGCATTTGTTGCCCTTGTACTCTTAAAGTCACACCTCCTTGATTTTTTTCAGATTTTTCAGGTCAAAGGGGGGTGTGGATACACAAAATTTTCGTACATTTCCCCTTCCCCTGCACCCCTCAAAGCGAAACTTGTTGGTTTAAGACCTGTTTTGAAAAGTTCTCATTAAGACCTTTCATTTGATAGAGTAGTTTCGGGTATGATGGCACACCATAAGCTGTTATGGAAATAAAACATAATGTATACGAGATAGTTCAGTCTTTATTGTTTACTTCAGTCATTAATCTTATCAGTAATCTATAACTAGATGCTTAAAGCAATATAATTTCGAAAACTATATGATAATAATAATTTTCATAAACTCAAACAATTGTCCAAATGTTAAATTGGTAGCTCATTATGGCCTAGGGCCATAATGGCGGTAAATACAGTGAGCCATATTGTCTACCATAGCAAGCAATTCGAATTATTAAAGACACTTTACTTTGCTAAGTAGAATTCGCAGAAAAAAACGTCAGTCTCTACTCCTGGGCACTTTTCATGAGCCCATAGCTTACAGGAAAGACATTGAATCCATGATTCGGCTCTTTGATCCATAGAATAGAGAGACTCGCAATATAAGCACTTCGCATCAAAAACATTCATTTTTGTACGGAGATGAAGTAAGCAACGTCGTTTTAGCAGCTTTTCTGCCCCAGTTACTGGTTTTTCGAGGCGCTATTTGTGGTATTGGTGACAATTAAAACGGAGTTATAAAGCCCTGTTCTCTGGAAGTCGAAGGTTTTCGAGACAGCATGACGGGACCTAAAATATTTTCATATAATACTGATGGAGTTTTATTCTGATCTTTTGACGTAGGAATTTCTTCATCAGAAACTGCCTGACTCATAGCAGGGCTACTGTATCAGTAAATTCATTTTGCCTGGTAATAATTAAAGTTGATGGTTCTGTTAAGATGCTTTCCTGATTTCTGATGCTGTCTTCTTGTCCATTTTCTATATGTATGAAATCATGATCTTTGAAAATATTTCTGTTTACCGGATATATCCCTGCTGCACGAAAACCACTAGCTGCTATTTCTCCGCTTTGGGCTCGCTAATACGCTTGTCCAAATACTTCCATCATATCAAATGCGTCAGTGGCCATGTATTGTTCCTGATCCAAGTTCTTATTTCATCAGAAACATATTTTTTCAGCGGTCTCATGAACGACTTATGCAGCGGCTGAATTTTGCGACTGGAATGTGGAGGAATTGAAAGCAAATGAACATAATTTTCTCTACCGAGGTCTATCAATTCACCATTTCTTGTGGGGCTGGTATGGCCATCCAGAATAAGCAAAACCGGAGATTCCTCAGTTGGCCTTACGTGTTAAATGAAATGTTGAAACCATTTTGTGAATAAGTTGGTTTGAATCCAACCTGATGGGTGGCATTCATGTATAGCACCTGGTGTCGCGCCATTCATAAAAAAAGGGTGACTTCTTTTTCGTGGAAATATTACCATAGGTGGAATAAATGAGACTCCAGCGCTCATACACATAACGCATGTTATCAACGAACCCCATTCAGCCGATGTCAAAGCACCAGTTTGCCGTTTACCCTTCTGGCTTAGGACTTGAGGTATCTGGGATGGTACAACACTTATGCGTCTCATCAACATTATAAATTTTGTTGGGAGGAAACTTATGCTCATCCATCGATTTCTCGTAAAGGTCGAAGAAATGGCCCACATTTTCTTTGTTAAGCGCTAGCAAAAGATGTTCCAGTTGGGCGACGAAAAGAAAACCTTGGATGCCTTTTTTAGGGTTTTGTACTAAAATACAAAACCCTATTGCAATCACGACCTGTGTCCGTCTGTCCGTCTGTCCGTCCGTCCGTCCGTCCGTCCGTCCGTCCGTCCGTCCGTCTGTATGTCACAGCACTTTTTCTCCGAAACTATAAGGGCTACAGCCTTGAAACTTTGTAGAAACGTCAGAAGTGGTGACCTCTTGAAAGTTCAAGGGTGGAAACATTTTTCAAAGGCGTTTAAGGGGGGTCTCCCCATATAAGGGGGTGACCCCTCAAAAAAAATTTTTCACCATTGGTAGTCGAGTAGGGTGTCATTGGAAAGGTTTCAATGAGATCTTTTCAAAACAAGTCTTAAAATTGTCTTATAAGTACCGAGGGGGGCAGGGGACGGGGAAATGTACGAACTTTTCGCGTACCCCCCCCTCGCGATTGGACACCTTCCATCCGAAAAATCTGAAAAAAATCATGATTGTAGGCCTTAATGAGTACAACAACAACAAATACATGAGAAGTCGAAATTCACTCAACTTTGTTAGTAATAGTATGATTTATCGATTTTGTGTTTTCTTGAATAAAATCTAAACGGTACCCTTAAACTCAATAAAATTTAGCAAAGAGATGACTATTTATAAGATTGAGCTTTTCGGGAAGTTTCATAAAGATCGAATAGTATTTACCGAAGTTATAGCGATTTGAATTTTCGTGTATTACGTGTATTTCGTGTATTACTATGGAGAAACATATTGCTATGGAGCCATATGCGCTTTTTACCGACTTGCACACTACAGCTTTGCTAGAATTTGCATGAAAATTTCAGGAGTGATAGGTATCATGAAGATGAGTACATACAATTGAAACAAGTCGAAGAGGCAGGAGAGAGCTCCTAGCAAAAGGGCTTTGTAACCATTCTAGGATTCGAAAAAATAGGCCATGAATCGATGATTACAGTACAGAGGAGTGGCCCCTGAAAAAAGATTTCATGAAAGGTAGCCGATATGAGTATCAACTGAAAGTTCTCTATGAGAGCTTTTCAAAACAGTTCTTAAACTGACAGTTTTTGCTTCAGTGGGGCACAGGGGGGGAAATACATGAAAAATGTGTTTCCTCCCTCGCGAATGGACACCAGTGATCTAAAAAATCTGAAAAAAATATCAAAGGAGATATTTATGGGTATAACTATAACAAATACCTCAGAAGTCAAAATTCGTTCAACTTTGTTACTAATAGTATGATCCTCGAATTTCACATTTTCTCCAATTAAATCGTCTTTGCTATGTTTCTTGATTTTATTCGTTGCTGGTTACTGCATTTTGTAAGTTGAGTACAAAACCCTTCTGACATGAGCATAGGTCTGTCTACCCAACTTGTTTAAAAATGAATGTAGTCAATCTTTATTGGCACTTTTATTTTTTGCTGATGCGCAATATTGTTTTTTACAGCCAACTGATTCAATTCATCACATCTCTTCGCACCAAACCGAAAAACTTAGCTTCCATTTCTAGAATATACTTAACTAGTTGTTCCTTTAATTCCTGAGGTAAAGTGGGTCTCCTTCCTAACTTTGCATAAGTTGCTATATCAGCTGTCAGCTCTTTTTTGCCACTAGACGCCTCAAAGTCGTTTGTGGAACCTTATGCAATTCTGACGCCTTTAATGAACCCATTCTATTGCTGCGGACATCTTCTATTGGCTTGCTCATTGCAATTTTACACCACGTCTGGCGCTTGCTCTCAGAAGTAGGTTTTCGAGGAACAATTGCCTAAAAAGAATAAGAACACAAATGTGCTATCATAATATTGTTGATGGCCCAGCAGGCCATATTGGCTACCTACTAGCTGGCCATATTGGCCGCAGGAATGTTTTTCACAATTAACATTTTACGCAAAAGAGTAGTAGTTAATGCAGCTACAAAACACTCATCATACTACAGATCAAGGGTTAATCCGCAGAACTGAATTAAAAAAAATTTAAAAACATGCACAATTCGAGTAACTGAAATGATTGAAACCTACCGAAAAATTAAATCAAAATCTAGAATTATCGATCGCTTCACACGCATGGGCACTCGCCGGGTGGTACGAACTGACTGAGATTGAAATGAGTCGAGTTGCGTTCACGTGCTAGGTATGATTGGCATGAGGATTCATTTGTTTCCGAGAAAAAGCAATTGGCCATATTAGACGAGTAGGCCATAATACCCGAAACTACTCTACCCATATTGCCTACATGCGATAAAAATTTTTTTTTCGAGGGCAACTCCCCTATATAGGCAGGCCCCCCTTTAAGACCTCATAAAGACGGCGTCACTTCGCACCTACTTACAAATCTTATGTAGTTTGCGAGAAAAAGTTGTGTGACACACGGACGGACGGGCAGACGGACAGACAGGACGCGATTTTGGTAGGGAATTGTAAAATGATTTTAAAATACCCTGAAAAGACAACGTACGCAGCCCTTTAAAATGATTCTCATTCTGATATGAGGAAAAGGAAGGTTTTACTTTTGGAATATCCCAAACTGAGGACTCATTAGTAAACCCTTTATTGAGTCAAGAGGAATCAGTTGGATAAGAAAATGATTTAATAAATAAATTGAATTTCCAATAATTTATCGCATAACGATTAGGAAACCTTTTATAGTGTAATTCAGTTGAAATGGAATTGAGCACAAATGCTCACACATTACTTCTTCGTATATAAATAATTCAGCATATACATATTGCAATTTTACGCCTAATGACGAAAAAATTATCAATGTCAGTTATCAGCTAATAAATTATTACTTTTGAATCAGTAGGAAACTAGTCAGGCCAACTGAATTGTATGAAAATACTCACATGAATTAAAAACGGCATCTTCTACAACAAACTCAAAGAAGTTGTTTCACTCGAGCTGAAACATCTGATCCGTAGACAAGTTTCCTTTTTGGTGAAAAACAATCGAACAATAATCATTATGAAATTAGTTTTCGCGATTTTTGTTATATTTTTACCGATTTTTTGCAACTCAGTAGAAGCAAAGGAAGCATCGCGGTTCATGATTGACATTATAGAGAAAAGTGAATCTATTGTACTATTTATTCCGAAAGATTTGACGTCGAAGAAATGGTTTGAAGATTTCATAAAGGATGTTCAATCCAAATATTCAATTCCAGTATTGATTGCCTCGAATATAACTACTGCAAAACCAAATTTCTCTCCATATTTATTGATAAGGACTTATTCAGTGTATCCTGAGTCTATTCTGAAGTGTTTGAATTACTCCAAAAGGATTCTCAATTATTCATATTTCATAACATTGCTCGAGGAGACTAAAGAAACCTTAACCCATCGAGTTCATAATTTGCTTGCTGAGTGTTGGAAATTTGGTATACTGAATGTTCTTACCGTGATAGAGAATCAAGGACAAATAAAACAGATTTATTCATATGATCCATTCCCAGCCTTCGAAATTCTTACTTTATCATTTGAAAATACTCTAAATCACTTCTTTGCAGAGAAAGATATAAACTTAAAAGGATTTCCAATTACCACCCAATTTATGGATGACTACCCGAGAGTATTTAAATACCGAAACCGTTACGGAGAAGAAGTGATCGGTGGCTACAGTGCAAGCATAATATTCAGTTATTTAAAGAAAATTAATGCGAGTGTAGTGCTACTCAACACAAGTGTATTTTTGGACAAACATATGCTGAAAACTAACATTCTCAACAAAGAAGTAGATATCAGTCCAAATATGGCCGGTCTGTACTTTAGCAATGATCTAAGACCGAGTGTTTCTCTATTCTTTTACCGCCGATGCATTATGGTACCTATGATGAAGCCAAAATCTGCAACCGAATATATCCTTCTCCCGCCAAGTGGAGGATTTCACGTGTATATTGCAGTCACCGCAATTGTCCTTGCTGTGTTTGAAGCGGTTTCCAGAAGAATTGTTCGTCAACCACTGGCTTTCACAAAATCGTACTTTAGAATTATTCAACGCATGTTGGAACAATCAGTTCCAGAACCGAGAAACCGCGAAAGTCGATATCGGACTCTACAAATCCAATATATCATCTTTGGATTCGTCTTAACAAACCTAAACAAAGCGTATATGGCAAGCTATCAAACCGCGAATATTTTCGGAGATCGATTGGATACATATGAGAAAATTTCCGAGAGTCAACTAAAAATTTTAACAGACAATCACACGTTTCAAACTTTAGTAGTCCATGACATTGTGCCCGAAAAATGGCTTCACATATTCAAAAGAGTCCAAATCGACCAGTTCTTTGATATGTTTTCGAATTTAGATACATCCGTAGGAGCTTTGATGGGGGAGGATAGAATGGGTCCGTTGTTTGCGGTGCAAAAAAATTGGAAGCACCCGTTATATGTGAAAACCAATTTATGCCACGATGCAGGAATGTGTAGACATGCATTCCATCCGGATTCGGTGCTTCTAGCATCCTTTAATCGATACTTATTGCTGATTTATTCCAATGGATTGCTGAAAAAGTTTATGCGTGATATATATTTAGATACAATTAAAAGTAATTATTTTCATCATGAGGAGGACAACGATGAAGGTCCAAGTCCACTTCGTTTGGAGAGTTTCAGAATAACGCTAACGATTTGGATGAATGGTATTTTCACTGCTACTTTGTGTTTTATAATAGAGCAAATTGTTTATGTTTACAAAGTAAAATATGGAAATTGAAACCACCAGAATACTAACATTTGCTTGTTGTATGTTTTTCTTGGTATTGGTAATATCAAGAAGCTAGGTTCGGTTTTAATAACTTTTTCACGAGTCACAATTCGCTTAAAAACATTCTAAGACCAGCTATTTAGAATAGTGTACCGACCTCCTTTGGTTCGTTATTCGACTGGTAGAATCAAATAACTATCAATTATAAAAAAATAAATTCATGCAATCTATGAAATTTTTATGCAGTTTACTATTTAAATTTAATATAAGAATAAATACAAAAATAAGTTGCTAATACTCAAAAAACACTTAATCAAACGAACATTTTTTCAGACTCCGTACATCTTGTTGAAATTTTTATGAATAAGTGATATTCATTTTTATTTTAATTTAGAAAATATTTTTAGGAAAGACTGGCTTTCTTTCTTCGGTGTTCTGGCTTTGGTTTACAATAAAAATTTATTGCAAGAAAGATGATACAAAAAACGAATTAAGCTCGTCGTTCGTCTTTCACTCAGTCTCGTCGTCGACTGACTCTATCTATCGTAACGTTGCCTTCATTCTCTCGAATAACGTCATAGGTGTCATGGGCTTTGCATCGTTTTACAATATATAGGCCAATATATTTTGGTTTTAACTTAGCCCACCTCCAAACTGCGTTCTCTTTATAGCCACCGAATCGCCTACTTTATTACCCGTTGCTGGTTTTCTACGTAGATTGTAAGCTTTTCTATTTTCAGAATGGACCTTCAAGATCGAGCATCTCGTCTTGGATACAGCTGATCATTGCTTCTTCAAGTAATTCCTTGATTTGCAGGTCTTCTTTGGTATGCATCTTTATACCCACTAGCAGTTCAAATGGTGTTACGCCAGAATTTATCACTTCTTGAACTTTTGGTACATGTTTGTACCATTTCGTAGGGTCATTGTAATAACTTAGCCCGACGCCACTGACGCCGATCAGCCGATCCATGTACCCTACGCTATTGACGTCGACGGTTCGGTAGCGACCTTTTAACTACTCGCTGTCACTGAACCGCGATTTGACAAGTGTCAAAAAAGAAAAAGAGACGAAGGTAAATACAGAATAAAGTAGAGATGGGTTTCTTTTCTGTATGATTGTATTTTAGACGCGTTTAAAACGGGCACGTAGTGGTAGCTCAATTAATGCAATTGAGCATAATCCATTTAAAAGACTGGCGACCGAAATCCTCTCCGAACAAGCTGGCCGACAAGCAGCCACCGCGAAATGGATTACGAGTGCACGGACTGGTTGACCGATTGGGTACCATTCGTTGGCACGACTCAGACTTCACGACTAGAACTGATGAGAGGTCGGTTCAGATTTCCTTCGGCAAATCTCGACGTTTGAGAGTGTGTGACTGAAATCATTACAAATAGCGCCCAACGTGGGGCCCCAAACAACCTGAAGGGGAAAAAGGTTAGCGTCTTATGACGATTTGGTCCTTTACGGAGGATGTAAGGTACCTCGGTACTCGAGCCCTCACGGACAGGAGTAGTGGAGTTGTGTCATACACCCATTCCGTCACTTCACGTGAGTTTTAGCTTCCGATATCTTTTGTTTTTTTTTCTCGCGACAGATTCCTTCTGATGTGTCGTATTAAGGTAAAACCTGTAAGGACCTTCTATTTTCTTGATGGGAACTGAAAGTGATAGATGTGGTTTCCGTTGGACTTTCCGTGGCGTATGCTGGAGTTGTGAAGCACGGAATGCTTCCACGCGTCGGAATTTTTGACCGCGTACAAAACTTGTTACGGTGAAGCTATCACTCATCTCGTCGAGTCAATCAACGTCGATTAGAGACGGTTTTTGTAATGTACTTGGAGTTGGGGATAATTTTTAGAATAGGCCAGGAGCATCCTCTTTTCGGCAGATCACCATTCACTCTCATTTTCCTATGGAGGAGTCGGCGCTGCTGGAAAGGAAAGAGTTAACAAATATTTTTTTTTTTTTGCAAAGATCACGTTAGGTCACCACTATCGGCCACTTAAAGATACCAACTAAGTTTTTTATATTTATATATCGAAGAACCAAAAATGGCAACGAAGCGGACTCCGGAAAAACGCTGGACCCGTTCCGAACCTGTATAACCAGCCAACTGCGGGATCTGAAACGAGGCCGGCGTAGAGGGCGTAACCAGTGTGAGATTGGAGTGCGGACACCTGTTCCATCGTATTTGTGTCCAGCAGCTTTTGCAAACATCCGATCTCTGTCCTTTATGCAGACGCTTAATCGAGCAAAGTGCCCTAGACAGCCCCCTCGGAGCACAAGCCCCTATTCGTGGAGCAGTGGCAAAAGACCCCCGGACTAATGACCAGACGCAACCGCTGCTGAACAACTAGGGAGCCAGAGGCGGGGAAGCTCCGGTTGCAGGAGAACCGGCAGATGCCCCAACAGCGCACTCAAACACCACGGTCAATGACACAATTTTGTCTTTATTGAAAGGGCTGTCCGGCAGGATCGGACACATGGGGAGAGATTTCCAAGACCTCAGGAGCAGCCAACACCCACGCCGCGCAAGAACTCTACCTGGTTGGGAACCGAATTCAAGTGCGGCTATGCGCACCTCTAGACTGGCTGAGGATTGACTCCCCGAGGGAGCTCGGGAATGGATCCCAGAGCCCCAGAGTATCGACCTCGGTACAGTACAGCACCCCCACCAATACCTTATGGCAGCCTACAAATGAAGCGAATCGCCCCACGAATTTCGCGACGCAAGCCCGAGACCCAACACCACGCATAATGGAGAGTAGGCGACTCAGCTTCACCGGTTTTAATTCGGCGACACCGGTGGACAAGTTCCTGATCCGGAGTCAGGCTCTAGTCGCCAGTACGCTGGAAGGCGACTACTCGGCTTTTCTTCAACACGCACACCTCTTATTCAGCGGTTATGCTACCGAATGGTACGAGAGTTTCAAAGAATCTGTAATACACGCCGATTGGAATCCCTTCTGTGCAGCTTTTTGCAACCACTTTAATGACGGCCTCACTGAAAGAGAATTGCGTGAACAACTGCGGAAACGCAAACAAGGCTCCCATGAACATTCGACCAGTATTATACCAGTATACTACGCCCAAGCACTCAGCTACGAACATCCATGCCTGAGGACGAACTGTTGCAAATCATCAGGGAGAACATGCGTTGGGAGCTTCAAAAGAGCCTTCTTCATGTGCCAATATACACCGTACAGGGCTTACGCCTCCATGCCCGTGGACAAGACCAACTAGATGAAGGGCGAGGAACCTTTCGTCCACAATCTCGCATGACGGGACCTAGCCAACGAAGCAATCATACTGCAGCTGATCACATAGATATGGAGCCAACACATATTCCGGGGAGCGGAGTCCCCCTGGATCGCGAGTCTGAACTAGCAACTGACCGACCTTTCGTCGAGGTAGTTGCAAGCCCGGCGGTCTGTTGGAACTGCCGACAACCGGGACACCTGTTCTCTTCATGTCCAGCGGAACCGACGGTTTTCTGTTACCGTTGCGGAAAAGCGGACACGTATGCCCCAGATTGCGCAGATTGCAAGTTGTGAAAAAACTTACCAGCGAGTTCCGCAACTTAAAGCCCGAACGAACAGATACTGAACTCACTGCTACGTACAACTAAGCCCCGGATACGACCCCAACTATGCTGATTCGCACCGCCAGACACAGTTCTCCCGAAGCTCCACAGCCGACGTCACGCGTTGCCGAGCCGGACGTTCAGGGGAATGGTGATGAGGCGAAAGTCTCCTGGTATGTTAAACCTTTTCATGTTAGACTGCGGGACTACCTAGCAACTCCTCAGCGCATCTTCAATGAGAAGATGGTTCTAGCCACTGCTCCGAGAAGGAAGCGAGTCACGCGTCCAGGAAGACGTTGCGGGCGATCCAATTAGACGAATTATTGAAGGATGACGTTCGCCCATACGCGTCAGTATACATCCTGCAAAAAGCGACTGGTAGGCTTGATTGACACTTGGGCCAGTGTTAACTGCATATCACCCGATTTTGCAGGAGAGATCCTGACGACTCACGCAGATCAAATACAGCATTTTACTACCTGGTTAAGCACGGCGTACGGAACTCGTCACTCTGTAGTGGGGAAACTTACGAAGGATGTCATCTTTAAAGGTATGTCCAAGTCCTTGGAATTCTACATTATACCCCAACTAACACAGAACCTTTACCTAGGGGTAGACTTCGTTCGAAAATTCAATTTGGCCCCGGCATTATTTCCTAGCACGATACTTGACTCTGTCGCCATTGTTCATGACGCGACCCCAACTTCTCACTCACTTCGACATGCACTGCGACTTGACGCGGCTATATCGACTTTTCCATCGCATGAGAAGGAAGGTCTCGGCACAAGCTTTGTGTCTCACACAATAGATGTGGGGGATGCTAAGCCTCTCAAGCAGAGGCATTTTGCCATATCCCCGGCAAGAGAAAAGTCGTTATATGCCGAAGTTGATCGGATGTTGGCACTAGGCGTGATCGCCGGTCACTTTGGTTGTTAAGCCGAACAAGAACTGGCTATGCTTAGATGCCCGACGTCTAAGTGCCGTCACTGTCAAGGACGCATATCCCCTACCGTTGAGAGTATCCTGAGTCGATTACCCAAAGCCCATTTCATTACGAGCTTGGGCCTCAAAGACGCTTTCTGGCAAATCCCTTTAGATCCTGGCTCAAAAGAGAAGACAGCGTTTACGGTCCTCGGTCGCCTCTGTACCAATTTGTGACTATGCCATTTGGACTGTGTAATACCCCTCAAACAATGACGCACCTTATGGATAAAGTAATACCACCATATTTACGGCACCAAGTTTTCGTATACTTGGACAACCTATTTCTTATAACCGAGACCTTTGACGAACACATCAGGCTGCTTCAAGAAGTGGCTTTGCGCATCCGGAATGCAGGGTTAACCATCAACATATAAAAGAGGCAGTTCGTAATGACGGAGGTTAAGTATTTGGGTCACATCATTGGCCATGGCAACATCAAAACCGACCCGGACAAGATACAAGCGATTGATGCTTTTCCACTGCCCAAGACCACCAAGCAGTTACTCCGATTCCTAGGTTTATGCGGATGATACCAACGATTCGTACGTGACTACGCAACCATCACCACACCCTTGACCGACATGCTGCGTAAGGGACGAAAGTTCTTCTGGGAAGAGCCCAGCTTGCGAGCCTTTGAAGACCTAAAGAAAAGTCTGACAACAGCCCCCGTACTACATAGCCCGAACTTTAGTAAACCATTCTCAATCTAATATGACGCTAGCCAACATTGGGTGGGAGCAGTCTTAGTCCAGATTACGCAAGACGGCGAGGAAATGCCTATAGCCTTTATGTCACACAAGTTGAGCCCGTCCTAGCGGAACGACACGGTCTCGGAGCAGGAATACTTGGCGGCGGCGTTGGCAGTGAAACGTTTTCGAGCATATGTTGAGGGACACACCTTCGAAATCGTTACGGATCATGCGTCCCTAAAGTGGCTGATGAACCAAACTGACCTCCATGGCCGTTTGGCTGGATGGGCCTTGAAATTTCAGGCGTTTGACGTTACGATTCGACACAGGAAACGAAGCCAACACGTGATACCGGACACTTTATCGAGGATGTTTGCCCCGGAAGGAGCCGAGCTGGCCCAGGAGGACGACAGCCCCCTACTGATCGACCTGGACCATCCCGCCTTCAAGTCGGCAGGCTACACCCAGCTGATGCATACTATTCAGAGCCAGTTACCACAGCTGCCAGAACTGCGGGTGACGGATGGATTTAAATACAAGCGGATGGGACACGCATCCTGAGACCCCATACAAGAAGAGGAACAGTTGAAGCTATGGGTGCCCAAAGAATTGACCATCGATCTTATTAGACGTACTTATGACCAGCCGCTGAGTGCGCACATATTTCTTTTGGCAAATAATAGCGTATGTAACCGCCTGTGAGTTGTGTAAGTATACCAAAGCGCCCAATACTGTCCTTCAGCCTCCGATTGGTTAGTTTGAACTACCTGAGCGTGTGTTCCAGCGCTTGTATATTGATTTTATCGGTCTTTATCCTCGTTCGACTTCTGGTCACACAGGAGCTGTCGTGGTCCTGGTCCAATCATTGAGCCGATTCGTAACATGCACACCGGCCCGATAGTCAGCTTCTTGAAGAAACGCGTCTTCCATGTATTTGGAATGCCGGTAAATTTTGTCTCCGGCAACGGAGTTCAGTTCACCTTGGATAGATTTCGGTACCTGATGGACAAGTATGGTATTACTCACCAGCGTAGCGCAGTCTATTCTCCTCAAGCAAATGCGTCCAAGCGGCTAAATCGTACACTTCTAGCCGCTATTCGTGCCTACGTTCACCCGAATCAGAAGGATTGGGACCGCAGGATTTCCGCCATTACCTGAGCTCTGCTCTCTTCACACCACACCGCTACAGGAATTTCACCTTACTTTGCCGTGTTCAGCCGGTACATGATTTGCCAAGGTAACTCGTACCGGTTGTTGCAGCAGTTAAAATGTTTGGAAGACCCAATAGTGGCTCTGGAGCCGCACGAGAAACTCCGAATACTACAAGACCAATTCCGAGAGAAGATTGAAGACAGCAGGCGTGCGGGGGAGGAGCGCTACAACCTGCGATCTCGACGAGATCTATCGACGGAACTTTAGGCAGAGAGAAGCGGCCCGGCATTACAATGGTAAATTGGACAAGAAATTCGTGGTGTCGGGTCCTGCAGGTGTTAAGTCCCACGCGATATCTCATTTCTGACATGTCCGGAAAAGAATTGGGAGTCTACCATGCCAAGGACTTACGACGGTGAAGCACGCCATCCCCAAGAAGTTCGCGTTTTATTTTTGTGTTATTTTACGATTGGCATTGTAAACCTCCACCTGGGCTCGTAAATCGCTCACACCGACCTTTCTTCCTAGAACTTACCTTGGGAATGTTAGCCATCCATCTGACACACGCCCCCAGACAGGTGGACTCAGCTTAGAGCTTGACATCTTGTTCTACAGTCTCCTCATGCCTGATTGCCATCGTGGACACTGCCCTGTAATAACTTAGCCCTACGCCACTGACGCCGATCAGCCGATCCATGTACCCTATGCTAATGACGCTGACGGTTCGGGAGCGACCTTTTAACTACTCACTGCCACAGAACCGCGATTCGATATATGTCAAAAAAGAAAAAGAGACGAAGGTAAATACGGAATAAAGTAGAGATAGGTTTCTTTTCCGTATGATTGTATTTTAGACGCGTTTGAAACGGGCACGTGATGGCCGAAACAAAGTAATCGAGCGTAGCCCATTTAAAAGACCTGCGACCGAAATCTTCTCCGAACAAGCTGGTCGACAAGCAGCCACCGCGAAATGGATTACGAGTGCACGGACTGGTTGACCGATTGGGTACCATTCATTGACACGACTCAGACTTGACGTCTAGAACCGATGAGAGGTCGGTTCAGACTTCCTTCGAGAAATCTCGACGTTCGAGAGTTTCGCCAATAAGGGGATGATTATTCCAGTAAGGGGATGATTATTCCATTAAGCCTCTCTACCTGTCCATTCTCTCGTGATAGTCCTGTGGTGATCATTGAAAGCCGCACACCTTCGGTTTTGCGATATTCTTGGAAATCAGCTGATGAGAATGCTGAGCCCCTGTCTGAGATGATTTGAACTGGATTACCGAAAATAGCTCTTTGTAGCTGCAACTTCGTAATAACTTTTTTGGCGGACGTTGTTTTCGTAGGATATAACCAACAGAATTTCAACAATGAACCGACGACTGCCAAAATCCAAAATATGCTTGTACTGTTTGCTCGTCGACTCCAAAGGATCAAGAAAATCGATGTGATATTTATGTAGAGGTATTTCGCCTTTGTTCAGTGCATGTAGTTCACCTTCAAGTTTGCCGCGTTTTTTTATTGGTGAGTATGCATGTAATGCAGTTAATAATATATATCAGAATTTCCTCTTCCGATTTGGGTATGTAATATCCGTTGGACAACAATTGTTTTATTTTATCCACGCTGAAATGACCTTTTTCATGCGCTTGTTTGATTACTCACACTGCATACCCTTGGGTACTACCATTAACTCTTGATCGCCAACCATTTTGTACAAGACGTCCCTAATCTGATGCAGTCATGATGCGATGGTTTCTCTTTAAGGATATCAATAATTGCTTACAGCTCTTCGTCCTGTTTCTGAACAGTTTTTATTTTCGTGATTATGTTGTCTTCGTCAATCATCAATACTGCATAACCGCTCAAAGCGTTGACATGCTTCATTCTAGTTCCTGACATCTACTCTACTTGCAGTCGTACTCCTGAAGAAGTAGAACCCAACGAGCTACTCGTGTACATCAATCCATCTTCTCCAGCGTTTTCGCGAAAGCATCGCAATCCGTGAAAAGTTTGATAGTATTCCCAGCAAACATACCCTGAATAATTCAATGACACCAAGAATTTATAATTCATAACTGGAGTATTTTCTTTCTGCATCTGTTGTCTTCCTGCTCAAGTAATATACAGGATGTAAGTGACTATCTTCCGGAGGCTTCCGCATTAGTATCGCGCCATACCCGTCAACGGATGCATCAGTGTGTAGTTCAGTATAATGGTTCCGATTAAATATTTTCAACATAGGCTTTCCACTGAGGAGCCTTTTGATTGTATTGAATACTTGGACTTTCTCATCTTCCAATTCGAATTTCATGTTTCGCTTGACGCGATCATTCAACGGCTTTGCAATCATTGAAAAGATGGAATTAAACTTCCTGAAATAGCCGGTTAAGCCTAGGAAACTCTGCAGCTACTTGAAGTTGTCGGGCATTTTATAATTTATCAAAGCGGCCGCTTTCTCAGGAGATGGTGAATTTCGTTGGTCTTCAATAACATGTCCCAAGAACTCAATCCTTCTCTTCAAGAAATGACACTTTTTTATGTTTAATTCAAGGTCGAACTCTTTGCAAAGATTAATAACTTCGTTCAGGTTTTTCAACGCTTCTTCTTCGTCTATCTCGTATTGGCCGTTGTGGGTAACGAATGGCGTATATTTTCGACTCGATTCGGCTACATTAGCATGGAAGAATCCATTTTTCAAGTCAATTGTGCTAAATATACGGCGTTCTTCAAACGGTCCAACTGGTCTTCAATCAAGGCAAGGGGAAAACGATCCATCACGATTACTTTATTGATTCGGCGATAGTCAATACACAATATTGTTGTTCCGTCTCGCTTTCGAACAAGCACCACTGGACTGCTAAAGTCAGATTCTGATGTTTCAGTTATTCCCTGTTGCAGTCAATCATCGACGTGGTTACCCGCTATTATTATTTCCATAAAACGCAAACGTCATGAACTTGCATATATGGGCGTTTCATCTTTAGGAATAATACTCATTTCTATAGACGTGGGACTACGCTTTTCGGGCTTGTAACTGGAAATCAAGTCTATGACCTTTCCTTTTGCATTGCTACTCGCTGATTCGCCGATGTTGGACATATTTGCCGTTTAAGTGGAGCTAATGAACATTATATTGGTAAGTCTAAAAAGTATTGAGCATGTTTTTGTCATTTTTCGATTGAATAATTCTTTTATTTAAAATGGATTTTAGTTAAGTACTTATTGTATTGTCCATTACTATCACCATTGTCCTGACTTGCTACTCAGCACATTCAACGCTTGCTTTCGGGACGAGGGTTTCCCGATACGATGGAAAGTGGCGAGGGTCGTGCTGATCGGCAAAGGGAAGGGAAATCCCGAATCGCCGCCTGCATACCGCCCGTTATGCATCCTAGACATGGCTGGGAAAGTGCTTGAGAAACTCATCAAGGGAAGACTCACCGACGCGATTCGTGCTGCTGGGGACCTATCTGCTCGCCAGTACGGCTTTAGAGCAGGACGTTCAACTATTGATGCGATTGCAGAGGTGGTGAACGCGGTCCAAGAGGCAGAGGCATATAAACGACGGATCGTCCTGTTGGTGACACTCGACGTCAGGAACGCCTTCAACTCCGCTAGATGGGTGGATATTCTGGATACGCTGGAAAACTCTATTCAAGTTCCAGAATATCTAATGCGGCTTTTGAGGGACTACCTGAAGGACTGAAGCCTGCTCTACGACACGAAACAGGACAAACGAAGGATGGAAATTACATCGGGTGTTGCCCAGGGATCTATCCGGACCTGTGGAACGTGTCTTACGACGGGCTGCTGAGACTTGAGATGCCAGATGAGCTACGCTTGGTCGGCTATGCGGATGATGTTGTGGCTCTGGTCGCTGGACGCACCGTTGAACAGGCGCAACTTAGTCTAGGTATGCTAATGCGCCGAGTAGGCGACTGGATAACTGCTTGCGGGTTCATTTTAGCACTGGAGAAAACCGAAGTGGTCATCTTGACATAAAAGAGAGTCCCTAGAGTAAGGATGATCAGTATTGGAGACATACAAATCGAATCGAAGCCATCGGTACCTGGGGCTACTGATCGATTCGAAAACGAGTTTCTCTGAGCAAATCAGTGCAACGGCTGAGAAGGCTGCTTCGGGAGTATCGGCTCTGAGGCGACTTATGGCCAACGTAGGGGGACCCAGCCCATCAAGAAGACGCCTCTTGATGAGTGCTCTAGGGTCAGTGCTACTGTATGGAGCAGAAGTAAGGGGCGACGCTCTCAGAAAGGAGGTACACCGAAAACGCCTTGCACAGGTACAGAGAAGAGGAGCACTGAGGATTGCTTCTTCGTATCCGACAGTCTCTGATTCGGCAGTGAGAGTTATTGCAGGCGTGATAATAGTCGCCCTTCTTGCCAGAGAGCGCCGCGTTATTTACCTGCGCCAAAACGAGGATGCGAGGGAGACGGTTCTCCGCGTGGAGAGACAGCGCTCGGTCAACGATTGGCAGCAGTCTGGGGTCAATTGCACGAAGGGAAGATGGACTGTGCGCCTCATCCCGGATGTGAGAACGTGGCTAAATCGAGGGCACGGTGAGACTGACTTCTACCTGACCCAGCTTTTGAGCAGGCATGGGTTTTTTCAGTCTTATCTGCACAAGATTGGTAAGTCACGGTCCCCCGATTGTCGGTTTTGCCTAGGAGAGGAGGACAATGCCTGCCACACATTTTTTGCGTGCAAAAAAAGGGTCATGCTGCAAAGGGGACTCTACTGGGAGACGGGAGAGCTCACCTCGGATAATATAGTTGCGGTGATGCTCAACTCGGTTGACAAATGGAACCAGGTGGCACATTATGCTCGGGTAGTCCTAAAAGATAAAAGGGACTCACAGCAGTCGGGGGCATTGGAGCTGGGGGATCATTTTTCTGGAACTTCCTGTTTTCCTCTACCCTCGCGCTAGGAAAGGGATTCTCCAGCTTGAAGGCGCCTCATGGCGTAACAAGACGAGATCTGGCCCGAAGTATTGTGTCAAACGGCGCCAGGCTGCTGGGCTCTCAGGTTGACAGGGGAGGTGTTTAGTGGGTATTCCAGTCACCTTCTTGCGCCGATGGGAGTCCCACACTCTGTGCATAAATGGGATTCACCTCCCTACCGCAAAAAAAGAAACTTACTATCCATGACCTTTCGCCATTTTTCGGGTAGAGCCATTATTCCATCTGTGTAGAACTTCTGTGGTGTAGCGGCGAAAAACTTGGCCAAGTGATTTTCACAGTCCCTTTTTGAAGTGGATTTCTTTTCATTAAGGAAGTTTTGCAGAGACCGAACCAAATGGTAGTCTAATGTTGCAAGGTCTGGACTATACGGTGCATGCATCCAAACTTCCCAGCCAAGCTCTTCCAATTTTTGCCGGGTCATCAAAGATGTGTATTCTGTCATTGTCATGATGGAAGACAATGCCCTTTCTATTGATCAATTCTGGCCGGTTTTTTTTTTTTGAATTGCTTGTTGCAATCTGGTTAATTGCTGACAGTACAATGCCGAATTGAGTGTTTGGCCAGGTTCTAGCACTTCATGATAAACAATTCCCTTCCAATCCCACCATACACACAGCATAGCCTTATTTGGTGTCAATCCTGGCTTTGAAGTCGTTCGTAATGATTCACCTTTTTTTGACCATGATGTTTTTCGAACGATATTGTCGTATATTATCCATTTTTCATCGCAATAAGGGCTCAATTTCGTTGCGTTTTATTAGCATTTCGCAAATGGAAATTCGTTCGATCAAATTTTTTGTGTTAATTCATGCGGCACCCAAACGTCTGTATCCACCCTTACGCAAATGGTTCAAAACATTGGTGATGGGTATTTAGTTCCTGAGCAATGTCTTGGCTGCTTATGTGTCGGTCTTCTTCAATTTTTTGTAAGATTTCAAAGACTTTTTCAGTGATTGGTCGACCTGACAGACACCACAAATTTTTTCACGAGCCTGCGGTGCATTCTCACCTTGATCGTAACGAAACATTAATTAGTCAATGTCCTAAAATAAGTTTTTGAAGTGAAAGCTTTCATAGCCACGTTAGGCATCAAGAATCTTGAGTTCCCGCCACATAACGAATAAGCAGAACTGTTTAGGTAGCAGGGAAGGCAGATTCCGGATGGCGTCTTTTGGATGGCGGATAACGGTTGGTGGATTTGAATGCTGCATCGCAGAAAGCGGATGGTTTTAAGTGTTCACTTCTTTTGGCAATCCTAAATGACAGACTCTTTTTCTTAGAGAAAGTCTTTTGTATATAAAGGGTTTTCCATTACGGACATAACAATTTTATCTATTGATAAAACATAGAAATATTTGAGATATTGAGTTGTTGTAGAGCAAGCATTGTATTTCATGAATGAAATTCGATTTCAGTTATATGACCACCACGAGTCCGTTTATAGCGGTCGATTCTTTAGACCCATATTTCTGCCACTCTGGCACATACTTCGACCGGAACGTTGGCAATTTTGCGTTTGATGTTATCTAAAGTTGGCATAGACTAGTGACTTGATATGGCCTTATAAAAAAGAAATTCGATGGCGTTAGATCGCATGAACGAGGCAGCCATTCGACCGAACCATTTCTCAAGATAACACATCCATCGAATTTGCCTTTCAATAAACGGATTGTTATGTTGAAACCGATTGCGATTGTGTTGTTGAAACCACATATCGTTCATGTCAAGTTCATCCTATTCTGGTCAAAAACAGTCTTCCAACATAACTCAATAGCGCTCTCCATTGACGGTAACATGCCGGCCGCTTTCATCCACAAAAAAATACGGCCCAATCGCACCTCTGGCATGGAAACTATGCCAAACAGAATTTTTTGCGGATGCAACGGTGTCTCAAGAAGCACAATAACGCATATTTTGCATATTAAGAAAGCTATTGAGCCAGAAATGAGCTTCATCGCTGAAGATGATTTTTCGATGAAATTCTTCATTTCCTTCAAGCTTTGCCAGAGCCCAATTGGAGAAGTTTCGGTATTTTGAATGGTGAGTGACTTTAGTTCAAGGGCAAGGTCTTTTCGCGAAATATGCCACAGTGTCGTTTGAGCGACGCCCAATTCTTGAAAACGACGTGGAATCGAATGATTTGCCTAATTTTGAATCGATGGACTTATGGCTGCGATATTTCCTTCGCTTCGAGTGGTACGACGTCTTTTTGGCACCGGAACATCCAAGAGTGAAAACTAGGACTCAATCTTACGACGACGATTATTACGGCCGAAAGTTGGAGTAAGCGCTCTTAAAGTTACGACCACCGACTCAGAATTTCGGTAGTAATTTTGAATAATTTGCAAATGTTCCTAGTTCGTGAACTTTACCATAATGAAAATTTTGGCTTTAACTTATGTTTTGACATTGACAGTTCATTGAAAAACTTTAAGGGTGCGTTCATATAAAGATAATAAAATATTGCATCGAAAATTTTAGACAATTAATATGAAAATATGACCCATTCAAAAATCCTACGAGATTTGTTTCTGTAAAAAACTACTCATGGAATCATAAAATTATTTAGTACAAAAAATTTTCAAAACAATTTGCATTTCAAAAGAGCCCGATGTATTCACCAACATAATTAGCAAATCAGACTGTCGTACCAAACAAGTTCCTTGTTGCATCGTATTCTGGCTTGAATTGAATGTCTGAAATTTTCAGCTACCACATCAAATTGGTCTAGGGTTATACGGAATGTAGAACGTTCGACAAAAATAAACTTGAACTAGTGCGAGATGCACAAGAGCATCACACTTTAATCTTTTGTAGCTCCTTTTGATTTCGCAGATGCAAATGAAATGCAACAATGCATAGACGCTACAGATGTACCCGTGAACGTAAAAAAGTGAATTCACAGACTTGGCAATAGTTAATGCATTACTTCCAATCAAAATAGCTCAGTTTCGGACTCTGCCCTGTAATGAAAGTCATTATTTCAACACAAGAAAGCTGCAAGTTAAGTAGACGACTATGTAATTTAAGAAAACTTTTGTATTTCAGTTCAGGTTGGTCAGGGCTTAGACGAATTTTCATATATTTTCTCCCTAGCCACTTTGGTGCTAGTCTTGCGAGTATGTACAGCATATAAATATCTCGTGCTGAAATGCTTCTGTTTAAATGCCAGCAGCTTTTAAATTATATGAAGCCTTACATCAAATGCACCCTAATTTCATTATTCATACAATAGTGCTCACGTCAGTCTACTTGGACTTTCAGCACGAAACAGCAGAGTCAATTATCGGGAGTAGAGAAAGAGAGTCGTAATTTTTGGAGACTTTTATGGTCTATAACTGCGTTCTTTCTTATTCGTCGCTCCCATTTATTGTAGAATGAGATATTATCGATTGATTTTTTCATTGTACATAGTGAAATGAATTCCGTTAAAGATTGGCGATGAAATGAGAGCAAGAGTACGAGTATCTTTAAGTTCTTACCTAGAATTTAAAGAAATAGAATTCGTTAAATTTAAAGTGCTCAAAAGGCATGAATGAAGAAGAATAAAAAATACTCTTTTCCAATTTATAATTTGTAATGTGTTGTAGTCCAGAGAAAAAATAAAACCAAAAGAAATGCTAAATTTATGAAAAATAGGTTGCTCAATAATCTCAATAATTCAGAAGAAGTTCTTTGAAATATGTCCTTCCAAGGTCAAAAAATATCTCAAGAAATTGGAATTCTCTTAACCTTGTCAATCGTACTATGATTATGATTTGATATTCTTCGAAATACAATCGTACGGGTATTCTTCAGGAAAGTTGCAGAAAAAAATACATACTTACTGCTATTCGTCAAAGAAACAACTTTCACAGAGGTGAACTTACCTGTAACGAAAATAAAAGAACGTTAATATTATAAGATCACAATTGAAATATAGAAATAAGTTTTAGTAGACAACAGGATTCAAAGCAGCTTTTATAGATTGACAGCCCTAATTTTCTGTTAATTTGCAAGAGAGCATAAGAGAAGAGAAATTTCTATACGGTGTGTAAGGATTTGCTGTTGCCACTCTGCAAGTTACAATGTTGCTTCAATCTTCACAAAATTTTCAGTATAAATGGACCATATAAATGAATCGTTATTTGACTATATCGACAAAAATTGAAGATTTCCGGTCCACTCAAAGTAAAGCTCTGATTTCAATGAATTCTTTTACGAACGCTAATTACAACATTAACAGTAGCTTTAGAGAGGAGATATAAAGATTAACAGTCATCTTCAGAGCTTGAAACATAAGTTAAATTTCTTAGTTTAATAATGACTCCATCAATTAACTGATTTCGATGAAAATTGGTATATAACTATTGTGTAGATAATGAAAGTAAAAGGTTTTTGATCGACTTAAAAGTTTGAAATGGTGAGTATTTATTGACAAGCCAGAGGGGGTTTTTTGCGGTGCTGAAATCGCCAAGTCCACAATAGACACTTGCTGCTTATCGAGAAGGCATTCGTTGAGTAAACTGAGGAAAGGAATCAAAATACGAAAATCATGCACGAATTAGTCGATGAGAACCGTGTTTCACTATTCAATATATTGGAAAATGCTATTCGTAGATCAAGGTAACTAGATTCCTTAGTGTTGTGTCTTACAAAGTAAGCAGCAGATTTTATCCACTTGTTGCGGAGCATATTTGAATTTATTATTTCATAAATACGACCAAAAACGCTTCCTACGAAGAAATTGTTGCCAATTCCTGAAGAGCTATGAGTCGGAGGGAGCCATCTCGGGTGAATACGATTGGTGTTCAAGCAATTCTTACTTTAATTATTTTAATTTAACCATAGCCAAAGCACTATTGTGGGGACGTGTATTGTCTTGATGAAAAATGACTTTTTTCTTCCGTAAGCCGGGTCTTTTTTCACGAACTTTTTTATCCAGATAAACCAATCAACAAAATACTTTTTGAATCCCAAAAACTGATGCCATAACCGTTTTTGCCGATCTATCTGTTTTAAAGCTGAACAACCAGCTGCAGCCCACTGTAAATATTCCTGTTTCAGTTTAGGATCATTCTGGTAAATCTAACATACGAGGTGTGTTCAAAAAATATCGCGAATTTTTATTTATTCATGAATATCTATTTTGTCCCCTTCAAAGTAATCCCCATGAGATATTATACACTTGTGCCAACGGTTTTTTCAATCTTCGAAGCACTTCAAAAAATCATTTTTTTTAATCTTGTTCAGCTCCTCCTTCGATGCCGTCTTTATCTCCTCAAGCGTAGCGTAACGTCGTCCTTTCATGGGCCTCTTCAGTTTAGGAAACAAGAAAAAGTCACAGGGGGCCAGATCTGGGGAATACGGTGGCTGCGGCATCATTAGTGTGTTGTTTTTGGCCAAAAAGTCGCGCACAAGCAACGATGTGTGAGCAGGGGCGTTATCGTGGTGCAAAAGCCAATTTTTGTTCTCCCACAAATCCGGGCGTTTCTGGCGGATTGCTTCGCGCAAATTGCGCATAACTTGCAGGTAATATTCCTTATTGACCGTTCTTTCCTGTGGCAAGAACTCATGATGCACCACGCCCCTGCAATCGAAGAAAACTGTCAGCAAAACTTTCACATTCGACCGAACTTGGCGCGCTTTTTTCGGTCTTGGTTCATGCGGCAGCTTCCATTGAGATGATTGAGCTTTGGTTTCCACGTCATAACCATAAACCCACGATTCGTCACCAGTTATGACCCTCTGGAGCAAATTTGGTTCGTCGCGGACAGAGTTTAACATCTCATTAGCAATGTTCATGCGTTGCTGGTTTTGGTCGCAATTGAGCAATTTTGGTATGAATTTCGCGGCGACCCGTCTCATGCCCAAATCGTTAATAAAAATCGAATGGCACGAGCCAATCGATATGTTTAGGTCCTCAGCAACTTCTCTAACGGTGATTCGACGATTGGCCAATACCATTTTCTCCACTTCATTAATTTTTTCGTCTGTTGTTGAAGTGCTCGGGCGTCCGGCACGCTCTTCGTCATTCACATCTTCTCGGCCTACTAAAAACATTTTGTACCACCGATAAACGTTGCTTCGGTCCAAGGTAGCTTCTCCGTATGCCACAGTCAACATTTGGAATGCATCCGCGCACTTAATTTCGTTTTTCACACACAATTTGATACACGTTCTTTGATCCATTTTTTTGAATAAGTAAAAATCGAAGACGATTGAAAACACTTGCAAGTAAAGCAGCTATCACCAATTAAGTGAACATTCAAAATGGCCGAGCTTGTCGGCATAAGTGACAGACATGAGTACCAACATAAGGCCACAAAAAAATCGAAATTCGAATATACGTAACCCGCGAAAATTAAAAATTCACGATACTTTTTGAACACACCTCGTACATACAAGGATGAATCAAATATAAACGGTATTTTTTTATACATTTAGTGAATAATATTACACACAAACCATATCATCAACATTTCTCGATGTAGTCTCCTGCATTGTCTACCGTTTTGGAAACCTGAATATTGCGTTAGTTTTAGGAAGAGTTGTCAGCTCCTCAACTTCATCATTGCTTTCGAATCGTTTTTTTACAAGTGATTCTTTCAGGGGCGTAAATAAGAAATAGTCACAGGGGGATAAGTCTGGACTAGAAGGAGGGTGTTCGCCTGTTTCCCAGCTCATTTCTTCCAGTTTATCTCTTATCAAAGCCGCAGTGTGCGGCCTCATGGAGGTGACCAATTTAATGGGCACAACAACTAGCAATAGGAGGCAGCATTTACTGTTTGTTGATCGTGAAAAAATCAATTGGTTCAATAAGCTTTGGAACGGCACAGATGTTGTCATTTGTTACGACTTGTACTTGGACGTCGATCAACATTTTCATTTTTCACACTTTCTCCCCCACTCTTGAATTCCCTGGCCCACGTATACGCAATATAGTGTCCCTAAACTGCACCTTTAAAAGAGTGTAAAATTCTGACAGTTTAATTCCTTCATTGTTTAAAAACTTTATGATCACGCGTTGCACGATACACGGATGTACCTCTTGCTCAGTCATGGGTGTACTGAGGCCACTAACTAAGCTTTTTCCCCTACTTGTTATAAATAAACCATTAACTGTCATACTATATCATCTAGTTCGGAGGTGCGTGCTAAGTAGAACAGCTAAATTACCGTTTATATTTGATTCACCCTCGGATATTTAAAAAATCAGGTAAAAAATATACGAGTACGGTATGTGCATGCTGCAATGATTTTTACCATATTATGTTGTCCTTCTTGTCCAACATAACCGGCTCTTTAGATATAAGGAATACACGGCTATGCATAGCTTTGTGCGGGGGTGCGGTCTCTGTGCACAAACACATTTTTTTAAAATAAATCGTTTCTAGTAGACCGCATGCGGCATTTCAAAAAACTTTCACATTATCGTACATGGTTTGTATGAAGAAACAAAACAAAAACTATTTTATAAAAAGAAGTATTGCTAACTATGCTTAGCTTATGCTACGCGTACGTATATCTTGCCCTTCCAGCCTGAATATGATTCATTCTAAAGCTAGTTGAGGGTTTCAAACGGAGGGTTAGTGATTTTAATAAGTTTGTTAAAATCTAGCTCAAATTCTAAAAACTTCAGTCTAAAATTTTCCAAGTTTATCCTTGTTAATCCTTTTTCTTCGTAGCACTACAGCCCATTTCGGGCCTTCGCTACCTGCAAAAAGTGCCTCCAACTATCCCGGTCCATTGACTGCGCCCTCTAATTTTGAAATCTGAGCAGCGATGAACTGTCTTCGTCGACCGAGTCAGACTAGCGTTTCCTTGGTTTCCCTACTCGTCTCAGCCCTTCAGTTCTCTCAATGGATACTTTTTTGGGTATCCATTGTTCGCCCATACGATTCACGTGGCCAACCCATTGCAGTTTCCGCAGTCTTACAATCCTTCGGTTCGTCAAAAATTTCATACAGCTCATGGTTGTATCGAATTCACTTTTTATAACCGTCTAGCTTCATTCCAATTATCTGCCTCAGGACTCATCTCTCAAAGGCGTTCAGTACGTTTGTGGATGTTTGGGTTGCGGTCCAAGTTTCACGTCCATAGCATGGACTGGTCTTATCGGAAATTTGTATACTTGGAGCTTTGTTTTCATGCAGTTGGTCTCAAAGATCATCAAAACTGAATAAAATATTTAATTTTAGGTATTTTTCTTCGACTGTCTCATGAGCTTTGTTTTATTCTCTTTGATTTGTAGCCCTACTAGTTTTGCTTCGCTATCAAGTTTCCGGAAAATTTCTTTGGCAGATGTTAGCGAACATGACAAAATGTTGATGTCATCTGCATGGGCAGACTTGGGTTGACTTGTGTAATAATGTACCTCTTGTAGTGACAGGTAGCTTTCTAATGACGTATTCTAGAGCCAAATTGAATAGCAATACTTTGTTAATTCCATTTTATAAATTTGTCATCATTGTTTTAGGACAGAAGAACTGAGCGTAAACTATAATTCTAGTCTATTATACCTGATGTCTTACTAGATTTCATGTTATAGATTAGCAGAAAATATTGATTTCGAATACTAGCAAATATTTTTTTGCGCTTGAAGAAGCTGTTGGTGCTTTATCGGAGCAAAAAACGACAACGACGACGACGTAGTGATTATCCAACCTTATCCAGCTCAGATGACTGACAAAAAAGAAGACGTAGAGAATTTGCAAACGTTAGAACTACCAAAGGACGTGTCAAGAACTTTAGAGGTAATTTAGTTCCCCGGAATCATCCAAATACGATGACAATGAAGATGCACGTCAATCTAGCAAAAAGATCGCGCACAAATAAACGTAAGTTGCTTTCCAGAGTTTGGAAAGTGTGGGCTATCTTACTCCCACTTATCTAGACTATTGATAAATGCATGTCAATTACATAAGGTTGGTATCAACTGAAGACCAACTGAATAATCTTTCGCTTGTGGATATATTCGAGAAAATCTTTGATGAATAGGTTTTATACGCCAGAAAGAGCAGAAGGCACAATTTCAAGTTGGATAAGGATGACTTACGTGCATGTTTTGGGTATTCTGGTGCTTTCTGGATATCAAAGACTACCGAAATAACGGCAGTAATGACGTTATGATGACGATATCGAACTGCCTCTATTGATAAAGTACATATCTAGAAAAGAGTTTTTGATGATAAAAATAAAAACTTTCATTTGTTAGAAAATGGCTAGGCTACTACTTCGAATGGTAAAATGTTCAAAGCCGGTTCACATTGCAATATTTTGACTTAGACGCTTTGCCGAAATGGTATTTTTCAAAAAAAACATTTCTAGAGATAAGTCTCTGATAAAATACAAGGTGCGTTTCATAACAAACGAGACTTTTGTCAATTTTTTTAGTGGCGCCATCTGTGAATGAGATAGTGCGTTGGAAAGTTACATCCCTCCCTGACTTCCTGTGAAATTTAGTGACATTCGGTTCAGTGGAAGCGAAGTTATTGCATCTAAAGTGACAGTATGTTTGTGTCATCGGTTAAAAAATGAGTTTCGAACGAAGAGCTAATATCAAATTTTGTTTTAAAATCGGTAAAACGTTTACCGAAACATTTGAATTGATGAAAAAAGTTTATGGCGATGATTGTCTATCTTGCGCCAGAGTTCATGAGTGGTTTACAAGTTTCAGACAAGGTCGTGAGGACATAAATGACGATGAATATACGCGCCGCCCAAAATCAGTGATCACCGAAAACTCGCATTTTAATCGCATTTTAATCATCAATCACTCATCGTATTCGCCTGATATGGCTCCCTGTGACTTCTACCTATTCGGGAAATTGCATTTGTCCATGAAAGGAAAACGCTTTGCGTCCGGAGAGGGCATCCAAAAGGGTTGTACCAACATCCTGTAGGACATTCCGGCCAATGGCCTGAAACACTCTATCGAAAAGCTTTTGGATGGCACAAAACAGTGTATTGAGGCCGGAGGAGACTCCTTTGAATAAATAAACTCGAATTTATCAGTCTCGTTTATTTTTGAACGCACTTTGTAGAACCCCATCTTGTAGCACAGTCCAATCCTGGCACTCGACGATTTTTAATTCAAAAAGTTCTCTAAAATCATTGGATGACTCTTCTTATAAATTTTGTCAAATTTCTGCACTGAGGTAAGTAATTCTTGACAGTATTGCCTTTGGTTAAATCAAGCGCACGAAGCAGACACGTGTGAGCAGCACACTGGCAATGTTGCAGCGAATTAATTTTTAAAAAACATTCATCAAACAATTCAAAATTATTGATGCTTTTCAGATAATCCTTATTTATCTCTTCTGCGTCATATTCAACCCCTGAGATGGGAAGATCTGATAAAAGCTTTGCAGCTTTTATCAAATTAGCTCCATTATCTATCGATATAATTTGTTGAAGTGATATGTAGTATTGGTTTAAAACATCCAAAATTTTGGCAGTGAGCTTTTTGAATGTGGACGGCATTGCACCATTCAGCTCAACCATACCTAAAAGCCTCAACTGACTTTGTCATTTTCCATAAATTGGACATTAATTCCAAAAATAGTTCGAGACAATCTACTTGCACTGTCAATAATATGGCTTGCGCTTCATTTCACATTTCATAATTTCCTTATTTTTTTGTGCTACTAATGCTACGTTTGATTTGCAGTTTGTTGCATTTAAACGGAATTTTTTCCCATGAGTAGCACTTAAGCCATCACAAACCGGATCGAATATTCACCGAAAGTTACCATGAATTTTTTCGAAATGTCTTCTAAAATTATTGCTTCGCTCATTCTTCATGCAAATTCCACATTTCATGCACTTTGCTTTCTTGTCTGCAAATTCATCGAAGTATTCCAAGATTGCAGTTTTTTTCACGCGTATGACTGTAAATAAAATTTGAAATTTATTTGGAATATTATATCTTTTCTGCTTTGTTTTTTATTTTTATAACTGCAACACATATTTTTTATTTAACGCAAAGTGGTAAGAGTAACACCGCTCAGTCCAATCCTGGCACTTATAATTCTCATCTGAAGTTTCCACTTTCCAACATACAAAGTTCCCTCTTTTCTTCCCTACTTTACGCATTTTCCTCTTTCGCAACTTATATGTCATAACAAATGAGCAGAAATTCGGAAAAAAGAAAATATGTTAAATCGAGACAAAAAATGAGAAACCAGGGGAAAACTTCGTATGGAGCAAATCTAAACTTCAAATAAGAATTACAATAAAGAAAGCATCGGCAAATATTTAGTTGAAATTTTTTTCATTTTCAGAGGGAAAATAATCTTAAGTATCAGTTCCACGTGAGAAAATTTGCCAGAGCCGGATCAGAATCCTGCCCGGATTTCTGTTATCATCTCAGCAAAACTAATGAAAACGCTATAGATTATGTTTGGGTCGTCATCCCGCTAAGGGTGACAAAAGAATGTTGTTGCAAACAGGACTATCGTCAGAGGAACAGCTCTTAAGGAATTGATAAATTTGGAAAGATTGCCCCAAGCACAGGAAAAATAAAATGTTTACCTGATTGATTTCTCTCTCAGAATGATGTTGCAACTTTTCTCCCCTTTAAAATATAACTACTCCGCTAAATAATTTTGTATTTTATGCACGCCTACTAAGAGAGTTATTCGCCTTAACAATAAAAAAATGTAGTTATTTACTACCTACTATTGAATAACAACGAAAAATCAACATTAAAATTTTGGCAATTTTATGAATGCGCAATGAATAACCAGCTCATACACTGCACGACAGCACACACAAGAGTAAATCAATGCATTTGATGCAAGCATGATCATTCTAGATTTCACGATGTCTGAGAGCAAAAGTAAGCAAATTTACGAGCAAGGCAAAGTGTCTACGAGCCTTATAATTTCCAAACCGAAAAGACTAATAGCCCAGTCATATTAGGGCTTTCACCTCGGAATGAAAGATAATAAGCTGCAAATTGGTATGAACCTTTGTTTTGTCATTCTAAATGTTGTCTCAAAAGTCACAATCGTTATCGTGTCCCCGTCTCAAGATATTCAAGGTCAAAGGTCACAAAAATCGGTTTTTCACGAATATCTGGCTTCCTATCGGTTAAATGAGATTTGCATTTATTATAAAAGTTGTAGGCTATAAAATTCCCTACAACTTTTGTTTAAACTTTTTTTTCATACGACCAACCGTTTTGAAGGTAGAGCGCGAAGAGTGCACATCGTACAGTCATATACGGCCTAATGCAAGGTCAAGCGTGAGTTATGGTTATCAGTACGTTATAAAGTCAATTATTTACTTGGAAATTATAATTATTAAACAATGCCTATTATTTATGTACTAACTATTAATTATTTATATTTAATTAAAGTAAGTAACTTGATTTGCAACGGTACAATTTCAAACTAACGAATAATCTTGACTCATACAAAGTGGAGAGAGTGGCCTTGAATACTATAGAACATCTGTCCCGGCAATGAATAGAAAAGGGCATAGGGTAGGGACAAGTATTTCCAGGTATATAAGTATTGAGAAATTTACGCGTTTTAAAGAAAAGATATATAATGTCGTGTTAACTTAAAATAAAACTAAAATATATAATCCAGAATTAATAATATTTTATACTTAAATAGTTAAATATGAATAATTATATATAAATAATCAAGTTACTTACTTTAATTAAATATAAATAATTAATAGTTAGTACATAAATAATAGGCATTGTTTAATAATTATAATTTCCAAGTAAATAATTGACTTTATAACGTACTGATAACCATAACTCACGCTTGACCTTGCATTAGGCCGTATATGACTGTACGATGTGCACTCTTCGCGCTCTACCTTCAAAACGGTTGGTCGTATGAAAAAAAAGTTTAAACAAAAGTTGTAGGGAATTTTATAGCCTACAACTTTTATAATAAATGCAAATCTCATTTAACCGATAGGAAGCCAGATATTCGCGAAAAACCGATTTTTGTGACCTTTGACCTTGAATATCTTGAGACGGGGACACGATAACGATTGTGACTTTTGAGACAACATTTAGAATGACAAAACAAAGGTTCATACCAATTTGCAGCTTATTATCTTTCATTCCGAGGTTGACCCCTTTTTTTACCTAATATGACTGGGCTATAAAGCAAATTCAGAGCAAAGCGATTCTGAGAGCTTCTTGATACGCAGAGCAAGAGAAAATGCGAGCAATATTTATTGAGAGCATTTTAAATGTGAGCAAAGCAAAGCACTCGGAAGCATACTTTGCTCCCAATTTCTCGTGCTTTCAAACCCCGCTTAAAAGTTTGAAATGGTGAGTATAGTTTGACAAGTCAGAGATGTTTTTGCGGTGTTGAAATCATCAAGTCCACAATAGACTGGCCACTCGCTGCTTAACATATCTAGTAAGCATTCGTTGGGTAAACTGAGGAACGGAATCAAAATACGAAAATCATGCAGGACTTAGTCGATGAGAACCGTGTTTCACTATTCAATATATTGAAAGATGCTATTCCTAGATCAAGGTATCTACTTGTAGATTCCTTAGTGTTGGGCCTGACAAAGTAAGCAGTAGATTTTATACATTTGCTGCGCAGCATATTTATGATTTCATAGTTTGAATTTTTAAATGCAAGTACACAAAGACTGGCCTTTATACAATCCAAAGGTATACTTGTGATTAAAAACTCAACTTAGAAGTAATACTCCAGATACGGCGGAAAAAATTAGATCTCACCCGCTCCATTCAATGGTAACTAAAAAAAGTTTTCATAGTGAATGAAAGAATTTGTCTTTTTAATGAGATTTATTTTTTTATTAAATATAATTAGCCTCGACTTCAACACTCTTATCCCAGCGTTCCTCCAATAGTTTTATACTATCTTTGAAATGACCTTCCGAAAGCTCTGCAAAATACTGTTTCACGGCTGCGACAGGTTCTTCATTTGACGAAAAACGCTTTCTACGAAGAAATTGTTGCCAATTCCTGAAGAGGTAGCAGTCGGGGGGAGCCAAATCGGGTGAGTACAATTCGTGCTTTAATTCTTTCAATTTGGCCATCATCGAAGCACTATTGTGGGGACGTGTCTTTTCTTGATGAAAAATGACTTTTTCCTTCTATAGGCTTTTTTCCTTCTGTTTCACGAACTTTTTTATCCATATAATCAACAAAATCCCCTTTGAATCCCAAAAAACTGATGCCATAACCCTTTTAACCGATCTTTCTGACTTGATCTGTTCTAAAGCTGAACAACCAGCTTCGGTTCACTGTAAACGTTCTTGTTTCAGTTTAATATCATGATGGTAAATCCAAGTCTCATCCACTGTTAGAAAAAGCGCAGAAAATCGGTTTCGTTCTGCTTAAAACGCTCCAAACTACACTTAAAACCTTGATTTCGATTCAGTTTGCGTTGATTGGTAACGAATGCGGCACTATCTTTGAGAATAGCTTTTCCATACGTAATTCTTCATTTATCCGAGATACCTATGATATATCAGCAATTTTGCGTTTGGTCGCACTTCAATCTTTACAAACAATATCATAGACTTGCTCAAATATTTCTGGTGTTGTTGGATTTGGACGTCCACTACCTGGTTCATCTTCAAAGCTTGTATAAACACATTCAAACTCTTAACCCCATCGGTGCACAGTTGGAAATGAAGGAGCAGATTTTTTTAACACTTTTACCATTTTCATATGAATTTCTGCAACCGATAAACCTTCCAAAACAAAAAATGTTATCCCTGCACGATATTCAGTTTTATCCATTGTTTAAAAATTCAGTGACAGGTCAACTTTAAATCGCTTGTAAACAAAGATTGAATTGACACATTGAAACAAACTTTTGTGCGTGTTCATATAGAAGATGATATATTAAAATGGCGTACAAATTTTGGTTCCTGTACTGGTTAATAGGTGTCACATTCAAAACTTTTCAACCAGCGTTTATTCGTCCTATTTGATTTGAATTGCATGAGGATGTGCTAAACGTTCACAGCAATAAAAGATTCAACTGAATACATATGCTTAATGGGGTGGCTTTACAGCAGGTAGATCGACAATAAGCCAATTGTTTACAGTCAAGGAGGCACTTGAGAAATGCTGGGAGTCCAACATAGACGTACACCAAATTTTCGTTGACTTTAAGCAAGCATACGACAGTATTGATCGTAGCGTACTGTATCAAATAATGCCTTTGCTGTGGTATCCCAGCCAAGTTAGTTCGTGTTACCAAAATAATAGTGACGTCGACAATTTTCCAAGTCCTCACCAATAACCAATTCACCGATGCCTTCGATACAAATACCGGACTAAAGCAGGGGGATGGGCTGGCCCCATTACTATTCAATTTGGCTCTGGAATATGTCATCAGAAAGCTATATGTCGATACACGAGGTACGTTACTATACAAGTCGAGCCAAATCGTAGCCTATGCGGGCGACATCAACATTTTGTCACCGTCTTTGATAACTTTGTTTCATGACGCAGTCGAGGAAAATATCTCAAATACACAAAATATCACACTTGGCGAATACAATACCGAAAATGTGGGCGAATTGGTATATTTAGGAACCAAAATAACGAGAAATGCTAATGGAAGAGACGAAATACGCCGAAGAATACAGCTCACAAATACTCGTACAATATTTTATTCAATTTTGATTATCTTGAAGACCAGCTGCATACACAGGAAAACAAAGCTTTAAGTACACAAATATGTGATGAGACCTGTGCTATGCTAAGGGTGTGGAACATGGACCCTAATGCAAGCATCCGCAAACATATTGTACATCTTCGAAAAACGGGTCCTGAGGCGAATAATAGAAGCGAAGCGAATTCGATACAACCATGAGCGGTATGAAATTTCTGGTGAACCGAAGTTTTCAACGATTGCATGACTGCGGAAGCTGGAATGGGCCAGTCGCACAAATCATATGGACGAACAACGGATACCCAAAAATATATTCGCTGGGAGAACTGAAGGGCGGCGACCAGTGAGGAAACCGAGGACACGCTGGTCTGACTCGGTCGACGAACACAGTTTATCGCAGCTCGGATTTCGAAATTAGGGGACGCGGCCAACGGACCGAGACAGTTGGAGGCGCTTGTTGCAGGAAGTGAGGGCTCGAGAGGAACTGTAGCCATACGAAGAAGAGAAGAATATATGCTTATGGTAGAGATCCGGCATTCGATTTAAACTGGTCGCATTTTCGAGCATGGCGCATCTGTTTCCAGTTGGCTGTTCAGGGGAGAAATATATATATTTTTTTTTGTAAAAAACTCAACAGAAAAACAAAACCCTAATTGAGATATACGCAATCTCAAAAAGATTTGATAAACTTTTGCGGAGCGATTCTGTGAAAAATTCCGAAGGAACGCCCCTTTTCTACTTTTTTTTTGGGTTTGGTACTACTTATAAAACCCTACTCAAATATATTTTGTCCGTCCGTTTGCCTCCACTCATCTGTGTGTTACAGCAGTTTTTCTTCCAAACTATAGTAGCTACGGACATTAAGCTTTGTAGATTGATCAGAAGTGATGACCCCTTGAAAATTTGGGTATCAATGAATTTTTCAACGATTGCAAGCGATTCCCTTTTTTTTTCAAGGGTTTTTGTACTCCTAACAAAACTCTATTGAAACTGGTTTTCTCCGTCTGTGTATCACAGCAGTTTTTTCCGAAACTATAGCAGCTATAGACACCAAACTGATGCCACTTGAAAGTTTGGGTGTCAATAAAATTTTCAATGGTCTTAAATGGGGTGTCTCGCCATATCGGACGGGGAGCCGCAATATATTTTTACCGAAGGTAATCATGTAGGGTATCAACTGAAGGGTCTTGGTAAGAATTTTCAAAAACAGGTCTTAAAACAGCGTTACCAGCTTCGTACAGTGCAGGATGGGGAGAAATATATGCAAAATGTGTGTCCCTCCTCGCGATTGGACACTTGTGATCCGAAAAACCCGAAAAAATTCTGGAGCTAGGTCTTTATGAGTACAACGATAACGACCTTGGAAATCGAAATTCGCTCAACCCTGTAAATAATACGGAGAACTTCGAATTTCACATTTTCCTTAATAAAATCGTATGGATAACATTAAATTTAATGTTGATATTAAAGTAGTCTTACAAAAAAACCTAATACAAGTTTGAAGGAAATCGAATCATATTTACGGGAGTTATAGCCGTTTGAAATTTCTCTAATTACAACAACACCAAAGCACAATTCTGGTATTCTATCGATTTTAAGAAGATCAAATCAGAACATAAAGATACTGATGTTCTGATTTAATGTTCTTAAAATTTTCAGATAAGATGAGATAAAAATTTTGAAATTCATGAAGTGAGTGATTTTTGTTGCATTGCCTCAAAATTTTGATATATTTTGCCTCCCCCTGGACTCCTGATTCAGATTCTAAATGTTCTAATAAAGTCCTTTCATTTGATACCCCACTTGACTGACTACCTTTGATTTTGAAAAAAATGTTAAGGGCTACTTCGTTATAAGGAGGGACCCTCGATAAAAAATTTTGAAATGCTTGATAAGACCTAAACTTTTGAGAGACCACCACTTTTGACCTGTTTACAAAGTTTGTGCTTTTTAGCGTCTATAGTTTCTGAGGAAACTTGCTGTGATGCACGGACAGACAGGTCATGAACCTAGTAGGTCTTTGTGAAAATTTTTTTACAAAGATCTAAAAACGAAGATTGAAAATACCTAATAAGAAACTTCTTTTTTAAAAGCAAATTTGAAATTGACACAACCAGTTCCCGGATGCATGAGTTCAAAGTCTACAGGTGTTTACGACGAATCTATAAACAATTTAGAGTTCTCGCTTGAATTTTTGCCTTAGGTATTTTGTCTATTTTATGGGTATAACTTTTTAATCAGTTGGCTGAGTGCAACATGTCAAAAAAGTGAAAAAATAACCATCCGTATGCTCAACAAAGTCGGGAAAGCTGGGCTGACCAGCTCTCATGCGAAAAATGAGATCAAAGCTTTAAAATGAGCGGGTGCAAACAAAAAGCATTAACTCCGCTCCTCGTAACAAGCAAGGCTTAAATTTTGCATTTACAAGTCTTCTGAATTCACAGACAAACAAATTATTTTACTCATTTATCATTTTTATTGCTCTTTATTCTTTGTGTTCTATGGTTTTTGCAATTATATCCCTACTCAACATATACACTACTCTAATTCCGATCTACTGCCAAAAGAATTAATTGCCTAAGTGTACGAGGGACAATTTGATAAACAGAGTGCAAAATATGTGTGGCTGGTATCGCCTTCTTGTCCTGCACCAAACCCCCATTCAGTGGAGCGCGACTTACCAATCTTGTGCAAGTAAGACCGAAAGTACCCATGCCTGCTCAAAGGCAGGGTCAGGTGCGTTCGATGGACCTAGGACCTGAGGTCAGAGATGAGACGCGTAGCCCGTCTTTCCTACGCGCTGCTTACCCAGAACTTCTTCCAACCATTGAGTGAGCATTGTCTCGCCTCGCCGACAATTTTTCTCCGTCGTGTCTTCACGGCAAGGCGGGCGTTAGGTGTCATACCTGCGATGACTCGTACTGCCAGATCAGAGACTGCCAGATATGAAGATGCAATCCGCAGTGTTCCTCTTCTCTGTACCTATGCCATGCGTTTTCTTTACAGCTCCTTGCTGAGAGCTTCGCAGCATATTTTAGCTCTCTACAGAAGCACCGACTCTACGGACCACATCGAAAGTCGCCTTCTTGATGGGCTGGGCCTCCCCTCCCCCCTATGTTGGCCAGAAGACTCGGAGCCGATACGTTTGAAGCTGTTTTATCAGCCATTGCTCTGATTTTCTCAGAGAAAGTCATCTTCGGATCGATCAACAACCCCAGGTACTTTACGGATGCTTTTGATTCAACCAATACTTCCCAATACTGATCGTCCTTACTCTGAGGGTTCTCTTCTCGCAAGCAGTCACCAACCCTCTCACCCAGTGCATTAGCATATCTAGTGTAAGCTACGCCTGTTCGGCGGTGAGTACAGCAATCAGCATAACAAAATAATCCGCATAACCTATCAGGCGTGACTCATCCGGTAGCTCTAGCCTTAGTTGCCCATCATGCGATATATCCTACAAGTCTCGACCAAGAATAGACCCTTGAGCAATACACGATGTAACTTCCATCCTTCGTCGGCCTTGCATCGTATCATAAAGCATATTTCGGTCCTTCCGGTAGTCCCTCAAAAGCCGCATAAAATATTTTGGAACTTGAGAAGGGTTTTTCAACGTATCCAGAACATCCACCTATCTAGCGCCGTTAAAGGTGTCTCGAACATCAAATGTCACCAACAAAACGACTCGTCGCTTCGCACAGCTATATGTCTCCGCCTTTTGGACCGCGCTTACCACCTCTAGTATTGCATCAATGGTGAAGCGTCCTGCTCTAAAGCCATACTTTTGAGGAGATAGGTCCCCCGTACCAACAGCAGCAGGGAGTTTGCCTTTGATAAATTCCTCTAGCACTTTCCCAGCCGCGTCTAGCATGCATAACAGGCGTTATCAAGATGGCGACCGGGATTCACCTTTCCTTTGTTGATCAGTAAGAGCCTCGCTAATTTGCAACTTTTTAGGAAGAACCCTTCCTGCAAGCGTGCGCTGAAAGTACTGAACAGCAAGTCAGGACAATGGCGATAGATGAGCTACAACATCTCAGCTGGGGCAGCATCTGGACCTGGAGTTTCAATGATAGAACTGTCCTTTCCAGTTCCAGCCGCGTGAACAGTGGGCATTCCGATTGCTGTTTACTGTGGACAACGTCAACACGGACGGGATCGGCGGAGAAAATCATAAAATTTTTAAGGGCTACTTCGTTGTGAGGGGGGGGGCCTCAAAAATTTTGAAATACTTGATAAGACCTAAGCTTTTGAGAGACTACCACTTCTGACTTTTTCTCAAAGTTTGAGCTTTATTGCTTCTACAGTTTTTGAAGGAACTTCCTGTGACGCACGGATAGACGGACAGATGGAAAGATGGATGGACAAGTGGACAGACAATACGTAAAATTAGTGAGTTTTTGTAAAATTTCTTTCACAAAGCCTTAAAAATCATGGAGGTACATCATCCAGTAACAAATAACTAAGAGGTTGGAATTCGTTGAATTTTGCTAGTAATAGTAGGATTTAGCATTTTCGTCAGTAAATTAACTGAATTAAATCATTCTACTTATCTGCATATTGTGGGTTGAATACAAAAACTTTCCAACATAAGCGTAGTTCTGTCTACCCAGGTTGTTTCTTCTTATCTATTTTTTACAATGAATATCGCGACGAATGCATGTTAGAAACGGTAACAGAAAGTTATCAGTTCGTTTGGAGAAGAACACATTAACGATACAATGAAGCTTGCATTGTGAGAACTGTCTAGCATCCATCAGTCGTTATGATATGGTCTTGCATTTCAGCAGATGGATGCGGACCGCTGTATTTTGAGAATGGGAGAATGAATATATTTGATGGCGGCAGTATTCCTGTTCTTCCATGGCCTGGCAATTCCCTCAATATGAACCCTATTGGAAATATATGGAGCCTCTGGAATCCGAAATTAAGTCCTCTACTAATCCCACTGCAGATATACTAAAGGAAAATCTATGTAACACATGGGAAAACCATGGAAAAATAAAGAATGATTGATAAGTCCATCGGCAGTATACCCGCAAGAATAAAAGTAGTCGTATTTAATTTTTTTTATAAATAGTATTGGGACAGAGGTTGTATTTAATTTTTTATTAATAAATAGTCAACAATTATCAACATTTTTTCGTCGTTTTAGAAAACAATTTTCAGGGGCAAAAGTGTAATTTTTTGCAAAAATTTAGTGCTCCTGACTTTTTGATCAGGGACTGTAGTCTTTGATACAATGTGTTGGGATTTGCTTTTGTAAATTGCAACTAAAATAAGTCATCTACAAGGTGCGTTCCAAAGTAAACGAGACTGAGCTAAAAAAGAAACGACAGGAGCTTTGTTCTGATAAATTCGAGTTTATTTATTCAAAATAGTCTCGTCCGGCCTCCATGCTCTGTTTTTCGAGATCCAAAAGCTTTTCGAAAGAATGTTTCAGGTCATTGACCGGAATGTCCTTCAGGATGTCGGTACAAGCCTTTTGGATGCCCTCTACGGACGCAAAGCGTCTTCCTTTTATGGCCAAATGCAATTTTCCGAATAGGTAGAAGCCACAGGGAGCCATGTCAGACGAATACGGTGAGTGATGGGTGGCTAAAATGCGATTTCTAGCCACAAAAGCAGTCACAAGAGTGGATCGATGAGATGGTGCATTATCATGCAATTAGCACCAGCTTCCTCCTTCGCGGTATTCAGGCCGAATTCGATGAATGCGATGCAACAAACGCATCAAAACGCCAGGATGGAAAATTGCTCCTTGTGGACGATTCCTTTGGAATCGCATCGACTTGATTTTTGACTTCTCCGAACGCGATTTCTTGGGTGGTGGCTCGTCTGGGGCCTTTGTATTAATCGGGCTGTCACACAATCAAACTGCTCGAAAACCTTCCCATCTCCTAACCGGAATTTTGTGGCAGATTAAATCAAAAAATGTAATTGATTTTATTTGCAAGCATATTTGTAAAGCATATTTTTCGTATGTTATATCAATTTTCCTTTATATTAAAATTTAAATGTCTCCCTTTAATTTTATTCGTCATGAGATTTAACTTTTATAATAATTTAAAATTTTCATTTCTTTACTTTAGTTAAAATTTCCTAACTTCATTTAAATTTCTTCATCCCATTTAAATCTTCTGTACCTCATTTAAATTTCTTGACTACATTTCAAATTCCTTACTTCATTTCAATTTTCTCTACTTTAATTAAATTTTGTTTTAAATATTTCAAATCTGTATGTAAAATTCCGGGTTTGGGGAACGCTAATGTAATACTCCTCAACGGGGTATTACATCAAGGAAGAGAAGTGAACTGGGCTGATGGAGCTCAGCTGGGGCGATACGCCGTATGCACGGGATGGAAAGAAAAAAGGAAAAGTTTTGGACGGATTGACAAGTTTGAGGATCCGCTTCAAATCGCCCAGCAGCGACGTCGACGGAAAGGCGAAAAACCGCAAGCACGGCGGACGCGAAAAATTTGATTGTACATCGTCTCGATAGAGTTTTAAATTCTAAGCTTTGGAGATATTAATTTTCCGTTTTCGCTATTACCGGCTAAATTCATGTGTCCGCTTAAAATTTTGGAGTGATTGCAAAATTAGGATTTCTGAAGAGTGCATTGGATGGTTGGAACGCAAATATTGAAACAAGTGGGACGTTTATTCGCTAGTGTTAGTTATGTACTTCGCAATTATTTGTATAATTAGTAAGTGGACTGTCGCCCCTAAGCCTTTCGAGTGTCGTCAGCAAAGATTTGTATTTCCTTGGCTACTCTACCATATTTGCAACTCGACAAGTGAACGTTACGAGGCTGATATTTTGATTCCAATATGTGTGCCTTCAACTCTATATTGTGCGGGTGTGTTACAATTTTAAAGGGAAACGTGATATGGTTAAAGAAAACAAAGGGAGTGCAATTCTAACTGGCAAATATATAACCCTGCAATGCTTGATTCGTCGAGAGTAGCGGATGATTGTGATCATGTTTCTACCAGTTCAGTGATAGTGTTCTCTTGAAAGATTAAATTTTTCCCCAAAATACATACCCACTAACGAAATTTCAACAAAATATGATGCATTGACACCATCGGATAATATTTAGGCGCTAAATTTGCCAGGCAATGTATAGTAGAATTGCACATAACATTTAAATGCCTAATAGTACTGGAAAGGCCTCCCATAAAGTGTGAGTAAAAATAAATTTACCAGAATGGAAGACAATGCATTCAATTTGTACGATGATTCGGAGGACTTCGACTACCAGGTGAAATATGAACAGTCTGAAGAAAAAGTGAAAGAGCTCAACCGTGAATTAGATGAAGCCACAAAAAAAAGAATACGCTATCAGAAGAACAGAAGTCAGAACTGCAAAGTAAAATCGACAATTTGAAAAGGAGCTTCCAAAGCTTACTGTAGACCGCTCGATCTGAGATCAAGCGACCAGATGCACAAATTGCTGATGCACGTATGTTGAATCAATTGTAGCAGCTGCAGCCAGCCGAGTTGTTAAAACTGTTCTTCATATTGACCCTAATGATTTTTGCGGGGGCACATGGATATCCTTCAGTTTAGAAGCATTCCAAACATTTATTTCCTCAGTCGGTGAAAATTCTGATATTATAAATATTTTAATTCAATTAAGAAGGCTAATCAATCGTGGCAAATATCAACTCCGCCAGGAACGCCTGAAGAGCCAGTTGATGATATTGTTGGGATAAAAGAGAAGGTTTTGAAGGGATTTCGACGATTTAACATCGATCTTTCTCCGAAACTTCTGTTTTCATGTGGGAAACTTGTTAAACTTCTAATATCATCAAATATTTGCCGCTATGCTGAGTTTCCTGCGGTTGATCATTTGTGCACCATAGTCAACGGACAAACGAGAAGTGTACCCTGTTCCGGGACGGACAGTTTTAATACCAAAGATTCAGCATTGATTAAGAGTGTTTTGCATCGGAAATGCGCAGGGGAGTTGGACGAGTTGCATTGTCGGCATGTTGGACGTTGTTTTGATTGCACTGCAACTAATTTTCTGCATCCATCATGGGAATGCAAGGAGGGCTACATAAGTAAGCTGGGAAGCGAAATATTTTTCAATGGTTTGGCCACTGCAAAAGGTAGGGCTCCATGTTGCCGGTGTGTGTTTCAGTGCAGCAGCTGCATCTTTATTCTTTGCATTCCTTATGTATATTATTATTGCCAAGATCATTGCCTTGACTTCTTTATTAAAAATTACTTTGAAGATAATTCATAGTTTTGTCCCTAAAGGTCTTCAGGAAGTACTAATAGTTTTTTGCCTTCGTAAATCAGTATCACAAACAAATGGCGCTATAACTTTTATAGTTCTTGTAATTAGTAGTAAATGTGACACAACAAATGAAAACAAACAACGATTATATAATCTTGATATTGCAATATCGGAGCTTGATATCAGGCCAAGTTGAACGAAAATACCCCAATTTCAACCAAATACGTGATGTTTCCTTTTGTTTTAAAGTTTTTTTTTAATTGATAGAATGAAGTTTAATTGTTACATTCTGTGTAGTACACCTTTTATCAGTAATTAAACCGGGAAAGTAGGCTTTATTAAATATTTTTCTTTTATATTAAAGTAAAGAGAATAAAACGGATTATTAAACTAAACCGTCGGTCTTTCCATTCCGTCAAGTCTGACCGGGTATAGGACCCGCAACGGTGGCAGGCTATTCGCATAATATGGACTAGCTATCGGGCGCGCTCCACCGTTTTGTTGCTTCTAGGGGCTCTTGCCGGGTAGAGTGGCCTTCCGCTCGCGTGCTCTTTTATGATGTAGAGTTATGTGATTCGATCACATAATTCTATAATATAAATCGGTCACGTTTATATTTCTCTTTTGATGGGAAAGTTCATGCAAATTACGGTTGTATGTGCTTTCCACTCCAAAGTGAAATATATGGCCACGTCTACGTATGGATCTTGATCCGGTTGGGAGGTTGCGAGGGGGCACCGCTTCCATCTGGATGCCCCACTCTTATTTGTGGTCCAGAAGGATCGTCATTAATGATGAGGTCTCCAGCAGTCCGTCCGTTTTTGCTCGTCCAAACTTGTTCTCTGAGCAAGCAATTCCAACCATTAGCTGGTTACTTCCTTTTTTGACTTCTATCGAATTTTTTCTGCGACTCAAGAATTCGTGACTGCGAAATTTTTTTGTAGTGGGTCCTTGTACTAGGGGAAAAGAACCCGCCCCACGACACCGCAACGCTAGCGTGCCAGCGCTTTCACGCATCCCCAGACAAGGCCAATCTTGGCGGATCTTACCATCCTCGGTCGCCGAGGCAGCAGACCATCGCTGCAGTCCTTTACGGACATTTTCATATACCATCTTTCCCTACACCTTTCATTCGGCACTTTGACGCTTGGTTTCGGATTCATATTAGAAGCACTACGTTTCATCACCAGTTACAATGTTGTAGAGGAAGTTCTCGTTTTTTCTCGCCTCTTTAATGATGTCTTTCGAATGTTGAATTCTGAGCCATTTTTGGTAATCAGTTGACTAATGCGGAACAAAACGTGCAAAGACCTTTTGTAAGCCCAAATTATCGGTTAAAATGCGATAAAATCGATGTTTTGGAGATATTCAACTCCAATTCCATGATGATTTCAGCTCATTTTTGGTAAATTCACCTGCAATTTCGATGGATGTCCTCACGACCATCTTTGAAACGTGTAAACCACTCGTGAACTCTGGCACGAGATAGACAATCATCGCCATAAACTTTTTTCATCAATTCAAATGTTTCGGTAAACGTTTTACCGATTTTAGAACAAAATTTTACATTAGCTCTTTGTTCGAAACTCATTTTTGTACCGATGACACAAACATACTGTCACTTTAGACGCAATAACTTCGCTACCACTGAGCCGAATGTCCCCAAGCTTTTACGGGAAGTCAGGGAGGGATGTGAGCTTTCAACGCATCTCATTCATAGATGGCGCCACCAAAAAAAATTTTATGACAAAAGTTGCGTTTATTTTGGAAAGCACCTTACGTGAGATGTCAACGTTTTGTCTTCCTAAAGTCTAAACGACAAGATGACCTACTGCGGGACATAAGGCATTCATTAGTGAACTCTTCGCTGAAAATAAGCTCAATCTTAAAAACGACTATGTCGAAAATGTGATGACTGTTAAACGTCTATTTGATATTTTTGCGCTCTCCGTGTACGGATATTATCAGTGCAGCGGAAATTAGCGTTTTCTTTTGTATTTGCCGTTTAGTGGTGTTTGTTTTAAAAAGTTTTTCTTATTCTTTTTTTGTTTTTAGTTATTCATAGAGAAAGGGACAACATAAAATAATTATTCCAAAAATGGCCTCACGGTATGCATTTTTCATCATTTCAAGTTTCAGTGTGATGCTAAAACTAGTTAAATCAAAATTTCGTCGAGTCCCTTCTACTAAATTAAATCGCCACTTTCCTCAATGCACTACAATTAACAACGAAAAACACTCATCCAAATCATTTCCACAAAAATAATATTTATAATTACTTTGCTCATTCAGCGTGTATCCAAGTTTTGGTAGAAGTTCGTCCAGCGAGAACATTTTCGTTCCACGTAACTGCGCACACTTCACTTAATTGAAAGCCCCGGCAATTAGAAAACAAACTAAAATTACATATCAAAAGCACTTTCAACTTTTTCCCCGAACTCCAGTCGAGAACACTTCACTGGATACACAAATTTCAAATAATGTAACAAAATAAAAATCAAACAAACAAAAATCACTTGAGATAAAAGAAATAAAAAGCCCAAAACAAAACACCAAAACTACTATCTTCAAAATTCCTCCACTATGGATCGCACTCTTTCAATGTTTGCTTTTATTCGATGGCAAATTATTTCTGCAACACTTATCACTTCAAACAAAACAATAAACAAAATAACATAAACGTTCATAGCTCCATCAAATTCGCCGTGCTCAAACGACACCGCGAAAGTACATTTGCCACGGATATTTAGCCAACAAATGACCGTTAAAGTTTCTTCTGTCCGAGTTCATATTTCCATAGTCCGAACGGAATAAGACAATTGTCCTCTATATTACCGTTGTTCTCACGCTCTTCACGCGCAACTTCGTACGTACAATACTTGACCGCGCGAAAATAATAGTAATATTTCTTCGGGGCGAAAATTTGGGGTGGTGAATTTGAAACAAGCGCGAAAAAAGCTTTTCGTCATATGAGTATTACGTTACATGATTATTACATGCTCGTGATATTGTGGGCGCGTATGCAAATGCTTTTTCGCTGACCGGGCGCGAAATTCAAACTTGTAATCACACGCTATAATGTTTGTTTGATGTCTCACTGATGTTGTTCGCCGATAACTAACTGATTTTTGTGCAAGCACATTTTCGCGAATGTGGAGGAGCTTCTGCTTTTGCAGCCATTGCCATGCCATCGGGAATAGATAAACACAGACTGAGAGTGTGACCCCCCAGGGAAATGATGACTGTGTTACAGTTGATGCAAGAAGTTTTTCATTTATAAATAAAATCTCGATGGAAGAACTTTTCATATGAATTCGAAATGATTTGATGCAAAGTTCTTTGCAGAATATGAGGGGAATAAAACATTTGAAATTGTTCTGAAGTGCAATAAAGACATAAAAAGTTTGATGGAACTTATCGCTACTTGAATGGAGAAGATAGAACATGAGGAGAAGATAATGAGTAATGGATGATACATTGGCCTCATATTGTTCTTGCAAATTATCTAGTTCTTGTATTCCGTATACAAAAGAATTTATTTTATGTCAAAGATAAGAAATCTTTGTTAACAATAAAGATCTATTGAAGCATGTCTGATCTTTCTACCCAATAGTTCACTTCAACATCTGAGAGCATATTAAGGATGAAATGAGCAAGTTGTAGAGGGCTCCATAAGTGCAAGGTTTTGCTTAAAAGAAGAAAAGAAAGTAACAACTTGAAACAAAAAATAATAGGAAGAACTGGTAAATCTATCAAGAAAACGTTCGGCAATTATCTAGACAAAACATTATTGCCATCCTACTAGAATAAAGCTTAAGGTGTGCAAATATCTTAGGAAAAATAGCATCCTTTTCATCGTCGCACAGCAGTCGTGCGATCTGCACTTCACACGTCATCGATTCCTATGTGTACCTCCCAGACAATGTTAAAACATCGGTAAAGAAACACACAAATGGCTGTGAAGTACTCTTTTCTTGCTAGTCTAGTTCAATTCATGAGGAGTTCTCAGAGATAAAAAAAAATGATACGACGCAGTAAAAAAACTTTGAGTTTACAAAAAATAACTGTCTTTAAGTATCTCTACGATAGGATCTAAATGCCCTAAGATACGACGCGGTCAATGCCCCAGAATTTAACTTTGCTCATCGCAACGTGCAATTACTCAACATGCAAATTCATATTCAAATCAATTACTAGTGAAATCCAAACAAACAAAATGTAAATTTCATTCACCTTAGTATTTACAATATTTAATCGAACAGAATCCTAAATTGCAACATTGTGTAGTGAAGTTAGATTAATAAAATGTCCGTTCAGGACTGCAGCGATGGTCTGCTGCCTCAGCGGAAGAGGATGGTAGCATCCGCCGAGATTGGCCTTGTCTGAGGACGCGTGAATGCGCTGGCAGACTAGCGTTGCGTTGTCGTGGGGGCGGGTTCTTTTCCCCAGCACAAGGACCTATACAAAAAATGGCTCATCCACGAATTAAAAAGGGTAGAATGTCGATCGACTGGTGCCGAGGCCGAGATAACCTACTCAGGGTTGAAACGTTTGTTCGAAGAACAAATTGGGCCGAGCAAAAACGGACGACTTGCGGAGACTTCGTCATTACCGACGATCCTTATGGCCCACAAATAAGAGTGGGGCATCCAGATGGTAGCGATGCCCCCTCACACCCTCGCAACCGGATCAAGATCCAAACGTAGACGTGGCCATGTATTTCCCATGCAACTGAAAAACTCATAAAAAAGCACTTTGCATGACTCTTTCCCTCAAATGAGAAATACAAAAGTTTTCGATTTATGCTATAGCGCTATTGAATGAAATCACATAACACTATAGCATAAAAGGGCAAGCGAGCGGAAGGCCACTCTACCCGGCAAGAGCCCGTGTTAAACAAAGGAAACGGGGGGGCGCGCCTGATGGCTAGCCCATTCTAGTGGAGGAGCCTGCCATCGTTGCGGGCCCTATAGCCGGTCAGGCCGATTGAAATGGAAAGACCGACAGTTTACGCTTAATGATTCATTTTATTTCGTTACTTCAGGTATTTCAGTATTTAGTTCTACTTTACAATATTACAGTATCGTGCGTTCCAAGTAGTAGAGCGGAGAAATAGAACGCTTTACCGCAGAATAATTTTAATTGGTTGCGTCGGGAATGAAAAGTAAAATTGTAGAAACGATAGCATTAAGCGAATAATTGTCACAAGGTCACATCAAGTTTATGCCCCGCTTACTTAACCATAAATAAAGTGCATTAAAAAATTTGACCTTTGTCTGAAATGATTCGTATTTTTTTTTGGAACTATAATTTAATCTAATAAATGAATTTACTTATCCGTCGTCATGCCCGAGTCATTTCTTCAAAATTCACATTTCGATTTTTGAAAAAAAATACCAAAAACCAATACTCGTATAGTACATTTTGCTTTAGTATGGTTAATCATAAGATTACATATATTTTTACGTTTACTTTTACGTTACGTACGCTTGGATGCCAATAATTACTATTTTGTTGGTATTTATTTAATTGATCTAAATATATTCTCTAATCTAAGTTTAGTTTCACATACCACTTACAGTAAGTATAATCGAAAATACTTATTTATCTTTATTTTGATTTCAGTGGCAACCATTAATGTAGTTTTAAGTTACTGATTATTAAATAAAAGGAAAAACAAAATAAAAAGTTACGCTTTGTAGTACCAAAATCAATCACATTAAAAAAAGGACGAAATATAGATAATATGTGTACTTAATTATGAGACACTTCAATGAAGTTATGATTATACGACTTAGTTTGCTCAGTGCTTTAAGGGGAATGGACTATAATTTTGCTTGGCCGGATGATATTGGTGTATTTTTCTTCTTCACTCACATTCTATGTGCTCAAATTTATTATAATTTTATTTATTACACATAATAATTATCCAAAAATTACATCGTAATTTCTATATATAGTAAATCTGGCATATCAATCAAATATAGGGAGGAAAAATCGTTGCAACATTTTTTCCCTACTGTCCTGCAAATATTTTTTTGTTTATATAACGCGATATATATATGCATATATATATATATATATATATATATATATATATATATATATATATATATATGTATATATATATATATATATATATATATATATATATATATATATATATATATATATATATATATATATATATCATAGATCATGTGGGTTGATAAAATTCACTGTGAACTCACTAGTGTATGAAAAGGAGAAACAATTCCTTTATTCTCTCGTTGTTTGTGGCATAAATGTGGTAGTAAAAACAAAAAACATGTTGTATTATGCGCAATTAAAAATTTTACGATGATTTTTTTGTTATTAATTTCTTGTGTTCTTTGTAGAATATCAATAGGTCTTCATTGTACCGTTTAAGTTTAGACTTAATTTAATGTCATTTCAATTGTTTCCCTTTTATTTGGGTTGAAAATATATTTTTGGGTTCACTTGAAAAATCTCTGTTTGACTTACACTAATAAATATCCTGTGTGTGTATGACAACTTTATTTCGACAATATGGACATAGTTGGTACTCAAAAGTTTTGTAGATAAAACAAGTTGGGTAAACAGACCTACGCTCATGTCAGAAGGGTTTTGTATTCAATTTACAAAATGCAGTCACCAGATCGAATCAAATCAAGAAACATGTCAAAGACGATTTTATTGGAGAAAATATGAAATACGAAGATCATACTATTATTAACAAAGTTGAACGAATTTCGACTTCTGAGGTTTTTGGTATTGTTATACTTATAAATATCTCCCTTGATAATTATTTCAGATGTCCATCCGCGACGGAGGAAACACATTTTTCATGTATTTCCCCCCTGTGCCCGCACTGTAGCAAAAACTGACAGTTTAACAACTGTTTTGAAGAGCTCCCGTGAAAACTTTTATTTCATACTCATATCGGCTACGTTTGATGAATTGTTTTTTTCAGGGGCCACTCTCCTGTACTGTTATCATCGATTAATGGCTAATTTTTTCGAATCCTAGAATGGTTACAAAACCCTTTTGCTAGGAGCTCTCTCCCACCTCCTTGACTTGTTTCACTTATGAGGATTAATTGTAGGTACTCATCTTCAGTCATTCATTAAATTGAGTCAAGTGTTCAAAGCATGCACCTTAAACGTTGAAGTTGGGAAAAAATAACTCAAAATTATTCAATCTTCGCATTAAAAACAGCCACTATTTTGTTTTACAATTACTGATACCACTAGCTGAACCGGTTCACAAAGATATACATGACACTTATAATTCCTGAAATATTCATGCAAATCCTAGCAAGACTGTAGTGTCTGAGTCGGTAAAAAGCGCATGTTGTTCCATAGCCATATGTTGCCTTAATAATAAATGCAGCGCATATTGTTCCATAGTAATACAGGAAAATTCAAACCGCTATAACTTCGCTAAATATAATTCAATCTTTATGAAACTTTCAGGATAAATTAATCTTATAAATATACATGTACGTACTGAATTTCGTTAAATTTAAGGGTACCATTGAGATTTTATTCATGAAAACATAAAATCGATAAATCTTACTATTACTAACAAAGTTGAGTGAATTGCGACTTCTCACGTATTTGTTGTTGTTGTACTCACCAAGGCCTACATTCCTGATTTTTTTCAGATTTTTCGGATCACAGGTGTCCAATCGCGAGGGGGGGGGGGGGACACAAATATTTCGTGTATTTCCCCTCCCTGTGCGCCCCTCGAAGCAAATTTTGCCAAATTAAGACCTGTTTTGAAAAGTTCTCATCAAGACCTTTCATTTGACAGCCATATCGGCTACCTTCAATGAAATTTTTTTTTTCGGGGGGTCACTCTTCTATATGGGGAGACCCCCCTTAAATACCTTATAAAATTTTTTTGTAGTTGAACTTTGAAGAGATCACCACTTTACACCTACATACAAAATTTTATGTTTCTAGCTTAAGTAGTTTCCGAGAAAAACTGCTGTGACACACGGACGGACGGACGGACGGACGGACAGACGGACAGACGGACAGACTGGTCGCGAAACTAGTAGGGTTTTGTAAAATTATTTTACAAAACCCTAAAAAAGGAATGTTTGCAATAAAAAGTATAGTATAAAAACATCACTTGCACTACGACGAATATTATCTAACGTATTGCGTATAAATAAATTCGTACGCTATTTATAAGTCTTTTAAAAATGTTTGTTGTTGCTTTCGCGATGAATTTGTTCAATAATAGGAAAGTTAACCAAACCACTTTGGTTCGTCTGTTCCATTCCATCAAAATGATTTGTTTTTTTGTTTACGTTTTCGTTCAAGGCAGCAAAAAGAATTCACTTGTTTTAAACTGCGTATGAGAGAGATAGAGATCCATAATGATTTGAGACTGCATATAAGTGATAGGTCTTGTTGCCTCCTGTTCACAACTCTGTACGGGCTATGTATGAGTTCGTATTGAGATTTGTAAGTGAAAAGTTGACAAAACTTTGCTTCTTCTTGCACGTGTTTCCTAACCCGTCTGAGTCGACAGAAAAAAATCTTTTAAAATGTCCAACTTAGAATAGGGGGCAACTTCGATGTATCCAATTTTTTATCGCGTCACGCTCTTAGAGTGCCTAAGCCGAGTTGCAAGTAGCAAACGACTATGTAAGCTTGGTGTAAAAATAAACAATTATCATCTCAGATATCATGGTTCACAGATTAATAGCTATGATCTTTGGGATACTGACCCATTTCTCATATTGTCTCTCCGCGGTATAGTCCTTTGACCAGCTAACACGATTAACCATCAATTACACTTTAAATTAAATACAGATTAAAAGATCCACATCATTGACTTTTCAACACTCCGCGACACATCATCGATTAAAATTAAGCTGCTCTACTCATAATTCTCGCTGCACTTGGCGGAGTGCCTCACAAACACACGCTTACTACCTGGTTTACTTCGAAGTAGACTTTCCTACTCCGTACTCTTGCTTCCATTTCTTCGATTGAATTACTTGTTGCGTATGTCACTGGTATCAGCGTTGAATTTTACTTCAGGCGTGTGTTAGCGTGTGCGATTGAAAAGAATGATCATAACCGGCGTTGAAGAAGGTCACCGCCAATAATTCATTTAGCAAAAACCCAATGCATTTCACAAGTAACAGCGATCGTCTAGCCGTATCTCCTCTTATTGTATGTGCTGGAATTCCTATTGAGGAGTCCCACAATTCCGGTTGAACGCCTCCCAAGTTGTTAATAATGTAAATGCCTGTAAACGCCAAAAGCCGTGTGCAAGGTAGAAATGAAGAAGTCATGAAAATGATTCATCACATAAATACCTGTAAAATCAGCAACACGTCTTCTTCCTTCCCGCTGGAACTATATGCTATGGTGTATCGTCCTGATCTCCACACAAATGCAGAAAACGCGAGTCGATGGAAATTCTAACTGTGAATCGCCGATGGTTACTTCGCGGAATTACTCACTGAAATTCGATGCAAATTTGAGCTAATTCTTCGAAGCAAACGAATTTCGCATTACAAATAACGGCAGCGATGCCGAGTGGTCGAAGAAAATGTGTCTTGATCTCGAGAACTTGCGCGATGCAATGAGACCAAACAATCGACGGTCGCGCGGACTGGCTCCTGGGACTTAAATTTCTTGTGGAAATTTTTGATCACTACATAATCTCCCTCCTTATATACCCTTTCGATTCTACTCTTATCTTTAACCCTTTTATCGTAATCCAGACTTTTCTCTAACTTCTTTGTAACTTCTGAACTCGGTCTCATCAAATCCCTACCATCTGTATTATCTTCAAATTCTTCCAGTTTGTCTTTTAAAAATCCTATTATTAATCCCTTTTGTTGTACTCTAAGCAATAATTGTCTCGCACACGTGCCCGTACTTCTGTGAGCAGTATTATTCATAGCATACTCTACCTCTGGTAACACATAATCCACCGAAAACTTAGTCCCTGCACTAGTAATTTTAGCTATCATCGGAGAAATACTCCTGTTTAATCTTTCAGCTTGACCGTTCGCCTGAGGAGAACCCGTAGCTATCTTGATGTGTTTTATGTTACATTCTTCCATATAATCCGCAAACTCTTTTGAAGCAAACGCACTTCCTCTATCTGACACTATCGCGGTTGGTCTACTGTACGCATTGAAATAACTTCTTAAACAACTCAATACCTACCTAGTAGATGATGTCTTGAATGTAATAGCTTAGCAAACTTAGTAAACCCATCTACCGCCAAAAATAAATTTTTTTTTTTTAGCATTTTTCAATATCAACAGCCAAAGATGGTCACCATGCAGTGTTTCAAACGGAAAATCTCCCTTTGGAATATTGTGCAACAAACCCTCATGTTTCCCATTCTTTGAAGGGTAAACTAGACATTTTAAACAGTTGGTGATATGTTCTTCAACCTTATCTCTCATTTTTGCAAGCCAGTACATTCCTCTTATAGCGTGTACTACCTTGTGACATCTCATGTGTTCCATTTAATCATGGTACTTTTGAATTATATTTCTCTCCATATTACATGGTACGTAGAAAAGTATATCTGTCTTTAGTTTCGTACAAACTACCCTCTTCATTTTCCAATTGACTCTTTATTTTCATTATACTCTCACCTTTGTTTTGCCTTACCGCTAAATTCGGCTCCAATGTATTCTGCTCTAATATTAATATACTAGTCATCCTACTCAATGCATCCATGTGTCATTTTTTTGACCCCTTTCTATGTTCTATTGTATAATCATAATGTAGTAATCGAGCAGTTACCCTATCAAACTGCTCTAAAACTTTCCTATCTCCTTCACCCCTACATCATGGTGATCAAGAAAATTGAAATTCCTACTACAAAAAAGTGAAGACAGTTCGATTAAACGCATATTGCTATAGGCGGCGACAAATAGACATTAATGATTATTCAGTTTAGAGATTTCTAAATATCTAATGTCTTCTTTAAAATAATCAAGAACTAACAAACACCGGCATACCAATTTTGTTTCAAATCAACGTGATATTACAAAAACTGCGATATATTATTACGCATTATTCATTATTGTATCTTTACGTTGAAAATGAATTCAAATTTATCAATAAAAACGTATGATAATAATATTAGTTAAAAACACCAACAACGAACAAGAAGCAATTCTGTTTATATCGTCCATGATTTTCATTTATACTTATTAATTATACGCCTACACACATATAGAAAAATATAATATGCAAACTAATCAGAAGACTGCATCGAAATATGTGAGTGAATGGGTGTACGCTTACGGCGACGCAAACGTTGACACGTTTTTGCGTTCCTCGACCGTGTACGAGGGTGGCCACGACGACTGACATTGACGTACCGAAAAAAGTCTTGTCCGAAGTGGTGTGCCTTCTTGATCCCGGCCGGATAAATCAACACAACAGTGAAATCAATCCTGTCAATGTCAGCTCGAGAAAGCCGGAATAAAGGAAAGAACTTATTCGATCATACATTGGAGTAATAGGAGACAGAGCTGTGGGTTGTTCGGATTTAGTAGGCATTTTATTTTCTAACGCTAAATTCCACAGGAATGTTGTCTGGTCTGCTGAAGCGGATTTTGAGGTGATGAAGAATTTACCGCATAGTGCAAGGACTGGAATCTGAAAATTTCGGTCGGCGGTTTTCATCTTTTCTTCTATGTAGGGAATTGATATTTGGATAATGTCGGTTGCAACAATATTTTGAACATCACGTTGTACCTTATGGCGTAATCTAGTGGAAAGTAAATCCAGTTATAATCGTGACCTTGGCGGTGGGAAATCTCGTATCGGAGAGTTGTAAAGCGCAACTTTGTTTTTGTGGCACGTGTGGAGGTTAGCGGTCAGTGTTAAACAGTACGAACTTCCGGTTTAGTGGAGGGCAGTGTAAATAGCTCAAAATATCGGTTGTGACTTTTTATATGAGTTTGAATTAGAGAAGGGAGGTAATCGATGCAGAAAATAGTGGTATATTCTCACTAAAGACAGAAAAATATAGCCATTCGATGAACCAACGAACGGACTAAGTTTAGAAAGCGATTCTGACGCATTCAGTGAGATTGATTTGAAGGCTACGTCGGATGAAGATTACGCTCAACCAGGCCCAACAAGTTTTATTTCGCTTTTAGAAGAAAGTCAATCGATACCGGACTCATCGCTCTTATCGCAGGCGGCTTCATCTTTCTCCCAACTACCATCTGTAGCTTCAAAAGTTCTTTCAACTTTTTCAAAGGTGATTAAAGATTATTCACCAACCAGCCAACATCTTGAAGCTAGTAGTGTTTCGAACGCGGATATCCAAGGAGTCCGACACTCGATCATTTTTTATGCCCCGGACCAACACGAAAATGGCAGTGAACCTGCATTACCAGAACAACCACTAGAACCGCCAAAATTTTATTCACCTACGGAAATACCATCGCTCCCAACTGCACCAAGCTTACAAAATACGAATCAGAATACATATCATTTAAGTATTAAAGAAAAACATATGCACCAATTCTAGGACTCTCCTCTAATGTTCATCAACCGACCGCTAATGTGCTTCCAACGCCTGTATCTGCACTGCCACCACCACCGCCTTTACAACCATCAACAGGAAGTGAAGTTAGTCTTCCTTCTAATGAACAGGGTTTCGACAGTTTCGCTAATAGTGGACCTGTCTTCAATTTACAACCGGGAGTAGCAAATATACAGCCATTTGCCGAACAACCTTCAAAAAAAAAAGAAGAACGAAAAGGACTATTCTCACTCACTATCTAATGTTGTTGCCCCCTGTATGGCAGAATTTATCTGGGCTCGTTGGTAGAGTAGGGGGCCAAGAAGATCAATCTAATATTCAAACGCCCCAGTTCGGATCAACATTGAATTCCCCTCAGGCAACTGTGCAACAGCCTTCATTTTACTCACCACAATATCAGCAGACACTGTCCACTCCCTGATACTCTAATCAACCGCAACACTATTCACTTGGTGTGGATAAAGGCAATCTACCACCAAAGCCAGATCTATTTTATTACGCAGCAGTCACTACCACCCTTTCAAAATCTTCTTGGAACTGAGAACTCAACATCACGTCCTGCAGCAAGTACTCCGCCTACAAATCCTATAAATTTTGAGAAAGCAACTCCACCGCCTGCAGCTATAACACCACCAACTGTTGGATTGTCTAGCGTAAATTTAGAAAATTCGCCTCGACTGCCAAAAGCTGATAGTCGGCCTGTGCAACTACTTCCACCAGCGGGGACAGGCAACACATTCAGACTTCAAAAAGGAATACATCCGTTTATAATTTGTGAATTTTGCCAGTTTTTCTTCCATCCCGAAGTGTCTATGTATTGTGTTTTATACAGACGACTGTCATCATTTTCTAAGCAACCGTTGTCGGCGTCCTAAAATTGTGTTTATCTAATGTTTCCAGGACTTACATCCCCTGCTTCGTCAACGAGCGCTTGTCGTCGGACAAAGATCATATATATGCCATAAATGATTTATTATAATTTACAATTTAAAGTTATAAATTTTTTATTTATATTTTATAATTTCAATCATATAAATATATCTTTTGAATATAATATATATAGGAACAATAAAAAATGTTAAAATATAAAGTTTATGTCACGTTCCAATTGTGCTTCATAAACTTAAATTGTCCTCAAATGATCAAAATGTTAATAGCGTGTGCAAGTCGAGGGCAATGTTTATCAACACTTGAATAAATCGTAGTCCATTATCGAAAAGGCAACTTCATCGCGAAAATTGCCTATTAATAATAATAATCAATCGTTTGGCAAGTAGTGAGAAGTCCAATGTTTTTTTTATTTTCTGTGTTCATTGCATTCCACTAGAGTAACGAAAACGACCGAGAAAATTAATCAAAAAAAGACGTAGATTGTAAAATGAAAGGATAATTATTAAAATATCTTTTGACGTATTGATTCCATTTTTTTAAGACATTAATTACATTGTCGTTGTATCATTCCCAATGTTACTTAGTTATATAATCAAATTGAAGAAAGTAGATAATACACGAGAACATATGTTCAGATCGAAATCGTAAAAAAAATAGTTATTTACACTATTATTCTTTTATTGTTGATAAGTCGCGAAAACCCGCAAATATTTTAGATTTATTATTTTTCTATATATATATATATATATATATATATATATATATATATATATATATATATATATATATATATACATAAAAAAGACCGAATAAAAACTATGGATTGTTAAAAATTACCCTTCGGTCTTTCCATTTTCACCCGTCTGATGGCTGGCTCATGTCTGAGCCTTCCACGGTACCGGGTCCTATACCCGGACCCGGTACGGTGGAAGGCTCAGACATGAGCCAGCCATCGGGCACCTAATAACCTTCTTTTTGTTTCAGGAACTCTCGAGGGTTGAGTAGCCTCGAGCAAGGTGCCTTTTTATGGCAAAGGGTTATGTGATCCGATTGCATAACTCTATGACATAAATTGGTCACCGGGGTATTCCTCCTCTGATGGGAAGGCTCATACAAGTTATGTTGTACGAGTTTTCCACTCAGAAGGGAAATACTTGGCCACTGCAACATATATGGATCTTGGTCTGGTTGGGTGGGCGCGAGGGGGCACCATCACCACCCGTTTGTCCCACTCTTATTTGTGGGCCATGAGCATCGTCGGGTAACGACGAGGTTACCCTAAGTCCGTCCGTTTTCATTTGTCCAACTTGTTCTCTGAACAAGTCATTTCCCTCTTTGTGGTTACCTAAAATATCTTTCGACTTCGGTCGCCTTTCTGTTGAGACCCAAGAATTCGTGAATGCGAAATTCTTTTGTAGTGGGCACTTGTGCTGGGGGAACAAACCCGCCCCACGACACCGCAATGCTAGCCTGCCAGCGCATTCACGCGTCCCCAGACAAGGGCATTCTCGGCGGATATCAACATCTTCCTCCGCCGAGGCAACAGACCATCGCTGCAGTCCTCTAACGACATTGATACTTACCCTATTCACTTCAATAATTCTCTAACTCCAAGGCCCATCTGGCTATTCTTCGGGTAATATCTTTTTTATTCAATTTCAGTGTTAACAGGTTACAATTAGTTATTTTAAATTTCCTCCCTTGTAGATATATTCTAAATCTCGTTAATGCATATTTTACAGCCAACGTTTCCAATTCAAAACTGTGATACTTCAACTATTGATCCGTCGTACGCTTCGAAAAATAGAACACTGGATAAAACTTCCCATCAGTTTTCTTCTATAACAATATTGCCCCAAAACCAAGTGAACTAGCGTCACAATGGAGTTCCACGTCGTCTCTGGGATCATAAATCGCTAAAATGGGCGAATCTTTTAATTTTGATTTTAAATTCTCAAAACAATGCATCTGATCCTCTTCCAATTTAAATTCAGCATCCTTACGGAATAACCTATATAGTGGTTCGGGAATAATTGAGAAATCCTTAATGAATCCCCTGAAATAAGAACAGAGCCCCACTATGCACTACATTTCGCGGTATCGGAAAATTCTTAACTGGTCTTATTCCGTCTCCAGAAATAATATATCCCAAGTATTGGACCTCAGATTCTAAAAATCTACATATCTAACCGCGATTCCTATTTATTCTGAACCTATCGAAAATTGCTACCTATATACTTAAATTTTCTTCAATTTCATCTGTTGCGATCATTATATCATCAAGGTATGTCGATATTTTTTTAGCTCGTATAAGATTATCAAAAACTTCATTGATATAGCTCTGAAATGTCGACGGTTCATTTCTAAGTCAAAAATGCATTTTTATAAACTCAAATTGAACTAATGGAGTCACAAATGACGTAAACTCAACTGATTCCTCACTCATTACTACATGGTAAAATGCACTCTATGGTAAAATGCAGTCTATCTACATGGTAAAATGTAGTCTATCAGTGTAAATATCTTTTTATTAACTAGTTGGTCAAGTAAATCATCTATAAGAGGAATAGGATAATTATCATTTAATGTTACCTTATTCAAAACCCTATAATCCACACATAAGCGGATGTCCCCCGTTTTCTTACTTACTAACACAATCGGCGACGCATACTCCGACTTGCTAACTTTTATAACTCCTGAATTCATTAAATTGTCTAAGATCATTTACAATTTCTCTTTTTCACTATATGATAACCTATTAGGTGAGCATTGGAATAGATTTTCATCAGCCAACCTCAACTTCATTTTATACCTAATCTTCGGAGATTCAGGGCGTGTACAATACAAATAATGATCCTCAAACAATTTTACAAGTCTTCTTTTAGCATCCGAATTCATCTTTTTATTAATAACTATTTCATCGTCTATCTCAATTTCAATATTCATCAAATCTTTACACTCATTATATAGCTCCTTTGTACCAGCTGTCTTGTCTAACTCATCTTTCAATTTTATCAGATTCAGTTTGCTTTCTTTGAAAAATTTTTTGCCTACAATCACTGGTAATTTCATTGTCTCGTCTTTTACAACAAACATGCTCAACCTTACTCTCTCATCACCAAATAAAATACTACCATCAATTTTACCGGTAATATTCACAGGAATTTCATTAATACCGTAATACCTACATTGTATTTTCTTTTATATACTAGCGCCTCTGGTACAAACTGCTTCTGAATCATGCTTATGGGACTGCCGGTATCTATCACTGATCCTAACCATTTATCGTAATGTATTTATCGTTTTTTAAAGTAAATGCAAAGTTCCTTACGTTTTCGTCCCTCTCATCATCGTCAATCCTTAGCACTTGTTTGGTTGGCTTTCTTTTGGAGCATGTAGCCGTAAAAGTCCCATTTCACGTGGCACGGACTAATTGCCTGCTTTTCCTTTCGACACTCATTTGCTATATGTCCCTTCGCGTTGCAATTGTAGCATCGTATTTCCCTCGTCACCTCCTCTCCCACTGCTGGTCGTCGTGATGTTGACGGGACCGACTTGGTCACTCGTTGGGGTACCGGCGGTGTCTGTCGCACATTAACGAATGCCACCAAAATAGCCTCGCCAATGTATTCCAGCAGCACGTCATCACTCATCATAACTTTGTTTGCTAGAATAATTTTGGCGTGGAAATATTCCTGGAACGTCTCTTCCAGATTCCACATTCTATCTTCGAACTGCCATTCCACCACTAGTGTGCTCGCGCGATCTTTGAATAGCGTGTTCATCTCACTCATCAATTCATCGACTGGTGTGGTTATCATATCCACTTTGCTATGTAACCACTTCAAAGCGCGACCACTCAATCGACCAGCAATCAACGTCCTCACATTATTCTCATCCAATTTGTACGTTGTGATGATTTTTTTTAGTTGTTGTAGCCAGTGTCCGAAATCATCACCTGTTTCTGAAAATTCGGGTAACAAATCTTTTACACTCGCAAAGGAGGCACTCGTCATACTAACACCAGCTGTCGATTTTTGCTCACTTGACCGTTGCATCATCATATATTCCTTCCTTAAACACTCGTTCTCTCTCCTTTGCAATTCCAACTCTCGTTTCATCAGCTCTAGTTTGCGTTTCATCAAGGTCCACCCTTTTATCTCAAGGTCACTCCCTCTTTTTGTATCTTTTGTACGACGTGTCCGCTCCTTCTTGCATGTCACTGTCGTTTTCTCAAACGCCTTCTCGTTGCTTGTACCGTACTCACTTTCCGATGATTCCGCTACTCCGCCGACTGCACCATCATCCACCTTGCTCGTCATTTCATCATGAATAGCCCTCTCTCTGTCTCCCTCGGAAATAAACATTAACTGCAACACTAGCTCACTCTTATTTCCCGTCTTCTATCCTGCTTTCTCCAAGCACGACTTTAATTGCGTTGCGGTCAACTTCTTCAATTTATCCGAACAGATATTGTTTCTGTTCTTTTTTCTCGATCAATCACTTTTTACTGTTAGTTTGTTGTTTTTCTATTGATCACTCACTTTTTATTGTCTACTGCACTTTTCATTCGTTCACTCTTTTGCTTTTTCTGTCCTCGTTTTATCTTCTCTTTTGATCACTCGTCATTTCGGCGCAAAAATTGCATTTCGATAGCATTGACAGCGTGATCTCCAACTTCAGGAAGGACGGTTCTAGTCGCCACTCTTTAGTGTACTTCGAGACCAGATTGCAGAGAATCGAAGAACAGTGGCAAGCATGTGAAGGGATACATGTTCAAACGCAGTCGCAGCTACAAAAGGAGGGTGACAAAGCATTGTTGAAAAAGTACATAGAAGACTACGGCGCCATGGAACATCTCGTTATATAGCGTTGGTGGAGTGCAAGTCTGTGCATACCAAATGACGCAAAAGGTTTAAAAGGCATCGTGAACACCACCAACCAATTAACACCAAGTTTGAAGACACTGAATATCAATGAGAGTTTGATCTTGCTATCGTATTCATACTAAGCAGCAAGCTTGATAACGAATCGAGAGCTAAGTGGCAAAGAGCGATTAGTTGAAGAAAAGACGTTCCGACGCTTGAGAAGTTCATAAGCTTCTTAACACAGAGATTTACCATGTTAGAATCGCTAACACTAGTAACTCTAGGTACGAGTCAACGATTACCTAAGAAGCTTGTTCCGTATACCGCTCCGATACAACCACCGCACTGTGCTATGTGCAATAGCCATCATCGCTTTTTTGATTGTGATCAGTTTGAAAAAGCGTCTTACGACCATGAACAACCTTCCTTGCAAATACGACCAGAAAACAAGTGGGATATAAACAGTTATGCTGAAATTCAAAACAAATGTTGACCATGGAGGAGACATAAAAGAATCGGTGCGAAGAGCATACATTTGAATCCGGCAGTTAGAACAGCGCCTCTCGAGTCATACCGATCGGAAGAAGGAATACCATGCAGTCATGGAAGAATATCTGCGACTTGGCCATATGGAGAAGGTCCCCGACAATTTACTTCAAAATAGCGACTGCAACTATTTACCTCAACAAGAGGTCATGAAGGAAACAAGCTCTACTACAAGGCTGCGTGTTGTATTCAATGCATTACAAAAATCTCAGGTTGGGAAATCCTTGAACGATCTACTCCAAGTTGGCCCCTCGATACAAGTAAACCTTTTGCACTTATTGTTGAGATGGCGTAATCATCGATGTGTAATCGCTGCCCACATAGAAAAAATGTACCGGCAAGTACATATTAACGAAATTGATCGTGAGTATCAGCGCATTGTTTGGAGATTCGACGTCAAAAAGCCAATTGGAGCTAAAACCGTAACATATGGTACAGCATGCGCTCCATTTTTGGCAATTGACAAACTGCAACAGTTGACAATTGATGAACGGGATGCGCATGCTTCTTCTTCTTCGTAGCACTGCAGCCCCTCTCGGACCTTTACTTCCTGCAAATAGCGCCTCCAGCTATCTCGATCCATTGACCGCATCCTCCCATTTCGAAATCCGAGCAGCGATGAACTGTCTTCATCGGCCGAGTCAGAACAGCGTTTCCTTGGTTTCCCCACTCCGGCCTTCGGTTCTTCCAACGAATACTTTTTTGAATATCGGTTGTTCATCTATACAATTCATGTGGCCAACCCATTGCAGCCTCCGCAGTCTTACAATCGTTGAGACCTCCGGTTCGTCAAAAATTTCATAGAGCTCATGTTTGTTTCGAATTCGCCATTGGTCCCCGTCTAGCTTCGCTCCGATTATTCGCCTCTGGACCCGTCGCTCAAAGGCGTTCAATATATTTGCAGATGATTGGGGTATGGTCCATGTTTCACCCCCATAGTGTAACAAAGGTCTTATCACAGATTTGTATACTTGGAGCTTTGTTTTCCTGTGCACGCAGCTAGTCTTCAAGATGGACAAAATTAAATAACATATTTTATTTGCGAGCTGCAAGCTTCGGCGTATTTCATCTCTTTCATTACCGCGTCTTGTCATTTTGGCACTTAGATACGCAAATTTGCTCAAATTTTCGATGCTGTACTCATCAAGTGTGCTTGAGGTATTTTGCCTCGACTGTGTCATGAGCTTTGTTTTATTTTCATTGATTTCTAGCCCTACTAGGTTTGCTTCGCTGTCAAGTTTCAGGAAGAATCCTTTGGCAGTTGTGAATGTCCGTGACAAAATGTTGATGTCATCTGCATAGATTACTGCTTGGCTCGAGTTGAGTAGTAATGTGCCTCGTGTATCGACAGGTAGCTTCCTTATGACGTACTCCAGAGCCAAATTGAATAGCAATGGGGCCAGCCCCTCCCCTGTTTTAGTCCGATATTTGTGTCGAAGGCATCGGTGAGTTAGTTATTGATGCGGACTTGGAAGGTTCATTGTCATTTTGGTAAGACGGGCTTAAAGGTCATTTTGATAAGACGGACTAATTTGGCTGGGATGCCAAAGCAACGGCTTATTTAGTACAGTTTATTACAATCAATATAGTCATATGCTTGCTTAAAGTGGACGAAAATTCGGTGTACGTCTATGTTTAACCCCCAGCATTTTTCAAGTATCTGCTTGACTGTGAAAAATTGGTCTATTGTCAATCTACCTACTCTTGAACCACCTTGATACTCTCTAATAATACTGTTAGCGCATGATCTGATTTTATTTTCTAAGATCTTTGAAAATATTTTGTACACCATACAAAGTAGTGATATGCTTCTATAATTTTCGCACTGTAGCTTGTCACCTTTTTTGTGAATAGGAAATATAATTGATTGGCTCCACTCTTTCGGCATATATTCTTGTTGCCAAATGTGCTTGATGACTTTGTGAATAGCTTTATGAACACTTCTGCCACCATAGTTGATGAGCTCCACTGGAATCTCATTGATTCCCGGCACTTTATTATTCTTTTCGGCTTTGATGGAAGCTCTCCGGAAATATCTATTAGCTCCGATGGTTTGTAGCTGTGCGGAGGATTAAGGAGGTTCATGAAATATGATACTTATCTTTGTTAAATTTTGGTTTCATCAGCGATGATAGTGGCGATGACGTCATGACAGAGCATGGTTTTGGGCTGATAAAAACGTTTCAGGCTTTTCACTACTTTGTATGTTTGTCTTGTGTTGTTGCTCGCTAGAATTACGTTGATGCTTTTCAATTGGTCGTCATAGCATTTCCTTTTCTTAATTCTAATCATCTTATTCGCTACTCTTCTCAGACTTTCATAGTGTTCTCTCTTCGTCCGAGTTTTAGTACCTAATTATTCTGTGTACGGCTGATTCTTTTTGTCTAACGCATTCTGATACTCATCATAAAAACCAATGATTTCTTTTGGGCCGAGCTTGATGTCCGATTGTGTGTTCTTCTGCGGTTCTTAACACTGCTTTCGCTTCCATCCAATGCCATAGTCCTTTTTCCGTTTGGGAAGTCGTTGCCGTGAGTCCAATCCATTCCGAGGCCCATCAGCAGGTTTCGATACATTGTAGGGCCTTCCAGGGATGGAGAGTCAGCTCGTCGCTCAACCTTCGTTTCAGCGGCATGGCTATGACGTCGATTCTGAGTTCAGGCATGGAAGACTCGCCTTCAGCCTCTTACGTCCCCACAAAGGGGCTGTAAGCAGGATTGATTAGCAGAGCTGTACGACGTGTGTACAAAAAGTAAGGTGACTTTTTAAATTTCCCGGGCAACGTGCATTTGATTATCGATTATTTTATTTTTTTATATTGAAACACTCGTCACAAACATATCTTTACAGTTTCAGCAATATAATGTTTATTGTGATGTTGTTAGAGGGATAACGGTTAGAAGTGTGAGAGGGATAACGGTTAGAAGTGTTCTGCGTATTCGGCGATTTTTCGCTATCGAAAAAAATGGATCGAAGATTCACCGGAACCTCTACTGTAGAATTTTAACAGAGGTGAGCGTTTAGTTATGAAAATGATTAAAAATTACCCACATCAGCGGCAGATCCGCCGGTAAACCATGGCGAGATCTTGTTGATCACTACGCCGTTGTTTCTAAGTAAATTGTAAATGATACAATATTAAAAACGTATAATCCTTGCAACGAATTGAGGCAATTCCTATTTTTACACGGCAACACACAGCGAAATGAAAATCACAGTTATACCTTAGGAATTCCGTCTATTCTACATCAATTTTTTTAAATTTAATTTTAATTGATTTAAAAACTATTAATTCTTACTTAAGCCAAAAGACACTTGACACCTCAGATACATATTACTCATAACAGGTAGTCACATCCTCTTTACAAATTAAACCGTAACAATTTAGCACGTGCTCAATATTGTATTATGATACAATGTTTGAGAACTAAAACATGCTGCTTGAATTTACTACAACGTTTGCCGAGAAGTGGATTTGGATGTCGCATCGACATCTTCTGGCCAATATAAGCTAGAGACGGTTTTGGGTTCCATGAAAGAAAAAAAATCATTGAAGAAAGGAGTAGAATATGCCAAGTCACGTGCCCGGGTTACCACAAGGAATATGTAGGACAGATGAAAGGCTGATTAAAACACGGGTAAATTAACGTTTTCTAGAACCGAATGTGACCAAAAGACTGCCACGGAATAGCGTGAAATCATCCGTAGCAAAGCCCATGATCGAAAAAAGATACGATATCGCATGGAAAAACGTAACGGCATTACAGGAACTAAAGGACAGGAAGCGGCTAGATGCAGCAGAAAGCTTCTAGGATATCAAGAATACGGGGAGAAAACGAATAGACACGGATATGGGGAATGCGTTATTCGAATTACTCGATGAAAAGATCTCCAGATAGTAAGGATCGAAGGACGGACGCTTAATGTGGGACGAATAATCTTTTAAAGGATTTTATGACCTGTAATTAACTAGATAGGTTTATTATGTAAAATAGTTTTGTAAACGAGTAATAAAAAAGTCTTTATTTGATTGTTGTCACTGTAAATAGAAAGAAAATGTAAAATACTAACTAGTCATACCGATGCAGAGAGTAGTTTGCTGTCGACACGCCAGGGTCTGCTTTTAAAAATAAAAAGTAATTGCGAAGACAATATTTAATTTATCGAAAAGATATTTTTTGTTTCTTAAAAAATAAAGAAATCGGAGTGAAAAGGTTCGGTACTTCAGGGTATTACCGTTAATTCGTTGGATAAACTTTATTTTATTCGGCTAACAAATAGAATGCAGTCCTCGAGGTGTAGTGGTTAGAGTGCTTGCTGCATAAACCAAAGGTTCCCGGTTCAAGTCCCGTTGGCGACAATAAGATTTGTTTCGGGCGGTTCTTCGGACGGACTTTAACCCATTTAGTTATGATACGTACTGGTTTAATACCAGAGCGTGTCTCAGCTAGGTGGGCGGACACACGATCAAAGCATGGTACAGAACATATGACCTTCCTGAGGGCCGATAAATTAGGGGTTGTAGTATCTACCAAAGCAAAAAAAACAAACAGAATCCTATGCAAGATTACGGGAAGCAAGTTAATTTAAATTATATTTAATATGATAATATCAATAAATGATGTGCTATGTGTTGCTCAACACGATTTTAGGGGATCTAAATTAACTTTAATATAATTTGCAAATTTTGCTATCATTTATATAAAATAGTTTTTATCGACTTATTAAATTGGCCCTAATAACTTTTTCTATTCACTGTACACCACGAAAAATACATTCAATCTACAGTAATAAGCACATACGAGACATTTAAAATCTATAAAAATTATCAAACAAAAACAACCTGAAGGAACGTCAGAGATAGAGTCTGGAACGAATGAATGAGTAAAATGAGGTGACACAGTAACAAATAAAAATACATAGAAGTAAAGTCGTTGAGCTTTTACTGCTTCCACCACCCATATGAATTGTTCCCTTTCAATTCCATCCAAATCATTTCCCTCTCATGGCGGGCGAAACAAAAGCAAACTTTACTAGACGACACGTGACACTGTCGAACAATGTAACTTGTGGGTGGAAAAATTCTTATTACCGCGCATTTCACGTTAGACAAATCTAAAATTCCGAAAAGATGATAAGTACCGAAAACATATGGGGGACCAGCTTGACATGACTGCAACACGATAATAGGAAAAAGAAACAACGAACCTAAAATTTTCCATTTTGATTTTCCCTGAGTAGGATTATTCTACTTGACTTGGAATCTGATGGAGCAAATAATTTCTCATCCGCATTTAATTTCCGTATGGGAAAATTGCCAAATTATGCTTACTTATGTACAGACTCGTAGTTGAGAAAGAAGGAATCAAGGATCTTGTTGCAAAAGTGTCGACGAAACAAATTTCACATGTTCTCCTATTCGAATTACTCGTATAAGAAAATGTGCACAAAGCACAAATTGTGGTTTGCACTGTTTATATAGTAATAATATGTGTATATATAGTAGATAATATAAACTTGCCACAAAATTCAGATTATCTTGCGGATAATAAGATTTTGATTTTCATGCATTTTTCATTATTTTGTTATTAATGAAAACCGCGTTAGGTCAATATGCGGCTCTTGTGAATACCAGATGAATTTTCTTTTAGTATAAGTATACACCAATATTTATATCTTAAGAAAAATTTTATGAGATAGAAGAAAGCTTCGAATTTCTTACATGCTAAATATGTAGGATGTGTATGTGAGAGCAGAACAGGAAAATTGATTTGATTAAGATTAATTATGTTCTCCAAGTTCAACGAAAGTGCTGAAGTTTCTCAACCTTAGAGGATAATGTCATTTGACAGCGCAAAGATTAAGGAAATCGTAATGATGACATAAACTTAAAACGTTAGTTCGAGTCAACATTTTCATCATGGTAAAATTCACGAATCAGCAACGTTTGGAAATTAATAAAAATTACTACCGAAATTCTGACTCAGTGGTCGCAACTTTAAGAGCGCTTATTCCAATTTTCGGCCGTAATAATCGTCCCACCCAACAGGCTGTGCGTGCTATAGTGCTCGGGTCTAAATTTTCACTATTGTACGTTCCGGTGCCAAAAAGACGACAAAAACTGCTCGGAGCGAAGAAAATATCGCAGCTTTAAGTGCCTCGATTCAAAATGGGCCAAATCAGTCGATTCCACGTCGTTCTCCAGAATTAGGCATCGCTCAAGCGACACTGTGGCGTATTAACGAAAAGATCTTGGCCCACATGTTTACAAGATCAAATTGACTAAAGACCTAAAGCCACTTGAACATTCGAAAGGCCGGAACCTCTCCAATTGGGCTCTGGCAAAGCTTGAGAAAATAAAAAATTTCATCGAAAAATCATCTCCAGCGATGTAGCTCATTTCTGGCTCAATGGCTTTGTTAACAAGCAAAATATGCATTATTGATCAGCAACAAACCCATATTTGCTCCTTGAGCCACCTTTGAATCCGCAAAAAATTATTGTTTGGCGCGGTTTTCATCCCGGAGGTGTGATTGGACCGTATGTTTTCGGAGATAAAAACGATCGTCATGTTACCGTCAATGTAAAGCGCTATCGTGTGATGCTGGAACATTATTTATGGCTAGAATTGGATGAACTTGACATCAAGAATATGTGGTTTCAACAAGACGGTGTCACTAGCCACACAGCACGTCTCACAACCGATTTGGTGAACATGTTATCTCGAGAAATAGTCCTGTCAAATGGCTGCCTCGTTCATGCGATCTAACACCATTGGATTTCTTTTTATCGGGCTATATCGTCACCGGTCGACAAGCCAGCGTCTTAAGGTGAGCTCAAAGGCAATATCTAACGCGAAATTGCCAACGTTCTGGTCGAAATGTGTGCCAAAGTGGTGGGAAATTGGATCTAAAGATTCGATCGCTGTAAACGGGGTGGTGGTGGTCATATGACCGAAATCGAATTTCATTCATAAATTGTTGCACTAAGCCCACAATAAATTTGAGCTCAAAATCACAATTTTTTTTTTTTATTAATAGATAAAATTCTTCTGTCCGTAACGGAAAACCCTTTATTTATTAAAATTAGAACAAAAAGAAATACATGTGTTTCTACAAAGGATCAAATATTCGGAAGGTCTACGGCCCAGTGAAACAAGGAACAGAGTGAGACTTCGTTACAATGTTGAGTTGTATGAACTATTTTACGATACACCTGTTTCCGCTTGGGTAAAGTTACGTAAATTGCAATGGGCCATGTAGAAAGAATAGAGGAAAGCCGGCTTCCCAAAAGAACATTAATGGGTAGAGCACGAGGTGGACGTCCATCGGAAAGACCGAGGACTCGATGGGAACTAATGATGTATTTACGATGATGCGTGCGTTTTGGATAATAGCCCAAGTGGAAGTGAAAGAGTTAAGCTATCGCAATCCGAGTCTGTTTGGGTTCCACAAACAAATGGAGAAGTCAAACGTTCTGGGCTGCCACAGTACCTCTCCCCTTATGATTTCGTATTGGCATTGGATCTGTGCGCTGTAGCAAGTACTTCTTAAGTCTGCATCGAAGCTCAGGAGTTATTTTTGGAGTCTCCGTCTCGGCCACAATTTCTGCAGGTACATTGCTGATGTCGCTCTTTTTAATTAACTAATGTTTTTGGTGCTCGGTTCAACACGGGGTCATCAAACTGTAGTCACTTCAATTACAATCACAAGCAATTTTTCAATATATTGTATTTATTAAAACGAGAACAAAGCGAATGCACTTAATATTTATTCGTACATGTGTTCACGATGGCGCGTGTATTTTGGATAATATTCCGAGTGGAAGTGAAAGAGTCAAGTTATTGAAATATCTAATGTACAGGACTGCCACAGACGACTCATAGAGCGCCGTCTATTTCTCTGTTGGTGCTTTCGATGATTCCCATTGGCCGAATCGAGGAAGCGTATGATCGGCTACGATCACGATGTTGCCAACTCGCATCAGTCGCTTCCTGCTCATTGACTCGCCGCATGGCGCCACCGTCGGAAGGTATTACCGTATCCATCACCACCTGATGCAGGATCCCGTTGTCATCAGGCCTATCGAGGATCTCAAGAGAAAATGGTTCAATGCGAAAGTTTTGGTAAGCAAACTGTGAAAATAACCGAGTTTAAGCTGCCTGGTCGGGCGTGATTATCGACTAGCATTTGCGGTGTCATGGGGTGGTGTCATGGGGCTGAGTCTTTTATCCAACGCTAAGCCAAGCTAGAAAAATATTTTTCACGTGCACGAATTTGGGTATGTATCTCTACTTGTACGCTTGGACCCGGAACCAGTACTCTAGTAGGATCTGGATATCAGATGTTGGGATATCTTGAGTCCCCTCCCCATCTACGTCACCAGACGTCGTTGATGGACAATTAACACCATACATATATCGCATATCGGGGCTCATCATCCTTACTCGTACTAATAATGCTGTTGCTGCTGGTGCAAACTACTCACCTGAGCCTCATCCAGGAAAATACACGACCCTTGGAAGTGAATAAACCTAGAAATTTCTCTGCGAACTCATTTTATTGAATTTCCTTATTCCTACTGACAATTCATTCTGTATTTGCCACTTCACTTGCAGATATATAGAGCATCGAGAAATCATATCGCACGCTTGATAAATAAATTTCTATATAAAAGAATCTAATACAGTAACTCATTCTACAAATTGGTTAGTTTCATTTTATAGATATCTATATGTATTTTATGATTTTTATTAAAAAATTTTTGTTGATAAAACAAAATAATAGAAAAATTTACCACAGGTTCGTGGATGTGGGATAAGTTATTTTTTTCTATTTGTTTTCTCTTTTTATTAACAAAATATTTTTTTTTAAATTATCAACCAAGTTTGACTCTACCAAGCGGATGTATCCCGGTACGTCCGTGATGATTGTCTCAAGCCAGTTTAAAGGAGGAAGGAAACAAAAATTGTACATAAGACAACGATTTTCATACTACCCCAGGTGGTATCCAATCGGAGATTGGACACCCACCCGCTGCGGCAACAGGGACACGAATTTTGGGGGTCCTAACGTCATATCTCTCAGGGAACTTCTTAAAGAAAAATATTTTGCTGCCAGATGATGATGGAGAACATCCTGAATCTTGTTGCAAGGAGAGGGAACGCAATGTTTTTGGGATGCAAGCGAAATGCCAACTGGCGAAAAGCTGAGCAAGACAGAAGCCAGGAAACAGCGATTCCTCGTAACAGAGGAAAGCTGTAAAGCAAATGCGTCCGTAACTACTACTCAGAAAAACCTTGCATTGGGAAGCTCGTTACCGACCACTTGAATAAGAAGCAGTCCATGCAGGTGCCTTTACTGCCCTCACAAGGCACATGAACATCTTGCGAAGAAGCGATAGGATCAGTTAATCTCCCAGGAAAGACACTGTTGCGAATTTCGGCCGTACCGGCATTCTCCCATTCACAAATTCAAATTGCCTACTTATCATCTCCTCCTTCTTTTGGGCGCACATACTCTGGGTTCAAGTTCCCCTGAGCGCAGGAACACTCTTTTTATATCAGCAAAAGCAATTGTTTCTGTCATGTTTACGCAAATCACCATATATGCAAATGGAAATTGTTGCATTTGTCGAAATGGAAAAGATGTGTGGGTAACGGAATCGAATTGCATTGAAGTTTGATTACCTTGACTTGGTGCGGCAGTGATAACTGGGAAGAAAGATGATTCCGGGATTGGTTGAGTTTAGTCTGGATTTGGTTTTGAGATGGGAGTGAGTTTTAGCGAGTTTTTGGTGACGACGGAAAAAAGTAAAAGTCTTGTTTTGCATCCGGGGAGTAACATTTAGAGAAACAACTCGGGAATAAAGGTTTCTTGATTTAGATTCAGGGGTTTTTGACTTGATGAAATTTATCGCAAGGTTGGTGACGGAAGTGTGAAAGTGAAGTGAAATTGAAAACGAAAAAGGACAAATTTGCTGGATTGATAGGAGAGTGGCAATTGCATGTGGGTGGGGTTTTAATGGGCTAAGCAAACAGAAAAACTATATTGAGTGGAGTGAATCCGAAAGAAAATAGTGCCGGTTTAATATATATCGAAAAAACCCTAAATAGCATTTGAATTAAAAATAAATTGTTACCACGTAACAGTGAATGCAAGTTGTGGGGGACGCCTTGAACAGCTAATAAGAAAAAAGGACCATCCAGTATTGGGATTACAAAAACAATGACAAAAACAAGTTCAAATTAAGAACAAAAGTTTGCGATTGAATAAGTGAAACAAAAATCAAACTCGAATCTGAATTGCGCCATTACCTGTGATCAGTGAAGGTTGAAAAGAGCGCCAGAGTTTCGGAAAGAGCGGTCACCGATTCCGAAAAGTGGCTGTTTCGATTTTTGTGTTTCAGTGCCCCCCCCCCCCCCCCCCCTTCAGTTGCCAAGCGCTCAATAGCATCAATAGGGGTATGTCATTTGCTTATTTTTTCTTTCTATTTTATTTATCTTTTCATCATATTTCAAATTTGCTTTTTATTGTATTTTTTCGTATAAGAATTTTTGCTGTTTTTTATAGCATCGCTTTAGGAATTCATTTATTAATTTTTTTAAAAACTAAGGGGCTAGTTTGTTTTAAAATATTCTTTTGCATGAATTGTTTTTGTGATTTTTTTATTATTTAAAATAAAAACGGCCACTATGTTTTAAGTAAAAACATTTTTCGTTTCTCAAAATGACCCCCTCTTTTCCATTCCTTGCTTTTGTGATAATTTTTGTTTTTTATGGTGGCCCAGCACGGACCCAGAAAGTCCCACGACACAACTGAGCGCTAGCCGGCCTAAGTATACCACTTCGGGTTAACGAATACTCTGCCAAAACTTTATCTCTGCAACTGCGATGACTACCGTGGTTGCATAAAAACTTAGACCTAGTGAGTCTTCCACATCGGACTCTAAGCCGAATACAGCGCAAGGAAGCTCACCACATAGCAATACGTAAGCTGAACCTAGAAAAGCACAAGCACTTCAAAGCTAGAAGGTCTCGAATGAAACTACCCTTTCTGATCACAGATATCTTGAATTTCGTGTCAGCACAAATATAAAGATGAAGACGGGCCATTCAGGAACTTTTGAAAAACAGACTGGAAGACGTATGAGCGATCTCCACAATATGTCTTGCAACCGTTGATTTCATCTCGTTTCATCCTTTTTTTCGAAACGAGATGAAATCGCCGGTTGCAAGACATATTGTGAGAGCACGCATCACATATTGTGGAATAGAACAACGTGGAGATTTTCGAAGAAATCAATGATTTAAAAAGGTTATATTCAGCGGAAAGTTTTTGGATTTCAAGGAAACGTGAAAATTTAAGGCTAAATATGGACCTAGGGAATGCGATCGTATCAATATGTTACAGAAATGAATGGCTCATCTAGTTTATGAAGTCGTGAAGTATAATTGAGTGGTTCAATGTTTTAGTGATCTTGCCAGGTTGTTTTTTTAAGGATGTTGTTATTAGTTGGCATTTTAAACTACCCTTTGTAAATTAGTTTGAAATTAGGGAGCTTTAAATAAATACAAGAGTCTTTGAAAATATGTTTCAGTAATGCGGCAGTGAAGAAGGAAATAGCTTTTTTCCGAAACATGTGTCTGTTCGATTTTTCAAAATAAATATTGGAATTTCAAAGAAAAGTCTACGGTTTCTTATTTATTGATTTAAATTCAACGCCAAATATGGAGCAATCTTATATGAAGTTTTGTGAGGAGACTATGGGGATGCAAGAGACTGTAAAACTTTTTAAAGTTCTCAATAAGGACTGTACTGGCAAGCAAGGTTCAATTAAAAAACATAATGTCACCTTTACTGAGTCGAATCTGGACTCACTCGAAGTTCTCATAAAGACCTATTTTGATCACAATTAGCCCATCCATCACGAGCCTTCAACCGACTTTCTCATGCCTCCGCAAGGAGGAAGAGCAGGAAGAATAAGTTGGAACCTAGCAAGGCAAGTGGATAAATTGTGAAAACCAACAAGTTATAATGAAATCCAAAAAGTTGATGCTATGCCGGAGGAAGATCATAACATCAAGCCTAGCACTAGCATACGTACCCACACCTAGGCAGATAGTTAGAGTTACCTTTATTCCGAAACCCGGAAAAATTTACTACTCTGGGCCTAAAAGGTTCCGTCCTATCGTTCTTACTTCGCTTTCGTTGAACGCACTGGAAAAGCTTGCAGACCAGCACATAAGATATACGACACTGAGAAGAAATTATCTCTGCATTACACAATACTCATATCAACGGAGAAAATCCTGTGAAACAGCTTTTTATCCTCTAGTGGAGAAAATTGAGGAGGTGATGGACGGGAAAAGATATGCGCTAGGCCTGGTTATTGATATTAAGAGAGCCTTCGATCATCCACCGTAAAATTCCTTGTGTGAAGCAGCAAGAGCTCGTGGGGTTGAACCAGAGATTGCAAACTGGATCATCAAAATGTTGAGCACAAACTGCTTTCCACAACGGCAGACGGTGTACAATGTCTTTTAGTTAAGGCGGCGAAGTGATGCCCACAAAGTGGTGTCCTTTCACCACTGCTATGGAGTATATTGATCAACATTTTCTCACTTGGACTTTAGGAGCATAAAGTCTATTCAGAAGCATATGCGGATGACATCTTATGGATCTTTACAGGAATATGCAAAATGCTTTGGACACGCTGCAGCAGTAGTGTCAGGACAATGTACTTTCAGTTAATCCGCAAAAAACAATTGTGGTTCTCTTCAAGAGGAAAAGGAAAACTGATGATCTAGCTCTACTGGAAACTGTCACTATCCAGCTGTGATCAGAAGTCAAATATCTTTGGGTCACCTTGGACAGAAAATTTCTTTGAAAGGAACATATTCTTGCAAAGATCAAGCAAGCCAGTAGACTATTTGAACAATGAAGAAATGCTTTTCGAAAGTCATTGGGCTTAATGTCCAAGCAGACCTTATGGCTTTATTCATCGATTATCAGGCCACTAATTTGCTGTGCACTTGTGGTCTGGTGGCACCGCTCTTGGGCTTCATCTTGCTTGGCCAGGCTGCAAAGAATGGTGTATCTAGGAATTACTGGGGTATTTAGCACAACACCAGATAATTTCTTGAGTGCCATATTTAACTTGCCTCCCCTCAAATTATTCACAAAAGGAGAGGCCTGAGACTTGCGATAGCAAGATACAAAGGAAGACTTTGAGAACATAACAGCATCTTAAAACTGCTGACGAAATATGTTCCTGAGATAGTTATGCCTACCGACAGGATAACTGCTTTGCCGAATTTTTAGAGAAGGTTTCATGTCAGGATCCCTGATAGGACCGAGTAGTCAAACTCAGAGCCGCCATTCAGCGAGGGACCAATGAAGGAAATGAAGCAGGATGGTTCTTAAATCAGGTCATCCAGAAATTGATACCACTAGATATGCTGAATTCGGTGTTTCAGGCAGATATCTTTGCTATACTAGACATGGTGTCATGGATCAAGGACAATAGATGGTAAGGGAGGCAAATCAACATTTATAGGCTACAAACCCCTTTGTACTCATTTTCGAAGAATAGGTATTGCTGAAGACCCTATTTGCCAATGGTACTTAAGAGAGGATAAGATAACCATGCACTATGTATGTGAAAGCCCGACCTCTGCCTTAACCCGGCTGCATATATTTAGTGCCACAGCAATGAGCTGGAATATGCTTAGGGATGAGAATCTATCAGAACTACTTCGTTACTATAAAATAACGAGTAGGGTCTAGATAGATGGGGTTGTTGAGTGCAATGAACCAAGATCTGAGCGCTAAAGAGTGGGTAAAATAGCCATCGTGCCCCAACATAAAACAAACAAACAAACCTAGCTAAAAATTCATTTTATTTATTTATTTATTGCCAAACAAGGCAGAGGTGCAAAAATTTAAAAATATATTTTACACGATTTGCATTTCGGCAGTAATAGCACCTGTAATGATACTGAAAAAATAAAAAAAAAATATCAAATTTCCTTTAAAAGCGCTATTTATTATTAATCTTTTTAACCAGATACCGGTATTTCGAGGACAAGTTATCCTCTTCATCAGTGGCGGTATGACATACCGCCACTGATGAAGAGGATAACTTGTCCTCGAAATACCGGTATCTGGTTAAAAAGATTAATAATAAATAGCGCTTTTAAAGGAAATTTTATAATTTTTTTATTTTTTCAGTATATTTTACAATTTATTGAAATTTTATGAAAGTACAATATTTTTTTCTTAATCTATGAATGAAATGATGGGATTAAGAGGATAGGGCATTAGACAACAAAGTTTTGAATTGGGATCTGGAAATTGTTGGGGAGTAGTGTACACTTAGTGAGTTGAATGTTTTGCAACACCTGTTTATAGGTTCGTTATCAGCGTAAATTGTGTGATGACGCTTTTCAACCAGCAGACGTGAATGCCTTGTGAAACGTATTTTCTCATTCATTTTTATTCTTTCAACTAAGGACGGTATTTTTATATTGCCTCTGAGACCATCAAATGTGAAACAGCAAGTTATCACCTTTCTTCGAGAGTCTAGTGAGGACATATTGAGAATACGGAGTCTATGCTCATAGGATGGTAAATCTTTATAATTCTTGGGATCATATAGTGATCTCAACGCAAACAGTAGAAACTGTTTTTGAACAACTCAAGTCGGTATATATGGACATCAAAGGTAGGATCCCAAACAAGGCAGGCATATTCAAGAATGGGACGTACTAAAGAAACATATAATGATTTTGAAACCCATACGTTCTGAAATTCCTTAGATCGTCGCTTAATGAAGCCAAGGAGCTTATAGGCTTTACAGAGAGACTCATCGTAATGTAAATTGAAGCGCAATTCACTATCCAAAATGACGCCGAGGTCTACTATACTGTCCACTCTGCTAAGTTTTTGGTAGTTTAGGTCATAGTCAGAAGCGATGACGGAGTTTACACGAGAAAAACTAATTACCTGACATTTATCAAAGTTTAAAGACAGTTGGTTTATTTTTGACCATTCTAGTAAGGAACTAATCTTGTTTTGGAAGAATAGTAAGTTCTTTTGGGAAGTTATCACGTGGTATAGTTTAAGATCATCGGCATAAAATAGGTGAGGAATATCAGACAGAACTGCAGAAAGATCTGAAATGAAGATGTTAAATAGAAGAGGACCCAGATGGCTGCCCTGAGGTACACCTGAGCAAGCATCGATTTTCTTGGACATAAATCCTTGAAATTTAACAAACTGAGTCCGATTCTGGAGATATGAGTCAATCCAGTCCAACAAAGAACCACTAATCCAAAACTTTTTCAGCTTATGAGTCATAATTTTGTGGTTGACACGATCGAAAGCTTTGCTTAAATCAGTGTAAATCGCGTTGATCTGGTACCCCTTTTCCATCTCACAGAGAATGCTAGAGACCATTACTGTAAGATTTGTTGTCGTAAGGCGATTCTTACGGAAGCCATGCTGTTTTTCATTGAGTTGAGGTTCTACTATAGGAGACATCTTCGTACAAACTATTTTCTCAAATAGTTTAGGGATAGCCGATAGAATTGCGATACCTCTGTAATTTTCAACAGATCTTTTGTCTTTGTTTTTATGAATAGGGGTCAAATGAGATGACTTCCAGAGAGACGGGAAAATTCCAGAAGAAAGGGATTTATTAAAAATAATGTGAAGTGGTAAAATTAATTGCCCTCAGCACTGGCACAAAAGGCGCAGAGGGATTAAATCAGGGCCGGGTCCTTTATTGAAATCAAGCTCCTCAATCGCTTTAGATATTTCTTCTGTGGAAATATAGATGTTCTCAATTAGAGGTGCGGAATATATGTCAGAGGAAGGTGTATAAGGTAAACAGCAGGTCGCACAATATACGGATTGAAAGTGTTAAGCGAAAAACTCACATATATCTTCTGGGTTACATGAGGTCGATTCCTGGTAGGACATGGACTTGGGAAAACCTTGAGACTTGCGTTTGATATTTATGAATTCAAAGAATTTTTTTGGTTTGGATTTTACATACCTAATACCTCAGAGCTCAATATTATGTAGAGACATTTATTTATTTTTAATCAATTAGGAGAAAAGGTACAATACACTTTTGACTGTATTAAAGCCTTTTTCATATGAACGTATTTATGAGGTGTGATATGATTATCTGCAAGTAAAATGGAATTGTCAGTAATAATAAGAAATTCAATAAAATTAATTCGTAAAGAAAGGAGACAGTTCATCGCTGCTCGGATTTCAAAATTGGAGGACGCGGTCAATGGAGCGAGACAGTTGGAGGCGATTGTTGCTGGAAGCGAAGGCCTGAAAGAGGTTGTAGTGCCACGAAGAGGAAGAAAGAAATTTATAGATCTTCTCACTTCTAATGAGCGATTGAATTCTATTAACACTCCAGGTGAATATTTCAGAGCAGCAACAACAGCATTTGTAACAGGGTGGGCGAGCCCTAAATATGCATAAATGTATGGTGGTCAGGTCTCATCAACGACATCTGATGATGTAGAGAGAGGATATACTCGTAGGACATCCAAACATCTGATTTCTGGATTCTACTGGAATTTTTCATATCACCTTTGTCTCTCCGTGGCGAACGATATAGCAACCGGTTTTGGGCCCGAAAATCGGATACTCAAAAGAGTTCGTCAGCGTGAAAAAATATTTATGTAGCGTGACTTAACCCTGGATATATGAACCCGCTCCACGACATCGCAAATGCTGATCGACCATTACGCGGATGCGCGTCCAATTCAGCTTTTTTCACAATTCGCTAGCCAAATCTTCCGAATTTCGCTACAAATCTCGCCCAACGTGGGGCTCGAAAAGTAATCACGTACGGACGAGACGACATTACCTGGTAGGACAGGCTGTTACTTATGGCCAGGCTGACAATACCGATGACCAACGAAAGACTAACCGATGGGTCTTAGTGCTTACGAGGGCGGTCCGATAAATAGTTGGCCTACAAAAGAAAAACGGTAATTTTGGAAAAGTAGCAATTTATTTCTCAACATAATATCCTCTTAGCTTGATACACTTGACTCCTTTAACTCTTCTAAAAAATACGTTTTGTCGAGGCCTGCAAAGTAGGCCTCCGTGGCGGCGATGACCTTCTCATACGACTCAAATTTCTCCCCGGCGAGTGACTTTTTCAAAAGAAAAAAAAGTCAAACGGTGCTGAATCTGGAGAATGCGGTGGATCGGGTAGCAGTTTGTAGGCCAATTCGACCAATTTAGCCGTAGCGGCAGTGGAGAACCGGTGCGCTGTCATGGTAGAAGAGCGCTTTTTCTTCGTCAAAAGGGTCTTTTTTGTGCAATTCGGCGTGGAATCGGCGGTCCAATAATTTGGCATAGTAGAGCACTGTGACCATTTTGCCGTTCACCAGGTAGTCGATGTAGATCACATGTTGTGAATCCCAGAAAACGGTGGCCATCACTTTTCCGGCCGATAGGACAGTTTTTGCGTTCTATGAGGCACGCTCGCCGCCGAAGTCCACTGTTTCGACTGCTTCTTGGCCTCTGGTGTGTACCAGTGAAACCATGTTGCATGCAGATACGTCTTTGAGACATACTCTGAACCATCGCATCTATTTGAAGCAAGAATGAACAAGGACATACATAATTGGGTTCAGTGCTGCGTACCCTGCGAACGCTCTAAAATTACAAAACACACTGTTAACCCAATTCAACCGTGCACCATACCAGACGGCAGACTTCAATACATACACATCGACATTGTTGGGCCAATGATAAGAATTTCAAGTATTGCCTGACGATGATGGACAGATACTCTAGGTGACCAGAAGCAGTACCAATCCCGGATCAAACAGCAGCAACCATCGGAGAAGCGTTTTACTCAGGCTGGATATCCGGATTTGGCGCGCCACGCACAGTGACAACGGATGAGGGAACCGAATTTGAGTCCGCCCTTTTACAAGCTCTTGCAAATTGAATACGATGTGAAAGAAATCGTACAGCCCCCTAACACCCCGCAGCAAATGGGATGTTGGAGCCCTGGCACAGATCTCTCAAAACCGCTATAGCGTGTTACGAGAAGAACCCCACATGTACAGACGTACTACCAACCGTTCTACTTGGACTACGGAACAGCTACAATGACGACATCCCGGGATCGAGCTCAGAAATTCTTTACGGAACAACGCTTTCGCTTCCAGGAGAATTCATCGCGGCCGGGGACAATCACATGGAACAACTCGCATTCATCGAATAGCTGCGAGAAACAATGCGAACACTTCGACCAGTGCAAGCGGCGCATCGTTGTCAGCGTAAGATTTTCCGAAGCAAGAACTGGAATCGTGCACCCATGTGCTTTTCCGGGTCGGCGCAAATCACAAACCTCTCCCACAATCATACTTCGGACCGCATAAAATCGTAAACAGGTTATCGCAGGTTGTATATACAATTAAAGTCAACAGAAGAAGAATCAATGTTGTCACAGAACGCCTAAAGCCGGAATTTCTGGAGGCGACCGCGCACAAGGGAAGGAACACTCCGGCGCCTGCAAATGACTCAGCAATCGCACCAACTTCAACAAATCCGAAGATTAAGAGGATTCAGTGGACTCCTATCAATACACCTCCCGAACCGAACCTACCCACCAGCATCAGGAGTAAACAAAAGACAGCACGGGCTACCTCACTCAGGGGGGAATACTGTGGCAGCTCAGCGACCCAGCTGCTTAAGCACACCTGTCAACAAAGTACTGCCACCAGGGGCAACACAGGCAATCAGCTGCAGCAGAAGTGACCAACAAAACCACTCACTCACTCTCTCTCGCTGAGCAATTGTCGCGGCCAGATGTAATTTCGCAACCTTCTGAATAAATATAAACTTTGAAATATTTTAATTGTATGGTCTTTGATTTCCTCAACATACGCGAAGCCACACGCTAAACTCTGCTGCATCCCAATTGCAGCAAAAATTCAGGGTTGTTCTCTTTGAGTATTCAAAAAGCGCTGAACCGGGCGAATTTCAACAACGGAAGAGAAAGCTGCGTGGGAAATTTAAGCGGGCAAGGTGAATGCATCGAAAGGAGAAAGGAGCTGAACCGGTGGTGCATTTTTCTGTTGCCTGCGAACTAATAAGTAGGCTTGTGAACAAAGGGAAAGCTCTCTTTTTGATTTGCCTCGAGGACAGGAGGTTTGGCGGAGGATTTTGATGACGAGGTACCCGTGGATAGCATACGAGGGAGATTTTTCCTTTTTTGGGCTGGCGATTGGATAGCATCGGCTAATTGTTGAAAGAGGAAAAGGAGATTACCAGTTACGGAAAATTGGATGCAAGATTTTCTCGGGGGTCTCCAACACGTAAGAAAATACTCATATTTGTTCCATTATTGATCAGTATTGTTTGATCATTCAAATATTTTGGCTCATTTTGTCCATTTCCTCAAAATAGCTAATAACATTTGGTATTCAATTTGTAGATTTAATCTATTGAAACCATCGTGTGTAGGAACTAGCTCGTGGTAAGTACATAATTCACACCTTATTACATTCCAGGTGACGGGGTTTTAATTGATCGAGAAGCGGAATGGGTGGGGGCGTTCGGGGTGTTTGCTAGGGCTAGTTCCTTCATATTTTCCTAAGTTTTTCGTTGGTCTGCATTCTCGTGAAAGGACCAGTTCCATGGTTTTCGGTGAGGTCAGGCCGAAAAATTAGAATAGTGTATTGTCTCTGCGGTCAGCCAAACTAATCCAGCGGCTGGCTTGGGGGACTAGCAAAAAGGGTGGATAAGTGGCGCCCATGTCCATCACCAACCGAGCAACCCTGGGACCCAAGTAACGCCCTCTTGGAGGCAGCCCTTGGTTAAAAGGGCAAAAAGGTGAAGTTTTCTCCATTTACTAATCACCTTGGTCTAGGCCTTTCCGACCTCTTATTTAGAATCTGTTAACTCGGCTTGGTGGTAGGAAAAAGGGACCCGCCTCGTGATACTGCAAGCAGCCAGCTGCCAGCACACATACACGTCCATTGACTTGGTCATTGCAGAGAAGCTCAATATTCTAGCTAGCTGAGGCAGCGTTTCATCGCTGTTACCCTTTATGGACTTTATGAATATCTCTGCATGAAACACTACAAACTGAATCTTTCAGAGGATAGATATTCAATGAAAACCCATGGCTTATAAATATTTTTGTTCTTCTTTTTATTGCGCCAGAACTCTAAGTTGGGGGCACCCACGGGTCGAAAATTTTTAGGAAACAGCAAACCATGGCGCTAATCGTGGAAAAGTAGGATTCATTATTATTATCCAAAAAATATGGTAATGAATAAAGAAAATTTCTTACAAGGTAAGTATGTACTTATATTATTCCAGGCAGATGAATGAACTGTAGATCGATTTTTTGTGTTTTAAATTAAAGCTTCTCTAGAATTATCATGTTTTCTTTCTAACATCAACAACTAGGCAGTGTGGTCATTATCAATACATTCACACCTTCTTAAACAAAAACTTCCGTATAAGATTATTAAATAAATAATCGAATCATACCCTAAAAATATCAATATCATTTTTGTTAACATTTCTCACATTTATTATTAAGGCCGCACCACTAAACACATTTACAAAATCTAATAAATCTTTTATCGGGATCTCATAATTACATCAAGAATTAAAATGCTGTCGAATAAACGCATCAAGAATTTCCCAGAAAATTCGGATAAATTTCTCGAAAATTTCTTGAATACAGGGAATTAAGTAAACCAAATCTATTCCGGGCATGGATTTCATGTACTCGTACAATAAGGAGGAGGGTGGTGGTGGATGAGAATCAGAAAATCTGCAAATCTTTGTGCGTCGGAAAAAATCCCCACATTACGTAGTAAAGATACAGATGTGGGTACATTAAGTTGATTTTTTCTTAGAGGGTAAAAGATCTTGGCAAAAAGTTTTTGTTTGGTTTTTCAGTTCAAATGAAATTAGCGAATTAATTTCAGATTCATTCTGTTTAATTTTTTAAGAGAATGAGAGCTGCGAGGCTAAATTTGTAATTGTACTTTATGCTTTGTGATACAAAGATTTCATTTGTTGGGGGAAGTAGGTCAATTGAGTGCTTGTGGTTGGTTGGTTGTTTTATTTCAATGTAATGACAAACGTTGAGAAGTATTTTATATGCATTGCTTTTCACAACAAACGTGAGAGAAAGTTATTTATTGTGTTTTAATTGTTGGAAATCCATGAAAAAAGATAGTCATATATTAGCTTGAATTCTGTAGAATTAAAGCTTTGATAACTTCTTGTATGGATTAGGAGCCTAGTTTTGCCTACACAAGAAGTACTTTTCTTTTTTTGGTTTAGCACTACAGACCCTTTCGGGCTTCGCTTAGAGATAAGTACAGTATCTCATTGTCTTGATCGAATATATCGGCACTCGAGAAGGTGATATGGTCAGTGCCACGCTTTGGCCGTTGATCCATTCACCCAGCTGCAATAGGTTCTGATTTTTAATCAGTACGTTGCGATTTAAACCAGTACGTGGTAGAAGTAATTACACATCTAGTAAACTTTTTCTAAAATTCTATTGTATTGTATCTAAGAGTTGAAATATGGTAACTTATAAATAAGACTCTAAGTGAATTATTGAGAAATTTAAAAACATCAAATTTGACATTATTCTTTGGTTTTTTTCTCGGAAAGCCATCGGATCTTGCTTTTTTTATCATGAGCATTTCGACTCATTTGAGATCGTCAGTGTGCTTTGCTTCTGATCACTAGGCCGGAATAATATTTTAATAGTTAAAAATATTCCGCCTTTTAGTAGAACTTTCAAATAAAAAAAAAATGAAAGAAAGTATATACCCTTTAATTCTACTATTTATTTTAAATTTAGTATACAATTGTTTCGTTCTCTACTTGAGAACTTCTTCAGTACTACTATTCCCTAAACTATAAGTGTCCTAATATTTATACTAAACTCATTAACGTATTAATATGAATCTCTAATTACATCGAATCCCTCAAAGTACTTTTACTTAATCTCTAATTACCTGATCCTTTACCATTCAAAAATTTGTTTATCCTTAATTACTACTTAACTACCTTCATTATTTTGTAAGCTTGAATAGCCAGGTGTATCCGTTACCTGGGTCGCCGTTCCAAATGTCCTACGTTTTCCAATTGAATATCTCCAAGCTTTCTGCTACATCAAGCTTCCATCCGTTTGTAACCGTTTTCAGCATGCTTACGTTGTCCGCAGTGATGTCATGTTTTTCAAGGACTATATGCTCCGCTACTTTTGATTTGAAGTTTTTTGCATCCTGCTTTTTGTTTTTGTTGACTGCTTCCCTTAAGTGTTCATTCCATCTGACACCTAGTGATCTCCTCGTTTGTCCAATGTAACATCCATTACATATCGTACACGATACCTTGTAGACTCCACTCCGCTCCATTTTGGGAATGGGGTCCTTGGTTGATCCAAGCAAGTTCTGTATTTTTGTGGCCCGGCTCGTATAAACTAGGTCCATGTCTACGTTCTTCATAGCCTTCTTCATTGTTTCCGTCCTTGAGTCAAACGTTACAATCAATCTCTTCCGTTGCTCGACTTCCGCAGTTAGCGTTGTGAACTTTTTATTGAAGATCTCCTTCGTTCGTTTGGCTATCAATTTGGTGACTTCGTCCGTAGGGTATCCATTCCACTCGGCTAGCTTATAAATGTGGGACGTTTCTTTTTTCAGGCCTTCCTTGTTCAATGGAAGCGTGAGCATTCGATTCACAAGCCAGCTAAATGTCGCCCATTTTTGCTGTTGGCAATGGTTTGAAGTGAAAGGAATTATCCGCATGGTGTCCGTTGGTTTGCGGTATATTTCGAATTCCAATCCATTAGCTCCTCTACATACCATTACGTCAAGGAATGGTAGCCGCCCCTCCGACTCCAGCTCGTGGGTGAAACTGATGTTGTTGTGTATTGAGTTGATCGCCGTGAGAGTTTGCTGGACCTGATCCTCTTTGATGATCGTGAAGATATCGTCTACATAACGCACCCATCGATGTGGCAGTTTACCTTCTTGTGCTAACTTCTCCTCCAAAAATGCCATAAAAACTTCGCTTAGAAACGGGGAAAGAGGGTTTCCCATTGGAGCACCACGTGTTTACTTAAAAAATTCTCCCCTGAAGGTGAAATAGCTTTCACCCATGCAGAGTCTAGCCAGTTTCAAATACATTTTGGCTTTCCATTGTTCTCCTGATCCTTGTATCAGAATCCACTCCTCAAGTAACGTAAGTGCTTCTTTGACCGGAATACTGGGAAAAAGTGCCTTAACGTCAAATGACACCATCGTATCCCCATCTTCCAAAGGTCCCCAGGACAAAACCTTTGAAGTAAATTCTGCCGAATTTGCTACTGATCTGGTAACAAATTTTTTGTCCATGTTATTGAATTCTTTGACTAACCACTTCGCAATTTTCTGAGTAGGAGCGTTTTCTGCTGACACAATTTCACGCATTTCATGGCCTGGCTTGTGAATCTTCGGAAGCCCTATAATCCTTGGCAGCGATGGGTTGGCTACTTTTAAGAATTTCTTGATTTCCTGAATCCATGGTTCACATCCTTTCACCACTTTTTCCACTCTTTTTATTGACTCAGGAAGCGGATTATTTCGTAGACTGAAGTTTGGTCCCGTATTTATTTTTTCCCGCATTCTATTGTTGTAATCGGCCTTGTCCATGATCACTACGGCATTCCCTTTATCCGCTTTCATGAGGAAAAACAAAAGATAAGAGCCAGCACTGCAGATACACTGAGAAAAGAAACTAGATGGGTCGGAAAGCAGGACGAGAATAGGATCATCAAGGAGCTCAAAAATCGACCGGTTTACTACATGAAAGCGGATAAAGGGAATGCCGTAGTGATCATGGACAAGGCCGATTACAACAATAGAATGCGGGAAAAAATAAATACGGGACCAAACTTTTGATGCATCATCAAAAGTCATCTTTTATCACAACTAAGGTATGTGTTATGAATGCCTTTGAAAAGATATAACTTATAAACAATGACAATCATTCTTCAATCTGTATAATGTATTTTGCAACATAGCATTAACCGGGCTGGAGCACCATTTCCGCTAGACCATCGGAGTCAAGTCAAATAGGCCGTGGATAGTTACTTTATGACATATAATGAGGCAAAGCACAAACTGTTAGCAGTATGTGTATATACTATATCTACCCCAAAAAGGTGAATTGCGAATAAATTGATTCATGATTAAGACCCTTTTATCTCAGGTCCTTTCAGAAATATCGGAGTTCAGTTGATATTCCTAATATGATTGAGTGAGCAACCTACTTACATGATATTGAAAAACTGTGATAAATGAGTTTCGGCCTACCTGAAATGAAATAATAAAAGAAATTAAAATATATGATCTTGAGTTTTTTTTTCACATGAATATATTAGTTTATTTCTTAAATTTATATAGAAAACCGAATTAGATTATAAAAATTAGAAATAAAGTATAAATTTCAGCATGCGTAGACATCATAGTTTAACACACTATTTAAAAGATATGAAATAAAGATCTAATCAATAGGGAACAAAATTCGATCATGGTTCAACGAGACCCACAATGTGAACGAGATTTCAAGCTAGTTGAGACTGTAAATCAATGTCAAAGTCAAAAGCACTTTTTCAAAGAATATAAAGCAAATTCCATTTAGCAAAAATTCTAAAACTTAATGGTCTAAATGGATCTCTAAATTTATTCATTATTAATCAAAAAATAAATCAAATTAAATTTAATGAAAATTATTATACTTTTGTTTTGCTTTAGCACTACAGCCACTTTTTGGGCCTTCACTTATAGATAGAGTACCTCATTATCTTGATCGAATGTACCGGCAACTCGGGAAGGTGATATTGTCAGTACCACGCCCAACCAGATACGACACGTTCTGATTTTAACCCAGAAACATAAAGTACCTGTTCAAGGGACCTTCACGAAAAGAAGCAATTTCACAATAATAGTAACGCAATAAGTGCGGAACAATCTGGTACGCAAATGTAGTAATCGAGCAGGCACCTAAGCAAACTGCTAGAGAACCGGCATAACATGATCCAAATTTTAATTACTGATTTGAAAATTTAATCATTCCAATTTATAGTTTATAAATTATAAAATATGTGTTTTATTATAAATATAAATTTTATCGTATTTTATACCATTTTTTTCTACATTCAATTTAAACTTAAACTGTGTCTGAAATCGAAAACAAGATTGTGATATTTGATTGAAGATAGTTGAAAGTGTAGTTCTTAATCGTATTGAATTAAAATGCCGTGTTAATTGCAGTGCCAGATGGCATTTTCTTAGCTCTCATCGTGAAAGTTATTATGGTATCATTTCATCAAATAAATTGAAGGATCAAAACAATGATTAACTGGAAGTTCACCGTTCACTGTTTGAGGAGAAAAGCGCCGATAAATGTGTGTCGCATGTTCAATGGCAACAAATTAAAAGTGGTTGATTCGTGCTATTGGCTGGAAATTCTTGAAAGTGAACTATCTCCAATTGATTCAAATATTCAAGTGATCGTGAAGAAACTCTTGCTCTAATTAAGTTATATAGTAAAACCGGCTGTCTTGATTTGTTTTTGTGGTAGCGCTAAGACCGAATATCAGAATATCAAGCTGAACTGCCGGCGAGATACTTACTGTAAAAAAATCGGAAAAAACTGTTGGTCCTCATATCGCCCCACAAATAGTCATGTGCACGTTACCAAGCCATAGAACGTACATAAATTGCTGTCTCGGGTAAGGTGGCATTCCGCTCGCGTGCCAATTTATGGCAAAGTGTTACGGGATTCCCTCACATAATACAAGGTGTTTGAAGTGATACTCAACAGAGCATTAAACGCCCACATTGAGGAAAATGAGTTGATGCCGAATTGCCAATTTGGTTTTCGTGCCAGGCATTCGACCACACATGCAATAACGAAAGTAACCTCAGACATCTGTTGGAAACTAAATGATAGACAATGTGTTGGAGCATGTCTCATTGATATGGAGAAAGCCTTTGATACGGTATGGTTAGATGGACTTATTTTTAAACTCCTTCAGGACAAGTTCCCCAGACACCTTGTCGCCATGATGTTAATATGTTATACGGGAAATCGTTTGTTGTAACTGATGGAAATCTGACAACAATGCGCGAGTTCAAGGTCTTGAATGGTCTACAGCAGGGAACAGTTACTGCGCCTCTGCTCTTCTCAATCTTCATTCGCAAGCTATTGAACGGCTTTGATTTTAACGTCTCGCCAACGCGATCATTGGTAGTGTTTGCTGATGATCTGATCATCTACACGGCAGACCGAAAAGCTACAATAGTTCAGAGCAATCTCCAAAAAATGTTCAATGATGTACAGCTGTACACTGACAATTGGCGAATGAGAATCAATGTGCAGAAGTGTGAAACAATCTTGTTTCGGACAACGCTGCAGGGGGTCAGTCAAGACCTGAAACGTAATTGGAAGGATTTCCACATCATGGCTGGTGAGAGTAGTCTAGAACGAGTTCCACATAAATCCTGTGTTCGATACCTCGGTGTTTATCTCGATCAGTATCTGTACTATACTGAACATGTGAAAATCATGCTCAGTAAAGCACTTAAAATAGTCATGGCCCCTCGAAAACTCTTTCATTCCAGGTACATTGATCAAAAGGTCAAAATTATCTGTTACAAGACACTGGTTAGACCAGTTTTGACCTATGGATGTCAGATCTGGTACAACCAGAGTGCTAGTACTATAGAAAAATTAAGAGTTTTCGAAAGGAAATGTCTTCGTACATGTACTGGTTTGTACAGAAAGCCTGAGACGGATTGGAAACATTATATATCGAATAGAAGAATTTATCAAACTGCTGAAGTGACTAGAGTCGATATCTTCATATTGAAACTTCTTCGGAATCATATCGCAAGATCTGTGACTGTGAGTGAAAACCCTTGGATTTCACAGCCGTTCCACCCTACAGACGGGTATATTGCGACTTGCCTCGCTACTGGCTTCATCCCTCCAGAAGCATTCATGTATTTGGACATGAATCGATATGTTTTTGATTCTGACGGCGTCCCAGTCATATATCACATATATCGACGGGCCACCGATAAGAAGATAAAATATCCTCCTAATTTGAGTTCACGAGACCAACGATTTCAATGGAGATACTCATTTGCTAGATTCGTTGAAACTGATCGAGTTAGGACGGCGCAATCCAGGTATTGGTGGCTGAATGACAATGTCTAAATTATTCGTGTTTATTTTCAGTTTTGGTGTTTTTCGTTATTTAGTTTTTGAGTTTCAGCTCATTATTGCTACATTTAGTGTTGTTATATATTTTTGTTAAAAATTAGGTATAGGTTAGGTATATGTAATGTTTACTATATTCCGTTAGAGATAAGATTAAACACTTAGGTTAGGAACATTGTTACAGAATTTTTTAGTATAAGATAAAGTTTTTTTGATTGTATTTTATTAGAAATAAGTTACAACATATTAGGTGTAGGATCAAAGTTTCACTGTTGTGTTTTAATTATAAATAATTTTAGGATAGTGTTCGTTGGTTTTTTCTCCTTTTTCCAATTGAATTTTGAAAATATGTAATAATCGTAATTAATTGCATTTGCTATAGTTTTTTTTTTATGGAATGAGTTAATGATAACGTACAAATTTAGAGAGCCATTTGGGCCATTAAGTTTTTTTTGATTGTTATTGTTTGGAATTTGCTTTATATTCTTTTAAAATTTATAACGATGAGTATTAAATAAAGCGCTTTTGATTGATTGATTGATTGGGGGCAGCGGTTCCACCTGGATGCCCCACTCTTATCTGTAGGCCATAAGTATCTTCGGTAACGACGAAGTCCACTTAAGTCCGTCTGTTTTCTCCAGACCTGGTTTGTTCTCCGAGTCAGCAATTTTCTTTGACCCTTAGTAGGTTACCTCCTTCTCGACTTCGGTCGATATTCATTTGACCGTCTTTTGAAATTTGTGGATGGGAATTTTTTTTGTAGTGGATCTTGGGCTGGGGAAAAGAACCCGCCCCACAACATCGCAATTCTAGCCTACCAACGCATTCACGCGTTCTCAGACAAGGCCAATCTCGGCGGATCCTATCATCCTCTTTCGCCGAGGCAGCAGACCATCGCTGCAGTCCTTCACGGACATTTTTTATAAACACCCATTTGACTACACAACTCAATAATATTATTAGAACTAAACCAAAATAAACACCGCCAGTACCACAGTCGCCATCATCGATAAAAAGTTTCTCCGATCCCCACCCAACGAGCATACAAGAAAATTTCAATTAACTAACAACAATGTTGAGATCCATAAAATCACAAATTTACTTGTCCACCTTGGTTTTAAAAGTGGTCATAATAAACCTAGAATTGAATTTCTAAATCAGTTCTGAAAATAGTTAACAATATAAATAAATAATGATATGACCAAATAATTGATAATGGCAAAACGATTGCTACGCAAATGAGCGACGCGATTTAACAAAAGTGAGTCTTCCATTACCACCATGACTAGAACTTTAAGTGGATGAGGAATAAAGCGGCCGTGAGTGGGTTCGGGTACCGGTATGATGGATGGAGTTAGAATCACTGTCAAGTAGGGAAGGTAGGGACGGAATTGGTGATTAGCAAGATGGAATCGCTACGTGTGCGATTTTTCGAATAAGTTTTCCGATCGAAGACACCATTCTCGCGATATGATATAAGAAAACGATTGGCCGAGTATGTGAAGTGTTGGTACGCAGTTCGCTGAGGGTTTCGTGTTGCATCGTAGCTGGATGTTCGTGTATGATTGGAGCGTAGCTTCCATATTTGTTTTTCGTTCGTAGGGTGGCTAGCAATTGAAGCTGGCGTCGATAATTGAAAGAAAACTTAAGTTTCGATCCCGGATCGTGGCTAGCAATTGAAGCTGGCGTAGATAAGTGAAGGAAAACCTAAGTTTTGATCTCCGTGTAAGTGGAGTACGATTAGAAAATCCACTTGGCTCGGGCAAATAATTGTGTGAACACGAGAGGTGGTGTGGTGTGACAAGTTATGGGAATATTTTGGACAAAAAGCGCAACTCTAGACGGTCTGAACGTGTGGTGGATGTATCTTGCCGAGGAATTGAGTGTCGAAAAATATTTCTTCAAACGAAAAATCAACATTGTTACTTATGTGGCTTACCGCGAGTTCCTTGGGCAATAATAAATTACTTTTCCGAAGCAGTGTACCGCGGTTGTGTCAACTACGAAGGTGCAGATCAAATTGAGCTCGTGCTGGACACGGCACGTCAAATGAAATGCCTGTACCAGGCAGTCAAGAGAAGTCACGAAAACCGCGAAGTACAACAGTTTGGTCACAGAAGTGCAACAGTTAGCGGAGTGCAATAATCAGAAGGTTAAATCGAACGTATACCGGGAGTTGAAGGACCTACAAGAACGTTCATTCTTACTATTTTATCTATCGACCTGTTGAGGACTTGAGATTTTTTTTTGTTTTTGTCTGATAAATCTAAATAAGACGTTAATTATCAACATTTTGTTGACAGTGTTTTCTTTCCCAAGTGACCATAAAGTTTTTGTCATATTCATTACTATTTTTGTGATTTTTCTTAATCTTTGTGACCGCTTTGAATGAGTTTGCAGGCCCTTACTAAACCACCCCCCACCCCCCAACGAGGAGCACCCGTCGGAAGAGTGGGTAAGTACCCTTTTGGCTTCTTCTTCCACATTATTTTATATAATTTTAGTTTCTTCTTTCAGATTATTATCTCTAATTTTACGAAAATTTGAGTTTTTTGCAAAATATATCAAGATTTCAAAACAAGCTTTCAAGCGCGTGTTAACACATTACCATTTTTAGGGTTTTGTAAAATAATTTTACAAAACCCTACTAGTTTCGCGACCAGTCTGTCCGTCTGTCCATCCGTCCGTCCGTCCGTCCGTCCGTGTGTCACAGCAGTTTTTCTCGGAAACTACTTAAGCTAGAAACATCAAATTTTGTGTGTCGGTGTAAAGTGGTGATCTCTTTAAAGTTCAGCTACAAAAAAAATTTATAAGGTATTTAAGGGGGGTCTCCCCATATAGGAGAGTGGCCCCCCGAAAAAAAAATTTCATTGAAGGTAGCCGATATGGGTATCAAATGAAAGTTCTTGATGAGACCTTTTCAAAACAGGTCTTAGTTTGGCAAAACTTGCTTCGAGGGGCGCACAGGGAGGGGAAATACACGAAAAGTTTGTGTCCCCCCCTCTCGCGATTGGACACCTGTGATCCCAAAAATCTGAAAAAAATCAGGAATGTAGGCCTTGGTGTGTACAACAACAACAAATACGTGAGAAGTCGCAATTCACTCAACTTTGTTAATAATAGTATGATTTATCGATTTTATGTTTTCTTGAATAAAATCTTAATGGTAACCTTAAATTCAATGAAATTCAGTACGTAGATGTCTATTTATAAGGTTGATCTATCCTGAAAGTTTCATAAAGATTGAATCATATTTAGCGAAGTTATAGCGGTTTGAATTTTCCTGTATTACTATGGAACAATATGCGCTGCATTTATTACTATGGCAACATATGGCTATGGAACAACATGCGCTTTTTACCGACTCAGGCACTACAGTTTTGCCAGTATTTGCATGAAAATTTCAGGAATGATAGGTGTCATGAATATCTTTGAGAATCGGTTCAGCTAGTGGTATCAGTAATCGTAAAACAAAATACTGGCTGTTTTAAATGCGAAAATTGAATAATTTTCAGTTATTTTTTCCCAACTTCAACGTTTAAGGTGCATGCTTTGAACACTTGATTCAATTTAATGAATGACTGAAGATGAGTACCTACGATTAATGCTCATAAGTGAAACAAGTCAAGGAGGTGGGAGAGAGCTCCTAGCAAAAGGGTTTTGTAACCATTCTAGGATTCGAAAAAATTGGCCATGAATCGATGATTTCAGTACAGGAGAGTGGTCCCTAAAAAAAATTCATCAGACGTAGCCGATATGAGTATGAAATGAAAGGAGTTTTTCAAAACAGTTGTTAAACTGTCAGTTTTTGCTTCAGTGGGGGCACAGGGGGGAAATACATGAAAAATGTGTTTCCTCCGTCGCGGATGGACATCTAAAATAATTATCAAGGGAGATGTTTATGAGTGTAACAATACCAAAAACATCAGAAGTCGAAATTCGTTCAACTTTGTTAAAAATAGTATGATCTTCGTATTTCATATTTTCTCCAATAAAATCATCTTTGATATGTTTCTTGATTTGATTCAATCTGGTGACTGCATTTTGAAAATTGAATACTAAACCCTACTAACATGAGCGTAGGTCTGTTTACCCAACTTGTTTTGAATTGAATTATGGTATCTTTTGAAATTTTTTTTATGTAAAAATAAAATAAGGAAATGAAAAGATAAAGAAAAGAAACACTCGGTCTTTCCATTTCGTTCGACCTTTGACCAGGTATGGTACCCGTCAAGTTAGCTGGTGCCTCCACTCATGAACTAGCCATCGAGTGAGTTCTCCCCTTTTCTTTTGTGTTATAGGTGCTCTTGCAGGGTAGAGTGGCCTTCGGCATGGGTTTCCTATTTATGTTAAAGTTTTATATGATTCGATCATATAAAATTTTACTATAAATCTGAAACATTATTACGTTCATACGAATTACTTTTGTATGATTATTTCATTTAAATGAAAAATAAATGGTCACGTCTGCAATGGATCTTTTTCATCATGCGATGGTTGGCGTCTCATATCCTTGCATATTGTTTCAATGTTTAGCCTTGGGAACTACTTTCTCAATTGTTTCTAATGTCAGCTTCTTTGACTTCGATAAAAAGAGATCTATTTTATAGTCAGTTAGATTCCTGTCATTAGGAAGCATTAACTTGAAAGTGTGAATAATTTTGTTTATCTTAGAGACAACCTGAACAAAAGACGCCGCAAATATGACGCAATTGAAGTTAGTTCTTTTTTTTCTTGTTTTAATTTTTTTTGTGGTTGGCTAGTGAATGCCATTTACGGCAGCACCTAGGCTACCTCTAAACGCCTCTCCTGCTAACCTCAGAACCTGGCCAGGAAATGTTTGACATATAACATTGGGCCAGATATCGTTTTGCTACGCTGAGAGGCGCCTTCAAGCTGGAGGATCTATTCTCTAGCGACAGGGAAGGGAGGAAGAGAAATTGCCGGACAAGCGATCCCCCAGTCCCAGCTGCTGTAAGCCTCTTGCATCTTTTAGAACTGCCAGAACATAATATGCTACGTGGTTCCATTTGTCAGCTCTCCCGCCTCCCCGTAGAGGTTCCGTCACAGCTTGTCCCATTTCTTGCACGCAAAAAAGGTGTCGCAGGCATCGTTTTAATTTCTTGCACAAAATCTACAGTCCGAGGACCGTGACTTACTACTTTTGTGTCGGTAAGACTGAAAACACCCATACCCGCTCTAAAGCTGGGTGAAATAAAAGTCGGTCTCACCATCCCCTCGATCGATCCACGGTCTCAGATCCGGAATAAGCCACGCAGTCAGTCCATCTTCCCTTCGAGCAATTCTTCAAAGACTCCTGCGAATCGTTGAGTGAGCGCTCTCTCGTCGCTAGCAATTGCCTTCTTCGCATCCTCGGAAGTAAATAGCGCGGATCTCTTCAGCAAAGAGAATAACAGGTATCACGCCTGCAATAGCTCTCATCGCCGAATCAGAGACTGTCAAATATGAAGATGTAATCTTGAGTGTTCCTCTTCTCGCACCAATTCCAAGTGTTTTCAGTGCACTCTCTTACTGAGAGCGTCATCAAATATTTCTGCTGCGTGCAGTAGCACTGACCCTACAGCACTCAGCATCTTCTTGATGGGCTGGGTACCCTACGTTGGCCATAAGTCGACTCAGAGCCGATACTTCCGAAGCAGCCTTATCAGCCGTTGCCCTGATTTGCTCAGAGAAACTCATCTTCGAGTCGATCAGTAGCCCCAGGTACTTCACTGCTGTAATCAATTCGATTAGTATGTCTCCAATACTGATCATTCTTACTTTAGGGATTCTCTTTTTTTGTCAAGATGACCGCTTTGGTTGTCTCCAATGCTAAACTGAACCCACAAGCAGTCGTCCAGTCTCTCACCCGGCGCATTAGCCTGCCTAGCCTAATTTGTGTTTATCCAACGTCTAGCGACCAGAACCGCAACATTATCCGCATGAGCCGATCAAGCACGACTCATCTGGCATCTACAGTTTCAGTAACTCCTCGTAAGATACGTTCCACAGGTCTAGACAAAAGATAGATCCCTGAGCAACACTCGATGTAACTTCCATCGTTCGTTGGCCTTGTGTCGTGTCGTCAAGCAGGCTTCGGTCTTTAAGGTAGTCCTTCAAAAGCCACATTAGATATTCTGGAACTTGAGAAGGGGTTTCCAGCGTATTTTGAATATCCAGCCATCTAGCGGTGTTGAAGGCGTTTCTAACGTCGAGTGTCACCGATAGGACGATCCGTCGCTTGGTGCGGCTATATGCGTCTGCCTTTTGGGCCGCGCTCACTACCTCTGCAATCGCATCAATGGTCGAGCCTCCTGCTTTTTAGCCGTACTTCCGAGGAGTTATGTCCCAAGCAGTATGAATCTCGTTAGTGAGTCTTCCCTTGATGAGTTTCGCTAGCATTTTCCCAGCAGTGTCTAGCGTGCAAACGTTATGCAGATGGTGATCCGGAATTTCCTTTCCCCTTGTAGATCAGAACGAGCCTTGCCAGCTTCCATCGTACCGAGAAAACTCCGTTCTGTAGGCACCAGGACGATGGTGATAGACAAGTTTCAACACCTCAGCTGAAGCACTATTTGGAACTGGAGCCTTCCTTGCTTCCGACTGTGTGAAGAGTGGCCACTCGATTGCTGTTTAACCGTGGAAATCGCCAACATGGACGCGATGAACGGGGAAAAGCACCCGCGCTGTCTCGTTCATCTTTTCCGGGTCATGTATGCAAGGCATCCGTAGGGTACCAAGCTTTCGCATAACTAGTTTGTAGCCAAGGTCCCAGGGATCTTTGCTTACATTGTCCACTAGATCTTGTCAGCAGCGAGCCTTGCTGTTATTGATCAATTTGCGAAGGAATTTCTTGGCTGGCTGATATGCTGTTACCCGGTTGCATGCCTCGTCACGAATTCGTGCCCGTTGAGCCTCACGCCTTCGCTTTTCCGCGATTTAGTCGACCATCTGTACACAGGGGGATTGCCATGCCGGGGTTTCCGACAGGGCATGGACGCTCTGCAAGCAGTCGTGATGATGCTCATAGTTGAGTTCACCATATATTAAGTTACTAGTTTTTCTGTCCCCTGCGAATCACCCAGTAGTGGAGCATCTGCCGTGAGCACCTCGACGAACCTCACGATTTCCATTCTTCTGATGTTCCATCCATTTGTAGAAGATAGAGAGTGCGGACGTTGGGAGACAATATCATGGATCTCAAGCAGAATGTAGCAATAATCACTAGCTAAACAGCCCTCTAATACTTTCCAATTGTGTATCCTCCGTACTCAGAACTCTGAGGCGGATGGCGCGGCCGGTATGGTTTGGAACAGTGATATCGATGAGTTTTATCCTGAAGGTAAGCCTATACCGCAGTTCAACCACCCGAAACCTGCTTGACCAGTTTGCGAGGGACATGAAAGCCGACTTTTCGCTGCTGAGTGACAACATCACGATAAAAGTTCTGCACCATGGTATCCTGATGAAGCTAGTAGTGCCACTATCTGAGTTCGGAACTGTGATTTCCAGGCGGAAGGCCGTGGGCCATCAGCGGGCCGTGGACCAGGCGGAGGGCAGTGGTTCGTTATTATTTTGGCATTTAAGGCCCTTGCTTCGGTCAATTCAGTAGCGGTCGCAGCAGTGACTATCGAATTCTCGATGTTCTGTGTATTTTTCCCCACTGAGCGAACATCTGGCTTGTCTTGCAGAAGTACCCGCTCTGCTTTTTTAAGGGTGCTCTAGCGTTTGCATCAGTTATTTGCTGCGCCCAATCACCACAGGGATTTCAGTTTGGACAAGGCTGCTCGTTGATTTTCGTTTTTATTCCGTCTTCACTGCCATTGTATTCGTCACCGTTTTTATCGTCGTTGTTACCGTTCTCAATATGCTGCTAACGTCATGGCTGCAACTGTTGGTTCCGTTGTCGTTGTCAATATTTTTAGTTAATGTTTTTTTGGATTTGTTTAATCGATTTTTGAGGTTTTTTAGTTGAAATTGCTCCAGTTTGATTGGGTCCCTCCTTGGAGCCGCTATTTCCGTTTGTGTGTGCTGTCGCCTTTTTGGTTTCATGCTTATCTTTCCAGAACTTGAGGAATGACAAAGAGATTATAATTGGGGTCTGCAGTGGATCTTTTTGAAAACAAGACTCTAATATGGTTTCAGGTCAACCGGCAGTTGTTAGGTGGTTGGGGTGGTTTAGTCAAAGGCTAAAGAACAGAATTATTGTCATCGCAATTTGGTGGCCATCTCGAGGGCATATTCAAGCGGTTTTCGGAGCCAAAAATGAAAAAGGAGAAGCTGAAGATCATTAGCAAGAATACTCGTATATCTCCTTTTTATTAGACTCAGGTGAGTCCGAAGAAGATCGAGAACCTAAAAGGGCTAGTAAAGCTGAGAAGGAAGCTGGAGGAGACTCGTCAATCCATCGAAGCTTTTGTACCACCGATAAATCATCGAGGAAAACGATGGTTGAAGCAGGACCTGCAGGAGGAAGGGGTCAATGAAGGAGCCCAGGTCGATGTTGGAGTAGACAGGAATCTGGACACTTGGCAAGGAAGTTGTGACAATCAAGAAGCTGCTACGTACGCAGAAGGAGAGAAAAAACCGAGCATTTTCTACGAACTGTCGCCAGTTGGACACGTTGGGGGCACGATAGTCAACTAATCTGCCGTCGGTAAACGTGTAATATGCCACAAAGTTGAACGCGGTGGTACGGATAAAAGGTTGCAGCACAGTTTTCCAATAGTAGACTTTGAGTTGGAAGAAAAGGAGGGAAATGCTCGCCTATATGTTTTGGTGGAAATTGCTGGAAAGAGAATTCGGGGAGCATTGGATTTAGAGGCAAGCAGAATCATCCTTGACTTATAAGTGTGGGAGCGATTGAAAAAGATTGATGTTTCTTTGGATAGACCTGGGACCCGTGCGATACATACAGCGCGTGTCGAGAGCTGTAAGGTGGAACGGTCTATATGCTTGCCCTTCATGTTAACGGGGCACACGCAGTACTTGGAAGTATTGGTGGTTACCTCAGTGTCAAAGGCATTAATCCTGGGGGTCGATTTTATAAAGAAATTGGGAATAGTTCTAAATCTGAATAATTAATATTGGGGCTTCGTCTCGATACTAGACGAAAAGCTATCATTGAGAAGTTTATTTCCGAAATAGGAGTTAAAATTCAATAATCTGCTGAGGAAGGAATTTAAGGCGATGGATTAAGACTTGAGGGAAACATCGGTCATAGAACATGTCATCAAGACATACGCAGCGCCTATAAAGCAAAGTCACTACCCGGTGGCACCAGTCATCTTGAAACATACCTACGCCGAACTGGATGAGGTGTTAGCAATGCGGGTAGTGGAACCAGTTTCCAGTTTAGAAGAATTCCATTTGGGGTCAGAACGCACCAGCGATATGGCAGCGATTGATTGATCGTGTTTCGGGACCAGAACTAGAATCCCACGTATTTACGTAATTTGGTGACATTGTGATTGTTACTCAGGACTTCACCAAGCATGTGGAAACATTTAGAGAGGTATTCCGATGGTTACGAGAAGCAGGACTACAAGTGTCTGTTCTGTCGGCCTCAATTAAAGCACCTGGGATATGTCGTCGGTAAACATGGACCCAGGTAAGGTCGAATCGATGCTCCGTATTCCTCCACCGAACACGATGAAAAAGGTTCTGTAATTTTTAGGAATGGTGTCATGATACCATCAATTTATTCCGGACCATTCCACTATTACTGCGCCCTTAACTGACCTCCTACGGAAGAATAAAAAAATTATGTGGAGCCAGGATGCATCTGAGGTCTTTACCGCAAAATTGTTATCAGTACCGATCTTGGGTTGTCCAGACTTCGATCTATCTTTTTGTATACGAACGGACGCCTCAGATGTAAGGTTGGGGGAAGTTCTCAGTCAACGCTCTTTGAGTCGCTTTCTCAATAAAGCGGAAAAAAATATTCGACGACGGAAAAACAATGTCTCATGGTTCTGTGGGCGATGGAAGAGCAGCGATCATATTTGGAACGCTACTACTTCTAGATGATCACAGACTATCACTGGATGATGCTGGGCCGTTACAATACAGCACTTTGATTTTGATATCATTCACTGAACAGGAAAGGAACACTTGGTGCCGGACGCTTTATCATGCTCAGTACCAATAACAGAGACTTTAGCAAATTAAGAGATTATATGAGAATGATGCAGACAGTAGAAGCTGAGGCTGACAAACATACAGCCTAGTAAATAAAGTCGGACGAATTATATACATATGGAACCTCAGTTTCCGGATTTAGGAGAACAAGAAGCAAGGTAGTTCCGAAACCAAGACGAAGGGAGGTCTTACTAAAGTTTCATGATGATCCAAATGCAGGACACATGGTGACGACGTGAACTCTTGATCGTATTGCACAACATTTATACTAGCCGAAAATTGCAGCGGACATTAAACATACGTGAAAAGATGCAAAATTGGGCAGACAATAAAAGTTGATCATCGAGTCATGTGCTTTGAAATAATGTACTAACGTTTTAAACGACCATAAGAGAAATCTTGTGTTTCAGTTCATTTGGATTGATTTAAAACAGAATAGTTTCATACACGAGTTTTAAATTTATCTGGAAAGTCTACCTACAAGAAGCTCCGATTGGGAAGAAAACACATTTAGCAAGTCATTTACTCTTACATAAATATCTTTTGCATTGTCAAGTTTTTAGAGGTTTTGTACTAATTTAGAAAACTTGTCAGTCCGTCCGTATTTTTAAGTGTCATAGCAATTTATCTTGACAACTAGAGAAGCCATAGTCACTAAATTTGGTAGATATATCAGAAATGATTGCTTTTTAAAAGGGCCGGTATCAAAAATTCTAAGGGGGTCTCCGCATATAGGGAGCTAACTCACAAAAAATGTTTACCAAAGGTGATCATCGGCTGTCAAATGAAAGGGCAGACACCAGTTTTTGTATTCATGGGTGCAAAGGAGGGGAAATGAATCGAAAATTGTTGTCTCCCCCCTAGATACTTTGGTCCGAAAAATCTCTATTCATCTGCTCGTCTGTTCGTTGATCAGTGAGTCAAAACAACTTTTCTCTGTAACTAGAGAAGCTAGAAACATCATATCTTATGAACAGCTCAGAAGTTTCTGGGTAGTGAAAGTTTCATAGTCGAAAAAAAAATTTCACAAGTTTTTAAGGGAGGGCTCCCCATAAAATGATGTGATCCCTCAAAATTTTTTTTAATCGAACATAGTTGGGTAGGGTATCCGTTATTAAAACTGCGATATCGATAAAGGAATAGGCAGGAGAAGCGGAACAACACGAAAAAATTATATCCCTCTGTCGTGATTGGACATCTATGGACCGAAAAATCTGATAAAAGTTACGGCGGTAGTTCTTTTTGAGTAAAATAACGACAAATACCTCTGAAGTTGAAATTTGCCAAACTGTGTTGATAACAGCATGATTTATCATTTTTACATTTTTTGAATACTATCGTGAAAGTACCCTTAAATTCAATGAAATTTTATAGCCAGATGGTTACTTCTACGAATAGTATCTGTACGAGTTTTGTACACGCGATATGTCTGTTTCCGAGAGAAAACACACAATCAACAATTCACAATTTTATTTTCAAAATGAGACGGCTACAACAATAATGATTCAAACGAGAAACTGGAGGTCCGCTCACGCACGTTGTCTCGGTGAAAAAATTTCAAATAAAACAGTCCCTTGTTGTGAGACGCGAACGTTCCAGTTCGGCGTCGTCTCATCACACACACTGAATTCAGTTGGCTTCGTGTCACCCAGTGAAGTTAGTTCCGTATTACAGAAGGATGTCGGCAGGGGGCGTTGATACGATGTTTCGCCATGGGATGCGGTTACACAACAGCCACGGTTCAGGATGATATCCTCGTCTACCTCAAATAGCCTGCAAAGTTTTTGCTCAGGCCGTTGATACTGGTGTTTGATGAAATGACCCTCGGCTGTTTGCTGATCGCTATTGTACTCGACGGTTGCAACTCGCACCAGGCCGTCACTGCCCGGGTGGACACCGATGACGAGTCTAATACGCCAGCGGTAGGAGGTAGCAACTCGTTCTTGATAACCACGACGTCGTTTGTCCGGAGGCTGTAGAGTCGTCAGGTAGACGTCTTGCCATCGTTGCCAAAATTGATGAAAGGTCTTTTGGAGGAGTTGCTAGTGTTTGAGTTGATTCTCAGGAACTTCGGGAAGTGGACGTTCTGTCAGTGGGTGTCCAACCAGAAAATCACCTTGTGGCAGCGCCAAGTGGTTGTCTTCCGGATCATCGTATAGTGCGGTGCTAAGAGACTTGCTGGATCGTAGAGTTTCGTTACGTTGCTCTATAATTCGTTTAATCGGTAATGTGTCCGTATCTTTGATATTGATCTTGTAAAACAACTCGTCTTGCATTGGATTCCAATGTAAGCCAAGCAGCACCGTTGTCGTATTGGAATCGATAAGATCGATTTCATCTGAGGACGTCGTTGTCCCAGTAATTGCCTCAAGAGTCTCCGGGTCATCACAATTCCATTTGCACAGCCTGAAATTGCTATTGCTGAGTATCGTATCAGTATCGTGTACTAACGTTCTTGCATCATTTGGCGTGTCAGCACTGTCAAAAAGATCGTCTACACACATGTTTCTCAATATACAGGGTTATCCATTTCGTGGTAGGAAAGTATAACCCTGACATTTGACATCTGTTAAAATTAAATGTCATCCAAAGCGTGTTTTTTTTAGTTGAAGGTTTGCCATTTAGAAATATGGATCGTTTGACAGTCGAAGAATGCCTTAAAATTATTAAATTTTATTATAAAAATGGTGATTCTACTGCTCAACATTTAGGGCTTTACGAGACGATTACGGTCGACATATTCGACCTACACAGCAAACAATTTCGAGAACAGTGAGAAAATTTGAAGAGACGGGATCGGTTATTGATATTGCAAGGCCTGTGCATCATCGCAACATTCGTTCTGCTGAAAATATCGCTGTCGTTGCTCAAAGTGTGGACAAAGACCCTAATTTGCCGATTCCTCGACGTACTCAACATTTGGGCTTGTCTTACGGCTCATTGTGGCGGATTCTGCATTTGGACGTGTATCTCCATCCGTACAAAATCCAACTCACTCAAGAACTTAAGCCTCAAGACCATACACAACGCAGAATGTATGCGAATTGGGTGATTGAACAACAAGCCGTTGATGACGATTTTTCGATCAAAATTTTCTTTAGTGATGAGGCTCATTTTTCGCTCAGTGGTTACGTAAATAAACCGAATTGGCGCATATGGGGCTCTCAAATTCCTCAGGTGATCGCAGAAAGGCCTTTGCATCCGGAAAAAGTGACCGTTTGGTGTGCATTATGGTCTGGTGGTGTTATTGGCCCCCTATTTTTTGAAAACGATCAAGGAAGAGCCATTACAGTCAATTCTGACCGCTATGGACGGATGTTAACCGATTATTTTTGGAGAGATTATGATCTGGAGAACATGTGGTTCTAACAGGAAGGAGCCACAAGCCACACAACACAGGCTAATCGGGCACTTTTGCAAGAGAAATTTCCAGGACGCGTAATTTCGAGATTGGGTGATGTCAATTGGCCCGCAAGATCCTGCGACCTAACACCTTTGGATTTCTTTTTATGGGGCTATGTGAAAGATCGTGTTTACGCGAACAATCCTCAAAATCTTGAGCAATTGAAAACCAATATTCGTGAAGTTATGGCCGAAAATGTGTCGAAAAGTCATTGAAAATTACCTCAAAAGGATTGAGGCCTGTAACGGGTCCCGTGGAGGACATTTGAATGATGTTGTATTTCACGTATAATGACAAAGTTCAATTTTTATATTGAATAAAAAATTTCATTTCCATCTAAATATTTCATGTGTTTTCTTTAGCTTTACTTTCCCAAGCGTAAAATGCATAACCCTATACTGTACTGAGCAGCGGCTGCCTGGCATGCGTAAGGGACAACCTCCAAATTGTCCATAGCACATTGTCGTAGTGCCCGTATAGCTTGTATGTACTGCTAGCCGCACCATAAGCCATCGGTGTTAACTTATATGTCAACAACGTATCCGTTGGGGATTCGCGCCAAAGTATCCGTTGCCAACGTCGCTGGCGTGGATCGATCTCGACCAGTGGAAACATCTTCTTGAAATCTGCTGTGAGAGCGATGCTGTATCGCCGGAAACGGAGTAGTATCTGCAGGAACGCATCTTGCAACCTCGGTCCAACCAGCTGCGTATCATTCAGTGATACTCGATTGTCCGTTTTGGCGGAGGCATTAAAAACCACACAGTATTTAATTATAACGGCTTGATCCGCAAGACTATTCGATGAGAGTTTCCCAGTTCTGGCACGTCGGGTCGGAATGGGATCTGCACCCTGTACCGACCTTCGCTGTTCCTAGTGAAGGCGTCCAAAAATGTCCATTTGCAAATGGTATAACTGTCAGCTTTCGAGGATAGTTCCTCGTCTTCCTGAAATTTGCGAAGTAAACTGTCTAGGTCCTCGTTGTTGAAAAATTTGCAACCATGAAATGAGTGGTGCTTCATTGAGCTTGCTGTATTGGCTTACGTTCGAACGAACACAACCCAACTAAGCCGCGTCCATATTGTGCAAGGTACGGTCGTACCAGCCCTGATGATCCCTTCAATCATACCCCAAATGTCTGCACCAATGAGTAAATCAATACCACGAGGGACGTCAAATGCCGGATCAGTCAGCACTAAATTGTGTAAATAGCTCCAATTGGTGGCATCTACCGTGGTCACCGGGGTGGTCGACGCGATAGTGCGCAAAATAAATACTTCAAATTGCAAATGTCAAACGTCAATCGCATAATGACATCTGTTTTACTACAAGTACTAACGGCTGTGGTGGAGCCAATGCCTTCAATGGTGATTTTACGACGCGATTTGTGGAGGTTTAAATATGTAGCAAACTGTGCTGTCAAATGGCTTAAATGAGACCCGGGGTCACATAATGTGCGGCAAAGTCGAGGCGCTCCGTAAATGTCCAATAATAACAGGGAATGCAGTCGCGAGCAGGACAATGACACCTTTTTGCACCATAAACGTTTGCACCATGAACGACTGCAGTAGGTCAGTCAGTCATTGCCGACTGAAGTTTTGTGAGGGTCTTGATGTCGTAGCTGCGATTGTCGATTCGGCCACTTTTTTTGCAGAACCGAATGACACCGGGTTGTCATTACGTACTAGATTTTTGTTGCCACTGCTACACAGCAAGGAATTATATTTTTTTTTCCACACACCAAACGCCCGCGCGAATAGCAATTCTGTACACTATTTCCGGGACCAAGACAATTATAGCAAACCGCGAGCGATTTCAAGACAATCCTCCAATCTGTCATCGCCAGGTTATTAAATAGCAGGCACCGTGTCATTCGATGTCGCTCCTGATGGTACCGGCAAGTCCCATCCTTCAATTTGTCACCGAGAATGGACGATCGCGGTAATAAAACGGCAGAAGTCACGGGCAACGGGGCTGTCATCGTCAAGTGTACGGCAGCGGGCCTCTTCATATGCCAACTTGTTACATATGGAGTCGTCTGGCTATCACTCACGGCACACGGTATGTTCGCGGCACGGCATTCCAAGAAAAGCAGCAAATCTTCCAGCGGGCGTATGTCGTTGGATTGGAGACTTATTCCTCAGTCGCCTCGCGTGATACTGGGAAGTTTCAGCAGAAGAACTTGCACTGCCAGAGCATCCCACTTGTCGACGGGTAGCTCCATCACAGAGAGTTCCCGCAGAGAGTTACAGATACAGTGAACGATGTCCCGCAGTGTCCTCTTCGTGTCCGGTGGATTCTCCGTTAAATTGAGAATTTGTCGGATGAAGGTCTCCGCGAGCCAGTGAGGGTTGTACAAGCGGCGTTTGAGTTCGACCCAGACTCCTTCATACCTCCCCAACACAGTCAGCCAATTAAACGGACACTTTTCACCTTGACGTGTTGATGGAGTTTGCCCAGTTTACATGTCGGAGATAAGTCCGACCTCGAGTGGACCATCGTTTTGAACTTATCACGAAACATGAGCCAGTTTTGTGGAAGTTCGTCAAAGTTCAGTATCGCAACAGACTCCACCTGCATATCCCCGACGTACGCTTTCACGGATGTCGTATCACATTCCAATTTCGCACTGGTGGACATCCGACGTAATGTTGTCTATATCTTCAAATACAGACCCTCCACTTCTACCTGCAGCTGTTCATGTGCCGGTAGTTCCTCTGCTTTGGCAGCTGCGACCAACTCAAAATGATCATTGCAGAATCGCGAATAGTGCTGCTCCAGTAGCTGTTTTAGATGCTCGATCTCCACAGAACGGGAGATCGAACAATATTTAAAGATGCTATGATGGTTTGAGTTTTCGTTTACTACAACAACAATACATGAATATAAAATATGCGCTTTCTATTGATTCAGACACTACGGGTTTGTTCAAATGTGCATTAAATTGCAGGCGTGATACCTATTGCCCTCCTTGCTAGAGAGCGCCGCACTATTTACCTGCGTTGAAATGAGGACACGAGGGAGATTGTTGTCCGTGAGGAGAGACAGCGCTCACTCAGCGATTGGCAGCAGTCTTGAGTGAATTGCACGAAGGGAAGGTGGCCTGCGCGCGTCATCTCGGATGTGAGTCCGTGGCTAAATCAGAGGCATGTTGTGACTGACTTATACGTGACCCAGCTTTTGAGTGAGCATAGGTGTTTTCAGTCTTACCTGCAAACGATTGGTAAGTCACGGTTTCCCGATTGTCGGTTTTGCTCAAGAGAGAAAGACAATGCCTGCCACACATTTTTTTGCGTGCATAAAGGGGGCCAGACTGTGGAGAGACCTCTACAAGGCGACGGGTGACCACCTCGGTTGACAAATGGAATCAGGTGGCACATTATGTTCGGGCAGTCCTAAAAGATGAAAGGGACTCACAGCAGCCGAGGGCGTTGGGGCTGGGGGATCGCTTGTTTGGCAATTCTTCTTCCCCTCCCGCCCCCAGCTTGAAGGCGCCTCACGGCGTAAGAAAACGAGACTTTACCCGAGGTGATGTGTCAAACGGTTCCAGGCTGTGTTCTCGGGTTGACAGGGGAGGTGTTTAGTTGGTAGTCCAGTCGCCTTCTTGAAAGCATGTGAGTCCCAAGCTCTGTGCGTAAATGACATTCACCTCACAACCACAAAAAAACCGATGTGCATAAAAATTTTTGCAATGATATACATCATGAATATCTTAATTAATTTAACGAGGAACATCAGTAGCCTCAAAACAAAATGACGGCCATTTCAAATGGGAATATTGAATAAAGTAAGTACCATTCGGGTTTTACATCGCACCAGACACTAAATTTTTGATTAAATCTTCACCAAATCTTGAGAAAAAATGAATAACAAGGGTATCTTTGAGATTTCACTCAATCAATAGTTGCTAGTGATATTGCAACCAAAAAGCGGCTGGTTAAAATGGAATAACAATGGTTAGACGTCGTTAAAGTTTTTCTTGAGCTTATTCATTTTTGGTGTCTGTACATCGTAAGTTGAATACAACGGCCCTCTGACAGGAGCCTTTTCTGTCTACCCATCTTCCAATGGAACTTTATAGTTGAACTTATTTCGAAATATCTCGTAACATTTTCCGATACCTCTTAATCAACTCAATTTCTTTTTATTTGCATATGCAGTGACTATGTTTCGACAATACAAGTAAAAGCTACTTAAAGTGTTACCAGGTGTTCATAACATAAAGTCATAAAAACTCATCAGTTTATCTTCATTGCAGCAAGTTTACATCCTCTTTTTAAATTTCGCAAAAGTTTATGTTCATATTGCTCCCCAAACTTGAAGATTTCATATTCATCTTGTTAACTTGATCCACGCATATGAACGAGACTTTCTAAATTTAATTTTCTCCCTTACAAGCACATCAACTTTTATATCTCAGTGTATAACTTTTCGTTCATCTGAAAATTAAACAAACGGCGAAGTCCTTATACATTATTAATCCTATTTAACTGTTCTACTTAAAGTCGAAAACTTCAGAGACAGAAATATCCGAATTCATGGTCCCCAGCGAAAAGCTACTCAAGCTGTTGGAAATACGAAGGACCTATACGATACAACTTATATTCACGTTCTCATATGAACTCGTCTTTCATGCATATGCGAGGTGTGCACATATGCAATATATTCTCTATTTAACATTTCTGCCATAGAAAGTTAATAATTGAATTGAGAAACTTTGTCCGACCTGTAATCCACGATACATGTAGCTGCTAATCCTGTTTGAAGATTTCAACTTGTAATCTAATAACTAAGTCCCATTCATATTCATATGTGTTTCGAGCACATGCAAGGTGAGAATTTCATGCAATATTTTCTACCAAACAGTAAAACACAAAAGAAAATTGGTGTTAAAATTAAAATGCATTTTTTGAGTGGTCATTTTGATTTTGAAGTTAACACTTGATGTTTGACTGTATCTACTACTTTAATATTTTCTTAGACGTTTATTAGATTTGAGTATTTATGTGTGGGTTAAGAAAAAAAATATATATAATTCCCATCTGCCGCATTCCATCCATTAAAATAAATGATATTTTTAAATATTGTAAATTTATTCAAACATAAATATGCTAAAGCCACTTAATTAAATGTTTTAAGCATTCAGTGAAGCAGTTTGACGAGACTTTAAATTATTTCCTGCAGCTTTTGGATTTTATGTTAATGAAAATCCAACATTGCGCATTTGTTGAAAAGAAAAAAATCGAATGCGAAATAAAAATAAAATTTACTTCAGAATAATAATGTATTCGAGAAAAAGACGCAAAGAAAACATTTATGACCTTGTCCCACCAACCGGAAAATTAATTGGAACAACGCTTTTGCCGCACATTTGTCGGAAAAGCATCACAACGGGATTGTTGGAAAAAGTTTGAAACATTCCAGCAATCAATATATCACATAGTGTGTTTATAAGGGCGATTTTTATCACACATTGCGCATTTAAATTTTATAAATAATATTGGATTATTGCTGGCATTTTGTTTATTGAAGGAATTCTGGGAAAACATATTAAAATTCAATTTTTAATTTGATCACGATGAAAAGAATGCATTTTTTAAATACCTAAAGCTCTTAGTGAAAGTAACATGAATCATCCGACACTAGTTCTAATTGAAACTGAAGGTTGAATTTTCTTAAGAGAATTCTATTCATCGCATCGGTACTCTAGAAAGTGATATAATATTTCACGGTTAGCCGTGTGATTATTTCCGCTTTTCCGATCAATATCCACCATAGCTGTATGCACCCATAGCTCTCAAAATCATCATCGAGCTTTAAACCTGAAAACAAATGCGGAGGTGACGAGCACTTTTATTGAAATTATTAACCGGCTTCCATAGGAAAGAAGGATATCGGTTTCATACGCATATTAATTTTTTTGTCCTTTTTTGGGGTTTTGTAAAAAATTTTTTCCAGAGACCAACTACTTTTGCGTCCTGTCTGTCCGTGCGTCAACAGCAAGTTTTCTCAGTGATATGCTGTACGAAAACCCCCCTCAATGAACGAAATAGTGATTAACTTAGAAGCTGGTATCAAAAACCTCAATAATGATATCAAGGAAGAAATTCGTTGTGGCCTATCGAAAATAATGAAGAAGGAGGATCATAGGAAACCCGCAGTGAGCCGACAAGAGTTATCAAATGCACGACAACTAAAGGAACAACCTGTATACTTCCTGAAAGCAGATAAGAGCAATAATCTAGTCATCATGGATAAAGTCGACTATGGTAACACTGTGCTCAGCAAACTGGCGAACGGTAATTTCATCGAGCTGAGGAAAGATCCACTGCCTGAATCCGTCAAACGTGTTGACCGTGCACTTAAGGAAGCCCGCAAGGTATTTGGTGACATTACCAAATTGAAAATGCCTAATCGGTTTCTACCGAGATTCAAATGCCAACCTAAACTACACAAGGACGGTAACGAAATGAGGGAGATCATCACGGATTACAACTCACCAACCTAAAGCATCGCCAAGTGGCTCGTAAAACAGTTTACGGACCTAGGCGACATATGCAGCAAATTCTCTTTAAACAACTCAGCTGACCTCATAAGCAAGCTACATAATATAGGGAAAATTAATGAAAATGAAATGCTAGTATCGTTTGGTGCAAAGTCGCTGTTCCCAAATACACCCGTAAAGCACGCAATATACCAATTAGAAGTTTGGCTCCAGAAATTCGATAATACAAGGGATTGGATTAAGAAAGTGAACGTATATAAAAACCTAACCCTGCTCTGCATGAGTGAAAACTATTTCACGTTCCGAGAAAAATTCTTCAAGACAACGGCAGGAGTTGCAATGGGGAATCCCCTTTCTCCCCTTTTAGCGGAAGTCTTCATGGAGTGCATCGAATACATCATGGAAGAATCAGACATCATGCCGAAAACATGGTTTAGATATGTGGATGACGTACTAGCCATAGTTCCAAAGGATCAAGCTGGGGACATTCTCGACGCAATCAACAACATTCATCCAAAAACTCAGTTCACTATGGAAAAGGAGACAAATGGAAGATTACCGTTCCTGGACCTCGTCATCATTAACAACAACGGGACAATCGAATTTGAGCTTAATAGGAAGAGTACTTCTACTCAAAGGAGTTTACTAGCAACGTCAAGACATCAAATAATGCAAAAAATGGCAGCCTACAACAGTTGGATACAACGGCTTGTTACCTATCCCTTTGTTACACCCGCTTTTTATTCCACGGGAGCCACTATGGCCCTCAGGGAAATTGGAGTGCTCCGGCGGCTCTTATAGACTCGGGTTAGCTCGTTCGGAGACGGGCACGGGACGCCACTCGTTTGTCCCTCAAGGCCCCAATAAGCCGCCAAGCGAGAATGCGGCTTGCCGGAATAGCCACTGTCGCGATTCGGCCGAACCGAACCTACACACGGACTACCACTCAAGCCTTACACCTGCACTACCACTCAAACCTTACACCTGCACTAACCCTCGCCGGGACCACTACACCAACCCCGAACACTTTGATTCTATATATCTCTAATTTCACTTTGTTTTATTGCACTTTTACATCGACTTGCCACTCAAGCCGCACCCGTCACAATCTGTAATTTCAAAGAAGTCTTTACCTGTTTTTTCACTTTTTTTCCTCAAAGCGTAAATTTTATTGAAATATCAATGAAGTTTCAATAACATATAATATAACTCTCAAATTCTATATACGCAAACAATTTGATTCACACTAAAAAGAACTTACTTCTACTGAATATCTACAAGGGGCCCCTTCGATGGTTGCATCCGTTGGTGCACTTTATTATTATTTCTTCCACGTCTGGGCTTTGCTTGTCGCTTCGACTTTAATATTGCTTCCTTCCGCAACTGCTGCTTCTCGTCGCTTCACACTTCGAATTTCCTCCGCACTTCGAATTTCCTCCGCACTTGTTGCTTCTCCTGAACTTCTGGTTTGCCGCACACGATAAGAAAGAAAAAGAGGAGGCGCGTCATTCTTCGCGCGCTTTTATAGCCTCCTCCTAACGGCCAATGTTCCGCTCTTCCACCGAATGTCATTGTCTCCGGTCATCCACCTCTTCAGCGTGCTAATTTCTTTCTGCCGCCACTTGGTTTCTGCTCCCCTCTGGTGGTGATCTCTCCAAGTGCGGCTGAATTAGCTAAACATAATTCACTGACAGTTTGGCCTGTCAGTGGTGTTTGTTTACTTTTTCGAATTAATTTGTTACCAATTGAAGATTTCACTACATCCGTATTTAATGACATTTCCAAAGCTTCCTCGTAAGTCATGGAATATAGATTGGCTCGTGGAATTTTCAAAGCTGTTTTTTTTTCAATTCCATTTATCTTAACTAGTAAATCCAAGTTGTATTCCATATCAACACTTGGCCATAATTGTTCGAGGACATCATGTGACCATTTTATGCCTTGTGAGTCTACATTAATTGCATTTGGAGTTATTGCGAACTTTGACCACAATTCAGACGCGAAATGTGGTGCCATCGAAGCTAACATTATCAGCTGCGAGGCCAGGGCACGCTCGTAGTATTTTCCATATTTTATTACATCTTTTGGTGATCGCCGTGGAGCATTGGTAAGTCCTTGCATTTTCGAAAAGGCCACACTTAGTTGATGAGTATGTTTATAGTGAAACGTTACCCCCTTGATGTAATAATTTCAAGCATCGTATAGTTTATAGTCACTGGTTTCGAAAGATTCTGATTTTGGTAGATCAACATCATGATCGGTACCTGCATTGTAGAAATCATTTATTGTCTGCTACAATCGCTTTTGCCAATTTAATACTCCCGGAAATGTTGTTGTTGACCAATCCCGATGTGACATCGGAGCTACATCCGCTAATATTATCAGTCGAGATGTATCACATCCATATTCAGATATTATTTCAGTCGGATCCACTCCATTCATTTTGGACTTTGACATTTTCTCCCAAGCAACTATTACTGGCTCTCCCGTTGATTTCTCTACCATTTTATTCCTTTTTGCGTCAACGACTTCTACCTCGGCTTCTTTCAAGTACTTTCCCGAGCCTTTTGCGCGTCCTCTAACCATTCCTAGAACCAACAATCTTTTGAATGGTTTCGGGTGAGGTACTAAACCTTTGCTATACAAAAAGTGATTTATAAATCTTGCATAGCACAAATGTAAAACCGCATGTTCTTCGCCGCCGATACACAAGTCTACTGGCATAAATCTGTGCATCTTTCGCTTATCAAATATTTCTACGTCGTTCTTAGGATCAAGATATCGAAGGAAGTATCAGGAACTATCCACAAAAGTATCCATTGTATCTGTTTCTCTTTCCGCTTCAGTATTCCCACATTTAGTACATATTACATGATTATCCACTTCATCGTCCTCATCCAATTGTGTCCTTCTCGGTAATAAAAAAGGCAAGTCCCGTTCCTTCACTGGAACAGAACCACATGATTCGCAATGTTTGATTGGAATTGGTGTACCCCAGTATCTTTGACGTGAGATTAGCCAGTCTTGCAATTTTGAACTCATCCACCAATTTTGAGATCTTGGGAACGGTGTATAACATATTTTCGATTTTCTCTTACTGTGTTCAAATCTTGACTAGATCTTTCGGCTGGCATGAAAAGAAAATTTGCTAAATCATAATCTCTCTGATTCATAGTTGGTGCGGCACAATATACGTCGCAGAAATCAGGGAAGTAAACATCATCATGTGAAATTATTTTAAGAGATTTTCCGAAATACTTCTGGGAAACATTCCAATTTCAAACATGCGTTGATTCTGCCCTTCGCTGGATGACAGTTATGTTTGCTTAAAACTACAAATAATCGTACTTAAACTACTATTATGATTACAATTTGGAGTGGCAAACAAACCCTAGTCGAGTGCGGCTTAGCTTTCTGAATATACCGAGTCACGCGAATGCTACGATAGTGTTCGGGATGAGGTAATACTGGTGCCCTTCTGTTCTATCCGTAACACCTTAACGGAAAATGGGTACGATAAGAAGAAAACATATATTTTGGAAACTGCCATCAAAAACGGATATAGTCCTAGTACCGTCGAAAAATTAATAGCCAAAAAACAACAGGTTGCCTTCAGAAATAAACATACGACTCTCGGTAAGCAAGAAAACTCTGAAAACACCAAATGGATAAGCATTCCGATGGCGGATTCGTTCTACAGCGTCAAGTCTCTTTTCAAACGATTTGATATCAACATCACAGTTTCCACCAGAAACACGACTCTCAAAAATCTACTAGGCATCGAAAAAACCCCTGGAAATTAACGAAATAAGCGGCATCTACCAAATTCAGTGTAATGATTGCGAAATATGCTATATCGGTCAGACCAAGCGACATCACTACACGATTCCAAGAACACATAAAAGAAGCAAAGTCCGGGGAAAAGCGGGGTCTCAATACGCTGCGATCGGCAGTAGCCATACATATAATTGAAAATGGACACAGCATAGGAAACGATAGCCTTCAACTCCTCAAATATGTCAACCGACCTTATACTTTGGACGCGTGGGAGAGCCTCTACATCAGGGGTCGCCAATTAGTTTCGCTCCGGGTCCGTTTTAAGCAATGAAATGACCATCGCGGTCCGCACAACCGTTGATAAATTTTATAGAAAAAAATCTTTATTATACAAATGTTATTACGGAAATTACAAATGTATTTTTTTTTTTACATCAATGAGAAAAATTACATATTTTGTTGCGGACTATCTTAAGAAGTTTGGTGTATAATTGGTGCAAGATATTGACATAAAATCCTGGAGATGTTCATCAGTAAGTCGAGATCGAAATTTATTCTTAACGAAGTTCATCTTTGAAAATGCTGCTTCACAAACATATGTTGACCCAAACAAAGTAAGAAGTTTTAAAGCTAATTTTTGTAGTTCTGGGTATTTATTACCACACACAAATTTAATCCAGAACTCTTCACTGGAAACTTCCGCATGTTTGTGCTTTAACACTGTGTTTTCTTGGAAATCGATCATTTCCATCTGCAGAGTAGCTTTATCACTCCCAAAAACTATTTCAGCTTCGTTGCTCCATTCACCATCTGGACGCAGAGAGTAAATGCTGCTGAGGATTTCTACAACATTCTCAATTTTCTTAAAATCTGCGAACTTATTTTTAAATTCGTCTTGTATTGGCCGACATCAATCTCGTTGTCACTTGTGATTATTTTATTTAAATTAGGGAAGTGTAAGCATTCATTACCAAGATCATTAATAAAGAGATCGAGTTTTCGCGAAAAACTTTTTACTTCTGACATGAGCTCCCATACAAGCTTTCCCTTGCCTTGAAGTTTAAGGTTCAGGTCATTGATATGTTTAAAAATATCCGTCAAGAAAGCAATGGCAGCTACATTTTCTTTTTCGTTTAAAAAACTTAAGTAGGCGTTTGCTGAAGTCCGATCACTGTTGGAAATATATGTCTTCAAGTGTTCTAAAATGCTGAAGAATCTTTCTAAAACGCAGCCTTTGCTTAACCATCTCACATTATTATGCAACAGTAGATCATAATATTGTGCGTCAACTTCTTCAAGAAATGATTTCAATTCACGATGTTGCAGTGATGGTTTCGCACGAAGAAAATTGATTATTTTCATCACTTCTTGCATAATACGTTCAAAATCATGATTGAGTTTGCAGCAAAGCACAGTTTGGTGAATAATACAGTGGTAGGAAATCAAATTTTCATTACATCTTGCATTACTACTGAACAGGGGCACTAGTCCATTTTTCCTCCCAACCATTGCTGGCGCACCATCAGTAGTTACCGATAAAAGCTTTTTTAAGTCTAACTCATCTTTATCAAAATGATTAATCACTGCTTTGATCATGTCTTTTCCTCGGGTTCTTCCTAATAGTGGCAAAACAGCCAATATCTTCTCAACAAAAGTTTGTCTCGTTTGGTTCAGGTAGCGTACAAAAATAATTAATTGTGCCGTATCAGTGACATCACATGATTCATCCAAAGCCAAGGCGTAAAAGTTCGCATTATTTAACTGCCGCTTGACATCACAATGATTTTCTTCTGCCAAAATGTGTGTATTTCTGGTGCTAGTAGAAGCAGATAACGGAATCCGTCGTATCGTCTCAACAACATCCTTTTTGTTCGCAAACAAGGCGTTGCCCGTTCTCAAACAAGGCGTTACCCGCCTCGAGAAAGCATTGGTTTCATATGTTTAGCAAGAGTCCAAGAAATACGTAAAGAAGCCTCACCACATTTTTCCTGCTCAGTCATCGAGCGACTTATAATCCGGATCGAAGACGAGTAACTTGATAGTAAACTTGCAATTTTAGACTTACGAAGATCACTACCAAGTGGAAAGTTTTCGGCAAATGATTTGTGGTTGGTATCATAATGTCGTTTTATATTTGAGCTTTTAATTAACGCCACTGTTTGGTTACAAATCAAGCACATTGGTACCCCTCCAGCACGATTTGGCAGCGTGAAACAATATAAATCGGTTCAATCTGGCAAAAACTGTCTATTTTCATCTTCAACTTTTCTTTTTTTCGGTTCCATAGTAATAAAACTCGCTAATGTAAACAGGTAGGTACTTAAACTCGTAAAGCAAACAAGCAAACGCAAAATTTCAAGCACGTGTGTCAACGCGGCGCTCGTCACTCAAAATTAAAACAAAACACTGGCGGCCGGCGGCAGCGCGATCGCATGATTACCCACGCCCCGCGACGCCCCGCGCGCTTCACCGTCGCGCTTTTCGAATTGACGTCGACAAAGATAATGCGGATTACGTACTCTGTAGTGCAAGTTGCTGTGTTGTCGCGGTCCGCAGAAAATTGGTCGGCGGTCCGGATGCGGACCGCGGTCCGCCATTCGGCGACCCCTGCTCTACATAATGCAGCAAGACCCCCAAACACGTATGAACACAGATGAAGGAAACTGTCCATCGAAGTTAATTAAGAGACTTGCTAATAGGAAATTACACCTTTAATTGTACCTACAATCAATGTCCCATTTAATGTTCGGTCATTATTATCTCTTTAAATTTTTCTTTCTTAAATTTTATGATTGTTTAAAACCGTTTAGTACCTGAACATCTCGTAGTATTTAAGATCAAATTGTATTGCCAATGTTTTTAGTATCAATGGACTAAAGAAGAGAGCAAGTGACAAGTAGTTACTGTGTTTTTACTATACAAAATTGGATTCTATCCATATCTGACGCGCTCAGGTATGTCCATGCAACAGTTTTTTTTTAAATTTTTGAAAATCTATAGCTGCTCACCCCACCGATAAAAAGGTATTCTGTGATCGTCAAAAGAAAGTGTACACCTATGTGTAGCATATTCAAAACCCCATAAAATGAGTTCTAGACATCGAATTTTAAAAATGTTTAGTGTTTTGATAAGGTTTTTCTATTTTCTAATAACAAAATAAAAGATTTGATGATAAAACATTGCGCTAAATATTCAACAACAAAATAACGAAAAATACTTCATTTCTTACGCGTCAAAAATAAGTGTACAGTATACAAATAAAGCAAACATATGTAAATTAGTACTTAGTCTGCTTCTCTTTCGCCTTCAAAACAGCTTCTAGTCGCTTTGGCATTGACTCAATCAATTGTTTCGTCAAACTGACTGGAATTTTCTGCCATTATTCGATTGAAATGGACTTCAACGACTCTCTGCTTGTTATATTCCGTTTTCGGATTTGTATATCGAGATAATCCCACAAATGCTCGATGGGATTAAGGTCTGGGAATTGCGGAGGATGATCCAGCTTCTTAGGTGTTCGATACAAAAACCATTTCTGCACTAGCTTTGGCTTTTGCTTTAGGTCGTTGTCCTGCTGGAAGACCCTACTTTTGCAACACTTGGTAGTAAATTTTCTTTCAAAATGTCCAAACAATCATTTTTATTCATCGTAGTGTCAATGAAGACCAAATTCCCAACGTTTGATGCCGCCATACACCCCCAGACCATAACCGAACCACCATCATGCTTTATGGTTGAACTTATGTTCTTCTGATCAAATTCGGCGTTCTTACTTCTCCATATTCTGAGTGTTTTTTCGAACCAAATATTTCAAATTTACTTTCATCACTGAAAAGCACGTTTTCCCATAATGACATATGCTCTTTTTTATTCTTTTTGGCGTATAGCACCCGGAGTTTCCGATTCTTTTCAGAAATGTATAGTTTCTTACGGGTTACTCTGCCATGTAACCCATTTCTATTAAGTATTCGGCGGACAGTACTTGTACTGACACTGACCCGAGAGTCGACTGTTATGTCTTCCGCGATTTCCACTGCACTCACTGCTGGATTTTCTTGCATTTTCCTTACAATAAATCGTTCATCACATACGGACAACTTTTTTGGCCCACCGGAACGAAGCCGATCACTTACGTCTTTGAACTTCTCGAATTTGTCCAACAGTTTTTTCACGGTGTTATGGCTTCTACACACCACTTGCGATATTTCTCGTAACGATTTTCCTACCGTTCTTAATTTTACAATAAGTTTTCGCGTTTCAATTGCACTTTGCTTACCAATTTTAGATAATGTAGAAACTGGACCGTTCTATGGTACAAATAAAATTACGAATGATTGAATTATCGCGTCATGTCAACCAAGTTTGCATTTTTGAAGAACTATAAACTGAATCTAACGGAAGTTTTCGTGATAAAAACACATCAAATACAGGGTATGCTGCAAGCTGTACACTTATTTTTGACGCGTAAAAAATGAAGTATTTTTTGTTATTTTGTTGTTGTATTTTTAGTGCAATGTTTTATCATCAAATTTTTTATTTTGTTATTAGAAAATAGAAAAATCTTTTCAGAACACAAAACATTTTTAAAATTCGACGTCTAGAACTCATTTTATGAGGTTTTGAATATGCTACACATAGGTGTCCACTTTCTTTTGACGCTCACAGTATGTATATCATATGACTTTTTTTTTCTTATCATCTAAGCCTCGCACCCAATAAGTCTCTATGACGCTCGAGTAAATCCCGATTTAGCACGTGAGCTCCACTACTATAAATATTTTAGTGTGATAAGAATTCTTAATGACCTGATTTTTACCAGTAATTCGAACAAAGTTCACCATCATAATCTTGCAACTACCAATTCACGCAAATGGAATCATAGATGACGTAAAACTGCTAATTTGAACTCGAAAGCAACAAAACAATATATAACCTATCATATTTCATAAAGTATTTCGTGAAATATTAATCCAATACTAATCATGCAAGGACAAATAAAATAACGCAGGAGGCCAATCACTTCCTACCCCAACAAAGACTTTGCAATGCATGCAAACGACCAACTCATGACAATGAACATGGATTAGTCAATGGTAATTCCACTTGAGTTGAGTAAACAAAGAACGAAAAATCCTCGAAGAAATCGTTCAACTCAGCGTTCAGCGTCACCTCCTTCAAGCGCATTCATTCCTTTTCCTCCTTACGTGGTGACTGAACTGCCAATACAAAAGACCTGATTGCGTGACTTCATGACGACAACGACGACTTTCCTATCCATTCCATACATAATCTCCATTTCCACAATGGATTCATCCACCACTTCCTTGTGTGTCTAATGATGGCATGTGCCATAAAGCCATCCCCCACATTGTCAGCACTCCTACTTGTTGCCACTCCAAGTTAATAGTACTTAACTAGTAATTTATCAAGAGGTTATTTGCCTCTTGTGTAATCCTTTTCATATTCGATTCATTTTGGTATTTTCCCCCCATTTTATTTTTTCGTTATTTTACTTTCTGAACGATAAAGTTCACATTGGGGTATCAATTGATGATGGCGATGCCCTGAATTGGAGAAAATCCCACATAAAATTTGTCATAGAGACGATGTCCTTAGTAAAGTAAAGTATCAACTGGAAAGGATAAGATGAGTTGCACAACGGGATTCAAAGTGTCACTGGGTATGAGAGTCACTCCTTGCTTTCATGAATTGAAAGTGAACGAACCTGTAAAAGGGAAGATACCTTGGATCTTCCTAATACGATTGATGGTGATCCTGAAAAATTCAAGGAGATAAAACAAAGAGGATTTACTGCATTGCAATTTGAAAGCATGCAGTTTTCAACTGGTAGAGCAAAAAAAGGAGAAGCAAGGAATAAAACAAAAAACCATTTTGATCTCAATCCGAAATAAATCTTCAAAGAGTTAAGACTTACGTAAGCAATCACTGAATTTGAGGAAACCACTCTTATTTCGGAAAAGACTAGTCGTTAACAATTTTTCCAAATGCCATAAAAGACAATTTCAGTTAAAACTTTTGCACCATTTCAAAATTTCCATTCATACTTAACGCATCATTCACTTTTCAATCCAAAAGCGTAAATGAAAGATGCAACTATTAAAAAAACAATAACTCACTCCTATCTTTGTAATGTTGCTGAAAATGCTCAAAATGTGCATTTTCTTTTACATCACATACGACTATTTACCCACTCAAAGAGACTAAAAGCCAGGTAGGCAGGAAACTAGGTCAAGTAAATTATTACAAAATTGCCTGGGAAGTTTTATTTTCGGACAATGTCTCTTAAATTGGTTTTGAATGAATGACTTGGAAAGCAAAAAATTGCATAAATTTAAAATTAATGATACTGGTAGGAATGTATACATTAATTTACATTCGTGAAGTCAGTAATAATTTTTTGGCCAAATGCGGACAAAAGAGTGTTTATTCATCCGATGGAAATACCAACTCATTGGAAAATTAATGAAATGCTAATTGTGGCGGAAATTTATCTTAATACCGATTAATGAAAACAATCGATCTTGGTAATAATTAGCCTTAAAAGCGACGTTATGATTAATTAAGTCTAATTTGATATTTATAGCGAAAAATGTTGGTTAAACAATGAAAGCTTTATGTGACCGAAAAATGTTTTTAAGAATATTTGTTGGTTTTTTTTTCGGGTAGAAATATAACTATAAGTGATGTGATGAATTTTCGTGGACAGTGTGAATAAGGATTTGTGGGGCCTTGGCTATAAGCTAGTTGTCCGGAAATTTGTTGCTCTACGAACGCTTTGCAAACACGAAGCAGAAAAGATGGACGAGATAGTTCACGCACTCTCCCATCCCGTCCGTATTGAGGCTGTTCACGCTGAAACAGCAGAATGCCAACTCTTCACTGTCCCGAACTGGAAGAGGCAGGTACTTTCACTGAAATGGAGGAAGGCTCGAGGCCCAGATGGTGTTACAGCTGAGGTGTTGCAACTTGTCTATAACTATTGTCCTGACTTGCTGCTCAGCATACTAAACGCTTGCCTACAGGATAGGATTTTCCCGGTACGATGAAGGGTGGCAAGGCTCGTGCCACCCGTTATGTAGGCTAGATACTACAGGGAACGTGCTAGAGAAACTCATTAAGGGGGAAGACTCACTGACGCGATTTGTGACCTATCTCCTCGGTAGTACGGCCATAGAGCGGGACGTTCCATCATTAATGCGATTAAAGAGGTAGTGAGCGCGATCCACAAGGCAGAGGCATATAGCCGCATCAAGCAACGGATCGTTCTGTTGGCGACATTCGACGTTAGGAACGCCTACAAGTTCGCTAGGTGGGTGGATATTTTGGATCGGCTAGAAAACCCTTGTCAAGTACCAGAATATCTTATGTGGCTTCTGAGGGACTATCCGAAGGCCAGATGCCTGCTTTATGGCACGACACAGGGCCAACGAAGGATGGAAGTTACATCACGCATTGCCCAGCGATCTATCCTTGGTCCAGACGTCTCTAACGACGGGCTACTGAGACTGGAGACGCCAGATCAGTCGCATTTGATCGGCTATGCGGATGACGTTGCAGTCATTGGACGCAACGTTTAGGAGCTAATGCGGCGAGTGAGAGACTAGATGACTGCTTCTGGGTTCAGTTTAGCACTTGAGTGAGGATGATCAGTATTGGAAACAACCTAATAGAACCGAAGCCAGCGATGAAGTACCTGGGGTTACTGATCGACTCGAAAATGAGTTTCTCTGAGAAAATCGGGGCAACGGCTGAGAAAGCTACTTCGGAAGTATCGGCTCTGAGTCGACTTATGGCCAACGTAGAGGGACCCAACACATCAAGAAGACGCCTCTTAATGAATGCTGTAGGGTCAGTGCTACTGTGCTGTGCAGAATTATGCGGCGATGCCCTCAGTACATAGGTATACCGAAAGCGCTTGGCACAGGTGCAGGGAAGAGGAGCACTGAGGATTGCAGCTTCAAATTTGGCAGTCTGATTCAGCGGTAAGAAGTGTTACAGGCGTGATACCTGTTTCGCAATAATAATTGGGAAACATATTTTCAAAGATCTTCGAAAATAAAATCGGATCATACACCAACAGTATTATTGGGGAGTATCAAGGTGGTTTAAGAGCAGGCAGATCGACAATAGACCAATTGTTCACAGTCAAGCAGGTACTTGAAAAGTGCTGGGACTTCAACATAGGCGTACACCAAATTTTTGTTGACTTTAAGCAAGCATACGACAGTATTGATCGTAACGTACTGTACCAAATAATGCTTTGCTTTAGCATCAAAACCAAATTAGTCCGTCTTACCAAAATGACAATGACGTCGACGACCTCCCAAGTCCGCATCAATAACCAACTCACCGATGCCTTTGACACAAATATCGGACGAAAGCAGGGAGATGGGCTGGCCCCACTGCTATTCAATTTGGCTCTGGAGTACGTCATACGGAAGCTACGTGTCGATACGCGAGGTACATTACTATACAAGCCGAGCCAAGTAGTGGCATATGCGGACGACATCAATATTCTGTGACGATTATTAACAACTGCCAAAGAACTCTTCCTGAAACTCGACAGCGAAGCAAAACTAGTAGAGCTTCAAATCAGGGAAAATTAAGGAAAGCTCATGACGCAGTCGAGGAAAAATACCTCAAGTATTGGCGAATACAGCATCGACTTTGTGTATTTAGGCACCGAAATAACGAAAACGGGCAATGAAAGAGACGAAATACTCCGAAGAATACAGCTCGCAAATAAAATATTTTAATCGGTATTGACGACCTTGAAGACCAGCTGCATATACAGGAAAACAAAGCTCCAAGTATACAAATCTGTGATAAGACCTGTGTTATGCTATGTGTGTGAAACATGGACCCTAACCCAAGCATACGCAAATATATTGAACGCCTTTGATCGACGGGTCCTGAGGCGAATAATCGGAGCGAATAATCGGAGCGAAGCTAGACGGGGACCAATGGCGTATGGACAAACAACGAATACCCAAAAAGGCATTCGTTGGGAGAACTGAAGGCCGGAGACCAGTGGGGTAACCGAGGAAACGCTGGTCTGACTCGATCGATGAAGACAGTTCATCGCTGCTCGGATTTCGAAATCGGAGGACGCGGTCAATGGACTGAGATAGTTGGAGGCGCTATCTGCAGGAAGCGAAGGCCCGAGAGGGGCTGTAGTGCTAAGAAGAAGAAGATAACTGTTTCCTTTCTTGCTAGAGAACGTCGCGCTATTTACTTGCGTCGAAGATGGACTGTGCGCCTCAAGCCGGATCAGAGACTGTGATCCAGCTTTAGAGCGGGCAATAATTAGAAAATAGGGTGTTTTCAGTCTTACTTTCACAAGATTGGTATTTACGGTCCCCCGATTGCCGGTTTGAGAAAAAGACGATGCCTGTCATATATTTTTGCATGCGCGAGTTGGAACAGGCTGCAACGGGACATCTATAGGGAGACGAAAGAGCTTACACCGGATAGTAAAATCGCGGTGAAGCCTGAATCGGTTGACGAATGGTACCAGGTGGCACATTTTGTTCAGGCAGTCCTCAGAGATAAAAGCGACTCACTGCAGCCGGGGATATTGGGGCTGGAGGATCGCTTGTCTCGTAATTCCTCTTGCTCCCTCTCCTCCCGCTAGAGGAGGAGTCCTTAGCTTGAAGGCGCCTTACGGCGTAACAAAAGGAGACCTGTTTCGAAGTAATGTGCCAAACGATTCCAGGCTGGGTTCTTGAGTTGATAGAGGAGGCATTTAGTGGTTAGTCCAGCCGCTTACGGGAATGGGAGTTCCACACTCAATGCAAAATGGCATTCACTTCCCAACCACACAACAAAAAATGCACATGAACCCAGGCTAAATGCTTTGAAAGACGCTGTTTACAGCACACAAGGTCATGTGCTCATCGGATGCGACTTCAACGCTAGATCAATTGAATAGAGGACTACTCAATCAGATCCTTGGGACAAACAGGCACTTCAAGTTGAACACCGGGCTCTTTAGATCGTCTCTGGCCACTACCATAACCTTGCGCGGACTGGGCTGCGGTGAAGCCATACCGGATGTGACATCCGTTTTATAGTCACTACTACCATAGGTACGAAATTGGAGAGTACTAGAAGCTGCTAGGCTAGTGACCATAAATATACTGTACTTGAGATCCATAATGGTTCTTCTCGACCCCCATGAGCTCAGTCTTCCACGTTCATGTGGAATACTTCGAGTATAAAGGTTGAGCGGTTCACTGAAGCACTAAAGCCGCTGACGGAAGCTTTGCTGAGAAGCGGAAGACTTTTAGCTGAAGATGTGGTGAACTCAACCATGACGCGCTATCTGACGTTTAGTTTTGCTAGTGACACTCGAATGTCTGAAATGCTTTCAGTTTCGCTAGATAGCAAGATACTACGCAGGCATTAAAAAATCGTTTCCAAATCCCAGAATATCTTATGCTTATTCGAAGCAAGTAGTTCCAAAATCGGTTCTTTGATAGGAGGGCCAGTGATGCAAAGAAGTCATATCGGATGTTACCTAAGGCTGCACTCTTGGCTAAGGTCTAAAAACATCCCGCATGATGGGCACATTTGAAGATGCACAACTCAGACTAGGTACGCTTATGCACCGAGTTTCGGGGTTTCAGCCTAGCACTTGAGAAAGCTAAAGTTGTCACCTTGACAATGAAAAGAATTTATGTAGTGAGGACAATCAGCATCGGGGAGATCCTAGTGGAGTCGAAAATAACAGTAAAATAACTGGGCGTGCTGGTAGACTCGAAGATGAGTTTCACTGAGCAAATCAGCGCAACAGCTGATAAGGCTGCAGCGAGCTTTTAATCAACGTAAGGGGCCCATCTTCATCAAGAAGGCGATTTGTGATCAGCGCTGTCAGACGGGGCTACTTTACAGAGTCAAAATATGGAGCGAACGTGCTGGTGCAGAGATGAAGAGCGCTGAGGGGTGCGTATGGAAATCAGACATTGTCTGATACAGCGGTGCTGATCATTGCACGAGCGTCTTAACCATAATCTGGAGATGGAAGAGTCCACACTGAATTCGAGCATCATACAAGCATCACCCGAGTATATACCACGATGGTGTTAGACATGAGTCCACGAATCTCATCAATTGTTACAGAGCGTTGTAAGACATTATAGAAATCAAATTTTTAAGGAGAGAATACCAAAATATTGAAAAAACAATAGGATACATATTTTAAAGTATTCTTCTAGACGTAATTACTTGTAATACTTGTATAATATCTATCATATATTACGTTTCTTAGCTGGAAAACGCGAAAAAGAATTCAAAAAGACCAAATACTACGTATGTAGTTTTACGCATAGGCTCGATTTCTTGCTGATGCTACTGTTATTCTATTTTTATTTGCCATACAGTATCCGAAATTCAAGATTAATATAATTATAAATTTAAATTTTTAATATACTCAATGAATTTCACCAATATAGTTTTAGTTAATTATACATCACCTTCAAAGTCGAATTACCTGGAATGAAAGAAAGAGCTTGTATTAATTTACTATATTGTGAAACAAAAGTAGCGTTAATTGTAAAGGCAAAAATAGACAGCACACTATCTTGCACTGTTATCAACCTTGGTCAAAATGAAGGCTTAATATATTTGGCTTCGAGAGAATGTAAAACAATTGAGAAAACTATATTGACGAAATACAATATTAATAAGAAATATAAAAATATATGTGCGCTCATTAGTTTCAGATGCTCGATTCATCTTTTTTTTAGTTTCATGCTAATATAAAGAAAATTAGCATAGAATTAACAAGAAGCTGTTGAATAAAAACGCCTTTGAGGGGAAAAAGTAAATAGGTGCTGCTTGAAATGTAAAAAAAATGAAGTGAATTGTTTACATAATAATTAAGATTCTTTAAATAAAACAGATAAGTTTTAAGATTTACCGAAAAACTGCTTTCCCTGCAATCAGAAAGGTTGTTTAGCGAGCAAATGTGAGTCTCTTTGAATTTACTTTAGCCATTTATTTACCTGATATATTTTTTCAAATAGTCAATCTAAGTTTAGTTCGTCCGCAATAATTATAAAAAGCACAAAGCAAAGCCACTTCGACAAATTTGAAATTCCTATCGTCGAAAAAGGACAAAAACAGAAAACTTGGAATAGTTATTAGTCGTACCTTGAAAAAAACTCCTAATGAACAAACATGTTCGACTTTGCGTTATGTATTGAAATGCTTTGGCCAAAATTAACGTAACCCAAGTAATATTCAGGACAATAGGTATTTTTGGTAGCCAAATGAACCAAAAGCCAATTGATTTGCCTGGAATCATAAAAATTACATCAATTTGGCCATCCACAATTGCAGAAGGTTTATGGTGTTGAAAAATTATGTGTTCAAAAAAAGCTCTGGAACAAAGCATTAAAAGCATTTGCAATAAAAAATGATCAAGCGTTTGAAAAGTGATAACTAAAAATACACGTAAATGCGTAGAAATAAATCGCTTTCAAAACAGTCTCTACAGTTTAAATTGAGCTTTGGGGTGATATTTCTCAAGAATAAATTATTCCCTGCCTATGACGGATTTTTAGAACATGATCGAGGGTCATTTGAAAGTTTCCAGCCTTACCGGCAAAAAGTCATGGTACATTCAAGTTATCTTGCCAACCAATAGATGCCTTTACATATGTATACCATAAAAATTTCAAGTCATTCCGATCAGTACAAAACACATCGTATCCTTCCAAAGTTGACAGGTGACGTTTGTTAAGAACAATGGATAAAATCGAGTATCGCGCGGTGATAAAGTACCGCTATTTCAAAAGGGAAAAGAACTCGGAAAGTGAAAGAAGAATTAGACTCCGTGTATGGTATTTACAACCGTGAAACATTGAGTGGCCGAGCTCAAACGCGGTTGCACAAGCATTTTTGACGACGACATTCTGGACGTCCAAAAATGTTTCAATGGAAGACATCGTCAGTTTAGTGCACACAACCGTGATGGAAGGTCGCGGATTAACCATTAAGGAAATCGCTGAGGCTTGTGTGATATCAACTGAAGCATTACATTTTAAATAAAGATTTATACATGATATAAATAAGTATCCGCGGATCGGATCAAAAGTCCGCGGATCGGATCAAAAGTCTTTAGATCCGCGGATACGGGTACGGTTGTTTGCAGTTTTTACCTTTGCAGGTGCTTTGCATCGATGATTCTACGAAATGAAAAAGAATGTTAAGACTTGTTGTCGTTCCTCTTGTCCCCTGCCACTTGCAGAGGACTTTGCCCATTGGATGGTAATTTAGCCACCACTTGAGAGGACAGGAGGGTTGGCTTTTTTATGGAAGCCCCATGTCCTATTTAAGTGGTGGCCCCATGCCCATTTAAGTGGTGGCTAATTACCATACAGTGGATAAAGTTCTCTGCAAGTCACAGAGGACAAGAGGAACGGCAACAAGTCTAAAGATTCCTAAGATCGCAACAATGGCAGACGTTGTATATAACTCGCCTTTCTTCTGTGTTCTTCTGCCTTCATAAGCGGTGAGAACAAACAACACCTCGATACTTGGACGTGCTGTTCCCAGCTGACCATATATATGCTACCGAGACAGCACCTGACGAGTGTAGCATGGACGAAACCATGGAGACACTTTTTAAAGGTAGCCGAAAGATGGCAATATCCTGTTCAAAAGAAATGAAAAAGAATGGCAAAGGTATATCAAGTTGCATTGTGTTTGGTTTCTTTGACAGTAAAGTGCTGCATAGGATAGTGTAGGATTAGTGTTGGAAAGATTCAGTCAGTGTTTTTCTTTTCTAATATGCGTAGTGCAAGGCGGTGTACATTTTGTTTTTTATCATTGGAAAACATTACGTGGGTACTTTAACAACAATGTCGACAAAAAAGTTTAGCAGTGATGTTTGGAGATATTTTTTATCAGTGAGTGATGAATGCGCCAAATGCCAAATCTGCGAAGGATGCTTTTCTCGGAAGTGAAAAGGTACAACTTCATTGAAAAATCATCTCCAGAGGAAGCATCCGAGAGAATATGAGACATTGTTAGAAAAAAACTTTGCCAAGAAGAGTGTCGAGGAGAATGTCCAGCATGGAACACATCTGCAAATAGCAAAACGGGAATTCAGACAAACTTCAAGGAATATTTAGGAAATATCAAGATATGGTATAATACGAAAACCAAGATCGCTGAAATGATAGTTTTACGTGATTTATCGTTTCAACACGTAGAGTAATTGAGATTTTGGCGTCTGATTGATCATCTTGCACCGAATCACGCTTTAAAAGGCAAGAAATATTTTACTGACCATATATGTAATGAAATTTATGGTAAAATTTCATCCAAAATTAAAGGTATGTCACAGGATTTTGGAAAAGTATCGTTTATGTCAGATACTTGGTCAGATTTCTACTCCGGAATCCCACTATTATCCTTGACATGCCACGGCATTGCAAAAAATTTCATGCGAAAAAATATTGTCTTAAAAGCGGAACTCCTTGAAGAACGCCACACAGGAGACTATATTGCGGCAATGTTTCAGTTCATACTATAGGAGTGGAACACAAAATTCAAACTGTGTGGTAAGAGACGGAAGAGCAAATATGAAGCGAGCCTAGACTTTAGCCAATTTCAATCATATTGACTGCGTTGCTCATAAAATGCATCTGGTAGTCAAAGAAACAAACAAAAATTGAACCGGTTTCCATTTTACTCTCAAAGTGCAAAAAAAAAAAAATTGCAGTACATTTTAACAACTCAACAATAGTAAAACAAAAACTGGAGGAGATACAAGTCCGGCTCAACCAAAGTGTTTTAAAAGTTTTGCAAGATCTACCAACACGCTGGAACTCTACCTATTATATGTTGGAATTAAGGATTCGTTGTCGCTTTATTCTTCGAACAATAAAATAGATCAGTTCGATTCCGGGGAGTCGAATCTGGTTCAAGAATTAGTAAGAGTATTAAAACCGCTGGAGAGTATAGCGAAAAAAATGAGCGCAGTTGAATCTCACCTCTCCCTCTAAGATATAACTACTACTTAAATTGTTACCTATTTTCAATTATTCTTACGTTGCTCGATATTTCAGTCCGTTTTTACAACTTTTTTAGTTCAATAAATAATTTTTTATTATTCAGCATTTTGGTTCTGTAATCAACATTTCCATTCCAAACTAAAAAATACTTTATAATTAATTGTAATATTAATATCCATCACATTGTATTGACATGCGATCCTCATCCATGCATGCAAATTTGCAGACACTTGTAACCCAAGCGATCGTTGATATCGCTACCATCGTACCTGCAAATGTGCATACGCGGCAAAATTTAATCAACATGGACTGTGTTCTTGGATGTGGAGAGCTGCCAAGCACATAAGAAAATAAAGTACATTTTCAATCAAACAGTGGTATCCGTCGGATCGTTCGCATCAGTTTTTCACAACGAGGTATTTCACGTTCGGGAAGCGATCACGACGGTGCGCGATTAAAGCAAAGGGAAGGAATGAAGGTGACAAGGTGTGTGTAGTGTTATGCGGTGTGAACAAGTGCGCGGGAAGGTCTATACGCGTGAAGAGAGCCTGGTACAACACTAGGACTCAGAATAGGACAGTCTTGGTACCGAACCAAGACGACTCAAGTATGCGGATCAGACCTCCCTTTTTTCTCTACGACCCTGTGCAGGATATCACACGTTAAGCTTGACAATCTTTCAGACAGCTCTAGTACGAAACTAGGGCGACTCAAATCCGTGTGTGTCCTGCCTTTTCAAGACGGGGAAAGGCACTCGTCGTTAGCATTGGTGACCCCGACGCGATCCGCAGCGTGATGCACGCTGCACACGTCCACTTGCACGCGCGCATTTGCACTTTTGAATCATACAATGATCAAGGAACCATACGCATCTAATCAATTTAAACTTCTCCACGATGATCGAGCCGACCAAACTCGCTCAGTCAGCGCTCCGACAGGGCGAAGTCGAACATCAACTACAAGCCGATCTAACACGCTTAAAAAAGAATTCCTACGACCGGAAGACCCAAAGGACGTACCTGGAGAAACCATCCCAAGATGTATGTTTCGTACCAACCACGAAATCTTTAAGGAGACATTGCCTGCGGAGCACCCATACATTCATTAGGATTTCTTCGCGTCGATTCCCGCTATACATTTGAAGGCTCGGGAACTCATCGAATTCTATAAGGCATCGATAGTACCAGCTCTTACTCCTCAAAAGAGCGATACTTCCGGAGTACCGACAGGTGTCAACGAAGTCCCCCCGGCCTCAAACAACGACGAGTTGCGCCGGGCGGTGCGCAAACAAAACACCTTAATGGAGGAGGTGAAGCAATTCATCAATGACTTGAAGTCCTCGGCAAGCGAGATCCCACCCAAGACCTACTATACGCTCAACTTTCGAATGTTGGAAGGACATGCCTCAACGCTATCGCAGGGAAACGAACGAGTCCTGGATCATTCAGACGCATCGATCGTAAACGGTTACGATGTTGCGCAGTATCGTTCTCTGAAACAGGAGCTATTACAAAATATGATTTAACTTCAGCAGCAAATGGATAGGCTCAGCACTAGCAGCTCGGAGACACTCGCAAGCAACGATAGGGCTACCAAGCTCCCCAGGATAACGTTGCCCATGTTCGAAGGAGACTATCTCAAATGAGCGTAATTCCGGGATTTATATAAACGCCTGTAATTCATGAACAAGCAATGAGCAAATCCGAGAAATTGTTTTACCTGATCAGTGACTTAAGCGGCGAAGCCTTCAGGTTGATCCATTATATGTCGGTAGCGAACAGCAATTACGACGACGCCTGAAAGCTTTTAAACGGTCCCTGCAACAAACGTCGAGTACTGGTCAACAGCAGGCTTACAACGCTTGCTGTCCCAACCAAGCTGCCAAGTCGAGTCGGCAGGGAGTGTCAAGGTTCTCCATGACAGCATTAGCGAATGTCTGCTGGGACTCAAGAACTTGGAAGTCAATGTTGAAACATGGGACCCAATTCTACTGTTCCTACTTCGTAAGAAACTCGATCGACCCAGTTTGATTTTATATGAGCAGAGGGACGAATCACCTCGAGAACTCAATTCAATCAGTAATTTTCTCGCCTTCCTCGAACTGCGGCCTGGAGTCCATCGATGCGAAATCAGCAAGTGCAAGGTCTACGAGGTCAGCCGCTCTCACCGCAACCACTGTCCAAAAATGCACGGTATGCTCGCTTAATCACTCAATATACCGCTGCACCAAGCTTCACGGACAGTCACCTCAAAATCGACTGAACACCGTTCGGAAGCTAAAGCTCTGCACCAACTGCTTAAAAGCGGTTCACAGACACCAGCAATGCTCCTCCGGCACATGCAGAAGGTGTAGCCAAATCCATCACACCCTCCTCCACGCTGACGAGTCGAAGCCATCATCTGCACCTCAAACGTTCCAACACCACCGGTTGCATCGGCGTCTAGCCTTCCAACAGCCACCCACGAGAACCCAGGTTCCACCAGCTCGGTTGATAGCTTTGTCCTGCTGGGTACCGTCGGACCTAAGTCCCAGGCGAGCGATGGTTTTGAAGCTGAGTATCGAGCAATTTGGGATTCAGGTTCGCTATTCAATTTCATCATCAAGTGATTGGCTACGAAACTTCGGCCAGCCACTACATCGCAGGTTCTCGATATCAAGGGTATCGGCTAAGGGAAGCAAAGTGCCCAAACAAAGACAACTCTACGCATCATCTACTCAGTTGATGGCTATGTCCTGCTGGGTACCGTCAGGCCTAAGGCCCAGGCGAGCGATAGTTTTGAAGCTGAGTACCGAACAATCCGGGATTCAGGTTCGAAAGTCAATTTCATCACCAAGTAATTGGCTACTAAACTTCGGCTAGCCACTACATTGCAGGCTCTCGACAACTCTACGCATCATCTATTCCCAGGAATGTGAAGTAACCGGATCCGGACTTAAGCGAACCCGACGCAATCGACCTTTTCATTGGAGCCGAAATCTTTTCCCAAATGTTGACGATGGGACAAATTCAACTGGAAGAGGGCTTACCCACCTTACAGAATACCATCTTTGGCTGAATGGTATATGGCAAAGTTGCAAATAGCCTATTCCTGAGGCGTCTGCGGTGTGTGTACTGAGGAGGGATGCTTGCTCGAGAATCAAGTGAAAGAGTTCTGGCAGCTGGACGATGCGACGCCGACCACTCCCATGACTACACAAGAAAAGAAATGCGAAGAATTCTTTTCTCGGACAAGAAAACGTGACTCCAGCGGTTTTGTGGTGCGACTGCCTTTCTCCCAAGACCCTTACACGCTCGGTTAATCCAAGGACATGACATTACAAAGGTTCTTCTCATTGGAGCGCAAACTCGCGAAAAACGACGCTCTACGGCGCCAATACACGGAGTTTATGCAGGAGTACTTGAAGCTCGGACAAATGAAGGCGATCAAGGACAAGGATCTACAACGACCATACTAATTCTTGCCTCATCACGGCGTTGTGAGACCCAACAGCACAACCACCAAACTAAGAGTAGTTTTCGACGCATCTGTGAAAACCTCGACAAATATCTCCCTCAATCAAGTGCTCCATACGGGACCACGTCTTCTCAGTGCTCTTGCGATCCAGGTTGCCCAAATTTGTGTTCACGGCGGACGTGGAAAAAATGTATCGGCAGGTGAAGGTGGACGACAGGGACCATCCGTACCAACAAATCGTTTGGAGAACCTCATCTCACCCACCTTCCTGCCACGGATGAGTTTTGCATTGGACCAAGCGAACAGTATCCTGTTTCCGACATAATGTCAATCATGTTTCCGAGATACTGTCGATTGTTCCTGAATTTGACCCATATCATGGTGACATGACGTCAACACATTTCATCATACGAGTCGAGCAGTCGTTTGTTACTCCTAGCTGTCATAGCCAAACTTAAGGGCACGGCGAAGACGTGGGCTAACGCGCAACCAATGTTTTGTACATGGATGGAATTCCGCATGGTTTTTCGGGCAGATTTTCAGCTTCACATAAGTGCCGCCGATATGCATATGAAATTAATGAAGGTGAAAAAGTTGAAGGCTGAATCGATGGTGGAGTACTATTATCGAATGCTTTCGTTGGGGCGCCACAGTGGTGTCGACGACCAGTCATTAATCTGCTATATGGTTAACGGGCTAAGGGACGATAATTTGCATCGAATATTGTCGGTCATGTGCTTTTCGCGATATGCTGATCTGTTACAATCGTTTTCGGGCATTGACTCATGCGCTGTGGTTGACAGTAAGACTAGTGTCATGAATTGTCCAACCGGGGACAAAAGCATTTTCGTGCAAAAAGTGAGAACTCACGATAAAGGTGGCCCAGTATATTTTAACTGTCGGGACCGGTGGTACATTTCACGCGATTGCTCAAAACCGCCGGGGAAAAAGAATAATGACAATTCTGTGAGGTCTATCAGTGAACCATCTAACCATCACCGTGAACGATATCGTGTGCGAAGCGCTTATAGACTAGGGCAGTTGCCACTCATTTATAAAACGGAACATCATGGTTCAATGTGTCGGTACAGCTAAGCCGTGCAACAAGACGATCATAGGATTCACCAGTGGACAGGTGGAGTGCCGCGAAACGAAAACATTAACCGTCATAATTGACGAACAGCAATTTTTATTTGGCTTCATGATAATAGACAACCCAATCTTGGTGTATGACGTCACCATTGGTACCGATGTACTTTCGCGTGACCGTATGGCGAGTCGAGGCGTTGCTACATGAATATCGTGGCTGTTTTACGGAAAGGATGACGGACCTCGAAAAGTGTGGTATTATGAAAATGAACATTGTTTTGACGTCAGACATTCCGGTAAATAAAAAACCGTACCGTGTTCCCATCCCTAAACAGAAAATAGTCGAAAGCATCGTGAACGAGCTACTCCAACTCAATATAATCCGCCCGTCGATGTCACTGTATGCTTCACCCATTGCCTTGGTGCGGAAGCAGAATGGCGAAGACAGACTCTGTGTCGACTTTCGTGAGCTTAACGCGGTCACCCAAAGAGAATCATGGTCCAGGCATATGGTCGACAACGTTTTGTCAACGTTGGCGGGGAAAAACTACTCCATCGTGATTGATATGGTTTCTGGTTGGAAATAGCGGAGGAGGCCAAACAGTACACGGTGTTCATAACGCACCATAGCCACTTCGAACTCAATCGAAATGCTCCGAGAAATTTTCAACGACTTATGGCGAGGCTCATCGCATCGATGAATGGCAAGCTGATAAGCTATATGAACGAGGTCATCATTCCGTCTGAGACCGTCGAGCAGGGGCTGGAGTACTTGAAGGAATTCCTAGAAGTCATATAACGCGAAGGACTAACGTTGCGCAAGTCTAAGTATTCATTTTTCCAGAACACAGTGGAGTTCCTTGGACATGAACTAACGGCTGAAAGAATCAGGCCCGGGAAGAAATAAACAGAGGCGGCGCAACAATTCCCTAGTCCACAGAATGCTACCGAGGTCAGGCGTTTCCTTGGGCTCTCCGGCTTTCTTTTACTCCGAATTATACCATCATAGCCGCACCACTAACGCGATTGTTAAAAAAGGATATACTATTCAACTGCTCGACCGAATGCGAGGAGGCACATCAACAGCTGATGAGGTTGTTGACTAAGGTACCCGCCCTAGTCATTTATGAAGAGGCATCACAGCATCAGTGGCACACCGATGCGAGCCCCGTGGGACTTGGAGGCATCTTGTTGCACAAAAATGGATTGGGACAGATGAATCCCGTTGCGTACTATAGCCGTCTGTGCAATACAGCGGAGAGCTGATACCAGAGCTACGATTTGGAGGTGCTCGCGATCGTCGACGCGTAAGAACGGTTCCGAATGTACTTGTTGGGGAAGGAGTTCGAAATAGTAACTGATTGCCAAGCCATTGCCACTCCTCTCATTCCGCGAGTGGCGAGATGGTTCTTGAAACTACAAGAGTTCGATTACCAGGTTGTATTTCCTCCCAGAATAAAGATGCCTCACGTCGACGCATTGAGTCGAGCGCCTGTGGAGCCACCGACCGAACTGAGTGGAGGAGAGAAACATGTTGGTAGTGTCAACTTGTCGATGGAGGATTAGGTACGCACTCTACAGTGACAAGATTCAGACGTGAAAAACATCATAGACGTTCTCGAGATGAAGGCGGAGTCTGAGCAACGGGAGCAAATTCGCAAGGAATATGGTATAAAGAACAGCCGTCTCTTCAGAGTTGATAAAGAGGGGAAACGCTGGCGGGTGACGAAGCTGTATCACGATGACGCCGGACATTCCGTTGTCGACGGTACATTGATGCGAGTGAAATGAAGTTTTTGGTTCCCTCGAATGCGTAACTTTATAAAGAACTGCACGAAGACATGCATCGATTGTAGCTATGTGCGAGAGCCGAGAATAAAGGAATGTCAATTACATGGTATGGACATTCCCCGATTACCATTTGAAATAGTCCATATGGATCACTTGGGTCCGTTTATTAGAAGTCGCCGCGGTAATGAGTATGTGCTGGTCATGGTAGATGGATTAAAACGGTACACGGTCATCAATCCAACAAAGCTAACGAAATCGAAACCTGTCCTCGAAGCAGTCAATCAGCTGACGATGCATTTTGGTCTCCCGCATGTGATGGTCACCGATCGGCTAACAGCGTTTACCTCGCATATGTTTGAGGATTACAGTAATGTCAACGACATAACCCGCATTAGAACGGCAATTCGAACACCTCGAGTGAATGGTATCGCCGAACGAGTCAATACTGGCTTACCTTAAAACGTCATGCGCTAAATCGAACACCTGGTATGACGAACTACGACAGCTTCAATGGACAATGCATATACGAATGTGTACAAAGACGAAATATTCTCCAATCTCGCTAATTTTCGACTACCCGGTGAAGGACATCAGCGGCAACAGGCTTTTAGCAGCCGTGCAGGATACTAATTTGGACGAGAAAACGATGACAGACAAGAGAGTAGGCGCGATCAAAAATATATCCGAGGCTAGACTTAAGTGGAAAAAGCAATTCGACGACAGACATCAGAAACCAAGGCAGTACATGGAAGGACAGTTGGTCAGCTACGGGTGAGTCCAAGAAGTTGGAGGCTACATATCGTGGCCCCTGTATCATCAAGAGAGTTCTGCGGCATGACAGATATGTCGTGGTAGAGAGCGAAGCACATCAGAAACAGCGACCATTCAGTTCGGTGATGAGCAGCGACAAAATAAAGCCCTGGTGCGAATTATGTCCGGAGATCGCTGACAATCACGATGATCTCGCAAATGAGGAATTCGACACTTAATTTAACTCGAGGCGAGTTATTGTCAGGAGAAGCTGACTGCCATCCATAAATGTTTTGCTACCCACGTCTATATGAACTATTGAAACACCATTTATCTTCATTGTTATATGCATGTGTGTAAAAACTGTTAGGGAGTCGATATCGGTCCTTGAATAAAGTAAGATGTATCATCGAAGACCTTGGCGTTCGCATTTTAGTTTAAACCCTGATTGTTGACACTATTTACTAACATAGTTGCATATATTATTTACTTTGCTATAACCTGTACCAATTTTAGAACAGTATCCATTACAGCTGGGTGGGGTCAGCATTTTTCAAAAAAAATCTTGGGATGGATGTTGCCACAGACAGGACTCAACCCATAAACTTTCCCCATCAGCGGGTAGCACTCAGCACATTAATTGCCAAATCACATAGTATATAACAGTCAGTAACTTAAATTGTTCATCTCATTGTATATGACTTCATTCGTTGTCCAATTAATTTTGTTTTGTCCATCAACCCCAAATTTCAATACTGTTTACCCATATAAATGAAATTGACTAGTTTCATATATCATCCCTTGTCATCATTGTCTTAAAAATTCAATGAAAAAACTTTTTGGCAAGAAGAATTATAATACAGGAAAAGTGGAAGATTAATAGTATTCTATATAAAATTTATGGCTTGCAGCCAACAAAAGTTTTTCCCACTCGTAGCTGACTAAGCATGAAGAAAAATATTGCATTTTCAAGTTTTGCAGTTGTTCTTTTCACGGAGTAGCAAACATATTCATATGAGTGTGTCACACTCCCGCCTGATTGCAAAACATACAAATTTTCACAAACAATATAATTTGATGAGAATATGAGAAATTTCGGGATACGTTTGAAACTTAGTTGAAAAAGATAGCATATGTGAAAACTTTATTTTGGGGTAGATAATGCAATAATGCTGTGAACGTGGATTTAGTGCAGCAGCAGAAAAGGGGAGCGATACTCACGAATTAAGACTATATTCCGGTCATTAGTTGAATATTACTCAGCAGAATAAAAGTTAATCGTCTTTATATTGCAAATTCCGTTCCAATGGAAAATTTTGCATAGTCTATAAATTTTTATCTTCTACTTTTCCAGAAGGAAATTTTACTCGTGGCGTTATCAAAACGACGACACTTACGTCTAGATAAATTTTCACTGCGACATGCACATTTCCTATTTCCGCGCCTAGTCGTTATCACAAATGCTTCATTTTTGCAAGTGTAAATGACATCGACGTCTTACGTCTTTACTAAGGCATGTGTGAATTTACACATGAGTATTATTATTATGCACGAACGCAATTTTGCCGTCATATGCGCTATCTTTACTTACGTACTTAATTTTAATCAACGTATGACTGTTTTTAAGTACTTGCGATTTTTAAGAGAGGTAGAATATAAAAGGAGTGTTAAAAAAATAAGTTATTTATAATTCTTGCTGCGTTTACTATAGATAAGATACAGACATTGATAAGATACAAAGATAACGAAAACTTGCGATTTTTAAATGCATTTTTTTTTAAATTTTGGTAGACTTGAAATCTTATTAACTTTTTTCGTTCTAAAAGCATTGAAATTGCAATCAATCAGTGAAATGAATTCAAACAAGTTGAAGTAGCAGGAAACTCTGCCCAGAAGGATTTTGTAAATAAATGAGTAAATAAAAAAATCTCCTTCTAATAACAATTTCGCTCTATAAATCTGTCAATTGGCTTGTGATTATCATGTATTTACATATGTGTCTAGTGTCCAGGCCCCTTAGAAATGTTGATCTCCCCATTATCATGCATTGCTGTTATAATAATCATAAATTTTTTTTTACGTAAACGCTGCCACTTTCGACTTCTACTTCAGTAGGCTTTGAACCGAAAGCGGAGAAGACTCGTGTAAAAGGAAAGGGTGACAGTTGGTCGTCAGTTTTGCCGGAATTTCACTGTTAATGTGGCAGTTATTAAGTCGCGAAAAGGCTCGTTCTCGTTGCTTCATCGTCGGCGAGTAAAATAGGCAATTTTATACGGAATCTCTGAGCATTTTTAACACCAGACCCGCTTTTAGCAGTTGACGGGAAAGATTTGTGCTTTGAAATTCGCCCCTCAGTTGGCAAGTTTTGGAATCTTGAGCGTGTCTTGTAAAAGATAACGCAAGCATCTTAGTATTATCACTGTTCGGGCGTTTTCATACCTCAAACGTCAATATGCAAAATTACATCAAGATGACAGGCTTCTAATTTTCGGAGTCTCGGACAGATGTCAGTTTACAGGCTTCACACTTTCCGAGTCTCACAATGAAGTCAAACTTGAACCTATCCTATTGTTATCTTCTTTGAACTCACTGTACACATGTATCTTGTTACAAGCGGAATGTTAGAAAGAAATAAAAAGTAGTCAATAATTTTTTTTATTTGGTATCCGCAGGCCAAGTCTCGTTTTTCTTTAAAAACCGTCGAGCCTTGCTTTCGAATATTTCGAGTCATCGACGGTTTTTAAAGAAAAAAAAAGTACTTTCAAATCTAGAACCATCGGCCGTTTTCCTCGGTACAAATCTCCATCAATCACCATTCAACTAAATAATTCTTCCAACAGGCATGAAGGAAACAGGGAAGGAAAGAACAGAAGGCGATATCCAGGATGACGATCCAATTAACCTAGAAATCTGAGTTGCTTGCTAATGAATTCCGGTAACCGAGGTATCTACCTCTTAATGTTGAGATTCCGACTTCGGGACTCGCTGTGGATCACCGGCGATTCCGCAAAACCGACCCCTACACTATTGAAACAGAGGTGATTGGTTATAGGCCCACCCCGTTCGGAGCATTGTTGAGTTCATTATAAAGAAAGAAAATATGGACAAAATTTACCAAATAAAAATTTTACAGCTTTCTCGCCATTTTGAGTCACGAACTAGGAGTTATCCGAATGAACAGTCAGGGAAGATTTTAATACATGCTGAATATTCCTTACTTTCTCTATTGCAGAATGAGCTCGAAGCAATAAAGTATCATGGAATGTTCAGTGATTTAGCATTTGAAAAGACTTTGACGCGGAGATAAAAGCCAACCTATACAGGAGCTGTCATGAAAATACTTATTCTTGTGTTTGATTGTCTTATACAACACTCTTTTTGGTAAGCCATGTATAAACACAACGTTAGATTATTGTTAGCCATAATTTGTGTAACGCACTAATTTAAGGTTAAGAAATATTTTACAGTTGGATGAATTCAATAAACCAACATCATCATCTATGGCACGAAAGCCGAAGCCGAGCCTTGGCCTTTAGTCCGCAATTTGTTTGCTCCCAACAAGGATCTGCTCTTAGCTTCTATAGTGTCTTCCCATAAACTCAAGGGTCCTACCGCTGGACGTCTAGCTTGTGCTCTACCCTATAATGTTATTTTGGGTAGCCGGTTTTCTTCCATTCTTTCTACATGGCCCGCCCATTGCAATTTGCGTAATTCATGCAAGAGGAAACAGGTGGGTCAAAAAAAAACAATATTTTGGGTTCAAATACGTCCATCGCTTTTTCGAATTTGCTCGTCAGGGTCCATGTTTCACTTCCATATAACAGCACAGGAACGAAAGATCATAGCAATACCTGGGTATAGATGTGTTTTAAATTGCTCGTGTCAAAATTTTTCAAAAATTAAATTAATTTTTTAAAAATCGGCAGTCCGAAATTAACTTTTATCGGAAAAAGCTTATATTGTCGAAACAATCGACTCAAGAAATTTCTGTCGAATATTCTTTTACTTCGATTAGTAAAGAAAAGCGAAGAACCCAAGAAAACTTCAGGACCACTGGTATAGAGAAGCCCGACGGCTTTCCACCATTGGGGCAACTTAGGGAAAAGACGGATACGAAACTGGCAATAATCAACAAGAGAAAACATAACGAAGAAAACTCTGCAGATGGTGAGTGCATGCTGCAAATAATAGCGGACAATTAACAATTAATCAAACTGCAAAAAGAAAATGATGAACTAAGGCAGGAGATACAGTCCATCAAAGATCTATTCAAGAAACGGATGAAGCCTCAAAAAAGCGGCCGCAAAATTAAGTGCAACAGGCAACAAAGATGAAGAAAATTGCAAAACAAACAAATCCAGAAGAAGTTCTAAGTTCTGGTGGCACCAAAGTGTGTCAACACTATTTTGTAGTGCTGGAAAAATTAACCAAAGAAATGGAATTTGAAGAAAACATCGAAGGTAATTCTAATAAGATAATGCTGTAAATTTGATTCAGTATTTAAAAAATAAAAATAAGGCAAAGAAGCAGAAAAAGTTCCACCAACCAAAGTGTTCGGACAAAGCGGAAAAGACATGGTCCGGCTATTGGCAGCCGAAAATAAGCTAACCAATTTCGAGATCAAAAGAGTTTATACTGAAAAATTAACTACCAGGGCGAAATTACTGGTTGATTTCAAGTGAGCCAAACATGTGCTGAATTCCGGGGAAGTTTCACACTTCACCTGAAAAAATTAGGTCTTTCTGTTGAAGCGTTCGGACTGCGGAAAGGATACGGTCGATCTTCTTCTGATGCTCAAAGAAGCTGCACCAGAAATTGAATTTATTTCAGTCCAAACCTTTGCGACAAGAAAGTCGACCGTAGGAAGGAAGAATTTACCACTTTACCTGGTACAAATTACAAACAAGAGCAGTCCAAGTGCCCTTCAACAAATACGATACGTGTGTTTCGGAGTGGTGACGTGGGAACGCCTCCAGAATGGAGAAGGCAACCAGTGTTACCGGTGTCAAAGATTTGGTAGCTCGGCTGCCGACTGCGCCATGTACTATCGGCGCGTCAAATGCAAAGACGTTTATACTCCCGGTGAGCGCAAAGTGGCTCACAGTGTCTTTACTCATCCAGCATCATATCGAGGACGCTCCCGATATAAAGATCCAAAAGTAAAATTTGCTTCAAAGCAAACGCAAGCACACCGCAGTGCCATACCTACAAACATCGTCAAGCCCGGAGTATCATTTGCACTCGTCGCTGGAGGGCCAGCAGAAAATGCTGTAACTAATGTAAATAATGTAAGTGGCAATAATGGGCTGCTCCGCAAAATTTACGCGCAACTTCATTCTTTATCGAAGAGAATCGATAAGTAAGATTCAAAAATTAACTTTGCTCTTCAGCGTGCAGGGCTTTCAAATGCCTCAAAATAACTTGTCGTCCAGTCACATTCCCATGGACAGGCTTCTCCTCATCTCGATCAACGTCAACTCCATTGTTACTTTACATGGACGTGATTATCTCCTACCTGACATCATGTTTCTCACTGAAACCCACCTCAATTCATGGCACTCCATCGCATTCAAAGATTTTGCATTCGTAAGAAACAATAGGGTTAAAGGTGATGGGGGAGGTGGCACCAAGATATTGGTTTTTCTAAAATATTGAAAAAGTCGAATTCAAAAACTTTGACTTTCATGAAGTATCCGTCATCAAAATTTCACTGCCACGTGGGAATAACATCTTCGATATCTCTGCCTATACAACGGGTCAAACATTTCTCAAGTTCAAGGAGGAGCTCAATTTCATGTTTGAAATACTCGAATTGAATAGGCTGCATAGTTATTATATTTTTCCGGTGACCTGGTGCCAACTATACATCATGGCTGAACGCCAACAATGATCCAAGAGGTGAATTCCTGAAAGCGTAGAGAACCAAATTCAACACAGGTGCAATCTATATGGGTCGGAGTTCTCAACATACCCTAGGACAAATTCATATTTGGACCTCTGCATTGTAGACGCAAGACTTCAGTTCAGCTTTAATAGTCCTCGACGGAAACTGCAGGTGCTTCCTTACGATAGCGACCATAACACAATCGTAATGGAAATCAATCATCAAAGGGATGATGTCTTCCTCATTCCAGTTCAACATGAAAATCATCGGTTGAATTTCAGAAAAACGAATTGGGGCAGTTTCAAAAAAGTTTAATCGGGATTACTAGAAGCGATGTCTTCTTTCTGATGATGACAACGCTTGCTCAATGGTTCCTAACGACAGGAATCTAACTGACGATGAAATAGATCTATTTTTGTCGAGGTTAGAGAAGCTGACGTTGGAAACGATTGAGAAAGTAGTTCCCAAGATTTAACATCGAAACAATATGGAAGCACATGAAACACCAAAGATTGCAAGGTTGAAAAGGTTGAAAAGCCTTCTCCTCACACGCATCAACAATATTTATCGGCGATTTTCGGACTACAACCATCCCTCGTTAGTTCTGTTGAAATTACACCTGAAGAATGTTCGGGACTTAATCCGTTCATACTTCAGGAGTGAGGCCAACAATTAATGGGTGGAAAAACTAAGGGGTATTCGTCCACAGGACCAAGATGGCGTTTTCACGAAAGTGAAAAGCTTATTCCGCAGGAAGTCTCGAGTGAAGGCATCGAATCGAATGCTGAGATAAATCTTCTCGATAGGGCTGGTATCGAAATTGATAGTACGGCTCCGGATGGAAACGGAAACAGGATTATATGTGATGGATTGCAGAAACTTGCCCTGATTGGAACACATTTTGAGTTGGTTCATCTACCAAACCCTCAGGGAGGGAATCAAATATTTTCACAACGCGTTGAAGCAAAAGTTTCCGACTTCAAATCAAGCCTGAACGGCGAATCAACTCTTCATTGCAACGAAACAATATTTGACCTCATACCGAGCTTGAATCTTATTGATTATTTTGTCAACTATGAAGACTTGTGTTTCATATTTGGCAGAATAAACAACAAGAAATTATGTGGCACTGACGGTATTCCAAACATAGTTCTCCGACATTTGCCTGCGGTTTCTATTAGGAACGTTGAGCAATTTATATTTCCCAAATGAGTGGAACAATGCTAAGGCATTTCTGATCTTGAAGAAAGGAAAAGAATTTTCGAGCCCTAAAAGCTATCGCTCAATCAGCTTGCTGCCTAACATCAGCAAGGTGCTTGAAGTGATACTAAACAAAGCATTAAACGTCCACATTGAGAAATATGGGCTGATGCCGAATCGCCAATTTGGTTTTTATGCCAGGCATTCGACCATACATGTGATAACGAAAGTAGCCTCAGACATCTGTTGTAAACTAAACAACAAAGAATGTGTTGGAGCGTGTCTCATTGATATGGAGAACGCCTTCGATAGGGTGTGGTTAGATGGACTAATTTTTAAACTAATTCAGGACAGGTTCCCTAGACACCTTGTCACCATGATGTGCAATATGTTATATGCAGAATCATTTATTGTAGCTGATGGAAATCTGACGACAATGCGCTAATTCAAGGTCTTGAATGGGCTACAGCAGGGAATAGTTACTGAACCTCTGCTTTTCTCAATATTGATTCGTAAGCTATTGAACGGCTTCAATTTTATCGTCTCGCCAACGGGATCATTGGTAGCGTTTGCTGATGATCTTATCATCTATACGGCAGACCATAAAGCTACAATAGTCCAGAGCAATCTCCAAAACATGTTTAATGATGTGCAGCTCCACACCGACAGTTGGCGAATGAAAACCAATGCGCAGAAGTGCGAAAAAATCTTGTTTCGGACAACTTGAAACGTAATTGGAAGGATTTCCACATTATGGCTGGTGAGGGTAGTTCAGAACGGGTTCCACATAAATCCTGGGTTCGATAGCTCGTATTCATCTCGATCAGTATCTGTACTATACTGAGCATGTCAAAATCATGCTCAGTAAAGCACAAAAAGTAGTCATGGAACCTTCGACGACTATTTTATTCCAGATGCATTGATCAAAAGGTTAAACTTATCTGTTACAAGACCCTGGTTCGACCAGTGTTGACCTATGGATGTCAGATCTGGCACAACCAGAGTGCTAGTACTATGGAAAGATTAAGAGTTTTCGAAAGGAAATGTCTTCGTGCATGTAGTGGCTTAAACAGAACCCCTGAGATGGATTGGAGGCATCATACATTGAATAGGGAAATTTATCAAACTGCTAAAGTGACAAGAGTCTATATTTTTATACTGAATCTTCCTCGGAATCATATCACAAGATCTGTAACTGTGAGTGAAAACCTCCGGATTTCACAGCCGTTCCACCCTACACACGGGTTTATTGTGACTTTCTTCGCTACTGACTTCGTTCCTCCAGAAGCATTCGTTTATTTGGACATGAACCGATATGTTACTGATTCTGACGGCGTTTTAATCGTATATTACATACAAAGACGGGCCACTGATAAGAAGATAAAATATCCTCCGAATTTCAGTTCACAAGACCAACAATTTTAATGGTGATACTCATTAACTAGATTCGTTTAGGCTAGTCCAGATGAGACGGAGCAATCTAGGTATTGGTGGCTGAGTGACAATGTCTAAATTATTCGTTTTTGTTTTCTTTTTTTCATTACGTAGTCTTTAGTTTAAAAATTAGGGAGAACTACATTATAAGATAACGTTTTTTGATTGAATTTGTTTAGAATTAGGGTGTATCATATTTAGTGTAGGATAAAAGTTCACTGTTGTATTAGTATTATAAGTCATTTGCGAATAGTGTTGGTTGGTTTTTCTCCTTTTTCCGATTGAACCAAAAAATATGTAATACGTTAATTAACTTGAATTTGCTACTGCCTCTTTTTCATTAAATGTGTTCCATTGATAACGTATAAATTTAGAGAGCTATTTGGACCATTAAGTTTTGATAGTTTTATTGTTTGGAATTTGTTTTATTCTCTTTTAAAATTTATATTGAATGAAGCGCTTTTGACTTTGACTATAACAGCACAGGTTTTACTTTTTCTTCTTCTTCTTAGCACTACAGCCCCTTTCGGGCCTTCGCTTCCTGCAAATAGCACCTCGAATTGTCTCGGTTTATTGACCACGTCCTCCAATTTTGAAGTCCAAGCAGCGATGAACTGTCTTCGTCGACCGAGTCAGACCAGCACTTCCTCGGTTTCCCCACTGGTCTCCGGCCTTCAGTTCTCCCAACGAATACCGTTTTGGGTAACCGTCGATCGTCCATACGATTCATGTGTCCAGCCCATTGCAACTTCCGCAGTCTTCCAATCGTTGAGACCTCCGGCTCGTCAAAACTGTCCTACAGGTCATGGTTGTATCGAATTTGCCATTGGTTCCCGTCTAGCTTCGGTCCGATTATTCGCCTCAGGACCCATCGCTCATAGGCGTTCTATATATTTGCGGATGCTTGGGTTAGCGTTCATGTTTCACACCCATGGCATAGCATAGGTCTTATCACAAATTTGAAATTTGGAGCTTTGCTTTCCTGTGTATGCAGCAGGTCTGCAAGATCGTCAATATTGAATAAAATATTTTATTTGCGAGCTGTATTCTTCGGCGTATTTCGTCTCTTTCATTGCCCGTTTTCGTTATTTTGGCGCCAAAATACACGAATTCGCTAACATTTTCGATACTGTATTCGCCAAGTGTGATATTTTGTGAGCTTGAAGTATTCTTCCTCGACTGCGTCATGAGCTTGTTTTATTTTCATTGATTTGTAGCCCTACTAATTTTGCTTCGCTGTCGAGTTTCAGGAAGAGTTCTTTGGCAGTTGTTAATGACCGTGACAAAACTTGATGTTATCCGCATAGACTACTAGTTGGCTCGACTTGTATAGCAATGTACCTCGTGTATCGACAGGTAGCTTCCTTATGACGTACTCCAGAGCCGAATTGAATAGCAATGGTGCCAGCCCATCTCCCTGCTTTCGTCCGATATTTGTGTCAAAGGAATCGGTGAGTTGGTTATTGATGCATACTTGGGAGGCAGTCGACGTCATTGTCTTTTCAATATCCCCTCGCTGAAATCCCGTACTGGTACGAGCGTCGACTGCGATAACCTCACCAACTTCTTCAAACGTCTGGGATTTGAAATGATTGATCGCAGGACTTGAAGCTGCGCTAAAACAACGACAATAACATGAAATATAGAAGCACGATATGCATTAAGTCTCATTCGCGCAACAATTCACAAGATTTAGAATCTGATTTCTGTCAGAGACACACACATTCCAGAGCAAACTCCCAAGACGACCAGAACCTCAACATCAAATAGATCCTGAATCATTTGAAGAAGAAAGATGACGGACATCGAGCCAAGAAACATTCACGCAACCATTCCTTCGACCAAATTTATACACTAAACAACATACAACTCAATCAAGATTTGCTCAAGTTCAAAAAGAGTGTCAATCTGCTGAAGAATCTCGACGCAAAGCTTTCAATGTTCAGGAACACATCAAAGGGCAATGAATGCGAACAAAAATTGACATTTTCTTGTGTAAACGTTGTATGGGTTTTGTTATTACTGATTGAACAACGTGTTCGGAAACTGTTTATGCACGCAATTGCATTTGGCTGGAAATCTAAGAATATCCCACAAATCAAAAGAACTAGGATAGATACGCGTACAAAGTGTCTTGGTGTGGCGTTGCAAAAGAAAATTTTCTAGTTTTGACAGGTGAAAGAGGGCAGAACATCAAAGGAGCATGACAGGATGATCAAAGATTCCACCTGGCAACTTGTTCCTAAACAATTTAAATTTGTCGAGCAATAGCATGGACCTTTCAGGTCAGCGAAGGCGACAATAGACAAGAGCAACGCCAGAATAGCAGGAAAGAACCCGCGAAAGAATACGTATGCAAGCCTCGTAAAAGTGACAGTTCGGTGAAAATGGGACGTACTAGTTCACTGCGGAAGATATGATCGACCTGGGTGAAACCGGTCGAGCAGCGTTCGGTGCTGTGAACAAGATGATTTTTAGGCGCAATGACATGGTGATGGGTGTGAAACGACAGTGGATGAAAAGGAGCAAAAATAACTGCTAATGGATCTGGAAGTGGTGATGAAGTCGAATGACTGCAATTTTATTGTGCAACTCTATGGAGCGCTCTACAAAGAAGGCGGTTGTGGAATTTGTATGGAGTTGATTGACACCTTACTGGATAAATTCTACAGATATATTTATGAACACAAAGTACAGCGCATTCCTGAATCAATTCTGGTTAAGATAACGGTGGCGACAGTGCATGCAGTCACCTATCTAAACGAGAAACTCCAAATATTCATATATAAAGCAAACGTCAAATGTCAAAATAAAGAATGCTCTCTGAAGTCACAAGTTCTAAAATATAGGCACCTTCGAAAATGCGGGAGCGTGCGTGAATACTGCATTATATGAACTGTGCCGATTGGAGAAAAGCACCAGATGTATCGGGGTTAGAAAGTTCATCCTCGGTCATATCGGAGGACCGTTGGTGATTGCGAATAAAAACTGAAGGAACAACGGAATGAGGCCTCTTTCTTTGGCGCGACCGCAACGAAGCCACGAAGCAGATATTCGACAGGGAGTGAAGGTCGAGCAGTTGAAAGCTGGGATTTTGGTAATTGATTGACGAAGTGGTAGAGATTCGTAATACAGCAACAGTTTTGATGAATTCGGAGCAGAGTTTGGAAAGATATTGCCGAAGAAGTGGGACTCCAGCCAATCGTCACGGAAAACAAATTGAACCTGGAGGCCCTTAGTCCGTCAAGGAAAATAATTAGCAAGTAAACGTAAGTTAATTTATACTAAATTTAAGCTCAAAATTTGAAAAGTACAATCTGCAATATATTGTGGTCTCGAAAATTGCGGCTTATCATTTCGGAAACAGCAAATCCAAAAGGTGTGAAGTTTGACTCGGAAGTCTCGCCCGAGTTTCTTTGAATCGGGTAACGCGAAAGTGATTGGGCAGAAAAGTGAGTGCGTGTAGGACTTATACTTGCAACCTAGATTCTTTAGCTTTTTATTATACTACGGGGGTACGGAATTGCAGGGAGAATGCAAGTGAGAAAGTGGTATTCTTTTTCGCCTTTATAAGGTGGTGATATTTAGGGGGTAAGGATTGATAAAGATTTCTTTGGCTGCAGGGCCGTTCGATAGCTCCGTAGAAACTAATTTTGACGAGTTTCGATTTGATTTGCTATGAAAGAGTGTAAAAGAAGACACCAAATTATACCGGGCGAATCGATTTCTGGTAAGCCATTCACTCGATTGGCGACTGAACGAGCGTTCAAGGCGCCAAGCGAGTCTGCGCACATGCCATCTCTGACGAGCGAAACCGGAGCCGCAGGACCTCAATCGGAGGGTCCCTTTCAGGAGTGTTAAAAAGCATTTCCGATGCAACAAAGTACATAGTTGCCCATATGCTTAATTGTGACCATCTTACTAAGGCGCGCAGAGCACCGTGCAATGGTGAGAATTTCGAGCGTACTTCAAAAACTGCCAAGATTTTACCGAGACGGAAGTGGTATGATACTTAGATTCAAGGCGAGTACACCCGAGTGTCACTTCGGCGGTACTGTGCTGTGCAACTAGGCCCAAAATATATATCCACCAGCCCAAAATGTTAGCTCGAATTCAATATTCTGTTCGTAGTCGAGCGATAGTTGCCAGGTTGTAATCTGCGGAGGAACCTTACGGAAACCTGCGCTTCCTCGGAAACGTAGGGCAGCACTGCCCAAAGACTGCTTGTACCCGAGCGTACTCTTGTCGACCAGCAGTCCGCCGGATTTAACACTCGGATAGAAGGTGACCATTTCTATCATCCTATTATTTTGATGATCATCTATATGCAAGTTCAAAATGGCAGCGGCTCAAATTTGCCATTTATTTTGCCCTCTAGCAACCATGTTTCTCAAAGGATTTTGATGAAACATGAAATTATAAGTTATTGAAACTAATTCTTACATGTATGTAAGAATTAGTTTCAATAATTTCATGTTTCATCAAAATCCTTTGAGAAACATGGTTGCTAGAGGGCAAAAAAATGGCAAATTTGAACCACTGCCATTTTAAAATACGGATGATCATTAAAATAATAGGATAATAGAAATGATCACCTTCTACCCGAGTGTTAAATGTCATACAAATTAAATCAAAACTGTGACTTTTAGAAATTTCGAACTTTGAGTAGCCGCCATTTTGAAATTTTAACCTGACCTTGAAATGGCTTTTGTTCTTTGTTGGATAATTATATTCTCCACTAGACTGCCAAGTTTCATTAACATCGGTTGTAAGGTATAGTCATGACTACAACAACAAATTTTTGCACTTTTCAACCTTCAAGCGGCCGCCATTAGGTTTCAGATGGTTTGATTTTATATTATGTACCAAATTTCGTCCAAATCGGTGGGGCTATTCATAGGTTAATTAAAATCAATACAATTTTGAGCTACCTCGCCGCCGCGGTAGCCGGTAACGGTCAGGTTTCCTGGACATATAGAATACATGTAGCGAGGCCAGATTTGTCAGATCGTTGAGCTAATACAGAAAATTGATATCTTGTGTTTACTGGGTTGGGTGTAGGTAATGGTGTCCACGTTTTGAAGCTGCTATTAGAGTGTGGAGTTAATAGACGATGGACACTTCAAGAAACGTAAGATCGATGTAAAGTCTCATGTGAGGACTGCATGTAATTGACAGAACGCGGCCAAGGTTTATCCACCTATCATGCATAAGAAAACAGAGTTTTCCCGATACCTAAAGGTAAGGACTGATTCAGTTGTTTAAAGGGACCAGCGAGATGGGTAAAACCTTCAGGCTACAATTCTTAACAAAAGTGTTAACTGTCGTTACAGATATTGCTGCACCGAGGAAAAAACTTGTGTTTAATGGCACAGAAATTTTGTACATGCCATAACTTTTTAAGGATTTCGGTTTTGCTGAAACTTCCGACAATTTGTCCAAGAATTTAGGCAAGACGTCTAAATACCTGGTCGAATCATCGTTAGAAAAAAGCTGGCAAATTTATTCATGCAGCCGTTCCTTTAAACTTGATTCTCTCCTCTCGCTATTCCCGCTACCCACTCTTTCTGAAACTGTAATCTTATATTCATTTTATTCGTTAAACTTTTACCTACTCATAGACTGAGGCTGGACTCGAACTCGCATCTCACGAAAATATAGCGAAAGTGCTCGCAATGAGCCATGTTACCGTACTCAACACCAAACCAGCTACATAAAGTGCTCGCATTCATGGCGGTTATTATGCCTAATGCTAGTTGCCTAAGTCGCTTTTATTTGCCTAAGTTTCAAGTGCAATTTGCCCAGTGTGATTTAGTGTGATTTGCCTAAGGTCATATATGACTTTCCATATAATTTTCTTGTAAAAAAGGGCCCATGTGTATTTAGATGGCTTTATTTCAGTTTTAGCTCTCAGTGTAATGAAGCTCTACGTGGAAACATTCAACGGCTCCTGTCAAAAGTTTTCAAAAATTAAATTAATTTTTTTAAAACGTTAGTCCGAAGTTAATTTTTATCGGAAAAAATCTTATATTGTCGAAGTAATCGACTCAGGAAATTTCTATCGAATATTTTTACTTCGCTTGGTAAAGAAAAACAAATTCACAAAGAAAATTTCGCCGCTTCCCACCGTTGGGGCAACCTGGGGAAACGACGAATACGAAACTGGCGACAATCACCAAAAGAAAACATAACGAAGAAAACTCCGTAGATGGAGGGTGCAAGCTGCAAATAATGGTGGAGAATCAACAAATGGCCAAATTGCAGAAAGAAAATGATGAACTAAGGCAAGAGATACAGTCTCTCAAGGATCTTTTCAAGAAAGGGATGAAGCCTCAAAAGACGCAGCCACAAAATCAATGGCAACAGGTAACAAAGCCGAAGAAAAGTGCAAAGCAAGTAAATCCAGAGGAAGTTCTAAGTGCTGGTGGCACCAACGAGAGCCAAAATTATTTTGCAGCGCTGGAGGGATTAACCGAAGATATGGAAATCGAAGAAAACATCGGAGGTAATTTTAATCAAGATAATGACGTTAATTTTATTCAATATTTAAAGAACAAAAATGAGGAGAAAAAACCAGCCCGCAGTTCTGCTGGTTCCTCTGAAAAAGCTTCCAACAAGACAGAAAAAGTTCCGCCAATCAACGTGTTCGGTTCGGCTATTGGCAGCCGAAAATGAACTGGCCAATTTCGAAATCAAAAGAGTTAATGCCGAAAAATTAACTATAAGGACGAAATCACTGGTTGATTTCAAGTCAGCCAAAGATGCGCTGATTTCTGGGGAGGTTCCACACTTCACGTATACCCCAAAAAGTGAAAAAAATCAGACCTTCTTGTTGAAGGGTTTGGACAGCGGAGAGGATACGGTCGATCTTCTTCAGGTGCTCAAGGTAGCAGCACCAGATATTGATTTTGTTTCAGTCAAAGCCTTTGCGACAAAAAGGTCGACCATAGAAAGCAAGAATTTACCACTTTACCTGGTACAAATTGCAAATAAGAGCAGTCCAAGTGCCCTTCAACAAATAAGGTACTTGAATTTCAGAGTGGTGAGGTGGGAACGCCTCCAGAAAAGAGGTCAACCAGTGTTGCCGGTGTCAAAGATTTGGACATTCGGCTGCCAATTGTGCCATGCACTATCGTTGCGTTAAATGCAAAAACGATCATGCTCCCGGTGAGTGCAAATTGGCTCAGACGGAGCCTAAAGAAAAATTATACTGCGTTAACTACAGTGTTTTTGGTCACCCAGCATCTTATCGAGGATGCTCCCGATATCAAGATGCAAAAGTTAAATTTGCTCCAAAGCAAACACAAGTACACCGTAATATCATACCTTCCAACTTCGTCAAGCCCGGAGTATCATTTGCACTCGCCGCTAGAGGACCAGCAGAAACTGCTGGAAAAAATGTAAATAATGTAAGTGGCAATAATGAGCTGTTTCTCAAAATTTACCAGCAACTTAATTCTTTATCGGAGAGAATCGACAAACAAGATTGAAAAATTAACTTTGCTTTTCAGCGTTTAGGTCTTTCAAATGCCTAATAATAACTTGTCATCCAGTCATATTCCCATGGATAGGCTTCGCCTCATATCGATCAACATCAACTCTATCGTTGCTATACATCGACGTGATTATCTCCTTGAATTTGTTGTTAAGCAAAAGCCTGACATCATACTTCTCACTGAAACCCACCTCAATTCATGGCACTCCATCACATTCAAAGATTTTGCATTCGTAAGAAACGATAGGGTAATAGGTGATGGGGGAGGTGGCACCGGGATATTGGTTAGAAGACCCTATTGTTTCCAAAATATTCAAAACGTCGAATTCAAAAACTTTAAATTTCTTGAAGTGTCCGTCATCAAAATTTCACTGCCAGGTGGGGATAACCTCTTCGTTATCTCTGCCTATGCAACTGGTCAAAATGTTCTCAAGTTCAAGGAGGAACTCAATTCCTTGTTTGAAATACTCGAATTGAACAGGCTGCATAGTTATTATATTTTTGCCGGTGACCTGAATGCCAAGCATACATCATGGCTGAACGCCACCAATAATCCAAGACGTGTATTCCTGAAATCATGGATAACAGAGAACCAAATTGAATACAGGTGCAACATATATGGGTCGGAGTTCCCAACATACCCTAGGACAAATTCATATTTGGACCTCTGCATTGCTGACGCAAGACTTGAATTCAGCTTTAATAGTCCTCGACGGAAACTGCAGGTGCTTCCTTACGATAGCGACCATAACGCAATCGTAATGGAAATCAATCATCAAAGGAATGATTTCTTCCTCATTCCAGTTCAACATGAAAACCATCGGTTGAATTTCAAAAAAACAGACTGGGGAAAGTTTCAAAAGAAGTTTAATCGGGAGTACCAGAAGCAATGTCCCTCTTCTGATGATGGCAACGCTTGCTAAATGGTTCCTAATAACAGAAATCTAACTGACGATGAAATAGATCTCTATTTGTCGAAGTTAGAGAAGCTGACGTTGGAAACAATTGAGAAAGTTATTCCCAAGATTAAACATCGAAACAATATGGAAGGATATGAAACACCAACCATCGCAAGGTTGAAAAGATTGAAAAGCCTTCTTCTCACCCGCGTCAACAATATTTATCGACGATTTTTGGACTACAACCATCCCTCGTTGGCTTTGTTGAAATTACACCTGAAGAATGTCCGGAACTTAATCCGTTCATACTTCAGGAGTGAGGTCAGCAATCAATGGGCGGAAAAACTGAGGGGTTTTAGCCCACAGGTCCCAGATGGCGTTTTCGCGAAAGTGAATAGCTTATTCCGCAGGAAGTCTCGAGTGAAGGTATCGAATCTTGAAGTTGCTAGTGATGAGATAAATCTTCTCGATAAAGCTGGTATCGAAATTGATAGTACGAACCCGGATAGAAATGGAAACAGGATTATATGTGATGGATTGCAGAAACTTGCCCTGATTGGAACACATTTTGAGTTGGTTCATCTGCCAAACCCAGAGAGAAGGAATGAAATATTTTCGGAGGTCGTTGAAGCAAAAGTTTCCGACTTCAAATCAAGCCTGAACGGCCAATCAATTCTTCATTTCGATGAAACATTAACATCTGGCCTCATACCGAGCTTGAATCTTATTGATTATTTTGTCAGCTATGAAGACTTGTGTTTCATATTTCGCAGAATAAACAACAAAAATCAAGTGGTACTGACGGTATTCCAAATATAGTTCTCCGAACTTTGGCCTGAGGTTGCTATTAGGAATTATTGCATATTGTTCGACAACATGTTGAACAATTCATATTTCCCAAATGAGTGGAAAAAGGCTAAGGTATTTCCGATCTTGAAGAAAGGAAAAGAATCTTCATGCCCGAAAAGCTATCGCCCAATCAGCTTGCTGCCTAACATCAGCAAGGTGTTTGAAGTGATACTCAACAGAGCATTAAACGCCCACATTGAGAAATATGAGTTGATGCCAAATTGCCAATTTGGTTTTCATGCCAGGCATTCGACCACACATGCAATAACGAAAGTAACCTCAGACATCTGTTGGAAACTAAACAACAAAGAATGTGTTGGAGCATGTCTCATTGATATGGAGAAAGCCTTCGATACGGTGTGGTTAGATGGACTAGTTTTCAAACTTCTTCAGGACAGGTTCCCCAGACACCTTGTCGCCATGATGTGTAATATGCTATATGGGAAATCATTTGTTGTAACTGATGGAAATCTGACAACGATGCGCGAATTCAAGGTCTTGAATGGTCTACAGCAGGGAACAGTTACTGCGCCCCTGCTTTTCTCAACATTCATTCGCAAGCTATTGAACAGCTTTGATTTTAACGTCTCGCCAACGCGATCATTGGTAGCGTTTGCTGATGATCTGATCATCTATACGGCAGACCGAAAAGCTACAATAGTTCAGAGCAATCTTCAAAAAATGTTTAATGATGTGAAGCTCTACACCGACAATTGGCGAATGAAAACCAATGCGCAGAAGTGCGAAACAATTTTGTTTCGGACAACGCTGCAGGGGGCCAGTCAAGACCTGAAACGTAATTGGAAGGATTTCCACATTATGGCTGATGCACATAAATCCTGTGTTCGATACCTCGGTGTTCATCTCGATCAGTATCTGTACCATACTGAACATGTCAAAATCATGCTCAGTAAAGCACTAAAAGTAGTCATGGCCCTTCGGCGACTCTTTCATTCCAGATACATTGATCAAAAAGTCAAAGTTATTTGTTACAAGACCCTGGTTAGGCCAGTTTTGACATACGGATGCCAGATCTGGTACAACCAGAGTGCTAGTACAATGGAAAGATTAAGAGTTTTCGAAAGGAAATGTCTTCGTGCATGTACTGGTTTGTACAGAAAGCCTGAGACGGATTGGAAGCACTATATATCGAATAGAAAAATTTATCAAACCGCTCAAGTGACAAGAGTCGATATCTTCATATTGAAATTTCTTCGGAATCATATCGCAAGATCAGTAACTGTGAGTGAAAACCTTTGGATTTCACAGCCGTTCCACCCTACAGACGGGTATATTGTGACTTGCCTCACTACTGGCTTCGTTCCTCCAGAAGCATTCGTGTATTTGGACATGAATCGATATGTTTTTGATTCTGACGGCGTCCCAATTATATATTACATATACCGACGGGCCACCGATAAGAAGATAAAATATCCTCCGAATCTGAGTTCACGAGACCAACAATTCCAATGGAGATACTCATCTGCTAGATTCGTTGAGGCTGGTCGAGCTGAGATGGAGCAATCTAGGTATTGGTGGCTGAATGACAATGTCTAAATCATTCGTGTTTATTTTCTGTTTTTGTGCTTTTCTCGTTACTTAGTTTTTTAGATTCATCTCATTATTGCTACATCTAGTATTGTTGTTTATTTGTATTATAAATTAGGTATAGGTTTCAATATAAGGTAAGGTTTTTTTTTCTGATTGAACTTATTTAGAATTAGGGTGTAACATATTAGGTATAGGATATAAGTTCATTGTTGTGTTAGTAGTATGAGTAATTTTTGAATAATGCTGGTTGGTTTTTTCTCCCTTTTCCAATTGAATCAAAAAATATGTAATAATCTTAATTAATTTAAATTTGCAAGTGTATTTTTTTCATTAAATGTGTTTAACTGATAACGTATAAATTTAGAGAGCCATTCGGGCCATTAAGTTTTTTATAGTTTTATTTTTTGGAATTTGCTTTATGTTCTTTTAAAAATTTATAACGATAGGTATTAAATAAAGCGCTTTTGACTTTGTTTTTGACTTTGGAAACATTCAACCAAGAAATAAAAAAAATATAACCAAGAAAAGTGGATATTGCAATTCAGGTTAAGTTGAACACGAACCCTTGTTTGCGGGAACCCTTAATTTAGGAGATGTTTTTTGAGCACTAGAATTAGAAGAGTCACAATTGGCACCATTAGTGATGAAGTAAATTAGGTCCGTTCATTAGTGTGCCTGTTTGTTTGTCCGGCTCTCCATCTGTCGGTCTGTATGAGAGCTTACTGCAACGGAAGAAATGGAATTTGTGATAAAGCATGTAGTGATAAAGCATGTATAGAACTCATAACGAAAAATAGAAGGTTTGATATTAAAATTCGGAATTTGATCTTAGAGCTGCAAAAACAACGGCGGATACAGGAAGCTTGCAATAAATGATTGTAGGTATACAAAATCTTTTTCTCCCTATATCAACGAAAAGACATATGTAGAAATCCAGTTCGCTTTGTTTTGTTATCAATAGTGTTTTTGGATGATGTGATTGCAGCTAGAATAAGAACATTTCCCTGGTTTACGAGCCCCAGAAATGTTTAAAGATATTAACACTCACTTAGCGCATCCATTTCATTACTAGAAGATTCTGGTCCAGAATTTGAAGTTGCTAAAGCTCGAAAAGTTGCACATACTCTTCAATGTGCATTGAGCGTTAAAATTTTCTGTTAGGTTATATTTTGACTATTGTTACCCATTTCTTTGTTTCTCTGATATTTATTCTACTACTTTCCTGAATTCCATCAAGTGCGTTTAAACCTGTATACATTAGACTTCATTTTAATAAAAAAATATGAATCATCAATGTGCAATATTGACAACCAGCCCACGAAATACCGAATCCAAGAAGAAACCCGACCTAGAATATTTCGTCCAAAGTAAATCACCAAGAAGCCCATCTAAAATGGTCAGAAATTTAATCTTTAGCAAGTAGTTGTTCGGTAACGCAAATCAAACTCAAACCACCCACATTGCATCACTTCGTATAACAACTATGAATGGTGGTACCCAAAGAGATTCATTACGTCCATATACGCCGCTGCACGCAATGATAAATCGTTTTTTCCCCATTTGCTCTCTAACTGAATTAGTTTTGTATTTTTATTGTTTATTTGATTTTTCATTAGTTTTTAATGGGTTACATGCAGTTCACCGCAACTTCTTAAGTTTCCACTTTTAATAAGTTCAAATACAACTTAGCAATTGAAATGGTGGAGCTTGGAACGAATTACTGAATTATAAATTAAGAGCTTACCATTTTAAGGCACAAGACCTGAGCAGAGAGCCTCGAATTGACTGAGGAAATTTTATTTGAGGAGCTTATAAGGCAATCCTTATGGGCATGTGCTGTTTGTACATACTTTCTCTATGACGGTAGAAATCTGTGAGCTAATTATCATAATTTTGAATTAATTTATGATTTTAAACATTTGAAAAAAAATCACAATGTGAAGGTCTTCGTAAAATTTCCATTGATTATATGTTCTTCTCTCAAAGTTATCTGTTATTCCTCGTATTTACCAACTTATTCCCGAACAAACACAATCCATATCCTTCAGCACCAAACGCTGCATCCGTGATGAGTATCTTTTCCCATCAACAAATGTTTGGATGCAATTTTTGCAGATTTATTTACACGTCGATTACTAAAATACCGTCTTTTATCTTTGACTCCAAATGTCCGCAGAAGACGACGAAGATTTATTTGCTTTGTTTCGCGATATTCTATTTTCCCGTAAATATTTGCTCAATGAATCTATACTTGATTGCACAAATAGATACAATACAATAGATACAGATACAAAACGTTCTCAAACACCAATCTATGGCCATGGATTGGATTGGAAGTGTGACTAAAAGTGGCAAAAAGGTTGTTCAACTTGCGCTCTCGCGCGCTCCCATATGTGAATGAGAATGTTGCCCATACATATTCACATATTTTTAGATGTGGGGCTTTTGAAAAGATGTGAAAAATAATAAAAGTTGATGCAAGATTGGAACGACAAGAATTGAGTTGAAATGAGCGCGCAGCGATCGAAGAAATGTTGCAGATCCGGTATTTTGGGTACAGTAAGAAATCCGATATCAGAATGATAGAAATTCTCGATCTGGTGCTTATCTTTTATCCGCCCAGCATCCATCGCCCGATTTGGGTAGCATTCACCTGCACACGCTGCATGGAGCAATTGGAGTGGAATGACCATGGGGCTCTGCAAGGTGCTTGGCCGCCGAGGTAATCGCATGAAGAGGCGGTGATTAATAAAGTGACCGCTATTGCTGTTGCTAATGCTAAGCAGCCGGGTAGCCTTGTTTCGGCGAAGTTGATTTATGTATTTGTTTGGTAGCGGTAGGCAGGCGAATTAAATAGGCAGAATTAGGCTTAGAAGTGCGATAGGTCAGTGTTAATGTGGTGTAAAGTTTAGGCTGTAGGTTTAGCTTTTGGTATAAGAACATATGCAGTAGCGGAAAGAGTGACATGTTGGTCTTGCTATAAAGTGGGTTAAAAAGTCTTAAAGACTGAGGCAACTTTATTTTACTTTGAGCTTTGCTGGGAATAAATGCTTCGAGGTGAATTCCAATTTAGGTACACTTGCAATACATAGGGTTCCGGTTTAAATCTTTCTAACACTGTAGCATATGATCTTCTTTGGATTTTGTAAAAATAAAACCTTTTTATACTACACTCTCGGTACCAGTCTGCTAACCTTTGAGTGCAACTTTTTTCGGAGGATACAACTGCCAAAACCATTAAATTCTCTAAAAATTTTAAATTCGCCTTTTAACGTAAATTTTGAAAAGCTAATATGCTCAAAAGATTTTAAGAGAGATATCTCCATACAACGATGTGACTCCTCAAACAAAATTTTTAAACGAATAAATTAAATTTGCGGATAAAAATAAGAACAACGTGTTTTTAAATAATTATGAAATGATAACCGATAAAAAATGTTTAAATAAGAGATCTTCCAATTTTATCTAGGCCGCTTTGGCTATCTTGGCTCTGGTCCGTTTTAGGCAAAAACTGATATTTTAAACGATTTTCTGACCCCCAAAACATTTCTTCGGTTAAGGTTTCTTAAAATTAGCACCGTTTTTCCGAATCTGTATTCCTAAGAAAACTAGACCGTGTCAAAGTTAAAAAACAAATTCAAGGGTCACGTTTTGATTTTATACCCTAAAATAGAAAATTCACAAATCATACTTTTATTAACGAAGTTAATCGATTTTGACCCTTGAGGCAGAGTAATTCGGGGCAAATGTGCGCACTTTTGCCTTTCAAACCATAATATGTTTTAAATACAACAAGCTAAGAAAACGAAAAAAATTCTTTGGAAAGAACATTTATTTGTTTTTCAATGAAAATATTAAAATAAACAAAATCAAAAGTATTTCTCTTTGGGATAAACAACTAAAAATGTAAGTTCGGAATGCGTTTACTTACCCCGTATTGGGGGTAACCGTGCGAGTTAACAACACATTCCCACAAGCTAAGCAATTTACCTGGCCAAGCGGACATACAACACCACCGTCAGCAAAATTCTCGCCATGGGAACTTGCACTCACCAGATTTTCCCATAATCCAGGAAAGTGCATCATAAGCATTCAAATTATATAAATTAATTCATGTTTGCATTATTCGGTTCAGTCATTTTAAAATTTTGGAACGTAACTTTTGTCTGTCAATTTAGTAAAGTTTTTTTTTAAACAACCTAAATTAAATATAGTTTAACTGGCGCCCGAGCAGGGACCGCGTAGCTCGTCGTAAACTTTAACTTGCTGGAGAACGAAGCCTTAATAAAGTTTTCTCAAAACATCTTCCTGAGACTGGGAAGGTGATCCAGCAATATAAAAAAAAAATAGCGAACAAATAGTGCGGGAAAATAATAACTAATAAAAAGTACCGCCGCGAATTTAGAACGCCCCGAAACAAAAACCGGTCGTTTTTCGCGAAGTTCCAGTACGACGTTTCCAAGGCAGCCCCCTCAGTAGGGCAGGACACCAAGCCTGTCTAAACAGGAATCCGGCAGATTGGATAAGCTTAGCGGTCAGTTGAAGGAGAACCTTGGAAGGAATCCCACAGGCAGCAGTAAGCTCAACGAAAGTCGAAAAGGCTTTAAGCTCAAGAAAAATTCCGGAAGCAGCAGGAATATAAACAAGTTGGGTAGACAGACCTATGCTCATGTCAGAAGGGTTTTGTACTCAACTTACAAAATGCAGTAACCAGCAACGAATAAAATCAAGAAACATGTCAAAGACGATTTATTTGGAGAAAATGTGAAATTCGAGGATCATACTATTATTAACAAAGTTGAACGAATTTTGACTTCTGAGGTATTTGTTATAGTTATACCTCTAAATATATCCCTTGATATTTTTTTCAGATTATCACGGGTGTCCATTCGCGAGGGAGGAAACACATTTTTCATGTATTTCCCCCCCCCCCCCTGTGCTCCCACTGAAGCAAAAACTGTCAGTTTAAGAACTGTTTTCAAAAGCTCTCATAGAGAACTTTCAGTTGATACTCATATCGGCTACCTTTCATGAAATTTTTTTTCAGGGGCCACTCCTCTGTACTGTAATCATCGATTCATGGCCTATTTTTTCGAATCCTAGAATGGTTACAAAGCCCTTTTGCTAGGAGCTCTCTCCTGCCTCTTCGACTTGTTTCAATTGTATGTACTCATCTTCATGATACCTATCACTCCTGAAATTTTCATGCAAATTCTAGCAAAGCTGTAGTGTCTAAGTCGGTAAAAAGCGCATATGGCTCCATAGCAATGTTTCCATAGTAATACAGGGCATATTGCTCCATAGTAATACAAGAAAATTCAAATCGCTATAACTTCGGTAAATACTTTTCGATCTTTATGAAACTTTCCGAAAAGATCAATCTTATAAATAGTCATCTTTTTGCAAAATTTTATTGAGTTTAAAGGTACCGTTTGGATTTTATTCAAGAAAACACAAAATCGATAAATCATACTATTACTAACAAAGTTGAGTGAATTTCGACTTCTCATGTATTTGTTGTTGTTGTACTCATTAAGGCCTACATTCACGATTTTTTTCAGATTTTTCGGATGGAAGGTGTCCAATCGCGAGGGGGGGGGGGGGGGGGTACGCGAAAAGTTCGTACATTTCCCCTTCCCCTGCCCCCCTCGGTACATATAAGACAATTTTAAGACTTATTTTGAAAAGATCTCATTGAGACCTTTCCAATGACACCCTACTCGACTACCAATGGTGAAAATTTTTTTTTGAGGGGTCACCTCCCTATATGGGGAGACCCCCCTTAAACGCCTTTGAAAAAATTTTCCACCCTTGAACTTTCAAGAGGTCACCACTTCAGACCATTCTACAAAGTTTCATGGCTGTAGCCCCTACAGTTTCGGAGAAAAAGTGCTGTGACATACAGACGGACGGACGGACGGACGGACGGACGGACAGACGGACACAGGTCGTGATTGCAATAGGGTTTTGTATTTTAGTACAAAACCCTAAAAACACTCTAATGGAAGCGAATACGTACATTCTAATACTGTGAGTCTTCCACTGTTGGAAATTTAAATATTTTTTTGATTTAATGATCCAATTCATAACGTACAAGTATACAATTTATAAATATATAAATATTGCAATCGAATGAAAATTTGAAAACACATATTTTTTTTTTTAATTAATTAGTGATAAGTGAAGTGAAAACTGTGTAAATTTGTGATAACATCTTCATCGAAATTCTTGTCCTTTTTTACGTAATTCTCGGAAATTGTGTGAATTTTGTGAATCTCTTTCCTCTTTTTCGTGCAAAATCGAGCAACCTCTGGTCAAACTTAACAAATCACCTTTTGCTGTCATTTGTTGAATCTCTGCTCCGTTTGCATTAAAATTGATTCTTAGTGTCGTTCTTCATGAAAAAATCGAATAATATTCCTGTTTTTTGGTGAATCTCTGTCACGTTTGCATTAAAATTGGTTCTCAGTGTCGTTCTTCACGAAATAATCAAATAATTTTCCTGTTTTTTGGTGAATCTCTGTCCCGTTTGCATTTAAATTGATTCTTAATGTCGTTCTTCACAGAAAAATCGAATAATTTTGCTACGTGACCCACCTGATAAATCTTAGAAACCTATCAATGGCAAATCAAAATAATCTTGTGAGACCCGCTCGTCTCGAAATGGGTACCGGTTCAGCCAATCCGCCGCAGGCACCACCTGCTGCACCAAACGCACCCCCAAATCAAACCATAAGTGACGAAATTCGCCAGCTTATCACCCAAACGGTTGCAACCACCCTTCAAGCCCAAAGCAGACAAATTTTTGATTCCCTACTAAACCCCGCTTCGGATATAAACAATGATGTTGACGTCCTAATTAACGTCGGAAGAGACCATAACCTTACGGATATGGATAAAATACCCGATGTAGTGAAGAGCCTACGAGACTTTTCGGGAAATCCAGGAGAATTCAGCTCCTGGAAAAAATCAGTTGATCGCATCCTCAAAATCTACGAGCACTTGAAGGGATCGCCAAAATATTACGGCATCCTTTCAGTTACTCGGAACAAAGTTGTAGGGCATGCTGACATTGCTCTCGAATCGTATAACACTCCCCTAAATTGGGAGAAAATTTCAAAATGCCTAACCCTACATTAAGCGGACAAACGCGACCTTGGTACACTCGAGTACCAGATGACCACATTGGTTCAAGGTACCAACTCCGTTCCGGAGTTCTACCAAACGGTGTATCATCATCTGTCCGTTATTTTAAATAAGGTTGATTCCTTGGATTTGAATTTAAGACCAACTTAATGTGATGACTCAATCATTCAGAGATAAGGACACATTTGTGAGAGGACTTAGAGGCGATCTTCCAAGACTTCTCAGCATAAGAGAACCTGCACACTTACCACAAGCCCTGCACTTGCGTCTCAAACTCCAAAATATTGATTTCCGTGCGCAACATGCAAACAACTCCCAATACAGAATGATGAAATATTCTGAACAACCTCCACCAGTCCCACCAAGGAGGCAACTGGGAAATATGCATACTCCAGTTCCAGCGCCACGACGACAATTCTACCCAGACTTACTGAAAAACCCTCAAGCCCCTCAGCCACCTCGTTTTTATAACCAACAGCCACCACGATTCTTTAATCAGCAACCACTTCGACACTCTAATCAGCAACCGTTCCCATTTGCCCCAAACTATAGGCAATTACCACCAAACCCAATAGACCAGAACCAATGGGGGTAGATCCAAGCATTCGATCCCGAAATGCAAACTATATGAACCGACCCCGCATAGAACAGGGCTTTGGATAAAAGAGGCCAAAAGCTGCTTCGAACTTCCCAAATAAATACCAACGAGCCCACTTTACAACTAACAACTATAATGTAGAACCGGAAATCCATGAAGAATTCTTCGACAAGTCAGGACTAGCCGGAGAGGAAGAATTCATAGAGTATCTACAGCAAAACGATACGGAAGCATTTCCGACGGACTTAAACAATCAACATCAAACAGACCAAGACCCGCCTAACATGAACAATGAGACCCACATTCTAACTACAGACGCGACCGAACACCTGGACGATGTATATTTTTCAGATTGAAATGCTCTTCGCTTCCTTACTTCCAACTTAAATTGAGGAACGGAGAGCTACTGAAATTTCTCGTTGACACTGGTTCAAACAAGAATTATGTCCAACCACGCCATATTAGAAACCCTATCCCCAACAACCAATCTTTCTTCGCAAAATCCGTAGCAGGCAGTGTTAAGATTACCCATCATTCATATATTCAACCCTTTGGACTATCTACACCAAAAATCAAATTTTTCATACTACCTAGCCTCATCTCATTTGATGGAATTATTGGTAACGATACACTAAAGGAGTTCAATGCCGTCATTCATACTAAGGGCAGTTATATGGTTCTTAAGAATCAGGTTGTTATTCCCTTAAAACAACATATTTCCGAGTCTGTTAATAATATTGCAATAAGAACAGAACATCTAAATTCAAATAGCGCAAATAAACTGAAAACCCTCCTAAATCGTTTCACCAATCTACTTACCGACCTTGATGAGCGTCTTACTTTCACCACCAGAGTAAAAGGCGAGATACGCACAACATCGGACGACCCCGTGTATTCAAAAACATACCCTTACCCAATGGCCCTGAAGGATGAAATTGAAAAGGAGGTACGAAAACTACTGGCAGACGGAATCATTAGGCCATCGAGATCTCCATACAACTCTCCAGTATGGATCGTTAACAAAAAACGCATCGGGTGAGAAGAATTACCGCATGGTGGTGGATTATCGTAAATTCAATTCCATCACCATCCCCGACAGGTACCCGATACCTGAAATAAATGAAGTTCTATCCAATCTCGGGAAAAACGAATTGTTCTCCATCTTAGATCTGAAGAGCGGTTTTCATCAGATTCCACTCAAGGAACCCGACATTGAAAAAACCGCCTTCTCTATAAATAATGGCAAATACGAGTACACCCGCTTGCCATTCGGCCTAAAAAATGCCCCTTTGATCTTTCAAAGGGCATTGGATGATATTTTACGCGGTGAAATAGGGAAATGCTGCCACATATATATTGACGACATCATTGTCTTTGGAAAGAACGAAGAAAAGCAACTTCAAAACTTGGAAAAAGTATTCGAAATTCTAGAAGCAGCTAACCTAAAGATCCAGCTTGATAAATGTGAATTCTTACATGAAGAAATAGAGTTCTTAGGGGTCATTGTTGGAAAAAATGGTATCAAAACAAACCCAGGCAATCGTTAACTTCCCAGTCCCAAAAACGTGGAAAGATCTGCGCTCTTTCCTCGGGATGTCAGGCTATTATCGCCGCTTTATTCGCGATAACGCAAAAATAGCGAAACCCCGGATATCCCTCTTACGAGGGGAGGATGGACGTGTCCAAACACCTATCCAAGAAAAAATTAATACACTCCGACGAAACCGCATTGAATGCTCTGCAAAAACTTAAAAATTCACTCATTTCTAAAGAAGTAGTTCTGGCCCATCCCGATTTTAAAAAGCCTTTGGAACTTACCACGGATGCGTCCGAATACACCATTGGTGCTGTGCTCTCTCAAGAAAATAAACCAATAGCCTTCCTATCAAGAACCCTTTCGAAATCAGAAGAGCATTTCGCCGCAAATGAAAAAGAAATGCAGGCCATTATCTGGGCCCTAAAGTCCTTGCGAAGTCTCCTTTACGGATCACGCAAACTAATAATATACACCGACCACCAGCCGCTCACATACGCCCTAAGTAGCAAGAACACCAACGGGAAGATGAAACGGTGGAAAGCTATACTTGAGGAATATAATTATCAACTTCATTATAAGCCAGGCAAAGAGAACATAGTTGCCGACGCTCTGTCGAGACCACCCCAAAGCAGCGAATCCAACACCCTCACGGCAACCCAACATCGCGACGACAGTTCCTCACACAACCTAATTGCCACTGTAGAAACACCTGTCAATGTATTTAAAAATCAACTTATCCTGAAAATTGGAGAGGAGGACAGCTACCAACTCACCCATCCATTCGACAAATATAAAAGGCATACTATTATAAAACCCGACTACTCCCCTGTGACCCTCATTGACCTCTTCAAAAGATACCTCAACCCAAATACAGTTAACGGACTATTAACCAACGAAGAAACTATGGCGAAATTACAAGAAATATACCCTCTTCATTTTATCAGTTATAAAGTAAGATTTACCCAGAAACTAGTCGAAGACCTAACTAGCGAGGCCGAGCAGGAAGAAAAAATTATAGCAACTCACCGTAGAGCGCACCGCAATGCGGAAGAAAATCGTCCCCAGTTGCTTGAGAATTTCTACTTTCCCAAAATGTCATCCAAAATTAAAAATTTATTAAAGCGTTGCACGATTTGCAAATCCAGCAAATATCACAGGCATCCTAATAAGCCACTTCTACATTCTACCCCGATACCAAAATATCCCGGCCACACTGTCCACCAAGATCTCTTCATTACCGAAAAGAAAATCGTCCTTACCGCAATTGATAAATTTACCAGGTTTGCGCAAGCTAAAATTGTCGCTTCAAAATCTGTTGAGGACCAAAAACAACCACTTCTCGATATCCTGTACTTTTTCTGCATTCCTGAAAATGTTGTCATCGACAACGAGGGAGCCCTCACGTCAATCTCTCTAACATCTTTAATGGAGGACGACCTCCAAATCAAAGTATATAGAGCTCCGGCCTACAAAAGCGAAGTAAATGGCCAGATTGAAAGATGGCATTCAACCCTGGCTGTGATCATGACTTGTCTCAGAGCGGATGGCCCCCCACGCTCATTTCAGGAGTTGCTAAACAGATCCGTAATAACTCTATTCATTCTACTACAGGAAAAAAACCTGTCGAGCTGTACCTCGGCAGAATTCTTAACGTAAGCCCCAAAGAACTCGAGAAGACACGCTCATCGAATATAGAAAAATAAAACATAAGCAGGATAAGGATTTGGAGTACCATAATAAGAAAAGAAGCCCACCAAAACAGTACGAAATAGGAGAAGTAGTATACATTAAAAAAATAAACGATTAGGATCTAAATTAACCTCACGCTACCGTCAGGAAGTAGTGAAAGAAAATAGGAATACTACGATATTGACAGAATCAGGCAAAGTCATCCATAAGGACAAAATCAAAAACTAACATCGGTAATCCTTTTCAGGTACCTTCTTTGCGCTACCAAAGCAAAATATTGGATTTTTCGAACGCCCACATCGCTACCTTCAATCTTGGACAGACCAAACTACGAGACGGAAACTTTAAACTAATACACATTATAGACTTAGAGCAATACACCAAACTGATAAATGGCGTTAATAGTTTACTTAACCTTTCGACCACCCGGCACCATCCTCTTTCTCATTTCCTCATGCACGAGGCTCAGCAGATTACAAGTATGCTCGACAACCTAAAACCGCGGAAGATCAAAAGACCAATTGATTTCATTGGCACAGCATGGAAGTGGATAGCGGGAAGCCCCGATAGAGAAGATTTTGTCACAATCAAACAAAAAATTTCAAATGTCCTCGAAAACAACAATAAACAAGTCATTATCAATAAATTGTTCAACGAACGATTAAGTAACATTACCAGAATAACCAACTCTATCCAAGAAATGATCAAATCAAACGACAAAATTAAAGACAATCTCGAATGGACCTAATGTTTAGAATAAAATTGGTTAAGGAAGAACTCATTAATGTAATTTACGTAATTCATTGGGCCAAAATTGGCATTATCAATTCAGTTATATTATCCAAAGAAGAAATAAAGTTAGCGATAAATTTTCTAAATTCAGAATCAATACCATATGCAACAGTGGAGACAGCCTTAGATTTTTCAGAAATTAAAGTCATCACAAATAATCTTTGCATTCTTTATATCGTTAATATACCAATCACAACAAACAAATTGTACGACACCTTGTTAATCAAACCTATCAAGCATAATAATTTAATGTACGATATTCCTTTCAAAAAAATAATCAAATACCAAAAAGAAATCTACGCTATCCCAGAAGATTGCAGAATAATCAACGACCTACGTATCTGCGATCAAAACAAGCTTACAAACATCAGTGCGACCAGCTGTATTCCTAATCTACTGAGAAGCTTAAACGCCACCTGTCAAACAATCAACAATCTGCAAACACCATCGATCGAAGAAGTTTCCCCAAGGATACTGTTCCTAAACCAATTCTCAGGAACCATGGAGGCTGGTGAGACTGTTCACAAGCTCAATGGCACCTTCGTAATCAAGTTCTACAACACCATCAACATCAGTGGGAAGACCTTTGTCTCAAAGGAAGTCTCAAGCCTAGAGGTCCTACCTGCAATTCTACCACCGACACTAGCTATCAAGAGACAGCAAGCCATTCTCACCAACGAAAACATGACCGAACTTAAGATCAACAACACGAAGGTGATTCAACAACTTGAAATCGAAAACTATTTCCACAAAATGACATCCTACGGAGCGCTTAGCATATTCTGCATTTTAACAGCCATCTATATGATCTGGAAATTCTGCAAAAAACCAAATACAGTTTTTCTAACGAATCCATCCTTTCCAGAAGCAACTACCAGGTTACCAACGGCATCCAAGAAGACCCCAAACCACGACAACCACAACAGCAATAACAGTACGGGTTCCCACCGGTTCAATGACTTACCATATTTTTGACGATTGCGGACAATCGCACCTAAGTCGGGACGAGTTAACAACACATTCCCACAAGCTAAGCAATTTACCTGGCCAAGCGGGCAAACAACACCACCGTCAGCGAAATTCTCGCCATGGGAACTTGCACTCACCAGATTTTCCCATAATGCAGGAAAGTGCATCATAAGCATTCAAATTATATAAATTAATTCATGTTTGCATTATTCGGTTCAGTCATTTGTAAAATTTTGGAACGGAACTTTTGTCTGTCAATTTAATAAAGTTTTTTTTAAACAACCTAAATTAAATATAGTTTAACTTGCGCACCTCTACGGGGTAAGTAAACGCATATGGGGTAAGTAAGCGCATTCGTAATCAAAGTTTTCGAACTTAATCATATTTGTCTAAATCTTACAGGAGATAACAAAGTTCAGTCAGATTAACATTTCTCTTCATCCAAAAAACATCACAAAGACAATTCTGATCAATCAACAACAAATAAAACATGTTATAAAAACAAAAGAAATATATCTTTCTTTTCATTAATAGGATTAATATTAATCTTTGGAGACCAATTAGATACGATTATAACTACTAAAAATAATAAGGCACTCCATCAAACTAAATAATATTTTTTAAAACTGTAATACAATTGAAAACTAGTAAATAACGTTCCAGTTTTTTGTTAATTGTCAATGCAATTATCACAAACCAAAGCCCCTCTTTCATAAACAGTGCACTGTTCGTGCCACCATTCCTCGCAAACACTACACTTTATCCATTCCTCTGTTGGTGGCTCTTCATATTTTTGTAGACAGAGGACAATAGTAATCACGTTCTTTCGCTTTTGAAGTAAGGGACTTCTGTTTGTTTTTAAGAAGACTTCCTTGCTTCTTCTTTCTTGAATTTTGTATCTTCTTCTCAGCAGTAGAAGTTGGACCCTGCCTTTTTCTTGTGTTTTTTTTTCTCTTCCTGATGCTTCTTTTCTTCTAGCTGCTCTTTGTAAGGACTTCCTGTAATTATTTGTGATTTCATGGAAACCTTGCCTCCACGCCTTTTTCCTTTCATCCGAGGAAGAGGGGAAAGCTGAGAAACTGGCACATACTGGTTTGTTGATGGCATTTAGTTTAAGTCAGCACAACTACGTAATATTTCAATCCCATATTCATTAGACGGGTTTGTTGCTGTTCGATCCTTTATTGCAGGCTCTTCTGATGGAGGAGACCCAAGATTAATGTGGCTCACTTCTAAAGTTTGGTTTGAATCATGTTCTATATCTTGTTGCATCTGATCTGTAACCAGTAATGGAACAAAATCTGCTTCGTCACATAGGTCATCGTCATAGGGATATATCCCAGTCAGTTTAAGGCCAGACTCGGCATTTCCCAGCGTAGCTACTTTTTTATACGCTTCGTTAAACAAACAAGCCACCTGATATTGGGTAATGGCTCTTCCAGGGTGTCGCGACATGCATTTGTCTCATTCTATTGAATATTAAACCTTTTAAGGGCTGTAAAGACACCGCCAGGGGCTGAAGTTTGTGACTTCTATGCGAAGGAAGCGTGAGCATCACAATATTATTTTCACAAGCATATTTTACCGCCTCCAAACTGATGTGAGACGAATGGTTGTAAAGCACAAGTAAAACAGGATCTTCGTGTGTGGGATGGACAAAATATTTAAAGTGGTGTAGCCATTTTACGAAAAGGTCTGTCAGACACCATGCAAATGCCTTGTGATGGGCCTCTGTCCAATAAATCGTCACGCGGTCTTTGACGAGGGTAGATCAATGCTGATGGGATATAACGACCATTAGCACTCATGCAGCAGATCGCTGTCACGGTGATCCCTCTTTCTGCGGATACAACTTTACAGACTACTTTTTTTCCTTTTGTAGTAACTACCTTCGGGGTTTTCTTTGGTACGATACTCATACTTGTCTCATCTACGTTGTAAATGCGACTTGGTTTGAATTTGTATTTCCCATACACGGCCTTCAAGTTTTCATCGAATCTGTCAACTTGAACTTTATTAAACCCAATAGCTCGAGCCAGACTGGTCGCTGCAGATTGTCGGATGACTATTTCAGGATGACGTTTCAAAAAACATCCAACCCAGTCACACCCTGCCATTTTTGAAGACTTATCAAACCGATTGTTAATATTATTAGCAGAAGCATATTCATACGCCAAGCGCCTTAAATCATCTATGGTGAGACCCAAATATCGTTCATCCATTTTCTTGCAATGAACTACAAACTATTCCTCTTGTTCATTATTAAATGTAGGCTTAAAGCGACCCATTGAATCTGCGGCTGCACCCAGTTTAAGTCTTTTGCGCAGACAGGATTCACTAATGCCAATGGCATTTGCAGCACTTCTCTTGCTTTTCCCATTTCAAATAAGTTCTTTAGCCTTAGCGATTTGCTGTTCTGTCACAGGCGTTAATTCGGGGTATTTTCTTACATATTTTCGTGGCATGGTGACACTGTAACATAAAAGAACAGTGATGCATGCAGGAGGCGTAAGAAGAGCTAAACCAGCAAATCAACCAAGTCATTGTCCATTTCGCTATTGCTCATAGGGGTAAGTGTACGCATGCGCACACTTACCCGCGCACACTTTCCCCATGGAGCCAAAATACAAATTAATGTTGTTGCTGGTTAAGGCAGAAAACATAACCACAATATTATTTCTCACATATCTACAAGAAAATGATCAATAGTAAACAACCATGACTTACCAGTATCAGATCCGAAATTTAACCGTCACAGGATATGCCAAAATACCAAAAACTACCAACGAAACTAGTAGATTTAATTTACCGCGAATGAAAAGTTTACGAGTTGTTACACAAGCCGCTGACATGTCAAAACTAGTCCGACACTCTGGCGTCTTTGTTGCACTCGAATGAATACCTTTTCTCCCACACTTGGTTCAGGAGATATTCGCGGTGCGCTCAGTTACCCCAAATGAATGTACTTTATGCCCTAGAACACATGAAGATCTACATATGTGGTTTTCTTCCAAATTTTTCAGTCCGCGGATGTCGAATCACGAGATGGGGTGTTCACAATTGATTGGTCTTTTCTCAATTTCCCTACACTTCCATGATGCAAACATATCTCACTAAGTTCGCATTTGATGCCCTACTCGACTATCTTCAAAACAAAATGTTAAGGGGTCGCATCCTTTTATGGGAAGACCCCATTAAGATCCTTTGAAAATTTTAAAAGGCCACCACTATTGTTCGTTTCACAAAGTTTGATGACTGTAGCTTCTAGGGTTCCTCTGAAAACAGTTGAACGCTGACTAACGTTGCTTGTGGCTTGTGCCAACCCTGGCAGGCCTCCCTGCTCTTCAAAGATAACCACGGGACCAAAAAGGCGACTAAACACACGAACGAAGATAGCGGCTTCGAGGGGGGACCCAATAAAACTGGAGCAACCAAAAACATATAAAAAAGATTTTAAAAACCCCCAAAAAAAGAAATAAAAAATAATAAAGACGACGCAACCAGCGGTTGCAGCCACGACGTTAACAGTACATCGAGAGCGGTACTAACGATGGCAAAAACGACGAACAATACAGCGACAGGGAGATTAGCAGACAGTCTGGTCCAGACTGAGAAGCTGAGCAAAAAGATTATGCGAACGAAAGGGCGTCCTATAAAGGAAAAGCGGGAAACTCTGCAGGACGCTTCAGGTGTTCGAGCGGTGGAAGAAAATATAAAGAACATCGAGAATTCAATGGTCACTGCTGCGATCGTTACCGAAGCGACCGGTGCAAGGGCCGTAAATCCCGACATAATAAAGAATCACCTTAAGCTAACGAGGAGCTTACGGCACGAAAATAAAAAAGTGACCAGACAAATAAAACGACGTTGTGTGATTGCATCGCCAACCTCGAAAATGTGACAGAGGTACTGTATTCGGAAATGGAAAGCAATAACCTCTTCAAGGATGGTCGCAAAGTACGATTGCCGCCCAGCGGCACGAAGAAGAAAGACTACTTCGAAAAGCGGGAGATGTTCTGAAAAGAATACTATCTGCATGCGACTCCCCAAAAATCAGCAAGGCAGTGAAGATTGGGCTCCTTCAAGAGCGCATAGGGCATTATCGGAGGAGCTGGTTAAAGGCCAAAGACGAGCAGGAGGCTTAGTAAGCGCTCGGGGCTAAATCCAAAGGCCACATGCAGATAGCTCCACCAGTGAAAATCAATAAAAGAATGGCGTCTAGCCCGATCGAGGGAGACCGGGATAAAAGAAGGAAGGAAGAGGCACTTGATGGGCGTGGAGCACCAGATCACGGGTTCCAGACAGTGCTTACAAAAGGAGCGAAGAAAGCCGCAAAGAAACTCCTTCGAAAACTGCCAGAAATTAAAGTTCGCACAGGCGCCCAACATGAAAAAAGACCTGATGCAAAACAAGAGAGACAGAAGTCCCGACGAAGACCCCGACAACAGGCACTGCTCACGAAACCCCGAGATGGTCAATCCTATACGTGGAGGTGCTGCGGAACATCAGGGGAAATGTTAGGCTCGAAGACACCAACACTGGCATTAAAGCATTACGACCAACGCGTTCGGGCCACAAACTGGTCGACTTTGGAGCGGAGGCCGAGAATAGGGAAGCATTCTGCGACGCAGTAAGGAAAGTCCTCGGCAAAATCGCAACTATAGCCTCGCTTGAGCCCATGGCAACGATCGAAATAAGAGACATGGACTGCGTCACGGATCTGGCCGAGGTAGAAGAGGCCATCAAAAGGGAGTTCCCTAGCGTGGGCAGAATCAAGGCGAGTTTGACACCAGAAAACAACAGGAGACAACGCATGGCCATAATTGACTTGACCGAAAAGGACGCCGAACAATTTCTGAACACGGGCAAAATACGAATAGGGTGGATTGTCTGTGAGATACGGCGAAGAGCAACGACTCTTCAATGTTTCAAAAGCCTTGGCGATGGCCACACCGCACAAGTATGCAAAAGACCCGATAGGAGTTCTTTATGTTACAAAGGCGGTGAAATGGGACATAAAATAAAACAGTGTACGAAGGAGGCACATTGTTTTCTTTGCAAGGATGCCAATCCAAGACCCGATTTTGGACACGCATCAGGATCAGGAAAATGCCAGGTTTTCCAGGAAGCCCAAGCTAAGCCAAAATCAGAGGTTCGATGAACCCCATCGTGCAGCTAAACCTACACTACAGTACAATCGCCCAAAATCTGCTTGAGCCGTTTGCGAGGGATATGAAAGCCTACTTCTTGCTGCTGAGTGATTCAGCATCATGGAATCCTGATGAAACTGGTACTGCCGCGATCTGGATTCGAAATAGAGATTTCCAGACGGAGAGCTGTGGATGTTGGGATGGTTTTGTGTGGTTTCGGCGCTCAAACCATCTTCTTTAGTGTGTACCTAAAGCCGAACGAATCGATATCATCTTTCCAAGCCAAGCTCAATCCCCTGGAGGACGCTGTCTCGAACGCACAGGACAACGTGCTCGTTGGGGGAGACTTCAAGGCGCAAGCAATCAAACGGGGCATGCCTCAAACAGATCCGCGGGGAAAACGAGTCCTAGAAATGGCGGCCAGGACGGCGCTCGTCGTACTAAATACCGGCAATACGCCGACCTTCCGCCATACTGGCTGTGAAGGAACCATACGGACGTGACATTCGCCTCGCAGTCGTTAATACGGAGGATACACAACTCGAGAGTATGAGAGGACTACTCAGCCAGTGACCATCAGTACATTCTGCTTGGGATAAGCGATGTTGTCTCCCGACGTCCGTGCTCTCGGCTTTCTACAATTGGATGGAGCATCGGGAGGGTGGACGTCAAGAGGTTCGTCGAGGTTCTCACAGCAGGCGTACTGCTGCTGGGGGATTCGGAGGGGACGGAAGAACTGGCAGCTCAAGACGTGGTGAACTCTACTATAAGCATCATCACGACTGCTTGCCAAGCTTCTATGCCCCGTCGGACGCCCCGGCACGGCAAGCCCCCAGTTTACTGGTGGTCAACTGAAATTTCTGAAAAGCGAAGGGAGTGTCAGAAGCTTTGGCGTGAGGCTCAACGAGATAGTGCGGGGACTCGTACCCCCCCCCCCCCCCCCCCCCATCCCGTCCGTGTTGACACTGTCCATGGTGAAACAACAGTTGAGTGTCCACTCTTCACCCAGCCGGAACTGGAAGAGGCAGTCCGTTCGTTGAAAGTGAGGAAGGCTCCAGGTCCAGATGGTGTTCCAGCTGAGGTGTTGCGGCTTGTCTATCACCATTTTCCTGACTTGCTGCTCAGCACATTCAACGCTTGCCTTCGGGACGGGGTTTTCCCGATACGACTGACTGTGGCGAGGCTCGTGCTGATCAGAAAGGAGAAGGGAAATGCCGAGTCGCCCTCTGCATACCACCCGTTATGCATGCTAGACACGGCTAGGAAAGTGCTAGAGGAACTCATCAAGGGAAGACTCACTGACGCGATTGGTGCTGCTGGGGACCTATCTCCTCGGCAGTACGGCTTTAGAGCAGGACGCTCTACCATTGATGCGATTGCAGAGGTGGTAAGCCGCGCTTCAAAAGGCAGAGGCACATAGTCACACCAAGCGACAGATCGTCCTGTTGGTGACAATCGACGTCAAGAACGCCTTCAACTCTGCTAGATGGGTGGATATTCTGGATATGCTGGAAAACCCTTTTCAAGTTCCAGAATATTTAATGCGGCTTTTGAGGGACTACCTAAAGGACCGAAGCCTGCTCTACGACACAAAACAGGGCCAACGAAGGATGGAAATTACATCGGGTGTTGCCCAAGGATCTATCGTTGGTCCGGACCTATGGAACGTGTCTTACGACGGGCTACTGAGACTTGAGATGCCAGATGAGTCGCGCTTGGTCGGCTATGTGGATGATGTTGCGGCTCTGGTCGCTGGACGCACCGTTGAACAGGCGCAACTTAGGCTAGGTATGCTAATGCGCCGAGTAAAGGACTGGATGACTGCTCGTGGGTTCAGTTTAGCACTGGAGAAAACTGAAGTGGTCATCTTGACAAAAAAGAGAATCCCTAGAGTAAGGATGATCAGTATTGGCGACTTACGAATCAAATCGAAGCCATCGGTGAAGTACCTGGGGCTACTGATCGACTTGAAGATGAGTTTCTCTGAGCAAATCAGGGCAACGGCTGAGAAGGGAATATCGGCTCTGAGTCGACTTATGGTCAACGTAGGGGGACCCAGCCCATCAAAAATACGCCTCTTGATGAGTGCTACTTTACGGAGCAGAGGTATGGGGCGACGCTCTCAGCAAGGAGGTATACCGAAAACGTTTGGCACAGGTACAGAGAAGAGGAGCACTGCGAATTATATCTTCGTATCCGACAGTCTCTGATCCGGCGATGAGAGTTATTGCCGGCGTGATAGCTGTCGCCCTCCTTGCTAGAGAGCGCCGCGCTATTTACCTGCGCTGAAACGAGGATGCGAGGGAGATGGTTGTTCACGAAGAGAGACAGCGCTCGCTTAACGATTGGCAGCAGTGTTGGGTCAATTGGGCGAAGGGAAGGTGGACTGCGCGTTTCATCCCGGATGTGAGACCATGGCTAAATCGAAGGCATGATGAGACTGACTTCTATCTGACCTAGCTTTTTAGCGGGCATGGGTGTTTTCAGTCTTACCTGCACAAGATTAGTAAGTCAAGGTCCCCCGATTGTCGGTTTTGCCCAGGAGAGGAGGACAATGCTTGCCACTCAATTTTTGCGTGGACAAAATGGGACAGGCTGCGAAGGGAACTCTCTAGGGAGACGAGAGAGCTCTTCCCGGATAATATAGTTGCGGTGATGCTCGAATCGGTTGGCAAATGGAACCAGGTGGCACATTATGTTCGGGCAGTCCTAAAATATAAAAGGGACTCACAGCAGCCGGGGGTGTTGGGGCTGGGGGATCGCTTTTCTGGCATTTTCTCTTTCCCTCTCCCCTCCCGCTAGGAAAGGGATCCCCCAGCTTGAAGGCGCCTCACCGCGTAACAAAACGAGACCTGGCCCGAAGTAATGTGTCAAACGGTTCCAGGCTGGGTTCTCAGGTTGACAGGGGAGGTGTTTAGTGGGTAGTCCAGTCGCATTTATGCGAGCATGAGAGTCCCACACTCTGTGCATAAACGGCATTCACTTCCCTACCACAAAAAAAGGATCTACTTTGATGCAAAATTTTAAGTTCCTTCTAGCTCCATAAAGGTATCGGCGACATTCCTGAAACTTGATACCTTAGGTATCCAGGCAGGCCCATCCGCGATGGCGAATTTCAAGTTCATAGGATAGGAGTTGTAAGCGGGTCAAAAATAGCTCGAAATGGTTCGTGTAAATATACGGACTAGAGTGCCGCCTGACTTGGCAGACACATTGCCGTATGTCTAGATCCAATTGTTTCCTCCTCAAAGTTCAACGACAGTTTTATAATCTCTGAGAAGCAAAAGATACAGTCGTTCAGGTGGCACTAATAGGAAAATATTAAAATTCCCTGGAACGAACCATAATTTCTTAATTAATTGGAAGAAAAGAAACACAAAAGCGACAAATTTTGATTAGAATGCAAGTTTTTAAAAAAATAATTCAATTTTATCCATCTTAAAAGGATGGGTCGTGGTGGTATAGAAAAATTAATCTAAGTAAAAGCACTAAGCTTGAAATTTATGAGCCACTTAATTTCAGGTATTTAATTATTATAATCCGCTAATAACAGAGCACGCCCCAATATTTCTGAAATTTTTCATGGTATTCAAATGTGCATTCAACTCAACGACAAACCTGACAAAGCGAGTCCGATAAGATAATATAAATAATTTTCATACCGAACCAATCATTTTCTTTTTTTCATTTTTAAAATTAAACGTTGAATTTATAGCCTTCAACGTTTAAAGAAGAAGAGAGTGAATGACTCAACCAATTGAAATAGTGTTCAATCTTTAACCAAATATTTTCATTCCAGCAGTATTTGCCTTAACACTCAAGAGATTAACCGAAATATCATCTACTTTACAGCTTTCGGAATTTCCATACACAGTTTGAGCGCGGGATGATCTTTCCTCATGACTCGACGCTAAAATTGCTGTTTGTTGTTGAGTTCAGAGCCGTAACCCGATAACCATATTTTGGTTCTTATCGTTAAGCGCTAACAAAGCGGCTTTACACCATAAACATATTAACAGTAAACCAACAACTACCTATCACGCTTACATAAACGAAATAACGTGATAACGTATCACTTAGCCTTTCAACTAAATTAAGTACTTACAATTCAATTATCAGCGAATTAATCCTTGACTACCTTTTCACAAGCTAAGCGATAATAAATTTCTGTTAGCACTCACAAGTTGTTCTTTTGTACGAAAATACGCGAATAAACGGGAATATCTTGAGAACAAAAACAATATTTCAAACAATCTTGCACTAAATTCCACACACGCACACACAAGGGTGATTCACCTTAGGGTATTTTTCGTGTAAAAAAGTCCTTCAATCACTCTCGCATTGAACCGGCAGGCGGCTGGAATGAAGCAAGGATTCGTTTGAACGGCGCGAACAAACTCCAGACAGAGCGACAACGAAACACTAGGCACCGTCTTAATTTAACGGAATGCACGCGTTTTATCAGACGATTATTTATTTTTAAAGTCTAAATCGCGATTCAAAGGCATTTCGCGAGCAATTAAAACATGCAAAGTATCTCGATCCGCAATCAGCGCGAGTCCGGGACCGGGCGCGCGATAGAGACTCCAATGACCTAGCGATGGAGCGTACGGTAAATGCGTTATCAGAGAGTAATGAAGGAGAACCGATAACTACTGGTACACGTTGCGGGTCGACTAGGAGTGAACATTCGACAGCCCATTGCAAACGGGCATGTAAGATTTCCCGAAACGAGGAAAATACTCGTGACTTGGAAAAGTAGTTACGAGATGAATTACGACGGGTGCAGTGTAAAATCGAGTCGGGCAAGATTCCAAACAACTCTCAGTCCAGGTTCGGTCTGTGATAGAGCAGTTATCAAGAATCTCAACCTCAACGCGAGACCGCGGTGGTGTGAGCAAGACCCAGAAAGCTTCCGCCGTAAAAGAAAACTTAATCAACTAAGTACACACACGAATCCTTCAATTTTCCCTGTTCCTTGTGGCAGGAACTCGTTCCGGAGATTGCTGTTATGCGAACCTCCCTGAAGCGAACGGCACGACGAGGAACCAGCACACAATGGAAAATTTCGCGCGCTCGAAATGGTCAAATCTCACCTGGCGAGACACGAAACGAAAACTGTTGATCGTCTACGGTGCAAACTAAGTAAAAGCCTCATTGCTTGCACAGGTGAGACAGCGTGCGACGTGGAGTCCAACTCCGCGAGCTTCCACATTCGGCGCGATTGCGGCCATACGAGCGTTGTAAACGAGCTATCGTCAGACCCACATGTGGGGCTCTGGCAGTTCTTGTAGCTTGCGGTTGGCCGCGACAACTCGTTCGCCTTGTCGAAGTGAAGTAAAGTATCTTAACTTCCAGCGAGTCAATCTATAGTACAACGCATCGGCTTGGATGTTGCTACCGGTACTTCATCGATTCCAGTTACTGCATCGACCATACCGACATCTTTTTATCGCGGCACGTCCACAGGTTGCAGCGAGCGAACACGTAGACCTTCGGAGCCTTTTCCGCGATGGCGTTTGGGGGTTGGAGGAGCTCCCGAGTCTTTACCACTTACACGTTGTCGTCTTGAAGAAGACTTTCTTGGCTTGCACCACCAACTTCGAGGAAGACGATGACTACGGCGACTGTGGCGACGACAACATCGGGACCACGAAAATTGGGGCGACATGGCATAGCTGGGAGGCACGTTAGCATAATGGGAAAAACGGAAAAGTCAATTTCCAAGTAGGGAATGGCAGGCAAGCAGCCAGTCGTAAACCCACTTGTGCTGCCACTTGTCGCCTCCTCCTCCCGCTAAGTTGCGACTCAAACAGCTGGCGACACGTTGCAGGCGGTTGGGAAACAGGAACAACTTTAGCGGTGCCAACGGCATCGGGATTATTGTCACTCACTATCCTTAGCTACTCCATTGAGTGGAGTGGAATGTTGTTAGTTGGGCGACGCTCCTTGCATTGCATATGAAGTGTTGTTGATTCATTCCGCGAACATATGAGGAAATATGGAAATCACTTATTCTGTCTGAGGAAGTTGGCTTTAATAATAATTTAATTAAAGCGAGAGTGGAGACAGACTTCAAAAGGATATTTTAATTGGAATGTGTTCATAGATGTGCTGGCTAGATTGTACGCTCATTTATACAGATTTACCAATTAATAGAAAGCTATCATATCGTTAAGGATTTTGGAGTTTTATTTATCCTGTTCAAAAATCCAACAAGAATGAAAAGGATATGAATACTCTCTGTTATCCTATTTAGAACCGATATGTGGAAATGGGATACGTAGCTCAAACCCTTAAGCTCCGTTTCTCCTTCAAAAATACTCGGAGGAGAATTGACAAGTATGGAATATACAATTTTTATTTTCGTTGCAAATTAGACACAACTCATAGTATTTTGCGTAGAAGAAAATAGCCAAAGAAAAATGACCTTTTGAAATCAATCCGTTTGGTTTTTATTCAAACTCACAAGACCTTTAAACTGGGGAACCCATTTATATTTATTTTTAACAATTGTTCTTCTTAATCACCTGTACATAAGATTGACGAACTTTGTTTTACATCTAGAATATATGAATTAAGAAAACTTATAGAATCATTATTTTTTTCAGATCACGATTTCTCTTAATTTATTCAAATTTTCGGTTATTAAGGGGTGAAAAGGGTCCGAAAATCATATTTTCAGAAATATTGTATCTGATACTACAAATATTCACAGAAAATTTTACGTTATTTGGAGCAAAACTTTGTGAACTTATTATGGGTGAACTTTGAGGCTACTTAGTTTTGCCCACTCCGAACGCTACCATACGCGATTTTGTAACAATTTATTTCATGTAATACCGAGCCACGCTTGTCTAAATTCTTGCGATATTCTAACATATCCTAGGCAAGAAAGTAAGGCTACTAATTGTAACATCACTAAAAAAACCACGTAAAATTTCTGTCTTTAAATGCCATAAAAATAAACTTAGGTAGCCAGGTTGATTTTTTTGTTTGGGAGGTGAATGCCTATTTACGCAGAGTGGGACTCCCATGTGAACGTAGCCTGGGACCGTTTGGCACATTACTTCGGGCCGGGTTTCGTTTTGTTCCGCCATGAGGGGTCTTCAGACTGGGGGATCCCTCTTCTAGCGGGAGGGGAGAGGTAGTCCCAACGCCCCCGGCTGCTATGAGTCACTTTTATCTTTTAGGGCTGCCCAAGCATATGTGCCACCTGGTTCCATTTGCCAACCGATTCGAGCGTTGCCGCGACTATATCATTCGGGGTGAGCTCTCCCGTTTCACTCTAGAGGTCCCTTCGCAGCCTGGCCCATTTTATGCACGAAAAATATGTGTGACACTTGACATTGCCTTCCTCCCCTGGGCAAAATTGACAGACGGCGGCCCGTGACTTATCAATCTTCTGCAGGTTAGACGGAAAACACCCATGCCCGCTCAAAAGTTGAGTCAGATAGAAGTTAGTCTCACCATATCTTCGAATGAGCCACGGTCTCACATCCGGGATGAGGCGCGCAGTCCACCTTCCCTTCTTACAATCCACCCAAGACTGCGCTGTCTCTCTTCTCGGACAAAAATCTCCCTCACATCGTCGTTTCGACACAGGTACACAGCGCGGCACTCTCTAGCAAGGAGGGCAACAGGTATCGCGCCTACAATAACTCTCACCACCGAATTAGAGACTATCGGACACGAAGATGCAATCCTCAGTGCCCCTCTTCTCTGTACCTGTGCCAAGCGCTTTCGGTATACCTCCTGACTGAGATCTTCGCCCCATATTTCTGCTCCGTACAGAAGCACTGATTCTACAGCACTCATCAAGAGCCGTCCACTTGATGGGCTGGGTCCCCCTGCGTTGGCGATTAGTCGACTCAGACCCGACACCCCGAAGCAGACTTCTCAGCCGTTGCCCTGATTTGCTCAGAGAAACTCATCTTCGAGTCGATCAGCCGCCCCAGGTACATCCCCGATGGTTTTGATTCGATCAGTATGTCTCCAATACTGATCATCATTACTCTAGGGATTCTCTTTTTTGCCAAGATGACCGTTTCGGGTTTCTCCAGTGCTAAGCTGAATCCGCGAGCAGTCATCCAGTCTCTCACTCGACACTTTAGCATACCTAACCTAAGTTGCGCTTGTTGAATGGTGCGTCCAGTGACCAGAGCCGCAATATCATCCGCATAGCCGATCAAGCGCGACTCATCTAGCATCTCCAGTCTGAGTAGCCCACAGGTCCGTACCAAGGAGAGATCTCTGGGAAACACCCAATCTAACTTCCGTCTTTCAGGTAGTCTCTCAAAAGCCGCATTAGATATTCTGGAACTTGGAAAGGGTTTCCAGCGTCTCCAGAATATCAACTCATCTAGCGGAGTTGAACGCGTTCCTGACGTCAAGTGTCACCAACAGGACGACCCACCGCTTTACGCGACTATATGCCTCTGCCTTTTGGACTGCACTGACCACCTCTGTAATCGCATTAATGGTGGAGCGTCCTGCTCTAAAACCGTACTGCCGAGGAGATAGGTCGCCAGCAGCACAAATCGCGTCAGTAAGTCTTTGTCGAGCGTCGCCACCTTGCATCGTACCGGGAAAACCTCGTCCCATAGGCGAGCGTTGAATGTGCTGAGCAGCAAGACAGGACAATGGTGATATACAAGTTGCAACACCTCAGCTGGAACCCCATCTGGATATGGAGCCTTCCTCGCTTTCAACGAACGGACTGCCTCCTCCAGTTCCAGCTGTGTGAAGAATGGATACTCGACTGCTGTTTCACCATGGATAGCGTCGGCAGGGACAGGATGGGCGGGCAAGAGTGTCCGCACTATCTTGTCCATTTTTTTCGCATCATGTATGCAAGGTTTCCGTAGGGCAAGAAGCTTCCGCATAACTAGCTTGCAGCCAGGGCCGCAGAGATCCCTGTTCACATTGTCCACTAGATCTTGCCAGCCGCGAGCCTTGCTATTGTTAATCAATTTGCGAAGGCATTTCCTGGCCGAACTTTATATATATGCTGCCGGTTGCATTCCTCGTCACGTTGAGCCTCACGCCGAAGCTTGTAACACTCCCTTCGCTGTTCAGCGATTCCAGTCGACCACCAGTACACTGGGAGCTGGCCGTGCCTGGGTTTTCGACGGGGCATAAAAACATTGCAAGCAGTCATAATGGTGCTCCCGCTAGGAAAAGGGACTCCCCAGCTTGAAGGCGCCCCACGGCGTAACAAAACGAGACCTGGCCCGAAGTAATGTGTCAAACGGTTCCAGGCTAGGTTCTCAGATTGACAGGAGAGGTGTTTAGTGGGTAGTCCAAAGGTATCCTCCATGGGAGTCCCACACTGCCAGACTCGGCGGGCATAAATGCCTTTACCTCCCTACCACAAAAAAAAACAAAAAATAATTGAGTTCACGACGTCTTGAGCTGCCAGTTCTTCGATCCCCTGCGAATCTCCCTGCAGTGAGGCACCTGCTGTGATCCCCTCGATGAACCTCGCGACGTCCGTCCTTCCGATGTTCCATCCAATTGTAGACAGCCGAGAGCACGGACGTCGGGAGACAACACAGCTCATCTCAAGCAGAATGCATTGACGATCACTGGCTGAGTAGTCCTCACATACTTTCCAGTTGTGTATCTTCCGTACTAAGGGCTCCGAGGCGAATGTCACGTTGGTATGGTTCCTTCACAGCCAATACGGCAGAAAGTCGACATATTCCCGGTGTTCAGTACGGCAAGCACCATCCTGGCCACCGTTTCTAGGATTCGTTTTCCCGGCGGATCCGTTTGAGGCATGCCCCATTTAATTGCTTTAGCGTTGAAGTCCCCCCAACGAGCACATCCCCGTCTGCCTTCGAGGCAGCTCCCTCCAAAGCATTAAACTTGGCTTGGAAAGATGATATCGATTCGCTTGGCGTTAGGTACAAATACAATTTTTGCACAACTAATGAAGGAATTCTATAGCGAAAACAACAACGAACTTTTGGCAATCACTACGAACGATACACTATAAGGAATTTAAAAATATCAATTCACTCTTAATGCCAAGGTTCGAATCGGATTAGTACGCGATGATTTGTGGTAATAGAGCCCCCGCAGGGGAATGTTGGCTGCGGGAATACACTTGGTGGCTAGCATTCTTTAGGGGAGTTCCGTCCCCACGTACCCGAGGAAATTCCCGCAGGGGGAATGCCGGTAGACCAGAGCACTTTTGGATGCTAGCATTCTTTGGGGAGCGCTGCCCCTGCGGATCCGTGGATATGGAGGGCGCCGTGAGGACCCCTCCTGGGATGACAGGTAACGAACCTGACTGGATCTGGACTACGCTTTGGACAACGAACTGGAATTCATGCTTTGGACTGGCGGATATGATGTTTTGGACCTAGTTGCTTTGCGCGGTAGTGCCGAGGTGACACTCGTGTGTGAACGGCTCGTGTTCAACTATCATACCGTTCGAAGTTCGCACCATTGGGTTGGTGAAGGTTCTGAGCACTTGTCCCCATAAGGGCTTGTACCCACCCTCGCATGGCCTCCCTGCTATGCAAAGATAACCACGGGACCAAAAAGGCGAGTACACACACAAACAGAGATAGCGGATCCGAGGGGGGAGCCAATAAAACTGGAGCAACCCAAAACTGAAAAAATAATGCAAAGGTAACAACAATGGCGACGCAACCTCCAGCTGCAGCCACGATGTTAACAGCACATCGGGAGCGGTACTAACGATTACAAAAAAGACTATTAATACAATGACAGGGAAGACGGACGAAAAACGGAGATTCACAGATAGTCTGGTCCAGACTGAGATTCGAATCCGATGGTCACTGCTGCGATCGCTACCGAAGCGATTGAAGCAAGGGTCGTAAATTTCGAAATAATAAAGAACTATCCTGAAGTCAACCAAGAGATTACGGCAGGAAAAGAAACGAGTTACCAGGCAAATAAAGCGACGATGTTGTTCCTGCGTAAAATGAAATTAAACAATTAATTCGAGTTCTACAAAACAAATGATGTATTTCTCCAGTTCTCTTTTACATTTTATAGTTTAATTTAGCTAAGGTGTACATAATTACCTTGTTGCGCGAGTGGGAAATTATTGCCATCTCAAGCAAGTTCAATATTCTTTGATTGAACTTTTGATTTAATTGTCGTTGCTAAAATTGATTGAGATGGCAGTAATTTTACATAGGTGAGTGACTTGTGTCGGATGGAAGTATTACTTTACAGAAATAATTGTTGTTGATTTTGCTGCTTATGCAGCTACAAATGGACTTTTGGAAAATGAATTGAATGATACAATTTGAATAACAGGTGATTGATCTACTTAACGTTAATTACTTAACAGATGTTTAACTTCATCGCCAATGTTGAAAGGGTGGCGGAAGTACTGTATTCGGGAACAGAAGCCGATAGCCTCTCCCTAGGACGGTTGCCGTAAATTACAATTACTGCCCATCGACATGAAGCAGAAAGGCTATTCTGAAAAGCGGGAGTTGTTCTAAAAAGAATACAATCTGAATGCGACTCGCCAAAAATCAGCAAAGCAGTAAAGATTGGGCTCCTTGAACTAGAGGAGCTCCTAGACCGCATAGGGCATTACCGGAGGAGCTGGTTAAAGCCCGAAGAGAACCAGAAAGCCGAAGAAGAACAAAAGGCTATAGAAGCACTGGGGCGAAATCTAGAGGGCACGTGCAGATAGCTCCACAATCAAAAATCAATAAGAGAATGGCGTCTAGCCCAACCGAAGGAGATCGGGACAAAAGATGGAAGGAAGAGGCACTTGATGGGCATTGAGCACCAGATCAGGGGTTCCAGACAATGCTTACAAAAGGAGCGAAGTAAGTCGCTAAGAAACTCCTTCAAAAAGTGCCAGAAAGCAAAGTCCGCATGGACGCCCAAAAAGGAAAAAAGACCCGATGCAAAACAGGAGAGAGAGAAGCTCCGACGAGGACCCCAGATGGTGGATCCTACGCGGAGGTGCTCCGGGATATCAGAGGATACGTACGGCCCGAAGACACTAACACAGCCATTAAAGCAGTGCGACCAACGCGGTCGGATCATATACAGGTCGAATTCGGAGCAGAGGCCAAGAATAGGGAAGCATTCTGCGATGCAGTAAAGGAAGTCCTCGGCAAAAGCGCAACTGTAGCCCCACTCGAGCCGATGGCAACGATCACAATGAGACCGAGGCCGATGCCATCAAAAGGGAGTTCCCTAGCGTGAGCAGGATCAAAGCGAGGCTGACACCAGAAAACCATAGGGGACAACGCATGGCCATAATTGAATTGGCTGAAAATGACTCCGAACAATTTCTGAACAAGGGCAAAGTACGAATAGGGTGGGTTGTCTGTAGGATACGGCGAAGAACCTCTTTAATGTTTCAAATACCTTGGATATGGTCACACTGCACAAGTATGCAAAGGGCCCGATAGGAGTTCCCTATGTTACAAATGCGGTGAAATGGGACATAAAAGAAAAGAGTGTACGAAGGAGGCACACTGTATTGTTTGCATGGATGCTGATCCATGACCTGATTTTGGACACGTCTTGGGATCAGGAAAATGCCGGGTTTTTCAGGCCAAGGCAAAATCAGAGCTTAAATGACCCGCATCCTGCAGCTAAACCTACACCGCAGTTCAACCGTCTAAAATCTGCTTGAGCAGTTTTCGAGGGACATGAACCGACTTTTTGCTGCTGAGTGAGCAACACCATGATAAGAGTTTAGCATTATGACACTGGTAATGCCGCCATCTGAGTTCGAAATAGTGATTTCCAGGCGAAGAGCTGTGGACGTGGGGATGGTTTTGTGTGGGTTCGGTACTCAGGGACCACCTTCTTCAGTGTATACTTAACGCCGAACGAATCGATATCACCTTTCCAAGTCAAGCTTCAGGCTTTAGATGGCGCTGTCTCGAACGCAGATGGAAACGTGCTCATTGGAGGAGACTTCAACACGAAAGCAATTGAATCGGGCATACCTCAAACAGATAAGCGGGGAAAAAGAATCCTAGAAATTGCGGCCATGATGGCGCTCGTCGTACTAAACTCCGGCAATACGCCGACTTTCTGCCGTATTGGCTGTGAAGGAACCATACCGGATGTGACATTCACCTCGGAGTCCTTGGTACGGAGGATACACAACTGGAGAGTATTAGAGGACTACTCAGCCAGTGATCATCAATGCATTCTGCTTGAGATAAGCGATGTTGTCTCCCAACGTCCGTGCTCTCGACTTTCTACAATTGCATGGAACATCGGAAGGACGGACGTCACGAAGTTCGTGAGGTCTTCATAGCAGGTGCCCCGCTGCAGGGATCTCCACAGAGGATGGAAGAACTGGCGGCTCAAGACGTCGTGAACTCAACTATGAGCATCATTACGACTGCTTGCAATAATTCTATGCCCCGTCAAAACCCTGGCACGGCCAGCCCCCAGTGTACTGGTGGTCGACTGAAATCATTGAAAAGCGAAGGGAGTGTCACAAGCTTCGGCGTGAGGCTCAACGGGCGAATTGATTAACGACAGCAAGGCTCACTGCTGGCGAGATCTAGTGGACAATGTGAACAAGGATCCGTGGGGCCTTGGCTACAAACTAGTTATGCGGAAACTCTGTATACAAGATGCGGAAAAGATGGACGAGATAGTACAGGCACTCTTCCCCGCCCATCCCGTCCCTGTTGACGCTGTCCATGGTAAAACAGCAGTCGAGTGTCCACTCTTCACACAGCCGGAATTGGAAGAGGCCGTCCTTTCACTGCAAGCGAGGTAGGTTCCAGGTCCAGATGGTGTTCCAGCTGAGGTGTTGCAGCTTGTCTATCACCATTGTCCAAACTTGCTGCTTGCCTACGGGACGGGGTTTTCCCTGTACAATGGAAGGTGGCGAGGCTCGTGGTGATCAGGAAAGGGAAATGAAATCCCGAACCGCCGTCTGCATACTGCCCGTTATGCATGGTAGACACAGCTGGGAAAGTGCTAGAGAAACTCATCAAGGGAAGACCCACTGACGCGATTCGTGCTGCTGGGGACCTATCTCCTCGACAGTACGGCTTTAGAGCAGGACGTTCTACCATTGATTCAGTTTCAGAAGTGGTGAGTGCGGTCCGGGAGGCAGAGGCATACAGTCGCACCAAGCGACGGATCGTCCTGTTGGTGACACTTGACGTCAGGAACGCGTTTAACTCCGCTAGATGGGTGGATATTCTGGATACGCTGGAAAATCCTTTTCAAGTTCGAGAATATCTGATGCGGCCTTTAAGGGACTACCTGAAGGACCGAAGCCTGCTCTCAGACACGACACAGGGCCAACGAAGGATGCAAATTACATTGGGTGCTGCCCAGGGATCTATCCTTGGTCCGGACCTGTGAAACATGTCTTACGACGGGCTACTCAGACTGGAGTTGCCAGATGAGTCGCACTTAACCATCCGCTTAGGATGATGTTGCGTTTCTGGTCGCTGGACAACCGTTGAACAAGCACAACTTAGGCTAGGTATGCTAATGCGCCGAGTGAGAGACTGGATGACTACTCATGGATTCTGTTTAGCACTGGAGAAAACCGAAGTGGTCATCTTGACAAAAAAGAGAATCCTAGAGTAAAGATGATCAGTATTGGAGACAACCGAATCGAATCGAAACCATCGGTGAATTACCTCGGGCTACTGATCGACTCAAGGATGAGTTTCTCTTAGCTAATCTGGGCAACGGCTGAGAAGGCAGCTTCGGGAGTATCGGCTCTGAGTCGACTTATGGCCGACGTAGGGGGACCCAGCCCATCAAGAAGTCGCCCTTTGATGAGTGCTGTAGTATCAGTGCTACTATATGGAGCAGAAGTATGGGGCGACGATCTCAGTAAGGAGGTATACCGATAACGTTTGGCACAGGTACAGAGAAGATCAGCACTGAGGATTGCATCTTCGTATCGGCGGTCTCTGATTCGGCAGTGAGACTTATTGCAGGCGTGATACCTGTCAACCTCCTAGCTAGAGAGCACCACGCTATTTCTTCTTCTTCTTAGCACTACAGCCCCTGCAATCAGCGCCTCCAACTGTCTCGGTCCATTGCCGCATCGTCCAATTCCCAAACCCGAGCAGCGATGAACTGTCTTCATCGACCGAGTCAGACCAGCGTTTCCTCGGTTTCCCCACTGGCCTCCGGCCTTCAATTCTCCCAATGAATGCCTTTTTGGGTATCCGTTGTTCGTCCATACGATGCATGTGGCCAGCCCATTGCCGTGCTATTTAACTGCATCAAAACGAGGAGGAGAGGGAGATGGTTGTCCGCGAGGAGACGACAATTGGCAGTAGTCTTGGGTGAATCGCACGAAGGGAAGGTGGACTGCGCGCCTCATCCCGGATGTGAGCCTTGGCTAAATAGAAGGCATGGTGAGCCTGACTTCTATCTGACCCAATTTTTGAGCGGGCATGGGTGTTTTCAGTCTTACCTCCACAAGATTGGTAAGTCACGGTCCCCGATTGTTGATTACACCCAGGAAACGAAGATAATGCCTGCGACACATTTTTTGCGTGCACAAAATGGGACAGGCTGCGAAGGTACCTCTACAGGGACACGGAAGAGCTCACACCGGATAATATAGTCACCACAATTCTAGAAACAGATGACAAATGGAACCAGGTGGCACATTATTTTCGGGCAGTCCTTAGAGATAAAAGCAACTCTCTGCAGCCGGGTGATCGCTTTTATAGCACTTCCTCTTATCCTCCCCCCTCCAGCTAGAGGAGGGATCCCCTAGGTTGAAGGCGCTTCACGACGCAACAAAATGTAGTGTGTCAAACGGTTCCACGCTAGGTTCTCAGGTTGACGGGGGAGGTGTTTAGTGTGTAGTCCAGTCGACCTCTTGCGAGGATGGGAGTCCCACACTCAGTGCGTAAATGGCATTCACCTCCCAAACATAAAAAAGAATGATTATTCGTCGTCGCGTTTCCTCATAATCCCTCTCGGTTGGTTCCTTCAGCCATTGCCACCTTTCCATTAGTCAACCGTTTCGACGTCTCGACTCTGGTCACCCTATCATTATTAAGTGCGAAAATATTCTATAGTAGGCCGTTTTGCTGTTGGAAAAGACCTCGCCCCACTCACTAGGTTGCCAGCGCACATACGCGTCCCCAGACAAGGCGATTTCCAGCGTAGCAATAATTCCGCTCGCTGAGGCAGCAGACCACCACCAGTCCTTTACGGACATTAACATCAATATTAAATACTACAGATTACTAGTATAATGATTACCTCTTATCAATAAACAAACACTACAAACAGATCAAACTGTCAGGCAAATGCATTCAGCCTACTCAACTCGTAGTTTCTTTTTTTTCACAAGAAACGTTACCGAAAGGAATCTACTCGTATTTTGAGCAGAACCGAAGCGAGGGGAACTACTCCTGCGAACGGGAAAAACCACCCCTGGAGAGTCTTGAACCGTTGAACGAAATTTCCCAATGGACGAAGAATGGCTGTTTACCGAGGCTATTTAAGCCCGGGAAGGTTCTTGTCGTCTGCTGCGCTCAGCACGGCAACTGGTATGTTTGAGTTGTGAATTTATTTATTTATTCCATCTAACAGACTGAATAAAATTCAATAACGAAATGGAACGCAAAGAATAAATACAGCAATATTGAATGAAAAATAATTAAGTGACAATAATTCTAGGTTAAAGTAGTATATCTGTTATTTTTTCTTAAATGCTATGTAAAAAGAGGGGAATGGACAAAGCACAAGATTATTACGATTTTTTACGATTCTTAAAATTCGTGAAAGGAAGCATATGGGATAGCAAAATAAGAACTCATCCGAGGTGAACGAGATGTTTGTCGGCAACGCATCTCAGAAAAAATATTTGACGGGATTTGATGGTAGCATATTTATACAAAAAAATGGTCTAATTAAGTTCGAAGGGATATTGGAGACGGAGATAAATGACTTTCATAGGGTTGTTACGGAAATTTAAGCTTAAGAAAAAGAAAACGCGTAAACTTTCTTTGGACAGTTTCTAAAGAAGACACGAGATAGGAATTTCGGAGAGACCTGATAACAGAACAGTATTCCAGCAAAGGACGAGCAAGACAATCAAACAGACGGATAGAAGAAGAGATGCTATTAAATTTATGTACATGTCTAAGAACAAACTCGGAAACCGTAGACGCCTTATTAATTACATTTTAAATATGTGCATCAAATTTGAGTTATGGATCAAAAGCTACTCCAAGGTTTTTATAACTGAACACTTCAGAGAGGAAAGTATTATCTAATATGTAATTAAAATTAAAAGGAGAGTCCTTGAGAGAAAGTCATTTTATGACATTTAGTAACGTTAAGACGTAAATATTTTGAAGTACACCATTTATTTAGAGCATTCAGATCAGTTTGGAGGAGCTGATAGTCTAGAAGCAACTTGACTGCTCGAAATGCTTTGAAGCCATCACTTTAAATATCTCTAAGGCAAGGGGAATTAATTTACAAAGCAGGAATCATATCAGAACATATGGCCAAAGCGGGCCACTGACCATACTACCTTCTGGAGTGCCGATGCATTCAATCAAGATGATTAGATACTTTGAATATCTCTAAGGAAAGGCCTAAAAGGGGCTGTAGTGCAAAAGCAAAAAAAAAGGTAATTTATGAACATTAGAAAGAGAAGAGGTCCTAGAATTGAACCTTTAAAACACCAGATGAAGGATAAAAAGAACTAGACTAGAGTTACTTGACAGGGATGAAATGATAGATAAGATGACATCGAAGATAGAAGAACGCATGAGATGAAAAGAGCTTGAAGCTTACGACAAAGAAGAAGATGATTCGCAGTGTCACGGGTCTTGGAAAAATCTGTGAGGATCACATCAACTTGCTGTTGGTTATCTAAAACTATTGCAATACTGTTTGTGAACTCCATTTAATAAGAAATAGTGGAGTATCCTTTGAGAAAGCTATGCTATTCTGAGGCAATAATAGGGGCTAATAAGTTTGAGAGTCGATTATGAAACAGTCGTTCAAGTCACATCAGGAAGCAGGAAATTAAAGAAATAAAAGGGTAATTGAATACTAACGAAGGATACTAAGGCTTTTTCAATAGGTAGGCAAATCACCAGTACTCAAACTGAGATTGAAGAAGAGAATTAAAAGAAAACCTAGTGATGAGGCTAACAACTTTACAAATATATCTGGCAAACCATCCAGGCTAGAGCTGGTATTGTGATCAAGATCATTGATAATAGATCCGACTTCATATGCATTTTTACAAATATTGGAAGTTGGGAAAGGAAGGCAATTAGTTAAGATAAGAGAATGCACAGCTGCAACAAGAGGAGAAAATGTTGAAGCGAAAAATTGGGCAGATGAGTCAAGAATTTTCTGAGGAGTATAAGTTTCTACGCAGTTCCAATGGACCTTACTAGGACTGGAACAAGAAGATTTCAGCACCTAATTTAAGACCAAAAACGCTTTGTATTATATTGTCGCGTGTTCTTGGTTCGCGGCCAATAATTTTAATGTTCCGGGAAAGTGAAAACGCAAAGTCTTTTAATTTAAGTTAAAAGAGTTTATTTAATTACAAAAATGCACAATAAACAATTTAACACTTTCACTAATTTTAATTTTCACTATTAAAAATCTAACACTTGTCCATAAATTTCTTATCGCAATTGTCTTCTAAATCACTTCAATATTACGAAAATCACTTTTCTATTACTCGAACAATATCGCTCCCCACACACTTTCGCTGTTCTTATCGCGGTTGAATGAATGTTCCCCCATTCATTCAGCTCACCTTTATATAGGGTCTCTGATCATTCAACTCAGTTCTCGTACATTGGTGAATTAGCGGGAACATTCCAGCAGTGAATGAATGGAGCAGTGACTCACTTTCAGATATTGTTCATGCTTGTTGGGTTCTCGTGGTTTCGAGTAAATTCGTTTTGTTGATGTTCTTCATTGTTGTGAAAACAATTGCGACAGTAGCTCGCAGAATTATTTGTACATGTAACAATATATATATATATATATTACTCCGAACACTGATGAGCATCCAGGTGGAAGCGGCGCCCTCTCGATCCATTGTACACGTGCCCATTTATTTTACATTTACATGAAAAATTCATACAAAACAATTTATATGAACTTTTCCGGTAAATGGAAAATAAAATTTTCAGATTTATATTAAGATTTTATATGATGCTAGCAAGGAATAATATTGGTTTCTCATAAAAAGGGTCTCGTACGTATTCAAGAGTTATGAGTAATATAAGATCAGGTGAGTTCATATAAGATTAGTCTTACAAGTTCCCTATTTGAAAATATATTTTACTTTGAAGCTTAAATGGGAATTATTTTACTGAAATACTCATATCTTAGAAATAAATAGAGTGGAATTAAAATAATTCATTTCGCAACAACTATGATCTACTCAAGATTATCTGATAAACGCTAATTTTGGCTTTCGAAATTCGGCTGAGTTATTTATAAGACTTAAAAAAAAAGTGATCAAACATTTATCAATGAGAGCCATTTATATCAGGAATATTTCCCATCTAGGGTATGTAGAGAGTAATCCTTGCATTGGAGACCAGAATTCCATTTCTCGTAATTCTGAAGGCTTGGCCTTGGGAGGTTTCTGACTTGCGTCTTGTGTTGACCAATTCTCGTTCACGATACCTGCCACATTCTTATTATTAGCTCTATTGTGTCTTCAGCCTCTTCATTCACGGATGTTCTGAAAATAGCTTCACGTTGAATATCGAGTAAGGACGACGAGAATCATCCACGTCCTCCTTCTGCGTTGTTTGCTGCAGACAGTGCAAAAGTTCCAGTGAAGTACGGATTAGGCTGGTATTTTCTCATTGATTTGGGTGAGCCGAGAGAAGATGCTGGAAGTGATTTTGAGCCGCGGCATGTAGCTAAGTGACTTTTAGCAAACTGTTGTAAAACTGAGCCATCCGGACTTTGAGAAGTTGGAATTGGATCACTGCTTGGTGCTGCTGATCTTCTATAGTTTTTGTGGGTAGTGGGTTATTGCTTCATAGCCTCAGTTTATCGAATTGGCCACAGTAAATACACTAGCGGAAAACGATCAACCGCTAACCATGAATTGAGCAAGCTTTACGATTGAGCTTCCACATGCAGCACTAGGCTCCTTAAATCCGCCGTCTGTTCGATATAGCTTTGGTGTATTTTTTTCTTGTCGTCTATTGGCGCTGTTTTAGTTTCTTTATTCTGAAGAAAAAGTTTTCAGGATTCGGTGGGTTTTCGAATCGTCCACTAAATGTGGTTTCAGTGTTGGCACTGGAGCTAGGACTGGTGTTGGCGCTTCTTTGTTAAGGGTTTCAGTCAGCTTTTTTTTAAATACCGGATTTATTTTCATTTTTATCTGATGAGTAGCGTATGGAGGCGAACTAATTGTGGCAATGATGGCTTGAATTTTATTGTTTTTACTATTGATAACATACGAGATTGCCCACTGATATTTGTGGATCGCTGCTCTGCAGCAAGAGCGCAGGCAATGGCAAGAACGTGTACCTTGTAGATAATTTTCATTAAATTTTAAGTCAAATTTTTCCGCATTAATATTTGCGCTTTCAAGTTCAAAAAATCCCCAGTAGACTGTTTAATGATAGTTGTGTTACGTCGCCTAATTGAATTTGAAGATACACCACCAAGATCCTTAATTTTGCGGCATAGCTTGGCGTTACGGGCGAATTTGCGCGTATTTGCTTTCCGTCGCCTCAAGTTGGCCGAATTAAGATTTCGCGTATATTTTGATTTCTTTCAGCTTCCAGCAACTGATTGTGATTTCTCGCTGCTCTGCGGACCAGAACGTCTTTTCCACAAGCGCTGATTGTCGTTGGTTCTCGATGGTCCTTAATGACGTCATTGAAACTGCCAACTAGGTTCATGCGCCCCACACGGTAGCGTTTAAATGTTTTACGTCGTTCTCGACGACCGAGAGACAAAACTCAATTCGATTAGAACCCGATACGATAGCAGGACTCTGCAATAAGGAGCATTCACTCCGAAATGAGGAATTGAAGTCAGACGAGGAACGATCTTCCGGAACCGTGGCCAAGTGGTTGTTGATCTGGAGGCAATTAGGCTGGAATGTATGAAGCTTGCGGCGATGGCGACTGTGTTTCTGCAACTTTTCTTCTTCTTTGTAGCACTACAGCCCCTCTCGGGCTTTCGCTTAGAGATAGTTAGAGTATCTCATTTTCATGACCGTACTGATTTTTTCGGAAGTTGCTTTGGTCAGTACCATGCTCCCGTGTGCCTGCTCAGCTATGATATGATCTGATTAAATCAGTACATATCACCACTGAGTGAACACTCGTAGTATGTCCGAAAAATCCCCTGAACTAAATCACGTTGCTCCCAACGAGATTTGAACTTGGGACCTTCGGCTTATGCGTCATGCTCTAAGCACTAGACCACACCGTTTTTTTTTAAATACTTGTACCTCCATTCCCTACCACTCTCTCCATCACTCTTTCTTCGTCGCACAACGCTCGTGCGATCTGCATTCACATTACGTCGCTTGGTCCTTTGTGCCACCCAGACAATGTTTAACACATCGGTATAAGGGGGCACACAATTTAATGTGAATTAGTCGTTTTCATGAACATCTAGTCCAAAAAATCATGATCAGCTCTCAGAGATAAAAAAAATTCAATATAATACAACGCATTCAAAAAAACTCTGAGTAACTGTCACTTCAGTATCGCGCCGATAGGGTTAAAAGAACGCCCTAAGATACTGGGCTCATATAAGCAGAATTACAGGACCACGCTTCAATCAGTGCTCATTAAATGCTCCCTTAATCTTTTCTTAAATACCAAAAGTGAGTTCGCTTCCTTAAAAACTTCTGGTAGATTGTTATCTATACGCAGAGCATCATTCGTTGCATCGTTCTTTAGACGATCCGTTCTGGCAAAAGGTATTACGAATTGATCTGCATTCCTCGCATTATATGGGTTGATCTGTGATACCTTAATTAATGGCGCTCGTTCCGATCCATTAGTTTTTAAATTTCTGTAGATAAACTTAGCTTTCTCTATAATAATAATTTGACTATTATATTATGCAATTATCCGGATTTATTCATGACTTGGATCGGACCGAACATCACATTTCGCATTCGGGCACATACTCCCCCGGCAGCACGGAGTTTAAGTCAATTGCACACGAGTGACAAAAGTGTCGCTAAACCTTATGTGATATCGTGATAAGCGTACTAACAACATACATGTTACTTTTTATGGAATTGTTTGCAGCTACATATAAATGAGTTGCATATTTTGAATAATAATTTTTCTGAAAAATTATTATAGAAGAAAAATGTTAGAAGAAGGTGGTTTCGACGTGTGCACTAATTCTCCTCAGGCCATCACTCTTAGATACACACCGGTGATGGCGACCACCATGCTCAGAGGTGAGGGAGTTAATTTTTAATTTTTCTACTTATGCGAACTCAATATGTTTTTGTATCTGCAAGTTATATTCAAGGTAAATTTGTCTTGTAAGTACTTGTATTAGCTAAACTTTTTAATTGGATCATTTCACCCTTTTCACATCAACTTAATGTAAACCTATACGACGTTAGATAAGCTTCAAATGTAGAGCAAATTTGTCGTATAGATTTACATTAAGTTGATGTGAAAAGGGTGAAATGATCCAATTAAAAAGTTTAGCTAACACACATGTGTTTTTCGTTATCAATGCAAATGTAACAATGGTTTCCTCAAAAACGTCCCTTCGAATTTCGCTTCCTATCATCCGTCAAGACCACTTCGCGCTATACCGATCACTGTTCTCGTCAAAAGACCACTTAGTTTGCCTGGCGGGTGACTCAAAAAAGATTTTGTACTTTGTATCACTTTTGGAAATCCTGTTTTATGTGGCGATGTGAATAAAGTAACGGTTCCTAGTGCACTACGACTAGGCCTTTCAGAAGCAATCGAAAGTTAAATTTCCAGGAAGCTAGTAAGAATAATTCGAGGAATGAATCGTGCGTATCAAACAACGCTACTACGACGGCCGACATATACACTTACCGAACAATCAGATGTCCTCACAAGTACTCCAATTGAACCAAAAATCATGTCCACGCGCATGTAAAGAACAATATCTTCCCAGTATCTCTTTCCCCTAGAATTTCGTTATAATATTCGCATATTAGATGAAAATATGGTCAGTCAGAAATTAAGCTAATATTGCCAGCTATTTTGATATAAAATTTTCGCACACTCAATGAATCCATCCTTCTGTGTATACATTGAATGTCACTTGAGAAGCGCAATAGAAACTTCCAACCAAAATGGAATCTGCCCCCTTTCATAACAATTGAGTCCGCAATGACGATAGGGTTAAATTCATTGAATTCAGTTTCACGTTATTGACTTATAGTTCTTGGTATGGGCTTTACGAGCTATTTATCAGGGATCGCTATTGCAAGCGGTAGTCGCGCTCAGTTCTCCAATCCAACCAACACACTTGTGGCGTCCACATGCTCACCGCAAGGAGCGCATCAAGCAGTTAGTGAATTAGTGAATTTCACAACTCATGTCAACGAGACGCTCACTTCGTTCGCAACCTCCGACGAGTCAAGTCGCGCGCGCCAACATGTAGTCCTATACTACATTCCATTCTATACTTATAATTCTATGTACATTTGTGTTTGCCAATAAAGTCATGTTTGTGTTCTAGTAAAAGTAATGTCCTTTCTTTCTCATGGGGATCGCGCATAGCTTATTAACAATCCCCATAGTGGTGACCCCGTTTTTGTTCACATTTTTGTTACACGAGTCATGTGCTCGCCATCTTTTTACTATCGCCGCAGGTCGTAGCTTCACGAGTCAGCGCAAGACGCCGCATGCAATCCGGACATGCCCGATCACGCACCAGACCGCCATACGCATGCCCGAACAGACGCCGCGTTCGCATGAGTACGTCACACCGCCTCGATCGCATGTTCGATTGCGCCGCCAACACGCCGCGCAGTGTCGCCTTCACGAGTCAGCGCAAGCACGCCGTATCCACCCGCCATACGCATGCCCCAACAGACGCCGCGTTCGCATGTGTACGTCACACCGCCTCGATCGCATGTTCGATTGCGCCTCCAACACGCCGCACAGTGTCGCATGCCCGACCCCGCACAGTGTCGTATGGCCAACCTCGCACTGCAGCCGCATAGCAACATTCACGACAAGCGCATCTTCTGGACACGTGCTACGCAACCCGCCATTGCTCCAGCCTCATTTACGGCATTTCACAACTCATGTCAACGAGACGCGCGCTTCGTTCGCAACCTTCGACGAGTCAACATCGCGCGCGCCAACATGTAGTCCTTGACTACACTCGTTTCTATACTTGTAACTCTGTTCATTAGTTTTAGTAATAAATTTATATTTGTGTTTTAGTAAAGTAATATTCTTTCTTCTCATGGGGATCGCGCAAAGCTTATTAACAATCCCCATACACTCCTGACGTCAAGTGCTCGCTCAGTGGCAGAGCTTTACTCCGCACACTGACGACATCAGGTGTTGAGTAGTAGCAGAAATCTCTCATTCCATCACTTTCCAGCTAATTGCAATGGCGTAGGGAGACCGATATCTGCTGGGTATCGCTGCACGTGTTATGCAACAAGTTTGTGGCATAACATCGCCACCAAAACAGCATACGCGTTGTGGACGAGTTTAGTGGGTGCATTGGTTGATTTATCGAGTAGTTCGCGGGGCGAATTTCTCGATTAATACAATGAGTAGCCACAAGAGAACTATCTTGACTGTTGATGTAAGTCTTCAGAGCATATTTGATCTGTTTCTTGGAAATACCACGCAGCCTGCCAAAATTCGATCTAGGTTCAATGATGTGCTAAATGATTTGAAGAAACTTTGTGCCTTATGTTTTGCCCTAATAGCACTAGTTACTCGCCTAGTACACCATGGCTTTTGATTTACTTTACGAGACTTCTAAGGAGGTGCAAAGTAGCAAATAAGGTTATAAATATATACTGACGTACCGACTATCTCCCATTCGCAACTTCAAATTGCTGCCGTAACATCTCCACCTTCCTTTGGGCACTTTTACCTTTTCCTCTGTATATTTATGTTCATTAACATTTTTCCAATTTCCCTATAATTTTTACTTCCCCATCATCACAATCCTACCTTTTCCCTTATTTCCAATTACAAAAAATAATATATACTAATAATTTCAATTTTCCCACTAACAACATTCTATTCATTATTTCCCACTAACAAATTTTTTTTACTCATGGGATTCTTTGTAGCATCATGAATGAGTTGAATAATAAATTTTCTGAAAAATTATTAGAGAAGAAAAAATGTTAGAAGAAGGTGGTTTCGACGTGTGTACTAATTCTCCTCAGGCCATCACTCTTAGATACACACTGGTGATGGCGACCGCCATGCTTAGAGGTGAGATAGTTAATTTTAATTTTTCTACTTATGCGAACTCAATACGTTTTTGTAACTGCAAGTTATGTTCAAGTTAAATTTCTCTTGTGAGTACTTGTATTAGCTAAACTTTAATTAGATAATTTTACCCTTTTCACATCAATTTAACATTTTTCCAATTTCCCTATAATTTTTATTTCCCCATCATCACAATCCTACCCTTTTTCCTTATTTCCAATTACAAAAAATAATATATACTAATAATTTCAATTTTCCAACTAGCAACATTTTATTCATTATTTCCCACTAACAAATTTTATTTTTTCATACTAGCAAAAATTTATTCACGTTTCGCTATTAATAAATGTCAATTTCATGTCCATCAAGAAAGAGTTCAAGTTGCTAATTGGTTGGCAGCGTCACGGATTCTCGACCGGGGGTCTGCTGGGACCCTGGGTTCAAGTTCCCCGAGCGCAGGGAAGCACTCTTTTTAGAGTATCGGCAAGGTCAACAGCTTCCGTATATGTATATGTAAAACTTTGCATCTAATCAAACGCTTCTTTGATTCTGCAAATTGCCATATATGAAAAAACGGAAATTATTGCGTTTGTCGGTACGAAAAGATATGTGGGTAGCGGAACTTCGATTACGTTACCCACATGCGGCAGCGGTAATGAAAAATGAAAGGGTTGCGGGATCGGATTTGCTGGAGGTGAAATGCGGAGTTGAGTTCTTGAATTTGGGCATTCGGTATTTGGTATTTTGGAAGTAAAAGGGAGTTTCTGCGTTGATTTGTGGAATTAAGGATTTGGGATTTTAATTTTTGGGAAATAAAAGAAGTTTTTGAGGTGATTTGCGGAATTATGGATTCAGTATTTGGTTCTTGAGAAGAGAAGGTGATATTTGGTTTGGAAAAAGTGAGGTGACGACGACAACAGTGAATGGTGCAAAGGAAAAAGTGGAATTAACAATTGGGGAAGACTTACTGATTGAATTGTGATAAAAATATATTTAGCATTGTGAAGTGCATGAATTTTCCTTACGAAAAAGTGAAAGACGAACTTCGCGTGAATTGTACGAAAAGGTGTCAAGACGATACGATATGGGAATGATTGTAGTGAGCGAGACGATTACGAACCATTGAAACTGAGGTGCAAACGTGATTTTTTTTACTGCGTGGAAACCATTTTGGCAACGGAATTTGTTTTGAAGTGTGTTTCCCCGAAATACACTACATTATCCTCGTTCTATACCAAAGCTAAAAATTCTGGCTAGTAGCTAATGATACGAGTAATTTTAATCGTAACCTCTCAAATAACATTGCCTCGATACTTATTTTAATTCTACAAACCGTCCGCCGCAATAATAGATGAGATTTCGGAGTATTGTTGGCGTGGATTTCGCGAATTTTTCCGATTTTTAAAAGGAGAAATTCGCAAGCCTAAGAATAACGCAGGTAAATTAGGAAAGAGAAGAAACTATAGGCATTTACCATTTATGTATATATTTTCTTCTATCTCCTCTTCCGAACAACAATCCTATCCACCTTAAAAATAATCCCTCATAAACTGAAGCCTGTTCTTAACACCGAATTCTACTATCCTAACCATTCCAAAAAGATGTCTCTACTATTTCCAGACCGTGCCGCTTGAATGAAACCCTAAGCACTAATTTGGATTTGGAACCAATTCGACCACTAATTTCTCTCGCTATGCTTTTTTTTTCTTTTGCTCGGGAAACCAATTCCCTACGTCAGGAGGAAAAGGAAAACTTCAAAACGAAGGAAATAAAAAGGAATGAAAAACCATTAGGAGGAAATGCGCACCTAATGAAGCTGAATGAATAAACAAGTGAATAAAACACGGTACACGAAGTGAAGATAAGGAAGCAAAATATAAGAAAAGAACAAGAAGGAAAGGAAGAACGCCAGCAACATGAAGTAAAAACCTTACGCACGGTACTCACGCGGTCATCCCGTCGATTCGGCGTATGAGAAGAAACCGAAAAAAAATAAACAAAAAAAAAAGATAACGATTTACATTTTGTTCGCATAATTAGTTGTCGCGACGTCCTCTTTGATTAATAATTTCTATGCGACCGTCATTTCTCGTACGGTATTATTAATGATTAGCGACAACTGCCAACTTAAATCTAACCGCTCAAGGCAACTTCCTAAATCTATGGCCTTAGCTTTAAACGTTAAAACTATAACTCCCACCACCAGCTTAAATGTATACTACCACCACCACCACTTTAATTTAATTCGTCTTATCTTCTAGTGATCGCCACCATTCAAAACTACCCTTCACCATTCCTTATTGCTAGAAAAACGTGCAACCTAACAACTATCTTACTCGCTAACTATTAAACAAGGGAAGTTATTATCCGATTTATTTTGGTGCACTCCCCACTGAAAGTGGGTCTCCTTCTTGTAGCTCCCTAGGACTGGTAGGACTTCAAGTCTTTCACGTGCCAGGTACCCGCATCTTTGCCCTTGGCATCTTTGAGCCGGTAAGTCCACCCAGACATTTTTTCCTCTACCCAGAACGGTCCTAAGTATTCCGGGGCTAGCTTCGCGGAGTAAAACTTCGATGCATCCGACAGCGGGAAGTTCCTCCTCCAAACACCGTCTCCCCGTACGTAGCTTATATCTCGCTTGCGTAGATTATACCGAGCTGTGGTTTGCTTTGAGGCCTCTAGCATCCGCTTCCGCATCTCCGCTCGGAATTGTTCCATCTTGTCCGCCCTGACATCTGGTTCTGGAACCCCTTGGTTATCCTGGGGAGGCTCCGACCTCTCGTGAAAAGTATTCATCTCCCTCCCAAAGTTATAAAAATAGGGCGAAACTTTCATCACCTCATGACGATAGGTCCGTAACGCGCAGGCTATTTTAGCTAGATTTTGGTCCCAATCACGGTGACTTTCCACTGTGTATGAGCGCAACATACGTTTGATCTCCTGATTCACGCGCTCCGCCGGATTCGCTTGGGGATGATAGAGTGCCGTGAATTTTATTTGAGTCCCGTAGTTTTCCACCAACCCTCGCAGCTCCTTGCTGCGAAATTCTACCCCGTTGTCACATACTAGCCATCGGGGGACTCCAAAAAGAAGGAACACTCGCTCCTCCAATAAGCGACATATCTCTGTTGCGGATGCCTTCCTGAGTGGGAACAGTAAGGGAAACTTGCTCACGTAGTCCACTATTGTCATTATATAGGTGTACCCCCGTTTTGATCGTGGTAATGGTCCAACCAAGTCCACGCAGACCATTTCCCATGGTTGTGTGGCCTCTCCCGTTCGTGAAATCATTAGTCCTGCAGTCGGCCGCCTCTCCACTTTCATTGATTGGCAAATCCGACGTTTGCGGACATAATTTCGGACATCAGCCGCTAGTTTGGGCCAATAATACAATCGGGCCACCCGGTCGATTGTTCGGTCAACACCCATGTGGCCCGCCGTTGGGTCGTCGTGGCAGCGTTTTAAAGCCTCTTTTCGCTCTGGCTTGGATAACACCCGTTTCCACGTGTTAGTTTCCTCCAGGTTAGAATGCCGTCCTGTTACTTGTTTCCACAATTGACCATTTTTAACCTGCCAGCTTGGAAACTTATCTGGATCGTTTTCTACTCGGGTTTTCATTTTTTCTAGCCATTTCTCCTCCTGACTTTCAATGGCATTTATTTCTGGAACGGCTCTCGAAAGCGCATCAGGGACAAGATGATCTTTGCCTTTTCGATGCACTACATCGAAATCAAATTGTTGTAGCCTTACAGCCCATCGAACTAGCCGACCAGTAGGATCCTTCAGATTGTTGAACCAGATTAAGGAGTGATGATCTGTTATGACTTTGAAATGAGTTCCCTCGATGTATGGCCGAAGCTTTTCCACTGCCCACAACACCGCTAGGCACTCCTTTTCGGTGGTGGAGTACTTCCTTTCAGCCCTGCTCAACGACCGACTCAAATAACAGATCACCTTCTCCCCCTCCGGGAAAGTCTGACTCAACACAGCTCCCAAGCCTACATCCGAAGCATTTGTTTGCACATTGAACGGCAAGTTGAAATCTGGGCACGTCGAAATTGGTGCCGACGACAATTTCAATTTGCAGCGGTCAAATGCCAACTCGCATTCTGGAGACCAAACAAATCGACGGTTTTTTTTTAAAGGGCTCCGTCGGAGACGGCGCAGGCGCCACTCGTTCGCCCTTTGAGCCCGATTGGAGCCGCCGAACGAGATTGCGGCTCCCCGGAGAACAATGAATGCAAATTCCACCTATTCCAAAACCTTTTCTACCAATATCAATCCCTACAACACCTGAGAAACAGAAAACGCTGGATACGCCCGGAAATAACTTATATCGCGAGCTGACCACGACGGGTGCTTGGCAATCCCGCGACTCCAAGACGATGCTAGTCAATTCCCTTCTTGGGAAACAAAAATATCTTCCCGCTGACGAGCAGAAAGTTTACAAGTTGAAAAAAAAATTCACTATTCAAATTAAATGAAACACCCGAACTGAGTTTACTATTATAATTCGTTTATATGATGAAATGACACAGAAGAATCTATTAACACTGCGTACGCAAATATAACTTTAAAAATCCAATACAAAATATATCTATTATAAAAGAAAACGAGAAAAGAAAGAATGGTTGGCCAACACTTACGATGATTATTCCGCTGATGTGGGGATCCCCAGATGATTGATTTCTTATCCGATTTCTACTGTAGAACCGCCAGATACTGCCAATCTACCTGATGAATCTTTCTCCGCTCGCTCGTAGCACCGTGTATCCACTAGCCACCCTTTACCGTGAAAACGTTTCGCCAACAAGAAAAGCGGGACACCCTTCCAGCCCCCTTTTATTAGCTTGTCAGCCAACGGCGTATTCGGGGAGGTTGAAGACCTTAAAAATCCCCCGGCGTGTGGTCGGCAAGGTAGTTTCCCACCACTTGAATCGACGCTTTTGCGTGTTCATGGAATCTCACTCCTGATCAGATGTACGGAGTTGTTTAGTATTGTTTCAATTCCACCATTGACCATTCGCACTCGATTTTCAATACTCTATGATATTCGGTACTTTATTAATGTTGATTATTCTTTTTAATTCATTGTATTCGAATTCACTCTAATCATGTTCGCTTGAAACAATTCGCCGATCTATTAATTTCATTAGCAATAGAATCCGGGAATTGTTAATCTTTTGTTTCATTTTCTCCTTTTTTTGTGGTATAAAGCCTTTATTGTAACGTTCGTGTACTATTTTCTTAGCTAATTATATTCCAGTTGTAATTCATTCGCTTTCTGGATGTTTTATGCGATTTTAAACAATTCGAACATAAAATTGTGCGATCGTTTTAGTACATAATTGCGAGTATTCGTTTTAGTGCATAATTGCGAGTATTCGTTTATATGCCTTACCAAACGAAGCCATTTTTTTTAAAAAGATGAATGAATGATTGTTTGGGTTTGTAAGACTATCTACATGCGAGTTAAGTTGAAACTTTCAGAGTCGGCTTATTATTCCATTGTCGAGTCTAATTGCTGTGGTCAAATATGATATTCCGTTTGCACTCAGGAAATTAAATGTCGGTTGACTACCTCCGGGGGATCGTTTCGCTAGGACAGCTACATTGCCAATGACTAACTTCGGATTTCCATGTGCGTGGCCTCCATTCGATAATGAATCGATGAATATATTCCCGCGATTACCGTCGCTCACCAGTTTCAGAATTTGATGTTGATTCGTTAAATCATTGGCTGTTAAATTTATCACATTTGCGCTGCCCGCAGCATCTGAATTGGAGCTAAAGGTTGTATGCTCCAAAAAAAAATCCTCACTAACGATTACTTGTCCAGGTTGTGCCGCTTGCAAAATTGTTGTGGTTGTAGATTGATGATAAAGAGATGATTGGGTTTCGTGCCGTGCATGTTGTTGAACTTGATGCATTTGTTGAGTAAAACTAGTACCAATTTATAATACCAAAGACATTTTTGGAGTACGTTACTTTACACTTTCTGCTCGTGGGGTTTGCGTTTATTCGCGGCTGATTACGTAAACTCATGCCAAGATCCCTTCGTGGTCGTCGCGAATGTAACCTACATGGCGTTACCCCGTAACAATATTTTCAAAATTTGGGCTATATTTAAAGAACAAACTACCAAGCGCGTCCGTTTTTTATATTCGTTATATATGTTTCATATCAATAACGTTAATCCGGGAAGGTGGAATCAGTGTTTTATAGACCTAAATTTAAAAAGAAGAAACGTCTAAATCATATTAGTGGCCGACATTTTATTCAATTCATTCAAGTTAATTCATATTCAGGAATTTTATTTTAGTAACTTTTTCAGTGCCCCCCCCGCTTTCTCTAGTTGCAGAGCGCTCGGCATCATTGGAAAGAGTGAGTAATATTTTTAATTAACGTTTTATATTACATAACAATAATAAATTTTTTTCTATCCTATGAGTATTTGAAAAATTTCCTTTCCTTTTATGAACAAAGGAGGTTTAATATTGTTTTTTGTAATCAATTTGGTTTTTTTCATTTGATTTGGATTTTGTTTTGTACATAGGTTTGTTTTGTTTCTTGAAATAAAAATGGTCCGTACATATTAATATCATCATCTTTCATTTCTCAAGATCCTTTTCCCTTTGTGTTAGTTATTATATGTAAGGTGGCTCAGCACGAGCAGAGGGTATCCCGGAAGATGCGCGTCACGACTGAGCGCTAGCCGGGCTCAGTATGCCACCCCGGGTTACTCACCCCTCTGCTAATATTTAATGTCTGCAACTGCGGCTTCCGTGGTTGCAACAATACTTGTATGTAAAATTTGTCTAAACCAGCCTCTCAGTTTAGGCCTCCAAAGGAATTCAGCCAGTTGATTGAAAGCAGTTCTATATTAATAGCTCCATAGTTAACTTTAAAAAAGTGAAATTTTGAAGCAGCAGGAGATTTGTTTTGTTTAATTTCATCAACAATAAGATATATAGATAGAGTATGATGCTGATCAGGAGGAACATGAGAAACTGGATCATTTGATTGAACAAGGTCAAGAAGATAAACATTAGGATTGCGGATATTATTAAATTGAGAAAAAGAGCAATGAGATAGGAAAGATGACGGGGTTACAGAAAAAGGATTAACTGAATAGAAAGAAAGGCCCAAACCAATATTTTGTCGTGAGGTTGTCGCAAAACTAGATAAGAAGATAGATCTTCAGAAGCGTCTCATGAACAGTTAATGGTGAATTATAGAGGATATAAACAGACGAAACCACGAACTGTGTAATATGAGGGAGACAAAATTTGGCAACAACACATTCTAAATTATGGACAAAGAAGAAATCAGAACAAAAAGAACAAGGTAGAGTTTTACTAACTGCAACAAAAAATCCACAACTATAAGCCTTATTAGTAACAATCAGGTTCGGTCACATCTATAATTTACTATATGATCACTGCTCAAAATATTTCCATTCGGTTAAGTTTTTTTCTGAGACAGAAAATAATAATAATTTATTTCGGTATAGCATCAATTGAAATCAATGTTAGGTACGGGCGAATTGTTCTGGACTGAAAACTTCAGGCAAATTTTATTTGTTAATGCTTATTTGAAGAACTAATGCTTCGAGGACTTGAACTGCCCCTAGTAAACAGGGTGTAAGAAACTGCTAATGAATTAGCTTTTTCCTTTAAAAGCCGTCGGGCCTTAGCATTGTAATTCTGTCAAAAACCAACCAGATTTCGACTGTTCCCGAATTTATAATGTTGTCAGAAAAATCACTTTATTAGCCAGATTACCTTTACCGTAGCGACTCGAAGCCAAGCCTGAAAAGTATACATTTAACTCTGTGTATTTTCCCATGTCTAGCGCTTCCAGACTATCCAGTGTTTTCATGTTTTCCAATTAAACGCTATTATTTTGTTTTTTCGACAAATATATATTTCGGGAGTAAGTTGCTCCCTTCTTCAGTGTCAATTATTTTCTAAGATTTCAAGGCCTTTTCGAGGATATTTATACTAACCAAATCCTAATTACCTAAGGTCGGATTGCCTAATGTCTAATTGCTTTAGGTCTAATTTCTTTAGGTCTAATTGCTATTGGGTTTTATTACCTTTATATCTTAATGTTATTCTTAGCTTAATTATTTAGTCTTTTATTATTTTATTATTGCTTAAGGTCTAATTACCGTTATTTATTGCATGAGTAATTTTAATTATTTTAATTATTATTAGTACAACAAAAAAAAATAACACTATTTCACCATATCCAGGAGCCTAAGGTATCCATTTCCTAGGTCATCGTTGAGTCTCGTTTCGGTTGGCTGCCTCATGATCCACAATGATTCGTACACGTCCAGTTTTCGCATGTTGCTTACTTCTTCACGACCGTTAGGTCGTCCCATTCTTTTTGATGTCCTTCGCAAATGTGTTTCGCTACTGAAGATTTAACGTTGCTCGTGGTTCCTCGCTTCATCGCCGATTGTGCCTCCTTAGTGTGCTCCTCGAATCTTATTTTAACCGTTCGTTTTGTTTGTCCAATGTATGCTTTATCACAGTGTTTGCATTTAATTTTGTATACACCGCACTTCTCATCTTTCTTCTTGCTATCCTTTGTATTTGTGAGCCTGCTTTTAAGTTGAAACTGGACGCTGCTTGAAATTAGCTGGATGTTAACTTGCTTGAGTAATCTGCTTAAGCCTCCGGTTAGTTCTGAGTTTAAAACCGCTGCTCTTTGTTGTTGCCTTCTATTTTGCGTGCCGAGCGTAGTAAAGCTATCTCGTGCTCTCCTTTGTTCAATTTTCTTCATCATCATCCCTGAGATCATCCCTGCTTCATATCCGTTTTTCTTTGCTGTATCTAGGATATAACTTGTTTCCTTCATCCCGTTTTCCATACTCAGTGGTACTGACAGCATCCTGTGTATCCATGATCGGAAAGATGCCATTTTTTGTGAGTACGCATGATTTGATGTTCTTGGTACGGTCCTTTGAGTGTTTGTATTTTTTCGGTTTATGTCCAATTCTAATTTTCCGCTAACCCTCATAATTTTCAAATCGAGGAAAGGTAGTTCGTTTTCGTTTCTTCCTCAATTGTAATATTGATGTTTTTGTGGATGTTATTTAATTTCGGCAGCAATTCATTTAGGTCTTTTTCATTCACTATGGCGAAAATATCGTCTACATATCGGACCCAAAGTTTGGGCATTATGCCATCTCGTTCCATTATTTCTTCAATCCAGGACATAAAAATCTCGCTTAAAAACGGTGACAGAGGATTACCCATCGGAGCTCCAGACTTCTGCTTGTAAAACTTTCCTCTGAATGTGAAATAATTTTCCGACATGCACAGTGTTGTCAGCTTTATGATTTTTCTTGCTTTTCTTCCTTCCACGGTTGAGCCTTTTGAAATAAGTTGATCTTCCAAGAGTGCAAGGGCTTGCTTCACTGGTACACTTGGAAACAGAGCCTTGACGTCAAAAGACACCATTTTATCCTCGCTTTGTAAATGATTGTACTCCATAAGCTTTTTAATTAATTCATCTCGGTTTTTGACGGAGTATTTGTTAGTCGAAATCCCCATATGTTCAAATTCCTGCAGTAGCCACTTTGCTAATTTGGATGTTGGAGCATTTGTTGATGTTATGATTTCTCTCATTTCCATTTCCTTCTTGTGGATCTCAGGTTGGCATGTCCTTGCACTCCTTTAGGGCTCTTTCCACCCGTTTGATACTTTCAGGAAGTGGATCCTTCCTTAATTCAAAATATTCGCCGTTATTTAATTTTTCTAACACGAGGTTGTCATACTTTTCTTTCTCCATTATAACTATTTTGTTTACTTTGTCGGCTTGTAAATAAAAGACTGGTTTTTGGTTTAGCTGTTTGAGTGTCTCCGTTTCTTGTTTGATTTCTTTTTTAACAAGTTCGCCGTTCTTTCCCTAACGAACTCCTTCTTATCTCTTGGTAGAAACTTTATTGCTGCTTCCATGTCTATCACAATTTCTTCTTTTGATATCACATTGCTATTCACTGCATAATTGAGCCCCATGTTTAGTAGTCTCAATTGCTCCTCCGTGAAGACTTCCGATGACATGTTGACCACAAAATCCGGGATGTCTCCAACTTTAGTTAATTCCTTCTTCACGATATTTTGTCCTCCAACCAGTGACTCGGACTTCTTCGATAGGATCTTGTTCTTCTTTGTATTCTTGCATTCAAATGCTCGTTATACTTTATCCACTAAATCGGTCATGCTTCCTTTTGTGCCATTCAAGCCTTTTGCTAATTTTAGCTGCAAATTGTACGCTTGTAGTGTTACTTCCGATTGTTTTGCATAAAGTCGGTTTAAACTGTCCTTTATCAGATTCCTTTCCATCTCTGCTTTTCTATTTTCCGCACCTGGTAACTTGATCGTCGCTCTAATCCTATGACTCTTCGGCACTAACTTAAACTTAAGGCACTTCTTTAAAAACTTGACATCCTCGCTCATTCTTCCCTGGGCCTTCTTCATCTTCAGATAATTGTAGAAAACGGGATCAGACTCGGTTGTCCTGTTATACTCTGTGTATTTTCCCATGTTTAGCGCTTCCAGACTATCCAGTGTTTTCATGTTTTCCAATTAAACGCTATTATTTTGTTTTTTCGACAAATATATATTTCGGGAGTAAGTTGCTCCCTTCTTCAGTGTCAATTATTTTGTAAGATTTCAAGGCATTTTCGAGGATATTTATACTAACCAAATACTAATTACCTAAGGTCGGATTGCTTAATGTCTAATTGCTTTAGGTCTAATTGCTATTGGGTTTCATTACATTTATATCTTAATGTTATTCTTAGCTTAATTATTTAGTCTTTAATTATTTTATTGTTGCTTAAGGTCTAATTATCATTATTTATTGCATGAGTAATTTTAATTATTTTAATTATTATTATACATTTAAGTTACGAATACCTTAACTTAAAACATTTTTTATTGAAATTTAAGACGGTAACACTATATCATCTCCCAGAGCTCTACGCTCAAGAATTGATTAAAGGACGCTATAAAAAGTTAGTCCATGCAGTTGGGAGACTACAATGCAATTTAAGCATGACCTCCTCCTAGTCGACAAAGTTTTCAAATTTGGAAACGATGCAATGCATCATAGAAACGGTTGAGGAAATATGATAAGAAGAAATCAGAGGAGAAACACAAAACGTGCTCTGGCATTAATTCTAACATCGTCCTCATCATCTTCATGTTTGCTGATCAATTTACTTATACTACAGTTTGCAGTTATAAATTATTAAATCAACTAAATGTAAATTGTTGACTTACTGGTGAAGTTTTATTGAAATATCAATATTAGGATAATCAGTCAAGGATGAATAATAGAGTACATAATTTAAGCAATTAATTCAGTTTCAAGGATATGAAAGGAAGTTAGGTAAGAAATTACGAGAGACTTGCTTCCAAGGAGAGATTCTATTTGAGGATCGAAAATTGTTTAATGATTTCAAATCGAGTATGAATTTCTCGATTGAAGTTAAAGTTCTGGTGGGAAGAAGCAAAAAAAGTAAATCCTTTGGAGTCCATTGGTCGAAATAGGTCAACCACTTGTCTTTATCTCTGTCTAATCAATTCTTCCACGGCTTGAATTTTGCTGAGTTTTAGGAATATACTCGTATGCATTTTTATCAATGGCTGAAGCTCTTGTATTCAAAAATTGGTTACACTCATGGAATTTTGCAAAATCTGCGATAAATCCAACTGTTCACATGAGCAATCTTGATTCTCGCATACAACATACGAGTACACGACAGCCGTTGAGTGCAATTCATTTCAGCATGAAAGTGTGTAATATTGCCTGTAGTTTTTCGCCTGGAAGTTGAAAAGTTAATTAAGATGATGTAGATTGAGCTTGCAGAGTTTGCGGGTGACTATTAATTTCCTGTGATATGCATTTTATTAGTCATAATTTTGAATTAGCAACTTAAAGCAGCCCTAAGGCGAATATTTCAACGTTTAACCAAGTTGAATGCGAGTACTGAATCAATGATTGATACCTGTGGTAACAGGAGATGCAGATGAGGAGAAGGGGAATCATGCAATTGACAGCAAAAATCGAAAAGACATCAAGTATGCAAAGAAACACTTTATTAATTCAAGTTATTCAGCTTAATGTTGTTCAATCGGGAAATACAATTATTAATATTACAATTTTTTTAAGATAAACGACACGGCGAGTCGACACGGAATATTTATTAATTCGATACGGCGCGGCACAAGGATGGTTATCGACTCCTTGCACACCATCATGGAGTCGGCATCGCTGGCTCGTGAGACGGTATTGCCAGATTACTTGACAGCCCGGCCTTTCCTGACTCTGAATCGTCCTCGATCAGGGAGTGGTCATCCTCAGGGTCCTTGTCAACTTCTGGTGGAGTAGCACACCACAGTCGTATTTTATCGAACGCAAAAATAGAGCAAAATGGTTTGGTCGATATAGGTAGACCTTCGTTGTCCTCAATGAAGTATCAGTCTTTATCGTGAACCTTGGTGATAGTGTATGGACCTGTGATGTTAAGTCCTAGGTTTCGACTTTGTCCAGTTGAGGGGGCGTCATTTTCAATCAACACTAAATCCTGGACGGCATACTTCTTCCGCGGTGCATGTTTATCATCGAAGCGTTTCTTCCACCATTTACGCTTACGAAGTAAATTTGTCATAGCGTGATGACGTTTCATCTCTGGATCACTCATTTGGGTATCATCGGCGGAATCGATGGCGGTTTGAAGGAGGGAAATGAGCTGGTTACTAGGAACAACCTTCAATTTGAAATTGAAAATAAGTTCAACCAGTCTACGAATTTTTCTGCGAGTTCAGAGCCCACGGCAGTGATTGTAGAAACTCGTTCCGATTTGAAGCGTTCTCGACAGTTGTAGATAGGTATGATAAAACGGTCTGGTTGGCCCGCTCTACCTGGCCGTTGGCACGCGGAGTCCTGACCGCGACTTTCGAGTGTTCTATATTATGTTGTCCGCAAAATGAAGAAAATTTGTGAGAAGTATACGTAGCTCCTCGACCGGATACTAGGATTTCCGGCAAACGAAAGTAACTGGTTAATTCAATTAACGCATTTTGCACGGGCTGCGTTGACGTGTTGCGTACGGCTTTTACGACAAGATACTTAGCGAACGCATTGGATATTGTCAGAATATATATGTTTCCCTTTTTCGTTCGTTTAAAAAGGCCTACTCGTAAATCATCTAGATGCAACTGTCGAATATATCCGTCCTTCAGGTTTTCCCGCGCGTGCTTTATAGTAGGAAAAATTTACGCAAGCGATATAGTCTTTGACAAACTTTTGGATTTTTGGAAACCAGTAACACTGTTCAATCTCTAAATGGTCTTTTTGACACCAAAATGTCCGCAATATTCGTGACAGTATTGGACTACGCGAAATTGGATGGGCTTAGGCAATACTAGTTTTCTGAAACAAGCTGTTTTATTTAAGTTGGAAATCGTGTTTTATTTGTCTTTGGCGCACATCTTCGGCTTCGTTTTTAAGTACACCGATAATATGTTGAAGCTGTTCGTCTTCTATCTGCATGGTATAAATCCAGTCATCACTAACAACCGAAATTGCAAAGACTAAATCGGCTAAATCAGGTTCTCGGGGTGGTGACTAAGTGCGTCGACGTGAGCAAGGTGTCTCCCAGCACGGTGCGTGAACTCAAGGACACATTCCATTAATTGCAGCATATATCTCGCGCCGCGTGGCTTCAATTCAGTTTTCAATTTGCAATAGCAGAACAATCAGTGACTATACGAATCTGCCTACCCAAGACATAAGCTCGGAATCGATCCAACGTTTCAACGACGGCAAGCACTTCCAGCTCATAGCTGTGGTACATGCTTTCAGCTGCTGTACAAGGGCGACTATAGTAGAAAACCGGTCTCCAGTTCGTACCGTCGACTGATTGTAATAGACTCCGGCAAGACCTATAATGCTGGCATATGTATGGATTTCATGTTGCGTCTGAATGTCGAATAATGCTGATACCGACTCGTTACACAGGGTACGTTTAAGCTGCTCGAAGGAGTGCTGTTGTTCGTTATGCCATAAAAGCACTTTGCTTGCCTTTTCGGACTTGTAAAGCAACTGGGTCAGCGGCTTCGCTATGAGAGCATAGTCCTCGACAAATTTGCAAAGAATCCGGTAATTGCCAGGAATAATCTAGCTTTGGTGACGTTCGACGGCTGCTAAAATTTGTGAAAGCAGATACTTTCTCGATTCTAGGTCGGAACCCGTCTGCATTGACGATATGTCCCAGGTATTTGATCTCTTCGGCCAAGAATTTACATTTCTCTAAACGCAGAGTTAGCCCGTAGGTTTCCAATACTTGCAAGAATTTTTCAAGCGGCTTCAATCCGCTGTCAACTTCTCGGAGAGAGGCATAAGCTGAAGTGGACGGTTGAATAATACCTACATCCAATAGTTCGGCAATTAGTTTCTCTAAAATCTCACATTTAACGTATGGGACGTGATATGGTTTAAGTGCGATGGGCTACTGGGTGGAAACGAAAGTTGACATCTGAAACCTCGAACATTTTCCAAGCTCCTATATATTAGTGGCAAAACTACCTCAATATCTAGACAACTTCTCTGGCGGGAAAGCACGTCACGACCTAATAAAACGCCGTCTTGTAAATAATCGTCGCCCGCCACTGAAGCATCGGTATCGCAGTTCTCGCCGTCGATTTTCAAGATCGCATTCGTTTAATTTTTGCATCTATCACTTCCACCTATAAATCCGTTTATGTGAACATCACACGCTTCCAAATCACCGATCTTTTGCGCCAACGTTTCTCGGAACAAAGTGCGGTTGGTAGCGGGATCGACCATTACTACCACTTCATGACCATTCATATCGATGCTTTTAACGATTTCCGAAATTCGGTTTCTCCCCGTTTGAATTTCAAAGGTTTTTGTTTGTAGTATTGATTTATGCTCGGGACAATCAACAGTCTTGTGCGTGGTACGGGAGCACACAAAACACGTTTACGGCGTTGAGGAAAATAAAATAATTATAGTACACAGTTTTGTCTCCAAAAGGACAAAAACGGTGGCTCTTATCCTCTAGAATTTCCTAGTGACATGTCGATGTACCGCGATTTATTAAAACTGGTGCATTTCACAATATTACATGTACTGTACTGTTTTGTTGCAATTAGCAATTCAGAACACTGTTGATATTGCTGCGTCGAGGCTATGCGCGTAAAGTCAGGGCCATCACATCCACGAATGACATATCGCACGATTGCCATGTCTGGGAAATGACACTAGCAGCCCAATGACAACATTCGGTAGTAGAATTGTTCCAATGACTCCGATGGCTGACGTTTGGCGTCCATGATTTTGTAGGTACATGTCAACAATGTTTTTCATGCTGGAAAAATCTAGCGAAAACTGATGCGAACGACACAGGTCCACGAATCAAAGACAGGCAAACTATCGACCCACATTTTGGATTCGCAGGAAATCGTAAAAATAATAACCAACTTCTACCGGGATCTTACAAAGCTCCGGAGAGGGTCCCAACAGAAATAAGAATAACACCATCAACAATAGAAATAACACACGAAGACCCCCCGAAGTCCTCATAGAGAAGGTAGAATTTGCACTCAAACACATGAAGAATGATGAGGTGGCGGGGAGTGATGATATTGCGGCTGAGCTTCTGAAATACGCCGCCCAAAAACGATGGAAATTAATAGCAGATGTGTACACGATCTGCATTACAACCAAGAACATAACTGACAAATGGAACAGAGCCAATATAATTCTAATGCAAAAGAAAAGTAATAAAGAGGACATTAAAAACTACAGGCCAATAAGTCTATATATCTATCTACCTATCTCTTATAAAATATTCACGAAGATCCTCAACAACAGAACGCGATTGGTCTTAGATGCCGAACAGCCGAGGCAACAGGCAGGCTTCAGAAGTGGATTTAGCGCAATTGACCACATCCACACAATAAGGGAGATCATGAGTAGAGCAAAGAAATATGAACTCCCAATAGCACCGGCTTACATGGACTTCGAAAAAGTCTTGGACTCAATATACCCTGATGCAATCATAAGTGCCCTAATAAAACAAAAAATTGAGATTCCATACGTGGAAACACTTGCTAACATCTATAGAGACGCCAAAGAGAGGATCAGAATATTCGAAGATACGCCAGCATTTCCAGCACAGCGAGGGGAAGACAGGGAGATACAATCTCAACAAGGCTGTTCAACGCCACGCTAGAAGACATCTTCTGGAAGCTAACTTGCGTAAATAAAGACCTTAAGCTAGACGATGAACGCCTCAACAATCTACGATTGGCAGACGACATAATCGTTATCGCTCGAAGTCAAGAAGAACTCTAGGAGCAACTTCGTGATCGCAGCCCAGCCAGCGAAGAAATGGCACTAAGAATGAACCTGAGTGAGACAAAAATAATGTACATATAATGAACACATAACAACAAGCCAAGAGGGTATATCAATGGATCAGGATAAGTCCTGCCCGAAATAAATAGGTGAATGGACAGAGGGAGCATATTCGGAAAGAACTCTATAATATTGAAATCAAAAATGAAAACTCACACGAAAAAGAAAGTGTTCAACCAATGGTTCTCGCCATTTAGGACATATGGTTGTGAAACGTGGACGCTAGCAACTACAGTTCGCCCAGCGAGTGATGAAGAAATGTAAGCTGGGTCACCTGAAGGGACCGTAGGGAACTGCCTGGATAAGCGAGAGAACTAAGGTGATAGATGTGATCACCAGAATTAGAACTGTGAAATGGGAATGGGCAGAACACCTGGCTACGATATCTGCAAAACTCACGCAATGGTACTGTAGGGGGGGGGGACAAGCGACCATGAAGACCCCTAAGTTTAGACGAGAACACGAAATCAGGAACAAAGTAGCATAGCCTGGGCGTGCTTAGCCAACGACAGGCGTACATGGAAGGAAATAGGGAAACGCTATGCATGGGAGGCTAAACCATAACATACATATCCTATATGTGTGTATATGGTTGGATAAAAACTGGAAATGATATATACAGGTATATATATATATATATATATATATATATATATATATATATATATATATATATATATATATATATATATATATATATATATATATATATACATATGTCTCTATATAAAGGGTGATTCATTATGGGGTTTGATATTCAATAGGCATTTTTTGACAGATCACGCATGAATCCTGTCAAACTGTAATGTAATTTTTATTCAGTATTGTTTGACAAATCATCATGGAAAGACTTACACTGCAGCCACCAAACTGTTCAGCTGTATTATGAAAATCAGCGTTCTGTGAGAAATGTTTTTCGTGCTCTTAGAGCAACGGCTATTGTGCGTCGTTGACCTACCAAAACCACAATATCCAATACTATGCACAAATTTGAAACCCAGCATACATTATTGGATGATACTCGACCGATTAGACAGCATCGAGTACGTACTGAAGAAAATATAGCGGCTATAGCTGAGAGTAAGGCTGAAGAAGCTGATGACGATTCGATTCAGCGTCGTTCTCAATAGCTAAGGTTGTCGTGCGCAACAGCTTGGGATATTTTACGTAAAGATCTTGGTTTTAAGGCATAAAAAGTTCAACCCGTGCAAGAATCGAAGCCTGGCGACTTAGGTTTGCGTCGTTTGCTCTGAATTATCTCAATGGAAATCCGCTGTTATATCGCGAAATTTTGTTCAGTGATGAGGTGGATTTCGGGCTCAATGGATACGTCAATAAACAGAATTGCAGTATCAACAGCTACCACTGCAGTCGCAGAAATGCACAGTTCGGTGTGGTTTTTGGGCCGGTGGAATCATTGGTCCTTATTTCTTTAAAAATGAGTCCGTTCAGAACGTAACCGTCAATGGTGACCATGACAATGGATTTTTTGCTACGACCACTACGAGCCCGTTTACAGCGATCGATTCTTTGGACCCAAGTTCCCACCACTCTAGCACACATTTCGACCGGAACGTTGGCAATTTCACATTGAATGTTGCCTTTGAGCTCGTCTGAAGTTGCTGGCTAGTTGACATAGACCGGTGACTTGATATAGCCCCCTAAAAAGAAATCCAATGGCGTTAGATCGTATTAACGAGGCGGCCATTCGACCGGAGCATTACTTGAGATAACACGTTTACCAAATTTGGCTTTCAATAAATCGATTGTGAGGCGTGTTGTGTGGCTAGTGGTAACGATTTTTTGAAACCACATATCGCTGATGTCAAATTCATCCAATGTTGTCCACAAATAATCCTTCAACGTAATATGATGGCGCTCTGCATTGACGGTAACATGACGGTCGTTTTCGTCCACGAAAAATTACACCTTCGGCATGAAAACCGCACCAAACAGTATTTTTTGCGGATGCAACGTTGTCTCAACAAGCACATGTGGGTTTGTTGTTAACCAAATAACGCATATTTTGCTTATTAAGAAGCCATTGGCCAGAAATGAGCTACATCGCTGAAGATGATTTTTCGATGAAATTCAAGCTTTGGCAGAGCCCAATTCGAGAAGTTTCGGCGTTTCGAATGATCCAATGGCTTTAATTCTTGAATCAATTTGATCTTACAACTACGTCTTCTTTTCACAAAATACGCCACAGTGTCGTTTGAGCGATCACCAATTTTTGAGAATGACGTTGAATCGACTGATTTGGCCCATTTTGAATCGATGTACTTACGGCTGCGATGTTTCCTTCGCTTCGAGTAGTACGACATCTTTTTGGCAACGGAACGTCCAATAGTGAAAATTTGGACTCGAACTTATCCACTATAGCACACACAGTCTGTCGGGTGGGAGAGCCGAAATTTGAAGTGAGTGCTCTTAAAGTAGCAACCATCGACTCAGAATTTCGGTGGTCATTTTTAATAATTTCCAAACGTTTCTGGTTCGTGAACTTGAACATGATTAAAATGTTAACTTTAACTAACGTTTTGACATTGACATTTCAGTTAAAAAAGTTTAAGGGTACGTTTGTATAAAGATACGATATTTTCTTGTCCCTAATGGAAAGCCCTATATATAGGATATAACGAAATTCGTGCCTAGAGGAAATAAAATAAAATATTTCGACTGGTTTTGTTAATCATTCGGATTTGTGAAGCGAAAACAAAAAAGAGGCTGTTTTAGATGAAAACTGTTCTGACCAAAGTCTAGCTCCGATCTATACCAAAATTGGTACAAAGATTCATTCAAGTGTGTGATAAACTTCATAATAAGAAGTCCAAAATCGAACCATGTGAAAGAGTATGGCGGCCAGTCAAAAGCCGAAAAAAGTTTAGCAATAAAAAACACTTTAGGGTCAGGTCTGAATATCAAAATGACGGCAAGGCAAAGTTTCAAATTCGAAAACTTCTTAAAGCTACAATTTATATTGGATTTTTATTTTTATGAAACCTAAAATCAAGGTAGACGTTGATGAGATCTTGTACTGAAATGTATCAGGACTACATTCGGTTCCTATGACCCCTACAGATTTTAGCAATAGTCAGTTTTGCATCGCATTTGAAATCAAAAAAATTTGCCAATGAAAAGGTTGGAATAAAAAACCTTTAAGAAAAAAAGAAAACCGATTTCAAAATGCCCTGAAGAGGATGAAATAAATTTTATGGAAACGGTGCCAAATCAATTTCCCCATTTCAACGCAAAAATTTCAAACAATTGCCACACGACAAAAAAACAGAGAGAAACTGATAGAGCACCGCTTCCATAAAATTTATTTCATCCTTTTTAGGGCATTTTCTTTTTTCTAAAAGTTTTTTTTTTAATTATGAAATATGTAGAATCGATTTCATTTTTTTTTAAATTTCTCTTTTGGATTCAAGCAGGTAACAGATTGTATGAAAAAACATTCATACAGATATAAATGCTAGATTTAGAGGAAATAAAAATGATGTGAAGTTAAAAATTAACACTAGGTGTTTCCATTTAGAACCCGAACAGGTAAGGGACCCGCCATGTTAACTGGCCCTTCCGCTCATGAGCTAGCCATCGGGTGAGCTCTCCCCTTTTTCCCTTGTTACAGGTGCTCTTGCAGGGATGCTTGGCCATCCAACACCAATATGGGCCAAAGTATCACTTTTGGATTCCGATCCAGTTGGGAGTTGTGCGTAGGGGCACCGCCACCTACTGAATGCCCCGCTCTTATTTGTAGGCCGTAACCATCCTCAACAAGGACGAAATTGTCTTAAGCGTCGCGCGCGACTAACCGGTCATTCGTCGTTGCGATTTTCCTTGTAATCCCTTTCGGTAGGTTGCTTCGGCCACTGGCAACTTTTTCACCAGCCAATCGGTTTTGCATTTTGACACCAGTCGCCTGATAAATCGTAAGTGCATTAATAGTTTATGTAGTGGTGCCTTGTGCTGTGGGAAAAGAGTCCGCCACACGACACAGCAAAGCTAGTTTGCCAGCGCACTTACGGGTTCCAAATAAGGCCGTTTCCAGCGTACCATTAATTCGGCTCGCTGAGGCAACCGAATACCACTGCCGTCCTGAACGGACATTGAACAACCTTTATAATAACTACAAGAGTATGTTATTGTTGTAGATGTCGTTGAAGTTTTCCTTGAGTTTATTGACTATTGATGTCTGCATATCGTAGGTGAGTAAATTAATAAACCAATGAAAACAGCTCCCCTAAGAGTGTACAAAGTCTTACACTGCTTGAAAATTCAATAGAAATGTGGTCAGAACTTGCAATAGCGTTTCTATATAAAGCCATCCAATCCGGCGGATCAACGGAGATTTTTCTGAACAAAAGAATTACAGGGCAAACTAAACAATCTGTAGAGACCACAAATTTGTAGTCATACCAACTTTACAGGTATACCAGCATGACATACTTTCAAAGAAGAAAGTTCTTTAGTTCCATACAGAAGCCAATTCAATAGTAATAGTCTACTACGTTGTGTTTGATGTATCCCTTTAAGTACTTTAATGTCTTTCATTCTTTCCTTCGTAAATTTTCCGCTTGATCAATAGCCATAAACTGAACCAGTACTCCATATTTCCCAATCACAAAAGCATTACTACCAAGCAAGTATTCATGCAATGTGCGTTTGAATTCCTCTAACATTTAAGAGTTATTTCTCCAAGCTTCTGTAGCAGGACCCCCACAGGCATATACTTGTACTTGTGTTTATGATGACTGCAAAATGTCTAGACGTCGCCATTCAACGAGCAAGAGGAAAATTTGGTCGTCTTGTCCTTTAAGAAATTAAGTAGGTCGAAATATTCTTGCATATGGGGTGGAGAGTTGAGCGTAATAAAATTCTACTTCAATCCAACAACACATATTCACGGTAATGATCCAACATGGATTTGAAGGCAAAGTTGAACCGTCCAAAAGTATCCTTGTATACCTTGAACACCCTAGGAAAGCATCCGAACACCTTAGAACCGAATAAAATAGGTAGACCAGAAGGTAAAGGTCTTTGAAGGTCTTTCGACAAATTTCTTTATGCTTGAAGGCAAATAAAAAAGGACACGCGATACAACCAACCAAATATACTCAAGTATTTGAACACACAAGTTAGTCGTAGTGATTCGATTGAAGTGAAGAAGCAATTCCAAAACGATAGAATACCAAAAAGTTTTTGGTAAGGTTGATTTTCTACAGCGTCGGTTGGGAAGTTCAAGGATACTCTTTTTGACAAGTTTCTTTGGGTTGTGAGTTTTTTTTCTCGAGCAGTTCATAATTATGACATCGGCCATCGGTGACTTTTGTAGATTGTATCGAATGCCTAGAAATGTCACCTTGTTCTGTGACAGTGAAATATGTTACAAAAAGAAAAGTGTTTGGGTATTGTACGACATGTAAGGACGACGGAAAAAATAAGTACACGTTGCTTAGCGATGATAGAAAAAGGATGATGAAAATCGATTTATGAGAAGGTTGTTAAGATGAATGAGCCTTGAAAGTGAATTACGCACAATTTATACTGTCACGTTTCATGATGAGCATCTTGTAGATGATGTGTCGCAGCTATGTTGAATCGATTGTCAGTTTATGTAAGTAGGACGAAAGTGTAAGGCAGTTGTTAGAGTAGGTCTTATTAGGGATGATATGATTAATGTTGATGTGTTTTAATGAACATTTTTCAAACAATCTATAATAATTTAGAAATGGTTCTTTGAAAACTAGTTGTTTTTGAATGCGCACTCGCAGTGGGTGTATACCAAATCCGAAATAAATTTTACTTAGCGCCAAAAAAATTAGATGCAGCCAAAGCAACTTAACATTGAGAATAGATTTCTATAAGCTCAATACGGCTGACCGTTATTTTTTGATAATTCTGTTCTGTAAATGTACATATTATAACCTTAAAGTTTCAAAATGGAAAATATGCTTGCAAAGAGGTTTCAAAATGGAAAATATGCTCGTAAAGAAGACTGGAGGCCTTGGGGTCCCGGAGATGGGGTAAATTCGCCCCACTCGCCAACCCTTGGCCCAAGAGCCAATTGGCGAGTTTGAAGCTCCACAGAACAATTGTATCGCACACTGACAACAACCCAATGGATTTCGCTCTACAATCACTAACAAGCTAGAACACCTAAAACATTTTATCCACCCGAGACGATTAGCGCACCTATTTCCAAATAACACACGATAAATATGGCACTTTAATTTGCTTCTTGCCAGATGATTTTTGGGAGTTCACCTACACGAACCGGGTCTGGAAGCATACACAGAAAATGATGTTACCACGTCCACCAGAAAGATTCCTTTTTACTATGCGGACTGAAAATTAAGCATCCTACGGATAATCACCCCACGAGTGACTACAAGCGGCTATTTTTATTATTTATACATAATTTGCAACCCAATTTACTACACAAGTTTACAATTTTTTAAATTACCTTACGAAAATCTGTGGCGGGGTATCCTTCGAAATAGGTAAAATATTAATGTCCGTAAGGGACTGCAGCGATGGTCTGCATCCTCGGTGAAAGAGGATGGTAGCATCGGCCGAGATTTGGCCTTGTCTGGGGACGCGTGAATGCGCTGGTAGATTAGCGTTGCGGTGTCATGGAGCGGGTTCTTTTCCTCAGCACAAGACCCACTTCAAAAATATTCTGCGCATCCACGAATTTCGGAAGAGGGTTCAAATAAATATCGACCGAAGTCGAGAACAAGGTAACCTACTAAGGTTCAAACGAATTGTTGCTTCAGAGGAAAAGTCGGGCCTGGAGAATATAGATGGATTTACCGACGATACTTATGGCCCACAAATAAGAGTGGGGTATTCAGGTGGAAGCGGTGTCCACTCGCACCCTCCCAACCGGATCAAGATCCAAATGTAGACGTGGCCATATATTTCCCATTGAAATGAAAAAAATCGTACAAACATAATTTGCATGAATTTTTCCATTAAATAAGAAATATAAACGTGGCCAATTTATGTTATAGTATTATGTGATGGAATCACATAACACTATACCATAAAAGGGCACACGAGCGGAAGGCCACTCGACTCGGGCTAGAGCACCTGAAACGCATCAAAAGGGGAGAGCTATCCCGATGGCTAGCTCATTTTAGTGGAGGTGCCTGCCATTGTTGCGGGTCCCATACCCGGTCACGTTTAACGAACGGAAAGACCGAGTTCTCTGTTCGATTCATCATGTTTTATTTATACTTCTTGCGTTATCTTATTTTTCCCAAACAAACTATTTCAGATTCAAATATTTATGTACTTTTAAATTATTTTTAAAGTAAACTAGTTATTACTTGATTTTCCGTAGTTAACTCCAAAATCTTTTATCGTACATTATTATGTCTAAGGTTCTTCCGTTAAATTGTAACTTCATATTTACCAACAACAAAAAAATCTAATTATTTGTACGAATCAGATCAACTAACGCAACAAATTATAAATTATATTGCCCCAGTTCAGAAAAATCGGAATTATCGGATCGGTTCCGGTTCGAGATACTGCAATTAAAGTTGACACAGGCAACGATATGATTGTGGCGGCACGTGACCGTTTACGAAGGAAATTTCTACATACAACAGCATGCCTGCCTCTAGTATCATTTCCGACGTTAATTTTTTTTGTCAATAATATACAAATAAATATGGATATAAATATATATAGATGTATAAAGAACAGTTAAAAAAAGAAAACATATGGGTACATACCCAACCTCCTAACGAGCGCTCGTAGACAGGGTGGGCGAATCTATTACAATGCTTACCTACTCTTATTTTTACATTAACAAAGTAGGCACATGTATCGTTTTTTTGGAATTGGCAAATCGTAAAACGCGCACTTGATAACGGAATTCATGCAAATTAAAACGTTTTTATTGCGAAATTTCTTTTCTACTTCGATTTGCGATTCCAAAAAATGTTAAAATCCGGGCATTGAGTTCTCCGCTAGTCTATTTTTCCCCTCTCTCGCAGCACCGTCCAGACAATTTACTTCCACGAGCATGCTAGGCTGAAACTGTTTTCGTTTTGGCTTTCCCGCTACGTTTATACTTTACTTTGTTGATTAGTATTAATCCTTAGTGTGACTCAATGGCGCGTCACTTTATAAACTTGGTATTTGTCGACATTAGATGGCGCAGTCGCGTTTTATCCGGTCGTAATTATTAGTTATTTCATCATCGTATTAATTTCAAACAAATCCAATGCAATTTTAATGTGATTATCTTCATATGGAAACTATTGTCTGAAACCGGTCTCTTTTGATCGACTATACTTCAAGACAATTATCTTCTCAATAAATCAAGTAATCTACAGTCAATCACTTCTACAAATTTATCCACCTTCACCCGAGCAACGGGCGCTCCACAAGCGCCCGCCGCAGTATCTGATTTGCTTGCAGCACAAAGTTATTTGCATATCCACGAACAAAAAAACAACAGTTGCCAAAAATGCACTACCGTTTGTGAATGAAAAGAACTTCGCGCACTTTCAATCAGTATGCACTTAAACGGTGACACAAAATACTCAACTAGCAATAAACGATATTGTTGAAGACCAATCCGCCACTCTTATGCGGATCAAAAGAACTTCGCGCACGCGTAGTCAGTGTTACACCCGTATCTTGTACCGCATGCGCTCCCGACGCCACCTGTTTCTTCCGCGGTCTTTTGACTACGTTGCGTATTACCGATATTTAAAAACCACACTCTTTTCCTACCTATGACTTTCCCTCTATCTTTCGCGGCTACCGCGCTGGTTGGCAATCTCGAGCAGACTCCACGATTCGTCCAAATCTCCGCATGATTTCTCTGCCGCACCTGTAAATCTAGATCCACTGCTAGCTCAGCTGAGTTAAACTGCATTCGCCAGTGCAATACATGGAATGTGATGCACTAAATCAGTGTCCGAAATTTCGATTTGCAGATTTGCGTTATTAAGTAAATAAGAAAATAATAGATTGGAGTTTTAAATTATAATAAAAGATAAATATTATAAAGAATAACAATGCAAAGAAAAAAATTTACGTTTTTCTCTTTAAAAGCCGTCGGGCCTTGCCTTGTTATGTAAGCAGACGCGTCTCGACTACTTCGAGTCATCTACAGTGACACTGTAGATGATGTGAAGTAGTCGAAACGCGTCTGCTCACACAACAAACCAAGGCCCGACGGCTTTTAAAGAAAAAAGAGAATTGGCCTGCGGATATCAAATAAACAAAATTATTGACTTAAAAATTTACCTTTAATGTATAAAAAAAGAATATAAATTTATATTTATTACAAAAAATTTAATTTTTTTTTCTTTCCAAATTTTATAATTTACAAAAATTTAAATTTGAGTAACTAAATTCTTCAAATCTGCAACTGAAATTTCGGAACAGTGTTATGTGGTTTTCGGGCAGTTGGTTTGGGTGACTGCTCGATTACTACAGTTCCCTCTGCCAAACGGTAATGAGTTTGCCGCCTTCCAACCACTCAAACAATCGCCACCGAATATTCCTCTTCAGCAGCGATGAACGATGTTGTTCTTGACCACCAATTCCCATTTATCGTCCTGATATTCGATATTCTAAATACATGCGTTTGAAAGGTGACATTCCAGTGTACAATTTTCATATGGACAAAAGCTCAAAAGTTGGATTCATTTAAAAATGAGTGAAATTTCTGAAAAAATTCGTTATATTTTACAATATCACTACGATCAAGGTGAGAATGCATCGCAAGCTCGTGAAAAAATATGTGGTGTCTACCGTCAAGATATTTTATCAAAAGCCACAGCCAAGAAATGGTTCGCTCAGGTCGCTCAGGTCGACCAATCACTGAAAAAGTCGATGAAATCTTACCAAAAATTGAAGAAGATCGACACATAAGCAGCCATGACATTGCTAAGGAACTGAATATTCATCACCAAACAGTTTTGAACCATTTGCTAAGGCTGGATACAAAAAGAAGCTCGACGTTTGGGTCCCGCATGAATTAACACAAAAAAATTTGAACGACCGAATTTCCATTTGCGAAATGCTTATAAAACGCAACGAAATCGAACCATTTTTGAAGCAAATCATTACGGCCGATGAAAAATGGGTAAGATACGAGAATGTCATTCGAAAAAGATCATTGTCAAAACAAAGGCGAATCATCACAAACGATTTCAAAGCCAGGATTGACACCAAATAAGGTTATGCTGTGTATATTGTGGAATTGGAAGGGAATTGTTTATCATGAGGTTTTAGAACCTGGCCAAACACTCAATTCGGCTTTGTACTGTCCGCAATTAACCAGATTGCAACAAGCAATTCAAAAAAACTGGCCAGAATTGACCAATAGAAAGCGCGAGCGTTGTCTTCCATCATGACAATGCCAGACTACACACGTCTTTGATGATCCGGCAAAAATTGACAGAGCTTGGCTGGGAAGTTTTGATGCATCCAGCGTATCGTCCAGACCTTGCACCATCAGACTACCATTTGTTTCGGTCTCTGCAAAACTTCCTTAATGAAAAGAAATTCACTTCAAAAAGGGACTGTGAAAATCATTTGGCCAAGTTTTTCGCCGATAAACCACAGAAGTTCTACACAGATAGAATAATGGCTCTACTCCAAAAAATGACAAAAGGTCATACAAGATGCGTTCGAAAATAAACGAGACTTTTGTCATTAAATTTTTTTCGGTAGCGCCATCTGTGAATGAGATAGTGCGTTGGAAAGCTACATCCCTCCCTGACTTCCAGTGAAAGATTGGTGACATTCGGTTCACGGGAAGCGAAGTTATTGTGTCTAAAGTGACAGTATGTTTGTGTCATCGGTACGAAAATGAGTTTCAAACAAAGAGCTAATATCAAACTTTGTTTTAAAATTGGTAAAACGTTTACCGAAACATTTGAATTGATGATGAGTTCATGAGTAGTTTACACGTTTCAGAGATGGTCGTGAGGACATAAATGACGATGAACATACGGGCCGCCAAAAATCAGTGATCACCGAAAACTCCATCGAAATTGTGCGTGAATTTATCAAAAATGAGCCGAAATCATCGTTGAAACTCATGGAATTGGAGTTGAATATCTCCAAAACATCTGTGCACGTTTTTTCCCAAGATAAATGCGACTTTTGTCATAAAAATTCACTCTTGTGACTGGTTTTTTGACTAGAAATCGCATTTTAACCATCAATCACTCACAGTATTCGCCTGATATGGCTCCCTGTGACTTCTACCTATTCGAAAAATTGCATTTGGCCAAGAAAGGAAAACGCTTTACGTCCGTAGAGGGCATCCAACAGGCTTGCACCGACATCCTGCAGGACATTCCAGGCAATGGCCTGAAATACTATTTCGAAAAGCTTTTGGATCACGCAAAACAGTGTATCGAGGCAGGAGGAGACTATTTTGAATAAATAAACTTGAATTTATCAGAACAAAGCTCCTGTCGTTTCTATTTTAGCTCAGTCTCGTTTATTTTGGCAAGCACCTTGTATTGAACGTTTTTCCTCTTTATTTTTCACCACTCAAACCAATTTAACAAATGAATGTAATCTTTCAATCGTTTAGTGACATTATCAAAACAGTGGGCTACAATAGATCTCCCTCCATGATACCTAAAGGTGTCCAATCACGAGAGGGGTCATACGCATTTTTCGTACATTTTGCTTCCTTTTGGACAGGTAGATGCAGAAACTGACATTTTTGTTTCAGATTCTAAAAATCCTAATCAACACCTTTCATTTGATACCCCACCATTCGACTATCTTCGATAAAAAATTTTTAGGAGTCACTTCAGTATAAGCTTACGTCTTTAACCGGATTACCGATCCTATGGTTGTAGAGCCAAAGCAAGAGAAGAATTTGATTTGACTTAATGTGTTCATTTTCATAATCAGTAATCAATGAATGCAAGTTTCAATATAATTTCAATCTTTCATCATTCACTCTCTTCCCTCCCTAAAATTCTGCAACAATCATTATTCTCTGACCACAAAACAATCAACTTTGAACATTTCCAAGATTCCTTATCAATAAGCTCACGATTTATTTCCAAAGTAATTTTTCTTATTCTCTCTCTTATCAAATTGTCGATAAATAACGTAAGCAATGATTTTGCCTTAGACGCTAAAAATAACTTCAATAAATCATATGTAGCTTTAACGCTTTTCAAAACGCACAACAACAAAAGGCTAGAGACAACGCCTCCGTCCTGATTGCAAAAAGCGTGAATATCAACGTTTCATATTACAATCAGCTCGCGAAATTTTTCTTGGTCAGTAATTTTGCCATCCAAACAAATGACGATGTCGCTCCATTCGAGTGCGATTTAAGCTCAAGATTAAGGTTCAAGGCTCATATACTCGCGTACAAGACCAAACTTGTAAGACAATTCCATAAACATTCGAGAAACAACAGATTAATGGCTATAAACAATAAAACAAGTCATGCGTGGTAGTCACATATGAACTGTAAAAAGATGAGAGTAAAAATAATCGTGAAAGTTTTGAAGAGCAAGGACCGGAATGAACGATCGCTTTGGACAGCAACAAGGAGGTGGTGGTTAGGTGATTTCAAAGACCTTTTGTCTTTAGACGGTAAGAGCTTATCAATTGAAAAGTAAATACCAAAGGTGATATAAAGACAGAAATGATGTCAGCTAATGACTGTTTTAGTTTCAAGTCTTTTCCGCGATTGTATTGATGAGGTGATTCGTAATAAATAGATATGTGATTATTAATAGCAATTGAAAAAAAATTATAACGATTTGAGTAAATATAAACATTGCATGTTGGGGTTTTCGATTGAATCAATCAGTTCAATTAATTATGATATTGAAGTCGAGGTAAATCAACAATTCGTTTTATTCGCTTATACTCGTTTGATAAATCGCTAAGACCATCTTTAAATATAGCTCTTTAAGTTGACACCAAATCGACTCCTTTGACTGTTCATGTCCAATTATTTTTTTAAAGTGCACAAAAGGCAGAAAAATGCTACATAGTTTTTTTTTTAATTTTTTCTGACAGGTTGCTGGTGAACATAATGAATGAATGATTCGTCATATCCTTATCCTAAGGAGAATGACAAAAGAAAACTTCTCGGGCTTCGCTTCTAGCAAACAGTATAAACCGCACCAAACAGTCACTCTTTGTGGATGCATCGGCTTTTCAACAATCACCCGTGGATTCTCATTTGGCCAAATGCGGCAATTCTGCTTGTTAACGAGTCCACTGAGGTGAAAGTGTGCCTCGTCGCTGAAGATGATTTTCTTCTGCCACACTATCGCGAACAACAGCAATGTTTTCCGCAGAAATAACTGGACGAGCATGTACAGGTGATTTTCCTTCCGATTGTGGACACATTTGGTCGATTATGCTGTCCAAAAAAATCACGAAGTGCACGAAAGGCATTTTAACTTGAACACACATTTTTGCAAAAGGCTTCAACAACCTTAACGCGCTGCACAAGTGTGTACCTCTCCATGGTTGAATTTGTCAAAAACTGAAAGAAAGAAATGTCAAATTAAGTTGGGCAAAAAACTTGACGTTAAGGTGTGACTCACAAATAACATCGTGATTTATGGTTGGACCACCCTTTACTAAACCCTACCCCTTTGGTGCCTTTTTGCAACACACTCCAGAAAAAGTAAAGAAATCACCAGGAATTGATTAACTATTTTACTATACGCTGAACTTTTTTCTACCAGCTCCGGTCGTCTCGAGAGAAAATCCCAGAATAATTCGAAGAGACCAACGCGCGCCGAAATTTCCAACTGACATTTTCCCCGCCTAGCGGCTCCTTCTTCCGGGACTTCGCCGGTCCACCACCTTACAAAGTTCAAACCCCCGTATTGTTTCTCGTTCCTTTCAGTTGATTTGAATTTCCACTCAACGGTAACTTCATTTTCCGAACGTTGCAACTGTTTTTCACCTCAACAAAAATTTCTGCAAGCTTCAGTAGGGCAGTTGTCATCTGCCAAAACAAACATTGCGTCGTTTTGGCAATCGAAAATTAAAAGTTTCCATCAGTTCGGAAAGATGGATTGCCCCTCTATCGGTAAGTCGAATATTTCTTTCTCTGGTTCTTTTTTTTGACCTTCTTAATTTTAATCTTTTTTTGCACCAGGATCAAGTTTCTTTCATGTTCGAGCTCCACCTTGTGGGCTTCCTAAAATTTCATTTGGGCTTGTATTTTTCCTATGCTGTTATTTTTTGCCCGAAGTGAGGACCTAAAAAGAGGATTCTTCAACGCAGCTTCTGCAGTTACTGATTTACGCGTTCACCCAGTTGTTGTAGTTGCTGTTGTATTGCTCTTTTCGGTAGATTTTTTGTGAGTTCTAGGACTATCTGATAGTGGAGTTGTAACTTTCTTCCTCCTTTATCTCCTTAGATGTGGCTTTGTCAGCATCACCAATAGTTGACTCTGTGGCGGCCTGGGCTGTCAATCCGTTTGGGGTTGATATGCTCTTTTTTAAATGTCGTACATTTGCGTTTAGAATTTGCAGCGTTTGATTGATTGCTGTCCTGACTGGTAGGTGTTGATGGTTTTTAGACAATTTACTATAAGCATTTTGATTTTGTTGTTGTTTCGAGCGAAGCGACAATAGGTCCTGCGATGAGGACACGTTGAATCGACATTCTGTTGTTTATTAACTGATTTGCGGATAGACATTTTTTTATGCTATTTATTTGGTCCCTACTTCTGTATAGCATAGATGTTGTAAGCTAATGCAATGTTGTAGTATGCTGAGCAACTGCGATTAGATCCGCCAGCCAACAATGCCCAGGCATAGGCCCCGTACTTTAAGTGTCAACGTACATCTTATTGATGTATGCCTGCTGAGCTGGTTGGTCAATGATTTGGCATAATTGCTATGCAAAGATCAAGCTAAACATATCTGAGTCTTGGGCTTATAGTTACATTTAACATAGTTACTGTTTGTTTTGAACGAATGAGTTCATAAACGGATTGAGGATGCTTTCCGTTTCCTGTAGTTTGCGTAGTTTGCCTCGAAATCCTAGACCAAACGCCTGAATTGAAGTAAAAAGTGCATCCACCAATTCAAGGATGACTTCTCTTTCATCGAAGAAGTTTCACAGTTGTTTAAAGGTCGAGTTTCGCTCGCCTTTTATAATTGGCTTATGTTATGTAAGAAGAGCCGGCCAGCTCTGAAGGGACCGGGTCTAGGTTTCTTTGACTTTCAATTTCCTCTCGGTGCTATTTTATAGGGAGTTTCAGGTTGCGCGAAGAGCCAGCCATTTCGTGAGCGTTCCATGCCTTCTTGTGAATTATTTCTTATTTAGAATATACGCAAACTCACTCGGCGGTTCTTAGGGCTATCAAGGTGAGTGAGTGGCGTCTGTGACCCGTGCTATCCAAGACCAAATAGCCTCACCGAAGTACCCTCTTTTTAGAAGATAGTATTTGTGGCCTCTTTTTAGAGGGTAACATTTGTTACCCTCTAAAAAGAGGTAGCTCTGGTGGGGCTGCTTGGTCCCGGTTAGCTCCCTGGAGGACGGGTCGCAGGCGCCGCTAACTCACCTTGATAGACCCAAGAATCGCCGAGTAAGTTTGCGGCTCGACGGAGGATTCGACATTTTATTTTATTTTGAATATTTGAGGTGTTCGTCCTCGACTACGTCATGAATTTCATTTAATTCTAGTTGATATGTAGCCTTACTGTTTTTGCTTTGCTGTCGAGTTTCAGGAAAAGTCGTTTGGTGGTTGTTAATGATGATCACAAAATGTTGATGGCATCCGCATAGATTACCACTTGGCTTGACTTGTTTGCTAACGTACCTCTTGTATCCACAGGAAGCTTTCTCATGACGGTTTGAATACCCAATTTAAATAGCAATGGGGCCAGTCCATCGCCCTGCTTTAGTTTGACATTTGTGTCAAGGGCATCGGTGAGCTGGACTTGGATTTGAAAGGTCGTCCACGTCATCATTTTGATTAGACGCACTAGTTTAGCTAGTATACCAAAGCAATGCGTTATATAGAAAATAAAAGTGTTAAGAAGACTCCGCCGTAGGCGGTCCCAAGCCCGTTTGCGAATGGAGAAGGGAGCCCCCTTGTTTCCCCAACCCACAGCTTTCAAGATTGCTCATCCTAAACTCCCCGATTAAATAGCAGTAAATGTTCGAGCATTGTGTTTACTGGTTTCCTAATGATGGGACGATGAATACCAAGAAATGCTAGCAACTGTAAATGCATCTACATCTCTGCTACTAAATCCTAATTACATTTCCTTTGTGGGGACATAAGAGGGTGAGAAGAGTCTCCCGCGCCTGATAACGAAATCGAAGTAATAACTATTCCGCAGGAATGGAGTTTGGGCGCCGGCTTACTCCCCGTCCCTGGAAAACCTAAAAATGTTTCGAAACTTGCAGAAGGGCTTTGGAATGGATTGAACTCACAGCAACGATCTCGCAAACGGAAAAAAGAGTATGGTATTGGATCCTGGGATGTCAGATCACTCAATTACCCTAGCGCTGTTAAGGACCTTTTTCGACGGGCAATTCAATATAAATTAAAAATACTGGCAATCCGAACTGGACTAGAAATGATATTCAAGACATAAGATCGCACACAATATTCAAAAGTGGGAAGCCTACTGGAGAGCGAGAATTCGGAGCGACCTTTATTGTGGATGGGCAGCTCAAATTGCACGTTATTTATTCCAAGGCAGTCAATGAACGCATGAAAGTGAAATGCTTCAAAATCTGGCCAGTAAATGTCCACACCCCGAACGAAGAAAAGGATCAAGAAACGAAGGAAACGTTCTATAATCACCTGGAAACACCAGTCGACTCATTGCCTACAAGCGACACAAAAATAATTCCGGGCGATTTCAACGCTAAGGTTGGCAATGAGCTATCTCATTGGGGAACGACTGAAGGATATAGACTCCACGGTGAAACAAATGACAACGGCCAGCGCCTATTGACTTTGCATGTAGCAGAAACCTAGTCATACGTTCGACTCGCTTCCAACATCGACGCATTCATAAAATGACCTGGGTATCACCAGATGGCAACACGTAAAACCAGATCGACCATGTTCTGATTCAACAACGTTAGGCCTCGAGCATACTTGACGTCCGTAATACTGAAGAGCCAATTGTAACTCAGATCATTACGTGATCAAACTAACAAATCGATGTCGTATGTCGAAAGCGTATTCAGCGAAGACCAGCCCGCTACAAAAATTTGACATCGAAAGGTTCCAAACGGCGTCTGTGGCAAAAATTTTCACCGATACCCTCCACAAATAGCTGGCTCCCCTCTTATCAGACGCATAGCTGAAAACAAGCAACGAGTTCTGGATGGAAGGGAAAGCGAATATTCAGACTGGGACAGAACACACAATCGAACATTAAGCCCGGCGCAAAAGAAATGATTGGTTCAATGATAAGTGGCAGAATGCCTTAGACAAAAAGAACCCGGCTTACAAAGAGTATAGGTAGGAAAACCAGGACGAAGAGAGAACATTATGAAAATCTCAGAAGAGTATCATCATAATCATCTGATTGATTAGGATTGAGAAAACAGAATACTAAGACGACCAATTGAGAAGTACAGGTGTAAGTCTAGCGAGCAACAACACAAGACAAGCATACAAAGTAGTGAAAAGCCAGAAACTTGGTTATCAGCCCAAAACTATGCCCTGTCGTGATTTGGCAATATCATCTTATTTCATATTTTAAGAGCCTCCTTAATCCTCACACGGCTCCAGAACATCGGAGCCTACCGATGCTTGCGGAGAGCTTCCATTGGGCCCACCGACTCTGGTTGAAGTTTGTTTCACCATCAAAGCTCAAAAGAATAATAAAGCGCCGGGCATCGATGAAATTCCAGTGGAGCTCATCAAATATGCGGCAGTAGTGTCCATGAAGCGTTTCATAAAGTCATCCAGCGCATTTGGCAACAAGAACATATGCCGAAAGAGTTGAGCTAAACAATTATATTCCCTATCCGCAAAAAAGGTGACAAGCTACAGTGCGAAAATTAAAGAGGCATATCACTGCTTTGTATGGCATTCAAAATATTTTCAAAGATCACAGAAAATAAAATCGGACCATACGCCTACAGTATTATTGCGGAGTATCAAGGTGTGTTCAGAGCAGGTATATCAAAGATAGACCAATTGTTCACTGCTGGGAGTTCAACATAGACGTGAACCAAATTCACGTTGGCTTTAAGCAAGCATACGACAGTACTGATCATAACGTACTGTACCAAACAATGCTTTGTTTTAGCATCCCAGCCAAATTAGTCCGTCACACAAATATCGGACTAAAGCAGGGATATGGGCTGGCCCCATTGCTATTCAATTTGGCTCTGAAGAACGTTATAAGAAAGCTAACTGTCGATATACGAGGTACATTACTATACAATTCCAGCCAATTAGTAGCGTATGCGGGTGACATCAACATTTGTTCACGGTTATTAGCAACTGCCAAAGAACTCTTCCTGAAAGTCGACAGCGAAGCAAAACTAGTAGGGCTACATATTAATGAAAATAAAGAGAAGAAGAAGAATACCTCAAATACACAAAATATCACACTTAGAGAATATAGTATCGAAAAAGTGGGCGAATAACTGATAATGAAAGAGACAAAATAGGCCGAAGAATACAGCTCGCAAATAAAATATTTTATTCAGTTTTGACGATCTTGAAGACCAGCTGCATACACAGGAAAACAAAGCTCCAAGTATACAAATTTGTGATAAGACCTGTGTCATGCTATAAGTGTGAAACATGGACCCTAACCCAAGCATCCGCAAATATATTGAACGTCTTTGAGCGACGGGTTCTGAGGCGAATAATTGGAGCGAACCTAGACGGGGACCAACGGCGAATTCGAAACAACCATGAGTTGTATGAAATTTTTGACGAACTGGAGGACTCAACGATTGTACGACTGCGGAAGCTGCAATGGGCTGGCCACATGAATCGTACGGACGAACAACGGATACCCAAAAAGGCATTCGTTGGGAGAACTGAAGGGCGGAGACCATTAAGGAAACCGAGGGAACGCTGATCTGGCTCAGTCAGCGAAGACAGTTCATCGCTGCTCGGATTTCAAAATTGGAAGACGCGGTCAATGGACCGAGACAGTTGGAGGCGCTATTTGCAGCAAACGAAGGCCTGAGAGGGGCAGTAGGGCTAGGAAGATGAAGAAGAAGATTATTCATAAATTTTTATAATAGATTAAGCTAAAATGAATAGGAAATAGAAGAATCTATATTGAAAAGTTAAAAAAGATATGAAAAAAAAGAAGAAACAAAATTGATAGTAAAAGAAGATACGATCAGATCAAAAGGGCCCCAAGGTAGCTGCACATCTTTGAGAATTATTTTGGAGATTGCTCTGAACTATTATAGCTTTTCAGTCTGCGTCTATATGATCAGATCATCAGCAAACGCTACCAAAAATCACGTTGGTGAGATGTTAAAATCAAAGCCATTCGAAAGCTTGCGAGTGAATATTGAGAAGTTCAGTAACTGTTCTCTGCTGTATTTCACTCAAGACCATGAAGTCGCGCATTGTCACCAGATTTCCATCAATTATAACAAATGATTTCCCGTATAACATATTGCACATGATGGCAACAAGGTGCATGGGGAAACTGTCCTGAAGGAGTTTAAAAATTAGTCCATCTAACCACACCAGTTCGAAGGTTTTCTCCATATCAATGAGACAAGCTCCAACACATTCTCTATCATTTAGTTTCCAACAGATGTCTGAGATTACTTTCGTTATCGCATGTATGATCGAATGCCTAGCACGAAAACCAAATTGCTAGTTCGGCATCAACTTATATTTCTCAATGTGAGCGTTTAATGTGTTGTTGAGTATCACTTCAAACATCTTGCTGATATTAGGCAGTAATTTGATTGGGCTCAAAGATTCTTTTCTTTTCTTCAAGATGGGAAATGCCTTGGCTTTTCTCCACTCATTTGGGAAACATGAATTGCTCAACATGTTATTGAACAATATACAATAATTCCTAATAGCCACCACAGGCAAATGTTCAAGACCACATGATTACTTGCTGTTTATCCTGCCAAATATGAAACGCAAGTCTTCATAGCTGACAAAATAATCAATTAAATTCAAGCTGGGTATGAGGTCTGATGTTAATGTTTCATTGAAATGAAGAATTGATTCACTATTCAGGCTTGATTTGAAGTTTCTCAGGGTTTGGTAGATAAACCTATTCAAAATGAGTCAATTTTTGAATCTTGTTTATCGATTGTCAGAGTATCTCATTATCAGGGTCAAATGTGCCGACCCTCGACAAGGTGATATGATCAGTATCACGCTTTGGCCGTGTGTCCGTCCACCGAGCTTCAATATGTTCTGATTTTAAACCAGCACGTATCATAGCTGAACGGGCTTATAGTCCGTCCGAAGAATCATTCGAACTAAATCTCGTTACCGCTAACGAGAGTCGAACCAGGAACATTCGGCTTGCGGGATGAATGCTCTAACCACTACACCACGCGGACTACTGATAAAGAATTTTGTTGCTGGTAAATTTTAAGAAGCAGCTCATTATTGCCACTTAAATTATTTACATTATTTGCAACATTATCTGCTGGTCCTTTAGCGGCGAGTGCAAATGATACCCCGAGCTTGACCAAGCTAGAAGATATGACACTGCGGTGTAATTGTGTTTGCTTTGGAATAAATTTAATTTTTGCATCTTGATATCGGGAGCATCCTCCATATGATGCTGGATGATCGAAAACACAGCAGTTTAGCCAGTATAATTTTTCTTTAGGCTCCGGTTGAGCCAATTCGCACTGACCGGGGGCATGAACGTCTTTGCATTGTACACACCTATATCAAATGGCGCAGTTGGCAGCCGAATGACCAAATCTTTGACACCGGTAACACTGGTTGTCTTCTCTTTTTGTGCAGACGTTTCCACCTCACCACTCTGAAATTCAAGTACTTTATTTGTTGAAGGGCACTTAGACTGCTTTGATGTGAAATTTGTACCAGGGAAAGTGGTAAACTCTTCCTTTCTACGGTCGATCTTTTTGTCGCAAAGGCTTTGACGGAAATAAACTCGATTTCTGGTGCAGCTTCCTTGAGCACATAAAGAAGATAAACCGTATCCTCACCGCAGTCCAGACCCTTCAACAAAAAGGTCTGACTCTTTTTACTTTTTGGGGTATAGGTGAAGTATAGAACCTCCCCAGAATCAAGCGCATCTTAAGCTGACTTGAAATCAACCAGAAATTTCGTTCTAATAGTTAATTTTTCTGAATTAACTCTTTTGATCTCGAAATTAGCTAGTTTATTTTCGGCTCCCAACAGAAGAACCATATATTTTCCGCTTTGTCCGAACATATTGATTGGCGGAACTTTTTTCGTCTTTATGGAAGCTTTTTCAGAGGAACCAGCAGAACTGCGAGCTGGTTTCTTCTCCTTTTTTTATTTTTTAAATATCAAATAACGGTGGTATCATTATCTTGGTTAGAACTACCTGCAATATATTCTTCAGCTTCCATTTCTTTTTGTAATCTGTCTAGCGCTGCATAATAGTTTTGGCTATCGTTAGTGCCTCCAGCACTGACGAGTTTTTGTGGGATAATTTGTTTCACAGTTTTCTTCGTCTTTGTTTCTTTATTGATTTGCTGTTGCATTTGTGCGTCTTGAGTCTTCACCCCTATCTTGAAAAGATCCTCGAGGAACTGTAGTCGCAGCTTTAATTCTTGATTTTCTTGACGAAGTCGGATCACTGCTTTTTCGTTTTCGACGATTTGCATTTTATATTCGACGTCTGCGGAGTTTTCCTGGTTACGTCTCTTTTTATTGATGATTGCTGCCAATTTCATATTCGCTGTCTCCCGAGGTTCCCATACCAACAGTCCCGAATTCGTCTTTGGATTATTTGCTTTTCTTGATTAATTGAAGTAAAATAATATTCGATATAATTCCTTGGGTCGATTGCTTCGACGATATAAGCTATTTCCAATACAAATTAAAATTAACTTTGGACTGACGTTTTAAAAATTAATGTAATTATTTGAAAACTTAACAGGAGCGATTAAAAACACGTCTGTCCACAAAGAATGCTATCGCAAGTGGTCTAATGATAGGAAAAATAGGAGAAATTAATCAAAATAGGTGATATTAATCAAAATAAGAGATGTTAGTGGCCTTTTGTTTTGGCTTTATCCTATTGCCCTTCTAAGAATCGTACACTTGAATAAATTTCTTTGTAGTGTGCCTCTCCGTAACACCGACGATAGCAAGATGCCAGCGAGCGTACGCTTCCCCAGGCATAGTTATTTCTAGCGAAGCGAGCTTGGTTGGTATAGCTCGCTAAGGCAACGCTCCATCGCTTCTATCCTTTCCGGACTTGGAAAACCCTAAATACAAAATACACCAATCAAATAAGTCAAAGAGCTTCCAAGTGGCAAAGGCTGTGTGGGGACGGCCATTGTGGTGAGAGCATTTAGCATACTTATCGCATCAGCATTAACCGCCGTTTGTTTTAAATACTCTTAGTTTTTAGAGTGTAAAAACATCGTTGTTCATTTATGGGCCCCCGCAACGCCTGACATCACTGTGCGAACTGTCAGAAGCTATTCAATTGGGTTAAAACAACAGGTCAATTGGTCTAAAATGCTGGTGTGTATTGTGACGTCATGCATCCGCTTTCGGGCCTGTGCGAGGGGGCATTGGCCCTCATTTGGGGGGAATTTCGGTTACAAAGCACTTGGAGAGCGCCTGGCATTGGGATTAATTTTCAAGTGAGTTTAGCGGGAAGGCAAAGGTACTGATAAAATAAATTCAGTAATTGGAAAATACCCAACTACAGAAGCCTTCGTAATTATCTTAGCGTCGCAAATAATGTTTTGAAATGAAAATTAATTAAAAACTTTCTTTTAATTCCGTAGCATTTACCTTAAATAGTTGAAGCAAACCAACTCGCTCAAAAGGTCTTTTTATTAAGAACATTATAGCCGCCATTATGCTTTCACTTTGACAGTTTCGCTGGGTCTCTGGGTCAGGTATAAAAACTAAATTCCTTTTTCATACCTATCCATCATAAGTAAATATCGGAAGAGTGATAGAGGCGATTTTCAAAATGAATCAAACAGCAAAGAAAGTTAATAATGTAGTCAATTATTTTGTTTATTTGATATCCGCAGGCCAATTCTCATTTTTCTTCAAAAGCCATCGGGCCTTGCTTTTCTGAGTGAGCAGACGCATTTCGAACGCCTTTCAGTCATCTTTACTGACTCATTCAGACACTGAAGATGACCCAAAGGAGTCCAACGCATCTGGTCACTCGAAAAAACAAGGCCCGATGGTTTTTTAAGAAAACAAAAAATTACTCAATTTTACTTTTCAAAACTCATCGGATTACCTTTTTTTTAAATTAAGGAAATCAAATTGTGGCAAGAACATAAATAAAATGATCGATTTTAGAGAAATTATTATGTGCTTAAAGCGAACATACAGGGTTATCCATTTCGTGGTAGGAAAGTATAACGCTGCCATTTGACATCTACCAGAATTAAATGTCATCCAAAGCGTGATTTTTTTTAGTTGAACGTTTGCCATTTAGAAATATGGATCGTTCAACAGCCGAAGAACGCGTTAAAATTATTAAATTTTATTATAAAAATGGTGATTCTATCAACATGTGCTGTATCAACATTTAGGGCTTTACGAGCCGATTACGATCGACATAATCGACCTACACAGCAAACAATTTCGAACACAGTGAGCAAATTTGAAGAGACTGGATCGATTATTGATATTGCAAGACCTGTGCATCATCGCAACATTCGTTCTGCTGAAAATGTCGCTATCGTTGCTCAAAGTGTGGAGGAAGACCCGAATTTGTCGATTCTTCGACGTGCTAAACATTTGGGCTTGTCTTACGGCTCATTGTGGCGGATTTTGCATTTGGATTTGCATCTCCATCCGTACAAAATCCAACTCACTCAAGAACTTAAGCCTCAAGACCATACACAACGCAGAATGTATGCAAATTAGGTGATTGAACAACAAGCCATTGATATCGATTTTTCGAACAAAATTTTCTGTAGTGATGAGGCTCATTTTTCGCTCAGTGGTTACGTAAATAAACAGAATTGCCGCATATGGGGCTCTCAAAATCCTCAGGTGATCACAGAAAGGCCTTTGCATCCGGAAAAAGTGACCGTTTGGTGTGCATTACGGTCTGGTGGTGTTATTGGCCCGTATTTTTTTGAAAACGATCAAGGAAGAGTCATTACAGTCAATTCTGACCACTATGGACGGATGTTAACCGATTATTTTTGAGATAAATTGAAGATCATGATCTGGAGAACATGTGGTTCCAACAGGACGGAGTCACAAGCCACACAACACAGGCTAATCGAGAACTTTTGCAAGAGAAATTTCCAGGACGCGTAATTTCGAGATTGAGTGATGTCAATTGGCCAGCAAGATCCTGCGACATAACACCTTTGGATTTCTTTTTATGGGGCTATGCGAAAGGTCGTGTTTACGCAAACAATCCTCAGAATCTTGAGCTATTGAAAACCAATATTCGTGAAGTTATGGCCGAGATATTGCCGGAAATGTGCCGGAAAGTCATTGAAAATGACCTCAAAAGGATTGAGGCCTGTAAGAGGTCCTGTGGAGGACATTTGAAGAGTGTTGTATTTCATGTATAATGACAAGGTTCAATCTTCATATTGAATAAAAAATTTCGTTACCATCTGAATATTTTACGTTTTCTCTTTAGCTTTACTTTCCCAAGCGTAAAATGGATAACCCTATATAACAGGAAGGAAAATGTTCTCTTTTTTTCAGAAAATATGTATTCAAATATCAAGGTGGTGTTTATGGCATTGCTTTGCGATTTGACGCAAATTAAATTAATTTTGCAAATAATCGCACCAGATTCTATTGCTTCGCATTATTACCCAAATTATGAAGTGCAAGAAAACTTTCACGCTCCACTTATCATGTAAATTATTGGCTCCATAATTTCGCTCCATTGAATGGCACAATTCGATCATTACCATTTGCTCCGCTAGAATATCAGTACACGTACAGGCTTAAGATGGAAAGATTTCATAAGAAATCAGTCCAACTGGCACTGAACTGTCTCCGCTCGTGTCCAGCATTGAGCCATAATCTTTTTGCTGATGACTCCCACATACACTCCATAAATTTGATCATGAAATCTGGAACAGCGGAGGAAGCTGGGTGCAGATCAGTCATGACGCGGTTAAGGTTTTTCTTATGAAAAGTGAATGGGCATGGGTAGGTATGAAGTGGTAAATGATTGACGCACGCGATGAAGAAAATTGAAAATTAATGTAATTTCCATTACTTGCCAGCACTTGCGCGTGTACGCGAGTTTTATATGGGAGAGACCTAAAGTGGCGCTAAGATATCCACCTACTGATGCGACCTGGAGCTGTGTGGGCTTTGTTTATTATGCTTCCAAGGTTTCTTCTCACGATCACAGGTCAATGGTATTGATTTATGTCTAGACTCGATTCTTGTTTCTTTGAAGTCGTGGATAGTGTGACTCAATGTGTTTGGTTTCTTAAAAGCTATAATTTAGTCAAATGACAGCACCGATTATAGAATAAATAGCAAATATGTTAAAATGGTTGAACTTAAGTGTTAGAGTGACTCCACTGCTGATGTTGCTCAAATTCTATTCAAGCAATGTAGAATTTGAACATATAATTGAAAATATTCCATGGCAAAGGCATTTCAAAATAAAATTTAAAAAATTTCAACGTTTCAAATTGGTTTTTGGAAAGAAGTATTTTTCGAATCGCAATTTATTTCCGATAAAATTGATGGAAACACTGAACTTTATGCTCCTTGCAACTTATGTAACGTATTTAATAAAAAAAAATCTAATAAAATTATTCGACCAAAAATCTACTAAATAATTTCTCCAACCTTTTTGTTGCAACGTTGCATGCTATTCAGACAATATTGTCGCGCTTTTCTCAGGTGCGCTGTCCTTAACTTCAAATAAAAACATAATGTTTAGATAAAATGTACTAAGTCTATTTCTTTGCACCAATTAAAAATAATTCGTCGCTATGATTTCCACAAAATTATACTCACGTTCACTACTTTCTTTCACCACTGTCGGTACTATCGCGGTTGGATTACAACTCAGCAACTTTACTCACACGTCTCGTATCTATACGACAGTGAGTACATATCCAAATTGATCTACACGCATCACTTTTGTGTGTTGATAATTTCTAGAAAACGTCACATCAGAAAGAAACGGCTTTTATGCCCGTATTACAGACGTCGGTGTCCACTACAAACAGTTTCCCCGGTTTAGGGTAGGCCAAAACTGGGCCTTCACAATGCTTCTGCTTCAACTTCTCGAAAGACTCCTGACTTGGCGTATCCCAGATGTAAGGACGATTCTTTACGGTGAGCTGATGCACGCATTTTGCGATTTGGGCGAAATCTCTGACTAATCTGCGGTAATATGTCACCAGTCCAAGGAAACTCCGTAGCTGGTGTTTGTTACTCGATGTTGGCCAATTTCACACTGCTTCTATCTTCCCCGGACCGGTTTTAATTCCTTCGCACGATATGATGTGCCCCAGGTAAGTGACATTCGGGGCAAACAGAGCGCACTTAGTGGGACTCAGTTTCCAATTTGCCAGTCGCAATCTTCAGAACACTTCCTTCAAATTTCGGATATGATTTTGGAACGTTTGCGCTATAACGGTGATGTCGTCCAGGTATACTAAACATGTCTTCCAGCTGAGCCCTCGGAGCACGTATTCTATTAGGCGTTCAACGTGGCCGGGGCATCGCACAGCGCAAAAGGCATTACCATTAATTGCCACAAACCTGTACCGACTGAGAACGCGGTTTTCTCTCGATCTTTCTTATTGATTTCCAACTGCCAGTAGCCACTCTTTAAATCAAGCGCAGAAAACCACTTTGCATCTGCCAAAGTGTATGTAATGTCGTCGATGCATGGAAGCGGGTAGCTGTCTTTCTTAGTGACGTTGTTGAGCTGCCTTTAGTCGACACAAAAGCGGGTTTTTCCATCCTTTTCCTTGACAAGCACGACTGGTGAGGTCCAATGGCTAACGGATGGTTCAATGACCCCTTGTTTCTCCATGTCTGAAAGCAGTGCATTCGCTTCCTCCTGCTTAGCTAAAGGAAGTCGCCTTGGTGCTTGCCAAATTGGTTTAGCATCCTGAGTGTTTATGACATGTGTTACCATACTGGTTCACCCTTGGTCTTCCTGGCCTGTTGAGAAAACGTCGCTGTACTTGATGACTAGGTCTGACGCTTGCTTGAACAAATCTGCAGGTAGCTCGTTTGTTTTAATATTGCAGATACCAGCTCGCTTGTTTTGTGCGTCGCTCGCTTCCTCTCCGAATGGTGGTTGTTTGAAGCTTCCAAAGATGTTACAGTGGATACAAGCTGGCAGCTCCCGATGATTTCTCCAGCTTTGATGCTTGTGTCAGAGTTCTTGGTGTTAACTCTACCCGGCACACATTCGTTCTTATTGGCTGTGACTAGGCTCCTTCCTAGAACCAAATTGTGCAGTGCCGGTACCTTGGTGGGCTCAATCAGAAAGGACCGATTGTCTCCATAACCATCCTCAATTTTTGCCCATAAGATGCTTTCAGACGATTTCGGCACATCAGTGTCGCTAAGTACAATCACGTTCAACCTAGTGGTATAGGCACTAGCGTCTTCTATTAGAATCTCGACGCTGCGCCATTTTAACAGTCGTCTTCCCAAATCCAACTTGATTACGTACAAACGCAAGAAGTCCATTTAAAGGATGCAGTCGTTCACTATGTTAGCGACCAGAAACTGATGTTGGAATGCAAGGTCTCAGAATTGTACCTGGATGTTGATCTCACCGTGGACAGGGGCAGGTTCTCCCATAGCTGTTCGTAGTGAGAAAATCCTGTCCTTGTGAATAAAATGTTGTCTGACTAGATCGAGTCGTAAAATTGATCGCGTTGCACCGGTGTCGATGGTTATTGCACAGTGCACTCCGTCAACCTTTCCACGCAAACATAAGTCTGCCTCTGCACGGTTTAGTCTGGATACGGTGATGATGGTTCTGGGGACGTCGATCCTTTTAGCCAATTTCTTCCCCGCGAGGTCGGCTCTTAAAAGTTTCCCAACCTCGGCATCTGAGGGGCAGTGCTTTCGGGCTCTGTACTTGGTCTCGACCTTCTTCTAACCGCACAGGAGGGGCGATAGCTAGGCTTTCTCTGCTGTCTACAATCCTGTTGTAGATGACCTCGCTCGCCACAACTCCAGCATCTCGGGATTACATTCGTTTGCGGCTCTCAACTGATCTCTACGCGTTCGCATCGGCACTCCTCTGCTACAATTCCACGAATCCGTGCTGTGCCTCGTGTAGCATTTTTGGCCACCTCGAAGTTCTAGCTGTATGCTAACGCGTCCTTCACCGTTCGCTTCTCCGCTAACCGCATAGCTTGTTGTAGCTCCCGATCGGATAATGTATTAATAAAAGACTCAGTTGCGGTATCATCCCTGTGTTCTGGATCATAGGCCGGATAAGTAAGCAGAGCCAACCTTCCGATTTCCTGTGCGAGCTGCTGCAGTATTTCGCCTGACTTCTAGGTTGTGGCTCGGAGCTGTGATCGGTATACTTGCTTTAGGTGGACGTCTCCGTATCGGCTTTCGATAGCATTCATTATGGTTGCTGCGTCGGAGTGCAAAAAATAGGAATAGAGTGTAGAATCTCGGCAGCAGGACCATTAAAGGCAAGAATTAAGGCTGTCGCTCGCTCTTGTTCGTTTCAGTGATGGGATTCTACTGCAGCTTCAAATTGGGTCTTGTAGATATTCTAAGTAGTTTGTCCATCAAATGCAGGTGCTTTTAAAATTCTGGAGGATGTTGGGTTGGCGGTCATAGACAGAGCTGGTGAAGTAGTGACTACTGTTTTCGCTACCTCTTCCATTTCTTTACGCATTTTGTTACGGATTTCCTCAAAATTGGCGCTAGGTGCAGCAGCTATCATTATTTTTGTTTGAGCCAAGTCTTCTTTTACCTTTTTGATTTTTTCGGATACCGATTCCAATTTACCGGCCGGCGTGTTGATCTGCTCATCAAAGTATTTGATTCGGGCGTCCAGCTTCTCATCCAGAGTTGTTGATTGTTGATCCAGCTTCTTGTTAATTTCGGTTGATTGTTTGTTGAAATCAGCTTTTAATTCGGTTGCTTGTTTTTCCATCGACTTTTGAATCGTCAGCAAGATTTGCATTGACGCATTGCTAGAAACTTCCTGTTTTTCATGAGCCTTATCTCCTTCTGTCCCCATTTCCAAATCCGAATCTTCATCAGCTTCAACATCATAGCCTTTCGATTTCACGGCTTTACGAAACCATGCAATTAATGCCACCTTAGCACCTTCTGTGGGGAGGTTTCGCCTTTCTAACTCCTCTTTAAGCTCTGGCACTGTCAACTGATCAATTTAATTTGCGACATTTTCAATTCTATTTCACTCTTTACGCGCCGAATTGAATGCGTTTATTCAATCTTTGGTTAAAAGTTTTAAATGTTCACTTCAGCTATTTTGATCATCTATTTCACTGCAAAATCGATTCACTATCCTGCATTTTAACTAAATAGTTCTCTTGTTTTACCTATTAAGGTGCGCTGTCCTTATCTTCAAGTGATAACACAATGTTTAGATAAAATGTACTAAGTCTATTTATTTGCAACAATTGAAAAGAATTCGTCGCTATAATTTTCACAAAATTATACTCGCGTTCACTACCTTCTATCGCCACTGTCGCTGGTATTGCGGCTAAATTACAACTCAGCAACTTTACTCACCCGTCTCATATCTATTCGGCAGTGAGTACGTATCCAGATTGATCTGCGTATCCAGATTGATCTGCGTATCCAGATTGATCTGCCGGTGGCGTTGTTAGATGGTGAGGCTATTGCCCGGTGAAGTCTGGCTAAGGCACTTCTGTGCAATTGGTGTTTCTGCTAATTGCGTGGAGGTGCTTGGCTGGGCTTCACTGGTTGATCGCACAGGTGATTTGCCGGTGAAGTCCGACTAATGCACTTCTGTGCAATTGGCTTTTCTGCTAATTGCATGGAGGTCTTTGGTTGGGTTTCTCTGGTTGATCCCTCAATCCATAGGGCACTCAGTGCAGGGTAAACAAAATTGAATTGGTGTTTCTGTCAAATCAATGCGATTCCCGCGCCCTGTGCGGCTTGCTCTTTCCTCCCTTGACCCCGGAATTTCGCCACATCGGCTGTGTGCTCTTGATGGTAGACTAGGCGATTCGGCTTAGTTCGAAGTACCAGCTGGATGTGCAGCCGATGTGACCTCCCAATTCACCAATTCTGTGGTCTGTTGGGAAGTTTGGTGTACTCAACGTGACTCCGACTATGTCGGAATTTGTGATGCGACAGTATCACGCCTGGCATTCTTTTGTACCTTTGCAAACAACTTCATCGACTTATCAGCAAACGAATCAATCAAGAAATTAAAATGGAATCATTAGCAAAATCCCAACAGGAAATTGGAAGAACCATCGAGAAGAGCGTTAACAACTTCAACAAGAACAGCGCAAAGTGGAAGACCGGGCAATAGGCCAAGCAGCGTTTGGCCGTCTTGAAAAGCCAGTGGGAGCGTTTCGAGATCAACGACGATATCCTTCAACAATTTGTGAAGGACAACCCGGAGCACTTATACTTTCAAAATGAGTTCGTGAAGGTGAAGAAGATCGCGGAGCATTATGAAGTAGCCCTACAGGCTCTGCTAACTCCAGCATACAGCTCCAAGCAACCAATTGTCGAGTCCAACCAGGCGAACGAGGCAAACAAGCGGCTGAATGCAGCAGCTAAATCCTCTCGACAATTGATGTCGAGTGCGAGATTCATGGAGCGATCTGCACACTATGATCAGCTTCAATAAGATATGCTACTCCGCCAAAAACATGGGCTCGTCGAGATCAATTACATTTTCTGGGCCGAATCCGAGGAGTACGAAGAATCCCAGCAACGATAGTTGTACGAAGCGGTGAATGAGGAACTACAAGACGCCATCATCGCACTTCAAGAGCTACTGGAGCCCAAAGACAAACCCGAACAACACAAGGTTGAAGAACCTTCAATAGCGGTGAAGTTGCCGAAAGCTACTCTGCCATCCTTCAGTGGCAAGTATCTGCAGTGTATACAATTTAAGGAACTATTCACCCAATTGAATCATTCCCAGGATCTAAGAGACACTCAAAAGATGTTTCAGCTAGTCACAAGCCTTCGAGACGAAGCAAGCATTTTAATACAACACCTGCCTGTAGCTACCAGGAAGTATCAGCGGGTCTGGGACTTGCAAATTCACGCAGAATCCAGTGATGCAAACGGAGTCGACAAGTTCCATCAAGCGACTTCATGACATAACCAAGAGAGAGCTTGGGATTGGCAATGGAACATTAGGATGCGGTCATCGTACAATTATTGCTGAAGAAGTCAAACAAAACAACTCATGCCCTCTATGAGCAGTTCCTAGCAGTTCCGAAGGCCCTGGATACTCTGAAGAATTTATTGACCTTCCTTGAAACAAAATTCCAGTCCCTAGAAACCTTGAACACCAAACCCTCGCTATTTGAGGAGAAATTTACAAAGGCACCAGCAAACTCGATGGTAGCTTCTGGAGCTACGCAATGCGTGATATGCACACTATCGCATCTCCTATTTTGACGCAAGAAAAATAAGAGGACAGACGTCTTACAGGAACATAAGCTTTGCTTCAATTGTTTAAAGTCTGGACATTCCGCAAAGACGTGACAGAAGGCCCTGTACGCAACAAGAAACACAACACGTTGCTGCACCGGGACATGAATGGCAAGACCGACACAACAGGGGCAAAGGGCCCAACTCAATCAAGCGAAACAACAACTAAGGTATCTCTACTGGGGAGAGAGCAATCCTACATTCTCCTGGGCACGGTTGTCTGTAATATCAAGGCTGCAGACGGTGAGCAAATTGAATGTCGAGCACTCCTCGATTCTGGCTCGCAAATCAATGGGATTTCGGAACGGACAGCAGAAAAGCTCAACCTCAGAATAGCCAATGACCCTACGATCATCTCGTGAACCGGAAATCACAACAAGGTGTCGCAGAAGAGGGCACATATTCAAGTGAAATTATCAGTTACACAATGTGAGCTCCAAGTTGAAGCGTTTTTACTGCCAGACATCATCACTGATATCTGTCTTGCGACCTCCCTAGTGACATAAGATTCGCCGACCCCACACTCAACATTGCTGGTTCCATCGACCTTCTAATTGGAGCAGAACACTATTTTAACCTGACGGATTATTGTAAAATAGTTTTTGAAGATTCTGCTGAAAAGGACATTTATTGAATGTTGTTCGAAAAAAAAAGATAGTTTAAAATTTTTGTTCGAAAAAAAGTGATTTTGTGCACTCGTCCACGGCGGACGTGCGGATTTGTGTGAGAAGAAAAAAATCTAATGTATCAACGGTTGAAAGTCGGATTGTATTGAATTGTTAAACAAAATTAAAAGAGTGTCATGAATAAACTTAATGTGTGAAATAGTGAAGTTTTCATTGTAGTTGTATCCAGGGTATTGACGGGTTTTCAAGTTCGAACACTTTGAAAGTGCACGCCGCGAGTTTATTTTGTGACCTTAGAAAAAAAAAAAAATTTTTTTTAAAGAAAATCTATGCAAGCGAAACTCCAATGACTGGTTGAATATGCGTAGAGAAGTTTCCTTTGCATGTCTTCATTTTTGGGATACTGGCCACCATATTGTTTAAATCTGATCCTCTGGTTTGCTGTCACATTGTGACTTTCATAATGTGTCAAGGAAGGGCTATATTTAACCACTTGTGCGTGTGACACGAACATCGTTTGTCCAGTTTTGTCTACGACTTCGTACCATTGACCTGTTTTGGAAATACGAAGTACAAAAGGAAGTCGACATCTCGTGTTGGATATCTGCCTTCTCCGAACGTGTAGTCATCCTCGATGCAGCCTTTGTGATATTCTTCCCTGTGAGCATGGAATTTGTTAAGGATAAAAAGTAATGGTTCGGTAAGCTAAGATATCAAATCATGATGTGAGAGCCAAATGTTAGAGTGTGTGCGTGTTGGTGGAAAAGATGACCAGTGTCTTTCCTTCCTTCAACTGATTCTTCTGTGGTGTTAAAACCCAACCGCGCAGGTGACCTAGCCGGTGACCTTTTTGTTCCTTAAAATCCAACTGCCATCATGCAGTTATTAGATGGTCCTAATTAGTTTCTTTGCTGCGAAGATGACCAATCACACCTTTTATCTTAATTCAACGTCATCTAACACGGCGCCCAACGTGGGGCTGTGGGAGACCAATTCTTTTGCTTAATTCAACACCATCTAACAACTTGGAGCTTTGTTTTCCTGTGTGTGCAGCTTGTCTTCAAGATCGTCAATACTGAATCAAATATTTTATTTGCGAGCTGTATTCTTCGGCATATTTCGTCTCTTTCATTACCGGTTCTCGTTGCTTAAGCGCGTGAATACACAAATTCGCCCACATTGTTGAATTTGTATTCGCCAAGTGTGATATTTTGGAGATTTGAGATTTTTCCTCGACTGCGTCATGAGCTTTGCTTTATCCTCATTGTTTGTAGCCCTGCTAGTTTCACTTCGCTGTCGAGTTTCAGGAAAAGTTACCACTACCACTTGGCTTGACTTGTATCATAACGCCTCTCTTATATCGACAAGTAGCTTTCTAATGACGTATTCCAGAGCCAAATTGAATAGCATTGGGGCCAGCCCATCTCCCTGTTTTAGTCCGATATTTGTGTCAAAGGCATTGGTGAGTTGGTTTTTAGATGCGGCCTTGGGAGGTTGTCAACGTCATTGTCGTTTTGGTAAGACAGGCTAATTTGGCTGGGATACCAAAGTAAAGCATTACTTGGTACAGTACGTTACGATCAATACTGTCGTATGCTTGCTTAAAGTCAACGAATATTTGGTATACTTCTATGTTGAGCTCTCAGCATTTCTTAAGTACCTGTTTGACTCTATATAATTGGTCTATCGTGATTTTTTCTCTTTAGTTTAATTTTTAAATATTCAATAAATGTATTATTAGGCTAAGTACAGAAATTTTCAGAATTTTTGTCACCTTTGTCCTCTTCGATGTTCATTGACTTATCTAGCCCAGCTAGCGCTGCATAATTATTTGTACTAATATTTATTCCGCCTGCGCTGAGGACATCTTCTTGATTAGATTCCTCTTGTGATTTCTTTAATTTTTTCTCACCAGCTGCTTTGAATTTTATTTTCTTTCTGGGTCGTTTGTTTTTCTTTTTTGAAAGCCACTTTACCAACTAGATCTTAGGATTCTTAGTATGAGTTGTTCGTGTTCTCTCTAGACCTTCACCGCTTTATCAGTAGCTTTAAATGGACTTGTTTTGATTGATTGATTGTTGAATGAACTTGTTTTGATTGCACAAATTGACATTTGCGGATTACAAATTATCGTAGGTGCATACCCTATGAACGCCTGTTGGGGGTCGCTGATGCAAGCCAGCATCGCAATTGAACGTTGAATTGCCTCGAAGAAAAATTAATTTAAGTTTATCCAGCAGCTCAACGAAGGCAGGGATAATTCGGTGGAATTAACATCCGCGACAGGGAATATTGGCGGTGGAAGTTTATCGAGTAGCGCGCTGGAAAGATAACTTCGCGACATGATTTAATTCGGTTACCCGGAAACAGGGGAATCAGACGTAAGTTAAGATATTGTAAATATATTGTGCTTTTGGTGGTTGACTAAACTATAAATCATATTTTACGATCGGTTTTCTTTTTTTTAACTTGGAATTTATTGAAAAATTATTCTGAAGTGGAGCTCGGGTGTGTTTTAGTTTTCAGTTCGGGTGTTCAGTGCGTGCTAGGTCGGGTTAACACATACCGGCTAAAGAGTGCGAAATGGGCGCCTGGGCATTGAATAATTCTTTCTTTCTAGCTAGAATAATCGATCTTGTTTCTAGCTGTGTAAGAGGTTTTCGGCGGCTGCGTTTCTCGCTTGGCGGCTCCTTGGGACCAAGGGACAAGCGAGTGGCGCCTCCTGCGACCGACTCCGACGGGCAAACTGGGTCCGAAGTCCCAAGCCAAAGGATCCTCAACCTGGAGGGTAAAAAAGTAAAACTTCAGGTATTCGATAATTTCTCGAATAATTCGACGGTGTGATACGTTTCAATTAAAAATTTAATTTCCAAATGACTTTTGTAAAAAATTATTGAATTTTTAAAAATTGGCAGGATATTTTAATAACAAGTCAAAGTCAAAGTCAAAAGCGCTTTATTTACTACTAATCGTTATAAATTTTAAAAGAATATAAAGCAAAATCCAAACAATAACAATAAAAAACTTAATGGCCCAAATAGCTCTCTAAATTTGTACGTTATCATTAAACACATTTAAAAAAAAACTATAGCAAATTCAAATCAATGAAGTTTATTACATATTTTTAAAATTTAATTGGAAAAAGGAGAAAAAACCCACCAACACAATTCTAAAATTATTTATCATCTTAAAACTACAGTGAACTTTGATCCTACACCTAATATGTTTTAACTTAATTCTAATAAATGCAATCAAAAACTTTATCTTATACTAAAAAAATCTATAACAATGTTCCTAACCTAAGCGTTTTACCTTTTCTCTAACCTAATATAATAAACATAACATAAACCTAACCTATACCTAATTTTTAACAAACATAAACAATAACACTAAATGTAGCAATAATGAGCTGAAACTCAAAAACTAAATAACGAAGAACACCAGAACTGAAAATAAACACGAATAATTTAAACATTGTCATTCAGCCACCAATACCTAGATTGCCCCGTCTCAACTCGATCAGCTCCATCGAATCTAGCAAATGAGTATCTCCATTGGAATTGTTGGTCTCGTGAACTCAGATTCGGAGGATATTTTATCTTCTTATCGTTGGCCCGTCGGTATATGTGATATATGATTGGGACGCCGTCAGAATCAAAAACATATCGATTCATGTCCAAATAAACGAATGCTTCTGGAGGAACGAAGCCAGTAGTGAGGCAAGTCACAATATACCCGTCTGTAAGGTGGAACGGCTGTGAAATCCAAGGGTTTTCACTCACAGTTACAGATCTTGCGATATGATTCCGAAGAAGCTTCAATATGAAGATATCGACTCTAGTCACTTCAGCAGTTTGATAAATTCTTCTATTCAATATATGTTTCCAATCCGTCTCAGGCTTTCTGTACAAACCAGTACATGTACGAAGACATTTCCTTTCGAAAACTCTTAATTTTTCCATAGTACTAGCGCTCTGGTTGTACCAGATCTGACATCCATATGTCAAAACTGGTCTAACCAGTGTCTTGTAACAGATAATTTTGACCGTTTGATCAATGTATCTGGAATGAAAGAGCTTTCGAAGGGCCATGACTACTTTAAGTGCCTTACTGAGCATGATTTTCACATGTTCAGTATAGTACAGATACTGATCGAGATGAACACCGAGGTATCGTACACAGGATTTATGTGGAACCCGTTCAAAACTACCCTCACCAGCCATGATGTGGAAATCTTTCCAATTACGTTTCAGGTCTTGACTAACCCCCTGCAGCGTTGTCCGGAACAAGATTGTTTCACACTTTTGCGCATTGATTTTCATTCGCCAATTGTCAGTGTACAGCTGTACATCATTGAACATTTTTTGGAGATTGCTCTGAACTATTGTAGCTTTTCAGTCTGCCGTATAGATGATCAGATCATCAGCAAACGCTACCAATGATCACGTTGGCGAGACGTTAAAATCAAAGCTGTTCAATAGCTTGCGAATGAAGATTGAAAAGAGCAGAGGCGCAGTAACTGTTCCCTGCTGTAGACCATTCAAGACCTTGAACTCGCGCATTGTTGTCAGATTTCCATCAGTTACAACAAACTATTTTCCGTATAACATATTACACATCATGGCGACAAGGTGTCTGGGGAACTTGTCCTGAAGGAGTTTAAAAACTAGTCCATCTAGCCACACCGTATCGAAGGCTTTCTCCATATCAATGAGACATGCTCCAACACATTGTCTATCATTTAGTTTCCTACAGATGTCTGAGGTTACTTTCGTTATTGCATGTGTGGTCGAATGCCTGGTACGAAAACCAAATTGGCAATTCGGCATCAACTCATTTTCCTCAATGTGGGCGTTTAATGCTCTGTTGAGTATCACTTCAAACACCTTGCTGATGTTAGAAAGCAAGCTGATTGGGCGATAGCTTTTAGGGCATGAAGATTCTTTTCCTTTCTTCAAGATCGGAAATACCTTAGCCTTTTTCCACTCATTTGGGAAATACGAATTGCTCAACACGTTGTTGAACAATATGCAATAATTCCTAATAGCAACCTCCGGCAAATGTCGGAGAACTATATTTGGAATGCCATCAGTACCACATGATTTCTTGTTGTTTATCTTGCGAAATATGAAACACAAGTCTTCATAGCTGACAAAATAATCAATAAGATTCAAGCTCGGTATGAGGTCAGATGTTAATGTTTCATTGAAATGAAGAATTGATTGGCCGTTCAGGCTTGATTTGAAGTCGGAAACTTTTGCTTCAACGACCTCTGAAAATATTTCATTCCCTCTCTCAGGGTTTGGTAGATGAACCAATTCAAAATGTGTTCCAATCAGGGCAAGTTTATCCAATCCTTCACATCTAATCCTGTTTCCATTTCTATCCGGAGTCGTACTATCAATTTCGATACCAGCCCTATCGAGAAGATTTATCTCATCACTAGTGACTTCAAGATTCGATACCATCACTCGAGACTTCTTGCGGAATATGCTATTCACTTTCGCAAACACGCCGTCTGGGTCGTGTGGGCTAATACCCCTCAATTTTTCCGCCCATTGATTGCTAACCTCACTCCTGAAGTATGACCGGATTAAGTTCCGGACATTCTTCAGGTGTAGAGGGATGGTTGTAATCCAAAAATCGTCGATAAATATTGTTGACGCGTGTGAGAAGAAGGCTTTTCAATCTTTTCAACCTTGCGATGGTTGGTGTTTCATATCCTTCCATATTGTTTCGATGTTTTATCTTGGGAACTACTTTCTCCATCGTTTCCAACGTCAGCTTCTCTAACTTCGACAAATAGAGATCTATTTCATCGTTAGTTAGATTCCTGTCATTAGGAACCATTGAGCAAGAGTTGCCACCATCAGAAGGGGGACTTTTTTCTGGTACTCGCGATTACATTTCTTTTGAAACTTTCCCCAGTCTGTTTTTTTGATATTCAACCGATGATTTTCATGTTGAACTGTAATGAGGAAGAAATCATCCCTGTGATAATTGATTTCCATTACGATTGCGTTATGGTCGCTATCATAAGGAAGCACCTGCAGTTTCCGTTGAGGACTATTAAAGCTGAATTCAAGTCTTGCGTCAGCAATGCAAAGGTCCAAATATGAATTTGCCCTAGGGTATGTTGGGAAGTCCGACCCATATAGATTGCACCTGTATTCAATTTGGTTCTCTGTTATCCACGATTTCAGGAATACACCTCTTGGATTATTGGTGGCGTTCAGCCATGATGTATGCTTGGCGTTCAGGTCACCAGCAAGAATATAATAGTTCGCAACGAATGCTAGACGTAGAATATTCAAAAATCATTGATACTGCAGGGCTTACAAGTATTGGAAATGTATGACAGACAAAAGAAAATATGCGTGCCATGGAAGCTTTATCCTCATTATTCAAGACCAACGAAACCTAATCATCGCTCTAAACATTCTCAAAGTACGAGTATATGTACTTAAATTGATCACATCTGCAAACTTGCCATAATTCGGAGCTGTTGCATGTCAAATGAAAAAAACAAATCAGTCGGCATAGTATGTTAAGAGCATAATTCTTGCTATGATAAAGAGAAAGTTCACTTGCACAAACTTTGTACTGATGCAAATATATATAATGAAAGATACGTGTCCTGATTGGTACGATTCTTGAATTCAATGACATCTACTACCTATAAGTTTCCAGGAAATGAAGATTTGCGCTGTGCAGCAAATGATCAACAAAACCGCAAAAACACCATTCCCTGATTTGTACAAGGTTTAAGATCCTGGAACGTTTTGGCGACAGAAAACTTCATAACCTTATAACCTTATGTCCAGAGAGTAACTTAAGAATAATAATTCTTTTCCGGTCATGAGTTCCATATATGTACGATTTTTGCATTTTATCGAATGCATAAACAATTTTCAACGAAAATTTTTGTGTCTGAATTGATTAATATTAATTTCATGTCCATAATTAAGAAAACTTAGCAATTATTATCTTTTCATGTAATAATTTAACAAATAGTGTGTATCACACATGGAATATTTCGCGAATTCAAAATCGGTAATTTGAAAAACTTTTTACCTTTTGGAAAATCTCAGAAAGCTACTCGTGAAGCTTTTCACCTCTGCGAAGTTTGTCCTACCAGACGTTAGGTGGTCTACCGAAAGCTTCGATACATGGTGGAAAGCCATTCAGTTACGAAAGCTTTCGCAAGGAAAACTTTTCCGTATAAATGCTGCAATCTAAGCAAAAAAGCTTCGAATACGATAAATAAACTTCCAGAGTGCAATATATTAATTCGGAATTTTTTATTGACGAATTTATAGCGGACAAAATTTTGTATTTTGAAACAAATGTTTTACCCGAACAGAATACAGATATCGTAATATAGTTAATTTATTAAGAGCAAAAATTCCGGAATGTCGTTAATGCCAAATGAATCATAGCCTACACGAAAAAATCCCCACAAGAAAGTTAAATCGTTTCAGAACATTCAGGAAATCTTCCCTGCATTGAGTAAACCATGTAATTTATTGTTACTTTTCATGCACGCAAAAAAAAAATACAAATTTAGAAACAAATATGCATATTGGCAAATCTATTTCCGCTTGTTCGGTGTGTTGTGGAACTAATTATTTTTGTGTGAAAAATTTATCTTTAAACAAAAGAATCTTGAAACAGAAAAAAAATCGTTTTACCTAGCACATTGCCCCAAGCTTTAATGGTCAACGCTACACAATATGACGGGGTGGCTATTAATAAAAATTCTGGTACTGAATGAAAAAGAAGAGAAAAGTGAAAGATGGAGAAAGTTCTAAGATGTTTTTCTTTAAGTGCAAATCAATCGACACGAGGAATTGAAGTGGGATATTAAAATTTGTATTTAATAAAATTTTAAATCGAGTACAAGTGTAATTGCTATCAGTATAAAATGAGAATGAATGAGCACGGAAAATTCGTACTGCTTCATGAATTTCAACTTGGTCTATTTGAAAGAAAAATGTTAGAAATGGGCTAATTTGTGGAGATTAAAATGTTGCCTTATTTAGTTTTTAAGATAAATATTTTCTTTAAAAATATTTAAATGTTAAACTCTATACTGGGATAAGAACGATTAATTCTGTTTTAGCAAATCTTTTGAAATGAGATTTAAAAAAAAAGAAGGAAGCCATCCATGTTCTCTAGACATTGAAATCCTTTCAACTTTATTGAAAATATTATCTTCAATAAATATAATTACATCACTATGAACCTACTTGTATACTCTGTAATAACACCAACTACAAAAAAAAACAAGTATATATCTACGAAATTCCTGACAAATCTAGTGTAAAAAATATGGCAACGTCGCAGTGAGTCGGAGATTCTGCTGATGATCGCTGAGAAGTGAGTCTTCGATTCGCTTTCTTCCCAACGAGATCAAATCAACCGAACCACGTTTTGATAATTAAATTAATTTAATACTGTAGATAGATGTAAATATATAGACTATCGGTTACTTGAATTTTGCTTCAATTACATCCCTAAGAACGAAATTATTACATGGTGCCGAAACCCGGGAAGAAGTGATTAACGAAAAAATGGAAATCGCGCAGAGAGCCACGTGCTGCGGACAAGTTACGCGTTTAGTGAAACAAATTGAAGAATTTGTTAAAGCAATTAACGTGCAAACGAACGATATAAACGAAATTGAAAACGCAATTGAGGAACTTTCCATATTATACGATCGTGTAAATGCTGCGCTAGAAAATCTACGTGAAGCGAACAAAGCTGTAAAAAATACCGTTAAAGCAGAAGACTGCGAGAAAGAGTGCAGAACGATTGCCGAGTATTAGGACTCCACAACAACGGCTTTAACTCGAGCTAAATATCGAATCGATAGATTACGAAGAATGCTACCACAGCAGGATGAACGAACGCATGATCCTAATTCAACGGATATACAAAGAAAAGAAAACAAAGGTATAAAATTGCCCAAATTGCAACTTAAGAAGTTAGCGGTGCCATACGAGAGTGGATACAGTTCTGGGAACAGTTCAAGAGTACTGTGCACGAGAATGCATATCTCAATTCGAGTGAAAAGTTCAACTATCTACAAGCTGCTCTTAGCGGTAAAGCCGCAACACAATATCTGGTTTTACTCCATCAGAAGCTTGTTACAGTGCGGCTGTCTCTCTTCTGCAAGAAGAATACGGTGACACAGAGCGAATAGTTGATCATACCATGACACAATTGATGACGCTTTCTCCAATTTCATCTAGAAATGATGCAAAGGGACTAAGACATTTATATAATACTGTTACGGCTGCCATACGATCACTAACAGCATTAGGTGTAAACTCTAACCAGTATAACATTACGGTTAAAAACTGCGATTTTACGTTCATTGCCACAAGATCTAAGAGTGACGTATCATCGCAATATAACGGAGAGTGATTATTCAGCCGAACGCGGTTTAGAGGGAGAAGCCGAGTCAGCATCATCTGTAAGTCTTGATGTGGAAACTGGTGGCGGCTAACGTGTAACAAAGCTACTCTATTTTATCAAACGAGAGGCAGAGTTGCTAGAAAAGGCTGGTGAAATGATGATGCTGCGTCATGGCGATGCCAGTAAACGGTCAAAGGTAAATGCAACAGCTGCTGCCCTCTTCACAAGTGGAGATGTAATCAATTGCATATTCTGCAATTCAAGACATCATAGCACGGCTGAATGTAATTCAACATTAGGAATTGCAGAAAAGAAGAAGATTTTAAGAAGTCAAGGCCGATGCTAGCGTTGCACGAAACGAAACCACACTTCAACAAAATGTTCACGAAAGGGAGTAAAGTGCAATAAATGCAAAGGTTGTCACGCTTCTTCCATGTGCGATCCCTGCTACATAGAAAAAAACGCAGGTGATGAATCAACGAAAACAGAAAGAGGTGATGAAATGAAACGAACCAACGTCGTTAATTTATATGCATTAAATCAAGGCTCAGCAGTTTTCTTACAAACGGCTTGTGTGTCTTTGTCTTCTCCTGTAAATAACAAGAAAACCTTTGTGCGCATTGTATTAGATGGGGGTAGCCAAACAACATTTGTAAGGGAGGATATCGTGAGAAAATTAAATTTACCCATAATTGGAACACAAAAGTTTAAAGTTCACAAAAGTGTGACTCCATTTGGTGCGACGAAAAGTTTGCCGAAAAGGAACTATAGACGTATTAGATTTTGGTTGGAGAACCAATCCAATCGTAAACGATATGAGTTAGAGGCTCTTGAAATACCACAAGTGTGCATGGATATGATGCCAGCTCCCTCATCTGAAATATGTGACAAATTACAGGGAATGCAATAACCCGATGCTACCAGAGAAGACATAGAGTCGGAGAATGGAATAGCTGTGTTGATTGGAGCAGATAATTATTGGAATTTCGTTACTGATGATCAAACAAAGCGTCTATCAAAGAATCTAGTAGCGATTAATATTAAATTAGGGTGGACATTACAGGGACCCTACAAAGATGTTAGTCAAATGAACTCCATCGTAACTAATTTGCTTGTTGAAGATCACAGCGATTGCAAAATACGAAAAATTTGGAGTCTGGAAGTGCTAGGAATTGGAGCAGACCTCGATAAGAATGTTAATTTCGCAGCAGATTTCTCGCAACATTCAGTCATTGAGAAGGAAAAAAGGTACGAGGTAAAATTACCCTGGAAACACATCAACGAGATTCTTGATGACAATCGATCAAATGCAATGTCGCGGTTGCAATATTTATTGCGAAAACTACAACGAGATCCAACGAGATTGCGCGAATACGATGAAGCAATGAGACAAATGATCACAGCTGGTATAGCAGAGCATGTAACAAACGCAACATCAAACATTAAATATTACATGCCACATCAACCGGTTTATCGCCTTGATAGGCAGACAACGAAGCTTCGTATTGTCTTCGATGCTTCATCTCATTCACCCGGTAAAATTTCGCTAAACGATTGTTTGCTATTAGGAGATAATCTTTCACCAAATCTCTTAGAGGCTCTATTGAGATTTCGAATTGGCATTATTGCGCTTGTGGCTGACATAGAGAAAGCCTTCCTGCAGATATCTTTAGCAGAAGAAGATCGTGATGCTCACCGTTTTATATGGCTTGAAGAGCCCATTTCAACTACAAGTAATACGAGTATACCACGTTGGAAAGGATACCGTATGACCAGAGTAACCTTTGGTGTTACAAGCAGTCCATTTTTACTGGCCGTTATGCTTCAAAAGCATTTTAAAGAAAACGCAAAAGAGTATCCGGAAAGTGCAAGTATTCTTTCTAAATGTTTCTATGTCGATGATTTAGTCGTTAGTTTGAACGACATCGATACCGCTAGGCGTCTTTATAAAGAAGCAATGATTATAATGAATAAGATAAACATGAATCTACGAAAATGGGTATCAAATGATATGCGCATGAATCGATTATTCAATCAAACAGAAGATGTCACACCAATCGTACAGAAGGTGCTTGGAGTTAATTGGTTTCCAAACTCTGATGACATTGCTGCGAAAACGCTATTGGATTCCCAGAGGTCGGCAGCTAGTAAAGTCGGCTATACGAAGCTGTATTGTTTGCAAACGGTTTTTCAGCAAAGCTCTAACTCAACCAACGGCTCCGCTACCATATGAAAGAATAAACGCTACAAGACCCTTTAATACAACGGGGGTAGACTTTGCGGGTCCACTGTAAATTATACCTAGAGGAGAGGAACGGCAAAAGGTATACTTCATGATTTTCACATGTGCTGAAATAAGAGCAATACATCTGGAGATGACATTGGATCTTTCGACTGAAAGCTGTTTATCTGCTCTTCGGCGTTTTATAGCACGTAGAGGACCTCCGAGTATTATAATGTCGGATAATGCAAAATCCTACAAACGAGCGGCTTTTGAACTTGCAACCTTGGGAAAATTTATATGTTCCACGAATCTTCAAGATTTTATGAATCAGAGAGGGATTAAGTGGAGATTCATCGCCGAAAGAGCACCATGGTGGGGCGGCTTCTGGGAGCGCCTAATCAGGAGCGTAAAAAACGCTCTAAAGGTTTCTATTGGACGAGCTACATTAACTGGAGAACAGTTAAGAACGCTTTTAACTGAAATCGAAGCGGTGGTAAACTCAAGGCCCCTAACATATCTCAGTGACGATCATCGGGATATTCAACCTCTGACACCTAACCATTTTTTGCTTGGAGTTCAGACAGAGACAGCACTGACTTCTAATGAAACAGGAAGCAATGCTAGCAGATCTACATTACTGAAGCTTTGGAATATCAGACAACAAGTTTTAAATCGGTTCTCGTACAGATGGAAAAATGAGTATATCCAACTCCTCCGTAGTGCACATCATACGAAACAAGTAAAACCCAGTTGACTTAAGGTTGGTGATGTAGTTATCTTTCGGGGCGACTCTCTACCAAGGCTACTTTGGAAATTGGCACGAATAAAGGAAGTTTATCTGGGAAGGGACAATCAAATAAGGTCATGCGAGCTACAGTTATCAAATGGCGTTATACGGAGACCTATCCAACACCTTTATCCATTGGAAATACCTGGAACGCATCAAGCCCGGCCGGAGGATGTAAAAAATATGGCAACGTCACAGTGAGTCGGAGATTCTGCTGATGATCGCTGAGAAGTGAGTCTTCGATTCGCTTTCTTCCCAACGAGATCAAATCAACCGAACCACGTTTTGATAATTAAATTAATGTAATACTGTATATAGATGTAAATATATAGACTATCGGTTACTTGAATTGTGCTTCAATTACATCCCTAAGAACGAAATTATTACATCTAGTAACAGCTCATCCAGCCACTGCAATGAATCTTAACCAAATTTCTAGAGGAATACGTACAGCAACTACTACAAACGACCATTCAGTAAACTTAAAGTGGCTTAATAAAAACAAAATGGCGATGGTTTTAAATATTGATTAGCAAATTTTGTATTTTTGATTTAAATTCAAGTTTACCGAAGCATGCAATCCAAATATCATCAGAGGGGCTTAATAGACATATTCCGAAATGTATTGCTTTTGAGTGAAAAAATAGCAAAAAAGTCTTTCAATAAAAAGTTCTGATAGGACATGTAATAATGCAACTAACATCTACACACATTAACCAACATGCAAAAAGAATTAGAATATCTAACATATAGAAACACTTAAGATGCATTAGGAAACACATTAATAAGACACAGTTACAACAATTAAGATGTAAAATGTATTAAAAGACACAACAATGTGGAAAAAAGAAATTTACCTTTGTCATTGAAGGCAGATGAATTTGTGTGAATAGAAGGTGAACGTTACGAGTAATGAGCGCGAAGAGTATGTAGTATTCATTCAACAAAAGTAGATATATATCGAAACATGTGTGTTTAACAGGTAGATGATTTTTTTGGGGGTGATATCTGCATTTACAAGACACCTATAATGCGAGAGAGAGAAAAGTCATAAATTTTAATAGCCAAAATAGTCATTGGTCTCTTTAAATTTTTTTGCTATGTACAACAATTTGAGGCACAAAAACATATTTTGAAACATTGATTCATACAATATATCTCGTTGACGTATGGAGCTTGAGATACATATGTTGAGCGACATTGATCAATAAATTTCAAATATTTCTACTTTAAATTATCGGTATAATATCATTTCTGAAATGGTGTAAAAGGTTAAACTGGATTTATACGAAAATTGGTTATTTGGGAAACTTATACTGATATCGCGTGATGGGTGTAGGTGCAAATGCATAGCATACCACACTAAAATACGGAGTAATATATGAACTGCTTTCAATATGGAAATAAAATATTGAAGTATCAAAAAAATTTTGAATTGTTAGTCATAACACATGATTGTCTCTACTTACTTTTTATTATTAGTAAAGTTAACACTGAGGAGCAAAGCTTATTCAAAATATGCATATTATTAATATTTAAACATTACATTATCATCATTTGAATAACCATATAAATAGCCTTCAGTCTTTCATCCCGCCCGATTCTAATTTTTTAAACCATCTTTTAAAGGGAAAATTCATTCAAGCTCTGCTGGTGCTTTCAGCAACCATTTTTTCATTCCCAGTAATCATAAGAGCCCATTTCGCTCTGTAAAGTCAAGGAAACATTCAACTCTCTTTATCCTGGAAAAAGACATCACTTTGTATCTAGAACGTCTTCTTGAAATCACCCATTTTATTTTATGATAACAAAACGTTTTTGTGCACTATATTACGTACAGCCCTACTGAGCAACGTCGTAAGACGTATGTCATTCATGACCTAAACTCCTCTTAGTCAAAAGAAGAGACTTTCAATTACCTGACAGCTCAGGTAATCGCTGATATTGAAAGCGTTCGTCCGTATGAGACAATTGCTTCACAAAAACACAAAAGGAACCTTGACTTTTGGCTAGTCGTTTTTAAATCTTTCTTCACGGAACGCTCCTTAAGAAATGTTTGAGCAATCCTCAGAACGATTGTTCGTTCCGAAGACGTCAAAAATAACGATGTAATGCAATGCAAGAATTACCAACCCATCGGACACTCAGCTTTCCGCGGACTATCACACAGTCCTAACCGCTGTGCGAAACCCACTAATGAAAAACTAAAATACGTTAACTGCGACTCAGATAGTCACCCCGCAAATTATAGAAACTGCTCCATCTTCAGGATGGCGAAACCAACTGTCATGTAGAAACTTTCACTAAATAGGAACCCAAGACCTCTACCACCACCAAGCTTAGCGAATGCCATAGGCCCTTTAAACGCTACACCCTACACTACTCCGACAGGGAACAACAGGCCCTAAAATAAAGTGAAAGAGCGAATTACTTAAGTAGTGGTGTAAACCGGATCCTTAACCGCAACTCTGCCATATCTTTGCACCTTATACTGCAAATACCAACTCCATCAATCGAAAAAACGATTATTGGTTTTGAGACGAAGAGTTGTATCTCCATATGTGCTTCGCAATACTGTCCACGACAAGTGCTCCAGGGGTTGGACTTAATCAAAATATATCAATTCATGCGATCCCAACCAAATCCTCAAAACAAAAAAAATTATTTGCGGTGACCTTAACGCTAGACATCCCTGTAATAACCTCCGATATCTCGGAGTGATACACGATAGAGATCTGTCATCCCTACACAATTGCTGATCAGCTGACAAGTGTTAGATGACAGATCTCTGCCAATGAACCGCTACTTGACGTCCATATTTCACAGGTTAGTGAAAAAATCCGTTGAAAAAACGGTGAAGGGATGGGGATAGCGTTTTATAATGTATGGGCATTAAAAAAGAGTCATTGAAAAAAATAGTACTAGAAAGTATTTCGTGTGATTTTCAGGGAAGTGTGAAACAATCGCGACATTTGTCGGTTTTTCGCGAACGCAAGACAACGATTTAGCTTCGTAGCACAAGTAACGTTTGGCCTGGTGCCAAAAATATAATTTGATATAGCGAGGGCAGGAAGCTAGCTCTAAAATGGAGGAAATTCTCACTGAGTAAGTGAATTTTATTGATTGACTTTTATGTGTGCCGCATCTATGATAATACTGTGTGAAAATCGTGGTACGATGAATTATTAAAACAGAACAAATTAAAATTACTTTTCGCATGTGAACGTAAAACACGACGTTACTTCTTCTTCTTCTCCTTAACACTACAGCCCCTCTCGGGCCTTCGCTTCCCGCAAACAGCACCTCCAACTGTCTCGGTCCCTTGACCGCGTCATCAAATTCCGAAATCTTCTTGTTGCCAAATGTACCAGATGACTTTGTGAATAGCTTGATGAACACTACTACCACCATATTTGATGAGCTCCACTGGAATCTCATCAATGCCCGGCGCTTTATTATTCTTTTGGGGTTTGATGATGGAACAAACTTCATCCAGAGTTGGCGGGGTCAATGGAAGCTCTCCGCAGACATCTATAGGCTCCAATGTTCTGGAGCTGGGCGGAGGATTAAGGAGGTTCTTGAAATATGATGCCCATCTTTCCTTAATCTTGATTTCATCAGCGATTATATTGCCCCTGTCATCACGACAGAGCGTGGTTTTGGGCTGATATCCACGTTTCGGGTTTTTCACTACTATGTATGCTTGTCTTGTGTTGTTGCTCGCTAAACTTACATCCATACTTCTCAATTGGTCGTCCTAATATTTTCTTTTCTTAATCCTAATTATCTTATTCGCTACTTTTTTGAGATTTTCATAGTGTTCTCTCTTCGTCCTGGTTTTCCTACGTACGTATTCTTTGTACGCCTGATTCTTTTTGTCTAACGAACCAATCATTCCTCTTGCGCTGGGCTTGATGTCCGATCGTCTGTTCTGCCACGGTCCTGATAGCCGCTTTCACTTCCATCCAGAGCTCGTTACTCGTCTTTAATGATGCATCTGATAAGATGGGAAACCCAGTTGGTTGTCGAGAGTCTCCGTGAAATTTTCGGCCACATACGCCGTTTGGAGCCTTTCGATGTCAAATTTTTGTAGCGGGCTGGTCTTCGCTGAATATGCCTTTGACATACGACATCGATAGTTTAATTTGATCAAGTAATGATCTGAGTTACAATCGGCTCCTCGGTATGTGGGGACGTCAAGTATGCTCGAGGCCCAACGTTGTTGGATCAGAACATGATCGATCTGGTTTTGTGTGTTGCCATCCGGTGATACCCAGGTCATTTTATGAATGCGTCAATGTGGGAAGCAAGTCGAATGTATGACTAGATTTCTGCTACATGCAAAATCAATCAGGCGCTGGCCGTTGTCATTTGTTACATCGTGGAGGCTATATCCGTTACTTACATTAACCTTACTTGTAAAGATTCCTTTGTGCATACTTCACCATTCACTAGTTCATGTATTGCGCGTGTATCATCTTCAATTTCGCATTCGTGATTATATGTTAATTGATGATGATTATTTATTGTAATTATGAAAAAATAAATTGGCATAACACAGGTTTACAAAATTTTGAACACCCGAGCAGGTAAGAAACGTTTCTGAAGTAATTTTAGGTGCTGATCACGAATCAGCAGTCCGTTTTGCCTGATTATAAATGATAAATTATACTTTTAAAACTATTCCTGAAATTTCCGACATTGAAATATATTTTTACTTCAGAACAAACGTAAAATTCGAAATTAAGTGCAGTAGAATGGCAAAGTTTGGAATTAATTTGGTCTGTTGCGCGTATAAGAGACCAATAATAATCGCTGAGCATACCCCCATCCTAAAAACCTTCATAGTTTTCTTCAATTCTCTGTAGTTCAAGGTGTAGCCTCTCGCCTTGCTCGCCGCTGGTATCACGCAAGTTGTCAGGTAAGAAATCCAGATGGGAATGAAGAAATTGGATTTTCAGCGACATTCGAACGCCCATTTTTCGATGATTCTTCAAAAGATCTCCGATGATTAGCCTGTAGTTGTCAATTGATTTCTTCCCAAGAAAGTTGCGAACGACGCTCTTGAACGAAGTCCATGCTGCTGATTCTGTAGCCGATAAACATTTGGTGAAATTTTCAACGTCGAACAATTTTCTTATATCTGGTCCGAAAAAACTCCCTCTTTGACTTTCACATAGGATATTTTGGAAAACAGCCTGATCAAATATTGGAAAGCCGGCTGGACTCGTTTGAGCGCTTTAACTAAATTTTTGATAAGTCCCAGTTTAATGTACAAAGGCGGAAGTAAAACACGATTTGGATTGACCAGAGTTGTGAGACTGATGCTTTGGTGCCCTGGAGTAAACTGATGACGAATTGGCCAAACATTTTTCCGATAATGATGCTCAATCGCGTGGCGGTCCCAAAGATGAAGAAAGCAACAAAATTTCGTGAAGCCGGATTGGACGCCAGTTAACAAGCCAATAATCTGAAACGCAATCATTATTTCATTGTATCAAATTTTTTCCTATCAATTCTAGCACTTTATACCTTTAGGTCACCGCAAATTCGCCAATTGTGTTTTTCATATTTGATTTTTTTCAAAATTTCAGTCATCGTCTTGTAGTTTTCCTTTGTCCTAAGGGCATGAGCAAGTGGGATGGATGGTTTCTTATTTTTATTTTGCAAAAGAGAACCTTTCAAACTGTATTTTGAGCCGACGATAAAAAGGCGCCACTCATCTGTATCATATGCTTCTTTCATCACTTTAAATAATCCCGCGGCATCATTGCAATAAGACATTGCATTGGTCTTTGTATAGAATGGCTTCAATTCGTTATTCCTATCTCTGTAGATGATCCCTCTCACTTCTTTGTCAAGGGATTTCCATTGCTGCAAGCACCAAGCCAGCAGTTCTGCTTTTTGTTTGGATAATTGCAGGGCTCTCTCTCTCAGCTCGGCTTGCGTAATTAAATATTTCTCATCCATTTGTATCATCATCATCATCATAAAATCTGAACTTTCTACAGTACGTGTACTCAAGCCGGGATAAATGGGCAGAGGACGTGGAACTGGCTTCAAAACTGATGATACTTCGGGATATTTTAAGTTTTTGTAGTTTTTTTGAATCAATGCTGACCACGTTTGTCACACAAAAGAAGCAGTCACTGATGAGGTTTTGCGGCTCTCTCCAAAGCGTTGGTGATGCAATTAGGAAACAAATTTTTTCACCCATGGACTACTTGTAAAGCTTTGTTCGCCACGAGTTGCAAAACAATTGTGGCGTCCATTGCTTTTCTGTTCCGCTCACACTAAATCCAAAGTAGTGCAAATACGCATTTCTCAGCGACTCTCCCCTTCTTTGAGAAAATGTACCCCCCATAAACATAGTAAAAATACTTTGGATTGACTTTGCACTTATTTCTTGGCGTTATTTTGATCAATTGCTTTTCGATAACAAACCAAAAATAACCGTTGTGACACAATAAACGTAAGCAAAGTATTATCGTGATCAGCTGTTAGCCTCCGTGAAAAAGCAATACCACCAACATAAAAAATCTAAGAAACCTGAAATTTTGATCAAAGAGATCAAAACCATCCTTCTATGAACTAGGTGATTTTGTTGTTGTAAGGAAGCTTAAGGGGGCGAATGATGAGGCTGTTTTGCGGATACCGAAAATAACATATAAAGCGGCGACTCCAAACAACTCTATAAGGTGGCAACTCCAAATTGTACCAGTGCGCGTTTCCACCTCAATAAACGAAAAATAATAATTTTTGGTAAATCCATACACACATTTGTTCATCGCATAGCCGATATATTTAACGAATGAGTGCCCACTTACGCAAATACACGCTGCCAAACGAACCAAAACTCGTTTTCTCATTCGGTTCGCCGTGATAGCCACACGCAAAATCGTGAAGCGTTCCACATTTTCAATTCAGTGCAGTTTCATAATACAGTTAGATTCACGTGATTATTTAAATACTGTCTAATGCAGTAAATACAATGTAGTACATACAATGCAGTAAATACAGCGCAGTACGTAAAATACAGTAAATTCAGTGCAGTTTAATAGTGCGGTTTCATAATACAGACACATACACACAAACCACAACACTCACTATTCTTTATCTCATGGATTAATTATAACTAATTACTATCAATTTTTCTTTTCACCGAAGGCTTTTTTGCCGTTCGAAGCTTTTTTCCTTCTAATTTTTAGGAGATAATAAAATCCAATATTTCACTTCCAAGTGTGCATTTTGATTTGACCATCGCGTTTCCCTTTAAATATTGGGTGTACAACTGGATAACCGGAATTTGACGCTAGATGTCCGTACTAACAAATATAGTGAAAGCTCGAACTTTATATATACTATACGTCATTTTGAACGTACATTTGACAGCTTTCAAAATCAGTCAACAAAACAATTTTATCTTGTGTTCATCATTATTATTTTTCACGATGAATAACTTCGAAAATTGAAGAAAAAGACAGCATTTGCGGGAGGTTCTGTTGGGTCATTTTTTCGGAAGAAAACTGCTGCGGAAAGTCATCGTTTGCTTGTAGAAGTTTATGCCGACGATGTTTAGCGAAAACACAGTGTTTTGAGTGGTTTCAACGCTTCAAAAGTGGCGATTTTGACATCAAAGACAAAACACGCCCAGGACAGCCAAAAAAGTTTGAAAGCGAAGAATTGGAGACGCTACTCGATGAGGATTCATGTCAAACGCAAGACGAACTTGCCAAATCGTTGGGAGTGACTCAGCAAGCCATTTTGAAACGTTTGAAATTCGCCGGATACATTCAGACGCAAGGTAAGTGGGTCCCCTTTAGTTGAAGCCGAGAGACGTAGAACGGGGCTTCTGTTTGTCTGAAATACTGCTAGAGCGCCAAAAAAAGAAATCATTTTTGCATCGGACCGTGACTGGAGATGAAAAATGGATCCATTATGATAATCCCAAGCGCAAAAAGTCATACATGAAGCCCGGCCAACCAGCCAAATCAACGGTGAAGCCATATATCCATGGCGCCAAGGTTATGCTGTGCATTTGGTGGAATCACAAGGGGCCGTTATATTAGAGTTGTTGAAATCGCGCCAGACAATCACAGGTGACCTGTACCGAACACAATTAATACGTTTGAAGCATGCCACCATCGAAAACACCCGGAATATGCGACCAGACACAAGGCAATAATTTTTCATCATGACAACGCTCGGCCGCATGTTGCAAGACCCATGAAAAACTATTTAGAAAATAGTGAATGGGAAGTTTTGGCCCACCCGCCTTATAGTCCGGACCTTGCTCCGTCTGACTTCCACTTATTTCGCTCGATGCAAATCGCGCCAGACAATCACAGGTGACCTGTACCGAACTCAATTAATACGTTTGAAGCGTGCCATCATCGAAAACGCCCGGAATATGCGACCAGAATAAGCTTCACTTTAGAGCAAGGCATCCGAAATTGGATAGATTCGTTTTTGGCCACCAAGCCGGCGCAATTTTTTTGGGATGGCATTCATAAATTGCCTGAAATATGAGGAAATGTTGTAGCTTCCGATGGACAATAATTTGAATAAAATATATTGCAAGATTTTTCCACAATAAAGCATCAAATTTCGCTATTAAATTGTACACTCAATATTTTGTAAGATTAACCCACAATAAGGGTCATACATTTTATGGTGCCTCCTGTGAAGATTTTGGCACAGTTGAGTGTACATATTCAATAATACAGTGATTAGAGGTAAGCACAGTTAACACAGGTTAAGCACGATTTAAGGCGCATCGCCCGACATTTGTTATTCATCTTAAAGTTGTTCAAGCAAATTTCTCATCTCAAACGATGTTTGAGATGGACATCGCTCCGCAAAGCTAAGTAATCTTTTGTTTTTCTTTCCTTGTGTAACTCTATTTCGTTGTTTCTTAAATTCAATATGATATAAACATAATACATATAAACCATAAAATGCTGTTAAGCCCCCAAAGCAAGCGCAGACACACCAACCGAAGTACCGCGTGTTGACGCTGCATCGCAAGAGAGAAAAGACAAACATCGGTCATAGTTTCGGATATCGGTTCACAACGTTCAGTTCGTAGAACACGAGTCGCATTTTTGAGTTGCATATTACAAATAGCTTCGAATTCGCAAGCGAAATTCCGAGAAATACTAATATCAGTCGCATTAGATTGGATTTACATACCAAATTTTTGGGTTTTTATTTAAATTTTCGACGTCTGGAGAAAAAACGCGAGAGTTTAAATTTATAAAGAAAATTAATAATAAGTTTTGAAATTGAGGTTTCGATTTGTTTTTCATATACGACGCGAGCATTGACTACAGTTCGTCTGTGAACGCGAGCTAACCGCTAAGTGATCTCGTATTCGTGCTCGTAAAAAATCACTTAAATTCAATAATGACAACCCGCGCGATCGGATGTAACATGCGTATAGATTTTATAGTGTCTTTCTTCAAATCAGCAACTTAATAAATTAATTAAAGTGGTAACGGAGAAAACAATTGACAATGTAGAAGCCAAGATGCGATTAAAATGTGTAACGGACTTATTTCACGCATATGAGGAAATGAACGACAAGTTAGCTACGACCGACTCCCAAAACGAGGCCTTAGAATATTTGAAAGATATTCAAGATGAATATTATGACATCGCGTCAGGCGTTGAAGCCAGTGGGGGAGATCAAACCGCGGATACAACGATAAATCCAGCAATGGGTCAATTGACTTTTACCGAGCGACAGAAACTGCACAAAATACCACTAGCCGAAATACCCATGTTTTATGGCAATCACACCAATTGGCTATCTTTTTCGATACCTTTTCGAGTATGGTGGACGAACGGACTGACATTGACGAAGTAGTGAAGCTCGTGTATTTAAAGGGGTGCGCGCAAGAGGCAAAGAAAAATGCAAAAAGGCTTGGGACATCTTTAAAAATTCGTGCGAGAGGAAGCGGATTGTAGTTTCCAAATACCTCGATACGGTGCTTGATTTATCTATCGCACCAAACGCGACAGCGCAAAATCTCACTCAACTCTTGAATGCGTGGCATCGCTTAAAAATCTTGATATTGACGCCGACGAGAGATATACCATACGTATAATCGAACGCATAATGTCCCAATCTATTCGCGAAGATTGGGAGAAAAAGTTAAATTTAGACGAATTACCGACACGCACAAATTTCTAACTTTCCCGACTCGACGGCTTTACGGTTGGTTTCCGTGAAGGGACGGGCTGAAAGTAATAAGACCGAGTTGGGGCATAAACGGAAAACCTATGGTTTTAATTTACGAGGTGCTAAAACTCAACGGAGCAACAGCAACGCGCTAACTCCCGTTACCAAGATGTAACCAAAACCCGTTTCAAATTGTGCCTATTATAACGAACCGCATGCAACGTACCAATGCAAGAAGTTCTTGGCATTAAATATTCAAGCTCGGTGGAACGCCGTAAGGGCAAACCAGTGTTGCAAAAGTTGTTATGCGGATCGACATCTCGTTGCAAGCACTGCAAGAAGCCTCACCATACACTTTTTCATGCAAACCTCCTAGAAATTACGCAGAAATCTACACCTGCGGTACAGGAGTCGTATGCTGCTGTACCCAAATGATTATTCCCAGGCGTTCTAGTAACGTCGGCGGCTAATCCAGCATGCTCATTGATGATGAGGGCCGTCGTCCTTATCCTGGACGGATGCGGGAAATTTCACAAAGCTCGCGCTTTATTAGACACATGCGCCTCATAGTTTGTTCACTACTGAATTCGCAAGGAATTTGAAACTGCCTACGCGAATTTGTTCACCTTCTGTCGGGGCAGTCAATAACTTAAGTACTGAAGCGAACGCGTACATCGAAATTTCTTTACAATCCATGTATAGTAAGTTTAACAAGTTGAATAAGTAGGAGAGTACTCCTATCAGAAGGTCTTTGTAACCCCCTAGGGTTTGTAACAAGTTTTCTAATAGCATAAATCGGTGACTTGAATTATTCATCCAAAACTTACTAATCACTTTGACATCAGATATTCTTAGGGGAATGAAGCAAAGAATTCAGATTGATGCCATATACACTGATTTCAGCAAATCATTTGATCGAGTGAGCCATGGAATTCTGTTAAACAATCACCGAAGCTTCGGCATATCTGGTTCGCTGCTCAGCTAGATTCAGTCCTATTTGAAAACCCGCACACAATTCGTCAAGTTTCAAGGTCAGTTGTCGCTTGAGATCAATGTCGCCTCTGGAGTTCCTCAGGGCAGTCATCTCGGTCAACTTCTATTCAATATTTTCATCTCAGATCTTTCAAAAGCACCAAATTTTGGTACATTTTGCCTCCCCCTATACCCCCTGATGCACAAAATAACTTTTAAAAGTCAGATTCTAAGAGTTCTAATTTGATACCCTACTCGACTAACTTAAATTAAAAAAAAAAAATTTAAGGGTCACTTTGTTATAAGGAGGGACCGCCTTAAAAATGTTTGCAATGTTTGGTAAGATCTAAACTTTTTAGAGACCACCACTTCTGACCTTTTCACGAAGTTTGAGCTTTCCAGCATCTATAGTTTCTGAGGAAAGTTGCTGTGACGCACGGACATACGGAGAGTCAGGTCGTGAAACTAATACATCTTTGTAAAAATTTTTTTTACAAAGACCTAAATAGTCGGTTACTTACTTTGTAATACCGAGTATCGCTGAACCAGAACCGAGCGAATTTTTTCTGCCCGAAACTTTAAATATTCCAAGCAATTTAACGTTGGCAGACGTTGAATTTTACAAGCCACGACTGGTCGATCTTTTGCTTAGCGCCGGTGTTACAGTGTTATTAATCCAGTCGGGTCAACTTAAATTATTATCATGTCATTAAAGTAAACTTCATGGGCAAATCGAAAGGTTTTGGAGTGATCGCTGTGAATTTACCTGCGAAGAATTACTATGTGAATCACACTATCGAGAAAACACGTCTCGTATGCCGGATGGTCGATACGCGGTTCGCTTACCATTCTAACATAGTACGGTCGAGCTTGGAGATTCACATTTGCAGGCACTTCGTCAGTTTCACTCGTTACAAAAGAAATTAAGCACCAACCCTGAACTAAGGGAAGAATATGCAAGTGAAGGCGAAAAGGGTTATTATATAGTTTGTCACATCATCCAGTGATTAAAGCGTCGAGTAGTACCACCAAGGTACGAGTAGTTTTTGACGCATCAGCTAAAACTAGTAACAGATTGTTACTTAACAAAATTTCAAGATATATAAGAAAAACTTTTCGAGCATTTACTTTGGTTTCGCACGCACATATATGTATGTCCTATCAACAGACATCAAAAAGATGTCCATATAAACGATCGCAAATTTCAGCGAATTTTCTGGTATCGCGAGAACGAGATTCGCGTGTATAGTTTGAATACGGTGACTGTGTTTCTGCGTCTCCGTTTCTTGCGATTCGCACTTTAAACCAATTAGCAGACGACGTAGCACACGATTTTTCGCTAGCAAGCCAAATTTTAAAAAGCGACATCTATGTAGATGACTTACTCACCGGAGCTAACAGCACGGAGGAGATTCTACGAATTCGCGACGAAACAATCGAACTTTTAAAACGCGGCTAATTTAATATACGCAAATGGGGCTAAAACCACAAACACGTATTAGATAACATTCAATATAATAGAGCAAAATGTAATTTCAAAAACATTGGGTGTAGCTTGGAGTTTGCAGAGAGACGAACTTGTATGTATGGTAAAAGCATTTGAATTGTCGGTTAAATATACTAAGCGATATTTTCTATCGGAAATATCAAAATTTTTTGACCCGCTATGTTTACTCGGACCTATTGTTTCAGTTCTTAAATTACTTATGCAAGAATGCTGGAAGTTGTCCGTGGGATAGGACGACTCCGTATCTCACGATATTGCTTCTAAATGGACTGCGTTAACACATCAACTTGATCAAATGAGACAGATAGCAGTAGACCGAAGGCTTTTAATCGATGGTCCAACGGTTATAGAACTTTACGGTTTTTGCAACGCCAGCAAGAACGGATTTTTTTTTGTGGTAGGGAGATGACTGCTCATTTACGCCCAGAGTCTGGGACTCCCATGTTCGCAAGAAGGCGACTGGACTACCCACTAAACACCTCCCCTGTCAACCTGAGAGCCTAGCCTAGAACCGTTTGACACATTACTTCGGGCCAGTTCTCGTTTTGTTACGCCGTGAGACGCCTTCAAGCTGGGCGATCCCTCTTCTAGCGGGAGGAGAGAAGGAAAGAGGAAGTGCCAGAAAAGCGATCTCCCAGCTCCAACACCCCCGGCTGCGGTGCCTTTTATCTTTTAGGACTGCCCGAACATAATGTGCCACCTAGTTCCGTTTGTCAACCGATTCGAGCATCACCGCGACTATATTATCCGGGGTGAGCTCTCCCATCTCCCTGTAGAGGGCCTTTCGCAGCCTGTCCCATTTTATACACGCAAAAAATGTTCGGCAGGCATTGTCCTCCTCTCTTGAGCAATACTGACAATCGGGGGACCGTGAATTACCAATATTGCGCATGTAAGACTGAAAACACCCATGCCCGCTCAAAAGCTGGGTCCGATAGAAGTCAATCTCTGCATGCCTTCGATTCAGCCATGGTCTCACATCCAGGATGAGGCGCGCAGTTCACCTTCCCTTCGTGCAATTCACCCAAGTCTGGTGCCAATCGTTGAGTGAGAGCTGTCTCTCTTCGTGGACAACCAACTCCCTCGCATCCTCGTTTCGACGCAGATAAATAGAGCGGCGCCTGCAATGACTTTCACCGCCGAATCAAAGACTGTCGGATACAAAAATGCAATCCTCAGTGCGCCTCTTCTCTGTACCTGTGCTAGGGGTTTTCGGTAAGCCTCCTTACTGAAAGCGTCGCCCGATACCTCTGCTCCGTACAGTAGCACTGACCCTACAGCACTCATCAAGAGGCGTCTTCATGATGAGCTGGGTTCCCTACGTTGGCCATAATTCGACTTAGAGCCGATACTCCCGAAGCAGCCTTCTTAGCCGTCGCCCTGATTTGCTCAGAGAACTTCATCTTCAAGTCGATCAGTAGTCCGCGAGCAGTCATTAAGTCTCTCACTCCGCGCATTAGCATACCTAGCCCAAATTGCGCTTGTTCAACGGTGCGTCCAACGACCAGCGCCCCAACGTCATCCGCATAGCCGATCAAGCGCGACTCATCTGGCATCTCCAGTCTCAGTAGCCCGTCGTAAGACACGTTCCACAGGTTTGGACCAAGGATAGATCCCTGGTCAACACCCGATGTAAACGCTGTCTATGAAGCGTCTATTTATGTACGATCGTGTTCTAAATCACGTGTCGCTCGGTTAAAAAAGGAAAATCATACCAGCCCTCGCCTGGAATTATGCGGCGCATTCATACTTTCAAGATTATATAATCCGACATTTAATTTCAAAGTTTATCGGGTCTTTTTATGGACGGACTCTTTCAAAGTGTTGTAATGGCAGAAAAAATCTCCGCAGACGTTAACACTTTTTGAATCAAATAGAGTACGTGAAATTCAAAAGATCGAAGAAGAAGTTGTTTGGAGACACGTGCGGACTCACGATAACCAGGCTGACGCGCTTTCAAGAGGTCAGGTCACTAGAAATGAATCCAGATTTCCAGGACCGTTTTGGTTGCATAAATCGGAGAATTTTTGGCTGGAATTAGGGAATGTAAAATATACGCTGCCTGATCTTAAAATTTTTATGGCTAAGTTAACACCGTGGACTTTTAACAAAAATTTCTCGTCGTATAATAAATGATTAAAATTGTTCGCGCTCGTGTTGCGGTCACTAAAAAGAAAAAGTTTCGGAATACAAGCCGAAACTATAAAAATTACGATGGAAAAACGTCGAACATCGGACATAAAATTTCTACTGTTGATTCAAAGCGAGCAATACGGCAAGGAAATAGATGAATTAACAAGATTAAAATGTGTTAAAGGTCCCAAATTAGCCGCGTTAGATCCTTTCATCGATTTACAAGGAGTCGGCGGTCGTTTAAAAAATTCCGCGTTGTTTAACGATCAAAAACATCCGATCCTCCTACCCTCTTATCAACACGTTACGGATTTAATAATTGCAAAGACGAATTTATGTCACTATCCTAGTTAGAAAAATTATAAGTTCCTGCGTAATCTGCATTCAATATAAACCGACTCCGATATATGTAGTATAAAATGGTAGATCTAATCGTACCATCGGCGCGAGTTAAAGCGATGGCCGCATTTCAACATACGGGCGTTGATTACTTGGGATCAGTTTATATCAAAGAGAAAAGGTTGAGAAATCGTGGTAAAATCAAGGATTTATATGCATTACTTAACTCTCAGAATTTTAAAGTTCAAGTAAACTCATTCGCGCCGCAAAGAAATGTTGTTTGGCATTTTAATCTTCCTGAATCTCTGCATTTTGGCGGAATTTGGGAAGCAACTGTCAAATCTTTCAAGCATCATTTAAAACACGTAATAGGCACAAAATTATATTTATACGCTACTCGTTGAAATAGAAGCTACATTAAATTCTTCGCCGTTATATACCATATCTACCGATCTAAACGACTCGATAGCCATAACGCCAGGGCACATACTAATAGGTCTTCCTTTAACGTTACAGCTGGATGAAAATTTGCTTAATGTTTCAGAAAATCGATTATTCATTCCTAAGTTCATCACTCGCATGCTGTAGGATTTCTGGAGGCGATGACACAATAAATATTTGACCAAACTTCAAAGGAGGCAAAAATAGCTCGACGATGAAGGCGAACTCCAAAAGGGTTCAGTCGTTGTTTTAATTGATAAAAGGTTGCCGGTGGGAGAATGGGTCTATGGCATCGTAGACAAGATTTTTCTTGCAAGGGACGTAGTCAGTAGAATCGTCACGGTTAGAACGAATCATGAGCCATACCAACGCAATGCGACCAGTCTCTGATTGTCAACGAGGAAGCTTAATAGAAATTATTAGATTAAGTCCGGATCATGTCATAATTTTGTAGAACACACATTCACACACACATACCCATGCGCTTAAAATTTTCAGCCCATTAATAAGGTCGTAGCACGTACGCAAATACACGCTGCCGAATGAACCAAAACTCGTTTTCTCATTCGGTTTCGGTTAGCCGTGATATCCACACGCTTAATCGTGAAGCGTTGTGCGGTGCAGTTTCATAATATAGTTAAATTCACTTGATTATTTAAATATAATGCAGTGAATACAATGTAGTGAATTCAGTGCAGTTTAACAGAGCGGTTTCATAGTCCAGACACACACAAATCAAAATACTAACTGTGCTTTGACTCATGGATTAATTATACTCTAATTACTTTCAATTTTTCTTTTCATCGACGTTTTTTTATAGTTGCTTCCTAAATTCAGTGGACCATACATGGTCAGAAAAGTTTTAGATAAAGATCGCTATTTAATAGAAGATGTGCTAGGTCCAACCAAATCACGAAGAAAATATTAGGGTGTTTTTTCCACAGATAAAATTAAAGCAGGTTGAGGATGACGAAGAAGAAGACAGCGATAAAGACGTTCCGCAGAATGGTAACCAATAGAGCTCATAACAACGTATCAAGAAGCGACAGCACGCCACTAGGACGTGGCTGTTATTAGCGTGGCCAAACTGTAAACTGAATCGTTTAATCTGAGTCGGAGCCAAAATCAGATATATAAAATTAATTCTGATATGTACTGTATCAAATACACATAACATTGTTTTGACATTATTGTGAAGCAAGCATTCTTTGTTTTCAGGCGCAGTTCACGGGACAACGAATAATAAACAAAAGTAGAACTGATCGGTCTGAGATAGAATGCTGGCTAATGAATTCATTCGTATACGATGTGCCATCAAATAAAGTTGTGTTTTTGTGAAAACCGTGTCATTAATTGACTTTACAGCAACCGCGTTATTAATTGACTTTACAATGATATAATAATATATTAAATACTGTTTGCCAATGTTTGTTTTGCTTAATAAAATTGATTTACCCAGATAATGTTGTTATATTGTTCAAAACGTATTAACGTACAATTTCCAACTGCCTAAAGCCCTCCACTTGAGTTAATGTGGCACTGATAAGCTGACAGTTTATTAGATAATCAATATTTTGTGATTCGGTCGGAGATAATAATTTTTTTTTTGGTTTTTTCCCTAAACATTTTTGTTCAAGAAAAAATGTTTAACATCAGGAAATACAATTTCAAAGTCACCTGAAAACAACGAAAGAATTTTTGGAGTCAATGACCAGGTACTCTCCCCTACCACCTATCAGGATTTTAAGGAGAAAACCCATTTAGCAAGAACTCCAAACATTATTTCATTATTTTCTTCTTCTTCTTGGGGTCAACTTACAATAGATTATCCGAAACCTTTTAAATAAATAGAAACATGATGCAAGTATATGATTGCATGAAGGCTTGAAAAATACTTTTTTTGTATCATTAGGAAGAATGTGATTCAATTATCAGCAGTTATTTTAAATCGCCTATGTATATTACTTCTAGCATTACATTAAGCTTTTCATCACATAGCTTTTTATCATTAAATGTTGAAGAAAGGATTTCATTCTTTTCAATCCAATAAAAGTCAATAATAATATATTAATTTCAACTCCACACTCTCACTCTATATCATAAAAAAATGCTGTTCCAAGGAAAACACAAAAAACTGTAAATACCAGCTCAAAAATGTTACAATGTATATGGAAAATATTTGTTAAATTTTAGCAGGAAAATGAAAAACAAACACAGTTAGGGATTATTAATAAAACTTTTTATTAATCGCATGATATAGATACTGTGATTTGTAACTGCTTTCATTACAATAACTCTAAAATTATTATCAAATTAGATTACATACAATAAGACATGAAAATTACAAAAATTAATCGTTTGTCTATTGTTTAATTTCACCATTTTCTATCTTTAACATGTCGTAAAGGCTTTGTAGCAATAAACACAATAATAATAATAATTAGATAAAACATCTAAAATGTTCTTTAAAATGTGATGTATTATGAATGTAGGTAGGCAAAGCATAAAACAAACATAAAACATAAAAACAATAAAATAGTTACAAAGGATATAATATGAATTTTGCGTTGACACAATTCGCTTTGCTTTGCATGAATTAAATTATTTTTTGTTTTAATATTCTGCTGCTAGTAGTGCCGTATTTTGTTATTTTTAAGGATATTTAAAGAAACTGTAAATATGATTGATCAATTAAAAAAAAAACTGCTCAATACAATGAATGTGATGTTCCTTTTGGATGCGATGTATCTGTTGAACGCAGAATTGTTTTAACTGCAAAGGTACTAAAAATACAAATAGAGCAACTGTTGGATAATTAGAAATCATTGGCACAATATATTGCAAAATCTACACAGATATAAACAAGATGTACAAACTATTGATAGTGTGAATTGAAATTGAATGATCAAATCTTAAAAGTCCTTTAGAAGGAACAACAAAACTAAAGCTACAGCTACAAATATTTGAATTTTTAAACTAAATACTGAATAATTTAATTTAAAAAGTGTACAAATTCGAAAATTCAAGAGAGAAAGTATAGAACAATAAAATTAAATTAAATATGCGTATTTTAATCTTAATAAAAAATATCAAAGGTAACATAAAGATAGTATTCTAACGGTCCATTTGTCGCAAGTTTGGTTATCTCTTAATTATAAATCGCCATCCATGGATTTGTAGTTTTAATTAAAAATGTGCAGCCTAAAAACTGATTTGATCTTTATTTTGGGATTTTGTTTCATTGCGGAACTAGAAAATTATGCAACGGAAGGCTTTTCGTGTTTTATCGAATTTTCCTATAAATAAAATTTGGAAAAAATTTCGTTTTTAATAATTTTCAGTGCATCTTCAGTGTTTCATGCACAATCCAAAATTTTTTTAACGGTCATTCGGTTAGGAACATCGATAAGTACGTGGATATGGCGTGTTTTTTTTTTGAATATGTGTACCAATTGGTGAGTTTTCATTCTTGATTCAAAACTAATTAATTGAGCGGGGAAATTATTTTGAAAGTTGTCAACCGATTTTCATGATTTTATTCGTATTGATTAAAAGAAGAGAAATAACAGTTCCGTGTTCTAATAGAAGTGTTGCTGAAGCAGCTGGCGTTCCTTTTTCTCATAAAGGTGTACCATGATGGTGTATTTGGTTTTTAGGCAAACTCGGATTGAAGTTTGTTTTATTATGTACAATTGTTCATTTGAAAGTTTAACTGAAATGTAAATAAATAACGGAAATTATATGAAATATTAACTGCGATGGCACATGCGTTGCTTTAGTCATTTGAAACGAAGTTTAAGACATTAAATGAAATGTGTACAAAAATAGTCCGAAAACGGACTAACAGAGACAAAAATCGGTACAAAAGTACAAAAATAATTGCTAGGAGATTCATCAGTGACACTTGAACAATTCAGATCAACAGAATAGCAATGAGAACAATCATAGCGAACGCAATAGCGACTAACGTATAAAAATCGTGACTAGTGACACCGAATGTACAAGCTATGATGATGTGCTGGAGAAAGCTTTGCCGTGTCTGCACGTGTGCCAACATTTTTGAGTGCTTTCTGCTGGAGGGACTTGATTCACCAACGGTAGTCCGTTGACTCATACCGCAGGACGTAGAACCTATCGAATCATCCAGAAGAGGTTGCCAAGAACGATTGCGAACCTCAGGCTCAACATTTTCACTATCTTTGCACGTTGGTGGAATCGCTGAGCCTGTTAGAGCTTCGCAGTCATTTTCACCAACACAGACATCATCATGTTGGTCTTCAAACTTACTTTCCTCGAAAGATTCAGACAATTCCAAAGCCGAATCTACCTCAGTCTTTTCCTTATCTTCACCTGAACACGTTTCACCAACGGTTTGAATTTCAACTCGGTTAACATAGGGATATAAATTGGAACACATCAGCTGACTATTGTGAAGTAACGACAACTCTAAACTGGTATTCATGGACCAATCGCATAAAGCTTCCAATTGTTGTTGAGACTCATGAATTGGAAAGTCCGCTAAACTAACATTGCCTGAATCAGGATTAGAACTTACTGAAATTTTAGATGCTGCATCTTCAGTCTTGTCAAAAATGTCTATCATACTAGTTCCGCTAGTGTTGGTGAATCTATTAAGACTGTCAAATGTGTTTGTGTTATGGATGCTGAAACGCTCATCAGCATCACTTTCATCGTTGTCTTCACCACTCTGTTCAACATCATGCATTTCGGGTATGGTGTCAAGACAAGCTGACGTCATGATTGATGAAATTGGTGAAGGTGCTAATCTAATTAATCTACACGTTTCAGGTGTTCTAAAGCTAGCAATAGTTACAAAACTGGCACATTGATCGTTATCATGCTCGGCCTCGATTGGTCGATTGTGTTGTTGAGGGTTACTTTTGTTAGCAGCAAAGCAACAGCCAACACTTTCATTCGTTGGTGAAGTACTAGTGGAAATGTCACATGTAGGGCTAGTAGAAGCAACAATCACAATTGAGGAAACAAAAGTGGTAGTGCTATTAGTAGCGGAAGGAATGGTAGCAACACAATTCTGGTTATTGGCAATAGCAACACAGGCATTGGCGTTGTTGGTCAACTCGAGCGCAAGCAACTCTTTACCTGTGGTCGCTGTTGTAGCTACAGATGTTATTGTTGAAACATTCTCAGGCGGTAAAGCTATGGGAGCTACTGTTGCTGGTTGAGCTGTCATTCCGAAAATCATGGCTAGCTCTTCGGACGAATCGTATTGTGATCTAGATTGACTGTCATCAACTTCACCAACGATATTTTTGCTAATTGGTGTACGTGCAAGAAGCGGTGATGGTGTCGTACTCACTGGCGAGTTTGTGATATTTGGCGTGGGGCTAGACGAATTCACGTCATAAGATGTTGTGCTAAATGTTTTGATAGGGTCTGTGCTGGGTGTATGGAATTCACTACTAGACGATTTAACAAAGTCGCTTGAAGAAAAAGCATGAATGGACGTAATACTTGACGACTTGTGACGGCTTGATGCTGGACTTGATGACTTTGGACAATCGCTCGATGAGAGTGATGTGTATGGGGTCTTATTCATCACTTGTTCTTCACATTCTTTCATTATTTTGTCAATATCCTCCTCGTCATCGTCTTGTGTAGCTAACGGAGCCATTGCTTCAGAGGAATCATTTCGTTCTGAAACAACAGCAATATGATCTCCATGAATATTATCATAATCAGGGATATCATCGGCTTCTTGATTACAAGTTAAAGTTTTTGATGTCTCGGGTTCTGAATTTAGGTTATCGTAATCACCTTCATCCTTATCCTTGCCTTTAGACTTCTCCACTGCTGTTTCCGCTTCTAGGTCACTAATTTGCCGCATACAACGTTCGGTCAATTTTCCAACCTCCACTGACTTGAAGGGGTCGACATTTTGTAGTAGACGAGATACAGTAAGAGGTCGCTGTTTTTCAGGTTCGGTATCATCAGAGAAATCAATCAAATCAACTTCTACATGATTGGATTCAACAGTATCGCTGACTTTCTTCAACTGGGTTAAGTCAGGTTTGTCATCAACCTTTCCACTCACGAAATCTTGAATCTCAGAAACAGCCTGAGAAACTGTTTGTGCTGTCTCAATTGTCACTGGTGGCTCAACAGCCACAACATCTTTAAGAAGTTTTTCACAATATCTTGCAGCTTCAGATGTCTCCTCAATTTTCCTCACTAATTCATCTTCTTTCATCAATGTTCGCGGTTTTGGTGCAGGCAGTTGCTCTGACTTTGGTAGAACGTTCAACAAAATTTCTTCGCAAACCCTGGCTGCCTTCGCTACGTCGTCAATTTCCTTATCCAACTTTGACATCTCTGGCTTCATTGGTTTTTCTGTCGATATCAATTTTTCCGTCCTCAACTCTTTTAATTCTCTACTGAGTTTTTCACTGCTCTCTTTAGCTTCCCTCGCAATACGATTGAGAACTTCTTCCATGCCTTTAGAGTTATGCATCGGTTCCGGACTATGACTCTTTCTTGGCAATGGGATTGGTGGCTTTTGCAATATATGCGGCGAATCTCGAGGCGAAGAACTTAATGTTGACGGTAAATTAAATACCGCTCCTCCTTGACTTGGATGACGAAATACTGGAGAAGATTTCCGAATACCTTCATTCTCCTGTTTGCGAAGGCTTTTCAACAATTGGAACGTTGAGGGAATATCGTCAACCTCCTTACGAACATCCGTCAAACTGCCAGCTTTCTCCAACGCACGATCCACGTCGGCATAGTCATAAAGATTTCCTCCCGACGGCTTGGCTGCATCTCGTTGTATCAAATTATAAATATTAGCTGACATTGATCGAGCAGCGCGTTTCTTTTTCGAAGAACCAGGCGTAAAGGCGACTGTTGGCTTCACCATACCTGGAACATCCTTCCTCAAAGCTCGCACAGCGAGATCATCTGTGACCAAATCAGGGATATTTTGGGGAACCCGGCGACTATTCTTTTGATCTTTGTCCGGTGTGACATGCAAGTAATCGGTATTAGGAGAGGGTGGTACTGGTCCAATAGGAATACCAAATGGCGGTTGAGGTTCAATCGTTTTTATCATTGTGTTTGCTCGCTTGATATTACGGTAAGCCACATCATCCAACACAACATCTGGTTCTGCTGTGTTTATTTCCTCATCTTCGTCGCTGACCACCGCATACTTCTCAAAGTTTGTAGGTTTTGGAATATCTCTTCGCTCAGCCCGATCCAGTAAATCTTCATCTCCAAGTTTCAAACTTTTATAGATTGCTTCCAACTCATTTATAGCATCCTCTAGGTTCGTCGTTGGCTTTCGTAAATCTTCTGAGCTTATCTTCATCGACTTCCTCTGCGGAGGTGGTGGAGGTACCTTCGCAGGCTTGACCACATTCGGAGGAGCTCTCCGTGCAATGTATTCCTCATATTTATTCAGCGGCGGCGTTTGAGTCGTACGTGGTTGTTGTCTTTGCTGATCTTGCTGCAAACTTAGTCGTTGCTGTTGATAATAATTTGGCATTGATTTGGACTTATTGTCAGAAGGCTTTGTGGTGACTTCCATAAAACTTTTTTCGTTATCTTTGGTTGGCTTTAAGTACAAGTTTCCGCTTACTACATTATCTAGTTCGTCTACCGATTTGTTGATTCTACTATTGAACGCTCTAAAGTTTTCATATGCGCTACTTCGAAGTCCAGAACCAGGCATAGCCCGGGAGGTCGACAAAGAACGTGGTTTTTCCCCAACAGATGGCTTACTTCCATCAACGGCTTGTTCGCGCCTCTGCTTTTCCTGCTGGTCAATTTGCCGCCAAAATTGTGAGGCAGCTTTCATGGGCGAAGGCAAACCAGATTTTGTTGTTCTTATAACTGGTGGAGGAGCTGTGAATGCAGAGTTCGGGGATGGCTCCAATTTTGCCCCCTCAGCTTTCAGTATATGAATGGGTTTACGCGATCGCGGTACAGCATCAGCGATGTATTTGAAGTCAATTCCAGGGACACCGTTTGCTGCTACTGGAGGTTGATTGACGTCTCTGTCAGCCCTTGATATAAACCTTCTCGGTTGCTGGGCAGGCTGTGCGGACGCCGGGCGATGAAAGTTCGTTTGATAAATGCTGCCTTCAGGGCCCCAGAGCTTATCATCCGAGACGCATCGATTGTTCATCTTATACAGAGATGTAGTAGCTGCCGATTTATCGAAAGCGTACGATATTGGCCTTAAGTCAGCCTGTCCGGGTACATGAACTCTACGCAAAGGATCACGTGGTGGAGGAGGAGGAGGCATGCTTTTAATTGAACCGTCTCCTTTATCATGGAAATTCTGTAAGTGAATGTGATTCTCGAAACTTAAACTGCGCTTCTCAGAGCTAACGGGATTCGTCTTATTAGCTTTATTGGGGACAGCATAAATATATTGCTGAGCATTTGGCACGTTACTCAGGCTGTTCGAATTTTTCAGATAATACCCATGACTAGACGAGCGATTGTAGTCATAATCACCCATTTGAACTGGTTGCGTCTTCCACCGTCCAACCTGCTGCGTTACTGCTCCAACCGGAAGATTTTCATCCCTGCTCATTCTCTTGTAATACCGCTCTGTTCTAGCTGCCCGACTTCGGCGAGTGCTCACAACTCCACCGCTGCCCAAACTCTCATCACTGCGATAACGGAGCAGAGACGATGAATTATGAGAATTGTGAGACCGCACATCATCATCACTGGACGAACTACGCTGTATCTGTTGTTTACCCGTTCGATTTCTCTTCTCTCGTCTACCACGCCTATCAGCTGATCCAGATGATCGTATTGATTCCGTTGTATCAACTGCTTCAAATGGCAGGAACAGTTCATTGGTCTCGCCACTTTTTGGATTGATAACAATATGATCGAATCCGGGACTGATTAATTTACTACCTCTTTTCCGTTTCTCTTTTTTACGTGGCTTTTGTGTTTGTGCTACAAAACCTGCCTTACGATCATCATCTGACGATGTATCACTGTCCAATTCTTTTTTCTTTCGGAAAAATCGACCAAATGACCATTTTTTATTTGGTGGTGTTTCCTTTTTCGTTGATTTTGTTTCCATTGCCACGGAATTTTGAACAAGTTGTGCCGGAATCTCTTTGGGGAGTGGCAATTGCGGCCTCCACGATGTTTGGACGGTCTGAAATGAAAGAGAGAGAAAAAATGTTATTAGTTTAGATGTCTTAAATTAAAGTAAAAAAAATTGGGAAAAATTAAGTTGAAATGTTCCATTGTCAAAATTCAAAGTAGGAAAAAAAGTTCACAAAGAAATTTATGCAGACCAAGTTAAAAATATAATCCAGTTGTCATTGGAGGAAACTCTATGAAATATACTCAATTTAGCTACAAAATCTGTTCGAGGTATTCAGTTTTGAGATTGCGCCAATAATTTATCGAGATAAAATCAATTGGAAACAGTTAAATTTTCGTATGACTTTGCAAGAAGACTTTCTAGTTATGCCAAATTGACAATGAAAGCTCAACTCTAATGTCAGGTCTACATTGTTTAGGGATCATACAAGATCTAACTTCCACTGAAAACGTACGGATATGTTTGACAACCATTAAAAATTTCGGTTTGTAGGACACGTCACTGCACGGTAGACCACAAAAAGTTGAATGTCGTGAGTGAGGACGAAGTCTGGTAAGATTACAGTGTCTAATCTTATAAGTTTGAAGATAAGAAGATTAAAAAATAATATAGTTTGGAGAAGTAACTGGTAAAAATCAACGATTGCATCAAACATTTTGGGACCCATCGATAAATTTATGCCCGTGTTGTATAAAGTTTCAATATCCTGAACTTCTTTGAAAAGTAATTGCAGTCTATCAAGTTTTTCAAGAACAAGGCAGAATAAGCTTTAGTAACGCTTAATTGAAGATGGAGTCTTTTTGACAATAAGAACTGATGTTTAGGAGAATTTTGAATTTAAATTCTTGAAAATATTTAAAAGTAAAAAAATTATCACTATACGAGAAAAAACACCAGGCCTCAATTGTAATACAACTTTCAAATTTATGCGCTGATACAGTAGTATTATTATTATGAACAAGCAAGCGCGCCGCTTCATGCCTTACACCATTCCGCTTTACGTTCATTTGTATATAATAGTAGATATGCGATGGAGGTGAAGAGACAGCAGCGGAATGTATTTTGTGAGCCAGTACGAATCAGCCAGCTGAAAACAACAACGAGCGCAGAAAGTGTGTGTGTGGGGGGGACATGGAAGAGACAGCAGCAAAAAGTATCTCGCAAGAGAGCGTGTCAGCCAGGCGAAAACTGCAGAGAGGGGAATGCTGCACACGACAATTAGTTCAAAAGCTTCCCTCGCTTTTCTGCACATTCTGTTTTCCCTGATTGTGCTAAGAGAATATCACGTTTTGGCTATCTCCGTTTACGTGCAAACGAGACAAAACGGGGAGGATAAGCTTCTGTGAAATGGGAACTTACGTGCTCGCCTCTTCAGCAGTTTTCGGGAAAAATTTGAGTTAAAACTCACTGCGCGACCAGATGTAAGCGCTTGGTCGAGTGCTTAGAGCTCAGTAATAATTTAACTGAGATGAACATAGGATTGCCGTTGTCAGGGTGTTTGTTTTAAGTCAATCGGTGGTATCACCAGTGAGTTGGCGGAGCAAGCTCATTTTCAGTAAATGGGGAGGGGTGAGGTGTAGGCTGAAGTCGAGATCCGATAGCTCATCTTCTTGGTTCTCTTTACAGACCAACGCTCACACGAGAAGCGTGACACGTTCCACCGACCCTAAGGAACATAAGGTCAAAGTCAGAAGCGCTTTATTCAATATTAAAAATTATAAATTTTCAAAGAATATAAAACAAATTCCAAGCAATAAAAATATTAAAAACTTGGTGGTCCAAATGGGTCTCTATGTTCATGCATTGTTCATCAAAGGCATTTGAAAATGTAAATTAAAATGTAAATGTAAATTCAATCCAAAGTGTAAATGCAAAAAAAAAATGGAACAATGAAGTAAAACTAATTTACTAAAAAGCCTGAATCTTAGTCTCTTGCAGTAGCAGGTAAGTTTCATGCGGTAACATCTCTCCCTCCCCGGGGGCCTTAATGGCGTATATAGGATACACATCAAATCGAACTCCAAGTTCTTGCCAGTATACATAGGGTATGGTAGTGTAACACTATCTCTACCCGTTGGCTTCTTTTAGTAAACGTCGATGAGAAGTACTGAAAATAGTATCAAATTAGAAAAAGTCGTTTCGGAGCTTGTGCTATGCAATTTTTTGATACACAAACTCTCATTCAAACCTGTAAGTACATCTAACGTGTTTGCAAGGGAGGTCCGTAGTTGGCCAAGTGATGGGTATGAATGAACATAAGGTACCTTAAAGGATATTCGTAAATAAGCGACGGAGACCTATCCAAAAACTGGGGAAATTGGCCATGATGCATGCCGATAACTGTCAACTCCGCAAGTACCTTCATATAATGTTGCCAAGAAACCCCTATTCTAGACTTTAAAGTATCAATTCACAAACATTTTGTAGCAGTAGTCTACGCCTTACTGAAAGACAGTATGCCAATTCCAAAACCGAAAATATTTAAAAATCTTCGGCAAACTTCTGATTGGGATTCCAAAATTACCTTCTATATAATCACAACAACATCAGCCAACCAGAGAAACTCGATGAAAAATGGAGAATATTTTTTTCTTCATCACCAATACACGACAAACCAATTTACACTTAGTTTGACAGGTAGCCCCAGATTGAAAACTTAAATGCCATATAAATAGCCAAAGCAAATTGAATTCCTGCACTTTTCAGCCAATTACTCTGCCAGCATCAGAGTGAGCAGAGAGTCAGAAGGCTTGAATACAGATTATCCATATAGTTGGGAAACAGGAAGTTTTCTTCCAGCGTTTCCTCATAAAGTCTTCGAACACGATACTGAGAGTGGTTGCACAAAACCGGCAAACAGGCGCCTAAAGTCATCGCATTTGAAATATAGACGTCTTTAAGACTGAGCTTATTATCAGCGAAAAGTTGACTAACGGATGCCTTACGTCCAGGAGAACGTCGACTTTTTGTGTCGGCTTTAGGACTCCATAGACGATTTATTTTATTCAAAAATTGAAAAATTACATTCGAACTTTCACAGCAGTGCCTTCTGGATCCCATCTAAGTACTGTCCGCTTTACTTCTAAGAGTAGCTTAAACTAGAATAGATGACAGAACGATTTATAAAGATTAATGTAGAATGGTTTATCTGAAGTAAGTCATAATTTAGTCAAAGTTTTCCAAATGTGCAGGGTGAGGTCCCTGACTAACGCTGAATAATGTCCACTGCATTTGAGGTCTCACCAGTGATGTAGGAGAGTCTCAGAGGGAGATTTTTCATGTTTTTTTTTTAGTTTTTATTAAATATGAGTATTTCGAAAGCGGTGCATCGTAGAGAAAAACTTATTATGACCGAAATTGAAGCTGGTCATCATTTCTGTTAGATGGTAGAACTAGATTTGGCGGGTTGTATCCACTCTCGCGTATATGAGCCCGCGAGAGTGAGAAATTATGAGCAGAATGAGTAGGAACAAAATCTAAGCTAGTAGAAATTCCTGTTAGGTGATATATTTATATGTATTAACCCTTTTGTATCCCTTAGCTAGTATACGAGGCGTGTGCAAAAAATATCGCGAATTTTGAATTTTCGCGGGTTACGTATATTCGAATTTCGATTTTTTTGTGGCGTCATGTTGGTACTCATGTCTGTCACTTATGTCGACAAGCTCGGCCATTTTGAATGTTCACTTGATTGGTGATAGCTGCTTTACTTGCACGTGTTTTCAATCGTCTTCGATTTTTACTTATTCAAAAAAATGGATCAAAGAACGTGTATCAAATTTTGTGTGAAAAACGAAATTAAGTGCGCGGATGCATTCCGAATGTTGACTGTGGCATACGGAGAAGCTACCTTGGACCGAAGCAACGTTTATCGGTGGTACAAAATGTTTTTAGTAGGCTGAGAAGATGTGAACGACGAAGAGCGTGCCGGACGCCCGAGCACTTCAACAACAGACGAAAAAATTAATGAAGTAGAGAAAATGGTATTGGCCAATCGTCGAATCACCGTTAGAGAAGTTGCTGAGGACCTAAACATATCGATTGGCTCGTGCCATTCGATTTTTATCAACGATTTGGGCATGAGACGGGCCGCCGCGAAATTCGTACCAAAATTGCTCAATTGCGACCAAAAACAGCAACGCATGAACATTGCTAATGAGATGTTAAACTCTGTCCGCGACGAGCCAAATTTGCTCCAGAGGGTCATAACTGGTGACGAATCGTGGGTTTATGGTTATGACGTGGAAACCAAAGCTCAATCATCTCAATGGAAGCTGCCGCATGAACCAAGACCGAAAAAAGCGCGCCAAGTTCGGTCGAATGTGAAAGTTTTGCTGACAGTTTTCTTCGATTACAGGGGCGTGGTGCATCATGAGTTCTTGCCACAGGGAAGAACGGTCAATAAGGAATATTACCTGCAAGTTATGCGCAATTTGCGCGAAGCAATCCGCCAGAAACGCCCGGATTTGTGGGAGAACAAAAATTGGCTTTTGCACCACGATAACGCCCCTGCTCACACATCGTTGCTTGTGCGCGACTTTTTGGCCAAAAACAACACACTAATGAGCAGCCACCGTATTCCCCAGATCTGGCCCCCTGTGACTTTTTCTTGTTTCCTAAACTGAAGAGGCCCATGAAAGGACGACGTTACGCTACGCTTGACGAGATAAAGACGGCATCGAAGGAGGAGCTGAACAAGATTAAAAAAAATGATTTTTTGAAGTGCTTCGAAGATTGGAAAAACCGTTGGCACAAGTGTATAATATTTCATGGGGATTACTTTGAAGGGGACAAAATAGATATTCATGAATAAATAAATAATTTTTGAAAAAAACAAATTTCGCGATATTTTTTGAACATACCTCGTATGAGCCCACAATGATGGGAAACTTAGCGAGCCCCAAAAAACATTTTTTTCAGTTTTTGCTAAATATCTCATAAACGGTGCATAGCAGAGAGGATATTATTTTGACCAAAATTGAGGCTTATTAGAATCTCTATTAGGTGTTATTAACCGACTTCCAAAGGAAAGAAGGTTATCAATTCATCACGTATATTTTTTTTGTGCTTTTTTTTATGTATCGTCACGCATAACTTTTAAACGGAGATAGATAGAAGACTCTTGTTCTTGGCAAACGATACGTCTTTCTTCCTATTAGGTCCGGTTTAAAGGATAAGAAATTCAAGTAACGGTGAAGGACTTTTACTGTTAAAACCAAAAAATTTCCGACTTTCACCCCGATTTTTTAGCATAACTGATCGACTCGTGTAAGGATTTTGATTGTAGAGGTTTCAAATGAAGGACAGCACATTGATCTGAAAGGTATCGGAACAGAATTGTAATCCTTCCAAGGACTCTGTAGGTATTAAAAGTTCAATATGATGCATTGATGTCGAGAAATTGAATTTAAATAATCTTACGTACGAAAAGTACCAATTGGTTGCCACTCTTCAAGGATTTGATGGATATACCGAGTCCTTTGGTGACGGATCATAAAAATGATCAGTATCCTTAATTTCCTACATAAACGGTACATTTTAGTCAATCATTTCTACCGAAAATAACCAATAAATTACTGCTAAATGTGGCATAAATACAATGCAACAATAGTTAGAGGGAACATTTCAGGATGCTTTTCTCTTCCGCATTCATTCTTTGCTTACCGATGAGCTTAGTAAAGGATCCTTCTTACATCTTTAGACGTAAACGTTACACAAAGGATTTATAAAATTCCCCGAAGAAATAATAAGGATTGAGGGATTGCAAATTATAGGTGATTCGTTACTTTCCAGTTAATATTATACATTATAACATATGTTGAGAAATCTAAAATTAGTAATTTCTATACTAAAGACCAGCGAGAATCGCAACCTAAAAAGAGATACTTTTCCTTCTATAACTGATTATAACTTTACAGATGAAGATGAAAATGCATAGCCGAGTTTTCATTGAACTATAGGATATAATTTTCTTGAAACTTTCACGAAAATTACGTGCCATATTTAACTGAAAACGAAGGCAATGGGATCGAATAAATGTGAACCAGTGATACGCTTCAGATGAATTCTTTTAAGTAAATTTTTTGAGATTGATTGCGGAGTAAACTTTATATTTACATATATAAACACAAATGTCTATACATATATATATATATATATATATATATATATATATATATATATATATATATATATATATATATATATATATATATATATATATATATATATATATATATATATGTGTATGTGTGTGTATGGTTGGTTGTATCTGTGAACTTACATAGGATATAACAAAATGTTTGCCTGAAGCCATATATATGTATATATACATATATATGTATATATATATATATATATATATATATATATATATATATATATATATATATATATATATATATATATATATATATATATATATATATATGTGTGTGTGTGTGTGTGTGTGTGTGTGTGAGTGTGTGTGTGTGTGTGTGTGTGTGCATGTGTGTGTATGGTTGATTATATGTGTGAGCTTACATAGGATATAACAAAATGTTTGCCTGGAGGTCGCAACTTTGCTTTGATTTTAGCTAAATTTTCAGAAATATTTCTGTTCTCACCAAAGTATAGCTCCGGTTTGTAACAAAACTGGCACAATAATTTATATTGGGTGTACAACTTAATAACCGGAATTTGACGCTAGATGTTCGTACTAACAAATATCGTGAAAGCTCGAACTTTATATATACTATACGGCATTTGAACGTACATTTGACAGCTATCAAAATCAGTCAACAAAACAATTTTATCTTGTGTGCACCATTATCATTTTTCACGATGTATAACTTCGAAAATTGGAGAAAAAGACAGCATTTGCGGGCGGTTCTGTTGGATGATTTTTTTGCAAAGAAAACTACTGCGAAAAGTCATCATTTATGGCGACGATGCTTTAGCGAAAACACAGTGTTTTTAATGGTTTCAGCGCTTAAAGTGGCGGTTTTGACATCAAAGACAAAACACGCCCAGGACAGCCAAAAAAGTTTGAAGGCGAAGAATTGGAGACGCTACTCGATGAGGATTCGTGTCAAACGCAAGACGAACTTGCCAAATCGTTGGGAGTGACTCAGCAAGCCATTTCGAAACGTTTTACGATAACGAAACGATACATTCAGAAGCAAGGTAATTGGGTCCCCTATGAGTTGAAGCCGAGAGACGTTGAACGGGGCTTCTGTATGTCTGAAATTCTGCTTGAGCGAAATAAAAAGAAATCATTTTTGCATCGGATCGTGACTGAGGATGAAAAATTGATCCATTATGACAATCCCAAGCGCATAAAGTCATACGCGAAGCCCGACAAACCAGCCAAATCAACGGCGAGGCCAAATATCCATGGCGCCAAGGTCTGGTGTGTATTTGGTGCGATCAGAAGGGGCCGTTATATTATGAGTTGTTGGAATCGGGCCAGACAATCACAGGTGACCTGTACCGAACACAATTAATACGTTTGAAGCTAGCCATCATCGAAAAACGCCCGGAATATGCGACCAGACACGAGGCTATAATTTTTCATCATTATAACGCTCGGCCGCATGTTGCAAGACCCGTGAAAAACTATTTGGAAAATAGTGGATGGGAAGTTTCGGCCCACCCGCCTTATAGTCTGGGCCTTGCTCCGCCTGACTTTCATTTATTTCGCTCGATGCAAAACGCCCTCACCGGAATACGCTTCACTTCAGAGCAAGGCATCCGAAATTGGATAGATTCGTTTTACGCCGCCAAGCCGGCGCAATTTTTTTGGGATGGAATTCGTAAATTGCCTGAAAGATGGGGAAATGTTGTAGCTTCCGATGGACAATACTTTGAATAAATTATATTGTAAGATTTTTCCACAATAAAGCATCAAATTTCGCGAAAAAATTCCCGGTTATTAAGTTATACACGCAATACAATTGTGTGATAAAGCTCACAATAAAAAATCCAAAGTCGAACAATTTGAAACAAAATGGCGGCCGTTCAACGGTCGAAAAAGGTTGAACGATTAAAAAGCACTTCAGCGTCAGGTCAGAATATACAAATGGCAGCTAGGCAATGTTCGAAATTCGAAAATTTCTCTCTAAAATCATGATAGACGTTGATGAGATCATGTATTAAATGTACCAGGATTAAGTTCGATTCCTATGAACGCTGCAGATTTTAGCCGTAGTGTTTTTTGCATTGCAGTAAAAAATTATATTTTAATATACGAGTATATAATACAATGTATTCAAGAAACTGAGTTTTGAAAGGCTTGAAATGAAAAAAATTGCTACGAAAAATGGTGAAATAAAAAACTTTTAGAAAAATAAGGAAAACTGATTTCGAAACGCCCTAAAAAAGATGAAATAAATTTTATGGAAGCGGTGCCAAATTGATTTCCGCATTTCAACATAAATACTTCTAACATCTGCATCATCACAAAAGAATTAGGGAAAATATGATGTGGCGCCGCTTCCATAAAATTTATTTCATCCTCTTTAGGGCATTTCGAAGTCGGTTTTTTTTTTCTAAAAGTTTTTTTATTTTACATTTATTAGTTTCCATCCCGTCTCAAGTATATAGCCCACGGAATTGGGAAGCTCATGGACCACAAAACGACCTTATTATTTTTACCACACATACTGAAAGCGTAGCGTGGCACTGAAAAAATTATTTGGATCAAAATTAGTGTGCTCCTATATAAGCTTTTGTGCATTCACTCAAAAACTCAGCCAGTGGAAGCCCAAAATGTGAGAGAGACTACCAGGAAGTTATATCAAATTCTTTATATCTACGTTAAAAATGGTTCCCTGTTGTGACAATTTCCTTTGTATACTAACCTAAATAGAAAGACAAAAAAAATTCCTTAGAATAACAATTGATGCGAATTTTTAACTTTTATTGTCTCTGAAATGTGAGCCCGAAAACTAAGCCAAAAGTTGGAAATAAAATTCAAAATGTTGACAGTTGAGGCTTCGTCCCAACAGAGGTGAAGGAATTCATTACATTTTGCGAAGCTTCGCTCAAAGAATCTTTCATTTACATTCCTGAAATATTTGAAAGTAAAACTAAATACTGGCTTACCTTATAACCTCAATGATATCCCGAAGTAATGCACAAACAGTTCCAGGCTAGATTCTCAAGTTGCCAGGAAAGGTTGCTTAGTAGGCAATTCATTAAGCTCCACAATTAGGGCGTAAATAGTCGTCCTCTATCCAAAACAAAAAATATTTCTATAAGACATATTTTACCTACTACTAAAAGACGACTTTATTTCTGGCATATTCACATTCTTTTAATGCCTTGGAAAGACAGCTATAAGACATATTTTAGCTTTGACTAAAACTTAATTTAATCGACATATATGACGTCCCTTGGCTCAGTATATTGTCTAGGATATTCATAGAGCAGGCTACTTTACCTCTGTTTGAACAGTCGAGTAGTATCTCATGTTATTCCCCTCTGATATTCTGGGGAGTAAGCTTTTTTCTCCTTTCTCCCTGAGGTCCTAGCTCTTGAAAATGTAGCCCGGTATTCGTGAAGCGTGCAACGCATCCAGAGTATCTAGACGAAGCTTCGGTTTTAATACGATAAAGAAAATATCCAAGTATTTCTTCTCTGTTGACTAATGGAGAAACCCTTCAATTACTTTTCCAACTACATTACATATCTGCAATACCCTGGCGCTTTTAAGCACCTTTTACAACAGACCAGTCAATATAAATTAAAAATACTGGTAATCCTGGAAATGAACTGGGCTGGAAACGGCATTCGAGACATGGGATCGCACACAATATTTAATAGTGGGAGGTCTACTGGAAAACGAGAATTCGAAGTGGCCTTCATTGTGGATAGGTAGTTCAACTCGCACGTTATTGATTTCAAGGCATTAAATGAACGGTTGATTGCGATCCGTATAAAAGCGAAATTCTTCAAAATCTGGCTGACCAATGTTCACGCCCCGAGCGAAGAAACGAAGGAAACGTTCTACAATAACCTAGAAAGACTAGTCGACTCATCGCCTACAAACGACACAAAAATAATTCTGCGCGATTTCAACGCTAAGATTCGCAATGAGATATCTCATCGAAAAACAACTGAAGGATATAGCCTCCGTGATGAAACAAATGACAACGGCCAGCGCCTGGTCGACTTTGTTTGTAGCAGAAATCTAGTCATACATTCGACTTGCTTCCCACATCGACGTATACATAAAATGACCGGAGTATCATCGGATGGCAACACACGAAATCAGATCGACCATGTTCTAATCCAACAACGTTCTGCCTCAAGCATACATGACGTCCGTACATACCGAGGAGTCAATTATAACTGAGATCATTACTTGATCAAATTAACATATCGATGTCGCATGGCATATTCAGCGAAGACCAGCCCGCTACAAAAATTTGGCTCCACACGGCGTCTGTGGCAAAAAATTTCACGGAGACGATCGACAACCAACTGGCTCCCATCTTATCAGACGCATCGTTAAAGACAAGCAACGAACCGTGACAGAACAGATGATGGGACATCAAGCCCGGCGCAAAAGAAATGATTGGTTCGATGATGAGTGTCAGGCGTAGGTAGGAAAACCAGGGCGAAGAAAGGACACTATGAAAATCTCAGAAGAGTAGCAAATAAGATAAGTAGAATCAAGAAAAGAAAATACTATGACGACCAATTGAGAAGTATAGATGCAAGTTTAGCGAGCAACAACACAAGGCAAGCATACAAAGTAGTGAAAAGCCTCAAACGTAGTTATCAGCCCAAAATCACGCTCTGTCGTGATGACATTGGCAATATCATGGCTGATGAAACCAAGGTTAAGCCTTAGAAATTTCAAATTCATTATAATAAGCCGAGAAAGGCAGTCATTGAGTAAAAAAGCAGACCTTATTCCCTTTAAAATACAAGGTTTCTACGATGAAAATTGATGCGTCTCAAATTTAACCTACTGACCGAGTAGAGGCGTGGGTTCTGAAGAACGGCAAATTTTCAACATAAGAGATATTCTAATTTTTTTTAATCAACGTTGATCGATATGAAATATAATTTTCTACAAAAAATGCCCGAATACTTTTTATTAAATTTTTCGTTCTCGAGTTACTTACAAAAGACCAGAAGATTGCCAAATTTACCCCATTCTGCAAAACGTACGCCTCAATTTAGTAAAATTTTGGGATTTTACCAAATAAAGAGTCCTTAAATCATACCCTATCAAATTCATCTATGTGTATAGTTGCTCACTACTACTTATAGGCTATTAATGGAACTTTAGAAGGTAACGTTTAATGATACACTATAATTAGGACAAAGGGGATTTTGTACCACAAATGTGTTGCATTAAACCTAAGTGATATGTAAGCCGAAATACTTCCATAAAAGCTAATGCCTTATTTGCTGAGAAGAATTATTATAACGATAGGTAGTGGGACTTGTAAATCAATTTGGTTTTTAAAAAGTATAAGCTATAAATCTTCAATAGAATTGAAGTCTTGTGAAGGGAGGAATCTATCTAGTTTTCGTGGACGTCGATGTAGTTCTACAGTTTCTCACGGGATTTAGCTATCAACAGACAGTGCCTCTATTTGCCCATTATCGGTTCATCGATCGAGTCTCACAAATTGTGAAACCAAGTAGGATTGACAGAGACAGACCGAACATTTTTCAACGAAAACCTTCTTAGGTATCCGTTGCGTGTTCTGTCGGCCTATCGATTTTTATGTGTAGTTTTGTTTGATATGATCTCGACAACAAAAGTAAAAATTTGAGGTATTGATATCGCGTGCTACGTGTGCTCTTTGAAAGTTGAGGAGCCACTTGGAAACCCTGGCAAAAGAGTATATTTTTGTCAGAAATACTAGAACTAATTGACTGGCAGCAAGAAAACCTTCATCATGTCTCCCTAAAGTGAATGGAAATAATCCTTCCATGGACTCGAGTAATACACTAACCAGTACTATGAAAAGGGTTATTTTCTATGCACCAAAGGCAACAGAAATTGCCCAGTAGAATTCAAAATTAGCGAACTTCTTTACGGAAGGTCAAGATATTTGCTAAAAGCATATTTAAGATAGAGCGAATACCTTAAAATGGTAATGAGACTCAAAGAGGAACAACAGGTGCGACTAGGGTTCATTAAGCTTTGATCAGATAAAAATAAATCTAAACAGTGTCCTAAAGAAAACAACAGCATTTTCAATGAAAGCAACAGTATAAAAAGATTGCTTCTCAATGAGTTTTCTCGAGCGGCCAAAGCAGTACCTCCCTATCTATTCGTTAGAATATGACTTAAAATAGCTTTCCCAAAAAATACTGCATCCGCAATCATCAAACTTTGTGGATATATCAGACTCGAAATGGTTTGTCGATGAAAAAGTTGAGGTGTGATTGTTGTTGTTGTAGCACTACAGCCCGTTTTGGGCCTTCGCATAGAGATAGCTAAGGTATCTCATTATCATGATCGAGTGTGTCCGCACTCCACAAGGTGATTATGGTCAGTATCACGTTTTGGCCGGGTGTCCGTCGACCCAGCTGCCATACGCTCTGATTTTAAACCAGCACGTATCATAAGTGAATGGGCTTATAGTCCGTCCGAAGAATCACTCGAACTAAATCTCGTTGCCTTTGATACGAATATCGGACTAAAACAGGGAGATGCGCTGGCCCCATTGCTATTCAATTTGGCTTTGGAGTACAGAATAAGGAAGCTACCTATCGATACACGAGGTACATTACTATACAACTCGAGCCAAGTATTAGCTTATGCGGACGACATCAACATTTTGTAACGATCATTAACAACTGCCAGAGAACTCTTCCTGAAACTCGACAGCTAAGCAAATTTAGTAGGGCTACAAGTCAATGAAAATAATACAAAGCTCATGACGCAGTCGAGGAAAAATACCACAAGTACACAAAATATCACAAGTGGCGAATACAGTATCGAAAATGTGAACGAATTTGTGTATTTAGGCGCCAAAATAACGAGAATTAGTAATGAAAGATACGAAATACGCCGATGAATACAGCTCGGAAATAAAATATCTTATTCAGTTCTGACGATTTTGAAGACCAGCCGCATACACAAGAGAACAAAGTTCCAAGTATACAAATCTGCGATAAGACCTATGTTATGCTATGGGTGTGAAGCATGGACCCTAACCCAAGCATCCGCACATATATTGAATGCCTTTGAGGGACGGGCGCTGAAGCGAATAATCGGGGCGAAGCTATGTTAGACGGGGACCAATGGTATATTCGAAACAACCGTGAGCTGTATGAAATTTTTTTCGAGCCGGAGGTCTCAACGATAGTTAGACTGCGGAGGCTACAATGTGCTGGCCACATGAATCTATGGACGAACAACGGTTACCCAAAAAGATATTCGTTGGGAGAACTGAAGGCCGAAAACTAGTGGGGAAACCGCGGAAACGCTGGTCTGGCTTGGTCGATGAAGACAGTTCATTGCTATTTGGATTTCGAAATTGGAGGACGCGGTCAATGGACCGAGACAGTTGGAGGCGCTGTTTACAGGAAGTGAAGGCCCGAGAGGGGCTGTAGTACTACGAAGAAGGAAAAATCTCGTTGCTGCCAAGGAGAGTCAAACCAGTGCTCTAACCACTATACCTCGCAGGCTACGGAGGTATGATAGGACGATTCATATCCAAAAATTTGCAAAAACTCATGGAAATAGAACTAAATGGGGTTGCGATTGGCGCGAGTTAGAGATGGGCATAATCGAGTGACAATAATCGATCGTTCGAGTGATCGATTATTACTCTTCGAGTGATGAATGATCACTCGGACTCAAAATAATCGAATGCACAACCAATCATTCAGTAGAAGAATCGCTCGAATGGAAATATCCGAATGATTTCTCGCCTCAAATGTTGTTTATCTTATTTCCTTCCTTCGCACTCTCAACATAGCTTGGAGTTTTGGGCTTGGTCGAATGCTCGTCTCGGCATAATCGAATCATTGGATTATACCCGATCATTCGAATGATCAACTTACTCTTGTGGTGATGAGTGATCAGTCGGACCCAAATAATCGAATGAATGCATTCGAGTGATCGACTTACTCTTGTGGTAATGAATGATCATTCGGACTCAAATGATCGAATGAATGGATATGAAAGTTGCATTGACTCTTGATTAGGGAATATCTCGAATGAAAGTATTCGAGTGATTTCTCGCCTTGATTTTGGTTTATGTCACCTGCGAGGAATTTACCTTTCCTACTGGTCGTGCCAACAGGGATTTTTGAGATAAATGTCTCGAGAGAAATTCACCTATATATATATATATATATATATATATATATATATATATATATATATATATATATATATATATATATATATATATATATATATATATATATATACATGAGATATAAAGAAATTCGTAGACCCACTGCAGGTCGCAATTTCGCTTCGATCTGCACCAAATTTTCAGGAAAGGTGCATTTAGTCAAAATCTCGGCTACATTCGTTATTCAGCAAAATCGACCGATCAAAAACAAAATGGCGGTCATTTTAGACGAATATTCGTGATTTCTAGTTTGGCCAAAATGTAGCTCCGATTTAGACGAAATTTGGCACAAAGGTTCATTAAGGTGTATAATGAAACTGACAATAAAAAATTCAATGTCGTACGAGCAGATTCAAAATGGCGGCCGTTCAAAGGTAAAAACTCGTAAAAAAATGTTATTATAGCTGTGACCACATCGTTTAACCAATGTTGATAAAACTTTGTAGTATGGTAGAAACATAGATATAGAGAGTACTGGATCCGCAACCGGTCGTGAGAGCCGAAGCAATTGGCAACCTGCGCTAAAGTTGTGTGAAGTTGAGGTTTGAGGCGATATGCTTTTAATTTAGCACTCTATTCACGGCGAAACACGTTCACATTTAAAAAGTATTTAATTTTAAAGATCGCGCGTACGTAATCGGAACTTTAATTCACTGTTTTAATTAAAAATTTATGAAATTTCCATCCGCTTTGACACATGAGTTTTCCCGCGTGGTTCGCGCTCTTTTCGATTTTCTTTTGCTTTGACGTTCGAGTTTTCCGTGAGAGTTGTTTGTTGTTTATACTCAAACTGAAATGAAATTTCGTTGGTGTGCGCGGGTGTCAGTGGGGGGAAGCGTGTCTTCTGAAGAGAGAAAAGAAAAACCTGTGTGGTAACAAAGGGGAAGGAGAAGCAGAGGGAATCACATAGTTTCGAAAGCGTAAGTTATTTATAACTTATTTATGTGGCAAATTTGCTTCTCACATGGACGAGTACACAGATTCTCGTTGCTCGTCCGTTTGTTTATATGTCTTTGGGTAGAAACCAAAGATATCTAGACAACAAAACGAACATTTTTAAAGTCAGGTCTCTAATTTCGAAATGGCGGCTGGTCAAAGTTTGAAATTTTGAGTGCCTATAAAAGTCACAATTTCTATGGGATTTTAACCAAACTTTAAATCGAGGTAGATATTATCAAGCTCTAGCGACGCTGTAGTTTTGGTAGTTATAAGACAGTGGATTACTAAATGGCGGGGGTGTAAAAATACGATTTTTTTGAGATTTTTGTCACCCTCTAGTGGCCAAGCTACTTAACCGATTTTGATGAAATTCAGTATTTTGCGTTCTTGGGTCAAATCCTTTAATCGTACCAAAAATTGTGAAAATCGGATGATAAATAAGAAAGTCGTAAATTTTTATCGTCAGTTTATTAGCTACTGGTTTGCATCAAAAATTTGCGATTTTCGTTCCCTCAAAGTATAACTCTGATACGAACACTATTTGCTGCACTGGTAGATTAGACTAAACGATGGGTCCATGCAAAAACCAAGAAAAATAAAATGCACACCTTCAAAATGGATGCTCTTCATTTCGAAACAAAACAACGAGCAAAGTTTGATTGCTTTGCAATAGCAAACGAAGTGCTCACTAGATATCCATGAAATTTTTTAAAACGGTTGGCATTATAGGGGTTCATAAAGTGGACAATGTTTTTTAAAGGGTTGTTCTAAAATTTCAAAATGGCGACTGATAAAAGTACCGAAGTTTAAGGCCTTCAGAAGTCATAATTTTCGTTCGATTTGAACTAAATTTGATATCAAGATCGAGTTTTTAAGTAATAAATCTGTTCAAATTTTTTGTTTGTATCAGAATAAGGCTTCAAGTACTGAGGACTGATAGGTTTTTAGGCTCCAGTTTGGCGGCCATATCTCGCAACCAATATTAATTAAATTTATATGTAAATGTAAATGGAAAAATATTCTAAATTGGACTTTAAAAACGAACATCAAAGCCTGAATTTTCAATCCTGAATCTCCTCTTTCTACGTAAATCTAGTAACGTGCAAACCTATATGTTCATCGAAATCTAACCACCTCCGAGGAATTTTCCTTTCCGGCTGGTTGTGTCAACGGGTATTTTTTTAGATCAGTTGTGTATATAGATAGCAAAACTTGTAAGTTGTGGGGATTGTGAACTGGATTTTAAAATAAAAGTATGCTTAAAACTACCGTGTCAATATATTTTAAAGTAGCGGCGGGGATAAATTAATAGATTTATTCTTTATTTCTTAATGAAAGAGGAGAAGAAAGAACAGTGGAGAGCAAAGAAAACTCTCGAATTGAATGAAATGACTAAAATGAAATATTTTTATTTAAAAACATTATTTGATTGATATTTTTGCTGGTTAATCTGCTCCTTCGGTCGTTTGTCAACTCTCCCGCTTTTGAAAACACCCGTTCAGAAGGTACTGACGTTGCTGGCACACACAAAAATTTGTTGGAAAGTTCATGTAATTCAGGGAAAATTTCTTTTTTTGACTCCCAAAATTGTAAGGGATTCATGTTCCTCTCTAGCAGTGGTAGCTCTAAATACTGTTTGACCTGAATTATCGCTGACGTAGAGGTGGTCGAAGCATGTTGACTGCACTTTGAACATGGACAAATGCTCTACAAAATTTTCATTACATGCTTTTTAATTAGACGGATGTATTACCCGTAGATACTCCAAGATCTACATTCTGAGGAATCTGTGTATGCCCATTTGCTTTTGTAGCCATCAGCCTCTCAACATCCTGAATGATCCACTGTTGTACTTGGTCGGCATTTGTTTCTTGGCCAAAGGCCAGTTTCTTAAACCTAGGGTCCAAAAATGTAGCTTTGGCGTTAATTTTGGATGTTTCCAACAAATCGAATCTCTTTGCGATGATATTCTTAAGGTCTTTTTTTACTTGTTGTCCTATTGCTGTTATGGGATTTATGTTGTTGAGGGCGTGTTGGAGACCACGAATTAAAGGAATGATCATCGATATTGTTATGTACGCTTCACCGGATAACTCAGCCGTCAGTTCTTCCATAGGTTTGAGAATGGTTATGCATTCTTGAAGCACACCCCAATCATCAGACGACAAGAGGGGTAGTGTAGCTGACAAATTAGTCATTGCTGCTGATAAAGGAAGCTTAATGTCTTGCAATCTTTCCATCATTATAAGGCAAGAATTCCATCTAGTCGGAACTTCTTGCTTAACTTTCAGCAACGGAAGGTTCATTTGCTGCTGCATTCTCGTCAATTCATCCGACGCTAGTGTGCTGCGTTTAAAGTGAGCCACGATAGTTTTACATTTTTCGACCAATTCTAGGATGTTAGGTTGGTTACTTCTTTCGCTGTCCTTCGCCTTATCGCCCCTAAGTAAGTCCATGACACTCAGATTAAGTGTATGTGCCACACATGGGTGATGATGCTTTTTAAGATGGTCGTTAACCGCATTTTTCATATTCGAAGCGTTATCGGTGACGACAGTCACTACTCTGTCGAATATGCCCCATTTTTCCAAAATTGCACGTAGTGCACTGGCAACATTTCCCCCTGAATGCCGATCAGTTAGTTGTTTGGTTTCCAACAACGTGCTTTTCATTTCACATCCTTTTATATAATGGCCAGTGACAGCTAAAAATGATTTAGTGCAACAAGATGTCCATATGTCTGTTGTTATCGCCAAGTGTGCAGGTTCACTTAATTCGACTTGAACTTTAGCCAATATGTTATTGTACATTGTTGGAATTAATGAATTCATAATTTTCCGCCGGCTTGGGGGTTCGTGAAGCGGGTTTAATTTTTTTGAATATTTTAAAAATCCTTTGTTCTCAACAAAAGATATTGGCTGAAAATCACTTACAATCATTTCGATTAAAAGTTCATCAAGTTCAGCCTGTTCTGCTTCGGAAATACTGCTACCTTTCGTACTTCCATACAATTTAAGCTGGCGTTTTCGTTTTATTGCCGGTGGTATTTCTGAAGGAGCACAAGCATTATTTCCGGTAGATGACGTAGATGTTGATGGCAATGATAAAGACACATGAATTGCTTCACGTGAAGGTGGAATGGTCTGCCTTTCGTGAAGCTCTGCAGGCTTTGTCAACAACGAAGGATGCAGTCTTTTCAGATGTTCACTCAGATTGGTTGTATTGCCAAAAAATTTTAAAATTTTGTTACACTGGTTGCATATAACTGTGCCATCGTCTCTTTTTTGGAAAAAGTCCCAAACTAAAGACCGCTTTACACCTCGCTTCGACATCGGAAAATTGATCACAATTCAAAAAATAACACTGGGAATAAACTACTACACACACACACAATGCAATTATGCAACAGCTAACACTTGAACTGCGACTGAAACTAACACGGAAATGATTGACTTCCAGAGAAAAAGCGACGACCATGTGTAGGGTAGTCTCGCCCAAGAATACGCACTTTACTTACCTTGTTCAAAAAATAGTAAAGATGGTCTTATTTTCAGATGTTTTATTAGTTTATACTTTAGTGCGGTAAAAAAATCAACTAATAAAGCATTCCTCAATACAGTTTCTTTCAAGGCTCCCATAAAGAAATATACAGGGTGAGTACGTGCATAAATGTGACTAACATCGCGATTTTTTTTATTTTTCCCCTTTTCAGATAAATAATGGTGGACTACAACATCACTCAAGAAATGAAGAGACATGCTGCCATCGTCGCTATATGTGCGAATCATACAGACTTAGAGATCTCTAGTTTTCTTAATTGCGCCCGTTCATTCGTGCATAAGGTTCGTCGTGAATTGGAAGCATCAGGAGGCGATACAGAATCGGTTGCAAAACACGAAAAGCACGTTCTGACACTGTCCAATCTGCAGAATTTTTAGAGCAAGTGCAAGCGATCATAGACGAGGACCCTTCAAAATCAATGAGGGTTCTTGCGAGTGAGCTTCATGTTTCTGAGCGCCTTATTGGTAGAGTTGTCTATGAAGGCCTTCGGTATACGTGATACGTAGAGGACAGTTCATGTCCTAAGGAACACGTCAAAACGTCTTTAAAACAAAATCAAAAAACCTGAGGCGCCCAAAATATTATGGTTTTTTCCGACGAATAAAATGTTGACCAAGATCAAAAGACCAGTCGCAGAAATGACAGATGGCTATGTTCAAATCCTACGGAGGTTCCTGTTGTTATGCACATAAAATTTCCAGCCACTGTTATGGTTTAAGGTGTTGTCAGCAACGAAGGACATGTTATGCCACCACACTTTCTTACTCAAGGACTTCGAGTGAACTCTGCTGCATACATCGAGGTTTAGGAGACAGTAGTGAAACCCTGGATATACAATGTAAGCGGAGGCGGACCATACATTTTTCATCAAGACTCTGGTCCTTCACATAAAGCGATGGCGACACAAGATTGGATGGCCGAAAATTTTCATGACCACATATGTAACACCGAACCTATGGCGCCCAGCTCCGTATGGGGCGTAGTTGAGCGTGAGACCAATAAATGTCCTGATAATACCACTTTTTCGCTGAAGACTGCTATTAATGCCGTTACGGTCAATATGAACACGGAGCATTTGATTCGGGCATGTAATCGTTTCCGGACCCAGATCGAAGAGGTTATTGCTGCTAATGGCGATTTTATTGAATAACTTTATATCCATATATTAATTTAACGTTGCATCAAAAATTTCAGGAATTTCATTAAATTTTGTTAAATATACAAGCTCTCAAGTTGTCCTCAAATACCGTACGCACCCTGTATCTAAAAAAAACAGAAATTAAAAGCTGCAATATAAGAAGTAGAAGTAGAAAAATTGAAGCGTTCGAATGATCATTCGATTATGAAATCATTCGATTATTACATACAATCACTCGATTACTGATCATTCGATTATCCGAATCTCTCGATTATGCCCATCTCTAGCGAGTAGACCTTGGTAGCCTGCGGCTATGCTGTTTTGGTGGCGTTTGTCTAATCTATTGATTATTATGCTGTCAATGATGCCAAATTATCATAGCAAGTTCGACGATTGAGCACCACATCCAAATGATAAGCTTTATTATTGAAGTGAGTGTTCGTTATTGCAACCGCAGCCGTTGTGCCAATTTACGGCAGATGCGGTGACCCTTCATAAATGACTCCCTAGCGTTTGGCGGCCAAATTCAAGACGAGGGATTCGCTAAACAATCAGCGAATATCCGTATGTGAAAGGAACGCTAGATGGGTTGAGAACATCGCTGCGGTCGTTGAAAGTATGCAGGAGAGCCCAAGGCAGTCAATTCTTTGCTGTGCTCAAGAATCGCCCTTTCGCAGACTTTAACTTGGCGAATTGAGGGTTGGAACTTGGGCCTACACCCTTACAAGATTCGACTGTTCCAGGAGCTCAATGTTAATGAGTAAATACGACATTTGATTGCTGACTGGGTTTCGAAGCGTTTAGAAGACGGCCCCAATTTCGGCCGAAAAATCTTCGACAAGGTGCAATTTTGAATGAGCGGCTAAATTAGCAAGCAAAATCATATATGGATTTGTATAAAGAACGATGTCAACTGACGCGGGGTCCACATGGTGGCAATGTATCCCTAAAAATTTATTATTTAGTGCGGATTTTGAGCCGGCGGCGTCATCGGTCCGCACTTTTGAAAAACGATGTCGGTGCGGCTACAACCGTCAACGGCGAGCGCTACAGAGCGTTGACTGATTTTTTTCAATATGGGCGTAGACGACATGCACTTCCAGCAAGACGGCGGTACATCCCAAACAAAGGGCGCTACGGTGCACATTCTGCATGAACAATTTTACGGTAGTGTTGTCTCTTGCAGAGGTGACATGAATTAGCCAACAAAATCGTGCGATTTGACTCCACTAGAGTTTCTTGTAAAGTTTTCTGAAGTCGCACATCTTCTATATGCCAATAAGCCACAATCGACCGATGCTTTGGAAGTCAACATAACCCAGGCCATCGCTAAAATTCAGCCGGATGCATGCGGCAGGGATGATTGAAAATTGGATCACTCGGATCCGCGCCATCGTGAGAAGTCACGGCGGATATTTGACCGATGTTATATTCCATACACAATGGCATACACGGGTCTTTCAAAATAAAAAAGTATTTTGTTAATGCCTCATACACAAGTTGTGTTAATCTATTTCAACATCTTATCGAGAGAAAAAACCTTTATATGGACAGAATTTTTAATAATCGTATAATATCACGTTTATATATATTTCTGAATACAAACTAAAGTACAGGGACTTTATAATAAGTAACCGGACTGACCTTAGGAAATTTTTTTATTGGCAAAATATGTACAATTTTTCTTTAGAAATCTTCAAAGTAATCTCCATTGGAGTCGATAACACGCTGATACCGGATTTTCCTATCCCCGAACGCTTCCTGGAAGTCGGCAACCTCGATGATGTCTAGAGCCCTTATCGTAGCACGTTGAACGTTTTTCAGAGTCCCGAACTGCGTCCCCTTAAGGTGTCTCTTGATTTTGGGGAACAGAAAGAAGTCCGCTGGTGCCATATCCGGGCTGTAAAGAGGCTGTGGCAACGTTGCTCTCGACTGTTTGGCCAACTGCTCGGTGACGAGCAGGCAGGTGTGCGACGGAGCATTGTGGTGATGGAGGATCCACGAATCGGCAATCTCCGGACGGACTCGGCGAACCCGGGCAGTTAGTCAACGGAGCACCTCTCTGTAGTACTGGCCGTTTACAGTTTGGCCGGATGGCACAAACTCTTTGTGAACAATGCCTTTCACGTCAAAGAAAGCAATGAGCATCGACTTCACCTTCGATTTGCTCTTGCGCGCTTTATTCGGTCGGGGTGACGCCGGTGTGTGCCACTCCGAACTCTGCCGCTTCGTCTCAGGATCGTATTCGAAAACCGACGTCAAACTCTGGTTCCGTTTGCTAGCACGTTGCTCGATCGTACGCTCCATTTTCACTCAGACGACGTAACTGAACACGCACTCCGCTCTCGCTCGATGCATACTCTCCAAGCGCTTGGAGGCAACTGCTGCAGCCCGGTTCCCTTTACCTAGACCCCCACCACCACTACAGCACCAGATACCGGTTAGCAGACGCTTTGACGGCGCGGGGCAGGCTCAGCCCGGTTACTTATTATGCAGACCTTGTATGTTGTTGCATCATCAGTTTTGTTGAAATTATAGTTAAAAATAAATCCTGAAAAAATTCTTTCGTATAATATCTGAAACCAGGAATTCTTTGAGTACAATCTACTTAAATGTGGATCCTTATGATGAAAATTCATAAATTGATAGCGAAACCTATCTAGGTTTAATCCCGCCCAACGGTAATTAAAGATACATTTTTTTATGTATATATCTAGAGTATTACTAAGTTTTACATTAACTTATAGGTTTTATATTAATTTATACGTTTTATATTCATTTATGTATTTTATATTAATTTATATGTTTTATATTAATTTAAATGTTTTAAAAATATAAATTAGCTATATTAATTTATATCTTTTAAATTCAGAAATATTAAGGATGATTTAAATAACGCATATTATTCATTCCTTCATTCAGCTGTAATCCTGACTGGGACTTGTTTTCGTTAATATTACTCCGTATGATTTTCTTGTTTTCGATCATTATTTAAGCAAACATATCATCGGTTCGTTGATACGAGTCCATGAGTTATTATTTAATTAATTATCTCGACAATCTGCAAACATTTGTCTGCAAAGCGCATCAGCAAACATCAATTCAATTTGTTGAACATTTCCCAAATAATCAACTAATAGCATTAACTATCTATTTCAGTACAATGTACTTTGAGTGTATACATTGACTTAAAATTTGGGAAAACATGAAAATTCCATTTGTGAGTCAAAAGCCAAATGAATTTTCTACATTTAGTATTTCAATAATAATTATCAAGTATTATGTTACTCAATACGTAAATTTAAAACTTTTAGAATATTTTCTTTAAAAGTTTTTTTTCAAGAATTCAGACTTTAAGCTCATATGCCAGGTGTATAAACATTAAACAGCTTCTAAGTTGTTCCATAGAAGTTTATTTTATTCATTTTTCTTTTAACTTCAGCGTAATTGTATCAGATATTAAGTATGTAGAGTAGTTTGTGGTGTTTTGGTAGATCATAAGCTTTTTTGGAAATAAAATACGACCTACGAGGGCGGTTCAAGTATAATCGAGACAAATGCTCTGACACTTTTATTAAGTATCGAAAAAATTTACAGTTTTTTTAAGATACTCCCCCTCACAAGTTACGCGTTTTGTCCACCTTTCCGGAAGCTTTTTGATGCCGGTATCGAAGAATTCCTTGGGCAACTGGGACAATTATGTGCGCAACTTTCAGTGGTCCAAACATGCGGTAGTCGTACCTCCCACCCCAATCCCGATATTGTATCGAGCGTGAGACGCGCGATATGAGGGCGCGCGTTATCCTGGAGAAGCGCAACAGTTTAGGAACCCATCGTGCCGTTATTTTGCGATATTGAAGGCGGTCCTGGATGATAGACTGCAAACTACCAATATTGATGCCGAGTTCAGCCGAAATGTCTCGAACATTCATCCCACGGTCCTCCAAAATGAGTTATTCTACGCGGCAAATTTTGTCTGGTATGATGCTGGTTCGCGATCGACAATCGGCTAATTCTCGACGGTTTCGCGACTATCCTTGAATGCTTGGGCCCATTAAACACAGCCGCCCTACTCAGGCACTCACTACCGAACTGATTTCGCAAACGCAGAAAAATTTCTGTGTTTTTAACGCCTTCCGTCACTAAAAAGCGAATGACAACACGTTGTGCAACGGCGGTTGGCTCTTGACGTTAACTCATGGTCGTAGCACGCGCGTGAAACATGCACTCCCAATAGAAACTATGCCACATCAGGCATGCCTAACTTGGGAAAAAAGCATCAATTCCTCATCACAACTGAACTTAAAAGTATTGTATTTAAAACTATGCATTCTCATCTTTTGCGTATAACTATAATTTATGACAATGAAATCTTATTTTGTTTAGATTTTACACAGCAAGACATTTCCTGTTTAGGAACAGTTTAGGTAAGCCCCATCACTGCCTAATTTAGGAACAGTTTAGGCAAGCCTAAATGGAAATTTTTGTAGTGAAGGAAATTGTAAATATTTAAATACATACGAAGAATTTAAGGATTTTTAGCTTTTTACACTAAAAAAATTGTGTTTACGAACAGTCTAGGCAAACCTCATCACCGCCTAAATTAGGAAATTTTTAGGCGTGCCCCATCATTGCCTAAATTAGCTTTGTATTATTTTCATTGATTTGTAGCCCTACTAGTTTTGCTTCGCTGTCGAGTTTCAGGAAGAGTTCTTTGGCAGTTGTTAATGACCGTGACAGAATGTTGATGTCATCCGCATAGGCTACTACTTGGCTCTACTTGTATAGTAATGTACCTCGCGAATCGACAGCTAGCTTCCGTATAACGTATTCCAAAACCAAATTGAAGAGCAATGGGGCCAGCCCATCTCCCCAAAGCGCTGCAATACCTCACCCGCGAGGGTGTAGCCTTCGAATTTACTGACGAATTTATTGCGGCCTTCATTGAACTGCGCACTAAGTTAGCCGCTGCCCCATTATTAGCAATTTATAATCCGAGAAAAGAAACAACTTCACTGCGATGCTAGCTCCTCTGGCTACGGAGCAATATTGGTACAAAGGCAAGTCAATAATAAGTTTCACCCTGTACTATGTTTTTCGAAAGCTATCACACCCGCTGAATCTCATTATCACAGTTTCGAACTGGAGACGTTTGCCATTATATATGCACTAAGACGCTTCCGAGTTTATTTAGAAGGCATAGCTTTTAAGATAATAACAGATTGTAACTCTCTGACGCTCAGTCTTAACAAAAGATATGCTAGTCCAATAACCGCCAGATTTGCCCTCGAGCTTGAGAATTATAATTACACAACACAGCACCGAAGCGGAGTATCCAGTGCTTCACATCTTGCCCTTCTTCAAACGACGAATCAACAACTGATACTGATTCTAGAGCTACTATTTCAGATGCAAGACAGATGACGGATCCTCGGCGTGTCACTTGCGCTCTTAATCACGCTCAACTTAACTTATCCTTAGTCCATTACCCCGAATCAACCAACGCCAGTACTAATGCCCCTCGCTGTCCTGTCCTAATTTCCGCTGTCCCTGATGCCAACACTGACGACCCTTTCATGTATACTGCTGTTAGAATCAATAATTACGTACAAGACTCTAATGCGAATGCTAGCATCTCCGCAGACGCACCACCCGGAAGAACAACTGATGTACCTGATCAAGTATTAGCCACTGTTGACAGAGACGACTTAGACTTTTTGATCCAAGTCACGCGAAACCGGGACGAACGCATCCAAAAACTTCGCAAACAACTAAGCTTATGTCCAGTCCCAGGTTACCAGTTATTGGACGGTCTTGTCTTTAGAAGAAATGAATCCGGCCAAATGTACGCCCCATTTGAAATGGAGGATAATGTGATTCGTTTGACACATTAAAAGATCAGTCACCTGGGAACAGAAAAAACTTATAAGCAACTGAGAAACACTATTGGTTTCCGAACCTGAAAGGAAAAGTCACAAAATTTGTAAGAAACTGCGTAAAATGTATTATGTACTCGCCACCGCATCGTTCCAATGAATATAATCTCTATATTATAGCGAAGGAACCAATACCATTTGATACTGTACACTTGGAGACCATTTCAGGCCTTTACCGGCTATCAACTCAAAAAAGAAACACATATTGCTCGTTGTAGATGGATTCTCTAAATATGTTTAACTGTATCCTGTTAACTCGACAAGTACACGAGAAGTTATCAATAGCATTGATAAATATTTTAGTTATTACAGTCGTCCCAGGCGCATAATAACAGACCGAGGAACTTGTTTTACCTCTTTGGATCTTAGCACATATTTGGCTAAACCGAAACTCGATCATGTGAGAGTTGCCATCGCTTCACCACAAGCCAATGGCCAAGTGGAAAGGGTAAATGGAGTTTTAAAACCAATACTTGCCAAACTTAGTGAGTCCGTTAATCATGCCGATTAGTCTAACTTTTTGTCCCAAATTGAGTATGGCATTGACAATACCATCCACAGTACCATTCAACGGTCTCCTAGTAAACTTCCGTTCCGGATAGAGTAGAGAGGTAAAATTGTCGATAAATGAACTGAACACTTAAGCACGAAGATAGATGAGGAGTCAGATCACAACCTAGATGATTTCAGGGCACACGCTGCCTCCGCCATTCAGAAGCCACAGGACTACAACCTGCAGTACTTCTAAAAACACAGCAATCTGCCCCAAACATAATATAGGAGAATATGTCGTCATTCGTAACGTGGACCCCACCGTTGGCACAAATAAGAAAATAATCCCTTAGCATCGCAGGCCGTATCTTATACACAAAATATCACCAACGTTACGTTATTGAAGACATCGAAAATTGTCAACTGACTCAGTTGCCTTATGATGGAATTGTAGAATCCTCGCAAATAAGTAGGTGGCTTTCGAAGGGATCTGGACCACAAACCACAGAAGTACAAAGCAACACAAACCCTTGAGATCTGTAATGAATTTCGAAATGTCCGTGTAGGACACGGGTGCCGATGGTCTGGCACAAGTGTCAGCGAGCTAAAACAACACCGAGCTCAGCTAACTAGCTTCGCTTAACGACCGCGTACGCGTGCTTGACGACTAGCATTTGCGGGATCATATGAGGCGGGTTCTTGTCGAGCCACGAAGCTACACTACAAAATACTTATCACGCGTACTCTACTCTACAAGACGCACCGATCAATTTTTATTGTCTTTAGAAAAGTTCTATTGGGTGTCAATTAATCTACTCTACAGAAATTCAATATTGTTTTGCCTCGTTAAAGTTAGCGGACACGGAGGCTTGAGACAAACGCAAACATTACACAAAAAGCAACCGTTACTTTCACCGAAGAAGGTCGTTGCATTACAAGGGGAATGTCAAACCTAAAGATGTTAAAGTGGCTGAAGTGAAACCATACATCTCTGCCTAAAGGATGGAAACTTGACGGATGCAGTTTACTTTACACTAGTAAAACAACAAACTAAGCAGTTTCGACGGGGTGACCACCTTATCTCTTCAGGAGCAGCCACTCCTGATCACCACGGGGCTGCTCGACTGCTTATGTTTATTACAGATCGTAGTAGTCTTTGCGTATAGACGTGTTTTAAATCGCTCCTGTCAAAAGTTTTCAAAATTAAATTTATTTTTTTAAAAAACGTTAGTCCGAAGTAAACTTTTATCGGAAAAACTTATATTGTCGAAGTAATCGACTCAGGAAATTTCTACCGAATATTTTTTACTTTGATTGGTAACGAAAAACAAATTACCAAAGAAAACTTCGCCGCTGGTATAGAGGAGCCCGACGGCTTCCCACCGTTGGGGCAACCTGGGGAAACGACGAATACAATAATCATCAAGAGAAAACATAACGAAGAAAAGAGAAAACATAACGAGAAAACATAACGAAGAAAACTCCGCAGATGGAGGGTGCAAGCTGCAAATAATAGCAGACAAGCAACAAATGGCCCAATTGCAAAAACAAAATGAGAACTAAGGCTAATGATACAGTCTCTCAAGTATCTCTTCAAGAAAGGGATGAAGCCTCAAAAGACGCAGCCACAAGATCAATGGCAACAGGTAACAAAGCCAAAGACCAGTGCAAAGCAAGCAATTTCAGAAGAAGTTCCAAGTGCTGGTGGCACCAACGAGAGCCAAAACTATTTTGCAGCACTTGAGGGATTAACCGAAGAAATGGAAATTGAATTCTAATCAAGATAAGGAGTTAAATTTTATTCAATATTTAAAGAACAAAAACAAGGAGAAAAACCCAGACCGCAGTTCTGCTGGTTCCTCTGAAAAAGCTTCCAACAAGACAGAAAAAGTTCCGCCAATCAACGTGTTCGGACAAAGCGGAGAAGATTGGTTCGGCAATTGGCAGCCGAAAATAAACCGGCCAATTTCGAAATCAAAAGAGTTCATGCCGAAAAATTAACTATCAGGACGAAATCACTGGTTGATTTCAAGTCAGCCAAAGATGCGCTGAATTCTTGGGAGGTTTCACACTTTACCTATACCCCAAAAAACGAAAAAAAATCAGACCTTCTTGTTGAAGGGTTTGGACTGCGGAGAGGATACAGTCGATCCTCTTCAGGTGCTCAAGGAAGCTGCACCAGATATTGATTTTGTTTCAGTCAAAGCCTTTGCGACAAGAAGGTCGACCATAGAAAGGAAGAATTTGCCACTTTACCTGGTACAAATTGCAAATAAGAGCAGTCCAAGTGCCCTTCAACAAATATTTGAATTTCAGACTGATGAGGTGGGAATGCCTCCAGAAAAGAGAGGTCAACCAGTGTTACCGGTGTCAAAGATCTGGACATTCGGCTGCCAATTGTGCCATGCACTATCGGTGCGTTAAATGCAACAACGTTCATGCTCCCGGTGAGGGCAAATTGGCTCAGACAAAGCCTAAAGAAAAATTAACACTGCGTTAACTGCGGTATTTTTGGTCACCCAGCATCATATCGAGGATGCTCCCGATATCAAGATGCAAAAGTTAAATTTGCTCCAAAGCAAGCAAAAGTACACCGTAATATTATACCTTCCAACTTCGTCAAGCCCGGAGTATCAGCAGAAAAAGCTGTTAATAATGTAAATAATTTGAGTGGCAGCAATGAGCTGCTTCTCAAAATTGACCAGCAACTTAATTCTTTATCGGAGGGAATTGACATACAAGATTCAAAAATTAACTTTGCTTTTCAGTGTTTAGGTCTTGCAAATGCCTAATTTCAAATTCCCATGGATAGGCTTCGCCTCATATCGATCAACGTCAACTCTATCGTTGCTATACATCTACGTGATTATCTCCTTGAATTTATTGTTAAGCAAGAGCCTGACATCATACTTCTCACTGAAACTCAACTCAATCCATGGCATTCCATGGAATTCAAAGATTTAGCATTCGTAAGAAACGATAGGGTTAATAGGTGATGGAGGAGGTGGCACCGGGATATTGGTTAGAAGACCCTATTGTTTCCAAAATATTGAGAAAGTCGAATTCAAAAACTTTGAATTTCTTGAAGTGTCCATCATCAAAAGTTCACTACCAGGTGGGGATAACTTCTTCGTTATCTCTGCCTATGCAACTGTTCAAGGAGGAACTCACCTCTCAAGTTCAAGGAGGAACTCAATTCCTTGTTTGAAATATTCTAATTAAACAGGCTGCATAGTTATTATATTTTTGCCGGTGACCTGAACGCCAAGCATAGATCATGGCTGAACGCCACCAATAATTCCAGACGTGTATTCCTTAAATCATGGATAACAGAGAACCAAATTGAATACGGGTGCAACCTATATGGGTCGGAGTTCCCAACATACCCTAAGGCAAATTCATATTTGGACCTATGCATTGCTGACGCAAGACTTGAATTCAGCTTTAATAGTCGCCAACGGAAACTGAAGGTTCTTCCTTATGATAGCCACCATAACGCAATCGTGATGGAAATCTCATCACAGGGATGATGTCTTCCTCATTCCACTTCAACATGAAAACCATCGGTTGATTTTCAAAAAAACAGACTGGGGAAAGTTTCAAACGAAGTTTAATCGGGAGTACCAGAAGCAATGTCCTCCTTCCGATGATGGCCACTCTTGCTCAATGGTTCCTCATGACAGGAATCTAACTAACGATGAAATAGATCTCTATTTGTCGAAGCTAGAGAAGCTGATGATGGAAACGATTGAGAAGGCAGTTCCCAAGATTAAACATCGAAACAATATGGAAGGATATGAAACACCAACCATCGCATGGTTGAAAATATCGAAAAGCCTTCTTCTCACACGCGTCAACAATATTTATCGACGATTTTTGGACTACAACCATCCCTCGTTGGCTTTGTTGAAATTACACCTGAAGAATGCCCGGAACTTAATCCGTTCATACTTCAGGAGTGAGGTCAGCAATCAATGGGCGGAAAAATTAAGGCGTATTAGCCCACAGGATCCAGATGGCGTCTTCGCGAAAGTGAATAGCATATTCCGCAAGAAGTCTTGAGTGAAGCTATCGAATCTTGAAGTCACGAGTGATGAGATAAATCTTGTCAATAGGGCTGATTCCGTGATAGTACGACTCCGGATAGAAATGGAAACAGGATTATATGTGATGGATTGCAGAAACTTGCCCTGATTGGAACACATTTTGAATTGGTTCATCTGCCAAACCCAGAGAGAGAGAATGAAATATTTTCATAGGTCGTTGAAGCAAAAGTTTCCGACTTCAAATCAATTCTGAACGGCCATTCAATTCTTCATTTCAATGAAACATTAACATCTGACCTCATACCGATCTTGAATCTTAGTGATTATTTTGTCAGCTATGAAGACTTGTGTTTCATATTTCGCAGAATAAACAACAAAAAATCAAGTGGTACTTACGGTATTCCAAATATAGTTCTCCGACATTTGCCGGAGGTTGCTATTAGGAATTATTGCCATGTTGAACAATTCATATTTCCCAAATGAATGGAAAAAGGCTAAGTTATTTCCAATCTTGAAGAAAGGAAAAGAATTTTCATGCCCTAAAAGCTATCGCCCAATCAGCTTGCTGCCTAACATTAGCAAAGTGTTTGAAGTGATACTCAACAGAGCATTAAACGCCCGCATTGAGAAATATGAGTTGATGCCGAATTGCCAATTTGGTTTTCGTGCCTGGCATTCGACCATACATGCAATAACGAAAGTAACCTCAGACATCTGTTGGAAACTAAACAACAAAGAATGTGTTGGAGCATGTCTCATTGATATAGAAAAGGCCTTCGATACGGTGTGGTTAGATGGACTAGTTTTCAAACTTCTTTAGGACAGGTTCCCCAGACACACTTTCGCCATAATATGCAATATGTTGTACGGGAAATCATTTGTTGTAACTGATGGAAATCTGACAACAATGCACGAATTCAAGGTCTTGAATGGTCTACAGCAGGGAACAGTTACTGCGCCCCTGCTTTTCTCAATATTCATTCGCAAGCTATTGAACGGCTTTGATTTTAACGTCTCACCAACGCGATCATTGGTAGCGTTTGTTGATGATGTGATCATCTATATGGCAGACCGAAAAGCTACAATAGTTCAGAGCAATCTCCAAAAAATGTTTAATGATGTGCAGCTCTACACCGACAATTGGCGAATGAAAATCAATGCCTAGAAGTGCGAAACAATTTTGTTTCGGACGACGCTGCAGGGGGGCAGTCAAGACCTGAAACGTCATTGGAAGGCTTTCCACATTATGGCTGGTGAGGGTAGTTCAGAACAGGTTCTACATAAATCCTGTGTTCGATACCTCGGTGTTCATCTCGATCAGTATCTGTACTATACTGAACATGTCAAAATCATGCTCAGTGAGGCACTTACAGTAGTCATGGCTCTTGGGCGACTCTTTCATTCCAGATACATAGATCAAAAAGTCAAAGTTATCTGGTACAAGACCCTGGTTAGACCAGTTTTGACATATCGATGCCAGATCTGGTACAACCAGAGTGCTAGTGCAATGGAAAAATTAAGAGTTTTCGAAAGGAAATGTCTTCATGCATGTACTGGTTTGTACAGAAAGCCTGAGACGAATTGTGTTGGTGGCTTAATGACAATGTCTAAATTATTCGTGTTTATTTTCTGTTTTTGTGCTTTTTTTCTCGTTACTTAGTTTTTAGTTTCATCTCATTATTGCTACATCTAGTGTTTTTGTTTATTTGTATTATAAATTAGGTATAGGTTTCAATATAAGGTAACGTTTTTTTTTGTTTTTAATTGAACTTACTTAGAATTAGGGTGTAACATATTAGGTATAGGATATAAGTTCACTGTTGTGTTAGTAATATAAGTAATTTTTGAATAATGCTGGTTGGTTTTTTCTCCTTTTTCCAATTGAATCAAAAACTATGTAATAATCTTGATTAATTCAAATTTGCTAGTGTTTTTTTTCATGAAATTTGTTTAACTGATAACGTATAAATTTAGAGAGCCATTCGGGGCATTAAGTTTTTCATAGTTTTATTGTTTGGAATTTGCTTTATGTTCTTTTAAAAAAATTATAACGATTGGTATTAAATAAAGCACTTTTAACTTTGACTTTCAACACAAACCCTTTTGAAACCGAATTGACACTTTAAATTTGCTTTTCATATTGCAACCTCAGAAAAGAGAGAGAAAATCCGAATTGTCACTTCAGATTTGCTTTTCGTATTTTGACAATTAGTCCAGGTCGACTAACTAGTCAGGTTAGTCGAGCTGTAATGAAAATTTAGTTTGTATAAAAACCACTAGTTAATGCCTGTATAAAAACTATTAGTCAGTGCAGCATGAACCATTCTACAGTACTACTATAATCCGAATTGAATTGTACAGGGAAAGGTAAAAGAGAGCGGAAACGGAGAAAAACTGACAGAAGGATTCGAAATACAACCGCTGAGCTAACTAGACGGTTTTTTTAACTGTCCGCCAGTTTATAAAGTTTTAAAAAGGGCGATTACAAAATAGATAATAATGTTAATTGATTCGAATTTGATATTGTTTTTGATTAAATGTTTTTGAATGATGACGTAGAAATTTAGAGAGCCATTTTGGCCATAAGTTTTAGAATTTTTATTGTTTGGAATTTGCTTGAATATTCTTTGAAAATTTATAACGATTGGTATTGAATAAAGCGCTTTTGGCTTGACTTGAACAACAAGAAAAGAGAAATTGACGATGCATGACTGTATGTTTGCAAATTTTTTTTATAGCCATTTCAATTGTATGGAGTTACAACAACAATAACACGTGTTTATAGTTGATATAGGGTTTTCCAATAAGAGGTGTTATTTTGATATTGGAAGTAAAATGCCATTTTTTAATATGATTGATCGGATGTTTATTTCATTCTAAAGAAAAAGATATGCGGCTAATAGAAAAAAATAATATCAGGCAAATAACCACCACGACACGCTTACAGAACCATATCCTTTTGATGAAATTTTCCATAACCAAATCGCAAAGTGGCTGCTCTATGTCCTCGATAGCCTCACGAATTCCATCTTTGAGGTCTTGAATCGACGCTGGGCTGTTGGCATAGGCCTTTTTCTTTCACGTGGCCCCAAAGGAAGAAGTCGCAAGGTGTTAAATCACAAGATCTATTCAAAATAACACCTATTATTTGAAAACCCTATATACGAGGTGTGTTCAAAAAGTATCACGAATTTTGAATTTTCGCGGGCTACGTATATTCGAATTTCGATTTTTTTGTGGCGTTATGTTAGTACTGATGTCTGTCACTTATGCCGACAAGCTCGGCCATTTTGAATGTTCACTTAATTGGTGATAGCTGCTTTACTTGCACGTGTTTTCAATCGTCTTCGATTTTTACTTATTCAAAAAAATGGATCAGAGAACGTGTATCAAATTTTGTGTGAAAAACGAAATTAAGTGCGCGGATGCATTCCGAATGTCGACTGTAGCATACGGAGAAGCTACCTTGGACCGAAGCAACGTTTATCGGTGGTACAAAATGTTTTTAGAAGGCCGAGAAGATGTGAACGACGAAGAGCGTGCCGGACGCCCGAGCACTTTAACAACAGACGAAAAAATTAATGAAGTGGAGAAAATGGTATCGGCCAATCGTCGAATCACCGTTAGAGAAGTTGCTGAGGACCTAAACATATCGATTGGCTCGTGCCATTCGATTTTTATCAACGATTTGGGCATGAGACGGGTCGCCGCGAAATTCGTACCAAAATTGCTCAATTGCGGCCAAAAACAACAACGCATGAACATTGCTAATGAGATGTTAAACTCTGTCCGCGACGAACCAAATTTGCTCCAGAGGATTATAACTGGTGACGAATCGTGGGTTTATGGTTATGACGTGGAAACCAAAGCTCAATCAGTTCAATGGAAGCTGCCACATGAACCAAGACCGAAAAAAGCGCGCCAAGTTCGGTCGAATGTGAAAGTTTTGCTGACAGTTTTCTTCGATTGCAGGGGCGTGGTGCATCATGAGTTCTTGCCACAGGGAAGAACGGTCAATAAGGAATATTACCTGCAAGTTATGCGCAATTTGCGCGAAGCAATCCGCCAGAAACGCCCGGATTTGTGGGAGAACAAAAATTGGCTTTTGCACCACGATAACGCCCCGGCTCACACATCGTTGCTTGTGCGCGACTTTTTGGCCAAAAACAACACACTAATGATGCCGCAGCCACCGTATTCCCCAGATCTGGCCCCCTGTGACTTTTTCTTGTTTCCTAAACTGAAGAGGCCCATGAAAGGACGACGTTACGCTACGCTTGACGAGATAAAGACGGCATCGAAGGAGGAGCTGAACAAGATTAAAATAAATGATTTTTTGAAGTGCTTTGAAGATTGGAAAAACCGTTGGCACAAGTGTATAATATCTCATGGGGATTACTTTGAAGGGGACAAAATAGATATTCATGAATAAATAAATAGTTCTTGAAAAAAACAAAATTCGCGATATTTTTTGAACACAGGCACTTTTATTTTCTTTCAATATTCATGAAAATTTAAGGAACATGTTCAATCAGCCGAGCATTCAGAAAAATCATTTAAGCTAGATCAAAATCGCGGCTACACTGTGCTTATGGAAGAAATTGTGCATCTTTTGCATAAATTTGAACGATTTCATATCCAAGTATTGGATGAATAATTCAAGGTATCGATTCACGCCATTAGAAAACTTGTTTCTGACCCTAGGATGTTTACAAAGACCTTCTGGTAGGAGCACTCTCCTGCTTACTCAACTTGTTTAACTTACATCAAATAGGGAAAAACTTTTAACTCTTGTAAAAAGCAATATACATATTATTTTTTTGGATTTTAAATGAGTATCTGAGGAAAAATTCGCTTTATTTTTATCATACATCACTTCAGAGATGAAACATCATCACATGACTGATGAAAACGGCATGTACAAGCTACAAGACAGCAAAATTTAAATTTTACCTCCAATAATTTGCATATTCGTTTGTATTCAAGTTTATTTTTGATTTTTTCAAGAATTCACAACTGGCAAATTCGCGTGAGTCAATGAAATGATTCAACATTCGCGCTGATACCGTTGACAAGGAGAATTTAAATGTCATTTTTTATGGTTATTTGCATTTTAAATAAAAACGTATCTACTAAAAGCTAGACAAGTAACCTATGCAGACATATACTAGACTTACAAATTGAGTCAACTTACACATGCCGGAGATATTGAAATAAAATACAATTCAACCCACTATGAAATTTAGCTTTCAATTAGCACAAGTGCAATTGTTAGCAAATACAAGTAGAAGTAATTCAATTCACGGAATGTTAATAAATAGTTTTAATAGCAATTTTCAGTTTCAATGACGTGAATTCAAGGTAAATATTTTCAGAGAATAATTAATGGTACTTATGAATGGATTTTAAGGAGGACACGTGCCTGCTGTTAAACTCGTACATTTCCTTAGTAAATTAGACATAATTGCTTCTTTCCGAATACTTTACAAAAATGAAAATTAATGTTTAGTTGGGAAAAATCAAATTAAAAACTAGAACTTTCCTCAATTTCAATCATTTCAACAGGTAAAATTCAGAGCAATGTACGTATTTTTGCAACAAGTACAGAAAATCTAAGAATAGTACAAAGTATACAGATAAATCTAAGATCTAAGTCAAATCATTCGCAGTCGGTGTTCACGGTTTTCTTCAAAATCTCGGAAATTTTTCGTATGAGAAATTCAATTCCCTGCACACATACCAGCACCAGTCAGGCGGCGGTAAAGTTTACATATGCAAATGGTATGTGGCGAGCATGCGGTTAATGTTTTCATCATCGAACTTTCGGGCCAAATCATTTTCCTCGAATATGAGATGTAGAAAAGTGGTCCACGTTTAGAATGTTTTTAAGATCAACGAACAAGAGTAAAAGTGTGAAAAGATTGAGTAACTCTAACTACTTGTATGAAGTGATTTTCAGCTGCTCTTTTTGCATCCGTTTCTAGGGCAAGGTGAGAATACTTTTGCCGATTCATTCATTCAAGGAGAAAATTGTTAATCGAGGCAAACAGGAAACGTATCGAATCAATTTAAAATTATTTGGAACGTTAATTTGTTCTTGGTGATGTTCGAAAGCGCGAATTCACTTGTTGATCGCAAGATTATTGTAACGACCAAATTCAAGTTGTCGCTAATTATTATTGGTGGCTTTTGTTGATTAGAAATTTAATTGATTGAATTGAATGATTTACTTTGTTTCAATTAATTGAATGATCTCCATTATGTTACTATTCGGTACAGTGTAGGTGTGACAGAATGAATTCTTTTTAATTTGTTAAAGAAATTTGGTGAAATCCTTACATCATAGTATAATATCCCCTGATTACTCCTTGAAATCCGATGGCTTGTATTGCTGCTCATATTTAAATAATCACTAAAACTATGAACGCCAAAAACACATTTAACGAATCACATGTCAGAGTTTAACTATACATAAATTTATTTGCTGTTAATCACTTCACATTTCGCTATCACCGTTTCTTTGAAAATTATAAAATTTTGATAAACTTTTAACATTTTAAACTTTGCAATCACATTTCATTGCAATTCAAGCATATATTCCGTTTTTTTCCATTTATTCGTTCTGATCACGATGTTAACCTTTCAAAATGCAATCAACACCACACTCTGTCGATTTTTTCAACACGTTTTTATTTTCGATATTTTTATTAAAACTGGTTCTTAATTTTAATTAAAATTACTTTGATTCAAAGAGCACACGTGAGTTAATTACATACGAGTATAATCAAATGCAATTTTCCCATACACTACGTCGATCGCAGCAGAAATTTTCGTGGGCTTGAGTCTAAAAAATAGTCCGAAAACCAAATGAAAAATTTAAATGGGAAAGTAACGAAAATCACATTAAGAAAAAAATAAATGAAAAATAAAGCACACATCGACTAAATCCGCATCTCTCGTTTTTTGGCACGGCACCAAACTATTTCCAAACAGGAAAATACGTCCAAATCCCGAAACCGATCGCGTAATATTCCGAATAAACCGAAATTATAAAAATCGATTCGACGCCGATACCGGTACGCGAAAAGCTCGTTGTATTGCTACTATAGAAAATTGTTTTTTTTTTATTCCAACGAATCTTTAGTCGCACGACAAAAAAGCCGGAAAACTCAAGGAAGACACCAAGACGATCGATAATCTTAGATTAAGCCCACTAAACTTTTGGCACAGTTAATTGATTTCCTTAAGGATTCTCAAGAGTATATTCCCTTCACGGAATCACTTTGGGTGTAATACAAATGTTAACACAACACCCGCAAGTTTGTTGGGTGCGATGTTTCGGCATGTAGGGGTTAAAATGCGTTCAGAAAGAATACGATTTCGTACGCGCGTACTATGAGGCGGTACCGCAACATTTCGCGACTTTCTTACACATTCGACTGAGTGGAAATTTTCTTGGCTTTGAACAATCCATAGATCGCCGCCAGCATTCGCTATGAGTGATCTTTTTAACGAACGCGTACTGTATCTCTAATGTGACGCGATCTTTACTGCAAGATACAATGCCCGGGGACTGGGTGCCAGTTTGGTGGAGCAGTGATCCATAAACTACAAGTCAAGATCGATAAAAAACTCAAAATTTTTAAGACAGTCTTTTTGGAAATTGATTTAAAAATTTTTTTTTGTGTCTGGGATTCAAGTCTTTACGAGAAATTTCGTTATACAAATATTTTGTTTTCTACCAATATTTGTTTTTGCAGTTACAATTACAAAACAAGTAGGGTAGACAAGACTACGCTCACGTCAGAAGGTTTGGTACTTAATCGACGATATGCAGACTCATAGAATGATTTAACTCAAGCAAAACTTAATGGCATGCACAACAAATATATTCTTGCTTTGAAAGAAAGACCAGTCGTCATACTCAATTTTAGCCGGGTACCATTTTGTTGCAATGCTCGTACACTAAAATCATCGACTAACTGGAATCTTAAAATATATTTTTGTTATTTATCTTAACTGAAAATATGAAGAATATCCAATCAAAAGTGTTTCAACGTGAAGCCCAAGTAACATAGTAGAATGAAAAACTTTTAGAAAAAAAAAAAAGAAAACCGACTTCAGAATGCACTAAAAAGGATGAAACACAAAATTTTTTGGAAGCGGGGCCATATCATATTTTCCCCCATTCTTTTGTGATGGTGCAGATGTTGGAAGTATCTATGTTGAAATGGGGAAATTCATTTGGCACCGCTTCCAAAAAATTTATTTCATACTTTTTAGGGCATTCCGAAGTCGGTTTTCTTTTTTTTCTAAAAGTTTTTTATTTCACCCTTTTTAATGGCAAATTTTTTCATTTCAAACCATTCAAAACTCTCTTTCATTCGATTTTCCGGATCGTTTTCACCTCTTTTTTAATACTTAAAACCAATGATTTCCGTTTTTTGAGTGAATTTATTTTTTATTTTGTCAGGCGCGCGTTTCGATAGCTACTTACTATCTTCCTCAGTGTACAACATCGTTTTGCATCCTATTCTACATATACAAGTTATTTATATCTACAGCTTTTTTCTACCTTTTATTACTTAAGTCTAATTGCTTATTCTATGTAGTACATCGTCCTTTTTAGGGTTTTGTAAAATAATTTTACAAAACCCTTCTAAAATCGCGTCCTGTCTGTCCGTCTGTCCGTCTGTCTGTCTGTCCGTCCGTCCGTCCGTCCGTCCGTCCGTCCGTCCGTCCGTCCGTGTGTCACAGCAGTTTTTCTCGGAAACTACTTAAGCTAGAAACATCAAATTTTGTATGTAGGTGTAAAGTGGTGATCTCTTCAAAGTTCAACTACAAAAAAATTTTTGTAAGGTATTTAAGGGGGGTCTCCCCATATAGGGGAGTGACCCCCCGAAAAAAAAATTTCATTGGAGGTAGCCAATATGGGTATCAAATGAAAGGTCTTGATGAGAACTTTTCAAAACAGGTCTTAGTTTGGCAAAGTTTGCTTCGAGGGGCGCACAGGGAGGGGAAATACACGAAAAATTTGTGTCCCCCCCCCTCGCGATTGGACACCTGTGATCCGAAAAATCTGAAAAAAATCAGGAATGTAGGTCTTGGTGAGTACAACAACAACAAATACATGAGAAGTCGCAATTCACTCAACTTTGTTAGTAATAGTATGATTTATCGATTTTATGTTTTCTTGAATAAAATCTTAACGGTACCCTTAAATTCTATGAAATTCAGTATACAGATGTCTATTTATAAGATTGATCTATCCTGAAAGTTTCATAAAGATTAAATCATATTTAGCGAAGTTATAGCGGTTTGAAATTTCCTGTAATACTATGGAACAATATGCGCTGCATGTATTACTATGGCAACATATGGCTATGGAACAAAATGCGCTTTTTACCGACATAGACACTACAGTTTTGCTAGGATTTGCATGAAAATTTCAGGAATGATAGGTGTCATGTATGTCTTTGAGAATCGGTTCAGCTATTGGTATCAGTAATCGTAAAACCAAATAGTGGCTGTTTTAAATGCGAAGATTGAATAATTTTGAGTTATTTTTCCCAATTTCAACGTTTAAGGTGCATGCTTTGAACACTTGATTCAATTTAATGAATGACTGAAAATGAGTATCTACAATTGATGCTCATAAGTGAAACAAGTCAAGGAGGCGGGAGAGAGCTCCTAGCAAAAGGGTTTTGTAACCATTCTAGGATTCGAACAAATTGTGTTTCCTCCCTCGCGGATGGACATCTGAAATAATTATCAAGGGAGATATTTATGAGTATAACAAAAACAAAAACCTCAGAAGTCAAAATTCGTTCAACTTTGTTAAAAATAGTATGATCTTCGTATTTCCTATTTCCTCCAATAAAATCGTCTTTGACATGTTTCTTGATTTGATTCGATCTGGTGACTGCATTTTGTAAATTGAATACAAAACCCTTCTGACATGAGCGTAGGTCTGTTTACCCAACTTGTTTTAATTGCTGTTCTTTAATTATACTAAACAATGGTGAGTAGTTATTACCTAAGTCGACATTCATTCTTTTTTCTACCTCTACTCTACTTATGAATAAACTTTCGTAAGGGTCTAATTTCCATTGATTACCTACCTCTTTTACCACTCTTATGTTGTCCGCTGTTATGTCGTGTCGATTTTCAATGATATGCCGCGCTACCGTGGACTTAACATCTGTGCTCTTCTTTTTTCCTTGTTTCACGCTGCCAGCTTCTCTGATGTGTTCCTGCCATCTTACTCCTACCAACCGTTTCGTTTGCCCTATGTAAACTTCGTCGCATTTGGGACATTCTATTTTGTAAATGCCATTCTTTTCCCACTTGGTTTTTGGGTCTTTCGGGCCTCCTAAGTATTTATGACAGCGTTTGAGAAGCAAATCGAGGAGCTAAGAATAATGCCAAGAGTCTGGTACAGATATGTCGACGATATCATCGCAATCGTGAATAAGGATGACATTGAAGAAACTCTGTGCGGAATCAATAGTATCAACAAAAACATACAATTCAGTATGGAAACGGAAGTGAACGGAAGAATCTCGTTTTTAGACGTCATGATAATCAGGCAAGGCACCGAACTCGAATTTGACATATACGAGTATAGGAAACCAACGGCAACCCAAAGGACGATACCAGAATCATCAAACCACGCGATACAACAAAAGCATGCAGCATATTACCAAATGGTCAATTAGCTAATAACAATGCCACTAACGGAAGAACGCTACAACAAGGAACTCAAATACATCGAATCGAAAGCAGAAATAAACGGATATCGAAAAGATATCATTACAAAAATGATAAACAAGCTGAAAAACAAGGAGAGCAGAGCGAATATGTCAAAATTAGTGCCAATAGACAGCGAGACAAAAACAACTAGAACGGCAGTCACCTATTCAACAGCGTTCAACAAGCTGAAATGCACAATGAAGAAACAAGGTGTCGAAATCGTAGCTACGAGCAGAATGATGCAAACGAAAAACATCTTAGGAGGCCCGAAAGACCCAAAAACCAAGTGGGAAAAGAATGGCATTTACAAAATAGAATGTCCCGAATGCGACGAAGTTTACATAGGGCAAACGAAACGGCTGGTAGGAGTAAGATGGCAGGAACACATCAGAGAAGCTGGCAGCGTGAAACAAGGAAAAAAGAAGAGCACAGATGTTAAGTCCACGGTAGCGCGGCATATCATTGAAAATCGACACGACATAACAGCGGACAACATAAGAGTGGTAAAAGAGGTAGGTAATCAATGGAAATTAGACCCTTACGAAAGTTTATTCATAAGTAGAGTAGAGGTAGAAAAAAGAATGAATGTCGACTTAGGTAATAACTATTCACCATTGTTTAGTATAATTAAAGAACAGCAATTAAAAAAAGGACGATATACTAGATAGAATAAGCAATTAGACTTAAGTAATAAAAGGTAGAAAAAAGCTGTAGATATAAATAACTTGTATATGTAGAATAGGATACAAAACGATGTTGTACACTGAGGAAGATAGTAAGTAGCTATCGAAACGCGCGTCTGACAAAATAAAAAATAAATTCACCCAAAAAACGGAAATCATTGATTTTAAGTATTCAAAACTCTGTTTCTTGAATACATTGTATCATGTTCTCGGATATTAAAATATAATTTTTTACTGCAATGCAAAAACCACTACGACTAAAATCTGCAGCGTTCATAGGAATCGAATTTAACTCTGGTACATTTAATCCATGATCTCATCAAAGTCTACCTTGAATTTAGATTTCATAATAATCCAATATGAATTGAAGCTTTGAGAAATTTTCGAATTTTGAACTTTGCATAGCCCGCAATTTTTATATTCTGACCTGACCCTGAAGTGCTTTTTTATCGTTCAACTTTTTTCAACCTTTGAGCGACCGCCATATATATATATATATATATATATATATATATATATGTGTGTGTGTGTGTAGACATATGTATTTATATATAAAATAAAGTTCACTCCGCAATCAATCTCATGAAATTTACTTAAAAATATCCTTCTTAACCACATCATTCGTTCACGGTTATTCGATACCTTTCGCCTTCGTTTTCAGTTAACTATGGCACCTAATTTTCATGAAAGTTTCAAGAAAATCATATGCTATGCATTTTCATCTTCATCTGTACATGTATTAGCTAAACTTTTTTAATTGGATCATTTCACCCTTTTCACATCAACTTAATGTAAATCTATACAACAAATTTGCTCAACATTTGAAGCTTATCTAACGTCGCGCGGATATCGATCACTCTTTCGGATGGCTCCGATAGCTTTTTAAATTACTTTTTATGGAATTGTTTGCAGCTACATATAAATGAGTTGCATATTTTGAATAATAATTTTTCTGAAAAATTATTAGAGAAGAAAAATGTTAGAAGAAGGTGGTTTCGACGTGTGCACTAATTCTCCTCAGGCTATCACTCTTAGATACACACCGGTGATGGCGACCACCATGCTCAGAGATGAGGGAGTTAATTTTTAATTTTTCTATGATCCAATTAGCTAAAACAAGTACTTACAAGAGAAATTTACCTTGAATATAACTTGCAGATACAAAAACATATTGAGTTTGCATAAGTAGAAAAATTAAAAATTAACTCCCTCATCTCTGAGCATGGTGGTCGCCATCACCGGTGTGTATCTAAGAGTGATAGCCTGAGGAGAATTAGTGCACACGTCGAAACCACCTTCTTCTAACATTTTTCTTCTCTAATAATTTTTCAGAAAAATTATTATTCAAAATATGCAACTCATTTATATGTAGCTGCAAACAATTCCATAAAAAGTAATTCATCTGTACAGTTATGATCAATTATGGCAGGAAACGTATCCCTTTTTAGGTTGCGATTCTCGCCGGTTCTTAGTATGGAAATCACTAATTTTAGATTTCTGGGCATATGTTGTAATGTACATATAATATTGACTGGAAAGTAATGAGTCAACTCTATAATTTGCAATCATTCAATCCTTATTTTTTCTTCGGGGAATTTTATAGTCCAATATGTAACGTTTTCGTCTAAGGATGTAAGAAGGATCCTATACCAAGCTCATTGGTAAGCAAAAAATGAATGCGGAAGAGAAAAGTATCCTGAAATGTTTCCTTTAACTGTTGTATTTATGCCGCACCTAGAATTAATTCATTGGTTATTTCCGATAGAAATGATGGACTAAAATGTACCGTTTATGCAGAAAATTAAGGATACTGATCATTTTTATCATCCGTCACCAAACGACTCGGTATCTCCAAGAAATCCTTGCAGAGTACCAACTAATTGGCACTTTTCGTACGAAATATCATTTAAATTTAATTGCTTGACATCAATGTATCATATTTAACTGTTAATATCTACAGAGTCCTTGAAAGGATTTCAATTCTGTTCCGACACATTTTAGATCAATATGTTGTCATTTGAAACCTCTACAATCAAAATCCTTGTACGCGTCGATCAGTTATGCAGAAAAATCGGGATGAAAGTCGGAATTTTTTTGGTTTTAACGGTTAAAGTCCTTTACCGTTACTTGAATTTCTTATCCTTTAAACGGGACCTAACTGGAAGAAAGACGTATCATTTGCCAAAAACAGGACGCTTCTATCCTATATCTGTTTAAAAGTTATGCGTGAACATACAAAAAAAAGCAAAAAAAAAAATATACGCAATGAATTGATAACCTTCTTTCATTTGGAAGTCGGTTAAAAACCGTGCATGATTGTTGTAATCGGAGAAAATTCAAACGGCTATAACTTCTGTAAATATGATTCGATTTTATTGAAACTTACAGAATATAAGGACTACTTAAATAACTAATTTAATGATACTAATACAGTTTTACTGGCGAAAACGTTAAATTTACCAATGCTACTATTGTATCATTAGTAAAGTTCAACAAATTTCAACCTCTAATCTACTTGTTGTTGGATCTACCTCAATGATTTTTATGGCTTTGTAAAACGAACTTTACAAAGAGCTACAAGTTACGTTCGTGCGGCGACTTCAGCCCCCATCGGACACGCCCTCTAAAAGAAGAAATGGAGGGCACAGCCCTCATGCGGATACCAGCAACAACTGAAAACGACTGATAGACTTCACTACTAGCAGACGCTTCACAGTAAGTTCCACATACTTCTCGCATCGAGCCATTCACAAAAGAAAGTGGGCATCACTAGACGGTCCCACATTCAACACAACCGACCACGTTCTCAAGCGAAAACGAGCGGTCATCAGCATTCTCGACACGCGCTCGTTCTGCGGCACTGCTTGCGATCTGGGCAACTACCTTATAAGAATGAAGTTCCGATGCCGCGTCTCCAAGAGCTGTAAACAAGGAAGATCAGCTACCTCAAGGCACCAGATACACAAGCTAAATGATCGCTTAGTAGCTATTTACCTAATACATGTCAGCGCTGGAAAAGGCATCAATATATCCTCGCAGGATGGATAAAGTAGTGATGAAATCCAAACCATATAGAAAACAGTGCGAGATATACGAAGGCGGTTCAAATATGATCGAGACAAATGCTCTGACACTTTTGTTTACTATAGAAAAAATTTACAGTTTTTCTAGGTACTCCTCATTACAAGTTACGCATTTTGTCCACCTTTCCAGAAGCTTTTTGATGCTAGTATCGAAGACACCTTCTATGCACGAACTCCACCTCGTCGTCGGCGTTGAATTTTTAATCTCAGAGGGCTTCTTTCAGTGGCCCAAACATGTGGTAGTCACGGGGTGGTAAATTTGGACTCTAGGGGGGTGGTCTAGTACCTCCCACCCTAATTCAGATATTGTATCGAGCGTGATACGAGCGGTATGGAGGCACACGTTATTCTGGAGAAGAATTGCACTTCATGCTGCAATGCTCCTCGGTTTCGAGCGTAATTTTGCGCTATTGAAGGTGTTCCAGGATGATAGACTCTACACTACCAATACTGAAGCCGAGTTCAGCCGAAATGTCTTGAACATTCATCCAACGGGTCTCCAAAATGAGTTTTTCTACGCGGCAAATGGTGTCTGGTGTGATGCTGGTTCGCGGTCGACGATCATGCGGCTCATTCTCGAAGGTTTCGTGACCATCCTTGAATGCTTTGGACCATTTAAACACAGCAGCCCTACTCAGGCACTCACTACCGAACTGATTTCGCAAACGCAGAAACATATCCGTGTTTTTAACGCCGTCTCATACTAAAAAACGAATGACAGTACGTTGCGCAACGGCGGTCGGTACTTGACGTTTACTCATGGTCGACCACGAGCGTGAAACATGCACTCCTCACGAAAACTATGCCACACTGTTCGTAAAGGACCCAGCTAGCACATACTCATGCCACGACCTTCAAAACATACATGCACGCCATCTACAGCGTTTGTCTCTATCATATTTGAACCTACCTCGTATTTATCTATTAAACCTCTACAGAGCAAGCTTCAATTATAGAGTGATACAATAATAAGAGAGTCCATTTGAAAATAACATAAAGTAACGGAAGGAAAAAAAATATAAATCTATACACTGCGAATTGAAGAAAACTGTAGAAGAAGCAAATTTAAAAAAGATTCAATGAAAAACATTGTGCAAAAAGCAAGCAAGGAAACAGGAAAAAAACCAAGCTGAAAAAGGGCCTGATTCTGAGGAAGTCTCATTAAGAGAGAATGGAAGTAGATCTCCATACGCGCAAAAGAGATAATAAACATGTTAGGGGAACGCAATGAGCGGTGAGCTATTCTTACTTCAAGGGAAGAGACTAGATGATAGTCAATAAGATGATAACACAATTTACAAAGAAAAAACACATTTTGCATCCGACGACGGTCCTCTAAGGAACTTATCTTTAATTACAATATTCAATCCTCAAAGGAGGAACAGAGTAGTTTAAATTTGTAGAACAGATAGCGAGTGAATTTACGTTGTACGAATCTGACGAGAACAATTAAATAACTTAACAAGTTGAGTAAGCAGGAGAGTGCTCCTACCAGCAGGTCTTTGTAACCATCCTAGGGTTAGAAACAAGTTTTCTAATGGCGTGAATCGATAACTTGAATTTTTCATCCAATACTTGGATATGAAATCGTCCAAATTTATACAAAAGATGCACACTTTCTTTCATAAGCACGGTGCAGCCGCCATTTTAATCTGGCTTAAATGATTTTTCTGAATACTCGGCCGATTGAACATGTTCAAGTTAAACACTATTCCTTAAATTTTCATGAAAATTGAAAGAAAATGAAAGTGCCTAAGTCAGTTTTAAATATATATATAGGGTTTTCCAATAAGAGATTATTTTGAATAGATCTTGTGATTTAACACCTTGCGACTTCTTCCTTTGGAGCCACGTGATAGAAAAAGCCTACGCCAATAGCCCAGCGTCAATTCAAGATCTCAAAGATGAGGCTATCGAGGACATAGGGCAGCCACTTTGCGATTTGGTTATGGAAAATTTCATGAAGAGGATATGGTCCTGTAAGCGTGTCGTAGTGGTTATTTGCCTGATGTTAATTATTTCTATTAACGGCATATCTTCTTCTTTACAATAAAATAAAGATCCGATCATTTATATGAAAAAATTGCATTTTTCTTTTAATATGAAAATAACACCTCTTATTGGAAAACCTTATATCAACCATAAACACGTGTTATTGTCGTTGTAATTCCATATAATTGAAATGGCTATAACTCACTTGATTATGTTTCGATCCCAATTAAATTTTGTGAACGTATATATCTTATGTCAATCTATATAATTTCCAGAAGTTTAAAGGTACCGTATGGTTTTATGGGCAAAAATGTAAAATTTACAAATCATACTATTATTAACAAAGTTGAACGAATTTCGATTTTTAAGGTATTTGTTGCCCTTGTACTCATAAAGACCTACGTTTGTGATAATTTTCAGATTTTTCGGCTGAAAGGTGTCCAATCGCGAGGGGGGGGGGACACAAATTTTGTCTACATTTTGCCTTCCCCGGGACCCCCTAATTCATAAAATGATTTTTTTATTTCAGATTATAAGAGTTCTAATCAAGACCTTTCATTTGATACCCCACTCGACTACCTTTGATTAAAAAATATTTTTAAGGGCCAATTCGTTATTAGGGGGGACCCCCCTTAAAAATTTTTTAAATTTTTGTTAAGTCCTTAAATTTTGAGAGACCATCACTTTTGACCTTTTCACAAAGTTTGAGCATTCTAGCTTCTATAGTTTATGAGGAAATCAGCTGTGACGTACGGACAGACGGACAGACGGACAGACAGGTCGCGAAACTAGTAGGTCTTTGTAAAAAAAATTTTTACAAAGACCTAAAAATGGAGACCGACAAAAATGTACGTACCGAGCTACAGTAAAGTATCATTACTGAATGTGGGTCCGAGAAAATATGACAGTGTCTTCAAATAAATCCCGATAAGCACGCTGCTTTAGACACTTGTTGTACTATGCGCAGGCCAAATTTGAGCTTCTAATCAAAAATTACACCGAGATCAGATAGCTGAGAGACAGCTTTCAAGAGGGAAGCGCCTATGTTGTAAGGAAAAACTATAAGCGGTTTTTTTAAGCGATTAAAACAAAGTATGATATTTAGAGATGTTTGAATGTAAAGAATTCAGTTCACACCAGAATTCAAGAGATTTAAGATCATTTTGGACGGGAACACAATCATCCTATGAATGTATGACCCTATAAATTTTAAGATCATCTGCATAGAGCAGGAATTACGAGTCAAAATAAGAGAGCAGATGATTGATAACGCCTCAAAATGGACAAAATGTGGGAAAGGTAGCTCCCTGAGATACAATCCGGCAGTTCTAAGTGGTGGGTAGGAAGATAACCACGTCATAGTATTACCAGCGATGCCTGGCTTTAACTAGGGTCAGATAATTCACTGAATCAAAGGCCTTAGAAAAATCGGTATAAATCACATTGACTTGATGTCCATTGCTTTTTTTTGTGTTTGGGAGGTGAATGCCATTTACGCACTGAGTGCGGGACTTCTATGCTCGCAAGAAGGCGACTGGATTACCCACCAAACACCTCCCCTGTCAACCCGAGAACCCAGCCTGGAACCGTTTGACACATTACTTCGGGCCAAGTCTCGTTTTGTTACGCCGTGAGGCGCCTTCAAGCTGGGGAATCCCTTTCCTAGCGGGAGGAGAGAGAGGAAGCGGAAGTGCCAGACAAGCGATCCCCCAGCCCCAATGCCCCCGGTTCCATTTGTCAACCTATTTGAGCATCACCGCGACTATATTTTCCGGGGTGAGCTTTCCCGTCTCCCTGTAGAGGTCCCGTCGCAGCTTGACCCATTTCGTGCACGCAGATAATATGTGGCAGGCATTGTCCTCCTCTCCTGGGCAAAACCGATAATTGGGGGACCGTGACTTACCAATCTTGTGCAGGTAAGACTGAAAACATCCCTATCCGCTCAAAAGCTGGGTAAGATAGAAGTCAGTCTCATCGTGCCTTCAATTTAGCCACGGTCTCACATTCTGGATGAGGCGCGCAGTCCACCTTCCCTTCCTGCAATTCACCCAAGACTGCTGCCAATCATTGAGCGAGCGCTGTCTCTCCTCGCGGACAACCATCTCCCTTGCATCTTCATTTCGGCACAGGTAAATAGCGCGGCGCTCTCTAGCAAGGAGAGCGACCGGTATCACGCCTGGAATAACTCTCAGCGCTGAATCAGAGACTATCGGATACGGAGATGCAGTCCTCAGTGCTCCTCTTCTCTGAACCTGTGCCAAACGTTTTCGGTATACCTCCTTACTGAAAGCGTCACCCCATATTTCTGCTCCGTACAGTAGCACTGACCCTACAGCTCATCAAGAGGCGTCTTCTTGATGAGTTGGCCATGAATCGACTTAGAGCTGATATTCCTGAAGCAGCCTTCACAGTCGTTGCCCTGATTTGCTCAGATAAACTCAGCTTCGAGTCGATCAGTAGCCCCAGGTACTTCACCGATGGCTTTGATTCGATTCTTATGTCTCCAATACTGATCATACTTACTCTAGGGATTCTCTTTTTTGTCAAGATGACAACTTCGATTTTTTCCAGTGCTAAACTGAGACCGCGAGCAGTCATCCAGTCCCTCACTCAGCGCATTAGCATACCTAGCCTAAGTTGCGCCTGTTCAACGGTGCGTCCAGCGACTAGAGCCGCAACAAATATCCGCATAGCCGACCAAGCGCGACTCATCTGGCATCTCAAGCCTCAGTAGCAAAGAACAAAGGCTATGGTGTTAATTACCTCCAGAAGATTGGAGGTTGTAGAGTGCTGAGGAGTAAATCCACGCTGTCGAGGAGAAATTAATAAGTTCTTCAGCAGAAAAATTTTTACTATCAAAATATTTTTCGAGTTTTTTTTGATAAATCGGAAAGCTTGGAAATAGGACGATAGTTGGCGACAAGCGCAGAGCCACCCTTTTTAAAGATTAACACAACATTCGCCATCTGCCAAAGAAGTGAAAAAATTCCACTAGAAAGACCAAGAACGAAAAGTATGGTAAGAGGTTCACTTAAGGGGGCTGCTAAGGATTTTAAAAACAGGTTCGGAATCCCGTCAGGACCAGTGCCACCAGAAGGATCGATGGAGTTGATAGAAGATTCTACTAAGGCAGAAGTAATAGAGACATATTCAATTAAAGTGTCGGACAAATCGGAAAAATCATGAGAGAGTGCACTATTATAATGAATAGGGAAAGAAGACGAGAAGTACGTGGTGAACAATTTAGTAATTGTAGCTGGGGAAGATGTAACTGAATCATCCAGGAGATACTTCACATAGGCTTAAACGAGTTTTAGCTGATTAGAGTGCAGAGAAATTTCAACACTAATGAAATAGGCCTTTTTGGCATAGATTACTTATTTCTCTTCTAAGCTTTCAAGAGAACATCACATCTGATCCACTTACCAAGTTTGGTGTTCATAGCAGCTATAATTTTGAAGAAAAACTGCTGTGACGTACCGATGAACGGACGATTGTGCAAGCTAAGTAGTGAATATATGTAATAATTCGTCAGTAAGTGGAATATTGATTGAAAATATTTGAAAGTCGTTCAGCTCTAAAAGTAAAGCTTGCGAAGCACTGATGTGAAGAATAACAGTTCAATTTTCATAGACTACACTTCACATCAAACACGCTAAACTGTCTCAACTACAACCCTAGAATATCTAATTTCTTAGATAGCAGATTAGACTAGACGATCCAGACTAGTCTTTACGCGCCCAACTTACTTATCACATTTTCAGCACAACTAAGCAATGAACCTGCTCCAGAATTCACACTGAAATTCCAAACGCTCGATTTACGAGTACGTATGTAAGCATGCAAGCATTACACACTAAACATACTAAAACGTACTTAAAATCATCCTCCCTAAGTTAAAAATTCTCGAAATCTGCGAGCGACGAAAAGAGAGAGAATAAGCTAACAATCCGCGACTTAAAACTCAAATAGATTATCTTTTGTATACAAAACAAACTATCTTACTAATTGCTTAACCTTGTCCGAGAATAAACTTGTGAACTGAACAAGCTGGGAGGAGACTTTCTAGCCGGCAATGTGTGACGCGAGCTGAGAGTGTGCTCCGCGAAATGTACTGGTCGCGGGCTCTTTTGAATCTATGTATATCTGAACTGAATCTACATATAACATGCTCGTATGATGATGAGTGCACATTTAAATTTACAATAAAAACATTTCATTTAAAAACAAATTGAAAATTGACGTCCCCAGTTGAATGTTGTGACCGCAGTGGAGATAACGCCAAGACACGAACATCAATTATGATTATTTTCTTTCCTTTGAACTGAAGAAGAAAGATCTGAAGGATGTTTGTGCGGGAAAAAGTCATTTTTCATAATCAAGACGGAAATAAAGTTGCGGAATGGGAAAAGGTCATTTTATTTAATCTTCGAGAATCGCTATTGCAAAGTGATTAAGTTATAAATAGATTTATGTGCAGAATTCTGTACTGGTTAAAAGCAATTAATTAGTATCCAAACGGAAGTAAAACCAATGAAGACTAATGTAATTTGAAAATTGTAAAAAATTTCCATCAGAAAAAAATATTCTCACGAGTTTCAATTTGTGTTGCAATTAATTAAAATCGGTTATGTCTTCAATTGTGTAAGAAAATCCCATTTTTCCGGAGTCGATTTTTGATTATTTAGCTGCAATATAAAATGAGCACATATTTATGTGACCGCCTGGCGTTATCTCATTCACATGAGATTTTATTTACAATAAAATGTTTACAGTACATGAATGGAAAAGAAAACGAAAAAGAAGAAGGTAATTGAGGCAACTGCTAATATTTATAGCAAAGATTTAGTTTACATTTCAGTTATTAGCGCGAACTAGCATGAATGTTGGATAAATTATAACAGCTACAATTTCCGGCCTTGGTCTGTATTCAAATCTGGTTCAGTAAGATATTGCGAATAATGCTTGATGGCTTTGATTTAGGTTGTTACATGCGAGATTGTAATAGTTCGTGTAATAACAGTCCACTTATTTAAGTGTAATTAAGATATTAATTAATGTGTTTATTGAATAGAAGCGAGGTTTAAATGAGAATCAACACTTTGCGAGGCATATTTGCTTTAGCACTACAGCCCTTTACTTAGATATAGAGTATCTCATTATCTTGATCAGATATATCGGCGCTGAATAAGATGATATGCTTGCTGATTCTAAACTAGTGCATATGATAACTGAATGGGCTTATAGTCCGTCCGAATAATCTTCTTGCCACCAAAGGGATTACAGCCAGGGACATTCAGCTTTCGCAGCGAGCGTCACTGTTTACAGACCAACATGAAAGCCCACTTTTTTTTTGTGTTTGGAAGGTGAATGCCATTTCCGCACAGTGTGTGGGGCTCCCAAGCTCGCAAGAAGGCGACTACCCACTGAACACCTCCCCCGTCAACCTGAAAACCCAGCCTGGGACCGTTTGACACATTCCTTCGGGCCAGGTTTCATTTTGTTACGCCGTGAGGCGCCTTCAAACTAGGTTATCCCTCTTCTAGCGGGAAGGGAAAAGAAAGAGGCACACAAGCGATCCCCCAGCCCCAACGCCCCCCGCTGCTGTGAGCCCCTTTTATACTTTAGGACTGCATGAACATAATGTGCTACCTGGTTCCATTTGTCAACCGATTCGAGCATCACTGGGACTATATTATCCGGGGTGAGCTCTCCCGTCTCCCTGTAGAGGTCTCTTTGCAGCCTGTCTTCTTGATGGGCTGGGGCCCCCACACGTTGGCGATAAGTCGACTCAAAGACGATACTCCCGAAGTAGCCTTCTCAGTCGTTGCCCTGATTTGCTCAGTGAAACTCATCTTCGAGTCGATCAGTAGCCCCAGGTACTTCACCGCTGGCCTCGATTTGGTTAGTATGTCTCCCATACTGATCGTCCTTACCCTCTCTTTTTTGTTGATATGACCACTTCGGTTTTCTCCAGTGCTAAACTGAACCCGCGAGCAGTCACTCAGTTTCTCACTCGGCGTATTAACCTACCAAGCCTAACTTGCGCCTGTTCAACGGCGCGTCCAGCGACCAGAGCCGCTACATCATCCGCATAGCAGACCAAGCGCGACTCATCTAGCATCTCCAGTCTCAGTAGCCTGTCGTAAGACACGTACCACAAGTCTGGACCAAGGATAGATCTACGGGCAACTCCCGATGTAATTTCCATCCTTCATTGGCCCTGTGTTGCGTCGTAGAGCAGGCTTCGGTCCTTTAGGTAGTCCCTCAAAAGCCGCATTAGGTATTCTGGGATTTGAAAAGGGTTCTCCAGCGTATCTAGAATATCCACTCATCTAGCGAAGTTGAAGGTGTTGCTAACGTCGAGGGTCACCAACAGGACGATCCGTCGCTTGGTGCGGCTATAAGTGTCTACCTCTTGGATTGCGCTCACCACCTCTGCAATCGCATCAGTGGTGCTCTAAAGCCGTACTGCCCAGGAGAAAGGTCTCCAGCAGCACGAATCGCGTCAGTGAGCCTTCCCTTGATGAGTTTCTCTAGCACTGTCTAACATGCGTAACGAGCGGTATGCAGACGGCGATCTGGGATTTCCCTTCCTCTTGCTGAGCAGCACGATTCTTGCTACCTTCCATCGTACCGGGAAAACCCCATCCAGTAGGCAAGCGTGTAATATACTGAGAAGCAAGTCATGACAATGATAAAATACAAGCTACAATACCTCAGCCGGAACACAATCTGGACCTGGAGGCTTCCTTGCTTTCAGTGAAAGGACTGCCTCTACCAGTTCCGGCTATGTGAAGAGTGGGCACTCGACTGCTGTTTCACCATGGGCAGCGTCAACACGGATGGGGTGGGCGAGGAAGAGTGCCCGCACTATCTCGTCTATCTTTTCCCGCATTATGTATGCAAGGTTTCCATAGGGCACCAAGTTTTAGCATAACCAGCTTGTAGCCAAGACCCCACGGATCCTTGTTTACATTGTTCACTAGATATTGCAAGCGGCGAGCCTTGCTGTTGTTAATAAATTTGCGATGGCGTTTCCTGGCCGACTTATATGCTGCTACGTCACGGCCCGTTGAGCCTCATGCCGAAGCTTGTAACACTCCCTTCACTTTTCATCAATTTCAGTTGACTACCAGTGCACTAGAGGCTTACCGTACCGAAGTTTTCGACGGGACATAGGTGCGTTGCAAGCAGTCGTAATGATGTTCAAAGCTGATTTGACCACGTCTTTAGCTGCCAGTATTTCCGGCTCCTGCGAATCTCACTGCAGCGGGGCATCTGTTGTGAGCACCTCGACGAACCTCTCGACCTCCATCCTTCCAACGTTCCATCCAAGTGTAGAAAGCCGAGAGCACGGACCTCGGGAGACAACATCACTAATCTCAAGCAGAATGCACTGATGATCACTGGGTGAATAGTCCTCTAATACTTTCGAGTTGTGTATCCTCCATACCAAGGATTTCGAGGCGAATGCCACGTCAGGTATGGAACGGCGGAAAGGCGGAAAGGCGGCGTATTTCCGGTGCTAAGTACGACGAGCGCCGTCCTGGCCGCCATTACTAGGATTTGTTCTCCCCGCGGATCTATTTGAGGCATGCCCCATTCGATTGCTTTAGCGTTGAAGTTTCCCCAACGAGCAGGTTCCCGTCTGCGTTCAAGACAGAGTGTTCCAAAGCATTCTGCTTGGCTTTGAAAGATAGTATCGATTCGTTCTGCGTTAGGTTCTGTAAAGAAGGTGGTCCCTGAGCAGCAAACCCACACAAAACCATCCTCCCGTCCACAGCTCTCCGCCTGGAAATCACTATTTCGAACCCAGATGGCGGCAGTACCAGTTTCATCAGGATACAACGATGTTGAACTTATATCATTTATTTATTTATTCCATCTTACAGACTAAAGAATCCAATAGCAAAATGGAGCGCAAAGAATAATTACAGCAATATTTAAATGAAAAAGAATAATAAAATGACGATAATTGGATGTTAAACTAGTAGTAAGTCTCTTAGTTTTTTCATAAATGCTATTTAAGAAGAGGGAAAAGGGCCAAGCTAGAGATTATTATGATTTTGTACGATCATTAAAATTGGTGAATAGAAATATAAATCAGCTCTAGCATATGGGATAGCGAAATAAGAATTCATCCGAGATGAACGAGATGTTTGTCGGAAACGCAGCTCTGAAAAAATATTTAACGGGACTTGATGGTAGCAGAGTTCATACAAAAAACATTGGTCTATATAAGCTCGTCAGGATGTTAGAGATGGAAGAGATAGGAAAGATGAACGACTTTCATAAGGCTGATACGGCAAATTAAACTTAAGAAAAAGAAAATGCGTGAGCTTTCTTTGGACAGTTTCTAAAGAGGACACGAGGTAGAAATATCGGGGGGACCAGATACGGAACAGTATTCAAGTAAAGGGCGAACAAGACAAACAAATAGGCGGACAGAAGATAAGGATAAACCCAGAAACTTTAGACACCTTAGTAACCACATTTAAAATATGTGCATCAAATTTGAGTTTTGGATCAAAAGTTACTCCAAGGTCCTTATGACTGAACACTTCAGAGAGCAAAGCATCATTTAATATATAATTAAGATTAATAGGAGAGTCCTTGAGAGAAAAAGTCATTTTATGACATTTAGTAGTGTTACGACATAAATAGTTTGAAGCACACTATTTATTTAGAGCATTCAGATCAGTTTGGAGGAGCTGACAGTCTAAATGGGATTTGACTGCTCGAAATACTTTGAAGTCATCAGCATACAAGAGGCAAGAGGAATCAATTACAAAGGAAAGATCATTTATGAACAACAGAAAGAGAACAGGCCCAAGAATTGAACCTTGTGGAACGCCAGATGAAGGATAGAAAGGACTAGACGTAGTACCAGAGAGACTTACTCGACAGGGATGACACGATAGATAAGATGACATCCAAGATAGAAGAGCACCCGAGATGCCAAGAGCTTCAAGCTTACGACAAAGAAGTAAATGATTCACAATGTCAAAGGCCTTGGAGAAATCTGTGAAGATCACATCAACTTGCATATGGTTATCCAAAGCTCTTGCAATACTGTTTGTTAACTCCATTAAATTAGAGGTAGTGGAGTATCCTTTGAGAAAGCCATGCTGCTCTGGAGCAATAATAGGAGCTAATGAGTTTGAGAGTCGATTATGAACCAACCGTTCAAGTAACTTTGGAAAGCAGGAAATAGGGTGATAATTAGAAACTGACGTAGGATCACCAGTTTTAAAAATAGGCACAATATTAGCTGTTTTCCAAGGGTTAGGGAAAGTACCAGTACTCAAACTTAGATTTAAGAGGAGAGATGAAGGAAACCAACGACTTCACAAAATGTTTGGCAAACCATCCGGCCCAGGGCTGATATTAAGATCAAGAGCATTGATCAAAGCTTCGACTTCAAATGCATCTGTACAAATAAAGGAAATTGGGAAGGGAAGATGATTAGGGAAGACAACTGGATGCACAGCTGCAGCGGGGGAAGAAAAATTGTGCAAATGTGTCAGTAAGTTCTTGAGGAGAAGAAACCTCTGCACCATTACAACGGACTTTACTAGAAATGGAAGAAGAGGATTTCAGAGACCTAATATAAGACCAAAAAGGCTTTGTATTATTAGCCACAAGAGAGCTATCCAGACTACTGAAATAAATCTTCAGAGCATATCTGATCTCTTTTTTGGCAATAACACGCAGCCTGCTAAAATTACATCTTGCTTCAATAGTGCCGAGTGTTTTAAAGATACAATGTGCCTTATCTTTTGCTCGTAGGGCACTAAGCACTCGCTTTGTAAACCAAGGCTTTTGATTTGCTTTACGGAAATTCCGAAGAGGCGTATGACAGCGAATAAGATTATAAATATGTGTGTAAAATGTATCCAAAGCAGCCTCACCATTCAGGCCATTTAGAAAGTAATTCTGTATTAATAGCTTGATAATTAGCTTTAAAAAATTTATGTTTTGGAGTAGAATTAGGTTTGTTAAATTTAATTTCATCGACTAAAAGATCTATAGATAAAGGAGGATGGTGCCGATCAGGAGGAACATACGGATGTAAGGCTTGAGATACAGATAAGTAGCTAACTGGAACATTTGATAAAACAAGGTCAAGGAGACGACCATTAGGATTGCGGATTTGATTAAGTTGAGAAAAAGAGCAATGGGATAGGAAAGATGGCAGGGTTATAGAAAAAGGGTCAACTGACGATATTGGAGTAGGATAATTTTTGCACTCTATGTATGGTAAATTAAAACCCCCCCAAACTAATATTTTGGCGTGAGGGTGTCGCAAAACTAGAAAAGAGGAAAGATCATCAAAAAACGTCTCATAAACAGCTAACGGTAAATTACAGCGAATATAAAACAAAATCAAAAACTCTGTTTTATGAAGGAGAGAAATTTTGATAATAACACATTCTAAAGTAGGAGAAAAACAGAAATCGGAACAAAGAGAACTAGGTAGAGCTTTGCTAACTGCAACCAAAACTCCACCACCATCAGCAATACAATTTGATCAGGAAACATTTCACTGCTCAAAATGTTTCCATTCAGCCAGGTCCCAGAGAAGCAAATAATAAAATCATTACTAACTTGATAAGAGATAAAGAGTTCATCAAGCTTGGTCTTTAATCCTCGTACATTTTGGTAAAAAATAGAGAAACACATTTTATTAGAAGAGAAGTTACATTGAATAGTATTAAGTTTTGAAAAAGATTCATTGAGGTTTAAAGAGCGATAGAAAAACACATTTTATTAGGAGAAGAGAAGTTACATGAACAGTATAAAGGTTTGAAAGAGATCCACACTCATGGTGTTCATTCGGCTTTCATGTCCCTCGCAAACTGCTCAAGCAGATTTCAGGCGGTTGAACTGCAGTGTAAGTTTAGCTGCAGGCTGCGAATCATTGAAGTTCCGTTTTTGACTTGGCTAGGGCTTCCTCGAAAAGCCGGCATTTTCCTGATCCCAAGATGTGTCCAAGAGCACGTCTTGGATCAGCATCTTTGCAAAGAATACAGTGTGGCTCTTTCGTATACTTTTTTCTTTTATGTCCAATTTCCCCGCATTTGTAACAGAGGGAACTCCTATCGGGCCCTTTGAACACCACCATAGTTAAGGCATTTGAAACATTGAAGAGGCGCAACTCTTCGCCGTATCCTACAGACAACGTACCCTATTCTTACTTTGCGTTTATTCAGTCAAGTCAATTATAGCCATGCATTGTCCCCTATGGTTTTCCGGTGTCAGCCGTGCTTTGATCCTGCCCACGCAAGGGAACCCTCTTTTGATGGCCTCTTCTACCTCGTACAGATCGTTGCCATTGGCTCGATCAAGGCAATAGTAGTGCTTTGCTTTTATTGTCGGCCTCTGCTATGGTTTTGACCAGTATGTGGGCAGAACGCGTTAGTCGTACTGCTTTAATGGCAGTGTTGGTGTCTTCGGGCCTTACGTTTCCCCCGATATGCCGCAGCACCTCCGCGTAGGATCGACCATCTTGGGGTTTCGTCGGGGTTTCTTTTTCTCTAGTTTCGCATCAGGTCTTCTTTATTGTTGGGCATCTGTATGAACTTTGATTTCTGGCACTTTTTGAAGGAGTTTTTTTCGGTTTCTTCGCTCCTTTTGTCAAAACTGTCTGGAAACATTGATCTGGCGCCCATTAAATGCCTCCTCTTTCTTTCTTTTATCCCGATTTCCTTCGACTGGGCTAGGCGCCATTCTTTTATTGATTTTTAATAATGGAAATGTCTGCGCGTGCCGTTCAGGCTTAGCCATTAGCGCTTCTTTGGGCTTCTGCTCTTCTTCGGCCTTCTGGTCCTCTTCGACCTTTACTCAGCTCCTCCGATAATGCCCTATGCGGTCTCGGAGCTCTCCTAGTTCAAGGAGCCCAATCCTTATTGCTTTCTTGATTTTTGGCGAGTTGTATGCAGATTGTATTCTTTTTTACTCTTTTTAGAGTATCTCCCGCTTTTCGGATTAGCCTTTCTTCTTCATGTTGCTGGGTGGGAATCGTACTTTACGACCATATTTCTTGGGAGAGGTTACCGGCAACGTTGGCGATGAAATCACACAACATCGCTTCATTTGTCTGATCACTCCTGTCTTTTCCTGCCGTAATCGCATCGTGGGCTTCAGGATGTTTGGTTATTATTTCGGGATTTACGACTCGTGCTTTACTCGCTTCGGTAGCGAACTCAGCACTGACTATCGAATTCTCGGTGTTCTTTATATTTTCCTCCACCACTCCAACATCTGGCGCATCCTGCAGAATTTCCCGCTTTTCCTTAATAGTACGCTCTGGGGTTTGCATCATGTTTTGCTGCGCCCGAACGCCGCAGGAGTCTCAGTCTGGATAAGACTGTCTGCGAATCTCCGTTTTTCGTTCGTCTTCACTATCATTGTGTTAATCGTCGTTTTTGTCATGATTAATACCGTGCTCGATGTGCTGTAAACATCGTCGCTGCAGTCGCTGGTTGCGCCGTTGTTGTTATTTTTGCTTCCTTTTTTGGGCTTTCTAAATCTTTTTTTAGGGTTGGTTTATTGAGTCCCCCCTCGGAGCCGCTATCTCCGTTTGTGTGTGTAGTCGCCTTTTTGATCACCTGGTTATCTTTGCAGAGCAGGGGGCTATGCGAGGGTTGGTACAAGCCCTTATGGGGATTAGTGCTCAGAGTCAGACCTCGCTAATCGGGAGTCCGTCTCAACCGAATCTACAACACCAACCCAATGGTGCAAACCTCGAACGTACTCCGAGGCCTGCCAAGGTTTTACCGGAACGGAGACGGCATCATTTCGGCGCTACTGCGCAAAGCAACTAGGGCTAAGCCATCATATCCGCCAACCCAAAGCGCCAATTCAAAGCGTAGTCCAGATCCAGTCAGGGTCATTACCTGTCATCCCAGGAGGGAACCTCATGATGCGCCCCATATCCTCGGGTTCGTGGGGGCGGCGCTCCCTAAAGAATGCTTGCCTCCAACAGTGCTCTTGTCGACCGGCGTTCCCCCTGCAGAAATTTCCTCGGGTTAATGGGGGCGGAACTCACCAAAGAATGCTAGCCTCCAAGAGTATTCGTGTAGGCCAGCATCCCCTTTTGGGAAAGCCCGCTTTAAAATCCCCTAAAAAGCATAAAGCAAAATGATTTGGAATCGATTTTGGAACTGGATTCTCTGCACTAGGAACTGATCTGTGGATGGATTCTAGTCATTGAGGTTGCATATGAAATGTAGCACTTTGTCGTTTTAGTATATCAGTTTCGATAGTAATTTTTCCACAGACTATTGTCTGTGGAAAAATTACTATCGAAACTGATATAATATACAAAAGTTTTTTTCGTGAAAAGCCGTCGTGGCTTGCTTTGTTGTGTGAGCCAACACGTTTCGACTCCTTTGAGTCATTTTCAGTGTCTAAAGAATGGGTAGAAGGGACTGACTTCATATAGGTGTAGGATGGCTTAAGCAGGTAAGCACTAAATTGGGTTAGGTAGAGGGATATTAGGTTTTTGTTTTTGGAGTGTTTTCTGTTTCATCTCGTTTTCATCGGAGAGTGTGGTCTAGTACTGGGGAAATACAGAATAAAATCAAAATGGATTGGTATACGTAAAACAATCTTTCCTTTCCAGTAGCTAGTTTTTCAGGAGGAAACGGCCACGGGAGGTAAATATGCAGTGAAGAGGGGGGTTTTCATTTAAATCCGCGAATGATCGGTGGTTCGGTATTTTTACTAGTGAAGAGTATCATTTAAAATTCAAGTAGAGTATGTATGGCATCGCGTCATTATTGAGATTGGAAACGCGCAGATTTGCTAGTTCGAGTATTTGTTGACGATTGATCGGAAGCCTAGCGAAGGCCAATGTAAGGTAATGACGTAGAATTTTGTTCGGGAAATTTTTGGAACGCGTTTTGAACGGGCATTTTACTCAGTGGTTGAAAGAAATTTTATCTGGACTTAGCCTACTCGCGTAAGACTTGCGATCGGAATCCCTCTCCAAGCTAGCTAGCCTGCAAGCAGACATCTCAGAGTAGACTAAGGGTACGCGGACTAGTTGACCTGTTGGATACAGTCCGTTGGCAGGTATCAAGACTTCATGTCTTTAACCAATGAGAGATCAGTTGAGATTTCCTTCGAGAAATCTCGAAAGTTGGAATCGTTTAGAAAATTATTACATATTCGATGTAGGTACTAGCGAGAATGTGGTGATACTAGCGATGTGGTGCTAAAGCTGTGCCAAGACATACCCTCACGAAAGAATTATAAGATTTTTACTGACAACTGGTTTTCATCTTATAAACTGACAATAGCGCTAAAAGCGAAAGGACTACTGATGGTTGGAGCTGTTCAACCAAATAGTTTGCCTGATTGTAAATTTACAGATGACAAAGCTTTGAGGGAAACAGGGCAAGGATCTTTTGATGTTCGGACCGAAGTTAAAAATAATATTGCAGCTGTGAAGTGGTTTGACAACAAGCCTGTACATTTGTTGAAAACGTTTGCAGGAACGGATCCTGTGGAAATTTTGAAGCAGTGGTCAGCTTAAGAAAAGCAATGCACTGATGTTCCACGTCCTCATAAATATATAGGTGGATTCGATCTGAACGACATGCTGGTTGCACATTATAGGATGGAGTATTTTACGGTCTAATCAACACATGTATCGTCAACGTTTGCTTGCTCTATCGGCGAGTTTGTGAAGCGATCGGTGCGTCAAAAACAGTTCCGCTTCTTGTGTTTAAAGCCGAAATAGGAGATGGGCTATGGACTTTTAGCAAAAGCGCCGTGTATAAGCGACCAACAACCATATATTATAAGGCCTTCTACGTCAAGTCAGTGCTCAGCAGCACATGTTATAGAGAATAGCGGTTACGACCACATAGGACATTTTGCAATGTACAGCAAAAGGGGTCATTGTAAAAACTGCAAAAATTTAGCACTGTTTTTACGAATGAAATGTGTAAAATGCATTGAACCCGACTGCCGATACGATAGGGCCGCCAGACTGCGGAACCGAGGGTGTCCCCGGGTTGCGGGTACTGGAAGACCTTTTTCGGAAGGTTTGCTGATAATACTCAATAACGAGAAGGGAGAGTCTCAGGGGTAGCTGCGGCCACCACAAATACGTGAGTGCCGATAATCTTCTCTGTGACATGACGAAATATATGGCGTCATAAAATATCCATATATCCTAGCGGGTAGGTAAAACGCTATGGGAAGGAACCCAGACAGAAAACCAGCGATGAAAGTCGACGAAAGGAAAAAAGTTATGATGCAGGGGGTCGGAGCCCCAGTACCGGCGGCAGTGGGGAGTGAGCGAGCAGGCTCCCGACCGTCATCATCCAGCGACTGCAATGTTATAGAGGTGGCAAACTTGGCCTCTATAACAGCTACCCATACAAGCGAACGCGAAAAAGAAGTATTTACTCAGAAATTGAAGTTGCTTTAGATACCTCCTCGTAATGAAAGCGCACAGATGACGAGTTAAACTATAAAACCCGATCAAAGAGTGTCTGATACGAAAAGTGAAGCTAAATCTCACAAGAGCCCGCAGGCTAGTACGGCAACACTCCTGAGTGAACGATTTAAATCTAGAATCGGAGGCCAATATTATAAATCTTCATATCAACCATCAAGGGGAGCAAAATGATGACTAGCACTAATTGCCAAATCAATATAATCTTTCTAATAGGAAGGAATACATTGATCAACCGAGGAAGTTAGAGGAAGACACGAGCTAAATTCAATACAATATTGAAAAAACTCATCCAATCAATGACAAAAAAATATCGACCGATAAATGAAGGGCGGCATTCGAGAGCCTGAGTAAATGTTCGATTCAATGAATGCGTGCCGGTCGAACTGGAAACGAGCTGAGCGTGAAATAAACGTAGTGAAGAAACCACTATTTTTTGCTAAAAACACCACTGGTAAGCCATCAAACGAGTAACAACGCCCAACTAAGTGCCCTAGAATGGAAAATCCTTCTGATAAAGTCGATCACTTATCTAACGAATGGCAGACAGTTATGAGAAAAAAAAAAAACAAACGATCGTGCAAGCCAAAGATAATGTAGGAAACGAGGATCTTAGCAATGAAGTTTCGTCCCATAATTGGAAGAGAAAATGAAAGAAAAAGCCTCGTAACCGTGGAAAGCAAGCAATTGTTATCAGGCCAGCTGAGAGGAAGACATACGCAGAAGTCTTGGGAGCAATCTGAACATCAGTCCGCCCAGAGAATCAGGTATGCAAATACGACGAATGAGAAAGACTGCTAATGGTGACGTCTTGCTAGATCTAGCAAAAAGTATTAAAGTGGTGGTTGGATTACCATGGAAGTTTAAGGCCTCCTCAGGCCAACAACGAAAATTAAACTACCTGGCCTTGACTGCTTTACTACTGAGGGCGGAATTCTGCAATCTATTCAGAGCAAACTCAGAACGAACAAAGATGGCGACGCAAAAGTTAGACTTTTGCCCCAAAATAGCAGAGAGGAAAGGTTGGCAGTTGTTGAACTTGAACCAGATAAGGTGTCTAGGCTGCTAAGTCCTGGACAAATAAGAGTTGGTTGGATAAGCGTACAAGTCAGACAAAGAATAGAGGTAATTCGTTGCTTCAGATGTCTAGGCTTCAATCACACCAAAAGAATATGCAATGCCCCAGAACGAAGCATAAGATGCTGGAAATGTGGCCTCCTAGGCCACCAAGCATGAAAATGTGATGCGCAGCCTAGCTGTATAATATGCAAATAAGAACAGGATCGAAAAGATTTGGTTCATATCTTGGGTTCTAGTAGATGTCCTGCTTTTCAAGAAGCTTTGGATGCCCTGAAACGTAAATGAACAGATAGAAAATGAGAGTAATTCAGGGCAACCTTCAACGTTGCAAGGCAGCGGAAGACCTACACAGCTTCCTCGGGAAACTCAGACGCAATTCGTGCTAATTAGCGAGCCATCCTGCAAACGAAATTCCAACAACTAATTTACGGACTTAACTGGATATGCTGCTATCTGGGTGGCTGACCCCACGCAAGTCTTTGTGCGCAAGAATGGTTGCAGTAACGAATTTTTGTGGATAAGAACCATGGATATGAATATTGCCAGCTGTTACTTGTCACCAAATGACCCAATTAATATTTTCCAGGAGAAACTGGTTGACCTGGAAGATACGCTGCGTGATATGCCTAGGAAATTATTGATAGGCAGCGACTTCAACGCAAGGCTCTAGAATGGGAAATGCCTCGCGAAAACAACAAGAGGAAGACTTATCGTTGAAATGGCACCCAGACTAAAATTAATCATCCTTGACGAAGGCTCAACTCCCACATATCATAGAACAGGTTTTGTTGAGTCAATCCCAGACATTAGTATGTCTTCGGAAGACTCCGGTGCCTTTGTGAAAGGGTAGGAGGTCATGGAGCAGCGAACATAACTTTTGAATTACTTTTTATGGAATTGTTTGCAGCTACATATAAATGAGTTGCGTATATTGAATAATAATTTTTCTGAAAAATTATTAGAGAAGAAAAATGTTAGAAGAAGGTGGTTTCGACGTGTGCACTACTTCTCCTCAGGCCATCACTCTTAGATACACACCGGTGATGGCGACCACCATGCTCAGAGATGAGGGAGTTAATTTTTAATTTTTCTACTTATGCAAACTCAATATGTTTTTGTATCTGCAAGTTATATTCAAGGTAAATTTCTCTTGTAAGTACTTGTATTAGCTAAACTTTTTTTAATTGGATCATTTCACCCTTTTCACATCAACTTAATGTAAATCTATACGACAAATTTGCTCTACATTTGAAGCTTATCTAACGTCGCGCGGATATCGATCACTCTTTCGGATGGCTCTATTAGCTTTTTAACGGTGGACCTCGCGCAGTTGAAAATCAACCATGGGCTCGAGCTAGCAGTGGCGAAAACTGAAATTGTCATCTTAACGAGGAAAAGCATTCCAACTAATCTTCCAGTCACGATTGGAAATCAAAGTATAGTCATTTCTCACGCAGTGAAGTATCTAGGAGTGACCCTTGAGTCGAAGCTCACCTACTGGGAACATAACTGTAATGTAAGTGACACGGTGGCAAAGGCGATAACAAACTTAACCAGAGTCATGGCAAATATCAGAGGGCCCCGTCAATCAAGGCGACGGTTCCTTATGTCGACTACGCATTCTGTAATGCTCTATGGGGCAGAGATATGGGCTGACAAAATGAGATGTAAGAAATACAATAAGCGCTTACTGAATGTGCAACGAAAGGATGCACTTAGAATTGCATGCAGCTACCGAACGGTTTCGAAGAGTGCAGCGCTATTGACCTGCTAGCTTTAAAATGGAAAAACGTCTATCTACAAAGTAATCTGACAGAGCGGGAAGGAACTGCGTCTGCAGCTCGTGTGCATACACTTATCACATGGCAGCAAAATTGGAGTGTGAGGACTCAAGGCCAGTGAACGGCTAGGCTGACCAAAACCATCAAGCCATGGATTAGTCGGGATCACGGAGAAGTAAATTTTTATTTTTGCCAGCTCCTCTCTGATCATGGGTACTTTCGAAATTATCTGCATCGAGTGGGGAAAGTAAGAGGTCCTTTCTATCGCTACTGCATAGGAAAATTGGATGATGCTGAACATACATTTTTTGACTGTGGGCGATTCATAGCTCAAAGAGATGCACTAAACAACCGTATTGGCGCCATCGAACCAGGCACGGTTGTCGGAAGAATGCTGAGCAGTGCGGAAAACCGGCGACTAGTTTCCCAGTACGCTGAAACAGTTCTCCGACTGCAGCGCCAGGAAGGATGACTTAGGGACTCTCAACCCAATGACGGATGATCAAGAAAGCTAGTGGACACCTGAAGGTGACATGCACTGCCGAACTGGAGTAATGCGAAAGCGGTTTCCAGTGGGCGGTAGGTTAGGTTTTTGCGCTGGTGAAAATCCCACATAATTTAGACAGGTCCACCAGATTTCCTATCTCCTGTCCATCTACATTTTCAAGGTTTTCCCCCTGCCTAAACAAAAAGAGCACAAGTTACAGAGGATGCCCGTTTCTACCACATAGGATATTTGGCAGCAAAAAGGGTCGATGCACAAACTTAAAAAATTTACCGTGACAGTACTATTGCAACACCGTTTTAAGTAATTAAGGAAAAAGGGATTCACTATGGATAATTAAGGGGCAAAATGTAATTAGATTTTAAGCAAACTATTCAGAAACTTAATTTCATTATCATCAAAAAAATCGAAAATGCTTTAGAAATCCATTGACACCGAAGAAGGGACCAACTTACAATATAGGGTTATCCATTTCACGCTTGGGAAAGTAAAGCTAAAGAAAACACATGAAATATTCAGATGGAAATAACGTTTTTTATTCAGTATAAAGATTGAATCTTGCCATTATACGTGCAATACAACATCATTCAAATGCCCTCCACGGGACCTTCTTTCAGGCCTCAATCCTTTTGAGGTAATTTTCAATGACTTTTCGGCACATTTCCGGCAATATATCGGCCATAACTTCACGAATATTGGTTTTCAATTGCTCAAGATTTTAAGCATTGCTCGCGTAAACACGATCTTCCGCATAGCCCCATAAAAAGAAAGCCAAAGGTGTTACGTCGTAGGATCTCGCGGCCCAATTGACATCACTCAATCCCAAAATTACGCGTCCTGGAAATTTCTCTTGCAAAAGTGCTCGATTAGCCTGTGTTGTGTGGCTTGTGGCTCCGTCCTGTTGGAACCACACGTTCTCCAGATCATAATCTTCAATTTCTCTCCAAAAATAATCGGTTAACATCCGTCCATAGCGCTTAGAATTGACTGTAATGGCTCTTCCTTGATTGTTTTCAAAAAATACGGGCCAATAACACCACCAGACCATAATGTATACCAAAAGGTCACTTTTTCCGGACGCAAAGGCCTTTCTGCGATCACCTGAGGATTTTGAGAGCCCCATATGCGGCAATTCTGTTTATTTACGTAACCACTGAGCGAAAAATGAGCCTCATCACTACAGAAAATTTTGTTCGAAAAATCTATATCAATGGCTTGTTGTTCAATCACCTAATTCCCATACATTCTGCGTTGTGTATAGTCTTGAAGCTTAAGTTCTTGAGTGAGTTGGATTTTGTACGGATAGAGATGCAAATCCAAATGCGAAATCCGCCACAATGAGCCGTAAGACAAGCCCAAATGTTTAGCACGTCGTAGAATCGACAAATTCGGGTCTTCCTCCACACTTTGAGCAACGACAGCGACATTTTCAGCAGAAAGAATGTTGCGATGATGCACAGGTTTTGCAATATCAATAACCGATCCAGTCTCTTCAAATTTTCTCACTGTGTTCGAAATTGTTTGCTGTGTAGGTCGATTATGTAGACCGTAATCGGTTCATAAAGCCCTAAATGTTGATACAGCAGAATCACCATTTTTATAATAAAATTTAATAATTTTAACGCGTTCTTCGACTGTTAAACGATCCATATTTCTGAATGGCAAACCTTCAGCTAAGTAAAACACGCTTTGGATGACATTTAATTCTGACAGATGTCAAATGGCAGGGTTATACTTTCCTACCACGAAATGGATAACCCTGTACTTTGAACTTATGTGTCGAAATTTTTATAAAAGAACAATATTGCTCTTGAATAACGAATATATTCAAAGTGGAATTCACAAACATGGTTGAAAAGTGAAAACAATAAACTCATATGAGCGCATTTTTTCAACCTTCAAATCTTACATCTTTGCTTATTATTGAATATATTTATTACATGTAATAATTCAGCATAGCATTTACAAGTCAACTGACTTTCCTTCAAACTAATGAATCTTGGAATCATTACTATCGAGTATGTTAGTGCCTCCTTTGCAAACATTCGATTCCAAATCGGGACATAACATATGTATCTACACGTGTAACTTGAACGGGCACCGATAATCTCAGGCAATAGACCAGCTACAGGCGTCCAAGAGTCTGAACTTGCGATCATCGTTGAATCATAATCATGGAATCACTTGATTCATAATAAACGACCCGGTCAATGCAGGCATCATGAATCAAGTGACGTTGATCGGGTGTAGTTAATGTGTAAAGTGAAAGTCGCGAATAAATTTCTCATTGATCATCAACAATTCACTGATTCATGTTGCCGCGCCAATAAATCATTGTGCGCTCTTTTATTGGTGGCGTCCAACTATTTGAGTTTGTTAAAATAATAGTTCAAAGTAGCAATTTGACGGGTTGAATCTTTTGAAATTTTAATTTAATTTATTATGATGAGTGATAAAATAGTTTATTAATTCACGATTAATTTTTGAATAATTTAAAAGTTAAATTTGTAGTGAATTCGCATGCTTTTCACGATGAATTGATTTCGTTTTTTATCGATTTTGCATTTCTCCTGCGTGTAATGCTTTAGAAAATAAGAAATGAAATTTTTAAATGCTTCAGGCATATTATCAAGTCTCATGAACTCTGTTTATTTTGCTATACTACATATTTTGTCTCTCTCTTTCCACCAAACAAAATTATTAGACAACATCATCCATAATATATTCACTCTAGTTTCGTTGACTTTTATTTTCACTCGAATTCCAAGAATTTCCGGTGACTATAAAAATAGATGAATAACATTGCGTTACGCATTTATGTGACATCTATCGTTAACGAAAAAATTGTTGATGCTGCGTGAAATACGTTGCATGAAATATGCTGGACCCATTTTAAACATTATTTCAACATCATTTTTTATCACTGCACGTTTGTGTTGATTTTCATTAAAATCAGCCATATCGTCAACGAATTACGAGTTTCGGATTGAATAATCATGAAATTCTAGATTTATAATGGCAAAAAAGAAATTGCAGCATTTATGGGACGTTCTCAGGAAAATTTCAATATTCAGACCTTTGTTTATTGTTTATTATAGGACAATAAATTTCGAAAGTGCAACAAGCTTGTGACTTATTGGACTAATAAATTTTGAATATAAAACTTCAAAGATGAAAGGAAATTAAATTAATTTATTCAAAAAGTCAAAACGTACCGCAAGGAAATAAAATAAGATTATTAGCAAAACGTAACAATAAAAATTTGTCCGACACATAAAATTCTAATTAGATTGAACACATGAACATGAAAAATGGGTAGAATGAATATTTGAAACACAAATACCGTAAAAAACGAATTTGGCACAAAGCCTCATAATTTAGCTCAAATCTATTGAATTATGAAAACATAATCAATAAAATAAATTATAGAGTAAGTTCACCATATACACGGATTGGTGCCAAAATATGGACTACCGCCGTTTCTGAGAAAATGTTCACTGTGTTGACTCGACTGTCATTGCATGCTAAGCATCAGTTGTTTTGTGACTTGACAGTTGCTTGCAGCGAGGTAGCGTATACACGTGTGTTTCCAGGAACCAGTTTTAAGTTTCGTTAGTGTATGAACAAAAATTTTTATACTGAAAAAATAAAAAAATTATAAAATTTCCTTTAAAAGCGCTATTTATTCTTAATGTTCTACCAGATACCGGTATTTCGAGGACAAGTTATCCTCTTCATCAGTGGCGGTATTCTGAAGCTCTTCTAATAATCATCCGAATATTTAAACCTTTCACATTTAATGGTAATAAACATAAATATCCTTAAGTACTACTACGAGAAATAACAAACAATTATAATGCAATTAAGGGTATACAAATTAACAAAGGGCTTAAAGGTAAATTTATTGCAGGGAATTAAAAAAGTGGTAAAGTAATAACGGGTTAGCTATGGCAAGTAACATAATTGTGGAGATTTAATTACAAAAAAATTATTAGTTAATTGATGATTTTCATTAGGTCACTGTATCCATTCCCTAGATCCGTATTTAACCGTTGTTCACTGGGGACTCTCGAGATCCATAAGGATTCGCAAGCATCCAACTTTTTCCAGTCCCGGACTTCCTGTACTATGTCAAGATTAGCCCATTGAATAGTATGAGATTCCTCAATAATATGTCCGGCTAATGATGATCTTGCTGTAGCTATTCCACCTCTTCTGATGATCTGTTCAGCCTCCTTAATATGTTCTTGGAATCTAGTTTTTGCCAAGCGTTTCGTCTGTCCAATATATACTTTATTACATTCTGGGCAACTGATCCTATAGATTCCACTCTTTTCCTCTTTTTTCTTGCCATCCTTAGTTGATCCAAGGATTGTTTCAATGCTGTATTTTCTGCTCGTGCTAGCCGTATTGCATCCTGTCTTTCTCAAAATGCGATCCAATCTTTTGGTAGAAGATGAATGAGTGATTGGCATCCATTTTCGTACTTGTCGTCGTTCTTGTAGAAATAGTGAAGTGAGCCCATTTCTTCTATGTTGTTTCTCCATTTTTTGAATACGTTGCTCGATCAAACTCCTCCTATACCCATTTTTGCTAGCCGTGTCCACGATGTACTGTTTTTCTCGTTCCAGACGCTGGTTATTCAAAGGTACTGTTAACATTCGGTGGATCATACAATTGTATGCAGCCATTTTCTGTGCATAAGAATGGTTAGAAGAACCCAAAATCCATAAGGAGGGGAATGAACTAAGGGAAATTATCGCAGCCACTAATGCACCTACTAGGAATATAGCCCAATGGCTTTTAAAAGAATGCGCACAACTTCCTTACAAACCTAGCACGCGATCAGTGAAGAATAGGGACGAACTGGTGGAGAAGCTTCGAAATGTGAAAGTTGAGGAGGGCTATTTATTGATTTCCTATGATGTCAAATCACTGTTTCCAAGCTTGCCAGTTAAGCAGTCCTTGGCACTATTTGAGGACTGGCTGTTGAAACACAGTGATTCAATGGAATGGAGAAGACGGGTCAAATGCTATAGCAAATTAGCAGCTGTATGTATGAATGAAAACTATTTCATTTTCAGGGACAACTTCTTCAAAGGGACGATAGGAGCAGCTATGGGTAACCCTCTTTCACCTCTTTTGAGTGATATTTTCATGGATTGGCTAGAGTTCGAGGTGGAGAAAAAAGGAATGATGCCTAAGATATGGGCCAGATATGTGGACAACATTTTCACGATGGTTAAAGCAAATGAGGCGGATGAGTTACTACATGTACTCAATGGGATACACCCTAAAATAATATTCACGATGGAAAAAGAGAGTGAGGGCCAATTACCGTTCCTGGATCTTTTGATCATAAAGGCCAAAGGTGGATTAGAATTTGATATCTACAGGAAGAGCACAAGTACCCAGAGAACAATCCCCTGTTCTTCTAACCATTCTTATGCACAGAAAATGGCTGCATACAATTGTATGATCCACCGAATGTTAACAGTACCTTTGAATAACCAGCGTCTGGAACGAGAAAAACAGTACATCGTGGACACGGCTAGCAAAAATGGGTATAGGAGGAGTTTGATCGAGCAACGTATTCAAAAAATGGAGAAACAACATAGAAGAAATGGGCTCACTTCACTATTTCTACAAGAACGACGACAAGTACGAAAATGGATGCCAATCACTCATTCATCTTCTACCAAAAGATTGGATCGCATTTTGAGAAAGACAGGATGCAATACGGCTAGCACGAGCAGAAAATACAGCATTGAAACAATCCTTGGATCAACTAAGGATGGCAAGAAAAAAGAGGAAAAGAGTGGAATCTATAGGATCAGTTGCCCAGAATGTAATAAAGTATATATTGGACAGACGAAACGCTTGGCAAAAACTAGATTCCAAGAACATATTAAGGAGGCTGAACAGATCATCAGAAGAGGTGGAATAGATACAGCAAGATCATCATTAGCCAGACATATTATTGAGGAATCTCATACTATTCAATGGGCTAATCTTGACATAGTACAGGAAGTCCGGGACTGGAAAAAGTTGAATGCTTGCGAATCCTTATGGATCTCGAGAGTCCCCAGTGAACAACGGTTAAATACGGATCTAGGGAATGGATACAGTGACCTAATGAAAATCATCAATTAACTAATAATTTTTTTGTAATTAAATCTCCACAATTATGTTACTTGCCATAGCTAACCCGTTATTACTTTACCACTTTTTTAATTCCCTGCAATAAATTTACCTTTAAGCCCTTTGTTAATTTGTATACCCTTAATTGCATTATAATTGTTTGTTATTTCTCGTAGTAGTACTTAAGGATATTTATGTTTATTACCATTAAATGTGAAAGGTTTAAATATTCGGATGATTATTAGAAGAGCTTCAGAATACCGCCACTGATGAAGAGGATAACTTGTCCTCGAAATACCGGTATCTGGTAGAACATTAAGAATAAAAAGCGCTTTTAAAGGAAATTTTATAATTTTTTTATTTTTTCAGTATAATTACAGGTGCTATTACTGCCGAAATGCAAATCGTAAAAATTTTTAGTTTATTTTCTAAGATCTTCATATAAGCCTGCAGATAATATAGTTTTAGTGCAAAATGGATATATACTGCAGTTAAAAAAATATACACTACAGCTGAAAATAATACAATAAAAATTGAAGGAATAAGATTAAAAAAAAAGTGAAGCCGATGTTAGAATGTCCATGCAATTCGGAAATGTTGCAAATGTGGAAAGTTTCAGGGTCAGTAGATGCCAGCGGTCAAGAAAGGAGAGTAAAATATGATCTAACTTTCATTGAACTCAAGATGGTATTGCTTAGTATCGACAACGAGAATAATATAACAAAACAGTATACAATGCCACTTTTGCATATGATTTAACTGTACGTTTTACAATACAATCATTTGATTATAAAAATTCCGTATTAATCCATGGTAATGAATATCATTTATGATTGTTCAGTAATAAGTATGATTCATTAAATAATCTAATTGAAATTAAAACATTTATTAAAAGTATTTTTTATTGTGTGTAAAATGTATAAGAATAATTTAGAATAATATTTATAACAAAAATGTCAACATTACAAAAAAAAGAAAGAATAAAGAAATGAAAAGACTCCTAAGGTAATAAAACAACACGTGCGATGTGAAGAGATTAAGTTACGCTATGAGACGTAAACACTACGCATCATAATCGTACGAACAAGCACATGCGTGAATCGTAACACAATAGTTGGTTCGAAGAACTTGGTTAGATTTTTAGTTCATTTTCGTCATCTCAATGGTGAATACGTGCAAGTGAATCCACAATTTCGTTTTTAACCATTTTATCGAATAATACATGACAATGAGTGCGTATTCTCTAGTGCTTTTCGTGGATGATAAACGCCCGAACAACATAGATGTGGTGCCAAGTGAATGGATTTATTGTGACGAGGTAGATGAACATTTACATGGTCAATTTATAGATGAAAAGCCGACTCCTAAAGAGTCTCAAATATTGCTACATCTAATTAAAAACAAACATCCTCCTGATGAAAAGTGGAAGTCCTATCGGGTAGAAGTCCGAGGTGTTGTAAGTAAGTAAGACAAGAATATTTGTAATTGTTTAATCGTACTATCACTACATTAAATGTATATATAAAAAACAATTCCATTAAATTTAAATACATATGACGAAGAAATAAAAAAACTAACAATTTTGAAACAAAAGAAACATGCATTCTCAACGGATGACGAGAAAAAATTCAACAAAGACAAGAGCAAATAAAACAAAAATGTTTACTGAAAGGCAGTCAAAAGCTTGATGTAAAGAAGACACTTATGCCAAGTTGTTTAGATTTATCCAAACTGGTGAAAAAAACTGATAGAATGGAAATTGATCAGTTTCCTAAAAGTTCATCCGATGAAGACAGCTTGAACAAGAGTGATAGTTGCAGTAGCTCTACTTCTACATCGGGAACTGAAACTGCGGTTTCAAAATCAAGTAATTATTTTTTTTAAGACAACCTGATAAGATGTAATTGTCAATTAGCATGAACATTTTCACTACAATACCTCTATTTATTAACGTAGAACCAAAAGGACAAAGTCAAACAGGCAAAGGGAATCTTAAGAAGTCATCCACAAGCACTGCAACCAACAAAAATCATCCTGAACATTCAACATCATCTAATAATAAAACTAAACGAGGTAAGTTATTGTGTAGTTGTTTTTTATTAACGGTTCTCTAATGGGCCTGAAATATTTGATAATATTCAAACGGTTACAGCTGTAACACCAAACAGTCCTATTATTGATGAACACCAAGGAGTTGCCAGTATGTCAAAAGATGATTGTTCAGGAAGATGTCATTCTACTGTGATATGTTCAACATCTAAATCTCAAACTAAAACAGGTGCAGTTCCAAAATCAAGCAAGAATTTATTTAATGCCAAGCTTAAGAAATTTATTAAATCTTTTAATACTCCCAACATTTTTACGATCGTATTTTTTTAAAAAATTCTTCTTTACATATTATCAGCCGGAATTCCACGGACAAATAAAGTATTAGTCAAAGCCAAGACACCACCATTCGACAGCAATAATATTAAAGGTTAAACATTTGAATGTGTTTTTCATTTTATCGAATAAATTTGTGAATTTGTATCAAAAGTTTCGTTTGGAATTGAACATTTTGGTCCTTCAAACCGGATTGGAGCTATTGATCGGCAATTAATTGAAATTGGACATTGTGCGTTGGTGGCTATTGATTCTAAATCATTTGTCAACTAGTCGACTTGCTAGTAAATACGCAAAGATTTTCAGCATTATACTTCATATCATTTTATAATTTTTTGCAAAATTTGATGGTGCAATTTGGAAAATTTAATTTAATGTTTGATGTCTGAAATATCAAAGGTAATTTTGCGACAAAAGGTTGCTTTCGACTAATTAGTGAAGTGGCAAACGAATTTCCGTAAAGATTCCAAGGCGCGGAAAACGGCCAAATATTACCGGGCCATCATCGAGAAGGTTAATGATCTGTACAAACGGTACATGAAAACACACGAGGAAATTCTCGAGAAAATCGACGGGAAAATAATTGAACTGTTATATTTTCCAGAAGATTATGACAAATTCGAGAATTTACATTTGAACTTTCAGACAGAGCTAGAAGATGGCTTGCAAGCTATACTAGGAGTTTAAGGCCACCAAGTCAAGGCGCAGCCAACAAGAAGATCGATGAATTAGAATTGAAACTTCCGCGAATAAGTCTACCTAGATTTACAGGAGATTAAGAAGAGTGGACATTCTTCAAGGATCTTTTCACATCAATCATCCATGATCGCCCTTCACTATCGAAAGTGGAAAAGCTACACTATTTGAAATGCAGTTTAGGAGGTGAGGCTGAAAACCTGTTTCGTCATTTTAGCACTGCAGAAGCCAATTTTGAGTCGGCTTGGAAAATGCTGAATGACCGGTACGACAACCATCGAGTACTTTTGAACGGTCAATTTAGAAAACTCTTCTGCATCAGTAATGCCACCGAAATTGCGTCCGGATTAAAAATTCTTGTCGACCGTATTGGTAAATGTATCCAGTCAATCCAAAACTTGAAATTAGGAAATTTGTGGCCATCAATTTTGATATATGAGGGCGGTTCAAATATGATGGAAACAAACGCTCTAGATGGCGCGCATGTATGTTTTGAAGGTCGTGGCTTGAGCAAGTGAAAGCTGGATCCCTTACAAACAGTATGGCATGGTTCTCGTCAGGAGTGCATGTTTTATGCGCGTGCTACGACCATGAGTGAACGTCAAGTGCCAATCGCTGTTGCGCAACGTATTGTCATTCGTTTTTAGTATGGGAAGGCGTTAAAAAAACGGAAATTTTTCTGCGTTTGCGAAATTAGTTCGGTAGTGGTTGTCGCAGGGTTATAAATCCGGACTTGAGGAAGGGGTCCCAGGACCTCCCACCCCGATTCCGATATTGTATCGAGCGTGAGGCACGCGGCATCAGGGCGCGCGTTATCCTGGAGAATAATCGGACTTCGTGCTGGAATGCTCCTCTGCTTCGTGCGATAAGCGTGTTTTATGTGTATTATCATAAGGTTAGAGTAGTATGCAGCATTGATGGAATGTTGGGCGCGCAGGAAACCGACGTACAGAACGGTCCCAGAACAAAGTACATATAACCTTACCCGCGGACCTGGTTGTCTTCGCTTTGACTGGCGCCCCTTCTTTCTTCTCCCTCCACTCTTAAGACGACACCTTGCTTTCGGGAGTGTGATAGTGTACCCATGTCTCATCCGTAGTGAATGCGTTAAGGAAAACCACCTCGTATCGTGTCAGCAAGCGGCGACAAACTTCCAAGCGCGTGAATTTTTGCTCGAAGTTCAACAGTTTAGGAACCCCTCGCACCGTAATTTTGCGATATTGAAGGTGTTCGTGGATGATAGACTCTACACTACCAATACTGATGCCGAGTGCAGCCGAAATGTCTCGAAAATTCATACTAAGGGTCTCCAAAATGAGTTTTTTACGCGGCAAATGTTGTCTGGTGTGATGCTGGTTCGCGGTCAACGATCATGTGGCTCATTCTAGACGGTTTTGTGACTATCCTTTAATGCTTTGGCTCATTTATACACAGCAGCCCTACTAAGGCACTCACTACCGAACTGATTTCGCAAACGCAGAAAAAAATCCGTGTTTTTAACGCTGTCTCATACTGAAAAACGAATGACAGTACGTTGCGCAATGGCGGTCGGTACTTGACGTTCACTCATTGTCGTAGCACGTGCGGTAAACATCCATTCCTGACGAAAACTATGTCACACTGTTCGTAAGGGACCCAGCTATCACATACTCAAGCCACGACTTTCAAAACATACATGCGCGCCATCTACAGCATTTGTTTTCATCATATTTGAACTGTCCTCCTATATGACAAAAAAACGGCTTCCTCTGGACACAAGATAAATGTGGGAGCAAGATCAAACATCAACCACAAAGTTGCCGTCATTTGAAGCTTCTGGGGCTGATTGAACTAAACATTTTCGCCAAACGTCACATGTACGCAATATTCACTCCGTGCAAGCAAAATCGTCAAGTTTGTGTGCTCATTGCCGTGATCAACATGTTGAAATCCACTTCCCTCAATTTAAGCAGCTACCACATTCAAGGAAGTTTGAACTTGTAAAATAGGACGGATTATTTATGAATCGCCTGGAAAGAGGACATTAATTAATTAATTGCCCGAGCAATTTCACATGCTTGCAATGCCAAAAACTCATCACACTTTGCTGCATCGGAAAAATATGCTATCCCATAATATGCATGATCTACAACCGCTAATCTCACGTGTCAATGTTAATGCGGGTGGCACAATGAGCAGGCGTGAAGTTCTTTTAACAAAAGCCCTTGTAACGTTAGATGCCACAACGGGTCCGATCACTTTACGAGCTCTACTCAAGGTTCACAGATTTCGTTAATTACAGAATCTGCTGTAAAACAAATCGGTATGGAAAGGAAAGGAACAAACATCAATATATCTGGAATTGGGAATTCTAGTGTAGCCGATGTAAGGGGAGTGGTCAAGATTAACTTGCGCATACAAATGAATAATGTATTAAATTTTGAAGCATTGATAATGGATAAGCTGACTATCTTAATCCCCACTCGATCGGTTTTAACTTCTGGTTGAGATCAGCTCAGGCAGTTAAAACTTGCTGACCCATTTTTTAATCGTCCTGGTCGCATCGATATGTTGCTGGGAGCTGATGTAGTTGGAAAAATTATATTAGCGGAAATACAAAAACTTTTGGCTGGGCCAATAGCTCAGAATACAAGTTTGGGCTGGATAATCTCTGGAAACTTACTTGACCAAACCACTGGTAACGTCCAGAGTTTCAAAATTGAAGCAAATTATTAATCAGAACCCAGTATGCAATTGAAAAAATACTGGGAGTTAGAGGAGATCCAGCCTGATAAGATATCAACGCCGGAAGAAGAATATTGTGAAGCATATTTCACTGAGACTACAACTCGTGACAAAACTGGTAGATATGTAGTGAGATTACCATTTAAGGGCATAAAGCAAAAAAATGCTTTAGGAATTTCAAGGCCGGTAGCTCCCGCAAGTTTCGCACATTTAGAAAAAGCGGAATATACCAAATGTATCCAGGAATATCTGGATTTGGGGCACATGCAATGATACGACTAAACGTCTGCACTAGGAAATCAAATTCACTGCATCGCTCATTATTTACCTCATCACGCCGTTCATAAGGAAAGTAGTACACAACAAGCTGCCGAGTGGTATTCGACGCGTCTAGAAAAACTAGTTCTGGAATATCATTGAATGAAACATTATTTACGGGACCAGCAATACAAAACGATCTGCTGGCAGTATTAATGAAGTGGAGACGACATCGCTTTGCCTTTGGGGCCGATATAGCAAAGATGTACCGGCAAATCACTGTGCACTCCGACGATGCATAGTATCAACGAATTTAATGGAGGTTTTATTCGTCGGAAGAAATTAAGGATTACATATTGAATACAGTCACATTTGGAATATGTTGTGCACGCTTCTTAGCGATTCGAACTTTGCGGAAGATGAACAATTAACCTATCCTGTTGCAATTAATTCCATTATAAACGAATTTTATGTAGGCCATGACATCCAAAATAAGAAATATTTGATCTGCAATCTGAAGGATTTCCCTTTCGATCATACCTGACGTTTAGACAAGATGAAGTTCGTGTTTCTACATATATACTGCAACGATTCATACTTTTGCCTCAACCAGAAGCTCACCCAATGGTCTCCAGTAGAGAACTAGATTGCATCAAAGAAGAAGTTCCTAGAAATCAACCAAAGATTTTTCTGGAGATAACAATTTAAAGCGGGAATAGAAAGCAAGTGCTCAGAAGGTTTGATAATATAGAACATTATACGATCCTTGCCATCTTACCTACTCTTGACCCCAGATTCAAACTAATGCATTTTGAAAAGTAATTAATCATTTAAATAATTTTGTGCGAAAATTTAACAGCTCACTTACTACAATGAAGAATGAAACATCTTATGATTCTGATAAAGATCCAGAATTCGACATCTAGATGTATCAAAAACAACTGACACGCAATAAGATGAAATAAAAATCGTGTCGTTTAAAGCTACACCACCTATAGCAGAAAGCATCAGCAAAACAGGAGTGCATATGCACTTGTTGTCTCCTGGTACACCAATAAAGAGAGATACTTTTGAGATCTGGGAGAATATGACGTCTTTATTTCCAAAACTGGAATTGATAGACCTTTTCATCGTTGCAAAATTTGTGTCAAGCGAGTGCTTCTCTCGGAAGCAGGGCCAAAAATTACTCGAGACAGAAACAGGCTTCTGGGAACTTGATTATCTAAGCTTCTATTTTTAAATTCACACAGTCAAAACACAGTCAAACAAATAAATTCTATCATTCAATTAAGAAAATGACACAATTTATTTCGTTTTTGAGGTTTTCAGAGAATGCTCAAAAATCGGGAAAACATCAACGTACTGTTTTTATCAGCGATGTTTGCCATTGGAACATCAATATTTTTTAGAACGATGTTGCATCGCTAGCCTGTCTATTTTGGCCATAAGTCGACTCACCAGTCGATAAGTCTGAAAAAGACTTATCAGCCTTGGTCCTGATTTGCACGGAGAAACTCATCTTCGAATCGAAAAGCAATCCCAGGTACTTTACTGCTGGTTTCGATTCTACCAACACCACCAATACTGATCGTCATTACTCTTTAGTCAGGATGACTGCTTCAGTGCTAGGCTGAACCAGCGAGCAGTCATCCAGTCTTTTGAGTGGCGTATTGACATACGAAGGCGGTTCGATATGTACTTAGCCTACCAAAAGAAAAACGAAAATTTTGGAAAAGTGGCAAATTATGTCTCAACATAATCTCCTATTAGCTCAATACACTTGACTCAGTCATGCTCCAACTTCTCTAGCCCGTCTGAAATATACATTTTCTCGAGGTCTGCAAAGTAGGCCTCCGTGTTGGTCATAACCTTTTCATTCGATTCAAATTTCTGCCCGGTGAGTGACTTTTTAAGTTTGAAACAAAAAGAAGTGGCATTGGGCCAAATCTAGGGAATACAGTGAATGGGGTAAGCAGTTCGTAGCCCAATTTGGTCGGGGCGACGGTGGAGGCGTGAGCCAGTGCGTTTTCATGGTGGAAGAGCTTTTTTTTTTCTTCGCCAAATAGGACCTTTTTTCTTCGATTCGGCGTCGATTCGTTGTGCCTTTCTCCAGTCAGTCGATGTAGATCACATCTTCCATCAAAATCAAAATGTTACAGGAAATTTGCAGCAAATTATGTACTCCTTCCATCAACGATAAGGAAGGCCCAGTGCACTATCGCTAACATAATGCTCTACTTCAGCTGCGAAGAGCTCTGATGTGTGTACTGCGGTTGAAGCCAGCAAGGGAGCCAGTTCAAAGAAACCTCAACAGCAACTGCCATCTGGTTCCCAAGAGCAACATCATCAGGTAGAACAACTACAGCAACAAGCACAACCGAAACATCGCGATTGACATCTAATCAGAAGCAACCTCAAGTTCTGCAGCCTGCGTCTATAACACCGCAACGTTTAGTTGGTATCGGGACTGGCCCAAAGTGTTCATGCCCGCCTGAGACTTCTGATACAAGATTTATAACTCAAAGCAATGATACCGAATTGATGATAAGAAATGTAGGCTCACCAAGATCTTCATCTACCAGCCGGAGGCCCTTACCTGGAGGCGATATGACGACAAACATTACTGCGATGAAACTTGGGACTCCACTGCGTACTATATCCCGCTACAAATATTTGTTTCGAGATTAGAATATAACACACCAGTTGAAGACATCGTCGCTCATATAAAGTATAAATTGAACGCTAGTCCTGAGTTGCTCCAGTGCACTAAAATTACGCCTGATGGAGAGACGAACAGATTGATTGCGTTTTTCAAAATTACTGTTCCAGCTGACCTAGGTGTCTTGCTGGATAAGAAATTTTGGCCTCCTGGCGTATTCGTCAATAGCTTCGTGAGCGAAATCATCCTGTGTTCTTTCACCCCAGAAGAAACATCTCTTGAGCCTCGTAGTTCATTCTTAACTTGCTATTACCAAAATTTTCGTGGCCTGAGGACTAAGACTACTGAACTTCGCATTTCTTCCATCCTTTTCCTGCATAATATCATCTGTCTAACGGAAACATGGCTGAAAGATGACATCAGTAATTGTGAACTCCTCCCGAACCATTTCATCTTCCGCAGATATAGACACCGTGATGCTACTGGTAAGTCTGACGATGGAGGCGTTCTAGTGGGTATACATGTTTCCCTTACTAGCAAATCCTGTGATGATTTTACTTCATCTTCACCTGTTGCGTATGATTGTGCTAGTCTCTCTATCTGACTATCTTTCCTTGCTAATATCATCTGTGTATATCCCTTGTTACAGGCCTGCTATTGTTTACGAATGTTTCTTTGCAGAATTCTTGGTTCGTTTCCCTTCCACCCCTATATTGGTCTGTGGTGACTTCGATTTGGCCTCAATTGTTTGAAATGGTATGTATGTCTCCATAGTTTCTGACGGTAGTGTGTATTTTGCTCTTTCCTCTTTTATTTCCCTCTGTTCTTTCACCCAATTCAACACTATCCCTAATGCCAATAACAAATTGCTACATCTTGTTCTTTCCAATTTGCCGCCTTTTTCTCTGTCCGCATCGCAGCACTCCCATACTTTGTCAAACCTGATCGTCACCATCCACCGCTCTTCATTGAGCTTGCTATCACATCTTCTCGTTCTTTGAAGAATTCCGAACCTTCTCGCTTTAATTTTTTAAAAGCCGATTTATCGAGCATGGAAGCTAGCTTTAATGCCGTGAATTGGTATTCCGTCTTCAACAATCTCCACACTGAAGATTGTGTTGGTAAGCTCTATATGTTTTTTTTTGTCCTTAATCTCGCAATTTACTCCTGTGTGTCCAGCAAGAAGACCTGAAGATGCTCCTTGGTTTAATTCAGATAATGCCATTGCAATTAAAGCTAAAGATGCTGCCCGCAGAAAATTCTTATCTTCTTCCAATTGACGTCACGAAATTCAAAAAGCGTCGTGCCGCGACCAAGAAAATTGCCACCTTTGAACTTCATGCATATGTTGCATGTATTGAAACTTCGTTAATGTCGAATCAAATTGATGCGTTCTGCTCGTACGTAAAATCTTTAAGGAGCTCTTAACTCGTCCCTGATAATTTAAGTCTAGATAACGTGACATCGTCTACTTCTCAAGAATCTTGTGAACTCTTCGCTTCCTATTTTCTTCCTTTTTCAGCACGGCTTAGCATTCCCCTTCCTTCAACTAATCTTCTTGCTCTTTTTCTTCCACTTTTCGTACAAACCCCTTGCAGGTTGAGCTACTCTTAAAAAATCTTGACAACAGTACCAGTGTGGGCCTTGATGGCATTCCAAATTTTCTAGCAAAATCTGTATCTTTTTCACTTTGTGTTCCCCTTTTAATTATTTTTAATTTCAGTTTAAACTGTCGGGTTTTTCCCTCCCAATGCGAAATTCCCACATTTATCCTATCTTAAAATCTGGTGTTCGTAATATCGTCCTATTACCCTTCTTTCTTGTTTTGGTCAGATCCTTGTTAAAATACTTCTTGATGTGCTGTATTCGCTTGTCCTCCCTTCTTTAACTGATCAACAATATGGCTTTGCCAGAGGCAGATTTACCCTTACAAATTTTTCTTTTACCCATCATATTGCAGCTGCCCTCAATCAGCAACAACAAGTGGACGTTATTTTTACGGATTTCTCTAAAGCCTTTGATTCAGTGGATCACTCTCTCCTATTTGAGAAACTTCTAGGGTTAAATGTTCCTATTTGCCTTTATTCCTGGCTTCTCTCCTATGTCCTGAATTGTCAATGTGTAGTCACTTTTTACTCTTGCTTCTCTTCTTCTTTTCACCCGAGCTCGGGAGTCCCGCAAGGTTCAATACTTGGCCCCATACTATTTTTACTTTTTTTCAGTGATCTACCTTCTGTTATCACATCCCCAGTCTCCTTTATGCTGATGACTTCAAGATTTTTCGAGTTATTGATTCCCTTTTCGACGTGGATATCCTACAAACTGATCTTCAGCGTCTTAGCGACTGGTGTGAATCAAACCATCACTCAAATGCCATCGGATGACATTCATCTGTAAATAGTTGCCTCTTCTCTCAACGTTGGTATCCCTTTGAGCAATGTAACCTCCTTTAAGGATCTTGGGGTGCTTTTTGATTGTAAACTGAAGTTTGATCTCCATATTGCTCTTATTATTAAGAAAACCTCCCGCTTAACGTGGTTTATTTTACGATCCGCTTCTTCATTCCAACATATGACCTCCTGTATGTATCTTTACTTCACACTAGTACGTAGTAATTTAGAGTACTGCTCCTAAATTTGGAGTCCATACCACATGAAGCACATCGATGCTCTTGAGCCAGCTCAACGCAGATTCACACGGTATCTATTCTTCAAATTCAACCTTCCTTACTCCCCTTATGATAAACACCTACATATTTTGAAGCTTCCTACCCTCGAGTCCGGCCGATCTTTCCTTGACGAATGTCTTTTGTACAAGCTTAATCATAATCTTTTGCCTCAAAATGTATGCAGGCAAATTAATACATTCGAGGCTGCTCACCCTAATAGATCCTCGCTTCAATTGCATGTACGTAATGCACGTACTAACACCTTCTTCCACTCTCCCTTACTACGCTTACTTCGTATGCACAATCAGCATTTAAAATCATTATGAAAAATCAAATTTATAAATTGTCATGGCAACACCAGTTGAAGAGCACCGACCACGGAAGAAATCGAGAAGAGTTGGTCGCATCCGAACCATCAACCGAGTCATTGTATTTTGAACACAATAAATTGATTATTAACAAACGGTGCGCGTTGGTTTATTGTTTTCCCTCTACAATTATCCTGTTCCCAAGGTCCACCCATGACAAAACCAGAAGTGGGATTCAAGGATGGTTTAGTGCGGATTACAAGTAAGAATTCAAATCGTGCACGTAGAACGAACGAGCCGACGAAAGCCATTTTTCCCCTCCTTGCGATATCGTGTTTAATTCTCCTACGGTTCGTCTGCAAAACGAGACGAAAGGAGAAACGTGCGATATACGCATGCGAAATAGACAAAAAGAGAAACGTGAGACATACATGCGCGTGTGGCTACACATAATTGTAATAGTGGTTCGACTAAAACTTGAACTTAGACTATGGAACGCCTCTACGCAGGGGAACAAAGCTGAAATTCTGGCAAATGACGAAATCGAAACGGACGGGAAAATGTCGGAATGTTCGGGTGCAGGTGATGTGCGCGAGTGACGTGATGAAATGATGCGATTGACCGACTTAATATCAGTTGTCGTCACCGCGTTACTGAACGGGGGAAAGTTGGCGGTGTCGTCAACAACTGGACAGATTAACACTCAACCGATCGTAGTACAGGAGCCGACACCACCACTCACTAACGCCATGAAATCGGGTGAGGCGCCGCCGGCAGCGATGTTCGAAGTTGACGCATGCGAACGATCGGCTAATATAGTGCGGGCATGTAGTGGACCGCATTTTCATAACATCCGAGATGTGACGGATATTTTACCAGACTTCGACCCATCGCCCAAGTCCGGCATATCGGCAGCGCAGTCCATTGATCGCGTCACGAAGCTTGCCGAGGCATATCAGTGGAACGATAGAGTTTTGGTGTTCGCCGTGCAAGCCTCCCTAAAGGAGCCTGCTAAAATTTGGAGCGATGGTTCTGCGCGGGTTCCTGGAAGCTGGCTTGAGTTGCCCGAATCATTGAGGTGAGATTTCCCTAACCATGAAAGTGAGGGCGATGTTCACACAAAAATGATGAATCGAACCATGGAGCCTATACTTTACTATGCTAGCATTGGGTAGACGAGGTAATTGCGCGATCACGCTATAGTCCGGTATATAAGGAACGGGCGACGGCATCCATCTTGGCAAAATGCGATCGCGAGCTCGATTTTCGACACCGTCAACGATCTTTTAGCCGCGATTAAGAACTTCAAAACAAATTCCGTTCGAATTTCGGAGCCACGAACCGAGCCGAGACGAAATTTTGGACCACCACCACCGATACAGCGAGGCATTATGTCATCAAACGCGCGAGTGCAGCCTACTTCGAGCAATTCGGAATCCCGTCGAATCCGATGTAATAATTGTCTTGAGGTGGGGCATATTTCGCTGAATTGTCCAAAACCGCAACGGAAACAAAGATGCAAGAAGTGTCAATGAACATCACATACGACCAACTGATACCCGGAAAATGAAACTGCGACCGCCGTCAGTAATGTTCGTCGCATAAAATCAACAAAAAGAATTCAGCCGCTTGTTAAGGAGGTCAGCGGAAACAAAATTAAGTCCTTCATCGACCCCGGCAGCGAAAGAACACTCATTCAACGAACGATCGCAATGTTGATGGGAGGCGTAAAGTAGTGTTCACCGGTCATCCTACGAGGATTTGGAGGAGCTTCAGTAACATGCAACCAGATACTTAATGCCGAAATTCAGTTGGATGGTAAGAATCTAAATGCTAAGATTTTTCCGGTGGATGACGATTTGATCTCGGAGCCACAATTATTGAGGTCAGATCTACTCTGCACATCGCGCACACGACTGATCATCGAACCGGGAGCTTGTCGATTGGAAAACGCTTTCTAAAATGCTCCAACTTTTGAGTCAACACTACCCGTCAAAGAAAGGGACCAACTGTATCAGCTCATCAATGAGCATAGAGAATGCTTCTCTGAATCTCTTGCTCAGTTAGGTCAATGCAACTCGGTAACGATAAGGTTAACTACCTTAAAACCTGTCCGACGCCAGCCATGCCGGATACCGTTCGCGAAGCGTGAGCGCGTTCAAGAAAGAGTAAACGAGCTGCTCGAAAACGATATCATACGTCCATCAACATCAGAATATTCGTCACCAATTCACCTCGTTCGCAAAAAAATGATGAGGACCGTCTTTATGTTGATTCCCGTGAGCTCAATGCTATCACTGAAAAGCGTCCGTTCCTTATGCCAACTGTTGAGGAGCAGCTATCATAGATCACTGGTAATTTATTTTACACGACTCTCGATCTAATGTCTGGCAATTATCAAATACCAATAGCAGACGAATGCAGGAAATACACTGCAAATGGGAAATCAAACAGTTAGGTACGTAGATGAAGTAATTCTGCCCAGCAAAACCATCGCCGAGAACGTCTAAGCCATTGCTACCGCACATCGGTCGATGGTTTCTGAAGCTACAGGAGTACGATTTTCGCATCATACATCGATCGGCTGAACGCATGAGTCACGCAGATGCTCTAAGCAGGACTCCAAACGAACCACCAAACGAGCCAGAGAAAGCACCGGGGAACATAATGCGAATGGAAGGAAACGAAGACTGGCTTGTGCTCCTGCAACGACAAGACATGAAGTTGAAGGAGTTAATCGAAGTTCTGAGAGGCGATACTGAGTCTGCTCAATCCAAATAGATCAAGTTAGATTATCAACTCAAAAACGGTCGGTTATATCGTAAGATCGACCAAGATCTCAAATTTGTCGTTTACTCTGCAGTCAGGTGGAGAATCATCCGCACGTACCACGATGACATGGGCGACTATGGTCTTGAGAAGATCATAAATCGGGTTCGGCAAGATTTTTGGTTCAAGTATCTCCGAAAATACATCAATTCGTACATCGCAGCATGCTTAAAGTGCTGCTATAATGAAGGAATCGCAGGAAAACCGGAGGGCCAACTCTATTCGTATGAGGTGATACCTATTCCGTTCTGGACGTTACACGTTGGTCACCTGGGACCTTTTCCATGCAGTCGTCGAGGTAATTTTCACATCATTGGAGTATCTGATTCGTTCAGTTAGTACTTAATTTTAAGATTTGTCAAAACTACGAAATCGAAGCCCGTCATTGACGCATTCAGGGATCTGACGTACTTCGGTCTACCTAAGCGTATAATATGCGATCGAGGCACTACTTTTACATCACGAGAATTTGCTGAATTCTGTGCATCTAATGAGATTCAACATATTCAGGTCGCCGTCAGAGCACCTCGAGAGAATGGCCAAATCGAACGTGCAAATCGGTCCATCTTATCATTTCTAAGAATTGCCTCAACTGATAATAAGGATTTGGATTTACAATCGCGCAATCATCAGTGGTCTCTGAATTCCCAATATCACTCTGTGACCCAGTTTAGTCCGATCGAGTTGATATTCGATTATCGCCTTCGAGACGTCATCACGAATCGGTTAGTTATGGCTCTAACATCAGATGAAGCGACTGCTGATCCAACGGAATGCGATATGGTTAACCGAAGACAATTGGCTGCAGAGCGAATTAGCACCGAACGAGAGAAATGGAGATTGAGGTTCAACGCGAAATACAAGAAACCTTTTATCTACAAGGAAGGAGATCTCATCGTTCTAGAAAACGTACCTGCTGCTACGAGAGAATCTCGAAAGTTAGAGCCCATATATCATGGGCCCTACATCATTTTGAGAGTTTTACGAAACGACAGTTATCTCATCGAGGACGTGGAAATCGCACGTCTGAACCAACGGGAATTCTGTTCGGTGTATACGAGCGAAAAGTTGAAACCGTGGATCGTCGTGAGTCCCGAATTCGATTTTTACGATGATGTTGCGGATTAAGACATGGAGTAATGAATCGAGACGATTCAATGGTAGGATGATCGAGTGTCATAGCAACACCAATTGAAGAGCACCGGCCAGAGGAAATCGAGAAGAGTGAGTCGCATCCAAACCATCAACCGAGTCATTGTATTTTGAACACAACAAATTGATTATTAACAAACGGTGCGCGTTAGTTTATTGTTTTCCCTCTACGATTATCCTATTCTCAAGTTCCACCCCTGACAAAATACTCCTATGTCTATTCATCTATTAATTGACTTGTAGTTGGACTACTAGTCTGTAAACCGATTTTTTTTAAATAAATAGAATAGTGACCGTCACCTTTCCGGCCGATAGGACAGTTTTCGCCTTCTTCGGAGCACGTTTGCTGGGTCAAGTCTACTGTTTCAAGTGCTCCTTGGTCTCTGGTGTGTACCAATGGAATCATGTTTCGTCGATGGTCGCGAAACAATGCAGAAACTCCTTCGGTTTGCGCTTAAACAGCATCAAACACTGCTCTGAAGTGGTCTCACGGTTGCGTTTGTTGTTTGGAGTGAGCAAACGCGGCATCCTTTCCGCCGACAGACTGCCCAAATCGCATGCAGGATATGACCCATCCGGTCTTTTGAGATGCCTATTGCATCTACATTCGGCGGTATACCAATACGAGCTCGTGGATTTTTGTCACAATATCCCCCATGATAAGCATTTACGGGGCACCTGGGCATGGCTCATCGAAAACCGACGTGTGACCACGTTGAAACTAGTTAAACGATTTTTGTTACGGTCGCCATCACAGGAACTGATTCACCGTACACAGCATCCAAGCGTTCTTGAATTTCGCTGCGCGATTTCCCTTTCAAAAACAAGAATTAAATCACCGACCGATATCGCTCTTTTTGTATTTTTCTAAAATCCGCGGAGATGTCCACTTCTACACGCCGTCAAAACAAAACTACGAATCAGATTTGGCTGAAATTTTGATAATAGCCGTCTACGAGAATGTACTACATGATAATTAATCTGTCTTGCCATAGTGACACCATTGGGCAGTGAGGCTAAGTACTTATCGGACCTACCTTGAGACTAGTCTAAGTTGCAACCGTTCGACTGTACCTCCAGGGACTAGCGCCGCAACATCATCCGCATAGCCGACCAGGCGTGACTCATCCGGCAGCTCAAGTCTTAGTAGCCTGTGGTACGATATGTTCCAGAAGTCTGAACCAAGGAAAGATCCTTGATCCACCCCCGATGTAACTTCCATCCTCCGTTGGCCCTGCGTCATATCATAACGCAGGCTTCGGTTCAACAGATAACAGATAAAGCCGCTTGAGATATTATGGAACTTGAAAAAAGGTTTTCAACGTATCCAGAATACTCACACATCTAGCGGAATTGAAGGTGTTCCGAACATCAAGGGTCACCAACAATACTACCAGTCGCTTATTACGGCTTTTTGCCTCCACCACCTCTGCTGGTGATCCTGTTCCAAAGCCGTATTGCCGGAAAAAGAGGGAGTTACGATGTATTTTGTTTGCCTGACAAAAAGAGTATTGGCAAATTAATAATAAACCTCCGTTTTAAAACCGCAATCCCAATAATTGTCTCTGATTAACTTCCAATCTAATTAGCTTCACCAAAATTCAACTTCACGTAATATCCAATACCCATAATTAAAGTTCATTCACAGATTTTTCCAACATTATCATCACTTTCACCTTCTGCCGAGACCCACGATGCAGTTAATCGCCGGTGTTGGTCCACACCGTTAATAAACTTTATATGATAATTTCATATTATGAATTTCCTTTTGATTTCAACAAACACTGAACGCTCAGGGATGGATGCGACGATGCTGATGATGGTCGCCCGATGTACATTGAAAAGATCATGAATCCGCATTTATGATACGGTAACAGATACTCAGAGATATTCAAGATACCTACTCTATAATCATGATCCAGTCGCGGTGCGTTCATGACATAAATCTTTTCACGTATAAATGTTTACCGTACAGGTTTAAGGTTTTCCATTCAAAGTTCACTTCGTTAATTGAACATTATTCACGAGATGCAGAGAAGAAACGTTTACAATGAAAAATTATTCGAAGGTAAGCTTAAATTGTATGCTTTGGTCTGCCTCCATCAATGCACGAAAAATTGTCAGACAGGAAAAACGACGAGAATAACATGATCAAGGACAATGTTGGTGAAGATTATGTCTTTTCAGATATCGAAACTGTATTCCGTGAATGAAAAGGTCTCTACCTTGTTCAAAGTAATTTGATCTTCGACGGACATGCCTGAGCATCATTGGGTGATGTAATGCCATTTTTTCGATCGGTTTAAGGGCAACCACATGTGAGTCCTAATTAAAATGTTAACCAACCTGCAAGAGAAAGATCGAAAAAAACACTTTCAACCGATTTATTACCAATAATTACCCAAGTAATACATCATAAACCAAAATATCTACCACCTACTCCCCTTAGCGTTTTCATTGAATTTCCAAACATTTCAAGTACCCACCGCTGGAGCCCAATACTCGAAAAAAAAACTCTTCAAAACTATGCTTGACCAGATTTTTTTTTCCTGTTATTTTTGATCATACCGCAAAGTATCTTTACAGGTGATTGAGGTCTGCATTGCAGACATTTTACTGCTCAGCAGGTAGATAAGTTTCAACTGGCTTCTTACCAGCTTGGTGCTGGTATTTTTAACAAGTTTCTAAAATTCATCTGGGACCAGGGGACGACCACCTCAAGAGGCGTTCCTCGATTCGCTTTCATGAGAGTCATTTGCAGTTATGTAAAGGCGATAAGATAACTTTCAATGGGAAAGAAAACTAGGCTGAATCGAATCAGGTCCAATCGATTTACTCTATCGTCCGATATTGGTGCTACGAATGTAAATTTCGTAATTTATTCAAGAGCATCTAAGCCACATATGAGAATGCAAGCATATGTGTTGATGCATCAATCCTGCAACCCCTCTGTACGCAATTTTAAATAAATCAAAATTTATTTTAATTGAGGTTGTATCATCTAATTATGGATAATTGCACAAATGACATTGTGTGCGTATATTGAGAGGGTTTCGACGAATGCATCTTTATTTCAAATAGATCTCATAATAGTAAGATTTAAATGGTTTAATTTATTTCTGACGACCGGTTAATCTCAATTGGACACATTTGAACGAACATATGTGAATGGGATCGCCTTGTTAATAAGTTGCAAAAGAGAGGTAAGTGGATTTTTTGCAATTTGATAAGTTAACCTTGCGTTTAGTATGCTTAAAAAGCTTTCAATTGCCGCAAACTTACAATGAATGTTTTTATTTTAGTTTGTTAGTCTCTTAGAATTGCATGACCAATCAATCTACGAGCAATTGAATGTGTCAGGAATGTCAATAAAAAAATATCGCTTAATATCAGAAGATGCGCCTGATTGGTATACTTTTAAGGAACAATGGAGAATATTTTTTGCTTAATCAAACATAAGCAAATTTTCCAATACGAACAAATTAGGCAGTGCGTTATATTGTATTGTTCCAACGAAAAAGGATTCGACCTAAATATGACGAAATCAATGACGATTGAGTATGTGCATACTACTCTTCATTGTCACATCAATTAGAAGGGCAGACATCATTATCGTCATGATTGAACGTGGCAAGCCTTCGATAACAATCCTAGTTTAATTATCATTCAAGTAGTTCAGTCCAAGTCAAAGCCGCTTTATTCAATACTAATCGTCATAAATTTTCAAAGCATATAAAACAAATTTCAAACAATAAAAATATTTAAGCTTAATGACCCAAATGGCTCTCTAAATTTATACATTATTAATCAAGGGATAAAGTGGTTCAGTTGATGCAGACTCCTGACTATCACTGATGTGTCTCCAGGCATTTGTTTCCATATGGACCTTTGCCAATTCCCGTGCGGCCTCCCTGCTTTACATAGGTAATCATGCGATCATAATGGTGACGGCATATTCAAACTAAGATTATAGATTTGAGATTGACTCCAACAGTCATATTTTCACAAATCAAAAGATTACAAAGCAAAATCAGATCAAAGTCTTTCTCTATTTATCCCTATCTGCAAATTTTAAGGCCAATAACATGAATATCGGAAGAGTAGCGGATGGGAGGCTTGCCGCAACATCATCCCTAAAATAAGTGACTAGAAATCCTGCTCTACCGTTTACTGACAACTTGTCCAGAGAGGAGGAGTGATTTAAATATGTACCACGTACATTTGGAAGCACTGTCTCGCTTCTGGTTCAACCCCATTTTCAAAGTAACGAAGTTGAACAATAAGAGGAAAAAGCATGAATGTACTGCAAGTGATCCACGAAAAATGCCAATCGACTCGTATTTCACTTCAACTGCAAACAATCAATCCATTAGGGGGGGAGTACCGTAACATTGGACAGCGTCTAGTGCGAGACACTTATATTATCTCGATAAAATACTGCATGAGTGATTCAAACACGGGTGAAAACGATGTGGGGGGCGTAGCGTTTGTCAGTGACGCTCAAGGCAATGTCGGGAGCGATCGATTTCTATTTTCAGCGGCACTGCGTCATGTGAGATCCAAGTGAGTGTTAGAACTGAACTTCTGTATTCAAAGCCGTTTAAGGGGGTTCTCTGGTTTGATTGGTTCAAAAAGCGAATTGCAACATAAGCAGAAAAATGTACTCTGAAAGACTTTCAAGAGGAGGAGAAAGGTGTACTCTATGGACCAGGTACCGTAGATTAGTAGTAAGTTAGGATTTTTATAGTTGTAACTGTACTTGAAATTGCAAACACGTTTTTCTCAAAACTATCTTTTTCAAACTTTCCTCCATCATAGCTTGAGAAGAGCTTGGTCGATTCACTTCAAATTTATAGGGTCTGTATTTATAAAAATAAAAAGTGGGCAAAAAATACATGAAATTCGAAATTTTTAATTCCAGTCTGCTAAAAATCCAATTTTCAAAATTTTCTCTTCATAAAAGACCATTCCCTATAATTAATCTGACAGATTTAAACGCCGGCAATTTTATTAGTTTCAGATACCCCAATCAGCTGATTTCGTGGAAGGAGTGAGTGTCCATTTTTTTCGAGAGAGGTATTTTCAGAGCACTATAACTTTGGTTCTAATGAATATTTTTAGCTAAAAATTTATAGGTATACCTTTGAACCATTCATAAATATATGATGAAAAATTTAAAGTTCCATCGCAAAAAATGCCTAAAAATCCGACCGTCAAACCAGAGAACCCTTTTAAAGATGCCTCTAACCAACGATGCGACATGTGGACGAGAAAAAACAACAATGAGAACAAACAACTGACGTCAATAATGATGGTCTCATCAATGAAGCGGTCACAAAATCAGCTGGGCTGGATATTGTGGCGCCGGGTCCAAATACACGAGAATTAAACCATTTAACCAACATTTATGTTCTGGCCCAGATTATTTGGCCACTTACATGACCGATATTCCACTGAAAGAGCTAGAAACTCCCTAGCTCTAGAAAACGTTTTCAGAAAAAAAATATTCCAAGATGAAACGGTGGGATTACGATTTTTCGAGTATAATGTGGGCAAGAATCTGAAAATACCAAAAGAGTTAAAGATTGGTCGAATACCAGAGCTAAGCTAAAGCTATCCAAAGATTATGTCCAGCAGGCGAAAAGAGCTTTATGGAAATGTTTATGTCCAAACATCGACAGGTACCAACAGACTAGTCTCCTTTAAAATATTCATACATTTATCGAAGCTTTCCTTGTGACTGAGAGATGCGTGTGGGACTCCCGTGCTCGCAAGCGACTGGACTACCTGCTAAACACCTCGCCTGTCAACCTGAGAATCTAGGCTGGATCTATTTCACATATTATTTCGGGACAGATCTCGTTTCGCATCGCAATGAGGCGCCTTCAATCTGAGGGATCCCTCCTCCATCGAGAGGGGAGGAGGAAAAGTTATCGCCAGACAAGTGCTCCCCCAGTCGTGAAGACCCTAGCTGCTGTGAGTCCCTTTTATCTTTTCGGACTGTCCGAACATAATGTGCCACATGGTTCCACTTGTCCACCGATTCAACAATCAGCGCGACTATACTACCTGGGATGAGCTCTCCCATTTCCCTGTAGAGGTTCCGCTGCAGCCTGTCTTTTGCACACAAAAAAAAAGTGTGGCAACAATCGTCTTTTTCTCCTTGGCAGCACCTACAGTCGTGGGACCGTGACTTACAAATTTTGTGTAGGTAAGACTGAAAACACCCAGGCCCGCTCAAAATCTGGGTTGGATAGAAGTCAGTCTCACCATGCCTTCAATTGCGCCACGGTATCAGACCTTCCCTTCAAGGAAACTATCCAAAAATGGTACCCATCATTGGTTGAGCGCTGGCTCTCCTCGCAGGCAACCGTCTGCCTGGCATCTTCACTTCGACGCAAGTAAATAGCGCGGCGCTCTCTACCAAGGAGGACAATAGGTATCACGCCCGAAATAACTCTCACCGCCAAATCAGAGACTGTCGGATATGAAGCTCCTCTTCTGTGCCAAGCACATTCCACATACGTCCTTACTGAGAGCGTCGCCCCATATTTCTGCTCCGTACAGTAGCACTCACCCTACAGTACTCATCAAGAAGCGACTTCTTGATGGGTTGAGTATTAGCATACCTATCCTAAGTTGCGCTTGTTCAACGGTACGTCGAGCAACCAGAGCCACAACATCATCCGGATAGCCGATCAAGTACGACTTATCTGGCATCTCAAGTCTCAGTAGCCCAGCGTAAGCTACAAGGTCTGGGCCAATGATAGCTCTCTGGGCAACACCCCATGTAACTGCTATCCTATGTTGGCCCTGTTTCGTGCCGTAAAGCAGGCTTCGGTCCTTCAGGTATTCCCTCAGAAGCCGCATTAAATATTCCGGAACTTGGACAAGAGATTTCCAGCCGACCCGATATATCGTCCTATCTTGCGGAGTTGAAGGCTTTCCTAACATCGAGTGTCACCAACAGAACGATCCGCCGCTTGATGCGCCTTTGTGCCTCTGCCTTTCGAACCGCACTCGCAAACTCTGCAATTGTATCAATGGTCAAGCATCCTGCTCTAAAGCCATACTGCCAAGGGGATAGGTCCGCACGAATCGTGTCAGTGAGTCTACCCTTGATGAGTTTCTATTGCACTTCCCCAGCCGTGTCTAATATGCATTACAGGGGTTAGACACGAGCCTCGCCACCTTCGATTGTACCGGGAAAACCCCGTTCCGTAGGCAAGCACTGAATGCGCTAAGTAGCAAATCAGACTATGGTGATAAACAAGTTGCAACAAATCAGCTGGAACACCATCTGGACTTGGAACCGTCCTCGCTTTCAGTGAAAGAACTGCTTCTTCCAGTTCTGGTTGTGTGTAGCATGGACTATCGACTGCTGTTTCACAGCATCAACACGGACGGCATGGACGGGGAAGAGTGCCCGCACTAGAACCCCATCTTTCCGCATTATACATGCAAGGCTTTCGTAGGGCACCCAGCTTCCACATAACTAGCCTGTAGCCAAGGCCCCACGGATCCTTGTTCACGTTGTTTATTAGATCTCGCCAGCAGCGAGCCTTGTTGTTGTTAATCAATTTGCGAAGGCATTTCCAGACTGGCTTATATGCTGCTACCCGGTTGCATGCTTTGTCACGGTTCCGCGCCGAAGCTCGTGACACTCCCTTTGCTTTTCAGCGATTTCAGTCGACCACCAGAACCCTGGGGGAATAAAAGCACTGTAAGCAGTCATGATGATGCTCATAGTTGAGTTCATGCTGTCATGAGCAGCCAGTTCTTCTATCCCCTGCGAATCTCCCAGCAACGGTGCACCTGCTGTGAGTATCTCAACGAAACTCTCGACGTCCATCCTTCCGATATTCTACTCACTTGTAAAAAGCCGGGAGCACGGACGTCGGAAGACAACATCACTGATCTCAGGGATTTCGAATCCAGTCTTTTCTTTTATGTTCCATTTCACCGCATTCGCAACATAGAGAGCTCCTATCGGGTCCTTTGCATATTTGTGCGGTATGACAATAGCTAAGGCATTTCAAACATTTGTCGTATCCTGCAGACAACCCACCCCATTCTTACTTTGTCTTTATTCAGAAATTTTTGAGTGTTCTTTTCGGTCGTCAATGATGGCCATTCATTATTCCCTATGGTTTTCTTGTGTCAGCTTCGCTTGGACCTTACCTACGCTAGGGAACTCTTCTACCTGGGCCGGTCGGTAACGCAGTCAATGTCTCTTATTTCGATCGTTGCCATTTTAATGTCACTGAACGGCAATTTTATTTGGCAATCTTCCTTCTTGAGGGAGGTTACCGGTTCTGGTGGATTTCACCCACATTTTCGATGGCGGCGGTGAAACCATACACTTGGGCTTCGGTAGTCTGGTCAGTCATTTTATGTTTTTCCGTGAACACAATGTAGACTTCAGAAATATTTGTTTATTATTTGGGCATTTAAGACCCTTGCTACTATTACTTCGGTAGTGATCGCAGCAGTAGTTATCGAGTTTTGCGATGTTCTTTATATTTTCTTATGCCGCATAAACATCTGGCGCATCTTCCACGATTCCCGACTCCTCCTTTTCAGGACGCTTTAGTGTTCGAATCTTTTGTTTTTCTTTTTTGTGCTGTGCCCGAACGCCACAGGGATTCCAACTCAAACAAGGCTGTCCGTTGCTCTCCTTCTTTACTGTGATTATATTTGTCGACGTTGGTACTGTTCTCAATGTGCTGTTAATGTCGTGGCAGTAACTTTTGGCTCCGTCAAATATGGTGATAGTTTTACTTATTTCTTTTTTCTGGTTTTTTAAGTTGAGATTGCTCCAGTTGCAATGCAATCAGCATCTCCCTTCGGAGCCACTATATCTGCTCCCGGGTGTAGTCCTTTTTCTGATCGCAGGGTTATCTTTTCAGAACAGGAAGGCAATGCGAGGGTTGGCAAAAGTGCTTATGGACACGCCGGACCACCGCTGATTGGGAATCCGTCTCAACCGACCCTACAGCACAAACCTAAACTTCGAACGCACTCCGAGGCCTGCCAAACTTACCGAGACGGAGACGGTATGATATTTGGATTGGAGCTATTCACGCACGAGTGTCACGCTAGTGCTACCGTGCAAAGCAATTAGGCCCGGACCATCATGCCCACCAACCCAAAGCATTAATTTCAGTTAAATATCTAAAGCGAAGTCTAGCTTTGGTGAGGGTCGTTACTTGTCATCCCAGGAGGAAGCTCACGGCGACCTCTATATCCTCGGTTCTATGGGCCCGGCACTCCCCAAAGAATGCTAGCATCCAAGAGTATTCCTGTCGACCGGAAACCCCCCTGCGGGGACTAATGGAGGCTTAGGCCCTTGAAGATGCCCCGAAACTCATTTGAAAAGAAGATTAGAGTAAAAGGCGTGATTTAAAAAACTCGATAAAAAACATTTTAGCCATACAAAGGGCCCAAAAAATAACATTTGCAGTTTCCGTTTATGTCAACATACACACACACACACACACACACACACACACACACACACACACACACACACACACATATATATATATATATATATATATATATATATATATATATATATATATACATATATATATATGTACCTAAAGGGTGTTCCAATCAAATGCACGATGTTAATTGTGAGACACAATCGGGAGAATTGTGCGCAAATTTTACGCAACCGGGTCTGCAGGAAATGTGAAGTCACCTATGCATGCTCGCCCAGTTTGTTCTGCGGAAAACATTGTTGTTGTTCGCGATAGTGTGGCAGAAGAGCCGTCAACCCCAACTCGTCGTCGTGCCCAACAATTGAACATCTCACGAACATCACTGATGCGAATTTTGAATAAAGATTTGAATTTATACATGCTTACAACGTTCAGCTGACTCAAGTGCTGAAGCCTACTGACCATTTCAAGCGTCGACAATACGCCAGACGGTTGGTTGAACAGACAGAAGGGAATGGCGACTTTGCTAAGAAAATCATCTTCAGCCACGAGACACACTTTCACCTCAGTGGATGCGTTAACAACCAGATTTGCCGCATTTGGGCAAATGAGAATCCACGAGTGATTGTTGAAAAGCCGATGTACCACAAAGAGTGACTGTTTGGTGGGGTTTATGGGCTGGCGGCATCATCGGGCCGTACTTCTTCAAAAATAAGGACGGCCAAGCAGCTACCGTGAATGGTGTTCGCTATTGCGAGATGGTAACGGATTTCTTGTAGCCAGAAATTGAGGTTATGCACCTGGACGATATGTGGTTCAACAGGATGGTGCCACTTGCCACACAGCTAACGAACAATGGCTCTTTTGCGCAAGAAATTCAATGGCCGTGTTATCTCACGTTGTGGCGATGTTAATTAGCCGCCATGATCATGTGATTTGACACCGTTTGACGTCTTTCTCTGGGGATATTTAAAAGAAAAAGTGTACGTCCATAAGCCAAGAACAATTCAAGAGCTAAAGGATGAGATAGTTCAGCACATTAACGACATTGACCCTCAATTATGTCTCAGAGTCATTGACCATCGGACATCGGATAGAAGTATGCCACCATAGCCGTGGCGAGCACTTGGGCGATATTTTGTTTCACACATAATTGTCTTAGATCGTTCCATTATAATAAAAAATCTTAACATAATTCTCTGAAAAATTTTTGTTTTATTTCCAATTAACATCGTGCGTTTTGGATGGGTGAGAATCGCAACCTAATAAGACCATACTCTTCCTTTAAAGATGATCATAACTTTAAAGATGAAGATGAAAATGCATAGTCGAGTTTTCATTGAATTATAGGGCATAATTTTTATGAAAATTATGTGCCATAGTTAACTGAAAACGAATGCGATGGATATCGAATAAACGTGAACGAGTGATACGGCTAAGAAGGATGTTTTTAAGTAAATTTCCTGAGATTGATTTTGGAGTTAACTTTATATTTATGTATTTAAATACATGTATCTATACATATGGATGTGACCAAAAAGTACACGGAAATTGCAAATAACAAGCAAAATATTTAATTATTCATCAAAATCACACGGAGCCAAATCTGGTGAATACGGTAGTTGATCGATGGTATTTATTGCGTTGTTGGCTTTAAATTCGGTCACAATAAAAAAAAAATTACCAAATCACAAAAAGCACGACGCACTACTGAGGTGTACCGACCTAAGCAGCTGATGTAAACAAACTAGTTGACAGATCGCGCTCATATTTGGCATAGTAATTAATTTTTCGAAATATCATTTACCTGGGGAGTTTAATTTACAATTTTCGGGAATATATATATATATATATATATATATATATATATATATATATATATATATATATATATATGCATGTGTGATTATGTGTGAGAGTATAGATAGGATATAACAAAATTCGTGCCTAGAATTTTGCCTTGATTTTCGCCAAATTTTCCAAAATTAAATATTTTGACTAGTTTCGCTGAAAATTCAAAACGATTAAGCGAAAACTGTTGAAATACATTTACATATATTAACACTGTATAAATGCAATACTAATTCTAAAATTCCTCTACTCTTTCTCTCTCACTTCTATTACATGAACATATATCAGTTTACTGCATTATCATTACTTTGCGTTCTTTTGTAAAAGGAATAAGTCGCACTGAATAAACTAGAGCTGCGACATCGCCGAAGCAATATCGATATTTGCAAATATCGATGTTTTGATTAGGATACATCGATGTCGATAAAAACATCGAAGAAAAACATCGATGTCGATATTTTCAAGTTTTCTGCAATGAAAACAAGATCGAACTAACTATCGACAATTATCTTTTGTTCTCTCATAAAATAAAAGAATTATAAATTTAATTTCTTAATTTGTGTATTTAACTTTCTTTTTCAATAAACGATTGATTACAGAACATGTTTATAAGTAAACTTAATATGCATTTAACACATAGATAGATTATTATTTTGTTAACTAGATAATATCTTCAGATATCTGATAAAATTTAAGAATTTCAAATTTAGTTCAATATATTTATCTTTAATTTGTGTATTCTGCATTCAAAACGCTATTTGTTTTTTATGCGACAGATGGGTATTTCGGCATTAAGTGTAAGCTTAAAAAGAATATAATTGAATTCGAATCCGATAGCGATGCATATGGGAAAATACATTTACTCCCAAACGTTGAAATATTGGAACGTTAAAAACCTATGATTATAAAAATGGTTAACACAATTTTAAGAACACAAGCTCCAATTTTCGACTCTTACCTTAATTTAATTAACTGATTACTGATAACAAGACTTGAAATTGACATTGACTTCGGGCGAGACGAAGACGCGATAAATCTCACAACAAACTTCTTTTGCGTTTTGCAACCACACGTTGAAATATTGGAACGTTAAAAACCTATGAATAGAAAAATGGTTAACACAATTTTAAGAACACAAGCTCCAACTTTCAGCTCTTACCTTAATTTAATTAACTGATTACTGATGACAAGACTTGAAATTGACATTGACTTCGGGCGAGACGAAGACGCGATCAATCTCACAACAAACTTCTTTTGCGTTTTGCAACCACACGTTGAAATATTGGAACGTTAAGAAGCTATGAATATAAAAATGGGTCACCATTTTAAGAACACAAGCTCCAATTTTCGACTCTTACCGTAATTTAATTAACTGATTACTGATGACAAGACTTGAAATTGACATTGATTTCGAGCGAGACGAAGACGCGATAAATCTCACAATACATCAAATCAAATTTCTTTGTTCTAGTTCTTTCACGTTTTGAAATTGAAACTACGTTAACGTTTTCAAATATTTACCGTTTCGGATTCAAATTGAATACCCAGTACACTTTGCAATTGCAAGCAAGCAAACTAAAATATACGACTCTTTCTTACTCAATTCACTCTGCACTGCACTGCAACTGCCAGCCAAAGCCAACTTCTATAACTATAACTAACTGCAACATAACATAGAACATACAATTTCAAAAGACCTAACACCCAACACAAAAAAAAAGAAGACTGACTGCACTGAAACTGAAATACTGAATGCGAACTGTACTGAAACTGAACTATACCGTACCGACCCGACCGAATTGAGTATGAGTTTTCATCTCTGAGACATGATCTGCTTGGCTTGCGAATGCTAATTAATGCTAACAAAACAAGAACAAGAACAACTGCTTAAACTAGATATGAATATATATCGATATACTAAATAAAGACTGTCGTCGAAACGAAATTGCTATGCTATGGTATTGGTAATTAGTTGGGTTGGTAACAAAGAAAAAACGTGTTTTAACCGGTTCAATCCAATCCAAGCTTGAAGCCAACGGCCAAACGCACACCAATGCAAAAACATTATGTCGACCGTCAACGCCGGTCGAACCAATTCAGCGAGTTCTATTTTTGGAAGTTGGCATAAACATCGAGCCGATATATCGTGTAGAAATATCGATGTAGGATAAAACATCGGAAGTCTAACATCGATGTAAAAATATCGATATTTTTGCTATAACATCGATATTCCAAAAATATCGATATCGATGTCGCAGCACTAGAATAAACCGCTTGAGTAAGAAACGCTGGTTTTTACTGCTGTAAATCTAACTATCCTCAACAGGTTATGGGCCCAGACCTAGCAATAGCAGTTAAAAGAAAACATAAAAAGTAGTGCGACCGCTGTTTCAATAATTGAAAAACTGCACGATAAAAATTATTGCGGCTGGCACCTCCAGATGAAAAGTGCTCTAATTTGTCAGGATCTGTGGAAATATGTAAATGGCCCGAAACCGGAGGAAACCGACACAGCTACCGTCAGAGTGGAACGGTCCAACAAAGACGAAAAAGCTTTAGCCACCATTATCCTGAATGTAAGTCTATCACAGCTTATTCACATTAAAAACGCTAAAAGTGCAAAGATGCCTGGAAAATCTAGAGGGAATTCATCAACCTGCTGGGCCTGGTAGAAAAGTTACGCTTTTCAAGCAACTTTTGTCATTCAAAATTTCGGAAAAATTAGAAGAGATAGACATATCAGTCGAAGAAGACCAACTATCTATTATTCTATTAGCGAGGCTGCCAAAATCATTCGACAATTATGTAGTTTTGATGGAGACAAGAGATGAGTTGCCGACTTTCGAAAATTTAAAAACAAAGTTGATCGACGTAGGCCGCAGGAGAGATGCCCAAAAAGACGAAAGTAGAGATTTCGAACATACTTTAATGTCAAAGCCGAAATCGGTGCAACGGAATACCCGAGCAAAAGACAGTGGCAAATTTAGAAAGAAAAAAAAGTGCTTTGTGTGTCACAAAACAAGCCACTACGCGGCCGAATGTAGGAGTAAGCGAAAAGGAAGACCGGTATCCGTATTATTAGCCGAAATGAACACTTTGCTTGCTGCCAATTCATCGAATGAATCGATCACCAATAATACTTGGATTATTGACAGCGGGGCGACAGCTCATATATGCAACGACAAAAACTTGTTTGTTGAGTTCGAATTATACCAGGAAACAATTTTTCTCGCGAATAATAGGCAGAGGTACAGTGAGATTAACATCCGAAAATTAGCCGGTAAATCTAACAGAAGTGTTGTATGCACCTGATCTTTGTGCAAATTTTATTTCAGTGTCAAAAGCAACAGCGAAGAACATGACAGTGAGTTTCGAACGCAAGCAGTGTATAATAAAACGAAAAAATCGGTGATTTTAACAGCGAAAAGGGTCGGTAATTTGTTTATTTGGACAAATGATGCATAGTATGCGAATGGAAACGCGATAAATAGTGCGTTGAATGATTATTATTTGAAGTGGCATAGTCGGTATGGTCATCTAAATAGAAAAAATATTTGTGAACTATATAGCAATAAAATGGTGCACGGGTTTAACGTGAACATTTCAAGTGTCGACCGCGTAGATAACTGCGAAGTTTGTTTAAAAGGAAAGATGATAGTGAAACCGTTTACAAAATTTTCGGAAAATCGTTGTCAGAAGCCACTAGAGCTTATACATAGTGATATATGTGGTCTAATGAGACAAAATTCGATTGGTGGAGCATATGTTTGTTGCATTTTTGAAGCAGAAACGTGAAATACAAAACATTTAAGCAAATCGCAGAGAACCAGACGGGGTGCAAAATAAAAATGTTTCGCAGCGATAGTGCAAAAGAGTATTTAAGTCGTGATTTCACAGAATATCTCAATCAGCATAGTATCCGTCGGCAATTAAGTGCTGAATACACACCGCAACAGAATAGTGTGGCTGAGCGTGCAAATCGCACACTGATCGAAATGGCTCGGTGTATGTTGATTCAAGCGAATTTACCGGAGTCGTGTTGAGCGGAGGCTGTGAATACGGTATGTTATTTGCGAAACCGAGCGCCTACTAGATTACTTGAAAAAATTACACCTTTTCAAGAGTGGCATGGAGTAAAACCAACAGTACAACACTTAAAAAAAATTCGGATGCCGAGTAATAATGCTAAATAAGCAGACAAGCAAGTCGAAATTTGATCCGAAAGGAATACCAGTTATATTGGTAGGATATAGCGAAGAAGCAAGGGCTTACCGGCTTTATGGACCCAATTCCCGGAAAATGTACAAAAGCAGATATGTAACATTTTTGGAAAACGAATGTGATACAAATGAGAATAACGATTATCAGTTAGTTGTTTTCGATAATGAGCCCGAAGAAGAAAATGTGGAAAGTGAAACATTCGAGGCAATGGGAGAGACTTCTAGTAGTAAGACTATATCACCAAACAAACCCGTTGACAGTGATGAAGTTTACGAAAGCGATCAAGACGAAAATGAACAAGATAAAGAAAAACCAATTGCAGAAAACAAAACTCAATTAACTTGAGGGATGTAGCTCGAGCAGAAAACCCGCTCACTGTGGAAGATCCGCTTTCAGGTCCACAAGCAGATGAGTGGGAAAAGTCAATGCAAGCTGAATATTATGGCATCATAAAGAATCAAACCTGGGATTTGGTAGACTTGACGAAAGGACGGAGGCCTATCAAATGTAAATGAATATTCAATATTAAGACCGACCAAAAAGGAAAAATAGTTCACTACAAGTCAAGACTTGTGGCGAAAGGGTGTAGCCAAAAAGTGAATATTGATTACAAATACACTTTTTCGCCTGTAGCACGTTATTCGACAGTAAGAGGAGGCAGTCCTCTCCCTGAAAGCGAGGAAGGCTCCTGGTCCAGATGGTGTTCCAGCTGAGGTTTTGCAGCTCGTCTATCACCATTGTCCTGACTTGCTGCTCAGCACATTCAACGCTTGCCTACGGGACGGGGTTTTCCCGGTACGATGGAAGGTGGCGAGGCTCGTGCTGGTCAGCAAGGGGAAGGGAAATCCCGAATCGCCGTCTGCATACCGCCCGTTATGCATGCTAGACACGGCTGGGAAAGTGCTAGAGAAACTCATCAAGGGAAGACTCACTGACGCGATTCGTGCTGCTGGGGACCTATCTCCTCGGCAGTACGGCTTTAGAGCAGGACGTTCTACCATTGATGCGATTGCAGAGGTGGTGAACGCGGTCCAAAAGGCAGAGGCATATAGTCGCACCAAGCGACGGATCGTCCTGTTGGTGACACTCGACGTCAGGAATGCCTTCAACTCCGCTAGATGGGTGGATATTCTGGATACGCTGGAAAACTCTTTTCAAGTTCCAGAATATCTAATGCGGCTTTTGAGGAACTACCTAAAGGACCGAAGCCTGCTCTACGACACGACACAGGGCCAACGAAGGATGGAAATTACATCGGGTATTGCCCAGGGATCTATCCTTGGTCCGGACCTGTGGAACGTGTCTTACGACGGGCTACTGAGACTTGAGATGCCAGATGAGTCACGCTTGGTCGGCTATGCGGATGATGTTGCGGCTCTGGTCGCCGGACGCACCGTTGAACAAGCGCAACTTAGGCTAGGTATGCTAATGCGCCGAGTGAGGGACTGGATGACTGCTCGCGGGCTCAGTTTAGCACTGGAGAAAACCGAAGTGGTCATCTTGACAAAAAAGAGAATCCCTAGAGTAAGGATGATCAGTATTGGAGATATACAGATCGAATCGAAGCCAGCGGTGAAGTACCTGGGGCTACTGATCGACTCGAAGATGAGTTTCTCTGAGCAAATCAGGGCAACGACTGAGAAGGCTGCTTCGGGAATATCGGCCCTGAGTCGACTTATGGCCAACGTAGGAGGACCCAGCCCATCAAGAAGATGCATCTTGATGAGTGCTGTAGGGTCAGTGCTACTGTACGGAGCAGAGGTATGGGGCGACGCTCTCAGCAAGGAGGTATACCGAAAACGATTGGCACAGGTACAGAGAAGAGGAGCACTGAGAATTGCATCTTCGTATCCAACAGTCTCCGACTCGGCGGTGAGAGTGATTGCAGGCGTGATATCTGTCGCCCTCCATGCTAGAGTGCGCCGCGCTATTTACCTGCGCCGAAACGAGGATGCGAGGGAGATGGTTGTCCGCGAGGAGAGACAACGCTCGCTCAACGATTGGCAGCAGTCTTGGAGGAATTGCACGAAGGGAAGGTGGACTGCGCGCCTCATCCCGGATGTGAGACCGTGGCTAAATCGAAGGCATGGTGAGACTGACTTCTATCTGACCCAGCTTTTGAGCGGGCACGGGTGTTTTCAGTCTTACCTGCACAAGATCGGCAAGTCACGGTCTCCCGATTGTCGGTTTTGCCCAGGAGAGGAGGACAATGCCTGTCACACATTTTTTGCGTGTACCAAATGGGCCAGGCTGCGAAGGGACCTCTACAGGGAGACGGGGGAGCTCACCCCGGATAATATAGTTGCGGTGATGCTCGAATCGGTTGACAAATGGAACCAGGTGGCACATTATGCTCGGGCAGTCCTAAAATATAAAAGGGACTCACAGCAGCCGGAGGCACTGGGGCTGGGGGATCGCTCTTCTGGCAATTCCTCTTCCCCCCTCCCCTCCCGCTAGGAAAGGGACTCCCCAGCTTGAAGGCGCCCCACGGCGTAACAAAACGAGACCTGGCCCGAAGTAATGTGTCAAACGGTTCCAGGCTAGGTTCTCAGATTGACAGGGGAGGTGTTTAGTGGGTAGTCCAAAGGTATCCTCCATGGGAGTCCCACACTGCCAGACTCGGCGGGCATAAATGCCTTCACCTCCCTACCACAAAAAAAAAAAAAAAAAAAAAAAATGTGTCCTCGCGTTGCCTGCTGAATTTAATTTTTTGTTGCATCAAGTGGATGTTACTGCTGCATATCATAACGGCACACTCGAGGAGCAAGAAGTTGGATGAGACATTGAAGAAAATCGGTTTCATTCAATGTGAAGCGGAAACTTGTGCCTATATTATGAATACAGCTGAAAACACGAATATAATTGTTGTTTACGTCGATGATATGCTGATCGCAAGATCTCATCAGGATGATTTAAACTACATCATCAAAAAAAGTTTATCATCTGTTTTCAAAATAATTGACAAAGGACCTGCAGAATACTTTCTAGGAATTGAAATATGCAGAAATGAAGAACGAGGAGACATAACAATTAACCAAGAACAATTCCTCGAAAACCTTCTTCAGGAGAATAGTATGTTGGAATGTAACTCGACACCAACGCCACTCAACCGAGGAACGATCTTAGAATCTTCCAGCGACTGCACAAACTGTGAAAAGGCTGACGTAAAAATGTATCAGTCAATAATCGGATCTCTTATGTAACTGGCACTGATGACACGACCGAACATATTACATTGCGTGGTAAGGCTATCGCAATTCAATTAGGATCCACATTCAACGCATTTGAAGTCTGCGAGGAATATTTTGAAATATTTAAACTCCACTATAAAGTTAAAAATCGCTTATTCTAAAACAGGTCATTCTTTGATGGGATACGCTGATGCTGATTGGGCTGGTTGTAATGATGAGAGAAAGTCATTTACGGGATACATTTTTACACTTTGTGGTGGCCCCATATCTTGGGAATCTCGAAAACAACATGTCGTAGCTCTGAGTTCTACGGAAGCAGAGTATCTTGCCATGTCCCAAGCAACGAAAGAAATTATTTTCTTAAGGAAACTGTTGGCTGAGATGGGTTTTGAAAACGTCATCAATGGACCAACATTGCTTTATGGAGACAACCAGAGTGCGTTACAACTTGTGAAGAATCCTGTTTACCATGCGCCCACAAAGCATATTGTTGTGCGCGTTCATCACATCAGGCAAATGTTCAATAAGGGCATTATATACGTCAAATACGCGTCTACCCAGGAAATGGTTACTGATATTCTGTCGAAAGTGCTCGCCAAGAACAATCATCAAAAATTCGTTAAATTACTTGGATTATCATAAATACGAATAAAATTTTTTTGGTGCATTGTTAACATAATTTTTGTGTATTATGAATTCTTAAAAATAATGAAATGTTACTTTAAATTGCTACGATGGAAAGAGCAAAAGATCGACCTTGTATTGTGGGAGACTGTTGAAATACATTAACATAACACCGTAAAAATGCAAAACAAGTTCTAAAATTCCTTTGCTCTTTCTCTCACACTTCTATTACATGTATATCAGATTACTGCATTATCATTACTTTGTATTCTTTTGTAAAAGGAATAAGTCGCACTGAATATACCGCTTGAGCAAGACACGCTGGTTTTGACTGCTGTTAATTTAACTAACCTCAACAAAAACTAAGTAAGGGATATTTTAGATGAAAACCCGTGCGCTGGTACAAATATGTGATAAAGCTCACAATCAAAAAATCCCAAGTCGAACCATTTGAAACAAGATGGCGGCCGCTTAAAGGTCCAAATAGTTGATCAATAAAATAGCAGTTCAGGGTTAGGTCAGAATATCAAAATGGGGACTAGGAAAAGTTCAAAATTCGAAAATTTCTCACAGCTACAACTTATATTGGATTTTTATGAAACCTAAAATCAAGGTTGACCTTGATGAGATCATGTATTAAATGTATCAGAACTAAATTTCTAAGAACGCTTCAGGTTTTAGCCGTAGTGGGTTTTGCATAACAGTAAAAAATTATATTTTAATATACATGGTACAATGTATTCAAGAAACTTAGTTTTGGAAGGCTTGAAATGAAAAAAATTTGCCGTTAAAAAGGGTGAAGTAAAAAACTTTTAGAAGAAAAAGGTAACCGACTTCGAAATGCCCTAAAAGGATGAAATAAATTTTATGGAAGCGGTGCGAAATCAATTTCCCCATTTCAACATAAATACTTCCAACATCTGCGCCATCACAAAAGAATTGAAATTTATTTCGTCCTTTTTAGGGCGTTTCGAAGTCGGTTTTCTTTTTTTTTCTAAATGTTTTTTATTCAGTAATGCAAAGTTAAAAATTGTTTTATTCTCAGCACCTTTCAGTTATGTATTATGAAAACATAGGGTGAAAATTTATTGACATTTATAATTTAATTCGTATGGACTTGATACAAAGGGTTTCTAACGATATACCTGGTGACAATTTGCTTATTTGGCAAGGGATAAGACGCCAAAATAACTTGGCCTGAATATTTTCAACACTATTTACTTTTCAGAAGTTAAACCACAAATATTCCAATAGCTATTATAGGAATTTAGTTTTTCAAGTCGGGTTCTTTGATTAATTTCCTTTAAAAACATTACCGAAATATTTTCTTAAGGTCCTCAGAATCGGAAAATCGATGACTTACCTGTAAGAAAATAAAATAAAAAAGTTATTATGATATAAAACTATTTGAAAATAAATTATCGGAAAATCATTTAATTCAATAATCATTTTATTGCGAAATTTTACAGAACGTTGAACTTATTAGAAATAGAGTATTCCTAAGTGTGATAAATATTTGTACAACGGAAAGGAAAATTGAAAGTGGGAGTCATCATTCAACATTCACTTTACACACGATCATCAATCTTTTTAAGTTTTGGCGATCAGTTTTTGCACGGAAAATATTTATTTAGAAGATACATTTATAATAATTTTCAACACCCTGTCAAGAAAGATTAGCATAGCATGGCGCTTTTACACTGTGAGAATTGAAAAGGCGCTTGTCTAACATTATGCTTTGTGAGAATAGATAGAAAGTAACCAAAAATAAGAATGAAATTCTAATATGGATAGTAAACTTTTAAGCGAATTCATTTCGAAAAATATTAAAATTTTTTCCGAGTCGTTTTCGTGACAGCAAAAATTTTATAAAACTGCTCAGCTCTGCTTCAGTTAGGGACTTAATTGCATGTCCTGCCTTTTTCAATGCAAACTATCAATGAAAATTCATAAGTACAAATTTCTGTAATTACAACAATACAGCTTAAAATCGATTACGTTCCCCACTTCCGACTGATTCGTAAATTATTCCATACTCAGTACAGTCATCACTTTCAAAACCTTTTTATTGCGACTTGCAGACAGTCATCAAGATATCTTCCATAACAAGCAAACCTATGCCGGACAAACTGCATTTTCCGGTTTACTATTCTATATCGACTATAAAAGTCCATTAACGCATAAAAACATGAACAAAATGTTCATACCATAATTACAACTACGTCTAGTCGAACCCCTGTCACATTAATTATAAATTTTTCTGCGGAAATACATCGATGTAGCACTTCCGGTTATGCACTATATCTTGCGATTAGTTCGGAAAATACCTTTTCCGGCTACTTCTCGATCGCATCGAATGGAAGGTATATGAGATCAAATGAAAAGAAAATATTTCCCGTTTAAGGAAGTTAATAGGTAGTATATGGGTCTGGCTTTGAAGACATCTACAGTTGTCTTTTGATTTCATCTTTGAGTGAAGATTATTGATGCGATGTATCTCCAGAGGAAAACCTGTCACCCATGTCTAATGGACTACAAAAGTGTTTCGTAGGTTTCTCGGAAATGTAATAATCATTTAGCAGCTCATCTATCACGTTGAACCCCTAGTCTGCGACGACACAAAGTTACGTGTGTTAACTTTATTTAATGTATTGAGCACCCACGGATCCGTGCGTAATTCATTCTGAAACTGCTGCATTAATGGGAAAATAATTACATCATGTACTAATTTGCTTGAAGTCTATTACACTGGGCCTTAATTTTTTATCAAAACAAACATTTCGTCGAATTAGCATACGGTAACTAACTTTTATTTTCATTATGAGTTCTAACATCAAATCCACGGAATCTACTAGTTTTAGATGTGTGAGTTATTTAAATTAATCCGAAACACATAATGAATTATTCATTAATCTCCAGGCTAGAAGCGTATTATGATCTATTCATGCTGCACGAGAAATGTCGACACTGTCATTTGTTCCACAATAATTTCAATTGTTAAACGAAATTGTCATGTGTTGAGATGAACATATGTGAGATATTACGTACGCAAAGCCACTCCACAACTGTAGTAATAACAATAATAACATCGTGAGCAGCAGTGTCATGTTTGAGGTGTAGGTTTGGTAGGTGGTGGTGAACAATATGTTTTTGTCATGATAGTAAAAATTGAATTTTGCAATTTACTCCACCTCAAACTCGATTCATGTTGGTTTCATGTAAATTTTAATCCAATAAGCTTCTTACACGTGAAAATAGGTGTGATTATCTAGCAGTGTGAGATATTGTGATTTAATTCTTTTACGAGGATATGCAAAAATCTTGTAAGCCAATGAATAGATCAAGGATGTGATTCATCAGCGCTGGATGGACTACTTGATTACATAAATCACTATGCAAAGAATAGAATACCAAAAGTTATCTGACGCTCATAGTTATGGCTTTATGAATAAATAGATACAACACTGAAAAACGTATCGTTCATCAAATTGAAGAATATTAATCAAACATTCATTATTACAATATAATGAACTATTCATAAATTCAATGAAACTTTTCATAAAAATATTTTTGATGGTGATTTAACGTTCATCAATGTTATTAATCGCAATTCAACAAATTACCGGCGAACGAATTCTAGCCTTGCAAATGCACAAACACATGCAGAATTTACGTGCGCTCAAAAGTGATGTATATTTTCATTATGCTGATGCATAGATTTCATAAACACTATGATAGTAATTTGTTGATACATTAATTCTATTTTAAGAATGTTCATTCCTATACACAAGCAGGGGAAGGTCGGGCAAAGTGGCCACCCTTAACTTTAAATGAATGCCATTTGTCATAATATCATTTTTTCAATGTCACTTCATTGTTTTATCATCTAAAATTAAAACCTTTTTCATATTACATTGCTATTTTCACTATAATCAATATGAATAATCTTATTTTTAAGTTTAAAACTGAAATGGGAAATTGACCACATTACCTACCTAAGATGGTCTACGTAAATTCACGAAATGGGTAAAGTCGCATAGACCCAATAAAGATACTTACTTGTCAATACATCAACTAAAATTTTATTCATATTTAATTAGGACATTATTATTACTACAAAGGAACTAAACAATGCTTCATTTTTCATGATAAGTAATATAAGATACAAAATAAAGATATTAAATGCTATTGAGATCCATTCGAACTCGAGCCGTATCAAAATTTTTGTTTTAAAAGTTAAGAACAAAATTCGCATGCAAAATTTACATCTTGGTCATCGCAGCCTTAGCATGCTTCATGGGCCCATCGTTTACAAATGCAGCATTGTATCCAACCGTCTTCGTGTTTCGAGTTAGACCAAACTTCTCCGCAATAAAAGCATTCAGCGTCACCATCTACATTCTTATCATCATCAAGGCTGGTGTGTTTACTAATTTGAGTTTTAGATTTTTTTGCAGATTTCAGAGAAATAATATCAAGCTTAGATATCTTCGTTGGTTCTTGTCGATTTTTTTTTCTTTTTCCAACTCCTTTTTATATGGACTGCTAGTGAGAATTGCTGTGCGGCCTCTTTTTCTATTTATTTTTTTTGTTGTTTTAGGCAATGCTTTGGGAATTGGAAACAAATTTTTGGGCGAAATTGCGAATGACGTGCTTGGTTGTGGATCGAATGTTATTGCCGTTCCAGTGCTCGTTTGTGGATCTAATATCTGTGGCGTCACTGCTACCATTCCTCCCAAGTTATCTTGCAAAACGGATGGAGTATCGAGTGTGTTAGATGTATCATCCTTTTTGTTGTTCTCATTTTGTTGTGATTCCAGCTCAGTAAAAGCCACATCGGTGGTGTCTGCAGCCAAAAAATCATAATCCTTGAAGACATTGCGATCTATTGGCTCTATCCCGCATTTACGAAAATCATTGATTGCAATAGGCTGTTGTGCTGCCTCGCTGTAGGCTTCACCAAAGAGTTTGCTGAATTGGAATACGGATATTGCTCTTCCCGGATTATTGCGAAGAAACTTCTCAACTGCACGTATGTAATACTTATTCAAAGGCCCCATGAAAGACACATCCAGTGGTTGAAGCCTATGACTGCAATGGGGGGGGGGGCAAGCATAAGACGGTAGTGTAGTTTTTTCTTGCCAATTCAATAAAATCCAAATTTTTTGTATGCGTGTTATGCCCATCCAGTATAAGGAGCGCCGAATCGTCTTCAGTTGGCTTGGCAAATTTAAGAAAATGCTTAAACCATTCTGTAAAAATATCCAATTGCATCCACCCTGACGGATGACAAGCAAATTCTGTACCCGGTGGTGCCCCATCTTGTAATTCCACCTTCATTCTCTTCCGAGGAAATATGATAAGAGGGGGAATAAAGTTTCCACCAGCAGCCATACAGATCACGACGGTGCTCAATATACCCCGTTCTGCAGAGGTGAAAGCACCCACTTGCTTTTTCCCCTTTTGTGCAAGTATTTTAGAGCTTTTGCTCTGGACTGTGGTAAAGCCTGTCTCATCGACATTAAAAATACGATGAGATTGAAAGTTTATATCAGACCTCACCTCTCCTAGGAGGTCAAAAAATTTCATGACACTCACTTTATTGAAACCTTGCGCGCGAGCGAGAGAGGTTGCTTCTGGGCTTCTTAATGTCAATTCCGGATGACGTTTTCTGAAGGCAGCAATCCATGCTTTTCCAGCCATTTCAGTCTCCTTGCTGAACTTGTGATTTATGTTATTTCGTTCAGCCAGTTGATAGGCTAGTCTTCTAACATCCTGCAATGTTAGTCCATAAAAACGATTCTCCATATCCAAAATATGTTGCACCAATTCTTCTTCCTGCTCTTGAATAAAAATTGGACGATAAGACCCCAATATTTTTATATTTTCAACGGCTTCTTTGTTTTTTCCTTGAACGCGTCGTTTGAGCGTCGAACGAGGAACGTTGAACTCTTTGCTTGCCTTTAAAAACCCCATTTCGTTACTCCTGACAGCTTTAATAGCTTTTTCCATCGCATCCGGGTCCCAAGTCTGCTGCTGCGATATGCGTTTATATGAACTTGGCATTTCTGAAAAAATACGTATCATATTTATTCTTACTCGAAAATGTTGTACTAAGGCAGGTAAAGTGGCCTACTAGATCACTTTACCTACCCACATACCAGGTCACTTTACCCGAAACGGACCGCAACGTAAACAACACTTGCTCAAATGTCAAACGCGAATAAATTTTCTTAAATTGCCGCGAAATGAATAGTTCACTAATGTACCAAATCAATATAATATGACATTGCTTTTCGTTTTGAGTTATTATAGAATCTTATTACAAGATTTAGACTACTCACCTTAGATGAAAGATAGCGAAAACCACTTTTTTCTTTATAAAAACTTTTCACACGAACTTGACGCGTAGCCATCGTCTACAGTAATACAGCGTCGATGGATGATTTTGTTCCACTCGCCATTGACAGATGACGCTTATTGGTTCATTCTTAAATAGAAGGTGACCACTTTACCCGACTGGGCCACTTTAACGAACTCTCCCCTACATCAAATGATGTGAGGTTACCTTGTTCACAATTGTTTTTTTCGCTAGACATGGGTAGCAAACGTATGTAATTAATGAAGTGAAATACAGTAAAAACTCACAAAAGTTTAGACTCGCAAAAGTTAGACATACGGAAAAGTTAACTAGGCTTCTGCCACCACGGACATCTGTAAAAAGTTAACTTTTTCGTTCACTTTTCTGGGTTCTTTTTAACGGTTTGGCTCTGTATCAAATATCATTATTTTGATATTCGCAAGAAACAATAAAACAGTTGTTTCGATCAGTTCATTTCGTATTCTTTAGATTCAGTGGACGTGCGTTATTTGTTGTGATTGTGACAATGCCAGGATACAATAAACAAAAGCGGTTAACGATTGTCGAAAAATGTTGCATCTTGAAAAACTAGGACAAGGTGTTACGGCCTATCGGTTAGCAATTGAGTTTAGTGTTTCTAAGGGGACGATTTCCAAAATTAAGTCAAACAGAGGGTCGGGTACATGTGAAAAAATTTCCAGGAAAACTTTACATAAGGCAGAATACTGTTACGAATTCCGGCGAACCGGCATTCTCCCATTCGCAACTTCAAATTGCCGCCGTAACACCTCCACCTTCCTTTGGGCACTTATACCTTTTCCCCTGTATAATTATTTATTTTTATTAACATTTTTCCAATTTCCCTGTAATTTTTAATTCCCCATCCTTTCAATCCGACCCTCTTGTCCTATTTTTAATTACAAAAAAAATAGTAATACAATAATTTTAATTTTCTCACTAACAACACTCCATTCGTTGATTCCCATTAACAAAATTTCATTCGACAAATTTTTCCTAACAAAACTTAATTCCTTCATTCATTCTCGTTTCCCTACAAATAAATTTCATTCCCACGCCCTTCAAGAAAGAATTGAAGTTGCTAATTGGATAAATGGGAAATCAACAGAAGGTGGCTCCGTTGGTTGTGTCGTGGATTCTCGACCGGGGGTCCGCTGGGACCCTGGGTTCAGGTTATCCGAGCGCAGGAAAGCACTCTTTTTGGAGTATCGGCAAAAGCAATAGCTTCCGTATATATAAGACACTTTGCATCTAATCAAACGCTTCCATGGTTACGCAAATTGCCATATATGCAAAATGGAAATTGTTGCGTTTGTCGGTACGAAAAAGATGTGTGGGTAGCGGAATCAAATGCAATGAACTTCAATTACGTTACCCAGATGCGGCAGCAGTAACGGAGAATAAAAGGATTGCGGGATTGGGTTCTTGAGTTTAGGCAGTCAGTATTGGACTTGGAGAATGAGAGGGATTTATTTTGTGCGGTGTCGAAAAAAGATTTTGTCAATTTGGAGTGCGGGAACAAAAAAGTATTGATTTGGGAAAAGATTTTGTCAATTAGGAGTGCGGGAACAAAAAAGTCGATTTGGATTGGGAGACGAAAGTGGGATCGTGAGTGGACGAACGCTTGGAATTGAATTTTTAGTGTCGGAAGTTTGTAAGTGATAAAAAAATAAAAATTAGAACTAAAATTGGATTGAAATTCAGTGGATAAAAATCAGAAGTGAAAGGAGTGAAGTGAGAAAGACATTAAAAACTAGTAACTAAAAGCTAACCACCCACATCGTGGTGGAAGAAAAACCAAGTGTGATACAGAAGTCACAATATTTAAAGTACCAGGTGTCACGTTTGTTAAATTATAACAAAGATAGCTGACGAGTAAAGTGGGAATTTGAAAAGCAAGTGCGGAATTTTGAATTTGCCGCTAGTAGACGGCGCAGAAGAAACGGATAGTGCTGATGAAAGTGGCCGTTACGTTTTGTTTGTTTTTGTGATTTTAACTTTACAATCTAATGTTCAGCGATCCCACGCTTCTTTTGTTGTATTTCACCGGGCGCTCGGAGTTTTGCAAGGAAAGAAGTGAGTACCAATTTGGTTTTTTTTTGAAACTATAATACGTTACAGTAGCTTTTTTATTATATCCTTTATCATATTGAATTAGTTTGGGTTGGTATATTTTAGCTTATTTTTTATGTTGTTTTTAATTTCGAAGGGGGTTTTCAGTAGTTTTTTTTTTCATATTGTTATTCTTCATATAATTTGATTTAGATTATAATTTATGAATTAAATAAAACGACCATGTCGCATGATCTTGACTTACCAATCTTGTGCAGGTAAGACTGAAAACACCCATGACCGCTCAAAAGCTCGGTCAGATAGAAGTCAGTCTCACCATGCCTTTCATTTAGCCACGGTCTCACACCCGGAACGAGGTGCGCAATCCACCCAGGATTGCTGCCAATCGTTGAGCGAGCGCTCTCTATTTTCGCTGAGTCATCTTCTTATGGAAAGACCCCTCCTAGGTTATTTGCAAAGTTGTTCGACTACAATTCTTACATTAGACCACCAGGTTTGAGCTGTTCACGAGGCTCGATATTTCTAGTGTCAGTATATTAATTTCTGGCAAAACTTTTTGTGATGAACGGACGCATAGAAAGATAAGTACCGAGTTTAATAGAGTGTTAAATTTTATTTTATAACTGCTAAAAGCAGTCAACAGCACTAAAAAGCTGAAAATATATATAGGGTTTTCCATTAGGGACATAACAATTTTGTATCTTTATATGAACGCATTCTTAAACTTTTTAATAAACTGTCAATATCAAAACGTTTGTTAAAGTCAACATTTTCATCATGATAAACTTCACGAACCAGCAACGTTTGAAAATGATTAAAAATTACCTTACTCCAATTTTCGGCCGTGGTAATCGTCCCACCCGGCAAGCTTTGCGTGCCATACTGGATAAGTTCGAGTCTAAATTTACTGCTCGAAACGAAGGAAATGTCACAGCCGTAAGTGCATCGATTCAAAATGAGCCAAATCAGTTGATACCACGTTGTTCCCAAGAATTGGGCATCGCTCAAACGACACTGTGGCGTATTTTGCCAAAAAATCTTGGCCTAGATGGTTCTAAGATCAAACTAACCCAAGAATTAAAGCCACTTGATCATTCGAAACGCCAAAACTTCTCCAATTGGGTTCTGGTAAAGCTTGACGAAAATGAAGAATTTCATCGAAAAACCATCTTCAGCGATGAAGCTCATTTCTGGCTCAATGGCTTTATTAATAAGCGAAACATGCGTTATTGGTCAGCAAAAAGCCCACATGTGTTTCTTGAGGCACCATTGCATCCGCAAAAAATTACTGTTTGGTACGGTTTTCATGCCGGAGTTGTGATTGGGCCGTATTTTTTCGTGGATGAAAACGACCGTCATGTTACCGTCAATGAAGAGCGCTATCGTGTTATGTTGGAAGATTATTTGCGGCCAGACTTGGATGAAATTGGCATGAACGATATGTGATTTTAACAAGACGGAGCCAATAGCCACTCAGCACGTCTAACAATCGATTTATTGAAAGGTAAATTTGGTGAACGTGTTATCTCGAGAAACGGTCCAGTCGAACGGCTGCCTTGTTCAGGCGATCTAACGCCATTGAATTTCTTTTTATGGGGACTATATCAAGTCACTGGTCTATGCCAACAAGCCAGCAACTTTAGACGAGCTCAAAGACAACATCCAACGCGAAATTGCCAACTTTCCAATCGAAATACTCGTATGTGCCAGAGTGGTGGGAAATTGGGTCCAAAAATCACCGTTGTAAACGGGCTCGTAGTTGATATATGTCCGAAATCGATCATTTATAAAATGTAATGCTTGCACTACACCCACAATAAATTTGAACTCAATATCTGAAGTAGTTTTGTGTTTTATTAATAGATAAAATAGTTGTGCCCTTAATGGAAACCCCTTTAGAACAGTTTACGACTAAAATCTAATTTTAATATCAAAACAAATTCAACACTTCAGTAGCATTCTTCTTGACTGTAACGAAGGATCACTTTTAATTGTATCCACAGGATTGTAAGGCATTTGACTCTGCAATAACTTCTTCAGTATGATTAATGACCTTATATGTTGAACATTACAAACATTGGCAATAAATCACAATCAAAGCAACTTATCGAAACTTGTTTTCTATTTTCGTCTCAAGTATCGAAAAGATGATTGTATCTGCTCCTTGGAAATTTCTTTTGTAATCAGAATCGAATAATGTTCCTCATCAATGCCCTATTTAGATCGTTATGAGAGCTATTGACGAAGGACTTATTTTCTTTTTCTTCATGAGAATGATTGATTTTATGATAAATGATCTCATAAATCCAATTTCTCTGTCAGGATTCACTTTCGTTTCTGTTTTTTCTGGTCATTTTAGGGCAACTGTGCCTGAGAAGGGCCTGAAAAGATAATTAATTTCAAATTGCAAGCGAGATTGTTGGAATGCGTGCGTTTTACTAACTTAAATGCCAATCATCTTTTTCATACCATTTAGCGGACAGTATGATGTCAACTAATGAATGATGGTTTTAACAATCCTGAGGCGCAATGTAAAACATAAAAAAATAACTCCAACTAACTTCTGTAGTTTCAATTTTATTTTTGCATCTTGAAATTGAAAACACCACTTCAAACTGACAAGTTTTAAACTCTTCAACGCTAATCTCCCCCCAAAAAAACGTATTTTCAGAGTGGCAAATCATGTGATTAATTCTATTACCATACTCCTAAGAACGCTGTCTAATTCCTGTTTTTATTTGCTCTCCCGCATCAACAGAAATATCACTATAATTAGGATCCTGTCTATTCAATCCGACAATCCGTGCGGCAACATCTACGTAATTAGATTGAAAAGATCCGTATAATTGGTCTTATTATACTAATTTGTCTTAAATTTATCATTGATGCTAGTTTTGTATCTTTTTTGGTGGTTTGTAGTCTTTATTTTATACCCCCACCATTTCTAAATTTTTTTCACTTCTCCCTGAAAAAGGTTTCATTTCTTCTGCACCAACATAGCATTTATTTCGTGTGGGAAGACTTATCTAAGAGCAACAGAGATTATTATTAGCTAAGAAATCTTTTTCATAGATACATGTGAGTATAATGAAGTTAATGTGACAATTGTCTGTGTGATTGGATAAGACGTTTGAAATGATTATTCGACTGAAATGTCTTGCATGCCATTTGTTATTTAATATGATTTCGAAGCAATCAGACAAATTGAATGTAATTGGGATGTGGGTTTAAGCCGGAGATTGTGAATTTCAGGAGGTAAATGGTATGTTAGGTAAATGAGAGGTAATAATAAGATTATCTTTTCATTTTGTGATTTTGTTGCCGACATTTAGGATAACAGCTTGAGGTGAATGGGGCTTTGACGAGAGCTTTCAGTTCGGTTTTTGACCTGTGAAGTAGCCAATTTATGTTTCTTTTTGAATTTCTTTGACCTTATATAGGGTGTCTCAAAACGGCCCAACTATTTGAGGTGACAATAAAAAATCTTAAATCAGTTCCTCATTATTAATACAATGACATTGAAATATATTTTGCGTTCTAAAAAACACATTGTTTAAATTCATTCTTCACCATTCTCTTGGCGGCACTAGCCAAACCTTTTGCGAATATTATCGAAGATTTTTTAAGAAAGTTGTTGTGGATTCAATTTGATTTTTTCTTCAATATTCCTTTTCAAATCTGGAAATTTTCGAGGATTGTTATCGCAGAGGATGCTCCTAATTTAACCCAACAAGAAAAAGTCTAGTGGGAGTTAAACCAGGGCTTCATGGTGGCCACTCTTCGCCACCTTGTCATGAAATCCCTTTTTGGGGAATAATTCATGTACAGTCTTTGTTCAAAATACTAGGAACAGTTTTATCACTTTTTCAAAGTTTTCGTATGTGATGTCATAAAAATTGGGATTTCGAGAATGTTTTCATTTTATAACTATATTATATAATATAAAATTAAACAGAAATAATAGCCCGGAGCCACTCCCGGAAGGGAAGGATTCCTTGCACTCCAACATTTTAATCGGAATATTATCAAGGAACCACTCCACGCACTGAAGAACTGGTAAGAAGGAATAATTGATCAAGTAGAGGTAGTGCTGGTATAAACCATGTAATTATTAGCGATAAGTAAGGTTAGGGATTAAGTTAAAAGGAGGCAGCCATTCTTCGCCACCGAATTTCAACTCCGCTCCCACGACGAGGATTAGCAGGAAAATTCGGAGCTAGGGATGTGCAACCTCCCAAAGAACGATTCCGGGATGCACAAAGATATCCAACGTCAAGGTTTTGTATCGTCAATCATCATTCCGACGGTATCGAATACGATGCAAACGTTCTAACATGTTTGTCTGGTGACAATTTAAATGAGAAATGTGTCCCGAATTTCAGCTTCACCGGTATTTTAGATGCAATCCCAGTACGCTTTAATGAAATTGCTAATTTCTATGCTAAGTATAAGAAAAAAAATGAGGCGATTGAAAACGGATATGCCCCGGGTGTCAATCTTGTTAAAACTTTTACAAAGAAATGAAAAACATTGTGAAAATGAAGATTAACACTAAAACGGCAAACCAACAACATCAAATTCAAGCAGTATCCGCATACAACCAATAAATTTGAAAACTCGCGTCTACCGCAGCCTATCGTCTTGCCGAAATAGTCCTTCACAAATTCCAATCACCCGGTGTTGTCGATTGACTCTATAATTTCATTAGTGAAAGAATAGAGTTGTAACATCCAAATCCTGCAGCCGGAGAAAAGTATTTTGTTTCGGTAAACTATTCAAACCAATAACCATACCTAACGAATATAGTGTGTGCAATTGCTAAACGGTTGTGAAAAATCGCAATGGTGAAAAAGTGCCGGTGGCTTGAGCTTGTTCTCTCTCATTCTCTACGATGTGATTTGATTAGAGGCAAAAAGTTGATTACTTTTGAAATGAATGTATGAAATAATCGCAGCGATGAAGTGGTTGAATTTCCACCGTGTATGGAATCGTTAAAAGCTGATGATCTTAATTTTCATTCATGTACATGTGGCTATCAGATTTGTCGATTCTGCTTGCACAGAATTCGTACCGATGAAAACGAATTATGTCCCGCGTGCCGTAAGGCGTATCCAGAAAATCCAGCCGATTTTACACCTCTATCACAATAGCAGATAGCAGCCTCAAAAGGAAACAAGTTGAAGTAGCAGGAGAGTGCTCTTCCAGAAGGGTATTGTAAAACAATTAGTAAATCAAACAATATATTCTCCATATCAAAACTTAACTAATATACTGATTCCATAAATTGAGTTCGAAAAATTATTATCGTTATTATGATTTTAAACTCGCCACCATTTTGTTTCAAGTGTTTTAACCCCGTCGCTTGATTAGTCATGATAACACATCAATATTACAAACCATTTCTAAAATTTTTATCAAAATTCCTACATATTTGTAGTGTCTATGTCCGTTGCAAACGTGTATCTCCCTAGTATCACGTGTTAATGGTGTTGTAATTGTTAAATATTCAATGGGCTGTATCTTAGCTGTTTATTGTTCAATTATTGTGAAATTTTCGGGACATAAATTTAACTTAAATTGTAGGTGTTGGGAAATTTAAGGGTCCCATCTTGATTTTATAGGCAAAAATTTAATTTATAAAATGTACTATTATTAACAAAGTTGATCGAATTCCGACTTGAGGTATTTGTTGCCCTTGTACTCCTAAAGTTACACCTTTGTGAAATTTTCGTACATTTCCCCTTCCCCTGCACCCCTCATAGTAAAACTTGTTAGTTTAAGACCTGGTTTGAAAAGTTCTCATTAAGACCTTTCATTTGATACCCATATTGCCTAAAAGCGATGAAAATTTTTGTTCGGGGGCAACTCCCATATATGGGACAACTCCCCTATATAAGGAGACCCCCCCTTCAAGACCTTATAAATTTCTTTTCGTGATGAAACTTTGAAGAGGGCGTCACTTTGCACCTATTTACAAAACCTTATGTTTGTAGCTTATGTAGTTTACGAGAACAAGTGGTGTGACACACGGACGGACGGACAGACAGGACCCAATTTTAGTAGGATATTGTAAAATGATTTTACAATACCCTAAAAAGGCAGTATGATGAACAAAGAAAGCAAAAACAACAAGGAAAATCGAAAACATTTGGCAAATGTTCGTGTTGGCCAAAAGAACCTAGTGTTTGTAATCGGTTTGCCGCCAAGACTGTTTAGATGCATTAAAACTCTGTTCAAAATCGCGTCAATTGTATTGCGGCTGCAAAAAGTAGCGATGAGTCTCAACAAAATGTACTTACGGAATCCTTAGACTTATCGTCTGGCACACAGTCTATTGCCTCGCCGAAATATCCCTTCGCGGACCCAATGATGGCACCGGCAACAAAGAGGGCCACTGGAACCTGACAGGATAAACCAAATACGCCACCATAAACACGTACTTTCTTTATTTTACAATATTTCGCAATTGGCTTAAATCTTTGCAAAATTTTCCGCGCGAGGACAACCAAATGAAGAACAAACTACTAGATTCGAAATGACGATCGTGCACGTAAACACAAGTACAATATCAAAATAATAAATGCAAATGAAAACAAGTCGATATTGCTGTTATCGATAATGCAGATGATTGGGCGCGAAAGAAAGATGGCCACCAAGAAAAACTGGGTTTGCATCCGAGGAATACGCTGTAAGGTTGAGCAGCCGTGGTGGTTGTTGTGGCCTTGAACTTGGGTTTTTCAACTCAAGTCAAAGAGCCGTTGCGACAAGTTTATAAAAGAGCCAGCGACGGTTGAAGAGGGTTCTTTTTACGGAATATTTCGACAATAAGAAGGACGAACGTCTCAAGTGAAATATAGCCATCACGACGAATAACAGGCGCGAATACTAGGAGGAAATGTTGGAGTTCTGCCGCAAGCGCCACTAATCGGATGGAAGCGGAAGAGTTGGAAGTGCAAGGATTTTGACCATCAACGGGGTCCTCAACGTAGGAAATTTAAAGAATAATTGTAAGTTTGCGAATTTTGAATATATTAAAAATAACTTTGAATTATAATTTGAAATTATTAGTTTGATTTTTAATTTGAATTTTGAACGGAATTTTTTGCTTCTGATAATGCTTTCAGTCAGTGTATTCGCGCGTGGAGCGTGTGGTGTTGGTGGAAGGCGTAAATTACGCCTGGAGTGTTCAAGAATTCTTCCCGTTGGGGATTCCAATTTGCATAGTTGGCTTTTTAGTGGAAGTGGTGATAGGCGGCTGAACGAGCCGGGAAAGGCCATTAGCGGCTAGGAAATATTAGCTAATCAAAGCAAGGAGTAGGCCTTGTGTGTGACACTACTCGATGTCTTTTAGTGTCCGAACCATTCCGGGGAGCCTCAAGCTCACCAATTGGCCCCTGGGGGCAGTTATAGGGTTGGCGAGTGGCGCCTTCCTACCCTGTCTCCACGGGATAGACGGGTCCCCAAGGCTCCCAACCGGAATCGCTTGGTGTAACGTAACAAAGTATTCTGAAGAGGTTTTATGCACTATGGAAAATCCCGGTCATTTGAAATTCTTTCAAGTAATTGTTTTTTAACTGAAAATCCTAGCAGCTATTATCATATTAAAAATTATCCTTATGTAAATAGGACAGAAAACTCAAAAGGCGTTTGTTTTCCACTAGTATTTGTGTTTAATTTGTGAAAAGTGTTTGGAGGTAAAAGTGATTGCTTTGTGAACGCAATCACTTTTCGTGGTTAATGAGATACCTGAATCGTTGCGCGTGTTTTATTATAAAGTTGGATATTAAAGCAACATGGGAAAGTGTAAAAATATATTTTTGGAACAAAAAGCATCGATAACTGAATTGCTAATGACAAACAACTTTCCTTTTCGTCAAATCGCACGAATGGAGGTTCACGATTGAGAGTCCTTTGCAATCTGCCAGCAAACGAAAGGATTCTGCTGAAAAATGAGTAGAACCATTGGAACAGAACGAAGAATTATACAGAACGCCTGTGAAAACCATTTTTCGTCCGTACAAAATTTACATCAGGATCTGGAAGCCAAAGAGACGTTTAAGACGCTTAATAGAAGCGAACTTAATGCCAGGCGACCAGCAAAAAACCGAAATTAACGGATTGAAGTTTGCAAGGAATCTACAACATTATTCCTTTGAAGATTTCCGAAAGGTAATTATAATATTTTAATAATTTTCTGGTATTTGCTTGGCTTTAGGGCGATATTTTTGAAATTGATTTATTTCTTTCTCATTTTTCAGATTGTATTAGCGACTTATGCAGATTAGAAGCGGTAACAGAAAGTCACCAGGTTGGCCACATGGGCGATATAATAACGCTTGTGTTGTGAGGACCGTCAAGCATTAACCAGCCGTTATGATATGGTCTTGCATTTAGCAGATGGATGCGCTATATTTTGTCAACGGTACAATGAATCTCTCCAGTACTCTGAGGTCATGGAAGACATGTTGATTCCATATTTCAATTTTTTTAGATGCAGTGGAACCTGCACCAACTTTATGCATGATAGTGCCACATGTCACCGTGCTAAGTACGTGCGAAATATATTGTCGTCAAAAATTTCAGACAGCCCATGGTTGTATCGAATTCGCCATTGGTCCCCGTCTAGCTTCGCTCCGATTATTCGCCTCAGGACCTGTCGCTCAAAGGCGTTCAATATATTTGCGGGTGGTTGGGTTAGGATCCATGTTTCACACCCATAGCATAACACAGGTCTTTTCACAGATTTGTATACATGGAGCTTTGATTTCCTGTGTATGCAGCTGCTATTTAAGATCGTCGAAACTGTTAAAAAATATTTTCTTTGCGAGCTGTATTCTTCAGCGTATTTCGTCTTTTTCATTACTGGTTCTCGTTATTTTGGCGCCTAAATACACGAATTCGCCCATATTCTCGATACTGTATTCGCCAAGTGTGATATTTTGTGTATTTCAGGTATTTTCCTCGACTGCGGCATGAGCTTTGTTTTATTTTCATTGATTTGTAGCCCTACTAGTTTTGCCTCGCTGTCGAGTCTCAGGAAAATTTCTTTGGCCGTTGTTAATGACCGTGACAGAATGTTGATGTCGTCCGCATAGGCTACTGCTTGGCTCGACTTGTATAGTAATGTACCTCGTTTATCGATAGGTAACTTCCTTATGAAGTACAGCAGAGCCAAATTGAATAGCAATGAGGTCAGCCCATCTCCTTTCTTAAGTTCGATATTTGTGTCAAAGGCATCGGTGAGTTGGTTATTGATGCGGGCTCGAGAGGTCGTCGACGTCATTGTTACGGACTAGTTTCGCTGGGATCCCAAAGCAAACCTTTATTTGGTACAGTACGTTACGATCAATACTGTCGTATGCTTGCTCGAAGTCGACGAAAATTTGGTAAACGTCTATGTTGAACTCCCAGCATTTTTTAAGTACCTGCTTGACTATGAACAATTGGTCTATTGTCGATCTACCTGCTCTAAAGCCACCTTGATACTTCCCAATAATACTGTTGGCCTATGATCCGATTTTATTTTCCAAGATCTTTGAAAATATTTTGTACGCCGTACAAAGTAGTGATAGTCGTCCATAGTTTTTGCACTGTAGCTTGTCACCTTTTTTGTGGATAGGGAATATAATTGATTGGCTCCACTCTTTCGGCATATGCTATTGTTGCCAAATGTTTTGGATGACTTTGTGAATAGCTTTATGAATGCTGCTGCCACCATATTTGATGAGCTCCACCGGAATCTCATCGATACCCGGCACTTTATTATTCTTTTGGGCTTTGATGGTAGGGCAAACTTCACCCAGAGTTGGTGGGGCCAGTGGAAGCTCTCCGGAAACATCTATATACTCCGATGTTCTGTAGCTGTGCGGCGGATTAAGGAGGTTCTTGAAATATGATGCCCATCTTCCCTTAATCTTGGTTTCATCAGCGACGATATTACCGATTTCATTACGACAGAGCGTAGTTTTGGGTCGATAACCCCATTTGAGGCTTTTTACTACTTTGTATACTTGTCTTGTGTTGTTGCTTGCTAAACTTACATCTATACTTCTCAATTGGCCGTCATAGCATTTTCCTTTCCTATTCCTAATTATCTTATTCGCTACTCTTCTGAGATTTTCATAGTGTTCTCTCTTTGGCCTGGTTTTCCTACGTATGTATTCTTTGTACGCCAGATTATTTTGGTCGAACCAATCATTTTTCTTGCGCCAGGCTTAATGTCCGATCGTCTGTTCTGCCACGGTCTTAATAGATGCTTTCACTTCCATCCAGAGCTCGTTACTCGTCTTTAACGATGCGTCTGATAAGATGGGAGCCAGCTGGTTGTCGAGGGTCTCCGTGGAATTTTCGGCCACAGACGCCGTTTCGAGCCTTTCGATGTCAAATTTTTGCAACGGACTGATCTTCGCCGAATATGCCTTTGACATACGACATCGATAGGTTAATTTGATCAAGTAATGATCTGAGTTACAATTAGCTCCTCGGTATGTACGGGCGTCAAGTATGATCGAGGCCTAACGTTGTTGGGTCAGAACCTGATAGATTTGGTTTTGTGTGCTGCCATCCGGTGATACTCAGGTCACTTTATGAATGCGTCGATGTGGGAAGCAAGTCAAACGTATGGCTAGATTTCTGCTACATGCAAAGTCAATCAGGCGCTGGCCGTTGTCAATTGCTACAACAGCTAGAAAAGCATAAGCAACGACATCACGAACTGCGTCCTAGAGCTCAAAGAGCTCCTTATATAGGTTTCGACACTTCGGACGTAGGTGGCCGATAGCAGAGTCGGAATAGAAGGCCGAGCCACTGGAAGATGCGCCAGTAGTCCCAACTGCTACCATCAGCAAAAGGGTTGTGGGCAGTCCAATTGAAGCTGAAAGAGAAAAGAGGAGGTACCTAAAATGCATACCAGTCAAAGTAAGGAGTTTCAGCTAGTTTTGTCTGAAGCAACAAAAAAAACTGCAAAAAGTTTCTCCGAACGGCGAACGAACAAAAGGAGTCTTCCCAGAAGCAAAACGCAGAGAAATATCCATGGTACCGCGGGCTGGCGTCAAACATCGGCGCAAAACCCTAAGGTAAGCTTTGCTGGTCAAAACCACCGACGATAAGCCCTACGCAGATGTTCTGAGAGAGATAAAGAGAGCGGTCAAGCCGAGCGACGTGCAAACCGCGACTAGAGCAGTACGACCTACCCACTTGGGTGATCTACCTGTGGGAATTTGGTCAGCCACAACGAACAAGGACTCTTCTCGGGGTGCATTTAAAAAGGCCCTTGGAGAGCGCGTTACTGTACCCTCGCTTGAACCGATGGCAGTGCTCCATATCAGGGACATTAACTGCAGCACGGAATTGAGCGCGGTGGAAGATACTATTAAGCGTCCGTTCCCTGGCATATTTGGGCTTAAACTTAGGCTCGCCAATGAAAATAGCAGGGCACAATGCATGGCCATCGTTGATCTTCCTGAAGAGGAGGTAGAACTAATTCTTGGCAAGGGGAAGGTAAGAGCCGCTTTTGTAGATAAGTAACATACATGGCCTACAACTTTTGTCCAACCTATTTCCAAGATCACACCATGTTTAGCTCAACATTTTCTACAAACGACGGAAATTTCAAAAAATTTTACATATGTAGATTATCACTCTTACCTTCATTGTCGTCATTGGTTTGCTTAATTGTTTGTAAGCAAATTTCTCGTGGATCGTCCATGGACACGTTAAAGATACATCGCATCAAGTTGCAGCACTTGCTCGTCACCTGAATCGATGCATCTTATCTTACCTAGTCTATTCCCATAACATTACAATGTGCATAGATAGACTCACGAGGGATTTTTAATGGTTTTTTCTCTCACGGATTCAAGAAACCGATTTTGCATATAAAGACTTGTAATTTGATAAATCTGGTTGTTGAAGTTGAATCGTTGCCGTGTTCGGAATATTTTTACTGAATTTATGGTTATCGGTTGAGACCTTTAATCAAGCCCGAGTAATCTTGGTGTAACACCAAGATGTACCTAAATACTGTTACATGTCCAAGCAATTCTGCGAGCTACTGTCGCAATTGTTGTCGCAACTATTAATAACATCATGGTCAACCAAGAATGTACTCGAAAGCACAAAACTGGACCAAGTAGATCCATGATCAATAGCTGAAAGTGACGTCACTGCGTTTATTCAGAATTGCTTGAATATTCCAGGTAGTTCTCGTTAGAACATTCGCCAATATACGAGAAATGGATTGAATGACTAGAGACCCTATATAAAACCGAGCCGGATGAATGAGAAAGGGGTAATGGTAAAAACTGCGCTAAGAGTGGAGCGCGAATTAAAGGCGATATTGATTGATAGTGAATTGATTCTAGTGATACAGAGAGTTGGAATATAAATTGATAGACAGTGAAAATTAAATTATAATGCGATTTGTATAACAGTGAAATTAATGATTGGGCATTCTTAGTAAATAAACTCTTTGAACTTAATTTAAAAGACAGTGCGATTTCACTTACCCGGAACATTAAAATTATCGGCCGCGAACCGTAACACGCGACAGTGGTGTCAGAAGTGAGAAAGAAATTTTAGAAAGTGAAAACTTATAAACATTTTTTTTAATCCTCAATAGTGAAATGTAACGTGGAAACTGGTGGAAAAAAGCTTATATAAAGCCGATATAATAAAAATACCACGAAGCTAACATTTAAAAATTAATGAATTTACCATGCCGGCGCTTAAGGGAGAAGCAGAAACGCCAAAATCAAAGGAACCAGAAAATGCACTGATGCAAATATTGATGCTGATGCAGCAGGAGCAGCGACAACAATTATTCGAAATCAAGGCAGACATCACACAGAAGCTGGAGGAGCAGTCAGCGAAGTTAAATGAATAGTCATCCAGTTTAACTGTGAAGCTAGACCAGAAGCTGGACCACCAAGCATTCGAAGTCGAGGCAGACATCACACAGAAGCTGGAGAAACAGTCAACCGAAATATAAACGGAGCTCGGTAGTCGGAACAAACAAATTAAATGCGTCGAGGAGAAGGTCAGCCAGGTCGAGGAGAACCATGAGAAGGAAAAAATGAAAAAGGAATTGGAAGCAGCGAGGGCAGTAGTAACCGCTTCACCAGCCCCGCTTATAACCGCAGCGCAAAGCACATACAGAAATGTGCAAGCACCAATATTCGACGGGCAAACGGTCTGGACTATTTACAAAACACAGTTTGAAGCCGCCGCCAGGACAAATCACTGGAATGAACAGGAACATGCAACTGCATTAATTCTTACTCTAAGAGGTCCAGCTGCCGAGCCTTTGGAGACTTTTCCCGTTGAGTTGCACTCAAACTCGTCTGACATAATGCATGCGCTCTACATGCGTTATGGAGACGATCATCTTAAGCAGATTTATCGGTCGCAGCTACAGCATCGGATGCAGAAGACTGACGAAACCCTATAGCAGCTACACCAAGACATTGAGCCACTGGCACTTTTGGCTTACCCAGCTTACGACCCACAACATCGAGATGACGCAGCAACAGAAGCATTCATCAACGCATTAAAGGACCAGCAATTGCAACAAGCCGTGCATTTAGCTCATTGGCTTATCGTCTGAGCTTTGAGGCAGCGAAAAATGTTAGTCGTACCACTGCCCGGGTTTGCGAGGTAGTGACATACGAGTGCAGGTGTAAGCGCATGGAAACTGAACAAGAACCGCAGGTAAATGGTGCGCCTAGATGCTGGAATTGCGGTGAGAAGGGGCACCTGCAGAGATACTGCAAGAAGCGAAGAAAACTGAGCTTTTGTCCAGGGTGCAGGAGGTCCAGACTGAGTCAGGAGCCCAGAATGGAAGCCCTTTAAACTGAGGGGGCCAACTTCGTGGGGCAGAGGTGGGCTAGGAGAATCGACGTCCCCAGCACCACCATCACCGTATCAAGACTGCATCGCGGAAAAGCGGACTTAAGCCTCCCGGGTCAAGTTGACGGAGAGCATTGCACCATAACAATCGACACTGGTGCAACCCGATCGTTTATCCGACCAGACCTAGTGAGGCGACAACTACTTCACAAGGGCAGAATTTTCTCACTACGGACAGCTACAGAAGAAACTGCACCTGTCTATGTAGAGGTCAACCTTCAGACACAGTTGAGAGACCTTGCGTTCCAACATAATTTTCTGGTCGCGAACATTATAGATGATTGCATTCTGGGGATGGATTTTCTGCGACCACATGGAATCACGTTGAATTTGAGCAAACGGGTATTGAAACGGCGAAATGTCGAAGCATTGATGGAGGATCCCAGCGTCCAAATTCCCAAGATAAATGTGGTAGTATGTGCCGACACTGATGTACCGAAATTTTCCGAGAGCATTATATGGGCAAGCTTGATGGTGATTCTGGAGACCAGCGATCTTATCTGACAGAGCCAACGAAGACGTCCACATTGCGCAGATTGATTGTAGGACGAAGCCTTGTAAGATCTATAGGGAACGGATACGTGCTGGTTAGAGTCCTTAACACCACAGACTCAACGACAAGCATCGAAGTGGAAGAAGTCAGCAGCTGCCAGCCGGTTTTCACCATCACCTCCTTGGAAGATACTCACGACCATCATTGGAAAAGGAGGCAAGGCACAGACAAAGCCCGGGAATTAACGTCTGCAATATTGAAGCAGACCAAATTTCCAGTCCAGCTATTTAAACAAGCCTCAGATCTGTTCACCAAATACAGTGACATATTCTCAACAAGCCCGGATGACCTAAGCCGAACGAGTATGGTAGCTCACGTCATAGATACACAGGGAGCCAAGCCAATTCGACAAGCACCGAGACGTCTACCTATAGCCAAACAAGGAGAAGTGAGCGCACTGATCTGGGACATAGAAAAACAAGGTGTTTTCGAGCCTTCTGTCAGAACATGGGCCACGCCAGTAGTTCTAGTAAAGAAAAAGGATGGTAGCACTCGTTTTTGTGTCGACTATAGGCAGCTTAACGACGTCACTAAGAAAGATAGTTACCCGCTTCCACGCATCGACGACATGGACATGGAAACTTTAGCCGACGCAAAATGGTTTTCTACACTCGATCTCAAGAGTGGCTACTGGCAGGTAGGAATTGACAAGAAGGACCGAGAGAAGACCGCATTTTCAGTTAGGACCGGATTGTGGCAATTTGTGGTGATGCCATTTGGGCTTTGCAACGCTGCAGCCACCTTCGAACGCCTGGTGGAATACGTGCTACGAGGCTAAACCCGGAAAACCTGTTTGGTGTACCTAGATGGCATCATTGTTATCGGAAGAACGTTCGAAGAGGGTGTGCGGAACTTAGAAGAGGTTTTCTCCCGATTGTGACTGGCGAATTTGAAATTTAGTCCCGACAAGTATACCCTTTTCGCAGCTGAAGTAAAATATCTGGGACACGTTGTATCAGCAGAAGGGGTCAAAACAGACCCTGAGAAAATTGAAGCCGTGAAAAGCTGGCCCACACCAAACAACAAGCGCCAACTACGAAGTTTTCTGGGTCTGGCAACCTTCGTCAAAGACTTTGCCAAAATAGCTAAGTGTCTCCATCTGCTAACCGAGAAAAATCGTCCGTATGCCTGGAATGAACAATGTCAGGCGGCTTTTGAGACCTTGAAAGAGAAGCTGTGTGAATCACCCGTGCTGGCATGTCCAAAACCCAGAAAAATGTTTGTAGTTCACACCGACGCGAGCAATGAGTGTATTGGAGCTGTACTCTCCCAGCAGATCGATGACGAAGAAAGAGTCCTCTTGTACTACAGTCAAGTTCTCTCAAAAAATGAGAGAAACTATTGCGTAACCAGGAAGGAGCTATTGGCTATAAGAGAGGCTACCAAGCAGTTCCACAAGTACCTATATGGCCAGAAATTTGATCTTCAAACAGACCATGCATCGCTGAGTCGGCTGCTTAACTTCAAAAACCCCGAAGGACAAGTTGCGAGATGGATCAAAAGATTTCAGGCATACAATTACAAAATTGTTCATCAGAAGGGCGGAGTTCATGGAAATGCCGACGCCCCATCTTGTCGTCTATGTCCAGCTAACTGCAAGCATTGTCGACGGATTGAAGAAAAAGAGCCGACCGTTGATCTGCGAGTTATAACGGCCGAATTCGATGAAGGTTGGTCATTGGAGGAGATTCGAAACGCCCAGCTAGCCGATGGAGACATCGGACCATTACTCCCGAGTGGAAGGACGTTTCGATGCATGGCGCAACCCTGAAAAGCTTTTGGGCACAATGGAACTCCCTTCAGGTGGAGGGTGGCGTACTCAAGCGGAAATGGGAAACGGTGGATGGCAGTTCCTATAGGATGCAAACTATACATCCCAAAAGCCGAATTCACGATGTGGTTAAGGAAATGCATGAAGGATCCTCGGGAGGCCACCTTGGTGTTAACAAGACCTTAGCGAAATTGCGGGAAAGGTTCTACTGGCTCCACGCTCGAGAAAGCGTACAGGACTGGTATCGTAGATGCGCAATTTGCGCTTCCGTCAAAGGTCCAAAGCGACGACTGAGAGGACAAATGCAAACCTTTAACGTTGGGGTACCATTCGAAAGGATTGCTGTTGACATCGCTGGACCCTTTCTTGAATCCGAATGGTGAAGTCGATACACGCTGGTTGTGAGGTTGTGACCGATCATTTCAGCAAATGGCCCGAGGTCGACCCCATTCCCAACCAGGAAGCAACTACTGTAGCCGAACAGCTAGTGTTAAATTGGGTCAGTATCAATTTTCAGCTCTATGCGAGGTATTACAAACAGAAACTACTATTTTGGCTGGACTATTTGGCAAGGATATACGAATTTTATTTGATAATTGAATGCCAATATAACTAACTCACGTGGCTGCAGCGCTAATTTGAAAAATAAAGTAAGCTTATTACAACATTGCATCATACCTATTTAACAGAGCAATTATGTTTTAAAGTGCCATTTATCTGGAACACATATCACTACAATTGCGCAGTTCAAGGTAATCATCTCAACATATGCCGCCACTCACAAAAACTTGCATCCTATCTCATACATTCTCCTCCACCAAAAATAACAATTCCTGTCCAACCGAGAAAATTACACTTGCCATTACAACAATTTCCCTCTCAATCACCACCAGCCGCAACCAAACACAAATTTTTTTTACGTAACCATCAAAAATTCTATAGATACCCAAAAATTGTAATAGCTCATTAATTATCCAAGTCGCGGTCCACCAGAAAAAAATGTTAACGTGAGATGCATAAATCGGTGAAGAAAAAAAATACAATCGAAACAGGTAGTGTGCAGCGAAAAACCACCAAAAACAACCTGAAGAAAATAAAGCAAACAAAAAAAACGCTTAACCATTGCCAACGGCTTTCGGAGACCTTGACTAAATTATTATTAAATAAACGCTAATAGTAATAATATATTCTGGTGTGAGGCTTATACTGAGAAAAATGTTTGAAAGCTTGTAGAGCTTTGCGTTTGATTATTCTGTGGAGTTTTGTGGTCTTAGCCTTTGCCTCGCTAATGGCGATGGGTGGTGATCGTTGTTAGTCGCACTTAAGCTTAAGTTGAGGGAAACGAAGTAAGATATTATGCGGAACAGGTGCAGCTTTCTTTTGGTGAAGGTGCATTGTGATGTGTTTTAGATGTAAATCTGTCCAACAAAATGTTCTTTTCATCTAACACGCACTAAGCGATGAAATATGATACACGGTTTAATCTTTTTTGATGCTTTTAACTCAAGGAGGATTAAGTGCATTCTTCACTTCTTTGATTCCTTTTCATGGCCGTTAAAATGAATTAGAATCGAATGGATGGAACGTGTGTCGCATATTTCATAGAAAGGGTCTGATTTGTTGATACTCCTTCAGACATGAAAAATATATTTTATATTTAATGCATTAAATATACAGTAATATCAAATTACCTCTTAGAACAAAAACTGTGAAGATGTGATCTAAAATTTGTCTTAAATCCTTTCAGATATGGTTTCAGGATAAAGTGATTACGTAATGTAGTAGCAACTACTGGAGCATCAAATTTCACGAAAATCTTTTGTTATTTGATATTTTTTATATCCCTGATCTTTTCTAAGCTCCAGATTTTACTACAAATAAATTCATAATTCATTGCTCTCCCTATTAGTAGGTACGTTATATTGCTTGATAGCTAAAATTTATCACAGCCACAGTACCACATTAATCCACAAAATAAATTGCAATGAAGATAATTCGTCCCATTAAAAAGCACCAAAAAGTTAAAAATTTCGAAATTCCATTACAATTACAAACACTTCCGGATATCATTGCCCACAAACAATACCGGCACTACCTTCACACATATCCGATTAAATTTTTTAAATTTTTATGCAAGCATCTCGCGTAATACTAACCCAGATTTACAAGTACATGCAAATACTAATAAATCTGTGAAAAGATCAGAGATAATCTGGATATTTTCCTAAAACTTGTGAAAAATCCAATCTGAATATTCAATTTTTTCATACGTTTTTTCAGCTTTTCGTTTTCAGGCCATAAATTCAATTTCATAAGATCATCTATGCATTTATCTTTATCTTAAGCTGCTTTTCAACAAGTGCCATTGTATGTATGCACGGCAATGTATCTTTGAATCTTTTCCGAGTATCTTTTCTTCCCAGCTCAACTTGCGGTGGATTTTTATCTTCAGCAATTGAACGAATGATAAAAGGTTGAATTTGCGGCAGTTGTTGTTATTCAAAGAATGATTTTCAATGAATGAGCGGAAATTTTCGTTTTCTTTACGAAATTACAAAAATGAGGCTAATTAGCATAAATCTGTTGTTGAATGGGCTAATTTGTATGTTTGAAGTGCAATTGCATGAGCTGGATTATTCAAAGCCCTGAAAGAATGTGGGCTTATTGGACCAACTTTTTCGGGCGTTGGGTGTTCATGAAGAAACTAAGAGTGATATTATTTAACGATATACTACAAAACGCTGACACTGCGCGGAAACTTTACTTGTTGAGCCCGATAACAATTTTTTCTTCATGCTTGACCGAACGAAAAATCAATCAACGCTAAACCAAACTAATCGAATGGAAAAATCTCGGAGTAACTCGGTATCAACATGGCGAGGAGCACATCCATCTTTGAGGGTAGAACGCAAAACTGGTCCCACCCTTTCATTTGAATATATCAGTTACTGCCAACATATTTTGTATAATCGATCGTTCAGAGTTACTCAAAATATAAAGAAAGGACTTCACAGGTAAAGTATGCTACCTGGTGTCATCATCATTTTTTTTATCCAACCAAAGAAAAGTCATTTAGTAAAAAATGTAATTGTAATCGTAAGGAAAAACTAATACAAAACGGAATTAAATTGTACTTTTCTATTTTTGTAAGCTTGTAACCTAACATTGTTGTAACGAGCGAGCTAAGGCATTGGAAGTAAATAGGCGATATTTTTTTTATCCTAGAATAAAAGGAGCCTCGAAAATTTTGAATGTTCCTAATAGCGGTTTTGCGACTTCGCTCGCTGTTTAAAAATTATTAACAAGTACCTGGTATAGACTCCATCACATTCACCCCACTGCTTGGGCGGGCAGTGCGCTTCCATTCTTTCATGCCTAACTGGGCAAAAGATTCTCCCAAGCATTTTGCGTACACAGCTATCCGGAAATTTTTCAGAGCAATGATCAAGCTTTTATACGAGTATATATACATAATATGAAGGGGTTAAAGTCAAAGTGGTGTAAGTCTCTTTATCATCGTTTTTAGGAAATTAGCATAATGCAAAAAGTATTGCAGTAAATTCAGTAGACAAGTTTTTGAGATGGTATTGTTTTAGAGGTTTTACGTAGTTCCAAACTTAGTGATTAGGCTTGATTTGAAATTTTTTTTGCTCAAAAGTTGTACCTCACACACTAACCAAAGTCACTTGCACCACTGTGCCTTACCAAAGCCTGTGACATACACCACTGTATGACCTAAAACCGAGAACTTACACCACTGTGGACATCAACAAAGTGATGTGAAGTTGACTTGCACTTCTCAAAAACATTTTTATTGAACATTACACAAAGTATAAGAATAATACAAACAATTTAATTTTTTATCACGAATGGATTTTTAATTTTTTTAACATGGCAAAACGGATTCAGTCTATTTCATCAGGATTTGTGGTTTCCACAATTTCCAGAGGTCCAACATCTACAAGCTCCTCACCTTCTTCAATAGTGGTTCGCAGGGAAACGAAGAAATCATGTTTCTACTGGTGGAATGTATCGCAGAAGATCAAGCATATCTTTCTTTTTAGCCTCGGTAACAGGCCTTCCTCTTGGGTACAAAACATCTTGAGAAACGTTGGCTAGAGAATGTCGCCTACCGGGCCTTGCTGCCTTTAGATTTAGTTTAGAAAATGGGAAATCCTCATTCACAGTTTCTTTGTAGAAGAGAGTGTAAGGTTAATCTTTCAAAATTTGTATCTATTGAATTTTCAACCAATTAACAGCAATGTTGTTCTCATTTTTCTTTCTTCGCGTGATACAATTTTCCAACTTTGCAACAGATTTGAAATCCTCTCGGCCCATTTACGTGAACATGAATGGATTGTTCCTTCGGCACTTCAGTATGATACTGTACCAGTCGTCTGCAGTATAAATCAACTTGTTCTTGGCGTACAATTCAATTTATCCAAATTCAGAGTCGTTGGGTAGAAAAGAGTGGCCACTTGCCATAAATTTGTGATCGATAATTTCTGCATGGCTTCGAGGGCCCTGTATGTACTTCATGAGGTACAAAGAAAACTCAATATTACGGTTTTGGCCCGTACATGCGTCACTGTACAACACTATGTGCTTAGCAGATGACGCTCTTGCTGCAAGATGTTTGACGATACAGGAACCAATCTTTTGAGACCCACGAGAAGCGATCGTTTCATCCCAGCAGAATATGAAGCCTAAACCTGTTCCAAGTTCATGGCAGCCAAGGTTATAACAATACATATTCCGCTTAAAGTAAGCCACGGACGTCGTCAAAACAGGAAATGGCAAAGCCTTTTCGAGGTCGAATGTCAGACCATAGAAAGATTCGTCTTGCCGTGCTTTCACTGCGTCCCGATCTCTAGCCTCTCTCACCTTTTCAGCTTTTCTGAGGTGTAATTATTTTTCAGCCTTCAGCTTTGTAGATTCGTCTTCATCTTCACACACTTCAATCTTCTTGTCAAGCACATCGCATCTGGTGCACGTATCTTTGAGAGGCCGGTGGAAATGCAAATTGAACTCATTGCTAAAGGTTCGACGGTAGATGGCTTCAGAAACAGGAATATCACCTTTTTCCGTGCACTTTTCTTTGTACAGTTCATACATTGTACGTACATTCAAGTCAGGAGGAAGGTATTTCCTGTTAGGGTTCTCTGATCTACTGTAAAGCGATTGATACGATGGGAAAGATGCTATGTGGTCACGCACACCATTCATGGCAGCCTCCGGTGTTTTATTTTTGGGGGGATGGCGTCCTCGGCCATCACTTCCTGGTTGTTGACCCTCTCGTACTTTTTGTATTGCCCTTGTCATTCGCCCATCCGAAACTTAAAGTGTTTGTAAGAAAAAACGCTTGCACACAGTAACGCTATTGCCTCTGACTTGGAATCTGAAGCTGTTTGAAACAGACTTTGCATTTCTCGTTGAATTTCGTGGGCGTCTTACATTAGGTTTCTGTTGCACAATCAAACCACATAAAAATACGTTTTGTTCAGAAAAACTGCTCAGCTTCCAAAAGGTGTCGAAAATTTCTCCACACACTTTTTATTACATTTACAATCAAAGTTCTGATACAGCTTACCGGCCACTCCTTTTCCTCTAGAGGACACGTACGGGAGATTTTGAGCTTTACTTTCGTGGTTTTGTCTTTTCCTCGTTCTCGGGTGAACGTTTTCTCGATTCTCAGAAGTTCCAGCAGTAGGAAATTCGCTGGAATGGTTGCGCTGGCGTCCGCCGTCGACCTCTTCATCTCTTTCTGATTCTGAAACAACAAACATCTTGCTACACTTACTACCGGAATACAAAGCTTCAGGGGAAGCCTCGATTCAGCATCCAAAATTACGTGAGAAACGATACTCAACACGATCGTTTTCAATAATCACAGAAAATTCACTAAAAACATCACTCTTCATGCATTTTTTTCTCTATTTTTCCTTTCTTTTTTTCCGAACCGATTACAAAGGTGTATTATTCAGAGAATAATAGACCAAAAGGACCTAAGGCATAATCTAATGTAAGTACTTGCTAAAAAAGTTGCAACAAAATAGGTTAGTCGGTGAGTAACTGAGAGGTGAGAAGGTGAATAGTACTTACCATCATCTGTTTCTGATGTGTTTTCTCCTTGTTCACGCTCCCATTCATCACTGGACTCCAGCTCATCCAACGGATCCTTTAAACTTATTTCAGAATCCATCGTTTCTTTGAGTATTCACGCATGCATTCAACACTCGATGAAAACAATTACAACCACACTGGTGTAAGTCTGACTCACGCCACTTCAGTTATCAACAAAACAGATGATCCATTATCAGTCTAACTTGTGCTGCCATCCTAACGACGAAATGAGTGAAGCTCTGACTCACTCCACTTTTTCTATAAACAGTTTTTATTTCTACATCGCATTTCTGTGCCTAAGTCAACTTCTACCGACAATTGACTTACACCACTTTGACTTTAACCCCTTCATATAATTGTATAATTTCTTATGTTTCCCGTCCTCACTTCCTTAGTAAACGTTTATAAATCTTAGAAGAGAAAATAGAGGGACGATGACTTGTATTTCAGATTTCGATCATTTTTATGTCTTTTTTTCTTTAAATGAGCTCTTACGTATAGCATGCTATCAAAACTTTTAAGGTTGTATTCTTTCCAGGGTAGGTTTTATCGCACTCCTCCACTACTCCCGACCCTATTCTCTTTGCTTCCCTAGTGTCTAGTGCATCCGAGCCTCCTACTGTTTCTAGGCTCACTGGCCTGGTTGATCCTCCAGCAATGCTTCGGGCATCATTACCTGGAATGTTGATCTCGCTTCTCTCGCCCTCTTCCACTTCTGACCACCGATACAACTCGCCTAACTCCGTGATAAGGTCACGTTGAAGTTGTTTAGCCCAATTCTCACTCCTTGCCCTTCGCCTGAGCATTATCGAAACGGCACAACGTGAAATGAATCTTTGCTTTGGTTTTGAGGAACTTTCAGATCCTCGAGTCATCGTTAAATTCTTCGGTGGGAGCGCACCCTTTCTCGAGCCCGCTGCGTACTTCTGCCAAATTTTCATCTACCGTAAACGGGCATTGTCTTTTTGATGACCATTCTCATGTATAGCGCCTGTTCAGCTCTGGGTGCTGTCCGCAAATTCCTCCTCACATCGTCATCTGTACCAACAGACAGGCCACGAATGGAAAGCCTATATGAAAAACCAAGCGCTGGTCAGCCTATTGACCAAAGTTTTGTCCGACCCTGCCACTCTTACGTTACTGAGACTATCAAACTAGTACTCAAAAGCATTTTATTAATTAGTACAATTCAATCTCTCCCTGCCCTAACAAAATAAGTACGTGATGCGAGGCAGAAGCGGAAAAACCTACAACAAAGACCCCGCAGCAGGCACTGCTCATGAAACCTAAAGATGGCCGAAAACACCAAAACTGCCATTGAAGCAGTACAACCAACCCAGTCTGGCCACATACTGGTTGAATTTGGAGCAGAGGCTAATAATAAAGAAGCATTCTGCGATGCAGTCAAGAAGGTTTTCGGCAAAAGAGCAACTGTAACTCGAGCCCATGGTAACGACCGAAACCAGACATTGACTGCATTTCGGATTTGGCCAAGGTGAAGGCCGAGCGAGGCTGAAACCAGAAAATAATAGGGGCCAATTTATTGCCATCACTGACCTGACTAAGGTAAGAGTACGGCGAAGAGAAGTACATCTCCACTGCTCTAAGTGAGTTCGTTATGGTCATACCGCACAGGGATAGAAGGGAGCCGATAGCAGTTTTCTATAGTATAAATGTGGCGACATGGGACATATAAGTAACGGACGTACGAGGGAGGCATACTGTATCTTATGTAAGGATGCTGATCTAAAGTACTTCTTAGAAGCAGGAAAGTGTTGAGTTTTCCAGGAAGCGCTAGCCAAGCAAAAGGAGAATATCGACCGCCAATATCCAGTAGGCAAGCCTATATCACAGTACAACTGCCCAAAATTTGCTTGAGCAGTTTGCGAGCGACATGAAAGCCAACCTTTTGCAGCTTATGAGCAACACCACGGCAAAAATTCGTCATCATGTTACCCGAATGAAACTGGTAGTGCCGCGACCTGGGCTCGGAACAGTGCGGCTTTCCACGTGGAGGGCTATGGACGAAGGTATGGTTTCGTGTGGGAACGGAGTTCAGGGATTACATTTCTCATTGTCTACCTAACGCGGAACCAACCGATATTATCTTTTCAGGCCAAGCTAAATGCTTTGGAGGACGCTGTCTCAAACGCAATTAGCCACGTACTCGTTGAGGGAGGCTTCAATTCAAAAGCAATCGAATTGGGCATACTTCAAACTAATCCGCGAAGAAAATGAGTCCTAGAGATGTTGGCCAGCATGGGGCAAGACGTATATGTTTTATGGTTGGGAGGTGAATGCCATTATCGTACTGAGTGTGGTGCTTTCATGTTCGAGACCGACTGGACTACCCACGCAACACATTCCTTGTCAACCTGAGGATCTAGCATGGAACCGTTCGACACAATGACTTCGGAACAGGCCTCGTTTTGCTATGCCGTGAGACGCCTTCAAGTTGGGTGTCACCTCCTTTAGTGGGAGGCGAGGGAGGAGTCGCTAGGCAAGCGAACACCCAGCTCCGACCTCCCCAGTTGCTGTGAATCCCTTTTATCTTTTAGGGACTGTCCAAACATAATGTTCCACATGGTTCCATTTGTCAACTCATCCAACCATCACCGCGACTATACTATCCGGGGCGAGCTTTCCCGTCTCCATATAGAGGTCTCGTCGTAGCCTGTCCGGTTTTTGCGCGCAGAAAATATACGGGAAGCGTCGTTTTCCTCTATTAGACAAAATATGCATTCGGAGGACCATGGCTTACCAATCTTGTGCAAGTAAAACTGAAAATGCTTTCGATTATGGCATAGTCTCAGATTCGGTGTGAGGCGCGCAGTCCACCCCTTCGTGCAATTCGCCCAAGACAACTACCAATCGTTGAGTGAGCGCTGCCTCTCCTCGTGGCCAACTTTCTCCCTCGCATCCTCGTTTCGACTTAAGATAAATAGCGTGGTGCTCTCTTGCGATACGTATTGCGCCTACAAAAGCTCTCACCAGCGAGTCAGAGACTGTCGGAAACGAAGATACAATCCTGAGTGTTCATCTTTGCTGTACCTGTGCCAAGCTTCTTCGGTACACCCCCTTGCTGAGGGCGCCGCCCCATATTTCTGCCCCGTACAAGTAGCACTGACTCACGGCCCTCATCAAGCGGCGTCTTCTTGATGGGTGGATCTCCTCACGTTAGACATAAGTCAACTCAGTGCCACTACGCCCTAAGTACTCTTCTAAGCCGCTGCATTGATTTCCTCAGATAAACTCTTCTTCGAATTCATCAGTAGGCCCAGGTACTTCAGCGCTGGCTTCGAGTCGGTTAATATGTCTGCAATACTGAACAAGCATTCACCCCGTATGACTAAGGTCCTGGATCGAGTCTCGCTGGCGACAATGAGATTTGTGTCGAAGAATTATTTGGACGAACTATCAGCCCGTTCTGTAATGATACGTACTGTTTTAAAAGCAGAACGTAAAGCAGCTAGGTGGACAGGCAAAGGGCCAAAGCGTGGTATTGACCATATCACCTTCCCGAGTTTAATACGTTCGATCTAGATAATGAGATACTCTAACTATCTCTAAGCGAAGGCCTGAAAGAGGCAGTAGTGCTACAACAACAACAAAAGACTGCTTCGGTTTTCTCCAGTGCTAGACTGAACCCGCGAGCAGTCATCCAGATTTTCACTGAGCGCATAAGCATACCTAGCCTAAGTTGCGCTTGTTTAACGGTGTGTCCAGAGTCTAGATTCGCAACACCATTCGATAGCCGATCTAGCGCGACTTACCTGGCATCTCTGGTCTCAGTAGCCTGTTGTTAAACATGCTCCACAGGTCTGACCTAAGGGTAGATCCCTGGACAACATCTGATGTAACTTTCATCTTTCGTTGGCTCTGTGTCGAGTCCTAAAGTAGTCCCTTAAAATTCACATGAGGTATTCCGGAACTTGAAAAGAGTTTTTCAGTGTATCCAGCACATCCACCCGTCTACCAGCGATAGAGTTCCTAACGTCGAGTGTCAGTAACATACGATCCGTCGCTTGGCGCGGCTATATGCCTCTGCCTTTTGGACCACACTCACCATCTTTGCGATCGCATCAATGGTGGCGCATCCTGCTCTAATGCCGTACTAACGAGGAGATAGGTAGCAGTACGATTTGCGTCAGCTAGTCTTCGCTTGATCAGTTTTTCTGGCACTTTCCCATCAGTGTCTAGCATGCATAACAGGCACCATGCAGACGGCGATCCAGAATTTCCCATCCCCTTGCTGTTCAGCACGAGCCTCGATACCATCTATCGTACCGGAGAAAGCGCATCGCAACACCTCAGCTAGAACCCCATCTGGGTCCTAGCCTTCCTTTTTTAATGATAGGACTGCCTATTCCAGTTTCGGCTGTGTGAAGAGTGGGAACTCGATTGCTCTTTTATCGTGGGCGGCGTCAGCACAGACGGGATGGGTGGGAAAAGTATTTGCACTAGCTCGTTCATCAAGCTTCCGGATCTTGTGAACACATTGTCCCCTAAATCTTGCCAGCACCGAGGCTTACTGCTGTTTATCATTTTGCGAAAGTATTTCCTGACCGACTTATATGCTGCTACCCCCGTTGAGACCCACGCTGAAGCTTGTGACAGTCTCTTCACTTTTCAGCGATTTCAGTCAACTACCAGGACACTGGGGACTTGCCATGCCGGAGTTTTCGATGGGGCATAGAAGCGCTGTAAGCAGTCGTGATGATGCTCATAGTTGAGTTCACCACGTCTTTAGTTGCTGGCTCTTTTATCCACTGTGAATCACCCTACAGCCGAGCACTTGCCGTGAGCACTTCCACGGACCTCTCGACGTCTATTTTTTCATTGTTCCACCCAATTATAGAAAGTCGAGAGCATGGGCGTCGGAACACAACATCACGGATCTCAAGCAGAATGTACTGATGATCACTGGTTGAGTAGTCCTCAAAAACTCGCCAATTGTGAATCCCCTGTATTAAGGACTCCAGGGCGAATAACACGACCGGTATGGTTCCTTCACTGCCAATACGGCGGAAAGTCGGCGTTCTTCTGGTGTTTAGTTAAACAAACACCGTCCTGGTCACCATTTCTAGGATCGTTTTCCTTGCGGATCTCTTTAAGCGTTCGTTGCGTGCCATCTGCGAACGAAACAGCGCCCCCCACAGCATTAAGCTTGGCTTGGCAAGATGATACCGGTTCGTTCAGCGTTAGGTACACACTAAAGAATAAAGTCCCTGAACAACCGAACCCGCACGAAAAAAATCCCTCATCGCACATCCCTCCACTAGAAAATCAGCACTGTTCTGAACCCAGACGGCGCCACTACCAGATTTGTCAGGATACCTTGTTGGAGAGCTTTGGTTTTGGTGTTGCTCGCTGAGTGGTTACAAGTCAGCTTGACTGCCTGTCGCAAACTGCTCGAGTAGATTTTGAGCGAATGTACTCCGATGTAGATTAATCTGCAGAGTACGGCTAATTGTAGAAGTGCTTTGGTAAGGGCTTCCTGGAAAACCCGACATTTGCCTATACCTGCCACGTTTTTCAAATCATCTGGCCTTAGATCACTATCTTGGTAGGGAAAGCAGTGTGTCTCTTCTAAGCATTTCTTCTTTTTATGGCCTGTTTTTCCGCAACCATACCATATTTATAGCTCTTGTCAATCCCTTTGAAACCTGTTGGAGTAAGCCTGTATCCGAGGCACCTGAAGCACCGCAGTGGAATTGCTCTTTGCTCTACAAATAACCCAACCTGTTCTGATTTTCCCCTTTTCTATCATCTGTTCGGCATAGTTTTCTGAGGTGTCGACACATTCACTTAAGCAAAATAACGCTGTGAAATATGGAGCTTTATGAGAAAAGAGTAAGAAAACAGTGGAGAAAAGGAACAAAACAACTGGTAGAAAGAGCCAATGGAAAAATTAGACGCTTTTACCATCAAGCAGCACCAGGAAAGGATCTTTGGGGGTGATTCACCCAATATACTGCCAAAAAACTGGAACTGCGCAAGGAAGGTTATGAACAAAAATTGCGGTCTTCAGTGACCCCGTAAAATTTCAAAACTCAGTTTCACTTATTGTAGAAAGCCAGAATGTCGTAAATGTGACGACTCTGATAGTTTAGATTAAGTCTGTTGGTCTCGATTGCACCGTGATCAGCAAAAAGATTGCAACTACAATGAAGGAAGGCATTGGCGATATGAAAACGACGCTTTAAATACACCAATCAATAAAGCAGTAAAGAACATTGGTGGAATTGGATTAAAGACACCAGCGAGCGATTATTTCACAGTAAATTGAGTCCGGGTAGAGCTGTTAAGCAGTAGAATGCCAAGATCGGCCAAGGTATTCGGTTTTTACTGGTTCTTGGGTTACACTAGGTACATTCGTGACGACCGTCTCAAGCCAGTGGAAACGAGGAGGGAAGGGTTGAAATTTAGTCGAACGGTGTTGCCTGTGTCGTAAATGATGTGGATCGGAAAGGGCTGCGAAGCTGCAGCCAGAGTTTATGGTGTATCCAGTGTATCCATTGTATTCGTTGTGTAAATTGAGCTCATTGAGCTCATTGAGCCTGCTTGACCTGTCGAATCGATTGAACCTGATGAAAAAGTTGTATTATGATGACAGATAACTGAAGTTTTGAAGAGGCTGAAAGTCTGAAGCTAGAGTGCGTTAAGCTTGGATGCAAAATATATTGAGGGAATGCTGCGCTGAAGATGTGAAGAGGCTGAGCGGATGAAAATTAGAATGCGACGGACCTGCAGGTGAATTGAACGAAGGTTGCTCTTTATTGTACATGTAGTTCCTATTGTTGTTCACGCTTTTTATTATATATTGGTCGGAGAGGAGAATTGGATCTGAAGAAAAGCGTAAGCCCTGTAGTCAGTGAAACAATGAACCTGGAGCTGGAGGTATGAATTGCAAGCTGGAAGTGCTGTATTCGCTCTTGGGTGCTTTTACAGCAGGCAGCCAATATATAGTATATGCAAATAAGGGCCGAGAAAACCAGTCCGGCAAATGATTTTTTTCGTCCCAGTGACAAAATTGATGATAGCATCGATGAAACTTCTTTGGATGATTTTTGAAAAAAAGGGGTATTAAGCAATACATTTTTTGTTAAGCCTGGTTTTATCCAACATATTGTTAAAATGTTAATTTTTCTCCACATTGTAGGATAAATATAGTGCAAGATATGTAAGAACGTAGATACTACTTTAAGCCTACAAAGAGTAACTGGAGTTACTGAAAGAAGCCTTGAAATTTCGATTCGTGTGTCCCAAAAATGGCCCGGGCAAGGCTTTTTTGGAGAACGTTTGGCCCAAATTAGCCCAAACAATGCCAAAAGAATGCCTAAAAATGGCCAAATTTAGAATGAAATATACTTAAAGGTGGATGGCATCGACTACCCTTTAAAAGCAAAGTTTGATGATTATATATATCCATACCTCGTTTTACGGCCTGGATCGGTTTCGGAAACCTTGGGCGTGAAGCGAAAAGCCGTTTAAAACATTCATTATTTCAATACGATTTCAATCAACTTCAATTAGATTTGGCGAATTTTATGCTGGTGTTGTCTTACGGGCTTTGTCAGGAACTCTGACTCCGTCCTCAATCATTTCTCTGCTTCAAATTGAATAAGTGCCTCCTTCGAGATAGACTTCTCGTGAGCATTTAATAAGTCAATAAAATCATTTTCTTCTAAACTCTCGAATAGGTAGAAGCTGGAAGTGCTGTCGTCGACTCTTGAGTGTTTTTGTAGGAGGCAAACAACATCTAGTACTCGCTCATGAAAATAAGAGCCGTGAAAATCTGTTCGCGAATATTTTTCTCAGCCTAGTGATAAAAATGATGAAGAAATGTATGAAATACGGTGTTTAAGCGCATGGGGATTTTCTATATCCTAAGTGAAATTCTCAGAAACTAGTAATTTTGAAGACCACCACCCCATGCACCCAACACGAGGCCACCTACTTCGGTACAAGAGCCACATAGGAATTGATACCGAGACAGAGTGTCACGAAAAGATGAGCAGAGCTTTGATCTGTATCGCCGGTTGGGGGTAAGACATGACAGGTTATTCTCAACCGCTACACGACAAGGAGCCTATCTAGGTTGAAACGTGGTGGTTGTGATTGGAATAATAGAAAGTAGTTGCGGGTATCATGAACGGGGAATAAACTGAGACTCCATCACAATGGTTGGAATTCCTGTTTATCGGTGACTATTGAGTCAGGTTACTTCTTGGCGGGTTTACACGCAAACCATGTCCTTTTTTTGGGGGGTCGCTTAAGTAAGGCTCCAAACCGAAGCTTTCTTGGTGTTGAATACTGATCCAAACCCAATTTTTTTCTTAAGGTTAGCAGGTAAAGGCGATTCTACGCCCTGAGTGTGGGGCTATCAAGCCGTAAACGTCTGGATTATCTACTTGCCACCTCTCAAACCTTAGCCTCGTTTTGCTATGCTGTGGGCGCCTTCAAGTTGGGGGATCCACTTCTAGTGGGAGGGGAGGGAGTTAGATGGATTGCTAGAAAAGTAGTCCCCCAACCCCTACGTCCCCAACTGCTGTGAGCTCTTCTAAACTTTTAAGATAACCCGAACATAATGCGCCAAATGGTTCCATGTGCCATCCGATCTAAGCATCTCCCCGATTAGACTAACCGGGTAGAGCCCTTCTGTTTCCTTGTAGAGGTCACGGTGCAGCAGACATAGACTTCTTCTCCTTCCCGAAAACCACTGGAGACCGCAACTGTGCAAATATGACGGAAAACACCCACGCCCACTGAAGAGCTGGCTCAGATAGAAATTAGTGTCACCATGCCTGCGATTGAGCCGCGGTCTCAGATCAGGGATGAGACGCACAGTTCATCTTCCATTTGTGCTGTTCTCCCAGGACTGCTGCTAATCATTGAGTGAGTATTGTTTCTCCTCGCGGGCAAATATCTCCCTTGTATTTTCATTTCGACGCAGGGAGATAGTACGACAATCTCTAGCAAGGAGGGCGATAAGTATCAAGCCTGCGATGACTAACAACGCTGAATCAAAGACATAAAGATGCAATCTTCAGTGCTCCTTTTCTCTGTACCCGTGCCAAAGCAAACATTAGAAGATCCAGGCTTGACGGATTCATTTATTCCTAATGATAACATGACACTGGAGGGCGAAAGTAAATTCCACCGCATGTGATTACATTCACATTGCCATTCATATTAAAGAGAGCGGGCGTAGATGAGATCGATCTGCCTGCAAGCGAAAGGCTTGAATATTTCTGAATTAGTTGGGATACCATTAAGTGAGCTTACACAGTATATGAAGAACTTGTTCTTATTCTTTCTGACTTTAGAGGCAACATATTGTATATACCGGTGGAATGGTGAAATTGTAAAACCGTGCCTCATTGGTTGGAATGTTTAATCTATGTCAGTCGGATTAGCTATCTCTAATTCTTAAAGGTAGCATCGTTTGCAGAAAGAATACCTGAAAATCGGTAATACGATTATTGGAGCAGTATAATTACAATAGGAGCTTCAAATCTGTCGTCATTATGGCTATGGTTTACATGTAAAACCTCTTTACCTCAGCGAACCTTTTTACCATTTGAGTAGCAGTTCTGCATTTTTGATCACTTACTGGACATTATGCGAGATTTTTTTGGGGGGCCATATTTCTTGTACAACACCAAAGACGAAACGAGGGGGCCAGATAATCCAGGTATAGGTGATATAGGAAAAATGATTTTCTCATTTGGAAATCTCCACGAAAGTGCTTATATCAAGCCATACTGATGATTACTAATGCAGCGGTAATCACTGCTAGATACGATAAAACTCAAACTAAACCAAATCATAAGATGATGTCTCATGCTGATGGAGTGAAGGATATCAACCAATATACTCATGATAGTTGGCTCCAGCAAGATGGTTAGTTATCTGGGAGTGAAAACTGAAAAGAGGAACGGCTTTTATGAGGATTTAGACTTAACTTACACGAATTCCTTAAGAAGATATATTAAGGCATTAAAATCCTTTTTACAGACAATGTTGATGTTAAAATTTTACAATTAAGAAAACACCAACACAAATTCATTGCATTCCACAGATGTGGTAGGGAATGGAAATAGAGGAGCTCTCTCGGACGGTATTATCCAAAAGATCCTTGAATCGGTTGTCAAATATACAGATGCAGCACATTGTGCTTAGACAGTTCTGACAATCTAAAAGGGAATATTGGAGCATCTAGCTGCATCGAGCGCAGAGGGATTTTTGCTTCTGGCAAAACCTCTCTTTTCCTCCTTTATCACTGGAAAAAGGTACTCAGCAACTCGATGGCGCCTAATGGGATAGGCGAACCTGGCCTAATTTAAGGTTTACAGGCTGATAGAGGAGGTTTTAAGTATACAGTCCAGAAGCTTTGTTGGTCTTGGGGTGACATAACAAGTACGTAAGCATCCTCCGCCCCTGATTTCGTTTCACATATAAGTTACCATCAAAATTTTGGTTGTTAAGCGACGCAGAAATTTTCAATTGGTGACGAAAATCTGAATTGAACTTGGCTCGGAGATTATATTTAGGGGAATAAAGCATATGGTATCTGTGCATAGCTTATAATGAAAGACCACAAGAGAAGCCGAAGAAACAATGGGATGACCATAGTGAAGCTTACCTGTAAAGATATATTCACTCTTGTTATAGAAAAAGCCACACTCATAAAATTTTGAGCCCTTCTTATTATAAGAGGGCTGTCCAGAAAGTAATAGAAGTTTTGGCCTGGCGCAGCGATTGGTGGGGCTAGTGTCTTCATCTTGGTGTCAGAGTGTTCTTACGTTCAGCATGCCACCAACCGTGATAGCTAGTGCATTGTGCCTATCGTACTTTGTATACAGTGGAGAATTAAAATGAGCGCTGCAATTGAAAATCCTGTCAGTTGTGAAGAATGAGCTGTGATAACGTCCGATATAAAACAAGCGTAGGGGAAAACTCAGCAAGAAAGTTTTGTTTCTCTCCGAAAACACTGGTCTACACACGGCCAATCGCACCCAAGAGTTCTTGGATGGGAGGTTTCCAATCTTCCGCCGTACAGCCCGAATTTGGCACCGAGCAACTACCACCTCTTCGCAGCGATAAAGTCTTGGCTCGCTACGCAAAGCTTTTACACTGACGCCAAACTACATGCCGGTATATAACAGTGGTTGAACTCAGGCCCGGCAGGAGCAGTGGGTTGAGTGGGTAGCTAGACCCACTCGAGAAATCCCAAGTAGTAAAATTATCCACTCGAAATAATCAAACACCATATACCGTCACCTTTGCCGATTTATACATTTTAAATTTCACACGGGAAATAAGCACGCTCGGAGGTTGCGCATGGTGTACTCGTACGTGCACATATAACGCACATTTATGCCAACGACGACTATACCTATATAGCCATGTTGGTGTACTATACGTGCCTGAGTTTTTTTATGTTTATGTTCGTTTTATTCTTCTATTCGCTCGTGTCGTGTATGCTTATGTTTTATTCCTGAGTGAAAAACTGCAAGAGAAAAAACGAAACGAGTCTGCACGCTATACAAAGTATAAAAAGACGACAGATGAATAGATTCGTCGTGCGGCTGATGAAAAGGAAAAAAGAGGATTGCGTAGATGATGACCAGCAGCGGATCGAGAAAAAAGCCTCAAGATCCTCGAAAACCGAGTCTCCTCGGGCTTCAGATAATGATAGTCAAAATCAAGACAGCAACAACGACAACAACAACAGCAATTTTAAACGGCGTAAAAAACTACTCGTGGCTCGAACTTAACATAAATAATTGCGGAATTTGCAACGTCGATACTGAAGGGTGTGAACGGCAATTGATCGCCAATTTCGACTCGCATACTCTGAAATCAAAACAAGCCCGGGTCGATGATGCATTTCCAAACTGGAAGCATGGGTCAGAGCGGATGAAGAACCATTCGTTAAGTGTTCTACACTTCAATTGTACCGAAACACTGGCAAACCTGGGAAAAGTGAACGCTGTACAAACGTTACCGTCGACTCACTCGAAACAGATGATGAAGAATACAGCGGCCTTACTGAAAATTTTCAGCACTCTGAAAGCATTGGCAAAACAGGATTTGCCTTTAAGAGGAGACAATAATGACGAGAATTCCAATTTCATGGCGTTATTGAAGGCTCACTCGGAAGACGTTCCATAACTGAATTCTTGGTTGCAGAGAGATGGATACAGATGGCTACATCAGGAAAGTCAAAATGAAATACTCGATCTGATGGCGACTACAATCTTGCCAACAATTATGGACGAGATGAGTAGAGCGGAGAATTTTTCGGTTCAACTAGATGAAACTGCAGATGCGTCACGAACAAATCAAGTCTCTGTTTGCCTTAGAACGGTTTCCGAAGATTTAGTTGCAATTGAGAATTTCATCGGATTCTATACAACGCCAAACACTCAAGCAGAAACTTTATTCGATCTTGATGACATCATTTTCGTCGTAAACTCGTTACTTCTCTCAATACTAAGAGGCCAGTGCTACGATGGGGCATCAAATGTTTCTGGAAAAATCTAAGGATTGCAGGCGCGTATACGTGAGATAGAACCTCGAGCTTTGTTTGTCTACTGTAATGCCCATAACCTGAATCTTGTTGTCCACGATTGAATTGAAAAGGTATAACCAGCCAGAAAATTCATTGGATAAATCAAGGATTTGATCAACTTTGTCCGAGATTCGCCAAAACGCGTTGCAAAGTTCAAGGAGTTGCAGACTAGAAAAGAAAAGAATGACGAAGATTTACCATTTATCGCAGCCTTCAACCCGACAAGGTGAAAACTACGATCTAAAATTTCGTCAAATATTGTATCAAATTTTGAAACGCTATTAATATTTTTCAGATGCGCGATGCGAATACGGCCTCTTAAGATAATCAAGGCGAATCATCCCGAATTGCTGCAATTCCTCGATGATCGATCGGTGGACAACCAAGTCGATAGTACGATCTCCGCCAGAGCTTCAGAGTTTTACGATTACATGGAGTCTTTTGAGTGCGTATTCTATTTAACAATGATGATTGAAATTTTCGATCGCATTGAAATATTGAACAAAGAATTGCAGAAGTCGAGCCTTTATGTTATTGAATCGCATGAAAAAGTGAATGCAGTTGCTAATGTGGGTCTCGTGATTCCAAATTTGAAGAAATTTGAGAAAAAAGTGTTAAAGCTGTAATTGATTTTGAACTCAGACAACATCAAATTCCCCGTCAGCGTAAAATTCCCAAACGTTTTGATCCAGATTCAATAGAAAATTTTAAGTTCCTAACAACCAAGGATAATTTTAGACAATCTTATTGTGAAATTTTTGATCAGTTGATTGCATCGTTAAAAATTCGATTCGAAACAGAGGGAGCAACATTTTTCGAGCACTTGAAGCGATTCGCTATCGATCAGACCGCTGATGTTGACAAGATTCTTAACTTTTTAAAGATGATTTTCACAGAGCGAGGTTGTTGAGCGACCGTGACATGTTTTTGGAACTTTTGGGCAGGTAAATGAGCAAGCAAACAATTTAGAGGGAGTGGTGAATTTCTTGAAAAGATACGAATGGGCCAGAGGGCTCATTCCAGAGTTTGTTCGTATGTTAATGATAATTCCAGGGTCATCCTGTTCGAATTAACTAAGTTTTTCAGTTCTTCGTCGACTGAAAACATATCTAAGGTCAACAATGTCACAAAATCGGCTCAACAACGTCGCTCTTTCACATATTTACTCGAATATGACCGACAAGCTCGAACTGGAAAAACTTCTAAATGAGTTTATTTCGCGAAATCGAGGCGTACTAGTGTTTTTGCTTTGCGAAAATTAGCTTATTTTAGAAAAATGACACGGTTTTCATGCTTTTTTATGTATATAAAGATCTCAACAAATTAATTGTGTTAATTTGATTTATTAATATGAACAACTATGAAAAATATCATCAAAATTTTTCTTGATTCACATGTCCTGCCGGGCCTGGTTGAGCTCACAGGCGGCAGATTTTTACAGAGAGAGCATTAAAAAGCTTGTACCGCATTATGATAACATAGATGCCTTAATTTATATGGTGATTATGTCGAAAAATCGCTAAAGAATTTACCTCCAAAATGCATATAACAAAAATTGTTTTTTTTTTCACTTTGATTATTTTTATATTTCACAATGTCTGTTACTTTCTGGACAGCTCTCGTACTCGTGTAAATGAATTGAATAAATTTCTAAACATAAATTCACTGCGATCAATCAAAAATCTATAGTAACAGTCTACTCAGTAATAGTTTAAAAACGTTTGTACCTCAAAATAAGACAAATAAATGTCAAACAGTTCAACCAAGCACTTGGTTAATATTTTAATATTTACAACAATCATCATACTCAATACGTTGAATCAAGCAAAAAAAAAAAAACTAACTACATCACAACTAAGCATTCTACAAGATACAATATATCAACCAGATTTCAGTATCTTATTTCAGATGACGACCGCAATACAAGTACTCGTATATTGACGGAAGTTTCAGGAAAATGAATAAAATCATTTTGTGTTTCACTCGAGGCACGTTTCTTAGAAGTATTTGAATAATGTGAAGGTTATGGTCGCGGCATGAACTAAACACTCAAGACTACATAATTCAAATACATTTTACGATCTTAATCCTTTCTGATACTAAAGAAATAAATGTACATACATTAACTGAAGTGTGTGCAATTTTTCAACAGGTTATTATTGAACTACAGAAAAAAATGTTAATAGTATCTGATAAATATTTTCTTAGATGAATTGAATTTTTGTAAGTTTTTGCGCAAATAGAACAGGACTTTAGGTGCGGTTTTGAAGTAGTTCATATTTAATTTGATTGCTATTTATTTTTGTAGTGTTTGCATTGTTGGAAAGCTCTTTTGGAAGCTCGCGGATTTTTTTCATTATCATTAAGTGGTGTACTGCAGATTTTATTTTATTTCTAATTGCTTTCATACATATGGGCATTCTTTTGTGAATATTCTGACAGTGTTTCACATTAATAAGTTTTCTCCTTAAATTTTTTCTTTATTGATATAATGCAAACAAAATTTCAGGGCTAATACTTTTTTAGATTTATTAATAAAATCAAACAGATAGTCCAAACTTGTCAATACTTTCTTATATCTAAAGCATCACAATCAAAATAAAATGACTTCGCAGAAATTAATTGCACTACAAATCATTTCAAAGGTCTTCTTAAGGTCATAAACCTGACTTTCAAACTTTACTATCATCTTTTCTAGCATGGCTTAACCAAATTATCTCGTCAAATAACATACACAATTAGCACATCATGGACATGTGACCTACATCAAATCAATTCAAAGTTATTGTCAAATGAACTTAACAAATATTCGTAACTAAACAAAACAAGTTGAGTAGACAGACCTATGCTCGTGTCAGAAGGGTTTTGTACTCAACTTACAAAATGCAGTAACCAGTAACGAATAAAATCAAGAAACATGTCATGTTCGAGGATCATACTATTATTAGCAAAGTTGAAAGAATTTTGACTTCTGAGGTATTTGTTATAGTTATACCCACAAATATCTCCCTTGATAATTATTTCAGATTTTTTAAGATCACGGGTGTCCATTTGCGAGGGAGGAAACATATTTTTCATGTATTTCCCCCCCTATGCCCCCCAGAAGCAAAAACTGTCAGTTTAAGAACTGTTTTGAAAAGCTCTCATAGAGAACTTTCAGTTGGTGCTCATATCGGCTACGTTTCATGAAATTTTTTTTCAGGGGCCACTCCTCTGTACTGTAATCATCGATTCATGGCAGTTTATTAGAATCTTAGAATGGTTACAAAGCCCTTTTGCTAGGAGCTCTCTCCTGCCTTTCCGACTTGTTTCAATTGTATATACTCACTTTCATGATACCTATCATTCCTGAAATTTTCATGCAAATCCTAGCAAAGCTGTAGTTTCTAAGTCGGTAAAAAGCGCATATGGCTCCACAGACATATGTTTCCATAGTAATACAGGGCATATTGTTCCATAGTAATGCAGGAAAATTCAAATCGCTATAACTTCGTTAAATATTGTTCGATCTTTATGAAACTTTCAGAAAAGATCAATCTTATAAATAGTCATCTGTGTGCTAAACTTTATTGAATTTAAGGGTACCGTCTAGATTTTATTCAAGAAAACATAAAATCAATAAATTATACTATTACTAACAAAGTTGAGTGAATTTCGACTTCTCATGTATTTGTTGTTGTTATACTCATTAAGACCTACATCCATGATTTTTTTCAGATTTTTCGGATGGAAGGTGTCCAATCGCGAGGGGGGGGTACGCGAAAAGTTCGTACATTTCCCCTTCCCCTGCCCCCCTTGGTACTCGTAAGGCAATTTTAAGGCTTGTTTTGAAAAGATCACATTGAAACCTTTCTAATGACACCCTACTCGACTACCAATGGTGAAAATTTTTTTTGGGGGGTCACTTCCCTATATGGGGAGACCCCCCTTAAACCCCTTTGAAAATTTTTTCCACCATTGAACTTTCAAGAAGTCACCACTTCTGACCATTCCACAAAGTTTCATGGCTGTAGCCTCTATAGTTTCGGAGAAAAAGTGCTGTGACATACAGACGGACGGACGGACGGACGGACGGACGGACAGACGGACACAGGTCGTGATTGCAATAGGGTTTTGTATTTTAGTACAAAACCCTAAAAATTGGCAAAATAATTATTTATAAAATCATTCTACCTGCAACAAATGAGTTGATTCCATCCCAGAAATGACATGAACATTTCATTTAGAATTAGATAAAAGCTTACAGCCGTCATCTTTTCTTTTGAATAGACAAAACAAATTGATTTGCATGAAGAATTGATCAATTAGCAAAGAATATTTACAAAATCAATGTCATTATTACGAAGCAAAAATCAAAGATGAAGACAAACCTTTGATTTGATTAAGATCATAAATATTTAAAAAGAATTTCTTGTAGTCATCGTAGGTTCGGTGAATGACCCAATTTTTCATCATCATTGTATTCAATGTATTGCAAATATCAATAAGAAAGCAAGAACCGCTCCATTTACTCTTTCTTATGTTAATTATTAGCACTAACAATAAGTATCCACTTCGTAATCACCTGAATCTTGAGCTCTGTCCAAAATCCACACCTGCCTTTATTAAGATTGACACGATGCCATTACAGATACTCGTATAAAGCACATAACAATTAGCTTGAATAGGAAAAGTGTGCATACATTTTTTATAATTTTTTTTGTCTTGCTAATTCTTAGAGTTAAGAGAAACACAAAAAGAAAAAACCATCCGTGTGATTACTTATGCCATCAATGTTGTAACCTAAATTTTTTAATTCATATTTATTTTCTGTTTCAGATGTAGGGCGATGCGATGGGTAGTATGGTGCCATGGCGGCCGATTGTCTCTTGGAATCCAGCCAAGATAGAAAGCAGATACAATTTTTTGAATACTCTAACATTTTGTTCATTAAGTATTTAAGATTGTAGATATGAAATTGAAATTTTATTGTGGCGAGTGTTTGGTTTTCATTTTGGTTTTTCTTTTCATTTTAGGTTTTATTATGATATACGTTTTGATTGATAAATTGAAAATTAATTTAATAGTGGGGAAATCAACTGTTATAGGTTCCTAATCTAAATATTTTGAATGGCTTCTTCAGGTATTCATATTATGGACAGCACATTTAGTACACACAAATTGCAGCTTTTTCAGAGATGCAACTTTAAAAGAAGAAACTTATACATGTAATTTAAAATTTAACGCTGACCAATAAATAAATAATAAATTTTTTGGCAACAATAGCAAAAAGCTTCAGGAATAAGCACGACTAAAATCAATGAAAAATGAAAATTCACTTGTCAAAATAATTTTAATAGCTCATAAAAAACAGATGCTACAGTAATATGAGCCAGCCAGACAGGAGATTACTTTTCACAAATAGTCGCTCGGTTCATGAGAATATTGTTGATGTTCATCACTACGATTTCTGGCCTTAACTTTTACAAATTCCATCCATCCTTGTAATAAAATAATTGTGCAGAACCGCTGGGAAGGATTGCATATAACCACTGTAATAAAACACCCTGAAACGCAACCAAGTTCAGACGGGAGAGCAGAACCGATGTCAGAAAAGACAATCCGGAGCAAAAAAACGTGGGAATGTGAGCGCTTTGGCGACACATAGTTTGAGGAAGATTCAGTGGTGAAAGTAATCGGGGTAGAAGTTAGTATGCGAGCGACAGCAAATAAGAAAATTGGGGCTAATAGTGACGAAAAACTGACATCAACATCCCTAAAGTGTGAAAGCTGGTCAACTCGATTAGTGTTCATTTGGGAAAGAATGAATTTCAGAAATTGCGGGATCATACCTTAAATCAAAGGTTGGTAGATGCTTACTTTGTTGACGTGACAAAAAAAAATAAAGGGATTGTTGTTTGATCCACTAAAATATATTGTTACTGGGAGTGGAAATTACGGACGCATGGGTTATGCTCCTGTCAAATAAATGAGAAAAATTTCATTAAGTACCCTTATGAAACAAATAAAGCAAAAGGCGTGAGTTTTACCACCAACCAGAGACTAAGTACAGGCAGCAGTACGGGACCCCAGGAAAAATAAGGCTCCTGGGATAGATACAACTAATCCAGAGCGGGGATGCCCATCTAAGTAGCTTTGTGCATCGACTTATATGCAGAATATGCTTAAAGGAGTAGTCCAGAGGACTGGTGAAAAGTATAATATGCCCTGTATACAAAAAGGAATTAGGCTTAAAATAGGGGGATGGCTTTGCAGCAATGCTCTTTAATATTGCACTGGAACACGTCATCAGAAAGACATCAGCTGAAACCTCGGGTACACTAATATTCAAGCCCACACAATTGGTAATAGATGCTGATGACGTCAATATTATGGCACGTTCAATCTCAGATGCCAAAGTAGCATCTCTGAGCCTAGGATCTGAAGCAAACCGAATAGACCGACGAATTGATGAAACTGAAACTAAATTCATGACTCAAACGAAGAACACTCCAGTTCGACAAAACCTGACCGTAGGCGACTTCAACCTTGAAAGTGTGGATAATTTTATCAACCTTGGAGACAACCTGAATAGAAGAGGTGCCGAAAATGGCAAGACTGGACGCCGCACAAACACCGCAAATAGTCTTTTAATCCGTACTTCCCATTCTTAGGTCCAGAATCGTTCACAGACAAAATAAGCTCCGCATCTACGAAACACTATTTAAACCTGTGCTGTTATATGGAAGAGAACCATTGACCGTGGCGAGCGAGTCCGAAAAGGAATTGGACGTATTTGAACGCATAGTGCTCCGGAAAATCTACGGCCCAGTGAAACAATGAACAGAGTGGAGACTACGTTACAACGATGAGTTCTATGAACTATTTGACGATCCACTTGTTTCCTTTAGCGTAACGTTACGTTGATTGCAATGTGAGCGAGCCATGTAGATGAATGGAAGAAAACCGGCTATTCAAAAGAACATTTATGGGTAGAAAACAAGGTAGATGTCCAGCGGGAAGACCGAGGACTCGATGGAATGACACGATAACAGCTGACAGCAGATCCTTGTTCGAAGTAAACAACTGGCGGACAAGGTCATAGAACCGTGATGATTGGAGGAAATTAATCCTGGAGACAAAAATCCGGCTAGGGCTGTCGCGCCACCGGTAATGATGAGTATAATATGTTAACTCCACCGTAGATGGTCCCAAGACCGTTTGAGGAAAGAGGAAGGATCCCCTTGATTCCCCATCCTACGGCTTCCATGTTTCCTCATCCTAAATACCACGACCAACAGGTAGTAAATGGTGCCGGCATTGCACATTAGATATACTGTTTTCCCAATGACGGGACATTAAATGCCGAGAAATGCCAATAACTGCAAATAGACTTGCAGCTATGCTACTATTGTGAATCCCACTGACACATCCTTTGTGGTGACGTAAGAGACCGAAGGTGAATCTTTCGCGCCTGATAACGAAATTGAAAGTAATAATCATGCCGCCGAAATAGAGGTTGGGCAACGCGCTAACTGCCAGTCCCATGAAAACCCCTGTATAGCTTCAAAACCTGCAACCGAGCCTCGGGTTGGATTGAATCACCAGCAATCTCCTCGCAACCGAAAAAGGACTATAGGCTTTGAGGCCTGGAATGTTAGATCACTTAACAATCCTTGCGCTGTTAAAGACTTTTTACAATAGGCCAGTAAATATAAATTAAATAAACTCGCAATCCAGGATACGAACCAGACTGGAAGCGATACTCAAGATATAAGATTGCGCGCAATATTGAATAGTGGGAAGCCCACTGGAGAGTGAGAAATCGGAGTGGCCTTTATCGTGGGTACGGAGTTCGAATTGCAGATTACTGATTTTAAGGCAGTCAATAGACAACTGTGTGCGATACGCATAAAATCGAAATTCGTCAAAATTTGCCTGATAAACGTACGTGTCCCGACCGAAGAAACGTAGGAAACATTCTACAATCACCAGGATCGGCTTGCCGACACATTAGCACCAAACGACACAAAAGTAATTCCCACACGATGAAACAAATGACAACAGCCAGCGGCTGATTCACTTTAAATGTAGCAAAAACCTAGTCATACGTTCGACTTGACTACCACATCGCCGCATACATAAAATGAACTGGGTATCACCGGATTGCAACATACCAAACCAGATCGACCCTGTTCTGATGCAACAACGTTGGGCCTCGAGCGTACTTGACGTCCGTACATACCAAGGAGCCAATCGTAAATCGGATCATTACTTGATCAAACTAACATCAATGTCTTTTTTCAAAAGCGTATTCGGCGAAGACCAGCCATATACAAAAATTCGACACCGAAAGGCTCCAAACAGCGTCTGTGGCGAAAAGGCAAGGAAGCAACGAACTAGAGGTGGAAGTGGAAGCAGCTATTAAGACCGTGGCAAAACATACGAACGCACAACATCAAGCCCGGCGCAAAAAAAATTATGGGTTCGATGATGAGTGCCAAAATGTGTTGGATAAAAAGAGTCAGGCCTACAAACAATATTCAGGTGGGAAACCCAGGACGAAGAGAGAACATTATGAAAATCTCAGAGCATTAGCGAATAAGATCATCAAAATTAAGATAAGAAAATACTATGAAGACCAATTGAGAAGCATCGATGTAAGTCTCTTTAGCAACTGTACAAGATAAGCAGACAAAATAGTGAAAAGCCTGAAACGAGCTTTTCAGGCCAAGACTACGGTTTGTCGTGATGTCATCGGCAAAATCATCGCTTCGCAAACCTCCATAAAATCGGAGCCTGTAAAGATTTTCAAAGAGCTTCCATTGGCCCACACAACTTTGAATGAAATTGGCTCCACCATCAAGGACCAAAAGAATAATGAAGCGCCGGGCATCGATGAGTTTCCAGTGGAGCTTATTTAATACGGTGGCAGCGGTGCTCAGAGAGTGATTAATAAAGTAATCCAGCATGTTTGGCAACAAGAACATACAATGAGCGAAAAAGGTGACAAACCACAGTGCCAAAGCTATTAAGGCATATCACTACTTGTACGGCGTACAAAATATTTTGGAAACTCATTGAAAATAAAATCAGATCATATTATTGGGGATTAGGGCAGGGTCTATAATTAAGCAGATAGTCTATAATTAAGCAGATACTTGAGAAGTTCTGAGAGTTCAACGTAGACGTACACCAAATTTTTACGTTGACTTTAGGTAAGCATACGACAGTATTGATCGTATCGTACTGTATCAAATAATGCTTCGCTATGGCATCCCAGCCTAATAGGTCCGCCTTGACCAAGACGTCGATGAATTCCCAAATCTGCATCAATAACCAATCCACCGATACTTTGACACCAATATCGGACGAAGGCAGGGAAATGGGCTGGCCCCATTGTTATTCGATTTGGCTCTACAGTACTATAAAAGTCGAGCCAAGTAGTAGCCTCTGCGGACGACATAAATATTTTGTCACGGTGATTAACAACTGCCAAAGAACTTTTCCTGAAACTCGACAGCGAAGCGAAACTAGTAGGGCCACGAATCAATGAAAATAAAACAAAGCTCATAACGCAGTCGAGAAAACATACCTCAAATACTCCGAATATCACATGGCGAATATAGTATGATGAGAAAAGGTAATGAAAGAGACGAAAAACGCCGAAGAATATAGCTCGGAAATAAAATATTTTTTCCAGTTTTGACAATCTTGAAGTCTAGCTGCATACACAGGAGAACAAAACTCCAAGTATACAAATCTGTGATAAGACTTGTATTATGCTATGGCTGTGAAACATGGACCCTAACCCAAGCATCCGTAAACATATTGAACGCCTTTGAGCGACGGATCCTAAGACGAATAATCGGGGCGAAGCTAGACGGGGGCCAATGTCGTATTCGATACAACCATGAGTTGTATGAAATGTTTGATGAACCGGAGGTCTCAACGATTATAAGACTGCGGAAGCTGCAATGGACTGGCCACATGAATCATCTAGTATCCACACTCAATCTATCCTCCAGAGAAATTCGAGCTGAAGCCGAAGAGCAACCATAAACCGTCGGTAGCAGGTAGGTAGTTAAATGCTGACGCGAGGATTGGCGCGAATATAAGGATTTCAGGATTACCAGATTTCAAAAAATCAATAACTTTGCGTTCTATGCAATCTTTAAGTTTTTTATTAGAATCTGGCAGCACTCCCATGTTCTGAAATGCGTAAAAGAACACGTGCGTCAGAAATTTCATTTGCTTTTTGTTTTGTTTTTTGAATACAACAACCCGGGGCTCAGCTTGTTATGCTATATAGAAACGTCGTCAATCGTCTAAGCGTTCACACTACGCCAAATGTATACGGTCAAGCGCATACGCCCATTGTCATCAAAGCATGTACTTGTCGACCAACGGCAAGCGAAAAGTCTTCATAATTCATAACATTAGCGACGACGACTATGTACATGAGAAGCTTCGGGGTGTGCTTATAGAAATATCGACAAGCATTCGCACTACGCCAAGTGTTATACGGTCAAGCACATACGCCCATTGTCATCAAAGCCATAACATTAGCGACGACAACGACCATGTACATGAGAAGCTTCGGGGTATGCTTCCAGCGGAGTGACACTGTGCTAAACAAAAGCTTTTCCTCGCCTGATTTCTCCCTGCCTTCAAACCATTTCTCCAATTCGTCGCAAAGTTTCACCATGCGAGCAAGTGAGACGGAGCGCGGTGGAAGAAGTTTTCGTGGAACGAGAACGCACGTTTCAACTACTCAGCGAATTTAGGGCGAATTGAGGCCGCATGAATCGTTTAAAAGGCAATTGATCGAGCGAGAAGTAGTGATAACAGCGGTTAGGGAATTGTACGCGTAGTGTATTTCGCCGCGAAGTCAACAGCGAAGCCAGTGCTCGAGTCAGACAGTGCAATCCGTTCATATAGTTCCGGTGCAAATGCGGAGTATCTTCGATAATTAGTAAGATGGTGAGGTGTAGGCTTGAGCCGCGAACCTCCTTCGACTTGTTTGCGTATTACGCTGCGTAGCCACCATCAACTTACTTTAATTTCTTCTAGGCGTCCTCCGTCCGTGTAGACACCGTATGGATAGATGATAAAAAAATAACTAAGAGGTGTAAATGTAATCAATTTTAAATAGCAACATAAATAAAACTTAATCCTTTCACCATGTAACTCTATTTCTTTTTGTTGATTTAGTTTAAATGGACAGAGTAGCAGGTAAGTGGTGATTCAGTGAGTTCATTCCCCGGGAGCCTTGATGTTGTATATAGGATACGCATCAAGTTGAGCTCCCAGAACTTACCAGTATACATAGGGTATACTGGTTTGTAACAAGCTGACCGGCCCCTGGGAAAATTCAAAAAGTGTGCAACACAGAGTAAATGGAAGGTGTGGATACTATGTGAATGTACGATGATATGGACGAATAACGGGTACCCAAAAAGGTATTCGTTGGGAAGACCGAAGACCAATTGGGAAACCAAGGAAACGTTGGACTGGCTCGGTGAAGGGGTGACTTTCGTGGATGAAAACTACCGTCATGGTTCAAGGACACCACCAATTCGAAGCTGCCAGTTGCAAAAGTATAAGGCCAGCATCGGAATCATAGTACCAGCGTAGCATGAAGCCCCGACATTGGGTTCGATGTGGCGATAGAAAATATAAATGCCGCGATCAGATAGGAGTCCATATAGTCGAAAACGCAAAAGCTCGACGGTCGCTCAGTTATTCGGATTTGCAACCGGTAACCAACTTTAAGTAATATACTGCGGTATATATCACTCTCCTGATTCCTCGTCCGCAACGTCCATCTTCGACTGGAATCGCGACCAAGATTTGATTTGGATTACCTTTTCATTCGCGTTCAGTGGTTCGGCCTCCAAAACATGCTATTAAAATAACCGCAATGACCACTATCCAATTAACCCGTTCCGAACAAGCTTTATTAATTGTTAATGTTAAATTACAAGCCAGTATATTGAGTATTTTACTTGAAAACGTACACTAATTTAACGAATCAAATAAACAATCATGACAACCTCGAACCAGAATAAACCGCCTACTGTCATTCCATGACAATATCAATTGCGAAGTCTACCGCGATCTGTCATGATTCTTATGTCACCACGGTTGTCGTCTAAGAAATAGAATATAGGGGAAACTGAGGAAATTAAATTTGGGGTGGTGGTGGTTCACTCCGATGTTATAAAACCGCGGACAAATCTCTCTTGGTTTGAAGTTCCTGAACAGTGGAAGGCAAATCGATGCGAAGTCCCTGGAAATTTTGTTTTTTGAAAGTAGTGAAGCGACGAAGGAGAAGCAATATCTGAAGTGGAGCGTGAGCATACGAGTGAAGTGGATATACTTAAAGCAAATGAGCGGCATTCGCATACTTTTTCATCAGAAGGCAAAGCGGTGAAAAAGCGCTGAGGAAATCAAATTGGCGGACATCGAGTGCAAAAAGAAAAGGAAACGGAGGCCATTTTTATCACAGCTATGTTGCCCTTTGAGTTTGGTTGAATTCTTTATTTTTTTATAACAATTAATTTTTCTGAATTATATTGTAAAATTTTTCTTAATATTGAGGAACTAGCTTTTTTATTTATTTTAACGGGTGAGAAACTTGATAACACCCTGTAAATATTATTATATATCCTGGCTACAATATTTGCAGCTGCAATGTCTCTCTCATTTATTTTACACTATTAAGATAGATTGTCTCGCCCCTACGGTCCGTCTACTGTCGAAATTCCCGTGGACTATATCTGATTTCTTTACTTCTCGAGTATTCTATTCGAGAAGCAATAGATGCTCAGCAGTATAGAATTTTTCGGAAACATACGACAGAGACAGCTGATCGTTTTAACATTACCCCTTCCATAATACGACGTCCCTCCTGAAACTGTGTGAAGCCGGAACTTGATGCCCATATCGGCAACTGGACCCATTGCTACACTTTCTCGTCGCGTGGATATAACAGAGCGCTGTCTCCATCGGAAACCAAGAATGGGAAGAATAGTTGCAGATCACTATATGGGCACGGGTATCTTGGAAGATCACGTCCACCATGCTACTGATGACACGCCAATCTAGCTGGCTACTCTCTATTTTAGGTATAGTCACTTTCTTCAAATTGGACTCCCGCGCACATGGTCTCGTAGGCTTCGTAGCGCTTTCCACACATCCCTGTGGGTGGATCTTTCTTGAAATTTGTTCTTCGTTACCAAATAGGAGTCGTACCGCGAATTGTGTTTGAGTCTGAGTGTCCTGACAGAGGCTGGAATCTGATTTTCAAGCTCCTCCAATCACCCAAACATCTTTAAGAAAATGAATGCCAAGCCTCGTGCATCTTTGATACAGGCGGGGGTGCTGTGCGACAGTGCATAATCTTCACGGAGCGGGAATAAATCTTGCCGTTGTTCGGCAGTGACTCCCTATCTGACTTTCCGGGTACCTCCATATAATAACATTTTCAAGACATTTTCCATTAGTCTTTCAATGACGTAGGTACAATACAGAGCTCAAAGGGCATGATGTTGAAATGCCTTCATCCGGTTCTAGTGGTAGACGCTGTTCTCTCTTTGTCTGCTGAGCCCATCTCCACCTGCCAATAACGAGACGTCAAGCCTGAAGCGGAAAACAGTTTGATGCCGGCCAAAGTGTCTAGCGTATCATCGATTCCAGGCAAAGGATAACTATCTCTCTTTGAAATTTATTCAGCTGGCGATAGTCTACCTATAACTTCCATCCTTTTTCTTGACAAGCACAGCCGGTTCTATCGCTTTCTCTTCTTTCATTTACTAAATTATGCTTACAGCTTCTTTTCTCTTTGCCTGTGGTAGTCTTCGAGCTGATTGTCTAATTAGCTTGACATCGCCAGTATCGATTTTGTGTTTAGCGCTAAGATTCTTCCAGCCCTCCTTCATTTAGGTACGAAAAGGTCCCAATACTGCAGGAGAAATTCCTTCATTTTCCTTTTCTCAGCTCGATTCAACGATTGACCAGCTACTGACATCATCTGTTCGAATCGTTCATTGGAATTGTCGCTGCTTCACGAAATATAGATGTGACTGGCACGCAAGATCCAATCTTGGTTTTCTTCTTTAAACTAATTGGCTAATAGTTCACATTTATGACACCTACTGGGATTTCTTTCGCTAAGATAACTAGTCCTTTTTCAATCAATATTCCTCTTCCAACCTCTTTGCCATGGCTTTATCATAGCCGGTGCATTTTGTTCCATGATTCCCTGCAGTCGCGCTACTATCATGGTTTCACTTTGTGCAGGTAGAAAGGTATCTTCCTGTATAGCTGCCAACATTTTACTGCCTTCATATGGATGGAAGAATGCCTCCTCGGAACCCACTTCAATGGTTTTGTTTCCTCAGCTCAACTGGAAACAATGTAAATTCATCACGTCTATTTACAGAATTAGGTCTTCTTCGATCACCGTATGCATCAATTGTTCTGCGTTCCTCCCAACTGGATCTGTATCCCTCCGTGAACGTTGGCATTCTCATCTCTGGCTGTCCATAGTCGCAGCCTCGTTGGTAGTAGCTTATTCTTAGAATTTATCATCTCTAGCCGGATAATGGTTCTAGTTGCTCCAGTGTCTACCAGCAGTGTATACTTCTTGCCATTCAGTGCGCCATCCACGTATACGCTGTCGTAACGGCATTTGAGAGATGCTGTTAGTATAAGGGGGTCTTAGAAACGATCTGGGGTCGATGCTGCCCCCTCGTAGCCGATTCGTTCTAGTTCTTCAGCTGGGACTGGTATAGGTGTTCTAGATGTTCTTGACCATATCACATGTCTAACTTTTTCTTTAGCTGTTTGAAGTCATCAATTGCTTCAAAGAGTATCGACTGAAGAAAATCCAAGAGGTCTTCCCGAAGTGCGATGGTTAAGCTTGCTGCTTTCTCCTTATCGGAACAGTTATTTGCTCTAGCGGCTGATTCAAACTGTTTTACATAATTGGTCGACGACGTCTTTCCGTCGAACGTTGGGGTCTTGACTCGTGGAAAAATGGTAGTTTTCCGACCTTAAAAGCGTTTCTGGTTTGCAGTGTTTTATTTGCTCAGTTTTCGTTTCTTTTGCTGCTGAATATTGTGTTCTTGACTCAGCCATCTTTCCTTCTAGCTCCTTGATTTTCTCATTCATCTGATTGTTCATTGTTGTCACCTTATTCTCAATAAAAGTTTTTAAAGAAGAAATTTTATTTTCAACGTCCACTGCAATGTCGTTTTTCATTGATGAGATATCAGCAAAAATTTCGCGCTACATAGATGAGTTCTTTTTGTCCAAGTCAACACCAATATCGTTTTTCATAGCAGAGATTTGCTTGCCCATCTTAGCAGAAATCTCAGTCTTCGCAGAAGAGATCTTTTTGTCGGTCAGCAGAAATTGATGAAATCAATGTCGATGCCTCAGTACGGCTCCGGAATATGTCATCAGAAACCTTATTATAGAAGTCGAGCCAAGCGGTAGCCTATGCAGACAACATCAATGATGAAATTAATGACGATGCCTCAGTACGGCTCCGGAATATGTCATCAGAAAGCTACCCGTCGATACACGAGATACGTTACTATACAAATCTAGCCAAGTGGTAGCCTATGCAGGCGACATCAATGTTATGTCACGGTCGTCAACAACCGCCAATGAACTTTTCCTGAAACTCGACAGCGAAGTAGAACTAGTAGGATTACAAATCAATGAGAATAAAACAAAGCTCATGGCGCAGGCGAGAAAAATATCTCAAATTCACCAAATATCACACGGCGAATACAATATCGAAAATGTGGACGAAGTTATATATTTAGGCGTCAAAATAACGAGAGCCGGTACTGAAAGAGACGAAATACGCCGAAGTATAAAGCTTGCAAATTAAATATTTTATTCAGTTTTGACAATTTTGAAGAGCCAGGAAAACAAAGCTCCACGTATGCAAATCTATAGTAAGACCATTGCTATGCTATGAGTGTGAAACATGGACCCTAACCCAAGCATCCGCGAACATATTGAACGCCGTTGAGCAGCGGGACCAATGGCGAATTCGATACAACCATGAGCTGTATGAAAGTTTTGACGAGCCGCAGGTGTCAACGATTGTAAGACTGCGGAAGCTGCAATGGGCTGGCCACATGAATTGTATGGACGTACAGCGGATACGCAAAAAGGTATTCGTTGGGAGAACTGAAGGCCGGAGACCAGTGGGGAAGACGAGGAAATGCTGTTCTGACTCGGTCGACGAAGACAGTTCATCGCTACTGAGATTTCTAAATCGGAGGATGCAGTCAATGGACTGAGACAGTTGGAGGCAATTGCTGGAGGGAGCGAAGGCCCGAGGGGAAATGTAGAGCTACGAAGAAGAAGAAGTATATGGATGCCTCGTCTGTGAATAATGTCTCCGGATCCAACCCGTCCCCTTCCAGTGTCACTTTAGAGTCTTTCCACTGATTCCTTCTTCTTTCCGGATGTTTTCAACTCCTGATTTTTCAACTCTGCTCCCAGTTCTGTCACTTGCAGGCCACTTAGTCATTTTTACGGGATGGTTTATTTATATGACCCCACACCTGACTACTATGTAAAGTTTTGCTTATTTATTTTCGCTAGCTCTTTTATTTATTTTAAATGGGTGGGACACTTTAGCACACTGTATATTTTTATCTATTTCCAGGGAGTGCAGGGAAAGCAGACTCCGGCAAACCGCGTTGTCGTTTTACGGTTTTTCAAGGGACTCTTCTGGCAAAACAAAGGGCGCCTACAACCGTCCTCCCATGAGCACCGACAATTTGGAGGGTAATAATCTTTTTAAATTCGTACGCAACGGTGTGGGCGAACATACTGCCAAAGCGTTGTACTGGTCATATTACCTTCAAGAGTGCCAAAATATTTGATCAAGATAGGGGCTGTTGTGCTACAGCAAAAAAAATTTAACATGGCAAATTATAATGGAAAAACTTACTCGAATAAAAAAATTTTAGTCAATTGCGTTAATTTTTATAATTGACCGTAGTTTATTAACTATTTTCGTCCCATAACGACATCAGGAATCTTTTAATTACTTACACATCCAAGATTTCATAAGAGGTCAGACAAACAACTGTGGACTTACCTGAAAAAAAGAAATGAAATAGTATTAGGTTGACTAAAATTAAATAATCATAATCAAATTTTTTTTAAATATTTTATCATTAGACCTATAATTGGGCAAATCATTCAAATTATCATAAGCTTCATTAATTTCAACATATATCACGATTACAGAAAAATATTCATGTTTTATCACCGATTTATATAACCAATGCAACTGCACTCCATCCATCAAATGTTTATTCCCATCGCACCAATTAAACATTTTAACGAGGAAAACTTGATACATTTGTTAGTATTATCACATAATTATGCTATTGGCGAAAAACAAACATCAACTCTCTGCACCATAAACCAAAGCACTGTTATTGGTCATAACATAACTCCTCAAGAAAAGCGAAAGCAAACAAAAACTCATCATTAACCCAGTCAGTCACATAAACCAGTAGCGTGTAATAAATTTACTGATAAGGAAATTACTTCATGTATTAAGTTGCGTTGAATGCATTTAATTTATAGCGAACATTATGTCCCCTTGCTGCTTACTCGAGCTATTACAACTCGCGTAATACGAAACATAACATAGTATGTACTTGTACATTGGAGAACAGAACATTGATTCGGGCGGGAGCAGAATGTGAACAGATTATCTTAGGGGGAAGCAAATCCGAGAGGTTTCACAAATGACGATAAAATAAGTGCTTTTATCATTGCGACCGGGATCAGATTTATAGTCTATTAAGTGGTTTATTACGGGGTAAGTTGAGAAGATAGGTCCATAAATAGATAAAGTACTCTGCGGGCTATTTGTTTTAAGGAAATTGAGGTGGCATATTTCTGAAAATTGTATGAGGATGATATAAGAAGGATTTACCACTTACTTGGGTACGAATAATCAATATTCTTGTTTAATATTTTAATTCAATTAATACAACACGAAACAAAAATACCATCAAAATAAATAATTCATAGTTGTTTAAAAATTTGACTATCATGCCAGGAAACAGTCAAAAGCCAAAAATTTCAGTGAAACTACCAACAAAGTAATTTGTTTAAATTTGATAGAAGATTGATCACGTCAGCAAATTCGCAATTATGAAAATCATCAACGAACATTTCAGGATACATGATAACAAAAAATAATGACAAAGCAAAATAGCTTTAATAGGAATCTTGTAAAAGATATTCAAAGCAAAAATTCCGAACAATGGATGATCACTATTACGTGATCTTTTTAATAAAATCTATTTTTCAACTCATCAAGTAGCTAAATTAAAGGGAAAATTTTCAAGACCAATTATGCTACTCATGACACTTATCAACGGCTGAAGGTAGATTTTCCTTTTACTTAGAATGCGATAAATGAATATTGTTTTTTCGGCGATGGACGTTAGAGAGTCTGTTTTTCGCTTGGGTTCGTTCGTTGAAACGAAATTAATTTTTTTTTTCATTCTGCTCGCTATGGATGGTAACTCAAAAGTAACTCGGCTGTTGCGCATTTTAGGAATTTTGGTGTTCACTCTCATTACTAACGATACAGGAAGCGTGAAAAATGTAAATTTTGAAATTTTTTCTTTAGAATTAAAAAGAAATTAGAGAACGTGGAGAAGTCACAGCCAAATATTGGAATAATACGAAACGTTACCATTAACATAATCAGTACAGCTCAGGGAGGATCTTTTTGGAGTAGGGTGTTGGGGAGGGACTTACTAATTTTTGCAGAAAAAGTTGCGGAATAACTGGTACAACAATAATTGAGCTATCTTTCTGCTAAAAAAAGTCAAGAACACTTATAAAATTGTCGAAATTCTTACACCCTAAAAGAAGGATGCTCCGGCGGAGTTTTCGGACCCGGTTAAGCTCATCCGAAGACAGACGTCAGAGCGACACTTGCTTGTTAAATAAGGCCCTAATAAGCCGCCAAGCGAGAATTCAACTTGCCGGTATCAATTTTCCTGCGTCGAGGAAGCGAAAACCAAAAGTGGACACTGAAGCCCTACTAACTACACTCTGCGGGCACTCTACGCTTTTACTGCGCCCGACAACCCCTATAGGAGGCTATCTTTTTAGCACACCCCTGAACACAACCACTTCACTTCCTTTGAGTTCAAAATTACTATTACACTACTCGGGAATTTACTCCTGAGCCACAACACTTACGAACTGTAAGGCAAAGGTCATTTAGTCCAATTTAAAAAAATCGAATTTTTACAATTTTCAATTCATTAATAAGAAAAACTAATATTAAAAATACATTGACGGTCAAATGATGAGCTTTTTTCAAATTTTACAAAGGAAAGGAATTTTTCGTGTATTTCCCCTCCCTGTGAGCCCCCCGAAGCAAAAAGTGTCAAATTAAGACCCTTTGATATAAGAATTATTAATATCTCCGGAAAGTTTTATAGTCTGGATTTTTTGTATTGTAAGACCCTTTGTTTTACTGCTTCCGTCGTCCATGCCACTATTAACATTTCTCCTCTTTACTACTTTTCTCGGGTATCCACCGATACCAAACTGCATTCACTTTACTCCTTTTATTAGTCTTTCTACAGCTTGCAGGTTTTTTTTTAATTTTCCACCACGAAACTAGCTTCTTTACTCCTTTCACTCGTCCGTCTTCAACTTAAAGCTTTTTAATTTTTCCACCACTCAACTAATTTCATCACTGCCAAAAAACCAAAAAAGCGCTTTTATTACTTTTTCGTCTAACCGTCATTTCACGCCTCCTCGACCATGTTTTTTTATTTTCAGTTCAGCCATCTCTCGGAAGTGTTTCTTTTTATTCCACGGAGTGGTTTCACTCAAGCCTAATTATGGGCTGAGTTCGCCGCCTCATTTACATTTAATTGACGTTCGGATGTTGAAACTTGCAACACGCGTGCGAATTCGTCAATATTGAAACTTATCAAAATTTACAATGAAACGAAAAGTTAGGAGGATATCTCGTCATACACGATTACATACATACATTTTGACATTGGCTACTGAAATTTAAATATCAGAAGAAAGCAGAAATTACATGTTGGGTGAGCGCCAATTGCATATACCGTGGACAGAATATCAGAGGCGGCAAAATGGACGAGCTATTATCAGCAAGTAAATACGATGGCGGAGCAATCAAAGACCAAAGCCGCCCGTAAGGAAATCGCCTCGGACAGGATGGATGATATGACAGCAAAGATTCGACTTTTAATCAAGACGTTAACCTGAATAATTATAAAGTAAATGAATTTATGGTAGCGAAGCGTAAAACCCCAGCTTCTTTGTCAAGCCCACCCACACCGTGCACTAGCCCTTTCAGCGCACTTGCGAACGAGAACCGAAATAATAAAACAACCGCGAAGAATACTTGAACGAAGAAGGTGTGGTTCCGCCAATTTTCATATAGAATGTGAAGACATTCTGGATAGATAAACCTCCACCGATGGTACTTGTGTAGAGTATAGAATAACAAAGCTGTCGAACTTCCGACTGAAAGACACAATGGACAGGCTCGAGGCCCGCAATTACATCATGAGTTTCCTTAAGAACGCCGATGCAGTGGTGTACTCGTTTACCCCCAAAGAAAAAAAGGGCGTCATGATCCTAAGAGGTGTTAGCTCAGATTTTGGAGCTTAGGCAGTCCCAGAGGACATAACCAGCCAAATACCAACCACTGCGTGGTCGAGGGCAAATGAGTTCGCCTGAGACTTATTTAGACTAACAGTGGCATCGGGAGCAGATAAGAACGCAGCAATGAAACTGCATTATATGCTGAGCCAACAAGTCGTATGAGAATGCCCCAAAAGGAGCGATCTTGTCCAATGTTATCGTTGTCAAAGATTTGGGCACGTATCCATCAATTGTAGATTCTGTATGCGATGCGTAGCATGTGGGGAGGAGCATACGAGTACATCAGAAAGTGCCCCAGGAAAAACATCAAAAAGCTGGAAGCCGCTCCGTTCTGCACTATGCGTAAGAGACATGGACATCCAGCAAATCTTTCCGGCTGCCTGGGACGAAAATGATAATTGATTCACCGGCATCTCTTATATTGTGCTCACCGCTTCACAGCTATTAAACTAGTTCAACAACCCCTGAAACCCCACACCACTTTGCTCCTTTTACCAACCGGACTTCATATTCAGAAGTCCTAACGGAACAGAGCCCCGCACCAAACTCTGATTCCACAGACTCTTAACCCCATTGGGCGCCTACAACAGATAACCATGGACTGGCTGGGAGTCTCTCCCAGTCAACTCCTATCCAAGGTCAGAGCTTTCCTCCCATTCTTTGACGCCACTCCTGACCAAGAGAAGCCAATGGCTCTCCTCAATTTCTATTTCAATCTTTATGGTTGCAAATATACTAACCATTCTTTTCCTAAATATCAACTCCCTAATTTGACATGACAGGAGGCTCCTACATTGCTGATTTGGTCAAATCTTCCCAACTCGACATCCTCCTTCTAAACGAGACAGTTTTTAACCCTAAACACATAGTCGGTGTGGAGAACTACCATGTGCTTTGTAATTACAGTGGCAAAGGTATTGCGATACTGTTTCGGGACGATTTAGATATTCATCAAATCGCTTTTGAACAAAGTAATTCCTCATATACGCTAGCAACTCTCAACACCAAGCGACCCAATGGAAATTCTTATTGGCCGCCTATACCTCCCATGCAATCTATGTACCTAAATCCCATTTACACTGATCCAAATACTGTTCCCACGATTCATTTGTACTCGGAGGACCTTAATGCCAGACACGAACACTAGGGGGACTTCCCAAGGAACACCAATGGGAACTACCCATTCGAATGGCTTAGGTCTAAACATTTTCCAGAGGATATTCATTTTTAGATAATTTCATAATATCATCTGATCTCAATGGTCCGACAATTCCTTTTAATTGCTCCACATGTCGCTCGAAAAAAAAAATCGGCACTAACATCTGCCATTACAAAGTGTCTAGGCCAACATGCTGCTTCCATAAATCACGCAGCCCGCTTTGTAGATGTCAAACTCAAGATACTCTTCAATTAATAAGAACTCGGAAGCATATGCTCCAATATCTTAAGCGTATTTATCATTGAAGGTTTAACCAGGTGAATGAGGAGTATTTGGAACTCAAAATGAAAATAACAAGCATTCCCCGTGAAATCCAAAAACGCATCAAATCCAATGTCAACAACTTCTATAAAAGCAGACTGAGATCACTGCGACTATCTTCAGAAGTCTTTAAAACTCACAGGTCGTATGTGTTCCAAATTCGATATTGAGAAAGACCCCATAATATAAGGGAATGAACTTTTCACTGTCCAATCAGCCAAGATCAATGCATGTGAAGGATACATCGAACAGCTATAGTGTCACCATGAGTCGTCCAACACAGTTTTTAATAACAACGCTAAAGCAGAGGCTCTACTAACGACAGAAGGATACGAGGGATACTATTTAACTATATTTATCAGTTATAATAACGCATCCTCTCCACAACAGCGAGTGCTCGCCGGATTTTTCAACTCGAAAACAGAAGATCTCCTAAGCGGCCTAAATAGCAAGCTTTCTCACGGCCTTGACGGCATCCCGAACAGAATACTCAAAATGTGCAGGAAGACCTCATTCTTCTTGACGATATTATACGATAATTGCATTAATAACGACTATTTTCCAAAGCCTTGGAAAATTAGTAAACTCATCCTAATACCAAAACCAGGCTGCGAGGGAAACATCAATAATTTTCGGCCAATCGAATTTCAAAATCGCTATGCTGAAAAAAGTTACACTATCTCGACTTTTAATGGAGTGGAATAGAAGATGAGGAGATAATCAAAAGTATAGTGCCTCGATCGATATTGCAGTGTTGTTTTAGTTGAAGAAAATTAAAATGGCTACAACTTCCGTAAATATGATTGGATTTTCATGGAACTTACCAAAAGTAAGTAATTTCTACAGAACGACGTAAATATTTAATTTGAGGGTATCCACACGAATTTATTAAGAAAAATGTATGCTTATAAATTCTACTATTATAAACAAAGTTGTGTGAATCTCGACTTCAAAGATTTTTGCTATTGTCACTGATGCAAATAGAAGATTTTACTACTTATTGATCCGAGGTATTTTTTGTTTGGGAATCAGAAATAACAAGTCTACAGGTGCTTCAACCACACTCCTATTTATAGCAACTTGGGGCGCTACTACGTTATGGTTTGCTTATGTTGTGCGCGTACGCGGTTGATGTTTGTGGCAGCTCGGCCGTCCTGCTGGAACACAATCCGAGTTCCTCACCTTCACTGTTGCCACCGCTGTCGTTCGGGAACGGATCAACCTCTGGTCCTAATTTGCACTAGGCTCTCATATTTCCTGTCGAAAACACATAAGTGCATAACCTTTCCCGGTTTGTTGGGACTCGATGTCTTCCACCATGCATCGGTCCGGTCGTCGCGTAGCACCCGTGTTACCACGTACGGTACCTTGAACTTTGGTTCCAATTTACGCGGCTCGCCTGTCACTGCTGGGGTATTTTGTATAACAATTAAATTGCTTAATCGTACTTCGTTGAGCATTAATGTCGTTTGTCGAATCGCTCTTTCCATTTCACTCTTTCCTGTTCGATTTAGTCGATGGTGATTTTCCGTTTCACGACGAAAGTTACGTTCGTCGCCGCCTCGACACTATCCGCCATCGCCTGGACAAGTCGATTGTTAGCTACATCTCATAGCTTAAAATCGAAGATGAACTCATTCGGAGTGAAGTTGGTCATTGCATTTCGCACGGTATTCACTATAAACTGCACCTTATGTATTTTCATATCCCAATCTCGCGGTGAGTTTTCGTCAGTTCATATAACTTGCAAAATCGTCTGGTTTATCCGTTTGACCTGACTGTTTTTTCGTGGTGTCCTCACAGTCTTTGCAGGGATGTTGAAATCGCCTCGATGTATATGTCGTTCCTCTGTCGGAAATTTTTCTTTCCAAAATCCCGAAAAACGATTCTAGAGCATTTTTATCACCGGCTCACTGCTCTCAAGATGGCTTATTAGCTGCACGGGTAACAAATCGCTATTACGTAGATATTTCCATTTTGACGATGTGGGAATGTTCCAAGTTCCGTTCCAATCGGAATTGAATTCACGATGGTTGAGTGAAACTCCCGCTCAGGCATACCTCAGAGTCGCTTATGGCAGCAGCACTCGATACACGCCTTAAAGTACTGTTTGACTAGTTAACGTTGCTTGGGGAACTAAAATCACTCCTAAATTTTCTCCAGCGTCGTCAAAACCTCCCATTTCGTCATAGAATATCCGCCTTATCCCCCATCTGATGGCCATCTTCGGAACGACAATCCTCAAATCATTGCCAACGCGCCGATAATCTTTTGTTCCTCAGAGTGTAATCAGCTTCATCTGGTCGGATTCTCATCCTCCTTTCAATGCTTCTACAATTTCCTGCAAGGACGGGGCTTACCGTTGCATCACAATGAGCAAGTCATCTTGATGAATTTACATCCAGAAAACGTTTTCCGCCACGCTCTGAATGAATATCGTCGCCCTTGATGATTGGCACTCGGCTTATCGCATCCTTTTGTTGCATTTTCTCGCTGGCTCTGTGTGCAATCGTTTACTCCTACACAAGCAAACGCAACCGACATCTTGCGATTCGAGAAATCGAACGCCTCCAGGTCTTTGCTGCAGCAGTAGCTGCACAATCGGTGACGATGTGAAAAGCTTCCCCAGGAGAAATATGTAGTTTAAACCTTTCCATCGTCCTTGATGAATCAACGGAAATAGCTTGCCAATCCGAGGAGTCGTCGTACCTCTGGCACGTTTCTTGCCGTTGGGAACTGAGAACAGCTTCCATTTTTATATCTCCTGGCAAGATACTTTCTTCTGAGACCATGTGTCTCAGGGACATCAGTTTTAGTGCAACACACAAGCATTTGTCTAGACGGGGTATCATTTCGGCTTCCTCCAGTGAACTCAGGAACTTATCTAGTGTCGTTCATGATTCGTCAACCGTATTGGTGGCGATGATTATTTCATCAAAGTATGCAGTTATGTTGTTTTTCATTCGCTTGAGGATGAACGTGATGATACGTTGGAATACGGGGGGTGCGTTAACTATCCTACATGGTGAACTTGTATAATTGTGTTTGTATAGTTTCTCCCTCCTGCCCGGCACGATGCTGGTAACTGTTTCAAGCCTAATTTTGGAAAGCTCTCATCAAGACTTTTAACTTCACGCACCACATGAATTCCTTCGGTAAAAAACATGTTATTAGCCCCAGTTTGTGAAAATTGTTAAAATCCTGATTTTCAGGAGGTCACCACTTCTGTTCTACCTGCAAAGCTTGGTATCTGCAGCTAGTATAGTCTTGGAGAAAAACTACGGTGATAGGCAGACGGACGGACATATAGGCAGCCAAAACCGATTTCAAAAGTGCTTTCTAAGTAGAGCAATTAAATTCGTTTCAGAAATAAATAGTCCTTGATAGTGAGGCTGATTAACAACGCACAGTGATACTTCGACAAGGCGAGAAATATTTTTTTTTGTGGTCGTTAGATCCAGGCTATTGACGCCCTGAGTGTGGCACTCCTAAACGCTTAAGACGTCTGGACTATCCACTGGACACCTCCTCTGTCAACCTGACAACCTAGTCTGGAACCGATTGACAAATTGCTTCGGGCTAAGCCTCGTTTTGCTATGCAATGGGGCACCTTCAAGTTGCAGGATTTCTCCTCTAGCAGGAGGAAGAGGGATTACCAAAAACTCAATCCCTTGATCCCAACGCTCCCAGCTGGTGTAAGCCCTTTTTATCTTTTAGGACTGTCCTAACATAATGTGCCACAAGGTTCCATTTGTTAACTGATCCAAATATCTCTCTGATTGGACTATCCCGGGAGAGCTCTCCTTTTCCTTTGTAGAGGTCCCAACACAGCCTGCCCCATCTTTTGCATGCAAAAAATTTGTGGCAGGCATCGTCTTCCTCTTCTACGCTAAGCATGCAGTCGGGGGATGGCGACCTACGAATCTTGTCCAAGTAAGACTAAAAATACCCATGCCCGATCAAGAGCTGGGTCAGGAAGAAGTCAGTTTCACCTTGCGTTCGATTGGACCATTTTTACAGACTAGGGATGAGGCGCACAGTCCATATTCCGTTTGGGCTATTCATCCAGAGCTGCTGCCAATCATTGGTTGAACGTCGTCTCTTTTCGTAGCTAACTGTTTCCGTCATGTCTTTGTTTTGACGCAGGTAAATACCACGGTGCTCTCTAGCAAGGATGGCGACAGTTATCACGACTGCGATGACTAGCATCGATGAAACAGAGACTGTTAGATATAAATATACTCGTCTTCACTGTACTTGTGCCACATTTCTACTCCGCATAGTAGGACCGACTCCACGTCCCTCTCCCTACGTCCGCCATACATCGACTCAGAGCGGATTCAGCTAAAGTAGCATTATCAGCCGTTACCTTATTTGCTCAGACAAAATCATCTTCGACATGATCAACTACCCCAGGTACTTTACTGATGATTTCGATGCAACCAGTATTTCCCCAATACTGATCGCCCTTACTCTGGAGATTCTCTTCTTTGTCAGGATTATAAATTCGGTTTACTGTAGTGCTAGGCTGAGCCTGCGAGCAGTCATCTAGCCCTTCATTCAGCCCAATTAATATACCTAGTCTGAGTTCGACTGTGCGTCCAACGACTAGCCCCGCAACATCATTATATTGAGTTAACCACGTCTTGAGCTGCTAGCTCTTCAGTCACCTGCAAATCTTTCAGCAACGGCGCACATGTCGTAAGCACTTCGAAAACCATCCTCCCAATGTTCATCACAGAATCACAGATCTCAAGTAGTATGTACTGATGATCACTGGCTGAGTAGTCCTCTAATACTCTCCAATTGTGTATCCTTCGTGCTAGGGACTCCAAAGTGAATGTCACATCGGGTATACTTCCTTCACAGCTCATTAGGTGGAAGGTTGGCATTTTGCAGGTGTTCAGCACGACGAGTCTTGTCCTGGCTGCCATCTCTAGGATCCGTTTTCACCGCAAGCCAGATAGAAGCATGTCCCATTCAATAGTTTTAGCATTAAAGTCTCCCCCAACGAGTACGCGGCCATCTGCCTTTGAGGCAACATCCTCTAAAGCATTAAGCTTGGCTTGGGGAGATTATATCGGTTCGTTCGGCCTTAAGCACACTAACAAATGTAGTCCTTCAACATCGAACTCACATGAAACCATCCGTCCGTCCATAGCTTTCGACTAGGGAATTAGCACTATTCCGAGCCTAGATTGCAGCAGTACTAGATTCATCAGGATACCGTGTTGGTGAGCTTCGGTTGCGATGTTGTTCGAAGAGCAGCATCAAGTAAGCTTGACTGTCTCTCGAGTAATTTTTGAGCAAATCCTTTGCTTTTTTTGCTTTGGTTAGGGCTTCCTGGAAAACTCGGGATTTGCTTGTATTCTGGCATGCGTTTCAAATCATCTAGCCTTGGTTCAGCGTTTTGGCAGAGGGAGCTGTGTGTCTCTGCTATGCACTCGTTCTTTTTATGTCCCGTTTCGCTGCAATTATAGCTCCAGTCGATTCATTTACAGCCCCTTGCAGTATGCCCACATTTGAGGCACCTACAGTTCCGGAGAGGAATTGCTTTTCGTTTTATCTTACAAACAACCCAATCGATTCCAATTTTCCCCTTTTCTATCATCTATTCAGTATATTTTTCTGATCTCTATTATTTGCATTGGTCAGCGTAATTTTTGCTCCGCTCAAGCTAGGGAAATCTCTTTTTAAGGCATTTTCTATCTCGGGTAAATCCGTAGCACAGTCAATATATCTTATTTCGAGGGCAGCCTTGGGTTGAAGCGAGGCTACGGTTGCCTTCTCTCTTGGGATGCATCTTTGTTAGTAGCGGAATGCACCTTTGTTAGTGGCTTCTGGTTCGAACTCCACCATTGGGCCACTCGACCGAGTCTGCCGTGCAGTTTTATATCTGTTTGTATTTCTTCGGGTTTACCGTTCTTTCGATCTCTGACAGAACATCCACATGCGATCTAACATTAGTGGCTTTGACCAGTATTGCCTACCTAATAGCTTTCCGCTGCGTCTTATTCATCGTCTCGCGAGCTGCAGCTGGGGATTTTATATTTTCCGAAGATTTTGGCTTACTTTGCCCGTTACTGGAGTTGCAAATATTGCTGTTTTTTGTGCTCTTTTAGCTGCATTAGATAATGATGCCTGGAAGTCCTCCTTCAACTGAATCTGAACCTTCGTCGGCTTCTCTTCGTTCCTTCTCTCCTTTTATCTATCACCTTTAATGGGCTGCAAGCGAACTTTTAGCTATTATTATGCATTGTGAAGACTACCACGCCTTCAAAGAGCTTGATTTTTTGCTCTTCACGTCACGGCGACCTCCATTTCTTTGGGTTTGTGGAGGCGACACTCCTCGAAAAATCGTAGCCTCCAATATTATTCCTGTCGGAATGTCTTCTCATTATGCTTTAAGCATTCCCATAGCTTAAAGCATAATGAGATTACATCAAAGCCCGTGCGTATAAGCCAAAAAGTGTAAGAATTACAACAATAAATATCTGCAGCTGCGTCTATTTGAACCCATGATACCGGCTAAGGGTTAAGCTAACAAACGTATTTTATTTTTGGTTGGGAGATGAAGGCTATTCACGCGCTGAGTATGGGGCTCCCAGACACGCAAGATTTCAACAGCTCCCCTTTCGACCTGAGAACCTAGCCAAGAACTGTTCAACACATAACGTCCGCATAAACCTCGTTTTTTGCTACGTTTAAAGGCTAGGTTTTCAGGTTGGCAGGGAAGGTGTTTAGTGGGCAGTCCAGTCACTCGCTAGCATGGGAGCTCCATACTCAGTGCATAAATGGCATTTACCGCCAAACATAAAAAGGTTCGCTTTTCTGTGCCGTAAGGTATCTTCAAGTTGGGGGATCTCTCCTCTAGCGAGTGCGCAGGGGGAAGAGGGATTGCTAAAAAAGTGATCCCAACCCCGACATCCCCGGCTGCGTTGAGCCCTTTTTATTTTTCAGGACTGCTTAACAAAATGTGTCACATGCTTCTATTTGCCAACCGATGCAAGCATCTCCTCGATTGGACTATTCGGGGAGAGCTCCCCGTCTTCCTTATAGCATGCTTCATCTTTAGCAAAAAATGCATTTAATAATTAAGATTAATATCGATTGACAAAAAAATTAAGTAGCATTGGAAGATTTCAATAAAACTTCAAACATCATTTCAAGTATGGCCAAAGGACTCATGATGATAACCCATAAATTATCATCGTTGATGTTGATTTTGCTCGAATATAATATTTGCCTACAAATACCTGTATGAAGCGGTACTAGCAACTTTGGTTCATACATTTCCCCAAAAATATTCTATACCATCAGTCAATCATTTTCCTCAAGTAACCATCGAACAAACTCTCACCACTTAACAAAATTCCCGAAACATATAAAAATTAATATCTACCTCCTTCCGGAATGTCAACTGAATTGATTTCACTTTCCTTCAGGATTTGCCATCAAACGATGTCATATCACGAATCAAATATTAGTAAACGAAATAAGGATGCTCTCTTGTATACTTTGGTTAGCGAAATCGATTAGGTAGGAGTGTTTGCACTACTGATTGATTGATTAGAACTCAATCAAATTTTCGGGATGGTTTTTGCAAGTGAACATGAAGGAGTTAGAATTTAAATAAATTAAGCAAGATGTAAATGGGACCAAATTGTATTAAACACTCCAAAATTCCAAAAAAATTCTTTCTATCAATGAGCACAAAATGATCTACTTTACAATGCTTAAAGTTAGGTTCATTCACCAATGCCTTTATTGATCAAACATTTGACTTTTATTTCGTGAATTCTTTAAGACATAAATTGTTCACGATAGATTAATAGCACGCAAATCGTTTTACGTATCGTAACTCAATTCAAACGATGACAAAGCACGCGAAATGTGCACGTGCTCAGAAAAAGGCACGGCATTGCCAACCAAAGATAGGATTTACTCGCTCAGTTCTTTGTATTTAGCAGAGGTGAGTTCATCATCCATTAAGCGGTGCGTAATTCAATTATTTCATAGATTTCTAATCATTTTCCACCTATTCGATGCAGAAGGTTTTAACATTAACAGATCAAAGAACTTTCGTTCTTCAGTACTTAAACATGATGAATGATATCAACAAAGGAGAGTCGAATCTATTTCTACACAAACAAAACAGAACAATATGCTTTCACTTGAATTTTTTCTGTGTCATGCCTACATTACCTTAATTCGCCAATTGTATCGATTGATATTAATCTAAATACCTTGCATGTGTGTACCAGCAAAGACTCAATGGAGGCCGACACTAAAGTCGATACACATCATTCATAACTTAACTCCAAGCGAGCCTGCATTCTTTGAAAGGTTTCAATCCACGCCATCATTCCTCCACCGCCACCTTCAACACCACCTTGCGCACCACGAGTACAATCGAATGATAGTAATTAATCCGAGAATAGGTGGGTAAATCTGTTTTTTGCCAAGTTGTCGATTTTCAGGGGCTCCAACCGTGCGCCAGGGCATTAAGTCCATTTTTCATTGAATTAATAGTTGAAAAAGGAAAGTTTAGACCATGTCAATGCACCACTCCTTAGATATCGATCATCAAATAGATACTACTCTGCAGATGCTAACAATCTTTGCTACATCTACCGAAACTTCACGTGTAGCATTGTTACTGCCTAACCGACTAAGTACGTAAGTTAGTGAGCCCGAGCATGTTAACATTTCTTTTTGGTAAAAGCATAACTTGCTGGCTTTGAGCTTGCCCATAAAAAAATTATTGTCAGCACTAACAAAAAGAGATTGAAAAAATTAACTGCAAAGAAATGGACGAGCTGCGAGTCATGGAAAATAACAATATGTTTGATCTATTGATTTATCGAGTACTAATTTGCGTTAATGGAATCTGGAGTGAAACTTTTGACGCAATGGAGCATCTCATTCCATGTGCACCGCAGTAATGATGAATGTGCGAGTTGGTTCGGTGATGGCGCCAAAAAAATCGAGGTGGAGTTGAAGGCAATGGAAACCATAAATTTGATTTTTTTAGGAAGAAATGAAAATTAATATTTATGTAATTTTAAAAAGTGTAATTAAAAGTCATTAGTTCACTCACATGAGATGGTAGGCGTGAAAATTCGGTAACATCTCGATTAATCCTCACATTAAATTTAATTGCACTTTCATTGTTTTGCCGTTAGTCTTTACAGATTTTTTTATTTGTAAAATCACCTTCAGCAATTGCGGAAATTAGCTTTTGATATCTTCTTCACGTTCTCTCTTCATTATTGACTCCAATCAAGCAACGGTTAAAATATTAACAATTCGAACGACCATAGGCTTTGTTCAGTTCTCGGAAGTGTTAAAATGATGATGAACTACCAGCGAAAAATTATCTTCAGGGCCAAGAGCGTCGTAATTAGTTGGAAAAATAACAAATACTCGTACAATTTGTAAATACTTTTGATGGTTTTCAAGGGAAAAAATTTTGATTTTTATGCTTCTGGAAAATCAATGTAAGGTTGAATAAACTTTGGTTAAGACGATGATGGGACCCAGATGAGCAAGATAAATATGAATAAAACCGTTAGACGGTTGCTTCCTCGAGCAATATTTTTTTTGGATTGGATTGTAACAATCTGCGTTGGACTGAGAAGCATGCACGAAGAAGGAATTTTTTTCTTTTCTAATTTTGATTTTAACTTTATGTAAATACTTACTTTTATCAAAATTTTCGAAAAAAATCAGATTTTTGTCGCTATATTTATGTTCAACTATCCTTTGTCCACAGCTTCGCTCGCGCAGGAAATCACGTAACGCCTCGAAAATTGATATTGTTTCCCCATTAAAACTTTTAACCTACTCCCATTCACACCTAAAGATTTTTAGAGATGAAGATCCCTAGGAATATTGAGAAAGAAATTGGAAAAATAGTTTTTCTGGGAACACCTTGCGGCACTAGAAAAGCCACCCTTGCCGATTTGCTGTGCGCGAAAGTAAGGAGTAATCGAGGTATCGCCTTTGTTATCACATGACCAGAAATCGGAACAACATCGTTAGTCACGTATACCGAAACCTTAAACGCCTATTAAAAATATAATGGAAAACGTAAAAAAACACCTCAAGAATGAGATGTAACAAGAAACTTTTATTTTTCACACCATGTTGTAGACATAACGTCAGCAGTTTACACCATGGTTTCCGAAAATGCAAAAATGCAATTCTGCTACCGTGAGAAGCCGGCATACGTGGCTCGTGGAGTCTTAATTAAGTTCCCGCGGCGATAAGACGCGTTTAGTTCCAAAATTAAATAAAAGTACGAATAAGTGATTTATGTTCCAATAAAACATTTTGAACTTAGAATCTTGTGTGTTTTTTTTTATCACGCGTGAAGTGAAAATACATAACTGGCGCAGTCGGTTTTAACGAATTTTAAAAGACATTAAATCGCGTAGACATAAAATCGATAATCGCGATCGGAATTTAAAGTCCATAATCGTAACGAAAATTGGACGAGTTTATCAACGAATTAGCAAGAGCATTAACCGAGGCCTTTATTGCTCAAAATTCTGGTGAGGCTGCCAGGAATCTTGCTTAATAAGTATATTCAACATTTAAAGAAAACATCGAGAAAGTGGGCTCCAGAAGGACCAGCAGGATCAACAACTACGATCGTCATCGAAGAATCGAAATGAGTGAGCTCCAAGAACTACAAGCACGGCTTCATCAAAGGGAAGCGCAATTGGCGGAAGCTTTGGAAGCGTTACGGCAAATACAAACAGTCAATTCGGCAAGAGCTAAGGACGAGCGGAAGTTGAAGGAAGTACGGTTTATGGCAACATTCACGGGAACAAACGAAACATCAATCAACAGTTTCATCAGAAGCGTCGAAAACTTTCTCGGAGGGATTACTGATGCGGAAGTTCGAGACGAAGCGATCAAGGCAATATATTACGAAAAAATTCAAGGAGAGGCCAAAGCAGCAATTATCAACATGGCAAGGATACAGGACTGGGACGAAATTAAAAAGAAGCTGAGATTGAAATACAAACCCGACATGGAACCGATGGATTTGTATCGTAAAATCAACAACATAAGGGCAAATTCGGTGAGTGAATTAGTTGAAGAAATTTTAAATATTAAGCAATTGTTCGACGAATTAACGGTGTTTTATAAAAACGAGTGCCATTTAGATTTAAGTAATGTGGAATCTGTGCTGGTGAATGTAGTCAAGGAGATGACCCAAGGCATCCTTCTTGATAAAATTTACGATGTCTCGAATATCGACGAAATTATTTGTATAATGCAGAAAAGACGTTTCGAAGATTTGTGCATTCGTAAAGAATTCAAAAAACCTGACAAAAAACTGGATAAATACAAGAAATTTAAAAATAATCCAAATTTTAACAGTAACAATCGTGAAAATAATAACGGAAATAAAGTTGAGGAAACCAATGTGCATAACACTCAATATAATACAAGACACAATAATAACAACCAAATAACTCATAATAATTCATTTAATAAACAACCCTATGAACATTCTGGTAACAAAAAAAAAGACGATAGTATAAACCACCCATCAAATAATTCAAAAATTTCGAAAAAAAATCAGTTCTCCGGGCAATATCGGAAAAATTCTGGACAATATCGTGCAGAATATAATAATCAATCTCCCTATGAGCCCATGGAAATTAATAACATTGAAAACGCTAATCGAAGCATTCATGATCAAAGTTTTAATGAGAACAATCATATTGGTAGCAGTGAGTTTTTTTTTAATTAGCCTCGGAAGAACTACCAATAATTTTAATTACAATCGAGAATGTCTCTTACCTAGCTTTGGTTGACTCGGGGTCCTCATTTAGCCTTGTTGACGAAAAATTCAACCACTTTCAAAAACATAGCATTAAGCCCTTATTCTTTACAACCATTACAGGAAAAGACAAAATCGAACACGAAATCTATACCCCTGCCCCAAGTGAATTTCACACAAAACTAGGTGCCATGATACGCTGGAAAGTAGCGAAATTAAATAATAGGAAATATCAGTTCATTATAGGAATGGACTTACTAAATAACTTGGGTGCAATAATTAATATGGAAGCTAAAACAGTTATATTGAACGGGAATGAAATAAAATTCTTGATTAACCCTTATCACGAACACGAAATATTTGTTCTTGAAAATGTAGGAAACGATTATTTAAATCGGTTGAAACTTGAACATTTGAATTCCGAAGAATATAAAGAATGTTGTGAAATTGGTGAAAAGTTTCGACGGAGTATTTTTTAAAGAGGGAGATAAATTAACAAGCACTACCAAAGTCGTTCATGAAATAAAGACGACAACGGATAATCAAATAAATTCCAAACTATATCGATACCCACCAAAGCACGAAGAAGAAGTGAGAAGACAAGTGGCCGAAATGGAACAACAGGGAATAATCAGAAAAAGTAATTCTAGGTTTTCAAGTCCGTTAATAGTCATTCCGAAAAAGGGAGACAATTCAGGAGTTAAAAAATTCCGTATTGTCATCGACTATCGAAGGTTAAATGAAATCACGGTAGATGATAAATTCCCTCTGCCCAGCATTGATACTTTGCTTGATAAATTAGGCAAAGCCCAGAACTTCTCGACGATTGATCTGGCAAAGGGATACCATCAAATCCTTGTCAAAGAAGAGGATCGTCATAAAACTGCTTTTGTTACCCCTCATGGCTTATACGAGTTTGTCAGAATGCCGTTTGGCCTTAAAAATGCGCCAGCGACATTCCAACGGCTCATGAATGATATCCTGCGTGATTTCATGAATAAAAATTGTGTAGTCTATTTAGACGACGTGCTGATCTTTAGCACTTCACTTGAAGAACACATGATCGTATTAAAAGGTATTTTCAAAATTTTGCAAGAAAATCAGTTAAAAATACAAATAGACAAGTATAATTTTCTACAAAAAGAAACCACGTTTTTAGGCCATATCGTAACAAAGGATGGATTGAAGCCAAATCCCGATAAGATCAAAATCATCGAAAAACTAGATCTTCCTGGAACCACGAAGCAAATCAAAGGTTTTCTGGGGTTAACTGGTTTCTATCGAAAATTCATTCGGGACTACGCAAAAAAAGCACACCCCATGATAAAATATCTCAAAAAAGATACAAAAATCAATGTGAATGACCCCAACTATATAGACTCCTTTGAAAAATTAAAATCTCTAATTAGTTCTCCACCAATACTGAAATTCCCAGATTATAACAAACAGTTTACGCTAACGACAGATGCTTCAAATTACGCAATAGGTGCCGTTCTATCACAAGAAGGACACCCTATTTGCTTTGCATCGCGGACGTTGAATTCTCATGAAAAAACTATTCAGCTGCAGACATGGTAACAAATTCAAAGTTACAACTGATCATCAGCCAATAAAGTACTTACAAGCGAAGTATAAAGGAAAGGACATGTCTCCAAGGCATCAAAAATGGCTGATTAAACTGGGGGAGGCAAAGACAATAAAGTTGCAGACTTTCTGAGTAGAATTGAACACCCTAAACAATTTGATGAAATTTCCGAAGCATCAGCTATTAAAACCCGTTCATTTTCTGACCTTGGACTCTTACATAATGTGGAAGAGGACAATGATGAAACAATGGCTACAATCCATTCTGCTCGGGAAGAACTCCTAGATCACATTCCAATCAGAGAAGGGATTGTAAATATCTATAAAACCCAGCTAATTCTTACCAACAATAAAATTAAGGAATTAGAAAAAATTCATAATAAAAGAATTATCTACATAGCAGAATACGACTTTGAAAATTTGCACGATATATTACGAAGATACATTAAAAAAGGGACAATAGGAATTTTCACCGAGTTAACAGATAGCCAATATAATATAGTACAAAATAAAATTCGTGAATTGTATTCAAATGATTCAAAAATAAAATTTATCAGGTGCTCGTACAGAGCTCAAGATATTCCTACAGAAGTCGAGGCAGTTAAGCAAATATCAAAGTATCATGTAAGAGAAAGTTTGCACTCGGGTATTTTGGAAACATTCAATGCAATCAAGAACAAAATTTACTACCCAAAATTATTTGATCTTATTAATCTGGTCATCAACCAATGCGATATTTGTCAACGAGTTAAATATGATCGCAAACCAATCAAACCTAAGTTTCAATTAACCGAAACTCCATCTGATATTAACCAAATTATTCAGATCGATATCTACACAATGATGAAGAGACAGTTCCTTACAATAATCGATAGATTTTCAAAATTTGGTACAGCCTATTTCCTTCCAGATCGTAGTCATATCACAATGATGGAAACCTTTGAAGAACACTTTGCAAAAGCTGGGAAACCTAAGAAGATTATTGCAGGAAATGAGTTCAACGGTGTCCAATTAAAAGAATTCCTCGATAACGAAAATGTTGAACTTCATTTTACAAAACCACATAGTCACACAGGTCTAGCAGATATCGAACGATTCCATCAAACGTTAGCAGAGAAATTTAGAATTTTGATCAATGAACAAAACAAATTTTCGATTAAACAACTTTTGCAAAAAGCGGTAAGAACTTATAATGAACGTTACCATTCGACGATAAAAAGTACACCAAGTTCCGTACAATTTCATAAAACAGATCTGGACAAAATTAGGGGAAAATCTTATCAAAAGTAAAGAGAAATGGATAGAAAAAACAAATGAGAATAGAGAAAGTTATGAAGAAACTAGGACCACAGGATATGTGAAAAATTATAAAGCAATTAGGCTCAAAAATGAACCCAAATTTAAGTTAGGCAAGTTACAGAGTGTGCATCCAGAAAATATTAAAAGACCTCGTAAATACAACGAACTCCCTAACCAAGAACTCGAATCCGAGGACGAGTTCCCGGAGTTTACTCAAAGCCAAATCTCACTTATTGACGAAGCTACTAAACAAAATCAACAAAATAATATTGTTATCTCTAAGTTTCATTTGACGATCAAAAATAATGATCTCCAAACTTTAGTTGGTAAAAGTAACGGACAAACTACTATAAATATTAACCTTACTACAATTTTACTTTCAGATTACCATATTGACCTTACTACTACTTATCTCTAATAGCCCAGTTACAGGACTCTTAAACATCTATGACATCAACGGACATCCAGGATTTTCGGAGCTTAACCTAGACAAAGTGGAAATTATTACAAAGACAGATATCATAATGCATATAATTAACACTGAAGAAATTTTACAAGTAATTAAAGCGTTTGAAAGGAATTTAAATACATATAACTTAGAAAACAAAGAAATTCTGTTGACAGAACTGCAACACTTGACGGTCAAAGTAAAGACGCTTATACAACAAAGTAACAGGACTAGACGAGAACTGATAAATCTCGTAGGAAACGCACATAAGTGGCTTTTTGGTACCATGGACGACGAAGACAGACGTGAATTAGACGAACACATAAAAACTTTGGAAACAAATAATCATGAGGTAATAAAAACTCTTAATAAACAAGTAAATATAAACAAACAATTTAACGAAACATTTACCCAACTGAAAAATATAATCGAGAAAGATCGAAATCTGGTCTTGAATAAGGTTAACAGCATTTCAAATGATTTCCAATTATCTAACATTTATTATGACCAATTGTTCAAAATTCTACTTCTTAAAAGCAAAATTGAGCATCTCCAAGATAACATTTCATCAGCAAAACATGGAATTATTCACCCAAATTTACTTACGGACGAAGAAATTAATAAATACCAAATTGATGTAAATCGTATGCAGTATATTAAGTTAGGATTAGCTAAAAGCACAAACAATCTATTAATTTTTGCCATTAAAGTCCCCAAAAATTTTACAAATGTTCAATTAAAAGTAATACTACCAATCCCAAATTACGAAATGAAAGATGAGGAAATAATCTTTACACTAAACAATAAAACCTACAAATACGAACCATTCAAAACAATCAACGAATTAAGCCTTACCAATCATTGTACATTCAAAAGAGATTGTAAATTAATAAAGAACACAAGAACAGAGCTCATGGAATTGGATGAACAAACAATTGTGATCAAAAATGCATACGAATTAAATGTCACGCAAGATTGTGATGATCGAAACATTGTCGTGAATAAGAATATTCTCATCCATTATAACAATTGTACAATTCAAATATTAAACAAATATTTTTCAAACGTATTTACCAAAGTTCAAGAGAGATTTTTTTATCCTGTAAACGTAAAATTTGCCAAGTTTTCGGAAAAACTTACCTTTGAGGAAATTGCTATCAAAAACATAGAAAATATAAAACATATCGAAGAACTGAAATATCATAAAAATATTGGCTATGGACTAAATGTAACAATTTTCATTATCATATCTCTCCTCATTGTAATCTTTATATTGTATATTAAGAAAAATAATGTAAAATTTAACATAAATAATCGAATTCAGGAGAATTCTAATCTAGAGGAGGGAGAAGTCACGTATACCGAAACCTTAAACGCCTATAAAAATATAATGGAAAACGTAAGAAAACACCTCAAGAATGAGATGTAACAAGAAACTTTTATTTTTCACACCATGTTGTAGACATAACGTCAGCAGTTTACACCATGGTTTCCGAAAATGCAAAAATGCGATTCTGCTGTCGTTGAATGTCGAAATTCCTCTCTAAAACATTTGAAAAGAGGGTAATGTGGCTCAAGTGCTGCGCAATTGTAAACTTATAATTTGGGACGAAAGCACAAAGGCACTTAAAAGAACTCTAAAGGATATCAGAAAATATGAATGATGGGGTCACCGTATTCTCAATAGAATACTTTCATCCGACTCTGCCGAAAGTACCGAGAGGAACTTGAGCTGACTAAATTAAAGTTTGCATTAAATCAAATCTTTGGGCCTAAATCAAACTATACCTTAGGAAGAACATGCGGGCGCGCCTAAAGGGACAGTTCTTCACTGGACAATTCTCTAATCTCCTCCGTAAAATGGATAAAAGAGAATGCCAAGAAACTGAGGACAACATTCAAATTCCTCCAGATCTTACCTCAGTTGTGTCGATCGTTGGTAACCTAAAAGGCTGAATACATTCAGATGTCCACAACATATACAAAAAGTGAATGAAGTGACGAACGTGCAATTTTTACATCTATGAAAGAGCAGGCTGCCGTGATTAAATATACTGCACTATTCTATGATCTTCGTAAATATACTCAACTCACCTGTCCAACCGGCATACGAGCTTATCCTAAAGTAATACTAAAGCGAAATCTCAATTTACCCAAGTCGTGCAATGGGCCCACGATGCGTGCGAAAGCACGTTCAGCGACAGCCTCCGCCAGCACCCTACGGATAGGGCCCGCTTAGGCAAACAAGGGCCAATTGTCATATTGCATTTAAATGGACCCGACCTTTTAATTGTGAGAGTCATCCTGAGCTGTTAACATAATGAGTGATTATTTTTAAATTTCCCGATGATACTTTGGCTAGGTCGGAGAACAAGTAGAAGCCTAGAGACTGCATAACTTACAGAAGTCGTTGTAAGGGATACCGATTCACGCAGAATACCTACCAAATGGACAATGCCCAGTTAAGGGAGATAACGTTATTGGGAGTTGAAGGCTATTTGTCCAGAGTATGCGGTATCTAAGCATGCAAGACATCTGGACTACCCACTAAACACTGACCTCCCTGTCAACTTGACACATTACTATGGTTAGAGCCTCATTTTGCCACGCCATGGGACACCTTCAAATTGGGTGTTCCCATCTCTAGCCGGAAAAAAGGGAGAAAGAGGGATTGCTAGAAAAGTAATCCCCAACTCTGCCGTCCCATGCTGTTGCGGACTCTTTATTTTTTAGAGCTATCCAGAGATAATCTGTCACATGGTTTGATTCATGATCCGATCTTATAATTTGCCTGATTAGACTATTCGGGAATATTTCCATCTTTTGCATGCAAAAAACGAGAGGCAGATATCGTTTTCTTCTCCTGAACAAAAGCTGCAGTCGGAGGATCACGATTTAATAATATGTTGCAAGTAAGGCTGAAAACACCCATGTCCGCTGGAGAGCTGCTTCAGATCGAAGTCAGCTTTACCGTGCGTTCGATTGAGCCACGATATCATATCAGGTATGAAGCGCATAGTCCATTTTCCCTTCGTGCTGTTCACCCAAAACTACTGCGAATCATTGAGTGGGCGTTGTCTCTCTTCGTGGGCATTTGTCTCCTTCGTATTTTCGTTTCGACGTAGGTAGATAGTACGGCGCTCCCTAGAAAAGAGAGCGACAGGTATCGAGTCAGAGACTGTCAAATATGAAGATGCAATCCTCAGTAATCTTTTCCTCTGCCGTTGTTGCCTCGATTTTCTCAGAGAAACTCATCTTGAGGTTTATCAGCAATATCAGGTATTTTATGGGGATTACCTTCTTTGCCTGAATAGCCACTTCAGTTTTCTCCCGTGCTACACTGAGCCCAGTCCAGTCTCTCACTCGCCGCATTAGCATACCTAGTCTCAGTTGCGCCTATTCGATGGTGCATCTAGCAACTAGCGCCGCAACATAATTCGCATAGCCATTCAGGCGCGACTCACCCGGCGGCTCTAGTCTCACTAACCCGTCGTTAGATATGTTCCACAAATCTGGACCAAGGATAAATCTTTGAGCGACACACTGACGTAACTTCCATAGTTCGTTGGGTCTGCATCTTATCATAAAGCCGGCTTCGGTCCTTCAAGTGGTATCTCAAACACCGCATGAGATATTCGGGAACTTGAAAAGGAGGTTTTATCGTATCCAAAACATCCACCAATCTAGCGAAGTTGAAGGCATTCCGAACATCGTGTCACTAACAGAACTATCCGTCGCTTGGTACGCCTATGTACCTCCACCTTTCAATCTGCACTTATCACCTCTAGCATCAATGGGGAAGCGTCCTGCTCTAAAGCCGTACTGCCGACGAGATAGGAACGAATCGCTTCAGTGAGCCTTCTGTTGATAAGTTTCTCTAGCACTTCCCCAGCCGTATCTAGCATGCATTTCGGGCGGTATATCGCTTCACTTTGCTGATCAGAACAAGCCACGTCACCTGCCTGCATCCCGGAAAAACCCCTTCCGCAGGTAAGCGTTGAATATAATGAGCAGCAAGTCAGACAATGGTGATAGACGAGCTGCTACACTTCAACTGGAACGCTCTCTGGACTTGGAGCCTTCCTTGGTTTCAATATAGGACTCTTCTAGTTCCAGCCACGTGAAAAGTAGGTATTCGACTGCTGCTTCGTAGTGCACAGTGTCAGCAGCGCCAGCATACACTATCTCGTTCATCTTTTCCACTTCATGTATGAAGCTTCCGCATAACTACTTCTAGCCAAGAGCCTTACGGATCCTTGTTCACATCGTCTGCTAGACCTTGCCAGAAGCGAGCTTTACTGCAGCTAATCATTTTGTGAAGGCATTTCCTGGCCGACTTATAACATAGGCTACTAACCGATTACATACCTTGTCGCGGTTCCGTGTGCGTTGAACTTCATGTCGAAGCTTGTGACACTCCCTTCGCTTTTCAGCGATTTCAGTCGACCACCAGTACACAGAAAGTTTGCAGTGCCGGGGTCTCTGATGGGGCATCGAAACGCTGCAAGCAGACGTGATGTTGTTCACAGTTGAGTTTATTACGTCTTGAGCTGCTAGCTGCTTAGTCCCTAGCGAATCTTCCAGCAACGCCACACCTGGCGTGAGCACTTCAACGAACCTCTCAACGTCCATCCTCCCGATGTTCCACCTAATGGTGGAAGCACAAAAGCACGGGCGTTGGAAAACAGCACCACGGATCTCAAGCTGAATGTACTGATGATCGCTAGCTGAGTAGAGGGGTGAAGAACTTAAAAATGCTATCTCTATTTCCGGTATCAGCAAATGTCAAGATTCTCGGTTTTTTTGAGGTTAGTTACTTTTAACAATTCATCATGGATACTCACACTGCAACAACTTTTGTGAATGGACCAAAGGAAAGACATTGATCCATGTTTTGAAAATTTTGTTCGGTGATGAAGCACAACGCTGGTTAAATGGCTACGTCAACAAACAAAATTGCCACATTTGGAGTTCCGCAGTTGTCGAAACACCATTACATCCAGAAAAAGTCACCGTTGGTGCGCTTTATGGGCCGGCGGAACAGTTACAGTCAAAAGTGAGCGGTGCAGAGAGATGATTACTAAATTTTTGGAGCCTCAATTGAAAGGCATAAATGTTGCTGACATGTGGTTTCAAGCAGGAGGATGCCACATGTTACACAGCGCGAGTAACATATGATGTTCATTCGCCCAACATTAATAACGTACATTCAAATCAATCAGTAACATATGATGTTCATTCACCCAACATTGTAACTGGGTCAAAACAATAGATTGCACCATATGTTGAAAATGCTGTAAGCAGCCAATCGCTCTTTCATCAAAATTGCAATTCAAGTGGGTCAGGTAAAATTGATGACTTTAAAAATAATCATGAATCAATAAAAGAGCAATTGGCTGATCGACTATCATTTGTTGTATCGCTAGCTTAAGAATAACAGTTTTGGAGAAATAAAGTATTATCGTCAGGAATAATAGTGTGTTCCTTTTTTATTAAGAACCGCGACCGATTATATTACTCGCGCGATACAAATAATTCACTGAGAGCCACATTTGAAGAATGATTAATGTCACGAAACGGCCCTGTTAACTGGCCACTGCGTTCATACGATTTGACATTGTTAGCTTACTTTCTTGCCGATATGTAAAGTCGAATGTCTACGCCGATAAGCCAGAACAATTGAGCACTTTCAAGCCAACATTAAACGCGTTATTACCGAAATACATTCTGATTTACTGCGAAGAGTGTGTGATAATTGGACCTACAAAAAACGCTACGTACGCGCCAGCCACGTAGCCATATGCCCGAAATCATCTTTAAGTATTAATGACAAAAAAAAATCTTTCCAGTAAAGCCGATTTCGTGGATATTAACAACATTTTGTTTTGCTTTATTTCAGTTTAAAGTTCTGTGTCTCTAAAAAAAAAACATCTTACACCATCCAATTGTTTACCCTCCGTACTACTCCGAGGCAAATGTCACGTCGGGTATGGTTCTTTCACAGCCTACATGGCGAAAAGCTGACGTATCGCATGCGTTCAGCACATGTCCTGTCCTGGCTGCCATTTCTATGACTTGTTTTCGTTTGAGGCATGGCCATTCGATTGCTTTAGCGTTGGTCTCTCCAAACGAGTAAGTGGCGATCTGAGTTTGAGACGGCGTCCTCCAAAGCATTAAGCTTGGCTTAGAAAGATGATGTCGGTTCATGCGGCATTAGGTACATACTAAAAAATGTAGTCCTTCAACACCGAATCCACACGAAACCATCCTCCCTTTCATAGCTCTCCACTAGGAAACCAGCACTGTTCCGAGCCCAGATGGCGGCAATACTAGGTTTGTCAGGGTACCACGATGATGAACTCTTATCGTGGTGTTGCTCACTCAGCAGCAAGAAGTCAGATTTTATGTCCCTCGCAAACTGCTCGAGTAGGTTTTGGGCAGTTGTACTGCGGTGTAGGGGTCACCGAAGTTCTGCTTTTACCTTCGCTAGGGCTTCCTAGAAAATCCAACAGTTTCCTGATTCTAAGGCATACTTGAGATCCTGTTTAGGATCATTATCCTTGCAAAGGACGCAGTGTGCCTCTTTCATACATTCTTTTCTTTTATTTCACTACATTTGTAGCACAGGGAATTCCTATTGGATCACTTGCATCCCTGCGCGGTATGATCATTACCAAGATACTTAAAGCATTGGAGAGGTATTGCCTTTCGCCGTACTCTGCAGATGACCTACCCTATTCATACTTGTACTTTTCCCTCTCTCAGAGGTTGCTCGACGTTCTTCTCAGTCCCTTATTTTCTTCTGATGACAGCCTCGCTTTAACCCTACTTACGCTAGGGAGCTTTCTTTTGATCGTCCTCCCTACCTCGGTCAGGTCCGTGATGTAGTCAATGTGTCTGATTTCGACCACTGCCATCGGCTAGAGCGAGGTGTTGGTTGGTTTTTTCTCCTTTTTCCAATCGAAACATAAAATATGTAATAATCTTAATTCATTTGATTTGCTATGGTTTTTTTTTTATCAAATGTATAATAACGTATAAATTTAGAGAGCCATTTTGGCCATTAAGTTTTGATATTATTATGGTTTGGAATTCGCTTTGTATTCTTACAAAATTTATAACGATTAGCATTGAATAAAGCGCTTCTGACTTTGACTTTGACTTCGGCTAGAGCGAGGCAACATTTGGCCTTTTGCTGAGAACCTTCATTCTGCGTCGCATAATGTTTCTTTATTATTGACCTGTGATCCAAACTCGACCAGTTTGTGGGCAGGCCGGGTTGGTCGCACTAGGGGTGGCGGTTTTTGGTAGAAAAGACCGGTTCTTCGGTTTATCGGGTTTTTTCATCTTCGGTTTAACCGGACGGTTTTTACAGTTTAACCGGACAGTTTTCGTGAGAACTGGTTTTTTGGCTTTTTTTCTCAACAAATTTTTCAAGTACAGTAAAAAAACTCGAATCAAAATTAGATGTATATTTTTATGCCAATTGATTAATTTTATGTATAAATGGTTTATTGATTTTTTTCTCACAAAACTATTTAAATTCAAATGAACAGAAGGATATTTTACCTGTGTGTTAAAAATAAGGGACTAACCTATTGAAAGCCGAACCTTCAGATTACTGTTAAGCTAACTCATTCATTCACAGTATAAGGTTGAAAGTTTCTTCAGTTCAGTTCCCAAAGTTTTCCATTTATTGTGTATCGTGTCCTAGCTTCATTTCACACTCCGAGGCCACTGCATTGAAACGAAGCAAACAACTAATACAAGAACCAATAAAATATCGAAATTTGCTTTGCTCTGACAACGGCGGTTATTAATGATGCCTAGGTAGGGATCCCGAAAAAACTGTTTTCTGGTTTTCTGTATTCATTTGTATCCGGTTTTTTATCCAGTTCTTAAATTTGAAAGAATAAGCCGGAGGAAAAAAACCCCGGAAAAAACCGGTTTTTCAAACAAAAAAAAAACGGTTTCCGGGTACCCATCCCTAGGCCGCACTGCTTTAATGGCAGTATTGGCGTCTTCGGGCTTTACACCTCCTCTGATCTCCCAAAACACATCTGCGTAGGATCGGCCATTCTTGGATTTCACGAGCAGTGCTTGCCACTGGGGTCTTCGTCGTGGTTTCTTCTCTTCTGTCTCCCATTAGGTACCTTTTTTTGTTGGGCATCTATAGGAAATTTACTTTCTGGGACATTTTGTAGGCGTTTTGGCGACTTTTGTGGGTGCTTTAACTAGCACAGTCTGGAACCTCTTATCTAACTTATTATGCCCATTAAGTGTCTCTTCTTTCCTCCTTTTATCCTAGTCTCCTTCAATTGGACTAGAGGCCATTTTTTCGGAATTTAGTGGTGGAGCCATCTGCGGTTCCTCGGTAGAATTAGCTTTCAGTTCTTGTGTAGGCTTCTGCTTTTCTTCGGCCTTCAACCAGCTCCGCAGGTGGCGCCAAATTTGGTCTAGGAGCTCTTCTAGCTCATTGAGCCCATTCCTTATACCTTTGCTAATGTTTTTTGCAAGTCACATTCAGATATAGTTCTCTTCAGAAAACCTCCCGCTTTGAAATTAACGTTTTTTCTTGATAACTCTCAATAGATATTGTATTTCCCAACCTTGCATTTAAAGGGAGGTTTTGTACTCTGGTTTCTGGATAAAATACTTGAGTTACGATTTCGGCGATGGCAACAATTTGCTGCAACGGCACCTCGTTGGCCTTATCACTCTTTTCTTTTACTTCTGCCGTTGGTTTCTCGACTTCGGGGTGATTCATTACGCGTTCTTCTCTTACAGGGCGTTTTGGAGTGCACGAAATTTTTTTACTGAGCTTGAACGTCTTCCTAATAATGATGCAAGTTCTTGGTTTGTCTGAGTACCTAGGTGGCATAAGTTTGTATCCAATGTGCAATACGTAGATTCGCTCTTAGATTAGAACTTTTTTTCTTCGCTCTTAGAAATAAGGAGAAGAGAGGCAGACGCCTTCTTAGAGTGGTGAACATTTGTTTGAAGAGTCTTCAACCTTGCTTGAAATGATAGTGCATCCCAGATTTTCCAATTCGGATCTAATATCCATCTCATCGCCCTCTCCTCATACAAGATCCAGAAGATTGAGACAGGTACTTAGCTTGGAGGTCGTGGTGGCACTACTTTCCTCCTCCTCCTAAGCACATACTGCTAAGCAGTCTTCAGGAGGATTCGAAGATTGCTTCGTCGCTTCTTCCGGGGATATCGCGCTAGAAACCGGTTTCTCGGATATTGGGATCTGGAGATTACCTCTGTAGACATTTGATCGTATATAATCAAACCCGTAGCCAATGGTCTACTTAGGGGCTTCCAAAGTGAGAAGTAGTTCCTGATTAATCATAATGTGGGTTTGTCGTCGGTCACTCTACAGCCCGTCAATCTTGGCTATCTTCCTTTCTCTTACTGGAAGATCATATTTTCTAATCTTTCTTTTTTCATATGATGAAAGCTCGTTTGGAATCTAGGTTCTGAATCTCGGCTTGCTTGGAACTTCATGCTTGTGTACAAACTAGAGCTTAGCGCCTGGCCATAATTCACCCAGTTTGGATACGGCTAGCTTGTACAGATCCACAGAGCTTTAATCATGATAAACTATCAGCTTGACTCAATCCAGTTACTAGACGGTATCAATGCACAATGGAGAGAGTTCGGGATTTCCTTTTAACAAAAAACAAAAGCCAGTCAGAAGCACCCTCAGCATCAAGTTTCTGTTTTCAGTGAGATAATACCGTTGCTTTTGCTGCTGTCTACTACAGCTCTTACATGGCACTCTTTGGCAATTTCATAGAGCTGCCGAGTTAACCCAGGGGCAATTTTACGTTTCTCGGTTCCTGTTTATAGGGCCACCTTGATCCCTCAGCCGATTTTTACCGTTTCTGAGCTGCTAAATTTGTTGGAATCTGGTCGCAGGACAAGTTTCTTTGTTTTGCCGGATTCAGATTATTTGGTCCTCATTGGACATTTTCTGAGGAAGGACGCCCTCAAATCTCTTCAGGATTCGACAAGCATTCTTCCGGATCCTACAAGCCCAAACAGAGTTGAATTTTGAGGACTGAGTGTCTCATGTGGAGGCGAAACCTGAGATACTCACCGATGATGCCTGAGCTAGCTTAATCGCTGTTACTTGTGGAATACTCAAAGTATGTTCCAGGCTGGGTTCTAGGGTTGACAGGGGAGGCGTTTAGTAGGCAATTCAGTTGGTTTCTTGCATGCATAAGATTCCCACACTCTGTGCGTAAATGACATTCACATCTCAACCACAAAAAAAGTATGCTCGGACATTTTCCTTTTTTTTTGTGTTCAGCTTGATAGTTCCCGTGGCATAGTTGTTAGAGTGCTCACTTCGTAAGCCGAATGTCCCTAGTACAAATCCCATTGGTGACAATGAAATTTTTGAGTAATTTTTCGAATGGACTATAAGACCATACAGTTCTGATATAGACTGCTGTGAATATCAGAACTTATCGCAAATGAATCGACGGATACCAAGCGTGGTACTGGCTATATATCATTTTCGACGCAAGTACGATCAAGATGACGAGATAGTCTAACTATCGCTAAGCGACGACCGAATAAGACATACCGATCATTCGGAAGATCTAGAAGTCATTAAGCTAGCTAATTTTAGGACTATGAATGTAAATCTTGTAGCCCTTCAACTTCAGAAAACATCAGACACTGAAGCACACATTTATTTCCGAAATATATATATATATATATATATATATATATATATATATATATATATATATATATATATATATATATATATATATATATATATATACTTGTCATTGAAACAAATAGCATAGCGTTTTATTAATATTTTTCTTACAAATTTATTAGTAAGCGCTAAAATATGGATGCAATCAACGAATTTATTTAGGAAAACTAGGACGAAGAGAGAGCATTATGAAAATCTCAGAATAGTAGATAATAAGATCATTGTAATTAAAAAGAAGAAAATACTATGACGATCAATTGAGAAGCAACAACACAAGAAAAGCATACCGCCGAGCGTTGCCGAGCAACAACACAAGAAAAGCATACAAGGTAGGGGAAAGCCTCAAACGAGGTTATCAGCCCAAGACTATGCTATTCCGTGATTACATCGGCAACATCATCGCTGATGAAAACAGGATTAAGGAAAGATGTGCATCATATATCAAGAACCTCTTAAATGCTCCGCACAGCTCCGACAATCGGAGCCTACAGATATTTCCGTAGAGGTTCCATTGGCTCCACCAACTCTAGATGAAGTCTGTTTCACCATCAAGGCCCAAAAGAATTATAAAGCAGCGGGAATCGATGAAATTCTAGTGGAGCTCATTAAATATGGTGGCAGCCGTGTTCCGAAAGCTATCCACAAAGTCATTCAGCTGAACGAGTAGAGCCAATCAATTATATTCCCTATCTACAAAAAAAGGTGACAAACTGAAGGCATGTCACTACTTTATACGAAGTACAAAATATTTTCAAAAATCAGAAAATAACAACAGATCTTACGCTAACAGTATTTTTGACGAGTATCAAGGGGACTTTAAAGCAGGTAAATCGACGATAAACTAATTTTTTACAGTCAAGCAGGTACTTGAGAAATTTTGATAGTGCAACATAGACGTACCCCCAATTTCCGTTGATTTTAAGCAAGCGTACGGCTGTATTGATCATAACATACTGTGCCAAATAATGCTTTGCTTTGGTATTCCAGCCAAATTTGTCCGTCTTACCACAATGACAATGACGTCGACAACCTCCCAAGTCTGCTGGTCTGGAATACGTGATAAGAAAGCTACCTGTCGATACAAGAGCTACGTTACTATACAAGTCGAGCCAAGTGGTAGCTTATGTGGAGGAAATCAACATTTTGTCAAGATCTTTAGCAATTGTCAAAGAACTTTTCCTGAAACTCGATAGCGAACCAAAACTAGTAGGGATACAAATTAGTGAGAACAAAAAGTCGAGGTAAAATACCTCAAATACACAGCATATCACACATACTGAATGCAGTATCGAATTTGTTTATTCAGGCACCAAAATAACGAGAGCCGGTGATGAAAGAGACGAAATATACTGAAGAATACAGCTCGTAAATAAAATATTTTATGCAGTTTTGACGACGGTTTTTGGTACATTTTGCCTCCCCCTGGACCTCCGAATGCACAAAATAGCTTTTAAATTCAGATACTAGTAGTTCTAATCCAGGTCTTTCATTTGATATCGTACTCGACTACGTTTAATGAAAAACAAGTTTTAAGGGCCACTTCGTCATAAAGGGGAACACCCCTTAAAAAATTTTGAAATGTTAACACCTCAACTTTTGAGAAACCACCGTTTCTGACGTTTTCACTAAGTTTGAACTTTCTAGCATCTATAGTTTCTGAGGAAACTTGCTGTGACGCAGGGACAAACGGATGGACAGACAGGTCGCGAAACTAGTATGTCTCTGTAGAAATTTTTTTTTTTTACAAGGTCGAAAAAATCCGTGATAAGAACTGTGCTATGCTATGGGTGTGGAACATGGGCTCTAACCCAAGCATCCACAAGCATTTTGAACGACTTCGAGAGACGAGTCGGAGCGAGGCTAGACGAGGAACAATGGCGAATCCGACACAACTTTTATACAAAAGTTTTGCCGAGCGGGCAACTCCAGAGGGAAATCTTTGAGTTGCTATGGCTCATAAAGATCACTTGAAAGTCCAAAATCACTGCCTTCCAAGTCTAAAATGTATTGAAGCGGAAATAATAAGCTCAATGCTGGGAGGTTGCACTTTTGCGTTTATGGGGATCTATGTTCGACATGAATGCTCGGTCAGGGAACTCATTGGCAACTTGGAAACAGTGCTTACACTGTGCAAAAAAAATCGATTTATATGCCATGGGAGGTGATTTTAATGCGAAGCATCCTCCATGGGGAAATATTGCATGTAATGGCTATGGAACAGCTATTTGTAACTGGTTTCAATTAAATATGGATCTCATACTGAGCCTACCTACCACCGAAGCTCGTCTATTATTGACTTCTTCATTGTGTCCGCCAATCAGGTAAATCTCTCCCACAGTTGGAGGAATTTCAAGTGTGGAGTTCTTGATGCCGAGTCTGACCATTTTTTGGTTAAGTTGACCTTAAGAGTGAAAAAGGGTGTTAAACCCGAGGTTAAAGATCCTCAATTTTTCATTCCAAACAAGCGAATCGATTGGGCAGCAGTAAGTGCTAACCTTGACAGAAAATTGAAGAGAATTTCGATCAATAGATCGAAAAATCTTTTTATTCCTGAAATCCATGAGGGAGTCGCATGTATAAATTAAACCCTGGATACGGTCATCTCGACGATCTCCATTAAGAAATCCTCGACGTATTACATTTATCGAGATTTACCAAAAGACATATTGGAGCTTCATCGTAGACGTCGTCGACTTAGAAAGCTACTCGTAAGAATCTACTACCGCAATTTAAGTATGGTCAACTGGGAGTATGAACGTATTCATTTAGTGATGACGTCTCTAAACCGAATGATCTCGAGTAGAACCAGGGCTTTTGCTAACGAGCGATTTGAACAGGCCCTGGAAAGTATCAAACCAGGTCCCTGTATGTTTCCTCATATCAATAGGATAACTGGCAGAAAAATGCTGCTGGGGTCCTCACTTATGATGGATCCATGCTCATGGATGACAAGCCACCGCTGAATTTATCGCAAAACATTTTGCGAAAGTTCTTCAAAGAGAGAAAGCCAGCGAGGACTATTCCGTTACTTCGTTAGTGAGCAGCAGCACAGCGAGTTTCGACAGAGACAATGAGCGATTGTGCTTGACCAGGTTCTCTGAGTCAAATCCCTCTGATGCACCTACTGGCCATGGTCTGTTTGTCAGTCCTGAGAGACTCACTCTGTTGGCAGTTGAGAAAAATTCCAAAAAATCAGCAAAGGCTGATGGAATCTCCAATTATATGCTTAAAAGGCTTCCCCATGTTTTCTTTGTTCTCCTCGCGATCATTCTGAATAATTGCATTAACATTTGCTACTTCACTCAGCAATGGAAACGTGCCAAAAGTTTCGCAATACTCAAGAAGTCTCGCAGTACTGACGTAGTTGATACTCGTCCGATTTCGCTGCTTTCAAATATTGGTAAGCTGCTTGAAAGGGTAATACTTGAAGGCATCATACAATTCTCTGCAGGGGTAAGAATCGTACCGGAAAAACAATTTGGCTTCAAAAAAGCTCACTCCACGGTGGATGCTATGGTCAAGTTCCAAGCCGATATAACGAGAAGCTGGCGCGACAATAAGCTTGTTGTCGCTTGCCTGATCGATGTGGAAAAAGCCTTTGACTCTGTGTGAATCAATGGGCTTCTCTACGAAATTATAAATCTTGGCTTTCCGGCCCGTATTGTAAAAATTATAGGCAGCTTCATGAGGGAACGAACTGCCTTTGCGGTTGCTGGTGGAGCTAGGTCAGACCAATTTTGTATTGACTCGGGGGTCCCACAGGAGTCTATATTAGGCCCATTTCTTTTCAACATATTCACCTCTGTCGCCTTGGGCGTAAGAGATGAATAAAAGCCCCGAGTCCAGGTGAAGCTCTTCGCTGACGACTTATTAGTATGGTTATCTGAGCACATTTTGCGCTTTGCTAGGATGCGGCTCCAAGAATATTTGGAATCTCTAACTGCATAATCAAGGAAAATGCGAAGAAAAGTGAATTAATTGTGTTCAAGGGTCCTCACAAAAACTTCGATCGTCGTGCAAGAGGCATCTGTGACTCCAAGATTAAGTTGAATGGGCAGATGGTGCACTGCTCTAGGCAAACGAAGTACTTGGGGTAGCTTTCGACAGAAAAGCTACTTTTAGTGCTCACGTCGATATTTTGAAAAAGTGACTTATGCGTGCCATCTTCTTATGCCTCTTTTCAGGAAACATTCGACAGCAAGCAAGCAGTCAAGGTTTTGGCCTATAATACCTTGATTCGTCCGATCATCACATATGTTATGCGGAGATTATATGGATTGGAGCTCCGAAAACGAAATGGGGCAAGATAAGATTAGTGGAACGAAAAATCCTTCGGGCTTGCACAGGCCTTTACAGACGGACGGTTTTACCCCAACGAGGTGCTGTACTACGAGACAGGAATGGAGCCAATAAAATCGTATGCAGAAAAGCTGGCGAACGCGGGAATCAGGACAGCCAAGGAGCACAAGGCGGGAGTTATCAGGAGAGCGACGGACAACCGATCAATGGACGCAGCGAATGAGTAGTTTTAAGGTAGTCTTAAGGAAATAATTTACTTTATTTTAAAGAAATCAATTTTAAAACTAGTTGTTAGAGCAAATGATTTTTAAAATCTTCTTTTTATAATTTATTAATGTTTGAAAATGCTGTGGGTGTCAACATTTTCAAGTTTTCTTTTACCAAAAACCTAATATTGTAATCTAATTAAAGTAAATTATTATTGAACGCCGGGAAAGGGCCTAAGGCACAACCCGCATGAACATTCTTAGGTTAAGTTATTATTGTACATATGTAAAAATTAGAAATCACCAAATAAAGATCTTGAATCATAAAGAGGTCCCAACGATCGCAAGACTGAGGAAACTTCAATAGGCTGACTATGCTAATTGTATAGAAGAACAACGGATACCGAAAAAGATATTCATTGGGAGAACTGAAATCAAGGAAACGCTGTTCCGACGCGGATTTTGTAATTGGAGGAGGCGATATATGGACCAAGACTGTTGGAAGCGTTGCGTGTAGGTAGCGAAGCCGCCAGAGAGGCAGTAGTGCTACGAAGAAGAACAACAACAAAGGGCTTTAGAGTTTAGAGATCAGTGACTTTAAAGAAATTTTGAGGAGTAGTAGTAGTTATCCCCAATAAATAGATTATTCATCAGAATTTTAAAGGAAATTCGAGAAAATCAGCTTGAATACTAGCACTCATCTTCTATAGAATATCATTACTTACAACATCTTCTCAGAATCACTGTTCTTATGGCAATAATAAACAGCAGGTCTTCGGTTCGTTTTCCCGGTTGGATTCTTCACTTTTCTATTTTGGTGATCAATTGTATCATATCTAATTTGTATTCATAAGTTAGTATAAATATAAAAAAGGATAATTTATCTTTATTAATTTTCGCCGCTATAAAAATTGTATGTACAGGGGTTTCCAATAAGAGGTGTTATTTTGATATCCTAAGAAAAATGCCATTTTTCAATAGAAACGATCGGATGTTTATTTCATTATAAAGTGGAAGTTATGCCGTTAATAGTGGAAAATACCATCTGGCAAATGACTAACACGACCACGCTTACAGGACCATATCCTTTTCATGAAATTTTCCATAACCGAATCGCAAAACGGCTGCCCTATGTCCTCGATATCCTCACGAATTCCATCTTTGAGGTCTTGAATCGACGCTGGGTTGTTGGTGTAGACCTTCTCTTACACGTGGCCCCATAGGAAGAAGTCGCAAGGTTTTAAATCACAAGATCTCGGTGGCCAATTGTGATCACCTCTTCGAGAGGTAACACGGTCCGGAAATTGTTCCCCTAAAAGATCAATGGTTTCGTTGCTTGTGTGGCACGTAGCTCCGTCCAATTACGGCCATATAAAATCATTAATCATCTCTCGATAGCGCAATCCATTCACCGTAACTGTTGCTCCAGCCTCATTTTCGAAAAAATAAGGTGCAATGACTCCGCCGGACCATAAACTGCACCAAACAGTCACACGTTGAGGATAGAGAGGCTTTTCAACAATAACTCTTGGGTTTTCCGAGCCCCAGATGCGGCAATTTCGCTTGTTGACGAAGCGAGCGAGGTGGAAATGGGCCTCATCACTCAAGATGATTTTTCGTTGCGATGCCGGACCATTTTCATGCATTTCAAGGACCCAATCAGCACAGACACGACGTTGTTGATGATCGACCGGCTTGAGTTCTTGTGTCAACTGAACTTTATAAGCCTTAAGACCCAAATCTTCATGCAAAATACGGTGTAATGACGTTTGTGGAATGCCTTATTCCAAAGAACGACGAGGAATGGACAAACCTGGGTTTTTTTCAACACTTTCGGCTACAGCAGCAATATTTTCGGCTGTTCTTGAGTGACGTGCACGGGTTTTATGCTTCACATCACTAAGTTGTCCCAACAACTCGAATTTTTTCACCAATTTCTGTATTGCGGTCCGACAAGGTTTTTCACGACGACCAATAAATGTTATAGTTTTACGAACCGTCTCTGCCAAATCTTCACTATTTTTATAGTGAATTATAATAATTCCAATGCGTTGTTGAAGCGTGTATCGTTCCATTGTTATTAATGGCGTAGTTTCTACTTGTCAAATGTCAAAAATGACAGCTTCAAAAGTGACATTTACCGAAATAGCGGGCTATTCAAAATAACACCTCTTATTGGAGAACCCTTTAGTAACTCTTTCGTCTTCACAAAGGAGAGAGCTTGTTTTATATAGTGGCAATAATTTCAAAGAAAACTAAAGGAAAATAGTATAAAATCAATAAATGATAATTTATAGACAAAAAGTTGGTTTGGCGTAAATCAAATTCGAAAATGAAAAGTGAAACACACGTACATGTAAACGAACCGTTTACTCAGATTGCAGTATGCACTATTATTGAGCTATAAATGCGACGTACTAACTTTAAAGCGGATTTTCTCCGATATTTTTCTGAAGTGCATTAGCAGACAAGTACTTTGCTTTAGAATGAATCAGTATTAAATATTAATATTTTTATAGGGGCGAAAATGTTCAGAAAAATTCTAAAAATAAAAAGAAAAACACTTTCCAGGATATTAAATGAATTCTTAAGTTTATAAATTTCACCGCCGTAAATGTCAAAATTTGCTTCTAAGCAAAGCCATACAAGATACAAAAATTACCTCATTTCTTTCCGTAGGCAAGAATTGAATAGAGAAAAATTATTAATTTTATTTCCAACAATAACAACTACCCTCTAGCCATTTCTTACTACACAACAATAAAACATCTGCTTACCTGTATTAAATACATTTTGTAACGTTAACTCCTACACAAACGAACTCCGTCAACGACAAGTAATAATCCCTTATCCACGAAGGACCTCCAACCACCGGTTTTCCACTTAACTTATTTCTCGTCTTTTGACCAAGCCACCTCTATCACACACGACCGTATTTCTTCTTTCTTTCTTATTCAATTCCTACACAATTTTGCTAATTAGACCGTGAATTCTCATTTTCGCGTCAAGTCCACACGTCGCGTCGTCGTACTTCATATCTGGATACTTTGCAAAACAATTTTCAATTGCACTTGTTTTATCATCAAGTGTTGGTTGCAATCCACATTATATGAAAGACACATTTTCCGTGAAACGGACAAAAACTAAAACAACAACAACACAATTAAATCCAAGTAACGAAAAACCACCTTTGAAATTGGAACCAATCAACGGAGAAGAAAACGACACTTTCTTCGTCGTGGTGTTTGTGTCGTGCCGCAATTATTATTATTATATTATTATTTCATATATGTACAAAACAATTTCCGTATGTTTTCCACTTTCGGCGCAAAGCGAACAAGTGGCTTTCGGCAATTGCGCGCGGCGGCACGATGTCCACTTAAAAAAGATGTTTTATGGAGCTCTCCTTGATGAATTACATTCAGATAAATTAAAACTGGTTGCTTAGTTTTATCGTAATCACTTCGCGGACTGACTGCGGCTCGAAGCTGGTTGAAATTCACATGTGAAAGTTGCATAAATAATCGTCATTAAATTTGTTTGTCGCACTAAAACCAACAACACAAATCATTTAAAAAAACTTAAACAAGTTTCCCCGAATATTCATATAAGTGCGATGTGATAATCTGACTGGTTACTGTTGGGCCGAAACGGTTCAGGTCTTGCACCAGAAGGACATTCAGCAAATTATATCAAACGTATAATAAGTAATGTCGCTGGTGCATGATGGATGATGAGTCGTGGATAAACTCCTCAATATGACGATTGAGTCGTCAGTCGGCGCTTGTAATAACTTTCCTTGATCACAAATGTTGCCGACAACGATAATCCTTGTTGGGAGTCGGAGGGCGGTTGTGGGTGGAATGGAAAAGGTCCTTGTAAAAATCGATTGCACGAACTTATTTACGTATTTAACTATAAGTAACACTGAACATAGCACAAGTAAGGGTAGTATTGTTCCGTCTATTTACACAAAGGACTCAGCCGATTCTTTTCTTATCCTTAGTAATTTTTAGTCCTTAACTATTGCTCTTAAATGATATTGAAACGATTCTGTTCAGGATTTAGCAATAGAATCGAATAGAACTCAAACTTATTTAAGTCGATTTCAGTGCAACCGAATACTACGACGGTTCGTAGCGTAATGTGCCGTAATAAACAGTATAGGAGCTGGGAAGCCACCTTCCGTCATTCATAGCCACTAGCACCAGCTAAAGCCAGCCAGCACTTGCTGCAGATAGTTTTGTTTGTTACTCGAGGAACACACACGCCAGACTTAATCCATTGCCGGCCGTCGTCGACGCTTCAACAGACTCGCCCAGAGCTGATTGCTTGCCATACGTGAGTATCTTCGCGCACGTCTTAAGACTTTTAGGCCTAAATGAACCCGAACGTGGCCCAACTAACCAGGCGAACGAAAATACACAATAGCCACCATAAAGTACAAAAGCAATACACACGGCTTCAGGGCATATCCACACACTTTACGTTACCTTCTATTCAATTGAGAATATTTAAAAATTTTCACATGTTACCTGTGCCGTATTGCTGCCGCATATTATGAGGGAATGCATTCTAGTGTGTAATAAGGTGATACAGTGACAGAGGAGATTAGTTGAACGCAATATTCAGAATATTTATTCGAGAAATTGTTTTGTTTGACTAAAAACTGGAAGTAAATAAATTAACGATTGCGTTTTGCTAATGTGGGCAATCGTATTTTGGGTTTGTTCTTAATGATTTCATCTCATCTACAGCACAAGCCGCGCCCTGGCCTCCTGGATTAATCTACTCCAACCATTAGGGCTCTGCGAACTCGCGAGCTTGTTGATCACTCTCGCCAAGCGTCTGCTGTCAGCTTCTAACATGAATTCCCATCGAGTTGTCGATCTGCCTGCTGGACGCCTAGCTTGAGCTCTACCCTTTAAGGTTATTTTTGATAGCCGGTTTTCTTCAATTCTTTATACATGGCCCGCCTTTTATAATTTGCGTAACTTCACCCAAGCCGAAATAGGTGGTTCATCAAAAAGTTAATGCAACTCATCCTTGAAACGCAGTCTCCAATCTGCTGCTTGTTTCACTGGATTGTTATAATTTGCGGCTTGGTCCCGGAGAGGGATCTGGTATTATGCAATCTGGCAACCCCTGAAGTGCCCAAGGGATCGAAAGACAGAAGAAATGTAGTTACTTAATAAATGATTTTGATTTATTCGGCGGAAAACGTATGCTGTCGACGCGTTCATACTTACACCGCGCTACTATGTAGGAATTAGCTAAACAACGCACTACACAACATGTACCAGATGTATGCTAAGCTATTCAGTACTCAGCTGGTACAATTTTAGGATGGGACGCATACGACGTTATAAAAGGATGCTGAACTAAAATTATTCTCTCTCTGTTCGCAGTCCTTAAAGTAGACATCACGCTTAATAAATTATTTGTTATAGAACATGTGTTTATTTGAAATGATATTCCGCTACATATTGGTGACCCTAACTTTAAACAAAGATCAAGATATAATAAACACTTTCTCGCGAAAAGGACGCTAGTTTTCCGTCACACTAATAGTGCATACTCTCGAATTTAAACAGTTTACTAGAAAATATGGCTAGCAGTGCCGATAAAACACTAATCGCGAGTGATGGTGAAAACCTGGTATTTCCACATCGCTGACGTCCCACGTGCCGATTTCCTGAGGAATTTTGAGATGCTTGTTGATGTCAAAAATTGACGGCTCGTCGATGGAAAAACAAATATTTTGAGAATTGCTGAGCTTGCGAAAGATGAAATAAGCGTTGTCACTTCGTTAACCAGTAACACGGATATCAAGGCCATGCTTAATGATTTTCCAGAATTAACGTCTTCATCCAATTTCACATCCGGACGCTCGCACCAAATATGCCATCGAATACATACAACCGGACCACCAATTGCAGAACGTGTACGAAGATTGCAAGCAGACAAATATCTAGCAGCAAAGAAGGAGTTTGAATACATGGTTGACGTGGGAATTTGCCGACCATCCAGTAGCCCATGGGGAAGCCCGCTTCATCTAGTGCAAAAGAAATCTGGATCGTGGAGACTATGTGGCGACTACAGACGCTTGAACGCAGTTACAATTCCAGACCGATATCCAGTGCCCAACATTCAAGATTTCACACTTTCCCTACATGGAAAGTCGATCTTTACGACGCTGGATCTAAAACGTGCATACCCCATCAAGTGCCGTTCATGAAGATGACATAGAAAAAACCGCAGTTATCACACCATTTGGGCTGTTTGAGTTTTGCCGAATGACGTTTGGTTTGTGCAACGCGGCACAAACATTCCAACGATTTCTGGATACAGTGCTCAAAGGATTATCGTTTTGCTTCGCCTATATGGACGATATTCTCATCGCCTCTAGCAACGTTTGCGAGCACCAACAGCATCTTAAGTACGTTTTCGATCGCTTATCGGAGTACGGGTTGAAAATCAATCCAGCGAAGTGCAAATTCGGAGAGCCAACGGTGGAATATCTAGGATACATAATAAGCGAAGATGGCATCAAACCCCTTCCTGACAGAGTGTCTGCGATACAAAATTACGAGAAACCACAAACGCTGCTTCAATTGAGAAGGTATTTAGGTGTTTTAAATTTTTATCGTCGTTTTATAAAAAAGGCCGCAGAAATACTTGCACCGCTTAACGAAATGTTGAAGGATTCTCGCAAACGCGATAAACGCCCAGTTCCTTGGACAGATGAATCGATTAGCGCTTTCGATAAAAGCAAGGATCTGATAGCCGAATCATCGTTGCTCTCCCATCCGAAAAACGATGCCCCTATGAGATTATGTAGGATGCATCAAACATCGCTATAGGAGCAGTTCTCGAGCAACTCTAAGGAAATGCATGGAAACCTTTTGGATTCTTCTCGCGAAAATTGAGCAAAAGTCAGGCTAATTACTGCGCTTATGACAAGGAACTCTTGGTGATTTACGAAAGCATTAAGTACTTCCGCTACATGGTGGAAGGACGCCAATTCGTGATAAGGACTGACCATAAGCCAATTAAATATGCTTTCCAGCAGCGTTCGGATAAAGCATCGCCTCGGCAACATCGCTATTTGGAGTTTATCGTGCAGTTTTCAACAGAAATTGTGCATGTTAAAGGACCGGACAACTTCGTCGCTGATGCGTTATCACGGCCGAATTCTCTTGACGTGGTTTCAAACATCGTAACGACAGCTAACATTGCGGAAGCACAAAAGGGCGATCTAGAGCTTCAGAATTTACTTCGCAACGAAGGAAAACTAAAGCTGAAATCGATTGCCGTCTACAACTTTACCTTGTACTGCGATACATCAGTGCGAATTATTCGTCCGTACGTTCCAAGTTCTCTACGGCACCAGCTGTTACTGCAGATCCATGGAATGTATCATTTGAGCGGTCGAGCTACGAGCAAGCTAATGCGACAAAAATATATTTGGCCGAGTATGCGGAAGGACATTGCAAGATGGGCTAAATCATGCACTCCCTGTCAGCGTTCCAAAGTGCATCGTCATGTCAAAAACACCCCGCAACAATTTGCAGCAGTAGATCATCGTTTTCAACAAGTGCACATCGATATTGTGGGACCTTTGCCATCATCCAATGGATTCAACTATCTCGTGACGATGATCGATCGATTTTCGAGATGGCCGGAAACTGTACCGATCGTGGATATACAAGCAGAGACCGTTGCATTTGCAATATATAATCAATGGGTGTCACGTTTCGGGACTCCTGATATCATCACCACTAATCGCGGCTCTCAATTTGAATTGGCGCTTTTCGAAGCTTTGGCTAAATTCATCGGCTGTAATAGAACGCGAACAACAGCTTACCATCCGGCATCAAATGGAATGGTTGAGCGATTACATCGCACCTTAAAGGCAGCTCTCATATGCCATGAAACGCAGTGTTGGACTGAGACACTTCCAATCGTACTTCTGGGATTGCGGACGGCAATAAAGGAGGATTTCAATTGCTCACCAGCCGAAATGCTTTTAGGAACTTCACTTCGTCTGCCCGGGGAGTTTTTCGAGCATGACACGAACATTATCGACGCTCATGAATACGTCTACAAATTGAGGAGAGATATGCAGCAACTGCGACCAGTTCCTATATAGCACCACAATAAGGATTCGCCTTTCATTTTCAAGGATCTGCGAACGTGTACTCATGTTTTCGTGAGACAGGATGGATGCAAAAAGTCGCTGCAGCAACCGTACTCAGGCCCTCATCTGATAATTGAGCGACTGAATGATTCTATATATCGGATTCAGTTGGCCAATAAAATCACCACGGTTTCGACTAAGAGGCTTAAGCCAGCTTACATGCTTAACCCGGACGTGCAAGATACTCCAGCAAGCAGAACGAACGCCAACGTTAGACAAACAAGCAGCCAGTTTCGAGGTAATTTGAAAACCTACGCAGGACCAAAAACGAAGGCACAACATATATCAGTGACGTTTTCACTTCCATCAGCGATATAAAAAGTCACTTGGATGGGGAGCAGCGTAGGAATTAGCTAAACAACGCACTACACAACATGAACCAGATGTATGCTAAGCTATTCAGTACTCAGCTGCTACAACCTTTAGGGTGGGACGACGTTATAAAAGGATGCGGAATTAAAATTATTCTCTCTCTGTTCGCAGTCCTTAAAGTAGACATCACGCTAAGCTCTGTTTTATTTACGTTTTGTTAATAAATTCTTTGTTATAGAACATGTGTTTATTTGAGATGATATTCCGCTTCATGTAACCGCTACAACTAAGCATAGACGGCGCGATCTCTGAATTACTGTAGCGATTAACACATCTACTACTGAATAAAGTTACGGTGTTCACCGGTAACAGCGCTGAAAGTGGCAGGAGGAGAACATTTCCTTCTTCCTGCAACAGCTGGCATCGTTAGACCGCGACTAAATTATTTCAACCGTTTTATGTATTTTGTGTGGGTAATACACCAATGTTATGTTGAAAATTATGTTTTGTGTTCACATTATAGACTAAGTGCCCACATTTGGTGACCCCGTCGTTTTCGGGTGAAGAATAAACGCTAAATTTAGACTTGAATACTTTTGTGTAGTTCGCAAAGTGACGTCAAGGAAAATAGCTACCGAAACTAACATGGAGATGCCGAAAACACCGAAAAACGCGAACATGTCACCACCAATCGCGCCTAGGCCTTCAACAAGCAATTCATTTGTCGAAGCATCAAGGATAACAAAATCCCCGACGTTTTGTAAGCCGGATCCAGCGTTTTGGTTCGACCAAATTGAAGCTGCATTTCATTCGCATCACATAACACAAGACGAAACAAAGTTCTAATATGTGATTCAGTATGCAGAGGCCGATATTCTACCACACGTCATCTCCGTCGCGCGGAACCCACCAGCTGAAAACAAATACAAAGCAGTGAAGCAACGAATTTTGACGGCGTTTGTGGAATCCACCGAGTTTAAGTTAAGGCGCTTATTACATTCGCATTACCTACAGGACCTTGGCAATACTGGAGGGGAGCAAGTAAATGATGGATTGCTGCGATCGCTGCTCCTGGAACAACTCCTGAAAATTATTCGTTTCGTACTTGCAATATCGAGCGAGCCCAACATTGAAAAATTGGCAAAAATGGCGGATTAGATGATCGAACTTCAGCAGCCTTCCGGTGTTGCTGCAGTCCACAGAGAGTCAACGAATGATATTTTAAATCGAGTGGATCACCTGGAGTTGCGAACTCAAAACCGTTCACGCTCCAGACCTACAACCAGAAGAGGCCGAACAAATTCAAGCGCCAACGACGGTTTTTGTTTTTCCATAAGCGTTTTGGAAAGCGTGCCCGGAATCGTCGTTCGCCATGCCAGTGGAAAGCCAAGGCGGATTCGGGAAACTAACGTCCAGAAGGACGACCAACTTCATGTATACAATCGCCGACTAATAATCTATGATCGTAAAAGCGGAACTCGCTTCCTCATCGATACTGGAGCCGACATTTTAGTTCTGCCACGGAACAAAAGTTACATCACCCCAGGGGAATTGGAGCTGTACGCCATGAATAATTCTCCGATTAAAACGTACCGCCAGAAACTAATGACACTTGACCTCAGACTTCGTAGACCGTTTGCTTGGAGATTTATAGTTGCAAATGTAGGGCAACTAATAATCGGAGCAGATTTTTTGCTACACTTTGGTCTTGTAGTAGATTCATTACATCGGAAGAAGTTGGTTGACAACGAAACTTAATTAGGGGCTAGTGCTTAATTTACCAACCAAGCAAATGCTACCATTACTACGATAAAAGAAAACTCGCAGTACTAAGATATGCCGATTTAACTGTACCATCTGATACCAGAAAGGTTATGGCTCATGGCATTTACCACCACATTGTAACAAACGGCTCTCCAGTTGCAGAAAAGGAAAGACGCCTAACGCCTGAGAAGCTGAGAGTAGCAAAAGCAGAATTCGAATTTATGCTACAACAAGGAATTTGTCAGCCGTCAAGCAGTCATTGGGCAAGTCTGTAATGAATTATGCGACGCCGCTGGCGACCACTACCAACACACCTTGCTGCTATGTGGCTTGTCATCTCATGTTGGTTGTGACGGATGCACATCCCACATCAATTTTATCGATTTAAGAGCTTGCACTCACCTCTAATATAAAATTATTACGGAAAATTTCATCTTTCATTAGCTAGAACTTATTTTTCAAATCATTCTAAAGACAAAATCGCGATTCAAAGTTGGCAGTTTAATTTTTGTTATAAGTTATGGAGTAGAGGAATATAAGTATGTTTTATTCAACAAATAATTTTTTTTAGTAATATTATTTCTGTCACTAAGCAACAACACCATTTGCAACATAACCCAAACACTAAGTAACTTTCCGTTTTTGTTTTATTTTAATTATGATAAAGAATCAATCGTATAAATTATATAATTTGTTAATGAATTTGAATCATGGTTTTATCACTTTTTTATATACATCTATATCACGAGGTATTTGTATTCGTATTTGAGTTACTATTCATTCTGCAGGTTAATTTAGGCTAAATCATCAAACAAGTTAATGCTGTTTATTATATCATAGCTACGTCCTAATATTTACTATTATTATGTTTATTCTTATGATTATCAATACGATTTAATGTGTTTTTTGGGTTTAATTTTGTGCTTTTGTAATATGCCTAAGGTTTAGATGTTTTGTATGATATTCAGTAGGCTAGACGCGATATAGTGAAAAATAAATTATGAGAATTATTGAATTCGGGAACTATTGAGATGCAAGCAATAAAGAATAATATGAATTGCTAAGCTCTAACAACGACTTTCCTTTCCAGTGGTCCCTTGTTTTAGCGGGAAGCAGAGTGCATGGTAAGTATGCCGTCGCGAGGGTAGGGTTTGAGAAAATCCGCTGAGGTCGGTTTCGCATCGCGTGCGGTACGCGGTACCTTTGTTGATTTTGGTTTTTCTTTAGCGTAGTTTTTTTTCGGATTTACGTTAACGTAATATATTTTTCGGTACCGCGTCGGTAAAATTCGGGAACGCGAAACGGAAATTAGATTTTTGTTCTTTGACTGGATTGATGAAGAAATACGGAGTAACGTAAAGTAGGTTTCTTCTCCGTATGATTGTGTTTGACGCGTTTGAAACGGGTGTTTAATGGTGGCTGAAAAATTGTAAATGGTACTACTCAGACTTAACGTCTAGAACCGATGAGAGGTCGGTTCCTCGTTCGGACTAAGACATTAAAAGCATTACAAGTCTACTACACCTAGTTCAAAAGAAAACTTGCTAGTGGAGACCTTGTGGTGACTATCGTTGTTTGAATGCAATCACCATCCCGGATAAATATCCCGTTGCTCATTTTAGTGATTTTGCTCACAGACTGAGTGGATGCACGGTATTTTCGGTGCTCGACCTGACGCGGGCATACCGTCATAATCCGGTGGCTTCTGAGGATGTTCCGAAGACTGCTGTTAAAACGCTATTCGGATTATTCGAGTTTAAAATGATGACGTTTGATTTGTGCAATGCCGCGCACATTTTCCAGCGCTATATTGACCAAGCTCTACGAGGCCTGCAATTTTTTTGTTCGGCATGCAACAAAAATGTTGTTGATTAACACTGCCACTCCCTCGGTTCCTTCCCAAAAATGTTCGGTTAACCTTTGAAAGATTCCAGGTGCAGCGGAGATGCTGAAGGGTAACCGTTTCACAGCGAAGATGCCTTTAATCGTATTTATCGCCAAGAGACGCGAGGCTTCTTTGTCGACTATCAGCTGCGTGAAGGCTTGATCCAAACCCAATTTAGAGAAGATTATCCCATCTGAGAGTTTCACGTATAAATCGTCAATCGTACCGGTCAGGTCTGAGAACTCGGTTTGCGGTAGCTTTGTAGTCCCCGCACAGCCGAAAACTTCCATCGTGTTTTGGAACTACCACGAAAGGCGTATCTCATTTGGAATATGGAATCGCTTCCAAAACGCCAACTTCCACCAGACCGTTAATCTCTTCGATCACTCTATTTTGCAAAGCGTAAGGTACAGGACGGCTCCTTGAATATATCGAAGAAGCGGTGTGATCAAAATCTAGTTCGATCACAGGTCCTTTAAATTCTCCAAAGCCACGATTATCGTTTGCAAGCGCTGCGTGTGTAAACCCGCTTAACTCTGGAATAACTGACTTTACAGAAATTTTGTGTATGCCTTCTACTGACGGACCCAATGCTTTGAACCAGTTACGCCCTAGAAGCGAGTGATCTTTGCAGTTGCCTACTATCACTGACTGATAGTAGGAGGGCTACTCTGCTGTTGAAACTCACTTTGAAAGTCCTCGTGCCGAGATTACGAAATTCATGTTCATCGTAACTGTCGGGTTTCAATCCAGCTACTGGATTCAGCTTATACTGAGGACCCCATAATTAAAAAAAAGCGACGATTACTCTAACCACTAAACTAAAAAGACTAAAAGGGAAGGTTTTTTTGTAAATATAGTGATTACGTTATTTATCACACTATTCTAAAACAAGTTAAAAGTAGCAGGAGAGCACTCCTGCCAGAAAAGTATTTGAAATTCAAACAACATCTTCTGAACATCAAAACTTGGCCCATGCATACGTCGATTCCATGAATTGAGCTTGGAAAATGAACAGCGGTTGTTATGTTTTTTGATTTGTTACCATTTTATTTTCAGGGTGCTGGTCTCATTTTTTCAATAGGCACGATAACATATCAATGTTACAAAATATTTCTAAAATTTTCATTGAAATCCTTACACATCTGTAGTCTTTGGGTCCTTTGCGAACCTGTATTTACACAGTGTAATTGTGTAATTGATAAACCTTCAATCGCCTATAAGGCAGCTGTTTATGGCTAGATTTTTATTAAACTCTCAGAAAACGTGCATTTTACATTAAAAAAACTTGGGACACAAATTTTTAGCAGATTTAAGGGTCACTTTTCGATTTTATGGATGAAAACGTAAAATTCAAAATGTATTATAATTAACAAATTTGAACGAGTTTTGGCTTCTGAGGTATTTGTTGCTCTTGTACTTATAAAGACCTACTTTCGTTATTTTTTTCAAATTTTTATCTACAAAGCTGTCCGATTGCGAGGGGGGAACAAAAATTGTTCGTGCATTTCCCCTCATCCGGCACCCCTCCATGCAAATCTTCTAGTTTAAGACCTGTTTTGAAACGCTCTCATCAATACCTTTCATTTGGTAAAAAATTTGTTCAAGGGTCACCCCCCCCTTAAACACCTTGAAATATTTTTTTGTACTACAACTTTTGAGAGGGCACTACTTTTGGCCTATGCACAAAATTTTATTACTCTAGCTTATGTAGTTTGCGAGTAAACTTGCTATGATGCACGGACGGATGGACAGGTTGCGATTTTAGTACGGCATTGCAAAAATATTTTACAATACCCTAAAAAATCAGCAAGTTTAAATCGATAGGTTACGAAATTACAAAACACTTTGTTTGTCGTAAAGTGGGGCCAAAGTGGGAACTAAAATATGTTTAACGTTTTCAGCACCTTTAGTGGCAATCCAAATTATTTTTCGCGTCACTGTTCATGTTAGAACACGGCACCAGCCGCTTTAAAAACTTTCATTTGTTCATATCTTTACTTCAATATTCCTCCCTTGTCCGCTGCTCTCTACTTCGATTATTAACTCAAATGCTAATTACACCCAACACAAACCATTCTTCTACAATCTGGTCAAAGCAGAAATATTTAGATTTTCACTGAAGTGCACAACTTATGGTTTCCAGCAAATAGGCTTACGACACTCCAACCCATTGTCGATGGCTGATGGCAACCAAGAAGCTCATACACTTAATAACATTCATTCCAACAATTTTTTCACCAATTTCTACCTGCACTCACATGGTATATCTAGTCGTATCTGCAAAACAGCAATAAATCGGCATTGTTAAAGAATTTCTTTACTGGTTGTACTCACCACACAAACAACAGGTAAGCAAATACTACACAATCAAGTACAATATGAGGTGTAACCACTTAATGAATAGTAGCAACGCTTTTACGAGTAGTAACATTTACACAAAACGCTTTCTTAGAGCGCGCCTAAGTAGGTATGTCTTTAAGATACACACATCTTGATTATGTAATATCTCGGTGAGAATATCTTGGGTAAACAGAATTGTGTAATTAAAGTTTTCGGTAGAGTTAAATAAAGAAGCCGTTACAATTCAAGTTCACTTCCCGCCATTTCTTGGGAAAAGTTGTTGGTTAGTGATTAATACTATTTACGGTAGATACCAATTGCTCTAAAATAAAAGAGCTATTAAAGTGAGGATGATAAGAACTTCGCACAGGTGAATGTATGTTGAGCTATGATTTGAGTTTTATGGGTTCAAAAGTGTTTTTATTTTCCCCCAATGGGAATCGGGGAGGTATTGAACTTTTGATTTCGTTTCTAGGAAGCTGAAAGTTCTCTGCGATTTTATGATGCTTTTAAAAAATTCTTGCAGAAGAAAGTTCTGCGAAAGTTGAGGGTCAACGTTTTATGGTAGAATTAAAATGTTATTGCCTACATATAATCTCGAACATATCAATCAATTAGCCAAATGGAAAATTGATTTATAGGTTTGCGTGTTTTCCAGTTCATTTCCCTCAAAAGGTTCTTGCCCTGATAAGTACTAAAGATCGAGCTGAGGAGGATTCAACGTTTACACCTACGACTCGATAAAAATTATAATCCAATTGTCTTTCAATTCAACAACATATTCAACTCAATCGTTTGAATACACTTAAGCACCACTTTTGCGAATCTTAAGATGTTGAGATATTTTGGAATGGTGTCGCAAAATCTCGCACATCATGTTAGCAAATATTACTTAAGAGCATAAGAACAGGAATTGAATACTTACACGGTCATCTAAGAAAGCATCTTGCAGAATAGCTGCTTAAACTGGCTATTACTCAAACTATTTCGAATTTAAACTTTATTGTGTTACCAACATGTGTGTGCTATAAAAAGTTCATATCCATGCCTTAATCTTGGCTTGTGAAAACAAGTACCAATTTGCGCGTGTCCCACAACCTTCAATTCAGCAAAAACGTGGAATAAAACGTTGAATTAAAAAACACACAATTTAACCTTTTCTTGTACTTGAGCGGTTAACAGCATGGAGTCGATGTTTCGTGTTGTTGCTAAATAGATTGACAATGCTGCGAATTATTTTATTTGGTGCTACCCATTAGAAAAATCATATTTTTCTACGTCAGATGATGACTTTCTAGAAACGGTCAAAGGATTCTAAATTTGACGGTTTTTCAAGCTAGAGGATTATAGTATTTTAAATTTTTTAACTAACAATCTAATATAATTTAGTTTGAAAGTGATAGAGCGGGCGTTTTCTACGTAGGTTGGTTGTTTGAGTCTGAACCGAAGCAATGACTTTCTTCCGAACACTGCCTTACTATTAGCTCTCCCTATTCAAATCAGGTACTGATTCGATCAAAAATGGCACTTAACAAACAGGCTGATTTGTATATGAGCTACAGTAACAGCACTTGCTTAAATTTTTACAGAATATCCTACCGTACGGTTGATAATATGGTTTTTAAATGATGATAATGACGAAATCGCCTCAATTTATGTAGGCAAATTTAGTTGGATTCTACTTTAAGTTATTTTATTGTTCCAGCAGCTTGAGCCGATTTTCCAATTGAAGTCATGGAATATCTAAGTAGCAATGAGCTTGAATTGAAACACATCAATGCAGCTGCAACTATTGTTACAATAAAAACATTCCGATTAGCAGCTTTACGTTCAACGGCACTGAAGAAATTAACAGTCTACAGGGTGGGCCATATAGTACTTCTTTTCAAATCACATGTTTTTTTGACATTGACAGCTGTTTCCCGCTCAAAATCATGTTAGTGAGTCAATATTAACTTTCCGCGGAACGAAATGAATCGATTTACGCGATTTATGAACAACATTGGGAAATATTGAAGTCTTATTTCCAAAGTGAAGCTCGTAAATCCCACACGTGATTGTCAAGAAGCCAATGCATCCTCAGCGAGTGACAGTGTAGTGTGGATTCTGAAGTGATGGCATCATTGGACAGTTTTTCTTTGAAAATGAGGCTGGAAATGCTGTTTCGGCCAACGGGAAGTGCTACAGAGCCATGATAACCGACTTTTTGTGGCCGGAGATTCAGGATTTGGACTTGACCGACCGTCAGTTTCAACAGGATGGCGCGCCATGCCATACAGCTGATCAAACAATCGATCTTTTGCGCATAAAATTCGGGAATCGTGTAATGAGCTGCCTTAGCGATGTCAATGTTTCGCCTCGACGCTGCGATTTGACACCGTTGGACTTCTTTTTATGGGGCGCTGTGAAAGATCAATGTTATGCGGAAAATCCACAAACGATTCAAGCACTGAAATTGCATATTTAACAAACCATTGCTCAAAGAGGGCCCGAAATCAACAATAATGTCTTGTCTTAGTTGCGAGGTGAAGGAAAGAATGCAGAACTGAAAATGGAAAAGACTGTGTGAGATGGTTGGGTGCTAGAAATTGAGAATTGGTTTAAAGTGGTTCACGGGAGATAAGTCTGTATTACTAAAGCCAAACGTTTTTCGATTTTGTAAATGAAAAATATTCAAATGAAATAACGATCATAAATGTGAAGGGGAGTAAATATGTGCGAAATGTGGAGGAAAACATGACCTTAAAAGACTGCAAAAGCACGATTGAGCAGTACTCCAACTGTATTGGTAACAATAATAATGCTGATCATTCTCACAGAGCTGACTCGGTAGAGTGTCCGGAGTTTCAACGCAGAATATTGATCACCAGGAGGAGCATCAACGACAACTTCGATGATTGCTAATCTTTCAAATCAATCAAGTGGAACAAATTTAACACTCATGTATCCTAATATAAGAAACTTAAGACACAAGCTAAATGATATTCAGATTTACCTGCAGCATAATCCTGAATAGATTCGATTATTCTCAATTAAATCTGGATTTACCCAGAATAAGCACGATTTTACAATATTGAAGCATATAATGCGGTATTCTCCTGCAGGCTTGGAAGAGGTAGATATACGTAAAAAATACAATAAATTTCATTACCAAGAGAATGACGCCTGATAAATATAACGTTATTTTATTGAATTACACCATGCAGGTAAAAAATAAAATTAGGGACGTACTACAACCCCAATCGTATGAATGCGTAAGACTTTTGCACAGTGCTAGATACATTATTCTCAACTGAAAAAAATTTAATCACAGTAGCGGACACAAACATTGATGTTCTAATGGAATCACCAGAATCAAGGATATATAAGGATACGCTAGAAACGAATGGAGTGGTAATCATAAATAATAACAAAATTACTCGCCCAGCTTCAAATATCTGTCTGGATCATGTAGTGACCTAAAAATGGCTGAAAACATGACATACACATGTGTGTGCTAAAAATAGCTATTCAATACCAAACCCTGAACAAACAGAAGCCGACGTACGAACCGTTCAGATATCTAGATAATGAGCTCATTGAATGAAGCATACGAGAATCACTCAAAAATATCATCATAGCTGCTAAGCAAAGCTCTACAATTGAGAAAAAATCAGGTTTCGACAACGGGCTTGGATAACGAAAAAATTAATTGATGCAAGTATTAAACAAGCTGGGAAATCAGACCTACGCTCATGTAAGAAGGGTTTTGTTCTCAACTTCTCAGAAATGCAGTCACCAGCAACGAATAAAATCAAGAAATATGTCAAAGAGATGTTCACGTTTATAAGAAAATCCATTGTTTTTCTATTTTCAACGGTCGCCATTTTGTTGCAAACCAACAAAAATCACTCAAATCATGAACTCCTTAAAAATATTAATGTTATTGCTCTTATTTGAAAATTTCAAGAGGATCAAATCAAAACTGCAGTGACTGAGTGGATGGAGAGTCCTTAAAATCCCAAAATCATGTGTTATTGTAGTTATAATTGCAGAAATTTCAAATGGCTATAACTACCGTGTATATCATTTGATTTTCATCAAACTTACGAAGTTTAAGGACCTTTTGTAGGTCTACTTTAATATCGAATTTCGTTCAATTTAAGGGTACCTATACGATTTTATTGGGGGAAATGTGAAATTCGAATATCATACTATTATTAACAAAGTTGAGTGAATTTTGACTTCTAAGGTATTTTTTGTTGTTGTACTCATAAAAACCTCCACCCCTAATTTTTTTAAGATTTTCGGATCACAGGTGTTGCGAGGGGGGGGGAAACAAATTTTTCGTGTATTTCCCCTCCCTGTGCGCCTCTCGACGCAAACTTTGCCAAACTAAGACCTGTTTTGAAAAGTTTTTATTAAGACCTTTCATTTGATACCCATATCGGCTACCTATGATGAAATTTTTTTCGGGGGTTCCTCCCCTATATGGGGAGCCTCCCCTTAAATACCTTATAAATTTTTTTTTGTATTTGAATTTTGAAGAGAGCACCACTTTACACCTACATACAAAATTTGATATTTCTAGCTTAAGTAGTTTCCGAGAAAAACTGCTGTGACACACGGACGGACGGACGGACAGACAGGACGCGATTTTAGTAGGGTTTTGTAAAATTATTTTACAAAATCCTAAAAAGGAAGGCATACATGGACTACAGGAAGAACAATGGAAACCAAACTTTCAAGTTTGTATATATGCAAGCGAAAAAAGAATCGAAACGGCTGGTGAAAGAGCCTAAATTTTCATACTTCTCAAGAAGCACGGAAACAGCAGCTGGCAACTTCCATGAAATATGGAAAGTAATAAATGAGGTAAAGGACAACTCTTCGCCCCGGGATACGAGGTGTGACAACTAAGTAATGAGACTGATTTTATTGCCGCGCTTGTGGTAATGCTGCGAGCTTTAAATTCCCTTCCCCTTCCCCGGCATCTTTCCCCTCTCCATTGATATATTTTGCATTGCTCTAGCTTGTTTAGTTCGCCTGCTGTGTCGTGTTGAGTAGACGGGTGTTGGTGGTGCTCGTCACGAAAACGGAGAAACGAAATCAAGAGCAACGCGTCGCGATAGCATTTTGCGCAAGATTGGGCGAAACAGCTTCGGAAACGTACGCTAAAATTGTAAAAGAGCATGGTAATAGTGCTCTTAGTCGCACCCAGGTGTTTCGATGGCATAAAGAGTTTAAGGAGGGGCATGAAAAGGTAGAAGACGAGGCGCGGAGTAGGAGACCAGTCGAGGTGCGGACTGACGCGAATGTGCAACGTGTGCGCGCCCTAATCCGTGAAGATCAGCGTTTCACACTTCGAATGTTGGCCTCGGAACTGGGTATGAACAATGAAACAGTCAGCAAATTTTAACCAACGATTCGTAACTGGGTCCTTCATCACGACAACGCGCCGTGCCACACCGCCTTCAGCGTGTCCCAGTATTTGGCCTCGAAAGGGATCGCAACAGCCGCCTTATTCGCCCGTTATGTCACCCTGTGACTTTTTTTGTTCCCTTGAACAAAATCGTTGGTCAAAGGAACCCATCTTGAGTCGATTACGGACATCCAGGCGGCCGTGACGAGGGTACTCGCGGACATCCCAGGCGAAGCGTTCCAGAAATTTTACGAAGCAGGGAAAACGCGCTGGAATCTTGTATAGCTGCCCAAGGGGACTACTTTGGAGGGGATGACAGAGTTGTAGAATAATTTTTAAATATATGGTTTAAATGGAATTAGTGTCATTACTTAATTGTCACACCTCGTGTATCACAAAACTGTCAACTGAATCCTAGTGGCCCCTCTAATATACAGTGTCCACGTGACGCGAAGAACTCACTAAATTTTCATTCATTCATTTCATTTTCAACAATTGGCGGAACAATCACTAAAGAAATCGTTGCCAGTTCAGAAAGCAAATTAAATACCATCCTACACATTCATCAAACAAATGAAATCGAAGTTTTAAATGTAATCAATGGATTGAAAAAAGATACGGCGCCAGGCATCGATAGCATCCCGATGAATGAGATTAGTATAATCAAGGAGGACATAGCCGAACTTTGGCAAATTTTATAAACGTGCATATTAGAATGGGACTTTTCCGGAAGAAGAAAAACTTGCGAAAATAGTTCCTATATTTGAGGGTGGTGATCATCTCGATCCGAATAACTATCGGCCGGTTGCGCTGCTGACGAGATTTAGTAAGATATTTGAAAAAATACTAAACAATTGACTGTCATCCTTCTTAGTTGAAAACTCTATCTTAAGCCAACATCAGTTTGGTTTTCAAAAGAACAAGAGTACTTTGGATGCCCTACATTTTGTCACATGTTTTATCAATCGTTGACAGAGGTAATTTTGTATCGCCATATTTGTGGATTTGAAAAAAACGTTTGATACAGTTGATCATGACCTCTTGCTTCGTAAACTTGAATTGTATGGTATTCAGGGTAGTCCTAAGTTACTTGGAGGGAAGATCGCAAAGAACTTTAATCAACAATGTCCTGAGCGATCAAGGACCTACGAAAACAGGAGTTCTCCAAGGCTCAATACTTGGCCCAACTTTGTTCCTGCCATACACAAATAATCTAAACACATGTGGGCTGCCGGGATATCACACATAATATGCTGATGACAAAGTTCTACTTTATTCAGGCCGAGACAAAACTGCCATTGAGAACACTATCAACGAGGATCCAGAGACATTCCATCAGTGGTTAATCGAAAACAAACTAATATTGCACTTTTCAGCAAAAGAACAAAGGAGACATAGATGTCGAACTAAATATTAATGGCGAAAAATTGCAAAGAGTGTTAGAAATGAAATATCTTGGACTTTTCATAGACCATCGTATGACCTGGTTGCCACACATAAATAGCTTAAGGAGGCAATTAGCCCCAATAATAGTCTTGTTAAGATGATATGAGGTTTTTCCAATACACATTAAGAAACTTTTTCTAAATGCATTTGTCCTGACGATATTACACATATTGGAGTCAATCAGCAAAGCAACATCTAAATAGTATAAATGTAATATTCAGAGTGATAGACTCAATCCAGAATTGCATAACTCTTCAGGATGATATAAATCTCCTGTTTTCTAGGTGTGAAAGAAATCGTCTTTCGCTTAAAACATCCAAATGTGTTCTCATGACCTTCTCTAATGATAATCACCTTCTTATACGTGATCAACAACTCTCCTCTTGCATCGGTCGATAGTTTCAAGGACTTAGATGTGACATTTGATCCTCATTTGAAGTTCGGGGGTCACGTCCTTGAATTAACAAAGATGGCCTCTCGAGTTGGGGCTTGTTTTGCGTTGCTCTCATAATATAAATGTTTCAATGTCCAAGCCTGTGTTCAGCTTTTCATCATACTAGTTCGCCCAATCTTTGAGTATACATGTCCGATCTGGTCTCCTCATCAAAAGTATCCCGCAATGGCAGTTGAATCTGTTCAGATTAGCTTCATCCGCACGCTTTTCCATATTGTCTGTACGACGATCGCCTTAATCTTCTAGGATGACCATCACTCTAGGTAAGCAGACAATTTTTTGACCAGTGTTTTCTCTTCAAACTGCTGAGTGGTATTTTATCATCTACCCTGGTTAGCGGTATAAGTATATACCGACAGTCCGTGTTGTACGAAGTGAGTTAGGGCACACTTTGCTTGCGCAGCGGCTTCCCAGTTCAAACCTCGGCGGCGGCATCGAATTTGAGCTTTTGATGCTGCAGTCGGACTATCAGCCCGTCCAGCTGTGATGGATACTTATTGACAAATTGACCACATCACCTCGAATTCCATACGGTCATGTAACGAGATACCCTAGCAATAAATCTTAACGCCAATGTTCGGATTTGGACTGTTGTGCGATGGATTAGTATTATTGTACGCCAACAGAATTGTTCGGAAGTATCAAGGTAACTTTAAAGCAGGTAGATCCACGATAGACCCTTTTACACAGTCAAGCAGGTTCTTGAGAAATGCTGGGAGTTCAACATAGACGTGCACCAAATTTTCGTTGACTTTAAGCAAGCATACGACAGCATTGATCATAACGTACTGTACCAAGTAATGCTTTGCTTTGGCATCCCAGCCAAAAAAGTCCGACTTACCAAAATGGCAATAACGTCGATGACCTCCCAAGTCGGCACCAATAATCAACCAACCGATGCCTCTGACACAAATATCGGACTAAAGCAGGGAGATGGGCAGACCCCATTGTTATTCAATTTGGCTCTGGACTGCGTCATAAGGAAGCAACCTGTCGATACGCGAGGTACATTACTATACAAGTCGAGCCAAGTAGTAGCCTATGCGGACGACATCAAAATTTTGTCACGGTCATTAACAACTGCCAAAGAACTCTTTCTGAATCTCGACAGCGAAGCAAAACTAGTGGGGCTACAAATCAATGAAAATAAAATAAAGCTCATGACGTAACCGAGAAAAAATACCTCGAATATACAAAATATCATACTTGGCGAATACAGTATCGAAAATGTGAGCGAATTTGTGTATTAAGGGGCCAAAATAACGAAAACGGGCAATGAAAGAGACGAAATACGCCGAAGAATACAGTTAGCAAATAAAATATTTTATTCACTGTTGACAATCTTGAAAGCCAACTGCCAACACAGGAAAACAAACCTCCAAGTACACAAATCTGTGATAAGACCAGTGTTATGCTATGGGTGTGAAACATGGACCCTAACCCAAGTATCCGCAAATATTTTGAACGCCTTTGAGCGACGGGTCCTAAGGCGAATAATTGGAGCAAAGCTAGACGAGGACCAATGGCGAATTCGATACAACCATGAGCTGTATGAAATTTTTGACGAGCTGGAGGTCTCAACTATACTAAGACTACGAAAGCTGCAATGGTTTGGCCACATGAATCGTATGGACGAGCAACAGATACCCAAAAAGGTATTCGCTGGGAGAACTGAAGGCCGGAGACCAGTGGGAAAACCGAGGAAACACTGGTCTGACTCGGTCGAGGAAGACAGTTCATCGCTGCTCGGATTTCGGAATTGGAGGACGCGGTCAACGCGGATCGAGACAGTTGGAGGCGCTGTTTGCAGGAAACGAACGCCCGTTAGGGACTGCAGTGCGACGAAGAACAAGAAGAACTTTATTAATTTTAACACAAGTGATACATTTGAATCTCACTGGACTGAGTTCACTAAAAGACAGACTTATTCTAAACATATCAAAAGACTTAAATAATATTCTTGAACAAAGAAAGAAATGCTGAAATTAAAGAATGCAATTTCTGTAACTTAATAGTTTGAATTTTTGATGACTCGAATCTAAACATTGGTTTCTATTGAAATGGTTATGAGTTTGTAAACATTAACTTCCTCTATATTGATAGTATGGATACGGGCAGTCATATTGAAATTGAATAAATCATCAAAAAAGAAATACTTGGATTTGAATTTAATATTCTAATTCGTTTATGGTTATTACTGATAACTCTGGACGGACAAGTTAACATTTTCAAAAACACTACCGAGCATTCTTCACTTATTCTCTACTGTTTGGCTGATTCCACTAATTATATATATATATATATATATATATATATATATATATATATATATATATATATATATATATATGTATATATATATATATATATATATATATATATATATATATATATGTATATATATATATATATATATATATATATATATATATATATATATATATATATATGTATATATATATATATATATATACGACCAATATAAAAATTTAACTTTATTGAAAAGCAGCCAGACAATCCCCAACATTTCACTGCAGAAGTAAATAGTAATTATTGTAGATATGCATGATATGCCCAGCTTGTACTTAATGTAAAGAAATCTCCTATTTACCTCATTTCAATGCAAATAAATACCTTAATAAAAACAACTATTCTTCTACACAAGCGATATAGTGTACTTCAATCTTGAACTTGTATCCTAGAAAATACTTAGCAAATTCCAATGCAAGTGGTTTTCAAAAGAAAATTTATTCATTTGTTCCATTTTCATGGGTTATGAACAGTTCACTAGGTCTTTTTATTTTTCATGGCGCAGAAACGCAAACAGACCGATGCAGCGAACAATAAGAAAAGTCCAAGAAAATTCTACTATGAGTATCATAGTATATGCAAAAATCATATGTGTACTTGGAATTTTCTTTGATATGCTATGGATTACCACAACAAATTGTTGGTGATATCGCAAGTGGCATGAAGAAAAACGTGAGGAACAAGCAAACACAATAAAAATCATACTCCGTACGCATCTTAAAGTGTTACAAAATGTATTAGAACTAAACGTTTATGGTTCTATGTTTATATGTTTTCCTATAAAATAATATGTACATATCCACACTCTGAATGATGAATGTTGGGAAAACTTTGAGGCAAACAATCATGTAATGCTGTTATGACTGGCATGATGTGTTTGGTTAAGTTTTTCTTTTTGCAATTTGTTGTTAGTCGATGAAAATTTAGGTTAGCGATTGGACTATTACAAAATTACGTAATTATGATTCTTAGTAGTTTTTTTAAGTGTACTTTAATGCACAAAGAGAGAGTAATCATGTTAAACGGGAATATGGTTAAATTTAATCAAAAATTAGGTTCCAACTGATTAACGACACAATTCACACGCAATTTCTTTTATTTGATTAAACCTGATTCTCTTTAAGCTCTAGCGGAAGTGTACTCATAATTTAGGCAATGTTTGATTCATAACTGAAGTGTACATGGTCAAGAGGCTATGATGCTTATATTGATTCAGAATATTAGCTGAAAATTATTTCTAACGTTGCTTTTTCGGCTGTTTCATTACTAGATAATGAAAGCGAAAAATATTTCGTTTCGTGATTATATCGATGCATCGGATAAAACGAAATTTGCGACCATGCTGAACGTCACGGTTTGGCTCAATTTGTACCAAGCTTTCATGAAAGCTGTATCGAGGAAATATCTCTAAGTTCCTTAGTAAGTCGAATTGGCCAAGCAAAAGTTAATCAAGGCGAAAAATCCTCGATTTTGACCTATGTACAATAAGTAGATAGCACCAATTTCAACAAAATTTAACGCAGACGTGTATTGAAATGTCGCAGTACAAAATCTATAGCGGAACCGTGTGAAACGAAATTGCTACTATTCAAGGGTCAAGCAACATCCAACAATTTGTTAATGTAGCTTTGAACAAACCTTTAAGCCGATTTTGATGAGATTTAGTAATATTTTAGATACTTAAGGTATCTAGGGAACAACAAAGAACGCCTAGACACGCTACAAAATTTCTTCTTTAGCAGAAAAAAAGGACAGGCAACGGATTGCTAGAAAACTGACCTCCTCTATTCCCGCCGCCCTGGATGCTCAAATTTGCTTCAGGGTTTTGTAATATATGCGGGGATCATGTAGTAATCGAGGAACCCACCTAGGCAAACTGTTTGAGGGACCTTTGCGAAGAAAATACTATCCCATGAAAATAACAACGCAATATGTGCGGAAATATTTGACACGCAACTTATTAACCTTGTTATTTCTAACCCACACTAAACCCCGCCACTACCGTCGCTACCATTATCAGTTTTTACAAACGAAAAATAAAAAAATTAAATAAAACTACAAACAAACAAAAACTTGATAATGGCAACGCCCTTTGCATCACAATCTCGCGAAGCAGTTGCCAGATTGTGTCAACGAGAATCCTCCGTTACCGCCATGAAGAGGCTCGTCGAGAGAAGCGGAATGGGTTTAAAGCGGGACTCTTATTTGAAAGGTCGAACGGAATAGCCTTCGCGTTGTGCAACGACGTGGGAAGGAATGGGCTAATTTGAATTAACATGTTCCCAAGAGAGTGCAAGTACACGTACCGAGATATGTACAATGTACGGTGTGGGAAAATTCGAACGACATTGTTGAGTTACGTGATATGAGGGCAATAGAATTGAGTATTATATATATCAGACAATAGAATTATTCAATGTTCGGTTGTGAAGGAATTTTTTACAGATTTACGATATACGCGTATGACGATTCGATAAAGTGTAGTTTTATTGGGAATAATTTGTAGTTTGTTGAAACATGTGGTGGAATCCTTCATGTAGGTGATTTTCTCTGCAGAGTTGTGTTGAATTGAATGATTGAGTTCAGAAGTAAAATAGATGAAATTAAAAAGAAATAAATAAAAGTTAAATTTTTTAATCGCGTTTAATGTTGTCTCATATCTAAATAAAAAGTGTTACAGGTCCTTACCACCCCCAAACACGAGCGCTCGTTGGAGGAGGAAAGGTGAGTACCCTTCTGTTTATTAATAGAAAAATATATATTTATATTAGTATATCTTTCATTTCTGAAATTAAATTTTGTTATATATTAAATACATATTGTACTTATTAAAAAGTATCGAATTTTTCAAAAAATTATTGATGAAATAATAAAGAGTAAAAGCCAAATCAAATTATCACCAATCTACAGACAAGTGTGTATTTTAGTTTGGTCTTACAGTGTCTAACATTTTCACTTCACCGATTCGCTTTAGCGAAAATTGGTGTGTCGTTGCAGTTGTAGCTACTTGAATTCTAAATAACTTCAAATTTTCTAAATTTTGTAAAGTTAATTGAATGATTTTTTAACATGCGAAAAAAAAAAATGAAAAATGAATAAATGAAATCTTGACCAGGTATGGGACCCGCAATGTTGGCTGGCCTCTCCACTCATGAGCTAGTCATAAGGTGAGTTCACCCTTTTTTTTTGTCGTTGCAGATGCTCTCGCAAGGTAGAGTGGCCTTCCGCTTGTGTTTCCCATTTATGTTAAAGTGTTATGTGATTGCATCATATAAAATATTTTGTTATATGCGGTAAATTTGTGTAGCGGAATCTAAATAATGATAATAAAAAATTTCCTTTTTCTTCGCTACAATAACTTGATTTATTTTATGCAGACACCGGCGTTTCGACAGCAAACTACTGTCTTCTTCAGTGCAACTAATCTTAATTTTACATTTTCTTGGCTTATATAGCTAACAGGTTAAAACTCGATCTTATCTAATTAGATTTTAAAAAAGATTATCTAATTACTTTTTTAAAAGGAGATGATACAAGATATTTGCAAAAAGTAATTAATTATGAATTTTGAAACTCGCCCTGCTTAATTAATCGACCGCTGCGGCTGAGTCGTTGGCTACCTGCCCGTCGTCATAATGTTGATCACTGATTAGTTTCAATAGGCTGCTGTATGTGTTTCCCATGTCCGTATTTAACCGCTTTTCCTCTGGAGTTTTAGATATCCAATAGCTCTCCGTAGCGTCCAGTATTTTCTAATCGGCGATTTCTTCCAACGGGGTTGCAATTTCCCATGCAATACTGTGTCCTGATTCGACCATGTGCTTCGCTACCGTAGATCTTATTGTCCATCTTCCGAATTTTCTGGCAAGTGCTGCTCCTTGGAGATGCTCCGCTACCCTGGTTTTTATCGATCTTCTTGTCTGACTAACGTATTCCATGGAGCATTCGGGTGTACAAAAATATTTAGGCAGGAAAAACAGGAGGAAGAGAGAACCCCATGAAATCTTAGAAGAGTAGGGAATAAAAAAATTAGAATCGATACAAGAGGTGCGTGATTATGCAAACCTAGACAAGAGGTAGTCCATGCGGACGACATCAACATTTTGTCGCGGTCTTTAACAATCGGCAAAGAATTTTTCCAAAAACTCGACAGCAAAGCAAAACTAGTAGGGCTTCAAATCAATGAGTATAAAACAAAGCTCATGACGTAGTCGAAGAAAAATACCTCAATACACAAAATATCACACCTTCCGAGTATCGAAAATGTGAGCGAAATGAATATTGCTTGCAGAAAAAAATATTTTATGCAGCCCTGAGGATCTTGAAGACCAGCTGCATGCACAGAAAAACAAAGCTTCAAGTATAAAAATAAGAATCAATCAAATAAGAGTCACTTTTTCCAATGTGTTTTAATTAAAATTAGTAAAATAATGTTTTTCCTTCCTTTCATTGTACTGAAGAAGACTACAATAGTAGTCGAAAACGCGTTTTACACAAAATAAATATCCAATGTTAAAAGGAAAAACATTATTTTACTTACTTTAAATGAAAATAAGACCTGTACTATCCTATGAGTGTGAAACATGAACCCTAGGCCAAGCGTCCGCGAACATATAGAACACCTTCGAGAGATGGGTCCTGACCCGAATAATCGGAGCGAAACTAGACGGGGGTCAATGTAGAATTCGATGCAACCATGAGCTGTATGAAATTTTCGACGAGCCGAAGGTTTTAAAGATTGTAGGAATGCGGAAGCTGCAATGGGCTGGCCCTGAGAATCATGTGGGCAAGAACTGAAAGCCGGAGACCAGCGGGGAAACCGTGAAAATTGTGGCCAGAATTGGTTGACGAGGAAAGTTAATCGCTGGACCGAGACAGTTGGAGGAGTTTTTTGCAGGATGCTAAGGCTCGAGAGGGGCTGTAAAGCTATGAGAAGAAGGTGGAGAATCGTCAGATGATAAAAGTGCTGAGTTGCTTAATCCGGTGAATTCCTTGAGAGTTCTTATATACGAGGTGTGTTCAAAAAGTATCACGAAATTTGAATTTTCGCGGGTTATGTATATTCGAATTCGAATGTTGGTACTCATGTCTGTCACTTATGCCGACAAGCTCGACCATTTTGAATGTTCACTTAATTGGTGATAGCTGCTTTACTTGCACGTGTTTTCAATCGTCTTCGATTTTTACTTATTCAAAAAAATGGATCAGAGAACGTGTATCAAATTTTGTGTGAAAAACGAAATTAAGTGCGCGGATGCATTCCGAATGTTGACTGTGGCATACGGAGAAGCTACCTTGGACCGAAGCAACGTTTATCGGTGGTACAAAATGTTTTTAGAAGGCCGAGAAGATGTGAACGACGAAGAGCGTGCCGGACGCCCGAGCACTTCAACAACAGACAAAAAATTTAATGAAGTGGAGAAAATGGTATTGGCCAATCGTCGAATCACCGTTAGAGAAGTTGCTGAGGACCTAAACATATCGATTGGCTCGTGCCATTCGATTTTTATCAACGATTTGGGCATGAGACGGGTCGCCACGAAATTCGTACCAAAATTGCTCAATTGCGACCAAAAACAGCAACGCATGAACATTGCTAATGAGATGTTAAACTCTGTCCGCGACGAACCAAATTTGCTCCAGAGCGTCATAACTGGTGACGAATCGTGGGTTTATGGTTATGACGTGGAAACCAAAGCTCAATCATCTCAATGGAAGCTGCCGCATGAACCAAGACCGAAAAAAGCGCGCCAAGTTCGGTCGAATGTGAAAGTTTTGCTGACAGTTTTCTTCGATTGCAGGGGCGTGGTGCATCATGTGTTCTTGCCACAGGGAAGAAGGGTCAATAAGGAATATTACCTGCAAGTTATGCGCAATTTGCGCGAAGCAATCCGCCAGAAACGCCCGGATTTGTGGGAGAACAAAAATTGGCTTTTGCACCACGCTAACGCCCCTGCTCACACATCGTTGCTTGTGCGCGACTTTTTGGCCAAAAACAACACACTAATGATGCCGCAGCCACCGTAATCCCCAGATCTGGCCTCCTGTGACTTTTTCTTGTTTCCTAAACTGAAGAGGCCCATGAAAGGACGACGTTACGCTACGCTTGACGAGATAAAGACGGCATCGAAGGAGGAGCTGAACAAGATTTAAAAAAATTATTTTTTGAAGTGCTTCGAAGATTGGAAAAACCGTTGGCACAAGTGTATAATATCTCATGGGGATTACTTTGAAGGGGACAAAATAGATATTCATGAATAAATAAATAATTTTTGAAACACCTCGTATACGAGGGCAGTTTGATAAGTACTTAACCTACAAAAGAATTTTGGAAAACTGACTATTTATTTCTCAACATAATCTCCTCTTAGCTCGACACACTTGTCCCACCGATGCCCCAACTTCTTTAGCCCGTCTGAAAAATACGTTTTCTCGAGGTCTGCAAAGTCGGCCTCCGTAGTGGCGATGACCTCCTCACGCAACTCAAATTTCTTCCCGGCGAGTGATTTTTTCAAGTTTGGAAACAAAAAGAAGTCGCACGGGGCCAAACGTGGAAAATACGGTGAATGGGGTAGCAGTTCGTAGCCCAATTCGGTCAATTTGGCCGTACGGCGGAGGTGTGAGCCGGTGCGTTGCCATTGTGGAAGAGCACTTTTTTCTCCGCCAAATGGGGCTTTTTTCCACAATCCAGCCCAATAATTCGGCATAGTAGAGTCCTATGATCGTTTGGCTTTTCTCCAAGTAGTCGATGCAGATCATACCTTGTGAATCCCAGAAAACGGTGGCCATCACCTTTCCGGCCGATAGGACAGTCTTGCCTTCTTCGGAGCACGTTCGCCGGGTGTACTCCACTGCTTCTACTGCTCCTTCGTCTCTGGTGTGTATAAGTGGAGCCATATTTCGTTGGCGGTCACGAAACGACGCAGAAACTCCTTCAGATTGCCCTTAAATAGTACAGCGTCAAACACTGCTCTGAAGTTGTGGCACCGTTGCGTTTGTTGTCCAGAGTGAGCAAACGCGGCGACAGCTTTCTCATGCCCAAAATTTCATGCAAGATTTTAAGATGCCCACTATCTCAGCTATCTCACGAACCTTCAATCGGCGGTGGATTTTTATCACGTTATCCTTTGTGGTAGCCGTTTTCGAGGCACCTGAGCATGGCTCATCAAAAGCCGACGTTGAAACTCGTTTTACGGTCGCCATCGCAGGAGCAGAGTCACCGTACACAGCATCCAAGCGCTCTTTGATCTCGCTGCGCGATTTCCCTTCTAAAAAGAAGAATGGAATCACCGACCGATATTGCTCTTTCTCCATTTTTCTAAAATCCCCGTACATGCCAGCTTCTACATGCCCTCAAAACAAAACTACGAGTCCTTGGCCGCTGTAATTTTGGCAGTAGCCATCTACGGGAATGGACTACATAATGGTGAATCTCTATTGCGATAGTGGCACCATAAGGCGGTGAGGCTAAGTACTTATCGTACCGCCCTCGTATACGATATGAGAAAATTCTGTGACCGCGCCGGAGGCCACAAATTGGCTTCTTGCAGCAAACTTTCAGGAAATCTGTATCAAGCAAATATTTCAGCGAAGTTCCTTAAGCAGCCAAATCGGTCGAGAAAAAAACAATTTGAGGCAAAATCTTTGATTTCGTATCTAGTATGTAAGTAGCCCCAATTTCAACGAAATTTAACGATTGAACTGTATTCTGAAGTTCACAATAAAAAATCTTAAGTCAAACTGTGTGAAAAAATGGCGCCTATTCAATTATTAAAAAATATCCAAAAATTTTGCGGTTTCGTCACTAATGAAGGACACTCCTCAGGAGCTGGCACAGCCCATCATTAATATTGGGCGCAATGATTCCGAACTCAACATCTTCCCTGTCAACCTGAGAGCCTAGCCTGGAACGGTTTAACACATTACTTTGGATTAGGCCCCGTTTTCTTGCGCTTAAATGTGCTTTTGGCTTATAGAAGTTTTAGTAGGAGGAAAGGGGGAGAGGAAGGAATTGTTAGAAAAGAAATCTCTTGACTCTCGAGGGCTCAGGATGCTCAAGTTTGTCTTCTTTATCTTCCAGGACAGCCCCGAACGTAATTACTACATGATTCCATTTGACAATGGACGAAATCATCTTTTCGATTATAGTCTCCGGAGAGAACTCACTGATTTGGCTGAAGAGGTCAACACGCTGCCTGTCCCAGCGTTTATAGCCAAAAAATGTTAGGCTAGTGTCATTCACCCTCTGCTACGCATACTCACTAATCTTAGGCAGGTAAAGCCGAAAACATCCAGTCAAAAGTAGAGTCAAGTAGGAGTCAGTGGAACCGTGCCTTTGATTGAGCCACGACCTCATGTCAGGGATCAGGGGCACAGTCCATCTTCTCTTAGTGACCGAATCCCTATCACCTTCCTTTCTGCGCAACTCAATATTTCTGCGCTTTCTAGCTAAGAGGCCGATGGGTATAATTCTTGCGATCACCAATATCACCGAACCGTACGCTGTCCGATATGTGCGTGCAATTTCCGACACACCTTTTTCTGCACCTGTGCCAACCGCTTTCTGTGCAGCTCCTTGCTGAGAATGCGCCACGTAGTTCTGATGTGCAGAGCAGTGTAGACTGCATGGCGTTCATCAGGAGTTGTCTCACTATGTTGGCTGTACCCTCAACTTTTCAGTTGTTGTCTTGACTTGCTCGGAAAATATTTGACTTATACGAAAATTAAAGCCTCAGTTGTCTGTTATACGAGATGTTATACAAGTCAGGGCTGAAGGTAGAGCCCTGAGCGGTACTCGATGTGGTTTCTACTTGACGACTTTCCTCCGTGTGGTAGAGCTGGCTGCGGTCTTTCAGATAGTCCCTTAATATACGAGTAAGTTTCAGATGCTCTGGAGTATGGAAATGATTTTCTCGTACTTCGAGGATACCCAACCATCTAGTAGAATTGAAAGCATTCCTGACATCAAGAGCAACGATCAGGACAACCCCCCAAGTGGAACTGCTGTGTGCTTCCCCCACATAGTATGCGCTCACTACTTTCCCGAATGCATCAATGGTGGTGCAACCAGTTCTGAAGCCATACAGCCATGAAGATAGGTCCCTACCAGCATGAATCACGTCAGTGCATTTTCCTCTCATGAATTTTTCGAGCACTTGACCGGCCAAGTCTAGCATACATAGCCCATGGTATGCAGATGGTGAGTCAGAATTCCTTCTCCCCTTGCTGATCAGTACGAGCCTTGCTACCTTCCAGTTATTTATTCCCAAAAATTTCCGTTTGATTCAAAGAAAATTGATCATATGTGAAGAACGAATTGCATGAACTCATAACAACCATAATTTAGATATGATATAAATGCTTTGAATAATAATTTGCGTGATCTTCAAAAAACAAATTTTCTTCAATTTGAAATTCCTATTGACTTTCAATTTTCTAAATTTCCATACAACAGAGTGAAAATTGAAATTACGAGTATAAGCAGATCATTTTCCTCGTTTCAAGATAATGATGGGACACAATAAGATACTCAAAGATGCGGCTGAAATATTACAAGCAGAAGATCGTTCCCACTAAGCTATGATGCCGCTAATCTGTAAAGTTGTAAAGATACTTTACCTGGTGTACGTTACATGTAACATTATGCCGATCTAAATATCAATAGAGTTGAAAACTTTCGTTTTGAAAATATGATAAATGTGAAAAATAAAATCTGAAATATTACTTCGACATTAGCTAACGATGTGCACAACCCATTACAGCAAACCATTTTACAATGCAATTACATATGGCGGGAGAAAGATACTTTTCTTTTCGAATAAGTGAAGGTTACATGTGTTTTGGATGGCGATGTGCAAAAACGGGTGATTTGTAAATCCTACACTTCTTGTAAACACAAATTAGTACAGAATTTGTGAATATCAGACATAAAAAAATTATAAGATTTTAAATGTTGACTGAAAATTGATTTCATGGAAAAAATAAAACGATGTGGAAGGTAAAAATTAGTTCAAATAAATCATTCTCATCAGCCATCCTGTATCTCTTTTCCAATAGCTTGTGGTCCACTGGTTGGATGGAAAGTGTTTTTCTAGCTTGCTTGCCTTTATTATTCATTCAATCAAAACCTTTTTTCACATACCACGTACGGGTGGCTATTGTTTAGGACTTTTGTGTCACATGTCTAGATGAGATTATTTTACGGTCAGGTAATCCGATGATAGCGACAAACGACGATCAAGCTGATGACGATGACGATGATTACGTTGAGAAATGTTAATGATATATTTATGTTGCTCCGGCATGCAACATTGTGCTATTGTCTTGTTGCGCTGCTGAATTGAAGGTGAAAATGTCAAGCAATGTCAAGGGAAAGGAAATAAGACATTTACATTGTAAAACATTTCGCGCCAAATTAGTAGAAGAGTAATTGTGTGTCTGAAATATTTTATGATAAATTGCTATTTTATGTTGCAAGCCAATAGTGGAAAATTGTTATGGGAAATTAAGTGGATTGTATGAATGGAAAAGCAATATTAGATTGTTTCTGTATTTGTCATGCTTTTTTGCGAGAAAATAATTAGGATGGCTTATGAAGTTGCAAGTCATAGTTTGCTTATAATTTTAAAAGATCTGAAGTTTAATTTAAGACTAGGTTCAAGACAAAAATAAACCAACGTAAGTGTTTGAAGACAGTTCATCGCTGCTCGGATTCCGTGATTGGAGGACGCGGTCAATGCACCGAGACAGTTAGAGGCGCTATTTGCGTGAAGCGAAGGCCCGAGAGGGGCTGTAGTGCTACGAAGAAGAAGAAGGGTTTGAATTTCATATGCTTATTTAATGTTGGTTGCTCAAAAATGTTCAATTTTTAAAAATAATATTGTTTGAAAGTTTAACCTAACGTCACAGGAGAGAAGAGGTATCGATATACACCCAACTCTTTTTCAACACGGTAGATACGTTCCAACCATAATCACGTAAAAAAATCGTGAAAAAAAGACATGGCTTGCATATTAAAATCAAGTATGTGCTCCCAAATTTACAAAAACCGTGTAAGATGAAAAAATAAATGAATTTTTGTTTGAAAAGCCGTGCAAAAAAAACTACACTGAAATTCAAAATCATTTCACTTTCAAAATTAAGAATCCATCAAGGTGTTTATTCGAAAAATATAACAAAACAGCTATTAAGGTTAGTTATTAATCACTGTTTGATAAAAGTTTCGCACGTTTACTGCCAGCAGAAGGAACATCATCTATATGGATATGGATTTTCAAGACTCTTGCTCATTAACGTCTTTTGACGTTGGGGTTCTCTTAAATAAGAAATCTGTTAAAAGATGGAGATCCCGTTTAAATTGTAATGCACGTTCTATGTTAGGATCATGCGCATAAAAAATGATTTGATATATTTGAGGCAAACTTTAACGTGGATCAAACTAGCCGTGAGTTGAGTAACTTATTACCGATTTCTTTGCCAGCCCATCGATATATTGGGGCTACTCCGGCTGAGGCTCCACCTACCCAACTAACCCACCCGAAGACGGGCGTGAGCACCACTCGTTCGATTCACCGAGCCTCCAGAAGGTCGTCCAAACGAGAAAACGACCATCTGGAGCGAAATTATCACCTGGAAACGTTTTGATGCTCGCCGCCGCCTAGCCGCGAAGATCACCTTCCAAGAATACTATATTACACACAGAACTCGTAGATTCCCGCAACAATTATCTCCTGAAAACGTTTTGGCGCTTGCCACCACCTAGCTACCACGCAGTACGATTCAAAATATTACACCGCCACACAAGAATTGCAGTTTCCCACACCAAGGCAACCGAAATTAAGGCCCTCCTTTCTCTCAACACCGACAACACGAGATAGGACTGAAACGACACTATCGTTCTCCACCCGCCGAACACTACCGCCTTGATTAATTTTCCCAGGTCTTTCTGCCTCGTCACCTTCTCGGGAAAAGAATTCCCGAGCCACACTTTTTACAAGCTGAACATGAATGTAATTATGTGATAGCAAGAAAAGAAAATCTAATTTTAACTTTACTCGAATTCTGAGTAACATCTTGTATTTCTTTGCTTACAGCAAACTCTTCCAACATAAATTTTCTTCTGATAAAATAAATTCAAGCTACTTACATATGTTTATTTCCTACTCTAGGAAGGAGCCCCTTTTTCCAGCCACCGTCGGGTCTCAGTTGTCTTGTCCTAATTCCTCGCTCAAGGTTTCTTTTCCAATTCGAAGAAAATGCGCTCGCCGAAAACCGCTCCGTTCCTTCCTCTGCCAGTTGATGGAAAACTCACAAAAGAGAAAGCGCGCCTACATTCTCGGGCTTTGACCTCCGATTAATGTTTTCCTCTCATCTACCGGTAAGATCATGTTTTAGGGTTCACCACCCTTTCGAAGTGGTTTTTCCGTTCGTGGGAGTAGTTCCCTTCGCTTCGATTTAATTCACAACGAGTTCCATTCGATGGCGATCCTAGTGGGATTCAAGTGCATTACGCGCTGAATGTGCTGAATTCATTTGACTGAAAGTTCGAACTGTCAATAATGTTTATTTACATCACGACGCGAGGATTTCGTCGATAATCCTCACGTTTCCCTCTTTTTGAGCCGAGGCACTAGCATTTCTCAGTTTTGCTTGTCCCCGCCGGTAGTTGTATCGCCATACTAACGCGTACAGTGCCGTGCGTGTTATATATCTAACAGTTCCACGTAATTTTGGTTGTCGAATCTCTCCTCGGGAATGTCGCGATTTTGTTCATTTAGATTTCTGTGGTGGGTATTAGTGAATTTGTGCGGAGAAAGTGAATGGTTTGCTTCGATACGATGGTGTTAGCCAATCGACAGGAGCTAAGATATTCAAAAGTTGTATCCGTGTTTCGTTACGATAGAAAATCGTTTGGTCCTCGCAGAATGATCGACGACAAAGCCCTGACTTGTGGATGCTTAACTAAGAGTAAGTCTCCATCGTAAATAATTCCTGTCTTGATAAAATTCTGTCACTGATTGGCGGACAATATACGCTTTGACATGCTAGGTGTTTATTCTCTGATGAATCAGGTTCTTTGGGTTCAACGTTTCTCGCTGTTACTTTTTTTAAGTTACGTTCCACCTCAAGATTGCGCTTTACTTGTGCTTTAATTACTGCCAATGAAGTATTAAATTTACGAGTGTCCTCATTCTGTATGCGTGTCATTGCTGCCTAAGCAGCAGCTCTGGCTTCGTTACTCAGCTCGTTCCTGGTTGGTGGCTTGTATACATCTCTGCTGGATCTGCGTGATAGTGAAGATGTTTACGGCGGTGGAGCATTAAATTTGTCTTTGGCCGGAAGCTCAGTGGCTGCACATCTAATAGGAGTGTCGGCTTTAACGACAGCCTCATGTTTAGATCCGCACTTACAATCGTTTCCCTGTAAATTTCGACAGCAATCAGGCCCGAATTTATATTAATCGATCAGCATCAAAATCCATGGGGGTCTATGTCAGAAAGTAGAATCAATGATGAAAGCATAAGCAGTATGAAACCTTGATTTAGGAAATGATGTAAATGCCCGCAAATTATCGCGCTTATAACGAAAACCTCTTGTCGCATGGCGGGAACAACGAGTAATTTCGTGAGTAGAGTGTGGTTAATACGTTCCATCTGGCCATTAGCACGTAGAGTGCGTACGATCCGAGTTTTTGTCTGAATTGTGCTGAATGCCATGAAGACTGCAGAATTCGGAAAACTCTTTCGATATGCAAGCAGATCCTCTATCGGATATAATGCGCGTCGGCAACCCAAAGAAAGTTGATACGTCCCGTAGCATCGCGGTTACGTGTTTGACGAACAGCTCGGAGTATCGTGTATTTGGTAAACGGATCAACCAGTGCTACTTTATGAACGTTTCTACGTTTGCTTCTCGGGAAAGGAACCAAATGATCCACGTATAAGACACGAAAAGATGTGGGGACTTCCTCGATGAACATTTGCCCATCTCACTTACCGGCTGGTATTTTATTGAGACAACTGTCGATGCAAGCGCTGACGTAAGACTTAACGTAACGACGTATTCGGGTAAACCAGAAAAGTTTCTAGATCCGTTGGATTGTGCCCTCGCAACCTGGATGTCCCGATTCATCGTGACAACTTCGTATAATCTTCCATCGTAGAGCGATAGGTACAACGAACTTCGGACTGTCCTCCCATTTTTGCATGAGTGGTCCTCCCTTTATTACGTAGTTCTTTTTTATTTGTTTCACTTATTGGCTAGCTTTCTGGTCACGTAAGATGTTGATAATATCGTTTAATTGGTTATCACATTTCTACATTGATAGCAACCGTAGTGCTATCAATGTGTAGTGCCTTGCCTTGGCTCTACAGATTCATCGGTCAGGCTTCGGCTTAAAGCGTCTACGTGAGAGATACGATTGCCTGCTCGGTGTGTGAATTTAAAGTCAAACTCCTGAAGTTTAAGCCACCAGCTTACAATACGGTTGTTCAATGGAGTCAACAGCTTGGTTGTCAATACGGCTTGGCAATCTGTCACTACTTGAAAATATTTACCCAGAAAGTAAAACTTAAATTGAGGCACTTCAACAATTGCCAACACTTCCAATTCGTGACTACCGTATCGTTCTTCTGCTTCGTTACATTGGCGGCTGTAGTAAAAGACGCGTTTCCACATCACCTGGTCTGGTGATTGAAACAGCACGGCGGCAAATTCAACAGTGTTGGTGTCGGTGTGGACTGGGTGAAATTCCGATGGATCGTATAGTGCTAAAATCGGTTCAGCACTAAGCAGAGTCTTCAATTTTTCAAAGGCTCTATCGCAATCCAGTGTCCAGTTAAATTTCGGTTGATTTTTCGTTTTTAACAACGCAGTTAAGAGCCGAGCGATGATGGCGTACTCCCGGATAAACTTTCGAAAGAAGCCAGATAATCCGAAGAATCCTTTGATTTCTCTTACGTTCGTCAGTATCACGAAACTGACAACGGCGTTGATTTTGACATTTCCTGGTTTAATTTTGGAACACGAGATGGTGTGTCCCAGGAACAACACCTCGGTTGCAAAAAAATGCATTTTGATTTTCGCGAAGTCAATCCTTCCTCTTCGAGTACCGTGAGGAATTCCGTTAACAGCTCGATTCCTTCGGCAATGGTATCGCTCGCAATAATCATTTCGTCCATATAGCTGATTTTTTTTTTTTTTTGAATTAAGTTTACGGATAATCGTCGTTATCATCTGCTGAAATTCCATCGGCGCATTTACTAACCCAAACGGCATGACGGTGTACTCATAGTGACCACAGTGTGTCACAAAGGCTATGTATCGCATCGAGTTTTCATCCAACGGTATTTGATGATAAGCTGAGAACAAGTTTAGTGTCGTGTAAAACTTGTTCTTAGCTATTTACGAGAGTATCCCGTCGCTTATCGGCATCGGGAAGGGAGTCTTTTGCGTGACTGCGTTGATGGCTCGGAAATCTACACATAGTGGGTCCTCTCCGTTTTTCTTCTTCACAAGCACGTCCAGAGACAAATATGTAAATTCGCTGGGGCGAATGATATTGTGTCAGAAGTTCGTCTATTATTGAATCTAAGGCAGCTCTTTTGGCAAATCGGTTCCCAATAATATCCACGAGGGAATTAATTCATTCTCGGCCACAAGTAGTCCGGCTGGTAGTGAGCAACTATCCACTTTTAGTCGTGTTCGCATTTATAAGTACCTCCTCCAAAAACTTTGAGTGTGATTGGAACGCATTCGATTACGCCGGAGGAGTCGCTTTTACGGATCAACGAAAGGCTACTTCCCGGATCGATCAGTGCATCGATATGTGTATTGTTAAAAAGCACCTTCTTAACGACACGATCGGATTGGTGCAAACTCGGCACACCATCTACTTTGTTTATTTGTCCATCACGCAGTCCAACTTTTTGAGACTTCGAACAACGGGCGCGACGCTGCTGGTTTGGGCAATTAATTGATATATGCCCCGGTTTCAAGCAATTATAACGCAATCCCTTTGTCGGGCTTATACGTTTTTATCCTTCGGCCGTTTTTTGGGGTGCGGACGGAACAATTGGCGGAGGTTTCACTTGTTTATTAATGTTATTAACATTCGCGAGAAATCGTGAAATTGACATACATAGTTCGTTTGTGTCCTGGAAATTCAAGGAGACTATCGAGTTTTGTAGTGTCGGATAATTTATTCCTCGGCGAATATACCGTAGGATGGATCGTTCCGAAAATCCGACCATTTTACCCTCGGAACACATTCGGAAATGATAGTCCAATACGGGTTCACTGATTCTTCTCACGTCAGCGGCCATACGTAAATGAACGTCTGACTCGTCGTCATTATCCGGGAATTTTCCCAAGAATTCAATTTTGACTGTTCGAAGTTTACAAACCGAGTCCAGCCAGAGTTTTGCGGGGCCTTCAACTTGGCTTGAATCACGAAAATCACCACGGTCCCATCCCATCCGTACGCGCACATTAACTTTCAAACCCGATGTAGGAAACACTCGCGGATAAAGAGCTGGTTTTTCGCGGCTCGAAGTTCGGCAGGGGGTTAATTACGTCCTTCGCGTTGTGAAACACTGATAGACAGTCGGTTCGCTCACCAACAGACAATTTCGATGCGACGCCTGCATTTTCGGGGAGTTGAGTTGACGTCTGAGCGGGTCGTTGATTTCCACTCAAAATACGGACGTCGGCACTGTCATTCAACAATCGCTGTCAGATTCGTGATTGACTGCTGCATTTGTTGGGGAAAATATGAAATTCTAATATCATACTATTATTAACAAAGTTGAGCGAATTTCGATTTCTAAGGTATTTGTTGTTGTTGTACTCATGAACACCTCCCTCCATAATTTTTCGGATCACTGGTGTCCAATCACGAGTTACACATTTTTCGTGCATTTCCCCTTCCTGTGCGAACCCTCGAACAAAAAACTGTCAAATAAAGACCTGTTTTTTCTTATCAAGACCTTTCATTTGTTACCCATATGGGCTTCTTTTTCTCTTCTTCTTAGCACTACAGCCCCCCTCGAGCCTTCGCTTCCTGCAAATAGCGCCTCCAACTGTCTCGGTCCATTGACCGCATCTTCTAATTTCGAAATCCGAGCAGCGATGAACTGTCTTCGGCGACCGAGTCAGACCAGCGTTTCCTCGGTTGCCCAACTGGTCTGCGCCCTTCAGTTCTCCCAACGAATACCTTTTTGGGTATCCGTTGTTCGTCCATACGATTCATGTGGCCAGCCCATTGCAGCTTCCGCAGTCGTATAATCGTTGATACCTCCGGTTCGTCAAAAATGTCATACAGCTCATGGTTGTATCGAATTCGCCATTGGTCCCCGTCTATCTTCGCTCCGATTATCCGCCTCAGGACCCTTCGCTTAAAGGGCGTTCAATTTATTTGCGGATGCTTGGGTAAGGGTCCATGTTTCACACCCATAGCATAACACAGGTCCTAGCACAGATTTGTATACTTGGAGCTTTGTTTTCCTGCGTATGCAGCTGGTCTTCAAGATCGTCAAAACTAAATAAAATATTTTATTTGCGAGCTGTATTCTTCGGCGTATTTCGTGTCTTTCATTGCCCATTTTTGGTATTTTGGCGCCTAAATACACAAATTCGCTAACATTTTCGATACTATATTCGCAAAGTATATTTTGTGCATTTGAGGTATTTTTTCTCGACTGCGTCATAAGCTTTTTTTATTTTCATTGATTTGTAGCCCTACTAGTTTTGCTTCGCTGTCGAGTTTCAGGAAGAGTTCTTTGGCAGTTGTTAATGTCCGTGACAAAATGTTTATGTCGTCCGCATAGGCTACTACTTGGCTCGACTTGAATAGTAATGTATAGGGTTTTCCAATAAGAGGTGTTATTTTGAATAGATCTAGCGATTTAAAACCGTGCGACTTCTTCCTTTAGGACCACGTGAAAGAAAAGGTCTATGCCCATAGCCCAGCGTCGATTCAAGACATCAAAGATGGAATTCGTGAGGCTATCGAGGACAAAGGGTAGCCACTTTGCGATTTGGTTATGGAAAATTTCATGAAAAGGATATAGTCCTGTAAGCGTGGTCGTAGTGGTCATTTGCGTGATTATATTTCCCACTATTAACGGCATACCTTCCTCTTTATAATGAAATAAACACCTAATAATTTCTATTAAAAAAATGGCATTGTTCTTTTAATATCAAAATAACACCTCTTATTGGAAAACCCTATACTTCGCGTATCAACAGATAGCTTCCTTATGACGTACTCCAGAGCCAAATTGAATAGCAATGAAGCCAGCCCAACTCCCTGCTTTAGTCCGATATTTCTGTCAAAGGCATCGGCAAGTTGGTTATTGATGCGGACTTGGGAGGAGGACGTCATTGTCATTTTGGTAAGGACGTCATTGTCATTTTGATAAGACGGACTAATTTGGCTGGGATGCCAAAGTAAAACATTATTTGGTACGTTACGATCAATACTTTCGTATGCTTGCTTGAAGTCAACAACAATTTGGTGAGCATCTATGTTGAACTCCCAGCATTTTTCAACTTCCTGCTTGACTGTGAACAATTGGTCTATTGTCGATCTACCTGCTCGAAAACCACCTTGATACTCCCCAATAATATTGTGGGTGTATGATCCAATTTTATTTTCTAAGATCTTCGAAAATATTTTGTCCGCCGTACAAAGTAGTGATATGCGCACTGTAGCTTGTCACCTTTTTTGTGGATAGGGAATATAATTGATTGGCTCCACTCTTTCGGCACATGTTATTGTTGCCAAATGTGCTGGATGACTTTGTGAATAGCTTGATGAACATTACTGCCACCATATTTGATGAGCTCCACTGGAATCTCATCGATGCCTGGCGCTTTATTATTCTTTTGGGCGTTGATGGCGGGACAAACTTCATCCAGGGTTTGTGGGGCCAATGAATGCTCTCCGCAGACATCTATAGGCTCCGATGTTCTGGAGCTGTGCGGAGGATTAAGGTTCCTGAAATATGATGCCCATCTTTCCTTAATTTTGGTTTCATCAGCGATATTGCCGATGTCATCACGACAGAGCGTGGTTTTGGACTGGGAGCCACGTTTCAGGCTTTTCACTACTTTCTATGCTTATCTTGGGTTGTTGCTCGCTAAGCTTATATCTATACTTCTCAATTGGTCATCAAAGTATTTTCTTTTCTTATTCTAATTATCCTATTCGCTACTTTTCTGAGATTTTGATAGTGTTCTCTCTTCAACCTGGTTTTCCTACCTACGTATTCTTTGTACGCCTGATTTTTTTTTGTCTAACGCATTCTGGCACTCATCATCGAAGCAATCATTCCTTTTGCGCCGGGCTTGATTTCCAATTGTCTGTTCTGCCACGGTCTTAATAGCCGCTTTCACTTCCATCCAGAGCTTGTTGCTCGTCTTTAACGATGCGTCTGATAAGATGGCAGCCAGCTGGTTGTCGAGGGTCTTCGTGAAATTTTTGGCCACAGACGCCGTTTGGACCCTTGCGATGTCAAATTTTTGCAGCAGAGTGGTCTTCGCCGAATATGCCTTTGATATACGACATCGATAGGTTAATTTGATCAAGTCATGATCTCAGTTACAATTGACTCCTCGGTATGTACGGACGTCAATTATGCTCGAGGCCCAACGTTGTTGGATCAGAACATGGTCGATCTGATTTTATGTGCTGCCATCTGGTGATACTCAGGGCATTTTATGAATACTCGATGTGGGAAGCAAGTCGAACGTATGACTAGATTTCTGCTACATGCAAAGTCAATCAGGCGCTGGCCGTTGTCATTTGTTTCATCGTGGAGGCTACATCGTCCAGTCGTGCCCCGATGAGATAGCTCATTGCCAACATTAGCGTTGAAATCACGCAGATTTATTTTTGTGTCGTTTGTAGGCAGTCGACCAGTCTTTCCATGTGATTGAAGAACGGTCCCTTCGTTTCTTCATCTTTTTCTTCGGTCGGGGCGTGAACATTAATCAGCCAGATTTTAACGAATTTCGCTTTTATACGGTTCGCACACAACCATTCGTTTATTGCCTTAAAATCAATAACTTGTGATTTTAACTCCCTATCCACAATGAAGGCCACTCTGAATTCTCGTTTTCTAGTAGGCTTCACACTTTTGAATATTGTGTGCAATCTCATGTCTTGAATGTCGTTTCCAGTCCAATTTATTTCCTGGACTGTCAGTATTTTTAATTGATATTGACTGGCCTGTTGTAAAAAGTCCTTAACAGCGCCAGGGTAATTGAGTGATGTGACATTCCAGGATCCAATGCCATAGTCCTGTTTTCGTTTGCGAGGTCGTTGCCGTGATTCCAATCCATTCCGAGGTCCATCTGCAGTTTTCGAAACATTTAAAGGTTTTCCAGGGACGGGGAGTTAGTCCGTCGCCCATCCTCTATTCCGGCGGTATGGTTATTACGTCAATTCCGTTATCAGGCGCGGAAGATTCGCCTTCACCCTCTTACGCCCTCACAAAGAAGGTGTAAGTAGGATTTAGTAGCAGAACTGTAGATGTATTTACAGTACCAGTAAACTCAATGTGCGACCCCGAGAGCATTTACTACCACCACTAATCGTGGGGATTTGGGATGAGGAATCATGGAAGCTATGGGTTGGGGAAACAAGGGGTTCCCTTCTCCTTTCTCAAACGGGCTTGAGACCGTCTACGGTGGAGTCACCCATATAGGCTACCTTTGATGAAATTTTTTTTTTCGGGGGCCACTCTCCTATATGAGGACGCCCCCCTTAAATACCTTATAAAATTGTTTTGAGTTGAATTTTGAAGAGAGCACGACTTTACACCTGCATACAAAATTTGATGTTTCTAGCTTAAGTATTTAGTTTGCGAGAAAAAGTGCTGGGACACACGGACGCACGGATAGACGGACAGACAGGACGCGATTTGTAAAATTATTTTACATAACCCCTAAAAAGGATTTCCATACCAGCAGGAAGAAAAAAACAAACAGTATACCATCGATTGCATGTTGGTTTAAGATGCAGAGTAATTGAAGATTAAAATTTCTTTTAAATTTAATATTTTTTTAAACTTTTTCTATTAGAAAAAACATGATTTGTTTCCATTTTTTTAACCTAAAAAATGGTTAATTTTCAATTGGCAAAAAAATATGGTTTCTGAAACGGAACGTTATCTGGGTAAGTTCTTCTTAAAGAGCAATTCATCAATGTTAACTCCCTAGAATTTTCCGCCTTAATAATAATTTGGGACCAAGATACAAATTTTTTGGTCCGAAGAAAAAAAACATTCTCGTTTTTAGGTATTCCAAAATGTTTTGCGGTAACATAATCTAAAATTTTGAAAGAAAACCTTCAAGAATATCATCTTTAATTTTCAACAAACAAAACCTCGATGGTTTAAGATCAATGGGACGTTTCTAACGGAGTCAAATAGTCACAAATATGAATTCAATAACAGTGGGCCCATCGAAGATCTGAAAGGGTTACAAAAGATTCCACACTCCGAAGTGCTCTTTCAATTGGTAGTGAGACTTCCTAGACTAGGATATAAAATGAAGTAAAACCCTCTACCTCTATTTTCCTAACATTTCAGTAAAAATTCCAAATTGAAGTATCTAATCCGATTCAATCAATCGCTAACTGCCATGAAATCCATAATTAGATGTTTATTTTACAGACATATACTTTCGTATCCACCTATTTATCTCTTACGTAACCAAAGAACTCTCCTCACATTCGCATTTTAAATTAGCAGACCAATAAACGGAAATTATATTGCTCTGTCGATAAGGCGTGTGGAAGTTATTATAGAAATTATCCATAAATTATTATGGAAGTAAATATACATAATAATATCCGCTATTCGATACCGCAGTAGCCGCGCAGAAAAAAAAAACGTTTTTCATACCATGAGGGAAAGTGAGAGTGTATGTGAATAATGCCTAGGACAATTTGGAATGTGTGTAATGAAAAACAATAATTACGTGCAATTTTAATGGACAACGACCACAGTAACATGGACGGATGCACTTCCATCAATGAATTGTAAATGAGAAAGCTATTAATTGAAATTAGCTATTCATTAGCTTGTTTCAAGCGACGGGGCTTAGTTCAAATGAGAGCGAAATTATTTGGATGGTTTTCGCGATACTTTTATAGAATTCGTTTACGCAATCCAAATATCTGTGGACTTTAATTATGCAAAATAATGCAAACTGATAGATTTAACAAACTAATAGCAATAATTTGCATTAATCACCCCGATAAATCTGTTGATTATGATAAGTTTTTTTTCTCACAACTATATTTTATTTATCGGTTTTTTTCATCAATTCAAGTCTGCTCTCGACTTCCGCAATATCGTTTTTCAATTCATCGCATTATTTATAACTCGTTATCCAATGTCTACCGTAAAACGCATTGATGCAGTTTACAGTCTGAAGATCAAACTCTCATTTCATCTCCTACTTTTCCCAACATGAATAATTCATATCAAGTTCACAAACTGCAAATAAAATTGTTTTTCTATTTATTTTTTTTCTTCCGTTGCGACTACCTTAAATGGAGTCTAGAAAAGTAAAACTACTCCGTACTAGAAAGTCAGTCCGTGAAGTTAAAGAATTCTAATGAAAAATCAATTGCTTGTGCGTATTTGCGAGTAGCTGGACTTGTGCGGACGAAGATGATGCAGAAAAATCGTTTCCCGTCCAAAACAAATACATAAACATGAGGAATGTTACAATGTTTCATTAAATGTGCAATTTTGTGACATCAACCAGACGACTGGATGTTTCCAATAACCATTTCCGATAAGTCAAGATGAAATGCGGAGAAAAGAAACTTTTGCTTGCTGAAGGAAGTTTCCGCAGGCGGGCTGAGTTGCCCAGGAATAGTTTTCCCTTTTGGTTGGATATAATGTGAATTTGTAGTAGCATTTGTTGTTTTCTATCCGATTTCATAATTTCGCAGAGAATTGCCTTTGCAAAAATGAAATTCGCAAGTTGAATGCATTTAATTACATCTGGTAGAAATAGTTTGCATGAGAGTAATTGCCGACGAAGGCAATTACACAAATATTACAACAAAGTATACCTAATCCAACCTTGAGTTTTCCCAAGTTGAAATTAAATTCACCAACTTTTCTTGGTATTAAAATGTGCATTTTTACGAAATTTCACATTTAATAAGGGGAGATCGCCGAGTGCGGGCCAGCGATTACAATATCGGGGCGAGATGAGAGTTCCAACTCAATATATTTTGAGAAAATTGTCCGCAATGCTTCCTAGTCACACGATTAATATAAAGAATTCAAATGCTGTTTAACTGCTTCATTGGGCGAGTGGATAGCCATTCAATTTTTCATCGTGCAGTTCACGGTTCGATCCTAGACCGAGGCTGATATTTTATTGTCTGTAGTGGAGAGTGTACAATTGTTAGTTTAAACTAGTAGTTTTCAAGCATTACCGATAAAGATGAGGAATCAAAACAAAAAAGTCGAGCAAGCAGGAGAGTGCAGTTCGCCCCGCGAACTACTCTTTAAATCAGCCTGTGGCGGATCAACCATCTATCCAACATGCACGCTTGTGCGCGTCGGGCCATGCAACGGTTTGCATGCATGATCCAGATTCATGTGCTGACGACATCGTGGGGACACGCAACTTTGTCGACGAAACAAACACACGCAACTATGTTGTGCCCAGATACCACTGACGGCACACATCCGCGCGTATCCAATATCTGCACGACGAAGTATCGAACGCGCGTCAGCATATCTTAACTGGAAACAACAGAAGCAGAGTTCATGATGCATCGACTGTGCTGGCGGATAAGCTTTCTTGGCACCATCAGCATTATGGACCAAGCGCAAAAAACTGCCGACAACCCTGCCCCATTCAAAAAACTATGCACCAACCGTCCACACGTACCGACCCCCCACCGCACAATCGAGCGTTTGAAGATCCACGACAAAATAAACAAAAGCGCTTTTCTTATCGACACCGGTGCAGATCATTAATACCACCAACCATCCGAGACCTTAGTTCCTCCGAGGCCTCCTCCAAATTGGTGGCAGCTAATGGTTCACGGATTCGAACATTCGGCAAAAGATCAGTAAAACTGAACTTGGGATTTTCAACTCCGTTTACGTGGACCTTCACAAAAGCCGATGTAAGTTCTACAATCATCGGGGCCAACTTTATCGAACACTATGGCCTCCCCGTCGACATGAAGGGGAGACGACTTATTGAACGCGCACGCCTCAAAACGGTTATAACGTACATCGACAAACAACCGCCCAAAGTGGACTTGCTCCCGAATGATGCCAATAACGAGCTGCGATCACTGTTGTTGGACTACGTTAGCCTCTCGGAGGACAACCAACAACCAAACACCAAGTACTCAACCACGCATCACATCTTAACTAAGGGACACCGGTCAACGCTAAGGCACGGGGACTTTCATCCGGTAAGCTGGTCACTGCTAATGCCGAATTTGACCACCTTATCCAACTCGGAATTTGCCGCCTATCAAAAAGCGCCAAATGGAGATTGGCGACCATGTGGGGATTACCGTGCGCTCAACAAACACACAATCCCAGACTGTATCCAATCGGATTCTTCAGAATTGTATCGCAGCCCTCCACGGAATGGCGGTTTTTCCGTGATCGATTTGCAGAGGGCGTACCACCAAATTCCCTTGGAACCCAGTGACATTCCGAAGACTGCCATCATCACACCGTTCGGATTGTACGAATTCATGTACATGACATTCGGACTTTGCAACGCAGATCAAACGTTTCAGCATTTCATGCTTCGTGTCTTGGACAACGTAGTTGTTTACCTCGACGACATACTGATCTTCTCGCCCAGCCAACAGGCACACCTGGTTCACGTAAAGCAAGTATTAGACCGACCAGTTAAATTCAGCCTGATTATCAACATTCCTAAGTGCCAATTCGAAAAGCAGGAAGTCAGGCTCTTGGGACACGCCATCAACAACCACGAGTTGAAGCCTTTACCTGAAAAACGGAAGGAATTTCCGCAACACCGAGACCGAAGACCGTACACCAACTGAAGTTTCCGTTTCCTCCCACATGCAACCCAATACCAACGCGGCCTATTGCGGCTGATCACGGGAAACCGCAAACACAATTAAACACATCTCAACTGGACGAACAAAGCGGCATCTGCATTCGAGCAGTCAAAGGCGGACTTAGGAAAGGCAACAACCCTTGCCCATTCTGACTTCAACGCTATATGGTCTCTTTCCGTCGATGCCTCAGACAACGGTATCGGAACCGTACTGCAACAAACGAAGGAAGGAATTGCAACGCCACTTGGATTTTTCTCAAGGAAGTTAACAGACGCCCAACAAAAGTGCAGCATGTACGACCGGGGACTTTTGGCTATATACGAAGCAATCAAACACTTGCGGCACATGGTCGAAGGCAGAGTGTTCAACGTTTTCACCGACCACAAGCCGTTGCAGTTTGCACTCCATCAACGCTCGGAAAAAGCATCGCCGACGCAGCAACACCAGCTGGACTTCATATCTCAGTTCACCACGGATATACGACACAACCTCGGCCGAGAGAACAACGTCGCTGACTATCTTTCAAGGGTAAATATAATTCAAAAGATCGATTTTAACACTATCGCCCTAGCACAGAAGGATGGCCCCGAGCTTCAAGCGCTAATGAACACCCACAACCGACCACTTCAATGGAGACAGCAGACACTAAACGACCCCTCTCCAACTCTCCACTGCATCGTGACCTCAGAGATTGTACGCTCTTTCATCCCGCAGAAGTTTCGAGCAATAGTTATGCAGAACATCCACGGTCTCTTACACCCAGGCATCCGACCAGGAAGTTGATTACCGCCCGATACTCCTGGCCTTCAATGAACAGCGACATCAACAAATTCGTTCGAGCCTGTCTACCTTGCCAGTCCAACAAAATCACTCGGCACATGAAGCCACCGCTGCAGAGATACAACTTACCGGCTGCTAGGTTCGAGCACATCAACCTCATCGGGCCAATACCACCATGTGAAGGATTCCGATACTGTCTCACTGTTGTGGACAGGTTCTCCCTTTGGCCCGAGGCAATAGCAATCGAGACGATCACATCAACAACAGTGGCAAAAGCGCTAATCAGCATATGGATCCGCCGGTTCGGAGTCCCTGCACGCATGACAACCGACCTGGGTAGACAGTTCGAGAGCCAGGTTTTCAAGGAGCGTCCAATGGAATAATGGAGCGATGGTATCGCACGGTCAAAACCACGACTCGCTGCCACGAATCACCCCAAATGGACCAAGGCGCTACCAATCAAACTACTGGGATTACGATCAACGCTGAAAGAAGACATCAGTTCGACACCAGCCGATATAGTCAACGGAACGACACTTCGCCTACTCGGAGAATTTTTCAACACTTCTCATGCTGGCGCGAATAATTCAAGCTTCCTAAAGGATTTGCATACGAGGATGTCTACCTTAAGCCCGTGCAATACGGCACACCACAACACGGATGATGTCTTCGTGAATAAGGATCTGCCCAATTGCACGCACGTCTGCGTCCGCAACGACAAAGTCAAGGCCCCACTCACACCACCTTACGACGGTCCGTACCCGATGTTAAAACGGAAGGACAAATATTTCAAGGTTGACGTGAATGGACAACCAGCAGCCATATCCATCGACACGTTTAACCCGAATTCTTTACGGTGGACAAGCAACTAATCAAACCGAGCATGACAACAACGAGGATTCGGCGTGAGATCCGCCCGCCGGTACGATTCGCGGCATAATGGCTCCATACCGCGGCTCTGCCACTGCAGGGGGAGTACTGTGGCGGACTGACCATCTATCCAACATACATGCTTATGCGCCTCGGGGCGTGCAACGGTTTGCATGCATGATCCATATTCATGTGCTGACGACATGGTGGGGACACGCAACTTTGTCACCGAAGCAAACACTCGCAACTATGTCATCTTGAGTGATGAGGCCCATTTCCACCTCGGTGGCTTCGTCAACAAGCAAAATTGTCGCATCTTGGGCTCGGAAAACCCAAGAGTTATTGTTGAAAAGCCTCTCTATCTTCAATGTGTGACTGTTTGGTGCGGTTTATGGTCCAGCGGAGTCATTGGACCTTACTTTTTCGAAAATGAGGCTGGAGCAACAGTTACGGTAAATGGATTGCGCTATCGAGAGATGATTAATGATTTTTTATGGCCGGAATTGGATGGTATTGATCTGGACAACGTTTACTTTCAACAAGACGGCGCTACGTGCCACTCAAGCAACGAAACCATTGATCTTTGACGGGAAAACTTTCCGGACCGTGTTATCTCTCGAAAAGGTGATCACAATTGGCCAACGAGATTTTGTGATTTAACACCTTGCGACTTCTGCCTTTGGGGCCACGTGAAAGAGAAAGTCTACGCCAACAGCCCAGCGTCGATTCAGATCTCAAAGATGGAATTCGTGAGGCTATCGAGGTGATAGGGCAGCCACTTTGCGATTTTATTTATGGAAAACTTCATGAAAAGTATATGGTCCTGTAAGCGTGGTCGTAGAGGTCACTTGCCTGATGTTATTTTCCACTATTAACGGCATATCTCTTTATAATGAAATAAACATCCGATCATTTATATTAAAAAATGGCATTTTTCTTTTAATATCAAAATAACACCTCTTATTGGAAAACCCTGTACTAAGAGGTTTCACCACTTACACGAACCAAACGAAGGAAAGATGAAAGGCACTCACAACTCGGATTCCAGGTCAATTTGTTGGACACACCGTATCACCACGACCTTTTAACCAGCAGAAGTGAGCCCAAGCGGCGCTAGTCTACGTAGAGATGCCAGAAACTCACAGAAGTTTTCGATCTAGTTTAATGAAAACTCCGAGTACTGTTGGGCGATGTCTCAGCCGCCACAGGAACAGCCTGAGCGTTATATAGCACAATTTGTTAGCCAAATAAATAGGAAACATCATCAAACTATTAATCTTTTCCAGCTTCCCAGTATACTCCGAGGTTGGAAGCTGTATTTTAGCTGCGACTGTGGAGAGGATCATTGTGCGAGCCCAGGCGCTGGGGTAGGAGAGGTTGGATGGAGAGGAAGGTGCATTGGGGTGTTATTTACCGTTCTTATAGAGGGCCAACGCTTGATGCTCGAATCGAGCAACTACAAACAGTTAATAGCTGACGTCACCAGCAAACATGGCTGCCCAATTTGAAGGTAGGGGAGCGATATTTGTATAAACGAAATTAATAGCAACCGAAAACTTATTACACGAAGATGAATCCTAGAAACTATTGGTGTCAGAGTAATTGACACAGGAAATTATCATCCGAGCTCATGGCCAACCCTTGAGTGCTCATGGCAGCTACGCATGGGTGCTCCGGCGCTTGAATATTGTAAATATTTTTTAGCCTAAAATGTCCTTCCAGATCAGTATATACAAAGCTACCTATAAAATCTGTAAAAGTAAAGAAAGCCCGAACCAGATAATTCTTCTCCCAATGGGTCGGCTCAGCTTTCCTGAGTGCATATTTCAGCGTATATAGTTACTACAATCGACAGCAGGAAACATCGGTGCTATCATCGCTCTGGACCACTTTTCTAAGTTCCCGCTTATGAAACCACTGTGGCAGTTCACGATACCACCAATCGTGAAATTTGTAGAAAACCGGTTGTTATAGGCGTTCAATGTCTCAGAATACTTATTCTCCAAGAATGAAGTTCAATTTAGATTCCGCCAATTTCAAAACCTGAAAGATGGGCCTCGACCATACCTGACGTCTCTACATACCGAGGAGCTAAGGATCAATACTTGATGAAATTAACTTCACCATGTCGTATAGGGCGTATTCGGCAAACAAAAGCCCACTACAGAAATTCTACATCGAAAGGCTCCAAACAGCGTATCTGGCATAAAATTTCACGGAGACCCTTGACAACCTAGCTCCCATCCTATCAGATACGTTGCTAAAAAGAAGCAACGAGCTGTGGATGGAAGTGAAAGCGGCAATTAAGACCGTGGAAAATCACACGATCGGATATCCAGCCCAAAGGAATGATTAGTCCGATAATATGTGCCACAATGCGTTGCAAGAACGAATCAGGCATATAAAAAAATATTCAGGTCCTACCTGGATATTGATTGTAAATTTTTTTTTCTTTTTTCTTGTAAATCCGTCGGACCTTGCATCTTTGAGTGGGCAGATGCATTTCGACTCCTTTGAGTTATCTTCAGTGCCTAAACAATTTGTGGAAGGAAATGACTTTACATGGGTGGAGGATGAATTAAACTGGTAGGTACTAAATTAGGTCAGGTAGAGGGATATTAGGTTTTTGTTTTTTGAATTGTTGGATGTGCGTCTTTTCTGGTTCGTCTCACTTCCGTTTCCGTCGTTGAGTGTGGAGTAGTACTGAGGAAATTGCGTCGGAATTTGTAATAAGTTCTTCGGTGATAATATTAGCGTAATTTTTTCTTTGTTTATATATTTCAAGGATGTCAAGTCTCGTTCCTTTCCTCTGTTTTGTGTGGCGATGTCATAGGGTTTGTCATAGCTTCAGGCTCGTGTGCGTGGTCTTGTAGGTGTAATAGGATTCTGCCTTATTGTAGACCATGTCGCAGTGCTTGCATGCTAGTTTGTATATGCCGTTGTTCTCGTATATTGATGCGCCCTCAGTTCTGGTCTCTCTCATTATTAATGCGTTTTGCAGTTTGTATTTCCTACGGTAGTTTGATAGTTCCTATGTCTCTTTGCCTACGTATGTTAACGAAATCCACTGTTGGTCGTTTTCTGTGTTTCAGTCGTTCTGCGTTCCTGTTTTTGTTTGCAATGTGTAATAACTTTTTCAATGTCACATTGTTTGTACCTATCCGCTAGTCTGTAAACATTGTTTAGTTTATTGGAGTAGTAAGTAGGATTCATAGGAATGGAGTAGAGTCTCTGCAACATTGGTCTTTACGCTGCTACTTTATGTTGTTAGATGTTACGTATGTGGTATAATTAGTTGTAGTTGATTTTCTGAATATTTTATAGTGCAATCGTGTTTGTTTCCGTGTCACGATTAGGTCCATATAGTTGAGTTGTACGTTTGTTTCTTTTTCTCGACTTTATTTTCTTCTTCTTCGCAGCACTACAGCCCCACTCGGCCCTTCGCTTCCTGTAAATGGCGCCTCCAACTGTCTTGGTCCATTGAGCGCGTGCTACGATTTCGAAATCCGAGCAACGATGAACTGTCTGCGTTGACCAAGTCAGACCAGCGTTTCCTCGGTTTCTCCACTCGTCTCCGGCCTTCAGTTCTCCCAACGAATACCTTTTGGGTATCCGTTGTTCGTCCATACGATTCATGTAGCGCAGCTTCCGCAGTCTTACAATCGTTGAGACCTCCGTTTCGTCAAAAATTTCATACAGTTCATGGTTGTATCGAATTCGCCATTGGTCCCCGTCTAGCTTTGCTGCGATCATTCGCCTCCGGATCCGTCGCTCAAAGGCGTTCCATATATTTGCGGATGCTTGAGTTAGGGTCCATGTTTCACACCCATAACATAACACGAATCTTATCACAGATTTGTATACTTGGAGCTTTGTTTTTCTGTGCATGCAGCTGGCCTTCAAGATCGTCAAAACTGAATAAAATATTTTATTTGCGAGCTGTATTCTTCGGCGTATTTCATATCTTTCATTACCCGTTTCCGTTATTTTGGCGCCTTAATACTCAAATTCGCTCACATTTTCGAAACTGTATTCGCCAAGTGTGTAATTTTGTATATTTGAGGTATTTTTCCTTGACCGCGTCATGGGCTTTGTTTTGTTTTGATTGATTTGTAGCCCTACTAGTTTTGCTTCGCTGTCGAGTTTCAAGAAGTTTTCTTTGGGGTTTGTTAACGACCGTGACAAAATTTTAACGTCTTCCGCATAGGCCACTACTTGGCGAAACTGGTGTAGTAATGTACCTCGTGTATCGACAGGTAGCTTTCTTAAGACGCCTTCCAGAGCCAAATTGAATATCAATGGGTCCAGCCTATGTCCTTGCTTTAGTCCGACATTTATGTCAAAGGCATCGATGAGTTGGCTATTGATGCGAACTTGGGAGGTCGTCGACGTCATTGTCATTTTGGTAAGACGGACTAATTTGGGTGGGATGCCAAAGCAAAGCATTATTTGGTGCAGTACTTTGCGATCAATGCTGCCGTATGCTTGCTTGAATTTGGTGTACGTCTATGCTGAACTTTCAACATTTTTCAAGTATCTGCTTGACTGTAAGCAATTAATCTATTGTCATTCTACCTGCTTAAAAACAACTTTGATACTCCCCAATAATACTGTGGCGAATGATCCAATTTTATTTTCTAAGATTTTTGAAAATATTTTGTACGCCGTAGAAGGTAGTGATATGCCTCTATAATTTTCGCACTGTAGCTTGTCACCTTTTTTCTGGATAGGGAATATAATTAATTGGCTCCACTCTTTCGGCACATGTTCTTCTTGCCAGATGTGATGCATAGCTTTTTGAAAAGATTTATGAACACTACTGCCACCATATTTGATGAGCTCCACTGGAATCTCATCGACGCCCGGCGCTTTATTATTCTTTTGGGCTTGGATGATGGAACAAACTTCATCAAGAGTTGGTGGGGCCAATGGAAGTTCTCAGCTGGCATCTATACGCCCCAATATTCTGGAGCTGTGTGGAGGATTCAGGAGGTTCGTGAAATATGATGCCCATCTTTCCTTAATTTTGGTTTCATCGACAATGATATTGCCGATCTCATCACGGCGAGCGTGGTTTTGGGCTGATAACCACGTTTCAAGTTTTTCACTACTTTGTATGCTTGTCTTGTGTTGTTGCTCACTAGGCTTACATCTATACTTCTCAATTAGTCGTCATAGCATTTTCTTTTCTTAATCCTAATTATCTTATTCGCTACTCTTCTGAGATTTTCATAGTGTTCTGTCTTCGTCCAGGTTTTCCTACGTACTTATTCTTTGTACGCCTGATTCTTTTTGTCTAACGCATTCTGGCACACATCATAGAATCAATCATTTTTCTTGCGCCGGGCTTGATTTCCAATTGTCTGCTCTGCCACGGTCTTAATAGCCGATTTCGCTTCCATCCAGAGCTCGTTGCTTGTCTTTAAAACGATGCGTCTGATAAGATCGGAGCCAGCTGGTTGTTGATATATATGGTTATCAGCCATATTTTGAAGAATATCGCTTTTATACGGATCGCACACCGTTCATTGACTGCCTTAAAATCAATAATGTGCGATTACCACTTTTGAATATTGTGTGCGATCTTATGTCTTGAAAATCATTTCCAATCCAGTTCGTTTCCTGGATTGCCAGTATTTTTAATTTATATTGCCTGGCCTGTTGTAAAAGATGTTTAACAGGTCTTAAACTGACATTTTTTGCTTCAAGGAGCTCACAGGGAGGGAAAATACATGAGAAATTGGTGTCCCCCTTCGCGATTGGACTCGTGTGATCTGAAAAATCTGAATAAAATTATTATGGAGGTAGGTGTTTATGCGTATAACAACAAAAAATGCCTTAGAAGTCAAAATTCGCTCAACTTTGCTAATATTGTAAGTAGTATGATCTTCGAATTTCACATTTTGCTCAATAAAAAATCGTACGGATGTCCCGAAATTCGGTATTTAAGTAGCCTTACAAAAGATCCTAATGCTCTCTAAGTTTGATGAAAATAGAGAAACAATGGATTTTCTTTTGATTTTGCACATCTCTTTGACATGTTTTTCGACTTTATTCGTTACTGGTGACTGCATTGCGGAGAAGATTAATGCAAAACCCTTCTGACATGAGCATAGGTGTGTCTACCCAACTTGTTTCCAAATATTGTAAGCATCTTCGAACTGTCTTACATGGATGCTATTACAGATGTTTAATTATTAATACCTCTCTTCAATTTCCCTTTGAAAAGTGAAAGGAAACCTTTTAAAAGCAAGAAAACAATAATTCGTAGCAATATAAATTCACTTTTCATCAAATATAAGTAAGATAATGTATAATTCATACAGCAACGCATTCCTCCTTATATGACGACAATTTCACAAATCTTCAGCTGATCAAATACTCCGTGAATGCTTACATGATTACAGGTTTGTAACATTTCAGTAAGTGCAGACACGACATATCAATGTAGGAAAATGACGCCCGAAGCGGTGAAATGTTTCTTAAGTGCATCAGATGGACGATTTAAGGCCGTCAGTCTTATTCGTCTGAAGTACATTGGGTTACATGTTGTTTAGTGTTTTTAAATTAAATACGTTCACATTGGGCTTCATCTCAACGTTCATTTATTCCTTCAAATTAAAAGCCAAAAAATGCTCATTCTATCCACTTTCAATTGTATGTATCTTTATTCGCGAAGAAAACTTCCCACAATCAAACATCTTAAAATATTCTCATATTTTCCTTAAAGACTGATACCTTCGCTATCACATAATTCACACCTAACTCAGCCATTACACCACCGCAACTAGTACCACTAATTACATATCAATTAACTCTAATTTGTAGACTTTTCTTTTCAATGAGTAGCAAATAAATCATAATTCATTTCGCATTTCTATTTATGGTTGCATCCTCTTCAACTGCTCCAAGAGAGCTGTCGTTGACGGAGCATTAGACACCAGACCGCCGCACGGCGGTAATTTAGCGTGTGTGGTACTAAATGAGGAAAATCCAAAGAAACCAGAGCAAATCTGTCTCACCATCGTCATCCAAAATGAAATATCTTTGCAGGAAATATTTCTTTGAAATGGCGGCAATGACCGCTAGCGTGAAAGAGCAAATAAACAAACTTACATTAACGTTTTTGTTGTTTTTCTCTCTGGCTTTTCTTATTGCGTCTTCAAATCAATCTATCAAAAGTCATTGACACAGATTGCATATAAACCTGCGTACAATGTATGTGGGGACGTGCAGCACACAATGATGATGTGTGAAATTGTAATGTGCAATTAATGGACTTAATAATTGTGGTTGGTCAAATACACCTTATTGCATTCAGTTATCGAAGATTTTTGTTATTTGATTATGACTTACTCATGTGTAAAGGTCAAAAGTGTTTGTAATTATTGCTTCATTAACAGGTGTAGTTTTTTTAGTTCAAGTGTTACTGGAGCTGATACGAGTATTATGCTTTGGATTATATCGATTTGAAAACGGTAAGCTCCATACTTACATTTTTCACACGCTTTTGACAAAAAAAATTAATTTGAACTTACCTGGAAAGAGAAAAAAAGGGTTAGCGAATATTTACTTTACTACAGAGGTGGCCAAAAGTGATCGGACAATACAAGAAACAAGCAATAAAATACTTTTACGAGCATAAGCTTTGAAATGAAATAAAAATTTTTCCCTTATATAAAAGTTACTTGTATTCTCAATTAATTGCACAAAAAAATAAAACAGAAATAAAAAGATTTTCACAAGAAAATTAACAACTCATTCAAATTCACATTGCATCAAGTGGACAAAAGTAATCGGACGTTCAATTGTAATACTTTTCTTTCTGGTGATTCCATTAGAACATAGGCTTTTAATATCTAGTTGCGTATCCTTTTTGTTTTATAACTTCTGTTAACCTATTGGGCATAGACTGTACCAACTTACGGGTAACGTCCGGAGTAATGTTGTCCCATTCTTCTAATAACACCGTCTTCAGTTGACTTTTATTAGTAATGTGATGGTTCTTTATTTTTTTATCCAGATGAACCCAAAGATGTTCGATGGGATTTAGGTCTGGGGATTGCGGTGGTGTTTTTAATTGACCAGGAGTGTTGAAAAGGAGCCACATACGAACATCATGAGCTGTATGCTTTGGGTCATTATCTTGCTGGAACAAATAATGACCATCAAGACCCAATTTTTGTGCACTTTTTTTCAAATTTTCTTTCAAAATCGACAAGTAACCTAGTTTGTCCATAGGTTTGTCAATGAAAACAAGTTCTCCTACACCGTTGGCAGCCATGCAACCCCAGACCATTACACAGCCACCTCCGTGTTTTACTGTATGTTGAATGTTTTTGGGATGAAGCTCACTATTTTGAGTTCTCCACACCAACAACCTGCCGTCGGAGTGGTAGATATTAAACTTACTCTCATCAGAGAATATTATACGAGTCCAAAAGTCGAGCGGCTTGCTTTTAAATTCTTTTGCAAAGCATAATCTTTTCTTCTTATTAACTTTGCTAATTAGTGGTTTCTTTCGAGGTACTTTCGCTTGATAACCAGCACGGCTGAGAGCTCTACGCATAGTCCGGGCACTAACATTGGTACCATTTAAATCTGCTAATTGATCCCTAATACTTCTGGACGTTGTAGTCGGATTCTTTTTAACAATTCTTAAGATTTTTCGTGCGTCTGTCTCTGTTAGTTTACATGGTCGACCACTTCTAATTTCGTTTTCCACCTGATTATTTTTTCTGAACCGTTTCACGATATCGAAAACTGTCGAACGACTTCTTCCAATTATTTTTGATATTTCAGAAAAGGATTTATTCTCTTTATACAACTTTATTATAACTTTTCTTTCATGTATACCGGTTTCTTTGCGATTCTTAGCCATGTTTAACTTTCTTCACTTAAAACTGACAAGTAAATGACTGCTATCAGAAAAACACACATCAACATATAATTAGGGGAATTCCCTTTTAAACTCGGAAATGAAAAGAAAAGAATTGCTCCAAACTTCAATGACTAATTTCACACTTTTCAAAATGTCCGATTACTTTTGTCCACTTGATGCAATGTGAATTTGAATTAGTTGTTAATTTTCTTGTGAAAATCTTTTTATTTCTGTTTTATTTTTTTGTGCAATTAATTGAGAATACAAGTAACTTTTATATAAGGGAAAAATTTTTATTTCATTTCAAAGCTTATGCTCGTAAAAGTATTTTATTGCTTGTTTCTTGTATTGTCCGATCACTTTTGGCCACCTCTGTATGTAGAAAGTCAATTTGATTTAAATATACAGGTAAAGCCTAGACAATCAGAATGTTTTTTTTTTAATTCTAATTTCAACCAGTTTCAAACTTACTTACGACTCGAAATTCTCGTACACGAAAGGTAATAAATGTGGAAAGAGATCTGACCCAGTTTTTGAAATATTCATTTTGTTATCAATACACTTCTTCTTGGTACTGTCAGGGTCCGGTTGTCCCCACGATCGATAGGTTGGAACTTCGTTTGATGGATAATCACTCATTTTTCAATGATGAAACTTAAAACGAAGCTCCACAAATTATTAAATCACATAGATAAAGTTTGGTTAATAATTTATAGTTTGGGCCAAATACAAGTTTCTTTTTAAAAATGCAATAAAATCAAAAAAATCAAATTTTTTTTTCCTACATTTTGGATTTATTCGCAAGAAAAACACCTTCCCGTTAGTTGTGAAATACAATTTCATTAATACGGTTGCCATGGCTGGCGTTACAGTAGGCCATCCTCTCAGCCCAATTTTCCAAGACATTATTGATGGTTTCGGGCCCTATCTGAGCAATGGTATGTTGAATATTCAATTTCGGTATTTGAATTGTTTGTGGATTTTCCGCATAACATCGATCTTTCACAGCGCTCCATAAAAAGAAATCCAACGGTGCCAAATCGCAGCTTTGAGGTGGCCAATTGACATCGCCAAGGCGGCTGATTACACGATTTCCGAATTTTGTGCGCAAAAGATCGATTGTTTGATGAGCTGTATGGCATGCCGCGTCATCTTGTTGAAACCAAAGGTCATTCAAGTGCAAATCCTCAATCTCCGACCACAAAAAGTCGGTTATCATGCATTTCCAGCCTTATTTTCAAAGAAAAACGGTCCAATGATGCCACCGCTCCAGAATCCACACCACACTGTCATTCGATGAGGATGCATTGGCTTCTCGACAATCACGTGTGGGTTTTCCGAGCCTCATATGCGGCCAATTTGTTTGTTCACATAGCCGCCGAGATGAAAATGTGCCTTATCAGAAAAGATGATTTTTTTAGAAAAATCGGCTTCCAGTTCGATTTCAATATTTCCCAACGTTGTTCAAGCGTAAATTGATTCATTTCGTTCCGCGGAAGGTTAATACTGACTCACTAACATAACTTTGAGCGGGAAACAGCTGTCAGTGTCAAAATAACATGTGATTTAAAAAGAAGCTACTATATTGCCCACCCGGCATAGCAACCGATTACCTTACTGACACTCGCAGGAAGGTAGTGCTTTTAACGTGAAAGGACTGCTTTGGTAGAATATAAGTTTTAATGATAGCAGAATCAATAACTTTGGGCAACTCATTGTCATCATACCAAAGATAACATAATCTGCTGTGGAAGCTTCCTTAAAAACTTTGTAACCCTACAGATTTCGTGGCACAATCGGGGATGCAAGCCATTTTTATGCGTTTTATATATGCTTTGTTCCTTTTCTAATTTAATATGGGGCCAGATCGCGTTGTTTTAATAAAGTTAATATCTATGTATAACATATCATTGAACAGTATACCGTCACAGATTGTTACTCTCTTTTGACTAGAAAATTTCGTCAAGACAATGACATTTTCAAGTGGTTGGAGCGGGGTAGATATGACGTGATAAGACTTCATGCAACCGTGAAAATTTCGCAGTGATTAAATACCAAGTATTGAAACCATTTCTGCCGGCTTCGGGGCATGTCATATCGTTTCTGTAAGCCGCCAACTTCTCTACCACATGACACTACGATTAGTTAAATGATTCGACGTAAGACGAGGAAAAAAGTCAAGATCAGATTAACTTTTATTTTATGTATAATAAGGAGCTCTATCTTTAACCCTCCATCATATATCTATGACGATTTCGTCAACCACTACATTACGGATTTTCAGTACCTCGGGAAGGAGAAGCTGGAGTTGCTTCGAAACACCAACTAAGAAATTTTAGGCCTCCAAGCGTGTGAGCGAGTGTTGAAATGACACAAAATACGAGTCCTTGAAAGTTCATTCAATCCATCATGAATGCATGGAAGTTGGGTATGGTGAAATCACTAGAAACCCACCCAAGTAACCTGACTGTTCAAGTTCATTAAGAATCCTTTGAATGAATAAGCTGTTTAGTAATTATGAGGTTATTGGGGAATTGGTTTGAAGAAAAACGTTACCTACATCAAGTCAAGATAAGATCAGAGTTACTATATAAATAGTACTGAAGGAATTTACAAGTAGGGAAGTACTGAAGAACGGTGTTATTTTTTGTGAATTTTTATTTAAATGGAATGTATGTATTTTTTCATTGGGAATGTATTTTTTTTTTTTTTTTTAGTATTTATTTTTAAAGTTTGAAATGAATGAAAGCTTTCGGTTTCTTCTGCGTGAGCAAGTCTGATTGTATTTGATGAAGCAAGTGAGGTTCATAATGGTCATCTTGAAGAAGAAGAAGAATATTATCCGGACTCCGAATCTGAAGATGACATGTAATAATCGAGTAGTGCGCCTAGGCAAACTGCTCGAGGAGCCGCCAGGAAAATATTTTAAATATTCTTTCTACTACCCTATTTCGGATGCGTATGGCTTCAGGAAGGCAATTCAAAACATTCCAATCGATCAAATTCTACCCTTAATTATCTTTCTATACACATACAAGACAAATGGTGATCCTCAGAAAGTCACCCAGGTGCTGAACGTAATTGATGATCGTTGGAAACCACTTGGAACGATACGTTAAAGACCTGATTGAAGTAGAAAATATATTTTTCGAGAATTATTGGCATAAATAACAAACAGTAATCAATGCAACTACTAACAATGAACCGACCGAAAATAATTGGGAAGAGGCTTTAACTTCAGTTGAAGAAAAAACTATTTCATTTGCAACGAATGCCATCTGTATTTGTGTGAAATATGTAGATAATACCATCGCCATATCCATAGCAGTCTTGCTAGAACTTCTAAGAACAGTTACAGGCCATGTAAGCTAAATTTTTGCAAACAAACTGACTTTCAAGTCTTTCATTTGGTGGATTTTTCAAATTCAACCTCCAACCGCCTACTATGGTGCATTGTACCATAATCAACCGTTACCGCCACGACGACAAACCTAGCAAGCATGAGAGGGAGGTCGTCTGGTGCGAGCTTGAAATGGAGTTAGACGGGATTCCGGCGGCGGAAAGTCACGTTTTTGTTTGAAATCGGACTGAAACTAATTTGTGTTGTAAAATAATATTGCAACGAACGGAAAGTGCATAGTTAACGGAAGCACTATGAAATAGTGAAATAGTAATAGCGGGAACGAGAATCGCGAAAATGAGTTCGAATGCTTTTTGGACAGCCCCGGAACTAGACAAGAGTATTTGCTATTCTCTTGCGATTGCTATTGATTTTGCATGAGTGCCAATTTGATGTAACAATGATTGCATGCGACAGAGAATGGACGATACGAGGTGTGAGTAAGTAATGAGACTAATTTTATTGCCGCGCTTGTGGTAAACCTGACGGATTGAAATTCCCTTCCCCTTCCCCGGCATCCTTCCCCTCTGCATTGATATATTTACCATCGCTCTAGCTTGTTTAGTTCGCCTGCTGTGTCGTATTGAGTAGACGTGTGTTGGTGGTGCTCGTCATGAAAATGGAGAAACGAACTCAAAAGCAACGCGTCGTGATAAAACTTTGCGCCAGATTGGGCGATCCTTCGCTGCTTGATCGAGTTATTACAGGCGATGAGAGCTGGTTTTTCCAATACGACCCGGAAACCAAACTCACAATGGTTGTCTCCACACGACCCCCGCCCGAAAAAAGCTCGCATGAGCAAGTCGAAGGTGAAAACGATGATTATTGCGTTTTTTGATAGCCATGAAATCGTCCACAAAGAATTCGTTTCATCGGGGCAATCCGTGAATCAAGTCCACTATCGCCAAGTACTCGAAAGATTGCGAAAACGAGTCAACAGGGTGCGCCCAGACATCGCTCGTAACTGGATCCTTCATCACGAAAACGCGCCGTGCCACACCGCCCTTAGCGTGTCCCAGTATTTGGCCTCTAAAGGGATCGCCGTGTTGCAACAGCCGCCTCATTTACCCGATGTGTCACCCTGTGACTTTTTTTGTTCCCTAGAACAAAATCGGCGGTCAAAGGAACCCATTTTGAGTCGATTACGGACATCCAGGCGGCCGTGACGAGGGTACTCGCGGATATCCCTGTCGAAGCGTTCCAGAAATGTTACGAAGCATGCGAAACGCGCTGGAATCGTTGCATAGCTACCCAAGGGGGCTACTTTGAAGGGGATGGCAGAATTGTAGAATAATTTTTAAACATACGGTTTTCATTGAATCAGTCTCATTACTAAATTGTCACACCTCGCATTTATTTTGGATGTTTCTGTATTCTCCCATTAATATTGAGTGAAGATATTCTACAAGTACTTAGTTCTTATTTCCGAGAAGAACTGCTGCTGCACAGACACAGTTACTGATGGAAAGATGGGTTGCGAATTCAATAGGTACTGTATGATAGTGAAAATCCCTAAAAATGAGCTTTTTAGTGTCCTGATATTGATATGATCTGAAAAAATGGCACAAATCCTAACTGAAGGGTCCCTTAAATTGAAAAACTGATAGGAAATAATGAATACTGTTACATCATAAAGGGTGAAGTGGGACAAAATTACAGCATATTGAAGGAAAAGTGCAGTAGTGGAGGGTTTCAATGTCGGGTAGTGTGGAAGGAAAATTGGTATGGCCACCGTCTTAACCGTGTGGCGTTTGAAAAGTGGATTCATCTGTTGATTGAACTCTGTTAATAATGCAGTGGGAAATATTGGAGGGCGATGATTTGGAGATGAATATGCATTGGGATGAGAAGAAGGAGAGACAGCAGTGTGAGTAGCACAATATTGTTTGGTCAAAAAGAAAATTGGAAGCGAAATGAGGAACCAGGGAGTGCGAATTGTTTTGTATACAACTTTTGAGATTGAAATTTGCAAGTGGGGGTTCTAGCTCTAGCTCTCTAGTTTTTGCACTGAATGTGTTGGAATTACGTGCAAACTTGAATACCAATTGATAGTAGAGACAAAAATGTATGCTTGGGATAGAAATAACTTAATATTACCATGAGCCTTATGATTCTACATCGGCCGTTGAATTGATCGAGCGTTGCTCCCAATCGTGTGCTTTGATTGAATTGTCTCACGAAAAAAATTAAAGTTTGCAGGACCCTTGCCCCCCAACAGCGAGCGCTCGTCGAAGAAGTTGGTAAGTACTCTTCTAATTATTTGTACCTACGAATAAGTAATATTATTTTTTTATATAAAATCTTTTTTCTTTATATTATTTAAATTATTATTCTGATACCTTTTTCGCTAACTTATATTGATCAGTCTTACTCCATTTTTATTATTAAAATTTTTTTTTTTGGAAATATTGGGTAGGCGCCTTCCAGTTGGCAATAGGTGTAATTATTTGTTATAAAGACAATTAAATATTAACGTTTGATTGGCAAAATTTAAAATCCGCTCTTTTCATTATTGAACCCTGACCGGGTATGGGACCCGCCACTCCACTCATGAGCTAGCCATCGGGTGAGCTCTCCCCTTTTTTTGCTTGTTACAGGTGCTCTTGCAGGACTGCTTGGCCTTCCACACTCGATATCGGCCAAGGCAGCATTTTTTGGATTTCGATTCAGTTGGGAGGGGCGCGTTGGGGCACCGCCACCAACTGGTTGCCCAACTCTTATTTGAAGGCCGTAATCGTCCTCAGCAAGGACAAAACGAAGTTAAGTATCGCGCGCGCTAATTCGTTAATAGACGCCGCGTTTGCGGTTTGTATTCCCTTTCGGTAGGTTGCTTCGGCCATTGGCACCTCTACCACTGGCCAATCGGTTCAATTTTGTTGACTCCAGTCACCTTTTTAATTCGTGAATGCGAAAATAATTTGTAGTGGGCCGCCGCGCTGTGGGAAAAGAACCCGCCCCACGACATCGCAACACTAATTTGCCAGCGCATTCATGCGTCCCCAGGCAACGCCAATCAAGCCGAGCACTAATTTCACTCGCTGAAACAGTAAAAGAACGCTGCAATCCTTAACGGACATCTTTAACATTTCAAAATTCACTACAGATATTTGTACTGAAGCGGATTACAATGCGAACAGTCTGACACAAGTTCAGCTTCCTCTGACAAAGCGACGTCGTCAAGTTACGTTATTCGAGGAGAAAACATGTTTTCGAGCGATGAAATATTTTCCGAACATGATGATGACGACAGCAGAGCAGTTGCAGGACCATCTTCTTCGAACTGAGGTCGTCCAAAAACAGTCATATTTGGTAAAGATAGAAAGGTGTAGCTTCAAGATTCAAATTGAAATGCGTGAGAAGCATTCAATAAAAGTTTACTTACCGACAGCTAAAGATTATACTCGTAATTTAAGGAAGCCAATTGAAGCATGGCAATTGATAGTTTCTGACTCGATTTTGGACTTAGTTGCTTTGCACGGTAGCGCCAAGGTGACACTCGTGCATGAACCACTCAAATCCAGCAATCATATCATCTTCCCCCGGTGAAACTGCCAAGATGACACTCGTGCGTGAACCACTAAAATCCAGCTATCATATCATCTACCCCCGGGAAACTCCTGGCAGGCCTCGAAGTTCACACCACTGGGCTGATAGTGTAGATTTGGTTGAGACGGACTCCCGATTAGCGCTGGTCTGACTCTGACCAGTTGCCAACCTTCGCAATGCTTCCCTGTTTTCCAAAGATAGCCATAGGACTAAAAAGGCAACTTCACACACGAACCGAGATAGCTGCACCAGCTTTTTGGATCCCCCAATCAAACTGGAGCATTCTCAGTTTAAAAATTTACAAAAGATATCAAAATACCAAAAAATAAGTAAAAATACCAGAGGATATTCAACTTTTGCTGAAGAGCAGCACCTATAACATTGTCTAAGACATCTACAATAACGTCATATGCGCAACGGCTTGAGAAAATGTCATAAATGAAGAGTCTACTAAATGCTGTTTGATGGTTTTGTTGAACTGTTTTCTTTGGTTTTTGTCCTAGATAAGTAAAAATTTGAAATTTTACAGAATTTGACAGAAATTTTCTATAAAAGTTTAGCATTCCCGAAAATCTGCGGAACCCTTTGACTGTTTTGGGTCTTCGGAACTCTGCTCTTGTTTGGACTTCATCTGGAGCTGGACTTTATCTTACATGTGGAAAAATTTAAATTCTTCAACATAGAGAATAAGGTCGGAGTCAACGAGTTGTTGAAAAATGTGCCTTAAATGGACTAAATGCTCGCACTCAAAAGAAGAAGCAACCAAAATGTCATCCAGATAGATATAACAAAATTCCAAGCCTCGTAGCATAGAGTGGTTGAATCTCTAATTGTTTGGCGCTGCTTTGCACAGTCCAAAAGTCACCCGTGTGAACTCGAACCGTCCAAAAGTTGTACGGATTGCCGTCTTTATAATGTCTGCAGAAGCTACAGGGATTTGATGATATGCCAAGATCTAAGATGAGAGGTACAACGTAGCGGTCTGGAATGGTTTGAGCATTCAATTGACGATAGTCTCCACATAGTATCAATTGTCCAATTTATTTGGGGACCATATGCAAGTACGAAGGCCAACAACTTTTTGATAGACGACAGATACACTGTTAAAGCATAAACTCAAACTCTTTCTTCGCAACAGCTAATTTGTTAGGTGGTAAAGGACGCACCTTCGAAAATATTGGGGAACCAGTAGTGTAGATGTGATGCTGGACATCGTACTTAACTGGTTTGATCAAACTACCTCCGTAATAATGTTACGAAGTTCGTGAAGGGGTGTAACAATTTTAATATCTGCAATACCTTTATAAATTGAAGAAATAGTGAGGTTTTTTAGAAAGTGAGACATTCCCTTTAGATTCCAGTAAGGTTGAGGGGCTTACAAGAACTCTGTGTTTCATATCTATCAACAATCTATAGTGGCACAGGAAGTCTGCGCCAAAAATGGGATATTTTATATCTGCTATCACGAACCTTCACGTAAACGAACGACGCATGCCTAGATTAATTGTTAATAGTCTGTAGCTATATGTGTTGAGAGTGAAAGCATTTGCAGCAACTCGCTTAAGCGATGTCGGTATAAAGCAATAGCAATGGGGTGCAACAGAAATGCCAGCGCCTGTATCTACTAAAAATTATTTTTTTGAAATCGGGTCAAATATAAAAAGACGATTTTGTGCGTCACCTCAATGCTGAGAAATATTCGTCTTGGCTCTCAGACTATTTAATTTATTAAACTACTTCAATCGCACAGAGCTATACACCTTTCCTTTAAACTTTCTGTGGTTCTAGCAATGTGTTTTATTATGTGGGTTAGCTGGTGAAACACTTTTAGATTTTGAGCGCGATTTATTTCGATTGTGTGACCTATACCTATTTAAATCTCTAAGTAAAAGTCAAAAGCGCTTTAATCTTTCAATGGACTGTGAAAGTGACCGTTTATTTGCGATTGAAATTAGCCAAGAGTCGAAGTAACACTCTGTTGTACAGCAGCCTCTGAATTAGAACGTTCACTTATTGCATACAATGCTCGACGCGATATAACTTCTTGAATTTTATTCGCAGTGGTAGCCAATTTATCCAAAGTAGCCGGCGTACCGCAACAATTATCACTTGTGTTGTATCCGGTAATTTCTGCAACCACAATGATTACCACAATTCCGTTGTTGCCACTGTTCCTCCAAGTTGTTTCATTTCCCGTAATACTTGCGATGGTCGTCTATCTCCTAATGTCACCTTAGTCGAAAGTTGAACTAAATTGACGGACTCACTGACCGACAACCGTTCAATTAATTCTTGCTTTAATAGCGTATACGGGTTCACTTATGGTCTTTCGAAAATAAACAACACTAACATAACCACATCCTCTTCCAATGCTGAGACCACGTGGTTAAATTTTGTTGATCCAGCTGCAATTCCTGCAAATTCAAACTGGTCCACCAACTGCCTGAACCACGCCACTGGACCGATGTATTAAACATTGTCTGGGTGGCACAAAGGACGATGCGACGTAATGTGAATGCAGATCGCAAGAGCGTTGTGCGATGAAGAAAGAGTGATGGAGAGAGTGCTAGGGAATGCAGATATTTAAAAAAATAGGATGAGTTTGACTGACACCGCGTTAAGTCTCGGTTCAGCAGGCGGCGCAGCGGCCGTCAACGAATCCTGAAACTCTTCTCTATTTGGCATCAAACTGTCCAATCTTCCACTCATTTACTTAATTACTTATATAAACGAAACGCGGACTTGTACTCACTTTCACTAACTTTCTTGTACCTCAAAAATAGTTCTCTATTTTCTCTCAAATATTTTTTTAACGTTATGATTACTCATATTTATTTTTTCCAAATGATGTTTCCGTCATTCATAAACTGAAACATTGCAAAGTGGAAAACAGTTTAAACTGGGGAAAACCTCCAAAATCGCCACAAGTTAAACGTGCGTACGAAAACCCCAGCTTACATGAAATGATTTTGTAGACTACCTTAATATTATTCTTTTCCGCTAGTCCGATTTAGAAGTTCGTAGTTCGTGTCGTGTAGTGGTTAGGGCCCCGTAAGCCGAAGGTCTCTGGATCGAGTCTTGTTTGTGATAACAAGATTTGTTTCGAGTGTTTCATTCTTCTGACAGACTATAAGCCCGTTCAGTTGCTATGCATACTGGTTTAAAATCAGAACGTTTTGCAGCTGAGTGGACGGACAGAGCCAAAACGTCGTACTGACCATATCATCTTCCTCAGTACCGACACATCCGATCAAAATAATTAGATACTCTAGCTATCTCTAAGCGAAGGCCCGAAAGGAGCTGACGTGCCAAAGCAAAATAAAATGTATTTTCAGGGGATTAGAAGCAGAACAATCAAACATTTGAGATGAATTAAAAAACTCATAAATCAGTCTTCTTCTTTCATCGTCAGACAAGGACCGGCTATGAGACCCGCATCGGTGGCGAGGTACCTCACTCACCCAGCCATCGGGCTGTGATTTTTATTTTTAGGGTTTCGTAAAATAATTTTACAAAACCCTTCTAAAATCGCGTCCTGTCTGTCCGTCCGTCCGTCCGTGTGTCACAGCAGTTTTTCTCGGAAACTACTTAAGGTAGAAACATCAAATTTTGTATGCAGGTGTAAAGTGGTGTTCTCTTCAAAGTCCAGTTATAAAAAATTTTTATTAGGTATTTAAGGGGGGTCTCCCCGTATAGGGGAGTGACCCCCCGAAAAAAAAAAATTCATTGAAGGTAGTCGATATGGGTATCAAATGAAAGGTCTTGATGAGAACTTTTCAAAACAGGTCTTAGTTTGGCAAAGTTTGCTTCAAGGGGCGCACAGAGGGGAAATACACGAAAACGTTTAAGGTGCATGCTTTGAACACTTGATTCAATTTAATGAATGACTGAAGATGAGTACCTACAATTAATACTCATAAGTGAAACAAGTCAAGGAGGCGGGAGAGAGCTCCTAGCAAAATTGCTTTGTAACCATTCTAGGATCCGAAAAAATTGGCCATGAATCGATGATAACAGTACAGGAGAGTGGCCCCTGAAAATAAAAATTCATCAAACGTAGCCGAGCCTATATGAGTATGAAATGAAAGTTTTCATGTGAGCTTTTCAAAATAGTTCTTAAACTGTCAGTTTTTGCTTCAGTGAGGGCACAGGGGGGAAATACATGGAAAATGTGTTTCCTCCCTCGCGAATGGACATCTGAAATAATTATCAAGGGAGATATTTATGAGTATAACAATAAAAAAAACCTCAGAAGTCAAAATTCGTTCAACTTTGTTAATAACAGTATGATCTTCGAATGTGACATTTTCTCCAATAAAATCGTCTTTGACATGTATCTTGATTTGATTCGATCTGGTGACTGCATTTTGTAAATTGAATACAAAACCCTTCTGACATGAGCGTAGGTCTGTTTACCCAACTTGTTTTTTTTGGTTTAGGAGCTCTCGCCGGAACGGAGAGTCCTTACATGCGGACTTGGCCATCGGGACCCTAGGTCTGGTTGGGAGGGATGCGATGGGGCACCAATCCCACCAGGATGGGGCACCAATCCCACCAGGATGCTCCACCTTTTGTCATGGGTTACGATTTTCCTCGTCAAAGACGAGGTCACGTGACTGATTATGTGCGGGAAATTAGGAGAAAAACAACTTAGCCTTTTAATTCGGGCCTATGCCTTTCATGCTCTTTTCGTCACTTAAAAATACGTGTATGCCAAAAATGACGTAGTGTGACTTGATGCTAGGGAAAAGAACCCGCCCACATAACACCGTAGATGCTAGCCTGCCAGCGCATATACGTATGTATCCCTAGGTTAGGTCATTGCCAGTGAGCACCCATACTTGGCTCTTTGAGGCAGCATGAAACCTGCTGCCTTCATTACCTACATTCTAAATCCAAACTTCCACTACAAAGGTGTATGAAAATTAATTGACCTAGCTATCTTTTGGACAATCAGTTATTGATGAGATGTTTGTGCCAAAGTTCAGAGAGAGTAAAATATTGAAAAACGCTTTACCATATGGTTTTTATTCGATTTTCCAATCAGTTCCCTGTCTCAGCTGGGTAAGTTCATAGTCAGTCTCTAGATTCTTTCGAAACCAATTTCAACAACCCCATTATGACTTGAAGCTTCCGCATAAGCGGCTAGCGATTCGGACTATTATTCCGACCGTGCTTGGATGACATCCCTACTATCTCCACGTATGAATCTCAGAAGAACACTTACAAGAACCAATTACCCTAAACTAGCATAGAGGTTGAATACAACACATCTCTTAAATATCAACGATCGCTCCAGCAATGCCTATAAATCTTACCCCATCAATATTCACGTAATTAGAGGATGGGTATGCCAAATTACGTCAAGGCATTCATGAATGATTGCATCCTTCGTTTGATGAATCTCCAAATCATTTCGCAAATGTTTTTAAGCTAATTGTTCATCGCTTCACGTATTTTCAATTATTATCCTAATAAACCGCAAGGAGAGGCAATAAGCATGTTTAGATAGACGATAAAGTACGCACATTTATCTTTTTTGAAACGGCTAAAGAAGGTAAGATTATAAACAAAGCGAAAAATGATAAGACTGTTTGTGTCGCCGTGATTATTAATGAATATTCAATTGATGTGTGCACCGCACAGGTAAGGATTGTGTATAGATGCATAGCCCGATAAGGTGTATAGGGTGTGGTTAAGGTACGCGGTATGATAAGCTACACACAACTTCAATAGTAAGACACCCCTACGTCTGGATTGAAAGTACAGAATATAGGAATATCTTTCCTAAACTGTTCAATTGAAGACAATCTATAGCGGTTCGCTCTATTCAAAGGAATTTCAGGAAGTCAATCCGAATCAATCTAGCTCTCGTAACTTTGCAGGTGGAACACCCTGTAACCCGAAACCCTTTCATTCAGTAGCCAATCTTTAGTCTTGCAGTTAATTTTTCATCGGTAATCACTTATAAAAATTCTTCTCGTCATTCTCTTACTTTTATTCCTCAAGTACTTCTTCTTGACTACCTCGGCCAAACATTTATTGCCCACTATCGTCTTCATTGCAACTGTGTGTCGTCTCCGATTTGTACGTATGAATTTATCGGAAAAGGGCATTAAAAAGATAAATTGTACATATAAGATATGTGGGATATGACCATATCGAAAGAAACGCATAATGAATTTAAAAGTGAACAAGAAAGAAAAAAAAGTGAATGTTTCTTTGATGATGTTTCCGTGAATTGTTATTGAACGTCAACTCAAGTCTGCATAGTTTGTAAACTATGAGTATCTAAGCAGTAGCATCTAAGCATACATTCACATATATGGGAATAGATATACGAGAACGATAGATCCACCGACTCAATCATTGGACGGCCGTTATGAACAATATCCCTTTTGGATTATCATTTTGATATGTTTATCGTTATTTAATCAGTATGCATGAGCTGCAATTGTTTGAAAGCATTTTATAGTAATTATTCATCATTTTTACCTGCATAATGTAATAGAGAGGTGCATTAACCTCCAGATGGAAGTTGTTTATAATTTGGGAAATAATCCTTTAAAATCAGTATCGGTACATCAAACCCAAACCGAAAGTATTAATACATAAACAAATGGATGCAGCTTCTTTAATTAATAGTTATTTTGCATATTTGCATTATTTTCACTCCATACCGCCTATTCTATTGTCCAATTGATTATATAATTTCTTCAGACCTGAAAACCTACATTCCAACGGAGTCAAACGTACATGGAAAAATGCACTTAAAAAGTTTTATCTTTTCGCTGATATTCTAATTCTACAATGCCCTCAAAGTTACAGACCTAGTGTTACAAGTATACATATCTTAGCTATCATATGTGCAATACATATCCAAAGCAAATTGAGCACGTACGTGATTGGAAATTAGTCACATGTCAATAATTGTCATTGACATGTCTCCTCGTAGTTCATTGTAGCTGAAAACAATAAGAATAATTAAAATACTTTTTAGGCCTTTGTTTCAGCAACAACTCGCTTTAAAAATATGTAATTTGTTCTCTCTGTAAGGTCTATATCTGATGTAGCTGTAAGGTGGTCGGAATATTTGCAATGTCTATAGTTGGATGATTGGTTGAGTATGTTAATTAGCGCGGAATGTTAATTTGTCCTCAAATGGTCGGCGGAATTTTAATACGAGAAAAAGTGGAGCCTTACAGGTTTATGTTATCTCAGCAAACTTTTTTTTTGCATAATAAATGGATACACATTTGTAACGAAATAATAGATTCCATATCAAATGTCCTCCACGGGACCTCTTACAGGCCTCAATCCTTTTGAGGTAATTTTCAATGACTTTTCGGCACATTTCCGGCAATACCTCGGCCATAACTTCACGAATATTGGTTTCCAATTGCTCAAGATTTTGAGCATTGTTCGCGTAAACACGATCTTTCGAATAGCCCCATAAAAAGAAATCCAAAGGTGTTAGGTCACAGAATCTTGCGGGCCAATTGACATCACTCAGTCTCGAAATTACGCGTCCTGGAAATTTCTCTTGCAAAAGTGCTCGATTAGGCTGTGTTGTGTGGCTTGTGGCTCCGTCCTGTTGGAACCACATGTTCTCCAGATCATAATCTTCAATTTCTCTCTAAAAATAATCGGTTACCATCCGTCCATAGCGGTCAGAATTGACTGTAATGGCTCTTCCTTGATTGTTTTCAAAAAATAGGGGCCAATAACACCACCAGACCATAATGCACACCAAACGGTCACTTTTTCCGTATGCAAAGGCCTTTCTGCGATCACCTGAGGATTTTGAGAGCCCCATTTGCGGCAATTCTGTTTATTTACGTAACCACTGAGCGAAAAATGAGCCTCATCACTAAAGAAAATTTTGTTCGAAAAATCGTTATCAATGGCTTGTTATTCAATCACCCAATTCGCATACATTCTGCATTGTGTATGGTCTTGAGGCTTAAGTTCTTGAGTGAGTTGGATTTTGTACGGATGGAGATGCAAATCCAAAGGCAAAATCCGCCACAATGAGACAAGCCCAAATGTTGAGCACGTCGAGGAATCGACAAATTCGGGTGTTCCTCCACACTTTGAGCAACGACAGCGACATTTTCAGCAGAACGAATGTTGCGATGGTGCGCAGGTCTTGCAATATCAATAACCGATCCATTCCCTTCAAATTTTCTCACTGTGCTCGAAATTGTTTGCTGTGTAGGTCGATTATGTCGACCGTAATCGGCTCGTAAAGCCCTAAATGTTGACACAGCAGAATCACCATTTTATAATAAAATTTAATAATTTTAACGCGTTCTTCGACTGTTAAACGATCCATATTTCTAAATGGCAAACCAACTAAAAAAACACGCTTTGGATGACATTTAGTTCTGACAGATGTCAAATGGCAGGGTTATACTTTCCTACCACGAAATGGATAACATATTAAATAATGTTAAATATGAATTTTAATACATATTTCTTGCTGCAACTTTTTCAGTTATGTCGATTTTAATTTGTTATTTTCTGCGTTCTTCAAATTGCATACAGTACACACCATCGTATACTCAGATAGTATCCACACTCCATCAACCCTCCGGAAAAATCGGAACACAAGCCGAACAGCGAGCCATAAATCTTCGGGGTAAATGCTGACGCAAGGATTGGCACGAATATAAACATATGCTTCGATGAGAGATTTCAGGATTACCATATCTCAAAAAATCAATAACTTTGCAGAAAAGCAAATTCGTTCCATGCAATCTTCAAGTTTTTTATTAGGATCTGGCAGCACTCCCATGTTCTGAAATGCGTAAAAGAACACGTGCGTCGGAAATTTTATTTGCTTTTTGCTTTGTTTCTTGAACGCGCCAGACCTGGGCTCTACTGACGTGCCCCGGATCAGCTGACCGGCCTCTGGAAAAATTCAAAAAGTGTGCAACACAGGGTAAATGAAAGGTGTGGGTACTAGGTTAATGCACTGTGGTACACACCTCCATCGGTCACCAGTTTGCACACACTTACACGATATTTTCGTATGGTTTAGTTCATTTTCTATCCTACGCAAGAAAGCTTTCAAACATATCCCATGTGAAGATGGAAAAACTTTATTAATTTATATTTACTGGGTGAAATGCATGAAAAATTATTTTTGAGATTTCGTCATCGCAGTATTCATCAGATAATAGTAATTGAGCAATCGCCTAGGCAAACTGCTCGTAATACATTCCCGGGCGAAAACCCCATGTTTGTTTTGCTACTCAAAAAAAATCATTAAATATCATCTAATTTGATTTGTAGTTTAAAAACAAAAGGATTAAAAAAATGTTAATATAAAAATATTAAATAAATATCACAATTAAAATTCGACGACGGCAACCCCCTTTGCAACACAGTTTAGAAATGAATGGCGTTCTTATTTCGACCAAAAAAAACCACAGTTGCGGGTAAGCAGAGGGCCCGCCAAGGAAACCACCGTTGACGGCATGGGAGAGTCGCATTGGAAAGGTCGACGGGAAAACGTCGAGCGAGGCCCGTCTGGCGTGCAAAGCACAATTAGCTGTTTATTTGCATGACCTAGTCTTTGTTAAATTTGCTTATTTCGCGATTTTTCTGACTTTGCCCCTAAGACGCGAAAACTGCTTCGTGTATTTTGTTCACCTCGCGACGATTGTACAGGTTTCTTAAACAGAATCGACTAAAGCAGAAGCGCCGTGGTCTAATACGAATTGGGAAAAAGTGCTTTCCTTGTGGTCTTCATCGCGCGCGTTGCACATGTGCTTCTGAGCGAGGGGAGTTCAAGTTTTACGCTAAAAATATCATAGGTGAAAATTTATGTGCAGTTTGATGAGCAGGTGAAAGATATAGAGAAAAAAAGTAAAGAGGAGAAAATCAGAGGAAATTTGTTTTTTTTCAACGTGTTAAAAGGAAAATATTAAGTAAAGAACAATCGCTCTTAAAACACGAACGTTTTCGCAAAAGGCAGGGTCGAAAAGTGTATTTTAGGTCCAGGTCCGGGCTTGCGACTTCTGTGCGCCGGCTCCGTAGATGTTCCATGTTTTATATGCGCGAACTGTGATTAGGACGTGAACCTTGGTGCCTCGCAATCGGATGCTGTGGAAAATCCTCCGAGCTTGCGGCTCGTTAGATCGGTTCACTTTATGATAATTTAAAAGGTGCTCGGTGATGCTTGGAAATTTGTTTTATAAATTGTGCTAATCCCGCGGGGCTAATATTTTTCGTGTTGCACGCTCGTACGCTCCACATTTTAGCGCGGTTGCTCTTCACCTTGAACTGGCAGCACATCAATAGAGTTCGCTGGTTGTGATTTGGCCAAATAGAAACCCCTCCGACGATGCCACCGTTTTCTTGATGCTTGCCAGTAATTTTGTGTCATCATTCCTCGAATATTTTAGTCCAGTATTCATCGAATTTGGAACTGAATTTGCCGTAGGCTCATTGGTGGGGCCATTGCCGCTCTTCGGACCCGCCAACTGTTCACCAATTCACGAATTCCAGCAACTCGCGACGAGGTCTCGAACGGACGATCGAAACTGCTGAAACCTGGAACTGTGGGGCAGGATTTTTCGATGAGAGTTTCACAGCAATAACACCGCTTTAATTAACAAATATCTCAACTCAGAACCATATTGACCGTGGTCGCGTAGATGAGGAGTCGCGAAGAGAAAAACGCGTTTCTGTTGAGGGAATTCAATTGATTTCCATTCGCATTTGAATAATATTTTTTGATGATCGGATTATCTTTTACACAATCAATACCTACCATTCGGGGAAATGAATGAAATGAGATTCTAACTTTGAAAAGTTTTCGTTTCGTTGTTATTGGGATTTGAAAATTTTAATCGAATCGTTCTAATGGATTTTATATCGGCTCAGTATTATAAATAGATTTATGAACACGGATTACACTTAGCATTTCTCAACTCTCTGAAACTTGTGTTCTTGAAAACGGCGTCGATCAATGTCACATATAGATAAAGCCTTAACACTACAAAACTAGATTTGAAGCTGCACTTCAAGCTCGATCACGACGGGATATGAAACAAGGACCTCCTTATCTGATAAAAGAAATTTATATGCAGAGACAGTGGAATGTGTGCTTAAAGTGTTACAATTAAAAGTAGAAGAAAAATAAGAGAATTTTAAATATTTACCGGCCTTATCCACCCCATCAACGAGCGCCTAAATTGCTTTTAGAGCTTCTCTAACACTATGAGGTGATATTTTTACTTTCGGTTTCGAATTGAATGATTTTTTTGCTTTTTGCTAAATTTTGCATTGAGTAGAAATTAATTTTCTTGATTAAGTTTTTTTTTGGATTTCTCTTTTACTCAATTTCAAAATGAGTTAATTTTGTTTGTAAAGCTTAATGGTGGCTTTCCAACAAGAATAAATTATTATCTGTGCATTTATGAATTCACTGCATTGTAATTCCGAACGGAAATAAAATTAAAACTTCTCCATGTTAATCAATTTCATTAATTGAATTGATCGCGATTCCATTCAAAGAAATTTAAGCTCTTTCCATTATTATTTTAAGAAAAGTTATTTGAATGTAAAACTCAATAAAAATCATTGAAACCAAGACAGTTATTGGGTAAAGGTGATAAAAAATTTCTCAGAATTACAATAAGAATTTGATTCAAATGAAAAACAAGGATTGCACTTCAATTATCTGAATTATACGTCTAACACTCGTTACGTGTAGACGTGTTTTTAATTCGCTCCTGTCAAGAATTTTTATTAATTAAAATAATTTTTTAAAAACGTCAACTAGAAAGTAATTTTAGAAAAAAACTTATTTCATCGTCGACTTTTCGAACAATTTATCGAGTATCTGGATTTTACCTGCGAGAAAGTTTCAAAAAAGACAAAAAGAAGAAAAGTTTTTTTCACCGGGAGGATGGAGGAGCCCAAAGGCTTCCCACCGCTGGGGGACCCAGGACCAGGCATTTCTAATACGACGAATGAAAAAATGTGTGAGCATGGCAAGCGTATTACGCTTTCAAGTGAAGAATACGAAAGAGTAACCAGAGAAAACGCAAAGGTTACTAAACAAAACGATGAGATGAAACTCCGAATACAAAGTTTGGAGGATATGGTCCGAACATTAACAAATGCCACAGAATACGTCCAGCAAAGAAGAAGCGATAACAAATAAGATTAATGAGAAAAAGGAAGACCAACGAAAAAAACAGTAGCAACACAAAAGACTCAAGCATATAAAGCAAAATTACAAGATACGAACAAGACATCAATCCACGATGCTGAAAACATACTAAGCGCAGGAGGAGCAGACGACAGTGCCAATTACTATGCGGTACTGAATGACGAAATGGACATCGAGATGGAGTGCCAAGATAGCATAGGTAATATTAATGATTGTACTAATAATTTCATTGAATATTTAAAATAAAAAAATAAGGGGACGGAGAAGAAGCCAATCGGTGTGCCTGCTGGTTCTCCTATTAAAAATAGTAAGATAAATGAGAAAGTTCTTCGAATTAATGTTTTTGGCCAGCGTGGAGGAGATATGGTTCGGTTAATGGCAGCCCAACATAAAATCGATAATTTTGAAGTTAAAAGAGTGACTGCTGATAAACTCACAATTAAGACAAAAACATTGGCTGACAAAGCTGGCGAAAGATGCTCTTAATAGTGTTCAAGCTCCCCACTTCACATACACGCCAAAGGCGGAATAAAATCAGACCTTCCTGTTGAAGGGCTTGGACTGTGGGGAGAATACAGTTGATCCCCTTGAAATATTGCAGGAAGCGGCACCAGCTGTTAAGATCATCCTGTGAAAAATTTTGCTACAAGGAGATCAACTGTTCAAGGCAACATATTACCATTTTATTTGGTCCGAATTTCTAACGATAGCAGTCCGAGTGCCCTCCAACAGGTACGGTACTTAAACTTAAGAGTTGTGAGGTGGGAGCGCCTCCAAAAAACTGAGGTCAACCAGTGTTACAGGTGCCAAAGATTCGGTCATTCGGCTGCCAATTGTGCCATGCACTATCGCTGTGTTTAATGCAAAGATATTCACGCCCCTGGTGAATGCGAATTGGCTCAGATGGAGCCAAAAGAAAAATTATACTGTGTTAACTGCGCTTTATTTGGTCATCCAGCATCATATCCAGGATGCCCACGGTATCAAGATGCAAGAGTTAAATTTTCGCCAAAACAAACCCAAGTACATTACAACTTGTTACCTCCCAACTTCGTCGAACCCGGAGTATCATTTGCACTTGCTGCTAGAGGACCAGCAGACAACAATGTAAATAAAATCAATAATGCAAGTGGCAATAATGCGCTACTTCTTAAAGTTTACCAACATCTTGAATCTCTTTCAGATAGAATAAATAAACAAGACCAAAAAATCAATTTCGTTTTTCAACGTTTAGGCCAACATACTTCAAAATAGTTTGTCATCCAGTCACATTCCCATGGATAGGATTCGTCTCATCTCGATCAACGTCAACTCCATTGTTACTATACATCGGCCTGATTATTTCCTTGAATTCATTGTTAAGCAAAAGCCTGACATCATGCTTCTCACCGAAACCCATCTCAATTCATGGCACTCCATGACATTCGAGGATTTTGAATTCGTAAGAAAGGATAGGGTAATAGGTGATGGGGGAGGTGGTCCGAAGGCCCTATTGTTTCCAAAATATTGAAAAAGTCGAATTCAAAAACTTTGAATTTCTTGAAGTGTCCGTTATCCAAATCTCACTGCCAGGTGGGGATAACCTCTTCGTTATCTCTGCCTATGGACTGGTGGAACTGTTCCTTGTTTGAAATACTGGAACTGAACGGGCCTTATAATTATTATATTCTCGCTGGTGACCTGAATGCCAAGCATACATCATGGCTGAACAACACCAATAATCGAAGAGGTGTATTCCTGAAATCGTGGATAACAGAGAACCAAATTTAAACATGTGCAATCTATATGGGTTGGAGTTCCCAACAAACCCTAGGACAAATTCATATTTGGACCTCTGCATTGCTGACGCAAGACTTGAATTCAGCTTTAATAGTCCTCAACGGAAACTGCAGATGTTTCCTTATAATAGCGACCATAACGCAATCGCAATGAAAATCGATCATCAAAGGGATGATCTCTTCCTCATTCCAGTTCAACATGAAAATCATCGGTTGAATTTCAAAAAAACAGACTGGGGAAAGTTTCATAAGAAGTTTAATCGAGAGTACCAAAATCAATGTCCTCCTGATGATGGCAACGCTTGCTCATTGGTTCCTAATAACAGGAATCTAACTGACGACGAAATAAATCTCTATTTGTCGAAGTTAGAGAAGCTGGCCTTGGAAACCATGGAGAAAGTAGTTCCCAGGATTAAATATCGAAAAAATATGGAAGGATATGAAACACCAACCATCGCAAGGTTGAAAAGATTGAAAAGCCTTCTCACACGCGTCAACATTATTTATCGACGATTTTTGGACTACAACCATCACTCGTTGGCTTTGTTGAAATTGCACCTGAAGAATGTCCGGAACTCAATCCGTTCATACTTCAGGAGTGAGGTCAGCAATCATTAGGCGGAAAAATTGAGGGGTATTAGCCCACAGGACCCAGATGGCGTTTTCGCGAAAGTGAATAGCATATTCTGTAAGAAGTCTCGAGTGAAGGTATCGAATCTTGAAGTCACTAGTGATGAGATAAATCTTCTCGATAGGGCTGCTATCGAAATTGATAGTACGACTCCGGATAGAAATGGAAAGAGGATTATATGTGAGGGATTGCATAAACTTGCCCTAATTGGAACACATTTTGAGTTGGTTCATTTACTAAACTCTGAGAGAGGGAATGAATTTTTTTCAGACGTGGTTGAAGCAATAGTTTCCGACTTCAAATCAAGCCTAAACGGCCAATCAATTCTTCATTTCAATGAAACATTAACATCTGACCTCATACCGAGCTTGAATCTTATTGGTTATTTTGTCAGCTATGAAGACTTGTGTTTCATATTTCGCAAAAAAACAACAAGAAATTATGTGGTACTGATGGTATTCCAAATATAGTTCTCCGACATTTGCCTGGGGTTGCTATTAGGAATTATTACATATTGTTCAACAACATGTTGAGCAATTCATATTTCCCAAATGAGTGGAAAAAGACTAAGGTATTTCCGATCTTGAAGAAAGGAAAAGAATCTTCATGCCCTAAAAGCTATCGCCGAATCAGCTTGCTGCCTAACATCAGCAAGGTGTTTGAAGTGATACAAAACAGAACATTAAACGCCCACATTGAGAAATATGAGGTGATGCCGAATTGCCAATTTAGTTTTCGTGCCAGGCATTCGACCACACATGCAATAACGAAAGTAACCTCAGACATCTTTTGGAAACTAAACAACTGAGAATGTGTTGGAGCGTATCTCATTGGTATGGAGAAACCTTCGATACGGTTTGGTTAGATGGACTAGTTTTTAAACTCCTTCAGGACAAGTTCCCCAGACACCTTGTCGCCGTGATGTGCAATATATTAAACGGGAAATCTTTTATTGTAACTGATGGAAATCTGACAAAAACGCGCGACTTCAAGGTCTTGAATGGTCTACAGCGGGGAACAGTTACATCTATACGGCAGACCGAAAAGCTACAATAGTTCAGAGCAATCTCCAAAAGAATGTATAATGATGTGCAGCTGTACACTGACGATTGGCGAATGAAAATCGATGCGCAGAAGTGGGAAACAGTTTTGTTTCGGACAACTCTGCAGGGGGTCATTCAAGACCTGAAACGTAATTGGAAAGATTTCTACATCATGGCTGGCGAGGGTAGTTCAGAATGAGCTCCACATAAATCCTGTGTTCGATACCTCGGTGTTCATCTCGATCAGTATCTGTACTATACTGAACACGTTAAAATCATGCTCAGTAGGGCACTTAAAGTAGTCATGGCCCCACGAAGACTCTTTCATTCTAAATACCTTGATCAAAAGGTCAAAATTATCTGTTACAAGACCCTGGTTAGATCGGTTTTGACATATGGATGTCAGATCTGATACAACCAGAGTGATAGTACTATGGAAAAATTAAGAGTTTTCGAAAGGAAATGTCTTCTCGCATGTATTGCTTTGTACAGAAAGCCTGAGACGGATTGGGAGCATTATATATCAAATAGAAGAATTTATCAAACTGCTGAAGTGACGAGGGTCGATATCTTCATATTGAAACTTCTTCGGAATCATATCGCAAGATCTGTGACTGTGAGTGAAAACCCTTGGATTTGACAGCCGTTTCACCCTACAGACGGGTATATTGCGACTTGCCTTGCTACTGGCTTCGTTCCTACAGAAGCATTCGCGTATTTAGACATGAATCGTTATGTTTTTTATTCTGACGGCGTCCCAATCATATATCACATATATCGACGGGCCACCGATAAGAAGATAAAATATCCTGCGAACTTGAGTTCACGAGACCAACAATTCCATGTGCTAGATTTGTTGAAGTTGGTCGAGCTGAGATGGAGCAATCTAGGTATTGGTGGCTGAATGACAATGTCTAAAATATTCGTGTTTATTTTCAATTTTTGTGTTTTTCGTTACTTAGTTTTTGAGTTTTAGCTCATTATTGCTACATTTAGTGTTGTTGTTTATTTCTGTAAAAAATTAGGGATAGGTTAGGTATATGTTATGTTTATTATATTAGATTTAGAGATTAGGTTGAACGCGTAGGTTAGGAATATTGTGATAGAATTTTTTAGTATAAGATAAAGTTTTTGATTGAATTTAATTAGAATTAGGTTATAACATATTAGGTGTAGGATCAAAGTTCACTGTTGTGTTAAAATTATAAATAATTTTAGAATAGTGTTGGTTGGTTTTTTCTCCTTTTACCAATCAAATCATAATATATGTAATAATCTTAATTAATTTGAATTTGCTATAGTTTTTTGATGAAATGTGTTTAACTAATGACGTTTCAATTTGTATTGTTATTTTTTGGAACTTGCTTTATGTTCGACTAGTAGTGAATAAAGCGCTTTTGACTTTGACTTAAATTATCATAAATTCGATTAAAATTTTTGAATTTATCAAGATTACATTACTCAGAAACCACTCCAGTGGAGTTTAGAATGAAATATGTCACCTTTAAGCACAAACCATTGAGAAAAAAAATAAGGCACAGTACAAAAATGGAATTATCATTTGTAATAAAAAATTAATTTGAATTATATAATTCTTTTCTTTTTTGAAGCGCCATCAGTCGACAAAGTATACCCAATTGAAAAAAAAATAAATATTGTTCAAAAACAACTCCCAAAACTAGCATAACCTGCAATAAATATTCCGCATCCACTAATTGCATTCAAATAGTCAAAGAAAATACAAAGCTTAAAAAAAGTCGAACAATTTGTGCCAAACAACGTTCCCATTTGTATATGAATAAAATAAATTTAAATGTAATTTTTTTATGAAATGGAATAATATGCAGAATATCAAATAATTGTTACGATTCAACCTCATTTTCGTTAAATATTGAAATACAGAATTAAAGAAAAAAAAAGGGGGGGGGGGGTTTAATTGAAGAGAAACTCGGTCTTTTCATTTATTTGGAACCCGGACCAGGTATGGGACCCGCCACGTTGGCTGGCCCCTCTACCCATAAACTAGCCATCGGCTGAGCTCACCCCTTCGTTGTGCGTTGCAAGTGCTCTTGCAGGGTAGAGTGGCCTTCCGCTTGAATTTCTTATTTATGTTATAGTATTATGTGGTGCCATCATATAAGAGTAGAACACAAATCTGAAACGTTGATGTTTTCCATTTGAGGGATAAATTCATGCGAATTATGTTTGTATGAGTTTTTCATTCAAACGGAAAACATCTGCGCAAGTCTACAATAGATCTTGATCCGAGTGGGGGGGGTGCGAGAGAGTAACGCTTCCACCTGGATGCCCTACTCTTATTTGGAGGCCGTGAGTATACCTGGTAAAGGCGAAATCTTCTCGAATCCCGCTCGCTCTCGCCAAGCCCAGTCAGCCTTTTTGCTTTGGCAGTATATTCCTTTAGTAGGTTACCTCGGCCTCGACACCGTCGAACCGAGTGTTTTATCCCCTAATTCGTGAATGTGAAATTTTTTCGTAGTGGGCTCTTGTGCTGGAGAAAAGAACCCGCACCACGGCACCGCAATACAAGCCTGCCAGCGCATTCACGCGTCCTCACACAAGGCCAATTTCGGCGAGCACCAACATCTTCGCTCGCCGAGGCAGCAGGCCATCGCTGCAGTCCTAGACGGAAATTTTATATCCTCCAATTCACTACAAGATGCTAACTCTGCCTTTGATGGATTAGCGAGATCTCAATTTAGAAGCTAAGTATTGTTCATAGCTTTTCAATTTTTATGTAAGTAAATATTAAAATTGATTTTTGAATTTGCTAGTTATATCGAATATAAATAAATCTCAAAAATAATTTTTCATGCATTTCTTCCAGTCAATAAAAATTAATAAAAGTTTTTCCATCTTAACATAGAATTCTTTTCATGTAGTTCAAGCATTAGCTATATTGGGGGATCCTGAGGCGAATAATCGGAGTGAAGCTAGACGGCGACCAATTGCGAATTCGGTACAACCATGAACTGTATGAAATTTTTGACGAACCAGAGGTCTTAACCATAGCAAGTCTGTGGAAGCTACAATGGGCTGGACACATAAATCCTATGGACCAACAACGGATACCAAAAAAGGTATTCGTTGGGAGAACTGAAGGCCGGAGGCCACTAGGGAAACCAAGGATACGCTGGTCGGACTCAATCGACTAAGACAGTTCACCGCTGCTCGGGTTTCGAAATCGGAGGACGCGGTCAATGGACCGAGACAGTTGGAGACGGTATTTACAAGGAGCGAAGGTTCGAAGGAGACTGTAGCGCTACGAAGAAGAAGAATATTCTTCGGACAGACTATACGCCCGTTCAGTTATGATTCGTGTTGGTTTAAAATCAGAACCTATCGTAGCTGGGTGAACGGACACATGACCAAGGTGTGGTACTGACCATATCACCTTCTTGAGTGCCAATACATTCGATCAAGATAATGAGATACTCCACTACCTCTAAGCGTAGGCCCGAAAGGGCTGTAGTTCTAAAACAAACAAAAAAATAATGCATGACCTTAATAACATTTGGGCTATGTTTGCATCATGAACTTTGAAACTGATTTTTTTACTTCGGATCGCGGATATACCTAAAGCTTGCGATTCTTGTTAAACGCATTTATCGTTCCTAACAGTTTATCTCTATACCAATTATGATTTACGAATTTCTAGGTTACAGTATAAATATGGAAAACAGAAAGCTGTTATTTGAAAACAAGGATTTATAGCAAAATTCGATTAGCAATCACTTAAACATTTTGATATTCCTCTACCCGAAAATATCGAAAAATATGAGATCATTCCAAGTAAGTAACGGGCCCGTCATGTAAATTAAAATTCCTTCACAATCATTTGAAGTGTGTTTAAGTTTATCGAAGTCGTTATTGTTTCCCCATATTGTAGTTTATGTTATAATATTGCCTAATTGGCATGTCTGCATACAACATAAGAATTTTCAAATCATTCCCCGGTCCAGAGCTTTCAGGCTGACTGTGCCAAGATCATGCAAGAAAAAATTATTGCATCTGATTTTTGTTTACATTTACATTAAACATTTCGGTTTCAATTTCAATCACCTCATTTACTGCCTCTCGCACGACTGGAGAGGAGAAAATTGGCATTGCTTATGGCACGATATCTTAATGGTATATATTTTAATGTGCCCTCTCAAATGAGGCAAGAACGAGAGGAAGAAGAAAAATATATATCGGTACAATGGAATACCACAAGGTTCACGTCTATTTCTGGTCTTGTTCATCGTCATTGGTATGCATGACATCACTATGTTGTTTGGATTGCGTGCTGGACTCATTCCAAGAAGAGTGGCATACGAAATTATACAGTTTGAGTATATCATGTGAACCAATTTCTTCCAAGCAAGCCAGCAAACAGAGCAGAGACTTACATATCAAGGGATATCGACAGTTCAATGTTATTCAATGCAAACATTAGCGGATCAATGTTCATGCGAATCGATTTTTCGATTGATGATCACGCATGCGTTGTTTGTAGACGATAATCATATGTTGCTAATTCCATGGAACTCTTTGGATTTGCATCAACCATTTAGAAAGAGGATCTTGTCAGGTTTAGGGTAGACCTTTCTTAAGATCCAATATATGATAAATATTGAAGAAGGATGATAAAATTTAACACAAATAAAAAGGTTGACCTTAAGGGGAATAATCCTAAAAATGGTCAACGCAATATTAAATTCAATTTCCAGTTGGAACTTTATAAGTAACATTGTTTGCAAACCATTCACCTCGCTTGCGCACTGGTTCAATCCATCACTATCTGGACTATTAAATCCCAATCATTTTCAATCAATCATTATGTCAGTACGAATTTTCCTCGACATCAACATTTTCTCCATACAAACGGCGTGGCGTCTGAGAAAATTGATCCTGTTCGATTATATGGCAAACTGCTGACTTTGATCCCTATGATAAAAACTGGGTGTTAACATGATCGAGATCAATTGCTGTGCTGTGATGGATTTATGTTTTCATTGTCCTGAACGAGCGATTGCTTAAGAATTTGAAGTTGATTACAGGCAGGTACCAGAATTGCAAGTTCTGTGGAAAATGCGGAAAAGATTTCAATGACAGTTTGGAGAAATTTAGGAGGACTGCGTTCACAATAAAGTCAAATCCGTTAGAGAAATTGTTGTTTGTTGAATCGTTTTATGGCATCAAACACACGTGCAGAATGTTTTTAGTATTTATGAGTTTCATTTAAGAGGTTTCTTGGTTGCCTGTGAAGTAAAGCGGCATGACGAAAGCAGAATCATAAAAATATTGAAATCTTTAAGAATTAGCAATTCATTTCTTGTGCAGTTATTAGATAAATATTAACAACGCAGCGATCCGATTAAGCAATGAGCAGAAGCAATCACTATTTGATTATATCAGAAGCAATAAATACCAGAGCAATTATAAATGCATCGCTTGCTATTCAGATTAGAACAATGCATGCAAGAAATGCATCATGTGATTTATGCTAATGCAGATTACTTGGTCGTTAATCATATCATGTTATGAGTCTATTACCGTATAACTGTATGAGAATTAAGCATGAATACATCTACTGATAAGGGTGACGCCAAAAACCAGCAATAAATCTCCAAGGAAGAGAATACTTCCTACAGAGAATTTATTTACAATTTCCTTATTTCAGTTTGCATTAATTGAAACAGCGTAAGTCATATAAGAACATATATTACAATTCGATTCCGAATAAAACTATTGGTCATCCCCGCCCTAGTTCCTACCCATTAATTCCCCATCGAATGCAATCAATTTCTACTTTTTATTAATAATTCCCAATTATGCTCCATCATAATCCTCACGTTGCATATTTTACCCTCGAACACCATCAAATGAATACAAATTGAAAGTTATCTATTTTAAACTGAACACTCATATCACACACTTCAAGTAGGCGATTCTTAATAGCATCCAACTTCAACTAAATCAATTAATCTATGAATCTTCAGCACTATAAAGTCGATTTGCATACGAGCTCTGCAAGCATCTTAACATTCCAACTGCATCACTTCTTACTCTTTGGCTGCATTTTCTCCAAGCCTTACTTCGTAATTCAACACACATCGAAATTATGTCTGATGGGTGGTGTCGGTGCTGGCAGTGTTAAATGAATTATTTGCGGATCATATCACCACATATGATTCGAATCATTCACAATTCGATATGATATTGTTGTACCGTTGGATTGTGCAGCAGAAATGGTATCTTAGATTAGTTACTTGGCTTTACCAGAAATTGAAGCAGCACCAACCACAGGAAATTCTTCGGTATAACAATTCATACTATATGAGTATAAAGATATTGCATGCAGCTATGGATTCGCTGCATTGGTTTGATCTTGGTAATGACCAGAAGTCAAGTTTTTTTTTATTAATAACATACGTGCGCAGTCTGCAATGTATTGTAATTCGAATATGAATCAACTAGAATTTCATCTGGAGAGCGAATATACTTGTAGGTATCATGTATTGAAGATTATGTTTGTGGTGATTAGTTATGGTGTAATGGAGAAGAATGAAAACTATTCTTGTACTTCTAATCGTTGTATACTCGTAATTTGCTGATTATCCGTTGTTAGAGTTATCTTTTAGATGTTGTCTTGGCAAACCAAAATTTAATTAATCTCTTTTCGTGTTACAATAGGTAGTACATTAGAGTCAGTAAGGGAAACTGGAGACCAGGGAAACTGGTATAAGTGGATACGCTTTTGCCGGGAGTAGTTATTTCGATGGAGTCAGTTAGGCTGACACACAAACAATGTTAAAGTATGCTGTTAAGTCCTGGGTGATTGAAACTTCCTGAATGACTGCAAAACAATTTTGTGAAACTTTGGTCATCAATCACTCTAGGAAGCTTTTCAGACTTAGAAGGGAACACACCCGGCCTAGCCTGGCACCGTCTGTGTTTTTAGGGTTTTGTAAAATAATTTTACAAAACCCTACTAGTTTCGCGACCAGTCTGTCCGTCCGTCCGTGTGTCACAGCAATTTTTCTCGGAAACTGCTTAAGCTAGAAACATTAAATTTTGTGTGTAGATGTAAAGTGGTGATCTCTTCAAAGTTCAGCTACAAAAAAATTTTATAAGGTATTTAAGGGGGGTCTCCCCATATAGGAGAGTGACCCCCCGAACAAAAATTTCATTGAAGGTAGCCGATATGGGTATCAAATGAAAGGTCCTGATGAGAGCTTTTCAAAACAGGTCTTAGTTTGCCAAAATTTGCTTCGAGGGGCGCACAGGGAGGGGAAATACACGAAAAATTTGTGTCCCCCCCCCCCCTCGCGTTTGGACACCTGTGATCCGAAAAATCTGAAAAAAATCAGGAATATAGGCCTTGGTGAGTACAACAACAACAAATACGTGAGAAGTCGCAATTCACTCAATTTTGTTAGTAATAGTATGATTTATCGATTTTATGTTTTCTTGAATAAAATCTTAACGGTACCCTTAAATTCTATGAAATTCAGTACACAGATGACTATTTATAAGATTAATCTATCCTGAAAGTTTCATAAAGATTGAATCATATTTAGCGAAGTTATAGCGGTTTGAATTTTCCTGTATTACTATGGAACAATATGCGCTGCATGTATTACTATGGCAACATATGGCTATGGAACAACATGCGCTTTTTACCGACTCAGACACTACAGTTTTGCTAGGATTTGCATGAAAATTTCAGAAATGATAGGTGTCATGTATATCTTTGAGAATCGGTTCAGCTAGTAGTATCAAAAATCGTAAAACAAGATAATGGCTGTTTTAAATGCGAAGATTGAATAATTTGGAGCTATATTTTCCCAACTTCAACGTTTAAGGTGCATGCTTTGAACACTTGATTCAATTGAATGAATGACTGAAGATGAGTACCTACAATTAATGCTCATGAGTGAAATAAGTCAAGGAGGTGGGAGAGAGCTCCTAGCAAAAGGGCTTTGTAACCATTCTAGGATTCGAAAAAATAGGCCATGAATCGATGATTTCAGCACAGGAGAGTGGCCCCTGAAAAAAAATTCATCAAACGTAGCCGATATGAGTATGAACTGAAAGTTTTCATGGGAGCTTTTCAAAACAGTTGTTGAACTGTCCGTTTTTGCTTCAGTGGGGGCACAGGGGGGAAATACATGAAAAATGTGTTTCCCCCGTCGCGGATGGACATCTGAAATAATTATCAAGGGAGATATTTATGAGTATAAAAATACCAAAAACCTCAAAAGTCGAAATTCATTGAACTTTGTTAAAAATAGTATGATCTTCGCATTTCATATTTTCTTCAATAAAATCGTCTTTGACATGTTTCTTGATTTGATTCGATCTGGTGACTGCATTTTGTAAATTGAATACATAACCCTTCTGACATGAGCGTAGGTCTGTTTACCCAACTTGTTTTTTTCTGCTTGGGAGGTAAATGCCATTCACGCACTGAGTGTAGGGCTTCCATGCTCGCGAGCAACTGGACTACTCACTAAACACCTCCCTTGTCAACCTGAGAACCTTACCTGGAACCGTTCGACACTTTACAAGTCTCGTTTTGCTACGCCGAACGGAAAGGTATTTGGTCAATCTAGCCAGCCAAAATTATTTATGGCTTGAAATCGATTGAAAACAAATAACTTCCTTTAAATATGGTTAAATTTAAAATAAAAAACAATTTTTAACTCAAAAAAAATATCTTAAATTATAATAAAATATACAAAATCAATTTAAATTATGCAGAAAAAACTTAATATATACAAAATTAACTCAAAAGCTATGACGAATACAATTTATTTAAGCCTTATTTATTTTTTAATTACATTATGATATTTTAATAACAGCATTTTATTTATATTGCATATAAAAAATGTACAGAGATCATAAGTAGATACTCTTACTTTTTAATTTCATACACTTAAATTTTCACCCTCGCAAATTAATAGCTCTAAGGTTTCAGACATGAACGGTTTTCCATTTTTGTTTTCTGTCCGCTGTGCTGAAATGAAGGGATCTGATGTCAATAGCAATCTCAAAATCACATCTGTATTACAGCGAGACTTTGACGATATTGACGAAAATGTTTATTTCTTGCTTCTGCTGCTTCCTCCGATAGCTGACCATTGGCAGGAGTGCATGTTCTACTACTTCCGAGCCGTGAATTAAAATCTTACGTAAAGTTGGAGTCATAGGATGCCCTTTATATAATTTTAGGTATAGTTCTGCCGTTTCTTTCGTATAAACATCAAATCTCTCTTTATGGATTTTGAAACCGTTCGATATGCATTGAAGAATGATTTTAAATCTTTTGATAAGATTTACGTCAATTTTCGTTATTTCTGCCACCGATTCAGGATCATCGAAGAATCTGCGGCTAGTATTCCCATCATTGGAGTTGCCAAAACCGGCTTTAAGATAGTCAACCCTAAGTTCCAATTTCCTTTTAGATTCATCTTGAATTCGTTCTTTACTTTATTTAATTAGTAACTTGTCTTATTCAGATTTTGCAGGTAAATCCTTTACAGGAAAATAAACAAAGTTATTGACTACCTTTACAGGAAGTTTATACGCTATATGTCGCAAAGTCCCAAAAAGCCGAATCCTTGCATGTAAAATGGATAGCCCGAATCTCGAAGTTTCTTTTTTGACTGGTCTTGGTACTGATATATTATTGAATTCTTTAGAAGTAGCGCTGCAGATGTAGCAGCGCATCGAAGATTTAGTTCATGTTGCAGCATTACACACTTTTCCATCCACCATTGCAAGCAGCATGTTACATTTTACCTCATAATTTCTAGAACCTAGGGTCACTGAAGTAGGGCTTAAGTTATTGGCCGTATTTTCTACATGTTGAATTTAATCTAATACGGATAGGTCGGTAGTCGTTCGGAGATGATGGAGTTGGATTTTTCTAAAGAATCTTATTGGTGCCAGATATTATACATAAAGGTACAAACGAGCTGAGGAAAACTTTGAGTCACTAGTTTTTAGCGAAATGTGCGAGCAGCTGGGAATACGGAAAACGAGGACAACACCGCTGCATCCCCAATCCGATGGAATGGTCGAACGGTTCAACGGCACGCTCAATAAACACTTGGCCAAAATGGTTGACGAGAACCAAAGGGACTGGGACCGACATATCCCACTATTTTTAATGGCGTATAGAGCCGCTGAACATGCATCGACGGGCCAAGCCCCAGCCAAAGTCATTTTTGGAAAGACTATTCGTTTGCCAGCCGATATAAAGTTCGGAACAACCCCTGAGAAACCCCAAACGGTCTCGGAGTACGCAAGTGATCTAAGACAACGGTTGAACCAGATACATCGGACAGTGCGAAAACACTTCGAATCGGCTACTGACCGCATGAAGACCAGGTATGATCTAAAGGCTAATTCTACTGGCTTCCAGCAAGATGACTTGGTGTGGCTTTATAACCCGCAACGGCGAAAGGGTAGGTCTCCAAAGTTGCAACATAATTGGGAGGGACCATACCGAGTTACAAAGCGAATCAACGACGTCGTATACCGAATACAGGAACATCGTAAGCCGAGAGCTAAAATGAAAATCGTGCATCTGGACCGTCTTGCCCCATATTACACCCAGGGAGAATTGACTACAAATAGCGACACATCTTTTCGGGGCGAAAAGAACTGAGGTGGGGGCAGTGTTACATGTACAAATAATTACATGTACAAATAATTCTGCGAGCTACTGTCGCAATTGTTTTCATCATCATTAAGAACGTCAACGAATGAATTTACTCGAACCCACGAGAATCCAACAAGCATGATCAACATCTGCAAGTGACGTCACTCCATTCATGAACTTGCTCGAACCTACCAGGTACCTCTCGGTAGAACATTCGCCAATGTGCGAGAAATGGGTGAATAGGTAGAGACCCTATATAAAGGCGAGCTGAATGAATGGGGGGAATCATTCATTCGACCGCGATAAGAACTGCGATTGTGTGTGTTCGAGTAGTAGAAAAGTGATTTTCGTAATAGTGAAGTAATTTAGAAGACAATTGCGATAGTGTGTTTCGTAATAGTGAGGTAATTTAGAAGACAATTGCGATAATAAATTTATGGACAAGTGTTAGATTTTTTTAATAGTGACAATTAGAATTAGTGAAAGTGTTAACTGATTATTGTGCATTTTATTTAATAAACTCTTTTAACTTAAATTAAAAGACATTGCGTTTTCACTTTCCCGGAACATTTAAATTATTGGCCGCGAACCGAAAACACGCGACAATGGTGTCAGAAGTGAGAAAGAAAATTTTGAAAGTGAAAACGATTAAACATTTTTGAAGTGCACAATTGTGAAAGTTAACGTGGAAAAATAGCCGAAACAATAAAAATGCCAGGAAATTTAAATCTAAAAATTAATCAATTGAGCATATCGGAGCTCAAAGAGGAGTTGGAACAACGAAATCTGGGTACACAAGGTACAAAGGCCATACTGATTGCACGCTTGCGTGATGCGATCGAGTCGGAAGGTGCGTATCTAGATTCGGGTGAGCCAACAGAAAAAGGCGCAGAAGGTGGTGAAGCTGAAACAGCAAAGCCAAAGAAACCAGAAAATGCGCTGATGCAAATGTTGATGCTGATGCAGCAAGAGCAGCGACAACAGTCATCCAATTTAACTGCGAAGCTAAATGAACAATCAGCGCAGCTAAATGAACAGACATCCAGTTTAGCTGTGAAGCTAAATGAACAATTAGCGAAGCTTAGTGAACAATCAGCGCAGCTAAATGAACAGACATCCAGTTTAGCTGCGAAGCTAAATGAACAATCAGCGAAGCTAGACCAACAAGCGCTCGAAATCAAGGCGGACATAACACAGAAGCTGGAAAAACAGTCAACCGAAATAAAAGCGGAGCTCAGTAGTCTCAACAACCAAATTAAATGCGTCGAGGAGAAGGTATACCAGCTCGAGGAGAGAATCAACCTGGAGGTCAGCCAGGTGAACCATGAGATGGAAAAAGTGAAAAAAGAATTGGAAGCAGCGAAGGCAGTAGTAACCACCTCACCAGCCCCGCTTATAACCGCAGCGCAAAGCACATCCAGAAATGTGCAAGCACCAATATTCGATGGGCAAACGGTCTGGAGTATTTACAAAATCCAGTTTGAAGCCGCCGCTAGGATAAATCACTGGAATGAGCAGGAACGAGCAACTGCGTTAATTCTGGCTCTAAGAGGCCCAGCTGCCGAGCTTTTGCAGACTATCCCCGTTGAGCTGCATTCAAACCCGGCTGCTATAATGAATGCGCTGGACATGCGTTATGGAGACGATCATCTGAAGCAGATTTACCGGGCGCAGCTACGGCATCGGATGCAGAAGTCTGGCGAAACCTTGCAGCAGCTAGCACAAGACATTGAGCGATTGGCACTTTTGGCTTACCCAGCGTACGACCCAGAACATCGAGATGACGTAGCAGCAGAAGCATTCATCAGCGCCTTAAAGGACAAGGAATTGCAACAAGCCGTGCGGTTAGCTCAAAAGCAAACAGTCAAGGAAGCATTGGCTTATAGTTTAAATTTTGAGGCAGCCAAAAATGTGACCCGCACCACTGTCCGGGTTCGCGAGGTAGTGACAGATAAATCCAGGTGTGAGCACGTGGGAATTGAGCGAGAGCTGCAGGTGAATGGTGCGCCTAGATGCTGGAATTGCGGGGAAAAAGGGCACCTGCAAAGAGACTGCAAGAAGGGAAGAAGACCGAGCTATTGTCCAGGGTGGTGGAGATCCAGACCGTGTCAGGAGCCTAGAATGGAGGCCCATCAAACTGCAAGGGCCAACTTCGTGGGGCGAACGTTGGCCACGAGTATCGACATCCCCAGCACCGTGCCAAGGCAACATCGTGGAGAAGCAGACAGATGCCTTCCTGGTCAAGTTGATGAAGAACAATGCACCCTAACAAACGACACTGGTGCAACCCGATCGACGATCCGATCAGACCTAGTGAGGCCCCAACTGCTCCACAAGGGCAGAGTTCATGGAATTGCTGACGCCCTATCTCGTCATCCATGTCCAGCTAACTGCAAACATTGCCAACGGATTGAGGAAAAGGAGCCGCCCGTTGATCTGCGAATGATAACGGCCGAATGCGATGAAGGTTGGTCATCGGAGGAGATTCGAAATGCCCAGTTAGCCGATGAAGATATCGGACCATTGCTCGTATGGAAGGAGACGACTGGGCGACCGGAGTGGAAGAACGTTTCGATGCATGGCGCAACCCTGAAAAGCTATTGGGCACAATGGAACTCCCTACAGGTGGAGGGTGGCGTACTCAAGCGGAAATGGGAAACGGCGGATGGCAGCTCCTATAGGATGCAATATACTACCCAAAAGCCAAATCCACGATGTGGTAAAGGAAATGCATGAAGGATCCTCGGGAGGCCATCTTGGTGTTAACAAAACCTTAGCGAAATTGCGGGAAAGATTCTACTGGCTCCACGCTCGAGAAGATGTAGAGGACTGGTGTCGCAGATGCACAATTTGCGCTTCCGTCAAAGGCCCAAAGCGACGACTGAGAGGACAAATGCAAACCTATAACGTAGGCGTGCCATTCGAAAGGATTGCTGTTGACATCGCTGGACCCTTTCCTGAATCTGAATGGGGAAATCGATACACGCTGGTTGTAGCCGATTATTTCAGCAAGTGGCCCGAGGTCTACCCCATTCCCAACCAGGAAGCAACTACTGTAGCCGAACAGCTAGTGTTAAGTTGGGTCAGCAGGTACGGCGTGCCTTGTGAACTACATTCGGATCAAGGCCGAAACTTTGAGTCACTAGTTTTTAGCGAAATGTGCGAGCAGCTGGGAATACGGAAAACGAGGACAACACCGCTGCATCCCCAATCCGATGGAATGGTCGAACGGTTCAACGGCACGCTCAATAAACACTTGGCCAAAATGGTTGACGAGAACCAAAGGGACTGGGACCGACATATCCCACTATTTTTAATGGCGTATAGAGCCGCTGAACATGCATCGACGGGCCAAGCCCCAGCCAAAGTCATTTTTGGAAAGACTATTCGTTTGCCAGCCGATATAAAGTTCGGAACAACCCCTGAGAAACCCCAAACGGTCTCGGAGTACGCAAGTGATCTAAGACAACGGTTGAACCAGATACATCGGACAGTGCGAAAACACTTCGAATCGGCTACTGACCGCATGAAGACCAGGTATGATCTAAAGGCTAATTCTACTGGCTTCCAGCAAGATGACTTGGTGTGGCTTTATAACCCGCAACGGCGAAAGGGTAGGTCTCCAAAGTTGCAACATAATTGGGAGGGACCATACCGAGTTACAAAGCGAATCAACGACGTCGTATACCGAATACAGGAACATCGTAAGCCGAGAGCTAAAATGAAAATCGTGCATCTGGACCGTCTTGCCCCATATTACACCCAGGGAGAATTGACTACAAATAGCGACACATCTTTTCGGGGCGAAAAGAACTGAGGTGGGGGCAGTGTTACATGTACAAATAATTACATGTACAAATAATTCTGCGAGCTACTGTCGCAATTGTTTTCATCATCATTAAGAACGTCAACGAATGAATTTACTCGAACCCACGAGAATCCAACAAGCATGATCAACATCTGCAAGTGACGTCACTCCATTCATGAACTTGCTCGAACCTACCAGGTACCTCTCGGTAGAACATTCGCCAATGTGCGAGAAATGGGTGAATAGGTAGAGACCCTATATAAAGGCGAGCTGAATGAATGGGGGGAATCATTCATTCGACCGCGATAAGAACTGCGATTGTGTGTGTTCGAGTAGTAGAAAAGTGATTTTCGTAATAGTGAAGTAATTTAGAAGACAATTGCGATAGTGTGTTTCGTAATAGTGAGGTAATTTAGAAGACAATTGCGATAATAAATTTATGGACAAGTGTTAGATTTTTTTAATAGTGACAATTAGAATTAGTGAAAGTGTTAACTGATTATTGTGCATTTTATTTAATAAACTCTTTTAACTTAAATTAAAAGACATTGCGTTTTCACTTTCCCGGAACATTTAAATTATTGGCCGCGAACCGAAAACACGCGACAATATATTAAAACAAAGGTAGTTACCTGATATTTCAGAATCCAACTTTCAACTCCGGAATATCAAAATTCAAAACACTTTGTTAATAACTTCATTCACTTAGGAAACAAATCACACTAACACTTTAAACGACCTTTGATAACAAGCTGACCCATGGCCTAACCACTTACGGTGGTAATCTCTGACCAAAGGCGGGGCTTAGATGGACTACTTACCTTCAATAATGAGCCGTAATTTTTAGCCCGGAAGTAGTTCTATAAGTTTGACTTTTGACCGGCTAGAATGGTCCAATACCTCTTTGTGCACCGTGAGGCGCCTTCAAGCTGGGGGATCTGTCTTCCAGCGGGAGCGGAGGGAAGGAGAGCAATTGCCAGACAAGCAATCTCCCAGCCCCAACGCCTCGGCTGCTGTGAGTCCCTTTTATCTTTGAGGACTCCCCTAATATAATATTCTAATTAGTTCCATTTGTCAACCGATCCCAACATCAACGCGACTATAATATCCGGGGTGAGCTCTCCCGTCTCCCTGTAGAGGTCTGATCGCAGCCTGTCCCATTTTATGCAAGCAAAAAATGTGAGGCAGGTATCGTCTTTCTCTCCCAGGCAAAGTTTACAGTCGGGGGACCGTGACTTATCAATCTTGTGCAGATAAGACTGAAAACACTCAATCCCGCTCAAAACTTGGAACAGGTAGAAGTCAGTCTCATCGTACCTTCGATATAGCCACCGTCGAAGATACGGGATGAGGCGCACAGTCCATCTTCCTATCGCGCATTTCACCCAAGACTTTGGCCTATTGGTGAGTGATCGCTGCCTCTCCTCGCAGGCAACCCCTCGCGTCCTAGCTTCGACACAGGTGAATAGCGCCGCACTCTCTAGCAAGGAGGGGAACCGGTATCACGCCTGCAATAACTCTCACCGCTGAATCAGAAACTATCGGATATGAAAGTGCAATCCTCAATGCTCCTCTTCTGAGTACACTTCCTCACTGAGAGCATCGCCCCATATTTTTGCTCCGTACAGTATCACTGACTCTATAGTTCATCAAGAGGCGTCTTCTTGATGAGTTGGGTCTCCCTCAGTTAATCATAAGTCGACTTTGAGGCGATACGCCCGAAGCAGCCTTCTCAGCCGTTGCCCAGATTTGCTCAGAGAAACTCATCTTCGAGTCGATCAGTAGCCCCAGGTACTTTACAACTGGTTTCAATTCGATTAGTATGTCTCTAATACTGATCGTCCTTACTCTAGAGATTTACTTCTTTGCCAAGATGATCATTTCGATTTTCTCCGGTGCTAGACTGAAACGAGCAGTCATCCAGTCGTTCAGTATACCTAGCCTAAGTTGCGCTTGTTTAACGGTGCGTCCAGCGACTAGAGTCACAGCATCATCCACAAAAGCTTATCAAGCGCGACTCATCTGGCATCTCCAGTCTCAGTAGCCCATAGTAAAACACGGTCACAGGTCTGGACCAAGAATAGAGTCCTGGGCAACACCCAATGTACTTTCCATCCTTCGTTAGACCTGTGACGTGTCATAAAACAGGCTTCAGTTCTTCATGTAGAGGGACTTCATGAAGAACTGAAGCCGCATGAGATATTCTGGAGCTTGAAAAGGGGTTTTTAATGTATCCAGAAAATCCACCTATCTGGCGGAGTTAAAGGCATTCCTAACGTCGAGTGTCACCAACAGAACGATCCGTTGCTTGTTGCGATATATGTCTATGCTTTTTGGACCGCGCTCACCAACTCTACAATCCCATCAATGGTGGAGCGTCCTGCCCTAAAGCCGTGCTACCGAGGAGATAGGTCCCCATCAGCACGAATTGCGTCAATGAGCCTTCCCTTGATGAGTTTCTCTAGCACTTTCCAGACCGTGTCTAACATGCATAACGAGCGGTATGCATACGGCGACCCAGGATTTACCTTTCCCTTGCTAATCAACACGAGTCTCGCCACCTACCATCGTACTGGGAAAACCCCGCCCCATAGGCAAGCGTTGAAATTGCTGTTGCGAATTCCGGCGTACCGGCATTCTCCCATTCGCCTCCGTAACATCTTCACCTTCTTTTGGGCACATATACCTTTTCATTTGTACATTTATTTATTTTTTTTAAACATTCAACGATTTCCCTATAATTTTTATTTCCCCATCATCGAAATTCTACCCTCTTACACTATTTTTAATTACAAAAAAACAATATAATAATAATCTTAACTTTCCCACTAACAACACTCCATTCATTACTTAACAAAATTTCATTCAATACCTTTTCACTAACAAAACCGAATTCCTTCCTTCATACTAACTAATTTCATGCATCATCTCCCACAAACAAATTTTATTTGTTGCATTAACAAAAATTCATCCACGCATCCCTACTAACAAATTTCATTTCAACGCCCATTAAGAAGAGTTCGCAGTTGAAGTTGATAAATAAATGCATGGGAAATCAACAGAAGGTGGCGGCAATTGTAGCGTCGTAGTTTCTCAACCGTAGGGTCCGCTGGGACTCTGGATTCAAGTTCTTCCGAGCGCAGGAAAACACTCTTTTTGGGATATCGGCAAAAGCAATTATTTCTGTGTATATGACGATTTGCATATTACCAAACACTATCATGGTTATGCAAATCGCCATATATGCAAAATGGAAATTGTTGCGTTTGTCGATATGGAAAAGAGTGTGAGTAACGGAATCGAAGTCTATTAAACTTCGATTACGTTACCCGGATACGGCAGCGGGGATTGGGGAAGGTCAAGGATGGCGGGATTAGTCTTTTGGGCGGGCAACTTTTATTTGATTTTGAGAAGAAGAGAAAGTTTTAATGGTGTCATGAATGAGAATTCAAAGAAAAGGGTTTTGATTGGGAATTAAAAGAGGGAAAAGAAGTTTTGGATTGGGTGATGACAAAATTTGAAGAAAGAGAAAGTAGTTCGGAAAATAAGATAATGAAATGAAATTTTACTTGTGGGATTAATGAATAAAAGGACGAGCGTTAAACTCGAAAGAAAGAAGTTTAGCAAATTAGAGAATGGAATGAATTTTAGCCTGTGGCAATAGTGAACAAAAGTGGAGGATGAGGGTTAAAGTCGGAAGAAAGTGAATGTTGTGTATTCTAATCTATTTGCGTGAAACAAAAAAAAAACCAAATAAGACGTGTGTCATGATTATCGATGATAATACTTTGGGTTCGATTATACAGTGTTGACGATTTTTGTGACTCCACCGTGCGAAATATTCTAGTCCTTGGCCTCAAGTGTTAAGACGTGGCGAATTCCGATGGTCATTCTGAAGTCAAAAGTTGAGCACTTGCTTGAACTGCGCCAAAGATTTGTCCCGAACAGTGTCGTTATTGAATCATTAAGGTTGTTTGTTGCGACATACATTGACACCCTAAGTGAGAAGAGCAGGACCCTGGAACTGGAAATATTGAAACTGTAGACCAAACTAGTGGCCGATAAGATTCAAGAATTACTATCATTTTCATTCATGTAAATAGTTGCCACAGAATCCGTTAATAGTTACTTTACAGTGATAGCGGTTCGTTCCGCATCAAGTACGCATTAAAGAAGGTGGTCCCTGAGCACTACCCGAAAATACGAAACCATCCCCCCGTCGACAGCATTCTCCCTGAATATCACTGTTCCGAAGCCAGATGGCGGCACTACCAGTTTCATGATACCATGATGCACAACTTTTATCGTGGATTTGCTCACTCAACAGTAAAATGTCCACTCAAGCAGGGTTTGGGCAGTTGAACTACGGTGTAGGTTTACCTGCAGGAGGTAGGTCATCAAAGTTCTTATTTTACCTTGGCTAGCGCTCCCTGGGAAATTAGACATTGCCCTAATTACAAGGCGTGCCCAAGATCTGGTCTTGGATCAGCATTCTTGCAATGGATACAGTTTACCTTCTTCGTAGACACTTTTCTTTTATACCTCGTTGCACCGCATTTGTAACATAGGTGTAATAAACTCCGATATATCCGAGCGATACCCGATAGAGATCTGTCCTCCTTACTCAATTTGCTAACCAGCTGACAAGTGTTAGATGACAGATCTGTGTCACTGAACCACCACGTGAAGTCAGTCGTTTAACTGCAAATCTAGTCATTCATTCGATTCTCTGTAATACGGCGACGGTGCTATATCAGTTTTGGAAATAAACAAACGGAGCGAATTGTTAAGTTCTATTATTAATCTCAGTGTAACATATCAGTTCAATCGAAAAATTTACAAAAATAGTACAACGAAATCAGGAAACCACCCCTGTTGATTTAGTCCCGGAGCTGCCGCCTGGTGCGCGAACATCAGATAATAGTCGAGGAAAGATCATTAACCCCGAGTGGTGAAATTTATGCAACGAGTGTAACAAGGTACGTCAAGTATCAGTGGTAGAAATTACAAATAAATCTCAAAAATTTTGTCCTGAATACCCCAACTTTCATTTATGTAATGTAAGCAAAAATTATCACTTCTTGGGAAATGTGGTAATTAACAGGTTTTTTTATTGAATTGTATTCTTGCTCCCCAAAAGTTTCCCTCCTCATCTGGGATATCAGGTAAAATATTAAAAAAGAATCACTTAAGGTCCCATCAAGGATCCAAACCGCAACAACCACTTCATATTTCTGAATATTTAGAGCAACTTTCCGACTACTTATCAACCTTAAATAAACATGACTCGTTAAGATACTCAGTCGAAAGAACAAGCGGCTTTTTTTGGGCAACTCCGGAATTTCCACCAGGACGCTCCCAGCGAGCATAGGGTATGAATATACATTCTTTATGCATGCTGCGTTGTTTGTAATTACACACCTTGAATGTACTCAGGGCGTCACATTCTTGAGATTGCCCTACAATTCGCACAGTAAAACAAGTGGCATTTTTTGCTATTTAACAACATGCAACCGGAACGTCCAACGGTGAAAATTTACACTCTAACTTTCCATTATAGCACGCACAGCCTGTCGGGTGGGACGATTATTATGGCCGAAATTGGAGTAAGCACTCCTAAAATTGCAAACACCGACTCAGAATTTCGGTAGTAATTTTTAATAATTTCTAAACGTTCTGGTTCGTAAACTTAACCATGATGAAAATTTTGAATTTAATTAACGTTTTGAGATTGACAGTTCATTTAAAAGGTTTAAGGGTGTGTTCATATAAAGATACGAAATTTTAGTGTGCCTAATGGAAAAACCTAGACTAGTAACGATACTTAAATATATTCACGTCAAATAGAACGAAAAAAATGTACTGACTTCAGATTAAAATCTTTTGTAAATAACCCTCACTTAGTTACCACTAGCAAAACTATGCATATTAAAAGATTGACATCCGGATTAAGAACAATAATATAACACTGTGAACGGCCCACTGAAGGCATCTGAATATAAAACAAGTTAGATAGACAGACCTACGCTCATGTCAGATGGGTTTTGCGCTCAAATCCTCAGAAATGCAGTCATCGACAACGAATAAAGTCAAGAAATATGTCAAAGAGATTTGCATGTTTAAAAAAATTCATTGTTTTTCTTTTTCAACAGTCGCCATTTTGTTGCAAACCAGCGAAAATCACTCAAATCATGAAATCTCAAAAATATTAATGTTATTGACCTTATTTGAAAATTTCAAGAAGATCAAGTCAAAACTGCAATGTCTGATTCAATAAATGGTCCATAAAATACGAAAACCATGTGTTATTGTTGTTGTATTGGATAAATTTCAAATGACTATAACTTTCGTGTATATCATTCGATTTTCATCAAACTTACAAAGTTTAAGGATTTTTTGTAGGACTACCAAATATCGAATTTCGTTTAGTTTAAGGGTACCCATACGATTTTATTGGGAAAAATGTGAAATTCGAAGATCATACTATTATGAACAAAGTTGAGTGAATTTTGACTTCTGAGGTGTTTGTTGTTGTTGTACTCATAAACACTTTCCTCCATAATTTTTTTCAGATTTTTCGGATCACAGGTGTCCAATCGCGCGGAGGGAGCGGACACAAATTTTTCGTGTGTTTCCCCTCCCTGTGCGCCCCTAAAAGAAAAAAGGGTCAAATTAAAACCTGTTTTGAAAAGCTCTCATCAAGACCTTTCATTTATTACCCACACCGGCTACCTTTGATGATTTTTTTTCGGGGGGCCAATCCCCTATACGGGGAGACCCCCCTTAATTAATTTGTAATTTAACTTTAAAGACAGCACCACTTTGCACCTGCATACGAAATTTGATGTTTCTAGCTTAAGTAGTTTGCGAGAAAAAGTGCTGTGACACACGGACGGCCGGACGGACAGACAGGACGCGATTTTAGTAGGGTTTTGTAAGATTATATTTTTGTTCTTATCAATACAATATAACATTTTATGAATTTTGCTTTTTTCCTATCAAATTACAAGGGACCTTCAATTCGTCCAAAACTCGAATCTAGGTTTCTTGATGGTAAGTTGAAATGTCCTGAAAGTTTCACAAAATTGAGTTACAAAGAGTTAAGTTACAGCCGATTAAATAGTTGACAACTACGACCACAGCACGTGATACTGTAGAGATACACGTTTGCAAAGGACGTACACACTACAAATGTGGACAAATTTTTAGGAAAATTGTTGGCGCAATTGATATGTTATCATCACTACCTAAACAATGAGGTCAACAAACTGAAAACAAAATAGCGGCGAATTATTTTGATATTAAAAGAAGAATGCCATTTTTTAATATAAATGATCGGATATTTATTTCATTATAAAGAGGAAGATATGCCGTTAATAGTGGAAAATAACATCAGGCAAATGACCACCACGAAATTTCATGAAATTTTCCATAACCAAATCGCAAAGTGGGCGCCCTATGTCCTCGATAGCCTCACGAATTCCATCTTTGAGGTCTTGAATCGACACTGGGCTGTTGACGTAGACCTTCTCTTTCACGTGGCCCCAAAGGAAGAAGTCGCAAGGTGTTAAATCACAAGATCACGATGGCCAATTGTGATTACTCTTCGAGAGATAACACGGTCCGGAAACTTTTCCCGTAAAATATCAATGATTTTGTTGCTTGTGTGGCACGTAGCGCCGTCTTGTTGAAAGTATAGAGAGGTTTTTCAACAATGACTCATGGGTTTTCCGAGCTCCAGATGCGACAATTTTGCTTGTTGACGAAGCCACCAAGGTGGAAATGGGCCTCATCACTCAAGATGATTTTTCGATGGAATTCCGGATCATTTTCATGTATTTCAAGGACCCAATCAGCAAAGACACGACGTTGTTGATGATCGACCGGGTTGAGTTCTTGTGTTAACTGAACTTTGAAAGCCTTAAGACCCAAATCTTTATGCAAAATACGGTGTAATGACGTTAGTGGAATGCCTAATTCCAAAGAACGACGAGGAATGGACAAACCTGGGTTTTCTTCAACACTTTCGACTACAGCAGCAATATTCTCGGCTGTTCTGGAGTGATGTCCCACCAAACATTATGGCAAAATGTCGCCTATTCGAACTATTGGCGAAACGCATTTTCTTCGCCAGAGCGAAGAAAAGTCGTAAAATAGCATTTGCGTTGAACTACAAACAAATCGTATTTTTTTCGTCCGGTCGAAGAAAAGTCGTAAAATGACGTGGCGATTCGCTTGTAATTCGATGCGGCGATTTGTTTGTAATCCACCACGGTGAACCGTTTATGATGCGCCGCGGCGATTCGCCAACGAGGTGACATTTTGTTCTCAGGCAAGTCGACTCCGGATCGCTGTCGAATTCGCCGGCGAACAAATTGTTCGACGTGGCGATACGAATTCGCATCGCCCGCGATTCGTTATGTTTGCTGGGGTGCACCGGTTTTATTCTTCACATCACTAAGTTGTCCCAACAGATCGAATTTTTTCACCAATTTCTGTATTGCGTTCCGGCAAGGTGCTTCACGACGACCCAAAAATTATCGAGTTTTACGAACCGTCTCTGCCAAATTTTCACCATTTTTATAGTGAATTTCTATAATTTCAATGCGTTGTTGAAGCGTGTATCGTTCCATTTTTATTCATGGCGTAGTTTCTACTTGTCAGATGTCAAAAAATGACAGCTTCAAAAGTGACATCTACCGAAATATCGGGGTATTCAAAATAACACCTCTTATTGGAAAACCCTTGACATAATATCCACATGTTGATTTGTCGAATTAACTTTAGGAAATCTGTATATGAATCAAGTACTGATATTCAGAAGACGTTGCTGAGTTCCTGATTGGTTTACAGAACTCTTTTGGAAGAAGCACTCTCCTGCTACTTTAACTTGTTCTTTAATGCATCACCGTTCATTACACATTAGTCTTAGAATAATTAATGTAAATATGTTGAACCATTCATTTTTTAATACGTAATGTATTTACTTTAACTATAGATTTTATAATGGCTGATTTGAAGATTTTAATTACTTATTACAAGAGTAGTGATCAATTTAAAGTTTTTTCATTCATATTTTCACAACACCACACGCGCTGCCACCCAAAATTTAAATAAGTTGCTAGGTTTTCGCGGACGATAATAATTACTCTGCGATAATAATTACTCTGCCCGCTACTAGGTTAAGAAAATATTTCGTATATTGACGAAAATCCACGAAGAAAAGGCTCAATATTTACTAATTCTTTCTGACGAGGAAATAACTGTTATTCTTAGCAACTTAATCTGCTTAACCATGACCTTCCATTTGGGTTAGCGACAATGTTCATTATCTGTACCCTCTATTAGCCCTACTATTTTAAAATGGTTCCAACCAAGAGCATTTTGGTACCTTCCCTTGATTTAATCGCCTATATGAAGAGGGTATTTGTTGGTTATTCATAAACCCAGAAGCAGATTCTAATCTAAGATAAAACTGTTTTACTGTTGTTTTTTTTTAAGTAACCAAAATAAGTGCATGTTTTCGAGATCCTTCAAGTATTTAACAAATCATCCTTAGAACTATGCCATGCTACCATTACTAAAGGAAGAATACAACGATTGAATTACCTCAAAGACCTCTAAACTTCCTTCCAATAATCACAATCGTAAACTTGTGTCATTTAATTCTTTTGGCGACACGGATAAGTAAAGTTAACCCACTAAACATCACCCACTGCATTGAAATTCATTATCAGTCATAAACTTGGCGTCAAATTATCTCTACGTAATTGATAGAATTCCGGCCAAGATTCCCATGTTTTCCTGGAATTGATTTTTACAACGTCTGGATTTGTCTTCGGCTGTGTTGTCAGGCCCTTTTTACGACCACTTAATTGAGTGACTAGTAGTCGCCCTACTGAAGAACATGAATGAAATTTTTCTCCTTGAAAGAGTCATACACATTCGAGTATGTTGCCTTGGAGGTGCGGTTGATGATTACAAGATTAGTTTGAAAGATACACCTACTGAAAACAATTAGCCCGAAGAGAAAATACTCTTGTAATGTAAGGCAGGTATGCATGATAAAATTATTATTAATATGTCATCAACAAGACAAATTGGGTTATGTACTTATTAATTAAATGTTGGACCATGGATTAGAACCTGTGTTATGCATATATCGAAACTACACATGTAATAATGCAGTAGATTTTATACATATGGAATTCGTCTCAAGGATATTCTCGGTACGAAATTCATTTCCTGGAACTGTTTATGGTACAAGTCATTGAAGATGTTTGATTTATTGGCAGATACATGAGACGTTGGCAAAATTTTCAGATTCATTCTCTGTCAGTTGTTTTTTCTTTCGATAAATTATAACAATTGTTTTCAAAAGACTTAAGCCGAATAGACTTTATGAAGAAGAGTGTTTAAGAATTCACCGAAAAATGGGCGAACAATAAAAAATTAAAATTGAGTAAAATCAAACTATTTTATTGTTGAACCGATCAACCAATTTTCGACACCAATTACAGAACCGCTGTTGGTACCCGGAAGCAGTATCCAGGCACATTGGCTGGCTTCCTAAGCATCAGGATTCGTTTCCTTTGCATTTATTTGGATCTTTTAAGGATCGTATTTAATTTTTTTGTATTCATCTTTATCAAATTATCTCCTTTCACCTTTTTGATTAAATATTATATTTGATTTACAATATTCAACAATACAGGGCAGTCGGAAGCATTTGTTTATTGTGTACCAAGCGTACACGCGAGCAATATCAATTTGATACGTGTACGATAAGCTCTAGCTAAATGTCGACCTGGTGGAAAATGCGAATAGGGACACATGGGGCTTGGGCTACAAGCTAATCATGCGTAGGCTCGGCGCCCAAAGATAACCCTGGTCATACGACGCGGGAAAGATAGACAAGATAGTGCAGGCTCTTTTCCGTGTTCATTCCATCTATGATGAGACAGTCCACGATGAAACACCAGTGGAATGTCCACTTTTTACGAAAGTAAAATGTTAAAAAGCTGTCTTTTCTATGAAGACAAAAAAGGTCCCAGGGCTAGATGGGCTTCCAGAAGAATGCTGTAAATAGCCTATCACTTTTGCCCTGACTTGCTGCTCAAAAAGTTTAACGATTGCTTACATGAAGGGATAGGTGGAGAGGCTCGTATTGATCAGCAAGGGAAAAGAGACTCCTGAGTCACCCTCGACTCACTGCCCGTTATGTATGCTAGATGCGGCTGGGAAAGTACGCGAAAAACTCATCAAGGGAAGACTCACTCACGCTATGCATGCTGCTAGGGCTTATCTTTACGAAAGTATGGCTTTGGAGCAGGTTTCTCTACTATCGATGCATTTTTTTTGTGGTAGGGAGGTGAATGCTATTTATGCACAGAGTGTGGGACTCCTATGTGCGACAGGACTACCCACTAAACACCTCCTCTGTCAACCTGAGAGCCCAGCCTGGAACCGTTTGACACATTACTTCGGGCCAGGTCTCGTTTTGTTACGCCGTGGGGCGCCTTCAAGCTGGGGAGTCCCTTTCCTAGCGGGAGCGGAGAGGGGAAGAAGAAATGCCAGAAGAGCGATCCCCCAGCCCCAGCGCCCCCGGCTGCTGTGAGTCCCTTTTATATTTTAGGACTGCCCGAGCATAATGTGCCACCTGGTTCCATTTGTCAACCGATTTGAGCATCACAACAACTATATTATCCGGGGTGAGCTCTCCCGTCTCCCTGTAGAGTTCCCTTCGCAGCCTGACCCATTTTGTACTCGCAAAAATGTGTGACAGGCATTGTCCTCCTCTCCTGGGCAAAACCGACAATCGGGAGACCGTGACTTACCGATCTTGTGCAGGTAAGACTGAAAACACCTATGCCCGCTCAAAAGCTCGGTCAGATAGAAGTCAGTCTCACCATGCCTTCGATTTAGCCACGGTCTCATATCCGGGATGAGGCGCGCAGTCCACCTTCCCTTCGTGCAATTGACCCAAGACTGCTGCCAATCGTTGAGCGAGCGCTGTCTCTCCTCGCGGACAACCATCTCCCTCGCATCCTCGTTTCGTACAGTAGCACTGACCCTACAGCACTCATTAAGAGGCGTCTTCTTGATGGGCTGGCTCCCCCTACGTTGGCCATAAGTCGACTCAGAGCCGATATTCCTGAAGAAGCCTTCTCAGCCGTTGCCCTGATTTGCTCAGAGAAACTCATCTTCGAGTCGATCAGTAGCCCTAGGTACTTCACCGCTGGCTTCGATTCGATTTGTAAATCGCCAATGCTGATCATCCTTACTCTAGTGATTCTCTTTTTTGTCAAGATGACTACTTTGGCTTTCTCTAGTGCTAAACTGAGCCCACGAGCAGTCATCCAGTCCCTCACTCGGCGCATTAGCATACCTAGCCTAAGTTGCGCTTGTTCAACGGTGCGTCCAGCGACCAGTGCCGCAACATCATCCACATAGCCGACCAAGCGCGACTCATCTGGCATCTCAAGTCTCAGTAGCCCCTCGTAAGTCACGTTCCACAGGTCCGGACTAAGGACAGATCCCTGGGCAACACCAGATGTAATTGCCATCCTTCGTTGGCCCTCTGTCGTGTCGAAGAGCAGGCTTCGGACCTTTAGGTAGTTCCTCAAAAGCCGCATTAGATATTCTGGAGCTTGAAAAGAGTTTTCCAGCGTATCCAGAATATCCACCCATCTAGCGGAGTTGAAGGCATTCCTGACGTCGAGTGTCACCAACAGGACGATCCGTCGCTTGGTGCGACTATATGCCTCTGCCTTTTGGACCGCGTTCACCACCTCTGCAATCCGTCAATGGTAGAACGTCCTGCTCTAAAGCCGTACTGCCGAGGTGATTGGTCCCCAGCAGCACGAATCGCGTCAGTGAGTCTTCCCTTGATGAGTTTCTCTAGCACTTTCTCAGCCGTGTCTAGCATGCATAACGGGCGGTATGCAGACGGCGATTCGGGATTTCCCTTCCCCTTGCTAATCAGCACGAGCCTCGCCACCTTCCATTGTACCGGGAAAACCCCGTCCCGTAGGCAAGCGTTGAATGTGCTGAGCAGCAATTCAGGACAATGGTGATAGATGAGCCGCAACACCTTAGCTGGAACACCATCTGGACTTGGAGCCTTCCTCGCTTTCAATGAGAGGACCGCCTCCTCCAGTTCCAGCTGTGTGAAGAGTGGGTACTCGACTGCTGTTCCACCATGGACAGCGTCAACACGGACAGGATGGGCGGGGAAGAGCCCCCGCACTATCGCGTCCATCTTTTCCGCATCATGTATACAAGGCTTCCGTAGGGCACCAAGTTTCCGCATGACCAGCTTGTAGCCAAGGCCCCACGGATCCTTGTTCACATTGTCCACTAGGTGTTGCCAGCAGCGAGCCTTGCTACTGTTGATCAGTTTGCGAAGGCATTTCCTGGCCGACTTATATGCTGCCACCCAGTTACATGCCTCGTCACCGTTCCGCGCCCGTTGAGCCTCACGTCGAAGCTTGTGACACTATCCTTCGCTTTTCAGCGATTTCAGTTGACCACCAGTACACTGGGGGCTTGCGTGCCGGGGTCTTCGATGGGGCATAGAAGCGCAGCAAGCAGTCGTAATGATGCTCATAGTAGAGTTCATCACGTCTTGAGCTGCCAGTTCTTCCGACCCCTCCGAAACTCCCTGCAGCAGCTCACCTGCTGTGAGCACCTCGACGAACCTCTCGACATCCATCCTTCCGATGTTCCATACAGTTGTAGAAGGCCGAGAGCACGGACGTCGGGAGACAGCATCACTTATCTCAAGCAGAATGCACTGATGATCACTGGCTGAGTAGTCCTCTAATACTTTCCAGTTGTGTATCCTCCGTACTAAGGACTCTCAGGCGAATGTCACGTCCGGTATGGTTCTCTCACAGCCAATCCGGCGGAAAGTCGGCGTATTTCCGGAGTTTAGTACGACGAGGGCCGTCCTGGCCGCCGTTTCCAAGATTCGTTTTCCCCGCGAATCCGTCTGAGGAATGCCCCATTCGATTGCTTTAGCATTGAAGTCACCCCCAACGAGCACTTTACCCTCTGCATTCGAGGCAGCGCCTTGCAAAGCATTAAGCTTGGCTTGGAAAGATGCTATCGGTTCGTTAGGCGTTAGGTGCACACTACAGAAGGTGGTCCCTGAGCACCGAGCCCACACGAAACCATCCTCCCGTCCACAACTCTCCGCTTGAATGTCACTGTTCCGAACCCAGATGGCGGCAGTACCAGTTTCATCTGAATACCATAATGCAGGACTTTTATTATGGTGTTGCTCACTCAGCAGCAAGAAGTCGGCTATCATGTTCCTCGCAAACTGCTCAAGCAGATTTTGGGCGGTGGAACTGCGGTGTAGGTTTAGCTGCAGGATGCGGGTTATCGGAGTTCTGATTTTGCCTTGGCTAGGGCTTCCTGGAACACCCGGCATTTTCCTGATCCCAAGACGTGTCCAAAATCAGGTTTTGGATCAGCATCCTTGCAAAGAATACAGTGTGCCTCCTTCGTACACTCTTTTCTTTTATATCCCGTTTCACCGCATTTGTAACATAGGGAACTCCAATCGGGTCCTTTGCATACTTGTGTGGTGTGACCATAACCAAGGCATTTGAAACATTGAAGAGGCGTTGCTCTTCGCCGTATCCTACAGACAACCCACCCTATTCGTACTTTTCCCTTGTTCAGGAATTGTTCGGCATCCTTTTCGGTCAAGTCAACTATGGCCATGCGTTGCCGCCTGTTGTTTTCTGGTGTCAGTCTCGCTTTGATACTTCCCACGCTAGGGAACTCCCTTTTGATGGCCTCTTCTACCTCGGCCAGATCCGTGACGCAGTCAATGTCCCGTATTTCGATCGTTGCCATCGGCTCGAGTGGGGCTATAGTTGCGCTTTTCCCGAGGACTTTCTTTACTGCGTCACAGAATGCTTCTTTATTGCCGGCCTCTGCTACGAATTCGACCAGTATGTGGCCCGACCGTGTTGGTCGTACTACTTTAATGGTAGTATTGGCGTCTTCGGGCCTTACGTTTTCCCTGATGTCCCGGAGAACCACCGGGTAGGATCGGCCATATTGGGGCTTTACGAGCAGTGCCTGCTGCCGGGATCTTCGTCGGGGCTTCAACTTCTCCTGTTTTGCATCAGATCCTTTTTCTAATTGGGCGTCCGTGCAAACTTTACTTTCTGGCTTTTTTTGAAGGAGTTTCTTTGCGGCTTTCTTTGCTCCTTTTGTAAGCACTGTCGGGAACCCGTGATCTGGTGCTCCACGCCCATCAAGTGCCTCTTCCTTCCTTCTTTTATCCCGATCTCCTTCGATTGGGCTAGACGCCATTCTTTTATTGACTTTTAATGTTGGAGCTATCTGCATGTCGCCTTTAAATTTCGCCCCAAGAGCCTCTTTAGCCTTCTGTTCGTCTTCGGCCCTTAACCAGCTCCTCAGATAGTGCCCTTTACGATCTAGGAGCTCCTCTAGTTCAAGGAGCCCCACTTCTGCTGCTTCGCTGATTTTTGGGGAGTCGCATGTAGATTGTATTCTTTTCAGAACATCTCCCGCTTTTCGGAGTAGCCTTTCTTCTTCATATCGCTTGGCCGCAATTGTACCTTGCAACCATCCTTGGGAGATGTTATCGCGTTAGTTACGACACTATCCGCCTAACAATATCATAACAAGCCAACACGTGCCTCATAACCTTCAATGTAACGTAAATCCCAGACATGTTGTTTGCACTTTTTCAAATTTTACTTTTATTCATAACGTAACATAATTCCTAGACTTCTCATTTGCACTTTTCACTAAAGCTAAATTCACTTTTATTCATAACGTAACATAATTCCTAGACTTCTCATTTGCACGTTTCGCTAAAGTTAAATTCACTTGTTCATGGAAATGTAATTTAAAGTCGTAAGCACTTTTGCCACATAAATAGAAATGTACAAGATTGTATCAAGTAGTTAATTTTTCGGAAGCTAGCGGAAGCTATGCCAAAATAAACAGTGATTTAAAAATTAAAAGTTTGTTTTTTTTAAGGGATAACTTCATAGTTACCCTAACTCGTTTCTTTTCCGAGTGCAGTACTTCCGCCACATTTTCGACGTTGGCGGTGCAATCACGCGGTGTCTGGTCACTCGTTGCTTTTCGTGCCTTAATCTTTTCGTAGGCTTCTGGATTTTTTGTTGCAATGACGGGATTTGCGACCCTTGCATCGGTCGCTTCGGTAACGATCGCAGCAGTGTCAATCGAATTTCCGGTGCTCTTTATATTATCTTCCACCGCTCGAACACCTGAAGCGTCCTGCAGAGTTTCCCGCTTTTATTAAAAGGACACTCTGGCGTTCGCTTCATTTTTTTGCTGCGCCCGAACGCCGCAGGAATCTCAGTCTGAACCAGACTGTCTGCTATTCTCCGTTTTTCGTCTGCCTTCACTGTCATTGTGTTATTCTTCGTTTTTGTCGTGGTTAGTACCGCTTTTGATGCTCTGTTAAGATCGTGGCTGCAACCGCTAGTTGCGTCGTCGTTGTTATTATTTTTTGTTTCTTTTTTGGATGTTTTTGGTCTTTTGATTTTGTTTGCTCCAGTTTTGTTGGGTCCCCCCTCGGAGCCACTATCTCCGTTCGTGTCGTAGTCGCCTTTTTGGTCCCATGGTTATCTTTGCAGAGCAGGGAGGCTATGCGAGAGTTGGCGCAAGCCCTTATGGGGCAAGTGCTCAGAGCCAGACCAGCGCTAAACGGAAGTCCGTCTCAACCGAACCTACACCACCAACCCAATGGTGCAAGCCTCGAATGTACTCCGAGGCCTGCCAAGGTTTTACCGGGACGGAGACGGTATGATAGTTTAATTGTAGCCGTGCACACACGAGTTTCACCTCGGCGCTACTGTGCAAAGCAACTTGGTCCAAACCATCACATCCGCCAGCCCAAAGCATCAATTCCAGTTGGTTGTCTAAAGCGTAGTCCAGATCCAATCAGAGTTGTTACGGGTCATCCTAGGAGGGAGCCTCACGGCGCCCCCCCATATCCTCGGGTCCGTGGGGGCGGCGCTCCCCAAAGAATGCTAGCCTCCAAGAGTGCTCTTGTCGACCGGCATTCCCCTGCGGGAATTTCCTCGGATACCTGGGGGCGGAACTCTCCAAAGAATGCTAGCCTCCAAGAGTGCTCTTGTCGACCGGCATTCTCCCTGCGGGGACTATCGATGCAATTGAAGAGGTGGAGAACACAGTCCAGCATACGAAGGCACACAGCGGTTCCACCCAGCAGGTCGTCCTCATGGTTATTCCTGTTGTCAAAAACGCTTTCAACTCCACTAAATGGGCGTATATGCTGGAAAACGTTTCCAAGCACCAGAATATCTAGTGCTGACTAGGTATGCTAGTGTGCCGAGCGAGGGACTGGATGACTGTTCATGATGTCAGCCGAATGTCAGGATTATCGAAGTGGTAGTCCTGACAAAGAAAAGAGTCCCCAGAGTAATGACTATCAGTACTAGGGAAACGCTAGTCGAATCGGCATCAACAGCGAAATACCTGGACGTATTGATAAACTCGAAGATGAGTTTTAGCGGGCAAATCAGGACAGCAGTTGAGGAAGCTACAGGAGGTGTAACGGCGCTTACTCGGCAGATGGCCAACAAAGGGGGACTTATTTCATCAAGGAGACGACACTTGATGAGCGCGTACAGTCTGTATTACTCTACGGGTTAGAACAACGAGACGGTTAGAACAACGAGGAGTTGTACCGAAAGCGGTTGGTTCAGAGACAAGGAGTGCTGCGAATTTCACTGCATATCGGATAGTCTACGGGTCAGCCGTGTGGGTGATTATAGGGTAATACACTTTGCCCTCATTGTTAGAGAACGAGATAATATCTATCGGCACCGAAGCGAAGGCAACAGGAAGGCGGTCACTAAGGAGGAGGGACAGCGCTATTTTAGCGATTGGTAACAGTCCTTGGAGAGTGACACAAGGGGAAGATAGACTGCCAGCCTGGTTCCTGACCTGAGACCAAGGCCCAATCGAAGGCACGGTGAGCTCTTGAGCGGGCACGGATGTTTTTAATATTCTTGCACAATATTGACAAGTGTTTTGCACAGGAGGAGTGGAAGAACCCTGCCAAATACTTTTTTCCTACAAAAGATGGGGTAGAAAGCGTGGTGACTCTCCAACGAAATCGAAGAGTTCTTCCCGAAGACAAATCGAAAAGGTGCTAACATCCGTTGACAAATTGAAGCTCCTACGGGGCAGTCCTGGCATCCTGGAGCATCGCGAGGCGTAACTGGTTGAGGGGTCTCTTTTCTAGCAATCCCTTCATCTTCCTTCTTCTCCCGCTTGAGGAGTTTATGGGGATTATTAATAAGCTATGCGCGATCCCCATGAGAAAGAAAGAATATTACTTTGCTAAAACACAAATATAACTTTATTACTAAAACTAATGAACAGAGTTGCAAGTATAGAAATGAATGTAGTGAAGGACTACATGTTGGCGCGCGCGATGTTGACTCGTCGGAGGTTGCGAACAAAGTGAGCGTCTCGTTGACATGAGTTGTGAAATTGATGGCATCCACTAACTGCTTGATGCGCTCCTTACGGTGAGCATGTGGACGCCACAGTACTCCCTCCCAAGTGACATTTTGATGAGAATGTCACGATCCAAAAATGGCGTTGAAAAATGCCGTAAATGAGGCTGGAGCAATGGCGGGTTGCGTAGCACATGTTCAGAGGACGCGATTTCAATGTCGTGAATGTTGCTGTGCGGCTGCAGTGCGAGGTTGGGCATACGACGTAGTGCGAGGTCGGGCATGTAGCCTGGTGTGAGGTCGGGCATGCGACACTGTCGGGCTTGCGGCCTGGTGCGAGGTCGGGCATGCAACACTGTGCGAGGTCGGACATGCGGTCTGGTGCGAGGTCGGGTATACGACACTGTGCGGGGTCGGACATGCGACACTGTGCGGGGTCGAGCATGCGACACTGTCCGGGGTCGGGCATGCGACACTGTGCGGGGTCGGGCATGCGACACTGTGCGGGGTCGGGCATGCGACACTGTGCGGCGTTTTGGCGGCGCAATCGAACATGCGATCGAGGCGGTGTGACGTACACATGCGAACGCGGCGTCTGTTCGGGCATGCGTATGGCGGTCTGGTGCGTGATCGGGCATGTCGGGATTGCATGCGGCGTCTTGCGCTGGCTCGTGAAGCTACGACCTGCGGCGATAGTAAAAAGATGGCGAGCACATGACTCGCGTAACAAAAACGTGAACAAAAACGGGGTCACCACTATGGGGATTGTTAATAAGCTATGTGCGGTCCCCATGAGAAAAAAAAAGAATATTACTTTTACTAGAACACAAATATAACTTTATTGGCAAAACTAAATGTACATAGAATTATAAGTATAGAAATGAATGTAGTGAAGGACTACATGTTGGCGCGCGCGATGTTGACTCGTCGGAGGTTGCGAACGAAGGGAGCGTCTCGTTGACATGAGTTGTGAAATTGATGGCATCCACTAACTGCTTGATGCGCTCCTTGCGGTGAGCATGTGGACGCCACAAGTTCCTCTAATTTGCAGGCGTCTCTGCACAAGGAAAAACGGAGACTAGTTCGAAGTGATGTATCAAACGGTTCTAGGATAGGTTCTCAGATTGACAGGGGAGGTATTTAGAGGGTAGTCCAGACACGTTGCACAGTTAGGACTCCCACACGTAAATAGCCTTCACCTGTTAACCACAAAAAAAAAAATACAAAATAATACTTTGGCGAAAACAAATCTCCTCTATCTACCTCCATTCAAACGTTTTGCCCGGACATACATAAGAAACTGATAACCTACTTTCCTATGGAAGTCAGTTAAAAAGTAGAAATATCGTAGTAATCGAGCAGTCGCCTAGGCAAACTGCGCGAAAACCAACATAATGTTTGACCTAATTTTAATTGTAAATTTAAAAAAAATAAATATTTTTTTTTTTTCTTTAAAAGCCGTCGGGCCTTGCTTAGTTGTGTGAGCAGACGCGTTTCGACTACTTTGAGTCATCTTCAGTGTGAATGAAACTTATGTAGCTGAGATGTTTCGAAACAAATGACTGAATTACGGATGTGACACTGCTAGAAAAGATCAAAACAAATAGTATAAGGTTCTCCCATTAACCATAATGAAACAGGCATAGGACATATGTCAATCGGAAGCCTCATGCTCAGTAATTACCTGTTTTACAAATATGTCTATCATTAATTCATATGCAATAAATATGACAAAGGACTGGTTTTATTCTGTTCCGATGAGACATAATTCAAAGTCATATTTCCGGTATACGAGTACGTATCCATGATTTTTCATTTCATCCACAATATTTATCTACTAAATTTAAGCTATTCAACATTTTTCCGTCATGTGTAGGCGATGGCAACATTTCAAATTATTCATTATGTCTCATCTGCAGATTTTAATTTCATTCTCGAAATAAACTCTATCAAGTGGTATTCTGTTTGTTTTCTATACGAGCGTATGTATGCGTACATTATATGAATATTTTTAATCGCCAGATCCTACAGGAAAAAGTTCTACATTTAATATTCATCCCAGTGACCAACAAACAAATTAAAGTCATGCGTCGAATAGCAATGCCATTCCATTGATCTATTTTAAACGGAATTATATCACGCCGGTGACGATGGCGATGAAAGTTTTCTTTTCTTCAGAACGAAGAAAAAGACGTTTATGTTGCATTCATTTAGATTTTCTTCGATTTTCCATTCAACACCTAGTTTCCATATTCCAGTGTTCTTAATACATTGCCAGCAGGTGATGAATGCAGTAACATTGTTCGACATTTTGCATTCCATAGGTGGTAATTAGAGGAAGAGTGGAGGGCATGCAAATAGATAATTAGATATGGGAATACTTACACGAGCTTAAAGTACCGCTTAGCTTGAAAGAGGACGCCTTAAAATTTCGATTGCCGACTGAACTCTATGTTGAATGTAGGGTTTTATTCAAATACACAGATAAAGCAATAAGTCGATAAATTTTCACTTCTTTTGAGACTTGAAATTTCAATACTGAATTTGATATGCTTAAATATATAAGCTTAGTGCGTTAACACGGAAAGTAATTCAATAATATGTTAAAGGACGACAAGGCACTTGAAACTTTTCGATGAACTTTTCAATGCACTTCTTCATCACCGAAATATTAATTCATAATTCACTTGAAACTTCTTTAACGACACCAAGGGCAGTAATTGATTGCAACATCCAAATTGCATCAAATCAGATGAAAATCCATGGACAGTGTTCGGAAAATTCAATTTGAATTTCGAGAGAGCGCGTGTCTTGATTGGCCATGTAGCGCAACGCGCGCCAAAAAACAATTTCGAAAATAAACAAAAAGGAGCATCCAAAAATACTGCCAATCTTCATTCGAAATGCAATCTCACATGCGGCGAGAAAATTATTCTCAATCGAATCGTTATCCAAAATGAAAATAAATCGAAATTTAAAATATCCACAAAAATCGTTTGGTAAAAGTCGCGTGCATGCGGGATGAAAAATCTCCGGAAAAGCTTAAAAATAAAAGTTACAAAAATTACACGGATCCACCACACGTACCGCGCCCGTTCGAATTTCAAAATCAACTTGAGCTTACACCCGAGACCTAATGCGCGTTTGGGTCAAGAAGGCACAACTTACCGACCCCCTCGCACACTTGGCACTTCTAGTGATTTAATACGTAGGACGACTCTTCCTCCCGAAAACCACCCCAAACGTCGAGCTGCTATGCCTACTGCTTGCTTGTTGGAGCAAATCGGGGGGTGAGAACATACGAGTACATGCATACTTACATGCTCTATGCTTGGCCCAAGAAAGTTTACTTACTCTCACACAATGGCTCGGCTGACAAGACAGCAAGCAGTATTTCTAGTGTAAAAATAAAAGACGAGGAAATGCCTCTCCTGGCAGGAAGCTAATAACAAAACAAATCCACACAATTCTCAATGCTGGCGTTGAGAAAGCGTGAAGAACGAGAAAACCCCTTGAATTTTGATATGAACCATTGAAACCAAATTGTGGAGTAGGCTCGTTGGATCCCATCCAAACTAGCGGGCAAGGAGAAAGTGCGACGGGTTCCAACATGCAGGGATAAAAATAGTCGAAAACTTGCGTGAACCATTGATACTGGCACTAGTCTGAATGGGAAAATGTATATGAGCCGCAAAACCAGGTGCTCCCTAGCATACTCGTACATAGTCTAAATTTCAAACCGTCAATCAGGTAAACAAATGGAAATAGAAAAGGAACCAAATGAATATTTCTGAAATTTTTCCAGAGCATTCACCTGCTCATATCTATCTTTTGTCTGCAGAGGAACTTTTCATGCTAAGCAAAATACATTCCAAAGTGAACTTGATCGAAGCACGCAAAGTGTAAATCCACTCCTGAATAACTCCATTACAAACCTTATATCCACAGCAACGCACCGCAATAGTTTTGCCAGATTATTCGTACTCTACACCAAAGCAATCAGACAATCAACTACCAAGCATAATTCCATTGTTGTACAAAAAGGCTTCCACTGCAGCTATTGATCCATTCACCCCCCACAAGTGAGAATTACTCTAAATTCAGTAGAAATCGCGGAAAACTTTTGGGAGGGCAAAAACCGCAAATTACACGGGATGACAGAGTTCGTTTATGACCAAGTGGTTGAAAATAACGTACGCAATTCAATTCAGCAGCAAAGAGTGGGGTAGCAATAGTCGGACAACAATGACGTATTCGTGCTAGGTTGTGATGACCCCAATGACAGACAGTCGTGTATGGTCAGCAACCTTTGATTTGCCGCTACCATAGGACGGATGGTAAGTGGAGATTCGCTACAAGGGTTGCGGAGATTTATGGCCAATCCAGTAAATGGGAGTGGAGAGTGGCAATGAAAGTGTAAATGTGTTGACGAAGATTAAGTGGAGTCAGTGAAGGATTCCTTCTTGAGAATGACCATTTTTTTCGAGAATGAACCTCATAAATGTGTCTTTTCGTTTGAAAAAGACAGATAAAAGTTTATAAGTGATTAGAATTTTTAATTGGAAATAATTTGCGGCTCATTGCTTTTTCATTTAATGAACTGATTTAATGACTGAAAAATAGACTCACATCATTTCTACTCTCAAAAAATCACCTGATTCACTGCGTCAACTGTACTTAGCAGTGACCTTTTCTGTACCACTGTTAGGTCTGCATCTTCATCACCGGATGATTGTCGCCATCTTGATTGTCCTTGCCGAGTAAACGATGATGTCCGCTTCAGTAAGCCCACCACACACCACATGTCGTCTACGTTAACGAAGTTCTCAAAAGAGATGGCAACAACTGACATAATATCCTTCCAGCCGTCAACTGAAGGCACAGCTTCAATTACAGTTTGGTTGGCACTTTCACTTTTTGCTTCATTTTTTACAAAACCAGCTTCACGAAATAGTTCTAAATTGTTTCTTGTGACACAAGATTCCAAGCTCGTTGACATATACATACGTGATGCCTGAAGAGCATCAAGTTTTATTTTGAGAGAAATGAAATCTCCGGTGAGAATATTCTCAGCCAATAAATGCCGGTAAAAATGTTTAAGCTTTTTTATGATGCTCTAATCCATAGGCTGAATGGCTGATGTCATAAGCGGGATGCTGTTGTGAGGCGTACAGTTGTCAATAAAGACTAAGACATTTCGTTTTTCTTTTCCGAATTATTTATTGATTTTCAGGAGCCACGTCTCAAAAAGACCATTACTTCTTCCTTCCTAAGTCTACCTCCGTGACATTTCTCGTCTTTAAAAGCAAAAATTTTATCAGGGGTGCATTTGAAAAATTGACCCGTTTTGTCCTGGATTATCTCTTCTATTTTTTCTTCCACTGTCTCACTTTATGCTGATCAACACTACCACTTTCATCACAAATTGATTTTAAAGAAATCTTATTTCCCTCTTTAAAACCGTCAGCCATCCTGTGCTTGCTTTGAAATGGGTTTTTCCTATTCAGGGGGAAAATTTTTCAGTTTTGCCTCTTACCAGAGGGCCACTTAGTGGAATTTTTTTTACCACGTGCCTGGTTAAACCACTTTAAAACACAGTTGTCTACATCGGGATTGTCTGGTGCTCTACACCTTTCCCGGTCCTTTCTGTTCTCAAATTCACTGCTTAAAATCTTTTCTTTATTTTTTAAACAAGTCGACGAGCTATCTCCGATTTATCCTTCGCTCCTTTTTCCACTTCCCTAAATCACGGCTACCTTTTCAGTACATGGTAGATATTTTTAAGCCCGCAAATTTGACGGTGACATCTTGGGTCAATTTTCGTGCAACAAAAAACTACCAACATGGTAAAATAAAGTCTGACAAAAACTAAAACACCATGCGCACAACAAAAAACAACCAATAAGGTAAAATTCAGTCTCACAGCAAACTGAAACACACACGCACTATTGAGAAAATGTCTATTTATAGACGTTGGCAACGACTGTTGCGTCACTACTGCAAAATAAAGCTCAAAGAATCGAAAGGGGAGGATGTGAGGACACTGAATTTGCACAAAAATGACGTCGTAAAGATGGTAGGGTTTAACTTATCCATAGCGACACGATTGTTTTCCGCATCAATGTCAATAAGCAAGCATAAGCCAGGGATTCTCAAAATTTATAACTGGCTCATAGACACCTTTGACGAGTAAAATGTTCGAATTGTCCAAAGTAAAATTGAATTAGCCACGGGTTTTTTTAAAGATGTGATACATATGAAATGCTAAGGACTAGAAGAAAATTTCGAATTAAAGACGGTTTCGAATTATAGAAGTCCGAAGTATCGAAGTTCTACTTTATTTTAATTTGCCGCCATTTTATTTTCAGCCTGCTGACCTCAATGTTTGAGTAGTCATGATAACGTATGAATGAAAGATTAAAATGTTGCTTAGCAAGCACTATTTTTATTTTTCTTTTCTGCCATATACAGTTTAATCTTTCATTTATTTTAGGCACTATTAATCCGAAAATGGGTATTAAACATATCAATGTTTTAAAATATTTATAAAATTTTCATTAAAGCCCTTACAAATCTGTGTTTGGGTCCTTTGCGAATGTGTATTTACACATTATCGCGTATAATTGTTTTTGTAATTGATAAATTTCAATCGCCTATAACTTAGCTGTTTACGGCTTGATTTTTATGAAACTATCAGAAAATGTTTGTTTTACGTCAAAAATCAGGATACATATTTTTGGCAAATTTAAAGGTCATCCCTCAATTTTATGGATGAAAACGTAAAATTCATAAAATGTACTTTTATTAAAAAAGTTTATCGAATTTCAACTTCTCATAAAGACCTATTTTCGTGATTTTTTCCAGATTTTTCTGTCCAAAGATATCCAATCACGAGGTGGGGGACACAAAATTGTTCGTACATTTCCCCTTTCTCTGTATTAAACAAGAAGCATTTGCAAGGAGGGGCAAATGCTTCTTGTTTAGGACCTGTTTTGTAAAGGTCTCACCAAAACCTTTTATTTGACACCCATATTGACTACCTTTGGTAAAAAAAATGTTTAAGAGCCACCTCCCTTAAACACCCTAAAATAATTTTATGAGGCACGATTTTTAACCTACGTGGAAAATTTCATTACTCTAGCTATTGTAGTGAGCTCGAAAAATTACTGTGACGCACGAACGGATGGACAGACGGACAGACAGGTCGCGATTTTAGTAGAGTATTTATACGAAAAATGGTCTGTTCTATAAATACTTCCTAGTTAAGCCATATCCAACGTTTCCATGAAAAATATGAAATTTTCGATTTTTTAGGCCTTTGTAAAAATTCGCGACCTTACTGTCCATCTGTCCGTTTGTCCGTCCATCTGTTTGTCTGTCCGTGCGTCACAGCAAGTTTCCTCAGAAACTATAAAAGCTAGAGTGCTGAAACTTTGCGGAAAGGTCAGAAATGATGGTCTCTCAAAAGTTTAGGTGTTACCAAAAATCTAAAAAATTTTAAGGGGTCCTCCCTAATAGCGAAGTAGCCCTTAAAAACTTTTTTTAATCAAAGGTAGTCGAGTTGCGTATCAAATGAAAGGTCTTGATTAGAACTACTAGAATCTGAAAGAAAAATGTCATTTTATGCATCAGGGGGTCCAGCGGGAGACAAAATTTATCAAAATTTTGTGTCCCCACTCCTCGCGATTGGACACCTTTGAGCCGAAAAATCTGAAAATAATCAAGGAGGTGGGTCTTAATAAGTACAAGGGCAACAAATACCTCTGAAATCAAAAGTCGCTCAATTTTGTTAATAATAGTATGATTTGTAGATTTTACATTTTCACCCATAAAATCAAAACGGTGCCCTTAATTCCCACAAAATTTCATGGAAATCGAATCATAATTGAGTGAGTTATAGCCATTTCAATTGAATGGAATCACAACAACAATAACACGTGTTTATGGTTGATGCATATTTCAAATTAGCCTAGGAAACTTTTATTTTCTTCCAATTTTCATGAAAATTTAAGGAGTAGTGTCTAATTTAAATATGTTCAATCAGCTGAGCATTCAGAAAAATTATTTAAGCTCCATCGAAATGGCGGCTGCAATGTGCTTATGAAACAAACTCTGCATCCTTTGCAAAAATTGGAACGATTAGTTATCTCCTGCTTACTCAACTTGTTTATTTTTCATCCAATTTTGATAATTTTTGACATAATACAAGAACTTAGTACAGTTGTCCATAATCGCAAGTTTCATCAAAATCCCTTAGAAAATGTGGCCGCTAGAGGGCCACAAAAATCTGAAAACCACCACTATGTTGAAACTTACACATATATGACCATCAAAATGAAAAACTTCTTAGATCTGATTAATTTCTATCTTAAAACTAAGTTTCATATACATCGGATCAAAATTGCGACCTTTGAGCGGCCATTTTGTTTCGGACTGTTCGACTTTGGATTTTTTTATTGTGAGACTCACCACACAGTTCAATGAACCTCTGTACTAAATTTCATCCAAATCGGAGCTATAGTTTGGTCAGAACAGAAATCAGGATTCTTCGTCTAAAATTGCCGCCATTGTGTTCGACCGTTTACTTGCACTTACAACAGTTTGGTTACGTGAACAAACTGGATGTTTTGGTTCCTCACGAATTAAAGGAAATTCACCTCACCAAACGCATTAGCATTGCTGAATCTTAATCATAACGACTCATTTCTAAAAAGAACCATAACGGGTGATGAAAAATGGATTGTTTGCGATAACCTACTCCGAAAACGATCATGCGCCAAGAAAGATGGGCCCCCACAATCGACATTCAAAGCCAATATTCGCCATTATGCTTTCTGTTTGGTGGGATTACAAGGGTGCAGTCTACTTTGAGCTGCTTCCAAGGAACCAAACTATTGATTCGAACGTCTACTGTCGTCAACTATCGAAATTGAACGAAGATATCAAGAAAAAAGCCTTGAACTGGCCAATCACAAAGGTGTGATGTTCCATCGTGATAAAACCAGACCCCACACTTCTTTGATAACCCGTCAAAAATTAATGGAGCTCAATAGGAAACTGATGCAATATCCACCCTATAACTCTGAATTGGCACCATCACACTATCATTTGTTTCCTTCTTCTTCTTCGTAGCACTACAGCCCCTCTTGGACCTTCACTTCCTGCAAATAGCGCCTCCAATTGTCTCGATCTATTGGCCACGTCCTCCGATTCCGAAATCCGAGCAGCGATGAACTGTCTTTGTCGACCGAGTCAGACCAGCGTTTCTTCGATTTCCCACTTGCCACCGGCTTTCAGTTCTCCCATCGAATACCTTTTTAGGTATCCGTTGTTCATCCACACAATTCATGTGGCCAGCCCATTGCAGCTTCCGCAGTCTTACAATCCTTGAGACCTCCGACTCGTCAATAATTTCATACAGCTCATGGTTGTATCGAATTCACCATTTGTCCCTGTCTAGCTTCGCTTCGATTATTCGCCTCAGGACCCGTCAGTCGTTCAATATATTTGCGGATGCTTGGTTTAGGGTCCATGTTTCACACCCGGAGCATAACTAATACAAGTCTTATCACAGATTTGTTTACAATGGGCTTTGTTTTCCTGTGTATGCAGCTGCTCTTCAAGATCGTCAAAACTGAATAAAATATTTTATTTGCGAGCTGTATTCTTCGGCGTATTTCGTCTCTTTCATTACCGGTTCTCATTATTTTGGCGTTTAAATAAACAAATTCACTCATATTTTCGATACTGTATTCGTGAAGTGTAATTTTTTTTGAATTTGAGGTGGTTTCCTCGACTGCGTCATGAGGTTTGTTTTATTTTCATTGATTTGTAGCCCTGCTAGTTTTACTTTGCTGTCGAGTTTCAGGAAAAGTTCTTTGGCAGTTGTTAATGACCGTGACAAAATGTTGACGTCGTCCGCATAGGCTACTACTTGGCTCGACTTGTATGGTAACGTACTTCGTGTATCAACAGGTAGCTTCCTTATGGCATAATTCAGAGCCAAATTGAATAGTAATGGGGCCAGCCCATATCCCAGCTTTAGTCCGATATTTGTGTCAAAGGCATCGGTGAGTTGGTCATGGTATGATTAAATGCCTGGCACGAAAACCAAATTGGCAATTTGGCATCAACTCATATTTCTCAATGTGGGCGGCGTTTAATGCTTTGTTTAGTATCACTTCAAACACCTTGCTGATGTTAGGCAGCAAGCTGATTGGGCGATGGCTTTTGGGGCCCGAAGATTCTTTTCCTTTCTTCAAGATCGGAAATACCTTAGCCTTTTCCCACTCATTTGGGAAATATGAATTGCTCAACATGTTGTTGAACAATATGCAATAATTCCTAATAGCAACCTCAGGCAAATGTCGGAGAACTACATTTGGATTACGATCAGTACCACATGATTTCTTGTTGTTTATCTTGCGAAATATGAAACACAAGTCCTCATAGCTGACAAAATAATCAAAAAGATTCAAGCTCGGTATGAGGTCAGATGTTAATGTTTCATTGAAATAAATAATTGATTCATCGTTCAGGGTTGATTTGGAGTCGGAAACTTTTGCTTCAACGACCTCTGAAAATATTTAATTCCCTCTCTCTGGATTTGGTATATGAGCCAATTCAAAATGAGTTCCAATTAGGGCAAGTTCATGCAATCCATCACATATAATTCTGTTTCCATTTCTATCCGGAGTCGTACCATCAATTTCGATACCAGCCCTATCGACAAGATTTGCCTCATCACTAGTGACTTCAAGATTCGATACCTTCACTAAAGACTCTTTACGAAATATGCTATTCACTTTCACGCAACCGCCATCTGGGTCCTGTGGGCTAATACCCCTCAATTTTTCGGCCCATTAATTGCTGACTTCACTCCTGAAGTATGAACGGATTAAGTTCCGGACATTCTTCAGGTGTAATTTCAACAAAGCCAACGAGGGATATTGTAGTCCAAAAATCGCCAATAGACATTGTTGACACGTCGGAGAAGAAGGCTTTTCAATCTTTTCATCCTTGAAATGGTTGGTAGTTTATATTCTTCTATATTGTTTCGATGTTTAATCTTGGGAACTACTTTCTCAATCATTTCCAACGTCAGCTTCTCTAACTTCGACAAATCATCGTTATTTAGATTCCTGTCATCAGAAACCATTGAGCAAGAGTTGCCAGCATCAGAAGGAGGACATTGCTTCTGGTAATCCCGATTAAACTTCATTTGGAACTTTCCCCAGTTTTTTTTTTTAATTCAACCGATAATTTTCATGTTGAACTGGAATGAGGAAGAGATCATCCCTTTGATGATTGATTTCCTTTGCGATTGCGTTATGGCCACTATCATAAGGAAGCACCTGCAGTTTCCGTTGAGGACTATTAAAGCTGAATTCGGCTTGCGTCAGCAATGCAGAGATCTAAATATGAATTTGTCCTAGGGTATGTTGGGAACTCCGACCCATATAGATTGCACCTGTATTCAATTTGATTTTCTGCTATCCACGACTTCAGGGATACACCTCTTGGATTACTGGTGGCGTTCAGGTCACCAACAAGAATATAATAAGTATGCAGCCTGTTCAATTGGAGTATTTCAAACAAGGAATTGAGCTCCTCCTTGAGCTTGAGAACAGTTCCACCAGTTGCATAAGCAGAGATAACGAAGAGGTTATCCCTACCTGGCGTTGAGATTTTGAGAACGGACACTTCAAGAGATTCAAAGCTTTTGAATTCGACTTTTTCAATATTTTGGAAACAATAGGATCTTCTGACCAATATCCCGGTGCCACCTCCCCCATCACCGTTTACCCTATCGTTTCCTACGAATTCAAAATCCTAGAATGTCATGGAGTACCATGAATTGAGATGGGTTTCAGTGAGAAGCATGATGTCAGGCTTTTGCTTAAGAGATAGTCACGTCGGTGTATAGTAACAAAGGAGTTGACGTTGATCGAGATAAGACGAACCCTATCCATGGGAATGTGACTGGATGACAAGTTATTTTGAGGCATTTGATGACCCTAAACGCTGAAAAGCAAAATTAGTTTTTGTATCTTGTTTATCGATTCTCTCCGATAAAGAATTTAGTTGGTAGTAAATTTTAAGAAGCAGCCAATTATTACCACTTACATTATTTACATCATTTTCTGCTGGTCCTCTAGCGGCGAGTGCAAATGATACTCCGAGACACTGCGGTGTAGTTTTGTTTGCTTTGGGAAAAAATATTCTTTTGCATCTTAATATCGGGAGCATCCCCGACCAAAAACACCACAGTTAACACTATATAATTTTTCATTCGGCTCAGTCTGAGTCAATTTGCACTCACCGGGAGCATGAACGTCTTTGAATTTGACGCGCACATAATGCATGGCGCAATTGGCAGCCAAACGTCCATATCTTTGACACCGATAACACTGGTTCTCTTCCCTTTTCTGGAAGCATGCCCACCTCACAACACGGAAGTTCAAGTACCTAATATGTTGAAATGCACTTGGCCTACTTTTATTTGAAATCTGTACCAATTAAAGTGGTAAATTCTTCTTTTCTACCGTCGATCTTCTTGTCGTGAAGGGTTTAACGGAAATATATTCAATTTCAGGTGCAGCTTCCCTGAGCACCTGAAGAAGATTGACCTATCCTCTCCGCAGTCCAAGCCCTCCCCTGAATTCAACGCATTTTTAGCTGACTTGAAATAAGCCAGCGATTTCGTTCTAATTGTTAATTTTTCAGCATTAACTCTTGTAATCTCGAAATTGGGTAGTTTTTTTTCCGGCTGCCAATAGCCAAATCATATCTTTTCCGCTTTTACCGAATACGTTAATTGGCGGAACTTTTTCTGTAATTTTGGAAGCTTTTTGAGAGGAACCAGCAGAACTACGAGCTGGTTTCTTCTCTTTATTTTTATTTTATCGGTACTAAATAAAATTAACATCATTATCTTGATTAATTACCTTCAATACATTCTTCAGCGTCCATTTCTTGTTTGAGTCCGTCCAACGCTGCATAATAGTTTTGGCTGTCGTTAGCACCTCCAGCGCTTAAGATTTCTTCTGGGCTAGCTTGTTTTACAACTTTCTTCGCCTAAGTTTCCTTATTGTATCTCGAGTCTTCAGCCTCCTCTTGAAAAGATCTTCGAGGGATTGTAGTCGTAGTCTCAATTCTTGATTTTCTTGTCGAATCACTTCTTGGTGGTTTTCAACTATTTGAGTTTTACGTCCGCTATTTGCGGAGCTTTCCTGGTTATGTCTCCTTTAATTGACGATTGCCGCCAATTTGGTATTGTTTGTCTGCCGGGGTTCCCCCAACGGTGGGAAGCCGCCGGGGTTCCCCCAACGGTGGGAAGCCGTCGGGCTTCTCCATACCAGCACTCCTGAATTTTCTAGGTTTGTCGAAGTAAAAAAATATTAAATATGGTTCCGTGGGTCTTTTTCCAAGAAAACCGAAATTAATTTAATTTTTTGAAAATTTGATAGGAGCGAATTAAAAATAAGTATACACGCAACGAGTACTAGACGTAGAATCCTTAAAAATACGTCTATACGAAACGAAAGCTAGACTAGAATCCGCCCAAAACGCTGACATTTGTAGCATTGTGTCAAATGATCCCTTCTAAGGTTTCCCCAAGTGATTTTATGATGGAGCAAAACACGAATTTTTAAAAGCTTGGTTAGATCATCATCATTATTTAGTCTGAATTTAAATATATTTAACTGTACATCATAACGGCGAAAACATGCTGTAGATAAATTGGTTATTTCGAAATTATTTAGTTTTGGAATTTGTGACATCATTTTTAATCCGGGGATAGGGAACAAAGTGCCCAACCCCTTGAGGATTACAATGGGTTTACATCTGATCGAAGGCATAAACAAATGCCCTCCTAGTTTCTTTTCTTTCATTAAATTGAGAATGAAATCAAACGTCTCGATTTTGTCGACGATAATTTTGTGGAACGAGTCCGAAAATGAAAACCCGGTACTTGCACGTAGGATATTGTTTGAAAATCAATTTTACCGTTAAATACTTATTATTATCAATAACAAGTTGAAGTAGCAGGAGAGTGCTCCTGTCAGAAGGGTGTTGTAAAATAATTAGTAAATCAAACAATATATTCTGTATATCAAAACTTTAACATAGAGATTCCATAAATTGAGTTTAAGAATTATTATGGTTATTATATTTTTATATTCGCCGCCATCTTGTTTCAAGTGGTTTGACCCCATCACCTAGTTAGTCATGATAACACATCAATATTACAAACCATTTCTCAAATTTTTATCAAAACTCCTACATATTTATAGTGTTTAGGTCCGTTGCAAACGTGTATCTCCTTAGTATGACGTGTTAATGTTGTTGTAATTGTTAAATATTCAATCGGCTACAACTTAGCTTTTCATTGTTCGATTATTGTGAAATTTTCAAAACTCATACAACTGCATTCAAAAAACTTAAATTCTAGTTTTTGGGAAATTTAAGGGTCCCATTTTGATTTTATAGGCAAAAATGTAAAATTTATTAAACGTGCTATTATTAACCAAGTTGATCGAATTTCGACTTCTAAGGTATTTGTTGCCCTTGTACTCTCAAAGTTTGATCTCTATGATTTTTTTCAGATTTCTCGGGTCAAAGGTGCCCAATCGCGAGGGTGGGACACACAATTTTCGTACATTTCCCCTTCCCCTGCACCCCTGAAAGCAAAACTCGTCATTTTAAGACCTGTTTTGAAAAGTTCTAATTTAGACCTTTCATTTGATACCCATATTGCCAACATACGATGAAATTTTTTTTTCAGGGGCCACTCCCCTATATGGGGAGACCCCCTTAAACACCTTATAAATTTTTTTTTGTGATGAAACTTTGAAGAGGGCGTCACTTTGTATCTACATAGAAAATTTTATGTTTCTGGCTTATGCAGTTTGCGAGAAAAAGTGGTGTGACACACGGACGGGCGGACGGACAGACGGACGGACAGACGGACGGACGAGCAGACAGACAGACAGGACGCGATTTTAGTATGGTATTGTAAAATGATTTTACAATACCCTAAAAATGGCTGGAAGCCATAAGGATTTCTTAACAGCGATATCAGAATTATCCGTTTGATTTTGATTAACGTTACCACTTGCTAAGGGTGAGAAGCTTTTTGTACATCAAAATTATTAAAAGCTAATTCATCATTATTATTAAAAGAAAATTAAAGTCATTAACTAGTTTGAAAACTAATTTATCCATTTTTTGAAAATGCTCTCGAATAGCTATATCTTTCTTTGCCTGGGAGCCATACTTATGAATCAACAAGTCGTTAAGTGCAGATCGCATGAGCGTTGTTTGCCGATGAAAGAGTGATGGAGAGAGTGGTAGGGAATGATGCTTAAACAAGTTGAAGTTCTGCATATCAAAACTTGATAACATATATGTAGGCAGTGGCAGCCCTACCACATGCAGAGAGTCAATCGGTGATCTCCCGTCGATTAAAGCGCACGTGGAAACGAAAGCCGAACTCCGGTAGCTATTTCCTTTCAATTACATCCTTAACTCTTTATATTTTCGCCCCTTGGGGCAATCAAAACCAATTATTGGAAAATTTGGGATTAATTAAAACATTTAATTACACTATAACTCTCTCATTTTATTCATTTTCCCTTCCTATATGGTGCCTCAGCCGGTTAAAGTAAAATAAGTAAAGATGCAGTCGCGTGAAAAAGTCAGTGTGTATTGCCTGTCGATCGAATTTTCGAGAAAATTAGTTGCCTAAAGTTGTGGTTGTCTTGTGCAAAATGTACAGTTGAAAAGTTGAGCACAAACAACAACTAAAAAATAAAAGAAGCCAAAGAAAAAAAAATATTGCATGAGTGACGCAGAATACGACTCGGCGGGAAGTTCCGGTGTTCTAACGAGAACGCAGAGTAAAAAGTTGCAATCAGAAAAAGGAGAAGCGAAAAACAAATCACGCGCGGAGCGGGAAAAAATCAATGAAGAGGAGACTACCGCAAACAAGAGCGAAAGAGACGAAACAAAGATAATGGAAAATACCGAGCTTCAAGATTGAATAGCACTGCTCACTGCAAAATACTCGCAAGAAGCTAATGCGAATGTTAATGCATGTGCAGAAGAGTTGTTCCCATGCTTTACAGGAGCGACGGGCAAATGAATTTCGAAATGGTTTCAAAACGAGATCTACGGACGGAGCTACATACAGGCGCATCCAAAGACGGATTTGGCGCTATACTTGTGCAAGAATTCGAAGGAAACATACATCCGATATATTTTTGGAGTGAAAAAACAACAGAGGCAGAGGCAAAACAACACAGCTTTGTATTAGAGACGGAAGCAGCATTCATGGCGATGAAAAAACTGGGGCATTATTTACTGGATATTGAGTTCGACTTGATTACGGATTGCAAGGCGTATAAATACACAACCACAAAGGAAGATATATCGACTTCAGTATCACGTTACATAATGTACATACATGGTTTTAATTTCACGGTTAAGCATCGTACGGGTACGCAAATGAGACACGTAGATGAACTAAGCAGGTATGCGGTACTAACAGTCGACTCTAAGAATGAGTTGCGTTTACGACTTGAGAAGGCTCAAAAATGCGATGACCACTTGAAAGCGATTATGGATATACTTGAGTTGAAACAATATATGAAATATAAAAAAATCGGAAATGTGTTATTTAAAGAAACAGACGGACAGAATTTACTAGTGGTCCCGCGTATTATGGAAAAAGAAGTTATAACTACAGCGAAAAAGTATAAACACATTTTTGTAATGGTGGACGGATTCAGCAAATTTGTTTGGCTGTACCCAACAAAATCTACTGGAACCGACGAAGTTTTGACGAAAATCGAACAGTGGTGTAAGATATTTGGAAATCCTGCACGCATAGTTAGTGACAAGGGGCCGGCTTTCACGTCGAATACTTTCGCAGAATTTTGCGAAGAAACAAATATCGAACACATACAAACAACGACGGGCGTACCTAGAGGAAATGGACAAATAGAACGGGTAAACACGACTATTCTCAGCCTTATTTCAAAACTTTCTTGGGAATGCCCGCAAACATGGTATCGGTTCGTAGATGACGTTCAGCGTGCAATCAACAAATCGGTACACCGAAGTACTAAATACTCACCGTTCGAAGTTTTATTTTGATTTAAAATGCGAGACGATCTAATAGATGACAGTTTGGTACAAACCATTCAAGAAGAGCTGGTCGAAAATTTTGACGATGAGCGCAACATTCTCCGGCAAGAGGAAAAGCAGCAGATACAAAACACACAAGCTGAATACAAAAATACATTTGTTGAAAGACGAAAGCAGGACTTCGCCTATAAGCTAGGCGACTTGATAGCTATAAAGCGCACAAAGTTCCTTTCAGGTAAAAAGCTGGCGAACGAGTACCTAGGTTCTCACGAAGTTACGCAAGTGAAGCGAAATGGCCGGTGCAAAGTTGGGAAGGCAGGCGATTTTAAAGGACCAAACATAATTTCAACAAGCAACGACCATATGAAACTTTGACGCTACGCAGTAATTGATGACGACCTGTCATCTGGGTCAGATGCGAGTAATTGATGACGACCTGTCATCTGGGTCAGATGCGGAGTCGGGTGGCCGAGTGTAGGCAGTTTAAGGATACGATGTTAACCCTACCACCTGCAGAGTCAGTCGGTGATCTCCCATCGGTTAAAGCGCACGTGGAAACGAAAGTCGAGCGTCGGTAGCTATTTACTTTAAATTACATTCTTAACTCTTTATATTTTCACTCCTTGGGGCAATTTAAAACTAATTATTGGAAAATTCGGAATTAATTAAAACATTGAATTACACTATAACTCTCTCGTTTTATTCATTCTCCCTTCCTACATATATACAGATTCCATAAATTGACTTCGTAAAATTGTTATGGTTATTATATTTTTAATTCGCCGCCATTTTGTTTCAAGTGTTTTGACCCCGTCGTATGCTTAGTCATGATAATACATCAATATTACAAACCATTTCTAAAATTTTTATCAAATTTCCTAAATATTTGTAGTTTCAGGTCCGTTGCAAACGTGTATCTCCCTAGTATCAATTGTTAATATTGTTGTAATTGTTAAATATTCAATAGGCTGTAACTTAGCTGTTTACTGTTTAATTATTGTGAAATTTTCAGAATGCATAGCTTTGTTGCCATTGTACTACAAAAGTCTCACCTCTGTTATTTTTTTCAGATTTTTCGGGTCAAATGTTCGTACATTTCCTCTTGCCCTGCACCCTCAAAGCAAAACTTGTCATTTTAAGACCTGTTTCGAAAACTTCTCATTAAGACCTTTGATTTAATACCCACATTACCTACATACAATGAAAAGTTTTTTTTTCAGGGGCCACTCCTCTATATGGGGAGACCCCCCTTAAACACCTTATAAATTTCAATCATGTTTGTAGTTTGCGAGAAAAAGTGGTGTGACACACGGACGGACAGGACGCGATTTAAGTAGGTTTTGTTAAAATGATTTTAAAAACCCCTAAAAAGGCTTGCTTTGACGAGCTTTTCAATGCTGTTGCGAAAACTTCATTTGGTGGGTTTGTAGGAATACAAGGATCTACAACCGACATTGTAACTAAATTCTTGTCCATTGTTTTAACTTCTTGAAGTTCCTTTTCGATGAATTTCTTGCATTCTCTCATTGATTTTTAGGGTTTTGTACTAAAATACAAAACCCTATTGCAATCACGACCTGTGTCCGTCTGTCTGTCCGTCCTTCCGTCCGTCTGCATGTCACAGCACTTTTTCTCCGAAACTATAGAGGCTACAGCCATGAAACTTTGTAGAAAGGTCAGAAGTTGTGACTTCTAGAAAGTTCAAGGGTGGAAAAATTTTTCAAAGGGGTTTAAAGGGGTCTCCCCATATTGGGAGGTGACCCCTCAAAAAAAAATTTTCACCATTGGTAGTCGAGTAGGATGTCATTGGAAAGGTCTTGATGAGATCTTTTCAAAAAAGTCTTAAAATTGCCTTATCGGTACCGAGGGGGGCAGAGGAAGGGGAAATGTACGAACTTTTCGCGTACCCCCCCGCGATTGGACACCTTCCATCCGAAAAATCTGAAAAAAAACATGAATGTAGGCCTTTATCAGTACAACAACAACAAATACATAAGAAGTCGAAATTCACTCAAGATTGAATAAATAACAACAACAAATACATAAGAAGTCGAAATTCACTCAACTTTATTAGTAACAGTATGATTTATCGATTTTATGTTTTCTTGAATAAAATCTTATGGTACCCTTAAATTCAATACAATTCACACAGATGATTATTTATAAGATTGATCTTTTCTGAAATTTTCATAAAGATCGAATGGTATTTATCAAAGTTATAGCGATCTGAATTTTCCTGCATTACTATGGAACAACATGCGCTGTATTACTATGGAAACACATGGCTATGGAACCATATGCGCTTTTTACCGACTTAGACACTACAGCTTTGCTAGGATTTGCATGAAAATTTCAGAAATGATAGGTATCATGAATATTTTTGAGAATCGGTTCAGTTAGTGGTATCAGTAATCGTAAAACAAAATAGTGGTTTTTTTAAATGTGAAGATTGAATAATTTTGAGTTATTTTTCCCCAACTTCAACGTTTAAGGTGCATGCTTTGAACACTTGATTCAATTTAATAAATGACTGAAGATGAGTAACTACAATTAATACTCATAGGTGAAACACGTCGAAGAGGCAGAAGAGAGCTCCTAACAAAAGGGCTTTGTAACCATTCTAGGATTTGAAAAAATAGGCCATGAAGCGATGACTACAGTACAGGGGAGTGGCCCCTGAAAAAAAATTTCATCAAAGGTAGCCGATATGAGTATCAAATGAAAGTTCTCTATGAGAGCTTGTCAAAGCAGTTCTTAAACTGACAGTTTTTGCTTCAGTTATCTCCCTCACGAATGGACACCTGTGATCTACAAAATCTGAAAAAATTATCAATGGAGATATTTATGGGTATAACAATAACAAGTAACTCAGAAGTTAAAATTCGTTCAACTTTGTTAATAATAGTATAATCCTCAAATTTCACTTTTTCTCCAATAAAATCGTCTTTGACATGTTTCTTGATTTTATTCGTTGCTGGTTACTGCATTTTGTAAGTTGAGTACAAAACCCTTCTGACATGAGCGTAGGTCTGTCTACCCAACTTGTTTTGATTCCAGCTTGTGCCGAAATTTTGACAAATCCCAAGTTTTTAACAATGTTCTCGAATTTTTATTTGAAAATTTTCAACACATGATTATTTTCTTCTACAAGAAAAATAAAATCATTGTCCTCAATCGCAAAGGGCAAATCCCTATTCGCGCAATCGGCAAATGCTCGAATATTTTTAACTTCGATTGGTAAAGAAAAACAAATTACCAAAGAAAACTTCGCCGCTGGTATGGAGGAGCCCGACGGCTTCCCACCGTTGGGTCAACCTGGGGAAACGACGACTGCGAAACTGGCGATAATCACCAAGAAAAAACACAACGAAGAAAACTCCGCAGATGGAGGGTGCAAGCTGCAAATAATAGCAGACAATCAACAAATGGCCAAATTGCAAAAAGAAAATGATGAACTAAGACTAGAGATACAGTTCCTCAATGATCTATTCAAGAAAGGGATGAAGCCTCAAAAGATGCCGGCGCAAAATCAATGGCAACAGGTAACAAAGCCGAAGAAAAGTGCCAAGCAAGCAATTCCAGAAGAAGTTCTAAGTGCTGATGGCACCAACGAGAGCCAAAACTGTTTTGCGGCGCTGGAGAGATTAACCGAAGAAATGGAAATTGAAGAAAACATCGAAGGTAGTTCTAATCAAGATAATGAAAAATTTTATTCAATATTTAAAGAAGAAAAGTAAAGAGAAAAAACCAGCCCGCAGTTCTGCTGGTTCCTCTGAAAAATCTTCCAACAAGACAGAAAAAGTTCCGACAATCAACGTGATCGGACAAAGCAGGAAAGATATAAAAGATATAGTTCGGCTATTGACAGCTGAAAATAAACTAGCCAATTTCGAAATCAAAAAAGTTAATGCCGAAAAGTTAAAAAAAACTATAAGCACGAAATCACTGGTTGATTTCCACACTTCACCTATACCCCAAAAAGTGAGGAGAATCAAACCTTCTTGTTGAAGGGTTTGGACTGCAGAGAGGATACGGTCGATCTTCTTCAAGTGCTCAAAGAAGCTGCACCAGATATTGATTTTGTTTCAGTCAAAGCCTTTGCGACAAGAAGGTCGACCGTAGAAACGAAGAATTTACCACTTTACTTCGTACAAATCAGGGTTGATTGATTTAAATCATTTGATTTAAATCATGATTTAAATCAATGATTTAAATCAAGTGATTTTTTTTATAAAAATCATGGTTTAAATCAAATTTGTTTTTTTTCATAAAAGTTCATTGATTCCTTAGAATCATAATTAACAAATCAGTTACATAAAAGAAAAATACTTTTTCAAACACAGTTTTTATTTATTGATGTAAAGTAAGTAATTATGGTTAACTATAAATGAATAAGAAATCATCCAAATAACTATTTATTGTAATATTTAAAAAGGAACACCAATTTTGCTGCCTTTTCATTTCCGAGCCTATTCCGAAGTTTCGATTGGACTAAGCCAAATGTGGAAAAAATCCTTTCTATAGATGCAGAGAAGGCCGCAGCTGTGAACAACTGGTACAAGATAGGAGTTAGTTGACCATGTTTATCTATGGTGCTCAACTGCGATTTCCACCATTGTAATGGTTTTACACTTTTTATTATTTCCTCTGCAAACATAACTTGTTTAAATGGATCAGTTCTAGCTTTGAACTTTATTATTAAAGGCAGTAGGCCTGTTCCGGTATACTCACTCTGAGCATATTCTAAAGCTTTTGCCTCTTCTTCAGCTGTTAACTGGAATTTTGTTTTTGAAGGGTCCAGCAAATAAGTCAAAAAATGAGCAGGCGTTAGGGCCATTTTATATCTTCTTTTAAGTGCAGATAACTGATTTATATTAGCATCCTGTTCTTCAAAGGTTGTCTCCAGCTTTTTGAAGACTTCAACAACGTCGGATAATGATGCATTTGATTTTTGTAATGTATCTATCGCTATCGCAATTGGCTTGTAGATTTTTAACAAATCTTCGGCTGACCTCTTTAGTACCATGTTTGTGACTTTCTGGTATATGACGCTATCTATGCAATTTCTGTTATCTTCACATATCTTCAGAATTTTTTGCCATTCTGACAAATATATTTCGAAGCAATCTGATAGGGTGTTCCACCTGACTTCCTGCGGGACAATAAGGGATCTGCCACATTCTGCTTTATATTTTGCGGCAGCGAAGTGATTATTTCGAAAATATTTCACAATTTGTACGACATGTTCACGCACCTCTTTAATATCCAAATCCTTAGAGAATAAATTTAGAATATGAGCAGCGCAGCCATACGTCAATATACCTTCTTCATTCTCATTATCAGCTCTTAAGTCTAATCGCATTTTCGTCATTGCTGATGCGTTATCCGTCACGAAACTTGCAACTCTACATTTGTATTCAGTCTTGCATTTTTTTATAACACCCTTTGATATTTCAGTTAGATAATCAGCTGTGTGAGGTTTCCCGGATGTGTCGATGCTTTCCAATAAATACACCTCTCCAGATTCAGTTGTAACACAGCTGCAAATGATGGGCTCCATATGAACATTAGACCACCCATCTATTGACAAATTCACTGTCTGATCTTTCACAGTAGAAAAACATTTCTGCTTCTCTTCATTATAAATTTCATTGAGGAATCTGTTTCCCAAATCAAATCGCGATGGTGGTTGATAACCCGGTCGCAGCATTTCTATTATTTTTAAAACCTGAGGATGTTCAATACACCGAAAACTGCTGTTTGTAGCGTATACAGCTTTCGCAATTTGCTTGTCTAACTGTTGCTTCAGCTCTTCTGAAGTCCTTACAAGAAATGTTGACAATTTTTGAGGTTTGCACTTGTTCTTCGAAGGTGATGAAGGTGTTGAAATGTCTTCTACTCTGCTTTTACTGGGTCTGAATCTTACAGCACATGCTCCAATTGAAGGTTCCTGAATTTCCGGATTGCCAGTTGATGAGGAATTCGAGGATCTAAGACCTTAAACGATACAAAAAAAGATAATTGTAATATTTTTTAATGAAACAGTAATGCTTGTTATTGATTCCATTTTCGCAAAATTATTCTAATTGTAAAGAGAAAAAGAGAAACTTTCCTTTTAATTTTGCTAAGTATATATTGATCGTAATCGATTTTCGGCCTTTATCGTTCGATCTTCCTCAACGGTTCGACCGAACTTTAATGGTCGAAAACCGATTAAGATCGAGTAAACTTAAACGTAAAATTTGAAGGAAGGGTTTTTTTATTTTCAAAACAAGTGTTTTATTTTACTTAATTATATCAAAAAATACTTACTTCGAGTGCTACACGATTTCCAATGGTCTTTTAATCGCTGCGATATTCCCTGTATCTCTTTATGGCATTCATTGCACACTGCCCTAGATCCCTTTTTATTTACATCACGAACTTCCGTATAATTCTGCCAAATAGGATCTTTTTTCGTCCAGTCATTTTCGCAAACCAAATCAGTATCACTATTATAGCACAATTTCACGACGCGCTACTCACTATTCACTAGACGAATAATATGTATAACAATTTAGGGGAACCCCGGAAATATAGTAATTTTTCGTAGAGAGTTGGTGAGCGATTTCGGGGAAATCCCAGTTTTTCTTTACGTGCTAGGCCGACATCCCATGCAACGCGTTCGCGGCAGAGCAAATGATGTCGCAAATGAAATATTTTGAATTTAACCCGTATTGGTGGTATTCAACATTTCGCGTGAGAACTTTTGCGCTCCGCTGCGAACACATTGCAGATGGGACGACGGCCTAAGTGTTGCTAATGTAAAAGGTTGTGGTTTTCTTAGCAAGTTTGCAGTTGAAGTATAATTCTACCATTTACGATGAAAATTGAGACAGAGAAGAAAGCCCAAAATTATATACATATATGAAAGCGACTATGTATGCAAGGGAGTGGATTTTTATAAGTAAAATCCATCACCGTTATACACTATCGTGATTGGCTCAGAAAAAAAGGTTTATACTCGTACTGCTTGTCATTGGTCGATTTTTTTAAGCCTACTTTACATATATGCTCTACTTTTGTAGATATGATTGGTATAAAACCTTTTTTTATGGCGCCAACCACTTTTGAGTATATGTCATTTATTATAGACTATTGATCAGCTTTAACTCCACATATGTTTTTTTCTAATCGACTCTGGGGGGTTTGGGCTTTTTCTTTTATAATAAAAATCATTAAAATCAATAAAAATCAAAAAATTTTGGTATCGGGCCTTCTCTTTTACAATAAAAATCAAAAAAATCAATAAAAATCAAAAAAATCATGATTTTTTTAAAAAAATCAAAAAAATCTGTCAAAAAAAAAATCATGATTTTTTTCCACCCTGGTACAAATTGCAAATAAGAGCAGTCCAAGTGCCCTTCAACAAATAAAGTACTTGAATTTCAGAGTGGTGAGGTGGGGACGCCTCCAGAAAAGAGAAGTCAACCAGTGTTACCGGTGTCAATGGTTTGGAAATCGGGCTGCCAATTGTGCCATGCACTATCGGCGCGTCAAATGCAAAGACGTTCATGCTCCCGATGAGTGCAAATTGGCTCAGACGGAGCCTAAAGAAAAAATATACTGCGTTAACTGCGGTATTTTTGGTCACCCAGCATCATATCGAGGATGTTCCTGATACCAAGATGCAAAAGTTAAATTTGCTCCAAAGCAAACACAAGTACACCGTAATATCATACCTTCCAACTTTGTCAAGCCCGGAGTATCATTTGCACTCGCCGCTAGAGGACCAGCAGAAAATGCTGGAAATAATGTAAATAATGAAAGTGGCAACAATGAGCTGCTTCTCAAACAACTTAATTCTTTATCGGAGGGAATCGACAAACAAGATTCAAAAATTCACCTTGCTTTTCAGCGTTTAGGTCTTTCAAATGCCTAATAATAACTTGTCATCCAGTCATATTCCCATGGATAGGCTTCGCCTCATATCGTTGCTATACATCGACGTGATTATCTCCTTGAATTTATTGTTAAGCAACAGCCTGACATCATACTTCTCACTGAAATCCACCTCAATTCATGGCATTCCATGGAATTCAAAGATTTTGCATTCGTAAGAAACGATAGGGTAATAGGTGATGGGGGAGGTGGCACCGGGATATTGGTTAGAAGACCCTATTGTTTCCAAAATATTAAAAAAGCCGAATTCAAAAACTTTGAATTTCTTGAAGTGTCCGTCATCAAAATTTCACTGCCAGGTGGAGATAACCTCTTCGTTATCTCTGCCTATTAATCTGGTCGAAATGTTCTCAAGTTCAAAGAGGAACTCAATTCCTTGTTTGAAATACTCGAATTGAACAGGCTGCATAGTTATTATATTTTTGCCGGTGACCTGAACGCCAAGCATACATCATGGCTAAACGCCACCAATAATCCCAGAGGTGTATTCCTGAAATCGTGGATAACAGAGAACCAAATTGAATACAGGTGAAACCTATATGGGTCGGAGTTCCCAACATACCCTAGGACAAATTCATATTTGGACCTCTGCATCGCTGACGCAAGACTTGAATTCAGCTTTAATAGTCCTCAACGGAAACTGCAGGTGCTTCCTTACGATAGCGACCATAACGCAATCATAATGGAAATCAATCATCAAAGGGATGATGTCTTCCTTATTCCAGTTCAACATGAAAACCATCGGTTGAATTTAAAAAAAAACAGACTGGGAAAAGTTTCAAAAGAAGTTTTATCGAGAATACCAGAAGCAATGTCCTCCTACTGATGATGGCGACACTTGTTTAATGGTTCCTAACAACAGAAATCTAACTGACGATGAAATAGATCTCTATTTGTCGAAGTTAGAGAAGCTGACGTTGGAAACGATTGAGAAAGTAGTACCAAAGATTAAACATTGAAACAATATAGAAGGATATGAAACACCAACTATCGCAAGGTTGAAAAGATTGAAAAGCCTTCTTCTCACACGCGTCAACAATATTTATGGACGATTTTTGGACTACAACCATCCCTCGTTGGCTTTATTGATATTATACCTGAAGAATGTCCGGAATTTAATCCGTTCATACTTCAGGAGTGAGGTCAGCAATGATTGGGCGGAAAAACTGAGGGATATTAGCCCGCAGGACCCAGATGGCGTTTTCACGAAAGTGAATAACTTATTCCGTAAGAAGTCTCGAGTGAAGGTATCGAATCTTGAAGTCACGAGTGATGAGATAAATCTTCTCGATAGGGCTGGTATCGAAATTGATAGTACGACTCCGGATAGAAATGGAAACAGGATTATATGTGATGGATTGCAGAAACTTGCATTGATTGGAACACATTTTGAATTGATTCATCTACCGACCCCAGAGAGAGGTAATGAAATATTTTCAGAGGTCGTTGAAGCAAAAGTTTCCGACTTCAAATCAAGCCTGAATGGCCAATCAATTCTTCATTTTAATGAAACATTAACATCTGACCTCATACTGAGCTTGAATCTTATTGATTATTTTGTCAGCTATGAAAACTTGTGTCTCATATTTCGCAGAATAAACAACAAGAAATCATGCGGTCCTGACGGTATTCCAAATATAGTTCTCCGACATTTGCCTGAGGTTGCTGTTAGGAATTATTGCATATTGTTCAACAACATGTTGAACAATTCATATTTCCCAAATGAATGGAAAAAGGCTATGGTATTTCTGATCTTGAAGAAAGGAAAAGAATCTTCATGCCCTAAAAGCTATCGCCCAATCAGCTTGCTGCCTAACATCAGCAAGGTGTGCTTGTTTCCTCAGACATCTGTTGGAAACTAAATGATAGACAATGTGTTGGAGCATGTCTCATTGATATGGAGAAAGCCTTCGATACGGTGTGGTTAGATGGACTAGTTTTCAAACTTCATCACGACAGGTTTCCCAGACATCTTGTGGCCATGATGTTCAATACGTTATACGGGAAATCATTTGTTGTAACTGATGGAAATCTGAAAACAATGCACGAATTCAAGGTCTTGAATGGTCTACGGCAGGGAGCAGTTACTGCGCCTCTGCTTTTCTCAATATTCATTCGCAAGCTATTGAACAGCTTTATTTTAACGTCTCCCCTACGCTATCAGTGGTAGCGTTTGTTGATGATCTGATCATCTATACGGCAGACCGAAAAGCTACAATAGTTCAGAGCAATCTTCAAAAAATGTTTAATGATGTGTAGCTCTACACCGACAATTGGCGAATGAAAATCAATGCGCAGAAGTGTGAAACAATTTTTTTTCGGACAACGCTGCAGGGGGGCAGTCAAGACCTGAAACGTCATTGGAAGGATTTCCACATTTTGGCTGGTGAGGGTAGTTCAGAACGGGTTCCACATAAATCCTGTACTCGATACCTCGGTGTTCATCTCGATCAGTATCTGTATTATACTGAACATGTGAAAATCATGCTCAGTAAAGCCCTTCGACGACTCTTTCATTCCAGATACATTGATCAAAAAGTCAAAGTTATTTGTTACAAGACCCTGGTTAGCCCAGTTTTTACATATGGATGTCAGATCTGGTACAACCAGAGTGCTAGTACTATGGGAAAATAAAGAGTTTTCGAAAAGATATGCCTTCGTGCATGTACTGGTTTGTACAGGAAGCCTGAGACGGATTGGAAGCACTATATATCGAATAGAAAAATTTATCAAACAGCTAAAGTGACAAGAGTCGATATCTTCATACTGAAACTTCTTCGGAATCATATGGCAAGATCTGTAACTGTGAGTGAAAACCCTTGGATTTCACAGCCGTTCCACCCTACAGACGAGTATATTGTGACTTGCCTCGCTATTGGCTTCATTCCTCCATAAGCATTCGTGTATTTGGACATGAATTGATGTTTTTGATTCTGACTGTGTCCCAACCATTTAACACATATATAGACGGGCCACCGATAAGAAGATAAAATATCCTCCGAATTTGAGTTCACGAGACTAACAATTCCAATGGAGATACTCATTTGCTAGATATTGGTGGCTGGATGACAATGTCTAAATTATTCGTGTTTATTTTCTCTTTTTGTGTTTTTTCTCGTTACTTAGTTTTTAGTTTCATCTCATTATTGCTACATTTAGTGTTGTTGTTTATTTGTATTATAAATTAGGGACAGATTTCAGTATAAGATAACGTTCTTTTTGATTGAACTTATTCAGAATTAGGGTGTAACATATTAGGTATAGGATAAAAGCTCACTGTTGTGTTAGTAATATAAATAATTTTTGAATGATGCTGGTTGGTTTTTTCTCCTTTTTCCAATTGAATCAAAAAATATGTAATAATCTTAATTAGTTTAAATTTGCTATTGTTTTTTTTTTCATTAAATGTGTTTCATTGATAATGTACAAATTTAGAGAGCCATTCGGGTCATTAAGTTTTTCATAGTTTTATTGTAAGGAATTTGCCTTATGCTCTTTTAAGATTTATAACGATTGGTATTGAATAAAGCGCTTTTGACTCTGACTTTGAGAAATCGGTATGTTTCATACCTTTCTTGTATATTCATGTATGTAAGCTGAATAAATATGTATGTATGTATTCGATATCATTTATTAATTTTTCTTTTATATTTAAGACGTAGTAAGCTTGTGATCAGATAACTCGTCAAAACCCTTTTTTCAATGTCAAGGATATTGGAAAGCGCAAATCATCCTACTCCCAACAATATAGCCTTAATGCTGCAACCGTTCACCAAAGGCTAAAAACTGCACACCCAAATATTTATTCAAAAGGACAATAGGAAAATATTTCTTATTAGTATAACTATTGCGTCATCTCTTATAAATTTCAACTTACCGAAATTCCTCATTCCAATTAGATGCATTACCGCCTCCCCTTCATTCTGTCAACCAACTCCGTCGACTGCTATCATATCACTATCACATTTCGCAACTAATTTCACTCTAATTGCACTTCACATTTCCTTACAAACCCGGAAAACAATCGTTCAAACATATTTCACATTCCATAAAAACACGATAACAATAAAAACCGCGAATTCGCTCGAACATAACCTCACAAAAAGAAATTACAATGCATTGACAAACATTTCGCATTATCGCTGACGGCCGCTAATGTCAATCGACAAAAACCAAAACACTATGCAACCAAGCGAGAAAACGATATTCAATTAACCACGTTATCTCACTCTCACAATGCATTATTTCCCCTCATTCATAGCTGTCGGTCATTCTGTCTCTGTCGTCTTCATCGTCGCTCAACATATTGCATCGCTCCACTCAACATCCATCCTCAATCGCTGAATGTGTCGCATGAAAACTTTTTGACTACTTACCTACATAAAATTTCCATAACAAAAAATCACGGCAAATTCACAAAACTCCACATGCACTTCACACGTAAAACATTCGCTGTCGGGTACGCTATCGACACGAGCGTTACGCGATACGATTAATTGTTGGCTTTTCGCACAAAATCAAAATACAGAAATCACCTCGCGGAAAAATTACATTCCCGACCCGACTGTCAACAAAAACGAATGAACTTGTGCGAGGTGGTTGTTTGTTTTCTTCATGTTTTCATTCATCGGGCGGGTGTTGGATGAACTTTCATGCAGCAAGGACGCGATGTGTAGACCTATCGTGATAGTTGCTTCGGGTAGTTGGGTGGAGTCTTTGCTGAGTTGACAAGCATGTGCTCATGATTGGAGAGTATTAAATGTCAATTGAATGCTGTGTCCATTTGACAGAAAGTTGTTTTCATCCAGCTTGCATCAAAGAATTTTGGGTCTATTTTCGGAATGATCCTTTGAAATGGCCAAGGACGAGAATAAGGTTGAACCTGTCGAGATTAAGCGCAAGGCAAAGAAGAGGAAACAACAACAAACCGATGACGGATTCCACGAAGAGAAAGTTTATTTGGGTGAGTCGAATGGAAAATGAAAGTGATCTATTAGTACTTGTGGCGTTTCTTATCGGTCACGATAGTTTAATTAGGTCAAAGAAAAGCCACTTCAACTGCCAGAAGCTTTTTATATTCTTCTTCTGTCCTCAATAAGCAATGTGTGTGTGTGATTTTTCGTTACAGAACAATCACAAAAGGCAACCAAACGGAAATCCCAACCACTCGACGTAACTTCAAAAAAGCAAAAACCCCATAAGGATACTTCAGAAGCTATACCTTCCGATGATGAAATTCAGGAGCCATCACTCAAACTCCTACTAGAGAGTGAAAAGCCTGAAAATGTTCCAGATATCGAAACTGTGCGCCAAAAGAAACAAAAATCACATGAAAAAAACATCAAAGAAAGGCAGGAACAAACTAGTCTTAAGGAGGTAGAACGCAATGAAGAGTACTTGAAACGGTGGAAAACTAATCGTCAGGAGTGGAAATTTGAAAAGCTCCGACAAGTGTCCATTCAAAAATCCATTTTGGATAGATCGAAAATTAGCGATAAAATATTTCCTATTGCCTTGGAATATCTTTCCGGCACCAAAGGGCCAGCGCGAAGTATCATGGGAAAAGCAGCCGAAGATGAGATCAAAAGAGTAGATCAGGAACTGGAAAAGTCGCCGGCAGTGAAGAACGATACAGTCAAAATGAGCAGATACAAGCGAGCAATTGAATTAGCAAAAATTTTAACGTAGACATTTTTTTATGTATAAGTATTGGAACTTGAGTGAATTATATGAACTCTTAATTGAAATTCGTAGAGTTGTTTTAAGAATAACATTAACATTAACCAGTCGCCATTGCTCCTAGTTCGCCAGTTTTTTTTTTTGAGTTCCGTCTCGACTCCAAGTCGCATCTGTTCCAAATGTTCCAGTAGCCACTCTAAAGTTACTTTCTGTTCCAATTTTCCTGTTTTCGCCAACCAAACGCTAATTTGCCATTTTTACATTAGTTCTGAGATAATTTACACATTTTGGGCCTTATCAAAATTGGTGAGCAATCGCAAATCGGAGACAATGAATTCAGAGCAGTTTGAAAAGTTCTTATCAGTTTGGACATCTACTCTTGGCAGTCAGCAAATCGCACCAGCAACACAAGTGACACCTTTTCGATGCTGTGACGCCAAAAATGGAAAGGTTTCTTGGTACATGGAGCGTTTCGACAACTATTGTGATCTAACAAACGTTTATGATAATAAAAAAAGAAGGTTCAACTCTTGTATTCATCGATTGAACTCTTGTATTCATTGATTGACTACGATAACAATCTAGCTGGATTTTTAGGACCAGATAATCTTATCAAGGAAATCGAGTTCAAAACCTTGAAGGATCATTTCTTAAAAATGCTGGCTACTTTCTCAGCATCACTCAGTAGCTACTTCAGTCAATCTCAGATTTCATCACATCTCTGAAAGGGCAGTTGAAAGCCTATATTTTCGACACTATCTGTCCTAATGCCACCAGTAAAAATATATGCTGATATATTCCTTCATGCTCAGTTCATCAAACTTCGAGGATTTTGACGGATTTCTAATGAAAGCCATAGCTCGGAAAGCATCTCGGTTCGAGTCAATTCAACTGAGTAAGCCACTAGAGAAGCCGCTGGTTCAAGTTGCAGATACAAACAAAATCAATCGTCGTCAAGAAGGAACTCGTCGTAGCCACCTTTTGGATTGTACGTACGGTGTGAAGGAAATGGAAATAGATTAACGTAGAGTAGCATTGTTTTGATGCAAGTCATTTCGACGCATTTTAATCGGGCATCTGCGACCAACATTTCTCTCCGAACTAGCTAGCCTGCCAGCAGCCGCCTCGGAGTAGACTAAGGGTGTCCGAACTTGTTGACTTATTGGATACAGTCCATTGGTACATTCACATCTATCACCGTGGAGAGGTCGGTTTAGATTTCCTTTGGAAAATCTCGAATGAGACGGACGATGAAAAATCATTACAATACTTAATTAAAGGTGATATCTCATTATATATTGGTGAGCAAAAGGTCACTACTGGCGAATGTCAACAGGAATACATTTTCATAAACGTCGCTAACCTATAAAATAATCATAAAATTAACAACTTCCTTTGTGAGAGGACACCGATCTCATGGTAAATTATTTAGTGAGGGGCTCGTACAAAGATAGGATGGGCTATATCTCAGCCAGAATTACTATAGTCTCTGTGCTGTTTTCAAAAAAACATTGAACTTCAAATCCTAATACAGATTCAAGATCTTTATTTGGCGATTTTTTCCAGTTTTTACATATATACAATTCATAAATAACTTAACCTAACAATATTCATCCGGGTTGTGACTTAGGGCTTTTCCCGGTGTTCAATTTTACTTAGCCTACAATATTAATTTTTTTCAATAAAACAAATTTTTAAAATGTTAACTCCCACAGCAATATCAAACATTAATAGATTATAAAAAGGAGTTTGGTGTAAATTCATTTGCTCTAACAACTGCAGTTTTAAAAATTGAGTTTCTTGAAATTAAGTACATTATTTCGTTAAGACTACCTTAAAACTACTCATTCGCTGCATCCATTAAGCGGTTATCCGTCGCTCTCCTGACTACTCCCGCCTTGCGTTCTTTGGCTCTCCTGATTCGCGATTCCACCAGCTTTTCGGCATACGATTTGATTGGCTCTATTACTGCCTCCTGGTACAGGGCCTCGTTGGGGTGAGAGCGTCCATCCTCTCGTGTATATAGGCCTGTGCAAGCCCTAACGATTTTTCGCTCCACTAATCCTATCTTGCCCCATTTTATTCTCGTAGCTCCATTCCATACATCACCGCGTATGTGATGATCAGACGAATCAAGTTTTTATGGGAAAAACCCTAACTTCTCTTGCTCGCTGTTGACTGTTTCCTGAAAAGAGGTATAAAAAGATGTTACGCACATGACACTTTTTTCAAAATACTAGCAACGTGAGTCCTGAAGGTAGCCTTCCTGTCGAAAACTACCGCCAAGCACTTCGTTTGCCTAGAGCAGTGCACTATCTGCCCATTCAACTTAATCCTGGAGTCACAGATGCCTCTTGCACGACGACCAACGTTTTTGTGGGGGGTCCTTGAACACAATTAATTCACTTTTTTTGTCTTTACCTTGATTCTCCATTTCCGGTAACATGCAGTAAGAGATTCCAAATATTTTTGGAGCCTCATCTTAGCAAAGCGCAAATCGTGCTCAGATGACCACACTAACACGTCGTCAGCGAAGAGGTTCACCTGAATTGCGGGCTTATATTCGTCTCTTACGTCCGGGGCGTCAGAGGTGAATAGGTTGAAAAGAAATGTGCCTAATATAGACCCCTGTGAGACCCTCGAGTCAATACAAAATGGGTCTGACCTAGCTCCACCAGCGACCGCAAAGGCAGTTCGTCCCCTCATGAAGCTGCCTATAATTTTTACAATATGGGCTGGAATGCCAAAATTTATCATTTTGTAGAGAAGCCCATTGCTCCATATAGAGTCAAAGGCTTTGTCCACATCGATCAGGCAAGCCACAACAAGCTTATTGTTGCGCCAACTTCTCGTTATATCGGCTTGGAACACGGCCATACCATCCACCGTGGAGTGGGCTTTTTGGAAGCTAAATTTTCTTTCCGGTACAACTCTTGCCCCCATAGAGAAGTGTATGATGCTTTCAAGTATTACCCTTTCGAGCAGCTTACCAAGATTTGAAAGCAGCGAAATCGGACGAATATCAACTACGTCAGTACTGCCCGACATCATGGGTAATGCAAATATTTTTGAGCATTCCCATTGCTGACGGAAGTAGCAAATGTTAATGCAATTATTCAGAATGATCACGAGGAGAACAAAGAAAACGTGAGGAAGCCTTTTAAGCATATAATTGGAGATTCCATCAGCCCTTGCTGATTTTCTGGAATTTTGCTCCAGTGCCAACAAAGTGAGTCTCTCAGGACTAACAAGCAGACCATGACCAGTAGGTGCGTCAGAGGGATTTGAATCAGAGAACCTGGTAAAGCACAATTGCTCATTGTCCCTGTCGAAATTCATTGTGGTGCTGCTCACTAACGAAGTAACGAAAGAATCCACACTTGCTTTCTCTGCTTGAAGCACTTTCGCAAAATGTTTTTTGATAGAGTCAGCAATATCTTTGTCATCCGTGAGCATGGATCCATCATAAGTGAGGACTCCGGGCAGCCTTTTTCTGCCAGTTATCCTACTGGTAAGAGGAAAAATACAAGGCCCTGCTTTGATACTTTCCAGGGCCTGTTCAAATCACTCGTTAGCAAAAGCCTTGGTTCTCCTTGAGATCATTCGGTTTAGAGACGTAATCACTAGATGAATACGTTCATACTCCCAGTTGACCATATTTAAATTGCGGTGGTAGATTGTTGCGAGTAGCTTTCTAAGGCGAGTACGCCTACGATGAAGCTCCAAGATGTCTTCTGGTATATCTCGATAAAAGTAATTCGTCGAGGATTTCTTCATGGAAATCTTCGAGGTGACCGTATCCAGGGTTGAATTTATACATGCGACTATTCCATCGATTTCAGGAATAGAAAAATTTTTCGATTTATCGATCGAAATTCCCTTCAATTTTCCGCCAAGATCAGCACTTGCTGCTGCCCAATCGATTCGCTTATATGAAATGAAAACTTGAGGATCTGCAACCTCAAGTTTCACACCCTTTTTCATTCTTAAGGCTAGCTCGGTCAAATTCGGCGTCAAGAACTCCACACTCGAAATTCCTCCAACTGTGGGAGAGGTTTACCAGGTTGGCAGACACGATGAAGAAGTCAATAAAAGACGAGCTTCGGCGGAAGGTAGGCTCATTCAGGGCAATCAGTATGAGATAATATTTAATTGAACCCAGTTAGAGATAGCTGTGCCAGAGCCATTAGATGCGATATTTCCCCACGAGGGATGCTTCGCATTGAATTCACCTCCCATGGCATAGAAATCGATTTTTTGCGCAGAGTAAGCACGGTTTTCAAGTTATCAATGAGTTCCCTCACCGAATATCATAGATTCCCACGAACGTAAAGGTGCACCCTCCCCGCATGGAGCTTATTATCTCTGCTTCAATACATTTCAAACTTGGAGGGCAGTGATTTTGGACTTTCAGGTGATCTTTGTGATCCATAGCAACTCTGGAACATCACGCCTGGTGATCTTGTATTTTCCCAGATGCACTCTTGTCTTTCTTGTCTTGTTTCCATCATAAACAAGAAGTTTGGTCTATGGGTGTCGTGAATAAAAATTCCTTTTATAGCCCAAATCTTAATACAAAAACATCACATTGTGATCAATACATGACGTCACCCATAAATTTATCACATAAACGTAATTTACCACATTGAAACAAGTCAATAATACAACCAAAAACAAATGAAATATTTTCGATTTTTTTTTTATTTTACAATTACTTCAAAAATATTTTATACATACATAAGTAGTTACATAATAATATTAATAATCAAAACTAAACATACATTTCAACAAAAAGAAAGACGAAACAGATCCATTCCTGCCGCCGTAAGGAAAACAATTTTAAATATAAAACAAAATTGCAGAGAATAGAAATTAAATACATCTCGCTCGTTCTCTTGAATTCATTATGTATGTTAATCTTTCAGGAATAATCACATTACTTTCAATTATGACTTTAAGATTTATCTACGCTCTATCGTAGCTGTATTAGTTGATACACTAAATCTTTGAATGTATACAAGGAAAAATTCTTCCGCTTTCTTTTTCTCCTTACATTCAATTGATTGGATAAGTTTTGGTTTTTATATTTTTTATTAGAATTTTTTAAACATTTTGTAATTTCCCGTTTAGTATTCTATGTTGACTTAAGGTTTACTTTGTCTTGAAACTTTGTACACTTCCACGTCACCAACACAAATACAAATGAAATTTGGGTTTTACAACCAAATCAATTTTATTTTACTAAAACCAAGGGTGTTTTTAAAATTAAATCAACGATTATTAATTTCCATCTAAAATGCAACAATTCCTGGGTCAGGATCACCAACATCCGCTTCTGCGCCACCAATTGGTTCCGCTGCTGCTGCTGCGGTTGGATTAACCGGCGCTGGTTCCACATGTGTTTCGGGCACTGATTGTGTTGACCCAGTTGCTGTTGCATCTTGCGACTTCTTCTTACGATGATCGTAATTGACCAACCGCTGTCCGACCAGATATTTGTCGTTCTTGATTGCCACGTAGAGTTTTTTGAATTGCCTAATTTGAAAGTAGATGATAGCAATGATGATTACAATTATCAGGAAAAATGGATAGATTTCGCGTACTATTAGAATTCGGGTGAATTGGCTTGTGAAGAATATTGGCATGATTGAATGCGCGATAACATACGGAACTGCTAGGGCCAATCCAAAGCATGTTATAACTGGTGCGGCAAGTTCACGAATAATGAACCTCAAGTCTATGTCACGCAATCCATCATGGCATGCTCTCTCAATTGCTCGTTTTAATCTCCAATCTGGCCCCATCACCGTGAGTGCACAAGCGATTTTTGTATATAACACGCCTAACGTCCAATCTTGCCACAAAAAGTGAATCGGAGTTTGATCCAAAGGTACTCGTAGCGGAATGACTAGAACTAGTTCTAGTAGCAGTCCGAACATAAGAGGAATCACTCCCAGCATAAGAACAAAAATCAGCGCAGCCAACGCATAAGAAGCACCTATTGATAGCCATTGTTTGCATTTCTCTATCACCGCTTGACGACCTTGAGGTAATAAGTTTACGGCGATTGCGACTCCACGTGAAATTATCCAGCATAGATATGTACCAATCGCTGCCGTGTACAGCTCGTGAGGTCTTGATGGAGTTTCCACGCTTATTGTTGTCGGCACGGTTGTTGTGATATGACCGCCAACTGACCATAGTGTCATACACTGTCGGCCAATCCAAACAGGAATAGTTAATGTTACCAACGATCCAATCACTAAACTGCAGCACATCAGGAATACCAAACCAACCAATCGAATTGGGAAGAATGTGGGTCGGTCGTATGGCTGGAAACCAATTGGTACATCACGCTCTAAAATTGCTTGATGAGCTGCTCCGAGTCCTTGTCCAATCTCTGGCGCTGGCCTGGGTGGCGCGGCATCTTCCGTTTCAGCAGGTCTTTCATTGCCCAGGAGATAGCTGCGAATTCCCAACAGCCAAGATACAACATTGCACCAAATACGAATGAGTCCTTTCAACCATATACGTGTGTGCGATTGCTCAAAGAATCCTGGGAGTATGATCTGGAATTAGTAGAAAGAAAAAGTTATTCAATGATGAAAAGGAAAAAAAAATATTTTTGAAACTATTTGTTTACTGGTATGTACTAATGTAAAGTAAAGTTTATTCCAATCTATTGATAAAATGCGAAGCAAGTGCTAGATTGTGTCGACGAGAATCTTCCGTTACCGCCATGAAGAGGTTCGGCGAGTCAAGCGGAATTCATACGAAGCGGGAAGGCCGTCGCGTTGTGTTGACGGGACTCGTGTGTAATTTACTCCGCTGCTGATTCTTTAAACATTTCGCATAACATTGAAATATTTAACAAATGTCGGAAGGCAGTTAATTGGATTTTTGGAAAAAGTATCTTCCAACTGTAGAGCGTGCGTTATATTCTGTGATAAATTTGCATTCAAAAGTTTCGGTCGTGCATTGCAAGTTGAAGTAGGCAAATTGCCACGTTCACGACGAGGAAAATTGAAAGAGAACCCATTCGCGAAGTATTTCAGTAACACGAAAAGTTCGTATGGGAGTATGGGATATCAGTGAAGTGATTTTTCGCGTGGTATTTCACTTGTTCTCACATAATTGTGCGTTTTTGCCAACTGCTTTTGGGATTTCTTAATTGGGAAACGTATCTGACCTGTGTGAGGGTCTAGTGGAGTGCCAAGTTACCGTTTTGGAGCCCTGTCGCGAACGTTTCTGTGTTTTGTTAGCTCGCAGCTGCGGCCAGGATTTCGCGAGGAAAAGTTGCAGAGACAGCGCCGAGCGCAGGGTTTTGTTCTGGTCTTCTGCTTGCAATCTTGTGAGCAGCCATAAGGGTGTACACGTTGAGTGGTTCCAAAAACGGAATGTTGATTTTATGTGTACTTTGATTTTTGTTGCCATCTGAAATTAACGACAATTTATACGGCGGCAAAGTCAATACAGAAAAGTGCTTCGAATATTGAAGAAATACCCAAAAAAATTGTAACGTGACATGATTGGGACATTTCCAGTGATTGTTGGTGGGCATAGATATTGCAATTGAGATGCTGTTTTGTGTTGGTGCGAATGTGTTAAGACGAGGTTTTAAAAGCTATATATTTTTAATTTATCATTTCCGCCGGAAAATCAAAGTGTGCATTTCCAATACCAAGCCCTTCTTCAATTTCACGCTTGAATCGTGTGAGATGTTCACGAGCGCGGACCAGAAGTTCTTTGCGGAGTCGATAATGTAGAGTTAGAAGTCCAGCTGCAGGTTTCCTAAATAATAATAGTTGAGCATCACAGAACTTAATGGATGCATTGGATAGAGATTCTTTTCAACATACAATCCACCCTATGTCAAGCCCTAATTCTGTGGAGCGAGACCTTTCTAGCATGGAATGGTATGATTACTATGATGTTTACATTGATAATGAAATTTTGGAGAAAATGGTTATAGCTACTAATCAGACTTACGTGGTGAAGAAAGGAAAGTCCATGGATTTGACTTTAGAGGAGCTGACGGTGTTCCTTGAGATATCATTCGTAATGGCTGCCATTAATTATCCTATGATAAATCTCTATTGGAAACGTAAGTGGAGAATTAATATGATTGCCAATGCAATGAACCGAGACCGATTGTATACCATCAGAACAGGGCTTACAGTTGTATGCGATATTGATGTCACCGATGAAAAGAAAAAGAATAAGCTATGGAAAGTCTACCCTGTCTTTCAAAGAATATTGCATGGTTGTCATCTTCAAAAGAGATCAGAGCATGTTTCAATCGATGAAATGATAATCCCATTCACTGGAACATACGGATTGAAACAAGACAACTTTAACAATAGAGCCTTTCACAAAATTCAACTAACTCAGAGTCAAAAACTTTGCAAAATGTCTCTAAATCGAATGTAACTCTTGCCACGACGGGAATATCTTCTAAACCACAATCGAAATACGAAAATTTCATCCGTGGCCAGATTCAAACACCCTCTGTTTCGGGCTCAATACACCTTCCACAGTCTTCTGTCCCCAGAGATAACAATAAACCCTTTCTAGATCCGCTATGCCCACGTTATAGAAAATAGTTATCTTTTATCGAGATTCAGAGACCACAAAATCTATGAATGTGTTTGAACTCTTTTTAACATATATGCATAAGGCGCCAGATACGACATGTATCGATGGAAAAACCAAGACTAGCCTTAAAGTCATAATACAAAGAGAAGGTCCTCCTATGGATTATGATTCTCTTCGAGCTATGTATCTTCGCTTTCATAAAGAACTGGGAATTACTTCAGATCAAGCAAAAAAAAGGCTAGAATCGTATGCGTCACATGTAAGCTCAAACTACATTTCCTCGCTTCATAGGACTAGAGAACAACGCAACAATTTTTTTCGTTCACAATAAGATGCCCATTCAACAGAGCCTAAAATTGTTTTACCACAATTGCAGTGGTATCCGATCTAAATTATGCCAATTATTCCTTGAATTAAAATCTTGCCATTTCAAATTTTATCCCTGACAGAAACTTGGCTTAACAATACACATAGAAATGAAGAAATCTTAAGACAGTGATTGGACTATCTTCAGAGACGATAGAGACTACCACAATACTGGACAATCAAGAGGAGGTGGCGTGTTAGTTGCGGTTCACAAGTCCCTTTCAATTGAGCTCGTAAGCACCACCTCATATAAGTTATTCTAGCATACGAAAGTTCATATATCAATAAAAAAGTTTAGCTTATATCTTGGCGTGTACCATGTCCCCCAAAACCCTCCTGAAATCGTCTATCATGAAGTCATCGAAACCATTTCTTCTCTAGATGCATCTATTAAAGAAGATGACATAATAATTTTTAATGGAGACTTTAATCGACCGAATTTGAAATTCGTAAATGACAAAGTCGATAATCGTCTTCTCCCAATCAATCTTCTTGACAGTTAAGATATTAACTTGATGAGTACTTTTTATGGCAACGATCTACAGAAAATAGCTCCTACGCCTAACCAAAATGGAAATTGGTTAGACTTAATATTTACTAACGCATATGACGATGTAGTGGTCAATCCAACCGAGGACAAAGAGCACCTTTTTCTAATAGCCTTCATCACTCTGCACTTACTATTGAGAATTCCACTCCTGATATTTCTAACCCTATTTCATACAATAATTTAATTACATACGACTTTCGCAATGGTGATTATGAAAACATTAAAAAACATCTTTGTGCTGTTGATTGGACTTGTATTTTTCCACGCTAGATCTAGAAGAAGCTTTATCTTGTTTTTATCGGATAATTCTTGACACCGTTGTAAAGAATATACCAAAAATTAAGAAAACGGCTAAATTTTCGGAACTTTGGGTAAATAGCGAGCTTAGATATTTACGAAATCAAAGGAACAAATACTATAAAATGAGTAAAAGTAAAAAAAATGTCGGCAATCCTATTCAATCAAAATATAGTGAGCTTGCTAGTGAATTCAAATCAAAATCTCGAGAAGCATATGAATTATATGTTAATTTGGTTGGCGAAAATATCATTAAAGACCCAAAGAAATTCTTTGATTTTGTAAACGTCAAGCGAAAGACTCAAGGTTACCCGTCATGTATGTTTTTTAAGGATTCTGTTTGTGACTCCCAACAGCACATCTGCGAGTTTTTTGCAAGTTATTTTCAAGAGGTTTATTGTAACCCTGAGAAATCAATAAATCCCGTTTCTGAAATGTCGTGTTCAGCAATTTTGATTACAGAAGTTTCAATTCCTGAGTAAGAAATTGCTCATGCAATTGCGGGTTTGGATTCAAATAAGGGACCTGGTCCTGATCTTATTCTTCCTAGCTTTCTGATCCAGTGCAAAGAACAATTGATCGTGCCTTTCTCTATCATTTTCAATAAATCCCTCTCTAGCGGTATCTTTCCTTCTTACCGAAAATTTTCGTACCTAATACCAATCCATAAGAAGAATGATAAACGATGTATTCAAAATAACAGAGGCATTGCTATTTGAACTGATACTTTGCAACCTCCTATTATAGAACCACGGCTTAATGGAGAGCAGAACGGGTTCCGAAAAAATAGATCTACTACCACCAATCTCCTCATTATTACATCAAGTATTCTATGTGAGACGGAGAAGGGTCACGAGACTGATGCAATATATACAGATTTTAGCAAAGTATTTGATCGTGTAAATCATGAAAGTCTGATAAATAAACTCCGTAATTTTGGTATTATAGGCCGTTTACTCAGCTGGATCCATTCATACCTTAAAGACCGCACTCAAGTTGTCAAATTTCAAGGACGATTATCCAAACGAATTCATGTTCTTTCCGGGGTTCCTCAAGGAAGTCATCTTGGACCTTTTTTATTTAATATTTTCATATCGGACCTCGGATCAATATTACATGATGTACCTCATCTTTTTTATGCGGATGACCTTAAAGTTTACCACGTTATATCTTCTTTGCCGGATATATGTTCCTTCTTCTTCTTCTTCGTAGCACTACAGCCCCTCTCGGGCCTTCGCTTCCTGCAAATTGTAGTAATCGAGCAGCCACACAAGCCAACTGCCCGAAAACCGCATAACACTGTTCCGAAATTTCAACTGCAGATTTGAAAAATTCAGTTACGAAAATTTAACTTTTTGGTAAATTATAGAATTTTAATTTTTTATTATAAACATAAATTTATATTGTTTCTTATTTTATTCCATTACACGTAAATTTTTTCTTTGCATTGATATTCGTTACAATATTTATCCTTTTATTATGATTTATATATCAATCTATTATTAATTTTATTAACTTAATTATGCAAATCTGCAAATTGAAGTTTCGGACATGGGAACACTGATTTAGTGCATCACATCCATGTATTGCATTGGCGAATGCAATCTAACTCAGCTGAGCCAGCAACGGTTTTGGATTTACAGATGCTGCTGAGAAAATCATGCGGAGGTCGGGACGGATCGTGGAGTCTGCTATAAATCGTCACGGCGGACAGGTCACGACGCCCAAAAGATTTTTCGACTTTTCCGCTACGAGTGGAGAACCGCACCGGTGGATTTTCGCGTTTTTAATTGTAGCAAGAAGACGAGACCCCGAAGCTCTCATGCGTACAGTGAGGGCGGTTGTTATTTTCAACGTTGTTTTGCTCACAAAGTGATCGCTTCGCGGTTTTCCCATTCAATGGCGCGTAGGAAGCTTCGCATCTAGCGAACTCGTTCCTTTGTGTTGTGATCCTGGCGATTGGTTTAGCAAGGAATTCGTTGCCTTGCCAGTTGTCAAGAAACGGATCAGTGAGTCTGCTCGAGATTGCGCACCATCGCGGACGCCGCGGGGTTTTAGACATGATGTGAGGATTGAATACATCGATTCGAGGAGTACGCGATTGGGCAACGCAGAGCGTAATTTTGACTCGTCGTGTGTCGCAAAATGTGTCCTGTTTTGTGTCCACTAAGTTGCCAAGAACATAATTGTCACGGTGAAAATCGATTCCAAAAGCTATCCGGCAAACTTGAACGTGAAGTTTATAAGCAAATTTGTGAATTAAGTTCACACTGGATGATTTTTCGCGGGGTGCTTTCACCTGGCAAGTTCCACTGGACGGAGTAGAAGCCCCCGTTTTTGGCATTTGACGCACACTAATGCATGCATGCGATGATTCTGTATGGAGTTTGCCTACAGCAATTGTTGAACAACACGCTGAATGTGCGACTTGCTGACGTACTCACACAAACATGTCAACGGCAAATTGATGTTGCCATGAAATGCCAGAAATTCTTTTCCAGGATGAAGTACTCGTCACTCGATTATGAATATTATTGTGGAAATAACTTTATTGATCGTTATCATATGGTGATTAACTGAAAATAAGCACTGGTAGCACAAATATATCAATTGCAGGAGTGTGGGTCCGACGGTGTTTTGTCGCAAAAGGTAGTACGTCGCTATTACATTGAATGGTGCGTGGTGAAATCGCACGTAGTCGATTGGATGTGTGTGTGATACGTTTGCTCGCTACCGCCGACTACACAATTCTGACCTTACGGCGACGATTTGGTATTGCTGTGGAGGAAAGAAGCGCTCGTCAGTTCGTCATTAGTCGTCATTCTTTCACTGATTTATTCGTGAAATATTGGGAAAATCCCGGGAAATAGATTGAAAAAGCAGTTTTGAAAGTGGTCTGCAACGTATTTCTTTTGAGTGTGTGGCCCTGGCGTGCATTCGGCAACGTGAAATGTTTGAACATTGTGACGGTCGAATGTTGCTCCCGACAGTGATGGTGAAGTTCACATGTCGAAGTTTATTTCCGACGAATGGAGAAAAATAGAATTTGTCGGGCAAGCACAAAAAGTACTTTGAATATGAACATCGTAAGATGTTAATGATGGAATGTAGAATACTGCATATGTTAAGTAGAACGAAGTGGAAATTTAGACGAAATTGTTCGGAAAGAAAATTATCAGTCTGGAGATTATGCATCCGTTAGAAACCATATCATCTGGTTGGCAACTACTTTTACGGAAAACCACCCCTTCTGATATCACTGGGGTTGACGGCGCTAGTGGGACCGATTTTTATGACGTCTCTGTTTTCCATGCGACAAGATAAATCTTACAGTTGCTCGAACATAGTGGATTATGCACGGCAGATCGTTATCGACAATAAATTAACAGACTTGATACCTGTTATCAAAGGAGAAGTCGAGGACGTGGAAATGCCGGATGGGATTGAAAAGTTGATATCATAATATCCGAACGAATGTGATACTGTCTATTTTTCGAATCAGTGTTGGATACGATGTTGTTCGCCAGAAATAATTGGCTAAAAGGAAATGGAATGATGTTTCCAGATAGTGGAATATAAGGGTGAGAAAAAAAAAACATTAATTGATAGAGCGATGTTTATGCGTTTGATATGATGTAGTAATAGTAGGTAGATGAATGTCCGTAAAGGACTGCAGCGATGCTCTGCTGCCTCAACGCAAGAGGATGTTGAGATCCGCCGAGATTGGCCTTATCAGAGGACGCGTGAATGAGCTGGCAGGCTATCGTTGCGGTGTCGTGGGGCGGGTTCTTTTCCCCAGCACAAGGACCCACTACAAAAAAATTTCGCATCCACGAATTTAGGGGTCAAAGAAACAACGACGAGGAGGTAACCTACTAAGGGTCAAAAAATATTGCTGACTCGGAAGGCAAACTGGACCTGGGGAAAACAGACGGACTTAAGATGACTTCGTCGTTACCGACGAGACGTATGGACCACAAATAAGAGTGGGGCATACAGATGGTAGCGGTGCCCCCTCCCAACCGGATCAAGATCCAAACGTAGACGTGGCCATGTATATCCCATTTGAGTGTAAAACTCATACAAAAGTACCTTGTATGACCTTTTCCCTCAAATGAGGAATACAAACGTAACCGATTTATGCCATAGCGTTATGCAATGAAATCACATAACCCTATGTCATAAATGGGCACGCGAGCGGAAGGCCACTCTACCCGCAAGAGCCCCTGTTAACAAAAGAAAGAAAAGAGCGCGCCCGGTGGCTAGCCCATTCCAGAGGAGGAGCCTGCCATCGATGCGGGTCCTATACCCGATCAGGTAGAACGAAATGGAAAGACCAAGGTTTAAACTTTAACAATCCATTTATTCAAATTTTTCAGCACAAAAATTTTAGATTTGGCATTTTATAATCACAACAAAAATAGGAAAAAACAAGGGGGTAGATTAGCTGGTAATAGTAGTGAGAATGAAAAAGTATTTGTATCAGGTAAATGTTTTGTTCTGTTTTTTCCCCTTTTTTTACTTTCTTTATCGCTTGTATCTATTTGACGATGTTTTGATGTCCCTCCCCTGATTTATTTAATAACAAAAATAATGATTCCAATCTGTTTTCATTTTTCATATATAATTTTGGGCAACTTAAAACGAGTGTAACACAATGTTACCCTCATTTCATTGTTTCTTCCTCGTCTATTACTTCTCCGTTAAATCATCAATAACTTTTAAATTAGATTTAATAACAATTATAAAATAGCTGAGTGTGCAAATATAATATTTTTTTTCGTACGAATATTTTTTTCACTTTCTAGAAAAAAAAACTTTTCTCCACTATATTAATATTTATGTAACATAATAATGATAACAGTAATAGTTTAAAAGGAAGTATCGCTAAGCTCTTATGAACATGATTTCTATATTATTATATAATGCAAACAAACTCTTTTTTACAAAAAATAAAAACAATAGGAAAAATTAAAAGAATTATAACAGCATTAGGAAAGGATTTCATTTTGCAATTATCGTTCGTGTGTTCTGTTTTAGGTTTTGTAATAAAATCGAAGTCTAGTTATAGCTATGACCTCCAGCAAATGCTTCGCTCTAATACATGTACTAGGTAAGGTTATACATGTATGATCAACTACTCCCGTCTCACTAATTGCGTTGCTGTGCCATGCTTGATTTCGAGAAGACCATATCTCTCAGCCAAGACCACAATACGAATCATTCATTGCAATGCAAGGACCTGAAGCGAGTTTGGGCTAAGGCCGTGAAAAATTCACGAGACGTCGATATTGATTTATTTCCTTTGCCAAGCGTGCCAATCCAATCACGTGGTTATTAATAAATACATTTCAGATATGAACGTTTTCGCTAAGGACTTCTCCCAATGATATCCTACAGCTAAATCAAATTAAAAGCGCTCACTCGCAAGTTGAAAGCGCAGCTGTAACTACGATGCATTCTATCGCGTCTCCATTTACGTCAAGACTCACCGAATTTGAAGAGCTATTTGTAAAGAAATTTTATATGATTCAGTCAAAAGTTTCTGATGAATTTGCCCCACAGTCCTGCATACTCGGACACTTCAATTTCGGCATTCCTGTCTTAATCGCAGCAACCACAGTATAGCACTCCGTACATTAAAGGGAAAAATTAGAATTCAATTTGACTAAGAAACTAACTTCGATTTGTTTTGTTAACAAATTCAACAATTCGAATAAATACTGACAGCACGACAGTCAACATTTACACACATGGAAAGCACTCGGGAAAATTTGTCGTTTCCGTGTCTTGAAACCGTACGATTCACTGCACCGCAGTTGCCTTTATGGAACCTCAACTTTTAATTCGTTCGTAAGAACTTCCCAACAAATATTCACTAAGACGTGATGTTAATCCACTTCACACGGCACTGAACCAAATGGCCACAAAACTTATCGAATTGCAAAAGCGTCCCATCGAACAAAATTTCGCCAATTCGTCCGTGGTTCTTCACGATGTCCCGTCCTAAGCTAATATAATTTTCCTTCGGAGCACTATCCCGGAGGGGGATAGTAATGTATTGGAGTTAAAAGGGTGAATGGTTGGAAATTGTTTTAATTTAAACTTTTGAATTTCAGACCCGGTTTTTAAATGGTTTTGACGGCACTTTTCCCAACACTTTTCATACCGAACGTGTTTTGCACCGCGGCCGTGTGCTCACACCTCTTTCTCGGGTAGCGGCTGTAAGTCGACCCCACGATCCGCCCAAAAATCTCTTTTTCTTTCTACCGTGTCGCTACCGGTAAATCCAATCAGCTGCTCACTCAGCCGAGCCCGATTGCATTCGGCAATGTAATACACCGTTGGGATGCATTAAATCAGTGTTCCCATGTCAGAAATTTTAATTTGCAGATTTAAGATTTTTAATACAAAAATTAACTGAAGTAAATAAAAATGAAAAAAATTTTAAATAGTAATAAAAGTTAAATCTCATGACGAATATAATTAAAGGGGAACGTTTAAATCTAATATAAAGGAAACATTACATTTAATAATAATAAGAAGAAAGACTATTTTATAAACTACAACTATGAATGGAAGTAATGAAATCTTTCTTTTTTTTTATAAATTTGCAATTAACATTTTGGATAAGGGTTAGGAAGGTTTTCGAGCAGTTTGCTTGTGTGACTGCTCGATTACTACAATGGGCTTTATTCGAAAAGTAGTTATAACTGAACAACTTGTTGATTTAATTAACCCCAAGCAGCTTGTCTCGACATCATATATGTTTAAGGGAATTGACATATTGTAATGTGACGCCTACGCCCGGGAATCGGAGTGATTCTGTAATGTGACGCCTACGCCCGGGAATCGAAGTGATTCCGATCCCGAACCCTGGCAATGCCCCCCACAGTTGCCATCAAAACACTATGCCACTGGCGACCAATAAAAATGCCCATTGCCGCCATGTGGCGTTCCATTCCGCGTCAGTTGCGACGACTCCCAGTCCACATCTGTTTTGTCGGTGGTTGTCAAAGTGACAGTCCGACGCAACAGGTGGAGGAAAAACGTGGGAAAGATAACCTCGGATATCATTGGAGTGTCTGTCTGATGTCCTTTTGAGGGCTTTTCGGGCGTGTTAGCGGTGCTGCAGCTAACGGAGGGCTGGTTGCTTCTCCGTTTCGGAAGGTAGGTACAATGATGCCACACAGAAAATAAATTATGAATCGATATTTCTGTTTAAGGGGTTAATACATGTGGCCAGATTCGAGTATTGATCAAACCGATCCGAAAACCCAGAATTGAGAGGGGACACCAACGAATTAAAGAAAGCACAAAACGTTGTCCGAGGGAATGAAATGATCTACCAGCGCGGATCAACTTACGGCAGATGATAATGAAAAAAGGCCAAGCTCGATTTAGAGTTCCTGTGACAGTTTTGAAGCATGCCTTGTCGAGGGAGGTAACCTATTTATGGATAAATATACAGTCGGATATTTGGAGGCTAGCAAGTAAGTTTCACAATAAAATATCAGCAGTGCCCACGTCATTCATTTGACGGAATAAGTTCCGGCGCTAAATATAAGTTGCACATAATCTCGCCATTAATGTCGTACGACAGATTAAACCTAGTTTTGGGAGCTGTTTCCGAAAATTAAGGTAGATTATGCAAAAAGAACTTGACGAGCTAGATGTGCCAACAGAGGAACTCCAAGATACGGTGTTTATTACATATGTCATTGTAATTGATTGTATCGGTAGCTAATTTTATCGCCTTTTACGTTGCACCAAAATATGTCGAGTGAATGTGGCCGTTTACATTATTCTATGCTCTTCAATCGGTGGCTTAACTGTGATGTTTTGCAAAGCGTCAGGGCCTTCTATTCGGGATACCATATTAGGAAAACCGAATGACTTTAGAACATGGCTTCCTTGGATCTTAATCCTAGCGACAGATATGTGTATCGCTGTGCAAATGAACTATTTGAATAAAGCCTTGGATATTTTTAATACAAGTGTCGTTACACCAGTATATTACGTAATGTTTACCACTCTCGTAATTGTAGCATCTGCAATTTTGTTTAAAAAAAAAAAATGGTGAAAATTTTTCAAGCATATGTGCCGCCGACTAATCGCACATATTACTGCGTTCATTGTAGAGCTCATTTCCGAGTCATGATGAACTGATATCAAAGTCTTTTCAAGGCAGCCAAGGGAGAGCATATATTGTTAATTCAGTTGCAAATTATCTTGCGGACAAGCTGAAGAACAGATTTCACTAACTGGACTTCATGCTATTGCTGATATATATTGTGAATGTTGCAAAACTCCACTTGGTTAGAGACAGGAACAACTAACAAATAACAAATTTTAAGAAAAAAAATAATATTTGATACACATATTACGTAGTTATAATATACTTCCAAGTACTGATATAAAAAAAAAACCTTCAGAAATTTGACTATTTGTATAATAAAGATTCGAACCATGTAGAAATATGAGCCTTGCAAATTTTCCGGATTAACTTCAGAGTAACTGGATTAGAAATATAAATATGAGCGCTTGTTCACTTTATTGATTTGTAGATCTGATACAATTGCAGAATTTCGAGAGCTTCTGTTTATTATTCGCAATATGAAGTGGCCTTAGTTAGCATGTATGTGTTAATCCACACATGAAAAGGCACAGTATTTGTTTTACATTTTTAGATGCTTTCAAGACCAATTAACGAAACAAGCCGACTCTCAGGCAACTTGCTTCCATAAACTAATCTATTTTAAATCTATCCTCTCTAAAAATAAATATCAATTCAAAACTTTTTACGAATTATTGCATTGGACTCGCATGTTAACTCCCATAAAAAAAAAAAAAAAATAACGGCACAAAAAAATAGAAGGAAATATTAAATTCACCTTTCTATGCAAGTTCTTTTTGTTTAATTTCTTACACCATTAGGTTTCACCGAGGCATATTAATTTAATTGATAATAAAAAAGGAAAAAGAGAAAATTATATTAGATATAATGTTATTAGATATTACAAACTAATAAAATCAAGGAAAAGTTAAAGAAAATAGAACGGAAAATATTAGTGATCATTAATATTTTATGCTGATAGCATTTTGTTGAACATGTTGGTTTCAAACTCGAAAAAGAAACAATATCAAAATGTTGTAATTGAATTAAATTAAAAAACAAAAACAAAACAAAGAATAAGAAGAAAATATATACATTTATTGTGAGTTAAGAAAAGTCTTAGGTTTATCAATAATTATTATTATTATTATAAAGATATGCATGTTTTTATTTGTGCAATCTTTCAGTTTTATATTTTATTTTTTTTCTCTTATTGTATGAGAAAAATTACTATTAAAATCATGAATTGCTAACTAATTAACGACTTTCCTTTTCAGTGGTTCTTTTTGTTTCAGCGGGAAAGTGAGTGCAGGGTAGGTATGCCGTCGCGAGGGTAGGGTTTAGAAAAATCCGCGGAGGTCGGTTTCGCGTCGTGCCCGGTACGCGGTACCTTTGTTGTTTTGTCGCTTTATTAGAGTAGTTTTCGTCGGGTTGAGTTAGAGTAGCATACTTTTCGGTACCGCGTCGGAAAACCGGGAACGCGAAGTAAAAAGGAGATTTTGTTCTTTGTCTGGTTATAGGAAGAAATACGGAGTAACGTAAAGTAGGTTTCTTCTCCGTATGGTTTTGATTTGTAACGCGTTTAAAAACGGGCGTGTATAGGTGGCTGAAAATATGTAAATGAGCGTAACCCATTCGGAGACCCGCGACCGAAATCCTCTCCGAACTAGCTGGCCGACGAACAGCCACCGCGTGAATGGGTTACGGTGCACGGATTGGTTGACCGGTTGGTACTCAGACTTAACGTCTAGAACCGATGAGAGGTCGGTTCCGCGTTCGGACCTAAAAAGGTTGAAAATCATTACAATTCCGATCCCGAACCCTGGCACCCGGCCAGATATGTATGACTTCGAAATGCAAGCAGACTTTATCTTTCGTGCAGCCATCATTGCGCCGAAAATATTTTTCTTCAAATATTTATATTTGTGGAGAAATATTTTCTGTCAATGTGAGCCGCTGAAGTAAAACTCTGATACATTTCGAAGCATATCTATCTGGCAATGCCTCCCACAGTTGCCATCTAAATGTCAAAGAGGCAGAAGGTGTTCGCGGTTAACTGTCCGTTGAGTGAGAAGTCGCGCGAGGGTTAGCGGATTAGCGGTATGTCCGAAGAAAATTAGCGTGGCGTGAATATATAACGAAAAATAAATTTATCTACAGGAGGAGGTAGTAAATGGGGGACTTGGCGAGCGGCTTGGAGGAACAGATGTCCAATCTACCGCAAGGCCTATGAATACGCGGTCATCAGATGTTTCAAGTGACGGATACAGCAGAGTGAAAGAGGCAGGCGACTTAATTCCAGGTTAGAGTAGACATAGTCAAAATAGTGATGTAGCACGTGTAAACAGTTTGATGCCATACAATTTGACAAGGATATCATTAAGATTTTACGAGAGAAATTCTTTTCTACGATGCAGAGTCTTTCGCCATCAATCCCTGCCCGGTTTCAACCAGAATTCGAACTACTGTTTCAATCAGCTGTTTGGCTGGGATCCATCGGCAAACAATTTGCATCGTTTGGTCAACAATTGCTTTTAATTTGCTCCGATAAAGATGAATTAACCCGATCACGGCTTTGTTTGCATTTTATACTCACAATACTACCGAAATATGCAAAACAGAATGTGGATCATCGGTTTGTTGGAAAAGAGTGGATTAATACCGCACTTTCATGGATGAAAATCACATTGCTTATCCTGTCAGTGATAAACTTCTTTCGTTTTTTTTAAATCGGGAAAGAAACCCACATTGACAGATTTTCTACTTGGATTGGACTATATTACGTTGCCTAGTAGCAGGAGACGTGATGTTGGTTTCTCATTATTTAAAGACGAATGTTAACGTTCGATTGCAATTTAGTGCACATTTTCAAAATGAATGTTTTTATTTTTGATAATTTTAAATCAAATATTTCTCATTCGCCATTAAGTGTAAGAACTGGTAGTGCTAAACTATTTTGTAATATTATACGTTTATTATTACTCTGACGCAATTTTCTATAAAGCTACAGAAGAAATGAACTACTTCGGTTGCGATGCAACTACTAATTTTGTGTTTGAATGTATTTAAGAATGGAAAGACACCAATATAAAGAAATAAGTAGAAATAGTTTATGCATGTTTTATAAGCTAAAAAGTCTACAACGATTGTGATGAGACGGAAAGAAAATATTGAACATTTTGAGAGACTTGTTGGATCCTTGCACAAAATAAGACGATCTTATTTACATCTGCGTAGCGAACACAGATTATTAACTATCGCTAAATAACAATATGAAATGTTCATTTAAAGTGAATCAAAAAGGCCTTTTTGATAATTTTATTTTAAATAGATTTTAAGAGACATTTCTACCCAATATAAAATGCAGTTATTTATTTTATATGCTGCTATGCTAGTCCGTAAAAAAGCTCATACCTGAACGGAAAACAAGGCCCATTAAAGAGTAAAGTGTGTTTTTTTTTTTCATAATATGACTAAATTAAAGCTTGATCTTGCGCTTGCTTGCATTTTCACTTAACATATTGACTTGAAATAAAATAACGTTGAAATTGATGGAAAGCGGAAATATTTTTTTGGAAACGATTAAATACTTTGCTTACTAAACAATAAAATCAAAGAAATCGAACATTGGTTAAAATAATAAAAAAAAAATCAATAAAAAAATACAAAAGATTAAAATACATAAAAGAATTCAACAACATAAAGACGTTAGAAGAAAAAAAAATAAATTTTTTTGATTATGCTGTCACAACAACCATTTGATTTTAAAGTTAATGGGTATTTTCCAAATGCATAATGGATCTCAATAAATTACAATTACTCTAACCATGAAAATCAAATGCAAAATAATTGCAAATTAACAAAGATAAATCTGAAGAAGAGGAAACGTACACGTACGTTTATTTACTTATTATTTTTAAAAAAACTCATAGTTTAAAGACAATTTTTTTTTACCATCTATGATTTTTAAAGTGTTTATTTTCAAATAAATTTACTGAATTTAAAAGCAAAAAAAACTATTTCCGAAATTAATTTATTTTCCGTTTAATGTACTTGTAACTTCTAAACGCACCTGGACATAATAAATACAGAAATAAATTTTTGTTCAGTTTAGAAAAAAAAAGAAATATTTAAATTCACAAAATCCTCAGTTTATAAAGCATAAATGCTTAAAGTAATTCGCGTATATGTTTCCTCCTAATGATTTACGGGTACAATGACTGCAAAAGTTACGTTTTCCCATTATATAAATATTAGGGAATTTTTTTTGGATAATTTAAGTGCATGTATAGATAAACATAGATATACATAAAGTTGCACGAGTTTCTTTAATTTTTTAATGGGAATAAATTTGTCTTTCTCAGCGGATTGAGTGTAGTGAGTTAAGTTTAATATATTGAGCTTTATTTGAAAATTGTATTCTATCCCTAATTTGTCTGTCAAGACTATGCTTTCAGAATTATTACTCTAACTTAAAATAGTTAAGCACCAGTGCTCATAGGGAAATACCTTAGTGTAGGCATTTCTCTTGGATTTATATTCACCATAATTAGTAGAATTACAAGACGAAAACGCTCATATGTGAATACAGTTAAAAATATGAAAAAAATATTCCTTTCTTTAAATATCAGAAGAGCAAAGGTTTATATTTAAATTATTTTATAGGAAAACCTTAGCTTAATTATTGTAAATGAAATATTTGAAAATTAAAAATGAAGTACTAAAGGAGCCATAAGCCTTTCCGTTCCGCATGCTCTTTCTTTTGCAGCGGAAGTGATGACCGAGGGTAAGTATGCCTTGAAGAGGGTTAGGTTTTTATAATCGGCGGATGATTGATTCCGAGTCGGTTACGGTCCGCAGTACCCTTGTTTGCGCTCGTTTTTTTTTATTAGAGTAGGTTATTTAGGACTTGAGGTAGTTTAGCTTGTTTTCTGGTACCGCGTCGGTGATTCGGTAACGCGCCTATGGTTTTAGATTTTGTAGTGTTTTGAATTGAGATCTGTGGAGAGATCACATCCAGAACTAACGTAACGTAGGTTTCCTGTTCTGGATGAGTAATTGTTGATGCGTTTGTAAATCGGGCATGTGAATCGGTGGCTGAGTTACGTAACTCGGACTTAGTCTGCTCGCGTAAGACCCGCGACCGAAACTCCTCTCCGAACTAGCTAGCCTACAAGCAGCCACCACGGAGTAGACTAAGTGTGACCGGACTTGTTGACCTGAAGGGTACAGTCCGTTGTCACTTCCAAGACTGCACGTCTCGAACCGATGAGAGGTCGGTTCTAATTGCGATCGAACGAGACGGAGGAAGGAAACCGTTACAATATATACAATGCAATTGTGTGAATTTCATTTCAATTAGTCTTCAGTAAATCACGCACATCATCAGCGGGCGCCTGGCGAGGATGTAGGGTAAGTACCCTTTTGGTTTTTTGCATATCGTAACAAATGTGTTTAAATTTGATCCTTAAAATAATTTGAAGTTTTTTCTAAAATTTTATAACAACGCTTTTGCATGATAATTTTCTAATAATTTATATTCCCTTTGATTTTCAAACAAGCTTGATTGTAATAAATCCCTGAATATATGATTTAAGTTAGCATCGTTTTGTTAAGTTTTGGCTTGATGTTGAAAAATAATATTTAAAGTAGTTTTGCTCTTGATTTGTATTCCTTTTTTCTTTTTTTTTTTTTGAACAATAGCCTCATTGTATTGTTTATAAATTGATTGAGAAGAATCTTTTGAGACTTATAGTCATATAAATAGGTTGCTTTATCGTAATTAGGTTGTTTTTAAGAATTTTTAAAGGTGCGAAGCTGATATTAAATTTTGATAAAAAGTAAAAATAAGAAAAAAAAAACATGAATAGACAGATTTAAATTTGTAATTTAGGTCTTTGCTTTCATTATAACCTGACCGGGTATGGGACCCGCAACGATGGCCGGCCCCTCCGCTAAAATAACTAGCCATCGGGCGCGCCCCTCCCTTTCTTTTTGTGTAATAGGGGCTCTTGCCCGGGTAGAGTGGCCTTCCGCTCACGTCCCCTTTTATGGTATAGTGTTATGTGATTCCATCGCATAATGCTATAACATAAATTGGCCACGTTTATATTTCTCATTTAGTGGAAACATTCATGCAAATTATGTTTGTATGAGCTTTTCACTCAAATGGGAAGTATATGGCCACGTCTACGTTTGGATCTTGGTTCGGTTGGGAGGGTGCGAGGGGACACCGCTTCCACCTGGATGCCCCACTCTTATTTGTGGGCCATAAATATTGTCGGTAACGACAAAGTCTGCGCTTAAGTCCGTCTGTTTTCTCCCGGCCCAGTTTGTTACTAGCTGTAGAAAAGTTCAACCCTGAGGAGGTTACCCGGCCTCGACACCAGTCGATTGGCATTAGATCGCTCGAATTCGTGAATGCGAAATTTATTTGTAGTAGGTCTTGTTCTGGGGAAAACAGCTCGCCCCAGGACACCGCAACGCTAGCCTGCCAGTGCATTCACGCGTCCCTTGACAAGCCTAAATCCCGGCGGATACTACCATCCTCTTTCGCCGAGGCAGGAGACCATCGCTGCAGTCCTATACGGACATTTATATATCTACTTATTTCATTACAAAATAGCGCCAGCAATTGTCTCGGTCCATTGACCGCGGCTTCCAATTTCGAAATTCAAGCAGCGATGAACTGTCTTCGTCGACCGAGTCAGACCAGCGTTTCCTCGGTTTCCCCACTGGGGTCCGGCCTTCAATTCTCCCAACGGATACCTTTTTGGGATTCCGGTGTTCGTCCATACGATTTATGTGTCCAGCCCATTGCAGCTTACGCAGTCCCCTTAGAATCACAAGACAGTCATCAATACTTATCGTAGATTGCCATCACACTACCTATGCAGACAATGAACCATTAAACGGATGTTGTACGGCATTCAACAAGCTTAGTAAATACTACTCCCCATCCATTTCCAAAGCCTTATATAAAACGAATAACCTGAAATCCCTTCATTTCTCAACATAATTGCACGTTAATTTATTGTACCTAAATTTAAGAAAAATGTGTTTCCAATTTTTATACAATATTTTTGAAACTTTTGTTTTTATTGTAAGGATATGTCGTGCTTGGTAAATAAATTAATAAGAAACAATGCTGTCCAAACAAACCCAATCCCTTGTGAATGAAGGTTTTTGTTGCAGCGAATCCGGTTTACTACGAGGTGTGACAATTAAGTAATGCGACTAATTTTATTGCTGCGCTTGTGGTAAACCTGCGGCCTTGAAATTCCATTCCCCGCCCCCGGCATCCTTCCCCTCTCCATTGACATATTTACCATCGCTCTAGCTTGTTTAGTTCGCTTGCTATGTCGTGTTGAGTAGACGTGTGTTGGTGGTGCTCGTCACGAAAATGAAGAAATGAAATCAAGAGCAACGCGTCGCGATAAAATTTTGCCCAAGATTAGGCGAAACAGCTTCGGAAACGTACGCTAAAATTGTAAAAGTGCATGGTGATGGCGTGGTAGAGGAGGCGCGAAGCGGGACACCAGTCGAGGTGCGGATAGACGCGAATGCGCAGCGTGTGCGCGCCCTAATTCGTGCAGATCGGCGTTTAACAGTTCCAATGTTGGCCTCGGAACTGGGTATGAACCATGAAACAGTCAGACAAATTTTAACTGACGATTGTGGGATGAAAAAGTTGTGCGCGAAGATGATGCCATATCACATTTCTGAGGAGCAAAAGCCTGTCCCAGTATTTGGCCTCTAAAGGGATCGCCCTGTTGCAACAGCCACCTTATTCGCCCGATATGTCACCCTGTGACTTTTTTTGTTCCCTAGAACAAAATCGGTGGTCAAAGGAACCCATTTTGAGTCGATTACGGACATCCCAGTCGAAGCGTTCCAAAAATGTTACGAAGCATGGAAAATGCGCTGGAATCGTGCTGCCCAAGGGGAATACTTTGAAGGGGATGGCAGAGTTGTAGAATTATTTTTAAATATACGGTTTTGATGGAATCAGTCTCATTACTTAATTGTCACACCTCGTATCAAGGTGAAAAAACATTTGAAGACTATGTGTTCTAAGGTTTTTCGCTCTGTGAAGCAGCTATTCTTAGATTAACTGAATCGTTCGTGTCCGGGTCATTATCTATATTTTGACAGATATTTTTCAACAATGAAGCTCCTGAATGAATTACTTTTGTGGGAATTCAACAGTACAGGAATAATAATGAAAAACAGACTACCAAAAGATGTACTCTCTCTGATGACAAAATTTTCATGAACAAACCCAGAGGCAGCACTGAAGTGAAATGCAGAGCTGATGGAAAATTAGGTGTAACAAAATGGCTTGATAACAAACCAGTTCTGATGATATCGTCTTGTTTTTCGGACACTGCGTGCGATACTTGCAGGCGATAGAATAAACGAATCAAAGAATACCAGTTTGCGAGACGACCAGAGGTTATTAAAAACTATAACTCTAATATGGGTGGTGTTGATCTCACAGACAAGTTGCTTGCTGTTTGTCCAGAGAGGAGTCGAACAAAAAAATGGACAATACGGTTCATATTTCACATGGTTTGATTTTGCCGTCACAAATGCCTGGCTACTATATCGCGATAGTCAACGTTTAAAAGGCCTTATGCACTACAAAATAGAGCAGTTAAGAGTATATAAACGCAATTTAGGAGAAAAGTTGATCATGGAAAACTGCCCTGCACTTCCAACAAAAAAAGTGGATTCTAGCGTGGAAGGTGACTTAGCACCAGCACATAAGCAACGTCGAGTTGAGATTAAACATATACCTGCGCAAAAAAACCCGGAAAGCTTTGCATTTGCCAGAGTGCACAGATTCTCAAATGCGTTGCCAAAGAGAGGGTTGCAAAAAGAAAACCACAGTTCAATGTAAATTCTGCGACATTTCTTTGTGCCTTGTGAAGGACCGAAATGGTTTTGCAAAGTACCATAATTAGATATCAAAGAAATTTGTTGCCAATTTGATAGTTAGATATAAGTAGCCATATGATTGATCTCATTAAAGACTAAAAATGTATTTTTTTTTTGGAAAGGAAAAAATTTATTTTTGTATCTTTTATGTACAGGCCTAAATGTTTGGCTAGATTGTCATAAGAATATATTTTATTTCGAAATAAATACCTTTTGATATTACTATACGTAGGACATTAAAGGCTGTGTATGACACTGAGTTGAAACCAAATATCCTATGGGTATGGTATCTGGAAAACCTTGTTTTCCAGTTCAAATATTTTTTTCATTATATTCTCTGCCAGTTTAGTACCTTTTTAAACAAACCTACTAAGTTTCACCGACTCCTGTAACTTTTAATACGTCCAGGGGTTAGGAGGTTAAGTTTCGTTTATCTAAGGTATCCTGCGAGTCTGCAAGGATTCGCGAGAAACGCTGCAAAGTTCCTAAGTTGATACTTGTCTAGGTTGATTTACGGATTATATCGTTTCTCATCACTCGCTCTAAGGAAGTCTTTCAATATTTCTATTCCATGAAACTCCAGTTTAGCAAAAATCGTTATTTGTAGCGTATACTCAAAATTGTCTTGTGCTTAACTACTAATTAACACTACTCACCTGCAATAGTAACAACTGCAAACTCAATTCATTCACTTCCGAGTCGCCTGAAAGTGTGTACGGCAAGAATGATGGCCAAATTTTTTTCAGAATCTGAATCGGCAACCAAAGCATTAGCATCACCGCCGATCCGAAAATTATCGCTGATGCCACTAGTCGCCTGGCATGTCTCATTATCGATAAATGGATCATTTCCTGCAAACGATTCCGCATCAGAATCATATACACTACCACTAGAACAACAATAATTATTTACCTGAATCGGACTAAAGTCTGGATCATTTAGATTTCTCAAAAACCATAAAACACCTGGTCGAATAACTTCCCTGAGCAGAACTATGAATGAGGCAAAATAGTATACGTACACCATACCAAACATCCAGTGTATAAAAAGCGAAGTGCCAGGAGCAGCGCGAAAACTTGTCTTCCGGTCCTTAATCGACGCGTCGAACATGGGTAGCGAGCAGATGTCTAGCCACCAGCCGCATATCAATGGTAAAACACCGATTTCGACGACGGACAACAAGGAGACTTTGACCACAATGTAACACAGTCCGAGGAGCCAACGGATCTTTCGCATTTGCAGAAGGCGAGCAAAGGAGTGCAACACGATAAGAGTGACACCGATAATGCAGTAGCCGAACAGAGTTGTGAGTAAGCCATGGAAGTGGAGAAGTGGCTTGTCCGGTCGGAGGAATCCCAAATATGATATGGCTAAGTTCCCGATGCAATGCGGCAAAAACGCGAACATGAATATGAAGATTGTGTTTAGCGAAATCACCCAGAAAACGTGCTCGAGGAACACCATGGATCCATCGAAACCCAGCAACCGCTCCCAAGTGAGCTCTTCCGCCGCGCGATCCCACTCCATTGGATTCCAGTTGGCTTCCTCATTTCCATTTGCCAAGTCGTTCTCGGGCTCGCCACCCTCTGCGTCAGCTGGTGGAGGTTCGGCATTGTCCATAGGTACATCAACAGGCGCTTCACCTTCATTATTGTTGTTTTCATTGTTGTTATTGTTAATCGCGTCATTTGCTTCCGGTTCAGGTTCCACCGCGTCCGCCTGTTGTTCTTGGTTCTGTTCATTTTGGAGGGGTGCTTCGTCTCGTTCAAGCCAATCTGGCCCACCGCCGTGCAGAATTTGTTCACGCAACCACACCAACCCAATGAAGGATAGCAGGGTGCACGTTACAACAAAGCACCCTCGCAACACGTCTGATGCTATATTCTCGGTAGAAAAGACATCAAAAGGCAGTGAAAGGATTGTATCGAATGAGGAGCCACTGAACATGAACCGGTACGTCCTGTACGCTGTCAACGGAACTATCCCCAGCCATGCAAGCGCCACAAGTGTGTAATGGAGCCAGTATTTAGCCGCTCTTGCAACAGAGCTAAGGAGTCCACCGGCCACGTCGCGGAGAGGGAGCACCCGTGGCATGTCAGGCGAATATATTGGCGTGAACGAGAACCGGTGGCCGCACAATTCGCAGTACTCCTTCCGCGAGTAGCGCATCCATTGTGTGAGGCAATCCTGATGGATCCATTTGATGCTGCCTGTGCAGATGCACGGATGGAACAGCGGCCTATCAGATTGACCTTCGCATCGGCACACTCGGCAGATATCACCTTGCGTCAAGTCATCCATAGCAGCGAGTGAAGTAGGATTTCTAAATTGTACTTCGACCTCTCGGCCTGATCAATGCTGCTTTCTGTTTTTCACTGTCACCACCTCATCCACTATTCGCAATCCAATTGGTGGTTTCGGGTACAATCGAACCGAGAGAGCTGTCACACGAGAAAAGTAGTCTGACGCTTCTGCAGGTTGTACTTCGTACTGCAAAATATTTGACTGGCCAACAAATAGCAGCTTGATGTGTTTTACGCGTCGAATATTGTTTTTGTTTAGGTGTAGGGTTTTTTTTCGGGTACCCCGTTCTCACGTGAGCGTCGATGACATCTTTGCGATTTCTCGCTTAAAACATGTTGAACTGCTTTCACTTTAACCGATACAATTGAACATTGAGAATTTTGCACGACAAATATCGACGAATAAAATGAGTGTCGCGGGGGACAAAGAAATTGTGGAAATTAGAAGTTTACGATTCCTGACACTTTGCGTTGTTCTTAATACAATTTCACTTTTTTTTATTATGGCTTTAAGTTGGCAACCTCTTTATGGTCAATGACAACTAAGGTGGTTGGTTGTTGTTTCAGCGATAAGAAGTTGTAGATAAGAGTGAATATGTTTAATTTATTAAATAAGGGGCTTCCCGGGATATGATTGAAGTATTGACAAATGTATTTCTTTCCTTGAATTTAAAATATATAGTACAAAGTGACCAATTAATACAAATTTTTTTAGCACCTCCGTTCCATACCACTCCATCACTCTTTGTTCGTCGCACATTGCTCGTGCGTTCTGCATTCAAATTTCGTCGCTTCGCCATGTGTACCACCCAGACAATGTTCAATACATCGATTTATAGGGACACTCAAAATATTGTGAATTATTCCTTCCGTGTATATTTAGTCTAATTCGTGATCAGCTCTAAAAGATAGAAAATCATATAATAAGACGCAATTAATAAAACTCTGAGTAGCTGTAGCTTCGTGTATCTTGCCGGTAGGGTCAAAAATGCTCTAATATACTGACTTGAAAAAAAGTTCAGGTCCAGGCTTCAATCGTTAAATGGTGCCTTAGTCTTTTCTTAAATACCAAAAGTGTTCTGGAAGATTATTATATTGTCGCGCGTTATTGGTTCGCGGCCTATAATTTTAACGTTCCGGGAAAGTGAAAACGCAATGTCTTTTAATTTAAGTTAAAAGAGTTTATTTAATTAAAGAAAATGCACAATAATCAGTTTAACACTTTCACTAATTTTAATTTTCACTATTAAAAAAATCTAACACTTGTCCATAAATTTCTTATCGCAATTGTCTTCTAAATCACTTCACTATTACGAAACACACTTCCCACACACTTTCGCAGTTCTTATCGCGGTCGAATGAATGATTATCCCCATTCATTCAGCTCGCCTTTATATAGGGTCTCTACCTATTCACCCATTTCTCGTACATGGGCGAATGTTCTACCGAGAGGTACCTGGTAGGTTCGAGCAAGTTCATGAATGGAGTGACGTCACTTGCAGATGTTGATCATGCTTGTTGGGTTTGAGTAAATTCATTCGTTGACGTTCTTAATGATGATGAAAACAATTGCGACAGTACCTCGCAGAATTATTTGTACATATAATTATTTGTACATGTAACACTGCCCCCATCTCAGTTCTTTTCGCCCCGAAAAGATGTGTCGCTATTTGTAGTCGATTCTCCCTGGGTGTGATATGGGGCAAGACGGTCCAGATGCACGATTTTCATTTTAGCTCTCGGCTTACGATGTTCCTGTATTCGGTATACGACGTCGTTGATTCGCTTTGTAACTCAGTATGGTCCCTCCCAATTATGTTGCAACTTTGGAGACCTACCCTTTCGCCGTTGCGGGTTATAAAGCCATACCAAGTCATCTTGCTGGAAGCCAGTAGAATTAGCCTTTAGATCATACCTGGTCTTCATGCGGTCAGTAGCCGATTCGAGGTGTTTTCGCACTGTCCGATGTATCTGGTTCAACCGTTGTCTTAGATCACTTGCGTACTCCGAGATCGTTTGGGGTTTCTCAGGGGGTGTTCCGAACTTTATATCGGCTGGCAAACGAATAGTCTTTCCAAAAATGACTTTGGCTGGGGCTTGGCCCGTCGACGCATGCTCAGCGGCTCTATACGCAATTAAAAATAGTGGGATATGTCGGTCCCAGTCCCTTTGGTTTTCGTCAACCATCTTGGCAAGGTGTTTATTGAGCGTGCCGTTGAAACGTTCGACCATTCCATCGGATTGGGGATGCAGCGGTGTTGTCCTCGTTTTCCGTATTCCCAGCTGCTCGCACATTTCGCTAAAAACTAGTGACTCAAAGTTTCGGCCTTGATCCGAATGTAGTTCACAAGGCACGCCGTACCTGCTGACCCAATTTAACACTAGCTGTTCGGCTACAGTAGTTGCTTCCTGGTTGGGAATGGGGTAGACCTCGGGCCACTTGCTGAAATAATCAGCTACAACCAGCGTGTATCGATTTCCCCATTCAGATTCAGGAAAGGGTCCAGCGATGTCAACAGCAATCCTTTCGAATGGCACGCCTACGTTATAGGTTTGCATTTGTCCTCTCAGTCGTCGCTTTGGGCCTTTGACGGAAGCGCAAATTGTGCATCTGCGGCACCAGTCCTCTACGTCTTCTCGAGCGTGGAGCCAGTAGAATCTTTCCCGCAATTTCGCTAAGGTTTTGTTAACACCAAGATGGCCTCCCGAGGATCCTTCATGCATTTCCTTTACCACATCGTGGATTCGGCTTTTGGGTAGTATAGTTTGCATCCTATAGGAGCTGCCATCCGCCGTTTCCCATTTCCGCTTGAGTACACCACCCTCCACCTGAAGGGAGTTCCATTGTGCCCAATAGCTTTTCAGGGTTGCGCCATGCGTTGAAACGTCCTTCCACTCAGGTCGCCCAGTCGCCTCCTTCCATACGAGCAATGGTCCGATATCTTCATCGGCTAACTGGGCATTTCGAATCTCCTCCGATGACCAACCTTCATCGAATTCGGCCGTTATCACTCGCAGATCAACGGGCGGCTCCTTTTCCTCAATCCGTTGGCAATGTTTGCAGTTAGTTGGACATGGATGACGAGATAGGGCGTCAGCAATTCCATGAACTCTGCTATTGTGGAGCAGTTGGGGCCTCACTAGCTCTGGTCGGATCGTCGATCGGGTTGCACCAGTGTCGTTTGTTAGGGTGCATTGTTCTTCATCAACTTGACCAGGAAGGCATCTGTCTACTTCTCCACGATGTTGCCTTGGCACGGTGCTGGGGATGTCGATACTCGTGGCCAACGTTCGCCCTACGAAGTTGGCCCTTGCAGTTTGATGGGCCTCCATTCTAGGCTCCTGACACGGTCTGGATCTCCACCACCCTGGACAATAGCTCGGTCTTCTCCCCTTCTTGCAGTCTCTTTGCAGGTGCCCTTTTTCCCCGCAATTCCAGCATTTAGGCGCACCATTCACCTGCAGCTCTCGCTCAATTCCCACGCGCTCACACCTGGATTTATCTGTCACTACCTCGCGAACCCGGACAGTGGTGCGGGTCACCTTTTTGGCTGCCTCAAAATTTAAACTATAAGCCAGTGCTTCCTTGACTGTTTGCTTTTGAGCTAACCGCACGGCTTGTTGCAATTCCTTGTCCTTTAAGGCGCTGATGAATGCTTCTGCTGCTACGTCATCTCGATGTTCTGGGTCGTACGCTGGGTAAGCCAAAAGTGCCAATCGCTCAATGTCTTGTGCTAGCTGCTGCAAGGTTTCGCCAGACTTCTGCATCCGATGCCGTAGCTGCGCCCGGTAAATCTGATTCAGATGATCGTCTCCATAACGCATGTCCAGCGCATTCATTATAGCAGCCGGGTTTGAATGCAGCTCAACGGGGATAGTCTGCAAAAGCTCGGCAGCTGGGCCTCTTAGAGCCAGAATTAACGTAGTTGCTCGTTCCTGCTCATTCCAGTGATTTATCCTAGCGGCTGCTTCAAACTGGATTTTGTAAATACTCCAGACCGTTTGCCCATCGAATATTGGTGCTTGGACATTTCTGGATGTGCTTTGCGCTGCGGTTATAAGCGAAGCTGGTGAAGAGGTTACTACTGCTTTTGCTGCTTCCAATTCCTTTTTCATGTTTCCCATCTCATGGTTGATTCTCTCCTCTACCTGGCTGATATCATGGTTTATTCTCTCCTCGACCTGGCTGATCTCATGGTTAATTCTCTCCTCGACCTGGTAAACCTTTTCCTCGACCAGGTCAACCTTTTCCTCGACGCCTTTAATTTGTTTGTTCAGATGACCGAGCTCCGCTTTTATTTCGGTTGACTGTTTCTCCAGCTTCTGTGTGATGTCTGCCTTGATTTCGATCGCTTGTTGGTCCAGCTTTGCTGATTGTTCGTTTAGCTTCGTTGATTGTTCGCTTAGCTTCGTTGATTGTTCATTTAACTTCGCAGCTAAACTGGATGTCTGTTCATTTAGCTGCGCTGATTGTTCGCTTAGCTTCGCTGATTGTTCATCTAGCTTCGCAGTCAGACTCGATGACATCAGCATCAACATTTGCATCAGCGCATTTTCTGACTCCTTTGATTTTAGTGTGTCCACTTCTCCACCTTCTGCGCCTTTTTCCGCATCTGAGAGCTCACCCGAATCCAGATTCACGCCTTCCGACTCGATCGCGTCACGCAAGCGTGTAATCAGTATGGCCTTTGTACCTTGTGTGGCCAGATTCCGCTGTTCCAACTCCTCCTTGAGCTCCGATATGGTCAATTCATTAATTTTTAAGTTTAAGCTTCGTGGCATTTTTAATGTTTCTTTAAATTTTACTATTGTGCACTATAAAAATGTTCAAATTTTCACTTTCAAAATTTTTCTTTCGCACTTCTTGACACCATTGTCGCGTGTTATTGGTTCGCGGCCTATAATTTTAACGTTCCGGGAAAGTGAAAACGCAATGTCTTTTAATTTAAGTTAAAAGAGTTTATTTAATTAAAGAAAATGCACAATAATCAGTTTAACACTTTCACTAATTTTAATTTTCACTATTAAAAAAATCTAACACTTGTCCATAAATTTCTTATCGCAATTGTCTTCTAAATCACTTCACTATTACGAAACACACTTCCCACACACTTTCGCAGTTCTTATCGCGGTCGAATGAATGATTATCCCCATTCATTCAGCTCGCCTTTATATAGGGTCTCTACCTATTCACCCATTTCTCGTACATGGGCGAATGTTCTACCGAGAGGTACCTGGTAGGTTCGAGCAAGTTCATGAATGGAGTGACGTCACTTGCAGATGTTGATCATGCTTGTTGGGTTCGAGTAAATTCATTCGTTGACGTTCTTAATGATGATGAAAACAATTGCGACAGTAGCTCGCAGAATTATTTGTACATCTAATTATTTGTACATGTAATTATTTGTACATGTAACAATATATACGTAGAGCATCATTCGTGGCATCGTTCTTTAGACGATCCGTTCTAGCAAAAGGTATTACGAATTAATTTGCATTCATCGTATTATATGGGTTAATTTGCGATCCTTTAACTAATGGTGGTTGGTTCGATCCATTAGTTTTTAAATATTTGAAGGTAAATTGAGCTTTCTCCATAATAATTATTTGACTTTAAGGTCAATGATTTAGCTGATTGGTAAACCAACCTAGTTTGAATGGGCATTGGAAGATTTACTGTGAGCGTCAAAAGAAAGTAAACACCTTAGATACTTGTATTAAGAGTTTTATTAAAGCAAAGTTATTAACACAAAATCAAAAATAAGTATAAGGAATTAAACAATTATTTAATAAAAACTGAACACAACATAAACATTAAACAAAAGTAATACAAAACAAAGATAAATTCACTTTAATCAAAAAAAGACCAAATTTTATGCGTCAAAAAAATAAACAGCAAACAAAACATAACAGGACTTCAATAAAAAATGTCGATTTTTTTTTAAATTTTTCAATATTCTGTTAGTTTTCTTTTGGACTAAAGCACCTCATTTAGTCTTCTAGGCATCGACGTGACAAGTTTTTTCGTAGCATCGGGAGAGATTTGGCTCCATTCTTCCTTTATAGCTTTCTTTAAGTCGGCTTTGCTTGAAATGACCCTTTGTCTCATTTTTCTGGCAAGTTGTTCCCACAAAAGCTCGATCGGGTTAAGATCTGGGGACGGCGGCGGATGATCAAGTGTCTTAGGAGTCCGGTATAGTAGCCACTCTTTCACAATTTTGGACTTAGGCTTTGGATCGTTGTCCTGTTGAAAGATCCAATTTCCAGACAAGCCTAATTTTTCGACACTAGGGGCAACATTGTCCCTCAAAATGGCTAAATAATCCATTTTGTCCAGTGTGGAGTCAATAAAAACAAGATTACTAACACCAGTTGCCGCCATATACCCCCATACCATAACTGAACCGCCACCGTGCTTAACAGTGTTGGTAACACACTTTCCTTTGAAGGCTCCATTCTTAGCACGTCATATTTTTGGGGGCCTTTTCGCGCCGAAAATTTCGAATTTGCTCTCATCTGTATATAATACGTTTTCCCAAAAAGATGGAGCCTCGTTTTTGTATTTTTTAGCGAAGTCCATTCGCTTGATCTGATTCGCCTTGGATATGTATGGATTTTTCCGTGGTATTCTTCCATGTAGACTATTTTTATGAAGCGCTCTCCTGACTGTACTCGCACTTACTGGTCTGCCTGATGCCTGCGTTATGTCTTCTGACAATTTAACTGCACTTGAGGCTGGATATGCCCTTACTTCTCTTACTACAGCTCTAACTTCAGTACCACTAAGCCGCTTTGGGTGCTCAGATCTCGGTAAATCTTCAAAGAGATGATGTTTGGCATACTTATGAATAATTTTTTTTACTGTGTAGTGGTTTTTGCCCACAATTTCGCCAATTTCACCCAAGGATTTACCTTTTTTTTTAATTCTATTATAATTTTCCGAGTATCAGGCTATGTTTCTTCTCTTTTACGTCTTTATTTTTAATATTAATTAGAACAAATGCACTTAAAACGACTTTTGGTGAAGTAAAGCACGCAAACAGCACAAATTTGTCACCAAAAGTTAAGGTTCATCCCCGAAATATAAAAGAAGCGAAGTAAGTGTTACCACTATTTACTTTTTTTGACGCGTAAAATCTGATGCATTTCCATTTTGGTGAGGTTTGTGCAATGTTGCCACTTGTTTTGGTTTCATGCTTAATAGTAATCAATCTCTAAATGGTTTAGTAGTAAACTCTTCAATATTACTTTTTATCGCAAGTCAATAATAGCTTTGTAATGTAACAATTTAAAGATGAATAGTTGGTGTTTACTTTCTTTTGACGCTCATTGTAGAATATTTTTATATGCTTTGGTCAGCAGCCTGGATGTAATATTAAGATGTTGCTTTACCGATTGACTCCAAATACCTACTTCATAATGTAATTTTGTCAGCACCAATGCATTTAGAGCAAATTTCTTGATGTGCATTGGAAAAACCTCATACCTTCGTAACAAGCCTATTATTGGAGATAATTTTCTCCTTTAGTTATTTATGTGCAGCAATCAGGTCAAACGATGATAGGAGCAAGGTAATTCATTTCTTATTATCTTTGTAATTTTTCGCTGTTAATATTTAATCGACAACTATGTCTTCTTTATTTTTTTTTGCTTAAAACAATATATTTTGTCTTTGCAGTGTTCAATGCTAGTTTGTTTTCGATTAACTACTGATGGAATTTTCCTAGTTCCTCATTGATAGTACTTTCAATTGCAGTTTTATCTCATCCCAAGTAAAGTAGAACTGTGTCGTCAACAGATCGTGATCAACATTATCACATGCTTTCTTCAAACCCACAAAAATTACGGTAATATAATCACCTCTATCAAGTCCTACATTAATGAAACGTATGACAGAAAATTGTGAATCTAAATACCCATTTTCTTCCGAAATTCAAGCTGCTGTTGATTTAAAATAGAGTTTTCAAGTGAGAATTACGTTAGGCAAATGTTGTTTTTTCAAATACCTTACTCAATCCCATCAGAAGCGCAACCGGGTGATTGTTATTCGGGTCAAGATGATCAAATATTGAAATCATTTTGTAAGTTTTTCTTCTTTCGGAAATGACCCATTCCTAACATGTACGATCATGAAATTTACCATAAGTTCGGCTATGTTCGGTTATGTCTTCATTCATCGTGATGTTATCGATGCCTGGCGCTGTATTTTTTCAACTCTTGGATTACATTAAAAACTTCCATTCTATTTATTTGATGAATGTGGAAGATGGATCCAATTAGGATATTTGTGTTTTTAAATTGGATTTTGATTTGGCACCGGTTTCTTTGGTGATTTTTTTACTAATTGTTGAAAAGATATTATTTAACTAATTCTCTGCATCACATTGGTACGATGTATTAGTGGGCCCATCAAGATTCAGATGAAAATTTTGTGATATAGTCTGGGGTGAAGGGTTATCTTTTACCCCATTTATTTTTTCCCAGTTTTCATGGAAGTTGTCAGCCGGTGTTTGCATTCTTCTTGAGAAATATGAGAACTGAGCCTATTTAGTTAGTGTACCTCCATTTTAATTCTACTAGACTAAAGATTATATAGAGTATTTAAAATCTACAATAAGGTTAAGCTAAGGCCTGCTTACTTAGGCCCAAATGGAAAGCAAATAACGTACATGACGCCACTGCAGGAACTATCAACAGCTGTTCAATGGGTCTCAAAAACAGATCAATAAGTCGTAGTGACGTCGTTGTCATGTCCTGACAAGACCTGCCTTGACCTGTGTGTAGATTGCATCAGCTGCCTATATGGACACATAAAGATGCACTCATGTCACAAAACATTTAATTATCTTAGAAGGAATAGTTTTCCTTCAAGAGCCAAGAAAAAATATTTTACAGGAAAAAAACAAATACATGATGTTATTTTCAAAAGCATTTATATTCATTTTTTACCATAATTCACAATATTTCTTTTGCTTGTCATTAAGCCGTATGCTTGATGGTCCCAAGTAATAGAATTTCGTTTATCGAGGTTTCTTCAACATGATTTAACTTCCCGTTAATGTAAAAACGTATTATTAGCACTATTTTAAGATTAGTTCAAAGACATAAATCCATTTTAGTGAACCGATTTTTTATGTTCTTAAAGCAAACTGTCAATGGAAAATAATAGCTATCGTTGTGGTACTCTTCGTGTTTTCATGAAAATTATTATTACATCGCGACCAATTTGTTGGACAAAATGTATGGAGGCTATGATAAGTCCACTGCCTCCTTAAACATGGCAGGCTTTTTCTGCAATTGCTGTGACATGACATCAAACAAAAGTAAAATTTACAGTCCCTGACAATTTATGCAGCTCCAAACAAAACAATTAGACGTCAAAATTCCTGTCGAACAAGAAAATTTACAAATTGATTCGTTGTTCAAGCTGGTACAAAGTTGCCGAAGAAAGCTTTCCCTAATTCCCAACGAATTAGGCAGGGGAAAACAAAACTCGATGTTGAAGTCAACTTATAAGAGCTCAAGCAAGTCAGGTTGATTATCCATGCATCCATAAAAATTGAGGAACCGGTACCACGAATTTCAGTTACAGCAATGAGTGGTTTGAATTCAGAAATGGTGAAACACGTTCAAAATCGTGCACTATACAAAACACAAGAAGAAGAGTTGCTGAAAACTGTTGAGTGTGAGTATTGTATTTTACGTATATGTTTAATTGGTTAATGTGATGGGTTTTTTATTTGCAGTCCGAAAATCCGTCTGCCGAAACATTTCAAGAACTTCTCGATAAGAATCTGGCCATGTTCTATCCAGTCCATACAGCTTAAGCTCTCCTAAATCACAACAACACTCGTTGCTGCCTGATTAGACGGTCAAGTCAATTCCTATTGAAGATCACACAAACAGCTTATCCGATGTAGAGGAAATGCTTAATGACAAAGATCTCCTCGATCACAAGGATGAAGCATTGGAAAGGCAAGGCAACAAATCACAACCTTGCGCATCATATGGGATCAACGCGCCATCACAACCAATAAATTCACGGCTTGCAATATATTTTTTAATGGATCATTACGGGGATTATAAATTCTGGCGGCAAACGTTCAGTGGCCAAAGACGTTCATCATGACGCAGACGATGTGGAAATCAACATAAAGTTACTATTGCGGAAGTTCTGGTAAGTAAAAAATGTAGGCAGTCAATCTGTCAGGACTCTTGAAGAAACGGAATGCAAGACTCACTATGCAAATTCGGTTCATCGTCCTAAAGCAGCAGATATCTAGTACAGCTTAAATTTCGGCCCACGTCCCAACCACTTGGTGATTCGCAAGAATGAGCAATTTAACGATCGCACGGCCTGAAGAAGCGTCTTAAACACAACCATCAACTGCGGCTAGACTGCAACAAATTTATGGCGGAATACTTGGAGCTTAGATATATGTCACCCTTGAAAATGAAGGACTTGCATTTGGATGAGCAGCTTTCATACTACATACCGCATCATGTAATCCATAAGTTCACAAGCAACAAAACAAAACTGCGATTGATTTTCAACGCTTCAGCCAAATTCACATCAGGAGTATCCCTCAACGACAACCTCATGGTCGGTCCAACCAAACAAAACGCCATTTTTTCATTACTCTGCAAATTCCGGACGTTCCTTATCGCTATGGTTGCCGACATCATGAAGATGTATAGGCAAATCCTAATGGGCCCCGTCAGTGCCTACTATCAACGAATAGTTTGGAGATTTTCCATGGAGGAACGGATAATGGACTATAAGCTTAACATGGTCACTTAGGGCAACACATCATCACCATTTCAAGCTGTGCGCACACTACATCAAATTGTCAGTGATAAAAACTACATTTCAAACCAAGTGGCGCGGGCAATTAAGGACAATTTTTATATTGACGACTACATTTACGAAATTTCACAGCTAAAGCGGGACATTATCAACGTCCTGAACAGCAGCGTTTTGGAAGTATATGGTTGAGTATCTAATGCACCTGAACATTGGGATCCAAACAACAATACAACACAATCTCATTCCTTTGACAACCACGAGTCAAGCTCGGTACTTAGATTTCTTTGGAATCCAACCTCAGACACCTTCACATTCAACATCGACATCCCCACACCGAACACATACACAAAGCGGACGTTCTTGGCTACTTCAGCTTGGATTTTGACCTTCTCGGTTTTTTTGCTTCATTTTCAATCGTGGCCAAGATCCATCTAGAAAATCTATGGGCGTCAGGATTTGGCTGGTGACCCACTTCCTGTTGATCTAAGAGACACACTCGCGAACTACATATCTGGCCTAACAGCGCTCTCTGGTATACATATTACACGATATATTGGGTCACCCTCTTCAAAGGAAATCAATGGCTTTGTGGACTAATCGGGAGTGGCATACGGCGCTAGAACACTAACTGGTGCCACACATGAGCTATTTTGAGTCCCACTGCTAGCAGCTCGAACTTATGTATCACCCATCAAGCGAGTCACCAGTCCTCGACTTGAACTATGTGTAGCGGATCTACTCGCCAAAATTACGTGCAAGATTGCATCCTGCAAGAATGTCCATCTAGATAACTGCCGCTACTTTACGAACTCGCAAGTGACATTAGCTTGGATATCGTATAACCCTAAATGCTGGATTCTACGTCTAGCACTCGTTGCGTGTAGACGTGTTTTTAATCGCTCCTGTCATTAATTTTAAAAATTAATTAATTTTTCACAAAAGTCAGTTTCAAATAATTGAATTAATTTTGTACGAGTCAGTCAAAAGCAAGTTTTGATTTTATTGGGGAAGAATTAATCGTCGAAGGCATCGACCAACCATACCAATAAATCAAGAAAAGGCAACAAACCAAAGACAACTCGGGACTGCTGTATGGAGGAGCCCGACGGCTTCCCTCCATTGGGGGGCCCCGGGGAGAGTGACGGTGTGAAATTGGCAAGTGTCAACAAGCGGAGACACACGAGCACCCAGGGTACCGCAGATGCTGGTCATAAAACACAAGTGCTCGAGGATAGACAGGAGGTGTGTCGCCTTCGAACTGAAATCGAAGAGTTAAAGGCAAGAATTCAAACGTAAGAAGAAATGTTCAAGACGGCAAAAAAAGTTCAAGAGAGTGATCCGATACGAAAAATCGAAAAAGAGAAGAAAGCTGCAAAACCAATAATCACTGAAGAGGTATTAAGTGCTGGTGGCACGAACGAAAGCCAGAACTACTTTGCGGCGCTGGATGGACTCCAACAGGATATGGAGGTAGTCGAAGGTAATAAAGATGATAATTTTATCTTATATTTAAAAAATAAAAACAATGAAAGTAGAAATAAGGAGAAGAAACCAGCCCGTAGTTCTGCTGGTCCTCCTCAAAAAGTAGCCAAGAATACCGAGGAAGTTCCGCCAATTGATGTCTTCGGTCAAAGCGGAAAGGACATGGTTCGGCTGTTGGCAGCCGAAAACAAATTGACAAATTTCGAAATCAAACGAATAAATTCCGAGAAGCTATCAGTTAGAACGAAATCACTGGTTGATTTCAAATCAGCGAAAGATGCTTTGAATTCTGGGGCGGTTCCGCACTTCACTTATACCCCCCAAAAGCGAGAAGAACCAGACGTTCTTGCTAAAGGGCTTGGACTGTGGAGAAGATACCGTCGATCTTCTTCGGGTTCTCAAGGAAACAGCACCACAAATTGAGTTTATCTCAGTTAAAACATTCGCGACAAGAAGGTCGACGGTAGAAAAAAAAATTTACCACTTTATTTGGTACAAATAACAAATAAGAGCAGTCCAAGCGCTCTTCAGCAAATCAGATATTTAAATTTTCGAGTGGTGAGGTGGAAACGCCTCCAGAAACGAGAAATCAACCAGTGCTATCACTGCCAACGATTTGGGCATTCGGCTGCCAACTGCGCCATGCATTACCGATGCGTTAAATGCAAAGACGTGCATGCTCCCGGTGAGTGCAAATTGGCTCAGACGGAGCCAAAAGAGAAGTTATATTGTGTGAACTGCGGTGTTTTTGGTCACCCGGCATCATATCGAGGATGCTCCCGATATCAGGATGCAAGATTGAAATCTGCCCCAAAGCAAACACAAATACACCGCAGTGTCTTAGCTCCGAACTTCGTCAAGCCCGGAGTATCATTTGCACAAGCCGCTAGAGGACCAGCAGAAAATGCGGGAAATAGTGTAAATAATGTAAGTGGCAATAATGAGCTGCTTCTCAAAATTTTACAGCAACTTAATTCTCTATCGGAAAGAATCGATAAGCAAGATACAAAAATTAATCTTGTTTTTCATCGTCTAGGGGTTTCAAATGCCTCAAAATAATTTGTCATCCAGTCACATTCCCATGGATAGGATTCGTCTCATCTCAATCAACGTCAATTCCATTGTTACTATAAATCGGCGTGATTATCTCCTTGAATTCATTGCCAGACAAAAGCCTGACATCCTGCTTCTAACCGAAACCCACCTCAATTCATGGCACTCCATGACATTCAAGGATTTCGAATTCGTAAGAAACGATAGGGTAATAGGTGATGGGGGAGGTGGCACCGGGATATTGGTTCGAAGACCCTATCGTTTCCAAAATATTGAAAAAGTCGAATTCAAAAGCTTTGAATCTCTTGAAGTGTCCGTTATCAAAATCTCACTGCCAGGTGGGGATAACCTATTCGTTATCTCTGCCTATGCAACTGGTGGAACTGTTCTCAAGCTCAAGGAGGAACTCAATTCCTTGTTCGAAATACTCGAATTGAACAGGCTACATAATTATTATATTCTTGCTGGTGACCTGAACGCCAAGCATACATCATGGCTGAACGCCACCAATAATCCAAGAGGTGTATTCCTGAAATCGTGGATAACAGAGAACCAAATTGAATACAGGTGCACTCTATATGGGTCGGAGCTCCCAACATACCCTAGGACAAATTCATATTTGGACCTTTGCATTGCTGACACAAGACTTGAAGTCAGCTTTAATAGTCCTCAACGGAAACTGCAGGTGCTTCCTTATGATAGCGACCATAACGCAATCGTAATGGAAATCAATCATCACAGCGATGATTTCTTCCTCATTCCAGTTCAACATGAAAATCATCGGTTGAATTTCAAAAAAACAGACTGGGGAAAGTTTCAAAAGAAGTTTAATCGTGAATACCAGAAGCAATGTCCCCCTTCTGATGGTGTCAACTCTTGCTCAATGGTTCCTAATGACAGGAATCTAACTAACGATGAAATAGATGTCTATTTGTCGAAGTTAGAGAAGCTGACGTTGGAAACGATGGAGAAAGTAGTTCCTAAGATAAAACATCGAAACAATATGGAAGGATATGAAACACCAACCATCGCAAGGTTGAAAAGATTGAAAAGCCTCCTTCTCACACGCGTCAACAATATTTATCGACGATTTTTGGATTACAGCCATCCCTCGTTGGCTTTGTTGAAATTACATCTGAAGAATGTCCGGAACTTAATCCGGTCATACTTCAGGAGTGAGGTTAGCAGTCAATGGGCGGAAAAATTGAGGGGTATTAACCCACAGGACCCAGACGGCGTGTTTGCGAAAGTGAATAGCATATTCCGCAAGAAGTCTCGAGTGAAGGTATCGAATCTTGAAGTCACTAGTGATGAGATAAATCTTCTCGATAGGGCTGGTATCGAAATTGATAGTACGACTCCGGATAGAAATGGAAACAGGATTATTTGTGAAGGATTGGATAAACATGCCCTGATTGGAACACATTTTGAATTGGTTCATCTACCAAACCCTGAGAGAGGGAATGAAATATTTTCGGAGGTCGTTGAAGCAAAAGTTTCCGACTTCAAATCAAGCCTGAACGGCCAATCAATTCTTCATTTCAATGAAACATTAACATCTGACCTCATACCGAGCTTGAATCTTATTGATTATTTTGTCAGCTATGAAGACTTGTGTTTCATATTTCGCAGGATAAACAACAAGAAATCATGTGGTACTGATGGTATTCCAAATGTAGTTCTCCGACATTTGCCTGAGGTTGCTATTAGGAACTATTGCATATTGTTCAACAACATGTTGAGCAATTCATATTTCCCAAATGAGTGGAAAAAGGCTAAGGTATTTCCGATCTTGAAGAAAGGAAAAGAATCTTCATGCCCCAAAAGCTATCGTCCAATCAGCTTGCTGCCTAACATCAGCAAGGTGTTTGAAGTGATACTCAACAGAGCATTAAACGCCCACATTGAGGAAAATGAGTTGATGCCGAATTGCCAATTTGGTTTTCGTGCCAGGCATTCGACCATACATGCAATAACGAAAGTAACCTCAGACATCTGTTGGAAACTAGATGATAGACAATGTGTTGGAGCATGTCTCATTGATATGGAGAAAGCCTTTGATACGGTATGGTTAGATGGACTAATTTTTAAACTCCTTCAGGACAAGTTCCCCAGACACCTTGTCGCCATGGTGTGTAATATGTTATACGGGAAATCGTTTGTTGTAACCGATGGAAATCTGACAACAATGCGCGAGTTCAAGGTCTTGAATGGTCTACAGCAGGGAACAGTTACTGCGCCTCTGCTCTTCTCAATATTCATTCGCAAGCTATTGAACGGCTTTGATTTTAACGTCTCGCCAACGCGATCATTGGTAGCGTTTGCTGATGATCTGATCATCTATACGGCAGACCGAAAAGCTACAATAGTTCAGAGCAATCTCCAAAAAATGTTCAATGATGTACAATCAATGCGCAAAAGTGTGAAACAATCTTGTTTCGGACAACGCTGCAGGGGGTCAGTCAAGACCTGAAACGTAATTGGAAAGATTTCCACATCATGGCTGGTGAGGGTAGTCTTGAACGGGTTCCGCATAAATCCTGTGTTCGATACCTCGGTGTTTATCTCGATCAGTATCTGTACTATACTGAACATGTGAAAATCATGCTCAGTAAGGCACTAAAAGTAGTCATGGCCCTTCGAAAGCTCTTTCATTCCAGATGCATTGATCAAAAGGTCAAAATTATCTGTTACAAGACACTGGTTAGACCAGTTTTGAAATATGGATGTCAGATCTAGTACAACCAGAGTGCTAGTACTATGGAAAAATTAAGAGTTTTCGAAAGGAAATGTCTTCGTGCATGTACTGGTTTGTACAGGAAGCTTGAGACGGATTGGAAACGTTATATATCGAATAGAAGAATTTATCAAACTGCTGAAGTGATGAGAGTCGATATTTTCATATTGAAACTTCTTCGGAATCATATCGCAAGATCTGTGACTGTGAGTGAAAACCCTTGGATTTCACAGCCGTTCCACCCTACAGACGGGTATATAGCGACTTGCCTCGCTACTGGTTTCATTCCTCCAGAAGCATTCGTGTATTTGGACATGAATCGATATGTTTTTGATTCTGACGGCGTCCCAGTCATATATCACATATATCGACGGGCCACCGATAAGAAGATAAAATATCCTCCGAACTTGAGTTCACGAGACCAACAATTCCAATGGAGATACTCATTTGCTAGATTCGTTGAGGCTGATCGAGTTGAGACGGGGCAATCTAGGTATTGGTGGCTGAATGACAATTTCTAAATTATTCGTGTTTATTTTCAGTTTTGGTGTTTTTCGTTATTTAGTTTTTGAGTTTCAGCTCATTATTGCTACATTTAGTGTTATTGTTTGTTTTTGTTAAAAATTAGGGATAGGTTAGGTCTATATTATGTTTATTATATTAGGTTAGAGATAAGGTAAAACGCTTACGTTAGGAACATAGTTATAGATTTTTTTAGTATAAGATAAAGTTTTTGATTGCATTTATTAGAATTAAGTTAAAACATATTAGCTGTAGGATCAAAGTTCACTGTAGTGTTAAGATGATAAATAATTTTAGAATAGTGTTGGTTGGTTTTTTCTCCTTTTCCCAATTTAATTTTAAAAATATGTAACAATCTTCATTGATTTGAATTCGCTAAAGTTTTTTTTTTTTTAAATGTGATGAATGATAACGTACAAATTTAGAGAGCCATTTGGGCCATTAAGTTTTTTATTGTTAGTGTTTGGAAATTGCTTTATATTCTTTTAAAATTTATAACGATTAGTATTAAATAAAGCGCTTTTGACTTTGACTTTGACCCTAAATGCTGGAAAACATTTGTTGCAAATCGGACATCCAATACCATCAACATAATCCCACCTGAGATATGGCATCACTCCTCTAAACTTAACCTAGTGGCTTGTGCATCAGGCGGCCTGGAACCAGCACAACTATGTCAACATCATCTCTGGTGGAACGGACCAACCTCTCTAACTTCAGAAAGATATTTTCATTCACAACCAGTGCCCATCACGGACGAATCGGTCATGTTGGAAGTTCGGCATGTACTTGTTAACCTGCTAACGGTTGATTGCAACCTCCCGATTCACAATTTCTCGGATTGGAATAAACTACTTCGGATCACCACCATCTGATTGAGCTTTATCAACAATTAACGAACATCTGTTAAATCTCACGTGTCATCGGTCCACTTGTGAAGACAGCACTTAATCAAGCCTTCATCATTATGGTACGACAGGCACAGTTGGAGTCTTTCGGTCAGGAACTTCATCTTCTTACGCGGGACTATCCGTCTCCTAAGGCAAGCAAAATACGCGGTCTGGACCCATTCCTCAACACTGATGGCATTTGGAAGATAAATGGCAGATTGGAAAATGCGGAATTACCCTTCAACCAGCGGCATCCAATCCTGCTACATCGGAATCATCACATCAGTTCACTTCTCATCACCCTTCAAACCATATTATTCCACAAATTTTGGATGATTCTATTATGTAGGTCATTCGCAAGTGCATTAAGTGTAAACAACATCGGGTGAAGACATTACATCAGAAGATGGCCCCATTACCAACTGTAATGTGACGCCTACGCCCGGGAATCGAGGTGATTCCGATCCCGAACCCTTGCACTCGGCCAGATGGGTATGACCTCGAAATGCAAGCGGACTTCATCTTTCGTGCGGATATCGTTGCGCAGAAAATATTTTTTTTTTTCACAAACATTTAGATCTGTGGATTTAAATATTTGAAACAGAATATTAATCAAAACCCCGACGCATTTCGAGACATATCCATTTGGAAATGCCCCCTCCACCGTGGCCATCGAAAAACTATGCCACTGGCGACAAATGGAGATGCACATTGCCACCATGTGGCGTACCATTCCACACACATCTGTTTTGTCGGTGGTTGTCAGATTGACAGTCCGACGCCACGAGAAAAAGAAACGGGGGAAATAACTGCGATTTTTGGTGGTCAACGAAAAAGTATAGTTTTTGTACGATTGACTGTTTTAAAAAAACAAAAAAAATATAAAATTCCGAGGTGTTCGTGTGAATAGTTAGATCGGTTGGAGAAAATTGCAAATCCCGGAAAGTTGGGAAAGTTTTCTTGATCTGCGCTATCACCGCGAGTTTCATAAGAATATCACGGTGACGATAAAATTTGAATGAGAAATTCTTTCTCGTTCGGTTTTGTGTTTGCCATCATCGGGTCTTGTGCATAAGAAGCTGGAGCGGTTCTCGATAATTTCGAGATTGAAAGGCCAATTGGACGACCTAAAAAACGAAAGGAAATGGACATTCTGGACATCGCGAGGGTGTTAATAAATGTCGATAAATAAAACCCTGCGCCGGAAAGCGCTGAGTGCGCTTCGTGGCGAAACGTAAGTGCGAACACAAAATGACGGTACCGGTTGTTTTTAACAGTTGGAATCTTTGACAGGTGGCGTTGCGTTTGATCGCTCCGAGGATCTTTTTTACTGTTGCTCCGCATAAACTTGCTCTCATATGTGCCTGATGGAAAGATGGATACATATAGGGTTCAAGAATGTAGAGAACGTTCTGTTGGATGGAAAGCAAGGTACCGCTGTTCTTAGAAAACAAGGGAAGTTGTCCAGAAACCATCGATGGATACCCATCAACATCAACATTTTTCAATGAAACAACGGTATCATATTCGGTAATAAGACTAAAGTGGTGTAACCTGACAAGTATGTACGTATTTCTTGCTATTTATCTAACCTAAAAACCAACGAATCAAGTCCCGGACTCCACGGGTTATAAAAAAATAAGATAACACAAAACAAAAAAATCTTGAGGACAATCAAATAATTCGCCGCGATCTGAATTGGGAAATCTGTTCCTAAACGACTTTTGATCAATAAGAATAGAATGAAAATTAACACCTTCTAAACACTTCTTACGACCTTAATTTTGAGTGAAATATGAGTAAAATCCAAATTTTACTAAGTGACCGGATCCACAAAACTCTATTCCGGGCTACCTTAGCCATTGCAAACCATCAACAAGCGACTCAAACTACTCGAACATTAAGATTCCTCTTTTTCGTTATTTTTAATTGTGACGAACGTGCAATATTTACCAATTTTATTACTTTCTCTGTTTTAAATTAGGAGCATGTCCACATTTGGAAACAAAAAAATCCTTTTTCCTTTAATAATTTTAATATTTAACTATTATTCTTGTAAATATTCCTTATTAGTTACTTACTACTTAAATTTAGTGTCAGTTGAATGCATGCGATGAAAATCCTATGGTTAATCCCTTTAACGCATGCGCATTTAACCATTTATCTTATAGATCAGGGAAACTAAAGGTGTATGGGTTTTATTATCAACTGAAATAGCGGCTCAATACAGAGCTTCTTTGTTTAGTATTTTTATAGAGTTTAAAATGACAAAATTCGGCAAATATAGACTAATATTACCTGAGAGGAATCTACCCCTTGGTACAATCATTCGGTAAATTTGTTAACAAGCCCGAAAAAACTTTGACCTTGTTTTTCTTCTATAATTGTGTTGAGTCTTACTTTCTTATACCCTTCCAATTATCTGAAGGAACTATGAGAGTAATCGCTTTTGTTGACGTACTTCCAATTTTGATATTTAATAAGTATGCTGTAGATTAACAAAGTTTTTGTGACTTTGACCTGATTATATAAAATTTATTTGGTCAGGTGTCAGCCCTTTTTCAAATTAATTACAACAGGTTTTCCAATTCGTCAGATATTCAATATTATAAACCAAACATATTAAAAGGAATTCAGCTGGAATATTTTGCACAGCATAAACTCAGATTTATCTTAAAGTAATAAACATCAACATAAATTAAATTCGTAGTATTTTTTTTTTTCTACTTAAATATTAACAGTCGACCATAAAGAACTAAATGTCAGCTCAGAATTTCGATTGGTAGTTGAAAGAAGAGATACCATACTAATATTTTTATGAAGAAAAAAAAAAAAACTAAGGGCACATTTACTAAATCTTAAAAAAAAAAAAAACAAACTTTTTAAATAAACAAAAAAAAAAATTAGGAATATTCAATTCAATGTTAAAAACAACGTAAACTTTATGTATGTACATTCTATTACAATGAAAGGAAAAGAAATTAACATTTGCATGGTTTCAATGTATAAGTAACTAAAATATACAAGAAAATTTCAACCCATCATCAAACAAAAGAAATGATTTAAAAGATTCTAGTATATTATGCCTGTTATTAAAACAATTCAGAAAAAATCAAAAAATTTAAGATATACTCAAAAACAGTAAATATTCATTATATACTATATATCGATATGTATTTAGAATTAGACATCAAGAAATACATTTAGAATACAATGAGCTCAGTGATTCACCATTGAAGTACAAAAAAAGTTAAATAATATATTTTTTTTTTAAACAAAAAAAAAAGGAAAATGAAATAATGTAAAATCGAATTTTAATAACCTGAAAAATACAATACAAATGCAGCTAGGCAAACAGCAAGAAGTAAATAGAATTATCAGAGCATTAAAGTCATATGAACTAGAATATTTGACAAATCCATTAATTGCCAAAAATAATTGAGGAAGAAAATATTTTTCATGATATAAATAAACATAAAAAAATATATTTTTCTGAAAGAAATCAAACAAAGCATAACAATAAATGTACATCGTATTTTATGTGCACATATCCAGGCGCTCAGGTATAAAAAGCAACAAACAACTGAAATTGTTCTTGCAACAAATGCATATGAAATAAACAATTAGGACAGCGTAGGTTAGACCTACATATTTTATCAAATAATATACATTTATAATTTTGTAAAATTACACTATACGAAACAATAACATGAATTGCTAAACAGAACCACGACTTTCCTTTTCAGCGGTTCTTCTTTTTCAGTGGGAAGAGAGAGTGCAGGGTAGGTATGTCGTCGCGAGGGTAGGGTTTCGACAAATCCGCTGAGGTCGGTTTCGCGTCGCGCGCGGTACGCGGTACCTTTGTTGTTTTGTCATTTTATTTAGAGTAGTTTTCGTCGGGTTGAGTTAGAGTAGCATACTTTTCGGTACCGCGTCGGTATAATTCGGGAACGCGAAACGGAAATTAGATTTTTGTGTTTTAACTGGATGAATGAAGAAATACGGAGTAACGTAAAGTAGGTTTCTTCTCCGTATGGTTTTGTTTGATAACGCGTTTGGAAAACGGGCATGTTCAGGTGGCTGAAAATATTGTAATTGAGCGTAACCCATTCGGAGACCCGCGACCGAAATCCTCTCCGAACTAGCTGGCCGACAAGCAGCCACCGCGTGAATGGGTTACGGTGCACGGATTGGTTGACCGGTTGGTACCATCCGTTGGCACTACTCAGACTTAACGTCTAGAACCGATGAGAGGTCGGTTCCACGTTCGGACTTAAAAAGTAGAAAATCATTACAATGGCGCCCAACGTGGGGCCCGAAGGGGAAACAACATCACTCTCCTTCGAGTTCTCACATTTTAAATTTTGCTGTCGGCAGATGAACCGATTCAATTTTTATTGTCGCCCTCACCATTTGATATTAACGTAGCATACTTTGGAGGGTTCCATAAAGTAAAGATAGAGTCACCGATAAACTTTCTTTTGGTGTTGTTTGTCTTGTTTTCGGTATGATAAGGTCTATAGCATCTTCTGGAGTTCTTCTTTTGTGGTGGCTCTGCCGCCTGAACATGCCGATGATGTTATGGAGTAGTTCGTCCCTTAATGTTACCAAAAGAAAGGTTTGCACATTTTTATAAAATTTGTAGTCGGACAGTTCTACTTTTGAACAAACTGATGGTGCCAGGGGTTTTCAAATACACTGCTTGGAGTTGCGTCAGTTTTTGCTGGGAGCTAATCTGATGACCGGCAGTGATAAAATCCGCATCATCAATTAGTCCTGACCGACACCCGATTTGTTTTTATGATTGGTTAGCGGTTTTTATTAGCATACTTTCGTTGAAGACAGGGACTTGTATTCAAGGAGAGGGGCCTAAAATCATAACAACCATCTCTCCACTGCGGAAACAATTGTTTCTTCACTAGTGAAGAGCGAAACCCTTCAGTCTCTCCATGTCTGGGTCGGCATCGAAGAGACTGTCCTGTAATAAACATAAGCAGTCGAGCAGCCCCGTGGTGATCAGGAGTGGCTGCTCCTGAAGAGATAAGGTGATCACCCCGTCGAAACTGCTTAGTTTGTTGTTTTACTAGTGTAAAGTAAACTACATCCGTCAAGTTTCCATACTTTAGGCAGAGATGAGTGGTTCACTTCAGCCACTTTAACATCTTTAGGTTTGACATTCCCCTTGTAATGCAATGACCTTCTTCGGTGAAAGTAACGGTTGCTTTTTGTGTAATGTTTGCATTTGTCTCAAGCGACCGTGTCCGCTAACTTTAACGAGGCATAAAAATATTGAATTACTGTAGAGTAGCTTAATAGACACCTAATAGAACTTTTCTAAAGACAATAAAAATTGATCGGTGCGTCTTGTAGAGTAAAGTAGGCGTGATAAGTATTTTGTAGTGTAGCTTCGTGGCTCGACAAGAACCCGCCTCATATGATCCCGCAAATGCTAGTCGTCAAGCACGCGTACGCGGTCGTTAAGCGAAGCTAGTTAGCTGAGCTCGGTGTTGTTTATAGCTCGCTGACACTTATGCCAGACCATTGGCACCCGTGTCCTACACGGGCAGACAAAGAAATCATTACACAACGGTTTGAGTTACTCCTGCAAGAGCCTTCGTAAACTGCGGTGTCGAATTTTCGAGACCACTCATTATCAAATCATGGCGTGGATGGCCAACCAAGCTGTACAAGGCCTGCATAGCGCTCTTTTTCTGTTTGGCTACGAAGGCCATTCACATTGAAACAGTCATGGAATTAACTACAGAATGCTTTATAGCAGCTCTAAGGCAGTTTATATCTCGGCGCAGCTGTCCTGACAACTTTTATAGCGACAATGAAACTAACTTCGTAGGAGCAAACAAGGAAATTGAATCAATGCATCGGATGCTCAAATCTCGGAAGGTAGTGGGCGAATCATGAATTTCACATCTTTGAAGAGTATCACCTGGCACTTTATTCCTCTCGCAGCCCCTCACTTTGGAGTACTGTATGAGGCAGGAGTCAAATCGGTTAAATTTTACTTGACCAGAGTCATCAATAATATGACACTCACTTTCGAAGAAATCTACACTCTGCCCTGTCAAGCCGAACATAGTTTAAAGAGCCAGCCACTACGTCCTGTTACAAGTGATGTTGATCCTTTGAAACCAAGCCATTTCCTCATTGGTATGACTGGCGGACTCTTACTTGGCTAGGAAGAACATTCATCCCATATCAACCACCTGCGATGATGGAAATATATTCAGATGCTACACAGCAATTTGTGGGCACGTTGCATAGACGAATACTTGCGGCAACTGCAATTACGGAACAAATGGGCGTTCCTTACCCCAGCCATTATATTCGGAAGCTTGGTTATCTTAAAAGCGGACAGCACACCACTAGCTACGTGGCGTTTAGCACGCATCATTAAGTTGCACCCAGGCAAGGATCATCACATCAGAATAGTCACCCCTCGGAACCACACGGAGAATCAACAAATTAATTCTTCTGCCAGTATCCACGGAAATGAATGTTGACAATTGACTTATGAGTCAAGACGGGCGGCATGTTCGGTCATTTTCATACCTCAAACGACAATATTCAAAATTACATCAAGGTGACAGGGTTCTAATTTTCAGAGTCTCGGACAGATGTCAGTTCACAGCATAGTATACTCAACTGGTAACCACACTCCATCAACCCTTCGGAAAAATCCGAACACAAGCCGAACAGCAAGCCATAAATCTTCGGTAGCAGGTAGATGGTAAACGCTGATGCGAGGAGTGGCGCGAATATAAACATATGCTTCGATGAGAGATTTCAGGGCTACCAGAGCTAAAAAATCAATAACATTGCAGAAAAACAAATTCGTTCCATGCAATCTTTTAGTTTTTTATTAGGATCTAGCAGCACTCTTATGTTTTGAAATGCGTAAAAGAACACGTGCGTCGGAAATTTTATCTGCGTTTTGCTTTGTTTCTTGAGCGCGCCAAAAATGGATCAGCTGTAATGCCCCGGATCAGCTGTAATGCCCCTGGGAAAATTCAAAAAGTGTGCAACACAGGGTAAATGAAAGGTGTGGCTACTAGTTGAGTATACTATGGTTCACAGGCTTTGCACTTTCGGAGTCTCGGACCGACGTTAATCTTGAACCTATCCTGTTGTTATCTTCTTTGAACTCACTGTACACATGAATCTTGTTCCGAGCGGAACGTTAGAAAGAAATAAAACGTACTTTCAAGTCTAGAACCATCGGCCATTTTTCTCGGTAGAAGTCCCCATCATAATGAGTTAAGTAAATGAAACCAGAAGCAAGTGTCAATGTATACTATGAAAAGTTTAAGAAGTATGATACATAATAGTACTAAATAAAATATAGGAACTAAATTATTAACCATGATCAAATGCGTAATATTTAAAATCCGGTTAGAAAAATAATAGCTTATGGGCATCGAATGGGAAAGGAGTGATTAACGAGGAATTATCTACACAAAGTGATTTGAAAGGTGAGATATAATAAATTACATTCCCCAAAGGTAAGTACTCTAATTGCAGCATTTTTTTTTTAAATACCTCCATTCCCTACCACTCTCTCCATCAGTAAGTAAGTAAGTAAACTTTATTGAGTCTTTTTATAACTTGACATTACAGAGTATGCTTAATGACTATGTGACATTTGACAGTATATGGATGTCAAATAAACTTTGACGGTTAGAAAATATGTATACTTATTTTACATCAGTGTTTTTTTAAGATATATAGACTTTGCCATTTGCTCATATGGCTTACGACATGAGTAGTTTGACAAATAAATACGTTAAAACTTAATCTAAATCTAACCCTAATATAACTTAAATCTATTCTTACATCTAACCTAAAACTATAAGCTGCTTAGTACAGCGCTCGAATTTATTTACATTTATGTATATTTATCTTGTGGTTTTATTTTATTACACTTATGTTCTAACTAAATTTGCAAGTATTTTGTTTAACCACGGTATGTGTTCGGTTCAGATGAAACGTAAAACGCCGGTTTATTGGTAGTTACGGAATCAATGGGATCGTGGTGGTATTGGTCAAGGATTTTAAAGGGACATAGGTAGTAGGGATTATTATTTGCGGTGGTAGGCTTGAAAAGTGCGCGAATACATTGAAGGGGGTGCTCCCGCCACTTCTCTAGGCATTTTTTAGACATTGCCGACATGTAATGGAGAATCAGTTCTATGTCCGTATCTTCGTAAAGGATAGAATTCCTGTAGTACTTCTTATTAGGCCGTCTGTATTTGGATAGGCATTTCCGAAGGATCTTCCTCTCGAAGATTTGGATTTCTTCAGCCGCAGTAGGCGAGATTGTTAGCCATGCCGGAAACGCGTAGGTAATGATCGGCCTAATAAGAGTTTTGTACATTAACACCTTAACTTTTGGGCAGACTGATTTCGAAGAAAGGAGAGACGAAATAATTGCGGACACTGCTTTCGCTTTATTGAGAATTTTCCTTGCGTGTCTATTCACCTTAAGTCGGTTGTTAAAATGGACTCCAAGGTATTTGATATTTTCCTTGAGAGGGATGATTTCACCAGCAATATGTGCTTGCACATTCCTACTTTGAGACACGGCAAGACGGTGCCCTCTCCCGCTGGCATTTCTGAAGCAGATCAGTTCCGATTTGCTGGCATTTATTTCGAGCCCCCAGTACTTCAGATATTGAAAGATGTTGAGGACAGAGCGCTGCAACTTTATTTGGGCCATCTCTGGGAGGCTATGGGTGACCGTGAGGAGGATATCGTCTGCATACATTGCTATATCGATAGTCGAGCAGTTTGGACGTGGGATATCATGAAGGAAAAAGTTGAACAGGGCGGGACCGAGGATAGAGCCTTGTGGGACTCCCGAGTTGATAGGGATAGGATTTGAAATGAGGTTCCCCAGTTTAATTTGGGATTTTCTATCCGAAAGGAAGCTGTATAGGATTCTGAGGATTGCAACCGGACAGGATGCCATTTTCAAATTGTATTTGAGCCCGTTAATCCAAACTGAGTCGAACGCTTTTTTCAGGTCCAGAGCACAGGCCACTGTGCACTCTTTCCGCCGAAGATTGCGGGTGACTCTATTGTGCAATAGCATTATTGCATGCTCCGTGGATCGTTCACGTTCAAACCCAAACTGAAAATCGGGGATCATGGGACTAGTAAATTCGTTCAAGTTTCGCAGAATAACTTTTTCAAGGGGCTTACCCATGTTAGGCAAAAGGGAAATTGGCCGGAAATTATTAATGCTACCTTCGCAGCCTGGTTTTGGTATTGGTATTAGTTTGCTAACTTTCCAAGGTTTTGGAAAGTATCCATTATTAATACAATTATTGTATAATATCGTCAAGAAGGAGGAGATGGTCTTTCTGCACTTCTTGAGTATTCTGCTCGGGATACCATCAAGGCCGTGAGATAGCTTGCTATTTAAAGCATTTAGGAGGTCTTCTACTTCCGTTTTCGAGGTGAAAAATCCGGCGAAGATTGGATGTTGTGGAGAGGATGCTTTATTATAACTAGAGAATATAGTTAAATAAGATCCCTCGTACCCTTCCGTCGTTAGTAGAACCTCTGCTTTAACGTTGTTGTTCAAAGCTATGTTGGATGACTCACGGCGACAATATAGTTGTTTGAAGTATTCCTCACATGCAACGATCTTTTCAGATTGTGCAGTGAAGACTTCGTTCCCTCGCTTTATAGGGTCTTTCTCAATGTTGAATTTGGAACTTTTACGGCCCGTGAATTGATTTATCGTTTTAAAAACATCTGAAGATGGTCGCAGTGATATCAGTCTGCTTTTATAGAAGTTGTTGACTTCTGATCTGATGCGTTTTTGGATTTCACGGGAAATGCTCGTTATTTGCGTTTTAAGTTCCAAATACTCCTCATTGTACCGGTTAAAGCTTCGATGGTAAATACGCTTAAGCCGTTGGAGCATATGCTTCCGAGTTTTTATTAATTGAAAAGTCTCCTGAGTTAGACATCTATAAAGCGGGCTGCGTGGTTTCTGGAAAGGGGCATGCTGGTCTAGACACTCTATAATGGCAGATGTTAGTGCTGATATATGCGAGTCTATTTCTGCGTTCGAGAGAATGATATTTTCCGGTGGGAGGTTAGGAAGGAGGTCTTTGAGGTCTTTTCTGAAGTTTGGCCAGTCTATGGAATTAAACGGTCTATAGTGAGGTGGGCAAGTAGGAACAGGTATGTGTGATCTAAGGGTTATATTGAGATGGAGGCCATGATGGTCCGATAATGAGGTAAATGTGGAGCAAGTGAAGGGAATTGTGGGATCGTTGAGGTCAGAGGATATTATGAAGTTGTCTTAAAATGAGTTCCCTCTGGGAAATGTTGGGACCCCAGCATTTGCTATGGATGCTGAGAGGAGGGCGTCCGCATGGAGCCATTCAAATAGATAGTTCCCGTTGGTATTTCTTGTGGAGTCCCCCCAGTGTTGGTGTCTGGCATTAAGGTCTCCTCCTAGAATAAATGAGTCGTGGGATGAGGCTGTTGCGAGGATTTGGTTAAGTGTAAATGGGATCTGGGGACCTAGATTGCACGGGAGGTATAGGGAGCCAATAAGGATTTTGGCTGGGTTTCCATTGGGTCGCCTGGTGTTGAGCGTTGCTAACGTACATGAGGAATTATTTTGTTCAAAAGGGATTTGATGGATATCTAAATCATCCCGAAACAGTATCGCGGTACCTCTGCCACTGTCATTTCGAAGCACATGGTAGTTCTCCAAGCGGACTTTGTGGTGATGGTTAAGAACTGTTTCGTTCAGAAGAAGGATGTCGGGTTGGGAGGATTTGACCAAATCAGCAATGTAAAGCCTCTTATCATGTGAGATTAGGGAGTTTATATTAAGGGATATAATGGTTAGTCTATTTGCAACCATAAAGGTTGAAATAAAAATTGAGGAGCGCCATTGGCTTCTCTTGGTCAGGAGTGGTGTCAAAGTATGGGAGGAAAGCCCTGACCTTGGACAGGAGTTCACTGGGAGAGACTCCCAGCCACTCCACGGTTATTTGTTGTAAGCGTTCGACGGGACTAGGAGTTGGTGAAATAAAATTATGGGTCGGAGTTCCACTCCTTAGAACCTCTGAATATGAGGTCCCATTGGAGGGAGGGGCAAAGTGGTGTGGGGTTGTAGGGGTTGGTGTAGTATTTGGGTAGCTGGGGAGCGGTGAGAATCTTTTCTGAGGTGCCATCCGTTTGGCTTTATTTTCGATTGCCCTGTCTAACAATCTTTTCCGTTCGGGACAGCCGGAAAAATTGGCTGGATGCCCATGGGTCTTGCACATGGTGCAGAATGGCGCGGTTTCCGGCTTGTCCATATTTTTTCTGGGGCAGCTTTCGGAATTATGCTCCTCCCCACATGCTACACATCTCATGTGGAATCCACAATTGGTGGATACGTGCCCGAATCTTTGACACCGATAGCATTGCACCAGATCACTCCTTTTGGGGCGTTCCCATACGGCTCTCTGGTTCAAAATGTAGCGCAGCTTTATCATCTCGTTCTTATCAGCTTGCGATCCCACTGTAATTCTAAATAAATCTAGGTCGATTTTATTCGCTCTTGACCATGCAGTTGTAAGTGGGCTGACAGTCTGGAGGCCTAAATTCGGGATTTGTCTGGCTATGTCCTCTCGAACAGCCTCCACTCCAAATTCAGAACTAATACCCCTTAGAATAACGACACATCTTTTCTTTTCTTTTGGAGTGAATGAATATCCCACTGCTTCCGTGTTTTTAAGCAGGTTCATAATGTAGTCGTGCGCATCGAGTCTGTCCACTATGACTTTAAGTCGGGAGTTCGACAATTTAGTGATTCGGTACTCTACACGGGTACCATCTCTAAGGGTGTATCTGTCCATGATACCTTTAAGTACCGTTGCCTTTAAATTTTCAATGAATATTGGTGGGCACCATACCTTCTTTACTCGACTGTTAGCCGCGTTTGAGTTATTATTATCGTTCGCCAGTGCGCTGAAAGGGTTAGTATTAGGTGTGGGTGGGATTGGTATAGGAACCGGGGTTTTACGTTTGGTAACTAATTTACCCTTTGCTACTATAAATTCATTTACCTTACAGTTAATGATGTTAATATCTTCGTTGAAACTTGAACTCTTTGCTGTTGTATCGTCCCATCCATCATGTCCGAGGGCATTTCCTTGCGGGCGGCTTTGGTCTTTGGTTGCTCTGCCATCGTGTTCGCTTGCTCCGCTGTCGTGTTCGCTTGATTCGCCATCGTGTTTGCTTGTTGACAATAACTACTCCATTTTGCCGCCTTGGTAATACTAGCCACGGTGTATTTTATGGGCGCTCGCCCAAGATGAAGTTTCTGCTTTCTTTCGGTCTTCAACCTTCAAACTTTATGTATATGATCTTGTGTGATGAAATATACTTATAAATGTTCGTTTTCTAATAGGTTTTTTTATAATTTCGATATTGACCAATTCACTCGCGTGTTGACCGTTTCAACTTCCAAACGTCAATCCCACTCACTCCATCATTCTTTCTTCGTCGCACAACGCATTCTAAAGTTAAAGTTAAAAAAAGCAATTCCAACCAATTTTGTAGCCCGCTGTGTTGGAACAAAATGACATTTTAATTGTCAATCTTGACAACAACCAGGTGATTGTGTCACGTTGTCGTATTTATTAACTTCTGTGAGTATACATTCCCTGCATTATTTCATCACTGAAATCAATTATTATTAGTGGAATTTTTTGTATAGATTAAGCTACATGATAAGCGCAACAAGTGATAACGAAGAATTAGTTAGCAATGAACGGCGCAAATAATTCTGGAGCGATTGCTCCTACCTCGAGCTTGCCTGCAGCACAGCAGAATCAAGCGAAAAAAGATCAACCAGCAGACACTGAAAAAGAGAAGAAGGCGCGAAAGCGAGTAAGGACAAGACGTGGCAAAGAGAAATCAAATGGAAATGAAAACGAATCAACTAGCGCTCCACCGAAAGAACAATTAAAGAAGATTGAAAAACAAACGAATTTGGTGGTGACTGAAAGTGTCAAAACTGTCGACATAAAAATCAAAATAAATCGTCTCAAAGGGAAACTGGAAAAGTTCTCGAATAAAATCATCACAGTAAACAGTCGACCAGAGAAAGGAATAGTGTCGGGGGATCGTTCTTTATCCCGGGAGCGCCACAGAAAGCCTAGAACTGTGTCTGAGCGTCTGCCAGCGCAACTCGATGTGAAAGTTAAACGGACGCAAGTTAGATCGATGTCCTTTTCAACTTCTTCGACTTCAAGCAATGTTCTCGGTGGTGAAAAGGTGGAAGGTCAACAGGAACCCGGACCAAGTCAAAGAGAACGTGCTGGCGTAGAAGCGGATTCGTCGCAAAGAACCAGTAAGAGACGGCAGCGTGATCGGCGCAGAGCGGTAAAGAAAGCGCTTTGGGATCATCTGAAAAGCAATAACCCAGAAAGTAGTGACGAGTTTGTGCTTGACAGTTTATCCTTTTTCATCCTTGACTTACTCATCACACCTGCCGATAAATGGGAGCAGGTCGTGGCCATGGAGGCGCGGAATCGTGGAATTCTTTTAGCAAACAACAATTACTGGATGCTGAATCCGAAAATTGCGCAGTGGCAATCGTCCCCCTTTCGAAGAGTTTATGATGAAGTCGCAGCTATGTATTCCGCAGCACCTTTGGCAGGGAAACAGTTCATCAGTGCTCCCATCGAGGAACCCAAAGTAACTACATTTGAAGATTTAGTGAACTCTGTGGTCCAGGAAGGACTCTCGGAGGAGCAAAAGAAACAATTCACGCTACCCGTTACGTCCAAGGAAAAGCGAAAGGTAAACTACTTTAAGGAAGAGGCTTTCGAGAACAGTTTGGAAACCTATGCCCAGAAGTGTGTTGAAGCCAACCTAGGGTTCATAGTCGAAAGTGAGGTACGAATCAGTGCTAAGAACAATGCTCACGCTTTTATTCCCGTGCCGGAGAGTGATCGCGATGCAATGCTGTCCTCGCAATTGCTTCGTAAGTTTGCATTACAAGGAGACATTGTACGCGCATTTGTTAGGAATGCAACAGAAGAGGAGACCTCCGAAGAGCCAAAACCAGAACCCACCATCGAAGAAGAAGCTTCGCCTCTAGACGATACTCTTGAAATTTTACAAGAGGAACCGCTGCTCGTTGGGAAAAGCTGCAAGGCGTTTGTCATTAAAATCGCTAAAGAAGTCAACAATCGCTTGGTGGTAGGCACATTCCTTTCTTACCGCAAAAACGCGAAGTACATCACTTTCGTCCCGAGGGACATGCGCATGCCAAATGTTAGAATATATCAGGAGAATTGGCCGGAGTCTTTCAAGCAGGAAAAAATGGACGGTGTCACCGATACACTGTACGTCGCAGAGATTACACACTGGGAGGATGATGTGTGTATTGGAAAAATCAAGCAGCCGATTGGAAAGTGTGGTGAGCTGGAGTCGGAGAACTGCGCCATCCTGTTGAAAAACAATTTGCGTTTCGAGCCGTTCGATGTCAAATTCAATGAAATGTACAGTGGCGAGTTCACGATTCCAGAAGAGGAACTTAAGAAGCGCGAGGACTTGCGCCAGGAATGCATTTTCACTATTGATCCACTGACTGCGAAGGACTTGGATGATGCTATGTCGATAAAAGAGTTGCCTGACGGGAACTTCGAAATCGGTGTGCACATCTCCGATGTGGCGTTCTTCCTAGACGAGGACAGTGAGCTTGATCAGCTCGTTAAAAAGCGCACAACAAGTGTGTATATGGTCAATGAAGTTTTCCACATGCTGCCAAAGCCCTTGTGCTTCCGTTGTTCGCTGCTTCCGGGTGCGGATAAGTATGCCTTTTCCGTCTTCTGGACAATGTCACCAAATGTAGAAATTCTGACAACTCGATTCAGCAGATCTGTGATTCGATCATGCACGCAATTAGCGTATCAACACGCACAAATGATAATTGACAATCCTGAAAGGGAGTTTGTAGATGCGGATTTCCCGCAGATTCATAACGGGTTTGGTGCTGCTGACATAGTTCGTCGGGTGAAGCAATTGAATGCGCTGGCAGAAATAATGCGAACAAGACGTTTCGACAACGGTGCTTTGAGGATAGACCGGCCTAAGATATATTTCGATCTAGACCCGGAGACCGGTGCCCCTATTGGGTATCGTCCCCAAGAACAACTCACTGCCAATTTTCTAATAGAGGAATTCATGTTGCTGGCCAATCAATCGGTGGCCAAATTCATCTATGAGAAATTCCCGGACATATCAATTCTACGTAATCATCAACCACCGATTAAGAACGTGTTGAAACGCGTGAAAGATCAACTGCTGAAAGCTGGTCTAGTGATCGATGTTAGTAGCTCAAAGTCAATCCACAATTCTTTGGCGCGTCTGATCGCTGAGAGCGAGAACCCTGAAGCGGCGTCCATTTGTTTGTCGCAACTCGTCTCAAAACCAATGACGAGAGCGAAGTACGATCTCAAGGAGTTTTACTTGATGGTAACGTTTTAACCTTTACTTTTTGTTTTATAGATACTTTTGCACCCACGATGTCGATTGCGATCAATTCAAACACTACGCCCTGTCCATCCCTATCTATACTCACTTCACAAGTCCAATTCGGAGGTATCCAGACGTTTTGGTTCACAGGTAAATTGGTCACCGATGGAAAATTAACAGACAACTGTATCCGTTTTTTCCGTTTCATAGAGTCCTGGCGGCCGCTCTAGAGTACGCTCAAGTTCCGAAGCGCTCTCCATCTGAGCTCAAAACACTGACGCAGCAATGCAACGACGATAAATACAACGCCAAACTGGCAGGCGATGATAGCACGAACCTCTACTTGTTGAATTACATTCAAAGCAAGGGATCCCTGATCATGCCAGCTGTTATCGTTGAGGTCTACAATTATTCGTTTGAGGCGATTCTCGTGGAGACTGGAACGCTGTTGTTAATCAGCTGGAAAAACTGCACTAACGTGAAAGTATCCATCGCGAAGGAGAATGGAGTATGCAAAGCAACTGTAGTTTACCCATCGCTAGGCAACAAGGAGGTTGAATTGAAACTATGCACCGAAATTTGGATCAAGGTGACGGCAAAGTCGATGCGACTGAAGGGAGAAATTGTTCCTCCTCCAAGTAAAAATAAGGAGGATAATGTTATAGAGAAGACAGAAAAAGTTGCACAGATAAATAAGGAAAATGAAGTCAAATCGACGCCCAAGCAGCAGAATGCCGTCGTGGAGCCAGAAGCTCTTGAAGAATGTGAGGACTCGGATGGTGAAAGTGAGTCATCCGATGCTCTTTCTGATGGAGCAATGGAAGCGGCTGAGGACTGCGATGATGAACGAAGTGATGTTGATGCTGCGCGGTTTCCTGAAATAAACATCTCTACTCAACAAGCTCATCCTTTAGGGGGAACTGAAACAATTATGGATTCGCCTAACTTAGGACTACCCCAGGCGCTTGAATTGGCCAGACTGCTCGGACTCCATACAAGTCCATCTAGTGACATGGTAAACAGTAGTCCGAAGAATAAAAATCCTTCCACATCACATCCAAATAACGACCAACAATCGAACGAGAGAATCGATGAAATTAAACAAGTACCTGAAATTAAAAAGGACTCGTCATCCGAAGTGGAAATTGCAGATGATGACGATGCAGATATAGTGGTTGAAGCGGAAGAGATTATCACTCTTCCGGCTGATAATGAAGGGCACTCAATTGTGGAAATTGTAAAGTCTATTGAGAAAATTTCACTGATGTCAGTACAAACATGTGAAGAAAAAATTGAATCTAAATCGTCCGCCGTCAAAGAAGAGATTATTCAAAGTAAAGTGGAAGCCGCTGCACCAGATTTGAATATACAGAGCGATAATACTCCTACGAAAGATTGAACAAACTCTGTTATAAGTTAGAAAACTTAGAACAATCAACTTCATATAGAAGACAACCCCGTGAGGTAACGTAATTTATTTGCTCTGAGCAATCAAAACTAGCCACAAAAATTGTAATGTGTGATTTAAGGTTGTTTTATTGTATTTACTTAAATTGAGCTTTATCTTTGCAATTTTATCGATCCACGCAGTCCATTTTGAATTTTTTTTTATTATTTTCAATTAACTTTCTTAGAATAAGTAAGACTGTTGTTTAAACTTATTTTTTTTGTATTATACTTTTTGGTTTTAAGGCTGATTCGCGTAATTGACATATATTGAATGGCTAAGAATGTAATTTATATTTTATATCTGGTTATTAACGGACATATGAGTTTTATAAATTTAAATAAAACGTATGGATTGTCTGCAATCATTTTATTCTCTAAGCTGCACTAGGTGCAGCTTGATTACAAAGCTAACCGTTTGCAATATGTAATGAAAGTAAATAAATAGTCACATTTGATTCTTTATGAAGGATACTATTCCGATATTCCCTTTTTATTTACAAACAATTGTCTAACGATTTCTCTCAGACCAGGCCACAACACAAAACAGAATTAGAGTTTATAAGTTGGGATCGATTTTGAAGAAAGGAGAGATGGATATGTAAACAGACTTGTGATCGCCACAGACATAATTCTTAGATACGCACCTAAAACCTCACTCAAGCAGAAATATAATATAAAGTCTAAACTGCATAGTATTTGCAGTCAGCAATGTGCGTCATTAGCAGTCTTATTGTTTTGTAAAGTAGAAATTTCTTCCAGAACGCAACAAAATTTTGCCAAACAATGTTGTAGATAAGAAAATTTTGTTTGAGGATTGCTGGTTGTCCTAAGTGAAAGAACTACATTGTTCTTTCACCCGAGCATTTTAGCTATCAACATAATAGCATTATTCGCTCGATGGACTTCAGCTGGTTCCAGCATATAGGCTGGTTCCATTAAAAATCTCGCTCGGGTGAAAGAACAATGTAGTTCTTTCACTTAGGACAACCAGCAATCCTCAAACAAAATTTTCTTATAAGTTCGCCACCACTGCGTAAATGTGGAAATTACTGCTCGATAGAGCTTGCAGCACTGCCATGCTGCAACATATATATATATATATATATATATATATATATATATATATATATATATATATATATATATATATATATATATATATATATGGGTTCGTGGTCATCTGGAACCCCGCAGTCGAGCTGCCCCGAGGTGACTGATGTGGCAGCTCCTGAGGAGTATATCGGTCACCTCGTACGAAACTGCGAGAAATGTTGTAGATGTCCATTATGCCGCTTAACCCAACGCGTCTCACAGATACCTTGAACTGTTACTCCAAGGTCTTTTTCAAACATCCCATGGCTCTTATCGGATGCATTTGCAATAGCTACAACTTTCCTCATCGTGCCGAGGTATTGCTGCAAGAAATATCTTTAGTCCTTATAGCCAATGAATTGTTAAGAACGTGATTATTGCATGGGTATGATTTGTTATGTACAGATTTCTTCTTCTTTCTGTACAAACCAGTACATGCACGAAGACATTTCCTTTCGAAAACTCTTAATTTTTCCATAGTACTAGCACTCTGGTTGTACCAGATCTGACATCCATATGTCAAAACTGGTCTAACCAGGGTCTTGTAACAGATAAATTTGACCTTTTGATCAATGTATTTGGAATGAAAGGGTTTTCGTAGGGCCATGACTACTTTTAGTGCCTTACGGAGCATGATTTTCACATGTTCAGTATAGTACAGATACTGATCGAGATAAACACCGAGGTATCGAACACAGGATTTATGTGGAACTCGTTCTAAACTACCCTCGCCAGCCATGATGTGGAAATCTCTCCAATTACGTTTCAGGTCTTGACTGACCCCCTGCAGCGTTGCCCGAAACAAAATTGTTTCACACTTCTGCGCATTGATTTTCATTCGGAAATTGTCAGTGTACAGCTGCACATCATTGAACATTTTTTGGAGATTGCTCTGAACTATTGTAGCTTTTCGGTCTGCCGTATAGATGAGCGCGTTGGCGAGACATTAAAATCAAAGCCGTTCAATAGCTTGCGATTGAAGATTGTGAAGATCAGAGGTGCAGTAACTGTTCCCTGCTGTAGACCATTCAAGACCTTGAACTCGCGCATTGTTGTCAGATTTCCATCAGTTACAACAAACGATTTCCCGTATAACATATTACACATCATGGCGACAAGGTGTCTGGGGAAGTTGTCCTGAAGGAGTTTAAAAACTAGTCCATCTAGCCACACCGTATCGAAGGCTGCTCCAACACATTGTCTATCATCTAGTTTCCAACAGATGTCTGAGGTTACTTTCGTTATTGCATGTGTGGTCGAATGCCTGGCACGAAAACCAAACTGGCAATTCGGCATCAACTCATATTCCTCAATGTGGGCGTTTAATGCTCTGTTGAGTATCACTTCAAACACCTTGCTGATGTTAGGCAGCAAGCTGATTGGGCGATAGCTTTTCGGGCACGAAGATTCTTTTCCTTTCTTCAAGATCGGAAATACCTTAGCCTTTTTCCACTCATTTGGGAAATATGAATTGCTCAACATGTTGTTGAACAATATGCAATAATTTCTAATAGCAACCTCAGGCAAATGTCGGAGAGCTACATTTGGAATACCGTCAGTACCACATGATTTCTTGTTGTTTATCTTGCGAAATATGAAACACAAGTCTTCATAGCTGACAAAATAATCAACAAGATTCAAGCTCGGTATGAGGTCAGATGTTAATGTTTCATTGAAATGAAGAATTGATTGGCCGTTCAGGCTTGATTTGAAGTCGGAAACTTTTGCTTCAACGACTTCTGAAAAAAACTTCGTTCCCTCTCTCAGGGTTTGGTAGATGAATCAATTCAAAATGTGTTCCAATCAGGGCAAGTTTATCCAGCCCTTCACAAATAATCCTGTTTCCATTTCTATCCGGAGTCGTACTATAAATTTCGATACCAGCCCTATCGAGAAGATTTATCTCATCACCAGTGACTTCAAGATTCGATACCTTCACTCGAGACTTATTGCGGAATATGCTATTCACTTTCGCGAACACGCCGTCTGGGTCCTGTGGGTTAATACCCCTCAATTTTTCCGCCCATTGATTGCTGACCTCACTCCTGAAATATGACCGGATTAAGTTCCGGACATTCTTCAGATGTAATTTCAATAAAGACAACGAGGGTTGGTTGTAGTCCAAAAATCGTCGATAAATATTGTTGACGCGTGTGAGAAGGAGGCTTTTCAATCTTTTCAACCTTGCGATGGTTGGTGTTTCATATCCTTCCATATTGTTTCGAAGTTTAATCTTGGGAACTACTTTCTCAATCGTTTCCAACGTCAGCTGCTCTAACTTCGACAAGTAGAGATCTATTTCATCGTTAGTTAGATTCCTGTCATTAGGAACTATTGAGCAAGAGTTGCCACCATCAGAAGGGGGACATTGCTTCTGGTACTCGCGATTAAACTTCTTTTGAAACTTTCCCCAGTCTGTTTTTCTGAAATTCAACCGATGATTTTCATGTTGAACTGGAATGAGGAAGAAATCATCCCTGTGATGATTGATTTCCATTACGATTGCGTTATGGTCGCTATCATAAGGAAGCATCTGCAGTTTCCGTTGAGAACTATTAAAGTTGAATTCAAGTCTTGCGTCAGCAATGCAAAGGTCCAAATATGAATTTGTCCTAGGGTATGTTGGGAGCTCCGACCCATATAGATTGCACATGTATTCAATTTGGTTCTCTGTTATCCAAGATTTCAGGAATACACCTCTTGGATTATTGGTGGCGTTCAGCCATGATGTATGCTTGGCGTTCAGGTCACCAGCAAGAATATAATAATTATGTAGCCTGTTCAATTCGAGCATTTCAAACAAGGAATTGAGTTCCTCCTTGAGCTTGAGAACAGTTCCACCAGTTGCATAGGCAGATATAACGATGAGGTTATCCCCACCTGGCAGTGAGATTTTGATAACGGACACTTCAAGAGATTCAAAGCTTTTGAATTCGACTTTTTCAATATTTTCGAAACGATAGGGTCTTCGAACCAATATCCCGGTGCCACCTCCCCCATCACCTATTACCCTATCGTTTCTTACGAATTCAAAATCCTTGAATGTCATGGAGTGCCATGAATTGAGGTGGGTTTCGGTTAGAAGCAGGATGTCAGGCTTTTGTCTGGCAATGAATTCAAGGAGATAATCACGCCGATGTAAAGTAACAATGGAGTTGACGTTGATCGAGATGAGACGAATCCTATCCGTGGGAATGTGGCTGGATGACAACTTATTTTGAGGCATTTGAAAGTCCTAAACGCTGAAAAACAATGTTAATTTTCGAATCTTGTGTATCGATTCGCTCTGATAAGGAATTTAGTTGCTGATAAATTTTAAGAAGCAGCTCATTATTGCCGCTTACATTATTTACACTATTTTCCGCATTTTCTGCTGGTCCTCTAGCGGCTTGTGCAAATGATACTCCGGGCTTGACGAAGTTCGGAGCTAAGACACTGCGGTGTATTTGTGTTTGCTTTGGGGCAGATTTCAATCTTGCATCCTGATATCGGGAGCATCCTCGATATGATGCCGGGTGACCAAAAACACCGCAGTTCACACAATATAGCTTCTCTTTTGGCTCCGTCTGAGCCAATTTGCACTCACCGGGAGCATGCACGTCTTTGCATTTAACGCATCGGTAATGCATGGCGCAGTTGGCAGCCGAATGCCCAAATCGTTGGAAACGATAGCACTGGTTGATTTCTCGCTTCTGGAGGCGTTCCCACCTCACCACTCGAAAATTTAAATACCTGATTTGCTGAAGAGCGCTTGGACTGCTCTTATTTGTTATTTGTACCAAATAAAGTGGTAAGTTTTTTTTTTCTACCGTCGACCTTCTTGTCGCGAATTTTTTCACTGAGATAAACTCGATTTATGGTGCTGTTTCCTTGAGAACCTGAAGAAGATCGACGGTATCTTCTCCGCAGTCCAAGCCCTTTAGCAAGAACGTCTGGTTCTTCTCGCTTTTGGGGGTATAGGTGAAGTGCGGAACCTCCCCAGAATTCAAAGCATCTTTCGCTGATTTGAAATCAACCAGTGATTTCGTTCTAATTGACAGCTTCTCAGAATTTATTCGTTTGATTTCGAAATTTGTCAATTTGTTTTCGGCTGCCAACAGCCGAACCATGTCTTTTCCGCTTTGACCGAAGACATTAATTGGCGGAACTTTCTCGGTATTCTTGGCTACTTTTTGAGGAGGACCAGCAGAACTACGGGCTGGTTTCTTCTCCCTATTTCTACTTTCATTATTTTTATTTTTTAAATATAAGATAAAATTATCGTCTTTATTACCTTCGTCTACCTCCATGTCCTGTTGGAGTCCATCCAGCGCCGCAAAGTAGTTCTGGCTTTCGTTGGTGCCACCAGCACTTAATACCTCTTCAGTTATTATTGGAGTTGCAGCTTTCTTCTGTTTTTCGATTTTTCGTATCGGACCACTCTCTTGAACTTTTTTTGCCGTCTTGAACATTTCTTCGTACGTTTGAATTCTTGCCTTTAACTCTTCAATTTCACTTCGAAGGCGACACACCTCCTGTCTATCCTCGAGCACTTGTGTTTTACGACCGGCATCTGCGGTATCCTGGGTGCTCGTGTCTCCGCTTGTTGACACTTGCCAATTTCACACCGTCACTCTCCCCGGGGCCCCCCAACGGAGGGAAGCCGTCGGGCTCCTCCATACAGCAGTCCGGAGTTGTCTTTGGTTTGTTGCCTTTTCTTGATTTATTGGTATGGTTGGTCGATGCCTTCGACGATTAACTCTTCCCCAATAAAATCAAAACTTGCTTTTGACTGACTCGTACAAAATTAATTCAATTATTTGAAACTGACTTTTGTGAAAAATTAATTAATTTTTAAAATTAATGACAGGAGCGATTAAAAACACGTCTACACGCAACGAGTGCTAGACGTAGAATACATTCCCTCTCTCAGGGTTTGGTAGATGAACCAATTCAAAATGTGTTCCAATCAGGGCAAGTTTATCCAATCCTTCACAAATAATCCTGTTTCCATTTCTATCCGGAGTCGTACTATCAATTTCGATACCAGCCCTATCGAGAAGATTTATCTCATCACTAGTGACTTCAAGATTCGATACCTTCACTCGAGACTTATTGCGGAATATGCTATTCACTTTCGCAAACACGCCGTCTGGGTCCTGTGGGTTAATACCCCTCAATTTTTCCGCCCATTGACTGCTAACCTCACTCCTGAAGTATGACCGGATTAAGTTCCGGACATTCTTCAGATGTAATTTCAACAAAGCCAACGAGGGATGGTTGTAGTCCAAAAATCGTCGATAAATATTGTGACGCGTGTGAGAAGGAGGCTTTTCAATCTTTTAAACCCTACAGATGGGTATATTGCGACTTGCCTTGTTGTGTTTAAATTATAAATAATTTTAGGATAGTGTTGATTGGTTTTTTCTCCTTTTTCCAATTGATTTTCAAAATATGTAATAATATTAATTGAATTTGCTAGTTTTTTGTTTTTTGAAGAAATATGTTTAATGATAACGTATAAATTTAGAGAGTCATTTGGGCCATTAAGTTGTTGTATGATTATGTTTGGAATTTGCTTTATATTCTTTGAAAATTTATACCGATTAGTATTGAATAAAGCGCTTTTGACTTTTTCAATGAATATAAAGGAAATTCCAAACAATAATAATACAAAAATGTGAATGCGGATCACACGAGCGTTTCAAAGTCAAAAGCGCTTTATTTAATACTCATCGTTATAAATTTTAAAAGAATATAAAGCAAATTCCAAATAATAACAATCAAAAAACTTAATGGCCCAAATGGCTCTCTAAATTTGTACGTTATCATAAACTCATTTCATCAAAAAAAAAAAAAACTATAGCAAATGCAATTAATTACGATTATTACATAATTTTACAATTCAATTGGAAAAAGGAGAAAAAACCAACCAACACTATCCAAAAATTATTTATAATTAATACACAACAGTGAAACTTTGATCCTACACCTAATATGTTGTAACTTATTTCTAATAAAATACAATCAAAAAAACTTTATCTTATACTAAAAATACTATAACAATGTTCCTAACCTAAGTGTTTAATCTTATCTCTAACGGAATATAGTAAACATTACATATACCTAACCTATACCTGATTTTAACAAAAATATATAACAATACTAAATGTAGCAATAATGAGCTGAAACTCAAAAACTAAATAACGAAAAACACCAAAACTGAAAACAAACACGAAAAATTTAGACATTGTCATTCAGCCACCAATACCTGGATTGCGCCGTCTCAACTCGATCAGCTTCAACGAATCTAGCAAATGAGTATCTCCATTGCAATTGTTGGTCTCCTGAACTCAAACTCGGAGGATATTTTATCTTCTTATCGGTAGCCCGTCGATATATATGATATATGACTGGGACGCCGTCAGAATCAAAAACATATTAATTCATGTCCAAATACACGAATGCTTCTGGAGGAACGAAGCCAGTAATGAGGCAAGTCACAATATATCCGTCTGTAGGGTGGAACGGCTGTGAAATCCAAGAATTTTCAATCGCGGTCACAGATCTTGCGATATGATTCCGAAGAAGTTTCAATATGAAGACATCGACCCTCGTCACTTCAGCAGTTTGATAAATTCTTCTATTCGATATATAATGTTTCCAATCCGTCTCAGGCTTTCTGTACAAACCAGTACATGCACGAAGACATTTCCTTTCGAAAACTCTTAATTTTTCCATAGTACTAGCACTCTGGTTGTACCAGATCTGACATCCATAGGTCAAAACTGGTCGAACCAGTGTCTTGTAACAGATAATTTTGACCTTTTGATCAATGTATCTGGAATGAAAGAGTTTTCGAAGGGCCATGACTACTTTAAGTGCTTTACTGAGCATGATTTTCACATGTTCAGTATAGTACAGATACTGATCGAGATAAACACCGAGGTATCGAACACAGGATTTATGTGGAATTCGTTCTGAACTACCCTCGCCAGCCATGATGTGGAAATCTTTCCAATTACGTTTCAGGTCTTGACTGACCCCCTGCAGCGTTGTCCGAAACAAGATTGTTTCACACTTCTGCGCATTGATTTTCATTCGCCAATTGTCAGTGTACAGCTGTACATCATTGAACATTTTTTGGAGATTGCTCTGAACTATTGTAGCTTTTCGGTCTGCCGTGTAGATGATCAGATCATCAGCAAACGCTACCAATGATCGCGTTGGCGAGACGTTAAAATCAAAGCCGTTCAATAGCTTGCGAATAAAGATTGAGAAGAGCAGAGGCGCAGTAACTGTTCCCTGCTGTAGACCATTCAAGACCTTGAACTCGCGCATTGTTGTCAGATTTCCATCGGTTACAAGAAACGATTTCCCGTATAACATATTACACATCATGGCGACAAGGTGTCTGGGGAACTTGTCCTGAAGAAGTTTAAAAATAAGTCCATCTAACCATACCGTATCAAAGGCTTTCTCCATATCAATGAGACATGCTCCAACACATTGTCTATCATTTAGTTTCCAACAGATGTCTGAGGTTACTTTCGTTATTGCATGTGTGGTCGAATGCCTGGCACGAAAACCAAATTGGCAATTCGGCATCAACTCATTTTCCTCAATGTGGGCGTTTAATGCTCTGTTGAGTATCACTTCAAACACCTTGCTGATGTTAGGCAGCAAGCTGATTGGGCGATAGCTTTTGGGGCAAGAAGATTCTTTTCCTTTCTTCAAGATATCACACGAGCGTTGTGTGACGAAGAAAGAGTGATAGAGAGTGATGGGTAATGGAGGCATTTAAAAAAAAAAGTACGCGCGTGCCATTTGAGTTCTGACCATTCCAATTCTGTCGTCACTATTCCACTGGCAGTGTAAATTCATAGCACCAAGCAAATTAAATGAAAAACAAAACTGACTATAATTTAAAGCTTCATTGAGCGCATTATATATTTACAAGTCTAAGAAATAGCACAAAACACTCATGTCTAATCACGTGTCCTTGGTATCAACGGCTTGATCTATGAAAGCACGAATTTTATCCGTGTCTTGAAGTCCGATCATTCTGTTCTGCACTTTGCCATCCTTGATCACCAACAGTACCGGCACAGCAGAAACGTCGTAGTCCAGGGCAAGATCTGTGTGCTCGTCAATATCGACTTTGGCCAATTTGACGGCACCAGCTTTTTCGCCAATCACAGATTCAATGCGGGGAGTGAGCATTTTGCAAGGATTGCACCATCTATAAAATTTCAAAGGTCAATTAGTAATCGCTAATGCAACTTTATGCAAATATCAATGAACTTACGTTGCGAAGAAATCCACAACGACGGGCTTCTCGCTCTGCTTAACTTTCTTCTCGAAATCTTCGGGACTCTGAACCTTAAAAATCTCTCGTTGACTTGGTGTTGTGATTATTCCGCGGCAATTGCTTAGGCGAATTGTTCCGCGGGCTACATGTCGTAGTGCGATCATTTTCTCTGGCAAATTGCAGCTCAACAAAGTTGGAGGATAATTAACGGATTAAGAATAAAAGGCTCTAAAATATATAAAGTTAAACTATTATTAGTAAATTTTTTTATTTAGTCTCGAGTAGAAATGTTTTATTTCCCAATAGATGAGACCCGTTTTTGTCTGACGTTGAATTTGGACAAAACGGCAAACTTAGGCTCGCGTTAAAATTAATTGACAAACAATTCAAGGGTACTAGGATTTCGATTCGTGATTAAAACTTGAGTTTACTCACCCGTATGTCGCACAATCCAATTGTAATTTCCCGAACGTAGATCACTTTACATCACCTGCTTTCGTACTTTTGTTCGTGCACTGCCGGCAGAGCATATATACTAACTAGCACCTGCAATCAATGAACTGTCAAAAGGAAAAGAGAGGTTTGCACTATGCACAAAAAAACAAAAAACACGAAAGCAAGAAAGAGATTCAACTTTTCGAATGGCAGAATATACAAGAGTGAAAGCGACAACATCTTGAATGAAGCCTGTCAAAAATTTTATTTTTATATGGCTGGATTAAAATATACTTCGTGTGCGTGCGAATCGAGAGAGGAATTATACATTTTTCTCAGAAGAAAATTATTGCCAGATCTAAGTTTTTTTATTTTTGACGAATAACTTCATCGGGCAACAGGCAAAAGACATGGAAATTTGGCGCCAAATAAAACCGAATTTTCAAATGTCAGTTCAAATTTAACGAAAGTCCATGTGAACGTTTCGAGTAAAGTGAAAAGTGAATCGATATATGTGAAAAGTGTTGAGTAAATAGCTACATTATAACTAAATTAATAGACTAGCGTCAAAAGTGAAGTGACAATATGAAAAAAAAGTACAAGTGTATAGTGTCATCTTGTGATGCCCCATCGGAGCGCTTCGCTCTTCTACCGGCGGACCCTGAGAGGTAAGATTAAAAGACAAATTCAGTTTCAGGTTGATGAAGCTTTATATCATGGCTTATAATTCAGCATGAATTTCACCTAGGCTTTTTGCCAGCTTAAATTTTCTTTACAGATAAAATTCAAGGGATTCTGTTGAAAAGTAAATAAAATTTAGATGTTAAATATTGTGCTTCATATCGATCATCATTACTTCTTGCTTTCTCTTCGTATGAAAGATTACACTATTATCTTAGGTGCTATCCATCCCTTCATCTGCTCTTTTGTGAAAAGAAAAATTTTCCTGGTAATGTCTTACCCCTGTTTAACTCCTTGCGTTAGAGAAGGAAGAAAAAGCCATGATGACCTGATCTAAATAGGGTAGGCTTTCCATCAATTAGTTGCCAGGGATAAACAAGCTACTTCATTTATATAAAATATCCCATGCATTGGTTTTGAACCTGAAAAACAGCAATATTTTTGTACCTATTCGATTATGTGCCGCCCTTTGGACAAAATAAAGAGCGCGGTGCCTTATACGTGTAAACATTTTATTATTGCATTATTTACGTATGAAACGTATTTCGGTTCCTACTCTAATTAAATTTGTCAACAGAAGATATAAAACGCTATAGAAATTGTTTTAGTGACAAATATATATATTTCGGGGGTAAATGTGCTCCCTTCTTCAGTGTCAGACTTATTCAGGAAAAAGTCTGACACTGAGCGTGTTTTTTCAGGAAAAAATCAGACAGAAGAAAAAATATATATATATTTGTCACTAAAACAAATCTGTAGCGGTTTACTTCTTCTCCCATTTACAGATTTATTAATAAGCGTAAAAATGGAGGCAATCAACGAACTACTCTAATTGTTTCATCACAATGCCTACATATGCTAACATTACCTATTTATACAATACAATTATATGCAAAGGGTAATTCAATTATCTGCATCACAATTTAATCGTAATCCTAGGTGCTTTATTTTTGGAAGACTTCTAATAATATTAAATTGGATAAGTTTAGGTACTACTATTACAATTGTCAGGTAGTTAAGATTAAGTACAACTATAAAGTTAAAAGTATACTAGATAACAGCCGTTCTAAAATTATAACCATCGTTATGTGAATAAAGTGTGTGTATTTGATGATCATCAAGCTTGATTTCAATTATTTTGAATCATAAATTTATTCTTCTTTGTAAGAATCTATTGATCCATGCTTTCATCTTAGGTAATATAAAGTGTTACAAAAAGTAAACTCACCCGATATTAAATTAATATGAAAATTGTGTTAATAAATCCATAATTGAATCAATTTCACGCGTATGACACAGTGTATGGTATAAATAACAATAGGCAAACATGGCTCGAATAACATTTTTCGATCTTAATACGCTGATTCAAAAATAATTTGAATTTTAATGAAAATATGAAGAACAGGGCTTCCTTTTAATAATGATCAATGATTAATTTAATTCTATCGTTAAATACACTTATGTTTAATGTTTTAAATCTACTTATGTATTACTATAGTTTGCTATGCTTATCGTTAATTTTTATATTTTATGATTTTTTCACTTTCAGGCGAAAACTTTGGCTACAGATTCTTCGAAGGGAAGATCTGTTTTATATTAAGCCAAAGTTATTCGTATGCTACAATCATTTCCGAAAGGAAATGATTGGGGCCTCGGGTAGGCGCATAAAGGGAACAGCCATTCCTTTTTACGATGAGCCAATAGCAAATACTTTTAAAGGAAATGTAATTTGCTTCATTTTATAATTTTTGATAGAAACATACTTATTTTCTATTTTCAATCCTTTTCTAAAGGAAATGATTGAGTCGTCGGAGGACATCGCGGAAGCAGCGATTCCACTTTTGGATGAGGAAATGGCAAGCATTCATGAAGAAGATGTAATATTTTCTGATCAATGATTTTCATAGAAGCTTAAGCTTATTTCTTATTTTAAATCATTTTCTAAAGGAAATTATTTCGCTATCGGAGCACATCGGGGGAAAAACTATTTCATGGATGGATGAGGAAATGGGAAGCATTAGTGAAGATGTAATAATTTTCTATTTAAAATTGATTGTAGAAGCTTATGCTTATTTCTATTTTCTTTAAATTAATTTAAATTTATTTTTTGATTTTCCGTCACATTCCCGATCCTACTTTATTTTCACATATTATATAATTTGTTCATAATTGAGTTACTTTAATAGGAAGCCGAAAGGACTACTAACAAAGCCGTTCAAACGGAGAAATGGCTATTAGAATTAGTCGCAGCACCACTTCGTGATGAAATTGCTGCTTTAAAACAGCTTATTAAAAGTGAGCGAGCAGCTAGGGAACGGCTAGAAAAAAAGCTCTATAGTAAAGAGCATTTAGTCGACCTGGCAAAAAATCACTTGCCGGAGGATATGGCCTGTTTAGTCGAAAACATGGTTGTAAATTCGCAAAGGCAGAAAACGGCGCATAGGTATAGCCGAAAAACGAAAGAAATTTCGGTAGGCCTATTTCACCTTTCGCCGCTGGCATATCGGTTTATGTTGCCACTTTTGAGCCTTCCTCATGAGTCAACACTATCTAGATTTACCAGTGATTGGCCAATTGGTCCCGGTATAAAGCATGTTTACTTTCAAAGTTTGCAAGAGAAGCTTGCAAATGTTCCGGACATTGGTAAAAGTTGCATAGTTTGCATGGACGAAATGGCAATACGGCCAAATTTGCAATACGATAAGAAGAGGGACTTTATCGTAGGCGTTGAAGATGATGGGGAAAAGCGTTCTGATCTTCCTGCAAAATCGGTTCTTGCTATTATGGCGAGGGGAATCGCCTATAACTATAGGCAGCTGCTCGGATACGTTTTTGTACATGGTTCATGTCCAGCAGAAGACCTAAAGGCCATATTATTTGAATGTATTTCTAGGCTGAGAAATGCTGGCTTACAACCAAAAGCTCTTGTCACTGATCAGGGATCCAATTTTATTGCGTTAGCGAAATTATTGTCAATTACTCCTGAGCACAGCTCTTTTAAAGTGGAGGAGAGTACGGATGACATATTTTACTTTTTTGACACTCCACACTTACTAAAGTCAATACGAAACAATTTATTAAAAACGCCGTTTCATTTCGCTGACGGAACGATTGCAGATTGGAATCACATAAGGGAATTTTACGAAGTCGAAAAAACTTTAAGTTTCAAACTTGCAACGAAATTGACGCACAAGCATATTTATCCGAATAATTTTCAAAAAATGAAAGTTAAATATGCTTCACAGGTTTTGAGCCATTCTGTCGCTGCCGGAATCCTTACAAGAGTTGGCACAAACGACAAAATACCTGAATGTGCACAGGAAACTGCAAGGTTCATTGACGATATGGATTCTTTGTTTGATATCTTCAACTCTAGCAGAGTTAAGGAAGCTAAGGTGCTTCGTCGGCCATTTGTAGAAAGTGAAGTGCAAATGGCACATATAAATAAAATGAAGAATGTCTTTCAAACGATGAAGGTATTCGATAGGGAAGGCAAAGATATCACCAAGAATATTAAGTGTATAAGAGGCTGGCTCATATCTATCAATAGTCTTGTTGGATTATTTCATAAGCTAAAAGAAATTCCTGATTTTAAATATCTCCTGACGAGACATGTCAATCAAGACTGCCTAGAACACACATTTGGTCTACTTAGGAGGAAATCTGGGAATAATAGCAATCCAACACCTTTTCAGTTCAGTGCTGCTTACAGAAATGTTTTCACAGCAAACTACTTGGAGATTTTGAAAAATGGTAACTGTGAACCACAGACTGAATACAGACTGCCAACAATATTTTTGAGTGGTGGAAGCGATCCCGAAACCAGTGCATTTTCCGAGATCAATCTAAACGATGACGACAATGCACTCACTTATTGCGTTGAAAATTTGGGGAATCTGAACGCATTTGAATACTTCGCTGGATATTTATATAAACGAATGAAGGAAAGCCATGATTGCAAATCAGCACGAACCGGAGAAGATTCGGTCAATAATATTTTTATTGATTTGAAATCATATGAATATTATAGCCGATTGCATAAGCCACCAAAAGACTTTGTAGATTATGTGGCTAAACTACAATGGGAGTTTGAAAGGGGTTTTCAAAATTTTAAAATAGATCGCGGTGTTGGTGTTAAACTAGTGGAAATACTTGAGAAAATACCACCTTACTCATGTTGTCCAAGCAACATAAAGAATTTTATTCCAAAGTTGTTCATTATGGTGCGAATAAAATATATTTTAAAATATAAAAATAATGATCTTGAACGAAGAAATGTCAAGGCTATTTTTTGAGTCTGTGGTGGGCGAATTGCAGAATGCTCCTCACTATTGCGGTTCCCTTTAGGGATCCGAAAAAAGCTGCATGTGATGGTTACAGCCAGTTAAACGATGGGATACAACGTATATATCAGAGGAAGACTATGTATGCATGTATATATAAGGTTAAGATCGCTAATCTTTAATATTTTTTTATATGTATAAGCATATGTACATATATATATATATATATATATATATATATATATATATATATATATATAGATATATATATATATATATATATATATATATATATATATATATATATATATATATATATATATATATATATATATGTGTGTGTATATATGTACATACATATATACTATATATATATATATATATATATATATATATATATATGTATATATATATATATATATATATATATATATATATATATATATATATATATATATATATATATATATGTATATATATATATATATATATATATATATATATATATATATATATAAATATGTGTGTGTATATATATTTATATATACATATATATATATATATATATATATATATATATATATATATATATATATATATATATATATATGAATATATACATACATATTTATATAAAATATTATACATATATATATATATATATATATATATATATATATATATATATATATGTATGTATATATGTATATATATATATATATATATATATATATATATATATATATATATATATATATATATATATGTATAAATATATATATGTACACATATATAAGTATATATATATATATATATATATATGTATATATATATATATATATATATATATATATATATATATATATATATTTATATATATATATATATATATATATATATATATATATATATATATGTACACATATATATGCATATATATATATATATATATATATATATATATATATATATATATACATAAGTATATACATACATATATATATATATATATATATATATATATATATATGTATAAATATGTACATATGTATATATATATATATATATATATATATATATATATATATATATATATATATATATATATATATATGTACATATGCTTATACATATAAAAAAATATTAAAGATTAGCGATCTTAACCTATTGCATTTCGACTTGCGATATAAACAAATTAATAAAATTTAAAAATACCTCTTAGAAACTAATTAATTAATAAAATGTGAATTATCTTAAAAACAAATAAATTAAAAATGACTAGGGCGTTCTTGTTCTTGATGTGGGTTGAACTTTATCATGTTTGATCCATTAAAATTTTTTCAACGCTAGTTTTTTCGCATTTAACTTGTGATTCATTTATTTTTTATTGTATTTATTTGAAAGCCCAACTATTTCAAATTGAACTATTCTCCTCGAGTCAATAACTGAGCTAAAAAAATTGAATTGATTAGGCATTAATAAGACTGATACCATCTTGTACCTTAAGCTTCCTGAAACTTGAGTATTAGTTTTCCTTTGCCACATGATTGTATGCATTCAGTTTTCAGCGTTACCTTTGGTATCCTAAAATATAAAATTTTACATAAGTTCTTGTTACAAGGCCTATTCTGTTTTATCTTTTATAAAAGTTAAGGTATTTTGGCAATTACAGAAGAATTTAGTTTTCTAAATCAAGCAATATACACTACAAATTCTTTCCCGTTTTAAACATTTTTTTAAATAACAATGTGTGTTTTAATTTAAAACCAATGAGATTTCTTATTTTCCTTTTTATCTAATAGAAGAAGTATTATGGGAAGGGATGAACATTAGTCTTTTAGTATAAATGTTAAATTAAGGGCAGCCTATTGCAGTATACTTTTATCATAAGGTAAGAATTAAGGTTTGGTATCATTATAAGATAAGAATTTAAGTATTAGTAGCATCATAAGATAAGAATTAAAGTATTATTAGTTTTAAGGTAGCAGTTTAAATATAATATTATCATAAAGAAAGCAATTTAGTGTTAGTGATAGTATTAATGTAAGGTCAGGATCTAAATATTATAATTATTATTAACAATAATAGGATAAGTGAAGAATCATTTAGGTTTGATTTTAACATGATTAATTGATTCATTTTCAGTTGTTTGAATGTAAGCTGATTACATTAATTTTGAAATTCATATTGTTGAATTCAAATTAATATACTAAAGTATTAACAAATAAGAGCTACTATTTTGATTTTAAAACATAAATGATTCTTTTAATCATAGTTTATATTTCAATGGGTGCATACCTGAGTATCAATAGCCTTACGATTTTAGCCACCACCCTCAAAAGCTGTACCATCACAAGAATAATGTCTCCTTAAGTCCACATTATAGTAAAGAGTCACTAAGTTCTTAAATCCTGAAATTGTTCCTGATTATTATTTAATTTATACTAGATGAATCTTCTTCCTTACCTTGGGGAGGGGTGGGTAAATAATAATTTGCGTCTGTTTATTTTAACCAGCAAAACTGAAAATGTTAGTGTAAAACTAATTTGTTATTTGGAGTAAGCCTTGTAGTTTAAGTGTAGATGATACCTTTTATTAACACTCTCGTTAGATACTCAAAAAAGAACGTGGAATTATATTAGTGTTAAATTACTGCAATAAAATATTTAATATAACGTCAGTTGAAGGGCAGGGGGATATTGGGATAAATTAAATTTATAGCATCCGTACATACTGAAGGGGGGTGGCACTGTTAAAGGGGAACTATGTGAAGCAAAATACTATTTTGACAAAACCTCTGGTTCTCAATTTCCTTGCTTCGCCTTCCCGTGGTAGTGCTGTCAGCAAAAGAAGCAAGGTAAGAAAAATAAGATATATAATTGAATCTAGTCAAATATCATAACCCTGTATAAAATGTTTGACATTCATTAATTACAACAACATAAGTAGCAGTAAATGATAAGTTTACTGCATTCCGTCTTACCAAATACACCTTCACTGAAAGTTGGTATCGGAGGTACTCGCAAAACTTTCCATGATGCCCTAACTATTTAACACCAATTGGGCATCCTGGAAAGAACTCCGCTTACACTCCGTGACAAGTTTTCACTCTTACACTTCTTTTATTATATCATAATATCATTTTTAATTAACTCGAAAATACCAAACAGGAACGCACTATCGAAATACATCCGATCACATTACGCTACGAATTTCAAGCGCCTCACGAACTAAATTCACTGCGTTTACACACTTACGAGTAGCATTATAATCAGACAAACTACAAGATTGAAGTGGAATTAACTTTAAAACGCGCAAAGCAAAGTAAATTAGGAATAAGTTTAAATTTGTTGACAACATCCACTACAAAGTTGAGAATTGTCAAATTGACGGATTAATTGACAGTTTCGTTAAGAGAAACATTAGAATTCGTCGAGTTGAGAAGAACCAATAAAAATCAAGAAAGATTTTGCATTTCTTTCACACATTCGAGTATTTGAAATTCTAAGATGCTGTCTTGGTCAGACAATTCTCTCATCGCGCTCTTCACATGTACACGATTTTTACAAACACTAAGTATATTTTAGTCCACGGCTCTGCCGTGGTTTTTCACCGTTAGGATTAAAATTTGTTCTAATTGCAGCTGCTATTTAGTATATATGCTCTGCTGCCGGGCAACGAGACAGCGTTTTTTGTTGACATTCGAAAAGAAATTTCGAAGTCGAAAGCAACTTGTGACACTGACAGTTTTGAATGATGGCGGGTTCGCTAAAAGAAATGAAACAAACTTGGTTGATTCATTTGGCAAATATTACGAATATTTGTTATGTTTAATTTTGCGGATTAAAATTCATTTGACTCATTCATTAGATTTGGTAATAGAAGTAAATATTTTGGTGGCAATTTCATAGAAGCAATGACAAGTACATTGACCCTCCCGCCAAATTTACTGTCAAAATGTCGGACACATAAGTGGAGTAGTTCTTAATGCATTAAATCTCAGATTTAGTTAATTATTTAGTGGAAAATTAAAATAAATTTTCAATTATACGTGTCTCAGTGCAGGGTAATCCATCACACTTCGAGTTGGATAGTAAAAGTAGTGCTTACGTGGAAAAACTTGTAAAATATGCGAATGTTTTGTATTGACTCATTCAGGCGGGATACACTGTGATTTCAGACAATTATATCGAAATTTTCTATGAAAAGTTATTAAAAATATTCTTACCGGATACAATTTGATTCATAACGTGCAGTGTGTGGGTATTTCATTGATAGCAATTTATTGCTCTTCTATGTACGCCCTAGTATGTGAAAGTGCTGCTCAGATAAGTCGGATGCAATTAAGGTATTTATAGAAAGTATTGATTCCTTCGAATTTGACTTATTTTCGATTTTTGTAGTATTTCTTAGTTTAAACTGTTTTTCTAGCAAGGTGTATTATGGAATAATTCGACTACAAGTCGTTCTATGATTTTGTGTAGTTGATCTTGCATGGATCACATGATAAAAGGTTTATATCGAGTCCCTACGTCGCGTTTCATTTATGGAGTATCGAATAAATACTTTAAGAGGCATTCCTTCATATTTGCAGGAAACCTAGGGTAGAGATTGGTTGTTAAACCAAAGAATATGACGAAGATAATAACTTTTGAAATATGTTATCTTTTTAATCTAATCTTGTCTAAATTTTGATCAGCTCTCGGAGATAAAAAAAAATCATTAATACATCGCGTTATAAAAAACTCCAAATCTCTCCTTCAAGTATTACTAAAATGCCCTAAGATACTCTGTTGAAATTTTCTGGACTGAGATTTAACCATTGTTCATTAGTTATTCCTTAAGTCTTTTCTTAAAAACTATAAAAGTGTCCGCTGCTATAACCGACTCAGGAAAGTTGCTATATAAGTATACAAAGGGCATCATTTGTAGCGTCATTATTCAGACAATCCATTCTTACAAAAGATAATATCTTTAATAATAGCCTAATATTATTACAAATTGATTTGCATTTCTAGCATTGGTATTAGTGATGAAGAATTGAATTTTAGACATTTAAAGATTAACTTAGGTTCCTCTATTATAATGATTTGGTGAATGTCAATGCTATATTGGTTTGGTATACTAATTTGCCAGTTTCTCTTCGTCCGCAAAGGTTCCATTTCTAATATGCTCGTTCATAAAATTTCCCAGTAGTTCAGCTAACTCCTCTTTGACTAGAATAATACAAAACCTGGTGCTGTATTTTTTTCCATTATAACCACCGAGCTACCCTTATTAGCTTGCAAATAGTAAACCGGCTTTTGTTTCAAATCTCTGATAATTTTGATTTCATTGCGGCCGCCTTTCTTGTTGTTAACAGATTTTAAAACTTCGCTGCATCCCTACGAACTGTCTGTTTGGTTTCTATATAGTTAAAGCGGATACCTGCTTCGAACTCTATGATTATGTCCTTTAACGGTACTTCTGTCCTCTACCGGGGATAGAGATCGAAAGAAGAAAAATAGAAAGAAATCTGATAAATCAAAGCATCAAGAGACTGTATAAACGAATAAACGACGCAACGTTAGAGACATACGCACTTCATTTAAAACTCGCGAGAATGGGCAAAAAGGTAATATAGTGGACCTGACAGATAGCGTGGCAAGAGCGTACGAGTGTGAAAAGGATCGAAAACGATCTTTATCCCCGGTAGAGGACATAATCATAGATGTCGAAGCAGGCGTCCGCTTTAACGATATAGAAACCGAATAGACAGTTCGTAGGGATGCAGCGAACGTTTTAAAATCTGTTAACAAGAAAGGCGGCCGCAATGAAATCAAAATTATCAGAGATTTGAAACAAAAGCCGGTTTACTATTTGCAAGCTGATAAGGGTAGCTCGGTGGTTATAATGGACACACAATACGATCACGCAGTGGAGGAGAAACTAAATACTGGAAATTTTCTCAAATCAAGAACTGACCCCCTATCAGAGTCTATCAAAAGGATAGAAAAGCACACCGAGATGAGAAACAAACAATAGGCGAGCATATCAACCTAAAAGTATCAAATCCAGTTTTGCCTCGCATAATATGCTTATCCAAGATCCATAAGGAGGGAGATTAGATGCGAGAGATAATCACAGCAACGAATGCCCTTACAACACGTACAGCCAAATGGATAGTCGAAGAATGCAAAAAACTACCACAAAATACCAGCAAACATGGCATCAAAAATCGGGATTAAATTATTGAAAAACTAACACGAATAGATAAGCTTGAGGATGACCAAATTATGGTATCTTTCGACGTTAAATCATTGTTCCCAAGCATACCAGTAACCCAAGCTCTATACCAGTTTGAAAAATGGTTAGCAAAATGCAACTCATCCCCGGAATGGAAAAGAAAAGTTAAAACACTCAAAAAACTGGCCAGTGTTTGCATGACGGAAAACTATTGTACATTTAGAGGAGCTTACTATAAAACAACTTCGGCAGTGGCGATGGGCAACCCACTCTCCCCTTTACTCAGCGATATTTTCATGGGATTCGTCGAAACCATCATGGAGGAAAAGGGCCTCCTACCATCCATTTAGATGCGATATGTAGACGATGTTTTTGCTATTACTAAGGCCAAAGAGACTGACAAGTTTTTAGAAACAATTAATGAAATCCACCCAAATATAAAATTCACAATGGAAAGGGAAGAAAACGGTAAACTACCATTCTTGGATATAGTGATAATAAGGAGCACGACCGGCGTTGAATTCGACATTCATAGGAAGAAAACTCACTCACGAAGAACGATACCGAACAATTCAAACCATTCCTTTGGACAAAAAATGGCAGCCTATAATAGCAGTAGCAATGACAACCGAACGGAAGAGCCACAAAATCAAGTACATACTTGAAACTGCAACTATGAATGGGTACGAAAAACAACTAATTATCAATCGAATCCGGAAATTGGAGGAACAGCATCGAAAACATTGTTTACACAAAATAAATCCGAAACAAGGAGGACGCGACTCACATTCTCAACGGCATCAAAAAAACTACAGCGAACACTGAAAAAAGCGAATATCGACGCAACACCCTCTTCGAGATCATTCCAACTAGAAAATATTCTGGGATCAGCAAATGACCTCAAAAACGTCGAGGAGAAGAGCGGTATATACAAAATCCCATGCCCCGAATGCTCCATGGAATACGTACGTCAGACAAGAAGATCGATAAAAACCAGGGTAGCGGAGCATCTCCAAGGAACAGCACTTGCCAGAAAATTCGGAAGAAGGACAATAAGATCTACGGTAGTGAAGCACATGGTCGAATCAGGACACAGTATTGCATGGGAAATTGCAATCCCGTTGGAAGAAATCACCGATTGGAAAAAACTGGACGCTACGGAGAGCTATTGGATATCTAAAACTCCAGAGGAAAAGCGGTTAAATACGGACATGGGAAACACATACAGCAGCCTATTGAAACTAATTAGTGATCAACATTATGACGACGGGCAGGTAGCCAACGAAGCAGCGGCAGCGGTCGATTAATTAAGCAGGGCGATGTTCAAAATGCGTTATTAATTACTTTTTGCAAATATCTTGTATCTTCTCTTTTTTTAAAATGTAATTAGATAATATGGATCGACTTTTAAATTCTTAGCTATATAAGCAAAGGAAATGTAAAATTTAGATTAGTTGCACTGAAGAAGACAGTAGTTTGATGTCGAAACATCGGTGTCTGCATAACATAAATAAAGTTATTGTAGTGAAGAAAAAAGGAAAAATTTTTTATTATCATTTGTTTACATTCCGCTACACAAATTTACCGCATATAACAAAATATTATTTTAATTATTATTATAGTATAAAGTCAGATGTTACTCTCTTTGTCATGAAATTAATTATATTTTTTATATAAATTGTTGTATCTCCTCCTGTTCCGGGCCTGCAGGAGAAAACAGAGCTATATCCCGGAATATTGCAATACTTTGCTTCTTCAGAGTAGATCCATACTTCGTTTAGTATAATCAGATCCGATTCAGGATTTTGCTGCAAATCAATTTGTATATCACTCAGCTTGTGTCGTAGGCTTCTTATATTGGCATAAAATATAGTTAATTTGTCGCTTGATTGAGTTTTGTGATTAACAATTATCATCAAAATTGTAGTCAGTACTCCTCCTAGCAATTAAAATCCTTCTTTGATCCTCTAGGCACTCCCACGAGTCTGCTCTGTGTGAGTGATCAGCATTCTTATTATTACTCATATATTGGTAACAGTTTTCATGTGTGCTTTTGCATTCCTTGAGCTCATGCTTTCGTCCATATTTCACACGGATTTGCTCTCCTTTGCATTTCGACGTGTTATTGCTATATTTTTGGAACTTAAAGCATCTCGTGACGTTAAAGTCTTCCTTAAAAAAATATGCCCCATTTATGTGTGGCAACCAGGTTAGTCGATGGCCGATAATAAGTCCAAGATATTTGATTTCGTCACCGTTAATTTTTGTGTAAACATCGATGTCTTCGTTATTCATTGTAGTATTCAATGTTAGCTTATTATCTATTAACCACAAATTATACGAGTATGTAATAAATATAATATTTGTGTCGGCTTCTGTGATTTGATTTTTTTCTGAGGAATATAAATCATCTAGTACCAGCAAAGATCTTGTGCATTCAGTCAAATGGGGTTGAAGAAAGTACTTTCGTAGATTTAGCAGTGATGAAGTTGTCTGTAAAATACTGCATCAATGTCAAGCTGCCTCAGCGAGCCAAGAATTGGTGCTCAACTGGAAACGACCTGGTCTAAGGATGTGTGTATGCGCTGGCAGGCTAATGTTTGCAGTGTCACGGGGCGGATTCTTTCCCTTAGCACCAAGTCCCACTACAAATTAATTTGCAGACACGAATTTGGAGGTCTACAGTACCTGTACAAGAAAAATAAAAAAAAGCTAAAGATGTGGAAAGATCCATATAGTCACGAATGGCGGAAATACGTGGAATCAATAATGAAACTGACCGCTTTGTGCATGAGCGAAGACTACTTCATGTTCAGGGATCGATACTTCAAAAGAACATGTGGAGTGGCAATAGGTAATCTCCTTTCACCGCTTATAAGCGATGAGCAAACGCTAAATAGTATCAACTCTATCGACAAACAATAGTAAATTTACTATGGAAGTGGAAAAAGACAAAGAATTAGAAATTTCGACCTATTGATTTATACTATTGGCGTATGATCCGATTTTATATCGGACTAAAGCAGAGAGATGGGTTGGCCCCATTACTAATCAATTTGGCTCTGGAGTACGTCATAAAGAAGCTACCTGTCGATACGCGAGGGAGGTACATTACTATTCAAGTCGAGCCAATTAGTAGCCTATGCGGACGACATCAGCATTTTGTCACGGTCATTAACAACTGCCAAAAAACTTTTCCTGAAACTCGACAGCGAAGCAAAACTAGTAGGGCTACAAACCAATGAAAATAAAACAAAGCTCATGACGCAGTCGAGAAAAATACCCCAAGCACACAAAATATTACACTTGGCGAATACAGTATCGAAAATGTTGGCGAATTTGTGTATTTAGGCGCCAAAATAACGAAAACCAGTAATGAAAGAGACGAAAGACGCCGAAGAATACAGCTCGCAAATAAAATATTTTATTCAGTACTGACGATCTTGAAGACCAGCTGCATACACAGGAAAACAAAGCTCCAAGTATACAAATCTGTGATAAGACCTGTGTTATGCTATGGGTGTGAAGCATGGTCCCCGTCTAGCTTCGCACATCGCTCAAAGGCATTCAATATATTTGCGGATGCCTTTGAGCGATGTGTCCTGAGACGAATAATCGGAGCGAAGCTAGACGGGGACCAATGGCGAATTCGATACGACCATGACTTGTATGAAATTTTTGACGAGCCGGAGCGATTTTGAAATACTGAAAACTACTGTATCCATACAGTAGTTTTCAGTATTTCAAAATCGCTCCGGCTCGTCAAAAATTTCATACAAGTCATGGTCGTATCGAATTCGCCATTGGTCCCCGTCTAGCTTCGCTCCGATTAGAGAATTTTAACCGAGAATTCGGGAATGACTCGCGTGTCTGCGAAATTCATCCCGAAATCGCTAACAGCAGAACAGAAGAATTTTCGCTTTGAAATCGCTCAGAAATGTACACAACAAAATTTCTTATTACTGGTAATGAATCTTTCCCACATTAAAAATGTCGCCCAAAAGACATCGGTTCGATGACAAAGAGACGGTTGAAACTAATGCGACAAATGCACTAAGGGCAATTCCAAAAAGTTACTTCCAGGACTGCTTCAGGAATTGGAAACACCACTGGGAGCGTGTTGTTCAATTAAGTGAGGGCTTCTTTGAAGGACGTCACTCACCGCGTGATAAAGAATAACACCAGTGCGGAGATATGAAGGTAGGCTCGATACGTTTGGGACAAATCTCCTACATAAACAAATCAAATTCCAAGAATTCGGTTTTATGGAGCAAAACGTAAAATTAGCAAATTATTATTACTGAAAAAATTGAGTAAACTTCGATTTCAGAGGTGTTTGTTGCCCTTATACTGTTAAAAACCTCAGACCTTCAAATGTTTCCATTTGCAAGGGAGAGGAGACATCAAATTTTTGTAGTTATGCCGCCCCACGAACCCGTGATGACCAAAATGATTTTGATGCTGCTTCACATTCCAAAAATGTGTATCAAAGCCGTTCGCTGACCGCTTGCCACCCCGCTGACATAAGAAATAAACACAGAAAATAAATGAATTCCGAGAAATACATTTTTAACTTCGATCTTCATTACGTACATTGGCTAATTTCATCCTAAGTAAGTAAAAGGGATACATGCCCTGTTAAGAATCAATTGCCAGACTTTGTAGCACTATCCGGATGGGGTTTCGGGATGATATTGTAGTGAAGGTAGGTATAATTGTCCGTAAAGGACTGCAGCGATGGTCTGCTGCCTCGGCGAAAGAGGATGTTGAGATTTGCCGAGATTGGTCTTGTCTGGGGACGCTGGCAGGCTAGCGTTGCGGTGTCGTGGGGCGGGTTCTTCCCCCCTAGCACAAGGACCCACTACAAAAAAAATTTCGCATTCACGAATTAAACCTTGTAAAAGTGCCGATCGACTGGTGTCGAGGCCGAGGTAACCTACTAAGGGTTGAAATGCTTGTTCGAAGAACAAATTGGGCCGGGCAAAAACGGACGGACTTACAGAGACTTTGTCGTTACCGACGATACTTATGGCCCACAAATAAGAATGGGGCATCCAGATGGATGCCCCCTCGCACCCTCCCAACCGGATCAAGATCCAAACGTATACGTAGCCATGTATTTCCCATTTGAGCGTAAAACTCATAAAAACATAATTTGCATGACTCTTTCCCTCAAATGAGAAATACAAACGTAGCCAATTTATGCCATAGCGTTATACAATGATCCAACTCAATATCATAAAAGGGCACGCAAGCGGAAGGCCACTCTACCCGGCAAGAGCCCCTGTTAAGCAAAAAAAAAAAAAAAATAGGAAGAGCGCGCCCGATGGCTAGCCCATTTTAGAGGAGGAGCCTGCCACCGTTGCGGGTCTTGTTCCCGGTCAGATTTTCAAAGAAAAAGGAAAGACCAAAGGTATAATTTTAATGATACATTGTATTTTTAATATCGATGTAAATTTGTAACATTACATTATGCGATGGTATGGTATGGGCCTATTCTAACGATTTTATAGAAAATTGGGATAACTCTCGTTATTTTCACACGAAATCCAAGTACACCCTTCGATGAAACAAACCTCTCGCTATTTTATTTATTTATTTTATTTATAAATTCTTATAAATATGACAAATAGTTCAATTGCTTGTAGCTAGTTTATTTTTCATATTCAAGAAGTCTTTGTATTTTTATCATTACACATATTTTTATTGGTGACTTAAATTGAATTCAAAATTTTTGGAAGAAAAAATGTTTTGAAAAAAATTAAGACGAAATATTGTAGCCTGGTTAGTTAACTATATTCTTTTTTTTCTAATCAATTCAGTTCGCTTTACTAAAGAGCAAAAGTTTTGAGCTATTTCACAATATTGTATACATATATTATAAAAAAAGGATTTCACGAAATATCTACTGCAATGCAGATTAGCCTTTGGATGTTACGATCAAAAATGTTCTTCCAATAGAATGTCCGACAAATATTACTTAACCCTCAACAAATCTTTGAATTATTTACACACTTTAACAGAAAAGAAAGATGTTAGTGTTAATGGTTTAGGGAAATTTAGATGAAACAAAAACCCTTAAAAATATATATAAATCTAATAGATCTAAATGCTAACTTTTTGACTTCGTTCCTTGTTATTTTTTTGTTGCTCATCTTTAGTAAAGTGGTGACAGTAATTGGATGAAAGAGAAGTAAATATTTGGTTTTCTCAGCTAGTTATCGCGTCGAAGCTCCATTCATTAAGTAAGCACTCCATTTGCACTTCATTGCATCTTATTGCCTACCGCAAAGCACATTCAATAATTGGTTAAAGCATGCAGGTATATAAAAATTAGTTGTTAGTTTCGGCAAGTTTTAAGAAATATTCTCAAGAAGAATTTTAATTTGGCATACCAGATTAGCCCTAAGCGGTTGTATTGAGTGGTTAACTGTAAGCAGCAATATTTTTAATCGAGCATAAAATGTTGGCATATAGCACTGGGTTATTGAATTAGAAACCTACTAATGTTTGTTTTCAGCACTTAAATTTTGTCAACACTATCTACATTGACGTCCTTACACATAGAACATTTAATCACATCCATATCCATCAAGAGCTCCATGCATACAAATACGACCACTTTCTAAAAATGAGCAGTTTATTTCAGGATAGAATTCTGTTTTAACCCTACTTTCATTCAGTTCTAGGTTTGTACTCTAGCACAAATAAAAACTAGACACCTACATATAAAGGTACGCACCCTTTTTCCTTCGTCCCTATTTCCGTTTGGAGTCAAATTTCGTATGATTTTTATCACCTGATTCCCAAAGCTACCACAATATCGAAGTGTATTTATTTTAACTTTGTAATAAATGATATGATTGGGTTTTCTGATCTATAATGTTATTACTACTATCTTGAACGATATTACCGTTGAGTTTCTCTGCTTGTAATAGAAGTTCGGAGTTTTCTTTAGAAAGTGTCAACAGATCAATATCCAGGGTTGTCCCTTTCGGACAAGTTCCACTAGTTATTTGGTTTGTTACGCCATTACCACTTGTTGCTTATGTCACTTGCATTTAATTAATGATTCATTTAATTTTCTTTATCGCAGAAAACTGGAGAATGTATCCTTTATATCACGGTAGAAATTCACTTCAGGTGTGTGATAGCGTGTGCGATTGAAAAATGATAGTAACCGCATTGGAGAAGGTCGCCGCCGATGAATCATTTAGCAAAAATTCAATGCATTACACATGTAACAGCGATCGTCTAGCAGTATCTCCTCTTATTGTATGTGCTTGAATCTAAAACCGTTCAGATTCTAGAACGATGCATTGCAAAACTCGTCAATTAAATTACTTATGAAATTCTTTGAAGCTACATGATTGAGTTGCTTGTTTTAATAATTTTATCTGAAAAATTATTAGCGAAGAAAAATGTTAGAAGAAGGTGATTTCGACGTGTGTTTTAATTCTCATCGGGCCATCACTCTTATTAGATACACACCGGTGATGGCGACCACCATGCTTAGAGGTGAGAGAGTTATTTTTTAATTTTCCTACTTATGCGAACTCAATATGTTTTTGTAACTACGAATTATATTCAGGTTAAATTTCCTCCTGTAAGTACTTGTCTTTGTTAAACTTTAAATTGATCGTTTCACCTTTTTTACATCAATTTAATGTAAATCTATACGATGAGAACTAGTACACACGTCAAAACCACCTTTTTCTAACATTTTTCTTCTCTAATAATTTTTCAGATAAATTTATTAAAACAAGCAACTCAATCATGTGGCTTCAAATAATTTCATAAGTAATTTAAAACGCTATCGGAGCCGTCCGAAAAAGAAGTAAGAAGTAATGAAAGCTCACTGTAGCGCAAATAAATAATCGTTACTTAAGCTTACTCCTGTTGAGGAGTCCCACAATTCCGGTTGAATGCTTCCCAAGTTGTTTATAATGTCGATGCCTATAGGCACCAAAAGTCGCTTGTGCACGGTAGAAATGAAGAAGTCAAGAAAATGATTCATCACATTAATACCTGTAAAATCATCAACACATCCGTCTATTATCGCCTACATATAAGTATATAGAATCTATAATATCGCCGGGTCGCTACAATTTGCACCAGCAAAAGTGCGAATTCACTTGCTGGTGTATCGTTCTGCTCTTCAAACACGTAAAAAATCGACGAAAATTCTAACTGGGTACCGCCGAAGGTCACTTCGCGGAATTATTCACTGAAATTCGATACAACTTTGAGCCAATACAGGAAGACGAAGAAAGCACTAGATTTATTCAGATCCCGAAATGAATTTTTCGCGTGATTTCAGTCTCATCTGTGTTCTTCGAACCAAACAAATTCCACAACACAAAGGACGGCAGCGATGCCGAGCGGTAGACGCAAATGTGTCTTGATCTCGAGATCTTGCGCGATGCAAAAAAAACAACAAAACCACGGTTGGCGCGGACTGACTCTTGGAACTTGAATTTCTTGTTGACTTCTTGGCCCCGATTGCGATTTGCAACTATTTGAGTTGGTTGGGTTTTAGGGCAGTTTTGCGCGACTCCTCACTCCTTGATCCTGCGTCGATTTTTCGATCGGATCACGTTCCACGGACTGTATAGTGGGTAGTCGCGGATTGGCGTATTGGACGGCGAAAGTAACTCAATCACAAACAATACAATCGTGGGATGACCTGTGCTGGCTATTCACGTTTTCCGAGCAAGGGAAATGCGAACGGGCGGTCCGGTGTCGGGCTGGGACGATTCTCGTTGGGTTGGAGACAACCTCGAGCTCGAATAACGCAAAACCAGTTTTTTCGATCTTGCACTGCGCGATCCTCTGGAGTTTAACTGGTTTTCACTGTCAGACCTTTCTTTGGGCAGAGTCTCTGTAGCACACGGGTTGGGTGCCGGGCAAACTTGACCTTTCACGGAAGCGGAATAAACTCTCGACTATGTTCAGCTTCGAATATTGTTTGGAAGAATTTCCTTTGAGCTGTTTTCGCTTGCAGGGTTAGAATAGAACTCAATTGATCACACAACAAGGTAACGAAAGCAATTTTGCACAATCTCCCTACGTACCATTTAAACCGAATGCCTGCTAAAATTTTTAATTCTTAACACTTTAGCGAAAAGCACAACGGACTGCCTCGCTCGGTTGTTCGATTCCGACTCCGCGTTTTTGCTCGTCGTCGCCTTACGGGACCGCTCAAAAACCAGTCGACGAGCCTCCCATCCACTTTCCATGGTATTGTGAAAGTGCAATCGTGAAAGAGCTCCGTTGGAAAGGGGGCTGCCTAGTCCATATTTCAATTGCAGATTAATATGAGCATTATTTTAAATTTACAAATGAAATCTGCAACAGCAATATGTTGGTTTTCGAGCAGTTTGCTTAGGCGACTGCTCGATTATCACAATATACTAAGCTCTAATCTTATGAGTTAGTGTTGACCGAGCCGATTCAGATGGTTGCTATATTCTCCCCAGCCATTACACCGTAGTTTCTGCTTCGTCTTTTTTAACCCTTCTAAAATGCTCTGAATTGTACGATTATGTGCTGCTCTTTAAAAATATATATAAGACAATTTAGACGCAGGTTGATTCAGCGAACAAAATTTGTTTCTATAAATAATGATTTTATTATATTTACAATAGTTACAACAGTTATTTACAACCTTACCTATAAATAATGAAACGACAATTAATGTTCGATGTTATCACTGCGCTTCTTATTAATATTTCTTTAATATTCAATATTAATTCTTTTCTAATATATTCACGAATTAAATATTTCTCTACTTTAAATTGGCTATTTACGATTTTTACGTTTTGACATATATATATTTTTATTAATATTAGGTTAGGTTAGAATAACAGGTGAGCGGCGCATCAGAAGCGCGGCAAATTCGAATTTAAAGAAAGAAACTTTCTTTACATCTCCCCCCCTAGGTGAAGATTTTCAGTATTCAACTCCTTCTTCTGATGCTGGAAGTAATTTTGTTACATGAAATAGTCCAGTTTCTTGTTTTAGTTTTCCTGTTTTTATTTTGTATAGTGAATCTGAAATTTTTTGTATTATTTTAAAAGGACCAATTCTAAGTTCATCCAGTTTCTTTCTGTTTAGCCTGTTGCCATTTTCAATATACACTAGCTCTCCTGTGTTAAACGAATATTTCTTTCTATTTTTGTCGAAGATCGTTTTGTTATATTCGTGTGATCTTTTTGTTCTTTCTAGAGCCAAGTCTTGATCTCTTATCCAATTTTCTTTATTTTTTTTGGTTTTTAATTCTTGAGGTAAAATGCTGGTATCTAAGCCATCTAATAAGTACTTAGTCGTAAAGCCAGTTACTGTATGTTCTGTTGTATTGTACTTATCGATACATTCTCTGGCAATCGTTGTCCAAGCTCTTTTTCCTTGCTTTTCATATATCTTGCATCTTATCTTGTTGACTAGAGTTTGATTCAAGCGTTCGTTCAGACCATTAGAGAAAGGTGCATTAACAGCCGTAAAAATTAGTCTAACGCCATTTTCTACCAGGGCTTCTTTAAACTCTTTTGAATTTATTCCTGAATATTGATCTGTAAGTATTGTTCCAATTTTATCCGTTTCTAGCACTTTATTCACTAACTTGATGAAGTCCCTTGCAATCTGCGTTTTCGATGTTAAAATGAAAGCATATCTTGTAAAATGGTCCACAAGCAGGTGTAGGTACCTTTTTGTTGATCTTTGTCCTCCGAAGCCTCCAATTGTATCAATTGACATTATTTCGAATGGTTTTGTTGCTGGTCCCAATTGTGACATCAGTCCATATTTTATTTGTCCTCTGGATTTGTTCTTGATACATATTACGCAGTTTCTACACACTTTAATTATATTTGCAGTTATATTTTTAGCTGTATAATAAGGACATATCCTATTCATCATTTGTTTAATCCCTATATGGCACCATTCGAAGTGTATTTCCTTAATTAATTCAAAGCTTAACTTTTCAGATAATATAATTTTTTCTTTATTTTTGATTTTTTTATAGAATACTCCATCCTTTTCTATTAATTTCGTTTTAATTTTCTGCAATTTTCCATTTTTTTTTTGGTCTGTTTTTATTTCTTTTATTGCTATTAGATTAACTATTTTTAGCATTTCTTCGGTGTTTGCGAGGGGTTCTAGTACTGGATTTCTACTTAAACTATCAGCTTCGGTGTTATCTTTTCCCGGAATGTATTTAATTTCGAAATCATATTGTGACAAATAATAAGTTAAATCACCAAGTTCTTCATCGGTTCTTGCTTTTATATTCATATGCTCTAATGGTTTATGGTCTGAAAATACAGTGAACCTTCTTCCAATAAGCCAGTGTTGCCAATACTTTATCGCTTCCTTGATTGCCAGGCATTCTAAATAAATCGCTTTTTTTCGTTTTTGCAAATCATTCAATTTTTTTGAAAAATATGCTACTGGCTTTTCTTTACCATTATTTTGCACTTGTTTAAATACCGCACCAATACCTTCTAGAGACGCATCCGTGTAAATTCTTATTGATAAATCCTTATCAAATATTTCCAACACCGGTTGAGAACATAATAACTTTTTAATATCTTTAAATGATTTTTCACACTGTTCAGACCATATAAACCTTTCGTGTTTTCGTAATAGTTTGTGTAAAGGATCTAACAATATTGAGCTTTTCGGTATATACTCGTGATAGAAGTTGATTTTTCCAAGAAACTTTCGAATATTCTTTTGAGTTTTTGGAGTGGGAAAATTTTGTATTGAGATTAAGTTATCTTTCAGTGGTCTTACCGTATTGTGTTCTATTATATGTCCAAGGTATTTTACTGATTCTGCTGCAAACGTACATTTTTTAAATTTTAATCTGAAACCTTCATTTACTATTGCTTTTATCACTTTTTCTATATGTTCTACATGGTCCTTGAACGATTCCGAAAAGATTAAAATGTCGTCGATATAATTTTCTGAAAAATCTTTTAAAGTATGTTTTCTTAAGATATTGGATAAAATTCTTTGGAAAATAGCTGGTGATATTTTTAATCCAAATGGTAAACACGTCCATTGGTAGTGCCCCTCTTGTGTGACGAATCCTGTTTTTTGTCTATCTTCAATGCGTAGTGGTATTGACCAAAAAGCGGAATTTATATCTAATGTGGTGAAATATTTGCAGTTTCTTGTTTTTATTATTAAATCATTTATAAATGGGAATGGTTGAGCTTGTGGTATGATTATTTTGTTTAGATCTCGAAAGTCTATGCATAATCTTGACCGTTTGTTTTCATCTTTTTTGAACGCCAAAGTCACTGGTGCTGCAAAAGGGCTATAAGATTCTTCAATTAATTTACTTTTTAGTAATTCTGCCACTTGATTTTCTATTTCTTTCTTATCTTCTATAGTGCATTTGTACGGCCTTTTACTACAATATTTATCAACTAGTAAGTCTATCCGAGCTTCGTAATTCGTAACGGTGCCTACATCATATTTATTTTTTGCAAAAACCGCATTATACTTTTCTATTAGTTTGTTAATTTTAATTTTTTTTGTATCGTCTAAGTGATTTAGATTCATACTGAATTCGTCTTCATTCACATGTTCATTAAAATTCACTTTAACATCTTCTATTTTTTCTATTTCATCTAATGACTTCATGTTTCTCTGTGTTTCTTGTTTTTTTATCTGTATTTCTTTCTTTTGAGATATTTCTAAATTTTCATCCTGAATTAGATTAAATTTCTTTATTGTATCCAAGCCAATAAGAAAATCTTCAAAATCATCTCTTTCCATAATGAATGCATCAATGTATTCCTCCTGCTCAAAAATTTTTGCTTTTATGGTTACTAACCCTTTAGTTTGTGTCACACCATTGACTGTTTTTAATGATATTTTATTTAAATCTTCTGTTTTATTCTTTATCTTAACTAATCTTGAATTTATTAGAGATACTTGTGAACCTGGATCGTATGTTCCATTAACTTCTAACTTTTCTTCCAATAATATTTTTACTTTAATCAATGGTGTGATTATTCGTTTTTTTGTTCTGTATTTAACTCTACTTCTATCACTGAGTTACTTCCAATTATTCTTGTTTCGTTTTCGTTTTTCTTTTTAAACCAGCATGAATTCTCTGGGTGGTACCGAATACGCTTGTTCAATTTTTCACAATTTTTACATGGCTTCTTCTCATCGAATTTCTTTTTATCGTCTTGTCTTTCTACTTTTTTTGTAAAACTATTTTTTCGCACTAGATTTTCACATTTCTTTATTTCATGCAGTAGTTTGGTTGAATTTTCACACGTTTCTTTATCTATTTTATTTCTGACGAATTCGGGCAATCCTGTTGCTATAAGCATCATAAGGGTTATTGTACTCATACCATTGTCCATATCAAGCAATAGCTTTTCTTTCCTGAGAGCATATTCCATTAATGAACCTTCTCTATATTTGTAGGATATAGCATACATTCCTGTACTCCATCCTTTATCTGCAAATGACTCCAAAAATTTCTTTTTCCAATCGGACCATTCAGCTTCCATTGTCAAAGTTATTAGTGTTGCTGAGTGCCAATCTAAACATGACTTGTCCAAAAATAATCTTAATGTCTCGATTTTTGTGTAGTCTTCACTGATTTCAAATCGTCTGCACTCCTTCTCAAATGTCTCTAGCCATTGTTTTGCATTTGAGTGTTTACATGAAAATCTTTCAATCATGAATTTCTCTGCTATGTGCTTCAAATTTAGTTGATTTTCTTTCTTCCGCGTGGATTCTGCAAAATCTGCTTGTGTTATCTCCTCTAGATAGAGATCATTAAATATTAGATTGCCATCTTGATCGAAGTAAATCTCTTCCATTTCTTTAGTACATGTGATCCATATTACTCTTTCTTGGCCTCTTTGATTTAAACTTTTTTTCACTCTTTTAAAATTATCTGTTTTAGTCAATTCAGTATGGTTACTTACAAGTATTTTAGCTTCTGGCAACTTGTACTTTTTATTGTCCTCTGTTGTGATTGAGGTTATGGCAACTAGGCTTGTTTTACTGTCGCTCGGCGAGGCAACATATTTAAATGCGAATTGCAGTTTTCTTGCCATCATAAACGAAAATTGTCGTTTTATAAGACAATTTAGACGCAGGTTGATTCAGCGAACAAAATTTGTTTCTATAAATAATGATTTTATTATATTTACAATAGTTACAACAGTTATTTACAACCTTACCTATAAATAATGAAACGACAATTAATGTTCGATGTTATCACTGCGCTTCTTATTAATATTTCTTTAATATTCAATATTAATTCTTTTCTAATATATTCACGAATTAAATATTTCTCTACTTTAAATTGGCTATTTACGATTTTTACGTTTTGACATATATATATTTTTATTAATATTAGATTAGGTTAGAATAACAGGTGAGCGGCGCATGAGAAGCGCGGCAAATTCGAATTTAAAGAAAGAAACTTTCTTTACATATATTTTATTGTTTTTTTTTCAGTCAAATCCAGTCGATATGAACAGCTTGAAAAATTACTTTAGTCCTACAAAAATATCACCAACATCAACATCTGTGCCATCAGCTCAAGCTTCATCATCATCCATAGGCCAACAATCAAATGCATGTGAAATCAAAGAAAATGGGCTGAAACCTCTAAGTCCGCAGTCGTCTAAAGCTGACAGCCTTAAAATAATTTCCAATATGGAATCGGTGATAAATTCGGTAAAAAAGAAACATCGACATCGAAAGAAAAAGGAAAATGGCGACCTAAATAAATCTGAACCTGAAATTACAGACATCTCAAACATACTTAGTAATAGTTTGAAATTTATTTCACCAAATACAAGTTTCGACAGCAGCAAGAAATCTGTACCTGAAGCAAAAGAAAATATTGTTGACAATGAAAGAAAGAAGGAAAACAGAGCGAAACGAACGAGTATGAAAAAAGAATCAACACCTAATGTAAAAACGCGAAAAAATGGCAAATTGAATAAAAATGGGCACAAGAATGAAATCCATGGCAACAAGGATCAAATAGTCGCTACAAAAAATGATTCAGATGTTGTGGATAGTGTGGATAAAGCAACCCCATCTGAAAATGGTCAGGTCGAGAAAGCGAATGAGAAATTAACCCCTAAGACGAATGCATTCACACTTATGATGAGCGCCCGAAATCGAGTCATTGGTTCAAATCAAAATGGGCAGGATACGCCAAAAGATAATTTACCGTCACCATCTAATCCGGAAAAGACAAAAAGAAAACTGCTGCTGCAAGATTGGGCGGAGAGGAAGGGTGGCGCGAAGAGAAAGCTTGAAGAAATGCAACGAGGCGAGTTTGTTGAATACCAGATGGAGAAACGTGCAAAACGGTAAGTATGAATTTTATGACGCGAGGTTTGAAGATAATAAGTTGTGTAATGATAAATATGTACAGGTTAAAACGTATGCTTGCTGGTGATAAGGATACACCGAAATCTAAGAAAGCCTCTAAAGCAGATAACCCAAAAACTGATGACAATTCTGAAGTGTTGATAGTTTCGTCTCAAGATATTGCAGTTGAAGAAGGAAAAGATTCTGCTAGACGTAAAAGAATAAACGGCAAAACAAAACTGGTGAATAAGCAAGCAAGTGTTTCGACTCCTGATCCTAAAGAGGATTTGGATAGTAGCATTCCATCGACATCTACATCTAAAGCGGGGCGAAACAGGCGAATACGAAAAAATCGGGCCGCCTCTATTCAATCTGAAACTAGTGATCGTGACGGTCAAGACATTGATTTTGTTCAGAAGTTATCATCGCCGATTAAGAAGCGAGACAGTTTGCTTGGTTATTTTCCCAAAATAGTCTCTCCAAAAGATGATGAAGTAGATGTTAAAAAGTCATCCCCTACCGAGAAAAATGTGGAGCAGCAGAATCTAACGAAAAAGCGTCGTCAAAAAGTGAAGAATTTGAAGGAGGAAACCAAATCTGAAGAACGAAATTCAGTAGTCATATATGACACACCATCTGGCCGGCCGCGAAGATCTTGCGCTGGCCAGGTTCGGTACGATGAAGAAATATCTAGAAGTCCAGAAAAACCGGATACTAACACCCGAGTGAAACGTCGAAGATCGGTCAGTGTATGTGAGAACTTAACCTCATCAGGAAAGGATGACGTTAACAATTCTTCAGATATTATTTTTCTGGATACAACCGATGAAAATGCAACCGAAAAGAAACCAACAAGGTTGGCGCCTCTTTTTATTAAAAATGTTCCCAAACCAGCTATAGATCCAGCGATTATCCAAGCAAGAAAAGAATTTCTAATGTCGGGCATACCGGAAAAGATGAAGTTAGAAATTGCGAAGCAGAAACAATTTGAAGAAAGTTTTGAGATCTCATTGGAATCCATGTTTCCAAAAATTAGCCACGTGGGTCGTGAGGAGAGGGAAAAGAGCGTTAAAGCAGGAAAGAGCACAGATTGGGACAAATGTGGTGTAATTTGGCGGGAAATCAATAGCAGCCCAGATCGGCCAATAAAATCATCAGATGCTGCTAATTTGATGCCGTTTACTCCTTTAAAGGATCCACTTGCTGCGCTAGGAAGTCTTTCAGACGTTGAAAATAAGGTTGATGTTGTGAAAAACTTGAAGGTCTTGTATTCGAAATTCCCAACGTATCGTTGCTATAAACAGTTGAGAGCAAAATACAAGCAAACGAAAAATTTGGCTGTGCAACAAGTCTCTGATTCATTTGTGATTTTGAACACAAATAGTAAGGCGAAAGATGACGTCGTTGAAGCCGGTGTTAATGGCGAGCAAATGTTTACTGAAAAGTATAAACCCATGACATCCGATCAAGTGTTGGTAAATTTCCACCCTGTAAATAAGCTGAAGGAGTTTCTATCGGGTTGGCAAAGTGGAAAGTTTTCCAAGTTCGATGAGAGCTCAAATGATTTTGATTGCAGTAATGATTCTATTGGTTCGGCAGGTTCCAACACGGTTGTCTTGTACGGCCCCAGTTCCAGTGGTAAAACGAATGCTGTATTTGCCCTAGCTAATGAAATGAATTTCAATGTCTTGGAGATTAATGCTGGGATGAAAAGAAGCGGGAAAAAACTATTACAGGAATTGCATGAAGCAACACAATCGCATTTGGTGAGAAATGATAAACCGAAGCTTTTCAAAAGGGCTGTAAGCGGACTCAAAAATAAATATTCAGACGCAAACGATAGCTCATCTACTTCGGAACTTGCTGGAAGTGCTAAGCTCTCATTGATTCTAGTCGAAGATGCTGATATTGTTTTCGAACAAGACTCCGGGTTTATCGATGCAATCAATCAGCTTACTTCCACTTCGAAGCGACCGGTCATAATTGTTTCTAATAGCGCAGAGTGTCCACATTTGTTGCGCTTGCAAAAACAATCAGGCATTGAGTTTCCCGCGCCCAATGTTTTGAACATATCGAAATTTTTGTCGGTGATGTCGCTGGTCGAAAACTGTCCTGTAGAGCTGGATGATATTATAAGGCTTTACTTATTCAATAAGCAGAATCTAAGGAGGACGCTTCTCGAAATGCAATTCTTCATTCAAAGTGGTGGTGATAGATCTCGAAGCAAAGGGAATAGATCGCCGTTACAATCTCCGCAGAAGTTTCTCAAAGAGGACGATTCAAGCGGGAATGAGAATGTAGCAGATGACCCAGAATCGACTTACAAGCCGATGTCTGAGGATGTTTATGTACACCAATCGCTCTTTGACTTCTACACCCTCAACCAAAACTCAAACTGTTTAGTCCAATTCCCAGTAGATTTTGAATGTTTGCACAATAATCTAAGCAATATCTTATCAAACCTTCGGAGTGAACTACCTCAGCCTAAAAGGAGAGGAAGAAAACCCAAGAAGGCAATTGCTACGAAACAGTCATCTGATAGCCTAGACGATGTCATCGCGATCTACGATAACATTTCAGTGGCATCATATATAGCGTCCGATGAGGCTGTGGATCGCCTCAGCGTTGATACTGGAGAACTGATATCACACACATTAATGGAAAAGACGTTGCGTTTAAAACTGACGGCGAATACAAGAATGGATTTAGCAACTAGAAGTAAACCAAAAAGGTAGGTAACTAATCTTTTTCAGTTTTTTTCCGGTTCTAATACGACCACTCGTAACTTTTTCAGGCCAATGCTTTCACCTTTACTTTCCCAAACATGTTTACGTACGAATCGGTCTATTGGTTTGGATTTCGAGCCTGCACTTCGAATGATCTGTCGGAGCGAGAGTGTTCGATCGCAAGCTGAACGACGAGGATCGAGATTTTACCATTATTTGCGAAATATTTGTACGAGTACAAATAGTTTTTCCACGGAAGAGTTTGAAACAACTTGTTCAGTGTTTGAATCTACTAGTGTTAATCAAAATAATTTAAATGGAGGAAATAGCAGCAAAGATTAATTGAATTATGAACATTTATTATTGGAAATATGCAAATATTCGTAGTAGTTTGTAGATAGATTATGTACGCAGAAATATAACTTAAATTTTAAAATATTTTGAGGTAGACGAGTGTGTGTGGATATAGTATTAAGTTATTGCTAATCATTTTTTTAAGTGCTCCATAGTTTTATTGCTTTGCGAACGGTATATTGTAGTTTAAATGAAATTCGTGTAGAAACGTTGAAGAAATAAAAATTTATTTGTAATCATTTATCGTTTCAAAATAAAACCAACATTTTTTGAAAAATAAATTGTGTTGTTTTTAATAAACTACTTTACAATTACCGTGCTACGAGTATGTGTAAAGAACACTCCGGGTCGGAAATCACATACCCGTGGGAACTCCCATCATACTCAATTATTCTTTACGTTCCAAGCAATAATTCAAGTGGGAGCGTCAATGAAATGATTTACTTACTTCCGAAAATGTATTTATCCACCTTACAGCTGCAGTTTTTCCTTTGCCTATGCAAAAGCATTTTCACGTTAACAATAAAAACATACAATTACATTTCGTGAGAAAATAGATCATTCCCGGGGAAAGTGCAGAATCTACACTATAGATCGGCCAGGTGAAATTTATTGCATGTATCTACGCTGACAAGACAGGAAATATATACACACGAACGCACAGAATAAGGTGAAATTCAGAAAAAGCTATTTTGAAGTAATAAATGAAGAATGTCTGGAACGGCGTTGATGTACTCGTATTATTCTCTCTCTTGTTTTGTCCTCAGTTCAAGTAAAAAGAAAGATGAGTTCGTGTTTGAAATGTTGCAATTGGTATAGTTTCCCCTTTTGATGAAAATGTTTTTCTTTTTATTTTACGGAAAGTGTTGTCTAGGACATAATAGAAATGTAACGAGAGAAGTGAAATGAATAGGATTGTCATTGCTACAACGTGCAGAGGTAAAATTATGTGGGAGTAAAAAGACTAAGTAAGGTTAAAGTAAGTTTTAAAATTTATTTGTATAATGTAGGGAGAAACTCCAGTAAATTTATTGCAAAAATAATATTTTTGCATGTTCACAAAAACTTGCAAGTGACTGTTGCCATATTGTATTAACATGCTGAATAATTGTATAGTCACCAGATAACAAGTTAAATGAAAACAATGAATTACCATTGGAAGGATCAAGAAAGTACTTGAATTAACGGTAATTAAATACACAAATGCCGTCATCGGTGTATCCGTCATTGCAACAAATATTACACTACCAGTATACATTATGTCTACTGGCTTGAATTCGGAGCTCGATTTGATGTGTATTCTATTACAGCATCAAGGCTAGTATGAAATGATGGATCGTAGTAGTCTTTGCGTATAGACGTCTTTTAAATTGCTCCTGTCAAAAGTTTTCAAAAATTAAATTAATTTTTTAAAAACATTAGTCCGAAGTTAATTTTTATCGGAAAAAATCTTATATTGTCGAAGTAATCGACTCAGGAAATTTCTATCGAATATTTTTACTGCGATTGGTAACGAAAAACAAATTACCAAAGAAAACTTCGCCGCTGGTATGGAGGAGCCCGACGGCTTCCCACCGTTGGGGCAACCTGGGGAAACGACGAATACGAAACTAGCGATAATCACCAAAAGAAAACAACGAAGAAAACCCCGCAGATGGAGGGTGCAAGCTGCAAATAATAGCGGACAATCAACAAATGGCCAAATTGGAAAAAGAAAATGATGAACTAAGGCAAGAGATACAGTCTCTGAAGGATCTCTTCAAGAAAGGGATGAAGCCTCAAAAGACGCAGCCACAAAATCAATGGCAACAGGTAACAAAGCCGAAGAAAAGTACAAATCAAGCAATTCCAGAAGAAGTTCTTAGTGCTGGTGGCACCAACGAGAGCCAAAACTATTTTGCAGCGCTGGAGGGATTAACCGAAGATATGGAAACTGAAGAAAACATCGGAGGTAATTTTAATCAAGATAATGAGATTAGTTTTATTCAATATTTAAAGAACAAAAATAAGGAGAAAAAACCAGCCCGCAGTTCTGCTGGTTCCTCTGGAAAAGCTTCCAACAAGACAGAAAAAGTTCCGCCAATCAACGTGTTCGGACAGACTGGGAAAGATATGGTTCGGCTATTGGCAGCCGAAAATAAACTGGCCAATTTCGCAATCAAAAGAGTTAATGCCGAAAAATTAACTATAAGGACGAAATTACTGGTTGATTTCAAGTCAGCCAAAGATGCGCTGATTTCTGGGGAGGTTCCACACTTCACCTCTACCCCAAAAAGTGAAAAGAATCAGACCTCCTTCTTGAAGGGTTTGGACAGCGGAGAGGATACGATCGATCTTCTTCAGGTGCTAAAGGAGGCTGCACCAGATATTGATTTTGTTTCAGTCAAAGCTTTTGCGACAAGAAGGTGGACCATAGAAAGGAAGAATTTACCACTTTACCTGGTACAAATTGCAAATAAGAGCAGTCCAAGTGCCCTTCAACAAATAAGGTACTTGAATTTCAGAGTGGTGGGGTGGGAACGCCTCCAGAAAAGAGAAGTCAACCAGTGTTACCGGTGTCAAAGATTTGGACATTCGGCTGCCAATTGTGCCATGCACTTTCGTTGCGTTAAATGAAAAGACGTTCATGCTCCCGTGAGTGCAAATTGGCTCAGACGGAGCCTAAAGAAAAATTATACTGCGTTAACTGCGGTGTTTTTGGTCACCCAGCATCTTATCGAGGATGCTCCCGATATCAAGATGCAAAAGTTAAATTTGCTCCAAAGCAAACACAAGTACACCGTCATATCATACCTTCCAACTTCGTCGAGCCCGGAGTATCATTTGCACTCGCCGCTAGAGGACCAGCGGAAAATGCTCGAAATAATGTAAATAATGTAAGTGGCAATAATGAGCTGCTTCTCAAAATTTACCAGCAACTTAATTCTTTATCGGAGAGAATCGACAAACAAGATTCAAAAATTAACTTTGCTTTTCAGCGTTTAGGTCTTTCAAATGCCTAATAATAACTTGTCATCCAGGCATATTCCCATGGATAGGCTTCGCCTCATATCGATCAACGTCAACTCTATCGTTGTCATACATCGACGTGATTATCTCCTTGAATTTATTGTTAAGCAAAAGCCTGACATCATACTTCTCACTGAAACCCACCTCAATTCATGGCATTCCATGGAATTCAAAGATTTTGCACTCGTAAGAAACGATAGGGTAATAGGTGATGGGGGAGGTGGCACCGGGATATTGGTTAGAAGACCCTATTGTTTCCAAAATATTGAAAAAGTCGAATTCAAAAACATTGAATTTCTTGAAGTGTCCGTCATCAAAATTTCACTGCCAGGTGGGGATAACCTCTTCGTTATCTCTGCCTATACAACTGGCCAAAATGTTCTCAAATTCAAGGAGGAGCTCAATTCCTTGTTTGAAATACTTGAATTGAACAGGCTGCATAGTTATTATATTTTTGCTGGTGACGTGAACGCCAAGCATACATCATGGCTGAACGCCACCAATAATCCAAGAGGTGTATTCCTGAAATCATGGATAACAGAGAACCAAATTGAATACAGGTGCAACCTATATGGGTCGGAGTTCCCAACATGCCCTAGGACAAATTCATATTTGGACCTCTGCATTGCTGACGCAAGACTTGAATTCAGCTTTAATAGTCCTCAACGGAAACTGCAGGTGCTTCCTTACGATAGCGACCATAACGCAATCGTAATGGAAATCAATCATCAAAGGGATGATTTCTTCCTCATTCCAGTTCAACATGAAAACCATCGGTTGAATTTCAAAAAAACAGACTGGGAAAGTTTCAAAAGGAGTTTAATCGGGAGTACCAGAAGCAATGTCCTCCTTCTGATGATGGCAACGCTTGCTCAATGGTTCCTAATAACAGAAATCTAACTGACGATGAAATAGATCTCTATTTGTCAAAGTTAGAGAAGCTGACGTTGGAAACGATTGAGAAAGTTGTTCTCAAGATTAAACATCGAAACAATATGGAAGGATATGAAACACCAACCATCGCAAGGTTGAAAAGATTGAGAAGCCTTCTTCTCACACGCGTCAACAATATTTATCGACGATTTTTGGACTACAACCATCCCTCGTTGGCTTTGTTGAAATTACACCTGAAGAATGTCCGGAACTTAATCCGTTCATACTTCAGGAGTGAGGTCAGCAATCGATGGGCGGAAAAACTGAGGGGTATTAGCCCACAGGACCCAGACGGCGTTTTCGCGAATGTGAATAGCATATTCCGCAAGAAGTCTCGAGTGAAGGTATTGAATCTTGAAGTCGCTAGTGATGAGATAAATCTTCTCGATAGGGCTGGTATCGAAATTGATAGCACGACTCCGGATAGAAATGGAAACAGGATTATATGTGATGGATTGCAGAAACTTGCCCTGATTGGAACACATTTTGAATTGGTTCATCTGCCAAACCCAGAGAGAAGGAATGAAATATTTTCGGAGGTCGTTGAAGCAAAAAATTCCGACTTCAAATCAAGCCTGAACGGCCAATCAATTCTTCATTTCGATGAAACATTAACATTTGACCTCATACCGACCTTGAATCTTATAGATTATTTTGTCAGCTATGAAGACTTGTGTTTCATATTTCGCAGAATAAACAACAAAAAATCATGTGGTACTGACGGTATTCCAAATATAGTTCTCCAACATTTGCCTGAGGTTGCTATTAGGAATTATTGCATTTTGTTCAACAACATGTCGAACAATTCATACTTCCCAAATGAGTGAAAAAGGCTAAGGTATTTCCGATCTTGAAGAAAGGAAAAGAATCTTCATGCCCTAAAAGCTATCGCCCAATCGGCTTGCTGCCTAACATCAGCAATGTGTTTGGAGTGATACTCAACAGAGCATTAAACGCCCACATTGAGAAATATGAGTTGATGCCGAATTGCCAATTTGGTTTTCGTGCCAGGCATTCGACCATACATGCAATAACGAAAGTAACCTCAGACATCTGTTGGAAACTAAACAACAAAGAATGTGTTGGAGCATGTCGCATTGATATGGAGACAGCTTTCGATACGGTGTGGTTAGATGGACTAGTTTTCAAACTTCTTCAGGACAGGTTCTCCAGACACCTTGTCGCCATGATGTGTAATATGTTATACGGGAAATCATTTGTTGTAACTGATGGAAATCTGACAATAATGCGCGAATTCAAGGTCTTGAATGGTCTACAGCAGGGAACAGTTACTTCGCCCCTGCTTTTCTCAATATTCATTCGCAAGCTATTGAACAGCTTTGATTTTAATGTCTCGCCAACGCGATCATTGGTAGCGTTTGCTGATGATCTGATCATCTATACGGTAGACCGAAAAGCTACAATAGTTCAGAACAACCTTCAAAAAATGTTGAATGATGTGCAGCTCTACACCGACAATTGGCGAATGAAAATCAATGCGCAGAAGTGCGAAACAATTTTGTTTCGGACAACGCTGCAGGGGGCCAGTCAAAACCTGAAACGTAATTGGAAGAATTTCCACATTATGGCTGGTGAGGGTAGTTCAGAACGGGTTCCACATAAATTCTGCGTTCGATACCTCGGTGTTCATGTCGATCAGTATCTGTACTATACTGAACATGTCAAAATCATGCTCAGTAAAGCACTAAAAGTAGTCATGGCTCTTCGGCGACTCTTTCATTCCAGATGCATTGATCAAAAAGTCAAAGTTATTTGTTACAAGACCCTGGTTAGGCCAGTTTTGACATACGGATGCCAGATCTGGTACAACCAGGGTGCTAGTACAATGGAAAGATTAAGAGTTTTTGAAAGGAAATGTCTTCGTGCATGTACTGGTTGGTACAGAAAGCCTAAGACGTATTGGAAGCACTTTATATCGAATAGAAAATTTATCAAACCGCTCAAGTGACAAGAGTCGATATCTTCATATTGAAACTTCTTCGGAATCATATCGCAAGATCTGTAACTGTGAGTGAAAACCCTTGGATTTCACAGCCGTTCCACCCTACAGACGGGTATATTGTGACTTGCCTCACTACTGGCTTCGTTCCTCCAGAAGCATTCGTGTATTTGGGCATGAATCGATATGTTTTTGATTCTGACGGCGTCCTAATCATATATCACATATATTGACGGGCCACCGATTAGCAGATAAAATATCCTGCGAATCTGAGTTCGCGAGACAATTCCAATGGAGATACTCATTTGCTAGATTCGTTGAGGCTGGTCGAGCTAAGATGGGGCAATCTAGGTATTAGTGGCTGAATGACAATGTCTAAATTATTCGTGTTTATTTTCTGTTTTTGTGCTTTTTCTCGTTACTTAGTTTTTTAGATTCATCTCATTATTGCTACATCTAGTGTTGTTGTTTATTTGTATTATAAATTAGGTATAGGTTTCAATATAAGGTAACGTTTTTTTTTGTTGATTGAACTTATTTAGAATTAACATATTAGGTTTAGAATATAAGTTCATTTTTGTGTTAGTAATATAAGTAATTTTTGAATAATGCTAGTTGGTTTTTTCTCCTTTTTCCAATTGAATAAAAAACTATGTAATAATCTTAATTAATTTAAAGTTGCTAGTGTATTTTTTTTCATTAAATGTGTTTAACTGATAACGTATAAATTTAGAGAGCCATTACGGCCATTAAGTTTTTTATAGTTTTATTTTTTGGAATTTGCTTTATGTTCTTTTAAAAATTTATAACGATTGGTATTAAATAAAGCGCTTTTGACTTTGACTTTGGCAAGGCTAGTGTGAGTTTGTTAGTTAGAAATACTGATGACGTTATCGGCACTTACATTATTAAAACGAAAGTAAGTATGAGCAATATTCAAAATTGGGAAGCCTACAGGAAAAAGAGAATTCGGAGTGGCCTTCATTGTGGATAGGGAGTTCAAATCGCACGTTATTGATTTTAAGGCAGTCAATGAACGGTTGTGTACGATCCGTATAAAAGCGAAATTCTTCAAAATCTGGCTGATTAATGTTCACGCCCCGACCGAAGAAACGAAGGAAACGTTTTACAATCACCTGGAAAGACTGGTCGACTCATTGCCCACAAACGACACAAAAATTATTCTGGGTGATTTCAACGCTAAGGTTGGCAATGAGCTATCTCATCGGGGACCAACTGGAGGATATAGCCTCCACGACGAAACAAATAGCAACGGCCAGCGCCTGATTGACTTTGCATGTAGCAAAAATCTAGTTTTACGTTCGACTTGCTTCCCACATCGACGCATTCATAAAATGACCTGGGTATCACCGGACGGCAACACACAAAACCAATCCAACAACGTTGGGCCTCGAGCATACTTGACGTCCGCACATACCGAGGAGCCAATTGTAACTCAGATCATTGCCTGATCAAATTAACCTGTCGATGTCGTATGTCAAAGGCATATTCAGCGAAGACCAGCCCGCTACAAAAATTTGACATCGAAAGGCTCCAACGAGCTCTGGATGGAAGTGAAAGGGGCTATCAGGACCGTGGCAGAACAGACGGTCGGATATCAAGCCCGGCGCAAGAGGTGCGTTGCATAAAAAGAATCAGGCTTACAAAGAATATGTAGGTAGGACGAAGAGAGAACACTATGAAAATCTCAGAAGAGTAGCGAATAAGATAATTAGAATTAAGAAAAGCAAATAGTATGACAAACAATTAAGAAGTATAGATGTAAGTTTAGCGAGCAACAACACAAGACAAGCATACAAAGTAGTGAAAAGCCTGAAACGTGGTTCTCAGCCCAAAACCACGCTCTGTCGTGATAACATCAGCAATATGATGAAACCAAGATTAAAGAGAGATGGGCATCATATTTCAAGAACCTCCTTAATGCTCCGCACAGCTCCAGAACATCGGAGCCTATAGATGTCTGCGGAGAGCTTCCATTGGCCCCATCAACTCTGGATGAAGTTTGTTCCGCCATCAAAGCCCAAAAGAATAATAAAGCGCCGGGCATCGATGAGATTCCAGTGGAGCTCATCAAATATGGTGGCAGTAGTGTTCATCAAGCTATTCACAAAGTCATCCAGTACATATGGCAACAAGAACATAAGCCGGAAGAGTGGAGCCAATCAATTATATTCCCTATCCACATAAAAGGTGACAAGCTACAGTGCGAAAATTATAGAGGCATATCACTACTTTGTACGGCGTACAAAATATTTTCAGAGATCTTAGAAAATAAAATCGCATCATACGCCAACAGTATTCTTGGGGAGTATCAAGGTGGTTTTAGGGCAGGCAGATCAACAATCGACCATTGTTCACAGTCAGGCAGGTACTTGAAAAATGCTGGGAGCTCAACATAGACGTACACCAAATTTTCGTGGACTTCAAGCAAGCATACGACAGCATCGATCGTAACGTACCGTACCAAAAAATGCTTGGTTTTGGCATCCCAGCCAAATTAGTCCATCTTATCAAAATGACAATGACGTCGACAACCTCCCAAGTCCGCATCAATAACCAACTCACCGATGCCTTTGACACAAAGATCGGACTAAAGCAGGGAGATGGGCTGGCGCCATTGCTATTCAATTTGGCTCTGGAGTATGTCATACGGAAGCTACCTGTCGATACGCGAGGTACATTATTATACAAGTCAAGCCAAGTGGTAGCTTATGCGGACGACATCAACATTCTGTCACGGTCATTAACACCTGGCAAAGAAATGTCCCTGAAACTCGACAGCGAAGCAAAACTAGTAGGGCTACAAATCAATGAAAATAAAACAAAGCTCATGACGCAGTCGAGGGAAAATACCTCAAAAACACAAAATATCACACTTTGCGGATACAGTATCGAGAATGTTAGCGAATTTGTGTATTTAGGCGCCAAAATAACGAAAACGGACAATGAAAAAGACGAAATACGCCGAAGAATACAGCTCGCAAATAAAATATTTTATTCAGTATTGACGATCTTGAAGACCAGCTGCATACACAGGAGGATAAAGCTCCAAGTATACAAATCTGTGATAAGACCTGTGTTATGCTATGGGTGTGAAACATGGACCCTAACCCAAGCATCCGCAAATATATTGAACGCCTTTGAGCGACGGGTCCTGAGGCGAATAATCGCAGCGAAGCTTGACGGGGACCAATGGCGAATTCGATACAACCATGAGCTGTATGAAATTTTTGACGAACCGGAGGTCTGAACGATTGTAAGACTGCGGAAGCTGCAATGGGCTGGACACATGAATCCTATGGACGAACAACAGATACCCAAGAAGGTATTCGTTGGGAGAACTGAAGGCCGGAGGCCAGTGGGGAAACCGAGGAAACGCTGGTCTGACTCTGTCGACGAAGACAGTTCATCGCTGCTCGGATTTCGGAATTGGAAGACGCGGTCAACGGACCGAGACAGTTGGAGGCGCTGTTTGCAGGAAGCGAAGGCCCGAGAGGCGCTGCAGTGCTAAGAAGAAGAAGTATGAGCACAACTAAAGTTTAACTGGGAATGTGTCGCACGTCAGAAATAAATTACCTTATATAAAGCACCACGATACATTAATGATGATTAGTAGACCCGCCATGTAAACATCTTCAGCACATGTGAAACGAAATGAAAGCAATGCACGCATTCTGAGTGATAGTGAAAAGTGTTGTTACAACCATGGAAGTAATCGTAGTTGCAGACATTAATATTTGGCAGAGAATTCTTTAACCTGGGGTGGCATTCTGAGGCCGGCTAGCACTCAGTCGTGTCGTGGGACTTTCCGAGAAATCCTCTCCTCATGCTGGGCCACCTCACATCAGAAACCTAACAAAAAAAAGGGAAAACCGGAACAGATCCTTTTGAGAAATGAAAAAATAGTTTTTAAAAATAAAAAAATATTAATTTCAATGCTTTAATTTTTCAACTGCTTTAAAAAAACAGAATTAGCCCCAGTTCCCAAAAATATTATATGAAATAACACAAGATTTTTTTTTCTTGAAAAGCCGTTGGGCCTTGCTTTTTTTGGTGTAGGCAGACTCGTTTCGACTCTTTTGAGTCATCTTCAGTGTCGATGTGTGAAAGGAAATGATTTTATATAAGTATAGGATGGGTTAAGCAGGTAGGTCCTAAATTAGGTCAGGTAGAGGAGCATGTAGTGAAATTGATAAATATATGTCCAGGAAAGACTGCAGCGATGGTCTGCTGCCTCAGCGGAAGAGGATGGTGAGATCCGCCGAAATTGGCCTTGTCTGGGGACGCGTGAATGCGCTGGCAGGCTAGCGTCGTGGTGTCGTTGGGCGGGTTCTTTCCCCCCTAGCACAAGACCCATTACAAAATCATTTTTCCCATCCACAAATTTGGAAAAGTTCTTTGATTCTCGACCGTAGTCGAGAAAGGAGGTGATCGGTTAAGGACTATGAACACACTAGTTCAGAGGACAAAATAGGACCTTGCAAAAACGGACGGACTTGAGGAGACTTCTTCCTTACCGACGATACTTATGGTCCCCAAATAAGAGCATCCAGTTCCCCCTTGCACCCTCCCAACCGGATCGATCCAAACGTAGACGTGGCCATGTATTTCCCACTTGAGTGAAAAAAATCATACAAATATAGTTTGCATGACTTTTTCCATCAAATGAGGAATACAAACGTAGCCAATTTATGTTATAGCATTATGCGATGGAATCACATAACTCCATACCATAAAAGGGCACGTGAGTGAAAGGTCACTCTACCCGGCAAGAGCCCCTATTGAACAACATAACGGAAGAGCGCACCCGATGGCTAGCCCCTTTCAGTGGAGGACCCTGCCATCGTTACGGGTCCTATACCCGGTCAGGTTTCAGCGGAATAGGAAAGACCGATTGTACTTTTTACTCACTAACCATTTTTCTTATTATTTCTTTTTTTTTCAATAATAATAATTAAATTATAATAAAAGAATAGAATAAAAAAAAAGAACAAACAAAATAAAAAAAAAAAACTAATCTATTTCTAACGATATTCCTATGGCAGGACCAAATGAAAAAAAAAGAGAATAGCCATTTTTAACTATTAAATCAACTTCATATGCTTTACTACAGTAAATTTTTAAAAAATATAAATTTATTAAAAAAAATTTTTTAATATAAATGCTTTTTAATATTTTAATTTTTATATGTTTAAATTATTTATTTGTTATAATGTATTCATTTCACGTAATTTATCCATTCTTTTTTTTATTTAAAAATCTAAAAATTATCATGCAAGAAAATGAGGTACTCACCGGGATCCTCACGAGCGTTCGTTGACGATGTTGGTGGTGCTGGTAAACATGAATTCCGTATTTTTATTTATAATTATACTAGAAATTTATAAATGGACAAACTGATTAGATTAAAACTGGCCCGACATGCTACATCACTTTCAAGAACGATATTGTTATAGTGTGATTCGGGCAAATTTTCAGTTATCTTGCAAATTCTTTCTGTTGATAATGGGTTCAAATATAATCTTTATTTCCCCGGAGATGAGATTAGCTATCTTTCATCCTCTTCTCAAACAGATCTGCTCCGTATGTAAAATCGAGTGTCACCTGTAACTGATAAATCTACTCTGTTAAATGCGTCTCACGGCGTTGAATGAAAAGCGTAAAAAATTCCGTTATGTTTATTTATAGTTATACTTCCATGTAATACAGGATCCTCACTATTCAATCTAACATGATGCATTGCAGTGCATTATTTTAGTTCTGATTTTCATTTCAGCAATTATTGTTTTGTGTTAGCATCTATGACTCTATGTTAATGTGCAGATGTTGTATTCTTTTTTTTTTGTTAAAGTTTCGTGAGATGTATGTATGCGTGTGGTGATTTATAGCTCACATTTGATGAAGCGTTGATTAATATTCTAGGGATTTTTGTTTTGCTTGTAGGAACAACATACACATTTCCCTTGAACTAATTCGATGAATCCATGATTTTTGTTTAACATACTCGAAAAATATAAATTATTCCATTTTTCTTTTCCAACTATTGCAACTGTTGTTTATGGTTGTTTATAGCGAAAAATATTTTAGAAAATCAGCTGGCGCTATTGGGTGAGACACTTCTAGCTGCCCACCGGCTTCTTCCAAGTGTGCTTTAAAATCAGGTAAGTCGTCTACAATACAGGGGTGACCGGCCGATGGCCAAAATAGGCAACAACAATAGCGACATAGCGATAAGACTTCGCCATATTGATGATCCTCGCACAGACCATCATTTTTAAGTAGCTCATTGTAAATGAGTTTCCTATGTTTAACATCACGCAACCGTTTATATTTATGCTTATCTAATATGAAGTTAATTTGATTCAGACTAAAATGAAAGCGCACAATTCACGTCAAATGCGTTGTTCAGATATGATAGCTGCCATAAGATTCTAAGCAATTGAAGATGATTCTAAATCTTTATGATCTGCAATACGTAAAATTATTTCTCTAATATAGTCTTAAGGTCATTTTGACTTATTCAATCATTTGCAAGAGCAGTTGTTGAACACTTCCTGGTAAATTTGCAGTACCTTTTGCAGTCACTAAAAATCGAAGAAATGCGCATATAGTATAATGAAAACGTCTATGACCCCGTACGGATCTACGAAAATCTAATCTTCCAACAGCATCGCCAAGTCCATTGAATCCTGCTATTTCACGGGTGCACCGTATTGTAATATGGCAGTGTGGTTGAACAAGATCGTCATTTTCCTCATCTTCGGATTTTGATGGTAATCCACTAATAACCGAACCTTGGGAATATTTCGAACCTCTACAATGACAATTCCTAAAAGTATATTTAATGGCGGGTTACGGGTTGATGTTTTTTTAAGGGCGACGACACACACGCACACACGGGACATCAACCAGATTTTTTGATCCCATATATTCCAGCCACTCAACGGGTTTTATTCAAAGCGGTATTACAACTGGTTTTAAACGCCATTCAACACTTGGAATACACCTATGCAGATCAGATAAAAAGCACAAAAGCCAATCGGTTTCTCTTTTGCAATATTACCACATTCACTTGCGTTATTTATTCATAATTTCTTCTTTAAACAACAAATCTATAGGCTTTTCCAGATTAGAAAATTCATATTGCGGGAAATTTTGATATTTATTACACTCTCAAAGTTTTAAAATTCTCGCCTCGAATCGCAATGAATTCACTTTTGTACTCGAGGGTGACGATTTACACATTCCAACAGCAAATCCAATCGTTATTCCGATAAAGGAACACAATACAATGTGTAATTGTTATTTAGGAGTAAACAGAAATACTGTTGATTTTTTTTTATATGCGTTGGTAGGACGTTCGTAGTTTGTGGTACGAGAAAAAACATGAAAATCAATGTTCATAATGGAATTCATTATCTCAAAATAATTCTGAAAAATAATAAAAAGGATAAAACCTTCCTTTTAATTTGGCGTGTTTAATTTTATTTTCGTAATCGATTTTCGACCGTTATCGTTCGATCTTCTTCAGCGATTGTTTCACTTTACCAAAAGATCCTACTTATATACTAAGTCCTTAATTACATTGAGGGATGTTTCCTAAAGAGGGTAATTAAAATTCCTTTTGTTACATTTGAAAATTACTTAACTAATTAGCTTGAAGAGCCAGGATTTACAATTACCTGGCCATCAGTTACTCAACCGTGATGCTACTAATCATGGAGGAAACGAGAAATCTGTAATCACCATGTTGATGAAGACTTGACCATATACATATGTCTGAGATGAAAGCGAACAGCTAGTTGAGAAACCCCTCAACGGGATGGGGGAGGAAATTTACAAACACATCACGCATCATAAACGTATAATTCTACATTCCAACCTCAATGTTCTAAATATCCTAAATTCAAAATGCATACATAAATTTTATAAATACAATGTTTCATTCTTGCAATGTTTTTATCTCATGAAATTCAATCCAAAATATAATGTAATGAACAAGTCTGCATGTAGACATATAGTCAGCAATTTTGTCCACAGCGAAAGTTCTTCAAGTGTCGCTTGATCGCTTCCAATAGCCCACAAGCATCAGCAATTTTGTTGCACGTGCAGACTTATGCGATCAGCACATTGAAATTATAAAAATTCCTACTCAAAATAATTTTTAGTTGGAATTAGGAAATCTTCGTGAACGGTTTGTTGAGTAAACGCTTGATCTTAATCGTAAATTTCATTGTTCATAACATAGAGTATGAATATATTGAATTGATACAAATATGTTTGTGGTTTATTTACAAACATCAATAAGTTGCAATTTCACACGTTTAGTGCTGATAGTTTTTAAACATATTTCGGTTTAGTGCAATTAAGAATTATTTGGTTGTGAAGTGTTTTAGAAATTGGCCAAACATATTGTACTCTAATGGATGAACGTTTTATTTGGATTGTTGCGAAACAAATCGCATATGAGCACTCAGTTTAAGTGCTGTTTGGTCTCCCTTGTTGTTGCTTTCCACGAAAACCCGATCGATCTAGGTGTCGATTGGGTCCAAAAAACAAGTGTTGTCGGTCGAGTCCAATAATCCATTGATAAGGCATCATCGACAGCCATGTTTACAATGGATCTTGATCCGGAGGGAGGGCGTGCGAAAAGGCACCACTTCTAACTGGATGCTCCAATCTTAGTTGGGGTTCGTAAGTTTTCGGCGTAAGGACGAAGTCATGCATCCCACGTGCGCTAGTCATAGTCAACCACGATTTCCATAGTTCATCGCTTCGGTAGGTTACCTCGACCTCGAGATCGTCGAGGCATTATATTTTTATTAAATAATTCTTAAATGCGACAATTTTTTTGTAGTGAGGTCTTTGTACTGGGGAAAAAGTACCCACCCCACGCCACCGTGCCGCTGGCCTGCAAGCGAATTCACGCATTCTCAGATAAGACCAATTCCGGAGAGCGCTAATATGTTCACTCGCTGAATCAGAAAACTATCGCTGCAGTCCTTTGCGGACATTTCAACACCAATAAATACTACCAACGGATGCCAACAACGTGACATTGAAAACTTGTTATACAGTACAATGTAATGATTTTCGTTTTAAGTCGTTCGAACAAAATCGGAACCGATCGCTCATCGGTTCTAGACGTGAAGTCTGACTCGTGCCAACGAATGGTACCAATCGGTCAACCCATTTCGCAGTGGCTGCTTGTCGGCCAGCTAGTTCGGAGAGGATTTCGGTCGCAGGCCTTTCAAATGGATTACGCTCAATTACGTATTTCAGCCACCATTAAATGCCCGTTTCAAACGCGTCAAAAATTCAAACATACGGAAAAGAACCTACTTTACTTTATTCCGTATTCCGTCTTTTTATCCAGCCAACAACAAAAAAACTAGACTCAATTTCGCGTTCCCGAATTTCACCGACGCTTTCAACGGCATACTTACAGTTCGCTATCACTCCTGCTGAAAGAGAAGGGCAGGCTGGAAAGGAAAGACGTTATTTTTAGCACTTCATATTAGTTTTTTTTTTATTTGTGAGATATAATTGAAGAAATTATTATTCATATCACTTGATCATACTTAATTTATCGACTTATAGAAGTAATTTAAGTCCTTCCTCATCGAATAATACAATAATAGCTAGCATGCAAAATACGTCTTACACGCAATGAAGAAACTTAGGAAAAACTAAACCAAAATAAAAAGGAGATTAATCAAAAGCTTAAATTCTACTTATCCAGGACTCCAATTATCAATAATTGAATCCTTTATAGTCTTGCATTTCCATTGCTTGGTTTTATTCAAGAGACATTCAAAATCATTTTGACTTGCACCTGAGAGCACTATGTATATAATATTCTTTTTTTTCTCCTTTTTTTTAGGGTTTTGTAAAATAATTTTACAAAACCCTACTAGTTTCGCGACCTGTCTGTCCGTCCGTCCGTCCGTGTGTCACAGCACTTTTTCTCGCAAACCACTAAAGCTAGAAACATCATATTTTGGATGCAGGTGTAAAGTGGTGTTCTCTTCAAAGTTCAAATACAAAATTTTTTATAAGGTATTTAAGGGGGGGTCTCCCCATATAGGGGAGTGGCCCCCGAAAAAAATTTCATCGAAGGTAGCCGATATGGGTATCAAATGAAAGGTCTTGATGAAAACTTTTCAAAACAGCTCTTAATTTGATACTTTCTGCTTCAAGGGACGCACAGGGAGGGGTAATGCACTCAAAATTCGTGTCCCCCCCTCGCGATTAGACACCTGTGATCCGAAAAATCTGAAAAAAATCAGGATTGTAGGCCTTGGTGAGTACAACAACAACAAATACCTTAGAAGTTGAAATTCGCTCAACTTTGTTAATAATGGTATGATATTCAAATTACACATTTTCCCCAATAAAATCGCATCGGTAACCTTAAACTCAACGAAACTCGATATTTACGTAGTGCTGCCAAGGTTTCTTAAAGTTTGTAACTTTGATGAAAATCAAATGATATACATGGAAGTTATAGCCATTTGAAATTTCTCCAATTACAACTACAATAACACATGGTTTTTGTATTTTATGGACTTTCCATCCAATCAGTCACTGCAGTTTTCACTTGACCTTCTTGAAATTTTCCAAAAAAATTAATAACATTCATATTTTTGAGAACTCATGATTTGAGTGATTTTTGTCGGTATGCAACAAAGTGGCGACCGTTGAAAGTAGAAAAGCAATGGATTTTCCTTTGAACGTGCACATCTATTTGACATATTTCTTGACGTTATTCATTGCTGGTGACTGCATTTCTGAGAAATTGGGTACAAAACCCTTCTGACATGAGCGTAGAACTGTTTACCCAACTTGTTTTGGTTACTATTCAATGACTTTTCTTTCTTTCTTCCTTCATTTGGTTCTTTTTCGAATCAGTTGTTTGGATCTAGAATTTATAAATTTTGCAACCATAGATTTGTTTTAAAGCGATATGAATGCACCAAAAATGAAACTAAATTCGAATTAACTTTAAAATGCATATACTAAAATTTAAAATCAAAATTAAAATAATTTGTTTGCGTTGTTTTTTTTGACTAATTGGAACAAAAAATATTTAAAATCATAAGTTCGGTAATGTGGTGACAATATTAAAAATCAAACAAAAAATTAACCCAAGCGTAATCACAACGGAATGCAAAATTCATCTTACAGGGGGAATTTGTTTAGAACACGGGGCCATTACATTAAGATTAGCAAAAAACCAAGGAGGCAGTGTACACGAGCAACCAACATTGGTGTTAACGTTCACCAGGAATGTTAGAATGACAAACATGCCGTTACTCCAGATTCATTGCCTATCCTTTTTCTTCGCGCTTTTCGCATCAGTAAGCTTCTCATTCGATGCCGTCGCTTTTTCGAGTGCTAACTCCACGCAGTTTTTTGATTTTCTCCTTTGATTTTGTTTAGAATTATACTAATTACGAATAGCACATATTTGGTTGCTAAATCCTTTGTAAATGGAAATTTTTTTTTGATTTTTGTGAATAAAATAGTTTAAAACTTTCACGAGCTTATTTCACTACGATTAATTCAAGTTTAACACATGGATGATAAAATTTGCAAACAGTCGGATAAATGTAATCATATCAAATAAACCCGGGAACTAGGCTTTTTAGGTTAACTTTCCTACACTACCACTCGTGACACGCACTGCCCGTTTGACATTCCCAGACGAAACTGACGTAGGATGAGAAGTCGTCAAAACTGACGTTAGATGAGAAGGCATATGGTAGCAATGTGCATATGTATTAGTCGGCATTGGCGTAGGGCCGATTCATTACAGGGCAGTGCCCACGATGCCAACCAGGTATGGGTAAACTGAAGGACGCGCTATTTAGCCATAAGCTGGTTTTACTGGTATGGCACGTTTTAATGGTATGGTACGTTCTAGTAAGAAAAGGTCGTTGTGCGATTTTGAGCTCAGATCGATGCTAAGCAGGAAATAACCCCGGGGGGACAATTGAGAGAAAAAAAACTTCTTTGATGGCGCTCTTCACCGCCGTAAGTCCTTGGCATGGTAGACCCCCAGTTCCTTCGCGGACATGTCTGCAATGAGATAACGCGTGGGACTTAAAACTTGTAGGACCCGACACTTCACGAACTTCTTATCCAGTTTAGCACTGTATTGCCGGATTGCTTCACTCTGCCTGCAATTCTGTCGGTAGATTTTGTTGTCTGCCTTGAAGCCAGAAGAATGAGATCGCAGGTTATAACTCTCCCCCCCTTCCGTCTACTTTCTTCAATCTTCTCCCGAAGTTGTTCTCGTAGAATTTGGAGTTTCTCGTGCGGCTCCAGAACCACTTTTGGGTCTTCCAAACTTTTTAACTGTCGCAATAGCCGGTACGAGTTTCCTTGGCAGATCATGTACTGGCGGAACACGGCAAAGAATGGGGAGATAACTGTGGTGGAGTGGTATGACGAGCGCAGGGCACAGGTGATGACGGAAATCCTGCGGTCCCAATCCTTCTGATCCGGCTGGACGTAGGCACGAATGGCGGCTATGAGGGTACGGTTCAGCCGCTCGGACGCATTGGCTTGAGGGGGATAGATGGCGGTCTGCTGGTGACTAATACCATACTTGTCCATTAGGTCCCAAAATCTAGCCGATGTGAACTGAACTCCGTTGTCGGAGACCACTTTTTCCGGTACTCCAAATGTATGAAAAACGCGATTCTGAAGGAAGCTGACTATCGGTTCGGTGTGCATGTTCCGGATTGGCTCAATAATTGGGAATTTCCCGTGTGATCAGAAGTCGAGCGAGGGTACGGACCGATGAGAGTATATACGGGCGCTAGAACAGACGCTCAGCTAGCTCAAGTTTGCCCATCGGAGACCGAAGAACAGAATTGGGCGCTTTAGTGCACTTGCACAGCTCACAGTGGCTACGTACGCTTTTACTTGCTGCGCCATCTTAGGCGAAAAGAAGTAGGTTTCCAGCCGCTGAAGTATACGACCATATCCGCCGTGCGCAGTCAATGGGTGGTCATGAGCCCGTTTAACAAGGTCGATGGTCAGTTCTTTGGGCACCCATTAATTCCACTGTTCCTCTTCTTGTATGGGGTCTCCGGATGCGTGTCCCATCAACTTGTATATAAATCCCTCCGTCACCTGCAATTATGGCAGCTGTGGTAACTGGCTCTGAATAGTATTCATCAGCTGGGTGTAACCTATTGACTTGAAGGCGGGGTGGTCCAGGTCGATCAATAGGGGGCTGTCGTCCTCCTGGGCCAACTCGGCTCCTTCAGGGACGAACATCCTTGATAATGTGTCCGGTCTGACGTGCTGACTTCCTTTACGGTGTCGAATCGTGAAGCCAAACGCCTGTAATTTCAAGGCCCATCTGGCCAAACGCCCGTGGAGATCAGTCTGGCTCATCAGCCATTTCAGAGACGCTTGGTCCGTGACGATTTCAAAGGGATATCCCTCCACATATGCTCGGAAGCGTTTCACCGCCAACACAGCCACCAGGCATTCCTGCTCCGAGACCGGGTAATTCCGCTGGGCCGGGTTCAACTTGTGAGACACAAAGGCTATAGGCCTCTCTTCAGCGTCTTGCGCAACCTGGACTAAGACTGCTCCCACCCCATGTTGACTCGCGTCACATCAGATCGAGAACGGTTTGCCAAAGTCCGGGCTGTGCAGTACGGGGGCTGTTGTCAGAGTCTTCTTTAGCTCTTCGAAGGCTCGCAAGCTGGGCCCTTCCCAGACGAACTTACGTCCCTTACGCAGCATGTCGGTCAAAGGGGTGGTGATAATTGCATAGTCACGTACGAATCGTTGGTACCATACGCATAAACCTAGGAATCCGCATAACTGCTTGGTGGTCTTGGGTAGTGGAAAAGCGTCAATCGCTTGAGTCTTGTCCGGGTCGGTCTTGATGTTGCCGTGACCAATGATGTACCCCAAATACTTCACCTCCGTCATCACGAACTGACTCTTCTGTATGTTGATGGTTAACCCAGCCCTCCGGATGTGCAAAGCCACTTCCTACAGCAGGTCGAGGTGTTCGTTAAAGGTCTCGGTTATAAGCAATAGGTAGTCCAAATACGAAAACTTGGTGCCATAAATGCGGTGGTATCACCTTACCCATAAGGCGCGTGATTGTTTGAGGGGCATTACACAGTCCGAATGGCACGGTCACAAATTGATACAGTGGGCGACCTGGGGTCGTGAAGGCTGTTTTCTCCTTTGAGCCAGGGTTTAACGGGATTTGTCAGCAAGCGTCTTTGAGGTCCAAACTCGTTATGTAATGGGCTTTAGGCAACCGACTCAAGATGCCCTCAATCGACGGTAAAGGGTATGCGTCCTTGACAGCGACGGCATTCAAACGTCTAGCATCTAAGCATAGCCAGACCTTGTTCGGCTTGACCACTAAAGTGATCGGGGAAGCCCACGCTCTCTGCGATTCTTCGATCACGCCTAGTGCCAGCATTCGATCAACTTCGGCATATAAAGACTTTTCGGTCGCCGGAGATATGGCAAAATGTCTCTGCTTTATGGGCTTAGCATCCCCCACATATATTATGTGAAACTTCAGGGCCGTCCTGCCGAGACCTTCTTTCTCATGCGATGGAGAAGCCGATATAGCCGAGTCAAGTTGCTGTTGTTGGCTTGCATCCAGTGCATGTTGCAGCAAGTGGGAAATTGGAGTTGCGTTAGGGACAGTGGCGACGGAATCCAGTATCGTGCCGGAAAATATAAATTTTCGAATTTCGAACTTTTGTGTTAATTGGGGGATAATATAGAATTCCAGAGATTTAGTTACCCCTTTGAATCTGAGAGCCATCGTAATTTTCCCCACTACGGAGTGACGAGTTCCGTCCGCTGTGCTTAGCCAGGTGGTAAAATGCTGGATTTAATCCACATGAGTCACCAGCACCTCTCCTGGAAAATCGGCTGATATGCAATTCACCAAGCCTACCAGTCGCTTTTGCAGGAGGTGAACTGACGCGTATGGTTGAACGTGATCCTCCAATAATTCGTCTAAGTGTATTGCCCACAACTTCCTTCCTTCGCGGAGAAGTGGTTGTAACCGTCTTCTCATTGAAGATGCGCTGGCGAGCAGCTAGATAATCCCGCAGTCTAACGTGGAAGGCCCTAACATGCCAAGGGACCTTCGTCTCGTTACCATTACCATGCGCGTCCGCCTTGACAACGTGTGACGTCGGCTGCGGAACTTCAGGAGAACTGTGTTTGGCGGAGCGATTCAGTAAAGTTTGGGTCGTATCTGAGGCCTGGTTGCCACTAGTAATAGGTTCGGTATTGGTTTGTTAAGGTTCTAGGAGTGCCAACGAGTGGTTGCGGCACTCGCTGACAGGTTTTTTCGTAACTTGCAATCTGCGCAATTTGGTGCATAAGTGTCTGCTTTTCCGCACTGGTAACAGAACTGCTGGACATGCAGAGAACCGGTGCCCCAGTTGTCGGCAGTTCCAACAGACCGTCGGACTTGTAACTACTTCAACGTCGGTCAAGCATTACTTCGAACTCGTGCTCCTCGGGACGTCTAGCGGGTCGTGGATTAGGTCCCATCATGCGAGGTTGTGGACGAAAGGTTCCTCGCCGTTCGTCTAGCCATTCTTGCCTATGGGCATGGGGGCGTAACCTCTGGACGGTGTAAATTGGCATATGAAAGAGACTGTTCTGAACCTCCCAGCGCATATTCTCCCTGATGATTTCCACCAGTTCGTCCTCGGACATGGGTGTTCGTAACCGAGTGCTTAGGCGCAGTATACTGGTATAATATTAGGCGAATGGCTCGTGGGCGCATTGCTTGCGTTTCCTCAGTTGTTTCTGTAACTCTATTTCCGTGAGGCCGTCGTCAAAGCGGTTGCGAAAAGCTACACAGAAGGAACTCCCATCGGGGCATGGTATTGATTCTTTGAAGCGCCAGTACCTCTCGGCAGCAGCTCCGCTGAACAGGAGGTGTGCGTGTCCAAGGAAAGCCGAGAAGTCGCCTCCCAGCGTTCTGGTGACTAGAGCCTTTATCCGAAACTGGAACCGGTCCACCGGTGTCGTCGAGTTAAAGCCGGTGAAGCTGAGTCACCAACTCTCCATGATGCGAGGCGTAGGGTCTCGGATTGGTGTCGATACATTCGCAGAGCGATTCGCATCATTGATGGGCCTGCTATAAGGAACCGATTCGGACATTGTAGGTATCAGGGGGTGCGGTGCTGTAACGAGGTCGATACTTTGGGGCTCTGGGATCCATTCCCCAGCTCTTTTGAGGGAGGTTCCAATCATCAGCCGATCCAGGGTTGGGCATAGCCGCGTTGGGATTTGGCTCCCAGCCAGATGGAGTTCTTACGCGGCTAGGGGGTTGGCTGATCCGGATGTCCTGGAAGCCTCTCTCCAAGTGCCCGATCCTCTCGGACAGCCCTTGCAATAAGGACAAAATCGTATCGTTGAGGGTGCTGTTTGATTGCGCTGTTGCGGCATAGGCCGGTACTCCTGCGACTGGAGCTTCTCCGCCCACGGCTCCTTGGATGTCCAACAGCGGTTGAGGCGGTTCAGCACTCTGAGGTTCTTTTGCTACTGCTCCGCGCATAAGGGCGTGCGCTCCGAGGGGGGCGTCTGGAGTAGTTCGGTCGATCGGGCGTCTGCATAATGGACAGAGGTTTGATCTGAGTAAGAGCTGCTGGACACAGGTGCGGTGGAACAAGTGTCCGCACTCCAGTCACACACCTGATGCGGCCTCTACCACATCTTCAAAACAGATCCCACAGTTCGCCGGTTTTACTGTTTTAGAGTGGGTCCAACGTTTGTCCGGTGTCCATTTCGTTGCCATTGCTTATTTTGCTTTGGTTTGGGTTGGTGTTGTCTTAAATGTAGGTATATCTAACTCCTAACTACTGAAATACTATAAAAAAACTTATTAAAAATTTGAGTGGCTGATATTTGAGAACAGCGGCGTATCCAAACTGACATGCAAGGACTGCGACATGGTATACATACATAGGAAGGACATGACGGAAACTAATTACAAGATACAAAGAGCATTTACGATCTTTAATACACAACAAAACAGACTCCAATTATGCGACGCATCTACACACGAGCCTAAAGCTATGAGAAAGTCTATGATATTGCTACACAAATAAAGCAAAGGAACGAGACTTTACATCCTAAAAAAGCTTGAAATATATAAGTATAGAAAAACAAACGATAAAATTATCAACGAACAACTTATTACCTATTCCGACACAATTTTCTCCGTACTAGACCACACTGTCCGACGAAAATGGAAACGAGATAAAACGGAATAAACGGACATCCTGCAATCTAAAACACGAAAAAGCGAATATACTTCTACCTGACTTAATTTAGTAATACCTGCTTAACCCATCCTGCGTCTCTATAAAGTCATTCCATTCAACACATCCTTAAGACACTGAAGATGACTCAAAGGAGTCAAAACCCATCTGCTTACACAACAAAGCAAGGCTCAACGGCTTTTCAAAAAAAAAAAAAAAAAAAAAAAAAAAAAAAAAAAAAAAAAAAAAATATATATATATATATATATATATATATATATATATATATATATATATATATATATATATATATATATATACATATATGTTCCTTTCCGTAGTATGTAAATATCTCTCGAAAAATGTACCTTAAACACAATAATTTACTAATAACATGTCCGTTTCTAGATTTTGTCTATATTTTATTGTTTATCCATCTAAATCAATTTTTCAGCAAGAAGCAACAGCAGGAGGTAAGTATGCCACCGAATGGGTAAAGTTTTAACAATCCACGACTGATCGGTTTGGTTGGACGGTTCAGTTATGCATTGCTTTATTTTGTGCTCAGTGTTTTTATTAGCGTAGAATGTTTCGGTTAGAATAAGAGTAGCTTATGCCTGGGACCACGTTGGTACTGAGATGACTTTGGTTGTTGTGGAGTGATAGAAATTCTCGCAAAGCCAGATTTAAAGTTGAGAAACTTTTCCTTCTGAAAATATTGGAACGCATTTTAAACGGTCATTTGAATCGGTGGCTGGGAAACCGTATGCGCACTTAGTCCGCTCGCATAAGATCTGTGACCGGAATACCTCTCCAAACTATCTATCGTGCAAGTAGCCACCTCGGAGTAGACTAAGGGGTCTGAAAATAGTTGATAGAATAGTAGAGTATAGTCCGTTAGCACGTGTTAAGCCTTCACGTCTTTAATCAATGAGAGGTTGGTTTAGATTTACTTCAGAAAATCTCAATCGAACGTGAAAAATCATTATACGAGTATAGTCCCTTACTCGTTGCAATAGCTATGGCCGTTTGTCCAATCCAACCCAAGTAGTATTTAACTTCCCGATTACCCAGCGGCTAGCCGGTTAAGGCCCCCTCAATCCACCACGTGAGGACGCGTCCAATGAGGGACCAAAAGCCCCGCACAGACTAATGATCTTTTAGGAGAAGAAAAATGTTCTGCCAATAGGTCATATGTGGGGAGACCCCCTCAAAAACCACTAATTTTTTTAACAGAAAACAAAATATAACCACTTCCTTTCTTGCAACGTGAATTTTAAACATTTAGCTTTTTTTTACCTTGCTAATCTATACGGATATTCGCCTTTCCAATAGTATCTAACCGGAATTATTACAAATAATATTGTCAACCAAAATGTAACCCTTAATCATACCATTTGCAGCCGACAACCATGCTACCAGTCAATACACTTCCGCATTAACTTTATTCCGTAAATCTATGAATACTAATAAATTAAATTGTCGTATGTAAATTTTCAATTAGTGAAAATTAATTGCTTCGCGAAAGCATTGATAACACAACATGTGCGCATCATGGAAGTAGAATGCCTCTGAATCCCTAAACGAAATTTCGATGAATCTGTAGTAGAATGAATCCGAGTATATGCCTAAATGCTCGCACATAACCGCAAATTTGCATACACACATTGCAATCTGCATTTTGAATATTCATTGAAAGTGGAAATTTAGAAGTCAGATTATCGTAAATATTTTGTAATTCATAGCGGAAATAGCGAAAAGGATTGAGATTTGGATAATTATTCTAGCCTTAGTATTATTTTAATTGGATCTTATTTTCTGTGAATGTGAATTTTAATGGGCGGTAAGTATGTATTGCGAATTTTATTAATCTGAGTATGAAGGATTTCTTTCTCAAACTGGATCAATTTTGTGGCTCATTAATTTTCATCATATCAATCATCAATGCTTTTAGTGAAGAATTTCTGATTCGAACGTGCTTACTCTTTGGTTTCAATCCTAAACGTATTTGGGAACTCAGTTCAGTCTGATTGATGTCTCTGTATTTTTTCAATAAATATTTCGAATTGAAACACTCGTTTATAATTATCATCCTTAAGCGTATTTCAATGAAAATTCATGTATCGTTTATTTATCCGACAATATCAACTGAAAAACATACAATCATTATCCATTGTTTTTTCTTCTTTCGATTCTGTTGTCAATTGTTTCATACTTCCCTATCGCCATCGTGATGAATAAAAATGAATGCATCACAGGAACACCCACACACATACATATTTACACTTGTATGTACATAAATAAGGATTATAAAATATGCAAGAGCTTGGGAATTGTTCATCCGGATTTAATCAATTTTCCGGATAATGAATCGTTGAAGAGCTAATTGTTATTTTTTACGTTATCGCTTTCCCCACTTTACAAGACAAATTAATCTTTTATTGACAGAACTCATCAGAAGCTTAATAGCTGCAATGCTTTACAATCATATTGAAAAACTGTAGAACCTGTTAAGGTATTATCCTTTTTATTGCGTAAAGAGTTTGTGATGGAATGATTCATTTCTGGAGGGGATTATTGGTACAGTTAAAATGTGAAATGGACAATGACAGTGTAATTAGAATGAATATTCTCATTGTTGGTTTCAACATAGAAGTAAATAACTCTTTCTTTCTCTCCAGACTCGGATGTAGCATCAACAGATTTAGAGAAACCAAGGAAACACTGAGATATCGGTCACTTTATTTTCATATGTGAAGAGTCAATTTGGGACCTAATAGAATAAGGCATTGAAAAAAGGAAACAGAGGGTCAGGCTGAGTCCATATGGAGTGACTCCTTTAAGTTGCATTCCGTGTCTACAGACATTTTTTTTGACGGAGGATGGATCGTAGTAGTCTTTGCGTATAGACGTCTTTTAAATTGCTCCAGTCAAAAGTTTTCAAAAATTATATTAATTTTTAAAAAACGTTCCTCCTCCTCCTCCTCGACTCAGGAAATTTTTATCCAATATTTTTTACTTCGATTGGTAACGAAAAACAAATTACCAAAGAAAACTTCGCCGCTGGTATGGAGGAGCCCGATGGCTTCCCACCGTTAGGGCAATGTAGTAATCGAGGAGTTATGGCTCAAAAAGCCAGCGCAGCAACCACAAGAACAGGCACAGCCAACACAACTGTTACAAGACACACAACAGAAACAATATCTTTAAGTTTTGTTGGTTATTTTTTCATGTTTATAGAAATTTCTTTATTTTTGTCTCGTTTCGACGTACACACTCGCAATAAAATAAGACCAATTTGTTGTAAAGGTATTCAAAGTGTAAAAGTTGATAACGAAAATAATCGCTAGGTCTCGAATATCTATGATTTTTTTTTGTGTGTAAATTATCCGACTCAAATTTTTCCCCCGTATCGCTCTAAGTGTTCATGCTGACTTACAATTGTTTCTATTCAATTTTTTTTATCTTGTTGATGTTGAAAACACTTCAGAATTTGTCCTAAGAACGTTTTGTTTTCTTTTCTTTAGATGATTTCTATTTATTTATAAATATCCATTTACAATTGTTTGTTTTTTTGCTTTATATATTTTCACTTAAAATGTAAAAATTAATTAGTTTAATAGTTCCCGATACAGTACCTATTTCTAAATTTTTTTTCTACATTTTATATAATTATAATTAATAATAGACGATTTATCTAAAAACAAAAAAAAAAGATTACCTAACACCTATCACGCATTTCCAGTTTTGAACTCACTTTCATTTTGGTGTTTCTCTCCCACTTATATCTATTATGCCTGATCGTCAACTAGAAGCATGATTCGTTGTTGGCTTTCCGGATCCCGGGAACATTCTACCTGATGCGCATTCCAATCTTTCCGTTGGCAGAATGTTGAAGAGTATGGCGTACGACGGCACAGTGAACATTCGGCTAGCGCATCTCGATTGCAATTTGCACACTTCTTTCTTTCCACCAATTCGGCACCTGTAATTTCGCCTCGAGTTACATCTTCCACCGTGGCACCAACTCTTGCGGCAAGCATGGCTGCATCACGTTCACGTTTCAATCGTTCTATTTGCCTTGTATAGATATCTTTAATTTCTAGACACAGTCGTTTCATCATCGCAACGGCCACCATAGCGAATCGATCGCTTCCATTCCTTACTCGATCCTCGGCCGCATAAATTTTCAAATTCACTGGACGTGTACCAACGATCCTTATATTTTATACATCGTCCACGGCCACCTGAACCCAATTTATTCTTGTACAATTCCGCGGTTGTAGTCTTACAACGGACTGTGAACACATCAAGATTCGACGCATCAACCCAATTCATATTTGACTGTGTAACTTGTCCGGAATTTTCTCCCATACTATTATTCTGCCCGCCGTTATGATTAGCGTTCGAGCTATTCGTATTGTTATTATTATTGGCGATAGCGTCCTGTTGGGCTTGTGTTGTGGGCTGTTGAATGACAATGTGTGTAGCTTTGATATCGCCGGCAACATCACCGACTACAGCACTACCTGATATGATTCCATTGTTGTCGACGCATAGATTTTGCTTAAAATGTGGGAATTGATGGGGAGAGATTGCATTGCGGAGTGCATGAGGACGGGGGCTAGCGTTACTGGAAATGAAACTGTAGATTCGTCTTCGATCCAGCTAACTGCAATATAATTTTGAGATTGGGGAGTTGCAACTGCGAACGCGGTGTGGACGGGCGAGAACCGCATTGGCAAATTGATAGACTGTCCCCGCGATTTTATGAGTGATAGCTGTGTAAATTAAGGGCGTTACAATTTTGCGATTAATTACCCGCGTGTGGTGCAGTATCATTTTGTAATATCGAAAAAGCATTCGAAAAGCCGCTTACGGATTTAAGTCTACATCAGAGTGATTGTGAGCGCGTGATCCCATCCATTTTTACCAGGGAAAAAAAGTTGAATATGTGGATACGCAGTAAAATGTTTTGAATTTCAGACCAAGATTTTCACGAGAAATCTTTAATCGTCATTGAGATTGAAAATGCGGTGGAACGGTGGAAAATTTCTTGGGAATTTGGTGAATTTCGAACGAAGAAATCAAATCTATCGGGAAAAAAAGATTAAATGTTGTGAAAGATTAGATTTGTGAATGAACTCGTGCTCCGTCAAAATATATGGTGAAGTGTTTTCGTTTGGGTGTGAAAAGATTTCTCCCTCTCTTAAATCATCTATCGAAAAGTTATTCTTTAGCTCCCAGAAATAATCGGGTCCCCAAAGGAGATATGAAACGGAGAAACAATTTGCAAGTGTAAAACGTCTTTGATTAACCCCGAATCAAGGAACAATTATTTACTCAATACGCTTAACATGTAAATAATTTGAAATTAGCGATAAGCGCTTTTGTCGGAAATTGGTCGAAATGCGGTGATGTTACTTCGTGTCATCGAATATAGAAATCGTTTCGCGTGAAATTGTTGGTGGCAAAAGGACGGTGCATGTGTCTGGCTCTTAGCGGAGAAGAGCTACCACCACGAATGCGACATATATTTGGGATGCGGAATTTAGCCATTTTTATTCGAATGTAGTCCAATACGAGTTTGGAACCTCCTTCACAGTACTCATTGAAAGAAGCGTGTACACAGAATTAGTTTTAAGGATAGTCACACCCATTGCATCATTTTCGTTGCGTTAAAATGAATAGTTAATTGAAGTGCATAGTAAAAGATAACAAAAAAGATTTTCCGTCTTTCCTACACTCGAATTTCGAAGTGTTTATGTTTCGTGTGGGTGCAAAAATAGAGCCACGTGCATCTTATTGGACTTGATAATATTTAATAATCGAGGAAAAATAATTTTCGTTATATCAACCGTATTGAGAGCGACTTAAATAAATTTTAAATTTAAAAAAAATATTAATGAACATTTCAGTGGACCCCCCGCATTATTCATCGAGCGCTCGAAGGACCATGTGGGGTAAGTACCTCGTTTGCTTCATGTCTTTTTTTTTCAAATTGCTCTTCTTTTTTGAAGTTTATCTTTTTAATTTTTTTTTTTTTTTTTTTTTCTTTAAAAGCCGTCGGGCCTTGCTTAGTTGTGTGAGCAGACGCGTTTCGACTACTTTGAGTCATCTTCAGTGTCTAAAGATGTGTTGAAGGGAGCGACTTTATATAGTCGTAGGATGGGTAATTAGCGAATAGGTAATTAGCGGATGGGTAATTAGCGGATGGGTAATTAGCGGATGGGTAATTAGTGGATGGGTAATGAGGTCAGGAAGTAAATTACTCAATTATGCCACGTAGGGGGATATTATGTTTTTGTTTTTTTGCTTGTTGGCTGTCCGTTTGTTCTGTTTCATCTCGTTTCCGTTTTCGTCTAAGAGTGTGGCCTAGGACTGAGAAAATTGCGTCGGAATTGGTAACAAGTTGTTCGTTGATAATGTCACCGTCTGTCTTTCTATGTTTATAAATTTCAAGCCTTTCTAGGATGTCAAGTCTTGGTCCTTTGTTTTGTTTGTGTAGCAATTTCATAGAGTTTGTCATAGCATCAGGCTCATGTGCGTAGTTTTGAAGGTGCGTCGCATAATTGGAGTCTGCCTTGTTGTATAAGAAAGATCGTAGGTGCTCTTTGTATCTTGTCGTTAGTTTTCGTGTTGTCCTTCCTATACATACCATGTCGCAGTCCTTGCATGTCAGTTTGTATATGCCGCTGCCTTCGTATATCGATGTGTCATTCAGTTTTGGCTTCAGTTTGTTTCCAATGTTGTTGTTCGTTTTGAATGCAGTTTGCAATTTGTATTTCCTAAGCAAGTTTGATAGTTTGTATGTCTCTTTGCCTACGTATGTTAACGATACCCACTGTTGGTCGTTCTTATGAGTTTCCGTCGGTTGGCGTTCCTGTTTTTGTTTGTACTGTGTGACTAGTTTGTCAATGTCGCATTGTTTGTATCCGTTATTATTAGCTATTCTGTAAATGTTGTTTAGTTCGTTGGAGTAGTTAGTAGGAGTCATGGGGATGGAGTGAAGCCTCTGCACCATTGATCTGTACGCTGCTAGCTTATGTTGTGTGGGGTGGTTAGACGTTTCATGTATGGTATGATCAGTTGTGGTTGGTTTTCTGTATATTTTGTAGTCCAATCGTGTTTGTTCACGTGTCACAGTTATCTTTTTAAATTAATATGTTTTTCTATTCTTACATAAAACAAAAAAACAATTTTTTTATTAAGAGTGTGATTGTATTGGCATAAAACATTATTCTTGATGCGATTATAATAATATTTAATTGAATTTTTAAACTTATTTAAATTATAAATTGTATAAAGGAATTGTTATCGGCAAGGTATGTTTATAGAATTTTTTAAAAAATAATAATGTTTGAGTAACGTACGATTTTTGGTCTTTCCTTTCCGAAAATTCTAACCGGGTATAGGACCCGGTACGGTGGCAGGCTTCCACCTCAAAACATGAGCCAGCCACCGGGTACGCATTAATCCTTCTTTTGTTTCAGGTGACGTTGTGGGTTGAGTGGCCCAAGCAGAGTGCCTCTTTATGGCATAGAGTTATGCAATCAAATTGTATAATTCTATGGCATAAATTGGTCACCGGGGTACTCCCCTTCTGATGGGAAAGTTCATGCAATTCAAGTTGTATGAGTTTTCCACTCAGAAGAGGAATACCTGGCCACTTCAACAAGATATATATGGATTTATTCCGGTTGGGTGGGTGCGAAGGGGCTCCACCATCACCCGTTTGCCCCTCTTTCATTTGTGGGCCATGAACTTCGTCGGGTAATGACGAGGTTACCCCAAGTCCGCCTTTCTTTTCAGGTTCCCCTTGTTCTCGTGACAAGCTCTAATTCCCTTGGTGTAGTTACCTATACTTTTTGCGACTTCGGTCGCCTCTTGACTTCCAGCAGTCCAATTCGTGAATGCGAAATATTTTTGTAGTGGGTCCTCGTGCTGGGGAAATGAACCCGCCCCACGATACCGCAATGCTAGCCTGCCAGCGCATTCACGCGTCTCCAGACGAGGGCATTCTCGGCAGATACCGACACCTTCTTCTGCCGAGGCAGCAGACCATCGCTGCAGTCCTTTACGGACTTTTTGAACAATCTCATATTCACTACAGCAACCTGGGGAGACGACGAATACGAAACTGGTGATAATCACCAAGAGAAAACATAATGATGAAAACTCCGCAGATGGAGGGTGCATGCTGCAAATAATAGCGGACAATCAACAAATGGCCAAATTGCAAAAAGAAAATGATGAACTAAGGCTAGAGATACAGTCCCTCAAGGATTTATTCAAGAAAGGAATGAAGCCTCAAAAGGAGCAGCCGCAAAATCAATGGCAACAGCTAACGAAGCCGAAGAAAAGTGTAAAGCAAGTAATTCCAGAAGAAGTTATAAGTGCTGGTGGCACCGACGATAGCCAAAACTATTTTGCAGCGCTGGAGGAATTAACCGGAGAAATGGAAATTGAAGGAAACATCGAAGGTAATTCTAATCAAGATAATGACATAAATTTTATTCAATATTTAAAGAACAAAAATAAGGAGGAAAAACCAGCCTGCAGTTCTGCTGGTTCCTCTGAAAAAGCTTCCAACAAGACAGAAAAAGGTCCGCCAATCAACGTGTTCGGACAAAGCGGGAAAGATATGGTTCGGCTATTGGCAGCCGAAAATAAACTCGCCAATTCCGAAATCAAAAGAATTAATGCCGAAAAATTAACTATAAGGGTGAAACCACTGGTTCATTTCAAATGACATAAAGACGCGCCAAATTCTGGGGAGGTTCCACACTTCACCTATACCGTAAAAAGTGAGAAGAATCAGACCTTCTTGTTGAAGGGTTTGGACAGCGGAGAGGATACGGTCGGCCTTCTTCAGGTGCTCAAGGAAGCTGCCCCAGATATTGATCTTGTTTCAGTCAAAACCTTTGCGACAAGAAGGTCGACCGTAGAAAGGAAGAATTTACCACTTTACCTGGTACGAATTTTAAATAAGAGCAGTCCAAGTGCCCGTCAACAAATAAGGTACTTAAATTTCAGAGTGGTGGGGGTGGGAATGCCTCCAGAAAAGAGAAGTCAACCAGTGTTACTGGTGTCAAAGATTTGGACATTCGGCTGCCAATTGTGCCATGCACTATCGGTGCGTTAAATGCAAAGACGTTCATGCTCCCGGTGAGTGCAAATTGGCTCAGATGGAGCCTAAAGAAAAATTATACTGCGTTAACTGCGGTATTTTCGGTCACCATATCGAGGTTGCTCCCGATATCAAGATGTAAAAATTAAATTTGCTCCAAAGCAAACACAAGTACACCGTAACATCATACCTTCTAGCTTCGTCAATCCCGGAGTATCATTTGCACTCGCCGCTAGAGGACCAGCAGAAAATGCTATAAATAATGTAAATAATGTAAGTGGCAATAATGAGCTGCTTCTCAAAATTTACCAGCAACTTAATTCTTTATCGGAGAGAATCGACAAACAAGATTCAAAAATTAACTTTGCTTTTCAGAGTTTAGGTCTTTCAAATGCCTAATAATAACTTGCCATCCAGTCATATTCCCATGGATGGGCTTCTTCTCAATGGATCAACGTCGACTCTATTGTTGCTATACATCGACGTGATTATCTCCTTGAATTTATTGTTAAGCAACAGCCTGACATCATACTTCTCACTGAAACCCACCTCAATTCATGGCATTCCATGGAATTCAAAGATTTTGCATTCGTAACAAACGATAGGGTAATAGATGATGGGAAAGGTAGCACCGGGATATTGGTACGAAGACCCTATCGTTTCCAAAATATTGAAAAAGACGAATTCAAAAACTTTGAATTTCTTGAAGTGTCCGCCATCAAAATTTCACTGCCAGGTGGGGATAACCTCTTCGTTATCTCTGCATGCAACTGGTCAAAATGTTCTCAAGTTCAAGGAGGAACTCAATTCCTTGATTGAAATACTCGAATTCAACAGGCTGCATAATTATTATATTTGTGCCGGTGACCTGAATGCCAAGCGTACATCATGGCTAAACGCCACCAATAATCCAAGAGGTGTATTCCTGAAATAGTGGATAACAGAGAACCAAATTGAATACAGGTGCAACCTGTATGGGTCGGAGTTCCTAACATACCCTAGGGCAAATTCATATTTGTACCTCTGCATTGCTGACGCAAGACTTGAATTGCAGTTGCTTCCTTATGATAGCGACCATAACGCAATCGTAACGGAAATCAATTATCAAAGGGATGATCTCTTCCTCATTCCAGTTCAACATGAAAACCATCGGTTGAATTTCAAAAAAACAGACTGGGAAAAGTTTCAAAAGCAGTTTAATCGAGAATACCAGAAGCAATGTCCTCCTTCTGATGATGGTGACGCTTGCTCAATGGTTCCTAATGACAGAAATCCATCTGACGATGAAATAGATCTCTATTTGTCGAAGTTAGAGAAGCTGACGTTGGAAATGATTGAGAAAGTAGTTCCTAAGATTAAACATCGAAACAATATGGAAGGATATGAAACACCAACCATCGCAAGGTTGAAAAGATTGAAAAGCCTTCTTCTCACATGCGTCAACAATAATTATCGACGATAATTGGACTGCAACCATCCCTCGTTGGCTTTGTTGAAATTACACCTGAAGAATGCCCGGAACTTAATCCGTTCATACTTCAGGGGTGAGGTCAGCAATCAATGGGTGGAAAAACTGTGGGTTGTGGTGTTTTTGAGAAAATAAATAGCTTATTCTGTAAGAAGTCTCGAGCGAAGGCATTGAATCTTGGAGTCGCTAGTGATGAGATAAATTTTCTCAATAGGGCTGGTATTGAATTAGATAGTACGAATCCGGATAGAAATAGAAACAAGATTATATGTCTAAGCACTCTTCGTTTCCCAATTTCGTTGGGTGCGAGTCGACAAACAACAAGTGGATGTGCAAAGCCTTCGTTAGGTGCGAACCGGCACACACCATGTTGGTATGAGTGAATATTCTTTAAGAATCGGAATTAATTCGATTCCCTCATAGGGCGTACATTACATATAATACCAAGCAAGTTGGGTAAATAGACCTACGGTCATGTCAGAAGGGTTTTGTACCCAACGTGCGAAATGCAATCACCAGCAACGAATAAAGGAGAGAAACATGCCAAAGAGATGTGCAAGTTTATAAGAAAATCCCTTGCTTCGGTGCTTTCAACGGGCATCACTTTGTTGCAAACTAACAAAAATCACTCTAATCATGAATTCCCAAAAATTATATTATTGATCTTATTTGAAAATTTCAAGAAGATCAAATCAAAACTGTACTGTCTGATTCAATGGAAAATTCGTAAAATACCAAACTCATTTGTTATTGTTGTTGTATTTGAAGAAATTTCAAATGGCTATAACTTCCGTGAATATGATTGGATTTTCATGAAACTTGCAGAGTGTTAGGACATTATGTAAAGGTTCTTAAATATCGGTTTTTATTGAATTTAAGGGTACCCTTACGATTTTATTGGGGAAATCGTGAAATTAGATGTTGATACAATTATTAACAAAGTTGAGCGAATTTTGATTTCTAAGGTATTTGATTTTGTTGTAATTCTAAAGTCCTATCTACATAATTTTTTTCAGATTTTTCGGATCACAAGTGTCCAATCGCGAGGGGTGGGGGGGGGGGCCCCCTGAAGCAAAAAATACTAGTTTAAGCCCTGTCTTCAAAATTTCTCATTAAGACCTTTCATATGATACCCATATTGGCTACCTTTGATGAAATTTTTTTTTCCAGGGGCAACTCCCCTATATGGAAACCCCCCCCCTTAAGCACGATGTAAAAAATTATTTGTGGTGAAATCTTGAAGAGGGCATAATTTTACATCTCTGTATAAAATTTTATGTTTGTAGCTTATACGGTTTGCGAGAAAAAGTGCTGTGACAAACGGACGGACGGACGGACGGACGGACGGACAGACAGGCGCGATTTTAGTAGGGTTTTGTAAAATTATATTCCAAAACCCTAAAAAGGCATTCGTTTGGGAAACTGAAGGGCAAAAACCTGTGGGGAAACCAAGGGAACGTTGGTTTGACTCAGTCGATGAATGAGGTTGATGAACCAAGACAGTTGAAGGCATTTTTTCCAGGAGACGAAGTCCCGAGGGGCATTTGCGCTACAAAAAGAAAAAAGACATACCAATTGCTTATATTTTGGGCCAGTTTCATTTTCGACGGAGTTTTTGGGCCATGTTTACGTCGTAAATGTTCAAAGAACACACCTAAGCCCAGTTTAGGTCGTATTTGTGCCCTGACTTATTTTACTCGGGTAATTAAGTACCAGATCTTTTTCTGGATAGCTTAACTGGAGCAATGTTTCGATCAATTAACGAATGAAACTATGGCAGACTAAGTTTGGGTAGTCTTGACATATCAAAAAGGCATAATTGAGTGCCCGGATAACGAGACTGGAAGAAGCCCCCCCTCGCGATTGGACACCTGTGATCCGAAAAATCTGAAAAAAATTATGGTGGCAGGTGTTTATGAGTACAATTTTTTTTTGTGGTAGGGAGGTGAATGCTATTTATGCACAGAGTGTGGGAATCCCATGCGCGACTGGACTACCTGCTAAACACCTCCCCTGTCAACCTGAGAACCCAGCCTGGAACCGTTTGACACATTACTTCGGGCCAGGTCTCGTTTTGTTACGCCGTGGGGCGCCTTCAAGCTGGGGAGTCCCTTTTCTAGCGGGTGGGGAGAGGGGAAGAGGAAATGCCAGAAGAGTGATCCCCCAGCCCCAGCGCCCCCGGCTGCTGAGAGTCCCTTTTATATTTTAGGACTGCCCGAGCATAATGTTCCACCTGGTTCCATTTGTCAACCGATTCGAGCATCACCGCAACCGTATTATCCGGGGTGAGCTCTCTCGTCTCCCTGTAGAGTTCCCTTCGCAGCCTGACCCATTTTGTGCACGCAAAAAATGTGTGACAGGCATTGTCCTCCTCTCCTGGGCAAAACCGACAATAGGGAGACCGTGACTTACCGATCTTGTGCAGGTAATACTGAAAACACCCATGCCCGCTCAAAAGCTGGGTCAGATAGAAGTCAGTCTCACCATGCCTTCGATTTAGCCACGGTCTCACATCCGGGATGAGGCGCGCAGTCCACCTTCCCTTCGTGCAATTCCCCCAAGACTGCTGCCAATGGTTGAGTCAGCGTTGTCTCTCCTCGCGGACAACCATCTCCCTCGCATCCTCGTTTCGGCGCAGGTAAATAGCGCGGCGCTCTCTAGCAAGGAGGGCGAGGTACAATAACAAATACCTTAGAAGTTGAAATTCGCTCAATTTTGCTAAGAATAGTACGATATTCGAATTTCACATTTTCCTCAATAAAATCGCATCGGTACTCTTAAACTGAACGAAACTCTATAGTTACGTAGTTCTACTAAAGGTTCCTTTCCTTTATAAGTTTGATGAAAATCGAATGATATACACGGAAGTTATAGCCATTTGAAATTTCTCCAATTACAACAACAAAACACATGGTTTTGGTATTTTATGGACTTTCCATCGAATCAGTCACTGCAGTTTTGACTTGATCTTCTTGAAATTTTCCAATAAGGTCAATCACATTAATATTTTTAAGAATTCATAATTTGAGTGATTTTTGTCAGTTTGTAACAAAATGGCGACCGTTGAAAGTAGAAAAACAATGGATTTTCTTTTGAACGTGCACATCTCTTTGACATATTTCTTGACGTTATTCGTTGCTGGTGACTGCTGTAGTGAAAAGGTAAGTATCAAAATGTCCGTAAAGGACTGCAGCGATGGTCTGCTGCGTCGGTGAAGGATGATGTTTATATCCGCCGAGAATGCCCTTGTCTGGGGACGCGTGAATGCGCTGGCAGGCTAGTATTGCGGTGTCGTGGGGCGGGTTCATTCCCCCAGCACAAGGACCCACTACAAAAGAATTTCGCATTCACGAATTCTTGGTAACTACAAGGAGGGAGGAGTTGCTTGTTCAAAGAACAAGATGAAACAAACCAAAACAGACGGACTTAGGGTAACCTCGTCATTACCTGGCGATTCTCATGGCCCACAAGTAAGAGTGGGACAGCCGGATGGTGGTGGTGCCCCCTCGCACCCGCCCAACCGGATCAAGATCCATAAATGTTGCAGTGGCCATATATTTCACTCCTGAGTAGAAAACTCATACAACATAACTGGTATGAGCCTTCCCATCAGAAAAGAAATATACCGGTGACCAATTTATGTCATAGGGTTATGCAATCGACTCACATAACCCTTCTCGAGGCCACTCAACCCGCAAGAGTCCCTGAAACAGAAAGAAGGTTAGAGTGTGCCCGATGGCTACCTCATTTTTGGTGGGGAAAGCCTTCCACCGTACCGGGTCCTATACCTGGTCAAAAGAACAAAATTGGAAAGACCGGTGATGTTATCGTTAACACATCATTTTCAAAGGAAAATGCGAGTTTTCAAGTTCAAACAACGTGTATTCATGTAGTTAACGTTTACAATCTTCTCCAATATTCAAATCTAATGGGGTTCAAGCATTACGCGTGCTGCCACTGCTCGTTTATTTTATGCTACGTTTTGATATACTCGTAATTTGACATCAAATTAAACCTCGCTCTCACTGGTGACTGTTTTTTCTTGTTTTCATTTTTTTTTACAATAAATGAAATGTTAAAGGAAAAAAAATATTTAAATATGCGCAAAAATATATCAAGTAATGGAAAAGAAAAAAAAATGTACACAACCGATAATAATTAATTCCATATATAAAAAATATAAAATGATGTGCAAAAAAGTATACCAGAAGAAAACTAAATGATATGCAAAAAAATATACCAGAAGAAAAATGAAATGATATGCAAAACAAAGATATACAGGAAGAAAAATAAAATGAAATGGTACTCACATATCATCCGCGACGAGCGCTCGTAGCCATAAGGTAAGTCCTGTTGAACAAGGAATAATTTATTAGATGCTTTGTTGCATATCTAACACTTATATGCATTGGGATTCGAGTGGACAGCTTATTTGTTTTTACACTAAGCGACTGTATTTTCAATAAATCCAAGAGATTAAATCCAAAAAGTGTGTAATTAATCCTTAATTGCAGTTTTCCACGCAAATTTCGATGTCCACACAAACGAAATCTCTTCTCGAGCTGGTGGAACGACTAACGGAAATCCCCTTGTCATCACCACTTGACGCGTCCCGAACCGTTCATTCAGTTGACAATTTTATTTCTAAACCGCGCGGGGCTCCGTGCAGAAGTCGTTTTTTATTTTTGTCCCAATATGTATACCAAAGAGATATATTTAAGATTGAACTATGTCAAAAAAACAGGTCGGACAGGTTATAGTAAATTTTACCACTGTATTTCACAGTTTTATACCAACATATGATCACTATAGGAGTGTAATAGCGTAGATGGGCCAAAATTATTTCAATCAATTACACCAAGTTCAATCAATGATTCTCCCCTTTTACTTTTTGTAAATTATTCTAACATCGCACTCAACTTTTGAACTTATTTTTGGTGTTTTAATATTTTACTCGGGGACAATACGGCACTCCTTTACTTCTGCAAGAACATTAGCTCTTCTCTTCCTTTAGATTTGTGATGTCTTTCGCAAGTCTATTGCGTTTTTCTCTCCTTAGACAGGTTTACCGCCCGACCGACAACTTCTAACTGATTCGATTCGCACTGTAGCAGTCACTCTTTATTTGCTTCCTACAACTCAAAAGTCTAAATAAAAAATGGCACAGCACATTCACCTAAAATATTTTTAAATTGCTGATAGTCCATTATATAGGATTGTTTTTGAAAATGGGACCATTTTGCATGACTTTGACACTCTTATCTAAATACTGTTCGATATTTGGCTGCCCACAAGGTTGAATTTCAATCACTTTTTACTGTAAAATTGCACAATAGCGATACTAACGCACTATCGCGACGTGGGTAAAATACTTGTGTACACGGTGAATGAAATATGCCAAAAAACCATGTTTGGTGCGGAATAAATTATATATAAAACAAGTGGAAGATGACGATCACGTTACTTAGATGAAGAGAAATCGCTCAATCAGGCTTTACTTTTGCTAGAACATTTACTCTTCTTTTTCTTTAGATTTGTGAACTATTTCGCAAGTCTATTGTGTTTATGTCCTGCTTAGACAGGTTTACCGACCGACCGACAACCTCCAAGCAATCACTACCAGTCACCACTCTCTCAAGTTGCTTTGCGTTGCCAAGCGATCTCCCATAACGTTACAGTTTACGCTAACGTCAGGAATGTATCCGAGTGCATTTTAGGTAATGCACCGTTGCCCGGCACGAAGTCAGGGGCTCCACACCCTAAATTGTAATGGGCAGATTCAAATTTTTAACGAAAACCAAAATTTAATTGTAGTAGGGAAATTTTAACTAAACTAAAGAAATTAAAAATGAAGTAAAGGAATTTAAATGAACTGAAGAAAATTTACAGGCAGTGAAAAAATTTACATGAAGGAAAGAAATAAAAATTTTAAATTGTAATGAAAATTTGAATTTTATAGAAAAGATAATTAACGAGAACATTTAAATTTTAATATACAGGAAAATTAACATCAAGTTACATTTACTAATAATAATAAGAAGAAAAACTATTCTACAAATTACAATTACAGGGAAAAAAAATTACATATATTTATTTTAAATCTGCCATTACAATTTGGATAGAAGATAGGCGGGTTTTCGAGGAGTTTGCTAGTATAACTGCTTGATTACTACGCTGCATTTCTGAGAAGTTGGGTAAAAAACCCTTCTGACATGAGCGTAGGTCTGCTTACCCAACTTGTTTGCTTCTTTTTTTTTAAAAGCCATCGTGCCTTGCCTTTTTAAGTAAGCAGATGCGTTTCGACTTCTTTGAGTCACCTTCAGTTATTCAAAATTTTTGAAACGTGTATGCTCATTCAAAAAAGCAAGCCCAATGCCTTTTCAAAAAAAATTGGCTGCGGATTTCAAATAACCAAAATAATTACCTATTTTGTATTTGAAAACTAGAAGTAGGCTAAATACTAGCAGGGTATTTGAAATTACTGGTGGATAGCAGTATACGTGAATATGTTCAAATTTTTTTTAGAGTTTTGTCATTTAAACTAAATTTTTTGGTTGATTTGTGATTCATTTACTCGGAATTTCACAAGTGGGTCAAATATCTACACCGTCAGAAAGGCTAAATTATTGATGCTTTATATAATATATGTATAGAAGTTCATGTTCAAGATAACTCTTTTATGGCTGCCCCATACTTGCATAATGTTTTATGCGTAAAGTTTTAAAATTTTTTCCTTGAGCTTTCTTAAAGGCTGAAAGATATATTGTTACATGTACAAATAATTCTGCGAGCTACTGTCGCAATTGTTTTCACAACAATGAAGAACACGAATTTACTCGAAACCACGAGAACCCAACAAGCATGAACAACATCTGAAAGTGAGTCACTGCTCCATTCATTTGCAGTCGCTCGAATGTTCCCGCGAACTCGCCAATGTACGAGAACTGGGTTGAATGACTACAGACCCTATATAAAGGCGAGCTGGATGAATGGGGGGATCATCATTCATTCGACCGCGATAAGAACTGCGATAGTGTGTTTCGTAATAGTGAAGTGATTTAGAAGACAATTGCGATAAGAAATTTATGGACAAGTGTTAGATTTTTTAATAGTGAAAATTAAAATTAGTGAAAGTGTTAAACTGATTATTGTGCATTTTTGGTAATTAAATAAACTCTTTTAACTTAAATTAAAAGACATTGCGTTTTCACTTTCCCGGAACATTAAATTATTGGCCGCGAACCATAACACGCGACAATATTATTTTTTCCAAAGCTTTCACCATCATTCATCTCCTTCTTATCTCATTCCAATTTGGCAGCAATCAAACACAGTTGTCTGTGCAAAGACACCTATCCAAAATCATTGTATCCTTCTAATAAATCTGTCACATCAATTCTCCCATCTTGTTTGATAGCCTTGTGTCACATTTGAGTTCAAGTTATTTGAAAATCGTTCAACATTAGACATTAAGAGGAAGGACCTTGCGAACTTGCAAATACCAGCCAATAAATTTTTACAGTCCTTTTCGCATAGAAGAATAATACCGATCAACGACAAAACATACTCTAATACATTGAACCCACCCTACCAGTTACCACGGAATATTGGATTTTGGAAAAGGATCTATGCGGATTTGACCTCGTTCATACTACGGTCCATAATGACTTCTAATATTTCAAGTTTTATTGACAACCATTTCACAGGATTTAGGATGAACTCTCTGTCGGCTCCCTCTTCTCGTTCGCCCCTCTCATCACGCGCTACTCTGTTGTCTTTACCCAAAATCGAAAATCTACAATATCAGTTTACTCACGTTACTTCCAGCATCAAATCAATCTGCAGGAGCAAAATACTAAACCTAATGTCGTTGTTGCATGAAAAATAAGCAAATCTATGATGGCGCAGCCATGGTTGGCTCAAGAAATGGAGGAAGGAGTTGAAGATGTAATAGATATTATCTGAATCGACAAAACGTTTTCGATTTTTGTTTGCCTGGCATTAGTGCAAGACAGGCGGCGACGACGACGGTATATTAGATGAAATTTTCAGGATAAATTATCGGCAGTTTATCGAGAGTATGTACTCCGACTATGATTGAGCTGGAGTATTGCTGGGAGGGATGAAATTTTTATTGGGCGGAAAATGGTAGGAGTTGCAAAAATAAATAAGACCGAAATTGAGATCGGTTTTATTAGTTCAGGTGATATATTGCCTAATAGAGTAATGATAATATGTATTACAAAATATTCAAGAAAGCATTTTTTTTTTAATTTTTAGGGTATTGTGAAATCATGTGTGTGTGTCACACCACTTTTTCTCGCAAACTACATAAGCTAGAAACATAAGATTTTGTAAGTAGTTGCAAAGTGATGCCCTCTTCAACGTTTCACCACGAAACGAAATAACAAAAGGGAACGCAAAGAATAAATACAGCAATATTAAATGAAAAAATAATAAAGTAACTATAAAAAAAAATTATAAAGTAACTATAAATCTCTAAGATTTTTCTTAAATGCTATGCAAGAAGAGGGGAACGGATCAAACTCCAAATTATTATGATTTCTCACGGTCCTTTAAATTGGTGAATGAAAATGTAAATCAGTTCTAGCGTCCCATATGCTAGAAAAAATAAGAACTCATCCGAGATGAACGAAATGTTGGTCGGGCTGAAAAAATATTGGACGGGACTTGATGGTAGCTTATACAAAAAACATTGGTCGAAATAAGTTCGCCGGGATATTAGAGTTAGAAAAGATAGGAAGGATAAAAGACTTTCATAGGGCTGATACGGCAAATTAAACTTAAGGAAAAATAAACTTTCTTTGGGCAGTTTCTAAAGAAATTACGAGATATGAATACTAGATAAAAGAACAGTATTCCAGCAAAGGGCAAGTTAGACAAAAAAATAGGTAAATAGAAGAAGAGATGCTATTAAAATTATGTACCAGCCTTACGATAAGCCCAAAAACTCTGAACGCCTTAGTGATTACGTTTAAAATATGTGCATCAAATTTGAGCTTTGGATCAAAAGTTACTCCATGGTTTTCATGACTGAACACATCAGAGAGTAAAGTATCATTGAATATAGAATTAAAATTTACAGGAGAGTTCTTGAGGGAGAAAGTCATTTTATGGTATTTAGTTACGTTAAGACATAAAAAGTTAAAAGCACCCCATTTATTCAGAGCATTCAGATCATTTTGGAGGAGCTGACAGTCTAAATGGGATTTGAATCATCACCTGTTCCTGGACAATCTACGCCAACATTTGACAACAAGGAAGCGTCGACATTCCAGCACAAGAATTTAAACAACTGCTCGCACGTTTTTCTTCGAGTCAATGCTGTCCAAAAAGCTCTTGTCCAGCCATTTAACGGACCTCACAAAGTAATAAAGCGGCTGTCCGAAGTGTCGTTTATGATTGAAGTTAATGGGCGCACAGTAAATGTATCAATCGAGCGCCTCAAACCCGCTTTCTTTGAAGTAACTCCAGATATGCCTGGTAATCAGATTAGCCCTGCATATGATACTCCATCGGTATCAGTACAAACGACGCGACATTACTGTCCCATTGGTAACCCTTACAATCTACGAAAGCCGCAGATCCGCTGGACTCCAACTAATCCACCGCCACCAAATATCGCAAAAATGTACCCATCAGCCAAACTTGTTTCGCGGACGACATAACTCAGGAAGGAGTACTTTGGGGTTGCTCTCCACACAGAACTGACATATAGCTAAGCTGTTTGCGAAACCGTCTCTGGCAGTCAAAACTATGAACAGCTGCCAGGTCGCTCCACCAGATACAGGCGAAGCTTGTTGCATCTCGTCGCATGACGGACCGACAAGTTGTCTCTCACTTCTCTACTGTGCATCGAAGTAGTTAGATAAAGATAAGCACATTGAAATTGTTTCAAGTTGTACTTAGCAAGTAATCAAGGAATAAATATAATCGAGTGTGTAGTTATTCATACCACAAGTGTATCAAGCTAAGAGGAGATTATGCTGAGAAATAAATTGCCAGTTTTCCAAAAGATTCGTTTTTCTTTTGTACGCTTAGACTTGCCCGACCACCTTTGTATAAGTACAAAAGCGATAAATGCCTTATAATTTTAAAATCTCTCAGCTTGGTTAATATCAGTATGATGTTTTGATTTCACATACAGACCATTAAAATTAACAAAATTTGATATTTAAGTAGTCTTATAGAAAGTCTTATACTCAGTAAGTATCAAAAAAATCATATTTGCGAAAGTAATAGCCATTTGAATTTTCTCTGATCCCAACAGTAACAACAACACACGATGTTGCTATTCGATGGACTTTTAATCAAATCAGACACTAAAGATTAAACTCTTCAAATCTTCAAATAAGATAAATAACGGGTTATCCATTTTACGCTTGTGAAAGTAAAGCCAAAGAAAACACATAAAATATTCAAATGGAAACAAAATTTTTTATTTAATATACAGGTTGCATCTTGCCATTATACACTCAAATGTCTTCCAAGGGACCTCTTACAGGCCTCAATTTTTTTGAGGTAATTTTCAATGACTTTTCGGCACATTTCCGGCAATATGTCGGCCATAACTTCACGAATATTGGTTTTCAATTACTCAAGATTTTGAGGATTGTTCACGTAAACACGATCTTTCACATAGCCCCATAAAAAGAAATCCAAAGGTGTTAGGTCGCAGGATCTTGCAGGCCAATTGTCATCACCCAATCTCGAAATTACGCGTCCTGGAAATTTCTCTTGCAAAAGTGCTCGATTAGCCTGTGTTGTGTGGCTTGTGACTCCGTCCTGTTGGAACCACATGTTGTCCAGATCATAATCTTCAATTTCTCTCCAAAAATAATCGGTTGACATCCATCCATAGCGGTCAGAATTGACTGTAATGGCTCTTCCTTGCTCGTTTTCAAAAAAATACGGGCCAATAACACCACCAGACCATAATGCACACCAAATGGTCACTTTTTCCGGATGCAAAGGCCTTTCTGCGATCACCTGAGGATTTTGAGAGCCCCATTTGCGGCAATTCTGTTTATTTACGTAACCGCTGACCGAAAAATGAGCCTCATCACTAAAGAAAATTTTGTTCGAAAAATCGTTATCAATGGCTTGTTATTCAATCACCCAATTCGTATACATTATGCGTTGTGTATGGTCTTGAGGCTTAAGTTCTCGAGTGAGTTGGGTTTTGTTTGGATGGAGATGCAAATCCAAATGCAAAATCCGCCACAATGAGCCGTAAGACAAGCCCAAATGTTGAGCACGTTGAGGAATCGACAAATTCGGGTCTTCCTCCACACTTTGAGCAACGACAGGGATATTTTCAGCAAAACGAATGCTGCGATGATGCACAGGCCTTTTTTTTGTGGTAGGGAGGCGAATGCTATTTATGCACATAGTGTGGGACTTCCATGCGCGACTGGACTACCCACTAAAAACCTCCCCTGTCAACCTGAGAACCGTTTGACACATTACTTCGGGCCAGGTCTCGTTTTGTTATGTCGTAGGCCGCCTTCAAGCTGGGGAGTCCCTTTCCTAGCGGGAGCGAAGAGGGGAAGAGGAAATGCCAAAAGAGCGATCCCCCAGCCCCAGCGCCCCGGGCTGCTGTGAGTCCCTTTTATATTTTAGGACTGCCCGAGCATAATGTGCCACCTGGCTCCATTTGTCAACCGATTCAAGCATCAGCGCAACCATATTATCCGGGGTGAGCTCTCCCGTCTCCCTGTAGAGTTCCCCTCGCAGCCTGACCCATTTGGTACACGCAAAAAAATGTGTGACAGGCATTGTCCTCCTCTCCTGGGCAAAACCGACAATTGGGGGACCGTGACTTACCGATTTTATGCAGGTAAGACTGAAAACACCCATGCCCGCTCAAAAGCTGGGTCAGACAGAAGTCAGTCTCATCATGCCTTTGATTTATCCACGGTCTCACATCCAGAATGAGGCGCGCAGTCCACCTTCCCTTCGTGCAATTGACCCAAGACTGCTGCCAATCGTTGAGCGTGCGCTGTCACTCCTCGCGGACAACCATCTCCTTCGCATCCTTGTTTCGGTACAGGTAAATAGCGCGGTGCTCTCTAGCAAGGAGGGCGACAGGTATCACGCCTGCAATAACTCTCACCGCCGAGTCGGAGACTGTTGGATACGAAGATGCAATTCTCAGTGCTCCTCTTCTCTGTACATGTACCAAACGTTTTTGGTATACCTCCTAGCTGAGAGCGTCACCCCGTACCTCTGCTCCATACAGTAGCACTGACCCTACAGTACTCATCAAGAGACATCTTCTTGATGGGCTGGGCCCCTCTACGTTGGCCATAAGTCGACTCAGAGCGGATACTCTCGAAGAAGCACTCTCAGCCGTTGTCCTGATTTGCTCAGACAAACTCATCTTTGAGTCGATCAGTAGCCCCAAGTACTTCACCGCTGGCTTCGATTCGATTCGTAAGTCGCCAATACTGATCATCCTTACTCTAGGGATTATCTTTTTTATCAAGATGACCACTTCGGTTTTCTCCAGTGCAAAACTGAGCCCGCAAGCTGCCATCCAGTGCCTCACTCGGCGCATTAGCATACATAGCCAAAGTTGCGCTAGTTCAACGGTGCGCCCAGCGACCAGAGCCGCAACATCATCCGCATAGCCGACCAAGCGCGACTCATCTGGCATCTCAAGTCTCAGTAGTCCGTCGTAAGACACGTTCCACAGGTTCGGACCAAGGATAGATCCCTGGGCAACACCCGATGTAATTTCCATCCTTTGTTGGCCCTGTGTCGTGTCGTAGAGCAGGCTTCGGTCCTTTAGGTAGTTCCTCAAAAGCCGCATTAGATATTCTGGAATTTAGAAAGAGTTTTCAAGCGTATCAAGAATATCCACCCATCTAGCGGAGTTGAAGGCATTCCTGACGTCGAGTGTCACCAACAGGACGATCCGTCGCTTGGCGCGACTATATGCCTCTGCCCTTTGGACCACGTTCACCACCTCTGCAATCGCATCAATGGTAGAACATCCTGCTCTAAAGCCGTACTGCCGAGGAGATAGGTCCCCAGCAGCATGAATCGCGTCAGTGAGTCTTCCCTTGATGAGTTTCTCTAGCACTTTCCCAGCCGTGTCTAGCATGCATAAGGGGCGGTATGTAGACGGCGATTCGGGGTTTCCCTTCCCCTTGCTGATCAGCACGAGCCTCGCTACCTTCCATCGTACCGGAAAACCCCGTCCCGTAGGCAAGCGACAATGGTGATAGACGAGCCGCAACACTTCAGCCGGAACACCATTTGGACCTGGAGCCTTCCTCGTTTTCAATGAGAGGATTGCCTCCTCCAGTTCCAGCTGTGTGAAGAGTGGGCACTCGACTGCTGTTTCACCATGGCCAGCGTCAACATTGACGGGATGGGCGGGGAAGAGTCCCCGCACTATCGCGTCCATCGTATACAAGGCTTCCGTAAGGCACCAAGCTCCCGCATGACCAGTTTGTAGCCAAAGCCCCACGGATCCTTGTTCATATTGTCCACTAGATCTTGCCAGCAGCGAGCCTTGCTACTGTTGATCAGTTTGCGAAGGCATTTCCTGGCCGACTTATATGCTGCCACCTGGTTGCATGCCTCGTCACCATTCCCCGCTCGTTGAGCCTCACGTCGAGTCTTGTGGCACTCCCTTCACTTTTCAGCGATTTCAGTTGACCACCAGTACACTGGGGGCTTGCCGTGCCGGGGTCTTCGACGGGGCATGGAACGCAGCAAGCAGTCGTAATGATGCTCATAGTTGAGTTCACCACGTCTTGAGCTGACAGTTCTTCCGTCCCTTCCAAAGGTTCCTGCAGCAGCTCACCTGCTGTGAGCACCTTGACAAACCTCTTGACGTCCATCCTTCCGATGTTCCATCCAGTTGTAGAAGGCCGATGGCATGGACGTCGGGAGACAGCATCGCTGATCTCAAGCAAAATGCACTGATCACTGGCTGAGTAGTCCTCTAATACTTTCCAGTTGTGTATCCTCGGTACTAAGGACTCCGATGCGAGTGTCACGTCTGTTATATTTCCCTCCCATCCAATACGGTGGAAATTCGACGTATTTTCGGAGTTTAGTACGACGAGGGCCGTCCTGGCCGCCATTTCCAGGATTCGTTTTCCTCGCGGATCCGACTGAGGCATACCCCATTCGATTGCTTTAGCGTTGAAGTCACCCTCAACGAGCACTTTACCCTCTGCGTTCGAGACAGCGCCCTCCAAAGCATTAAGCTTGGCTTGGAAAGATGATATCGATTCGTTAGGCGTAGGTCCCTGCGCACTGAACCCACACGAAACCGTCCTCCCGTCCATAAATCTCGGCTTGAAAGTCACTGTTCCGAACCCAGATGGCGGCAGTACCAGTTTCATCAGAATACCATAATGCAGGACTATTATTATGGTGTTGCTCACTCAGCAGCAAGAAGTCGGCTTTCATGTCCCTCGCAAACTGCTCAAGCAGATTTTGGGCGGTTGAACTGCTGTGTAGGTTTAGCTGCAGGATGCGGGTCATCGGAGTTCTGATTTTGCCTTGGCTAGGGCTTCCTGGAACACCCGGCATTTTCCTGATCCCAAGACGTGTCCAAAATCAGGTTTTGGATCAGCATCCTTGCAAAGAATACAGTTTGCCTCCTTCGTACACTCTATACGTTTATGTCCCATTTCACCGCATTTTTAACATAGGGAACTCCTATCGGGTCCTTTGCATACTTGTGTGGTGTGACCATAACCAAGGCATTTGAAACGTTGAAGAGGCGTTGCTCTTCGCCGTATCCTACAGACAACCCACCCTATTCGTACTTTGCCCTTGTTCAGAAATTGTTCGGCATCCTTTTCGGTCAAGTCAACTATGGCCATGCGTTGTCCCCTGTTGTTTTCTGGTGTCAGTCTCGCTTTGATCCTTCCCACGCTAGGGAACTCCCTTTTGATGGCCCCTTCTACCTCGGCCAGATCCGTCACGCAGTCAATGTCTCCTGTTTCGATCGTTGCCATCGGCACGAGCGGGGCTATAGTTGCGCTTTTGCCGAGGACTTTCTTTACTGCGTCACAGAATGCTTATTTATTGACGGCCTCTGTTCCGAATTCGACCAGTTGGTCGTACTACTTTAATGGTAGTATTGGTGTCTTCGGGCCTTACGTTTCCCCTGATGTCCCGCAGTACCTCCGCGTAGGATCGGCCATCTTGGGGCTTTGCAAGCAGTGCCTGCTGCCGGGGTCTTCGTCGGGGCTTCTGTCTCTCCTGTTTTGCATCAGGTCCTTCTTCTTGTTGGGCGTCCGTGCGAACTTTACTTTCTGGCTTTTTTTGAAGAAGTTTCTTACCGGCTCTCTTCACACCTTTTGTAAGCACTGTCTGGAACCCGTGATCTGGTGCTCCACGCCCATCAAGTGCCTCTTCCTTCCTTCTTTTATTCCGGTCTCCTTCGATTGGACTAGACGCCATTCTTTAATTGACTTTTAATGGTGGAGCTATCTGCATGTCACCTTTAGATTTCGCCGCAAGAGCCTCTTTAGCCTTCTGTTCGTCTTCGGCCCATAATCAGCTCCTCCGATAGTGCCCTACACGATCTAGGAGCTCCTCTAGTTCATGGAGCCCCACCTTTACTGCTTCGCTGATTTTTGGGGAGTCGCATGCAGATTGTATTCTTTTCAGAACAGCTCCCGCTTTTCGGAGTAGCCTTTCTTCTTCATATCGCTGGGCCGCAATTGTACCTTGCAACTATCCTTGTGAGAGGTTATCACGTTCCGTTTCCGAGTGCAGTACTTCCGCCACATTTTCGACGTTGGCGGTGCAATCACATGGTGTCTAGTCACTCGTTGCTTTTCGTGCCGTAATCTCCGCGTTGGCTTCAGGATTTTTCGTTGTAATGTCGGGATTTGCGGCCCTTGCATCGATCGCTTCGGTAACGATCGCAGCAGTGACAATCGAATTTTTGGTGCTCTTTATATTTTCTTCTTCCGAGGCTCGAACATCTGAAGCGTCCTGCAGAGTTTCCCGCTTTTCCTTAAAAGGATGCTCTGGCGTTCGCATCATTTTTTTGCTGCGCTCGAACGCCGCAGGAATCTCAGTCTGAACCAGACTGTCTGCTATTCTCCCATTTTCGTCTGCCATAACTGTCATTGTGTTATTCTTCGCTTTTGTCGTGGTTAGTACCGCTTTCGATATACTGTTAACTTCGTGGCTGCAACCGCTGGTTGCGGCATCATCGTAAGCCGTAAGACAAGCCCAAATGTTGAGCACGTCGAGGAATCGACAAATTTGGGTCTTTCACCACACTTTGAGCAACGACAGCGATATTTTCAGCAGAACGAATGTTGCGATGATGCACAGGCCTTGCAATATCAATAACCGATCCGGTCTCTTTAAATCTTCTCACTGTGTTCGAAACTGTTTGCTGCGTAGGTCGATTATGTCGACCGTAATCGACTCGTAAAGCCCTAAATGTTGATACAGCAGAATCACCATTTTTATAATAAAATTTAGTAATTTTAACGCATTTTTGACTGTTAAACGATCCATACTTCTAAATGGCAAACCTTCAACTAAAACAAACACGCTTTAGATGACATTTAATTCTGACAGATGTCAAATGGCAGGGTTATACTTTCCTAGCACTAAATAGATAACCCTGAATTTAACATAAATATCTTTGAAAATTCATGATTTCAGTGATTTTTGTGCTAATGAGAAAAGATTGTGGCCGTTAAAAATGGAGCAACAATGTGTTCGCTGAATTAATTGATTTTTGTGTATGTTTTCAGCGCTACTTATGTTTGTTTTAGCAATAATTAGTAGAAAAGGTATGGATAAGCGATAAAAAAAATTTTACTGCGTTACTTACAGTCCACAAAATCCTTTGGGTATTTTTTTAGGATTACCAAAAGTATTTAAAATCGATGGGGAATTCTCAAAACGAACTGGTTTTTCTAAGCCTTTGAACTAGTTGATAAAAATTTCCCAGTCTTAAATCTTCAAAAAATCAATCGCTAATTAATTTATCAACTACGTAAACTAAGATAACGCTGAAGAATTCTCGTATATAAAATCGCCAAGCGTAGTAGTAATTTTACTTTCGAGCTTGCAAGGCTGGGTTAGATACTTTGATTCCAATATGAGTTGGACACTTTTGTTGCTTTCTCTAGTCACCTTTGTAGCCGCAGGACCTCTGCAGACTCTTGAAGATGGGAAAATTGTCGGAGGAACTGCTACCACAATTAAACAGTTCCCATATCAAGCGTCACTTCGCAGTCGGGGCTATCACTTTTGCGGAGGATCAATTTACAGCACAAGGATAATAATCACTGCCGCCCATTGTTTCGTAGAAGGATACACGACCGGACTCGGTGTTGTAGTTGGGTCTACATATCGACTAGATGGACAAGATGGTGTTCCTGTGAAAAAGTTCATCAATCACCCAAAGTTCCGGTCAGAGGCTTGGTATGACTACGATGTCGCTATTGTTTTGTTGGAAAAACCACTGGAATTTAGTGAAACAGTGAAATCCGTAGGTCTTGCACCAACTGGCAAGGCAACGAAAGCCGGCTTACGTGCTTATGTAAGTGGATGGGGTACCTTGAAATATATGGGATCATCGCCTAATCAATTGCAATATGTGGGTGTTACCACGGTGGATCGAACTAAGTGCCAGGAAATGTACGCTAGAATTGACAAAATCACAAGCAGAATGCTTTGTGCTGGAGAAGAATTTGGCGGAAAGGATGCTTGCCAAGGAGATTCAGGTGGTCCACTTGTATTGGAGAATACATTAATAGGCATTGTTTCATGGGGTGAAGCTTGTGCTGAAGCAAAATATCCTGGAGTATATGCAGATGTTTCTGTTCTTCGTCCTTGGATGGAGGAAACAATTGCTGAGTTGATGAAGTTGGTGTAAATTTAAGGAATATGTGATTGTGAATGATCTTTTCATAAAAGTCAAATAAATAACTAACGGAACTGGTGACAGACTAATTTGCTTAATTTATTTCATCACTTGAGTAAAATTATTTAGATTATTAGTTGGCGTGTTTGTATTTAAATGGTGAGTTAGTACTTCATTACGTTTCGGGTGGCATTTTTAGGTCTTTGTAAAAAAAATTTTTACAAAGACCTACTAGTTTCGCGACCTGTCTGTCCGTCTGTCCGTCCGTCTGTCTGTCCGTCCGTCTGTCCGTGCGTCACAGCTGATTTCCTCAGAAACTATAGAAGCTAGAATGTTCAAACTTTGTGAAAAGGTCAGAAGTGATGATCTCTCAAAAGTTAAGGCCTTAACAAAAATTTAAAAAATGTTTAAGGGGGGTCCCCCCTGATAACGAATTGGCCCTTAAAAATTTTTTTTCATCAAAGGTAGTCGAGTGGGGTATCAAATGAAAGGTCTTAATTAGATCTTTTAGAATCTGAAATAAAAAAATCGGGGTCCAGGGGAAGGCAAAATGTACCCAAAATTTGTGTCCCCCCCCCTCGCGATTGGACACCTTTCAGCCGAAAAATCTGAAAATTATCACGAACGTGGACCTTTATGAGTACAAGGGCAACAAATACCTTAGAAATCGAAATTCACTCAACTTTGTTAATAATAGTATGATTTGTAGATTTTACATTTTTGCCCATAAAATCAAAACGGTACCTTTAAACTTCTTGAAATTTCGCAATTATATAGACTGACATAAGATATATATGTTCACAAAATTTAATTGAGATTGAATCATAATCAAGTGAGTTATAGCCATTTCAATTACATGAAATTACACCAACAATAACACGTGTTTATGGTTGATATAGGGTTTTCCAATAAGAGGTGTTATTTTGATATTAAAAGAAAAATGGTCGAATGTTTATTTCATTATAAAGAAGAAGATATGCCGTTAATAGCACTAATTTACATTGAGCAAATAACCTCTACGACACGCTTACAGGACCATATCCTCTTCATGAAATTTTCCATAACCAAATCGCAAAGTGGTTGCCCTATGTCCTCGATAGCCTCACAAATTTCATCTTTGAGATCTTGAATCGACGCTGGGCTATTGGCATAGGCCTTCTCTATCACGTGGCTCCAAAGAAAGAAGTCGCAAGGTGTTAAATCACAAGATCTATTCAAAATAACACCTCTTATTGGAAAACCCTATATATATTTAAAATTGACTTAGGCACTTTTATTTTCTTTCAATTTTCATGAAAATTTAAGGAATAGTGTTTAACTTGAACATGTTCAATCGGCCGAGCATTCAGAAAAATCATTTAAGCTAGATTAAAATGGCGGCTGCACTGTGCTTATGAAAGAAACTGTGCATCTTTTGTATAAATTTGAACGATTTCATATCTAAGTATTGGATGAATAATTCAAGTTATCGATTCACGCCATTAGAAAACTTGCTTCTAACCCTAGGATGTTTACAAAGACCTTCTGGTAGGAGCACTCTCCTGCTTACTCAACTTGTTTAATGTAAGTTTAGATGTTCAGGAATGCCTGATAGTCAAATTAAAAAGCTCCTTTTGAAAACAAGAAAACGACCAATGATTTAAAAATGGATTATATTTTATTTTCATGATTTTCAAATCCTGACTGATATTTTCATCGATAAGAAACAATTATATTTAGTTTAAAAAACACCAAATTATTTTAAAGTTGTTAAATTAATTATTGAATCGATAAATGTAGAGAAGGTTTGGTTAAAACGAAAATATTTCTCTATTGATTTTTAATGTAATACAATTCAAAACCTTACCTATGTGGTGTTGAGTGACGGCACCTGAAAAAAAATTAAGCAAGCACCTGAGGAATCATGTTCCAGAATAAAACAAGTTGGAGAGACAGACCTACGCTCATGTCAGTAGGGTTTTCTACTCAACTAACGATATGCAGTCACCAACAACGAATAAAGTCAAGAAACACGTCAAAGAGATGAGCATGTTTAAAAGAAAATCGATTGTTTCTCCATTTTTAACGGTCGCCACTTAGTTGCAAAGTAACAAAAATCACTCATACAATGAATTTCCGAAAATATTGAAATATTGAAAATCAAATCAAATCAAAGCTGCAGCCTCATATTCAATCGAAACTCCGTAAAATACCAAAATCGTGTGTTAATGTTGTTGTAATTGGAGAAAATTCAAATGGCTCTAACTTTCGCGAATATGATTGGATTTTCATCAAACTTACATGGTATAAGGATCTTTTGTAAGACTATTTGAATATTGAATTTCGTTGAGTTTAAGGCTATTCATACGATTTTGTTGGAAATTGAGTAAATTTCGACTTCTGACGTATTTGTTGTTGTTGTACTCATAAAACCCACCTTCGAAAGTTTTTTCAGATTTTTCAGATCACAGGTGTCTAATCGCGAGGGGGACAACATTTTTTTGTGTATTTCCCCCCCGGTTCACCCCTCGAAACAAAAAATATCATTTTACGAACTGTTTTGAAAATTTCTCATCAATACCTTTCATTTTCAACGACCTCTACCTTATATGGGGTGACTCCTCTTAAGAACCCTGTAAACAAAATTGACAATTGGAATATTGCATATTGGAATTGATAGTTCCAGTAGAAACGGAATATCAGAATTGAAATATTGTACTAGAATTTATCTGGCGGATAGTTGAAAAATTATTCCAATGTAAAAAAGTTTTCTTTTATTAATTCGTTTGAAGTCATTTGGCAAAGCAAAACGCAAGAGATAATATAGAAATTTTAAAGCTTGCTTCTAATTTTAATTTGCTGGTTTTTTTTTGGTTTATCAGTGAACATTTTTGGTATTAGTTTGGATATCGGCTAAGTTGTGAGTAATTTTATACAGGCGGGATCCATCGTACATGTCTAACTACAAATGTCGCATGTCGTGTGGTCTATAATTGAAAAGTGACAGTGGTACATTTTAACAAAGTCCTTATGTGAGTCCATTTGCTCCTTGTTTTCACCCGTAATCAAACGCAATTGTACGGAGCAGAGGTATGGGCCGATGCTCTCAGCAAGGAGGTATACCAAAAACGTTTGGCCCAAGTTCAGAGAAGAAGAGCATTGAGAATTGCATCTTCGTATCCAACAGTCTCTGACCGGCGGTGAGAGTTATTGCAGGCGTGATACCTGTCGCCCTCCTTGCTAGAGCGCGCCGCGCTATTTACCTGCGCCGAAACGAGGATGCGAAGGAGATGGTTATCCGCGAGGAGAGACAGTGCTCGCTCAACGATTGGCAGCAGTCTTGGGTCACTTGCACGAAGGGAAGGTGGACTGCGCGCCTCATTCCGGATTTGAGACCGTGGATAAATCGAAGGCATGGTGAGACTGACTTCTATCTGACCCAGCTTTTGAGCGGGCATGGGTGTTTCTTGTTTGCACAAGATCGGTAAGTCACGGTCCCCCAATTGTCGGTTTTGCCCAGGAGAGGAAGAAAATGCCGGTCACACATTTTTTGCGTGTACGAAATGGGTCAGGCTGCGAAAGGAACTCTACAGGGAGACGGGAGAGCTCACCCCGGATAACATTGTTGTGGTGATGCTCGAATCAGTTGACATATGGAACCAGGTGGCACATTACGCTCGGGCAGTCCTAAAATACAAAAGGGACTCACAGCAGCCGGGGGCGCTGGGGCTGGGGGATCGCTCTTCTGGAATTTCTTCTTCCCCTCTCCACTCCCACTAGGAAAGGGACTCCCCAGCTTGAAGGCGGCCCACGGCGTAACAAAACGAGACCTGGCCCGAAGTAATGTGTCAAACGGTTCCAGGCTGGGTTTTCAGGTTGACAGGGGAGTTGTTTATTGGGTAGTCCAGTCACTTTCTTGCGAGCATGGGAGTCCCACGCTCTGTGCATAAATAGCATTCACCTCCCTACCACAAAGAAAAATCAAACGCAATACAGTCAAAACCAGATAAAGCGTATCACTTTGAACGACCAAACGGTTGCTATGACTAAATGGCACGGTCTCGGCTGAATCCCTACATAAGCAAATTAATGCACAAACCATATAATACAACATCGGGTATAGCGAAAAATTGTTTACAACATCGACATTTTGTCGAAATTTATCGGTTATTGTTTAGATCATCGTTTAAGTTAAAGTAATCATTTTATGTGGAATTAAAAACAATTAAGCATTCAAGTTACAGTACGTTTAGGTCGTCATTTCTGCATTCCATTTGCCATAAGCACATAAAATTTGGCCACAAACTATGGGCACTTTTGCTTGATCATGAATTTCTAGTAGCTTTGCTTATGAACTATGTGTGTCATTTTGACTTGACCTACTTGGGTAGGTGGCATGCGATCCAGGATTCTAAGGAACCCTGTGAAGTTTCCTGACTGGTGGATTGAAGGGGAGATATTATGGCGGAACACACCCGGACGGCATCCAGAGTTGAGTGGAAATTCCTGGAAGCAAGTGGTCCGCAAGGTCGAACGGCAAACGATCCTCTTAAAATGCCATGACGACGCAACGGCAGAGCATGTGGTTATTAGCAGAACCTACGATCGCATAACCCAACGATTCTATTGGCCCAAAATGAAAGCAGATGTTCAGCGGTACGTGACAAAGTGCAAAACTTGAGGAAACCTCCTTATGGGCCTATGTCCTCTCGGGCCGGCTAAGCCAAAGAACCGTGGGAAATCATATGCGGGGATTTGGTTGGACCATTGCCGCGGTCTACTCGAGGCAACACCTATATTTTGACTGTGGTCGATTACTTCACCAAGATGCCTCTTATCTTCCCCCCCTGAGAAAAGCGACTGCGGTCGAGGTAGCTAAGCTTCAAGAGGAAAGAGTGTTTATGCTTTTTGGGGTGCCGGCAGTGGTGGTGTGTGACAATGGCGTCCCATTTAGGTCGAAGGAACGGCATAGCTTGGTGACCGGATACGGGGGCAGTATCCAGTTCACGCCATTTTAATATCCGCAAGCGAACCCAGCGGAATGGATCAACCAAACGATCAAACGAATGCTGAGAGCGTATGTAGGGAATAACCAGCGGAAATGGGACGAGCATCTCTCAAAAAATGGTTGTGCCTTGCGCACCTACACGCATGAGGCAATGGGCAACATGTCCTATTTCATCAATTTCGGTCGGGAGATGGTGGTTACGCGGAAGGGAGGGAAACCGCCTATTGATGGGGATATCCTGAGCAATCCGCTAGAATGGGCGGAGAAGTGAGAGAGGAGGTAATTATGCACTTGAAGGAGACGACAGAGAAGGATAATCTGCGGTATAACCTGCAGAAGAGACATCCTACATTTCAACCCAATGACCTTGTGTGGAGGCGGAATTTCGCACTGTCGGGCGCGGCTCAATAATATTTCGCCAACCTGGCTCCGAAAAATCTGGGACCTTTTAAGGTGGATAAACGCGAGTCCTCATCTTGGTTCAAGTTGCTCGATATGAACAGCGAAAACGCAGGTACTTGGCATGCAAAAGATCTTAAATTCGATGTGCAGTGAGTTGTGGGGTTGGCTTTAAGACGGCAAAAAACAGAAACATTGAACTAAAATGTAAATGGTTACCTTTTCTTCGTCGGCTGGTGTTCCGTAATTACATATCAGGGAGTAATCTTCCAGTCTTTTGTTTTTTCCTTTTACCCCTTGCTTTTGTTTTTCGAATTATGTTTTTTTCCTTTACTTTCCGAATTATGCAAGCAGGCTTAAAAGAGAATTTATAAGAAGAATTAGTTCTTACAAAATAATTGGGGAGCCTTGGTTAGTGCGTCTACACCCATGTGAGTCATGGCTAATGGATTATAGGGACAAATTGGAATGAAATATAAAAGTTTGGAGGTTACTCGTAGGGTAAATAGCAATATGTAGAAGATAGTAGTTGGGAGATAGTAGTTGCGACAAGAGGTGAATTAGAAGAAGGGCAGAATACTAGAACAACTTGAATTGCTTTGAGTTTAAAATAAATATATATAAGTAGGTGGGAAAAATAATATCGAAATCAAAGTAAACATGGAAATTAACGAACGATATTAGCCTTTGTCATGCCAGTTATTCCTTCCTTATCTCTTCTGGCCTAACAGGGCGTCCGGTCCCTCTTCTTTTCCATTCCTTTTCTTATTTTTTTTCATGTTCCTTTCCCTATACTTGTGTTGGGCTGTGGAATGGTTTCTTCTTTCCTCTCGTTTTGGTCTTGGTTGCTCAGCTAAAATAGATTGAGCGCCGTAAGCATTAGTCTAGTTCAATACAAGTAGGGATAATAAAAGGAAAAAATCAAGGAGAGGCACGTTTTAGGAAGAAAAAGGTGCATTAGTGATGGGTCGTAGGAAAAGTTATTTGGCTTTACCACCTAGAGTTAGTATTTTTTTTTGTGCAAGGGGAAAGAGTGAACGTAAACAAGAAAAAAAACAAAACAAAAAGGGAAATCCATTAAAAGCAAGGGGGAAATGTTACGGGTGAACATTGAGATTCCATAGTGTTGCTCACCTCGAAAACTTCTTCTTTGTAGCACTATAGCCCCTCTCGGGCCTTCGCTTACAGATAGTTAGAGTATCTCATTTTCATGACCGTATTGATTTTTTCGGATGTAAGTTTGGTCAGTACCATGCTCTCGTGCGCCTGCTCAGCTATGATATGATCTGATTAAATCAGTACATATCACCACTGACTTGAACCTGGGACCTTCAGCTGATGCGTTCATGCTCTAACCACTAGACCACACAGACTACACCCCGAATACTACAATATGTGATTTCGTAAGAGTTTAACCTACACAATACCGAGCCGCACTTTATTAATTTTTTTCATAACCTAATGATGTAACCAACAGCAAGTAATTTAAATTTTCATTCATAAAAGGACTACTTGCTAGATTACGGAAAGAAAGCTACATAATAATTTTTGCTTTGTAACTTTATGTAGTTAAACTCAAGAAGCTAGGTCGCTTCCGACTTACACGCCACATTATGGACAATGCAAGCAGTAACAAACGCCGAACGCATCAAGTGCTGAGTGCGCGCATCAAGAACCAACGCGAGCTCAAAACGAAACGCAAATTCACACGGCAACGGAAGCATAAAACATATAACCCCTCGAAGCAATCGGAATTGGTCGCAAACAAAATAACATGCAATGCTGGGAGGAAATCCGAATTTGAACCGTTGGTCCCGTTACGCGACAAGAGGTGTTTGTGTTATGCGTGATAATCTGCGAGCATTTACATCATTTCCTCGAATCACGGTTTCATACTGCCTGTGGTTTCATTGATTCTACATTCCGGCATAGACTCCCAATGAATTTCGATGCAGTATATAATTCGAATAATTCAAATCCGAACCTGAGTGCTGAGTGCGCGGCCATTGAGCTCCCGGCCAAGGACACAAACTTCACCCTCACGCACATCAAGCAGAGACCACCAAAGAGGAACGAGCCAAGTAACGAAGCCAGACATGCTGCTGAGGCAGCAATGGCACGTATACCGCAGGAAGACACTCGCGAATTTAACACTACATTAGTGGCAAACACAGGACGAGTGAGGTGCAAACTGGAGGCGTAATGTAATTAAAAGAAGCAGCAACAAGAAAACGAAAGTGCTAAGGAGGAGGTGCAAGGATAATTTCAAGTTCTAGAAGAATTGACTGTTAACTATGATCAAAAATCACCAGGAATCGAGACCGAAAACAAAGATATTGATACTATGGACGGGGAATTGCAACAGAAACAGGCCACATTGCATGTCGTTACATCGGAATCGCAACAATTGAAGATACTTTAGCGCATCATAAGATCGAATTTATGGAAGGCTTTCAAGTCTTTTTCTTGATTTGTCGAAAGTTGGACAAGCTTTATGTACAGATAGTATCAGTGAGGTTGAAATGAGTAGCACCTGATTCAGGTGGTAAGGTTGAAGAGGGATTCACTGCGGCTCGATATATAGCAGCAAAATTAAACCGGAAGCTAAAAATATTACACAACACGTCCAAATCTGGAGGCATTACAAACAGATCCAAATAAAACAACGTTTTTGAGTATGGAAAAAACTCAGGTGAATACCGTTTGTTGAGCTCACAGCATGAACCCAGAATAAAGTCATCGTAGGAATTTTCAGCCAAATCAGAGGCTTTGAATGAGTCTAAAAATAACAACCCAAACTCACTTTGGCACATTGACAAATAACCGCCAATTACGCCAAGCTCAAACGAGCGAAAGCTGACAAATAAACTAAACTACACGAAAGAAACACGGATATAATTATTGAATTTCTTAACTACAGACTGCCGTCATCGTGGCGAAGAGTAATATTCACTCACTTGCACTAAACTCACTTTATTCCATCACGGAAATGGAAATGAAGGAAATCGTGACATTCCCGAGGAGAGATTCGACGGCCGAAATTAGTGGAAAATGGTGGATAATTATATATAAATGACACTTCACGCGTTGACACGGCAATTAAACTACCGGCGAGGACAAGGAAAACTAAGAAATCTAAGCGCCGGCTCAAGGGAAAGAAGAAAAAGACGAGGATTGCTGCGAAATCCTCATCTCGTGTTGCGATATAAATTAACATTACTAACTGTTCGAACTGTCAGTCAAATTCATTCAGCGCGTAATACGCTTAGTTCCCACTAGGATCGCCACTGAGTGGGGAATTACTTGCACCAACGGAAAAAAAGCACTCCAAAACACGATTTTCTCGGTGGATGGGAGGAAGAAAACGTTAACTTGGAGGTTATTTAAGCCCGGGAAGATTGGCGCACTTTCTCCTTTGTTCTTTTGGGAGTCTATTTTCGAGCAACCGTGGAGATATATTCAAACAAGTAATAATCGAACGAGATATAGTCCAACAAGTGATAACCGCACGAGATGTAATCGAACAAGTGATAATCGAACGAGATATAATCCAACAAGTGATAACCTAGCGAGATATAATGGATTAGTGATCAGCGACCGCTTTTTCTGACGAGGAATTGGAGCCGCGCACTGGTTTCCGGAACATTAAAGTGGATGCAAATCTTGGATATCGGAATGTTAAACTGAGATGAGACAACTGTGGCAAAAATCACGCAAACGGAAGAAAGGGGCCTCTTACTAGAATAGGGAAAAAATGTATGTGGCTTTCATTTTATCACATATTGGTCGAATCATTTTTTAAATAAAGTAACGTATTAAGTCGAATGAGATAATTGTTCGTTTTCCTTTTCTCGCTGCAATCCGACAAATAAACTTTCTTTTCCAGCTGTATAAAGTGTGTTGTGGGAAAATACGAATTTTGTGTTGTAGCAGAACACCTTAGCTCGTTCCGCGTGGAAGATTTTTTTGTAGGTGATTCTCGCGGCTAAGTGGCGGCGAGCCCCAAAACTTTCCTATTTGTAATTTCGCTCAGGACGTCTTCTCGTTCGGACGACCCCTTCAGAGGCTCGAAGGATCGAACGAGTGGCGCCCACGTCTTCGGGTGAGTTAGCTTGGGTCGATGGAGCCTCCTCCGGAGTAGCCTTAAGCATTAATTTTATATTTAAAATTTGGAATTATTAAAAATAAACTGGAGTTGTTACTGAAACGGACGTGTTTTGTTAGTAAAATCATCTCTTGTAATTACTTGAAGTAGTGTTTCCTACTATCTTGCCAATTAGTTCATTCCTTGTCGCAGAAAATCATTAGAAGTCGATAAATCCTACTCTCTAGTATTTTCAAGGAGCGAAATTGAATTCTTGAACTCTTGTCAACATATGTCTGGTGACCCCGTTTTATAAAAAAAAAGCAAAGACTAACTTTTTTCAAAGGAGGATTTAGCCATTGAGCAAACTCGTCTCGGTAAAGAGATCAAGAAAATTATAAAATCTTATCACGAGCAATTGCCTAATAAGAACCAATTGCATACCTAGAACAAAAATTAAATTTATTTGAGGACCTTTGGGAGAGATTCGAGAGAAACGATGATCAGATAAGAGAAATCACTGGTACGTCGCCCGAGCATCCCTATACCACTAAAGGTGTAATGAATCATGCGGCGCCGCTGGTGGCCACTACCAACACACTTCGCTGCTATGTAGCTCGTCATTTCACGTTGGTTGCGACCAGTGCACATCCTACGTCTATTTTGTCGTCGGATGCCAACAGAATTTGACAGCCACATGGACTTGAAGTGTGGAGGTAGTGGCCGCGACGCAGAAGGAGGTTATAATCTAATCTCGCGTATGCCTGCATCATACACCTACTTGTAAGGGTAATTAGGTAAAGTTAACGTGCGTCGCGGACAAATTGTAAAATCGCATCCCCAGAAATAGTTCGTAAAAGAAAAAAAAAACGGGCGAGGAGCACAAATACGAAGCGGCCGCGACGCAGAAGGAGGTTATCCTGAAGGGCCGCCACGCAGCAGGAATCAAACAGGACGAACGGTGCACCAATACGAGGTGGTCGCATGTAGGTATAACCACGAAGTTTCTTTAAATTTTCGGAGATTTGTGTAATATTTCGATTTTGTATCGCTAACAGCTGGTCGTGTTCAGTACCCAGAACTGGCTCCACGGTCGATTCATCCCGGAAAACTGTTTCAATCCTCTCAAAACGGCGTTGGAAACAAGAGTGCAAGAAAAAACAAAAAAAAAAGCATACGGATTCGTGTCGATGACGAAGTATGGCGATACGTGCTCTTAATGGATACACGCTCGGCAACCGGCTGTTGCAGGTTAGTTTTCAAACGATTAAATCCGAGTAGGGAGCGCAGGTGACCGGCGCGTAGATGCAGACAGAATCATGTAACATACCCCCTCTTGGGCTTCATTCATATAATATGTATTGTTTCGAACCTTCCATGCTAAAGTAAATGTTTATAAGTTCACGCGTCCACAACGAAGGGGATACTCGTCGCTCTTGAGCATAGCATACTCACATAGTAGCCACTCCAGTTTGAGAAAAATAGTAATTAAACTAAAAATGAAATGATCCTAATTTTCAACTATTATCTTCATACAAATCGACTGTCCTGCCTGCACTGTGGGACGAATTGTTAGTGCTAATGACCTCGAGGGTATTAGCGAATTTAATCTTTTTTCATGTGCGTTTGGTGGATCGACGACAAAACGAGTTTTACCTATGGGCGGGCATGTATCAAAGTTAAAACACTGTCTATTTTTCTTACACTGTGGCAGCCACATTGAAACTAGGCAAACCGAACAGTGAATGTCAACTATTAACCAGAAAGGAGGTAAACGCTGACGTGAAAATGGGCACGAATGTATACATATGATTCGAGGAAAGAGTTCGTCGGTGCCAGGTGCAAAGGAATTAATAATTTTGCTTATTTCAACAAAAATAAGTTAGCCCTGTATAAGGTGACATGTTTTTATGTATAACCAATTACAAATTTATATTTTAATGATTTCGCTATACAAATACTTTTTGTTCCTGAAATTTCCTATCAAACTTTAAAACTCGTTGGTCATGCATCTTGGAATGTTTCCATGCGCAAAAGAGCTCGTATTTTTGGTTCGTTTTATAAAGAAGACAGTAGGCCCCTCGGAAACTGCTGCAAGTGAACAGCACAGGGCAAATGTAAACTGTGGCTACTTTGTGAATGTACGGTGCGCTTGAGTTGGCAATATAATTTTGAAGGAAAACAAACCTTACTTTTAGCAAGGAAATCATCCTATTTACCGATATTTCACCTGATTACAATTACTTATACTACATAATTTCATAATTGGCAATTCGATGAAAATAGGAGAGGACTAGAAGAAGCTTTGTCACTTGCCTTGTTTTCAATAAAAATTGCTTGCTTTCGAATTCATACTTTTTATAATTACACTTGCGCCCAAATACGGCTTTTGGTTTAAGCAGTCTTCAAATCTCCAAATATGTTCCACTCACCTCTTAACTCAATTTACTAAATATGCAAAATCAAAAGGTGAAAATGGGATAATCGGAAACAAATAAGGATCTAGAAGCTCATCTAAAGTAAAAAAATTTTCCATCAGGGATAGAATGTAGAGTAGCCTTTTCAAGATAATTGCTTTAGTTTGTGGTAATTTGACCGTAAAATTTATGTAGTAAAATGATTTAAATGACCAGCGCAACAAAATATTGTCTTGTTTCGTAGTTGTCCAAGATGGTTTAGAGCTGATTGTAAAGTTCAGATGCCAGTGACATCAGGACCCAGCATTTATATTTTCCAGAACTTACAAAGGTGGCAATTCATATCTTTTTTTTTCATGTATCCTAAGAATCGATTTTTACCATCGATGATTCAGATTTGCTAATTTTATATATTTAAGTATGGACAATATTTATTGTGTCTTGTAAGTAAAAGAAAACAATATAAAAAAATAAATGATCAAACAGGAAATTTCAAACGACATGCGAAAACCGCGGACTTATGATTGATATGTTCGCAATATTGATTGAATGTTAATCAGTTACAAGTCATGAGCAGAAAAGTCCCCTTTGTTTCCTCGCAATTATCAGCCTTTACTACATCCTTAAAATGGCTAGCAATAAAGCGTCTGTAGTACTTAAATTTTGGGCTGTCCGAATTTCTTAAGTCATTCAATATTGAGACAACATTAAACATAAGTCATTTGTAAATGCTAGATACATACATACTTAACTTAATTAATTTGACAATTAAAACATATATCACAAAATTGAAAAAATATAAGATGATAAGTACATTTTGAGAAGTTTAAGCATGACCTGAGAGCAGTAAGAGAAAAAAAAATAAAATAAGGCATTCAATTACTATTATTTAGATTTTGTAATCAATTTGGTCTCGTGCATTATACTTTTCTCACACACCATTCTCCTTACATGTTTTTAGGTATCACTAATTACGTTTGCGACGATATACCTCGCCTTATTTTTAGTTGAAACCGAACGTATTTTATATTTTGTACGCATTCACGGCAAGAGTAAATCGCATTGGATTTCTCAAATCATAATCGATATAAAAATTCAATTGCATAATGAAGAAAAGCTGAAAATTGAACTAACAACTGATAGTAATTCCATTTTGTAAAAAAAAATTTTAAGAAAAAAATCTCAGTATAAATGGCGAGTCCAGAGATGTGTCAACAATAAACATGTAAATATCCCGCGAAACATAAAAAAAGGTACTAATTATTAAAAACATAGTAATCTTAGTCGTGAATAGAATAGAAAAGAGCTAGCGAGAAGAAATATATATCTATAGTATACACAAAATTTAATTTTAATATTAAGTTTTCTTTGCAATAAATTTACAAGAGAGAAGTAACAACGCTAATTTTAAGATCTTTTCGTAAGCCCTAGGATTAGTTGGTATACATTATAAACTTACTCTACTACCGATATAATTTGACAGTTTATTTTTAAATGTTCTCAGTTCTCACATGAATGTTTTTATAACAACACAACATATGGAAGTTATTTAATTTTGATTTTTTCAAACTCGCTATTTTTATTGGTACAATTTATCTTTTGAAATTATAATTGAGGAAAATTACAATCAAAAACATTTCCTCGAAACATAATTATAACTCTACTTTTCATCATCCTTAACATTTTTGTACATTATTCCACAACAACTATAAATATTTTATTAAAGAACAAAATGAATTGCTAACGAAAAAAAAACGACTTTCCTTTCCAGTAGTTCTGCTTTTCAGCGGGAAACGAGGTGCAGGGTAAGTATGCCGTCGCGAGGGTAGGGTTTGAAAAAAATCCGCTGAGGTCGGTTTCGCGTCGCGCGCGGTACGCGGTACCTTTGCTGTTTTGCCTTTTTATTAGAGTAGCTTTCGTCGGGTTGAGTTAACGTAGTATACTTTTCGGTACCGCGTCGGAAATTCGGGAACGCGAAATAAAAATTAGATTTTGTTCTTTTGACCGGTCATAGGAAGAAATACGGAGTAACGTAGAATAGGTTTCCTCTCCGTATGGTTTTGTTTTGTAACGCGTTTGAAAACGGGCGTGTATAGGTGGCTGAAATATGACCCGCGACCGAAATCCTCTCCAATCTAGCTGGCCGACAAGCAGCCACCGCGTGAATGGGTTACGGTGCACGGATTGGTTGACCGGTTGGTACCATCCGTTGGCACTACTCTGACTTAACGTCTAGAACCGATGAGAGGTCGGTTCCGCGTTCGCAAGTAAATTTTAAAATAATCATTACAAAGGTTACCATAAAACGGCCAAGATAGCCCATGAACGATTGAAATCTGAAGTTCTGTCATTGTTTGAGTACGTTAAAATGCAATCTTTCGAAGAACGTCAAAATTCTGCAAATACTGATCATCAAAACGCCATCAGGGGATCTAAGAAAGTATCTAGGAAAGTGGACAATACTGAGGTATCTCAGTTATTGAAGAAGCATAAAGTTAGGGTTGTGGCACTCAAACACTTAATCAGCACAACTAATGTTAGTGATCAATCGAGGTGATATTTGAAATTAAAGAAGGAAAAATTAGCAAATTTTGGAATGAAATTGAACAAAGTTATTATTGAATTTGGGAAACCGCTGAAGATATTGACTCATCAGTATTCGATTTAAATGAATTCTTCCATTTACGAAATGAAAACGAAAAGCTCCTGATAGATTTAATTAGTTGTCTTGCGAAACCAAATAATACTAGCAACATCGCACAACCCACAAACGAGTCACAATTAAAACTCCCAAAAATAGAATTGCCAAAGTTCAATGGGGAATATATAAAACGGCCATAATTCCAAGATTTATTCCGACAAATAGTTCATGATCAGCCAATTGGCAATTGCCGAGAGTTCTGGTACTTAAAAATGAACATAACGGGGACAGCAGCCAAGCTCATTATGCATTTGCCAATCTCGAACAGCAACTACTCCGTTTCGTGGGATATGTTGCAGAATCGATATGCCAATAAGCGGTTGTTAGTTAACGCTTTGTTGAATAAATTAATGGCGCAATCAGCTGTCAATATTGAGTCAGTATCAGCGCTCAAACCGTTACATGATACCACAAAAGAGTGTATGTTTACATTACAAACTATGGGCATTTCCGCAAAAGAACACTGGGATTCGATAATAGTGCATACAATTTTGAAAAAGTTGGACAAAACCTCTTACGCACTGTATGAACAAACACTAAAACCGCCTAGAGACTTTAAATCATTAGACAAGTAAGGTTTCAGACGTTAGCAACACTCATTCAGAGAACAAGTCTATCCAAACAGCTGAGTAAACCAATCAAGCAACCAGCGTTGGTAGGAAACAATATGGAGCTAGAATGCAAGCTCTGCCAAAAAGCACATGCAATTTATCACTGCGATTCCTTTTTAGGGGTTTGTACTAAAATACAAAACCCTATTGCAATCACGACCTGTGTCCGTCTGTCCGTCCGTCCGTCCGTCCGTCCGTCCGTCTGTCTGTATGTCACAGCACTTTTTCTCCGAAACTATAGAGGCTACAGCCATGAAACTTTGTGGAAAGGTCAGAAGTAGTGACCTCTTGAAAATTCAAGGGTGAAAAAATTTTTCGAAGGGGTTTAAGGGGGGTCTCCCCATATAGGGAGTTGACCCCTCAAAAAAAAATTTTCACCATTGGTAGTCGAGTAGGGTGTCATTGGAAAGGTCTCAATGAGATCTTTTGAAAACAGGTCTTAAATAGCTTTATGAGTACCGAGGGGGGCAGGGGAAGGGGAAATGTACGAACTTTTCGCGTACCCCCCCCCCTCGCGATTGGACAACTTCCATCCGAAAAACCTGAAAAAAATCATGAATGTAGGCCTATATGAGTACAACAACAACAAATACATGAGAAGTCGAAATTCACTCAACTTTGTTAGTAATAGTATGATTTATCGATTTTATGTTTTCTTGAATAAAATCTAAATGGTACCCTTAAATTCAATAAAATTTAGCAAACAGATGACTATTTATAAGATTGATCTTTTCTGAAAGTTTCATAAAGATCGATCAGTATTCAACGAAGTTATAGTGATTTGAATTTTCCTGTATTACTATGGAACAATGTGCCCTGTATTACTATGGAAACATATGGCTATGGAGCCATATGCGCTTTTTACCGACTTAGACACTACAGCTTTGCTAGGATTTGCATGAAAGTTTCAGGAATGATAGATATCATGAGGATGACTACATACAATTGAAACAAGTCGAAGAGGCAGGAGAGAGCTCCTAGCAAAAGGGCTTTGTAGCCATTCTAGGATTCGAAAAAATAGGCCATGAATCGATGCTTACAGTACAGAGGAGTGGCCCCTGAAAAAAATTTCATGAAAGGTAGCCGATATGAGTATCAACTGAAAGTTCTCTATGAGAGCTTTTCAAAACAGTTCTTAAACTGACAGTTTTTGCTTCAGTGGGGGCACAGAGGGGGGGGGGGGGGGGGGGAAATACATGAAAAATGTGTTTTCTCCCTCGCGAATGGACACCCGTGATCTAAAAAAATCTGAAAAAATTATCAAGCAAGATATTTATGGGTATAATTTTAACAAATACCTCAGAATTAAAAAATTCTTTCAACTTAGTTAATAATAGTATGATCCTCGAACATGACGTGTTTCTTAATCTTATTCGTTGCTGGTTACGGTATTATGTAAGTTGAGTACAAAACCCTTCTGACATGAGCATAGGTCTGTCTACCCAACTTGTTAAAATAGTCCTCAGCAAAGCAACTAGAAAAGGCTAAATAGATGAACTTGTGCACAAATTGTTTGAAGAAAGGCCATGGGAACAAAAAGCGCATGTCAAGAGGTTGTCAGAAATGTAGCAAATGACATAATAAGCTCTTGCATAATTAAGGGCCTATAGCGACATCAACAGAAGTACAAAACACAAATCTGGCTACCCGATTCAGTGAAACAAATGGATACGTGTTCTTTGGAACTGAACTAGCAGAAGTAGTTAGCCGCGACGGAAGGCCCATCAAAGTTCGAGTTTCGTTTGACTCAGGTTCATAATTGAACTTTATTACGGACAAGTTACGGAAAAATTAGGACTTGGTACAATTGACCCAAAAATTCACATTTCAGGGATCGGCAACTCACAAGTAAAAGCAAGTATTAGAATTCTCATTACCATGAAGCCATCATGCAGTGATTTTACCACGCCATTAGAAGACTTTACGATCAAAGAGATTACAAATAATCAACCTCAATACTGCATTGATACGGATGACTGGAACATTCCCAAAAATATCCTACTTGCCGATCTAACATTTAACAAACCAGGCAGAATCGAGATCCTTTTAGGGGCGGAAGTATACGGCGAAATCATGAGAAATGGTTGAATTCGGTTGCTGGAGAATTTGCCAATACTACAAAACACTACGTTAGGCTGGATAGTTTTCAGAAAGGCTTCGAATTATAAATCAATTCGCGGGATCCCTAACATAAATTTCGAACGACAACTAGACGAATTCTGGGAGTTAGAAGATTGTTCCGGTCCAGTAATAAAGGGTTTTCCAATAAGAGATGTTATTTTGAATAGCCCGTTATTTTGGTAGGTGTCACTTTTGAAGCAGTCATTTTTTGACATTTGACAAGTAGAAACTACGCCATTGATAAAAATGGAACAATACACGCTTCGACAACGCATTGAAATTATTAAAATTCAATATAAAAATGGTGAAAATTTAGCAGAGACGGTTCGTAAAACTCGAACATTTTTGGGTCGTCGTGAAGCACCTTGTCGGACCGCAATACAGAAATTGATGGAAAAATTCGAACTATTGGGATAAATTAGTAATGCGAAGAATAAAACCCATGCACGTCACTCAAAAACAGCCGAAAGTGTTGAAGAAACCCCAGGTTTGTCCATTCCTCGTCCTTCTTTGGAATTAGGCATTCTACAAGCATCATTACACCGTATTTTGCATAAAAATTTGGGTCTTAAGGCTTATAAAGTTCAGTGAACATAAGAACTCAAGGCAGTTGATCATCAACAACGTCGTGTCTTTGCTGATTGGGTCGTTGAAATGCATGAAATCATCCGGAATTCCATCGAAAAATCATCTTGAGTGATGAGGCCCATTTCCACCTCGGTGGCTTCGTCAACAAGCAAAATTCTCGCATCTGGGGCTCGGAAAACCTAAGAGTTATTGTTGAAAAGCCTCTCTATCCTCAACGTGTGACTATTCTGTGCGGTTTATGGTTCGGCGGAGTCATAGGACTTTACTTTTTCGAAACTGAGGCTGGAGCAACAGTTACGGTGAATGGATTGCGCTATCGAGAGATGATTAATGATTTTTTATGGCCGTAATTGGATGTTATTGATCTAGACAACGTGTAGTTTCAACAAAACGGCACTATGTGCCACATAAGCAACGAAACCATTGATCTTTTACGGGAAACGTTGCCGGACCGTGTTATTTCTCGAAGAAGTGATCACAATTGGCCACCTAGATCTTGTGATTTAGCACCTTGCGACTTTTTCCTTTGGGGCCACGTGAAAGAGAAGGTCTACACTAAGAGCCCAACGTCGATTCAAGACTTCAAAGATGGAGTTCGTGAGGCTATCGAGGAAATAGGGCAGCCACTTTGCAATTTGGTTATGGACAATTTTTTAAAAAGGATATGGTCCTGTAAGCGTGGTCGTGGGAGTCGTTTGCCTAATTTTATTTCCCACTAATACCGGCATACCTTTTTCTTTATAATGAAATAAACATTCGATCATTTAGATTAAAAAATGGCATTTTTCTTTTAAGATCAAAATAATACCTCTTAATAGTATTGGAAAATCCTGTAGTGTTTGGGGAATGAGCTTGGTTTATAGGTTTGAGTGGGAAGATTGTTTTTTTTTTGCTATTGAATAGCGCTAGTGAATGCCAACTAGTTTCTTTACTTTGTATTGTTCTCCTAATATAGGATAGTTTTTGTGAGAATAGTTGTGAAACTCTTTGGACTAAATTTGTTCCCGTTCGTATGAATCGCAGTAAGCCTGCGAGCCACGTTTGTCGTTAGTGAATCATCAGGGGTGCTTACACCTGCCCTGTGTTGAGTTTCTAAGCTCTACAGGCTTCATCTGAAGCACCCTCAACTTAGGGAGTATCACTCTCCTGCTACTTCAACTTATTAACTTGAAAATGTGAAATGTAAATAACTCAGAGATGTTCTATTTTCCAGAATTTTATAATTATATCTTACGTTCAATTATTATGAAAATTTCGGTAAGTTGATTCTATTTGTTTTAAGTAAAGAAATGCGAGTACCTGCATAATATTGATATTTTTCGTTATGCCTGCAAGAAGTCTAGGCAACATAGCAAATATCTTATCATGGCTACAGAAAGATTAAGTCGAAGAAACGAAATCATTTTGCTGATTATAACTACAGAGATACTTGAATCTAAACGAAAGAGATAGCAATATGTTTACACAGATTTTGACGCTTCGTTTATTTTAAACACAAATCAACAAATCTTTTTTTTCAAACTATTCAAAATTAAGTTCCTTCAATTTTTTCTGATTATGATGAAAATTTCCTGTTTCTTTTGGTGTTTCAAGATACTCTTATCTATAAGCTTCTCAACATCGGGTAAGCTTATAAAGCTTAAATGGTTTCAGAATGTCAATGAGTTTCACATAAAAAATCAGAGCATTGATTCAATTTTACATCAATCAATCAATAAACCTCTTAAAGCCTTAGATAGCACAGATAAGTTATCATAAATCAAATTAGATTCCCTTGACCACATTCATGCATTTCATTTTTAGAAGCCGAAACAGTTTCAATTGTACCAGAATGGAAAAAGCACTATTCTTCCTCTTTTTCACCGCAGTGGTGTCTGCAGGTCCTTTGCAGAAGAAGAAGTTTCTCGATCTATTAACTAACAAATCAACTCAAGATGGAAAGATAGTTGGAGGATATGCTACGACAATTGAGCGATTTCCTTATCAAGTATCTCTTCGAAGCTACGGAAGCCACTATTGCGGAGGATCCATCTATAATGCCTGGATTATTATAACTGCAGCGCATTGTTTCGCAGAAGGACCTATCTCGGGTCTTGGTGTTGTTGCTGGATCAACTTTTCGACTGGATGGAAATACTGGTATTCCGATCAAAAAATACATTTCGCATCCCTTGTTCCGATCGGAAGCGTGGTATGACTATGATGTGGCCATTATTTTGCTGGAGCAGCCATTGTCCTTCAGTAAAACAGTTCAACCAATAAGTCTTATTCCATCACATAGAGAGCCAAAGGCTGGATTCCGTGCATATGTTAGTGGATGGGGTACTCTCAAATATATGGGATCATCACCTGATCAATTACAATACGTTGACGTTGTAACGATTGACAAGAAAAAGTGTGCTGAAAAGTACTCAAAGTTTGGGAATGAAGTTACTGATAGGATGATTTGTGCTGGTGAAGAGTTTGGTGGCAAGGATGGATGTCAGGGTGACTCGGGTGGACCACTGATGATGGAGAACACATTGATTGGTATTGTGTCTTGGGGTGAAGGCTGTGCCGAGGAAAGATTTCCAGGAGTGTACTCCAGCGTCGCCGTGCTTCGAGAATGGATGGACGAGACTATTAATGATCTGATGAAACTAGTAGAATAGAATATCTAGATAGTATCCAAAGATTCACATTCTGAGTCAAACATATTACTGTGAAGTAAATTGAATCAATTTTGGAGTTTCTTCAGATTTCAAGGAATAAAAGATGTTTTGGTAGTAATTATTTAGTTTTAATTAAGTTAATAGGCGTTTGGATGTGATGCGATATTATATCCAACTTGTAGTGGAATGGACCAACTTGGTTAAACGCACGTATCATCCAAATGCCCCCAGTGATGCAACTAACCACTTAAGGTGAAGAAGAAGCTAATGCAACATCGCTACTTGTTACAACTGACAAAAAACCAGACATATCAACCAGGTACTCATCATTCCGCGAACTGCAGCGGCTTGTAGTATTGTGCGAACGATTTGCTTTTAATTCAAAACATCTTCAGATGAAATGATTGAGAAACTTATCAGAAGCTGAATTTCGAGAAGCGTCCAACACATGTGTGAGGATAATGCAAAGCATAGCATTCAAGAAGAAAATCCAAGACATATCTACGATCGGTCTAGTTTTGAAGAGCAATCATATTAAATCCTTATCTCCATGGATTGACATTGAAGAGATCCTCTGGGTGGGTTGTCAAATTCAGCATGCACTTATTGGAGAAACAGCGAAGCACTGAGCTATCATCCCGATAGACCCATTAGCAATGCTATTGATACGGCAGGCTCATCAACAAACTTTACATGGTGGTAGCTAACTGACGTTAGCAACATTGCGACTCAAATGTTGGATCATATTAGGGCTGACGATTATGAAAATGGTCGTGCGGTAATGTTTGACCTGTTTCAAAATGACTGTCAGGTATATGACTCAACAGATGGGAATTGAACCAGCCCCTCGAGTGCAATTTGAAAAACCATTCCTACACGCAGAAGTCGATTACGCAGGGCCAAGTACCATAAAATGGAATGGAAGTAGAGGTGCTAAGACCACAAAAGCATACACTGCAATCTTTGTATGCATAACAACAAAGGCCTTTCACATGGAGCTTGTTTCTAATTAGACCACGATTGCTGTATATTATGTACTTGACATTTCCCACGTCTTGCAACGATTCATTTAATAGCTGCAATACATGCAAGCTTTTAAACGATTCGGGTGTCAAATGAAAGGTCTTGATAACAGATTTTCAAAACATTTCTCAAACTAACAAGTTTTGCTTAGAGGGGTGCAGGGGAAGGGGAAATGTACGAATATTTTGTGCCCCGCTTCTCCTCACGATTTTACACCTTTGACGTGAAAAATCTGTAAAAAACCGTGGAGGTAAGTCTTTAGGAGGACAAGGGCAACAAATGCATCAGAAGTCAGAATTTGATCAATTTTGTTAATAATAGTATATTACATTTTACAAATCTTACGTTTTTGCCTATTAAATCAAAATAGGAAATAGCTGCTGTTTAAATTTTCTGATAGAAATTGTACGTGCGCTGAAAATTTCATAGTGATCAAATAATAAACAGCAAAGTTACAGCCGATTAAATAGTTAACAATTGCAACAACATTAACACGTGATACTAGGAAGATACACGATTTTAACGGTCCTAGATACTACAAATATGTAGGAATTTTGATGAAAGTTTTAGAAATGATTTGAAATATTGATGTGTTATCATGACTATTCAAGCAACGGGATGAAAACACTTGAAAAACAAAATGGCGGCAAATTTAAGTACATAGTAACCAGGATTTAGTTCTTCGAACTCAATTTATTGAATCTGTACTCGTATATGAGTCTATTCAATTTGGCTCTAGAGTACGTCATAAGGAAGCTACCTGTCGAAACACGAGGTATATTACCATACAAGTTGAGCCAAGTAGTAGCCTATGCAGACGATATCAACATTTTGTCACAGTCATTAACAACTGCCAAAGAACTTTTCCTGAAACTCGACAGCGATGCAAAACTAGTAGGGCTACACATCAATTAAAATAAAATAAATCTCATGATCCAGTTGAGGAAAAGTATCTCAAATACACAAAATATCACACTTAGTCGATACAATATCATTGTTCAAAAAGCAAATATGTATATAATATAGTTGCCCTTTAGTCAGACGGCGTTTCGTCTGGCTTCTCAAAAAAGACCTGTTGAACAACTGATAACATAATTTTATTATTAAAGTCTTTTATGGTACAATTTTACAAGTATTCAATTCTTAATATCGCAAAGTCCGTAGCGCGGTCATTGCCTTAGTGCTGATTCGTTGAGAATTCCTAGAGTTCATTGCAGCTTGTCACATGTTTGATGTCGTGGTCAGCAAAAAGTTCATGATCGCCGTGGAAATTAAATTTTCAGAGTATGCATATTACACGAATTAATTTATTTGTAATTGGGGCATTGATCGCGTGCGGAAATAAAACATGTTTGGAACGTGCAGATTGCATATTAAGTCGGCTTAGGTGCAGTCTAGAGTACGTTGAACGTTAATCACGCGTGGAAATTAGAATTTGTTGATGCGCGCAATTGTATATGAATTCTCATTGAACATTCTCCCCGTCCTTGAACTGTCCGAGTTCAAATGAAAATGAGTCGTCTTTGATGACCTTGCGCTGCGCAGGAATGGGTTTTATTTCCGTTCGTCTGAATTTCTTCAACGCAGTCCAGATGATCAGAATAATTGTTGTGGTTGTTAGGATGTAGCCGAGTGTATAGTGATGGATGTGATGATTTACTCTATCAGAAGGTAGTAACTGTGGAGAATGATGCGGGGAGACTTGCTTTACGATTTCGTTCCAGTCAGCAGCTTTTGTGTTGATAAGGAAGTCGGTGGATGATGATTTTATGAAGTCGGTTTTGTTGAAGGTTATCTGTGTGAAATTGGCTGATAGTGTAAACGTGTAGTTCATAGCTGACGCGAATGTGTTTAACCCCCTAATTGTCATGGAATCGTGTCTGATTTCACACTGAGGTTCTAGATATAGAACACCACTTCCTTGTAGTGTTTGTGTGGTAACTTCCTGTCCACATATTGTGTCAAATACTCTTGTCCCTTGTAGCGCATAGATCCACGTGTTGTGTTGGTGGGCTTGGATCCAAAAGTTCGTGTTGTTGATAGGTAGCCAGAAATATTGCCAAGAAGATGGTTCCTCGTGGTTTTAGAGAGTGATTTCGCATTGGTTGATGCTGGATCGCCGATTGTACAATGTATGATGTTGAACACATAGGAATGTGTTGTCCTTGGTGAGTGTACATTTATCCAATTCGTGTTGGTTGATCGGGTAGTGTTGGTTTCTCTGGAGATTTAATAGCATATATCGTGTAGATGATTGGATGAGATATGACTCTTGAGCTCGTCTAATGGGAACAGGTATCAAGTTGAACAATTGAAATTCTTCGGAATTGATTAGTGGCAACTTCAGCTGAAAAATTACAAAGGATTTGGTCATCTTGGCATGTACCGAAAACGTCTTGTGCAATGATAGATCTCCAACTGTTCGACTGATCGGGATATTTAGACTTGGAGGAAGTGCCTTTCGTATGAGCGTTACTTGTTCTTGAAGTTGTTGCGGAGTTAGAAGTAATGGATTGATGATGCCGTGCTGTAGATCAAGCAGTATATCCCATAATGCCCTTTGTGTTTCTTGGTAACTGGGTAGCGCCATCATGGTGCGGAAGCAAAAAGTGATGAAAGTTTGTTGCTGAGATACACTACTTATACGGTCTGATAGTTGTTTTAAGTAATCGTCTATTACCTTAAATTGTTCCTGGATATGGTACGTCTCTTTTTTAAAAAGGTTTGTGGTGGTTTCGAGAAGTGAGGTTTGATTCTCCATGAGTGAGTCTAGATAATGTTCAATGGCTCGTGATTTTTCAATTTCATCTTCAAGGTATTTTGCGTAGTCTGAATCTAGAATATCGAAAAGTTGATCAGCGACGTTGCCCACGATGTCCAGTGGTGCTCTTCTTCTTCTAGTAGGGTATCTTCTGCCTTCTCCTCCCTTGTGAAGGATTTCGTTTAGCTGCTCAATATGAGATAGTTGGTGTGTGAACTGCTGTAAGGTTTGAGTGCATACTTGACCTTGAATAGTGATTGATGCACACAGCTTTTTCATGTTGAGTATACCCTTGCGAATCCCGTCTAATTCTTCCTAGTAGTGTTTTAAATCATAAAATGTAAGTACGTTCCATTTGTAAGTTACTAGCTATGCTTGTCCGACTGCTTCGAAGTAAATTCCAGGGTCCTTCGTGAATGGATCAACAGTTAAAGGCGGGGATGCGGTGCTAATGGCAGGCAGAACGAGTAGGGTTATTAAGGTTGCTGCTAGCATGGATGTAGGGCAAGAACGCTTTACAGGGACTTCGCTATTTGTTAATTGTGGATGGTTCTTCTTCCGATTTTCACCCCAATTTGAGTTGATTGGTTGGTTGATCTACCTTGGTTAGGATGCCGTTTTTTGAGTTGTTTAGGCTTGGAACTTTCTGCGGATACCTTAATTGTGGCTGACGTGGCTTGGTTGAGATCTTCGCATGCCTTTACAAGAGGGCAGAGTTTGTGTATTGCTCTTCGAAAGATGCCACTTTTAGTTTTGACATCTGCAACTCGGCAACGTCGGTCACTTCCTTCAATTGTTTGCACAATCCGTCCCAGTTGCCACTTCAAGGGAGGGGCATTATCATCCTTGATGAGAATTAGCATGCCTGGTTTGACGTTGTCACAACATAGGGTCCACTTTGCTCTCTGTTGTAGTTCAGAAAGGTATTCGATTGACCATCTGCGCCAAAATTTGTATCTGATGTGCTGCACAAATTTCCACCTGGTGAGTAGGTTTGGATTAGTGTCACATGCACGACTATGTATTGTTGTAGTGAGTGGTTCCCCAATAAGAAAATGTCCCGGTGTTAGTGCTGCCATGTCGTTATTCTCGCCTGATAATGGCTGTATCGGACGTGAGTTAAGCACAGCCTCGGCCTCCGTATTGACCGTTAATAGCTCATCGTAAATTAAAGATGCAGATGAGATAGTTTTTTGTAATAATTTCTTTGCCGATTTGACTGCCGCCTCCCAAATACCCCCGAAGTGTGGACTGCGCGGTGGTATAAAGTGAAATTGGATCCCTTTCTGAATTGTGGCTGCGTGAACCTTCTCTTGAGAACCCTCATTTTGCAGTAAATTTTCTAGCTCCTCTAATTGGTTACGAGCCCCAACAAAGTTGGTAGCATTGTCGCAGTACACGTTTTGGCAGCAGCCACGTCTAGCGATAAACCGCTTCAAAGCAGCAATGAATCCGTCGGTGGATAGGTCTGAAACCACTTCTAAGTGACAAGCCTTTGTTGTGAAACAGCAAAACACGCAGATGTATGTTTTCGTTGGTTTCTCGCCTCGAATTCTGCAATACCGGCCAACAGAAATCGATGCTGACGTTGACAAATGGACGGGCTGGTTGAACGCGTGTATCAGGAAGGACTCCCATGATTTGTTTGAAGCTTTGTGGGTTTAGTCTGGAACATTGAACGCATTCATGCACCACTGCAGATGCCAAACGCTTGTCTTGAGGGATCCAGAACTGCTGTCGTGCTGTTGCTCGCAGAGCTTGCGTCACCATGTGTAAGTTCTTTCTGTGAAGATCAGTGAGTAATAGTTGAATGGATGTGAAGCAGGTGAAATTGCGGGATGTTTTGCCATGTGTGGTATAATGGCGTTTTGTAATATACCTCCGACTCTAAGAATGGAGTCATCATCCAGGAACGGTGTGAGTGTGAGGAGTTTGCTCTTCGAGTCTATTGGTGTTTTTTGTTGTAATCTTTTTATCTCGGTTCCAAATTCCCCGGGCTGCATGAATTTAATAATAAGTGCGAGAGCTTGTTCTGATTCTGTGACTGTAAGGAATTTTCCTTCCCATGAATCTTTCCTTGCCTTGAAGCGTTGAGTTGCCCGCAAAACTGTTGCTACGATTCGGTTAAGATGTGTGAAGGAGTTTCGATGATCGATTCTGTTGATAAAATGCTCCTGGATAATGCTGGTTGTGAGGACGGTGTGAATTGTCTTTCGCTCTGGAAGCTCTCCCGGATCTCTGATAACTTCCCATGGCCAATGAGTCTCGGGTTTTCGCAGGAATTCAGGTCCATGGTACCAGAACGTAGAATTGATGAGTAGGCTAGGCCGTGTTCCTCTAGAAACCAAGTCTGCAGGATTGAGTTTAGAATTAACATGCCACCAGTCAGATATGTTTGTTATTCCTTGTAATGATGAGACCCTGTTGGCCACAAAGGTTTGAAAGGATGACGGGCTGGATCGGATCCAGGCCAATACGATCTGTGAACCTGTCCAGTAATGTGTAGTGTTTATGTCTATGTTGAGGATTTTCTTAACACGATTCGTTAAGTGGGCCATGAGAGTTGCAGCACACAGTTCCAGTCTTGGTAAGCTGATGGTTTTCACTGGGGCAACCCTAGATTTGGAACAGAGAAATATCGTCTTTATGTCTCCCCGGCTGTTTGCGCTACGTAGATATATTACTGCACCGTAAGCCCTTTCACTTGCATCGGAAAAGGCATGCAAACTGAGTGTGGCATCTTTCGTTTCCACGTATCTGGGTATCCGAATTCTGTCCAGGTCTGTAAGTTCCTTGCAAAATTGAAGCCATCGAGTGTGGAGTTCCATTGGTATTGCTTCATCCCAGTTGAGTTTTAGTGACCATAACTCCTGTAAAAAGATCTTGGCCAATGTTATCGCTGGATTCACGAATCCCAATGGGTCGAACAACCATGAAACGTCACTCAAATTCGTCCGTTTTGTCACCTTAGTTGGCTCGTTCCAAATGGTAGTTATCCGGAAATGATCTAGCTTGGGATTCCATGTTAATCCTAATGTTTTCATGGTGTCCTCTATGTCTCCATCGACCGAGAGCTCTATTTCTCTATTTCACTTGGCATTGATGCAAGGAGTTGCTCGTGATTCGCACTCTATTTACGCAGATTCAACCCTGCCGACTTCAAAAGCGTTTTCACCTCGTGCTGAATCTTTACGACTTCTTTGAGGCTGTTGCTTCCAGTCATTAGGTCATCCAAATAGAAGTCTTTGATAGCCCTGGACGCTAGTGGATGTGACTTCTTCGATGTATTGGCCAATTCCATCAGGCATCGAGTCGCTAAGTATGGTGCGGCAGTGGTCCCATACGTCACTGTCTTTAAACGATAATACCTTAGGTCATCGGGAGGGTTGTCTCTCCAGACGATGAGCTGTAAATGGTTGTCTTCCGTTGTTACATTCACTTGGCGGTACATTTTCTTAATATCCGCTGAGAAGGCAAATTTGTGTTTCCTGAAACGTAGAAGGATTGAGAATAAGTCATCTTGTATTACCTGGCCTTCCAACATGATATCGTTGAGTGAGAGGCCATTTGATGCCTTTGCTGAAGCGTCGAATACGACTCTTAACTTAGTGGTGCTGCTGGATGGCTTGAGTACACAATGGTGAGGCAAGAAACAGCTAAGCTCTGGTATCGGTGACTTAACTTCTTCCATGTGGCCCAAAGCGGCGTATTCCTTGATGAAATTCGTGTACTCCCTTTTGACATCTGGGTGTTTTTGGAACTTTCTTTCGAGAGCAAGGAAGCGTCTAATTGCTATGTCTTTCGATTGGCCAAGCACAGATGGGTTCTGACACAGAAGAAGTTTCACTTCAAAGCGTCCGTCACCGTCGAAGATTGATCGCAGGCTCTTCAGTACTAGAGGCCGTTGCCAACGGTGCTTCTTCTATGGCCCAGAATTTTTCCATGTGTTCTTCAAGATTGTTGATACCGTATCACCTGTTGCGACACGGCCTAGCACAATCCATCCGAGCACGGTGTTCTGCAAGGTTGGTAAGTCTCGTCCTAACCTTATCTGTCCAATGGAAAGAAGCTCACAGTAAAACTCTGCTCCCAACAGTAGTTCGATTCGTTTTGGAGTGTTGAACCTTGAATCAGCAAGATGAATGTTCGGTGGGATTGGCCATGAAGAAACATCAATGAATGACGGCGGTTGAGTAGAAGCAATCGTTGGTATGACGTATGCCTCCAATCGGGTTGAATATCCGGAGTGCCTTGAGGAAATGGTGATGCTCACTCTCTTCGAGACATGTGTTTCTGTTTTCCCTATTCCGCAGATATTGATGTTGGAATTTGATCCGGATATTTTCAACCTCTTTAGCATTCCAGCGATGATGAAGTTGAGCTGAGATCCGGAATCTAAAACGGCTGTACAAACTTCGGTTTAACCAGCATAATTTGTGATGTTGACTGATGCTGTGCCCAATAAAACGTACTTGCTACCAGATGTCTTCTTGGTAAGGGCTGTTAAAGTGGTGTTGCCAGGAGTAACCGATTGGGAGCTGCTGGTTGTCATGGCTGATCTCTTTGTCTTGTTAATTGTCTTCTCATGGTGGAGCAATGTATTGTGCCTGCCTTGACACTTAGAGCAGCTTCTTGATGGACAGTTACTTACACCGTGGCCTGCCTTGAGACAGTTGATACACAGCTGAAGGCCCTTGATTTTGGTAAGTCGATCGTGTGGGCTTAGTTTAAGTAACTGGTTGCACTTAAAAACCTTGTGATTCCCAGTGCATATTTTACAGCTTTCATCCGAGTTAGATGAGACAATGGATGTTGGTTTCCCTCGTGAATGTGAGTGTCTCTCCTTGCCTAAAGCCTCCAGCGACTGAAATCTAGTTTTCATGAATGTGTGAAAGGCGTCGATGGTTTGTACTTTACGAGGTCGTTGAATCGTTTGCTCGTACAGCGTATGTGTTGTTCTGTCAAGTTTTTTGAGCAGGAGGTGAAGTATGATGGGGTCCCAGGCTCCTGTTGAGATGCCCAAGGCTGCTAGTCCTAACAAGCACTCTTTGATTGTGTCGTGGAATCCCTTTATTGATGCAGCGGATTCACTGACAACTGTTGGTTGTCATACCAACCTGTCGATGAGTGACGAAACCAAGATTCATTGGTTATTGTACCGTGCCTTAGTGTTTCCCACGCGATGGCATAGTTACCGTCAGAGAGGTGGAGGTGACGAATTAGGCGCTCAGCTTCACCGGTCACAATATTTTTCAGGTACCACATTTTCTGGGTATTCCCAAGTGGTTGGTCGTGAATCATCTGTTTGAACAGATCGTAGAACTATTTCCACTTAAGATAGTCGCCATCAAACGTCGGAAGTGTGATTTTTGGCAAGCTGACCGATGCCTGTGCGGCGGACGCAGTTGTGGCTGGAATTCTTGCGAGACATTGGTTGAGGAAGATTATCGCCTCTCGGATCGCATCTTCGGTGTTGAGGTAGCTGCTTGAAGTGTAGCCAAGTGCTGTCACGTTGTCGCTTTCACAGATGCCCTGATGCAGTTGTCGGGCCTCGTCCCAGAGCCACTGGAGAGTGACCAACTTAACTTCATAAAATTGTCTAGGTTGGCCGACTTCGATGCTGTCGATTCTCTCAATAAGGTGCGTTATGGATTGCGTGGCAATACCATAACGCCTGATGAGTTGTTTAGTGATCTGAAGGTCAGACGCAGTGGACTCCTTCGGCCCCTGCACGTCAGCCTTCAATCCTGATGATGCATCTGGTGCGGACGTTGATGGTGCTTCCAGAGTGCGCAGAAGTTGTTGCATATTCTCCTCTACTTTTGAGTATTCCGCGCTGACCTTGGTGAAATACTGCGCTTGAAAGTACAGGTGTTGCGGATAAGTCCCTGCATGGGGTTGCAACTCCTGGTGGGTTGCGTTGAACCTTGTCCACAACTGCCTCAACTGTGCTAGCTTAGCCTTCAGGTATTCGGGAGTCTTGCGGCTGGACGAATCCTTTCTGTAATTGCTGATTATTCGCTGGAATTCGTCTCCCACCTCCTTCTGCTTGGTTGCCAGAAGTGATAACTGTGATTCCTCCATCCTGATCCTGAAGCTGGAAGCAGATTAAAATTTGAAATATGACGTTGATCACGTTGGGGTCACCAAATGTTCAAAAAGCAAATATATAAAATAGTTGCCCTTTAGTCAGACGGCGTTTCGTCTGGCTTCTCAAAAAAGACCTGTTGAACAACTGATAACATAATTTTATTATTAAAGACTTTTATGGTACAATTTTACAAGTATTCAATTTTTAATATCGCAAAGTCCGTAGCGCGGTCATTGCCTTAGTGCTGATTCGTTGAGAATTCCTAGAGTTCATTGCAGCTTGTCACATGTTTGATGTCGTGGTCAGCAAAAAGTTCATGATCGCCGTGGAAATGAAATTTTCAGAGTATGCATATTACACGAATTAATTTATTTGTAATTGGGGCATTGATCGCGCGCGGAAATAAAAAATGTTTGGAATGTGCAGATTGCATATTAAGTCGGCTTAGGTGCAGTCCAGAGTACGTTGAACGTTAATCGCGCGTGGAAATTAGAATTTGTTGATGCGCGCAATTCTATCTGAATTTTCATTGGACAATCATTAATGTTAGCAAATATGCGTATTTTGGCGCCAAAATAACGAGAACCAGAAATGAAAGAGAAGAAATACGCCGAAAAATACAGCTCGCAAATAAAATATTGTATTCAGTTTTGACGACCTTGAAGGCCAGCTGCATACATAGGAAAACAAAGCTCCAAGTATACAAATCTGCGATAAGACCTGTGTTACGCTATGGGTGTGAAACATGGAGCCTAACCCAAGCATCCGCAAATATATTGAACGCCTTGAGTGGCGAAGCTAGACGGGTACCAATGGCGTTGGCCACATGAATCGTATGGTTAACAACGGATACCCAAAAAGGTATTCGTTGGGAGAACTGAAGGCCGGAGACCAGTGGGAAAACCGAGGAAATGCCTGTCTGACTCAATCGATGAAGACAGATCTCACTGCTCGGATTTTAAAATTGGAGGACACGATCAATGGACCGAGACAGTTGGAGGCGCTTTTCGCAGGAAACGAAGGCCCAAGAGGGGCTGCAGTGCTAAGCAGGAAAAAAGAAGACAGTCTTGGGAGAACCTGGTTAGAATATAGCTGGACAGTTTAAAAAAGGTGACATATATGTTTGGAGAATTGCAAAGAATATAAATGGAGGATACTAACACGTAAGAACCGGGGCTAAAGGAAATTCTCACTAAGATACATTCAATTGGGGATGAGACCAGAAAGTCACAACAGGCAGTAGAAGAGAGAGACACACTAAAATCGTTATCACGACGGAAGATATTATGTACAGTAGACAAATCAAGGTCACTCACCGAATCGATCAGCTAGGATTCCGAAAAAGAAAAAATGTCATCATCTACCAAGGAATAGGCCATTAAAAAATCTGGAAGCTTGGTTTGAAGGCCTCTAACATATTAGTAGAAGCATTTTAAATGGTTAATATTGTTAAAACGATTAATCAATCGAAACTGTTTGTTGTCTTCGCTTCCAAAAGTTTCTTTATTACGGATGTTACAGGAAGATCTAGTCTTCACTTAAATCAGCGCTAAAAATCAATAAATTCGATGCTAAATAAAGAAATTTTACCTACTCGTAGAAGCGACTTTTCTCCCCATTCATTGAATTCTTGCATACGATTCATGAGATTTGTAATTTCCTTATTTTGAATGCAATTTCACTTACAATTTTTTCAGTAAACTCATCCGTAAAGCGACCGTACTTTACTTAGAGTTAACCTTCCCATCGAACATAGCAACATACAATATAGGCATATCATATTTCTACAACTTCTTGGCACGAATCCGGCATCAATTGTGCCAGGAACAATATGTAATTAATTTTGATTGCTTCCAGTCTGCTAAACGTGTCATTACTCTAATTAACTCCAACAACTCGAGAGAACTTTGTTGTCCTTTTGTATGCGGATCCGAATATCGATTTGAGTTTATACGTTTGTCGTGATTCGTAAAATCCTGGCAAACTAAACCGAGTTCTACATATTTGTTACTCGTATGTATGGATGAATGTGAATACGAGTAGTTGCAGAATATTGAATTCTTCTCTTCCAACATGTACCAAGTATGGATTTAATCTATTTGACGGATTAGGTTCAATTAATGAGGCAGCCGTGTTTCATAATAAATGAAATTTTCGTTTGAGGCATGTAATCACTGATGAAATCAATTTAATGTATTTACAACGTAATCGATTTCAGTTTTCTCTAGTAAAGGAATATTTAATGATTTTCAGTTGATTTGTAAGGGTTTTAAATGAATTGTTCAATTTGTGTAAAATAGGTGATTATTTGGAATAAATTACCGATTAAATAAAATTTAAAAAAAAATTGAATTTCGGAGTTTATAAGCACATATTTTTATAGTTAACGTTGGGAACATTAAAAATTTACTTATAATAACGATGAATTTTCATCTCAATAAACCCTTCCCAAACAACGACTTCCAAATATTTCTTCCCATCACGAATTCCATGGCTTACTGGAATCAAGAAAAGAATTTAACAGAGCAACAACAAACCTACCATGATCCGGAAATGCAACTTTATTTATATCTTCACTTTGTCTTCGAAGTAAGAAAACAATGTACATAATTCCTCGTAGAAAATGCCCGCAAAGTTGCTTTAGTAGTAAAACTTCAACTTGCAGAAATTGATGAAAATGCCTTTCTATCTATTTCAACTTGAAAACCAGCAGCAAGAATGGCAGCAGCAGCAACTACTTGTAGTATCCGATGGACCAACCCTATAAGAAGAGTATTCAGTACTTATAATCTGTTCGGAAAACTCCATTTACAACTCAAGTGAAAAACGACTTTTGTTAGAATCCCTTCGTCTTTCGCTTTCTCTTCCTTCAATTCCCGACCAAGTTTTATGTTCGTGATTGATCGAATTAAAAACTTAAAGTAGCAAAACAAAATAATAGATTGCAGCAGATGGTGAGCATCCTAGGTCAGAACCAAGCACCAACTACGGGAGCAGAAATATTCTGGTGATACTTAAACTTAACCGACAACTTATAGTCGGTACAAATGCTCAATGAAAGATACAAAATATAGTGCTTAGATATGAGGTCGAACAGAATTGTATAGAATTTTCTTTGATGCATAAAAAGGGGATAAATTAATGGGTTTTAATGGGATTGTTGAAATTGAAATCACGCAATCGGTAAAGCAATTTATAAGTTTCGAAAATAATTAGAGGCATTCTTAGAACGGAACGGTTGTAACCTTGATTGGATGCTATCTTTTACACTTTAAATTATTAAAATTGAATAAATTATACCTGTTAGTTCAAAGTATACAATAGTTCTAAGCAATTCAATAAAAGACAAACTTAAATACGATTTTTATTTTAACAACTTTAACTTTTTTTTGTTCCCTTTTGAATGTTTATTGAAACCTTAAATTTGCACCAGGTGCTAACTATTATTATCTACAAAATCCAAATTATAGTAAATATAAAAATAGCAAGCATTACGATAATCGAATGGAAATTGAGGTTGCAAAAAATGGCGGAACAAGTTGCAATTTAAGCATATTATTACAGGATAGATTGTACGTCGATGGATACACTCCTCCGACCACTATTATCTGAGCCGTTTGGTTGGGAGCTGAATGTCATTTACGCACAGAGTGTGGGACTTCCATGCATAGACGTCTTTTAAATCGCTCCTGTCAAAAGTTTTCAAAATTAAATTAATTTTTTAAAAAACGTTAGTCCGAAGTTAGTTTTTATCGGAAAAAACTTATATTGTCGAAGTTATCGACTCAGGAAATTTCTATCGAATATTTTTTACTTCGATTGGCAAAGAAAAACAAATTACCAAAGAAAACTTCACCGCTGGTATGGTGGAGCCCGACGGCCTCCCACCGTTTGGGTAACCTGAGGAAACGACGAATACGAAACTAGCGATAATCACCAAGAGAAAACATAACGAAGAAAACTCCGCAGATGGAGGGTGCAAGCTGCAAATAACAGCGGACAATCAACAAATGGCCAAATTGCAAAAAGAAAATGATGAACTAAGGCTAGAGATACAGTCCCTCAAGGATCTATTCAAGAGAGGGATGAAGCCTCAGAAGACGTAGCAGCAAAATCAATGGCAACAGGTAACAAAGCCGAAGAAAAGTGCAAAGCAAGCAATTCCAGAAGAAGTTCTAAGTGCTGGTGGCACTAACGAGAGCCAAAACTGTTTTGCAGCGCTGGAGGGATTAATCGAAGAAATGGAAATTGAAGAAAATATCGAAGGTAAATTCTAATCAAGATAATGACTAAAATTTTATTCAATATTCAAAGAACAAAAATAAGGAAAACCAAGTTGGATACACAGACCTACGCTCATGTCAGAAGGGCTTTGTATCCAACTTCTCAGAAATGCAGGCCCCAGCAATGAATAAAGTCCAGAAATATGTCAAAGAGATATGCACGTTTAGAAGGAAATCCATTATTTTTTTACTTTCAACGGTCGCCATTTTGTTGCAAACCGACAAAAATCACTCAAATCATGAATTCCCAAAAATATTAACGCTATGGACCTTATTGGAAAATTTCAAGAAGATCAAGTCAAAGTAACTGATTCGATGGAAAGTCCATAAAATACCAAAGTCGTGTGTTATTATTGTTGTAATTGGAGAAATTTCAAATGGCTATAACTTCCGTTTATATCATCCGATTTTCATCGGACTTACAAAGTTTAAGAAAATTCTCTAGGACTACGTAAATGTCGACTTTCGTTCGGGTTAAGGGTACCCATGCGATTTTATCGGGGAACATGTGAAATTCGAATATCATACTATTATTAACAAAGTTGAGTGAATTTCGACTTGTAAGGTATTTTTTGTTGCTGTACTCAATAACACCCTCATAATTTTTTTCGGATTTTTTGGATCACAGATGTCCAATCGCGAGGGGGGACACACATTTTTCGTGTATTTCCCATCCCTGCGCACCCCTCGAAACAAATTTCATTTGATACCCATATCGGCTACCTTTGATGAAATTTCATTTTTCGGGTGCCACCCCTCTATATGGGAGACCCCCCTTAAATACCTTATTAAATTTTTTTTGTGATTGTTTTTCAAAGAGAGTACCACTTTACATCGGCATACAAAATTTGATGTTTCTAGCTTAAGTAGTTTGCGAGAAAAAGTGCTGTGACACACGGATGGACGGACGGACAGACGGACAGACAGGTCGCGATTTTAGTAGGGTTTCGTAAAATAATTTTACAAAACCCTTAAAAAACCAGCCCGCTATTCTGTTGGTTCCCCTGCAAAAGCTTCCAACAAGACAGAAAAAGTTCGGGAAATCAACGTTTTCGGACAAAGCGGGAAAGATATGGTTCGGCTATTGGCAGCCGAAAATAAACTAGCCAATTTCGAAATCAAAAGAGTTAATGCCGAAAAATTAGCTATAAGGATGAGATCACTGGTTGATTTCAAATCACACAAAGATTCTGGGGAGGTTCCACACTTCACCTATACCCCAAAAAGTGAGAAGAATCAGACTTTCTTGTTAAAGGGTTTGGCCTGCGGAGAGGATACGGTCGATCTTCTTCAGGTACTCAAAGAAGCTACACCAGATATTGCTTTTGTTTCAGTCAAAGCCTTTGCGACAAGAAGGTTGACCATAGAAAGGAAGAATTTACCACTTTGCCTGTTACAAATTGCAAATAAGAGCAGTCCAAGTGCCCTTCAACAAATAAGGTACTTAAATTTCAGAGTGGTGAGGTGGGAACGCCTCCAGAAAAGAGAAGTCAAACAGTGTTACTGGTGCCAAAGATTTGGACATTCGGCTGCCAATTGTGCCATGCACTATCGGTGAGTTAAATGCAAATACGTTCACGCTCCCGGTGAGTGCTAATTGGCTCAGACGGAGCCTAAAGAAAAATTATATTGCGTTAACTGCGGTATTTTTGGTCACCCAGCATCATATTGAGGATGCTCCCGATATCAAGATGCAAAAGTTAAATTTGCTCCAAAGCAAATAAAATTACACCGTAATATCATACCTTCCAACTTCGACAAGTCCGGAGTATCATTTGCACTAGCCGCTAGAGGACCAGCAGAAAATACTGGAAATAATGTACATAATGAGCTACTTCTCAAAATTTACCAGCAACTTAATTCTTTATCGGAGAGAATCGACAAACAAGATTCAAAAATTAACTTTGCTTTTCAGCGTTTAGGTCTTTCAAATGCATAATAATAACTTGCCATCCAGTCATATTCCCATGGATAGGCTTTGTCTCATATCGATCAACGTCAACTCCAAAGACATATAAAGTAATGGACGCGAAATGAGCTTATTTTCATCCATACGTGAGTGAAGTACTTTTACTACATACATGCCTTCCTCTCGCATGCGAATTGAAATCCCCCTACCTTTCACGCCGCTAGAGAATCCACACATTCAAGTGGCTCTCAAGTTGCTCTCAAGAAAATCTCACTCCTCTTCTACCTTAACCCCCGAATTTTCAACAAAATATCAACCATATGATTGAAAACATATGATTTGTGAAAATTCAACATTGGTGGGAAACGTCTAATCAAGTTGAATTTGAAATTGTACACAAAACAATTTTTTTAATTTAAACCGCGTTGAATCGAGTGCACAAGCGTTGCAAATGTGATAATTTAGCAAACTGAAAAGTTTGTTACAGATCGCGAGTGTTTTTGTGTCGAAAAATGAAAAATGAAGTGACGTGTGCGGGACTGTGAAAACAGCTCCAGGCAGCATGTCAGGGACGTATCCTTCGTAGGGTAAGTCATGTTCAATCTTTTATATCGTTCAAGTTAGAATACCCGCTCGGAAAATTGATTTAGTTCAAGATGCGATAATTAATGGGAGACGTCACGTCAAATTTATTTGAAATTCGAATCAACAGCTAATAACGCGCCAATTTCACGCCACATGATAAAGTGCGTCAATTCTCTCGATGCATTTCGTATCCTCTCTCTTACATCTATAGTCAAATCTATTGTTGCTATACATTTACGTGATTATCTCTTTGAATTTATTGTTAAGCAACAGCCTGACATCATACTTCTCACTGAAACCCACCTCAATTCATGGCATTCCATGGAATTTAAAGATTTTGCATTCGTAAGAAAGGATAGGGTAGTAGGTGATGGGGGAGGTGACAACGGGATATTGGTTAGAAGACCCTATTGTTTCCAAGATATTGAAAAAGTCAAATTCAAAAGCTTTGAATTTCTTGAAGTGTCCGTTATCAAAATCTCACTGCCAGGTGGAGATAACCTCTTCGTTATCTCTGCCTATGCAACTGGTCAAAATGTTCTCACGTTCAAGAAGGAACTCGATTCCTTGTTTGAAATACTCGAGTTGAACAGGCTGCATAGTTATTATATTTTTGCCGGTGACCTGAATGCCAAGTACACATCATGGCTGAGCGCCACCAATAACCCAAGAGGTGTATTCCTGAAATCGTGGATAACAGAGAAGCTAATTGAATATGGGTCGGAGCTCCCAACATACCCCAGGACAAACTCATATTTGGACCCCTGCATTGCTGACGCAAGACTTGAATTCAGCTTTAAAAGTCCTCGACGGAAACTGCAGGTGCTTCCTTACGATAGCGACCATAACGCAATCGTAATGGAAATCAATCATCAAAAGGAGGTCTTCCTCATTTCAGTTCAACACGAGAATCATCGCTTGAATGTAAAAAAAAAACAGACTGGAGAAACTTTCAAAACAAGCTTAATCGAGATTACCAGAAGCAAAGTCCTCCTTCTGATGATGGCGATGCTTGCCCAATGGTTCCTAATAACAGAAATCTGACTGACGATGAAATATATCTCTATTTGTCGAAGTTAGAGGAGCTGACGTTGGAAATGATTGAAAAAGTAGTTCTCAAGATTGAACATCGAAACAATATGGAAGGATGTGAAACACCAAACAACGGAAAGTATAAAAAAAGTTTGCAAAGCTCTCTTCTCACACGTGTCAACAATATTTATCGACGATTTTTGGACTTCAACCATCCCTCGTTGACTTTGTTGAAATTACACCTGAAGAATATCCGGAACTTAATCGGTTCATACTTCAGGAGTGAGGTTAGCAATCAATGGGCGGAAAAACTGAGGGATATTAGCCCACAGGACCCAGATGGCGTTTTCATGAAAGTGAATAACTTATTCCGTAAGAAGCCTCGAGTGAAGGTATCGAATCTTGAAGTCGCTAGTGATGAGATAAATCTTCTCGATAGGGCTGGTATCGAAATTGATAGTACGACTACGGATAAAAATGGAAACAGGATTATTTTTGAGGGATTGCAGAAACTTGCCCTGATTGGAACACATCTACCAAACCCTGATAGAGGGAATGAAATATTTTCAGAGATCGTTGAAGCAAAAGTTTCCGACTTCAAATCAAGCCTGAACGGCCAATCATTTCTTCGTTTCAATGAAACATGAAGACTTGTGCTTCATATTTTGCAGAATAAACAACAAGAAATCATATGGTACTGACGGTATTCCAAATAAAGTTCTCCGAAATTTGCCTGGGGTCGCTATTAGGAATAATTGCATATTATTCAACAACGTATTGAACAATTATAAGTGGAAAAAGGCTAAGGTATTTCCGATCTTGAGGAAAGGAAAAGAATCCTTATGCCCGAAAAGCTATCGCCCAATCAGCTTGCTGCCTAACATCAGCAAGGTGTTTGAAGTGATACTCAACAGAGCATTAAACGTCCACAATGAGAAATATAAGTTGATGCCGAATTGCCAATTTGGTTTTCGTGCCAGGCATTCGAGCATACATGAGATAACGAAAGTAACCTCATACATATGTTGGAAACTCAATAACAAAGAATGTGTTGGAGCATGTCTCACTGATATGAAGAAAGCCTTCGATGCGGTGTGATTAGATGGAAGTTTTAAAACTTCTTCAGGACAGGTTCCCCAGAAACTTGTCGCCATAATGTGCAATATGTTCTACGGGAAATCATTTGTTGTAACTGATGGAAATCTGACAACAATGCGCGAATTCAAGGTCTTGAATGGTATACAGCAGGGAACAGTTACTGCGCCTTTGATTTTCTCAATCTCCATTCGCAAACTATTGAACCGCTTTGATTTTAACGTCTCGCCAACGCGATCATTGGTAGCGTTTGCTGATGATCTGATCATCTACACGGCAGACCAGGAAGCAACAATCGTTCAGAGCAATCTCCAAAAAATATTTAATGATGTGCAGCTCTACACCGACAATTGACGAATGAAAATCAATGCGCAGAAGTGCGAAACAATTTTGTATCGCTGCAGGGGGTCAGTCAAGACCTGAAACGTAATTGGAAGGATTTCTACATCATGGCTGGTGAGGGTAGTTCAAAACGGGTTCCACATGAATCTTGTGTTCGATACGTCGGTGTTCATCTCGACCACTGTCTGTACTATACTGAACATGTCAAAATCATGCTCAGTCAAGCACAAAAAGTAGTCATGGCCCTTCAAAGACTCTTTCATTCCAGATACATTGCTCAAAAAGTCAAAGTTAATTGTTACAAGACCCTGGTTAGACCAGTTTTGACATATGCATGTCAGATCTGGTACAACCAGAGTGCAAGTATAATGGAAGATTAAAAGTTTGCGAAAGGAAATGTCTTCGTGCATGTAATGGTTTGTACAGAAAGCCTGAGAAGGGTTGGAAGCACTATATATCGAATAGAAAAATGTATGAAACCGCTAAAGTAACAAGAGTCGATATCTGTATACTGTAAGTTCTTCAGAATTATATCGCAAGATCTGTAACTGTGAGTGAAAACCCTTGGATTTCACAGCCGTTCCACCCTACAGACGGGTATATTGTGACTTGCCTCACCACTGGCTTCGTTCCTCTAGAAGCACTCGTGTATTTGGACATGAATCGATATGTTTTTGATTCTGACGGTGTCCCAATCATATATCACATATAGACGGGCCACCGATAAGAAGATAAAATATTCTCCGAATCTGAGTTCACGAGACCAACAATTCTAATGGAGATACTCATTTGCTAGATTCGTTGAAGCTGGCCGAGCTGAGATGGAGCAATCTAGGTATTGGTGGCTGAATGACAATGTCTAAATAATTCGTGTTTATTTTCAGTTTTTGTGTTTTTCGTTACTTAGTTTTTAGTTTCATCTCATTATTGCTGCATCTAGTGTTGTTGTTTTTTTGTATTAAAATTAGGGATAGATTCAGCATCAGATAGCGTTCTTTTTGATTGAACTTATTTAGAAATAGGGTGTTACATATTATGTGTAGGATAAAAGTTCACTGTTGTGTTAGTAATATAAGTAATTTTTGAATAATGCTGGTTGGATTTTTCTCCTTGTACGAATTGAATAAAAAATGCATAATAATATCAATTAGTTTAAATTTGCTAGTGTTTCTTTTTCATTAAATGTGTTTCATTGATAACGTATAAACTTGAGAGTCATTCGGGCCATTAATTTTTTCATAGTTTTATTATTTGGAATTTGCTTTATGTTCTTTTAAAATTTATAACGATTTGTATTGAATAAAGCGCTTTTGACTTTGACTTTGGGACTTCCATGCTCACAAGAAGGTGACTGAACTACCTACTAAATACCTCCCCTGTCATCCGAAGAACCAAGCCTGGAACCGTTTGAAACATTAGTTCGGGCCAGGTCTCGTTTTGCAACGCTGTGAGGTGCCTTCAACCTGGGGGATCCCTCTTGCTGCGGAAGGGGAGAGGGGAAGAAGAATTGCCCGGCAAGTGTTCCCCAGCCCCAACGGCCAGGTACTGTGAGTCCCTATTACCTTTTAGGACTGCCCGAGCATAATGTGCTACCTGGTTCCATTTGTCAACCAATTTGAGCATCACCGCAACTATATTATCCTGGATGAGCTCTTTCGTCCCACTGTAGAGGTTCCTTCGTAGCCTGTCCCATTTTGTGCACGGAAAAAATGTGTAGTAGGCATTGTTTTCCTTTCTTGGGCAAAACCGACAGTTGGGAGACCGTAACTTACCAATCTTGTGCACCCATGCCCACTCAAAAGCTGGGTCAGGTAGAAGTTAGTTTCACCGTATCTTCAATTTAGACACGGTCTCACATGAGGGATGAGGCGCGCGGTCCAATCCCGGCCGTGCAATTCATCCAAGTCTGTACCTATGCCAGGCGTTTTGGTCTACCTCCTAAATGAGAGCGTCGCTCCATATTGCTGCTCCTACACCACCCATCAAGAGGCGTCTTCTTGATGGTTTGGGTCCCCCTACGTTGTCCATAAGTCGACTCAGAGCCGATACTCTGGGAGCAGCCTTTTCAGCTCTTGCCCTGATTTGCCCAGGGAAACTCATCTTCGAGTCGATCAGTAGCCCCATGTACTTCACCGCTGGTTTTGATTCGAATCATATGTCTCCAATACTGATCGTCCTTACTCTAGGTATTCTCTTTTTTGTCAAGATGACCACTTCGGTTTTCTCCAGTGCTAAACTGAACCCACGAGCGGTCATCCAGTCACTAAGTGGCACATTAGCCTACCTAGCCTAAATTGCCCTTATTCAACGGTGCACCTAACAACCAGAGCCACAACATAATCCGCATAGCTGGTCAAGCAAGACTCATCTGGCATCTCAAGTCTCAGTAGCCCGTCGTAAGACACTTTCCATGGCTCTGGACCAAGGATAGATGCGTGGGCAACCATCCTTCGTTAGCGTTGTGCCGTGTCGGAAAGAAGGCTTCGGTCCTTCAGGTAGTCTCTTAAAACCCACATTAGATATTCTGGAACATGGAAAGGGTTTTGCAGCATATCTACCCATCTAGTGGAGTTGAAGCCGTTCCGTCGAGTGTCTCCAATAAAACGATCCGTCACTTGATGTAGTTATATGCCTCTGTCTTTTGGACCGCATTTACTACCTCAATCGTATCACTGGTAGAACATCCTGCTCTAAAGCCATTCTGCCAGGGAAATAAGTTCCCAGCAGCACGAATCTGGTCTTTGAGTCTTCCCTAGATGAGATTCTTTAGCACTATCCCAGCAGTGTCAAGTAAACATAACGGGTGGTATGCATATGGCGAACCGGGATTTTCCTTCCCCTTGCTGATCAGCACGAGCTTCACCAGCTTCCATCGACCAGGAAAAGCCCGTCCCATAAGCAAGCCGTGAATGTGCTGAGCAGCAAGTCAGGACAATGGTGATAGACAAGTTGCGACGCATCAACTGGAACACTTGCTTGACCTGGAGCCTTCCTCGCTATCAGTAATAGGATTGCCTCTTCCAGTTCCGGTTATGTGAAGAGTGGACACTCGACTACTGTTTCACCATGGACAGCATCAACATAGACGAGGAAGAGTGCCCACACTATTTTATCCATCTTTTCCACATTATGTATGCAAGGTATTCGTAGGCCACCAAGCTTCCGCAAAACTAGCTTGTAGTCAAGGCCCTACGGATCCTTATTCACATTATCCACTAGATTTTGGCAGCAGTGAGCATTGCTGACGTTAATGAATTTGTGAAGGCATTACCTGGCCGACCTACATAGTATGCCGCCAACTGTGAATTTCCTTCGCTTTTAGCCTTGATTTTTGAACTTGTTGTTAGATTTTTTGAAACTTTACGCGTGATATCTCTTTGAAATGTACTTTATGCTGGGGAAAAAGGACTCGCACCATGGCAACATAAATAGCTAGCTGCCAGCACGCGTATGCGTCTCCAGGGATGGTCATCTCCAGCGAACTTGATTGATGTAGATCGCTGAGGGAGCATTTCATCGCTACTATTCTTTACGGGCCTTGGAAAAATATTAAAAACACTACACATTTACTACGAAGCAAGTTACTCATACAAAGTAGTGCAATTTCTCAACAAAAAATAGCACCTCCTCCTGAACGGCTTCTTTACATGCTTCTTTCTAAGTTCGTTGGGGTGTTCATTCTTTTTGTTAGCATTATGAGGTAAAACTGTTTTCAGATACCCTCCAGTCTCGACTGCCAGCAATATGTTCTTTGCAGGCATAGTTAATGTTTGCGTTAATGCTCATTTGTTTTATCGTAAAGTGAGATCCTCTGAGAGATTCTCTGGGAGATATGATGTGCTGCTACCTCCGAAGGAGGACTTCCAAAGTGCCATTGTCTGCCACATGGAATAGTCCGTTTTTTCTTGCTTTTCATATTCCTAATTCAAAATTTTCCTCTCGTTTCCAAAAAGAACTTGACCAAACTTACCTCTGCCTAACCAGAACTCAGATAGAGGCTTATGGATGGAAGTTTTGCTCTCTAACTTAATTAAGGAGGTTACAACAAAATCTGATTCTATTTCAGAGTAAATCAAAAAGAGAATTGAAATAGATAATACTCTTTTAAGAGCTAGCTTACACTAAACTTTATTTCCCTTAAAATGAACCAGAGTAAATTGTGCTTTTCGTTTCGTAACCAGTTTCGCCTTTTCTTCAGACGTTCATCATTCGTAATCTCCATTTCAAAGAGGATTCATTTCGATCCATCAAAGCATGATTTTCATTTATCTTTCATTGCACTCTTTCGCAAAGATGTCCTACTTTACCGTCACAATGGATCCTTTGATAATACCAAACTAGCTTTTAGCTTCTGCTTTATTGAGTTTGACCCAACCGCAAAGAATAAAGTCGTAAAAGCGAATAGGAAAGCTTTTCCGATTTTTAATAAAATGCTAATATAATCCTCTAATAGCACCATTCAAACGTTTTGTCTGAAATTGCCAGCATTTAGTAAGTTTTGTTTTGACTCCACTAACGAAGGATAATGTTGCCAAGGATAACATTTTGGTTTAATGGAAGAAACTTTCTGATAGCAATTTTTAGTTGATAACTGAATAAGCAATTGCAAGTGGAAACGAGTGAAAACCCAACAGTTGTCTGAGGATTAGCTGTAACAATAGCCAAATATGAAATTCAATGGAAGTAGGTACTTTAAATTGTGGGTAAGATTTGAACAAGCAAATAAATTATTTTCCTGAACCTTTCAAAAAGGGTGGAAGGGTGAATCTTCCAAAAAGTATTAGCGGTCTTCCTGGAAAACTTTCAGTTTGCAACGTAAGCGGCTTTTATTCAAGAAACAATAAAAAATTGTGCTACTTATACTCAACTGCTCGAGTAGCTCCCTTGAAAATTTCAGCAAGTAAATAGTTTCTATGGATTTTCTTAGCTTGGTTTCGAAACAACTTTCATCTTAAGACTCTCTCCCCTAACGTACGTTTACGATATTTATCTACCGAAACTTTCTCAACTGAGAATGCTTATAACTACTCTTGTATCGCTTTTACACGTAAAAATAAATGAGAAAAGAGAAAAAAAGATAAAAGTCTTCCGAAGATGAGTATAATAGGTGCAAGATTGCTTCAAGCATGTTCTTCTTCGTGGTCGTTAAATATTCTTTTGTGAAAAGTTTTCCATGCAATAGGAAACTAGTTTCATTCTCGTACTAATTGGCGGTGTATAATTACAAGAATTAGGATAATGGTTGCTCGCTGTGGGATAGGTGCGTACTAAATGTTCATAAATCAGAAGTGGCTGCTGCAAAAGTTCAATCGATATTTTCTTTGTAAGAGGATTAAGTTAAGGAATCATTAAATTTGGTATCGAGAAAATTTGAAAGGAATATAGTTAGTTGATTATTTTTACAGGTTAAACATTTTCTGATAATTTTTTTAGTGATAATGATTCTTTTCCAAAAATCAATTAGTAGCTTTCAAAGACGTTGCGGTTGGATTTTCGATGACAATACATATGCTAGTATGCTTTTAAGAAGGAATTCTCAGGTAATTTATATATTTATGGCTAATCTGCGCATTATCGCACTGTTCCCGATGGTTGATATATGTAAGTGAGCTCTAATCTGTCTAACATCAAAGCAGGTTGCTCCGCCACCAATGCACTTGGGGAAGTGGTGGGTGATGTCCAACATGCGGAGGCAAACCGCAGTTTCACCCGATGGGTTGTTCTGGTGATTACTCTTGACGTCAGAAACGCTTGCAACAGCACTAGATTGGCGGATATCTTGAATGTGCCGGGAAATCTTTTCCAAGTACCAGGATATCTGATGCCTTCTGCCAATATAAACTACATCGGGTGTTACTCAGGGCTCCATTCTCTGCCCTGACTTACGGAACATCTAGCATGATAGGCCACTGGGGCTTAACTTGTTAGGTAGGCTATGTGGATGATGTTGCGGCGCTTTTTGCTGGACGTACAGTCGAACATGCACAACTTAGACTTAGTATGTAAGGCGCAGCCCCCAGTAAAACTGCAAATTTGGGTAAACTTTACACCTCAGAAACGTAACAAATATTTGCAAAAAATTTTTAGCAAGGAGTCAGAATGAACTTTTGGCTATCGAATCAACTCATTACATTTTGCAAAAAGTTTATGGCAAAAGTTATTAAATTCAAACAAAAAAGCATGTTTTCGTTAAAAAATGTAGTGGATCTCGAAAACGACTTAACGTATCGAGTTGATTTAAGCTACGGTTATTAGATCTAAATTATTTACACTGAATTACCTCATCAAAAATTTAAAAAAGTTTTTTGCAAAAAACTTCGTAGAACAAAATGTGTAATTTGCACACACTGAACAAATATCATCCATGCACGTTGATTTGTACCAAATTTCCACATTCAGCAGCGCATTAAAGGACCAGGAATTGGAAAAAGCCGTGTGTTTAGCTCAAAAGCAAACGGTTAAGGATACATTGGCTTATAGTTTGAACTTTGAGGCAGCGAAAAATGTGACTCGTACCACTGCCTGGGTTCGCGATGTAGTGGCAGGTGGGAGCGCTTCGTAATAGAGCGAAAGCCGCAGGTAAATGGTGCGCCTAGATGCTGGAATTGTGGAGAGAAGGGGCACTGCAAAGAGACTGCAAGAAGCGTAGAAAACCGAGCTATTGTCCAAGGTGTGCAGCTAGAAGGAGATCCAGGCCGAGTCAGGTGCCCAGAATAGAAGCCCTTCAAACTGAGTGGTCGGCAAATATGTAAGAGCCAACTTCGGGAGGCAGAGGTTCGCTAGGAGGACCGACGTCCCCAGCACCACCATGACCGTGTCAAGACTACATCATGGAGAAGCGAACTTATGCCTTCCGCGTCCAGTTGACGGAGAACATTGCACCATAACAATCGACACTGGTGCAACCCGATCGATCATCCGATCAGACCATGTGAGGCAACAACCACTATACAAGGGCAGGATTTTCTCACTAGGGACAGCTATGGGAGAAACTACATCTGTCCATGGAGAGGTCAACCTCCAGATGCAGTTGGGAGACCTTACGTTCCGACATAACTTTCCGGTCACGAACATTATGGATGGCTGCATTCCCGGAATGGATTTTTTACGACCACATGGAATCACGTTTGATTTGGGCAAACGGGTATTGAAATGGCAGAATGTCGAATTATTGATGGAGGATCCCAGCGTTCAAATTCCCGAGATGAATGTGGTAGTATGTACCGACACTGATTCTTCTGAAAGCATTGTACGGGCCAAGCTTGATGATGATTCTGGAGACCATTGATCTTATCTGATAGAGCCAAAGAAGACGTCCGCATTGCGCAGTTTGATTGTAGGACGAAGCCTTGTAAGATCTTTAAGGAACGGATACGTGCCGGTTAGAGTCTTTAACACCGCAGACTCAACCACAAGCATCAAAGCGGGAGAAGTCATCGGCAGCTGCCAGCCTGTTTCGACCATCACCTCTTTAGAAGCCACTCACGACCATCATTGGGAAAAGAGGCAAGACGCAGACAAAGCCCAGGAATCTATGTCTGCAATATTGAAGCAGGTCAAATTGCCAGTGCAGCTATTCAAGCGTGCCTCTGATCTGGTCACCAAGTACAGTGACATCTTCACAACAAGCCCGGATGACCAAGGCCGAACGAGTCTGGTAACTCACGTCATAGATACACAGGGAGCCAAGCCAATCCGACAAGCATCGAGAGGTTTTCCTATAGCCAAAAGTGAGCGCACTGATCTCGGACATGGAAAAACAAGGCGTTATTGAACCTTTTGTCAGTCCATGGGCCGCGTCAGTAGTTTCAGTAAAGAAAAAGGATGGTAGCATTCGTTTTTGTGTCGACTATAGGCAGCTTAACGACGTCACTAAGAAAAATAGTTACCCGCTTTCACGCAACGCAATAGTTTTCTGCACTCGATCTCAAGTGTGGCTACTGGCAGGTAGAAATCGACAAGAAGGACCGAGAGAAGACCGCATTTTCAGTTGGGACCAGATTGTGGCATTTTGTGGTGATGTCATTTGGGCTTTGCAATACTCCAGCCACTTTTGAACGCCTGAGGAAATACGTGCTACGTGGCTTAACCTGGTATGCCTGCTTGGTGTACATAGATGGCATCATTGTTATCGGTAGAACGTTCGATGAGCATGTGCGGAACTTGGAAGAGGTTCTTCACCGATTGTGACTGGCGAATTTGAAACTTAGTCCCGACAAGTGAACCCTTTTTGCAGCTGAAGTAATATACCTGGGACTCTTCGTAACAGCAGAAGGGTTCAAAGCAGAACCTGAGAACATTCAAGCCGTTAAAAACTTGCCAACACCAAACAACAAGCGCCAACTACGAAGTTTTCTGGGTCTGTCAACCCACTATTGAAGATTCGTCAAAGACTTTGCCAAAATAGCTAAGTGTCTCCATCAGCTAACCGAGAAAAATCGTCCGTATGTCTGGAATGAACAATGCCAGGTAGCCTTTGAGAGCTGTGTGAATCACCCGTACTGGCATATCCGAAACCCGGAAAAATATTTGTAGTTGACACCGATGCGAGCAACGGCGGTAGTGGAGCTTTACTGTTCCAGCAGATCGATGGCGAGGAAAGAGTCCTTTGGTATTACAGTTGAGTTCTCTCAAAAAGTGTGAGGAACCACTGAATGACTAGGAAGGAGCTATTGGCTATAATAGAGGCTACCAAGCAGTTCCACAAGTACCTATATGGCCAGAAATTAGTTCTTCGAACGGACCATGCATCGCTGAGATGGCTACTTAACTTCAAAAACCCCGAGGAACAAGTTGCAAGATGGATCAAAAGATTGCAATTTTTCATCAGAAGGACGGAGTTCATGGAAATGCTGACGCTCTATCTCGTCGTCAACGCTTGCAGTTAGCGTTGCCGACGGATTGAGGAAAAGGAACCGCCCGTTGATCTGCAATTGATAACGGCCGAATTCGATGAAGGTTGGTCATCGGGGGAGATTCGAAATGCCCAGTTAGCCGATGAAGACATTGGATCATTGCTCGTATGGAAGGAGACAACTGAGTGACCTGAGTGGAAGGACGTTTCGATGCACGGCGCCACCCTGAAAAGTTATTGGGCACAATGGAACTCCCTTCAGGTGGAGGGTGGCGTACTCAAGCAGAAATAGGAAACGGCGGATGGCGGTACCTATAGGATGCAGACTTTACTTCCCAAAAGCCAAATCCACGATGTGGTTAAGGAGATGAACGAAGGCCGAACACGCATCAATGGGCCAAGCCCCATCTAAATTCATTTCTGGACAGACTTTTCGTCTGCCGGCTGAAATAAAGTTCGGAACATCCCCTGAGAAACCCTAAACGATCCCGGAGTACGCAAGTGTGCTAAGGCAACGGTTGAACCAGATACATCGGACAGCGCAAAAACACCTCAAATTGGGTACTGACCGCATGAACACCAGGTATGATCTAAAGGCAAATTCTGCTGGCTTCCAGCAAGATGACTTGATGTGGCTATACAACTCACAACGGCGGAAGGGTAGGTCTCCGAATTTGCAGCATAATCGGCAGAAACCATATCTATAAAGTGAATCAATGACGTCGTATTTTTCTTACAGGTAGACCATAAGCTGAGAGCCAAACTGAAAATCATTCACCTGGACTGTCTTGCCCCATATTACACCCAGAGAGTCTTGAGGACAACTGGCTACACATCTTTTCGGGGTGAAAAAGCTGAGGTTGGGGCAGTGTTACATGTACAAGCGATTCTGCAAGCTACTTTCGCAATTGTTGTCGCAAGTATTAATAACATCATGATCAACGAATGTACTCGAAAGCACAAGAATGGACCAAGTAGATTCATGATCAATATCTGAAGGTGACGGCACTGCTGTTATTCATAATGGTTCGAATATTCCACGTAGTTTTCGTCAGAACATTCGCCAATGTACGAGAAATGGATTGAATGATTAGGGGACCCTTTATAAAGCCGAGCTGAATGAATGGGGGAATCATTACAACCGCTATATAGTAAAACTGCGATAGTGTGGACTGCGAATTAAAAGCGATTTTGATTGTGAAGTGATACACAGTTGAAGTAAAAACATATAGACAAAGTGAAAAGTAAAATAGGTAAAATAGTGAAATCAATTATTGTGCATTTTTAGTAAATAAACTCTTTTAACTTAATTTAAAAGACAGTGTGTTTTCACTATCCCGGAACGTTAAAATTATTGGCCGCGAACCATAACATGGGACAATATGTTGAAAAATAAAAAAAACGTTTTCTCAATTTTTTTACTGTTTCCTTTTTCGAGTCGGGTACTTTTGGGACCGCCCTCGTAAATGAGACCTAACAAAATGTTAGTCGTATTGTCTGCCGAAAACAGAGCTCTTCTATCTATCCCCGTTCAAAAAATGCGTGAACATACATAAAAGATGGCAACAACAAAATTAATTTACGGGTTAAACTGATAACCTTCTTTCCTTTGGAAGTCGGTTGAAAAACGATTGCATGAAAAAATGGGGATCCCTCTTTGGAAATGTTTCATTCGATTTTAAATGCTGTAATTCAAAATAAAGTATGTTATTTAATTAGTGATTTGTGCTTTTAACCCTTCACTACTATACATTCTGAAAAACTTCTAAACAGACAATACAGTCGCTTCTTACACAAAAATGTTGAAATTTAAAGTCTTCCTTCACCTTCTGCTTTTCTTCCATGGCAAACAGAGTAAAACATCGATTGAAAGATTTCAGTGCTTGTCGAATAATGTTCGAACGGTTATAAATTATGCATTCGAAAGCAGGAAGAAAATAGGTTTGCAGGATCTCATATACATAATGTACCTGGATGTCGTGTTATAGTTGATTCTATTCTCTCCGAACAGGAGGCTCGAATGAATGAATAAATTCCGGACGAATTATGTAAAATGCTAAACATAGCCTCGACTTAAATTTAAATATTGAATTGTATTGACTTCATGACGCCTTCTCTTGGTGATAGAAATTTGAATCGATTAAAGGGGAAAGGATATCATGCATTTAATTTCTTGAAAATTAAGTATCTTTTGAATAGCGCAACGAAATTGGCTCGGAGAAAAATTGCCCTGATTGAAGTAATTGAAAATCTAGAACAACAACTACTCGACCGTTGAGGACTCAATAAAGCTCTTCTTTATTTGCTCCTTGCGTTCAACAGACTTTACAATTATACAAAATTAACTTTGCTCCGCACAACAGCGTGCACCTTCCAACAAACATTGTCTACGAGAGGAAAGTTAATAACAGAAATCAACTGTTGATGAAGGAAATTGGACTCAATTTAACTTTTCAACTGCTAGATCGAGCTAAATCCTCAGCTGAGCAATTGCAATCGTTCGTCGTCCTTTTCCCTGCACCTCTGTCCGCCCCGCGCTCAATTTCATTTCACGAGCTCTCAAGCCATTCATTGTGTAAATACGGGAAATTGGAAAAGTATAACGTTTTTCGTACTGTCCTACTTTTCCTCATCTGTCTTTGAGTCTTACTTGGAAATTGCATAGGAGGTTTGGAAGAGAGCTCCTTGAAATTCTCTCGTTACACCTTCAACGGTATATTAAGTTTGTTTGCGCGTTCGCTTCTAATATTATATCCAGTTGCTTATTTCAAATTTTCCTCAATTGTTCCGGCAGAAAGAAGCGAAAAGAAAAGTTCAACTCGAATTGAATGGAGTGTATATGCCGCGAATGTTAAGTAAGATAATTTGTCAGTACAGTATCAAAGTTGAATCTACCCGAGAAAATCGATTTGAAAAACCATTTAAGGTGGTGCTAACCTTTTGCAAGCTTCTGGTCAAATATTGGTGTGCCTGCACACAAAACTAAAATCTTAATGAACGCTTTCCAAGTTATTTCCTCGTCTTTTATTGCAGCCAACAGCTCCAAGTAGAGTACATTATCCTTATGCATAATTCAGTCATCATCTCCATCACTGGATCCATTTTCAAGGATGTGCAGATGTGGGCCACGGTACGCCTTTTGACTTAGTGCCCACTTAAGCCCACACGAATATTGCTTCCATTAGTTCCGTAGCGAATTTCGCTAGTTACATTTATAAGTAGGACGTTCATTACATCCTTATGGTTGCATTGTGTGTCGGCTGCGCTTTGGTCTCGTAACACACACTATACGAGTAATTCAGACAAGCTATTTTAAGCTTGCTGATGTCGTACTTTTACATTAATGGAAACTTAAAATTTTAGTGGGTCATATGCATCGTGCTGAATGATGTACGGGTATATGTGTCAGCGAATTGGGTACATACTCATTTGGAGTCATTGTGATAAATTGAACGCTTTATTGGTTCTGATATGTGACAAGATACAAATAACCTCTTGAAGTGTACACTAAACGGTTAAAATACCCAAGGATATATATACGTTTTTTTAAGATTTCCTGGTTTTTCGTTGGATGCTTACCTTAAGATTGCCAAGTGACGTAAAAAAATTTAAAATTGCAAAAGTGTTTATTACTTTTCTTATCAACGCTACATGGAGGAAAATCTAAGCAATGGGTTCTGTGACAGCGTATTGTAAATTTCACTACTCATAATGAATTTATCGAAAATAATAAAATGATTACAGGAGTACAATACTTGCTTTGATTGGTTACAAGTTTATGCATTTTTTCATAACACTTTCCCCATATACTCCTTCATTTCTGAAGAATAGTAAATTTGACCGCATGCAGTGATAATTCACAATCTTGAACTAAATTTTCTGAGAAAGAACCACCCTTTAGGCCTCGTAATTCAATGTTGACTTACTATTATCAAAATGTTCGTGGCCCGAGGACGAAGACTACTGATCTTCGCATTTCTTCCATCCTTTTTCCGTATAATATCATCTATCTAACGGAAACATATCTGAAAGATGAAGTTAGTAAAAGTGAGCTACCCCCAAACCATTTAATCTTCCGCAGAGATAGAGACCGAGGCACTACTGTGTAATGAATTGTCCTGTCTAACGTGTGCGAACGAAGTCGGAACCGACATCTCATCGGTTCTAGACGTGAAGTCTGAGTCGTGCCAACGAATGATACCAATCAGTCAACCAGTTCGTGCATCCGGAATCCATTTCGCGGTGGCTGCTTGTCGGCCAGCTAGATCAGAGAGGATTTCGGTCGCAGGTCTTAAAATGGATTACGCTCAATTATGTATTTCAACCACCATCTAATGCTCGTTTCAAACGCGTCAAAAACACAAACATACGGAAAAGAAACCTACTTTACTTTATTCCGTATTCATTCATCACTTCAGTCAATTACCAAAATCTAATTTCCCTTTTCGCGTTCCCGAAGTTTACTGACGCGGAACCGAAAAATACACTACGTTAACTCAATCCCGAAGAACTCTACGCTTAGAAAAAATCAAGACAAACTAAGGTACCGCGTACCGCACGCGACGCGAAACTGGCCATCTGCGGATTTTTAAAACCTACCCTCGCGACGGCATACTTACCATTCACCCTCCCTCCCGCTGGAAAAAAGAAAGGCAGGCTGGAAAGGAAAGTCCAGTTTAAACTTAGCAATTCATATTGTGTATTCTCTGAATTAACTTTTTAGTTTTTCTAACAATTCTATTCAACTTATATTTTAACAATAGAACAAGTTACCTTTAAACTACTTAAAATATAATCGTTAGAATTATTCAAAGGTATCATTTGATTGGATAATCACCATCAAAATAATAAATATGATAAAGAATTCCTAGTGCTAGTGTTAACAGCGCATTACTACAAAATGTTTGTGTTCAAATGGTTTAGCATCATCCTACTTGTACAATAACTTGGGTTTTCTTATTCAAACTTCAGTTGATAACAGTCAATTTTTAAAACGAGTAAAAATTAGTTAGTTGCACACGGTAATCAACAAGTTGCGACAGTTGTAAGATAATTTATGGTAAAATCTCTTGTTAAAGCTTAAACTTACAGAACTATGCTCAACGACACGTGCGTGGGGTGTGTAAACAATGACGATTGCAGTCCATTATTTTATTTATTATATATCCGCAGGCCTAAATGACGACTGCATTTAAATGGATCAAATTTGATTTGGTTTAACATCCCAATGTAGAATTTCAATTTAAAAAAAAAATAATCCTAGTTAGTCATTTCAAATATGCATATTAAGAGTAATTATTAGGTTTTTCGGCAAAATATGCAAAGCAATTTGATTCTAATCCTTAAAAATTGGGATATGTTCAGTTAATTTGACTTAAATCTTTAAACTAAACTTTATCATTTCTTCTAATAACAACGGAATGAGAAAATTAATCTTCAGTGCTAATAACTTTTTTAAGAGGATGATGTTAAAAATTGGTAGTTATTCACAAAAGTTGTGTTTTCGAGCATTGCAGATAACTTGCAAAAATTTATTCCTCTTCTCTTTATTCAATGCTGCAAATCCTATCCTTCCAATGATAAATTTACTCTTAGCCAGAGCACAACCAAGATTTTGTTTTTTTTTCTTTTTTTCAAAGCCTAAAATGTCTATAAAACCAACGTTTGAGAAGGACAGATTATTAATCTCTAAAACTATCCTACACGTTATATATTTATTTGTAGGTTTGTTCGAATTCCTCGGTCGTATCGAATAAGGCAACCATGAAAAATTCACTGAACAGTCGGCCCATGTATTGGTCTTTGGACTTGAGCCACAATTCCTCCAAGAAACCAATATGTCTACCACAAGCGGTAACTATCATTGCAACATGTGAGATTTCTCAGCACCCCTATCAGAATAGCATCTAACGGATGAAATTGATCATCTGCTGCAACGACGCACTGAACTTTTATGTAGTTTATTATGTGGGGTGGCAACTTGATAATAACTCTCCTCATCAGCACAGCCAAAGGGGCCTCTTCATTGTGGTTAGTTAAATAGTTCCACAAACTAAGACCTGCCATTGAAATACCGGTCGCATCAAATTTCAAAATTGGGCAACATTTTTTGACGTGCTGCGGTATTTCAGAAAAATCTTCTCCATTTGAGGCATAGTATAAACGAAGGGTCTTTAAAATAATTCCACCGGGTACTCACTTATTGAAAACAGTTCTCATGCCCGGTTTATTTATAGCAATAACTAAACTGATGTATTTAGCTTCTGATTCACCAGCTAAACCTTGACTCAAATTTTGGGGTTATGTCCATTGGTCGGTCGAGGAATGTTCCAGTTGGTTCCGGTTCTTCAATTCTGAAAAAAAAGATTTGCCCGATGATGTTTCCCTCTTAGCGAATTATGTCGATGCTGTAGAAGGATTCCTTACCTTGTTGCGAGTCGTGCACTTAACTTGCAACGACTTTTTTATTTTCTTTTTGTTTGTCTTCGCCTACCACTAGGCGACACTGCCTTGGCCCGTTTGACAGTTTCAACCGACTCCAACTGCCATCAGCTTTGGATGACCTTCCTCGACACAAACTGACGCAGGATGGGAATGTCATCCAAAGCTGACGTTCGCTCGAAAGCCATATGGCAGCGATGCGCATGTGTGCGAGCCGGCAGTGGCGTAGGGTCGACTCATTACAACTGGTTAGTTTGACGGTGGAGGGGTTCTAGTGAGTACACATCTTTCTCTTAATAGCAAATCCTGTGATGGTTTCACTCCATCTGATCTTGTTCTTTCTAACTTACCACTTTCTTCTTTGTCCGCATTAGCGGCACTTTCATCCTTTGTCAAACTAGATCCCCACCATCCACTGCTCTTCATTGCTCTTGCTATCACATCTTCTCGTTCTTTAAGGATTTTCTCACTTAATTACTTTAATTTTTTAAAAACTGATTTATTGAGCATGGTAGTTAGCCTTAATGCCGTGAATTGGTATTCTTTCTTCAGCAATCTCCACACCGAAAGCTTGATAAGCTCTATATGTTTCTTTCGTCATAAACCTCACAATTTACTCCTCTGTTTCCAGTAGAAATCCCTGAAGATGCTCCTTGGTCTAATTCAGATGTTGCCATCTGAGAGCATAGGATGCTACCCGTGGAAAATTCTTGTCCAGTAGTCTTCCCAGTGACCTCAATAAATTTAAAGAGCATCGTGCCACGACCAAGAAAATTGTCACCTCTGCACTTCATGCATATGTTAACTACAGTGAAACTTCATTAATGTCGAATCAAACTCATGCGTTCGGTCGTACGTAAAATCGCTTCGGAGCTCTCATTGTGTCCCTGATAATTTCAGTCTAGATGGCGTGACATCGTCTACCCCTCAAAAATCTTGTGAGCCCTTCGCTTCTTATTTTTCTTGCTTTTTCAGCAGTGCTAAGCATTCCCCTACCTTCAACCAATCTTCGTGCTCTTTTTCTTCTACTACTTTTCGTACAAACCCATTGCAAGTTGAGCTGACCTTAAATAATCGTGACAACAGTACTAGTGGGGGCCCTGATGGCATTCCGAATTTCCTAGCTAGATATTTATCTTCTTCAATTTGTGTTCGCCCTTCAATTATTTTTAATTTGAATTTATCCTGTGGGCTATTTCCCCCATAAAAAATTGCCAATATTTTGGCTTACTTCAAACCTGGCGATCGTAATATCGTCTCAAAATATCGTCCTATTTCCCTTCTTCCTTGTTTTGGTTAAATCCTTGAAAAGATAATTTTTGATAAGCTGTACCCACTTGATCTTCCATCACTAGCTGATCATCAGCATAGTTTTGTCTGACGTAGATCTACCCTTACAAATTCACTTTCTTTTACCCATCATTTTGCAGCGCCCTCGATCAGCAACAACATGTGGACTTACTGATTTCTCTAAAGCCTTTAATTCAGTGGATCCCTCTCATCTATCTGAGAAACTTTTAGGGTTCAATGTTCTTAATTATCTCTATTCCTGGCTTCTCTTCTATGTCCTGAATTGCCGATGCCTTGTCACTTTCAACTCTTGCTTCTTTTCTTCTTTTCACCAAGCTCGGGAATTCGGCAAGGTTCGATACTTGGCCCCCTACTGTTTATACTTTTTGTTCTGTTATCAGATCTCCTTGTCTCCTCTGTGCTGTTGACATCAAGATTTTTTGAGCTATTGACTCCCTTTTAGACATAGATATCCTTCAAACTGATCTTCAGCATCTTAGTGACTGGTGTGAATCAAACCATCTCTCCTTAAATGTTTCCAAATGCCATCAGATGATATTTCCCTGTAAAAATTTTCCTCTTTTCTCAACGTATAGGGTTGCTGGTATCCCTTTGAGCAATGTAACCTGGTGTGATTTTCGATTGTAATATGAAATTTGATCTCTACGTTGCTCTAATCATTAAGAAAGCCTCTCGCGTAACTGAGTTTATTTTATGATCCTCCTCGTCATTCAAACATATCAACTCCTGTATGTGTCTTTACTTCTCACCAGTTCGTAGTAATTTAGAGCACTGGTCCAAAATTTTGAGGCTGTACCACAGGAAATACATCGATGCTCTTGAGTCAGTTCAACGCAGATTCACATGGTCTCTATTCTTCTAATTCAACCTTCCTTACTCCCCTTATGATGACCGTCTACATAATTTATACTTTCTTACCTTCGAGCATTAATTCTTGCCCTAAGAAGCGCAGCTCCGGAGGTTTTGCAACTATCCCCGTTTATGTGCAATCGAACTCGGCTGATATGATGAATGCGCTTGATATGCATTATGTAGACGATCATCTGAAGCAGATTTATTGGTCGCAGCTACGGGATTGGTTGTAGAAGTCTGGCGAAACCATACAGTAGCTAGCTCTAGACATTAAGCGACTGGCACTTTTGGCTGACAAAGCTTACGACCCGGAAAATCGAGACAACACAACAGCAGAAGCATTCATCAGCAGTGAAAAATGTGGGAATTGAGTGAGAGCCTCATTGAAATGGTGCACCTAGATGCTGGAATTGCACAGAGAAGGGATGCCTGCAGAGGTGGCAACAAGCGAAGAAAACGGAGCTATTGTCCACGGTGCGCAGCTAGGAGGAGATTTAGATCGACTCAGGAGCCCAGAATGGAACCCCTTCAACCTGAGGGAACGGGACGAAGCGGGCAGAGGGGTAGGAGGATTAACGTCCCCAGCACCACCATCACAGTGTCAAAACTACATCACAGAGAAGCGGACTTATGCCTTCCGTGTCAAGTTGACGGAGAACATTGCACCATAACAATCGACACTGGTGCATCCCGATCGATTATTCGACCCGACCTAGTGAGTGAACAACTGCTTCACAAGGGCAGGATTTCTTCTCTATGGACAGCTACGGGAGAAACTGCACCTGTCTATGGAGAGGTCAACCACCAGATACAGTTGGGAGACCTTGCGTTCCGACATAACTTGCAGGTCCCTTACATTATGGATGACTGCATTCTCGAAATGGATTTTCTGCAGCCACATGGAATCATATTGGAATTGGGCCAACGGGCATTAAAATAGCGGAGGGTCAAAGTATCGATGGAGGATCCTAGCGCTCAAATTCCCAAGATGAATGTGGCAGTCCATGCCGAAACTGATGTAGCAAAATCTTCCGAGTGCATTGCATGGGCTCAGCTTGATCTTACCTGATAGAGCCAACGAAGACGTGGACATAATGCAGTTTGATCGTAGGCCAAAGTCTTGTAAGATCTAAAAGGAACGGATACGTACCAGTTAGCTCAACGATGTCTTTAAGAAAGATAGCTACTCACTTCCACGCATCGATGACATCATGGACACTTTAGCCGACGCAAAATGATTTTCACTTGATCTCAAGAGTGACTACTGACAGGTAGAAATCGACTAAAACGACCGAGAGAAGACCGCATTTTCAGTTAGGACTGGATTATGGCAATTCATGGTGATACCATTTCGGCTTAGCAATGCTCCAGCCACCTTCGAACGCCTGATGGAATACGTGCTACGAGGCCTAACCTGGAAGACCTGTTTGGTGTACCCAGCTGACATCGTTGTTATCAGGACAACGTTTGAAGAAGAGGTTTTCTTCCGATTACGACTGGCAAGTTTGAAACTTAGTCCCGGCAAGGGTGAAAACAGATCCTGAGAAAATTGGTTCCACGAAACGCTTGCCAGCAATAAACAACAAGTGCCAACTACGAAGTTTGCTGGGTCTAGCAACCTACTGTCGAAGATTCGTCAAATACTTTGACAAAATAGGTAAGTGCCTCCATCAGCTAACTGAGAAAAATCGTCCGAATGTCTGAAACAAACCGTGCCAGGCAGCCTTTGAGACCTTGAAGAAGAAGCTGTATGAATCACACTGCTGGCATATCCAAAACCCGGAAAAATGTTTGTAGTTGACACCGATGCGAACAACGGAGGGATTGGAGCTATACTTTCCCAGCAGATCGATTGCGAAGAAGGAGTCCTCTCCTATTACAGTCGAGTTCTCTCAAAAAGTGTGAGGCCAAAAGTTTGTTTTTCGAACAGACCATGCATCACTGAGATGGTTGGTTAACTTCAAACCACCCGAGGAACAAGTTGCGAGATAGACCAAAAGATTACAGTCATACGGCTACAAAATTATTCATCGAGTTCATGGAAATGCTGGTGCCCTATCTCGTCGTCCATGTCCACCTAACTGCAAGCATTACCGACGGATTGAGGGAAAGGAGCCGACCGTTGATCTGCGAGTGATAACGGCCGAATTCGATGAAGGTTGGTCATCGGAGGAGATTCGAAATGCCCAGTTAGCCGATGAAGACATCGGACCATTGCTCGTATGGAAGGAGACAACTGGGTGACCTGAGTGGGAGGACGTTTTGACGCATGGCGCCACCCTGAAAAGTTATTGGGCACAATGGAACCCCCTTCCGGTGGAAGGTGGCTTGCTCAAGCAGAAATGGGAAACGGCGGATGGCGGTACCTATAGGATGCAGGCTATACTTCCCAAAAGCCAAATCCACGATGTGGTTAAGGTGATGCGCGAAGGATCCTCGGGAGGCCACCTTGGTGTTAAAAAGATCTTAACGAAATTGCGGGAAAGGTTTTATTGGCTCCACGCTTGAGAAGACATAGAGGACTGGTATCGCAGATGCACAATTTGCGCTTCCGTCAGAGGTCCAAAGCAACGACTGAGAGGACAAATGCAAACCTATAACGTGGAGGTACCAATTGAAAGGATTGCTGTTGACATCGTAGGACCCTTCCCTGATTCCAAATGGGGAAATTGATACACACTAGCGATGGCCGATTATTTCAGCAAGTGGGCGGAGGACTACTCTATTCCCAACCAGGAAGCAACTACTGTAGCCAAACAGCTAGTGTTAAATTGGGTCAGTAGGTACGGCGTACCTTGTGAACTACATTCGAATCAAGGCAGAAACTTTGAGTCACAAGCTTTTGGCAAAATAAGCGAGCTACTGGGAACACCGCTGCATCCCGAATTCGATGGAATGGTCGAACGTTTCAACGGCACACTCAATAAACACCTGGCCAAGATGGTTGATGAAAGCCAAAGAGACTGGGATTGGCACATTCCATTATTCTTGATGGCGTATAGAGCTGCCTTATATGCATCAACGGGCGAAGCTCCAGCCAAAATTATTTTGAGAAAGACTTTTCATCTGTAAGCTGATATAAAGTTCAGAACACCCCCTGAGAAACCCCAAACGATCCCGGAGTATGCAAGTGAGCTAAGGCAATGGCTGAACTAGATACATCGGACAGTACGAAAACGCTACGAATCGGCTACTGACCGCATGAAGATCAGGTATGATCTTGAGGCAAATTCTACTGGCTTCCAGCAAGATGACTTGGTGTGGCTATATAACCTACAACGGTGGAAGGTTAGGTCTCGGAAGTTGCAGCATAATTGAGAGGGACCATACTGAGTTACAACGCATAAGCCGAAGGTTCCAGGTTCAAATCTCGTTGGTGAAAAACGTGATTTAGTTCAGGGAATTTTTTGGACAGACTACAAGTGTTCACTCAGTGGGGTTATGTGCTATTTTAATCAGATCATATCATAGCTGAGCAGACACACGGGGGCATAGTACTGACCAAAGCGACTTCGGAAAAAAAATCAATACTCTCATGAAAATTAGATATTCTAACTATCTCTAAGAGATGGCCCGAGAGAGTGTAGTGCTAAAAAGAATACTGAGTTACAAAGCAAATCGAGGACGTCGTATATCGCATACAAGAACACCGCAAGCCGAGAGCCAAAATGAAAATCGTGCACCTGGACCATCTTGCTCTATATAACATCCAGGGAGCCTTAACTACAACCGGTGACACACCCTTTCGGGGCGAAAAGAACTAACGTGGGGGCAGTGTTATACGTCCAAACAATTCTACGAGCTATTGTCGCAATCATTGTTGCAACTATTAATAACATCATGATCAATATTGATTGAAAAGTAAATGAGTGTACTCAAAAACACAAGAATGGACGAAGTAGATCCATGATCAATATCTGAAGATGACGTCACTGCGAGTATTCAGAATTGTTCGTATATTCCACGCAGTGCTCATCAGAACATTCGCCAATGTACGAGAAATGGATTGAATGTCTAGAGACCCTCTATAAAGCCGAGCTGAATGAATGGGGGAGGAGTAATAGTAACACGGCGATAGTAGAAACCACGATAAGTGTAAAGCGTGATTTGAAGGTGATCTTGATTGATAATGAAGTAAAAGCTTTTCGTACTATATTTGAAGACATTGGAAACATAAATTGATAGGACAAATGAATAGTAAACTAACGTGTGATTTGTTAAATAGTGAAGTTAATTATTGTGTATTCTTACTAAATTAAGTCTTTTAAGTTAATTTAAAAGACGGTGCGACATTAAACTTATCGGCCGTGAGCAATAAAGCGCGACAATATACATTTATTTATTTATTTAAATCCATTTAAATGACAAAAACCTAATTACAAAATAGACTTAGACAATTAAATATAGTTTGAAATAACACACATTTATACAATAAAATCAAGCAAAAAAAAGTTAATTGAAACATGTAGGAAAAGAAATTAAAGCCTAGATGAAAGTTTGAAAAATTTACGGATAAAGAAATATTAAATGCAATTCATAAAAATAACGTCTTTAGTTTATTTTTAAAAAGAAAGTAGCACGTGGATAAAGAACCAAGCTCGAGGTTCTTATGCTTTCTGATGGTTTGCGGCATAACTGACTAAAAATATAAATCTGTCCGGGTGTACGGAATCTCGAGAATGTTATGAGACTGCCAAGGATTCACGTACAGCCTGTAGTGCAAGTCTTCGCTTAGAGTGGAAGCAATTTGTTGGTGGTACAACTTATAGAGGAAACATTGATCTAAGAAGGTTCTACGGGATGACGATCATAAGACTCATAGGGTAAGTTGAATTTGAAGAACAAAATAAGGGTTAACTTACGCTGAACAGCTTCTTTTGAGTTCACAAGATGTAAATGTCTAGGAGACCACACTACTGGGCAGTATTCAAGAAGCGAGCGGCAAGACATGTGAACAAGTGGACAGCGGTAGTAATGTTTGCAAACTTCTGCAAATGCCGCATAATAAACCCCGAAACTGTTGATGCCTTGGTAATTATACTAAAAATATGGGCATCAAATTTAGGCTTGGGAGGAAATATTTCACCAAGATCCTTACAAGAGTCTGCAGAGGAGAGAAAAATATCACATAGGGTGTAATTGTAAGTTAAAGGAACAATTTTCAAAGTAAAAGTCATTTTAAAACATTTGGAAACATTGATACGAAGGGAGTTTGCATTACACCAGTTATAGAGGTTATAGAAAACATTTTGGAGTAGCTGACAATCTTCAAGGGATCTAATCACCCGAAATACCCTGAAATCATCAGCGTACAGGAGACAAGAAGAGGAAATTACAGAAGGAAGATCATTGATAAACAGTACGAAAAGAAGAGGTCCAAGGATTGACCCTTGAGGTACGCCAGATGTAGGATGGAATGGAAAGGAGGTTGTCCCATAGAGAATAACACGACATGAACAAGAGGATAGATAGGATGAAATCCAAGACTGTAGGAAACCGAATATGCCGAGCAAACCTAACTTTTGACAGAGAAGGACATGGTTCCTGGAGTCAAAAGCTTTGGAGAGGTATGTGAAAATTGCATCAACTTGAAGCTGCTTATCTAAAACTCTTGCACTATATTCTTCGAACT